>OU015535.1:12076650-16876650 GCA_907165065.1 Caprimulgus europaeus | reverse complement strand
TAAAAATAATCTGAAAGATGTTTTAAAGTACCTGCTTTAATCAGTGTTGCTGACTAACTCACATTGGAATGATTTGCTGAGGAAGTGAAGCTTTCTCCATCCTTGGGAGTCTTTAAATCAATTGAATAGCTTCCTAAAAGATGGTCCTTTAGTTCAACTCTAGGGTAATGTGTTTGATGCACAAATTGTTTGGTAAAGTTCTTTGGCCCTGTGTGATGTAAGGAATCAGATTATATGGTCATACTGGTTTCTTCTGGCCTTCAAATCTGTGAAGTAATAATTGGGGAGACTGCCAAACCAAACCCAGGGTGAAGACTCATAATGAAGACTGTGTACTGAGGAACTAGTTTATGTTTAAGTATATAGTGTTACAGTGTATTCTTACTGCTAAAGAAAAATAAATACATTTCCTTTTTTTTTCAGTGTTTAGAAATGTGTGAAGTGTGTTTACCTCACAAACCTCTGAAGTAGGTTTTGTATATTGCATGTGGTTAAGTATTTCCAAAGGGCTGTGAATGCATTACAAGAGCAAGGGTTGTATATTTGTCACTCAAAACAGCCCTTTTAAATCAGTTACTTCATCTCCTACTCTTCCTAAACTGGGGAAGAAACTTTTTCTCCTTTTGGTACTGGGAGAAAGAAATCTGCCCTACTGCCAAACTCAAATTTTCCATAAAGGTTTTTTTAATGAGCTTGATTGCTTTGCATTCCCTGTTTTTGGGTTCCCCATACCTGTTTCCATCACCCAAAACTTGCTTGACCCCATGTGTGTGGACCACAGGCCAGTTATGTATGTATGTAAGCGTGTGGGAATGTGTTGGAGAGAGAATTCTCAAGGCTTTCTGCAAATCTTTGGCTATTTCAGCCTGCAGAGGGATGTAGGCCTAACATATGTATCAAACATGCTGTGTCCTGATATACTGCCATGAAGTTTAGTTCAGTTTAATTATTCCTTGAAGAGTCAGTTTGTTTGCCTTGCACATTGAAAATACTGCCAAAGTTGTTCATCTCAACAAGAGCAAACATAAGGGACTTGATAAGGTTTTTAATAGAACAGAAGGGAAAAATAATTTATGTATGGGTTCCCAAATAAAGGCAAACACTAAATGCAAACATCTGCTAGTGCAAACAAAAGCCAGGAAATTCAGCTGGGAGGGGGAGAGATTGAATCTGGATTCATTCCGAAATTACATCGGAGTAGCTGAGAGGAGAATCTTGCCTGAAATTCCCACAGCATTTGTAATTTAGCTACAGTTCCTAGACTTGGACGTTTGGGAGTTGATGGCAGGATGTTTTCACTTGACATGCTCTTGGCTGAGGAGTTCCCTTCCCAGTGTTCTGCTGCAGCTCAATTGTGTTAACTCTATAGGCTCTCGAGAAGGCTGTTACCTGATCTGGTGGGAAAGGAGTGGATGGAAGAAACCATTTGTTTGCAGCAGAACTGAGTCTGTTTATATGCAGTTTCCTCACTGACTTGGTTGGAGGATCTTTTAGCCTTGCTAGCATGCCAGATACGAGGAGGACCTGAGGTGCAGTCAGCTCCGTATTGGTCTGCTACCATGGGTTTTCCATGAACCCCTGTGCAGACACAAACTCAGCCCTTACTCTGGAGCCTGTCTGCTACTGCTTCATCTACCTGCACATGGGTAAATGCATCCTGGAGGGCTTTTGGGCTGTCTGCTTGGGATGATGGAGGTGGATCCTTGTCCTCTGCCCTGTCTCCAAGGTATCCAGCCTGATTTGGTCAGCATCCCCCGATGAAGGCATGCCAGCACAGGCTGTTACACAGCTGTGGAGCTCAGTAGAGAGCCTGCCAACCAGACCTCTGAGGCAAGTGTGGTAAACAGAGCGTGCTCTGTGCTACGTCCTTAGCTGGCTAGGAATTAAGGAAGTTAACAGATTAAACACTTAAAAATAACTTTCACTTCTTTCACTGTAAGACTTTTAAGCCCCCAACCACTTAGGAACAAAGGGAATAGTGACCCACAGCAGTGAGCTTTATGTTAGCAACAGTCAAAGCTGTCTGAGATGCTTTGGCCTCATGATTTTGCTCTGAAAAAGCACAAATAACAAGGAAGTGAGAACAGGGATTTTTGAAGCAAAAGAGTGTGAAATAGGATTAGCTGATTCACAGAGGATGCAGTGACACTCTGCAGCGTGTTTACTGGAGAAGGCGAAATCAATAGGACCACTCTGCTGCCAAACTGAGCATAAAAGTCTCTTGAAGAAAATCAATCTTCGTTACAGGCTCATTAATGTAAAGATCAATTCACATTAAACTGTAATTAAACAGAGAGGGCTAATAGGAGAAGGGTAGGTGATCTACTGTGCCACAGGCAAAATATATCACATAAAATTTGAAAACTAAATAAGTGGAGATTTGGAAACTGGGAGTGGCAGGGAACATGCTAGGTCTGCTTGAAAGGACTGGTGAGCTCAGATGCTGATTGGGCATGAAAAGGAGAGTACTCTAGGGTATTCCATCTGGATGGTGAGGGTATGACAGGTCAAAGACTGCAGCCAGTTTTTTCTGTGTCAGGACTCATGTTTCCATTTGAATTGTATGGTTTCTTGGAGAGCTTTTCCTCGAAGTGTTTGAGATTTCATTATAATTCTGGTTAAATTAGTCACATTATTGGTAATGTGACCCTTGTTGCTTGTCTGACTTTAGCTTTAATTCTCATTGTATCTCATTAGACCTTTGTACTGAATTAGTTAACTGGTCTTGGAGATCCCTAACGTGGCAGACCTGGGATCATAATATTGATCTTGCTCCTGGAGCTGTTGCATCATGCTTTCTTAGTGAAGGCTTGGGAAAGCAGCTGTTCCTTTAGTCTGTTTGCACTGCTTTGCTAATGTTGTCAGATGAGGTTTGCAGAGCCTCTTTCTAAAGATCCATGTGGGCCATTAGATTCTTGAGCTGCTGTTTTGCTTTCATCCAAGACAAACTTCTTTTGCTATGTTAACTGAAAAAAATGCTAGCAATCACTGTGCTCTGCTGATCCAAGTGTGATCTAGCAAATACGCCTTTGTTTCAGCAAGCTTTGCCCAGGAGCTGAGGTGGTGATGTTGAGATGTGTGACTCCAGTTCATCTTTGATTTTTTTCAAGTCAAGATGATGAAGACTTGGCTGAATATCAGGAGAACTGCAGCTTCAGTTCCTGCCCATGGAAGCCTCTCTGGGTGACCCCTGTTAGAGGAAAGAGCTAAAAACTGTTGCATCTGTGCTGTTTGTAGAGCACAACTCAAGCCTGAGCTGGTCTCTGCATGAGGTGTGAGCTCACTTCATGTTCCTGACTAGGCCAGAGTATAAAGCTCTGTGTAGGCGGTGTTGATAGTTGGGAAGTTTGGGCTTAAATGAAGAATTGAGTTTTGAGCTAACACGATAGTATGGATGTAGCTTTGGAGGCCATTTGTGGCCTGAGATCCTACTGTGCCAATTGCTGTACAAACAACTGCCTTGACCCCCAGGAGACTTAGTCTGCAAGTCATCTTTGCTGGAGTTAAAAAAGGATGATCTAACAATTAGAAATAAGGAGAATACTCTGTTAATTCCATCTGGCTCACAGCAAGTGGTTTTGTACTCATAAGCACAAATATCCAGATGACTCAGATGCATCCGTGTGCGGGGTCCAGTTGAAGTCAGCAGGCTCTGCCTGTGTGCAGGACGTGTCTTGGGAGGCTCAGAGAGCCGTGCAGCCTGCCATGCAGTGTAATGACTTGCACAATGTTCTCTGGTAAGTAAGGCAAAGTGGTATATGCAGGTGTAGATCCATCAGTGGGAGCAGATTTACCCCCAGCCTTTGCTTGCATCAGTTCTTACGTGGTGTGATGTCTACAGGGAGCAGTTCTCCAGTGTTTACTCAGGCAGTTCCCCTCAGAGGCTGGAGAGAGTGGTGCTTTCTGAGGATTTTGTCCATGCTGCAGGCTACACTCACTGCACAGCTTCTGGTTTTGAATGTGAATATACTGATGTGGAAAGGTGAATGGAAGAATGCTGGCAGTTAGGCTGTTCAGTTTGCAGGCAACATAGAGGCATAAGAGATTGTGAAACCCACCTCTCCTGTTTGTTTTGCTCAGAGTTCATAGTAAGGCTCTGGTGTGTAAAGTCTGATAGTTTTTGAGGCCAAAGACTGCAAGAACCTTTCCCAGTGGAGGAAATTCTCATTAATCATGTGCTCCCAAGCACCAGAAGACACGCTGTTTTGACTTCTCCTTTGGGCTGTTGGAACTGTTCTAATCATTTGCATGTCCTCTTCAAGCTTTCAGATATAGTGAGTGCATGGAAATGGCAAAAGATCTGAGGCTATTCCAGGGAAATGAGTAATCATTTCTTCTAGAAAAGCAATAGCAGTAAAGCATGTAGTTCTCAGACTCAACAAAAGAGCATCAGAAAGCAATCTGGGCATGTGTAGAGCAGTGTAAAAATTGTCCAGAGTAAGAAGATAGTGAAAATTGGTGGCAGCTCATGGAATACCAGCTGGCCCTTGAGGCTATTGTGTATTTACTAGTGAAAAGAACTGTTTTTCGCAGCTGTGGCAGCTTCTTCTGCACACTGAGAATTGAGTTGGGCTGCACTAGGTCTGCTCTGACACCTGTGTGCTGCTTAGCAGGCCATGTTAGGTTTGTATTTATTCTGGAGAAAGAGGAGGACACAAGTGGTCTTGTGGGACAAGAGCACAAGATTAGGAGTTGGAGTACTCGAACAGTATGTTTATTTTTTTTGTCCCATGTATTCATTACACCTCAAGACCAAGTAAATTCTTGTTTGGGTGGGCCCACTCCTTCTGAGCTGAGGGCAGGCGTGGCCCCAGGGCAGATGTAACTCTTGCATGTAAAGCATCTTCTGGTGCATTGTCCAAGGGCAGGTGTGTCATGTACAATGCACAAGGTGGTTTCCAAGTTCTGTCCCTCTGCAGATCAAGTCTAGATTAGTTGTTAGGGTCATTTGTGACCATGATCTTTTGTTAAGGTCAGTATGAAAAATAGCCTCATATTTGAGCCTGAGAATAGCCCAAACTTGCTACTATTAATATCTGTGGTAGATTGACTGTCTCATATAATGGCATATGGCAAATAAAGCACATGTCTACAAAAGCAATTCCTTTGTTAGTCTTCACAGGCTGAGCAGATTCCAAACATAAATAACTTGCTGAGTTGAAAGGTTGTGTGGGGTTTTTTTGGTGGCTGTATTTATTTTTTAATTTATTTTTATTTTTTAGCATATTGGAGTTTCCTGCCTAAAAACTGCTGGTAATGGCAATTTAGTTTGTTCAAGGGTGAGTAAAAGCAGAGTTGCAGCTGCAATAAAAGCAAGTTATTTTGGGGTAGAACTCTTTACCCATCTTTTTTTCTGAAAATTTGGCTGATTCAGCTTTATAACAAAATTGCACAAAACCAGGAGTCTCTCAGTACGTGTTACTGTTTCTGTGCTTTCCTCCCTACTGAGATTGCCCAGTTAGTCCTCATTATCAGTTGTCAGTTTATTCTGGTTAGACCAGTGGTGCTTGCTCAGAGCATCAGATAGATGCCTCATGAGGACAGAGAACAAGTGTGGGAGTAGAATTGTGATTTTTATTTTGTTATAGTGCCAATAAAGCACTTTCAAAATCTCTCAGTTTTGTTTATCTTCAAGTGTCCTGGAAGGCATGACACACAGGAACAAGTGTCTTTTAGTTCCTCTGCATATAACAAGGCTAAAACTGTTTCAGCAGAGGTGTTAAAAAATGAATCCTGCCCATGTGGTTCAAAGCCCAGTGAGTAAAACATCAATTTTGCCATTTACCTTCTGCTCTGTTCGATGCTTAACGCTTCCATCATTGCTTCCACTGGCACCGTTAGCAATAGCTAACAGGTCATTCTGTGTGAAGGAACACCAGTGTAACACAGTGTTCCCCACAATGTGGTCCTGCCATCTCTAGCTTAGAAAAGATTAGCAGAAATCTCCAGAAGCTCACTTTGAACTGAATAAAAGCTGGCTATGTGCTGGGTTTTGTGTTATTTTTAACCCATGTTAAATTCCCCAATTAATTGCAGAGATGAACAATAGAGATCACCTCAGAAGTTACCATCTCACTCTTACAAAAACAACCCTGCTGGGGGTATGTGGGGTGAAAGATCTGATTGCTGGTTAAGGTAGCTGAGAAAGTGATCAGTCGTACCTTGAGATGAAGTGATCACTTAAGAGGCCACCTTCCCTTCCAAGTGTGTGCATAACTCTTGCTTGTTAACAGGAATTCTGTGAGAATATTGATTGGGAAGAAGTGGTTGGGTGAGTGCATGTTCTGCCTGTCAAACCATTTAAAGTTCAATTGTACATCAGGGAAAATAGCAAAGGCAGCTGGAAAATGAAACAGGAGTGCAGGGGCGTACGGGTGAAAGGAAAACTGTTTTAGTGGTCAGATCTGAGCAGGGAAAAGTAAGTTGGGGAGAGGGGAAGAGTTATGATGGCAAAAAATCTGTAAATGGATCATTGTTTTTAGACTTAAAATATCTTATCCTATCCAACCCACATACTGGAGATTACATGCTGTGTGGAAGCAGTACTGAACAGAGAGGGGTTAAGAATAAACAACTAAGGAAAGAGATTGGACTTTCTGTAATTTTTTCAGGTGCCCTGGAAAAGGAACACCTTTTGGTGGTCTTACTGAAAATGGATTTTTTTCCCCCCTCCAGTTTATGTTCTTGAGACAGCTGCCATCTTTTTCAGAATAAGATGAACTGAAGAAGTAAATAGTCTTATTAAAGAAGCTTGAAGAACTTTCTGGCTAAGTGGTGATAAATGCTTACACTGATTTTTATGAGATCTGCTTTAGGGAAGCTTGAACAGATAGTGTTTTACACCAGCCTGGCTTAGCACAATAGCAGTTCTACTTCAGAGCTCAAATTTTCTGTTCCCTGGATCTTTTGATACCTTAGAATCATAGATTTGTTTTGGTTGGATCAAAAGATCCTGTAAGATCATAAGAATCCAACTGTAAACCTAACACTGCTGAGTCCACCACTAAACCATGTCCCTAAGCACCACATCTACACATCTTTTAAATACCTCCAGGGATGGTGACTCCACCACTTCCTTGGGCAGCCTGTTCCAATGCTTGACAAGCTTTTCTGTGAAGAATTTTTTCCTAATATCAAATATAAACCTCCCATGGCACAACTTGAAGCTATTTCCTCTTGTCCTCTCGCTTTCTGGGAGAAGAGACTGAGACCTACCTTGCTGCAACCTCCTTTCAGGGAGCTGTAGGGAGTGATAAGGTCTCCCCTCAGCCTCCTTTTCTCCAGGCTCAACACCCCCAGTTCCCTCAGCCGGGAACTCATCACACTTGTGCTCCAGACCCTTCCCCAGCTCCGTTGCCCTTCTCTGGACACGCTCCAGCACCTCCATGTCCTTCTTGGAGTGAGGGGCCCAAAACTGGATGCAGTATTCAAGCTGCAGCCTCACCAGTGCCCAGTACAAAGGGATGATCATGTCTCTAGTCCTGCTGGCCACACTGTTTCTGATAGAAGCCATTCAGACCTTGTTCTGCAATTTCCTGAAGGCATCCTTGCTAATTGACATGGTTTATTAATAATGGGGTGCCTGGACTTGTTATGATGAGCAGTTTCCTTTGTGAACTTGATCATTGCTTTTCCACACAGGAACTATTCCCTCTTGCAGGCTGAACAGCGTCAGCAGAGCTCGCAGGGAAGCCTGCCCAGAGGCTATCCCTGTTCTGGCGACCTTGCTGACAAGACAGATAAGCCCTTTCAACAGAGCACAAGTGTGTGTCATGTCAGAACAGACTAACCAGACAGCCTATCTGCATCTCCAGAGTGTTAACAGGAGGTTGACTGGCCAGTCAAAAATGTTTCTCCAACTGCTGCCTTCTTCAAGGGACAAGTCTTTTAGCAACTTCTGCTTCAAGTTCCATGAGGCTTAGACATTTTGGTCTGGAAAGCAGTCATATTCAAGTGTGTTGTTCTTATTTATTTATTAATTATGCATTAGCATCAGGGTCACAGATCTCTTGTAGTTAAATCCACCTGCTTTCATTGTGCTCCTGTCTTTTCCCAAAGATAGGAAAAGCCCCTGTGTCACATCATGGCTTTCAGGCACGAACAGTGTATGTTATCAAGAAGTCTGCTTGTAATTACAGTTTGGATTAATGTCCCAGCATCATGGGCAGAGTCATTACATTTGGTTTGCACTTAAATTGCTTCTCTGCTTGTGTATTTTCCCCTCCTTGCTCCTGCAAAGAGACAAAAGCAAAACAAAGCCACCCACAAAACACATGCACTCACTAGGCTGTGGTGGATCTTATTTACTTTGATCATTTATTACACAAAGAGAAACTAAAATCAGAATCAGGATTTAAGGATAAAAGTGCCTACATACCCTGTGATCCTGGACCCTGTTGGCTTTCAAATGAAAATGCTGCCCCTGTTGATTAGAAGCACAAAACTTGCCTGCAATGAAAATGAAGAGACTGCTGTCTCTGCTTGAGAATGGGACAGAGTACTGCTCCAGCCTCTGCTCTGGGTTAGTTAACTCGACATCTGGGCTGGATCTGATTCTTAGTGTCTGTTCTTCCACATCACAAACCTGACTCATCTTTGAGGCCAATGATAAGGATGTGGGGGGGCCTGGCAGCAGCCCTGGCATGGAGTGGCTGCTTGTGCACAGTGGGTGCTGTGCAAGTGTGTGGCCATGGAGAGCAGGAACTCATCAGAGCAGCAAACCAGTGGGGGTGAAGCTGAGCTCTTTCTTGGCTTCAAGGGCTGGCTTAAGCATTTAATTTGTGATAGAAAATTAGGTCTGGCTGATACATATCATCATCAGAAGAAAGCCCTTGAGGTAAAAGTGGAAAAGGAAAAGCCAGTGTCGGAGCAAGACAGTAGCAGACCAAATGCATAAGATAACACTGACCTGGCTGTCATCTGCTAGCAACTGAATGATCCCTTTCAAATGCTGATGGAACCCTTCATTCAAGAGAGGCTCTGCTGAGCCCCATGACCCCATTCAGACAGCTGGTGCAGAGCCATGTGGTTTCCTGCATTCTTATATGAAAACTGGTATTTACCTTATATGACTCTCTTCCTTCTATTCCTGTAGGACAATTCTCCTCCTTCTTAGCAGAGTACAGCACTGAGCAGGGCCTCTCCTCTCCTTTGCAGCCTTTCTCAGTTCCTGCTCCAGACTGAGGTCAGGCAATGTTAGAAGGTGAAAGGTGACGAGCAGCGGTTTGGATTGAGAGATGGAGAAGAAAGGGTGAAAGACTAGCACAGCTATGAGCATTCACAAATGGGCTGTTTCAAAACCAGCAGTGATTATGCTCAGTGGCTTAGAGGTGCTTTCCCTCCCGTGTGCCAGGGAAGCTGCATTACAAGTTTGGCAGATGCTGCTGAAGATGGCTGGCCCCAGCCCTAGCAGGTGCAGCATCCTGCTAAGGGATGCACACAGTGACTCAGAATAATTGCTGAGATGTTTTGAGGTAGAGCTGCATACAAGGAGGCAAGGTTGTGCTTTGCTATTGAGTTCATGAAAGTTCAGGAAAGCTCCTTACAGAGAAGCTGTGACAGACAATGAAAGATGCTTTGCCCAGGCTTTTTAATGGGTCTGTGCCCTTTGTGAATACATCATTTTAAAAGCCTCTGGGGAGTACAATCTTCATGAAACACCCACTGTAACCAGAAGAGAGCAGGAACTCTGGTCCTCATGGAACCACCCTGTTGCTGATGGGGGGACTGTGCCCATAACAGAGACTGTCTTGTCTTCAGGAATCTTAATTTGCTTTGATGTTGTAACAGGTTGTGCAGTCTGCCAAGGAGATAAGACAGCCTCTGTTTTAAAGATGGCCAACTTCTGATCCTGCCTGTCCCACACATTTTACTCTGATAATGAGATTGAATGCTAAAGGCTCAAGAAGTTGCGTGTTGCAAAAAATATCCAAAATCATATGGTGGCAAGTCAAAAAAAAAGTCTAGTGAGAGTAAATGCAGATCAAAGTGAGGGAGAGAGCTTTAAAAAGTTACATCACTTACCTCAGTGGATCTAACACATGGTTTAAGGTTCTAACAAGTCAGAAAACTTATGTAAACGCTGCTAGTGCAGAAATATCCTAAGAGAATACGTACTCACTGGATGTGGTGGTGTTGATTCTGTTAGAAGAGAGGCTTTCCTTCATGCAGTTCATACTGAACCCAACAAAAGCCCTTAATGAATGTTCAGCAAATCCAGACCCTTGGTTATGTCCAGCTGTTCTAAATGCCAGCTTCTAAAGAACATACTTGATCTCTGCTTAACTCTTACCCATATGGCTGCCTCATGAAAAAGCTACCAGAGCATGCCTGGAGGGAGGATAACATCTGCCCATGGTCAGGTACCCAGGGCCCAAGGATGCTCCAAGGCCACACTTGGACTGCACCAGGGTCAGTGGTTGCACACCATCAATGTGAGAAGCAGAGGAGTTTGTTCCTGTGAGTGGCCATGGAGTAGCCCTTAACAGACAGTGAAAGCACAGCCCCTGAGTCACACTGCTCTCACGTGAATAGTCTTGTTGACTGCAGTGGAAATATTTGTGTGAGTAATAGTTTGCTTGTGGGAATAAGGAGTTTATAACCCAGCCCTTTGCAGTGTCACTGGCTTGACTTGCAGGTGGCTGCTGCTCCCAGGTCCAAAGGCATGAATGAGCAAATCCCATCTCCCACACTGCTTTCTGACTGCAAATGTCCATGGCCTAGAACAGAAGTGCAGTCATGTCACTGTGAAAGGTTGCATTTCTTTTTCTCCCCTTAAAAAAAGGAGAAAAGTAAAAAATAAAAACACTTTTTCTTGAACTCCCTGCCAGTTGTAGCCTGTGTGTAGCTATGGGTAGTTTGCTTCATGCTTGTCCATCCTGACCCACCAGCATAAGGCAAGAACACCACCTGATGAATGAAAGCCCCCTGAAATACATCAGTTTTCAGGCTGATGTACAGCAGGTGGGGAAATGTCTTTAGACTTTCTGCCATTGTTTGATACAGTTGGACTGGCTCTGTCAGCCTGTTCTTGCTTTATGCTTAGGTATGATGGTTTAAAATGAAAACAGTGTAAAATGGTCACAGATTTTGTTTGCTGCATCTTAGAAAGGCTTTTTTTCTGAAGGAGTACTAGGGAGAGGGAAGATGCTGACATACAGACTCAGGCAGAGCTTGTAAACCTTTAAGAAAAATTCAGGATACCTGTAAAAAATTACACAAGGGATTTTTCAGGGGTTTGGTTGGGTTTTTTTGTTTGTTTGGTTGGTTGGGTTTTTTTGTGGTTGACCCAAAAATGTGGTGGCTGCTTGGCCTGCCACTGCTCTGCTCTTGTGTGTGCAGCCAGCACCTGAACAAACAGACAGAGCTGTATCTGCCACAGCCTGGGAATCTGCCAGGATTCCTCAGGGAAGGAGGAGTGATTCAGAGCATCTGAGAAAAGTGGGGGCTGCTTCCATGCATCCTTGCTTCCTGCCTGGACAATAATCCATGCCGCCTTACTCTGAAAGGACAGTGGGGCTGTTCCATAAGCAAATACAGCACGTGATGTGTTGGATAAAAATGTCCATTCTTGTAACAGCACCAAATCTTGAGCCTCATGGATTATCCTGGCAAGGCTGACACAGAGCAGTTGGGAAGCATGAGGGCTTATGAGTTCTGGGCAGCTCAGTCTTTGAGAGAAGGTCTTGTGTACAGGGATGGTGGGCCACAGATTTGCAGCATGTCACCTGCATCTTCATTTCATCTTCTGGTGCAGGGATCGCTTCACTACTCAAAGCAGCTCTTTCAGAAGTTGCAGTACAACAATCTTTCTGCAATAAATGCCTTTGGAAGAAAAGAAATTAAAATAAATTAACATGTTAAAATCATGCAAGAAATAGTGCACTGATAAACTGTATGAACTTGGAGTGAAAGCTGATGTCCAGGTCACGGTGACATTCTCCTCTTCCCTTTTTTCTGTATATTACTAAGAAGCACTTGGAACAAATCTTCAGTTATTGACTGTAGTAAGGTGACCAGAACAATCAAACGCTTATGTTGCTGCTGTTGTAAACACAAACACATCTCCTGTATTGTCAGTTCCCTTTCATCCTTTTTAGGAAAATTGCTCATAATTGTATTATGTTCTGAAACTATGATTTTTTAATTTTTTAAATTTTTTTTTCATGTGTGTAATGAGTGATGGGCTAAAATCAGATGGCAGATCATCTAAGGTGAAAGTGTAGAAACCCATGTGTCTTGACTCTTCTCTGGTGTTTCTAGGGGGATCAATATTAAATCTCCATCCTCTCTGAATTGAGAAGGTGGAGGAGGAGGAGGGCAGGTAATTCCAGGCATGGGTTAGTCACAGTCTGTGTGATCCAGCTCCTGTTACAGCGCCTTTGATCTCACTTTCTCTGCATGGCCTGTCTCTGACACCAAACCTTGCCTGTCCTGCAGTAGCAAACTCCATAACTCTTTCTGGCTCTAGCATTTGGTTTCTTCAATACTTTCCCAGTATGGAAACATTAACCAAACCCTGAACTTTTTAATCTCTCTGTTCTAGTCTTGTGATCTCCCTCATCTGCTAATTTTTAAGGTGTGCTCACATATTAATAGAACTCTGCCCAAGGAGTGGAGCCTCTCTTTTGAAGCTTGGTTTTATTTTTGATGCCTGTGGCAGGTGTTGGTTTAATAGGTTTGCTGTATTACCACTTGCTTTTTTTCTTTTTCCTGAGCCCAGCCAGCTCTGTAAGCTGACACGACATGAAGGCCAAGCATGTGACTTCTCCCTGCCTTTAGCCTCACTTCACACCAAACATTTGTGCTGCAGACTCCCAGCAGCTATGCCAGCCTTGATTCAAGCTTTGTCTAAACCAGGAGGTTTTGTGCTGGTTGTATTTAGATCAGTCCAACCAAAGCCCCTCGGACGTTCCCATCTGAGAGTCTCTGTGCTTTGATTTTCCGCTGTCCGCTCTCTAAAGGGCAGCAGCTCGAGGGGAAGTGAGCGTGGCTCAAACAACAAAGGAGTGTGTTTGCACTGCTCTCTGCATCGATTTCACACAAGTAGTTTGAAGCTACGATCTAAATTAAGCTGATTAGTGTTCTGCAGAGGGGAAGGTGAATTTTTCTCCTCTTAGGTCCAGTGGAAAATGTTTCACAGCCTGTTTATCGAATAAATATTCACAAAAACGCTTCGGACGAGGAAAACCCACCGGGATTAAAGTGTAACTTTACCTCTAAAATACGAGCTGAGATTCCTGGAAATGCTGCAAGCTTTTGACTTTGTGCCACCTGTTGTTTTCCTGCCACCCCCTTCGGCTCCCTCCTGACTTAGAGCAAACCCAAACACGCTTTGGCTTCGCTGGAACATTTTACTTGTTTTTCTGTCTCACAGCAGCCTGGAGGAGCGCAGAGCGTGTGTTCGCTTCCTGTCGTGGTCCTCACAGGCTTGGTTCAGCAAAGAGCTGGCTGGGGTTAATCCAAATCTCCTGTGATCCTGAGGGGTCTATTCAAGAGCTTACAAAATGCAGGGGCCAAGAGGCTGCACTACCTGGGGGTGTTGACCTGGAGTGCGAGTGGGTTAAGCAGGGATGGTTAGAGGGCTAGCTTCCCTCACCTCTCTCCATTTGCAGCTGTAGCTGGTGCTGACCTTGAGGGAGAAGCAGCTCAGGGTGAAAGTAATCCATTGCTGACTTTGAGTTACCTTAGTTTGGCACTAAGATGTTACAGTTCAGGGTCTGCGTTAGCTGCAAATGGGGTGTTGCTGGGAATGAGGTTGGGTAGGAACTGGGAAGTTAAACTGTTTTAGCCAGATCCTCCCATACTCATGAGCAAACCTGAAAGGACTTGGATGGGCTCCTTAGTTCCTATGATTTCGCTTTCACTTGATCTGCTTTCACTCCAAATTCTTAGTCCTCAGTGAAGGCAGTCCTGCATCATCCTAGTCCAGTATTACATTCCCATACAGATTGGTAAACCAGAGGTAGAGAGGGGTTAAGAAACTTGCCCAAGGCAGATGAGTCAGTGCCAGAGCTGGGAATAGAAACTAAGAGACTTGGCTCCTACTCCCAGCTCTAATTGCTCAATCTCACATTGAAGCCCTGTCATCATATACTCTTGAGGTAACACTGGCTGAAGTGAGACAGGGAAAGCTGTTTCCAGGCTGTGATACCTAAGGAGTGGGGAGAAGAAAAGACACCTGGAGGCAAATTGGTTGTGGAAGCATCGATAATTTGTGCTTTAAAGCCTGGTTTTAGCAATTGGTACTAAAATCTGATCTGTCACCTTTGAAGCCAACAAAGTGTAAACTGAGGAGCTAGCTGGGAAAAATCCAACCCCTTTCCAGTTAGTGCTAAGGGGAGTGGTAAAATCGTAACGTCACTGGTCTTTTTTTTCTGTAAAACACCCTTGCAATGAGATCGGGAACAAAGGCAGAGGAGCTGAAAGGATCCAAGTAATAACAGGAAGGGTTAAACCACATTTCAGTTCTTACTGAAAGAATGAAAAATAAAATGTAATCAAGCTAGGAAAAGGTTTGGACGATGTTGCGTTCATATCGCATGCTGTGTATAGGAGAAGTCAGCAGGGCTGGTTTTGTTTGAAGTGCAGTGCTTTAAGAGGGTGCAGTGCTTTGCAGCAAACTGTCTGACATTCCCCAGCTGGGACTGGCTGGGGATGGTGTTTGGAGCTGAGAGTTACATTTGGAGTCAGCCCATGTTTGAAGGAGACAGAGAGAGGGAGAGAAAAGAGCCTGTTTTTTTTTCCTGTGTGAAATAATACATCCATCTAACCTGGCAGCTGTAGTACATGGAAAGCGAGAGGCACACGGACAGAAGTCACCTGGAATCTGCGAACATGGCTCAAACAAAATAGTTCTTTCCTGTCCTTTTCTTCCCTTCTTAAAGTCTGTCTTCTGGGATGGGCTGGGAGATCTGGCAGGCACGCAGATTGGATATATGTTGAGCAACTAAAGCACAGAAATGTTAATACTAAAAAAAAATCCAAAAACATTGGCTTCTGAAGAGCACTTCATATCCAGACTCACTCTGTGCTCTCAGTCCCTTGCAGACTTAGCTGCCCTGCACAGGGAGCATCAGGTAATTTATAGATTCTCCACGTTCGTTTGTACAAGCCTTCATTTCCTGTTAATTTACGGCCAGATTAATCTCGGCCATCACAGCCTGGATGAGATCAGAGTTGAACTCACAGCTTCTGCGTCAGGAGAGCTCCAGAAAACATGCTTGGGGTTTGCTTTCAGTTATGTCTGTGCTGAGGTACTTTCCTGAATCAGTCACACACACATTTAGTGTACTCTCTTCTTTTGAGGAGGGAAAAGGATGGATATTTTTTAACTTGCTGATTCTATTCATCAAGTGTGTTGCTAAAGAAACTAATCCTTGGGGAAAAGCAATCTCCTTTGCCCAGATGTTCAGTTTATGAAAGTCATGAATTTTTTGGTATAGTGGATTTTCCTGTATTTTTGCCTCACCAGAGTATAGATTCACTAGACCTCTGTTCCACTATGCGTGGATGTGAAAATTCAGTCCTTATTCCAAGTTGTAAATGAGTATTGGTCATTTGGATAGTAGCCACATCATCGCCTTCTGTGTAGTTTGTGGTTGTAGAGCTGGTGTGCCTGTAACCCATGGAATAACCAGTTTGAGAACCTAAGTTGACTTTCCTTTGATTTTTCTTGACACCTTTTTGCTTCATATTATCAGCACACTGCTATAGTGGTGTAAAATTTGCCCTTAATGTTTTGTGAGCCTGCACTGAAGTAATTAAGTAGCATTTAAGCTCTTTTGTCAAAGCAGCATTTCTGCAAATGTTTCCCCAGTGTAAGCGAGGGTCATGTGCTGGCTGGTTAAAGGGTGAGTCTCTAGAAAGCAATTGTTCTGGGGATGCAGTTTTTACCCTCTTCCTGTTACAGACACCAGCAAATGTGGTGGTGAAACAATCTGGTTTTAATAACAGGGAGGGTAAAGGAGCAGATCACAGAGTGGGGAGCAAGTCCTTTCCCAGTGCTATTGGTATTTTCTTTTGGGGGGAGAGGTTTTCTTTGAAAGGGGCTTGTCTGAGCCCCTAGGAGAACCCAAAACAGGGCTGAGGCAGGAGAACACAGGCTGCTAGACACCCATCAGCTGCAGTTCCTGGAAGACTGTGGTCGGCTCACCCGTCAGTTTTGTTTTAAAGAGGTGATGCTTTATCAGGAGAGCCGGGACGCCCCGGTTTGCGCTCAGGAGTGCTTTCCCTGGCTGCTGTCTCCTCTCTGGATACTCACTGTCTGCTCAGTGGGCAGCCGGCTGGATTAAGGCGCAGTACTTGTCTGAACCCTCTCTGCTATCTCTTATTATTCAGCAAGTTCTCAAGTGTCTGGTGAGCGTCTCTGTTTGGAGCGCCTCGCTCGCAGCCTTGCCAGTAATATCAGTGACTGGTCTGAATTCACATCAAGCATGTGCTCTGCTTCTTGTGACTAATGCACTCTGTATTTTTTTAATTGGTTACTGTTCTCTCTACTGATTCGGGCCAGAAAGGAGTCAGAGGAAAAGACTCGGGGGATTTTTAGTTAGACCTTGTTGAGTACAGATGAGGTCTAGAAGTGTTTAACTGTTTGATGGCTGTGGAAATCCTGAGGACAGCATGTAGTACCTTCTCACATTAAATCGTTAGATTGAATCCTTCAGGCTGCTCCTGGTAAGGCAGCAAACGCTGCTGATTGTTACAGGGTCTGATCCTGCAGTTGGTGCTCGGGCAGAGCACTGGCACTGCAGAGTTGTCCTAATTGCACAGTGGGACAAAGGTAGCAAATGATGGGGAAATGTTGGCAAGAAGGTTTGCAAGCCCTCTTACAGTATTTCTGTGCATTACAAATCATTGTAACATAGACCAAAGCTGTGAGTTTTCAGAAGAATCCTTAGGAATTAAGGAAACAGTGGTTTGTAACTTTTGCTGAGGTCTTATTTACTTATCTGTTTCCTTCCTGCTCTGAAAATCCTCTGTGTAAAAACATTGGCAGGTTGCTTAAACCATTGATCAGCACTCCTTGCCTGCGGGGTTAAAATCCAGCCCTGCAGTCCTTGACTGTAACAAATCTGTTCTGGAAATGCAGGCTTGTAGGAGACCAAGCCCAAATTACTGGAAGAAAAACTGGTGAATGGAGTTAGTACTGTAGGAGGGAAAAGTCTTGTACCACACCAGAAAAAGTGTCTGGAAGCTTGTAGATCTCTGTGAGCGAGTCTCTCCCAGCCGTAGGAACAGCGTGGGGATTAGGGAAGATTTCAGATACTCAGATACTCTTTCTCTTTTGTTAATTTAAGAGAACTAAATTCTCTCCGTTTCTCCTTCTGACTGTTCCAGGCATCACAACAGGATCCGCAGCATTGAAGCAAGTCAGCTGAAGCCCTACGTTACCCTGGAAACGTTGGACCTGAGTTTCAATGACATCACGGAAATCCGAAACGGCTGCTTTCCACAGGGACTTCACATAAAGGAGCTGTGAGTTTTTCTTGTTGGGAACTGCTTTTGTTGAGTTACTACAGCAGAGAAAAGGGCCTCAAACCTTCTTTAAAAAAAGGAGAGGGAGTGAACATACAAAATAAGGTTATTTACCAAGATTTTAAGTGCAAAGGAGAACTGGGAGGTAGTACGTTGTCCCCACTGCCATGTTATTTTTTGAGCTCTGTCTTTTTTTTGTTTTTGATATATCTGTAAAGAATGCAGATTATTACTGTGTTGCACAGGAACATTGCAACAGAGAAAAAGGTATCCTGCGTCCCTTAGGTGTGGGTGTCCTTACAGCTGGAAACCTAGAATTCAGAAGAACTGTCTGCAGCAGACCTGTGTTTCTTCCCCAGTGGGAAGTGTTTATGCTTCTTCCAGCATCTGCCCATGTGCATCTGGGAGAGAGGGGGGGGAATTACTATTTCATCATTAAAGTGGCTACTGCATCTTAGGAACAGAAATCTCTCATTGGTTATTTGAAGGAAACCAGGGGTTAATCAGAATAATGGCCTCCCCATAGAGATGAGTGCCTATTCAGAGACACATGATCTGTGGTTTAGGTACCCCTGAAAAGGTGCAGACATGTTCTGTTTATATTAAAATTTGTATCAAAGTTTCTGCACTTGGTTGCAAGAGAATATTAGGGGATGGTGTTGTGACTGATGTTTGCCTGATGTCCTGTAAGAACAGCCTCTGTGGCTGAGACCAGGGTCTAAGTAAGAAAGAGCCCTGGGATAGATGCTGAGGGAAAAGCCTTAAGAATTACAGAATGCACGGAGTTATCCTGCACTGGAATATTCTCTAGTTTATGGCTTATACTCCCAATTGCCTTGCTAAAGTAGGGGGATATCAAGGAGCTCTTGGGAGTTCCATGGCACTTCTCCACGTTCGTCACATGGCTCTGGGAAAGGCAGTGTGCTCTGTGTGCAGCCAGAAATCCAACTAATTTGAAGCCACCTCTGTAATTTCACCAGCCTGTCTGGAGACCAACCAGATGCTGATAAAAGGAGATTTCTGACAGAACTGTTCATTTTTCTGCTGTGATTTATTGCAGCTACCTGGGGAGCAACAGAATCAGCACCCTGGAGCCTGGTGCTTTTGATAGTCTGTCACGGTCCCTGCTAACACTTCGTCTGAGTAAAAACAGGATCACTCAGCTTCCTGTCAAGGCGTTCAGGCTGCCCAGGCTAACACAACTGTGAGTAGAAATGTGCACTTTAATTAAGCTCAGCCACACTTTATGGAGACAAAATGTCCCTGAGGATAAACACACCAAATGTCACCCTTCCTCACCTGCTATCTATAAAACTTAGAATACACTGTGTAGTAGTCCTCTGCCAGCACCCAGTAAAACACATTGGGCGAGAGGTCTTTCTTATCTTCTGTTGGCTTTTCAGGCCATTCTTCTGAGTGGGTGGGAAGGGAGAGATGCTGCAGAAGACATCAGCATTTTGTGCACTTGTGTAAGACAAATCCATTCCCTTAAAAGCTGTTGGTGTCTGTAGCACAAGAGAGGTTTGGAATATGTTTCTACTGCGAGTGACAAAGCTCAGCTACTGGGTTAGTTTTTCAGGACCACACAGGTATCTTTATGTGGCAATAAAAAAGCAATGATGGAAGGTCGTTAAACTCTGCAGTGATATTTGGGCAGAGAAAATAGCACTCTAGATGAGTTAACACACACATCATTGTTGTCCTACCTGTGTTCCTTATGACAGGAACTGCATGGGGACACAGACATCTGCAGCTATAAATATGCTTTATGTGTAAAATAGTAGCACTAATGGTTTAGGTTTTCCCTTCTGCTGCTGTTGGAGAAACGAGCCCAGCCTGAGGCCTGTTGCCATCTTTCCATCAAATTTGAGAGGCAAAAGGTCAACCTCTGTCTGTTAACATAAAGTCCACAAAAGCTGTTGGAACTCACACCTCAAAACGGCAGCCTCTTGATTGAGGGACAGATCCTTAAGCCAAGATGTGTCTAAGGAATGGGTGTGCATTTGTGCTTGCATACATGTAGGATTTATAGCCAATTTGGGATTAACAGTGTGACACAATAGCACATGTATCTTTAAAGTCTGTTTCCTCTCAGTTGGAAGTTACTGTCCATTGACTGAGAGCTTGTAATCCACTGTGTTCATCTGCATCATGTACAAAACTGTAATAAAAACGAGGGTCAACTCAGTCTGTTTAGGAGCGCAGTTTTCACTGAGAGTTGGAGTAACTGGTACTGTGAGAGAGTCTCACAGCTGGTTGTTTAACCCTATGGATAAACATGAATGAATTGCAAGTTAGACAGACTTGGATGTGTTGTAGAATTTGTGTACTGTTTATCTTCTGGCAAAGTGTAGTTCACTGATAGCCTGGGAAGTACAGTAAGGCAAGAGTCTTTAGGCCTGCGGACTTTTTAATTGCTTACTTGACTTTAATTACACTCGAGTGTAAGTTCAACATTGGGTTTTTTAGGCAGTTAAAAAGTAAGCTTAAAATTTCTATGGCTTCCTCATCTTTTTCAAAACAAGTTCTGATGTAACCTCCACCATTTTCTTTAAAACAAGCACTGAGTAGGGAACTACCTTTGTGTTAGTTGTGTATGTGCATAGATGTCTCAATTATAAAAGCTCTATCTTCAGCCTCAGTGCATTGTGTTGATAAAGCTTTCCACTGACTTGATGGACCAGATTTTCAAGTGATGTGTCTGTGTCTAGCAATCCATAAGGTTGTTTATATGGGTTGGTAAAGTGATGATGTTTATATTGCTATTCAGAAAAAAAGTATTCCCAAAATTTAGGATTCCTTCCCCACTCAGGCAAAAAAAATATATAAATTTAATGAACCAAGTCAAGAAGTCTTTGCACACACAAAATACTAATACTACCTTGTTGTTGGAAGCAACTTGTTTCACTCTTTATTAGTTTCTTATAGTAGGAAAAAAATGTGAAGTTTGTCAGGGGAACTGACAGCTTTCGTTTTAAATGTAGCCATAAAATTTTCTCTTGGGCTCACAGTTCTTATGGCACCAGCTTGTTTCAGAGCACGTTGTTCCTGGGCGATTACAGGTCCTGTAAAAACAATGAGTTGTAAAGGAAATAATGCTGATGTCGGTTAAACACATTGGTTCAAGTGGTGTCTGTGAGAGAGAAGATGTCGTGTGAAAATTGATGAAAAGGATAAATGGCTTAAAAGAAACGCAGAGAGAGGAGGGATGAAGAGGAATGGCCACACTCTGTTATTTCTGTGTAGTGGGATTCTGTCCCAGGGTGAGTTTATTTAACTGATCACACCCGTTCGCTTCCCTGGCTAGCTCCGAGATTTAAAATTTCCAGTGCGCTTCTGCTCTCTCCTGGGAACCGTTGACAGAAGAGTTGTTGGCATTGCTGTCCCCATTGTATGCTGCACAGAGATTTCGTGAGAAAGGGCTGGGATTTAATAAACTTGTATGGCCTTGGTGATTTTAGGGAGCTGAACCGGAATCGCATCCGCCTGATTGAAGGCCTGACGTTCCAGGGACTGGACAGCTTGGAAGTCCTGAAACTCCAGCGCAACAACATCAGCAAATTGACTGATGGGGCTTTCTGGGGTCTAGCCAAGATGCAAGTTCTGTAAGTTGGAGAAATGGACTTTTTTTCCCTTAAACAGCCTAGACCTGTCCTGCTATCGTGTCCCTGTGGGCACCTGTGCCTGTCCTCATGCTTCTTTCTCTGCCCCACACGCACAGAGCTCTGCCGTGCTACAGCAGCTTCTGCTTAGTTGACCCACAGTTTACTAAAGCTCATAGCTTTACCAGGTGTTCAATAAAAAAGTCCTGTTTTTCAAGCTATGGCAGTATTCCTTTGGAAGTTTGACAGTTTGAACATTCAGCAAGATCTCAATTGGTCTTTAAATAAAAGCTTGTCTGGTTTCTGCAAATTTGTTTTGACTGATACATGGAAATTATGTGCTGCAGACCTGATTATTCTGCCTCTTGGGATACCTAGAAACCAAGCTGGCCTATCTCAGTGACATGTTCTTTCCATAGGAGAGCACAAATGGAATAGTCATTGCAGAGAAATGCTTGAAACTTCCAACACAGTTGGCTTTCAGGTGTGTTTGCAAGGTCACAAGTGATCAAGGCAGCGTGTTTCTGGATGCTGCTGTCACACAACTGAGACTCTGCAAATAAAAACATGAATGGGATGCTTTGAGCCCAGTTTACTCACAGTGGAGCATACCTCTGCAGTCACAGCTCATTGAGGGCATTTCCTTTGTGTTGTTCTTGGATTTCTGTCGTTCACCTGCACCAGAAATGCGCACATGTGCACATATCCACATGGGTGTGTAGAAGGGTGTGTAGGAATGGCTAAAATCCCAGTCCTTGTTGGAAATTCTTCAGTATTTGACCAGTGCTGCTTATCTGTCGGTTCCTTCTGATTTTTCTCCACAGCCACCTGGAGTATAACAGCCTGACAGAAGTAAACAGTGGCTCTCTCTACGGCCTTTCATCTCTGCACCAGCTTCACCTCAGTAACAACTCCATATCCCGCATCAACCCCGATGGCTGGAGCTTCTGTCAGAAGCTGCATGAACTGTAAGTTGGTTTTTATTGTGGTTGGTTGTGCAGGGTTTGATGCTAATGTAATGTTGGCAGGAGAGGGGAGTAAGGATTTTTCCTCATCGCATAGCTTACAGCTCTTGCTGGATTAGCCTGTAGAAATGCAGGAACTGCTGCCTCCTAAGTGATGCCCTTGTTATTTGTCATGTTATGCCCTTCAGAGCACCTGATTAAAATACATTTGCACCAGAAACAAAGACTAGAACCTACTAAAACCACACAGTGCCAAAAGACCTGGAGAGTTTGTGATCTGCGGCTTGCCAGTGCTTTTTAGCTAGCTAGTTACAAGACATGCATGGCTTGCCATATAATGACTGTACAGCCTGAAGGAAGCTTTGCTTTATCCTCTGTATTTACAAAGAACAATCATGATTCTAACCAGCAGAGATTTGGCCCTTTAAAGTCAGTTCTCCTTGTTTCTCCTGTTTACACTTTACCCTTCCTGTAGGGCTCAGTTGTTTAAAAGTAAATACATTGACTTTGCTCTCCTGAGATTTCCAGCTGTGAATACAGTCTCTTTGATAAATGAAAGATAGTCTTGCTGCTCAGGACAGCCCCACAAGGGTGTCTTTTGGGTCTGGGGCACTGCTTAATGCCTTTTTGAAGAGACACACATGGATGCTTTGGTATTTACAGAAGTAGCTGTCATCCCCTCGGTGGGACTGTTGGAAGATTCACTTTTTTCTTTGGAGAACTTGACACATGGTTGGTGGAACTGTAATTCATTCTGCTTGGTGCTTGGAAATGTCTTGTTAGGGACTCTCCTGTCCACCAAAAAGCAGTACAGTAAGGCAGCTTCCTGCTTTCAGAGGCCTCATTCTGGACTGAGACTGAAGGTCGGTATCTGCCTATGCAGCTGTGAGTCCCCAGTGCTTTGAGATGTGGATTCAGAGATAGGTGGACATGACACAGGTCATTATAAGTTTAGAAGCTGTAGAATTAATGTGTTAGCCCAGTGACCAGCTGTGATCTTCTTTTAAACCCAAATTATTCATTCAGATGTGGTTTATTTTAGGGGGCCACAAGGAAGTATTTTCTTTTTTGTTTTAGTTAAATACATCTGTGATTGTTTAATTACCTAGTTTTTCAAATTGCTGTGAAACTGTCCTTGCCTAAAGAGCTCCTTTGCTTGGCACAGTGCTGTAGACAGCTACAGTTCCTCCAAGTGCAGATCCTCAGGTGATATTTTACTAAATTAAGGCAGTGTCAATGGAGAAATCTTCAAGGCAACAGGTCAGAACTGACACCATGCTATGCCTGTGGTCTGCTTAAATCTGAAGTATCAAGAAAGAGGAGTCTGCCTTCCTAGGGCACTCACAGTTGGACCCCCAGAATAGCAAAATTCAGATCCCTGCAGTGTGTTAGTAGCACAGCTCTGGGAGCTTTCTGCGCTCAAGGACCCAGTATCTGGTGCCTGTGTTGAAGCTTTATTTCAGCCTGAGTTCAGATGGGATGGGTAAATCCCATCTGCATCTTGCAGAGCTGACATCAGAACTCTTTTAGGGAGAACTATGCTTTTCTACCTGACACTGTGTTTGCAAACCCTCCAGGCTTTGATGGGAGGCTGCTTGTCATGTAGAATCTGTTATCTGTCAGGTTGGTATTGGGATCTCTTGCCAACAAGTTGTGCTGGTGGTGAGCTGTCCTGGCTTAGAGGCCATCCTCTGCAGTAACTGCAGAAACCCAGTGCAGGGTTCACTGGCTCTGGTGCAGAATGGGGTAGATCTGGAAAATGCCTGGTGGTGTGAGGTGGTAGGAGTTGCTGGGGCGTGCTTGGCCTGACAAACAGGATTGTGCTGGAGTGTGAGGCCAGAGACGACATTAGCTGAGATGCAGAAGGTGATTATGTGGGTGTTAGCACTCATCTTTGCAAAATATTACAAGCTCTTGCAAGTGTTGCCTTTAGGGTAATGCTGCTGCAGGGAGCCATCAGATACTCCTAACTGAAACTCCCACAGCCAAGGAGTACCAGTAGGAGAGGTCTGCTCTGAAATTGAAAGCTGAGGAAAGGAAGCACTAGATACATCTAGACTGCCTCTGTTTCATGCCTTATTAAGAGATCTTTGCTCACCTCCCCTATTGCTACATCTGCTGGGTTTCAGTGGTCAGGAAACAGTCTCTCTGGTTGTACAGAGAATGAATTTCAAAGTCCTTGACCCAAGAGAGAAGAGGTGGCAAGACCCCTGCTTATCTGTGCTAAGAAGGGGGTGGTCATCTGTGAGATGAGTTGTCTCTTCTTCAGTTGTTAGGAGAAAATGTCATGCCAGGGCTCTGGTCTGATGTAAAAGCTAACAAGGAAGGAGAGCCCTTGCCTTGTTATGGGCATGAGAAAGGGCTGATTGTATTCACCAGTCAGGTGCTAGGGCATCAACATCATGGAAAAATCCACAGTGGGAGTGTAGGATTTCATCAGGAGTGAATGATGACTTGGCTGCTGGGTCTTTCTTTTCACTTTTTACCTATAGTTTGGTCAGTGGGAATGAAATGTGTTAGATGTACCTGGTCCAGAACTGGCTGGCAGCAGAAGGCACAGCTGCACAACGAGTTTGTGGTTAACCCCTTTATGTATCGCTTTTGGCATGCTGCTCTGTGTGCTGCTCTCCCATTTCTTTGCCAGGCAAAGAGGACTGTGTAGACAAACATTTCCACTTGTTTGTTCCAGTGATTTCTCACTGGTGGAGAGATGAGAAGGTAGGGGAGGCAGCAGAGAGACCTGCTGACTTCTCTCAACCCAGATAATTCAAACTGCTGAGGAGGGGAACACACTGTTTTGCAAGTTGGCCTATGCCATTGGCAGGAAGGAGAGTCCTTACATGTTGAAAGAAGTCACTGCCAGGTGTGTTAGCTCCTGAAACCTCCCATCTGGCTGCAGCTATTGAGAGCCCTCCCAAGGCTGCTGTGTCCGTCCATCTTGAGGTGGTGTCAGGACGAACGGAGGGGAACAGGCCTTCACCAGTTGTGGCAGGAACTGTTCTGTGCAGAATCAAAAAGAGATGGGGTTTTTTTTTGTTTGTTTTGTTTGGTTTTTTTTCCCCTCAGTCAGGCTTAGAATTATTTTTGAATGCCTTTTTCTTTTTTTTTTTCTTTTTTTTTTTTTTAAGCCAAATTCTTTAATCGCAGGTGAGGACATAATTTTGACCAGATGCCAGTTCTTCATAACTAACACTACAACTTCTTTAGGAATGAAAGTATGTTGTCCCATACCTTCTTCAAACTCATTAATCTTTGCTGAATTTTTTCCAAAGCTTGCCCTCTGCCCACTCACACAGCTAAAAGATACACAGCTCGTTTGCCAAGTAAATGACACCCTCGGTACTTCGGAGTATGTGTCTGTTTTGACTTAGGTTTTGGCTTTGCAGTGACTTTCATGCAAGCCCTAGACACATTTTTAAGCAGACTCATTAACAGGCAGCACTAGAAGAGGAATTTGGAGGTTTGGAACTCAGTGAGATTTTTTTTTTTCTTGTTGTCTGTAAAATGAAGAATTTTGGTGCTTTTTCAAAGCTGCATAACTCCACTTTTTGAAAAATTTATCAGCCCAAACCCTCGTGTCTTTTGAAGTGCCTTGTGTTCCCAAGCCACCAAGGTATTTTTGAAAATCCTGTGTAGCTGCCCTTAGTAAAAAGATAATCTTGAGAAAATGGGAGTTAGCAGCATGTAGCTGGATGCCACTTTTTATGACCCCACATGTGCAGGCAACTGAAAGCTGAGGCTATTGCTGGTCACACTCACCCGCCAGTAGCCCTGCAGGGCTCACCCAGCTGCAATGACATCCTGAGATCAGGAGGAATATACTCGCAGCGGGGAGCTGGGGGTGGATGCTTCAGGCTGAAGATCACTGACCAGTGACTCTTCCTGCTGCTACCTCAGGAGGTCCCTCAGTTGACAAGCCAAGCTGGCCTTCAACATCAGCTTTACTGTTGGCATAGAAGGTGGTTGATATTGTGTGAGGTATCTGCAGTGGCTTGTAGCTTCCCATGCCCTCCCCTCAGTGTTGAGTCTCAGAAGCCTCATGTGCACCCTGGCTGGGAGAGAAAAACAGCTTTCTTCTACCAGCTTCCAAACTGCAACAGGAGTAGCAATCAAAAAAAATCCCCCAAAGCAGAGATAATACAGACAGGGGAAGGGGAGGATGGAAATCTAATGAAAAGCCAACCCTCCAGTATTTGTCACTTGTAAGTGGAGAAGATTTCAAGCAGACTGTACACTCCTTGAAAAAGGGGAGTGGGAGGGAAGGTTTACAACAGATACCTTCTTCCTGTGCATGAAAGGAAGCATTCAATTGCCTTGTGGTGAAATGCTTTTGGCTTTCAACTGGGGTGGAGCAGGCTGTGAAGACACCCACACCCAGACGCCTGGGGCTTGCTGTGCACAAGTGCAGAACGATAAGACACCTCCTGAACACAGAAGCCTGGACCCTGCCAAGAGCGCGTGTGAACTTCAAAATCCATCTGTCTGACGTCACTCTCCACCTCGCAGGGCGTGGGGAAGGAGGGGACTGCTTTTCCCTGTGAGCTGTAGAGGGGGTCCAAATGGGGGTGAGGATTGAACACAACCAGGACTGATATCTGAGTGTTACCTGGACAGCTGGGGACTGAGGAAGGGTGGTGCTCCCAGGCCCTAGCCTAGCCATACAGGTCATGGAGAAAGAGTAGCTTTTCCCTGCCATAAGTGACAGCATGCATATCAGCTTATTGCTCTCATTCACTTCTGGAGGAGCCTTTCTCTGTTTCCTGTACAGAAGGCTTCTCTATAACTGGGTACCAAATGCCTCCTGCTCACTTATGGTCATCCAGGCTGCCCCGTGGGTATCTTGTGGGAATATTTGCAGACTGCAGTCTTGTTTCCTAATCAGGCTGTTATGTATCCACCCAGTCCACATCGCCTCTTGTAAGGTGGTTGTGGGAGGCAGGTGCTGGTTGACACAGAGCAGTTTGAGTTTGGCAAATACTGGTTGGATTGACAAGGACTATTGGTTTTTGTTTTTCTTTCTCCTCAGAGTACTCTCTTACAACAACCTCACCAGGCTGGATGAGGGAAGCCTGGCAGATCTCGGGGGACTGCACGTACTACGGCTGAGCCACAATTCCATCAATCATATTGCAGAAGGTGCCTTCAAGGGACTCAAAAACCTACGTGTCCTGTAAGTTGCTTCCAGCTTTTGTTGGCCAACACCTGTCTTTCCTCCACAGTTTCATAGAATCTCCTGGTTGGAAAAGACCTCTGAGATCATCAAGTCCAACCCTACCTGTCCACTACTAAACCATATCTCCGAGCACCCCATCTAACCGTCTTTTAAACACCTCCAGGGGTGGTGACTCAGTTTGTGTTCTGTCAAACTCTTCTGCTTTGCAGTTGCTTTGGGTGCCTTTATCTTCAGCATCAAACTCCCCTACACATTGTTCAGTTGTCTTCAGCAGCTGTGTTGTTTGCCCTGTTACTCAACTTTAGTAAACTTGTACTTTTTAGAGTAGTTAGGAGAGCAGGGGTTGGACTGCTCAGTGTTGTAGGGTGCTTTCAGAGTTGAAGGCTACAGAGTAATATTATGGGAACATAGGCTGCTCTCCTTCTCTCTCCAAAGGCTGCGGGCTCAGCACCTTCTTCTGGCACACCACAAAGTTCTCACAGCCTATGTTATAGCACTGTCCAAGCTCCCAGGCTGGTTGAATTCAGCAGACTGATTTAATTCTTCCCTCAAAAGAAAAAAACACACTTTGATACTTTTATTCCTTTTCAAAAGCCCTTTGTGGCCTGAGTAATTAAAAGGAAATGGGAACAGAAAGATCTCCCCTCTTTACAGTACTTTTTGCATCTTACTCTTTCCTTTATTGAAGTTCATAGTGAAGCAAGTGACTGGAAAGTGAGTTTGAGTTTTGTTTGCTTTTTTTTTTTTTTCCCTTTTTTTTTAAACTTAAGCCAAAGTCTTTCAGCCACTGGGCATTCAGAAAGGGACCTCTCTGAGGCAGCTGTCAAGACCGGAACTAAAGGTTTCCAAAGAAAAATGGAGGGGAAGGGGAGCTGGTAGTTCTCTTTGCTCTGCAGTGAATGTGGAGCCTCTTTTATGTCTAGGGCCGAGGGGGGGAGGAGGAGAAGGGAGTGTGTGAGTGAGCTCTAATTTAATAAAGAGAAAGGCCTATTGGGTCCTGCACCTGGTGAAAAAGACCCGAGCATGCTTTAATTATGGCCTATTGTTGGGAGCCTTTGGTGGGTGTGAAACTGCTGAAATGTGGAGCTATTCAAATAGAGGTCAGGCCCAGAGACCTCAGAGCACAATGATTAACAAGGCTGTGAGCATTCAAGCTCAGCCAGCCAGAAAGAATAGGAAATTGGCAACAGGGGCTGGGAGAGGAGCTTGAATACAAAGAGAGTTAGGCCAAAATACCCCACTCTTTTTTTTTCCTCTCTCTCTATTTTCACTCATTTGTTAAAAAGGTTTTTATTCCTCCTTTCTAACACTAAACCTTTGAGTTGCCTCTAGATGAACAAGCAATACCATTTTCTTTTCCTTTTTCAAGAAAACACAATGTGTGGCAGTCAATTAATAAAAGTATGTGTCAGAGAGCTCCTTCAGGCTGTTCCCACTTGTCTGTCTGCCATGGGAAAGGGTTTACTGGTCCAAAGACCGGTAGCCCGTGGTGGAACTGAAGAGGAGAAATGTCTGAGTAGGGATTTGCCCTTAAAAAACAAACAGAACAACGGGCATTGGCTTGGCAACCATAGGGGGAATGTAGAAACTTACCTCCAGGAGGATATATTTGCTCCTGCCCCACTCACATAGCGCTGAAAATGTCAGCACATCAAAGCATCTCTCCTGGAATTGTCTCTTACGCCACCACAGCATTATGTGCGCCCACACCCCGCCGGGATGGTGGGAGTTCTTATCCATCCCTGTGGCATCGACCTGCCCACAGATCACCCTGGCATCCACAGGGATGATGGCTAAGGCCAGGGTTCCCCAGGGACATGGGATTCAGGTCTCATGCTGAAGCCAGCTGAGAAACAGGAATCTCCTTTCACATCTTTGGTTCACACACCAAAGCCAAGAAACAAGCCAGTTAGATACTGAGAGCAAAAGTCTCAGCCCCATCTCGGCTGAGGAAAACCATGCCAATATTGAAACTGTGGGGTTTTTTAATTTCTGTTCTCTTATTTTGGGTTATTGTGTATTTGTGCCACATAGCCCAGAAGCTTCTCTGTGGTGCCCATGTCTGGAATGCTGCAAAATGCAGGGGGCTCTGTTTTAGAAATATTTTTCTTATTTGGTTTTTATATATTTAAACTGGAAATATTCTGATAATAATCTTCAAAAGGTGCGAAAGGAGCACCTGAGGGTTGGAAGGGGTTATCTGCATGGCTTAGTTTGCTTTGTTGTTGGTTTTTGCTAGGTTTTAAATCAGAGTGATGTAACAAAACCAACAAAGCCTATTTATGTTTTTCTTTCTTTTACTTAACATGAGAAATGATAGATTTCTGTCTGTGTTGCTGGGTATTCATTGCTAGCTGGAATTAAAGCTAGGAGGGAAGGATTTTTAAGCAGACTGTTTAAACAGCTTTTGTGGATCTCTGTGTTTGTTCTGTGTGCTTATTTTTCTTCAGACCTCTTTGACTCTTGTAATTGATGGTCATTTTGAAAGCCAAAAGAAGCTAATTCTGAAAAAGGAATTCTCACTATTTTTCTAAAGTGATTATACAGAGAATTAGGCTTGTGTAGTGATGATAGTGCTTTCCTTTGCTGAGCTTTCAAGTTCATGCCAGAAAAAAATGCAACTTCATAGAAAATGCACCAAATAATCTTTTGAAGATACAGCTATAGATAAACTTATGTATACACTGGATTAGGCAAAGTTATCTTAATTCATTATGGTAGCATTTAAGAACAGCTGTGTCTTTCTGTTTAGTTTTGGGACTTTGTTTTCTTTTTCCTCCATTTGTTTGGATGCACAGAGTTAGAACAGGACTGAAACCTGCTTGTTAGAAAGTTGCTATCTGCTACGACTGCTGTCGCTGCCTCAGAGACAGGGGTTCCAGCTAGGAAAAAGCCAGGGCTCTTTTTGGAATGCATCCTCTCAGCATGGGTCAGTGCAGGAGAAGTGATTAGTGCTGCTTTGCTGCAGGACTCTGCTTTTTCTGATAACTGTCAGGAGAAAATGGGAAGCTCTTCATATGGCATTCTCCAGCCTTCTTCCAGTTATTTTTAACAATCAGCCTAGGACCAAGACACTGATTATGAGCTCTCTCTTGTCCTCTCCCCAGGGAACTGGACCACAACGACATCTCAGGCACAATAGAAGATACCAATGGAGCCTTTACAGGCCTAGAAAACCTCAGCAAGCTGTGAGTATCCCTGGGTTTGAAGTTGGGCAGATTGTGTTGTGTGCCTGTGGGGGTGGGTCTCTCCCCTCCAACGCAGCCTTCCTCCCTTTGGAACAAGATAAAAATCAACAGAAAATCTAAGATGTAGTTTTGCAGGCTCACTCTTAAGAGTGTAAATGTGGTCATCAAGCACTTGTGTTTCTAAGCAGATATGAGGCAATGATGGTCTTTTTAAAAGCGATGAACAGATGATGCCACATACCAGGGACACAGGAGAGAGAAACTTAAGTTGTTTTAATCTCTAAGATTCTGCACAACTGTTCCTCACTTCTAAAAACAAACAGCAACAAAAAGGACTCTTTGCAATCTTCAGCGAAGCACTGACTGATGCAGCAAATAACAACAAACAGAAGAGAAAAATCACCCCATTTCCTGTGACAACAGAGGATTGAAACGGGATTCATTTCTGTGGGATACTGAGAGCGATCTGTTGGGCTTGCTTCCATGTGCAGCAACAATAAAAGGCACCATGGGGCACAGGCTCTTAAAGAGATAAAAAGAAACCTAAGGCAAGCATGCGCCTTGCAAATGTTTATAGCTCGCCTGGCCTTCGCAAGCATTTTCACATTGGTCTGTGCTTGTTCGTGTTCCATTTGAAATCAGCTAGATAAATCAGCCCTGTCAGAGGAGCCTCTGATGGCTTGTGACAAATCAAGTGTCTTTCTAATCATTACCTCTTGCCTTTGTTTAAGTTCTCAGCACCCCCCCACCACGCTGTCTCTGATGCTGCGATGGCACAGCCAGAGGTGCAGTAAAAGTACCTCGATGGATAGCAGATGGCTAGAATGAATCCTGGCAGGCGGTATATTGTCACGATCTCATTAGAGACTCCTGGGGGGGTGGGAAGAGCCATGGCAGGATTTGTGGGGACATCATACTTAGATGGAGAAGAAAAAATTTGAAGTCACAGACGTAGAGAGCATTTGATCGTTGTTGAGGGGAGTCACTAGAACCAAGGAGAGGGGAACCATGTTGTAGCTGTGAGTCAAGTGAGGCAGAAGGCAGAGAAGGACTTGAGGACCAGGGGGCAGTCAGGCAGGGAGGGAGAAGTGTGGGGGAAAGAGAGGCCAGGAGGAATCACTGTGCACGTGGAGTTGGGAAATGTTCCCATGAATTGCTAGAGAAAAGGCAGAGGAGCAGATGTGGTGGGTGAGAGTCCTTGGCTGCTGTTGCTGAAGCTTTGATTTGTCTGGAGAAACCAGTGAAACCATGTGGCCAGCTGGAAGGGTGGTAGGAGCAGAGGCTTTGTCTAGGGGATTTGCAGGCTGTAGGATTATGAGTCTCTAGTGCTGCTTTGACAAGGGAGAGAAGTTGGAGGAGAGGAGCAGAGAGAGCTGTCCTGGTGGGACATCCACCACAGGGCATCCCTCCAGTGTGGCCACTGGCATGGAGCAAAAGTGGCAGTCCCAAGTGATTTGGATATGTTACAAACGTTGTGTGCAGATAACAGGAGAGGTGAAAAAGCCAGAGGAGACAGCATTGAGGGAGAGAGCTGGGCAAAAGAATCGACTCAGCAACCAGGAGAGATGGGCACTGGTGAGTTGTGGGGGTCAGGCAGAGGCCAGGAGGTACAGCAAGGAGCGGGAGGACGAAGGAAGGGAGCAGGGGCAGCCTGCGGGGTTGTATGTTTGGAGCTCAGGGCAGAGCAGCTATTGCTCCCCGGTGAAGTAGCTGTGGCCTGATCTGATGTTTATCATCCAGCACAAGGAACGGCTTCAAAAGGTGACCAGTTTTATCTGCCAGTAGCAAAGGATGCAGCAGGGGCTTGCACAAATCTAAAGAAACCAGGTTTGCATCTTTTTTCACGTTGTTGACCTCTGTCTTTCATTGCACATGGACTTGGGCCAGCTCTGGCTCTGGTTGAACGCAGGGAAGGACACGTGCCCATGGTTTGTGAGGAGAATGCCGTGAATTTCATAGCCTGGAAGAGCTTGTGTATCAGGTTGGTCTTGGGCAGGCAGGAGTGGTTTGATTACCTAACAGAGCCAACCTGCTGTTGGACAGACAGTTTGCTGGCTTTGTTCATTGTCAGCCAGAGGGTAAGGCTGGAAAAACCCTCGGACTATGAGATTATTTCATTATATTTCTTGAGGTGTTTTAGGGACTCTTGGGAGTGGTCACCTTTAAAGGGATCTGCTCAGGTCTGTTTTAGCTTATCAGCACATAAATCCCAAACTTAGAATTTCATCTAAGGCTGAAGTGAGCATCATACTTGCTGGCAGGATTTTTTTATAAATAAAATAAAATATATGCCTTTACAGCAAACATTTCACTGTGTGATTTAGGGCCTGTGTTTAAACCATCAATGGGCTTTAAATACATTAGCATACAAAAAAATAAATGGGCACTTCAGAGGAGACCTTGCAATGAATTAATAATCACCTCAGCTCTGTGGAGATTGCCTTAAAAGCCGTTCCCCTTTGATCTGGCAGAGATTAGCCTCTGAAAGGATTTAGCGCTGAGAGGGTTGTTTGCTGAAATGAAGGTGTTAAACTGAGAGGTGGGGAGGCCAGTCACTTTAGCCTTCTTTGAATTATAGATGAAGCTGTCCACATGGAGAGCACAGGCCTAAATTAAAATGTTTCTTGAAGGAGGAGGGAGTTGAGAAGCACTGAAGCATAAAAAGCATCAGTGGAATCGCTGGGGAACAAGGAGTTTCCTAATTATTCAAGCTGCTAAATGTAACCGGGTTTTTTTGATGGCTCACTCAGTGACTTGAGATCTTCCTGCAGGTGCAGAACTGGCTGGAGGAGAAAATGCTGCTTTCTAATGAATGGTGTGCCTAGCGTGTAATTACACTTATGCAATCACCGGGAGAGCACGCTTGTGCCGAGCTCTGCCGACAGCGGAGCAGCGCTTCTGGAGTGCAGCAGGCAGGCTAATTGTGGAGCTGCATACCGCTGCCTTTGCATTCCAGTGTGCCACAGCCCTTTGAAGGGGGCCACTGGGTTCAAACCATTTTGGAATTGGAGAAGTGGTTAGTTGAGGTTTGAAAGGTGTAATGATTTTAATGAGTTTGCTGGGGCATGGCATTATTACCAGTGTGTTGTGTATTTCTTAAGTATACAGCCATAAAATTGTATGTACCTATACAAGTGATGTATACATTGTGTATTCACATCCCCAGATGGGCTGCTTAGCTCTGCACAGATAAATAAACAGATATAATCAGTATCTCAAATTTTCAAAGTCCAAGATCCACTGTAAACAATAGAAATCTCCAGTTACCAAACCCAAGCTCAACGTCACACCCTCATGTAGGAATACGGCTCCAGAAATTAATGTGTATGGATGCCACCATATGACCAAACTGTGCATATAGTAAATTATTTACTATATTAATTATTCTAATGGATTTTTCGAAGCCTTCATTAATACAACATCCCTTTTACCAAATGATGGTGCACATGATTGCACATAGAGCAAAAAGCTACACACGCTCTCCAGCAGTAAGTAGGAGCTCTGGTACCCTGGTTTTGGTGCTGTAACAAGGAGCTCACTAAAGCTCACTGTAGGTACTAGAACGATCCTGTCAGTGAGGCAGGTGCAGCTCTCTGGAGCCTTTCTCAGCCACCAGCATGCCTATGGTAGCTGTCTTTATTCTTGCCTCAAATCAGATAATTAACAAAGGGACACAGCTCTGAAAATTCAGCTGTGGTTCTGTACCGAGTTAGCTCTGTCTGTCAGAAAGGGCTTCGAGTGTGTGTCTCGGTGTGGAGGCTGGGAGGCTGCTTTGCCTGAAACTGAAGCTTTTGGTTGTGTTTTGCTCTGTAATGTTTCTAATTTATTTGTGATTCTGGGGCCACAGACCTTTTGTATGGAGCTGGGAGTGACCAGCCTTTCCTGTCCACTCAGAGATTAGAGTGGTGGCAGTGGACAGCAATACCACCATCAGGGTGATTGGTTTTGTGAGGACCCACTCAAGGTTCGTAGCGTTCCCCAGTGTCAGGCACCCAAATTATCTCCAAAGTCTACAGGCTGCAAGGACAGATTGTGACACAGTCTCAGTTCTCCCTGTCACAACAGCGTGATCAGCCCCAATTTTCCTTTCTGCTCATTGTGGCATCCACTGCATCATCCACACAGAAACTGGGCTTGCTGGCTGCCAGTGGTGAGGCACCAAATTATCATGATACATGAAGGGTGCCTTGTGGAAAGCCCTAACAACCTCCTGCAAATGGCTTTGTTCACGTAGTGGCCACATGTGCTCCATCTTGTACTCCAGCCTGTAGCAAGCAGTGGGACAGTCATCGTTTTAGAGCCTTTTTAGGGTGCAGATATGGGTTGTATCAAATATTGAAGGAAAACTCCATCAAAGGCAGCACCAGCCGTGGCAGTTTTCACCTGAGGTGTTAGTGAGGACTTGCATTGGATCCGGTGTGAAGCAGGAGGTGATGAAAGACGCACCTGGAAGATAAGGCTCAGAGTGGAGCTGGGGTGGGAAAGTATTTCCTAATTAATGACATGGGTTGATGTTTCATTAAACCTGTTGAGGAGACTGTCCATTCTGCATGAACCCTGCCCCTGACCAATCACACTGGTTGGTATTTACGGAGAACTGGTACTTTGCAGATAGCAGCTGGGCTGTGATCGCTCCCGCTGGCTGCTGCCTGCTGATCATCCCTCTCTTGCCACTGGGAAGCACTGTCTGCTGACTGGGAGGAGCGCTCTCTGGTCACAGATGCAAGCACGCTCTCAGCTCTATAGATTACCTGTTCTCTTCTTCCTTTTGCCCCTTGAAATTACCACTCAGCTATTATTATTGCACTGTTTTACTCTGCTGTTGTATTCCCGAGGAAGGAAGTTGGCACTCACTTCAGTTAGCTGCTGTACAAACGTGCAGCCAAGAGGCAGCCCTCAGCCCTTGTGTGTGGATGTCTGTTTAGGCCAAGCAACAGTGAATAAATTCCCACTCTCTTTACTATCTGGGAAGAAGTCAGAAATGAAAACTGTTGCGGGGAGAGACCGAAATCTTGTTAAACTGTCATTGCACTTAATCCTGTCCACAGCCAGCCTGCAAAGAGTAGAGGGGACCTTCTGTTACTCAGCAAGCTGGTTTCCAAGCACTGAAGCAAACCTGGCTTTTTACATGATATGGCACATTCCCTTTTGTGCTGTCATCACTATTAAATTCGAATACAGATAAAAGGATTTAATTTCAGGAGCAGGAAAGTGAGTGTACTTCAGCCCTCTTAATCTCCATGCAGTTCAGATTTCCCAGGACTTACACTGAGCGCGTATATCAGATAAAGCCACACTAATTGTGTTCTTTCTTTTTTCTGCCCTCCTCTCCTCATTTTCTTTCTGTTTATCTGGCACTGGATGTTTGGAAACTGCAGAACTCTGTTTGGAAACAAGATCAAGTCAGTGGCCAAGAAAGCGTTCTCAGGGTTGGAGGCCCTGGAGCACCTGTGAGTAACCCACCATGCCTCGGAGTTTGGGAAGGGGGGTCTGCCAAAAGTAGCTGCTTGAGAGATCTGCTAGCAATTTAATAGTGTCTTTGTAAACTGAGAAGCCAGTCCATTTGTGGGGGCCACCTGCTTCCTTCTCATTATAAGTCAGCCTCAACTTTGGCCTTTTTTTGTGCCAGGAACAAAGTTAAAGAACATATGGCAAATCTGCATGCTCTTAATTTCTTGATTTGTTCTTGGATAAATATCGCCTTGACTTGCACATGGCTTCTTTGCAGTTTGTTAGCAATGAAAATACGCTATTTCAGATGGAACCCTCTCTCCTCCTCCCTTGCCCCAACTTCCTGCTGAATCTCGGCTCTGGCAGTGACACATGTTGCAAATGACTGCTTCCGATGCAGGCACCAAACGTCCCCCTTAGAGCGAGCTGCAAGAAGGAAATTTTGGCTGCTGCTGCATCATTTTTGTCCCAAGGCTGATGACTCCAGCAGTGATTCATGAATAACTTCCTTTCTGAATTAAGACAAGTTAAAGTATATGTGATGCTGCTCTAGATGGTTTATTGGCTGTTGATGGTATGAAATGCTCTGACCATGGAGAGCACACTGAAGGGTTAGGGCTGCCTGATGTGGGGGTACATTCCCAGATAAAGGTTCCCTTACTAATGCTCTGCTGAGGTTTCCTCTCCAAGCAGTGCTTGTCTGTCCTGCATTTCACTTGGTAAACCAAGCCCTAATCTGACACTGTCCTTTGAAATGTTTAATTAGCAATAGTTGTGAGGGAAGCTTTTAAGAATTCCTTCTTTTGGAAGCATTGCAATGTTTTTCAAACACAATAGTATCCTCTCAAAGTCACTTTCAAATACCTTCTCAGATGCCGCTCAGGGCAAGTATTTGCTTTCTTTATGTTTGCTGAAGGTCTAGCCTGGAATACGACATTCCTGACTATCTTTGGTATTGAGGCGGCTGGGGAATTTGTGAGCTATGGATGATGGAGGTGGCTGAGACTGAGAAAGTGTAGTGAGAAGGTGGGATATGAAATGAGTTAGTGATTAATTCCCATCATTTTTGCTGGTTGACTATTGTTCAGCAGTACTTACTCGATATTAAAGCGTTTTGTGGAAAGCCGTTTCTCTGAGCCACAAGTGGATGTGGCCTTAACAAGGAGCTACCAAATCACCTGCTACTGGAGTCATTGCTTAAATATGGAGAGACTTTGTCACAGCCATAACAATCCCTTTGGTTCACGTTGCCTTTGGTTATGTTCTGCAGGAACCTTGGGGATAACGCCATCCGCTCCATCCAAGCAGACGCTTTTGCCAAGATGAAGAGCCTGCGGCAGCTGTAAGTAATTGGGCTGTGCACACCATTAAGGAGGCAAGGACCCTTCTTGCCCTGGACGTGAGAAGCAGCACGTTGTTTCCAGTGGGATGTTATTCACATTACCACTCATTTATTTCCTCCTCCCCCCGTCCTCTGCAGGGTATTTTTACACATGAGTAGATGTCACGGGAACATCTTGCATTTAACAGGGAGCGAAGTTAGATCATGGGAACAGGTTCTTCCAGCAGGTTTGCATCTGTGCAATTATTCATCTCCGCTCAGGAAGTCCAGCCCTGGTCCTGTCAGCCACCTCTCCTTCTCATGCTGCCACTGATGGAATTCCCAGTGGCCCCTCTGCTGTACCTGTATTCAGGGTTTGCATACAGCACTGCCACTGCAGCGATAAGTACCATTGGAACTGGACCCACTTGTCATCCAGCCTTCTGGTGTAAAAATACAGATGTGTTATCAGAGCTGCTGCTTGCGCTCCAGGCTGGGGCTCTGCACTGTTATCAGACACTGTTTCCACTCTTGCCTGGTTTCCTTTTCTCTTCTTCTCCATAAATATTTAATCCACTGTCAGTGGATTGCTACACTCTGGAGTAGTGCAATGTCTGTGGAACAAGAAATTACTTATTTGGTACTTGGGCAAGTTCAGATTCTTTTTCCTGACTTTGGAAATGGGAATCAGATGCTCGATGTTAACAATGACATTTAATACCAGTGACTGGGGAATGAGTAAGATAAATGTTGCACGTCCATTGTTTGTTTAACCACCTTGTTTTTTGCACTGGCTCTTGAAACAAAATTGAGGTGAAAGACTGATCTTACTAGAGAAGAGCTTGTAGGATTGTAGATACTTTGAAGGAACCTTTATACCATGGAGAAGGTGGCTTTCAGATAGGGCATGTGTACGTGCAGATTGCATTGTACTGAGGTCTTAAATACTGAGGGTGTCTCTGACCTGTCCCAGCCAGCCAGCAGTGTTTATGCCATCACGTGTATTAGGGGCTGCACATCTTTCTAGGACAGTAAAGTGGACAACTTTGGAAAATCAGATCCCTGTGTTCCCTCATTCCTTCCCTCTCTAGTCCATTTCTTTCTTTTCCCCTTTCCTGGCTAGTTTCAGACTTTAGGGTTTCCCAAGGATATCAGGTAGAAACATGAGAGGAGATTCCCATCTTCTTACAGCACAGTGCTAGAGTTGAGATTCTTACAGCACAGTGCTAGAGTTGGGATTCTGCTGTGCTCTTGATACCTGCTCTTGCACAGCTTGCAATACTGCAGGACAGGACTTCTCTGTCTGGGGCCATTTTCCCAGTCTCTGAGGCATTCTCATGTTGGATTTGAGGGATCAGTCTGGTTTTTCCTGGGATCTTGGACCAAACTAGACCAAAGTCTGAATTCCCACTTGGTGTAAAGTTGCAGTTCTTCACTGGCCTCAGACTTATGCTGAGCCACAGTTTGCCCCAGAATATTTTAAAAAGCCCACCCTGAGGCTCCCCTTTTCTTTGCCTCTTTTTCACAGCTCTTTTCTTATCAGAAGGTGCTAAGCTACTGCTGGGCTGCTGAGAAATCTTTTTGTGTTTTGCTTTCCAAACTAGTCACTCTTTGTATTGTGTTTATACAAATGTCTTTGGTCATTTCTTTTCCACTGCTTCTATTAAATCAGTACACACAACATCAGCTGCACCTCCTTTCCCCAGTGATGCTGGTGTGCAAACAGGTACTTGACAGAAGGCAATCAGGGGCCTCTCCACTTACTCCTTCGGTGTTGGTCAGTGAGGGCACTAAAAGTCTTACAGCAGGAACCTGGACTGTTCAGTAATTAAGTCCTGAATTCAGTCCCCACCAAACCACAGAGGCAGAGGAGGAGCATGTGTGGTAGTCACATTGGGAAATGGGAGGTGGATGGGCTGTACTGCTGACTTGTGCCTCTCCTTTGTAGATAATGTGCCTTGGTTTCTCTCACTTAAGCCAGGGATGGCATTGCTGGTCTCTTCTGGGGATCACTCTGGGAGCTGGTTAATAAAGATAAGGTGCTAGGGAGCGTCACTGGAGTGCTGGAGTGGGTTGCCCTATGTGGAGCTGACATGCTGTTTAACTGTGTTATGTGTTTAACATCATGAGAGCCTTGAGGACAACCCTGCAGTCCTTTTTTCCTTCCACCCATGCTGGGAGGGGCAGGGAGGGAAGAAGGTGTGTAACATGAAAGTGCTGTGAGCTTTCCAGCCTCCTCTCCGTGCAGGACTCACAACAGCTTCGTGTCGGTTTTGTCTCCCTGCAGCCACATAAACAGCGACAGCTTCCTCTGCGATTGCCAGCTGAAATGGCTGCCCCCGTGGTTAGTTGAGAAGGAGCTGCAATCCTTTGTGGTGGCCACCTGCGCCCATCCTGAGTCACTAAAAAGCAAGAGCATTTTTGCCATCCTGCCAGAAAGTTTTGTGTGTGGTAAGTCTTGCCTGTGTGTTTTGAGGTTGTATGAAGGGTAGGACTCACTTGGGAAACATTTTCTTTGACTGCTAGCATGTTATTATGAGAGGGTTTCTGTTTTGTTTTGTTACTCAATGGGATGAAAGGAAGCCCAAGCCTGCATTTTAAAAATTTGTCATTGGCTGCAATTTATGTCCCACCAAAACCACACGGCGCACTGCTCGCATCCAGCGTGTTCCTCACAGGGCTCCCCAGGATTAAATCAAGAGAGATGAGTGCTTGTCCCAGTTCCAAATGGAGCTGCACAGAGACTGCCCCAGCTCTCTCAGTTCCATACTACCAAGACTGCAGCTGTAATTTTTTTCACTGTGGTGTTCTGAGTGTCTCCTGTTGCATTGTGTTCTTCACTCATTTTTTCTCCTTGGAAATAGCGAAGGGTTAAAAAAGAAAAAAATAAAAAGGCAGAGGAAAATCTCTCCATCACATCTCTTTTTTTGGTCCAGTAAGGCATTACATGTGAACCAATCAATGGCTAACAGTTGCATTAAAATAATCATTTTTTGCTCCTACAGTTGTTTTTTCTTCTAAACAGCACCTACTGCTGTTCTCCCACCCAAACACTGCAGTTGACTCTGCACCTGAGCTGTGGTTGCAAAGCAACTTGACTTAAAACCCAGCACACACAAACATCTGCTACCTCTCTTTTAAGAAAAAAATGTAAATCATCAGAGGAGGCCAAAGTGATGCTGCTTGTGCATCCAGCTCTTGGGCAAAACAAAGGTCTGGTTTGGTGAACCAGAGAGGGAAGCAGAGTGGATCCTGGGTGGAGCTGCACATGGCTGTTTGATGAAGGAAGAAACAGCTTTTGAAAACACTATTTAGCTAGCTGGATGCATGACTTGCATTGAACATGGAGCAAAAGCTTTGTTCCAGCTGCTGTCCCATGTCCCTCTCAATCCCAGAGTGGTGGGGCTCTGCCTAGGTGGCCTCTGTCTGAGCGAGTCTGGGAGGTTTGCTGTGTTCATCTGGAAGAAGAGATTGTGATCCCCACAGCAACATCACGAAGCGAAGACAGCTTTGCTTCTCTGGTGCCTGCCAAGTCCTCCAGGCATTAGTACTCCTGGTTCCAGAGGCCTGGCTGTTTAATTAAACCTTAGTCAAATATTAAATTACACCATTTGTAGAAATCTAATAAATGAATCTGCTTGGAACCTTGCTAAAACCAACAATCTCCAGGGCAGAGAGTGTGTAAAGCTTTCCACCCCAGATGGGTGACAGGCAAATACAGCCGCTTCTGCTTCGGCAGCGCGTGCTGCAGTCACCTTGCTCACGAGCACTTATCCCTAGAGGTGGCATTTCCAGCTCCAAGTGTCCTCCTGCTCTCCCCTCCCGCTTCGCAGTAGTGTAGGCCTGGAGGTGGAGTTTTAAGTTCATTATTGCTTTTCATGCACGGGTTGTACAAAGAAGGATATCTTCTTTAGACCACAGAGTCTTTCTGAGGTTCATCTAGACTGGTGAAGACAGTTGGGCATCTTGTAGGTGTTTGAGGTCACTAAGTGACCATCTCTGTCCACTGATTAGAGAAGGAACCAGAGGAAGGAGAGACCTAGCTTAGACCAGCCCCTCAGTGGGGTTGTGCCTGGCACATCTGCACTGTAGGGCCAGTCTCGATGGTGGAGTGCGGGGCAGGAGCAAGCTGCTTTCCTGGTGTAGCCAACAGTGGGTGGCAAAGCAGATGTGCAGTCATGTCTGTAATTTACACAATACTCATTTCTCATCACATCTCTTCGCTTGCCCCAGTCTGTCCTCGTAGTCCAGAACTGACTGTGCCTGCTGTTTTCTCTTAGATGACTTCCCCAAGCCACAGATCATCATCCAGCCGGAGACGACGGTGGCTGTCCTTGGGAAGGACATCCGCTTCACCTGCTCAGCTGCCAGCAGCAGCAGCTCCCCCATGATGTTTGCGTGGAAGAAAGACAACGAGATGCTGCACAACGCCGAGATCGAGAACTTCGCCCACGTCCGGGCCAAGGATGGCGAGGTGATGGAGTACACCACCATCCTGCACCTCCGGCACGTCACCTTCACCCACGAGGGGCGCTACCAGTGCATCATCACCAACCACTTCGGCTCCACCTACTCCAGCAAGGCCCGGCTCACTGTGAATGGTGAGCAGTAGGAAGCTGCTTTCTCATTCCTTTCCTCTGCCCGAGCTGGTACAATTCTCTGGGACCCACTTTTGGCCAGCAGTTACTCCTGAGGGTCCATTCCTGATGGTGAGGAGCTCTGAACCTCCTCACACCAGCTGTTTGCATCTCAGTGGATGCTGAGAAGTGCCATGTGAGGAACACAAGCCAGGCTTGTGATGGCTGACATCCAGCCAAGCACTTCAGCATGTTCTTAAATGGCTTTAGCCACAGGTAAACGAAAATATAAAAGGATACAAAGAGGAGGGACTATAGTGGTTGAAAGTTCTCTGTAGGAGAGGTAATGGAGTTGCAGAAGATTCCAAGATTCCCCAAGGGAGGGGATCTTGGACACCGCAGAGAGGTAAGTGCTGTAGAAGCACAGGGTTAGCCCCCACCAGTGTAGATATGTCCTGCAAAAGCAGCTTGCCATGCTCTTGCCTGTGGGTAACCATCGTATCCATCTCCTGCCTAGGAAGGAGAACCGTTAGGACTGCCCAGAAGATGTTTTTCCCATGGAATTGCTCATCTCTTTTTCTTGTTTTTCTTTATCAGTGTTGCCCTCGTTTATCAAAACTCCCCACGACATCACCAGCCGGACAGGGACAACAGCGCGGCTGGAGTGTGCAGCTGAAGGACACCCCCCCCCGCAAATCGCCTGGCAGAAGGACGGGGGCACCGACTTCCCCGCAGCCCGCGAACGCCGCATGCACGTCATGCCTGACGACGATGTCTTCTTCATTACGGACGTGAAGATAGAGGACATGGGTGTCTACAGCTGCACAGCACAGAACTCAGCAGGGTCTGTGCTGGCCAATGCCACCCTGACTGTTCTGGGTAAGATGCGTTAGAGCCCCAAGAGACCGGGTGGTCTGGGAGTGGGAGCGGGCAGGGATTGCTGTTGAAACAGCAGAGACAAAAGGGACACAGAGGCAGTCAGTGCTCTGCATCAGTCTTGTTTCATTCTGTTACACTGTAGTTAACTAATGAAAAATACCTGCTAATTGGAAGGAGGAGCCCTGAGTCGCATTTCCTCTTGTGCCAAGGAAACGCCTCCAACCATCCGATTTCTGCCTGGGAAAATGACTTTAAAAGGAAATTGCACGCCATCTCTCTTGCCCTGTGAAGTAATTCATAGGTGTCAGTCACTGCCCCTTGTCCCCAGGGGTTCCTTTCTTGGGAAGGCTCACACAGCACCAGCTGCTTACAGGAAAGCCCTGGTTGGGATTGTCAGACCTGTTGTGGTTTGCAGCCACCACGCTCCCGGGCACACGGCTGTATGTTTGTCTGCAGGAACATCAGTGACAGTCAGTACTGCTGTAAGAAATGTGTTGCTATACCATCCCCATGAATTAATTTCTGTGTTTATTCTCCTGCAGAGACACCATCTTTGATTCATCCCCTGGAAGACCATGTAGTGTCTGTAGGTGAGACAGTGGCTCTTCAGTGCAAAGCCACAGGGAGCCCCCCTCCCCGCATTACCTGGCTGAAAGGTGACCAGCCCCTGATCGTGACGGAAAGGCACCACTTCACCTCCGGCAACCAGCTGCTGATCGTTAGGAATGTTGCCTTGGAGGATGCTGGGAAATACACCTGTGAAATGTCCAACACCCTGGGGACAGAGCGTGCTCACAGCCACGTCAGCATCCTACAGTCTCTCGGCTGCCGGAAGGACCGCACCACCGTGGGCATCATCACCATTGCCGTGGTGTGTAGCATCGTGCTGACATCTCTGGTCTGGGTCTGCATCATCTACCAAACCAGGAAGAAGAGTGAGGAATACAGTGTCACCAACACAGGTAGCTCTAGTCTCCTGCTAAGGCTTCCTCTAACCTTTTGTGCTGTCAGACTTCCCCCTGTGCCTGAGTCGGCACGTCAGGTAGCCACACAGTCACACTGGAAAGGCAGTTGGCTTATCTCAGTGGTTCTCTTGGCTCCCAGAGCTGGAACCAGCTTTCACTTGCTGTTGAAGCATGTTCAGGGCTGCACTTCTCCTGGCTGGCTCTTCAGAAAGGTCTTTTCCACTTGGCAGTAGTTTCAGCCATTGCTTTTCTACTTTGATTTTCCATGACCATAAATGATAACTCTTGAGACAGTCTGGATTATGTCCATGATGCTGTGAACTGTCTTACTTCTTGGGAATCTTTGTATTTTCAAAGACTTTGTATTCAAAACATTGAAAAATTAAGACTTTGAAGCTGGAATCCCTTTTTTCATGTTGCCTGTAAGAGCTGTTGTAGCCCTTGCTTTTTAGGGGCAGAAGTAGTGTTTATTGCTGCTTCCTGATACTCAAAAGGGATAATTTGGTACAGAAATGAGTGTTGCAGTGAGAATGAAACTCTCCTGTCCTCAATGTCACACACCCTCTGAACAGAAGTGTGGAAGAACCAGCCTAAGACTTCCCCACCCTGCTGGGATTTGCAGCATTCCTGTATTACACTGAGCTTTATAGTATGACATGGGATTTTAAAGGCACGGGATGGGTAGGAAGTCTTGGATCCCATATGACCAGTGTGATGGGTCAGTGGGATTCCCCTCACCCACCACCACTACCTCCTTTTTTTCAGTCCTGAAAATCTGGGGCTTCAGATTTTGAAGTTTCACTTGCTTTTTTATGACGAGAATAACTGAGTTTCACTTGTTTTTTGTGACAAGGGAAACTGTAATTGCTTGGTACCAAATGGAGAAAGCCAAGCAGATGGCTAAGGGGCTTAGACTTACTTGCCTGCTTAAGTAAATCAAAGACCCTGTTCTTCAGAAATCTTTTTACTCATGACTTTGGGAGACAGAGGACTTGAGTCAAACGAGGTGCTCTGAATTTCAGCAGAAAAGGAAGGATTTACATGTTCTGAAGCAACAGTTCCACCTACCTTGTACTGGCCATGCCAAGTGCAAGCACTCCAGATGACTTTATCAGCACTGCATCTCACAGCTTTAAGCTTTGAAAAATCAGGAGTGGGGCTTCCGAGGGGAATGGAGTATTTAGGCAGCTCAGTTTCCATTGCATCCACAGAAAATAACATTTAACAGATCTGGTCCCAAATCCCTGTTGAAAATGAGATTTTTACATGCCTTTGAAAACAGAAGCCTTTCTATCCCACTAGGAACTGACATTTCTCTGCTCCCCTTGCTCTAGATGAGACTATTGTGCCTCCTGATGTGCCGAGCTACTTGTCCTCACAAGGGACTCTTTCTGAGCGGCAGGAAGCCGTTGTCAGAGTGGAGACCCAGCAGCCCAACGGGCACATCGACAGCAACGGTGAGAACCCGCCTGATTATTTTTTCTGTAACACTGTATCTGAACTTGATATGAGGAGGGAGAAATCACAGCACTGGGTTCTGTGCTTGTTGGGAGTTATCTGAAAGATCTTCATAATGTAAATCTCTAGCTACTGCATTTATGCAGAACAAAGATGTGTCTCTCACTTCACAAAGCCACCTCTCCCAGTAGCAGCAGTGTTGGTACAAGCAGGCTGCTTCAGAAACTGCTCAGTCAGGCCCTAAGGACTATTTTTTTGCTAATTTTGGATTAGTTCTTTGGCACCAGAGTTACCCATAGTTAAGCTCTAGTAGAAAATACATTAGCATTGCCTGTCCCTGCCTGCAGGCTTAGAAATTAAATGCTGGGGTTTTACAGTGTTTAAACACAGCACGTTAGGAAGGAAACGTTAAGCACTCTCAACCAAGATTCTCCTGAGATGGTGAAGCATTTACTCTCCAGCATGAGCTTAAAATTATCTGTTATCTCCACTGCTGTTTTTTTCTTTCTTTCACAGCTTTTTACAGTAGAAATAAGACTAACAAGTCCTTCAGCTGAGAGCAGATGGTTGTAATCTTTAGCCAGATGGTTTGTTTGTTACAGGTATGTGTCAGACTGATGCTGGAAGGTGTCCAGATGTGGAAGCTCCCACCGTAGGTTGTAGGCAGCCCAAGCTGTGTATCAGCTATAATAAAGACACTTGGAAAACTGAAGACATGGCTGATGGAATGCTCGTTCCAGATAAGACAGGTACAAACCCCATTAATCTGGAAAGGTATTTCGTGTTTGTACAGATCAGAAAGCACTCCAGGTCAGACAGCGTTAAGGCAAGAAATTGTTACCTTCAGGAAAAAAAAAAAGGCAGCTCAGAATGATTCTCAGGTGTGAGCACAGTAAATTTACTTTGTCCTGCTTGCTTTGATCCTCTCTCAAGCTTGGATAGTTTGAATTCGAGGAACTGTCAGCAAGAGGCAGACTAAAGCTCACGATGGCCATTCCTTGCAGCTGGCTGATTGGTGTTTGGATTTTGGGCTGTTCCTAAAACATGAGAGCACTTTCAAACTGAAGGTGTTAAAATTTTTCATGCTCTTTAAAGGAGCTGTCAACTTCAAAGCTCAGCTTTTTTTTTTTATTATTTCCAAAATGTAAAGGTTGTTTTGGGCACTGTACCTGCCCCTGCTCTTTGCCAGTGTCTTGGGTGTTACACTCATACTTTTCTCTTTTTAGGATGTGTTTTCTGTTCTCATGCTGTATTGTGTAACAGCCACAGAAAAGCAGCCAGTGAAACATATTCTCTCTCCAGGAGAAACTGTGAAGTGTAATAATGGAAAGTTGTCAAGTGCACTAAGGAAATTAACTTTCAACATTTAGAAACTCTGTCCCGCTTGCTGCTTTGAATTCTGCTCATCTGTTATTACCACTAAGAGCAGTAACATATCCTCAGGTAACAGTAGGAGTTCACAGGGATCCCTGTAAAGCAGCAGCACAAAAATAAGAAAGGTAACTTGGTATTTTAAAGCAGGTGCAGGAAAGTTCCACTTTCTATTTCTACCCTGACTAGAAAAGGAAATAAATGTAGAGTTTATTTAAAAAAAAAAAGGAGTCATAACTTCTTTGGAGTTTAAAAAACCCCCAAAACAAACAAAAACCTGAACTACTCAATCTATTAATTAGGACTTCAGTGGCAACTACAGAGTTCTGAGCAACACAGGTATTTACTGGCCCTGTATAAAACCAAGATGTCCATGTCATTTAGTGAGAGATTCCCACACTGGTGGGGGACAGATGAGCTCAACAGAACTGCCTTTTCCTTCTGCAAGCTGTGCACTTCAGTGCTGACAGCTCCCAGCTGGTTAATGGTCGCTTGTTGCCATCTTCCCGTCCTCCCCGCAGGCTATGGGCTGCCCGTGGTGTGCGCGGACTGCAGCGGCAGCGCGGACAGCGTGAACGTCCACATTTACCCCCGGGAGGCCGAGTGCTACCCTGAGAGCCTTAGGACTGTGGACAGCACCCACCCGAGCGCACTGAGCAGCCAGGAACGGAACAGGAAGAGGGGTGCAGGCACCACCAGCCTTCTTCATCCTCAGCCCTGCAACGGGATTGCCAGCGGCAGGAGGATGGAAACAGACGGGACCCTCTACCCCAGCAACCACGACAGGATAAGACCTGTGAGCACCACCAGCCCGCTGCTTGCAGACAAACTAGGTACGTGTTTCCTTGGGGGTGTCTTGTTCTCCCCAGGTGCATTATAACCCCATCTGGGTTATAGCAGAGCCCTGTTTTCTCCCATCAGCTGTTTTAACTGGCTCAAGGGCAGGAAAGATCACGGCAGGGCTGGTTTTATGAGGAGCGCTGGCAGGCTGAGCATCAACTAACCACGCTGGTTCTCTGGTTTCTTGCAGGCTCTTCACAAGCAGCAGCCAAACCTTCAGAGCTTAACAACCTTAATTTGGTGAGAGCTTCACCAGCAGGAGGGTCATTAAAGCAACTGAACGTGCTTCCCGAAATTTCCCCAACACTACTGGATTTGCAGAGCGAGGTGGAAGTGACAGAAGCTCTCCTGCCCAACGGCCACGCGCCCACGCCGTGCGACTCCGTTCATGAGCTGAAGCCACCGAGCAGATCGCTGGACTGAGGGGACAGGCTGCCACGTGCAAACTAACAAACACACTATTGTTTTTTTAATTTTTTTTTTTTTTTTTGCACAGAGTATATAGGCTACTCACTTCTACCTCAAATCTTGAACTGGTGACCTGTCAGAGGCTAACAGCTGAGGTATGAGAAACGAGCTTGTATGGGGAACAAACTCCTGTTCGAGCGTCATCTGTTTGTACATAGTTTAAAACTTCCCTGAGAAGTATGAAGCGTTCAAAAGTTGACTTGCATATGAAGCACATAAATGCAAGGGATTATTGTGTAAAGAGAAAAGTATTTGATACAATTGTACATAAGAGTTTTCATATATAAATATATATATATAAATATATATATATATCTTTTACAGAGGCTATTTTAATCTTTAGTGCATGGAAAACTGAGTGAAATTTTACAATTTTGGCAATATTGTCTTCAGTATCAGGTTGCTGTTAAACTTTGTGAGAGAAATAATTCTGGTGCCTTAAATGCATAAGCAGAACTTTAAAAAGCCAGATTGCTTCAAAGGGATTGTCCTCTTTTCAATGGAAGTTCCTTTAAATCAAGTATCAATTGGGTTACTTAGCACAAATTTCCTTCCCCTTTGCAATTAATTGCACTTAACACATTTAAACAGAGATCTTCAACTGTTTCAAATGAAGTTGATAGGAAAAAAAAACCCCATGTGGCGAGAAATTACATAGCAACCTGATTTTTTTCCTGTTGGTGGAAGAACTTAAATTCCATTCCTGTTAAAAGCTGCATAAAAATTAGGATTTGAACTGTGACTGTGTGATCTGTTAAGAGTGGACCACACAAGAGGCGCTAAATAATTCACCAACAGCTCAGAGCCCCAAAACAACCAGACAGAAAAAAGGCTGTCGTTAGCAAAATAAATCATCCCCCCGTAAGCTGTGGGGTGGTCTCATATATTACAGCATCAAAAAACATCACAGCAGAAGGTGTTCCCTGCCCCTATGGACTGTGACAGCACTGATCACCTAATCACAGGTATCTCCCCTCCCAAACGGCTGCAGCTGTACCTGGGTAAGGTGTGTGTGAAGACCCACCCTGGCCCTGATGAGAAGGAATAACCTGTGCCAGCATGATGCATTTTCACACCCCCCCTAAAAAAATACATCTGTTTTGGAGGGGGTTTGAAACCATAGAGCTGTTTTGACAACAAAACTAAACTCTCCCTCCCAAGCTGACAGCTGTACCCTTAATTCATCTGATACTTTCAGCTTTTTTTCCTGCAACACAATATTGCGCTTTCTGGTTGCGCACCCTGACCCCGTCTGCAGCCGGACTCTATATGAAAACACCCGCTTCGAATTAATTACGCTGCTTGGCATCGCAATTCCAAAATATCCCGATTTCAAAGGGAAACTCTGTACTTATGGTTGAAAGTACTCTGTTAAATGGAAATGCCCCCAGTGGGTTTATGTGGTCTTTTTAAGTTCATCCATGAAAGAGGGGAAAAAGAATTGCCCACATGGGTCAGACAGCTCTTTGTCACTTGGAACTTCCCTGTAACGCTCTTTATTTCTAGAAAGGCTGCTTGCTGTGGGTGTTGGTACCTGTGGATGGAGGACTCCCTTCCAGTTACTTGCAGTTTGAGTTCTGCTAACATAAGGTTGCTAATTCTGGTGATGACTACTTTGGGGGGAAGGTTTATTTGGGGGTTTTGTTACTTTTTACTTTAGGAGCAACTCAAATGCCGGTTCCACTGACCCCGAGTCTGGAGGAAATGCACCTTTGCTGGTACTGTGGCTTGAAATAAAAGCAGAAACATTTAATTTTCTGGTCAGACCCATCACGTGTGTCCTGCCCAGCCTTACCTTGAGGAGCCACCACCTCCCGTTGGGGATGGAGCCGGGTCTGCTGCCCAGTAGCTGGTGGAGGGTCTGTCTCTGTCCAGCTGAGGCTGACGTGCGCACGGCCGGTGTGATTCACCAGGTACCTGTCTGTATCAGTTCCTGACTATTGACACGTTTGCACTTTGAGACAGGTGGTGAATTATGCTGAGTGCCAAGTTTATTCAAAGCAAAGGAAATGGATGTTAGAAAATTATAAACCAAGTGTAATTTTCCCTTTACTCCAGGGAAAAATATGTTTCAGAACTGACTCGTGAGGTGAAAACAGTGGAACCAGGGACAGGGGGAAGATGGGAACAACTCCAGTGACTCATTTTGCTGGCGGAAATGTCATCACCATTGCAGAGACAAGAGCAGATTTGCCATGTTAACATGTGAGAATAATGTTTCTGAATAAAGTTAACTGCCTAATGTTATGACTTCCACTAAATATGTGAATTTGCTGCTTCTAAGAGGCAATGTGAAAGAGGAAGTATTACTTTTGTGTACAAAGTTATTTATTTATTAGAAAATTTGGTACAATGTTGTACATTGAAAAACATGTAAGATATTGAAGTGTCTAACAAACGGCATTGAAGTGTCTTTAATAAAGTTTCATTTATAATGTTCCAGCTGTTTTGTTGAGAGTGAGCTTTTGGGAGTTTCAGTTGAAAATTAAATAAAATTCTAATCCATTGCTAATGCTCTTTTCTTTCTCTGATGAAAGTGCAGACGAACTGCCAAAATACCCGCTCCTGAAATTACACCCACAACGTTAACACGAGATGCTGTACCTCAGCGTGAGACTCTGGCAGCCTGACTTGTGGGTGGGGCGGAATTTGGGGGCTGTATTGAGAGATAGGATGAACAACTCATAAAAAAGACACTTCTTATATATCAAGTATCTGGCAAATATCCTTATCCTGGCACTGAAACCCAGAACAGAGTGTGTGTGTGTGTGTGTGTGTGTGTGTGTAAGGCTGTAAGAAAAATGGGGCCAGGACAGCACCACTCAGCTGCAGTTGTGAACACCTCTGGCTTTCTCAAACTGAACCCCACCCTGCATGGAAATTCCAGAGGCAGCTTTGGAGATAAGCTGGAATTCTTGCTGTAACTAAAAATCTCAATTCAGTTTCAGTGTATTAAAAAAAAAAAATAAAAAAAAAATTGAAAAGTATTTCCTCCTCCAAATTACAGCTTTGGGTATAAAGCAAATTTTCTGAGACTACTCGGGTAAGTCCCTTAACACATGTAGGAGGTAAACTATTTTAAAATGGAAAAGAAAGAGCCTTTAAGAGGCTGTGCCTGGTCTGAGATTCAAGTTCTGTTATTCCATGTTATCCCAGTAATGGGCTAAAATGAATTTTTCAAGTTTTGGTAAACTTGAAATAAAATACTGTTAAAATTCAAGGCCAACAGGCAGTAGAGGCGAAACAAACACGTTTTTAGGTCTTTTTCCCCCACACTCCCCTAACTAAAAGTGCCATTTTCAGCAAGATTGGACAAATCAGGGTGTGCAGAACAGCCCCTGGCTGCCCACGGGGCTCTCACTTGCCTGGTGCCATGGCTGGGTGACCTCGTCCTTCCTGCAGCCATCTGGGGTGTGGAGCCATTCCGGGAAGGGGTCTGGCTCTCCCTCCACATCAGGTTTGCTAAAACAATCTGGGTAGTTGTTTGGGGGTTTGTTGTTTTAAATTAAAAAAAAAAAAAGTGATGACAAAAGCTGATTATGCAAATATTAAGTAAAAAAAAATATCAAAAAATGCAACATTTGAGACCCCACAGCTTACGAGGCATGATTATTTCCTGCTCAAGTAATTAAATGTACCAACTGCAGTGCTAACCCTCTCATCATCTTTATAAAGAGCTTTAATAGAAAAATAGAAGTTAGCTTTTAAGACAGAGTAATAAATCTCCACCCCAAAAAAGCCCCTAAAATTGCTTCTGAGATCGATCTATCTATCTATCTATAAACTTCATAAAAGGGACAACCTTAAAAGTGGCAGGAAGCACTGCTGCACCACACCAGGGAAACCCATAGAATGAACCAGCCAATACGGGGCTTGGCTGAAATCCCCCATTTTAATTGAAGATTGTTTTTCAGAATTAGCTCCTTTGTTCTGTAGGTTTTACTTGTTTGCCAATTATTTTCTAAATTTTGGCCTCAAAAAAGTGTTATTCCTATGTCATGGGATGACAGTGTACTAAAACACCCAGCCTCAGTGAGCCTGGCCCACGCGTGCACCTGAGCTCAGGCTGCTCTGTGAGCAGGGGCTCAGGCTTTGCCCACGCCCCCCCTTGCTGTTCATGCACTGACCTGGTTTGGCACCTGTTCTCTCTGCACCTGCCTGGCCAGGAGAGACACCTCCGTGTTGAACTGCAGCACCCCGGGGAAGCACATCAGGGCACCAGGGCTTGAGGTACCGCAGGTGCACACGGGTGGTACCAGCAGGTTGAAGCCGATGGCTCTGGTGCCGCTGCAGCTCTCAGCGCTGACCACAGGCACAAGTGATGCAGCAAATCCTGCCCCGCAGCTGCCCCGCTCACCCCACACAGCAGCACCCACCTCCTCAGCCTCCGAGCATCATGGCTGAGCCCAGGGCAACCACGAACTGCCACCGCCTGGCCCAGCCCCTCTGATCCCACCGCGCCGGCGCGGCCTGAGGAGGGTCCTTTGGGTGTGTGTGCCAAAGCGCTCACGGTGGCACCTTGGCTGTGCCCACCCAAACACCCTGACACCTAAACATTTTCAAGCACCACTTAGCCAAGTTGCTGGTGTAAAACTTGCACCCTCCACCACGGACTCCAGTGATAACTCTGAGCAATGTCAATAAAGCCTTTCCACTGAGCTTGTCCCTGCACCATTTTGGCCACTACAGCTTCTGTATCCCAAGGTGGGAGCAAGAGAGGTTTGCTCTGCCTGCCAGCAGCCCCCTGAGAGCCCTCAGCATCCATCCATCCACTGGCAGGAGAACCTGTGTGCCCTCCCTGCCTTGTCTTCCCAGCCTCCCTCCTGGCTTTCAGCATTTCCAACCTCCTGCTCCTTCAGCTGCTGAGGGAAGAAGACCAAAAGAAGGCAGAGCTGCGTGTCTTTGCACAAGCACAGCTGTAAAATAATACAAGACTGTGCTTTTACTGGGGAAATGTGAGTCTAATTAATAAAGCTGCACTGGCTACCACACAGGAATGCTTGCTGAGCACCTGTAGGTATAAACAGGAATATAAACTTTCACAAATACGGCTCAAATCAGAAACAAATGGATTATTGTCTTTGACAAAGCGCTCTCCCAACCTGGAATACTTTCAGTGCTGTTGGAGGGCAGCAGGCTGTAACTCTATCAGCCCCTTTCCCCACCAGTAAACCCCTCCCTGTGTTATGAGGCAGGTGCCACTGAATTATGAAAACTTGCTTTATTTCAGGCTCCCCGCTCAGCCCACGAACTGGAGGTTTGCAAAACATTTCCCCTGCAGGAGTTCTCCCGACGCCTTTCTCAGCCACCGTAATTAGCTGTTTACCCCCCAAACATTATTTTTTTGGCACGACTCTCACAATGACCTCACTCACTTTCCATGCAGGAAAATTTCATGTTTGGGAAATTGGATTATTGGAGGATTTACTTTTCTTTAACAGTGAAAGTGGCTCTCAGCCTGCTGAACAGCTGCTCCGGCACGGCGAGGGGCGGCAGGAGGAAGGCTGTGTTCAACGGTGGACTCCTCCTCCAGCTCCTGGCTTCTCCAGCTCTTTGGTGGCCACTGGCAGGACAATCCAGGCTGGGTCAGAGCAGCAGCTGGCGAGTCTTCTCGTATGTCCCCAGGAAGATGAAGCCTCCCAGGCTGATGGCTGCCATCCGCGGGACAACACCTGCGAACAAGCTGAAGGCGAAGGAAAGGCAGTTTCAGAGGATGAGGGGATGCTGAAAGAAAAATTATCTTATGCTGGTTTTTTAAATCTCACCCTGCTACTCACTGAAGGAACCTGTCTGGGGCTTCCCTAACAGTGCTGCTAAGCCTTGTGATTGGTTAACCCCTCTCCACACTCCTCAGGTGCAGAAGCAAAGGTGCAGGAGGCTACAGGCCACGTTGTGGAAAGAGGAGCTCTGACACATCGCCATGAAGGGCTGCAGACAGATGGGAAGTGTCCTGTCCTCCACCACCTCCATCCTCTCTCTGCCAGGAGCTCCCCCACCGCAGACAGCCCTGCTCACCACAGCGGCTCATTCCCAGCAACACCCGGAGGGGGCCAGCAAGGAAGGAGCAGGAATGGCTCCATGTTCAGCCACCACCATCTTTAGGTGCCTGATCTGAATGGTTCTTGGAAGTTAACAGGAAACATGTGTAAAGCCAATTGCTTGACACATCTAAGCTCACAGTTGGTTTAACAACCTCAGGACAGGCCAGTGTATCCTCCCAGAGGATTACAGGCCTCCCTCGTTCCCAGCAAGGATTAAACGTTCGGCTCGAATCTGTCTGGTACCTCCCGCACGGTGGGAGCCCCTGGCAGCACACTGCTGAGCTCTGCGGGGACACTGCTGTCCTCGGCCCTCCAGCCGCTGCACAGGCCTTGCTGGGAGCTTGTCCACAGAAATTCCCAGCGAGCCCTGGCTGTGCAGGAGCTCCAGGTGCTCCCAGGGCTGCCCAGGAGCTCTCTGCTCCCTGCCCGTGCCTGGCTGCTCACGCTGTGCTGGGGGAACCTCTGGCTGCAGTCACTGGTTTTCGTAGTAATGAGCTTTGCTAAGGAGCCTGGAGCACACAGGCAGATGGAAACATTTTATGGCTTTACTAGACAGCAATTGGGTCTATTACCATAATGACAGCTTTAAAACAGAGTAATTTGTACAAGGCATGTATGGACAGAGCGCTGATAGGGTAAATCCTACGGTGCAGCACTGCAGTCGAAATGTGCCCCATCCTTCTCCTGCCGAATTAGCCAGCCCTCATTAGAGCAGCAGGGGCAGAGCCTGTTACAGAACAGCCCACTGGAGACACAGCTCTTACACGAACAGGGGCAGATAACCCAGTTATACCCAGGAGCTGCAGCCCTGGCAACCTCTATTACCAACCACCACTTCCAAGAATCTTGGCCCTGCTCCTCCCCCCCAGTTTCCCTTTCCCACCTTCCACCCATGGCCTCTCCGACCCACACGTCCCCACGGGCTCACTACTGCAGGAGAGCAGAGCTCTGGGGCTGCCCCGAGCCCAGAGAGCTGAGCTCTGCTGCAGGCCTGATCCAAACTGGTCCCCGTGGGCCACACCTGCCCTCATCAGCAGAGGGGATCAATGGGGTTGTTTTCTGCCAGCCCCATCAGACACCGCTCTGGCGGGCACAGGTCTGCTCAGGCTGCACAGATTGCACCTGGAACACGGCCACTCCTCTCTCCCTGCCTGGGTTTTCTCTTTTGCTTCAACAACTCTCCCAGTTACTGCTCAGATCCAGCACCAAGGGCTGGAGGGCTTCACCCCCACCTTCCCATCACCGACAGCTACAGTAAATCACAGAATCACACAGACTGGAAAAGCCCTTTAAGATCACCCAGTCCAATCATGAACTCAACACTGACACTCACATGGGTGAGATCAGGCTCTGGAGAGCAGTGGTTAGTGCCCACCATGCCATGTCCACCCCAACCTGGAAGCTCATCTGAGGAACAGGACGCCTGCTACAAACCACCAGCTCTGTCCTCACCTACACACAACCCGGAACAAGTCATCTCACCGATTTATCAGTTAAATAACCTTTGTCTCTCTCATTAATCAGTTGTGAAGCTCCATCCACAACTTTAAACACCATCATCTCCCTGCATGAAAAGTAGTTGGACAAGATGTAAACCAGCTTTCATGGGAATGGCTCACCTACCCCACTGAGCAAGGAGGCACATGAAACCACTGACCCCATCCTACCTCCTGCTGCAGGTCTGGCTCTCCCTGGACAGAAAGGGATGTGAAATTTCTCGGCACGAAGCAGGGGGATTTACTAGGTGCAGATCAGGAAGCTGAGCCCTGCCCTCTGGTTTTAATAAGGTGGCAATAAGCAATGTGTCTTTCTGCCCTCAGAATTCCTCCTCTTCAAGTACAAGATTTATTAGAGGAGCCATAAATCATTTCATGTTGCAACTGGCCAAAAAAGCCCAACATTTTTATTGTTTTTGATTAATAGATTTATAATTGGCAGCAGGCATGGCAGCCTCTGCGTTTATTTTTCCCAAGACTTTCTTCCTTTTCCTTGCAGCTGACGCAGCTTGGCCTCCTTTACATGTTACTTCTTCTCCAGATCGCTTATTGTTTTGATTTCAACTGAACTGTGTTCCCTTTGGTCCTGGTCCACGGGTACTGTCTTTAGGCAGAACTTAATTTGGGGTTGTTTAGAAAAGGGCACTGCTGAAACACCCTGAAAAGAACACAAACACACATTTGTATTTTCTGCTGTCGGCTGGGGAAAAGGGGAGCTTTCCCCAGCCAAACCCGTGCCTCTTGTCACCCTTTAAAGCTCAACTTCCATGAGCAGCAGACGTGGCCTCAACAAGCCACGTAGGACCTAAAACTCATCCATGGCCAGGTCACCTCATCATCTCAAAGAGTGAACCTGAGACAACCCATCCCTGAGCGCGGCCGGGGGGCACAGCTGGACATCTTCCTGGAATCGGTGTTCAGGAACTTCCTGCAATTTGTTTTGAATTATTTCCCACATGTGTAGAGAGAGGACTGAACTTTTATTAGCTGTGTGAGCAGAGATCAAATGTTAAGAGAAAACTATCTCCTGCAAAGCTGCAGTGTGCATGCTGCTCCCAGCAGCAGTTTACAAATGTTAGAGCAGCGCCCTGAATGCATCGGCCACATCAAGCGCGTTAAAAACCTGTGACAAATCACAGGGAAAAGCCCCAAACAAAGCTTCCAAAAAGCCTCCATTTCTCTTCCAGGCCAAGGGCAGGTGGGACACGAGCCCCACCAAAGGAACCACAGGCTAAACCTCATGACTGGAGGGGTTGTTTAAGCCACATTCAGTAGGAGTGGCCAATAACTGGTATGACTTATGCTCTCAAAGAGGGCAAGGGGGTGTTAATGAAGCAGGTGTCTGTAAAAATCAGTAATAATTTATAAGCCCATAACACCTCAAAATGTTCTACAAACACTAGCAGAGGACTTCTTGTTCCAAACACTGCTCCAGTGTCAGAAAAGCAATTCTCTGTCTCAGGAATGGGTAAAGCCAGGCAGTCAGGAGGCTGGATTGACATCACCTCAACCAGTCAGCAAAAAGCCCAGCACATGCCCACACCTCAGTCACAGGAGCAAAGCAGCCAGAGAGCTGCTTTGCGGCTGCTCAGACTCACTCTTTGCACTCAAGCTTGTCTCAGGAAACTTACATTTTTGCAACAAATGCCTCACTGGAGAAATCCAAGCAGCATGTGCTCAAGCCCAGACCTGATGGGAGGCTCAAAGGACAAGTCAGGGAACACACAGCTCCCTTCCTTCTGCTTCAGCTTGTCCTGCTGGCACCACACCGGCACCGTGTGCCCCCAGCGTGCTTCACAGTAAGAGCAGCGAATATAAAGGAACAGAAGAGCCCTTGCTGGTGTTTTCAAATCAGGAAATTGCCAGGAGAAGGAAAAGACTGTCCATAAGGGACACTTGTCTCCTATGTTGGCCTTCCCTGCCATCTCAGGAGAGGTGACTCATGCACCTCAAGATCAACCTGTGGCACTCACTGTCACAAGACAAAGTGCATGCCCAAAGTTTAAGTGGATACAAAACACAAATGAACGTGTTCATGGAGAAGAATCCATTAAACACAAAGCCATCCTCACCTCCAAAGCCTGGAGCTAAGCTTAGAGATCACACCATGGATAAATACCCAATAACGCCCCATTTCTGTGTTCTTCCCTGGCTATTGCTCGCAGCCAGTGCTGAAGCGAGGACAGCAGACCTCCCTGGAGGGACCTTCTTGTCCCTACCTACCCAAGAGCTGCTCCCTGGCCATGCATACAGCAATTAAAAGCTTTCTGTGTGACAGGATTTAAATATAATCAGACCATCCCATCCTCTCCCACCTCCCAACACAGAGAAACAACACATGAGATGTGCTTCTGCAGCATGTCCTTACCCTGCAAGGCCTTGTGTCCTCCAGATGCCACCAAGCGCAGCCAGAACATTCCCACTAGCGTTGCTGGAACCAGCCTGTGCCACAGAAAGAGAGATGGGAAACTGTTGGCAGAGAGATTTAGTTATTTACTAAGCTCCCTGTCCCTGGTTAGTGCTACTTTACAGCAACATCCTAACGACCTCCTTACCCTGGGCACAGGCACAAGCTCCCTGTCTCCAGGAATAAGGCAAAGGGCAGAAAGGGAAACTGAGGCACAGAAGAACAAAAGAATCACTCCAAGTTCACAGAGCTGGCTAGTTCAGAACTGGCTACCCAGTCTTTTCTGCACTACTCACAGCTCTAAGTCCAGCAGCTGACACTGGAGTAAGAATTTAATAAAAACACACTCTCAAAACACCAAAAAGCGACTTTGCTGCTTGCTGCAAGAGGATTTACTTGAGATTTACTTCAAAAAAGCCACGAGTAGTGTAATGCAGGTGAAAATTGCCCTGAGAGCAAAGCAGAGGACAAACAGAAGGACTACAGACAATTGAATTACATGTGTGATCTAGTTAGTGAGAGATGACTAATATAAAGATGCTATCTGAATGGTCTCAGAACATCCCAAAGCACCGTTATTCTCTTACCAGCACTGGTCTGGTTGCTCAGTGCAGCAGCAGACAGAAATGAAAAGCAGTTCCTTCAGTTTTATCACCCACACTATCCAAAGACAGAGAAGTTGCAGTGGGTACAACACTCAGCAATGAGAGATACACAACATAGCACCCTGGTGAGCGCAGATGTGTGTGACTCAGCTGGGGAGGTGCGTGTCATCAGCAGGAAACATCTCCGTACTCAGACACAAGCAACGGGGGAAAAACCAGCCACAGGAACTCCAGGATGCCTGACCTTTGCCAACACAACAGCTCTTTTCAGGGCAGGGAAAGGCCAAGGGCTTTCAGCTGTGTGGTTGCTTAGCTCTCCTCTGGGGTCAGCAAGACGATGATGGGAACACTAGACTTACCAGCAATCTAACTGCTTACTAAACTTACTGATCTTATAAGCAATCTTCTCTCTGCCCTGGATGGCACATGTCCGCCATCGTGATCTCTGTGCCTTAAAATTTTAGGACAGAAAACCCAGTGTCACTCCCTTCTCAGAAAAGACCCACACATGCACGCAAGCCCAACCATTACAAAAAAAACAAACAAACAGAGGAATAAATCCCTGATGGAAAGTTTAACTTTGGGCATCTGACTCTGCCAAGGATTTTCTCCTAAAGACACTACATGAGACTCTGGAAGTCTAGCACAAGCACAGGCCCTTCTCAGCTCCTTTGGGAATGCACCAGAAGAGCAAAACAAGGAAAGGAACACAAAAATTTCATTATTTCTGCATGTGATACCTGTTCACATCTAATCCTGCCTTTGAGGACAAGAGCAGAAATCAGTATTAATAGGTGCTGGATTTCATTCTGTCATGATCACACAGAAACTCTGGAACTACCCAAGCCATTCACCTGTGTCTGGTGGCCTCTGCTGCTCTTACCTTTGCCAACATAATTCTCGTCTTCGCTACATCGAGAGGTGTGGTGACTGCAGCTGCAAATCCACCTGAGCAAATTAAAATAGCAAACACAAGTGAGACATTGTTGGTGGAATATGAATGCCACACTGCCTATAATTCCCATGGCTGTGGTCAACACTGCTCCATTATGAAAGCCTACGGCATGTTTCCTCACGTCAGAGTCCAGGTACGTTTGCTGAAGCTCTGTACACACAGTGCTTTATTCCTCTGTGTTGACTTAAGGACAACAGCTCTATACTAGTTCACTGTAAATCCAAACATCCCCACTGAGACTACTGTCCTTTTGTTTTGGACTCTGTACATACATGAACATATGAAGGTCATAAGGATAATGGATCTCACTTCCAACACCTATGGACAAGTCTGAAAGGAAGAACCTGCTCACTCATTTGCAGAGATTAGAAAATAAGCTCGTCACCCTGTGCTCTGCCTTGAGAATGGAAAGCCTGACCATTCAAATGGCAGAAAGACAGAAAGAGAGGAAAGATGCTCTGCATCTGAAACACCCATGGTTCAGGGACAAACAGACAGACAGACAGACAGACAGACTGGATCTGGACTTCAACTGTTAGACCTGGGACTCTGTTTCAAGGAAAAAAGACAAGCCAGTGTTTGGGATGGAGCTTATCTCCAACAAATGAAATCAGCTCCTTTTTGCATAAACAATGTGAAGCTGCCCAAGGGACTTTGGGAGTTGTCAGAAATCTGCTGGACAAGTGCCATCTTCCCCTCATGGGCATTTTTATTCCCTCTAATCGCCCCCAAACGTCACCCTTGGAGGTTACTACTTTCACCTGGAGCAGCCAGCTCAGCTGGGGCTTTCCTCCTGAAAGCCAGAAATCCTCAGCTTACCCATCTGCATGTCTCACCCACAAATGTGTGTGTGTCTGTCTCCATATTTTAACCCCATGGCTACAGCCTGGCCTCTGGTGCTATGTAGGGACCAGCTTTGCTGCTTTTTCTCCCAGGATCTTATTCCCTTTGCCTTATTTCCCCATCCTAAAATTAACTCTAATCTCTCTCTCCCTCCTCTATTCACAATATTTCAAGCAAGTAATTCATGCTGAGGAAGAGCCAAAGTGAAGGAAACTTCTAAACTGCAGGAGCAGCCCAGCAGTAAGTGAAGAAAGAAAGGGGAAGAAAGGGGGGAAGAAAACAGAGAGAGACTTGTTCTGAAATCTCTCTCTCTCTTCTTCCTCCTTTTTTTTTCTCCCCCCCTGCCCTGGAGCCAGTATAAACCCTGTATCTGCTACAGCAGGGAACAAAGTGACTCCAAAGACTGAAGCCTACACAGTACCCAGGGAATAAGCTAAAAATAATCTATTTTCTGTTCCAAGTTGTATGGCATGTAGAAAAACTGATCTTTCTTTTCTTGGGATGAGAGAGGGGAAAAACATTTCTTCTAAAATATGTAAAGTAATGAAAAAAATCCATCTTCCTCGCTGGCTCGTGTTTTTACCTGCATCTCTCTCTCAACCACCTTAGCTGAAACATATTAAAACCCTGCTTTATGTCAGAAAGGAGGCTGGGCCAGCTGGCACCTGACACTGACTTCTCACAGTTAATTAAGGAGTGTCCCATGGCAGTGGAGGAGATGCAGTAAGGCACATGTGCAGTCCCCTGGATCTCAAGCAGGAATAGCAGGCAAGCTGGTTAGCAAACAGCCCAAATCAGCCAGTGTAGCAGCAGCTAAGGTTGGCTCATCCAGGTCACTCTGCCGGAAGCTTTCTAGCAGTGATATCTCACCAAAAAGCCAAAAAATGGGTTGTATTCAAGAAGCCCAAGCAGAAACTATGAGCTAGTTAAACTAAATTCCAGGCCATTCTTGGACCTTCTTTAAGGTCAAAAATCTTTTCATTGTGAGCCAGTTTTTGAGTAAGTGACCCAAAAGCTTTGAGAGAATGGTCTGGATAGAAGCTTTGGTACTCGTGTCAGCGACTCATGTCAGTGAACTATTTTTAGAACTGTAAAAATAAACTCAGTGGAAAATAGTGGCTTTACAAGCCTGGATGTAGAAGCCCTTCCTTTGCCCACAGACCAAGATAAAATTAAACAGTGAACCACATGGCTGTCAGGCCTGTATCAAGCAAAAAAATCTCAAGGAGCACTCAGCTATGGAGTTGATGGTAACACTTTAGTCAAACTAACTTATTTCCCTTATCAGATCTCGGTATTTTTATTATTTTTTTTAATGCATTTGTTCCTAACAGTTTCTTATTGGCAGAAGCTTCAGTCTTGGCTGACAGAGTGATTAGAAGAAACACAATTTATCCTGATACAATGTTCCCAAATCCTTATCTAAAAGGTTTAATCAAGGCTCATAGGTTTTCATTTTTTCCCCAGCTATAACATCTGGATCTTTCAGATTCTTTTGTTATTAACATTTCAATGTTTCTTCTTTTATCACTGGTACAGATTTACCAATCAATTTAGAATGACAACAGCAACAATAAAATGCTTCATAAGCACAACAAGCAGCAGGATAGTGGCTAAATTAAATGCAAGTTTGTATATGCTTGACAAAAACACAAGATTAAAGCTAGCACTGGTGGGGAACTGCATTTTATTGAAGGCACTGAGTCTGACAAAACGAATTTGCTTCAGCCTTAACCCTAAAAGTCCAAGGTAATTTTAGAGAGACCTCTTCAACGTTAGTACACAGCTATCCAAGAACAGGCTACAGCGGCAGAGAGGTCCTGCTCAGTCCCACCTACTCTAAGCTGTGTAAAGGAACTTAAAACATGGCTGTTTCCAATCATCAGATTAATACAGCAGATACAAACCAGCACAGCCAGAGTCTACTCATTCAAAACCAAAGGGCTGTGTGCTGGACTGCCTAATACACAGTAAAGCTCAGCAGATCCTTTAATCACTCCTTTAGTCTATTTGGGCTGTCACTGGAGTCTGCTCAACTGGTCAGCGAGCAGGAAAAGCAGGTATCAAAGTACCAGGTCGGCAAGAAAGGCCCAGACACATTCAGCCTCACACTCCTAACCATCCCAGCTTCTCTGCAGAGCTGACAGAGAAAAAGGCACCTTTGCAGGCAGTCTGTGCCCAGACAGACTCACTAACTCACTCCTGGAGAAAGCTCCTTTCTCCCTTGCCCTAGAAGGATCTGGTGATGACTTGGGCTCAGGCATAAAGACAGATTTTCACATGGGAGAAGGTTCTTGGCTCGTTAATACTTCTAGCAGAGTGACAAACTACTGGGAAAATAAAACTTCACACAGTAGTGGAAAATTCATCACCTGTCTCCCAAGAAGTTACAATGAACACTGTGTAGTCACACATCAGCTGAGCAGCTCAACTTCACCAAGCTCAGGGTGTTGAACAGAAAATCCTTCTGCTACTCACACTTTCCCAGTGACCAGGGCTTGATGGAAGCACTAGTGACAGACATCTGCAGAGCATGACTTACCTGTATTTGGCAATAAGAAGTCTTGAAGACTTAAGATATTCCCCTAGGGTCCTGCTGGCATTTCCTACCCTTTTTAGCCACCATATGTAAATAAAAATTGAGAAGCATGAGAACAGAGTGAAATAACTGCACCTGAGAACAATACATAACCCCAGGTCCTCGCAGTAAGGTGGCTGTCTGCAGAATTTGCTGCTGCTAGTATAGGAAAATGTTCCACGGGTTCTTTGACACACTCCTCAAGTAAGATCCTGTGAAGGGAGGAAGACAAGTTCTCCTTCAGTCCCTGTATCTTTTTTTCCTGTACCATTTTAACTTCTCCTTACCCTTTATAAAGGGTTCAGGGAACCCTTCTGGCTATCGCAGGGGCTCCTCCTGATTCTGTGCTTCTGTCATCTGTCTGGACCCCTGGCACTCTCTTCTGCAACACCTGCCCAGTACAGTATGTCAAGCTCATTTCAAGAGACAGGAACTTGTGCTTGACTAATGCTCTTGTTTGAATTAGCCCACCTTAGGAAAAGAAAAAAATCCAGGCTGAGCTGTATTATTGCCTGTCTTCATTCCTATTTTCTGTACTGACATCTGAAGGTTATGCAGGACTGACTGAGCATTGAATCCCAAACCCAGGTTAAAAATCTGAGTTGCACAGGTCCAACACTAAACCTCACAGCATCCTCTTACACTGAGTAATTTCCAAGTTCACAAATAGTCTTTTTCAGAACTCTTCCATCAATCAGTTCTTATTTGAACTTTTATTTATTGTTAGCATGTTAATTTTTTTTTAAGAGGAAGTTTATTCTGGTCCTTTATCACTGTTGAAACAACACCTGCCAATGGCAGAGCAAAGTGACCCAAGAAACTCTTTGGATTTCAGCAGAAATACCAGGAGGCAAAACACTGCTCCTCTAGTGATTTAACCAATTCAGGGTCAGAAGCACAGCCCAAGCAGACACTTGCAGGGGAATCTTGAGAACTACTCAAAAATTTATCCTGAGCTATAGAGTTAAAGAGGCTTTTAGACACAGCGTGTAATCTTGTCAGAGCCGATCAGATCAAAGCAAAAGTGATGGGAAATCTTCCCTGTTAACGTGCAAAAAGCTCTCATTAGTGCTTTATTATGCACTGGGCTTGGACCTCCATTCTCCATGACTTCGTCACCACAGAGCATTAATTATTAATATTAAGCCACACTTTTTTTACAGGAGGAAGAAAGAAGGTGTCTTTAACAGAGGCAATTTTCATTCCCATTAAATGGACACTCAGGTTCTCTGACAAGCTGGAGATCACCTTGCTGCTCCAGGGCAGTACTTTGCTTTCCCAACAGTTAACACCCAACAACAGGATTTCCTTGCCACCAGCCTATTTCCATGGAGGATGCACAAAACTCACCCAGAAGCTCTTCTGGGACAGGCTGTCCTGGTATAGTGCAGGGCTGGGGTGCAGTGGTCCAGCCAGGAAGCCCAAGCACAGAGAAGACTCCAGCTTGGAGAGCAATCACAATCATGCCTGGCCTGCCTGCAGCATGGGGACACGCTTCCCTCCTCCGCCTCCAGCCTGCCAAAGCCTGTGCCCAAACCTGGGCTGGTGTCCAAACAGCTCAGACATGAGGCAAGGTTTGGTTCAAATGCAACCTCAGGCGTAAAACACTATATAGATCTACCCTTGGGTTCTCTTCTCCACTGCCTGCTCAGATATCACCTTGTCTCCCTCCCTGACTGCTCCAAACCACTCCTCTAATTAAGACACCAAAGATGATGATAAAGCTGGACATGGCCTCCAGGGATTAAATTATTACCAGATGAGACAGAGAGGATTCCAAATCTCTGATATTTATGCTCATGTCTATTATGTTTCTATAAAAAGCCCATGGATCACATACATACATCTTACACATGTGCACTCAACAAGGAGGAGTCGGGCCTCTCACAGCACTTTGGCTGAAATCGCTGCCATTTCACAGACACTGGGGATGGAATTCAATATATCGTTGCTCTTTGTTCTGTCTTCGCCAAATAATCAATTATGATTTAGCTAGGAACTAACCAATGCACACAGACACACACATCTATGTGTGTGTGTGCCATAAAGGGAAGCCAAACAGGACTTTTCTTTCAGTTTCTCTCAGCTTATTACCCTGCCCCTCAGGACCTCTAACATATTTTTAGAAAGTATTGAATTCAAGCAAAGAACACAGGAGAAAAGTATGCCTGTGTAATTTCACCATCCCACTACTACCATGGTGGCATTTGACAGCATCTCTGTGTTTAAAGGTTGTTTTTTGGGTAATCTTCTCCTTTTAAGGTTTATAACATGATGATTTTAAATCACTCAGATGCACCCATCCATCTTATTTTATTAAGTGGTGAGGTTTTGATTTTTTTGGTTTGGGGTGGAAAGAAAGGGATAAAGAGTTTGGTCTGATTTTTCTTCCCTCATTTGAAGCTATATGTAGGTAGTTAATAATTTTTAACTGTGGAATCCATTCTTCAGAAAGCAGGAAATTATTTTTCCACTGCCTCCATTCAGCAAGAAGGCTGAATATTTTCAGTGAAATAGAATGGATGTGGTACCAGGTTAGATCAATACAGGGCCTGCCTGTTACATGTCTGCAGAGAGAAGCAATGGAGACATGGGGAAGGTTCTGATCCAAAAAGAGTTGAACCTTGTGAGTTTTGAAGCAGGTCCTCAAAGGACACATGAGAAAGGAACTTTTAAAGTACTGCTGGTGAAAAGGAAAGAACAGGGAAACAAGAAACAAAGGAAAACCAGGCTGGAGGAAGTGAAGCTAGAAGGATAACCCAGATAATATTTATCATCAATTATAACACAATCTACAGAACAGGACTCGAGCTCTGCAAAGGTTTGTGCTTGGGGCATAGAGCCTATGAAGACAGCTAAGCTGAATTGTCTTCTCTACCAGCACATGGACTTGGAAGTCTCCATGCTGCTCCAGGAGTGCTGGACACCAGGAAGTCTCCAGTGTCTCCTCCAGCACAAAGTGTTAGGTCTTCCCAAAGGGCAGTGAAGGGTCCTTGCACAGCTATGCCTCTAGAAGCTCCTTCTCCAATATTTCTGCTAGAAAGTGAGCAGACACTACTCAACATCCACCAAATAGCAGCAAGTCCAAGCACAAGTGGTCAGAATCAAGGCATACAGAGAAGGAAGTGGAGGCACTGGGCTAGATTACCAATTGAGGCACCAAATTGGACTTCAGGAAATAACTCCACAAGGCCTTGGGTAAATCAGATAACCTTTCCAGCTCTGTGAACATGCCTGAACACGGTCTTTGTATCAATCTGACTGTAAAGAAATCAACAGAGCTAAATTAATGATCCCATATCACACCTGCAGACCTACAGATTGCATTTTAAAGCATTTTTAGTTTGATAGCTTGTTTTGTTTCAAAACAAAAATGAACAATCTGCTTCAATCTCTCTGATTTTGTTTGCAATGATTCGATGAAGTCAGTGTAAAATCCAAGGGGGGACTGAATGTTAAGCAGAATAAATCTCCCTTCCCATCACATAAACATAGAAAATACAGCTGGACAAGATGACAAGAAATCATCTAAAATAATCCCCTCTGTCCCAAAATGGACTCAATTCTACCTAAACCATTCCCTCACAACTCACATGCCAACTGACTAAGCTGTGTGCAGTTACAGCCACGCACCCTCTCTCAGTTGTGCAGCTACAGGGCCCATCAAAACGAAGCCTCAGTCTCCGCCGGAATTCTACTGCTTCAATTCCCCTAACAGAGTTTGTTTGAAAAAAATTACATACGATGTAATGGCTCTGATTTTGTAAGTCATCAAAGAACAAGCTTTGCTTTTGATAATCTCTATTTCAAGAAATGCTGTAATTTCTCTTTAAACAGGATTTCTTTTTTCCACATATTCTGTTATTAGTTTGGAATCTCAAAATATATTTTAGCTCCTTGGGGAAAAGCTCTGGCTATCCATCTCAACTACTAATCTGTTTTATCTATTAAGACAGTTGAGTCTCTCCTCCCTGAAACTTGTCAGCTATACTGATGAGTCATTAATTGATTTCTTTTTTCCTCCTTTTTTTTTTTTTTTTAACAACTACAGCAGGCTAAATGCAAGCAAGAAGCCTACTGAAGAATTCAATTAACTTCTGGCTTGTTTGGTAATAAATAGTGCAGTATTGTATTCTGCCACTCTTTATTCTTGTTCTGGTGTCTGGAGATTGCCCAGATGTTTCGTCCTCTGGTTTTTTTTTGCTGCGGAAGGCTTTTGCCTCCGGGCTGTGCAGTGCTGTCCCTGCTCTCCTGCCTCTAGTTAATCTACCCGGCTGTCAGAGCTGTCACATGAATGGTGAATCACGGCCTCTCGCTGCAATCGCTTCAGCCCCTGGGGAAGTGCTCAGAGCAGACAGCTGCACAAACCCCCACCCAAGCAAGGTTTCTCCTGGATGAGGATTTTACAAATCAACTTTGAAATAATGGCAAAGCCTGACTGACAGGCCCCTGGTTTTTAAATAACAGAAATTTGTCAAAAACAAATTGGTTGTCTTTCAAACAGACACCCTGTTTGAGTCTCTTTTTTTTTTCCTCATCTCTCTCCTTTGCTGACTTTCCTATTTCCAAACAACTGGATCCGTTTTCTTCTAAACAAACTTGAATTACAAAGGAATGCTGTTCTGCTATACTTAATAGATTTGCACATTTTTCCCTTTCTTCTTTAGTCTTTCCCAGTATAACATATAATCCTTTGCACCTGCAAAAGCTCCACAGACTGCTGACTGCCAAGAATCCACCACGTGACCTTGCTTCCATGACCAGAGATCCTGTGTTTAAAGAGAAAGGAAAATAAAAAGTTATTAAATGTTTGAATCTATCTGATCCCCATGTGAGTTAACTCCGAGGATGGGAACTTAAGTGAAAAGCTATTTTTGTGGCATTTTTCAGTGATGTAATAAGTGATTTTTCCCAAGGAACTTGTGTACTTGAACGAGCAGATGGAGTGAGAAAGATGTCTGGAACTGAGGACGGCTTGAAGCAAATTGCTTTCAGGGATTTCATATGTATGTATTTAAGCCTGCGGCCATGCAACTTTGCAAATATTTTGTGACTTTATTTTATTTTTGGCAGATAAAACAGTGCAAAGCAAAACACTGAGCAGGGGGGCGGCATGCAAGAACCAGTTACCAGTTCAGCTCAGATGTACCAAATACTCCCATTTAAAATGAAGTCCTCAGAACAGTGAGACACAAGTCCTGTTTGCTCCCCTAAACTTCTTAAACCAACCCTTCCCCTCACACTCCCCAAAAACCCCCATCGTTAAGAAATTACTCTTATCACTCTCATTATATCCCACTGCAGGTGTGTCTCTGTTTTTCACTTGGCGTCATTAGGGACCACACACACCCTTCTCCTCTCCACTGCTCCCACACACCATGCTGCAATCCATTCACTCACAGCATCACTTCAACGTGCACATGGAAAAACACCAGCAAGAACGGTGCTGTCTAACAAACACCTCTCCAGAGTCACGTCACACACTGTGGAGGCCGATGGGTATCAGCAACAGAGGCCAACGCGTGCTGGGATGGGTTTTATTATGCCAGCTACAGTCACTTTGTTCTCTCCTCCTCCACTCCTCTCCATCACCCCTTTCCCATCTCCTGAAATGCTCTAACATTGGAAGTTCTCCAGAGGAGAGGGTTCTGCTTTCTGATGTGAAGATCAGTGCTGAGCAAAAACCGATGGGATCCATGGCCCTTCTGAGGCCCACTGCAGAGAAATCAGTACTTTTATTTTATAGCTGTGGCACTATCTCATTCTTTTTAAACCCATATTATTTTTATACTATAAAATTTTCTTAAAAGCAACTCATTAGCTGTGCTAGGCTGAGATCCTGCTCTGCAATACAGCCACATTCCACTGGGGCATGAGAACTCCTTTCCCTCATTTGCTGACTCTTCATTTAACAGCCCGTCCTCCTGACTTGCTTCTTCCAACTTGGCTGGTGGTTGTATTTCAGTTGAATGTTTTAAAAATCAAACTGTTCAAGCAACAATGGCCAGCCACAATGTTGTTTGGTATCCTGCCACAGCTAAATAGCTGCAGCTCTGCTGTACGAAAGCACTAAAGGGATTTCAGTCTCTTTAATGTTAGCCATTCTTCTCCTGGTGTTTGCAGTATGGGCTTCTATTCTGCTGTCACCCACAGCAGAAACTGATTTTCATGTCATAAATAAATAAATAGGGATTCATCATTCTTCAATCCCATAAGATGCTTTTCTGGAATAACTTACACTCTTTGGACATGGTTTTCTTGCAACTCAGTCCTGCTGGATGAAGGACACGTGCTCCTTACACAAAAGGCTCTACCTTCCAAAGCATCTAGGTTTTGTCAAAGCATAAATCCCAACTTCAAAACCCATTTTCAAAACACTTCAGGTACTTCATAAACATCAAACTGAAAGTCAGGGCTTAGAAATTTAAATGCTGGAGCTACTTGATAAAAACAGAATTACTGTCTTTTTTCTTTAAATGTTCTCCAAATGTCTATACATAGAATCATTTTGGTTGGAAAAGACCTGTAAGATCATCAAGTCCAACCGTAAACCTAACACTGCCAAGTCCACCTCTAAACCTTGTCCCCAAGCACCACATCTATGCATCTTGCAAATACCTCCAGGGACTCAACCACTTCCCTGGGCAGCCTGTTCCAATGCTTGACAACCCTTTTGGTGAGGAAATTTTTCCTAATTTTCCTAATATCAAATCTAAACGTCTCCTGGCACAACTTGAGGCCATTTCCTCTTGCCCCATTGCTTGTTATTTGGGAGAAGAGACTGAGACCCACGTCATTACACCCTCCTTTCAGGTAGCTGTAGAGAGCAGTAAGGTCTCCCCTCAGCCTCCTTTTCTCCAGGTTGAACAACCCCAGTTCCCTCAGCTGCTCCTCGGCACACTTGTGCTCCAGACCCTTCCCCAGCTCCATCACCCTTCTCTGGACACGCTCCAGCACCTCCATGTCCTTCTTGTAGTGAGGGGCCCAAAACTGGATGCAGTATTTGAGATGTGGCCTCACCAGTGCTGAGTTCAGGGGGACGATCACTTCCCTAGTCCTGCTGGCCACACTATTCTACATCTACAACTAAACCTGGTAAGTCAGAGCAGCTACTTCTGTCCCACACAAAAGCACTACGGAAGATCTGCTGGAGAACTAAGAGGAAAACCAGCACATTCATACAGACATTCATGGCTCTGCCAGAAGCCCAGCCTATTTTCAGTCATGATGGGGTTTTATATCAATGGCATTGGCCAAAGTAGGAAAAGGTCATTCTTATTTCTTGGCATGTAGCTCTGAAATCTAGTTGCTGATAAAGCCTGGCTTCCCAGTACAGTTCTCCACAAAGAGCCTTTGCCAAGCAAGGCAAATGGTAATGAATTCCCATCAGTTATGCCTGCAAATTGACAACAGGTATTTGCAGCAGTCATGCAATACGGAAAATTGTTTAGAAGGGTGGAGCCAGGAACAGTTCAATTAAATTAGGGGAAAGGAGAATTGAGGCCGGAGAACAGGAAGAAAATTCCCCAACAGTGAGGTCTACTGAACAGCAGAGCCAGCCTCCCCAGGGAGGAGAGGAAAGCCCTCTCCTTTGAGTCATTTAAAAATAGACTGGAGAAGGCACTCAAGACTGTACTGTGGGGAATAATCCTGCATTGGCAAGGGCGGGATGGGATGACTTCATGCATTTCTTTCCATCTCTGACTTCAGTGATTCACCCAGAGCTCCAAACCTGAACATGCAGAAGACCAAGAGGGAAGCCGGGCGCGAGGACATCATCCCAGAGGAAGCCAAGAGGAACAAGTGTCACAAGGCCAAGAAGACCAGCAGGACTATGGTCCAAATTCTTTCTAACCACACTTGTGCTGCGGGCCAAGCTGGCGTGCTGAAGGTCACACATGTTTTCTCTCATAGCCCATGGACCCACTAATTGACAGGGATTTGTGGTAAGCTGGGCTGGTAAGTTCTTCAAAAACACTTGCCTTTGTGCTGCACCAAGTATGGCTTTAATCCTACTAACACTGGGCAAAGCACAGAAGCTATCAGAAGCTTGTGGATCATCGTAAAACCAGGGCCTTGTTCCTGGAAAGAAATACAGGATTCATACACAAAACACTGACTCTGGACAGAACTGCTGGTTATTTGCAGTGACACAGTGCCTAGATCTCTCTCTGCCATCCTAGATGCTGCACAAATTGGGAAGAGCCTTCCACTCCGTGGGATAATGGGGAGAGCTCAGGTCTCACAGAAGATGGGTGCCAGATGCAGGCTCAGAGCCCATGGGTCACAGCTCCCTGCTCAGGGCCTCCAAACAGGGCAGAAGCGCTAACATAATGCCTGCAGAAGCCCTGCCACTACACTGCATTTTCTACACATGCTCTTGCAATATAAAACATAAACTGGGAATTACGAGCAACGCAACCGCAACAATTGGATCAGCCTGGTTTCCCCACCACCACCACCAAACGTCTCCTACCTGCTTACACTGTGCTCCTCCTGCAGAAGGCTGCAGGAGACAACAAGACTTTTCCAAGGCAATACCCATTCCCACTACTATTCACAGCCTAGGAAAGCAAAATGACAAGGAGCACTTCACATGAAAGCAGCCGCCATGCCAAGCCTGTGTCATGTGTATTCTATTAAGCTGAAGGCTGAATAGAAGACTTTGTTTTCCACTTCAAAGGACCCCATCCCAATCTCTCGCTCTTCCCTTATGAATAACAAATTGGAAATAAATCTTCTGGCTGAAGTGCATGGAAACTCGTACAGTTGGGGCCCTCTGCAGCTTCTCAGCTCAATCACATGCTAATTTTTTTTGTAAACACTTTTATGTGATCTATATGTAAATCTCGCTGTGCATTGCCACACCATGTAAAGCAATACAGTGGGTGTGTCCTTAAGGGATGGGACACAGTGGGAAGCCTGAATGCAGATTTCCAATTATTCACAGGGATAATGTTCACAGAGAAGGGTCAAGTTTTATACAGGGACAGAGTCTTACTTTTCTTCCTAATGATGCCATTTCATACTGTCCTATAGGCCAGTGTCCTCTACTTCTCACCACAAATGTTATTTAGCTCTTTTGATACTGAGAATACAAGGACACCCCATTTTGCTGGCCAGAAGCACTGGAGAAGTCACTCTTGTGATATGACAAAGACTTGCCAAACTAAAACAAATAAACAAAATAAAATATTAACACTGCCTTTAAATACAGGGGGGGGAAGTATATGGTGCCCACAAACGTGGGCTCCTCATGTGTTGTGGACACCTGGACTCCAGATGGCAAATAACCTTTGACTGGTTCACACAACTCCTGAGCTGTGCATGCCTGTCAACTTTGCCGTACGTTTGTGGTAAAAGTTTGGGGCAGAAATCATCCATCAGCTTTGTGCTCTCAGTGCAGCTGGGTCTTGGTCTATATTCAGGACACATAAGCTATGGTGATCCTGGGAAAGTGAAACATTCACATCTCTCTCAAACCCGATGACCAGACCAACACCCCAAGTGCTGCAGGAACCATCATGGAGAATGAGCTGTCTCTGCCTTGGCCTTGCTATGCTTCAGGCACTAAGAGGCAAGCAGGGCATACACTAAACCTGAGGCCTGCAGCTGAGTAAATATTACTGCTCACTCCACTGATAAGCATCTGTAACATTTCTGCGTGCCCCTCTGTTCTAGGCAGTGTTCAACTTCCAGATAACAGAGGGGAGACAAAATCTCTCCGAATTAATCATATGGGCTGTGTGCATGTGCAGTGCTACAGACTTCGAAAAGAAAAGCAATATTCATGTTTGCTTTTCCTACTAGGTATTTTACTCACAACATGGCATTCTGCATGGCTGATCCTTACAGATGCATGGCACATTAGCTACAGGAGAAGCAAAAAATCCGTGAGCTGATTGCAGTTTCTATATGTAAAGGCAAACACAGAGCACAGAGCCAAACGTTCTCCCCAGTGAATTTTTATGTGCATATGTGCAGCATATGTCTAATTACATGTGTATATTATCTTGCAGGAAACATGCAAGCCCAAACATGGGAAAAATTCAATTCAAGTTCACTGTTGACATAAATGTGGAGACTCCATTTGCACTAATGGAGTTGTGCTCACTTACACCAGTACTGAATTTGGCCCTTGAATTAAACCCACCCAAATCTGAGATAAATTGAGAGAAACAGAACAAAAGTTGGCCTATATGCAACAGCATATTTTTCATGTTAAGAGCATTTCATTCCCTTTTTCTCCCCATATAAGAACTGCATTGATGTCTGTGACCCATTTGGATGTAAATCAAAATGGATGTGCTAAAAGCATGGTTAAAGAAAATGTCTTCGAAACAGTGTTCCCATGGCACAGCAGAACATAATATGCCAGCTACACTCGGTCTCCATGGCACAAAGGGCCATATATGTGTCTGGGGAGGAAAATGCACTTCTGAAAAATCACTTCAAAGTTCAGACAGCTCTCCTTGACTATCTGCAGTAATCTACCTGCCAATAAATCCATGCTTCCTTCAGGCTCGTGTGAATAAATTACATGGCAGAATCACAGAATCACAGAATGTCAGGGATTGGAAGGGACCTTGAAAGATCATCTGGTCAATCCCCTGCCGGAGCAGGAACACCTACATGAGATCACACAGGAAGGTGTCCAGGCGGGTCTTGAATGTCTCCAGAGAAGGAGACTCCAGAACCTCCCTGGGCAGCCTGTTCCAGTGCTCTGTCACCCTCACAGAAGTTTAAGCGGAACCTTCTGGGTTCCAGCTTCTAAGGTTCTTCAGCAAGAAGCAAATGTCCCAATCAAATGGTCATCCCTTCACACTGATTACTTCTGTATTCTACCAAATCTACCCAGACATCATTGGCAAGCTCAGCAACTTCCAGAGAACCACTTGTGGTCTAGGCATGACAAGAGCATCACAATCTGGCTCTGTATCTACAGACTGCATGAGTCTGTTTTACTTCTGCCATTGTAAATGCTGCATTGATGATCCAAGACCATCTGACTTTCTCAAACGTGTCTGCAGTGCTGGAAGCGAGGATTGCATTTGTTTCTTTCTCTTTGGTGCAGATGGCGTATAGCATTCCTTCAACTGTGCTTCAAGACTGTGTGAATGACACTTATTGTGACACTAATAAAGCCAGGGCTGTTTGCTGAACAGCTGTTGAGTGCATTGTTCTTTTGTGAGAAAAATGCAGCCGTTATGCTAATGGCATGCACACGCCGCACTGGCCACAAGTGACATCACGCCTCGAAACGCCGCCGTGGAAATCTGTTTCCCTGATGCAGCACCTAAGCAAATGGCAGACACGTTAGAGTTATTTAACAGTTAGGGCTTAATCCCTCAATGAGCCCGGTCGTTAGTCAAAGAGGGAGCGAGGCATGGTAGAACACTTACTGCACAGCCTGCGAGGAAATGAGTTTAAAGTCGAGTCTTGGTTTCATTTACTCTTGACTTATATGCAGCTGAACACAGCAGAAAAGAAATACTAGACTGCTCCTCCAGGAAAAAAGGAAAGCTGTCACCTACCTATAGTGCATGGAAAGAGCCATTTTAGGCCTAGTTTGGCTACATTCCTCTATTTTCTACTTACTCTGTTAAACAGCAACAGACTTGATTGTAAATTTTAGGAGGGAAATAGCATGTGCTTTATTGTTTCAGTGGTGGAGTTATAAACACGTATTACTGCCGAGAACCCCAGCTGCCTGGGCAGAAGCCTTCTGTAAGCTTTTCATTCTTACTAACTTTAAAAATCAGGTGCAAGGAAGTCCAACCAAGGTTAGAGTCCTCACTCCCTATGGAAACCCACCGAGCAGTCTTTGCACAGCATACTTCAAGGTACGTCTCAGAGGTTTATCTGCACTGATAACTACAAGCAAGGCTGAGCCCACCCTCCAACTAGTTGTTCACACCCTCTACTGCCCACACCAGCCCTCAAAACTTGAGCTCTTTGGAGAAGGGAATCAAGAGAACCAAGCAAATGAGTACATGTGCCAATGCCCTCATGTATATCCACAGTTCAGTCCACCAGCACATTTCCCAAGCTCTGTTCCTCTCAACCCAAGTGCCTTGTGCCTGGGATAACAGCTGAACCCAGACAGAAAACAAGGGGCCTAAGGAATTTTAAACCCAATCCCAAGCCTCTTCTCCATCGTGTGGGCAGAAACCAGAGGTTTAGGAATAACATGAGAAACTTCTGTTCTGACTCAGCCAACCTTCTGATACTGCTCAGCCCCACAGGCTGGACTCTCCCTGTGCTCTTTCCTACGATGCCCCACTTATTTCACAGGATGGAAATGTGTCTGTGTGTACTCTGCAAACCATTCTCTTCTCCTGAAGCCACCAAAGCATTCCTCTGCTTGTTCAGCATCTTACAGCACTATCACACACCACCATGGTCATTATAAAATCCCACAAGAGAGACCTGCCTGTGTATCTCAGCTCCCTGTCTCTAGCTATTGCCTCTGAATGTCCAACCAAATATCTCTGTAAAACACCTGTTAATTTGTGAGACTTACAGATTTGAGAAAATTTTCTTATTGCTAAAGCCAGTAACAAAAAGCCACGTGGGCTCACTACAGCTGCAGAAAGTCCAAGAGCTTTAGGCTTTGACCAGCACTGAGACAAAGAGGGAAATCCTGGCCCCACTGTGTGCCAGAAGAGCCAGAACATCAGCTTGGGCATGGTCAGCCCAAGATTTTTATCTTTTCTTGGAGGTCCTCAGCCAGTGGAGCAGCACAGTCTGTGCCAGCCCTCCCAGAGAGGCTGTGTGTGCAAGAGTAGGACTCACTGGCACACAGAGTCTGGAGGGTGAAGTCAGCCTGACCCTGACATTATATAGTCTTAGCAACATCCAAGTGTCTCAACTCAGGATCGGACATAATAATGAAAAAGACAAAAAGTTCCCAGGATAGCAGGTTTGTTTTCCCTCCTTAAAAAAAACCCCTAGTGAACCAAACAAAAAACCCCCTTATTTTTCAAGCCTGCTCATTTGAGACCCACGTCCTCCTGTCCTGTCTGTTCCCTCTCTCCCCACTGGTTACCAGAGCCTTTTCTCCAGACACACAATACATTGGTCTATAAAGAGAGCATTCTCCATGTACAGCTGTGTTGGACTAACTCTCAGAGGCTCTGAAGCGCAGCCAACATGCAGAAATATAAAACCCAAGAGGACTGAGTCTTGTTTCACCTGAGAAGGGTTTATCTGACAGCACTGTTCTCCGAGGGAGCTGACCGTTTCCACTCAGACATAAGAAGCAGGCGTTTTTGGCAAGGTGTTTCTGGACTCAAATCTAATCAGAGGCTCTTGATTTTGTGGGGGTTTTTTAATCTCTGTTTTGTTGAAAAAAAACTGATGCCCTGTATTTCTGCCATATTCCCACAAGAATTAAAGTTGTCTTTTTTGTCAGTTAGGTCTAAAGAGAAAAATTATGGATTAAAATGATAAATCATTTATGTGCTGTTGGGAGATACTCAGATATGATGATTAGAAGTGCTGAATAAAATGCCTGAACAGAGCAGAAGAACAGATCATACAGAAAAGATGAACTCCACAGTGCTATAGTCATCTGAGTGGGGACTATACACCCCTGGCAGCAGGGTGAAAACAAGAGTGCTACACTAGACTCCCTGCAACCCACAACAAATTCAAGCCAAACATGCAGCCCTGTAAGTTGAAATTCTCACAGTGAACACACGTATAGTATTTCCAAAGCAAGTTACAGAGGCACCCTGGAAATTCCAGGGCAGTGTACAAAGGGACTGTATCTTACAACATTATTCCAAAACTTGAACTAATATGGAAGGCAATGTGCTCAGCTGGCATTTGGGAAGCACACCACATCGATGTTCTGGTGCCTTTCTTCATCAGGGCCAGTTGGCTTTGAGATGGGATCAGAAGCATTAGTCCCATGTAGAGGAACCTAAATCTGATCAAACTGCCACAGTGGTAATCAGCCACGGTGCTTCTCCAAGGGTTGGTGTAGCAGAGAGTGAATGAGATTTGAAATGCCCCTTCTTTTTTTCCTGAACTCTGAGAAGAATCCAAAGTTGTTTTAGCCATAAGGCTTCTGATAAAAAGACAGAGAAGAGCTACACTAAAGCACCCTAGTAGAGAATTACAACATCTGCCATGAAATCTGAGACATCACAACACAGTTTCCTTCTCCCCCTTTGTTTGTATCAATAATCTGTGCCTAAATCAAAATATGGAAAAATGAGGAATTGGGAGGGGAAAGGACATTAAGCATGCATTACAGCAGTGGATGCTACCTGCATTAAAAAAAAGAAAAGGATGGTTTGGGGTTTTTTAAAATTAAAATCACCCTCATTTTTTTACTGTTGTTTCTTGAGTCATTGTGATCTAAGAAAGGAGTTTATTCACTGTTTCTAAATTGCATGTTCACCTAAGCAGCTGGTTGTAAGGCCTGCATTTGAAGCAATATCTATTCCTTGCTAATTATCCTCTTTGCCAGCACCCACAGTGTACATAACCTTATAGTTTAGTAATCTATACAATGCTCTCTCTTCTTCTCCTTAGTTTAGTGTGTGATATGCAAGTTTACTCTCACATGGGACAGCTGGTCTACATTCACAGACAGAAGAAAACTGTGCATGTAAACTGTGTGGCCAAAGCCAGCTGGAAGTGTGAGGAGCAGCCATAGCAGCTTGGAGCAAAGCAGATAGAGAAGATGGGATATAGAAACACCTGATCTGCTGCCTATGACAAGCCTTTCTTGGGCTTCTTGAAGCTTAACACCCTGGTGCTGGCTGCAGCCAGCATATCTGTGAAGGAAAAGGAAACTTCTTCTTCCATGTTCCTCGCTAACTGCCCTTTACAGTGGAAAGAAGTATTTCCTCATTTCTATGGTGATTAGCTTGGCTGGGGAATTATAAGGCTGAGTCTATCATTCACCAGCTTCTATAACTTTGTCCTAATCTTTTTAAAATGACAGAACAAGAGCTACAGCACTTGTTCTGTTCTCCTCTGTGAGATGATCCATGCACATCATGTGCAACTGCTCCCGCATTCCCTTTCTGAAGTAATCCCACTAATACAGTGCAGAATAGTCCCTCAGACATTATCTAACCAACAGCTTCAGTAAATTCTGCTGTGTCCAGGCTGCATGCTGTTTGTCCCTCACCCTTTGCACTCCTACCTCTTCTTAATTACTGTCTCTTTATGCACCTGTGAGAAGCCCGAGCCTGAATCGTACTCCTGTGGGTGCTACTGGCCACATCCAGCCTGTGGATGGGACCCTGTTCTTCTCCTTCCTTGTACTGTCAGGGCAATTTTTTTTAAGAGCTTCATTCAAATAAACAAAACGTGTTCTGCTTTCACTGTCTGGCTTTGATGTGACAAACCTTGAGCTCGCTCCATGTGCTGAGCCAAAGTGACTGGAGCACGCAAGACTGATTTTTGCCATTTTCTACTCTTGGGTCCACAGGCAGAAGAATATATTGCAACTGGTCCGTGGAACAAACTAACCCAGTTTTGTTAGTCTTCAGATCTGCACTGACCTCTTTAGATTAAACATGATGTCTCATCCTAAGTGACTCACTCCTGTAAGCTAGCTAAACTCAAACTGTCTTCTTTAAAGCGTGCAATCTAAACAATACGTTTTATCGTCACAGCTACGTGGACATTAGTTAAAACAACTTTACATTCTGAAAACAGCTCCACGGTGCTGCTGTTTTATGTGAGTTTGGCAAGAACACTGCACTTTCTGTCTTTAAGCACTGCCACCTCTTGCTCCCAAACACGCCTGCTGCACTAACAATTAGCAGGCCAGGCCAGTATCGCTGCTGAAGAGTTTACAGAAAGCCATTCCTAGACACTGGCAGGGAAACAGATTCCTAATAAGGCAGCCAAAGCTGCCCTGTGCAACGGGATGATACCCAGACACTGCCTCAGACCAAGCTCATGAAGTTCCTACAGAATCCTCTGCAAAACACAGCTCAGTTCTGTGAAAGCTCTTGATGTATTTCGTGCTCCTCCTGCCTCCTCCTTCCCCTTTATATTTGACTCCATGAAGCCCCTAAATGCAAACACTCACACTGTGGGCTCATCCCTCCAAAACAACCCAAGTTACTGACACACAGGGAGAGAACAAGCTGCTGTCCCAACCAAGCATACCAGGACCAAGGAGAACATAAGCCCTCCTCCCTCAATACAAGCAGTAAGGGGGAAGGAAGATCAGCACCAGTCCCCATCCTTCCCAGTACCTCTGCCCAGTTTGGGTCTGAGTGCCAAGCTTTCTCACAAGTCCAGCACCCTTAACAGGAAGAAAATTACTCTCTCTCTCCAACTCCTCTCTTATAAAAATTATATTTTGCTACAGTGCTTTTAACCATCTGCAATAATTTTCTGTGCTTCCAAGCCAGGATCTCAAAGCACCTGAAAAACCCTTTCCTTCATCTTTTGCAGTGAGTTAAAGGAAAAAACAGGGGGACAGAGAAATTAACATGAGTTCGAATCCAACTCTGTGCTCAAAAATCTAGACCCTGACATTGTCCATGATAAACAAAGCAACCAGTTGGTGGGAGAATAGCACATCCATCAGTTTTCTCTGTATTATTTGCAATTGCTTATTACTGTGAAGAGTGAAATGCTAAAAATAATAAATAAACAACCACAACACAAGATGCTTCCCCCTTTAGTCAGTAAAAATAGCTAGAGTACCAGGTAAGATTTCTGGCATGATGGGGAGTAAAATTCAGACTGCATGCCACATATCAGTGCTTAGATGTTCCCTGTTAATTTTCAGATATTCAGGCAAATGATCTTCATGTGCACAGGTAGGTTAGGACATGCTTACTGGTTCTTGGATGTGCCCATAATTGTAATAATCAAGTTACCATGGAAAGCCTTTGTGAAATGTATAACTTATATGTCAACCATTAAAGAGGACTTACCTTTAAGGACTCCCAGAGGGGAAACTGTACAAGAGAGAAAGGAATCTGGAGAGGTGGGAAAAGAAAAAAACAAAACCAACAACATAAGGTTACAAAAGCAAATTAGGTTGGCATGTTCCTCAACTGGCTAAATTAGGAACAGTTATTGTTCACTCAGTGAACTGCAGCTTATTACATTTACAAATCTTTACGGACACTTTATGTATGCTGCCATCAAATGACTGGTTTCACTAAAGCAGTTTTACTTTGTTTATCACATTCCCCGCCGAGAGGTTAATGTATTGTTACCAGGGTGGCCCTAGAAGAGCAATAAGCAGTGTGATCTAGTGCAGGGACATTCTTGGTTTGACACTCAGCCAAGAAAGCCATAAGGATGGTTCAAGAAACACGTTCCCAAGGCCAGGAACACAGCCTGGCAAAGAAATATCTTCTTTTTGAAGAGACAGAGCTATATACACTCTTACAAATGCTGGAAACAGTTGTGCTCCAACCAGGGCACTGCAGTTTGGGCATCAGCTGCAGAGAAAAACCTCTGAACACCTCCCAGTGACCTCACAGTAACAAGCTCTCTATAGAACTAAAATCAGGTTGTGAAGAGCTACCACAACCCAACCAAAACCCAAGGGAGATGTTGGTGGTTGCCTTCTCATCACATAACGAGAGGCTCTTCTGTCCAACAACAGCCTGTAACTCTACCTAGGCTCATTCCTGCTGCCATGTGTCCTCAGTAGTGCCTGTGCAATTCCAGCTCCTTTACAGATTTTGCCCTGATAAACACCTTGTAACCAACCCTCTTAACACACAGGGGAAAAAGCAAACACATGTCTCCATCAGCTCTGTAGGCCGTGAACTACTGTGGATGGAGTGATTCTTTGCAACAAGAGACATCACCTTCAAAGGCTACGTCTTCCCTTTTGGTTCCTTCCTCCTCTAATCTCCCCACTATGTTCTTCTGCCTCTTCCTGCTCCTTCACCATTATGACAAGCCCTGTCCAATATCCACCTCTGGTACCAACCCTGCCTTTGCTATCTCCAGCCCAAGTATTTATCTCAAGACATCTAAGAGGAAAGAGTCCTATGAAAATACCTGCCTGTGCCAGAACTGCCCTACAGCTATACCTGCAGGTCTACTTTGCCCCTTCCTACATGTGCCTACAGTTATCTCCTCCCCTTCAACAGCCAGTCAGCCTATTTCAAATCTTCTTCCAAGTATCTGTTTTCTTCTATTCTTCCTTCTCCAAGCATGATGCAAGACAGATTAGTTTCCCTCTTATGTCAGCTGATTTTGTAGTTTGTGCATCGTTTTATTAGTCCCAGAAAGCACTTATGCACTTTTTGCCATGAAAAGTAGTACACACTCAAAATGGGTCACAATTAATACATAAATCTTTGCTCTTTGTAATGTGAGTAATGTCAGGTTAAAACCGTTCACTACAGGAATATGAACAGCTTATTAAATCCAAATTCAAGCTACACAAAGGGATCTGAAATGGTACATCCACTCAACATCACAAGAGTTAAAGAGTATTGTCTGCTTCACTGTGGTGTAACTAATGATTAATAGATGAGTCTATTAAGTTAATCTGCCAGGCAAAACTAAGGTTGACAGACACCTGCCACAGAAAATTTGTTATCTATTCAGGCAGGAAATGGCAGTGAGAAGAAATCAATGTCACTGCTGTACACTGAGCTGACAAACTGAAATCTCAGAGGAAGTTTGTCATCTTGAACAATGAGCAATATCCCTGGTGGCATCTCAGAGCCCCACAATAAAGGTCAGACATGGCTCTTATTTATCAGGGCCTCGAAACTCTGGTGTAGCAATTAAATTTTGTTTTTAATATGGGTGAAAAAGTCCAGCTATTTGACAGAAATGATGGTAATATATTTATGAGAAGACACATCTATATCCACATGCTGCTGCATCATTGTTGAATTGGAGTTAAATGACATGATTTCTTTGCAATTTAAAATGAAAAGCAACATAATCTTCTATTATCTCAGCAAAAAAATAGGAAAAAAAAGAAACAATACCCACTACATTTGCTTCAAATTTGTTAAAAGAGAGAAAAGGAAACGCTCTGTGTCCAGCTGTACACCAAACAAAACAAGCTCGCATATAGACTCCAAGTTTTGCTTTCTTCTATGCGTCAATGAGTGGTAAAATTATGCAGCTGTTAATAAGACAACAAGGGAAGCTTTTGACATAAACCCCTTTTTATCTCCTAGCTAGAAGCATTTCAATCAAAGAGGAAATTTGTTCATGACGGCTGTTTGATTTTCAGCATTAGTGGTGTTTGTTTTCCGTGTCCTGCTCAGCAGGGACCAGACCTGGACGGGGATTACCAGTTTCACTTTTCCCCACGCACCCCATGAGATGTTGCGATGTGCAGGCCACCAAAATGCCTGGGAAGATTTTGGATGTATGTCAGTGGGATCTGCACAGCTGCTGGGCTCCCTCCTCTCTAAGACACCTGCAGGATAAGGGTCTAAACATTCATAAGTCACACTTTAATAGAGTTTGAAAACTTGCAAAAAAACCAAACAAACTAGGAAGCACCCCCAACACAAACAAGCTGAGCTGCACTGTTGCCTGCACTGAGATGATCCTAATGAGATGTCCTCCATTTCTGACAGTCACCATCGCAGCCTGTTTGACAATGTACTGACTTAAAAACAAAACCCACACAAGCAATTTCATGGGTACTGGAATAAAAGGGAGTCTGGCTTCCTGCGGATTTGGGTTTTGTCATCAAATTCTCTGAAGCCAAATAATTTCCAAGCTGGGTTCGGCGATCTTCCTGTGACAAGAACCTCCATCTTATTTCCTCTTGACATCTATTCCACTGTCCCTGTTGAAAAATCCTATTGCAAGCCTTTCCTCAAACCCTTTAATCCCATTCATTCTCCCCTCACACACATATTTTCAAGAAACTTATAGGAACTCCTATTTATCTTTGCAGCCTCTACCTTTCCACCACATTTCCGTGGCCAACACATCCCAGGGCTGCGCAGGCTGCTGTGTGTCCCTGTTGTGCATACACTCTGTTTGCATAAGCCTTGTTTCCCTAACAGACCAGACTAAACAGCCCACACCCAAAAGTAGGATTAATATATGCAAAAAGAAACAGCTCTGCAAGGATAACTCATCCAACAATGAAACAAGCTCATCCAACAATGAAAAAGCCTTTAGATGGCTTATTGCCTTTTATTCCTCTTCCACGACAGACGTGACAAAATCTCGTGGTCTGGGGACACTTCTTCATTTGAACATTTGCAGCTTTTCATTCCTTTTCATATTTTGCTTTTTAAAAGAAAAGTTCTTCAGCAATGAAGAGAATCACACCCTGCCAAGCAGTGATATTTATGCCTGAAATAGAGTAAGGCAACAATAAAAATGTGGTCGACACATGTGGGTAACATTCTGCCAGCAAATATGAAACCCTGGCGAGCCCCACCAACCTCTCGTTCGATGTTAATATAAAATAGACAGAGAGTACCAGTTCTCATGTCTGGCCTAATGTTATATAACTGTGCTGTTTGTTCAGCAGAGTCAACTCTTGCACCAAAAAAACCCCGTAAAAAAAATCCCCCCAAAACCCTCAAAAGTTCATTATTCTAAAATGTTTCACAGGTTAGTGAAATTATAATTTACTCTGGTTCCTGTAGCTCTTAGCACCTGATGCCTAACAATGTAATGAACATTGCAGATTCCTACTTCTACTTAATTCCTCTGATACAGGAGGATTTTAAAAGATTATTTTTAGTAAGTTACTTTTAGAAAGAGTTGCACCTCACAGCCAGAGCAACAGATACATCTCAACTCCTAAAAAAAATACCAACCTGCAAGTACTGAAGACTGATGAGAGAGCAAAAGCCCTCCCAACAAATATTGTTTTGTTAAATACAAGAAATGTAAGGAGAAGCTTAATAATACTCTTTGTAACTACAACATAACATTTTAAAGTAATTCAAAATTCACCCAGTCAATATCTGATGCTAAATTGCAAGCTGACATTGTCCTGAAGGAAACACAGCAGCCAGGGAGCAAAGAGAACATGCTGCAGGAGTGGCAAAGAAGGGGGGCGAGAACCAAAAGAAAAATGAAAAAAAAAAAAGCTCATCAGCCTCTTCAGAACTGGAATTCCCTTCCAAATATAAGAATTCTTTCACACAAAGAGGAAACAGATGTCCATGGCTGGAATTTGCATGTGGCTTTATTCTCTTCTAGGATACAATAAAACTACTCTTCTTCTCATCCTCCGAGCTAGAAATTAAACAGTGGCATGTCATGCATAGTCCAGCTGTGCTTTCTACCTCCAACCTTTATTAGCAATATATTTTAAAAGAAGAAAAAAAGAGAGGGACAGAAAGAAAGGGAGAAACTAGAAAAGCATAAGAAATGAAAAAACTATGTGGTATGCGTTCTCAAAACAATATAAAACCTACAGATGTTCTTACTAATCTGTGGCACATGTTTGTTTATTCAGGTTTTCCCTGTCTCCAGTTCAGCCAGTTTTGCTCTCCAGAAGAGCTATCTGTTTTTACAAACCTTAGAGTAAATACTGAAGGAGAGATTGGCATAAACAGCCAGAGGAGGAAACAGGCTCACCTTGTAAGAGCTTTCTCAACGTCCCAGCAACTGCTCTCACCCATACCTCTGCTGTTCCCTACATTAACAGTGAGGGGAGAAAACCCAACAGCTATGAAAAGGATTTTGACAGTACTAATATCACAAATGCCAACAGCAAGAACATCTGTTCCCTTCAGGGAGAACACACTGCAGTCACCACAGAGTAGTTCTCAAACTGGCACCCAACCTGTCACTTGTCTGCACTTTGACAAGGCTCACAGAGGTGCTATCACCATTGAAGCCTGTATTTATAAGGAGTACTCCACCACCGTGTCTGAGCTGCAGGTGCCACACTGTGCCTTCTCCATTGTAATTAACACTGTGCCTTCTCCACTGTAATTACAAAGACAAGTCTAATAACCCACTTCTGAATATCAAAAAATATACTGTTTTCCTAAACCACAAATTTCAGGAGAACAATCTTCCCTTCACCTAAGTTCCTTTTACATTCCTTTTTTATGTAGTCAGCTTCTTTATAAAAGGTGGTTCTTTTCAAATAGGCTTAAGTTACAGTAAAATAAAACAACCCTGTCTGCCCAGTTAACACCAAAACATTTCCATTAATAATCACAGTAAATCCAGTTCAGTGTCTTGCCCTCCTAAAATTCTTCACACACTTGCCCAATACATCTGGATTACGATAAACTGATGTTCCAGCTATAAATATACTGTCCCCATGAGGGGATCTGAAAAGACAGCATGAAATGAGGGAAGCTTCTCCCCTGGTCATGTCAGAGGTCACTGCAATAGACACCATTGGGAAGACCTGCAGCTTTCCACAGTACTGAGTGAAGGTGTAGAGCAGCCCAGCACAGCCACCATCGATGTTATACCTCCAAAGCTGACAAAGTAAAACTTATTTTCTTGCAAAGCTTCAATTAATACTGCCTCCCAGATCCTCTTTGATAAACTGCAGACTCCACAAGGAACCTAACAAAGGTAATTTGTAATCTTAACATGAATGTAAAACTGTCAAAGCCATCAGCTCCAAGAGATGAAAGGTGTGAGTGGGGTGAAAAAAACAGACAAGTTTATATGTTAAATAAATGATGGAGGGCTTTGTTAATAAATACTGATGCAATTAGAAACAAAACTCTTCAGGCAAGCATGGCAATGTAGGTATGGCAACAACCAAAGACCATGTCTTGGCTCCATTCCATAACAGATCCAGTGAAACACGAAGTCCACATCCAGCACCTTCCTCTAAGACTGCATGAAGCCAAAGAGAGGTGGGACCCCACGGGAACCTGGGCCATCCCAGGTAAAACTATCAAGTTGCATTTGGAACAAACCACTTTTCACAGCTCTTTGGTGTTGAACACGTGGCTTTGCAGCACTGCTGGAGGCAAAGGAACGGGGTTAACAGTGGTAGAAACACCAGTCTCAACAGTGCCAAGAGTATCGTTAAAACAAAGGTTTCAGCTGATGCACCAGCAGCCACCTGAGGTAATCAGCAATTCCCTCATTTTCAAGCTAATAACATTAACTCTGTGTGAGCTGAGAGAAAATGGCAATCTATAAATGGGAAAAAATACAAAACTCCTCAATTATAATCATTATTATGATTCAAGCACCTACTAACCCTCAAATAAATATTTGCACCTTGCTTCCTCTGTTTCCCCAGCTCTAAACCAAAAGTATTTCCACTTGTCACCTGGCATATGGGAGTGTTTGGAAGTAAATTCCTTTCTGAAACAAAACATGATGTGCCCCACAGGGTTGCTTAATTTGGTTACAAGCCATTCTCACAGATGTCCTTTGGACCTGTGTGGCAGAACTTCACACACAACAGGATTTTCTTTTAAACAGCACCGCACACTCGTTATGAAAGCAACACAGAAAGGACATTATGTAGGGACAGACAACACAAGGAAAATTGTATCCAGTTTGCCTTCCACTAGAAAAGAGGTTTTATGACTAAAAAAAAAAAAAAAAAGAAAATGAAAAAAAGTTTTTCTGGAGGGGCAATGTTGACCAGCAAAGGGGAAGGACACAGAGATCCAGCACGATTGTGCGTTCCCAACACAAGGGAAACAGAGAAGCACTGAGGCAGATGCACAAACTCAATGCAGGCTGGATGGATTTAAGACAGCCTGATGATCACAGAGCACTAACTTTGCACACACGTGAGACAGAACACCATCGAGCTATTGAAGGCTCTTTCCTCAAAGAAACAATATTAACAGCTTTCAAAACAGCCCCCCCTTTTACACCAGCCCCTTACTCTGCTGGGCGGACAGAATCACTATTAGAATTTGTGTAATGTTAGCCACAGAAGTTGATCTTATTGGACTTCAAACACAAGCTGGACTGACTGGCTCTTAATTAGATAAATAATATCCATGTTCCCATTTTCCAGCCAACAAGCACTAAAAGAAATGCCTGTTTTGCTATTCCTTCTCAAAAACAACATATTAAAAAAATTCCTCAACAAGAAAATGAATATGCTGACACCGATTTGTACATGCTGTTTTCAAGGCGTAGATAAAAATCTTGTAGGATAAAAGATGAGTTTAGCAGCTCTGGAAGAATGAAGGTATTGTTTAACAGGAAGCAGATGTATGTCAGATGGCAAACTCATTAAAGTGTCCCATCGTTAAAGGAAAGGGGATAACAACGAGCCATCTGAAAAAACCTGAACTGATCAGGAAATGCACAAGCCGCAGCTAATCTCCTATTTATTGGTAGGTAATGCCTTTAAGTCATGCACTTGCATTGAGTTTAGGACCATGAAGGACTAATCTTTGTTCTCAGGAAAAAAAACATAGGAGCAGAACCCTAGAGTGTGGAGTGCAGCATTTCTGGAAAAATGTCTTCTGAGGAAAAACCCTCACATGTGGAGAAACTATCACATCAAAACGTGGGTGCACACACATGGTTATGTGCTGCTGGCTGGGAAGCATGTCAGTTTGCTAACTTAGGAGGCATTTTAATGTACATTTTACATACATGTAACATTTTAAATGTAAGTATAATTACAAAAATTACTTCTCAAGGGAGAGCCTCAAAATACCAACTTTTAAATTAAAGAAAAAAAGTTTCTAAGCAGACACTGGATGACAGATTTGCAGTATCACAGAGCTGACTGGTTCCTCAGAAGATAATTTTGCAGGAGATACAAGGACCTAAGCACAAGGAATTGATTCACAAGGCAGGTGGATCTGTGGAGACGAGTGAGAGTATTGCTTCATCCAGCAAATACTCAATCAAAGAAACTTGACAGCAGTGCAGCTGTAATGCACTGACATCAGCATAGGAACTTTTGTCAGACTAACAGCCACAAAAAAAATTAACAGACTGGGAAGAAACATGTGTTTCTCCCTTCCTGGATGTATCTCAACCTATAGCAGTTCTGTTACAAATGTCTTGTTACTACATTATCATTAGAAACATAACACAGCAGCTCTTACCATAAAAATTAAATACATCTCTCACCAGGAGATTCCTGAAAGTCACTAAAAAAATTTCCATGGGAAAATCCATCTCGGCCTTTGTTCATGAGCCCGATCCAAAGTTCATCAAAATTACTGGGAATTTTGCACATGTGGCTTTGATAACTTCTGGATCAGGACCCATGCTCAGGATGGAAAGGAGAGAGCAGATGCAAGGATTCTAGCATACAACACAAGGATCAACTAATTCAGATCCTACCATGTACTTCCCAGGATGCACAAACACAGACTCACGGTGAGAGCAGGATCTGGGATGTGCTCTTTTTAAATTTCTTAAGCAGGAACTGCTGCAAATTCCCTGTTTTTACAGAAGCATAAGCAACAGCCCTACTCATAGCTGTATATGTGAACCCAAACCTTGTACATTTAAGTACAACAAAGTCCCAATAAAGTTAATGCAAGCTAAGCAAATTCTTTTGAATGTTTTACTAAATATGAACTTTTGCTGCATTAATAGCCCTGATTATTTGGTAAAGGTATTCCTGCATATTTACCTTTTGTAGGGGAAAAAAAACCCAAAACAAAACAACAAAATCCAACCAAACAAAAAACTCCAAAATAACCAACAAAAAAACAACCAAAACACCAAACCCAGAACAAGACAAGTAACCAAATCATGGAATGGTTTGGGTTGGAAGGGACCTTAAAGATCATCTAGTTCCAACCCCCATGTTACTTTAAACAAAACACCCCAGAGATACTATGAGAAAATTACTCCATCCAGGCTTGTGCAAAATCACCATTAACGGAATAACTACTATAAACCACCAAGCTGAAACTCTGAAGTGCGTGACCCATGCAGCACTGTTTAGATATCTCACACCATTATCTCCATCATGTGGCAGAGAGAAAAAATGCAGATTAAACATCAAATTTAGGAAATGCTATTCATGTAAAGGTATTTTACTTCTCTTGCACACATGTATACACACTTCTGTGTCTACACATTCAAAATGTTGTGAGTATCTCACAAAATGGGGCATTGCTAAGCTTCCTTCTGTGCCTGCTATTTGCATATATTTTAGGAAGAGTAATTTCTGCATTGCACACCACTGGTAAAAGAAATGGCCTTGTCCTGCGAGGTGCTCGCAGTCTCATGGGCAGTGCCCCCACGGGTGCCAATGAAACAGTGTGGGCTGTCACACAGCAGCCCAAAGGACAGATCTTCACAGACACCCTGAAAGAGTTCACCACGTGTGATCTCCGCTGGTGCTCGCTCAATAGGAGCTGGTTCTGCAAAGCACTAAAACACGTGTCCCGCTTCCCACCTCTCTACAGAGAAGCAGTTAAATATGTCCTGAACAGTCTACAACTACCCTGTGTGCCCCAAATAAGACTGGACTGTTTTCCTCATCTACCTTTTTGATTTTTTAACAAACAGTTGCATTGCTTCAGCCCAACCACAAGACATGGTCTTGCAGAAGTCACTGAGTGAAATGACTTGCCTATGGCACATCAGGGGACCTACTAGCTTACACAATGACTTCTTGCTTTTCTGTATTAAAGCATGAGCTTTCCTGAACTGCAGCTACAGTTCCACAGGCTTTAATCTGATTCTACATTACAAAAGACCTAATCTAAAACTCATTAAAGTGAACTGAAAAATCGCAGCAAGCATTTGATTGAACCCAAATGAACAGCCAGACAGTGCACGTACAGATACAGGAAGGATGGTGCCTTTATTTTTTTTTTTACCCTCTATAACTTTTTTTTTTGACAGTTTAACCAATTCTGCAGACTCTGTAACTATTTAAACAGGAAGCCCCCTGGACCCAGCAGACCTCCCTGCCCAGGCAGCTGGAGAGCTACTCTGCTCCTAATGGAGCATTTCTTCCACCCCCACCCAAAGGCAGCAGCTGTAGGATGTCGGGTGAGACACGGCAGGGCCACCTGGGACCTGCTGCCCTCCCAGGTGTGGACTTGCAGACTTGTCCACAGCGATGGAGCCCCTGGGAAAGCCGTCTCACTGCCTGCATCCCCCAACTTCCTGCCTGTCAGCAAGCTGGGAAAAAGCTTTAGAGGAGGCTGGCTGCATACACAGATCCAGCGTGCAGAGAGCAGGGAGGGTTTGCTTTCAGAACCTCTTGCAGGCTTCCTCAGAGGAGTCTCAGCCTGCTTACACAACAGCACCACCATTATAAGACCTGTGGAAATAAAAGCCATGACTCTCAATGATTTGTTTTAATTAATTTATGGAAAAGATGCTTTCAGCAGAAGCCTTTGAATTCATTTGTGTGTCTTTATACAGCCACCTCATTTCCGTCTGCCTTGAGGCTCTATCGTAACCACAATGTTAAACCAGAAAGCCAAACCAAAACCATTTCTCACACTCAGTTACCCAGCTTGGACATGAGGAAAGTGTGCCAAACTACAAGAGCATGGGAACAGGATCCAGAGGAACAAGGGTGCTTTGGTGGGCAAGAATGAAACAACTGGAACATCCCAGACACACACAAACCCTTATGTTCTGCATTTGCTGGTCCTGCACGGCTGTTCTCACATCCCAGCTGTAGGTGTGGGCTATCTTCAGAGCCTGATGGGAACAGAACCACAGAGCATGACAACAGCTAACTCTTGTTCTATGAAATCCTGGTTATAGCTGTGATCAGCAAAGTAGACACTATTAAGTTTCCACTTTACCAGTATAAATCATCCCCCTCCATGCTTGGCAAAGCACTTAAGCAACCTGCTTAACTTTCACTATTACTGAATAGGAACAAGATTATGCTTTAAAATCATTAAAGACCAGACCCAAACAAGTTCTGAGACTCCATACTCTTCTTTACGCTTCCAACTTCCCATTAATCTCAGAGCTCTGCCAGAGCTGGAGCTGGGCCAGAGTGTTTTGTTGAACTGACGCCTAAACAAAGTTTTCTGCTAATTTGGGGTTGCAACCAACGTGGTGAATGAAGAGAAAAGCCAAAGAAAAATAGTCTGAACTTTTCTGTGGGTTACTTTAGATATACAGTAAAGAACTCAAAGTGACCTCAAACACCCAATAGAGAATAAGCCAAGGTAACAACACAACTGCAGCTCCACCAAGAGGTTTTAGCATCACAACTTGCAGTAGAAAAACCCAAGCAGTCATTGTAACAGCCAGGGCCCCACGATGGGATCAGATCCCACCATTTCCAGCACACTCCTCTCGCAGCAGGTCTGAGCACAGCATCTGGTGCACTGATGATCCCTTTAAGAAACGTACTTCTGTGGAAAACATTGACACCAAAAGGAGAAAGCCAAACTGCACGCCCACTGCAGCGTGGCCTCTAGAGGGAAAGGGATGGGAAATGCTGCTCTCACAGCTTTAATTCATTGAAATGCCATTTCTCATCCAGGAGGTTCCACTGAGATGATTTCTTTTCCTCATTGGTTTTGCAGCCATGTCAAATGCCCGTCACAGCCAAGTGGCAGATCTGCCAATTCCCTGCTGTCATAGGTAGATTCATTAAACTCCCAGTGCAATGGCTTCAGTCGTGTTGCCTGGTATGGGCTTTGTCTGTGATACACAGCAGCAGATGGGATTTACATACATATGATTTAAACCATAGTCTTCCCAATTGTTTTCCAGCTGGGAAACAGAAAATCAGCAATGAAGTAATTTTCATGCTAACAGGCATTACTTGAGGAGAAAGAAAAGCAAACACAAAAATGTTGGTTGAGGAAATAGCCAGACATTCCCTAACCATGAGGAATCGTCAGAAATTTTACCTTTTCAGTGGACAGTATTTTCATATTTGCTTGAGAAACCTGCCCTTAGGTAGGTCTCCAGAACTGTTTCTTTGCCTTCTGTTCTGGTCTGGATGCTCTATTCTGGGTGCCACGCACAGACCCCATAACACATGCATGATGCTGCTTTCACCCTGAGACTGACCGAGATGTATCTGTCCAAATTAGTTCAACAATTGGCGAGTTCAGATGTGAGGCAGCATCTGAAGAAAAACATCCTGATCCTAATCAAAGACACGGTGTCCCTGAGGTTGTGCTGCACATAGCTGGACTCAAAGAACCAGGCAACAGGCAGCACAGTAAAGAAAAACTAGCAAGCAAGTTAAGGATCAAAGAGAACAGGAAAGAAAGCAATGCTATTGCCTAATACAAAGAATGAGCTGATCTCAAAGCAAATGCCTTTTCCAGTATAATGTTCGTAACCTTTTGGGCTGAAAAGGAACAGACTGGTGTCAGCAGCATATAATAGATCCAGGTGACTTAAACCAGGATTTTTTCTAATGAGATTAGCAAGCTATACATTACAATTCCCATAATGTTTCAACCTCAAGGCATTTTAATTACATTTTTCATTTATCATCCCTGGGATTTTCTAATTTGTGCCAGAATGCTTTCTTCACTTAGAACACAATTTTTATCTCAGCACAAGTGCTAATAGATTACTTCAGACAAAACAACCAAAATCTGCAGTACTCATGTAAGAGCAAAAATCAACTGTGGCTTTCAATCAAAAGACATAATACCATTTACATCTTGCTTTAAATAGTACCACCAAATGGTGGTAGTGGCCTCTGGGATCATGAAAAGAGTTAAGAAACCTGCAGAACAGTGTGCTGGTTCTGCATTCACACACACAAGTTTAAAAGCTCAGCTGGTGCGATGCCAGTAAATGACTTTGTTTGGAAGTCCTGCAGTGAATATTACAGAATCACAGGATGGTGGGGGTTGGAAGGGACCTCTGGAGATCATCCAGTCCAACCCCTCTGCCAAAGCAGGTTCCCTACAGCAGGTTGCACAGGAAAGCGCCCAGGTGGGTTTTGAACATCTCCAGAGATGGAGACTCCACAACCTCTCTGGGCATATTATCAGTGTCTTAGGCCTAGGAGTAATCTGGAGTGAAAAGGAGGTTCCCAAATTCATGCTGAAATGCTGACAGATGGTGAAAAAAGCCTGTTACACTGAAGGGAAATTTCCAGTAGACTGAGAATCTGAGACAGAATGAGCTCTACCTCTGCTATCTGCACCTCCCTTGCCAGCTGTGGCCATGGGGATAGAGGGGTTGGTTACCACTATCATCCTGCTCCCAAGTGCTTACCACAACCCCCACCGCACATTACTGTCCCCATTCCTCCCAAGCACTGGGACTGGCTCCTCACAGAACTGCTCCATCCCCACTTCATGCTGAATAAGCCACGTTAGAGACAGCAACTAGCAATGGGGGGCTGTAACCTCTTCAGCCAGCTGTGCAGCCAGAAAAGGATCTCTGAGCACAGCCTGAGGAACAGACAACACTGGCTGACTTCACTCTCAGCCTTAAAACAAGGATGAGCCATTTCTACCACCACCATGGTGCACTCAGAAGTGGTCATCCCAGAAGAGACCCTGACATAATGAATGCCCTGTGCCCACAGACCAGCTGGTAAGAAGAGTAGCTGAACAGTGGGAAGATCCTACCCTGAGCCACAGTCTTCACAAGATGTGCTGATTGGGGGGAAAAAAGAAAGTAAAGAACTCGTGCCTCTGCTTTGGAACACGTAGCAACTCAGTAAGATAAATGACAAAAGCCTTTACTGCGGCGGAATAGTTAAATACAATCACAATAAAATTCCACCTGTCAGCTCCAAAAGCACCCCACATGTAGAATTTACACAAGCTGAACTGGAGCTGGTTCAGGGCATGTCATAACAGTTAGTCATTTCTGCACTGTGCACTGTTAAAATTGGCCTCAAGATGAATTGAGTGCCTGTAAAGGGCAACCATATTTCAAGCAAAGCGGGACATGCTCAGGGTGGTTGGACTGCCCCTTCAGCTGCATTCCAGAGCGTTTAATTTTTGCCACTCGGTTTTCATGAAAAATATTTCCAGTATATTTCCAAAAAATTCTGCAATCCAGTAAAAATACTTTGTGGTAAAACTTTGGAGAAGAAGAGAGAAGAAAGGTATTAGTTTATACTGAAAGGATTTTGCATAGTGTTATTCCAACCTACACTCCCAAGCGAAAAGCACCACGAGTATTTTTTGCTCACAGGGGTTGTTTGTGATTTGTCAGTTCCTGTAACTGAAAAATGGCATTTCTAATCTAATAGCAACACATGGGGGTTTTTTTGAATGACAGCCCATTTTGTTTGTGTTTGTGATGCTTTCCAGCAAAAGCCACTTCTGGTGCTGGAGACAACATTATTAAAATGTAAATAAAATGGGCACTGTAAATTATTTCACTCTTACTTTGTTTTTTCTCAAGGGCCTTTAACTCAAGAAATCTCCTCACTGTGTGTAGAAGACATTTGAATCAAGCCAGCGATGCTGAGCACCCTCATCCCTTTTTCAAGTCAACTTAACTTCAGGCAAACAAGTACAGGGGAAACAATCAGGCATGGCCCTTCCCAGAAGCTGAGTATTAGAGACGCCAGTCTGACACAAATTAATAGAAATCCTCTTGGGCCTTCTCAGAAATTAATGCACCAATAATGCAAGATTAATATGGAATAATGAGACAATTTTCTTCCATGCCACACAAACTACAGATACCGTACCGGCACACTGAGCACACTTTCTAGCCAGCAAATTACACTGTCAGCAACAAACACATTTCAGATGTAGTGACTAGAACAATTTTTAATGGCAATTTTGCAGTGAAGCCCATGACTCCGCTACCTGTACACCTGAAATAAGTCTTCACATCCTCTCCTCACAGGTCAGACACTTTGGGAACAAATTCTTAGCAAGGTATTTGCACAATTTTGAAGGTAAAGATTTTTGTAAATGATTCATTTTTAAATATTGCTATTCTCACATTTCTCTGAATTAAAAAAAATCCCTCCCACAACCTTCAAAAATGGATCTCTCTGGCACCTTTATCATTCAAAAAAAAATATAATCAAGAAGTGATCACACATTAAAGAAAGATAATGTGGAAAAGGCAGCTAGAGTTTTGTTGCAGGTCACTTTTATACCAAACACTTCACAACAACTGAAGATTTGCCCCAGAACCTGCAAATATGGGAGAGAAGGCAAATGTCATTGCTTAATTCACTTAAAAGAAATGCAGCACAGATGCTGCACGCTAAAGTGCCACTTTGGTGACAGTTTATTCTTGATCAATAAATCATTTATACACCTGACACAGCTCGTTTCTTCCTTTCATGATAATTATAGTTTTAGAAGCCTCATTTAAGGGGTGCAAATTAATTTCCAAATTCCACCTACTGTCAAAGAGTGTATTTTATTAGGTGATTAATTACCCACAGGAGCACTTCAGGAGACACCTTGGAGGCAAACAAGGATTGCTGTGACAGTTCCTTTAAGATATGGCTCTGCTCCTAAAGTTTGATGAGCCCAGAGATAAAATAACTGCATACAGGTGTTATCATCTACAGCACCTTGGGATGTTTGTGCTTCAGAGAAGTGCATTTCCCCTCTAGAACGTGCAAATATTTGCCTCAACACTATAGCCCTTGCTTTGTGAGAAGTCCCACAAACTGCCTGGGTTTGGGTCCCCTTCCACAGTGAGGTAGAAAGCTGGAACAGCTGTGGGGAGCTACTCTTCCCTCAGCCTCAGTGTACTCCTGAAAACTTCTGCACCCCCAAAACACAGACCACTTGGCCTTCTCCAGCTTCCATGCCTGGATGACATACCACTGGTTTCAAATCCCTGGGCCAAAAAATACTTTTTGTAAGTTTTATGTAAGTCAGAGGTGGCAGAATTTATAGCAAATTTTACCAGTTTCCTTGAGGTCATTTCAGAGCTCCACACTGACCAGAGCTTCCAGCAGACCTACGCTCTACACAGTGCAGCAAAAAGATCTGCCCATGTGCCACGTAACTCCTCTTTGTGATCAACTTTGGTGCCCAAAGATCACAACAAGAAACCAACACAGCCCAGCGTGGCTTACATACACTTATATACCTATGCACCAAGTGCAGGTAGCTCCACACACCACAGTCACCTTGACACATCATTTAGATATGGAAAAAATAAAAAATCTTAATTAAAAAACCAACTCTTCCAGTAACACAAGTGGAGAAATGCAGTTTAACAAATTTTACAGGCTTTATCCACTTGTTTTACTTAAGTCTCTCATTCTACACAATATCCAAAGCACTGCCCACTGTCACAAGAACAGCTCTGCTCCCTTGCTTTTCTTGTTTGCCTTCTCTCACACCCACACCTGCCTTTCCCAGGAATTACAGTATTATGGAGAAAACAAGATCCAAAGGCCGCTGACCAAGGACAGGGCCTGTTCCAACACGTCTGTCTAATCTGTTTTAACGGCCTCTCCTGATGGATGGACTGCAGAGATCATCAGCTCAGGTGCTGCTTTGTTGGATAGTTCCCCAAAGCAATTTAAGTCATTACTTCTTCACCTTCTCATCACAGGCATAGGAATAGATTTTTCTTTTCTCCTTCGTAGAAAATTTTCCAGTACTTGTCTTTATTTATCATTTTTCCTCCCTGTGGCTTTTCCAATGCTTTTCCTCCCTTTCACGCACAAGGACATCAGTCTCAGAGACTGCTAAAGGCAATTCTCACCGTGTATTTCATCAGCAAGTTTAAGACAGATCGTTAGCAAAAGCTGGTTAAGTCTAAACCAACATTAACCCTTCAAGTTTGGGAGCAAAAGAAAACAGAGAGTCAGAATCATCTAAGAGAGATTCTCTCATCTGACAGGAATAAATATCTTCAGCCAATCTCAGGCTAGTGGCATGTCACAATCTTCCTTCAGTACACCTGGAAGAAGGAGCATCAGAGCTCAACATGTCTCAGGTGGGAGAAAAGAGGAGAAAACCAGATTTTGAAAATCTGAGATCTTATTGCTCTCTAACAAAATAATAATGAAAGACACAAACTCTTTTCTGAAGCATTTTGCAAAGCTAAGGATATGTGGCGAAAGGAAGGATTCCTCTGGACTATGGAAAGACCACCTGAAGCCAGAATGTATCTACAGCAGATGTAGTTTTCAAGATGTGGATGCCTAGTGTGACTTTCTATTAAAGAAGTATAAGCTCCTGACATTAACTCTCAACTAAAACAAGATCAGAAAGCTACTTGCTGCACTTTCCATCTCAAAAAAACCCCAAAACCCCAAAAAACCAACAATCAACAACAGCAGCAAAACAAAAAACCCAAAAACCAACAACAACACACAAACTTGCCAGAAAAACAATCAGATCCCAGTGAAGATCAAACCAAAGCTTACTGCTCCAAATCTGCCCTTGATTAAGTATGGAGCCTTCCACCACTCAACAGTTGTTACAAGGTTTATAGAGAGAAGTCTCATCTAAAATGTCATAGAACCCAAAAGTAATTAACCAACTCTGACACACACTGCACTAAAAACCGACTTCGATTTTAACCCATATCGTATGCTGGAAGCTTCCAGTCGCACACTCTGTGTTTTCTCCTTTGCCCACATACGCTTGTTATTAAAACCACATGCGGGCACTGAATCATTTCATGGTTCGTTTAGAGACAAACACGCAGAAAATTGTGGGAAACAAGTATAGCCCTAAGAGTCTGTGCAAGCCTGTGTAGTCTGAGGCACGCTGCGGTGCAGAAGCTTGAGCTACAGGACTACGTTATTCTGGGGCTCAAAAGTGAACAGGAGAGAAGTCACCATCAATGTACACTGAATTTCTGAGCAGATCGTTAGCAAAGTCAGCCAGTGTGACAGTTTCTTACCCTCAGCGCCTTGCAAAATGCCACTGCTCAACTGTTAGCTCCCAACAAAAACCCTTAAGTGAGGCAGTAGGATAGTCTTTCATTTCTGAAAGTGCTCTCGCAATGAGGAGAATTCCCCAACTGCATAGGAAATGAGAAGCATAACCTCAGGCAAAGCACTTAATCTTGCTGGATGTGACATCTGGAAAAAATGGTAGCCCTTCATCTTGTCCATGAGACTAGAAGGTCATCAGCTCAAAGATGACCTTTTGCTGAGAGGACAGTCAGTAAAACAGTAAGGCTTTGCTTTTGATCGGGTCTGTATGGATTATTCATATCACAGCAGTGGCTGAAGGACCCAAACATAATGCCCCAGCTCAGATGTGCAATGATAACACACATGAAGTCCATCTGAGAACACAACCCCTTTCTGTTAACGATTACTGTTGCATTCAGAAGGATAAATTCCCTGAAGGGAAAAACTTCTGGGTAAGGATTTTCTGTAAGAATACATCTCACCTATGGATCTTATTCCCCAGCAACACAAAGAGCATTCATATTATGTCCACAGATCTCCAATTTTGCTTTGATGCCTAAAGCAGCACATACATGATCCAGGTTTCTTGCTGAGCCCTCTATCAGAATTGTAGAAGGTCAGATCCTGACATTGTAACCCCAACATTTTTAGTAGCTGCAAGATCTCAACTTTCCTCTTACAGAGGTGTATGTACACTCATACTAGAGGTTTTCTATGGAACCCAAATACTTCAAGATAAAATTAAACCATTAAATGATGAGGTCTTCCAGGAAGTTCTAGGAGAAACCTCTCAAAGTCAACTCTGATCAAACCGCAGTCTACTAGAAAGCTTTACAAAGAGGTCATTTGTGAAGAAAGACAAGGAAGATGATAAATGATAGATCTAAAGCTCTATAAACCATCTGGGCAGATAAGGGGCACACATTTCTCACAAGAACACTGGCTCACCTGTAGCTTTGCAAGGACAGTAACAACATTCAAAAGCACTAATGAAAATCTCAGACTTCAGCCTTCCACTGATGTTTCCACCTTGCTCCTATTAATGTAATGCTATAAAGTAGGACTTCTAACTGGTATCAATGAGGCAGTAAACATCCCCTTTCAGAAAAGAGAGCTGTAATTTCAGACAGCTGCATATGTAAAACTCTCATACTAAATAGTTGATTCCTGAAGAGGGAAAACAAAGAAAGATCAGCCAGGTTCCCATGACTGAGACTTTTGATACTTCTGATGGATGGTTGGAAAAGTGGAGGAGAGGAGGGGGAAGGTTACAAGACTAACAATCATGTAACAAACACAGAACAATATCCATCATGAAGATTGTTACTGCAATAATTTCAGAACTAGGGAAAGAGATGGTTTTAGTACTAACAATCACAAGTATATACTAAACTTGTTTTTTTGACCAAGCTCTGGGGTAATAGGAAACGATGTCTGCTGCTCTGTACTGCTGTTGGAAGAACTATTCAGTCCCACCCCACCTGCAACAGCGGTGAGCTGCGGACTTAAGACAATCCTTCTTTCCTGTGTGCTTCTGAACAGAAACAAAGCTTTTTCCATGAGGAAAATCCATATCACTGAAGGAAAGAACTTTATAGGGCAATCTAAATATTCATCAAAGCTCTACTTGTAACAGCAGGAACTTAGCACAGGGAGGCAGGTGGGGTGAATAAGAATTTATGGGATGTCAGTAGACATATTAAATATCTTAAGTTCTTCAAAGCCCAGGTAACACTGAAAGAGTTTACAGACACAGTTGATTTAAAATATGCACGGTCTCAATCTATATTCAATACCTTCTCATATTAAAAGACATTCAGAAGATACCATCTGCTCTTTATAGGCACTGGAAATCAAAAGGGTTTTTGATAGTGTAAGCACAGGCATTAAAGGATATATTGGGGTAAAGCTCATGCTAAAAAGGGAGCAATGCTCAACTCTGCATTCTTTCATCCAAAGGTACACCTGTAGCCTTGATCAGAAAGTTTATTCAAGCTGTGGCATATGCACTGTGCCCATACTCACCATACCTCGGTTTCCAAAACCTGCAAAATACTTTTGGACAATAGGATTTTCTACTGCTGTCATTTCTTTACTGTCAAGGGACCATTTGATCATTTCTGTGCTAGGCAACAAACTTATTTGATCACCTGATTATTCTCATGGAAAAATACAAGAAGGAGAGAGACAAGGTACTAGTAACTTCCTGTTAATTCAACATGCTTCATCAAGTAAAGAAACCAGGATATCTTCCGCCTAGATGCCTGGAAGCAGGCTGACCCTGTAAACATCTAATTCAGGCAGTTCACACTTAAGTTAACAGGAGCTTGGAGAGCAGAAAGGCTCTTAATATACAGAAATACAGTTATATTTTATTGTGATTTTTCTCTACTATACTAAAAATACTTAAAAACACACTTGTACAAAAATCTTTTCCATCCCAGTAACCTGGAATGCTAAAGAACAGAAAAGCTTTAGGGTCACAAAATGCTATCCAATTTTACTGTCTCTGATCCAAACTGTAGCCTGGGTATCCATTTTCAAATAGAACTAAAACACATTGGGAGTTTTATGCTCTTTGAACTGTTATTAAGCTGCACTATAAATTTAATTATGGAAACACCTTTGACAGAATTAAATAGCAGTGCTTGCAGTCAGAAATAGGATCACCAATGGTAGAAATAACATGGACAGATTTGCATAAAACCTGACCACCAGTGCTAAAGCTTAAAAGCAGCAAAGTGTCAAACATCTTAAAAGAAAAAAATTTCTAAGCCCATTTGAGTACCTGTAACAGTGGATAAAATAAACTGAAAATAAACCAACAATGGCAAAACTCCACCTTTGCAAGCACACAGCATTTGCAAGTCTGATTCATGATGGGTAAGGGCCATTACAACCCAATACAATACAGCATCATGCAATTCTAATATCTTGGCTTTAAACAACCTGATCCTCCTTTATAGGATTTTTTTTTTTTTTGCTATTTCAGGAATTTCACTATAATAAACTGTGGAATTCTACTCAGAGAGAGAAAATTCCATAACTAAATCTCCAATTAAACAGTCTCTCATCTACCAGGAAAAGAAAAGTCGTACCTCAGATCTGTATCATGGTTTGGTTACTCGCAGACTATCCATAGCAACTACTGAAAGGATATCAGCACTGAGGAAGTTTAAGGACATTTTGTACCAAGAAGTATTCCTCATTTTTAATACCTGAGTGGTTTCAGGAGTGGCCTGAACTAAAGCTTCAACTTGTTAATCTCCACAAGTATTTGGACTGCAGCCCATGCATTTTCAATGGGTACCTGAGACACAATAAATGACAATATTTGGTTAGTATAGTAAAACTCAGTGCCTTTGCCAATTATTAATACCATAGCAAGGTCCTGATCCAAATTTCCCTGGCATTGTTGGGTTTTGCCTTCCACCAGCTCCAACTACACAAAGTCTAGATGGTAAAATTTTAGTTAATCACTTGGATAATAATACTTAATCAGTACTAAGGTTTCAATCTCCACCATATGCTTATAATCTGGCTCCAAAAATTAATTACTTCACTGCTGTATTAGTAAGTAATGGAACATGAGCCATTCCATGGGATATTTACTGACATCTTGTCTCTGACTGTATAGAAGTGCATTTTTAGACTGGTTTGCTACTGAAGTGGTGCGTGAAATTCCCCTCTTTTTCCCCCTCTCCTTAGCTTTTGAACTCATCATCTGATTTTAGGTAAGTACATTCTGTGAAGTAAGACAGAGGTCAGGACAAAGCTCCTAAAACTTCTGTGAACATCAAACAAACATCTCAAACCCAACTGTAAGCATCTCAGTTGAGCTGAAAGGCTCAATCTGCCAACTCCACTTTGCAGGAAAGGTTGCAGAAGGATCTCCATCATTATCTGTGTGGTTGCTGGCCAGGCAATTGATGGGGACGCAGACGTAGGCAACCAGCACACAAATACCGGGGGAAGTGCCCCAGCATCTGTTATCACCTGCTCAGCCAACAGCTCAGGGCTGTAGAAGGGAGTTTTGGGGCCATGAAAGCAGAGTTTGAGTCAGCACAGTAGGGAAAGAAGAGTCACTGTGGATTACAGGTCCATAGGAAAATATGTTTCTACTGTTTATAGAACCACTTCAGTAAAGAAGAGGCACTATGGCCTCGAGAACAGGACGCTGATCATGTATTGCACCATGTGCAGAGAGGACTAGGTGAATGCACAGGGAAGGCAATATGCATGCAGCTAAACAGCCTTTCAGAATTTCCTAAAGAAAACAGAACCATCTAAAACACAGCGAGGGGAAACCACAGATAAAACAACAAAGAAAACAAAAAGCTACTGCAGACCTGTTTAAATAAATGGTGAAGCTGCTTAAACCCCAAGGATTTCTGGTTTATGGTGCTGGATGAAAGATTAAAGCAAGAGTCTAAGAGATTCTGCCTGTATTCTGCTCTCAAGGGAATCAATGCACAAAAGATAGATGCAGCAGAAAGAAGATCCAGTGTTTGGGCAACACTGTACAACTATTAAAGCTGAAGTGGAGAGTTCTCCAACATACAGTCTCTGTGGGGAAGCTCTGGAGACCATTTACAGGGCCCTTTCCCAAGCTCAGGGCACCACTTAGCCTTCTTTGGCCACAAAATGTTATCTCTGTCTGTTTAGGATATGTTCAGAGTCCTTAGTCCTCTGGAAGAGATGGGGAAATCTGCAAGGCCAACAGGCCAGCAGGCAGACATCTGAGGAACAGCTGCTGAGAACTTCAGAACTTCCAGGGACCTTAAAGCTGATTAAAAATAGAAAAAAAAAAATCAAGGTCACATTTCTGCTCAGAAAGAAGGAATTCTCTTTAAATACATATTATTTTGTTACTGTAAAAGTACTCCCTGTGTTGGCAATTCACAGGCCTTGGGAAAATAAATACTTTAAAGTTGTTCTAGGCCATCCCATTTCAAGATTGTCATTTTCAAGGGGACTGAGAGATCAAACATTAAACTGAGCAAGTGATCCTATGCTTCAGTGTCTGCCCCATATCCCAGGTAGGATCTTCCAACTACCTACTTAGCATAAAATTCATATTGTATCCTTGAGTAGGCTTCTTCCTACAAATATTACCCAGCTCTGCTCCCTTTTTTTTTTTTAAATTAAAAATGAGGGGAAATTCCAGAGAAGGGAAGTTTAGCAATGGGAATAGTTCCCTTACACACACAAGAGACATTTCCAACTCATATACTCAGTAGTTAAAGAACTAAACCAGATTTAAGCAGCCTTACATGTTTCTGGAAGTACTAAGCTCCCTTCCCACCGTTAGTGGGAGCTCTGCATGTCTGGTGGTTTTGGGGAGATCATGAAGGTAAAATGAAATCACAGGTGAGAGGACACATTTTTTTCAGGTCCCTTAGTAATACACATTATTCCTGTGGCCTGAATTAGTCAATTCCTAAACTGCTGGGATTGTAAAGAAAACCAGGTTTTTGCATTCCCTTCTTTATGTTCCTTTCTGTCAAAGTAAATTAACAAAAGAGGTTAATTTGTCAAACCATTAATAATATCCATATAATTAGCAAGAGTCATCACACTTAGCAGCCTAGAAATTTTTTAAAGGGCACAAAACTAAAAACGAGCTGGATAAAATGAGGAAAGGTACTTTTAGTCACTCTGAGCACGGAACACAGACAGACAGATTGAATCTTCCCAGCATTAGCTGCAATAAATACATCCCAGGGCACGAGGGGTGAGGGAGCAGTGGAACAAGGAGGTATTCTTGACTGATTTTGAAGGTTTTGTTTGTGCCCAATGGCTTAAGAAATTTGTTCATCCTTCCTTGAAGACTACATTTGTAATGCTGTACCGTTGCTGAGGTGAGTCAGAGGTTAAGTTACCGGCCGGATAAATTCCAACCGCACAATTTATGTTCACCTGACCCGTGGATCTGTGCAACATATTGACTCCGATATTAGAGTAAAACAAAGGACTAAAGATCTTTGGCATCTTGCCTTGCACCGCTCTGCACATGGCATGGCCCTGTAGAATCTTAGGCAGAAATCTCTCCCCAGGATTCCCAACCCCTAACTTTTATTTTAAACTATTTCTTCCTCACTCAAATGGTTGTTTTCCCTTGTTTATTTTCTCTCACAGGCATCTGGAATACCTAAGCAAGGTGAGTTTGTTTTCAGTCACCATGCACGGAGGCCATGGCAGTTTGCCAGCCTCTTAAATCACACAACTACACTGTTTTCTTCAAACACCCTCCTAAAAGTTTGAATCAAGCATCAACAATCATGAAACAGGCTCTAAAAAGTACAGGAATGAAAACAAACACATCAGGGCTCCTCTGTTGGCTCTTGTTTGAAACTTCACCCTAGCATCTAGTTCACTTCTCAGACATTTTTTCCATGTTTGTTAGATGTATACACACTTCTGTTTTTTAAAAGCAGCTCATATTTTACATATTCACATCAGTCTGAGAAATGTGGATCATAAAAGGCACAGTGAGAAGACACAGTAACATCCAAGTTCATCCAGAGAACATTTATCCACCAGGCACATTCATATTGTCTCTCAACAGAGCGTATGACACGTATCATAACATCAGGGAAGGGAATGCTTCAGTGATTTGTAGAGGCACTGTGAAGGCATCATGAGCTTTATTCTTCTTCCAGTCAATGACAGTTGAGGCCAGAAGTGCCTGACCTGCCACAGAAATTCCTGGGCTTAGTTTCTAATTGCATTCTTCCAGAAACTACATGTTCTGAAAATAACGGTTACGACTATTAAATATTCAGAATAAGCTTCTCTCAACTATCTAAAATTCAAAATGAACAGATTAAACATACATCTAGACTTACAGCCACAGTGAAAAAACAATGGAGAGCACTAGTGACAGAGCTGTCAACCCAAAATTAAATTCCTACTCATTACTTTAAGATGAAGTGTTAGCATTCATAGAAAGCTTGCATATATTGCAGAGCACCAAAAAGGGTAAATACATTGGTGGGGGGGGAAAACAACTCTAAAAAAATGTATAAAATAAAATCTTGTGGGATACAGCTTTTATACAAATACTAGAGACAACCAGAAGAGGAATAACATTCTTTAGAATCCAATCCTACCAAATCCCAGAAACTTCAGATATTAATTTACAAAACAAACCCTGGTGAGTTTCAACCCCGAAGCTGTCACAGAGGCAGCCCTTTTACGTTCTCAGAGCAGCCCTCATTGTTCTTTTGCTCTTCATCGTGCCCTCTTAGCCAATTCCAAGCCCCTTTGATAACTAACTGATAAGCCCAGAGGTAGTGGGTTTAACAAACTATTAAAAGGCAATGTTGCTCATTGAACTGGGTCAGCATCTGTGTGTATCTTTAAGGAGTAACAAGTAGAGCCTGCCTGGTTATCTCCAGCTACTGTCTGCTGGATGGCACATCCCAGTTCAAACCACCACAAAGTTCAGAACTTGGAAAACGGCTGCTATGTGCAAGCTACAGCAGGGAAGGAGCTATTGAAGTAAGTTACTGCACAGTGCAGTGAAAATAAACCTTTGGTTCACCTGTTTTATGAAAGAGTTAAGGAAGACATCCCTTGCCATCAGGTTGTAGAGGATCTGCAATACGGGACACGGTTGCTTTTGACTTCATAAAGCATCTGCTGATGGAGTCTTGGGTGCACACTACGACAGAAATATTTGCTGCTTGTCTTAAAACAAGAATGAGAAGAGCTATCTTTAGCAGCTTTCTCTATGAAATCTCTAAACATGAATAGATTTATTAATCTGATTCAAAACTGTAACTATAAGTGAGCTCTATATGTAAAAGCAAAAGTCATGACTGTGTTTGATGTATTTTAAGTAAGACACTGAACTGCAGTTGTTATTTACAGATCAAAGCAGCTCCAGCAGTGTCCTCAAACAATCTAAGTGAGAAATGCCAAAATCTGATTTCATCCATGTCCATATGTTGCTTTGAACTCATAATTCACAGAATTGGTCACTATATTGAACTAATTATCAAGCTTAACGCTTGCCAATTTTGATGGCTGTACTCCCTTATTAAAAAGTCAGGTTTGAAGGGAAGGGGAATGATATATTGGAAGACATGCAGCCTTTATTGAAATCTGGGGAGGAAACACAATGAATATACAAAAAAAATACCCTCTCCCTCCAAAAAACATCATTTATTTTTCTAAATGGTTGCTGAGACACAGATTAGTCAAATGAATAGTTTGCACTAACCAATACATATAAAAATAAAGTGGTTAATTCCTCCTTCCCCCATAGGAAAAGTTTCTTGTAACAGTTAAGTGGAAAATATCTATGCTATCTAAAAATCTAATGAGGACATATCTTGTACATAGAAGTAAAATTAAAACAACAATTTCACAGCACAGCCCAACACATTGAAATTAAAATACTAATAACAGTTAAAAGAAACACTGAGAAAGTGTTTCTGCAGGTAGGAATACATAAGCAAAGTGTTCCTGTATCAGTAAAGACTTCAAAAACTACTTCTTTGCCAATTAGTTACAGCGGTTGGAAATTACCACAAACATTGGTTTGCCAAAGAAGTGATTTCAGGAATCACACAGCTTAGGCTATAATTAAAAAGCAATCTATGGGAAATAGGTTATTACCAGTATTTAGCAGCTAATTTGTTGGTTAATGCCTTCACAAAGCTCTCCTTTGATTGCATTGGAGGGGGGAACAACTTCAAGAGGATTATTTGCTATTAAGACTTGCACTCAGCTGTTGAGAATGCTGATGTGCTCCTGCCATTACAATTGCAGAGCAGCCACCAGGAAAGCTAGATGGAGTCAGCCTGTGCTGCAGCCAGCAATTCACACACACAGGGCAGGAGTCTGGCCTCTGAATGATAAGGACAATTCACAGAATACACTCAGGAAGGTGAGTATTTGCTAATTAATAGAGAGATGCAAGCTGGATGTTCCTTGATGCCAATCACACATTTTATTAACACCCACATCAATGTGCAGGTTTTTACCCCCTATATTCTTGAATTCTGTTTCTGAAGGAGCAGTCACATAACTTCTGGAGTCTCTGGACAGCATTTTTCATCAAGAGAAGGTGATACTTCATTTGTTTTTCCTTCTGACAAAAGTGACAACACAAGATATTTTCTGTCAAGTTCTATGAATACCATATTTAAGCCACATTACTGGAAATAAGCATAACAGTGACCTACAAATATATTTCATGTACTGACCAGTTATAATTGACTCAAAGATACAATCACTACTATCTCTTATCATATTTATTATCCTGCTGATCAGGGCAAGGAATTAAACAGCTCACTAACCCCAGATTTGATTTCAGTCACAAGGAATATAACCTACAAACTTCTAGGTAACATGACAGAAGGGAAAAAAATCCAAACTCACCATATTTATGAATTGCTTTTCCTGTCAATACTACTTCTTCAGAATCTTACAGCCATATTTCAATTGCAAAGACCTTCCTATAGCAAAAGCTGTGAATAAAAATATATTTAACAACATAATTGAATCTAATTCATACTTTCTATGTAAAGGTCGGTTTGGGAAGCTGTAGCCCAGCTGACACAGAACCTCAGGAAGCCTTCAGCTGCAGAGCAAAGCAAAGAGACCCATTAATCATATTTATCAAGATTGTCTACCCTGGCTTTCATGCAGTTAGGGGAAATGTGCTATTCTACTTCAACAACAAGGAGCAAGGTTAAAACAAACTGACCTAACGGCATGGGTCATTTCCAGAAATAGAAAGTATACTGGCAGCACAGCTGTACAGACCAGAAGGCAAAATGCTAGGAGGGTTGGAGAAAAAGGGGGAGAAAAAAATCCACTCAAAACTTTTGAGGTATGTAGCCAGTGGCAAAATTATACTGGGCCAAATTTTGCTTTAATTGGTATTCAGTACATTTAAAGTCAGGAAGACATGATTCAGCTGAGTGCCTCATGGTCTTACATTTCATGAGACTCCTAAAAACGTTGTCTTACACTTCAGGATTTCATATCAGCAAAACCAAGAATGGAGCAGACAACCTCCTGCTGAGGTACGAGCATATTATTTATTCTGATATGTATGGATACTGCTTTATTTGCTCTTTTTAAGTTAAGAGACTGTACAATGTGAAATGCAAACACAGAATACAATGTACTAGCTGTTCTCCCATGGAAAGCAGAGGTAGTATCCTGGCTTACGTTTCTCTCTCTTCTTTGGGGGTTTGTTCTGTCTGAAAGAGCACTGAGAGGCCTCAGTTCACTCACGGCAGAAATTCATCTATGTCACATGTCATGCATCACTAGCAGCCTTTCACTGGGAAAGATTCAAGCCTGGGATAGCCAGATCAGGCAGAGTGACCTGAGCATTGCTGTACCTGCAGCGTGATGCTGAAACATTCAGGCCAAGCTCTACTTTATTGTAGCTAGACCCACTGGCTTTGAAAAGCAAGAATAATTTTCACATATTCAGCATGAAAAAAAGAAAACTTGCAGATCTTATCCTTTATTGGCTTCTATAAAATTAACAGAAAAATAAAAGTGAGATAAAAGCCTGATTTAATAACACTATTTCCATCTGCAGTATACACACCAGGCCTGCTTTGCCTGCATTTCTATAAAAATAATGAAAATCACGTTACCACCTGCCTCTGCTGGTCCATCCCCCACATGCATTTCCAACTACATACAAAGTGACATGGGATTCTCAAATTAAGGTGCACACCATATGGGATTATCCCCAAGATTATAAATATTATTGTATTTTTCTTAAAAACAAATAAGCTAAAGAAATTCAGAATCTTGAAAAAAACAGGCTAAAATAGAATTTTAAAATTTAGTAAGTAGAGCTTACTACATAACATACGAAGTTGCAGCATGGACATGGATGTGTCATGATCATACAACCTCCTTTCTCTTCTTTATGATCACATAGGCATTATCCACTGGGCAAGAGTACATGGAGAATGCTACAGACCTTAATCAGCCAATACCAAATTAAAACCTAGTTAAAGTTAAAAAATAGGATTCCATAAAATCATTCCAAAACTAAATCTCACTCGATTTACTCACACACTTTAGTCCCAGGAAATTCAACGGGACTGGTCTCTAGAGTCAAATAAAATTAAGAATATTTCAAATTTTATTATTTCTTTGCAACTGAGTTGAGAGGCAGGATTCAAGCACAGCCAATTCCAAGATTCCCTAAGAGCAGATCCCGTGCGACAGGCACTTCCCTGGGCTGGCAGAGCCGCAATCGCAAGCGTTGCGTGCCCTCTAGTGTACGACAGCTTGCAGCACTGAACTCCGTGTGCCCATAGCAAGGAAAAAACAGGAGAGAGGTCACTGTGCTCCAATTTTTCTTTTCTTTCTTTTTTTTTTTAATAGTAATAGAAGTTCCCTTGCCCAAAATTAACTTTTTTTGCCCTCACCCAGACACAATGTTTACTGTAAGGACTGATTGCTAGTGCACTCCCAAGACTCCCCTTTAAACAAGCTAGGAAAGTTGTTCCATCTTTTCCGTTAGCTACAACCAGCCAAATCTGGTCCTGAAAATATTCTGGAGCTGGGTATGACTTCCAGTATTTTCTTTTTCAGGAGCCACTTTCCCCTACACTCAAAATGGCAGAATCAATTCCTATTTCCTGCAAGATAATAATAAGCTAGCCTTTCAAAAAAATCAAAGTATGATCTGCATTAAGCACTTGGAAGAACTGTTCTCACAGCAGACTCCCACAAGTGCCTCTCCAGCCGCGCTTCCAAACATTATTATAACTGTGATAAATTACATAAACTCACTGCTGGAGATCTGGTTTCTTTTTCAGATCTTCACCATAACCTTTGGGTTTCAGATTCAACTTTTCAGTCTCCTATTTCTCAGTGGATGCTTAATACTTATTTATATATACATATTATAAGTAATGTAAACAAGTAACAGAGCAAGTACCATATGCCTGTATATCTATATATAAAACAAAACAACTAATGACACATCAGGGTTGGTGGAATTATTTATGGTCAAATGAAGGTATGGTTTCAGCAGCAGCAGTCTAAATTAAAATCAGTTTCTTTTCTTCTACATGTTTTAGCTACATCCCTCCACTTCTGCTCTTGTACCTACAGATGAAAGATCATGATCCCTACTGTCTGAAAACCTGCACAAATGGTAATTCAAGTGCTAAGGCTCCCACCAAAACCAGCACCACCGACAGGCACGTTATTACGGATACATGCAAACCTGAATTTTCATTTTGAGATTCCAAGATTCAATGCTAAGATGATTTAAGAGCACATCCCAACTGCCTGCCTCACCCCACTGCCAGGTCTCTTTCTTACCCCATACCAGAACCAGCAGAAGCTGGTGTATGTCCCGCCCTCCTCTGAACTCCAGCTCAAAGCCTATTGATTTGTGCTGCTTTCATTTAAACTACAAAGGTGCTAAAATCCCAGCAGAAAGAAGAGGACTCTCCCAAATAATCACTAGAGCTCACGTGTCAATGCCCTCAGACCTCCCTCTTGCTGAAATATTTCAACAAGCTACAGAACATGAAAACATTGTCTTTCCGAAAACATCATCTTTCTGACAGAAGAGAAATGACAGCCACCACTCAACTTGTGGCTGGAGACTCACAAGTGCTGAGGGCTCTCAGTCACTGCCAACCTCAAGGGCAAGCAGAAAGCAGACGGCCTGGGCTCCTGGTCCCACGCCAGCCCTGCTCCCCAGAACTCCCACTATGCCCTCAGGTCCTGGAGTGCATCTTCTCTTGACCACAGCAGACACTTGAGTCTTTGTGTTAAAACAGAACGGCTGGTTGAGATAACATCATACAAGGAATTTTGTGAAAAAACTTTTGATCTTGAATAGCTGATTCTTTTAACTGTGCTTCTGGTTTTTAGCAGATGTAGAGGAACTAGGTAATAGCAGCCCAAGTATGAAAACCAGAAAATTGCTATTAATACTGACAGCAGTGTGATTCTGCCAGTGGAAGTCTTCCACTGTAGAAATCATGTTTTGGTCTACTTCAGGCAAGAATGTCATCCTTGAAAGACAGCCTTGTACTTTTAGAAAATTGCCAAATTGCTTGTTGCTCCAGACCAATCACACACATTTATAGGACTAGTTGCTTCAGAGAGTGCAAGACCCTTGACAAGGTATTATTAACAATAGTACCAGATTTTTACATGTATATGCATCCATGTGTCTCTTTGTACAGATTTCATATAAACAGAGACACCACACACACATATCTTCCTAGATAATTACCCATTTCAGCACAGACATACAGAAATTGCTTCACCCACAAATGAAACATGATCTTTAGCAGATACAGCCCAGCAACCCTTCAGCCATGGGCAGGATTACTCTGCAACTTAGTAGCACAGGAAATCTTGTCTCCCACTGAGAACTACAGAAGGATTTAGACAGACAGAATACAGTTGCCCAGAGCGGAATGTAGCTGGGGAATTAAAACTAAAAGCCAACACTCAGCCGAAAATTCCACAAATTTTTGTTTGATTCTTTCTTTTTGCTTTTAAACCATCACAAGTGTTAAGGCCAGCCACATTTTACAGAAGCAGGCACAACTGTCTAATCCCATTAGATATGTAGTGACTCCCCCTGCCTTCAGTGTCATGCTATCAGGCTACAATGACTGAAGATTCAAAGTTATTCCATTAACTCTAATATCCTTAGTTTACCTTGGAAAGCTTTCAAGATGTTACTTATCCAGTTATACTACTAGATACCTTTTAAAAAAATAATAATCCCTTATAATCACTTTTATTTGATACTTACTAGTTTTACCATTTTAAGCCTATCCTCCTCCTTTTACAGTGAGGACTTATCTCTTGGCACCTGTCCTCCCCCTTGTTACAGTCCCACCTTCTCATCAGGGAAAAGGACACTTTTTGTGTGTTCTCCTTCATGAGGGATTTGCAACCACTTCTTGATCCTTTACCACAGAAAGTTTTATTTAAGTGGGGGAACAGAGCGGGGAAATCCACATTCTCCACTGGAGGTAGCATGTGGAGTGTGCACTTCAAACCATTATGAAACATGTGAAAAATGAAAAGCAAGCAATGTAGAGAATATAGTTCTTAGGTCATTTTAAATTAAACAAACAAACAAAAACCAACCCAACAAAGAAACAAGAATATATCACAACATGAAGAAAACCAGAACAAAGTTTGGCATTTTCTTCTTTCCAACTTGTTCTTGCCCACAGTGTTGCTACTGACCCACAAAACAAGTTCCTACACCATGAATGCTGCAGAAAACTTCACTTGCAAAAATGCTTTAGCAAGCTGCCTGGAGAAGGCATGAAAATAGTACCTCTATTTCAAGCACGCGGTAGAATGCGCTTCCTGCAAGACTCTGCTTGCATACACATTCATTGGGAAAGAATCTGCATTACCATATCACATCAGCTGGTTTTAGTGCACACAGCTTTCAAAGTGTTTTTTCTGTTCCAAGACCCTAGATGCAAGGCTGTAGCTTTGAAAATACACAAACACTCTGCATATATGAGATTATTTTCATCTGAAGCTATCCACTGATGTCAGAGAGATGCCATAATTGTATGCTCCATTGGTAAACTGCAAATCAGTGGCAGCAAGGATGGCTGCATTCTGCTTCTAACCAGTATATATGGAAACTGCACCTCACCTGAGAGGACATTCAACTGGAAAATCTGAAATCATTGCACACACTTGACCAAAAAAAACCAACAAAAAAACCCAACAAAAAACCCACCCAAACTTTTCAACAAGGAATTTGCTTTAGGTCTCTGTCCACTCTAGCCAGTTTATTTGCCATTCAGGAATACCTGGTAAATTAGAAAAAGCAGAGTTATTTTGTGGTCTGTAAAAGTAATTTATAAGTGCTTTTTGAGATCTCCATTTTAATTTCCAAATACTATTCCAGCATTTGCAGGGAAAAGGTAATGAGCATAACCCACAAAAGCAAAGGACAATTATTCCTTTTGTCCATTTATCAGTGTTCCAGGTCATGAGCTAGGATGTGCCTGAGCCCTCATCCCAGAAGATGGAGTGGTCTCCTGCTTTTACCACACAAGAATTACCTTTAACCCTTCTATACCTTCAAAAATGAAAATCCCTTGAATACAGGTATCTAGAAGGATACACATGTACCAGAAAATTGATAAAACGCCAGTGACAGGCTTCCCAAAACCGAGTGGAGTTGGTGGAGGAAGAGCAGGGGGAAACAGGGACTAATTTTTCAACTTACCTCCCATTAATCATATCACATAACTTCTGCACAATTTTCCACATGTCAGGGACCAGCTAGTTAATCCATTTTACAGTTCCACAGAACACCTTTCATGAGACTATATGGAAACACTCAGGCCAAAGAAATGCTGGTTGCTCAGTAAAAGTCAAAAATCCTACTGTTGTGGATTCTGCCTGGCAAATTCCCGGTTAAACTTATCTAGAACCACTGAACAAAATAAAGCCAGCTCAGTTTTCCAGAAGGTAACAAAACACAGATACTGCACATATTTCATTAAGGAGGATGTTTATTTTTCCAAATATTGTATTAAGATAGTGTCCTGTTTGCCTATTTCTATCAGCATCTGCTCTGTAATACACAGAGAATAGAAGATCAAAGTTTTAATTGTGCAAGTAGAAGAATGTATTAATAACATTCTTTCTGTCCTACAGCAACAGAGATAAACTTAAAAAAAAACCTCTAACAGCTAGGAGAACAGGATATTTATATAAAGATGTCCTAACAAAAGAAAAGCATGCAAAACTACCTCTAGTGAATAAACAAACTAGGCTCCCTGTTTGCAGACTGTTCCCTATCGAGCTCAGCCCTCAGAGATCCCCTCCCTCCCTCAGTCAACAGCATTTTAACATGTGTCAGCTGGGTTTCACATTTTTATAGAAACCCTTCTCAGCATCCTTTGTTCACTGACCCTTTAAATTTAGGAAAATGCAGCAGGTGGGCCTTTGAGGCCCATTTTGCTTCCAGTTGCTTTAGATTCCCTCTCCCAGGTAGGAAGTCCTTTAAGAGAGGGGTGGTACTTGGTCTTTTTTTTTCTGATAGCTCCTTCTTTGTTGCACTGTGTATCCTCCATATCCCTTTGATACATACACTATAACAGGATGCTAGTTCTGCTGCACACATGAAACAGTACCTCCACCTCAGGAGACATTATTATTTCTTGGCTTTCTGAGACTGGGAAAAACCTGATTTTGTTGCCTGTTTGTCCCACTGTTGCTACTCGTTAATGCAACAGCATACTTTGAACTAGCTGTCCTCCTCCTCCCCAAAATGAATATAGCATGGAGTGCTCTCACCCTTAAGACAGTGCTTTATCCACTTAGGGCTCTGACTTGTATACACTGAAGGGGCCAAAAAACCCAACAAAAAACCCAAAACAATAAAACAAACAATGCAGAACTGTACTAATCTAAAAAAACCAGGACTCCCATAAGTGATGACTAGGCTACCTCACTGAAAGCAAGATAACAGCATGCTGTGCAAGTCAGTTCAGATTTACCAGTAGTTTTCTTTCAAATTCAGAGCCCTAAGATAAGTTCTGAAACACTGTCAAGTAAAGCATCATTGCCACCTCTACTTGAACAGAGGCCACCACAAGCAGAGAGCCTGAATTGCCACAGAAAAGTCTACAAGTCAATATAAGCAGCTTACTCAGAGCTACCTGCACAGCAAAGACTGGTATTTGAAAGAGATTCTCAGTCTCCTTTCAAGTCATGTGTGAATTAGTTCAGCAGTCCTTCATCCCCTTTGTCTTTAAGGAAGAGTTTAATATTCATTTTGGCTCCTTTTGAATCTACTTCTGGGCTAGGGCCCAGTCCATCTACAATATTTTTAAAAGCAACAAATTAGATTAAAAACGCACAGAACACCCACTCGGTTCTTCCAAAGTGCAGGACGTCAGGACAGACGGGGCACTGCAGTTACCCTGGCACCGCCTGTACAGCACAGGTGTGTGTGCAACCCTGGCAACCACAGCCTGCACACAGACACACAGAGCCTGAAGTAACTCCCTGTGCAGCAAGCTGCTGCACACAGGGAAACTGGACAAGGCGCTTCCTTTTCTTTTGTGTCGTCCTCTCATTCATAATAATGTCCTTTAAGACATCTGCTAGAGTCCTGTATCATTAATGGAAATGGAAAAGCTCCAACAAGAACTCAGGAGTTTCTCTTTTTCCCATGAACTGAACATTATGGAATTTTAACAGATGTTCTACTTGGTCATAGTTAATAAAATGAATTATGCAGGAATTAAAAATCTGGCTCCATTTGCTTATATAAGATCTCAGCAGCAGAACTACATTCCCATTAAGAAATTCTAGAGGATTCACAGTGGATTTATAGTCTGCTCCTGCCTTGTTATGAGATGGCTGGAGACATTACAAATGAACTTGTCTCTGTTGTGGAAAGCATTAATAAATTTACCTGTTCATTGACTGCTTTTAGCAGCATGATCCAGTTTCCATACTGGTGCTCACTGGTATACTATGACCATAGGAAAGGACAATTCTCACTTGGATTTGCTTTGGAAATGACATCATGGGAATTCCACATCATTTCACAGCCTCTGGTTTCTGCCATTTATTCAAAGTCTCATTCAGCAACCTAATAACCATACTCCCACTTTGTGCTTTACCACAGAAGCTTTCCTCTTAGAGCACGTATGCCTCTGTCAGGCTGCTCCTGCCAACAGAGTGATACACTGGACCTCACTTCCCTTTCGATTTTATGATTAGTTCAGTGTAACTAACATCAAAAGAAGATGTAAAGACCAAAACGTAACGGAGATGTGAGGGAAGAGGCACCAAAAAGGAGGCAGGTGAAAGAGTCATAGCCAAAACTTCCAAGCACTGAGGTTCACTCAAAGTTATTTCCAAAAGCATTCCATATTGAGCCATCTTCTGTCTCTTCTTTCTCTTGTAATAATCATCTGTACAGAAAGTATTCTGATAAGAAGATAAGGGGAATAAATGAAAGAAGAATAAAAAACGAAGGATGAAACAACTACCTTGCACCAGAACAGAAGCAGCACAACATCTAATGCAAATTACATGGACTAGAATAAGGCTGGCTTGAAAAGATCTCCTATGCTACAATAAAAAGATAAAGTTTCAACATTACACTCCCTTTATAAACAATCAGACTCATTTTCACTGAAGTCCAAGCAACTGGCAAGCAGATCTCTCTCCAGGCACTGAAACCTGCTTTATGTAACATGCAAAATTTTATCCCAATTCAATAACTAATATTAACCTTTCTTAAATTGTCTCCAGAATTTTGCCACTGCCAGAATATCATCAGCTGAAAAGCATCAATATTCCCAGCCTCTTACAATTTTTTTTTTTAAATGAAAAATCATACATTGAAGCCCCTTTGTCCAAAAAACCCACTCCATTGTAAATAAACAAAGGGTTTTGTGTAAGTAAAGAACCAAAGCATGCAAACTGTAAGTGTAAGAGTCAGCTGGAATTAAATATCAGTCTATATATGCTATGCAGCCACCTGGATGTTCCAATAATGAATTAATATAGTTTTTATCTGAAAATAAAGGCTTTCCCTATAGGAAGAAGCGTACTTAAAGAGAAGGGAAAATGCCAAGATTAGATGTCAGGCTTACAGCAGTCCCAGCTGAAGGTTCAATATGCTATTTTTACTCCAGTGGACACTGCTTTACAATATTTAGTGTCAGAAAATGCAATGGTCTTAACAGTGTTAAATTCACAGAATCACAAAGATTTTTTATTTTTTTTTAAACATCACTTATGATTTGTTTCATTTTGAACAGAAAACACATTTCATTTGGTAATGATTTATTTCTCATTCTATTGGACAGATTCTCCCAAAAAGCAATACTTCAACTGAAATCAGTTCTGAAGGATCTTTTATGAATATACATAATGGAGAGGACCCCCATTAAATTTCCAACAAAGTGCTGCCATTTTGAGTAAACAAAGTTATCTCAGCAGGGTCATACACTATGCCATGAATATGGTCTGCAAATTAATTACCACCCTGACAAATGTCAAAACAAATTTTAAGGAGAATAGCACCCAGTAGTAACCATGTGTTTTATCTACCTGTTAGTATGCAAAATCTGTATTCAATAGGTTCTAAATTTATTCATTTATTCAGAACCCCTCAGAGAAATCAAAATGATTCGTTGGCCTTTTTTGCCCATCTACAAATGAAATCTGAGTGTATAACATGTGTTTAGTGAGCCAGAAAATAAGTACAGGACAAAGCTATGGGGAGGGTTACATCTCAGAATAGCAGGTGTCATCTCTGAACAAATAACTAATTTTTTAAACACTCAAAACTGCTAAAATAGATGGTAGTGCATTGTCATTTGTCAGCACTTTAAGGAACACTAAATTTGGTATTTCTTATTTTAGGTCATATCTATCTTTATTCCATAGTGTAACACGATCTGCATGACATAACTGTCCTAAAAACAGTTTTCAGTGTGAAGAAAGGCTTTTAAAAGCAGAGCTGTTGAATGAAGGCTTAAAAAGGCTCTGCAACTGGCTTCATTATCAATGGCAACACAGCCAACAGATCCGATACTGTGTTTAAAAAAACCAAAAGAAGCAAAGATCCAAATTTTTTTGGATGTCTGTTTGAGTTACATAAGGAGATGACAAACCCACACATATCACAATGACCACAGCAAGTAAAGAACCCTTCCTGGACAATAGCTGTGATGTTTTTATAGGAATCCAGCCTTGTCTCTTTATTTGAGGTACCCATAGAGTGCGACTTCTGCTTTGTTAAAAGATGACTTCCTGGGATTTGATTCTAAAACAGTTTTAGATTGAGAGTCCTTCAGTATGTTTTTCTACTCCTTTTATCATCTGCCCTCAGTTCATACAGCATATCAAACACTTCCACAACTCTAATCCTGTAATTCACAGTACATTTACAAAGAGATTTTAGTTAGGAACCATTTTCTGACAAGCAGGCCAAATTATTTTTAGCTTCATTTTTTTTTCCACCAGTGAAGTACTTCTGATTTAGAGTTAAGCAACACCATATCACATCCACAGACTGGATGACTAAATGCATTTCTTTCACACATTAAAAAAAAAAGAAAAAAAGAGAGAAAGCATGCACAATTTTCCCTATACACAGAAGACAGATAATCTCTGAGCATCTGCTGACAAACATATTTAAAGAAAGTCTAAATCTGTCTGTGCCAACCTTGGCCTGATGCCACCAGTTCACCATTGTTGGCACGCATAATTCACATGATGCAATCACAAGACTTGAGGAAGTTTTCAGTACTTTATTTTATGGTTTTCATCCTGGTAACATATAAATTTCCATCCTACAATTTAGTAGCAACTAAACTGAGAGACAGGATGGTAAATTACTTTTTTGCATGTATCACAGGTTTTCTTAGTGCACATTATCAGTGTTCCATTTAAATTACAGATTAGTAACTTATCTAGAATAAAACATTCTAGGATTTAGAGCTTATAGTTAAAACAATTGGTCTCAATTGTATTGCTATCTCTTGTTAGAAAACAAAGCAAGGCAAAGGAATCAATTTAAAGAAAAAAGAGAAAGACAAGTGTTTTACCTCTCTTAATACTGTGCTTTTATAACCCCGATAAAGCCCTTGAATACCCTGTAAACCAACAAAAGAAACCATCAGCTGTAAGGAATTAGTTTGCCAAAGACCACAATTTATCAGTGATTACGAGGCAAGCATTATAGCCCCACTGAGTGTCAGACCTGAATTCCTTGCAAATTTATTATATTGATTATAACACTGTATACTGTATGCCATGATTTACAATGCCAGAGGGTTTTAAGTTTATTTCAAAGATCATTTAACCACCGTTCAGAATAATCAGTTACAGAAAAGAAAATATACCATACAGCTGAAATTAAAAGGGCAAGAAGGCACAGAAACACATTACTTCAAACTCTAGTTGCCCAATATTTTGGTCAGAAGTATCCACTATCCCATAAATATTTTGAAAGTACTTCTGTTTGAATAGCTCATGCAAAATGAACACATAGGACAACAGTTTCCTATGTGTACCATCTTAGCCTTGATTCAGAGCTTTCACCAAGACACAGATTTAGTATTTTTAACCATCTGATAAACATTCAGAACAATTAAAAATTTATTTTATAAATGCATATAAAAATTGTATTTTATATCTTATAGAATAGTTTATTCAATTTTTGGCAAGTCTTATCATTCTCTGGCCAGCTACAAAAAGGGAAAAAACATATGGTTTTGTGAGCAGAATGACCAAACCACAGAAGAGATTCCAGGGACCCTCTTGTGCAGGGTTATCACAACAGTTTTCATTTACAAGCAAATAAAAATCAAGTGGATCATTTAAAGGTCATATTCATGTCTTCATTTTCCTAGCTTTTACTCATGGAAATGTATATAATATTTTTCCCCACAGGAGTCACTTTCTCTTATGGAATACAACTTTTAAAACACCTCTTGTAAGACTCAGTGAAAACAGTGGCAAACAGATTTTTTCAGTAGTTACTGTTCCTTCCTGTAAAGATGACAAAAGCCCTTATTTTTCTGAAGTGATCTATACTGGATGAGCACTCATTTCCAGAGCTCCTACAGAACCTCTCTGAAATGCTGCCTTTAGGACACCCCCTCCAAAGTCTGCTTCAAAAACTGGAGACCATTCAGCAAACCCTTGATACAGAGACTCGATGTCCTGTTGTCCCAGACAAGGACTGTTTGCATGAATACAAGCAGAGCTTTGGAAACCCAAAAGCTAAATGACAGTTGGGTTTTGTTTTGGTTTTTTGGAGGGGTTTTTTTTGGGGGGGCGAAGTGGGGGGAGTGTTTGGTTTGTTTTGTTTTTAATGTACATACCTCATATAAAAAGAAGAGGAAAAAGAGTTGTTTAGAGTGTGCATGTAAGTGCATGCACATGGTGGAGGTGGGGGTTTGATTTCCTTAACCATAACGTGCCAATCACTTTTAGTGACAGAAGAATAGATGGGAAAGTGCTGGGAGAGCACAGAACTGGGAGAGCACAGAACTGGAACAAGGTGGTAGGAATGCTTCTAGACATGTATGGCACTGAATGGAAAGAATTAAGTAATTCCTTGGAAATCTTGCTCTGAACTCACCTCATGATACAAGGTGTGGGAGAGGATCCGGAGGGTACTTGAGGAAGGAGAAACCTGGGCCCTTTGCTTGACAACCTCAGATGGAACCCGTATGAGGCACGCGACCTGCAAAAGAACCGTACATTCAGGCAGCAGTTCCTATTGCTGCCTTACTCTTCATATAGCAGATACATCTGGAGATTGTTCCAAGTACAGAAACCTGAGAAACAAGGAAATATTTTTTATAATTATACAAGTTGAACTTAAAAGCTGTTTATGAGCAGCTTACCTATTTGCTTTGAGAGCTATATACTTTCTGAACACAAAATTGTACTAACAGAAAAATTCAAGAACCCCTGAAATTTTTAACTTCCAAACCAGAAGTAGATTTGGGTGAGGAAAATCACTGATGCAACCAAAATTCTGAAGCCTTTCTGTCTTTTGGCAGCCACGGGAATTTTTCCCCCCACTTTCACAGACCTGAACTGATCTGACTGAAGAGTCAGGACTTGAAGAACGAATTTCTCTCCTAGGTAGTTCCTTTGTGCCCTCTAGTGACTGACAGCAAGAGACACTCTGGTTAGCTTTAGATGTACACAATATAGTCAAGGTTTACCTTAAAACATACACTGGATTTCATTCAAAGTGAAGCATTGGATTGATTCTTCCCTACACAATTTACTAGGGAAGAAAGAGCCCTGCAGCTGGGTGTAAAAACGTGGCTGCTGACATAAAGCTCCAGCTTTTCCGAAAAAGTCAGACCTGGCTTTAAAACACTCACCTGCCACTACAACTTCAGTTAGGAGTTAAGCTTGTGTACACTTAATTTTGAGGAATGAGGATCCTGAAGCATCAGAGAGTTACAAGTCTCTTATCTCTCTAGAAAATACCTGTTTGTCAGCACTTAAACTTTTAAGAGTTTGTCTTCATTTGGCCCCAGAGATACTTGAAGCAGCGCTGGGACTGGTGGCAAAACACTGGAGTCACCAGAGGCCCTCACCAGATTTTCAGTTTCCCTTGGCTCAGGAACACACTGAGATGAACCTGATCCCTAGACAGAAAGGCAACCACAGAGTACTTCAAGTCAAGAGCAGCCTGGGTGAACGGTGTCCATCTGAAGTGGCGAACCACGCTGCTAACTCAGAGACCCACGTGTCAAAGAAAGTTCAGGAATTTACTGCTGGATTGCACAAGAGACAGTAACTTCAGTGGTCATTTGTGGTTAACACAGTACAAGGTTTAAGTTCCATTTTCACAAAGAGACCAAGAAAAAGTTCGTTATCATGTTACATTTCTACAAGTTTACCAGACAACAATATCCAGAAGTCATTACAAACAGATCTAACTCCATATGCTCTTCAATTCTCAGGGTCAAAAATAACAAGTGACCCCAATCTGTCAAGAAAATAAGAACTGTCAAGTTTTTTGATAGTTCAGCATACATATTTATAGAACTTCATGCTTCATAACACTCCATGTCCTTATATTAGCTTTTTATTCCTTAAAAATATGGAAGCGGGAGGAAAGCTTTAAAAAGGTTCGGATGAAAACAATCGAGTCAATCAAGAGCAGACAAAGAGCGCAGTGTGGCTTCCTGACATCTGGGGTGCTGCAGTTTTGGCAGGAGAAGGGTGGCTACAAAGTAAAGTCTCCATCTCCCCCGGACTACTTGGGGTGCATTTCATTTCAAATTAACTTTGATGTTTCTCCTATTTGAATTTGCGCTTACAAGGGAATCTGTGGCTGCACAAGAACAAACACCAGTGATTACATTGTGCTGTTACAAAAGGAAATAAAGGCTCGTGTCACCCGGGCTGTGCTGTCAGATTGGCTCCACAGGGCACTTCTGGTACTAAAAAAGACATGAGCTGCAACTGCCAGCATCAGATTGAACGGTGACATTTTCGCTGTGCACCTGAACGTACGTGTTACCTTATTTGTTCCTGCATGTGTACCTTGCTGACAACAACAATCCGAGCAGTCTTTTGATGTCAGTCAAACACAGGTCTCTGAAGGGAAGTATGCAAGATGAAGTTCACACATCTTGTTAGCCCACAAGGTTAAATAGAAAAAAAGTGACATCCTGGGACAGATGGGTGCAGAAAAATCTTAGATCTATTATATTCAGTTCTCAATCACCACAGTGCCTGCCAGGTAACGCTGCCAAAGGTCAAAGAACACAACACACCTCTCTGCCAGTTACTTTCTTAGCTAAGTGCGTTCAAGGAACACCAGCGTGATAACACTGCACCAAGAAAATTCATACTTAAACTTTCAGCCACCTGAGAGCTATAAGCAAATTGCTTGTACCTTCATCGACTCCTAGATAAGTAGACATGGAAGACAGACAATAATGTGACCTTTCATGGTGGGAGCCCATTCACTTCTCTCATCACCATGATCCCAGGAAGAAATTGCTTTTTAATCTCTTGGCTGCTCACATAGATGCAGCCTGTTGCTTGCCACAGAAAAGCACAATACAGCCTGCCAAACTCGGGACATTCCTGGTGCATCCTACTGGTTTTGGGGATGACCCCGTGACAAATGAGCACCCTGCCAAACATCTGCATAGAGCCAGCCACGGAGAGGGTACAGCAGTGGGCCCTCAGCTACCTCAGACAACATTAAAGCAACAACACCATGTTGACAGGGGCCACATTCATTTTTAACAAGCACACTCAGGAGCCAGGAGCTATTCCCATCTTTTGAGGGGAGCAGAAAGACAGAATCAAAATCCTGCAGATCAAGTTCAGGGGAAAAACGGGTGCTGCCCTATAGGCTACTTCCTTATTTACCAGTAACACAATTCTTCAGTTTCCAGACTCTCTCCCATGTCTATGTACATATATATATATATATATATATATATATATATATATATATATACACCATAAGGGCAAGAAGGGAATAACACTGAAACAAAAGACTCAAGAATTTTTAGATTTAAGCTTTAGCAAACCCCAATTTCACAGCTACAAGCAAAGCTATTATTACCTTACAGAGCAGGTAAGCAGAAATGACAATATTAGCATCTATTATCTTTCTAGCCTTTTGCCACTATAGCCACTTCTGAACAAAAGAGTACTGAACTGGAAAATCCTTCTCTTAAATAACTACCAGGTCAAAGGGTGACTCCCAGGATTTAGATGCAAATCTAAGCGTGTTTTTAATTTACTGATCTGCCCTAGCCAGCGAGGGATAAAAGCTAAAAATAGGCCTATTTTGTTAACATTTATCTATATATTGCTAAGACATATATCTTCCAGTTAAATGAAGGTGCTTTTTTCCTCTGTCAACGCAGGGAAAAGTGTTTTCTTAACGTTCAGATACTCCTTGCATGCATCAATGCTGCCATCTCCTGGTCGGATTCATGTTGGAACCAGACTTTCCTTGGTCTAACGATGTCTTGACTCATTGTGAAGAATGACCAGTGCAATTAAAATCTCAAAACGGCCTTGAAGTCAACAAAGTCTCTTTATATACATCGATTTAAACAGATTGTTTCAGTATATCCAAAACCTAAAGCTAACCTGTAGCTAACAGAAAAGTAAAATCTGCTGCAAATAGCACCAGGAACCTGCACAAAGCCACTCGCACGGGCTCACCTAAGTTTATTGGAAACACATTATCTTAAAGCACCAACTTCTGCACGGGGGCCAATCCTACCTAAAGCTGGAGTGGCTGTTCAGAATTAGACAGTACTCATTTAATTCATCAGCACGAGGCTACTGAGCATTTTTCTGTAGACAATACCAAAAGACACGTAATAAAAAAGAACAAAAAGGGGATAGCCCTGCTTACAATGGGGTTTGGTGCAAATAGGTCATCCAGGCCTTGATGATTCAATAGCCATGGAACTGCAAAAGCTGTGAGATAGACACAGCTCACTGCTCATCCAGGGAAACCAGCAGCAATCACATCCTACTGTGAAAATGGCTGAAGAAAACTCCCAATGAAAAGGAGATTTTTTTTTTTTTTTAAATGATTTTGTAGTTAACATGATAAAGAATGCAAAGTAGCTGGTTGGAAAGAACTGATTGTGTTGCCATTGCAGATTCTGGGGTCAGAACTTATCTGCAAACCACCAGGACACTCCTTCTAGTTCATTAGCAAGTTCTTGCTCCTCCATCCAACATGTTCTGTTCTTTAGGCAAAGCCAAACCTAAGACACTAACAAAATCTTTAGAGAAGAGCATAACTCCTCCTGGTCTTCTGAGCTATATTATTATCCAATTATTAACATATCTCATTTAGATTAACAGCCTTTTGCTTCCATCCTTTGTGCTCCAGGCTAACCATTTTCTACATGACAGGTTTTGCAGGATTTAGTAGAGAACCAAAGAGAACATGCACATTTGTTTTCAGGCAGCTATACTAGAGTCTGACCACTAACCTTGCAGGCACAATCTGTGCAGGAGATGTATCCAGAAACATCTGAGAGAGGACAGAGCAGGTGTTGCAGTTGCTATGAAGGGCTTAGGCTGGGTATTTAAATTGGGCTGATGCACAGCAGGTTCTCCTCAGAGCCAGGGACACAGCTGGTGTAACACTATTAGCAGCTTTGTACCTCGAAGGAGAGCAGCTTGAGAAAGTGTTTCTGAACGCAGCCTGGCATGTACCTTGCACAGCTGATGATCTGACTCACACTCTTAGAAGCTCCCACAACCATAAGTCTGAGCACTTCTTATCTTTAATAACAGACAGATATTGTCCGTGCTCTTAAGACAGGCTCCTGAAGGGCAAAGACTAAGAGCCCACTCTGTTAAGATGCTGGCACCTGATGTGCTCCTGGCTAATGAGCTGATCTATTCTCTGCACTAAGCTGGGCCTGGGTGAGGATCAAAACCAAACTTTTTCCACTCAGTAATTAGCCAGCCAGTCTGGTACAAGGCAGGAGAAGAGTAACCTGAGGACAGAAAACTGTTGTGGAATATGTTAGTGGCTGGTGATTTAGGAACCTGCACTCAGTGACTCCAAGCAAATCTCTGCTTGCATAGCTAGACCTACTTTGAGAAGTGGGTACAGAAACAAGCAGTAAGCTCCAGAAAACTTTTCTGTGCTGCAGCTTTAAACCCTTTAGAACACTTTCTAAAGGATCTTAATTTTAAATTTCCCAAGCAGGAGGTTGGTTTTAATGACTTTATCTGCCTGAGTAGGCTGGGAAGCTTTAACTGATGGTCACCATACAAATATAATTTAATATTTAACACAGAACTAAAGGAACATACCTGGAGAGAGGTACTCTTACATGTCATTTGCATATGTTTATTCTTAATCAAGAATCTAATTTATGACACTATACAACTTTGCATTCAGAGAGCAGAGACTTCAAACAAAACCTCATAATACCTGTGCAAGATAATCACTAACCCATTCCAGAGAAAAAGCTGCTGCACAAAAGTGATAACAAAGAGGCTGTGACTTATCAAAGGACATAAGTTTAGGCTGCAGTCAATTAGGTAACAAAATCCTAAACTCTCATCCCATTCTTGAAGGTCAGAAGTATTGCCTGCTCCAACATCATGTAGAAAGAGCAAGAAAAATGGAGCAACTCTAAAACCCCATTCAAAGAGAAGCAATAAAGATGTTTTTGGTGTTTTGGAGTGTTTGGTTTTCTGTGGGATTTAGGGTTTTGTTTTGGTTTGTGGGGTTTGTTTTTTTTTTAATGTTTGGTCTTCAAGTCTCACTGGGGTTCCCCTCTCTGACAGAAGAGAAAAAATGAACTTTTTTGATACAATAATATTAGCAAAGTATCTCACCCTCCAAGTAACTGTTTCTAAACTCTGGTCACAACTCTTGGATCAGTAATGTTAGACAGTGGGGAAGGGGGGGAGCATGAGATGTATCCGTAGATGGAAAATTAATTGCCTTTCCACCACCAGGAAAATTAACAGAAAAGTGGAGAAACACAAAATATGCATTTGTGATTTGGTTTTATATTTCTTTGAACAGAGAGGCCTGAACTGCTGCAATCACAGACCCATAACAGTTGAAACACCAATAAACCTTCATCTAAATAATTGCTGCCCTTCTGACTAAGACAGAACAAACATACAAGTTTCTATGGTCTGTAATTTGCTGTGGGTCAGAACTCAAGCTGTGAACAAGTCTTTCCACACATGCTTGTCAGCAGGCTGTGCTACCTGCTAAAGCACAACTGGAGAATTGAAACCTTAACATGTATTTTAATGAGGAAATTGTCTCCAGGGATGACAGAAACTGCCCAATATGTGTACTGCCCACTATCAGTTTCTGCTTTAAGTGCCAGCCCCAGATAAAAAGTGTTCATTTTTCAAGTAAAACCTCAGAACATGTTAATCTTATTTTCCCCTCCCACACTCACACTCAGCACAGATGTGCCCTTCCAGCATAGTTAGTTGAATTCAGTCCTGTGCAAAGCTGCTGGGGTCATGAACAGGTGACTCCACTCCTAATTTAAACCCTGTGGAGAGAACAAGTTTCGACTAATGGGCTCTGGATGGGAAAGTTTAGACAATGCCAAGCTCTTTGTCCCATCTTTTCCTCTGACTGACACAATAGGGCCTTCATTAATTTAACTGCAGTTCCCCAGTATGCTGGCAGGAAACATTTCTTCAAAGGGTAATCTCACCCAGCAGGATCCCTCAGATCTCAGCACTTCCCAAACCTTAGAAACATACTATTTCAGAGATGAGACCATTCACAGGGACCAAATGTCACAAACATTTGTAAAACCAGAGCTTCTGCACAAACACTTTCAACTTCCGCCAAGTTTCCACCTTAGATGACTTCACCTGGAATCCACAGCGCTGCTTTGCAGAATGTTACTTCATCCTGTCACTGTCAAACCAAAGTCAGCTCCTTATTATTGCTTTCCAGAGCAACCTTCTTCCTGCTCCAGAGCATTATCTGCACTACCACACACTTCTTCCTTTGCAGTGGCCATCTTGGCTGAGCCTTCTCACCCCAGTTGTCTGAAGTCCTCAGCTGGTTCCTTGTCAATCATTTCAGTAGTCCACTCAACATGGGCTTCTGACCCTCCCAGATTTCCTTCCCCACACGTGGCTCACCAGCTGCCCAGCTACATGCCCTACAACTCCTGCTGTGGGTGCCCTGCCTACCTCTCCATCAGCTGTATTGGATACACCTTAGGAAACTTTTGTCCTCACACAGTGGAAATTTGTGCGAGTTCTCTTCACAGCAAGAAGAAACTGTTACCACAATTACAGCAGCTAACAGGCAGAGAACAGGGAAAGTCTGCAAAGCTGACAAGGCTGACACCAAACACTTCTTTACAGAAAAACTTCTCACTGCAGATGTTTTGAAACTTTGTGTGCTTTGCATAACTAAATGGGTCTTTCAAAGTTTAACCAATGTAGAGTTTTGTTTCCTCTTCAAAACTAAACCTAAAACTTACCAAAAGCAGCCTGCTGTTATGCACATCTCTTTTGCACTCCAGCACAGACTAAGTGTCCCATAGATTGTGAAGTTCCTCAGTATAGACACAAGCAGTTGGTTTAAAAGTGAGTGGCAAAAATCAGACAGCTGAGTAGTAAAAAAAAAAAAAATAAAAAAATAAAAAAATCATCCTTAACCTGGTTGATGCTTGAATCATAAATTACTACCAAATTTAAGCACAGAAAGCCTTAAAGCTGAATAAGAGTGAACCCTTAATTCAACCTACAGAACTGTCTGCCTGATCCAATCTATCCCAGCAATTCTTCCACCACTGAGAGTCTGTTAAACTTATTTTAAAAGGCTTAGGAAACTAATCACACCAGACAAACTGCTCTTTCAGCAAAAGTAGCATGGTGCATCCCATCCAATATAAAACTGTTTCCAAGGAGCCAAGTAGGGTCAGGCTGTGTTACAGGAGGATAAATGTTAATGAGATTCCAGGCATGAGAACACAGGCAATATTTTCTGAAAACACATTAAGTCTCCTGTTGAAAGATGACTAGTATTTTACAGTTTGCTCAGTCTCGTGGGGTTACATTGGCCCAGAACACGGAAATTTCAACTACGTTGTATTTTATCAAGTATTTTCCCTTAATTGATCTCTTACTCTTTCCTACAGCCTTTTCGCTTAAAGCATTACGGGCTTGTCCACATATGGAGCTATTCAGAAATAGCTATTCCTGACAAACTCTGTACAGAACCTTACTTTGGAATAAATTTACCTTAAACTATCTTACACATTTCCACAGCTGAATCTGGCCCAACATATTGCAAGCCAGGAAATCCACCAGGAAATATTTTTAAATAATTTATTTCTCACTTAAAGAGTATTCTTTAACCCAAATGAGCTTTCCTCTACAGACATTTTGAGCTACAAATATTTCTAAAACAGATAAATATCAGTCCTAGGATTGAAAGAGGTGACAACCATCAAACTTCGACTCTTTACTGCAAAGCACCATGTCCTCTAAGCCCTGAGTTGAGTAGGTAACACAAAGCAACCCAGGAAGGGCAGCTGATGAAGACAAGGCAATACATGCAGTAAACACGGAGCACTGTCCTGTTCTTTAGCTGTTTCAGCACACAAGAGATCAGCGTGGGTGGCTGGTTAGATGTTTGACAGTTCTTAATTTTCTGCTTCAGCCTTTAATTGTATGATGAATTTGTTGGCAGCATTTGTGAATTCAGATGAATTCCATTCATCTTTATTTACAACTTGTTTTCAGCTGCAGCTCTAATTTAAGTTTCCACCCGCTTTCACTACGCTCCTTCTCTTCATGGCAGCAGTCTCACCTTCACAACCCTCTTCCAACCACTGCTCAGCTACGCTTCTGCATAAGGATTTGGCAAAAATCCTGCAGCACCTGTATTGCAGACCTGACCTCACCTACAAATGATAAAATCATAAAATCATTTTGATTGGAAAAGACCTTTAAGATCGTCAACTCCAACTGTAAACCTAACACTGCCAAGTCCAAATTTCTCTTCTGATGCTTCCATTTTCTGTTAGGATTCTTCAGAATTCTGTAGCTGGGATTTTCATAATTCTTACCTTGTTTTATCAAATCCAAACCTTTAAGTAAGCATAGAGACATCTGGTTACTTATCCTCTGCCTTCTCCCTGGGAACTCCTGCAAGTGAGGTTTGGATTCTGCAAGATACGCATTTGGAACACATATCTGGGTTCTGTTTCTGAAGAATTCATCCCTCTGCTTTCTTCTAAAGTACCTTTGATACTACTCTCTCACACACAAGCTCGAGATTAGTAGTTATAAATATTTCAAAATCCACCATGATTAATTCAAAAGACCTACATTGCTGCACTCCCCACCACTGCTCATCTTGCCAGGGTCAGCACATTCCCCCTCACAACACCTGTGTGCAACTAGACACGTACAGAACAAAAGACAGTCACATCTAAAATGACAGGCACTGACCAATGAAAATAGAAAAAAAAGCCTAAGTACTGTGGCAGAGGTCCATCAAAGTTTGACTGCTGTCAGACTTTGGATACCACTTCAAATACTATGGTCTGCCAGCCCACACTACACTGGTTGAGAGGAGGTAAGATGCAAAGTGGAAAATACAGCTTTTTCTTTTTGAACAGTTTTGTCCATTTATTAGTTCAGTTCTTAGAAAAGGGATAGTTAAAAACTCAAAGCCATTAGCCCAAAGTCTAGATACAATAAGTACTACTTCTTTGCTGCAGCAGGTGATTGTTGAGTTAGAAGCAAGTCTCCCTAGAGTGTCCAGCTTGCCTGTGGAACTGAAAAGCCACATCTTCCAACACACAAGTTTTGGAGTTTCAAACAGCTAAAATCTTTACTTCACGTCTGATGTGAGCAGCTGTTTCATCTCTGTTAGACTGGGCTCTTGCAAGCTGATCTTCTAGGGCTTATAATGCTGTAAAGCCCTGATCAATTATCCTGCTGGAGATTCTTTTATGACATTACTCTGTGGAATTGCCTGACTCAGGCTTCTACCTTTTCTGCAGAACATGCATTAATAGCAATTCTCTTCTCTGACCTCGCCAGTTACTCTCATGGAACTCATACCAATACACTTTTGGAGATTCCTGTTCTATTAAACTGAAACTAGTTAGCTGTTTCAAAAGATACTGCCAGGGCAGAGGGAATAAGGGGGCTGATTCATGGACAAAGAGAGATAGACAACATTATGTTGCCTATCATGTCCAAAATGCCTTTTTTTTTTCTCCAGAAAAAAACCACCAAGCCTAAAATAATATAAACCATGCACTCTCTCTGTTTGAATTAAAAGCACACTCAAAATATCATTCTACAGAATGATGACTTGTAAACTGTAAGCTTGCTTGCATTTGGATTTGCTTCTTCTAAGAAACAAGTTAGGACTAGTAGAGAAAGCTAGCTGAATTCCCCAGAAAGATAATGCCTGCACCAAGAAGCTTTCCTATTTGACACATCCCAACAGCAGATAAAAAAATTCCCAAGTTATTAATACTGAGGGTCAGATGCTAATCACAGATGAACCACACACTTTGCTCTTATCACAAAAGTATCTTAAGTGGCAACACACTGGAATACACAAGTGAGCCTGGAATTTCACCTTGAAATACCTGTCCTCACCTTGCCCTGTGAAGCCACGTGATCCTCTCTCCCCAGCAAAGTGACAAACCTTTGGATGTTCTAATTCAAACTGATTCAACGTTCTTCCTTTCTCAAACTGTGGAAAAAAGTTAAGTGTGAGGCTATACCAAAACCTTCTTGTTAAGGACAGCCAAGCCTACCATCTTCAAAGGGAGCAGTCCCTACCCAACTATTCAGAGCTGTCTCAGAACACAGCTACAATTTCCATCTGTAAGGTCTGTGGTCCACCAAAGCCCAGTAGGCAGCACAAGTTCTAGGATTCTTGCAGCCAGACCAGAAACACTTTTCTAGGCCCATGAGTTTGTCCAGCATTTGCACAATTCAAGTGACCACAGTGCAGAGACACTGAAGCAGAAAGAAAACAAACCAGATGAGGAACCTAAAGTACCATGGCTACATCAGCTGAAAATTTAACAGAACAAAGGAATGCAGGCACAGTGTCACTGGTATGACTAGGCAGCCTTCAGGACCTGAGTCACTCTCTGTCTGGTGCTACAGTACTGCACAGACACACCACTTCACTGAAGTAACCTGGGACTTGGAGCCTCGGGGATGCACTGCAGTGTCAGCACACCTCCAGCACTGGAACCCTCAAGCACTCTGCAAACTTACACAAGGACAAAAGCAGCTCAGCAACTTCAGCTGGTCATCTGCTTCCAGAGTATGGTCATTACCACTACCTGCCAAAAGAACAGGACAGCTATCTCCCATCCTGGTCTTCAGTCCTTCCCTACACTTTCTCTCACAAGTGAGCTGAAAGTCAAGGTAGCTTGCTTTCCTACAGAGCAGGCAGGAAAAAAACAAACAAACAAAAAACCAAAAGGCAATGTCACCAAAAATAGCCAATCAAAAATAAAACAAAAGGTCAGAAAGATAAGAGCATTTACAAGCAACAGTCCAAAACTTGCAAAGTTCAGATCATAACTGTAACAATATCTAAATATTAGATGGAAAAGACTGTTGTCAGCTAGCTTCTCCAGAATGTGATCCAAACAACTTTACTCTCACCTCCATGGAAAAGCCAGCAGGATGTAAAATTAACTGTGCTGAATCCAACCGCTTTGGCACTCATGAAGGAAACCTCATCGGTCAAACTGGGACAATCTTAAACTTGTCCCACAAAACCATGTTTGCAGGAGGCTGGTGGGGGAGGCCCACAGGGGGACTTCTCTTTATCAAAGTTTCTTGTAATGAATAGTATACACTGTCATATTAAATGGACATTAAAAAATTCTGTACAAATCAGTCTGGAGCTGTACACTTAACTCTGGATCTGCAAGATGCACCTGGTTACTATTTAACATGGGCATTAGGAGGTTAAAAATACTGCTCCTTCCCAGTTACTTACATTGCCTTAGAATATTAAAAGTAAAATTTTAGAACATCTGGTTTTCCTTTCCACTCCCTATGATATCATGTTTTCCAAGCACTTTTGGCAGCTCACTGTAAAGATACAGGCAGACTAAACATACAGGGCAATGTAGAGTCAAGATGAAAAATTCCAAAGCGCTGTATGCACTAAGTGTGTTTCTTATCACCAAATTTCACAGTTACACAAGTGGCATAATAAGGGTTTTCCCCCCACCTTGTTAACCCATGTATTCTTCAACTTTCTTCCGTGATGAGATGATATACACCATATATCTGCCCTCTAGAGTTTTGGCTGTGTCTTTGTAAGTAATTTTTCATGTATTATGGGATATTCAGAGTCCCTATACAGCAAGATTCAGTTATAGGAAAAAATAATTATGTTTAACAGGGTCAGATTTTGTATGTACTTTTCCTTATCTCAGCCCAGGAAATGAGATTAGCCTTCTATATTCCTCCTGTGTAAAAGGGAGGGGTAAAAAAAAAAACCAACAAAAACCACACAAAAAATGCTACACACTCTAGAGCCACTGCCTTTTTAGTGCTTGGTTTTGTGCTTCCTAGCCTGGAACTGGGAAATTGGATCAAACCACTTCCAAGAGACTGTTTCCCGTGAATTTACACAGGCTGCAAACAACACAGAAAAATGGCTGTTACACAAACTAAAAGCTCCTATTTGACCTATTTCTTCCACATATTTTAATGTATCTTGATAGAACCGTTGCATTTTTTCCTCTTTACCTATTTTACTATTTTTACTGGGTCACATTCAAAACAGACATTAGTCAGCATTAACATACCTTTAAGCTTAGCACATACATTTTATTAATGCACAAGAAGGTAGCTGACTCATTTATGCTCACCAGTGAAAGAGCAGTAAGCCTAGAAATCCAACATCAGTTTCTGGCTCTAAATCTTAATTTCTCCATTTTGTAAAAGGACAGTTTGGAAATGTAGAGAGATGCCTTTTGAATCCTAACACGACAGAGTCCTTGGCTTATTTTTTCACATTTGAAAGCAATTTATATCAAAGTAATTATTAAAGTGTACAAAGGAGGAAAATTATGTATTTTAAAAAACTACTGACAAAATAATAGTCCCAGTGTTAATGCCCTGACTGAAACTTAATGACTTATCAATAAAACTATAATTATAACTTTCACCCTGGTGCAATTTAGAATAGTTTATATATTTCTATTGATCAACTAAGACTTTATATAAAAACAAATATGAGAAGATCTTGTTTTGTGCTATTTTTATTACAGGTTTGTTGTAGCAAATCTCTAAATCCCTACCTCAATTATTTTACAGCTTAGTTTTCCCATCACACCAAGAGGAAAAGAAAAGCTAGCAAAAAGCAGAATCTTAGAAAAAATAGCTGTTACAACATCACAGTTTCCACACCATAAAGTCAGATTGCCATTTCAGTGGCTATCACTATTTACCTGGCCTTAGAGTAGCAAGAGCCAAACATATGAGACAGCCCCGAGCAACTCATGTAACCATGCTGCACCTCCATTTGTCAGCCTGAAAATGAAAGCAGTAAGTGCCCAAGTCGTAAGGGTCACAAAACCACAGACCATCTTGGAAGATCCAGGTAACAGGTCCTGTAATCATGCAAGGAGTCACCTGTAGCCAACTGTTCTTTGGCTGCTGATGATTAAATTACCCAGCTATAGTTGTCTCACAGAACACTCCCAGGCAGAGAAGTATACTATAAATAACCCACTCACAAAAGAAAAGAGCTTTTTTTTCCAGTGGATTTTATCACAGAGCACTGGCACTTCTTCATGAGCCCAATCGTAATTTTGTTTGATTCTGAAACAGCCCTTGAGAAGCTTAAAACACCTCTTGGATCTGCTGTTCCATGAGATATCAGCAAACAAGGAATTTAAGGGCTCTGCATTACCATAGTGAAGAACCTTTTGTTGATTTCTAATAGTCTTTATGGAACTTCTATGGAAGTCAGATCTGTGTGTTGCCTTAAGTTAGAAGTCATAACCTGACAGCACAGGCTCTAATCGAGATCAAAAAGAATCCACCTGAGGCAGAAACAAAAACATTTCCCACCCAGCCCTAAATCTATCACCTTCTATCTACTCCTGCCTATAACCACTACTAGGATGGTTAGTAGGCACTGCATTCACCTATCTTCATGGGCTTGGTAGGTTAAATTAAGTTCCCTGGCTAAGTCCCATTCAATCTAATCAGTATCATTTCCATAGGAGAATAAAAATTACTTGGGAATCAAAGCTGAAACCAGAGAGCAGGGAGAGCTGAAATGCTTCCCATGGGAAGTAGCCAGGCTACGCTGCTAAAAGAGCGAGGCACCTGGTGCTAAGCTAAAATGGCACAAAGTCCCTCTGCACTCCTGGAAGCTTGGGCAAAACCTACAAGTAAGCCAAGCCACCACAGGGAGTATCCAAACACAGCTACCTGCACTGGAGAGAAAGAAGCCAGTGGCACAAGGAATGAAAAAACTCAGTTAATAAACCTGACACACAACCACTACAATGTGAAGGTGTTTTGGAATAGTTTATGTTTTGGAATAATTCACACTTCCACTATCAACTGTCTTAGCAAGAGCAGCCATTAAGCTTACTAAGAATTTATACTAACTCATTTATTCACTTTGAAACAATTCTTACAAGTGCAAACACTTCATTAAAACATACAAGATATTTTTGTAAGAACTGTGACAAGTACAAAGATGGTCAACACTTTAAAAACAGATGACAGCAAACCTGAGTTTTCATCATGTAATGGTTTCCTCTCCACCCACAGACACACAATATATGAACTTATTTCTTACCACTTCCCCAAGGGAGGCAGCTACCATGTGTCCTGCTGGAGTCAAGTAAGATGTAGAGCCATGGTGCAGGATGGATTTCACATTCTCATAGGTGATAAAAAATGCAGCAGCTGAAATTGAAGAACACATGCAGTCATTTTACTGTTCCTACATCACAGAACTAGCTGTAAAAACATTTACAGGCTGATTTTGTTACCTATTATTCTACAACTGTAGTTGAAACAGGAAATTTTTGCCCCAGAACAGTACAACAGGCCATATTTAGTACTGAGATAAGGAAAGATGTGTTAATTACTCATGAATGTCCAGCAGGTTTTGAAAAAAGGGTATCTTCCATCTTCATAGACAGGAAGAGTAGAGAGAAGGTTGTTGAGCTGAACTGGATGGGTGGTCTTTAATATTTTTTTTTTGGGGGGGGGAAATACACCAACAAATAACCAAACCAAATCAGTTGATTAATTGAAAACAAAAAGGTGAAAAAAACCACCAAAAAAACCCAAACAACAAAAAAATCAAGGTACTTGATACAAGTCTGCTGCGCTGCACAGTGCAAAACTGTTTCAGCAGCAGTTGTCCATAACTTCTTCCTAGCTATTGTCAGTTTAATATTTTGCACTTTAGCTCCATAAAAAAATTATTCCAGGCTTCTGAAGGACTCCTAAAAATCCCTTCCAGTGAACAAGAAACACACAAAACTAACTGAGCGTAGCAACTTGAGCTGTGTTTATTCACTGCAACAGTCAACTCCAAAGGCACTTGCACCTTAAGGGTTACTCTTTCTCCTAAAGATAATTTCATTTCTCAGTCGTACGTTGGAAAGATAAAACCACAGTTCAGATGTTGAAGATGTAAATCCTGAAAAAACCTGACATGTCTGGCGGGGGAAGAGATTTTAATTGTAAAGAAGGGCTATGTGAATTGCCTTCTGCTAATCAAAAGATGCTTATCACCTCAAAAGGAGATAACAGAGCAGACAAGATAAAGAACTGAATTTTTTCATATCATCTTATGAAGGACATCAAACATCTGAAGGTGTCAGTGGATTTGTAAGCAAAGTTCTCCTAACATTTACTACTGACAGCATAGCTTGCTACGTTTTTATCGCTCCCTACAAAGACAAAATGGACAAAGGCACTGGGAATTTTAGAAGCCTTTTCTCTGCAGGGACTACAAGCATTTAATTTTTTTAAGTTTCAGTTTCAAAAGTACTCCTGATGTCTTCTCATTTTAAGTGTTGTAGTTGTTTCCAGGAAGTAAAAGACGCCAGGCACAGCATCCCCAGGGCAAGTAGCTCAAAGGCCTCCAGTGCTCAAGGACTTTGAATTTTGCTTCATTTCCAATGCCATGAAAGAGTGGCTCAAGATAAACGTGTCCAGGACAAGCAAGACTCAGGCCCCCTTTAGCACCTGGAAATGCTTTAGGAGGCTCCTATAAGTAAGGGCAGGCTTATAAAACATATCCAGGAATGCTTCCAAGGAGTATGGGTTGCTTTTCAGAGTAAGCATGCAGCAGCCTTCATTACAGGCTTCCTCAAAGAGTTTGATCAATATTGTACAGTTCTAGAAACTGCTCTGTGTAGCTTCACATGGACTGGACTCACCAAATCCAGTCAGTCAGCTGCAAGAGAAGTCACAGATATGAACGTCCTATACTACATAAGTTCCTGCTTAAAGAAGACAAAGCATAAACCAAGGAAAATTTACCATTTGGAAAGGATCCTATAGCAGTGGAAGGAACACCAGCATAGATGCCACGAAAGCCACCAGCCTTCCTAAATCCTTGAGGACTCTGCAGTCTTGTTTTCACAGTATCCAGGGGAAAAAGGATCAAGTCAACACAAACACCAGCAACTCCACCAGCCTTCAAGACAAAACCATGGAGTAAGGTGGATTAATATTCACAGGAATGCAGCTGTGGTGCTCACATGAGTAACTGGAGGCATGCCTAAACCAAAGCCCTACTGACCATGTCCTTTCTGAGGTCAAATTATTACCTGAGTATTACACAGACCTCACTAGCTTCTATAGCTATAACAAGGAAGCTTCAACAAAAGAGAGAAAGCAATAGATATTACAACTTTTAAACCATTTTTAAGGTATTTTCAAAACAATATTGGTGTTTTCAATAATACAAGCAAAGAAATGCAACACTAATGAGCTACACATACAAGCAAGAGGGTGAATGCCACTTATCAAGATGACACAGCACAGAATAACCAACACCTCTAGGAAGTTGTGTGATAAGATCAGGGAAAGACAGAAGCAATTCTGCTTTCCCTGTAAGCATTTCTAGAAAGCACATTCACATTTTTTCAGCAAACTTCTTCATTTAAAGTGTCACCTCCCCATTTCTGTTGTTGAACAAAGCCTAAAGCTTTATTTTGCTGACAAAAGCCTTGTGACCTTTTTGTGTTTAAGTTTCCCCAGAACCTGGCTGATCTGTAGAAAAGAATTACTTAACAAAAACAGGAGGAGGAGACTGAAATAAATACAAAAACTCATTTCAAAAAAAAAGAAAAAAAAATCAATAGTCAGCATTAATCCATTATGAGACACTACTTAAATGCACAGTTATTCAGAACAGAAAATATAGTCTGAAGTCTACCTCATATAGAGCAAAGCACAAGAAACAGCTGCACAGATTTCTAACTCTGCCTGAAAACCAATCACATGTGCATTACTCCAATTATTTTTTTTTTTCAGGGCCAACAGAGGATTCAGAGAGATGTTCACTATCTACTACTAAAGTTTTAATCAATAAGTTAATTACTCTTTTAATCTATTTGGCTATTTTGCATGCATTGATTTTTCTTCACTTTTTTTTCCCCATCAAAATCCTTATCTGCTCAAAATAACACTGATGAGATTTAATCAGATTTAATCTAGCCATCTGTTAAAACATGAATCAAAAGTTACTAATTGCTTCTTTAGTTTTCAAAGTTCTGTATCTTAAATGTCATTTAAATTCATGAAGCAGCTTAATCGAGCACCTGCCAGAGAGTGACAATACCTGTGTGTTTACACCATCTGCAGAGAACAGTAATGATTTTTAGATAGATTTAGATGAGATATTATGGAGAAATTCTTTACTGTGAGGGTGGTGAGACACTGGAACAGGTTGCCCAGCGATGCTGTGGATGTCCCCTCCCTGGAAGTGTTGAAGGCCAGGTTGGATGAGGCTTTGAGCAACCTGGTCTAGTGGAAGGTGTCCCTGCTGATGGCAGGGGGGTTGGAACTGGATGAGCTTTAAGGTCCCTTCCAACCCAGACCAGTCTGGGATTCTATTATAACAACTAAAATACACCTTCTCCTACACCTTTCAGTAATGGCAGCATTATCAGAAGTCAAACAGCTAAAAAAACTTTACCAGGAGCTGGACATACACATTAAAAAAGATGACACAAAACCAGGACCCAGCTCAAACGCACTGACCCATTGCTTTGCGGGTGGCAGCCGAGTGCCCCTGGGGTGCGTGGGGTGGGGAGCTGAGCTCTCCTCACACTAGCTCGGGGAGCACATCCGTGATTTTCCACACAGAGCCGAGGGCGAGGGCTGGATATGCCCAGGCGGGTCCCTGGCTATGGGGACAGGGCCTTTCCCCCCTCGCACGCCGCGCTGGGAACGCGCCTCGAGAAGCGGCTTCAGGGTGGGAAATGCAGCGCGAAGGAGACGCCTCACAGCGCGCACACCCGGCCGGGTCACGGGCTCTGCACACCCCCGACAGCCCCAGCCCGGGGCGGCTGCTGAAGGGGAGCGGAGATGACCCGAGGCGCAGTCCCGCCGGTCCTCAGCGCGGCGCCGGCCCGGGCCCTAAGGGACGAGTACAGACGAGGCCGCCGCGTCGCCTTGGTAACGGGTAGGCCTGGGCCCGTTCACTCACCGCCAAGGCCGCCCAGGATTCCCGCGGCTCCATGCAGGGCTGGCGATACGGGGTGGCTACGTGATGCGGGACGGGAGGGGACGGGACTGGCACAACACGGACCGGCACGGGACAGGACGGGACTAGAGCCCCGGCTCTGGCCGTGTCCCGGGCGTGCGCGTGGGCGCAGCCATGTTGCTGCCCCTGATCCTCGGTCAGGCGGGACCGTGTGGTCACTGCGCCTGTGCAATGGCGCCGCGCATGCGCACGGCGGGGAGCGACGCAGCTGCCCGGCACCATGCCCTTACCGTGGTGAGCGGGTCCCTGAGCCTCGCACCGGAGCGATAGCGCTGCCAGGGCGAAAGCGAGAGAGCAACCCTGAAAAAAATTAGAACCTAAAAGATCTGTCCATCCCTGAAGTTGCTTAGACATCACCTGGCTGTTGTAACCACCTTTGAATAACACTGCTGATAACCGCAGAATGGGATATTTACATACGTTAACAAGCTGTGAGTGGCATTCCTCACAAATTGCTGCAGACGTTAAGTGCTGAAGCCTGAGGAAGGACCAAAGGTTCTTCAAGGAATTCTGTCCCAAGCATGTAAAAGAGACACCATGAGCAGAATCAAAGAGGGGTTCAATCCGGCTATTGAAGATCACCGACTCATTTTACTGCAAGTGTGGGGGACATTTACATATGACGGAAAATGTTTTGTGGAAGTTCAGTGAACATACATGTGTTAATTAGGTCAACAGAACGTGTGCTGAAACAAAGACGGACACACACACCTTGGGGGAGCGATCTCCGCGTGTGTCCAGCGCCACAATAAGAGTACCTGCCTCCTAAAACTCCAAAAGGAGTCTTAGAGAGTTCCTCTGACCAGCTTTCTCGGTATCAAAAGCACGCATCAATTATTGCTAATTAGTTATTTAATAGGGTGTTGCTGTGCACCAGCAGCCGTGCCGCTCCCAAAAGCAGGGAGAGGCGCGTCCCGCTGCCCTGGCTCCTGAGGCGCAGCTGGGCCCAGGTCGCCCTGGGCTGCTGGTGGCCACTGTGGGCCCTTCCACCTGCAGCTGGGATCTGTTCAGAAAGCAAACCTAAGTCCACTGGGAAAAAAGGCATTTTGAGGGGAAAACATTTCTGAAGTCACTCGGGTTTGTTCCTCAATTCTCGTCTCCATCACCAACACCCAATGTCTGGTTGTGCTGGCACCATCCTGCACAGGCTTCCTGTGGGCCATTCCTGCAAACAGCAGATCCAAGCAATGCACAGGGAAATTAATAAAGCCTTCTGGCCAGAGTCATCTCTCCTGGCTGTTCCCAGGAGGTGTGTTGGCTCTCCCTGGAAGGGAAGATGCCATTTTTCACTCCCGTCCCCTCAGAAACACTTTGGTATTTTGCCTTTGTGTCTCACCGAGGCCACTGCCCCTCTCCACAAAGGACATTCAGATCAGCACTGGTTTCAAAAGCTACAAAGAGGATTTTGGCACCTAGTCCTCTCATAATCCTCACCCAGCAGGAAACCACAACTTGAAATTACAGGAAATATGATTCTAGAGGAGGGAGAAGGGGTAAATGTTGGAGAGCAGTACAGTGCAGGCAAAACCAGAAAATCAGCAGGCTTCAAGATTTCCTTGGCTGCAAGCACATCACTTAGGATGACTTTTGGATGTAGCAGCCGAGGATGTGACGATGCCTCACGTTCTCAGTATCAGTAACCACCTTCAGGCCTCTCAGCTCCTCTTCATCAAACTGCTAAGGGTGTTTGCAGGTGGGAGGCACTGTGCTGTCCTGTCCTGTAACATCTGCCCGCATAGTGATTGATACCAAAGTGGAGTTGCCAACTCCAGCAAATTTAATACAGCTCCCCTGAAACACTGTGATTTTTCTCTGAACCACCTCAGTCCCCAGTGACAGGTGATGTTAGAGTAGCCTTCATTTCATTTGGTCTTCATTTTCATTTGAGATAAAAGCTCAAAGCTCTGAAGGCAAAAAAATAGCAAGAACCTGAATGTATTATATTTCTCAATCTCCTTTGATTTTTAAGGGAGCTCCTTGGTTTTCTGGTCCTAACTTTGGATTTTTATGATAATCTGGTGGTTTATCAGTACTTTATTTTAATTTAGGCTTGGTTGTATTTATCAAAGATTAGTTCTTGGTTTCATATCAGGACATGATCAAAGAAGTGAACTTCTTTGGCATTACTAGCACACCTGTCCCCAGTATGGCTGTCTGATCACCTTTCCTCCAAAGCCTACAATGTGTGTTAAGCCTAAGGCTTAACAGTTTGCTCTCCTAGGAATTAATTCCTGAAAACTTGGTTCTGATTCCTGAAAGAAGCAGGAGCCACAGTTACGTATTTCAGCTGTTATATAGTGAAGGCTAGACTGTGAACAGTTATTATAGTAACACCCAGCAGAGTACCTGGCTTTCTGAAAGAACCTTGCTATTTAGACAGAAATAAAAATCACCTGAAATCTACCATTTCCAGCTGGTGTTCTGGTAAGTGGCTAAATAAACACTAAATTTGCAAGTTCCTCAGTTTCCGAGTCCACGTCTGTCATTAAATTAGGTACTTTGGAGCGATATTGAGGGAAAAAAATCAGACCTCTGCAGTAAATGAAGCATGCTTTTGGAGTGACTGCTATCCCCGTACAACCCACTAAGGGCAGCACTTAAAACGAGGCCTTATTCCTCACATGTGCCCAGGAGGTCTCTTGATGTAAAGGTTCTTGGGGTCATAGCAAGTATTTTTCACATTGTTCAGTGCAAAGCTTTCAGATACGCTCAGTGGCAGTGACTCTTTTATTTATCACCTTCTGTCAGAAGAACTGCTGCTGCATCAGAGAGGTCGCAACCTCCTATTTTTCCAAGCCACTGTCCTGTCTTAAATGAACAAGTTCTGCTTATTGCCGCAGGGCAAACATTAATCTTTGTGCAGTGGACTCCCCCTGAGCTTGCAGAGTAAGTTGAGTGAAGAAAGACATCTGTTTTGTCAGGTCCTTTCTTCCTTGTGAGAAAACACCACAGGTGCTGCCCAGCATCTCTGCTGCAGGCAAAGAAGATGGGCAGTGCAGAAAAGTCCAGCACTGGGAAAGGAAATGCTTGACTGTACCTGAATGACAGTTGCTCCTGGTCCCATACCTTCTCTCAACCTTCTCAATCAGTTTTCAGCTGATTCATGGATCTGTACATTCTTTCAGACCCACTTCCAGCTGTGGCTGAGGCTCAGGGGGCTGAAGGGCCGGCTGGAGCAGCTGAGGAACAGCCACCTGGTGCTTTTCCCTGGCACTGTGGGTGCCAGAGCCTGCAGCACAGAGTAGACAGTTGTGTGTGCTGCTGCTAGTGCTGACTCTACCAGCACTGGAACAGCTTGGTGGCCACTGAGTTTTTGCTCAGCCCCTCCTTTCATCTCCTTTTTTGTTCCCAGCTCCTCTCTTTCTCTGCCCTTCCCTGCCTGTGGCTGCAGGCTGGTAAGACTGCTTTTAAAAATGACCATTATGCCTACAGCACCTCACCTGCTTCCCTCAGCCTTTGCAACACATAAAAGCCTTGGCAAGAGATGAAAATCCTTTTTAATTACAGTATGATAAAGAACATATTGCATCTATGGATGCACTGAGTGGGATATGAGCTGCCAACAACATAGCAGTCCTCTAGCTTATACTCTGCAAAAAAGAGATCATAGGCAGCAAATAGTGGCCACTGATGAGTCTTTTTTGTCAGGGCTGCTTAAGCACCATTTTGCATTGATTTTACATTATTAATCCTTCCACTGGTACAACAATGCACATGTACAAAAATGCCTGGCCAAATATAGGTTTGCATGTCTATTTGCTTGTTCCTGTGTATTTCCCTCTGCACTCTTAGCTCCTGTAGGATGCCTGACACCAGCAGCAGAAGATATATTGATCTGGTCATAACATATTAAGGCTGTTGAAGAGCAGATGTTAAAAACAGACTTCTTGGCATATATCAGCCCCTGGCGGTATCAGTCACACACATGTTCCAGTTTTTTTATTAAAGCAATTGCTCTCCTCATTCTGTTTATTATCTTTCTCCTGGGCAATTCTGGTGTGTCGGAGCCAACCCCTTCCAGTCAGTCAGCCCTTCTTGGATCGTTGCTTTTGCTTCAGCTCGGACAACACCCTGCAACCCTTCCTTCCTGAGAAACTGAGCCCATCCCACTGTTCTTAAAAGCAGATGGAAATTTATCAGCTGCAAAAATTTATCCTGGCATAAATATAGTGAAAATAGAGACTCAGGGATCCCTTTAATTTGATACTAAGCAGGTACATAATAGGGGCAGGGAGGGCATCTGGAAGGGAAATTTCAATGATACAGCCACATATGGCACCCAAGAGGCTTTGAAGCACCATGGGAGCACAGCATGGCAGAGGAGGGCTGTTAATTCAGGGTCTAGGAACACATAACCCTTTGGCCATCAAAAACTTGTTTGTCCCATTTTATTACATACAGCTGCAGAACTGTGAAATGAGTGCAGAGCAAAGGGCCTCCCCTGAGACCACGTCAGTGCACAACAGAGCAGTGTGGCTCCATGTACTGGAAAGGTGTGACACTGGTTCTTCTCCAGGAGATGCCATTGCCACCAGCCCCCTTAAACACTTGATGTGCACACACTAAGGTGAGGGCTCATACCACACTCTTGCAGAAGCACAGGCTTATCTTCTGCAGTTTATTTCTGCCAGGCATGGCACAGCAATGCTTCTGGCCACAGCTTCAGTGTAGAAAAATCCAAAAGGCCCCCTGACACCAAGTGACCAGGAGCTCTCACGCAAGGAAGCCAAGTCCCATGCCCAGGACTGGTACTTACCTCCAGCTGCCACCCCATTGCCTGCTGCCCCACAGCCCCTCTGTGTGCTCAGGAGTTGTGCTGCAGACCTCTGCCCACTTCCCTGGCTGTTGCACGTACTTCTGAAGCTACCTCCTTCAGAAAAATGAAAATCAATTAAGTATTACCCTAACATCTCGCTGCCAAGGGACAGCTGGACCTGGAAGGGCAGCTGTTTTTCCAGACTATCCTCATTTTGTCAGTCTCCGTTTTGCTGCCTTAACCCTACTGCAGACTACAGGGAAGGCTGGTTTAATGTGGATTTTAGATCATTTTGTGCCACTCAGACACCATAAGCTCCCCTCCACGCTTACAGTAGCATTCCCTGTTCTTAAGAAATCTGACAGTTTTTAGAAATTTTGCTGAAAAACTAATTGCAGTAAATTTTTATGGAAACAGATGGGGGAACCAGACAGCCAGAGATTTAATAACTCCTTTGAGGACTTAGCAGTAGAAACACTACTCCCCAAATTCATTAAGAAAAAAGTGATTAATGAAGGTGTAGATTTTGCATAATGATAGAAAGCCTTAAAACTGTGCAACTTTCTGATGATCCTCATTTATTCTGCCTGATTGGTTGCCTGGACAATTGAAGATGAATGGTCTGAGAAAGACAGAAAATGTGCATTTTAACTACTGGGTAAAGCAAGTGAAATAACGATCCAGTGGCAACATAGTGACCTTTTCCATGGGAACACATCTTCCAGAGACTCTCTGCAGTTAGTCTTACAACACAGCTGAGTTAATCTAATATTTCCATTTAGCACATAAGAGAAATGGAGGAAAATCTTAATTATGCCTGCATTTGCGGTTCTAGTCCAAACCCCTGACACAGGAATTGCTCACATCTGTTCTCAGCTCATTTTGTGGGCTGATGCAATGACTTAGTTGACTCAGGAAGCAGAGTTAAGAAAAAAGTTTGCAACAGGATGGCCCTAAGCTGCCCAGACAGTTGTGTGTTACCAAATGGTCCCAGAGGAGCATCCCTGATGTTCCCACAGAGAGTCTGGAACCGGGACACCAGCGTTTCTTCAGCCACCGAATTGCTTGGGTCATTCTCCTGGTGATTTAGTGCCTTCCACTGTTTAAAAACAGGATTTACAGACTTGGTCTCTTCCAAAGGCTGCAGCGAGTGTTAATGAAACACAGGGTGGGTTGTCCCCTCCTAGGAAAAGGAATGAGCACAACATTAGTGCTGGACCTACTGTCCCTTTCCTTCCAACTAGTGTGGACCAGCAGGAGACCAAGGCCATGCTGGTAGAAGCCTGGCATGGCCCCTTGGGCTGTTTTGCTGGACCTTTGTAAGGAAAGACTCAAGGAAAATTGAATTTCCTCGAATTTCATATTTTTGGAGAGCTGGATATTGACCCCTTCCTTCTCCATGGGGTTGGATGGATCCTCCATCGTAATGCCATGGCCAAGCAGTGCCCTGCAGCACCAGTGGTCCTGAGCCCTGGCAGAGGTGTGTGGCTCCAGCTCAAGTCTGTCCCTCATCGCTACTGCTCAGCTCCATCAGCCTCCCGACAGAAATAAATTGCAATTGTTTCTGTACAGACAAGGAGCAATATTTTTGAAAATCAGTTCATTGCCAGCTGTTTGCTCAGCTCAGAGTTTTTATCAGCTAAATTCCTTCTCCAGCTCCCAGGGAGCATGGCTGGTGGAAGCGCTTGCAATGACATACAGAGCAGCCACCACAGCCAGAACAATCCACCTATTGGGAGATGCCACTGAAGAAAGGAGCTTAAGGGTTTATTTGAACAGCTGAATTTCAGCATGTAAACTACAACTACTTTTTAAATTTAAACTGTAAAAATAATAAAGTTTGCTTTAAAAAACTGTGCTGTGTGCTTGGTGCTGTGTTGTTGATATAATTCATTTTCAGTATCATTTAATTCAAGGAAGTCTTTCTCAAGCTGTTTTGGCTACTCAGAGAAGGACAAAGAAAACATGGATGACATGCCACTGTGAGGGGAGCAGAGGGATGAAGGGAGTACAGACTCTCAAAAGGACTGGGGCACACGTTACCTCCCCCAAAACTCCTGCACATTCCTTTTTGCTGCCACTCCACACTGTCCTGTAAGACCACATGAAGTCCTGCTTCGTTTTCCTCTTCTGCAGTGCCAGGGACAGCAGTGGAGTGGATGGAGGTGCCTGCTTCATGGAAAGTCCTACCCCTAAATCCAAAACAGAGACAATGTGTGTGTGCTGCCCTCTCCATGAGGAGGAGGTCGGCAGTCAGGGAGGAAGGCTGCCTAACCTGTCTTCCTCTTCCTTTTTCTGGTAACCAGGTCACCAATTGCAAGTCAAACCCACAGCGATGCCTCTGGAAGGAAGTGAAACAGCAGCTCCAGAAGAGCAGGGAAGAGGATGTTGTCCGCTCCCAGCTCCATTCAGCAGACTACCTCTATCCAACGGGGTTGTGGATCACAGGTTTAAAAACAAAAGATCTGGAAAACTGCAGATGTCCATGCACTGAAAGGGGTTGAAAAGCTCTGCATAAATGTCTTGAGGAACTTGGTGACCTGTACTGCTGTTGGATGCTCAGCTGAAGTCTTACATTAGAGCAACTTCAGTTCAGCACAGTTATACCTCAACCCAGGCAAGTGCAAACCCCATCTGTACAATGCTTAATTTTTAAAATTATAATCAAGCACAAGAGGCAACTAAAACATTTGTGGGCTTAAGTATTGGGCTAAGGCCTTAACAGTCAAACAAGGCTGGGATTAGAGTCATACAAAGCGCAATGAAACAGGATCCTGGGAGTCTCAGTAGTGCCTAAACATTTTCAGGTTCATAAACCCTGTTGCCTGCAGACACTTAACCTTCTTGGGCATTTTAAACTATCCCTAAAGGCATCCTTGTGCATCTGTGGGTATCCTGGACCATTCCTGTTATAGCCACTGAATCCAGCAGCTGAGGCCAAGCCCAACAGTCAGGGCATGATTTGCCATTGCAAAAACCTGCCCTTTTATCCCAATAGCACATAACAGCCCCGGGCAGCCACGCTGCTGCCCTTCTGCACGAGGCTCCCACTGCCTTCCCCCTGCGTGCACCTCTCAATCTTTACTGAGATACTTCAGTCTTGTCTCGGTCCAGGCTGCAAGACGTCTTTTGTGTTTTCTTTGACATTGTGGAACACAACCCTTTGGTGAGAGGCAGCTGAGAGGTCCTTCCCAGGAACAGCGGAAGGAGGCTGATGACAAGCAATTCTTGTTCACCCTCCTGTGACTTTCCAGAGCCCTCTTCCTTTTCCTTCTGTTTTGCAGCAAGAGAGACTTGCTAGCTCTTCTCCTCTCAATATGATTATCAGAGCTAGCTTCTGACGTGAAGTTTCCCAACGGGGAAAGTTTCTGATCATTTCTTCCTATCATGCCATCGTGAGACACATTGCCATTCCCAGCTGATAACCTATCATTCATGTTCTGTTGCAGAAAAGCCATTATCTAAGGGAAACACAAAAGCATGGGAACACAGGCTGAAGGAGAAGCATATGACATGTGAATTTGCCAGATGTTACCACTCTGAATCTTATTAAAATATGCCCTGTCCTGACCACGGCTGCATTATCTGTACGTGGAAGGAGGCAGAAGATAAGCAGCATTTTTACTGACAGCACCATAATGGCCTGACCAGGCAGCCTGGGAGCAATTCCCTGACACAGCATCACGATTTCTTGAAAATGTACAGGCGGTTGACCTGGGTTTTCTGTAATCCTGACCACTACCTCATTTGACAGTGTCCTTCCTTCACATCTATTCAGCCTGAGACTCTTTTCCAGAAAATTACACCAGCTTCCAATATATATATTTGGTTTATATAGGACCTGACTCTTGTCCAGCTCAGATGATGCTTCAAGGCATGTTTTAATGCTCTTCTGACAGTGTCTTGTGTTTGTCTAGTTGGAAGTGTTCCACATGATTCAAAAACTACAGACTGCTGCTTAAAAATCTACTCTGTATATGCTTATTTCACATATTTTGGCTTTAAAGGAGGCTGTTTCAATTCTCCATCCCCTCTTTCCTTAATCCCTCCTGTCTCACACCCAGAAGTGCTTTGGGTCACGCTGTGAGGATGGAGAGGTGTAGAATGGCTTGAGCTCAGCCTGCCCACACTTTGGGCTGGCGAGGTCCATGCTAGGTCAGATGCAGAAGACCAAGAGCTGCATCAGCTTCTCCATGGCCACTCCTAGGCCTGTACTTTTTTTTGGCACAACACCCAGTCAACAGGTAGGGAGAATTAACACCTGTCCATCCTCCTCCATTTGCTATCCCAGGGCTAGTGTTGCTCTCTGAAAATGGTTCATACCTACCCCCAGCCCAGGCCCTGGGTCAGATCCACAAATCTTTTTTCATGCAGCTGCAAGTTCAGCTCCCTCTTCTACACAAGCCAGATCCTCTGCAGAGCACCCACCCTTCTGGTGCAGGCAGGGCCCATGCAGCTGCATGTGGGCAAGATGTGCCAGCTCCTACTTGGAGATGCCAACAAAGCTCTGCATTCACCTCCTGATCAAGCACCTCCAGGGCAAATATTGCAGCTGCCAGACCTCCAGCATCCAAATCTCTTTTCTTTTTGCAGTGGAAAATCTGAATCTCCCATGCCAAGACTTGAGCCCAAGCTCTTCTGAAGTCTGCGAAGCCAGAGAGTGCCCTTAAGTGCTGCCTGTTTATTCCTCATTGCCTTTTATTCTTTACAGGAAACAATATAGGGAGGCTGTGCCAGAAATACAGATATTGTAATTATTATTTTTATTATGCACAGGAGCTTATTATTTTGAAGTCAAGTCAGCTCTGTACCCTGCAGTACCTCAATTTGGAAGTTCACACTTGAAAGGAGAGAGAATTGCATCCATACTCATTGTCTGTCCCTGTTGGTAGGCACGGGGCTGCACTGATGAGCTCTAATCACACACGTGAGTCCAAAATAGGGAGAGGCAGCATTTCTCTGTGCACAGAATAATCAACTCTGAGTTAAATGCAGTGCTTTAAAGTGATTTGTATCCATTCTTACCCCCACCTTCTCAGTCTAATTAACTCCTCTAATAGAATTAATCAGCACACTAAATACAAGACTCACTAACGACTAAAAAAACCATACCACTATCTATTCCAAAATACAATTACACTGACAAACTCAATTACATGCCTCAGTCACTTCTGAAATTACTCACTGGTATTGGACTGTGCACAGTTTAAGTTTCATTGTTGAAAGAAATCATAAACACTTTCTAAATCATACAGTGTTTACAGAAATACACAGAAGCACAGCTTTTATTACCCATGTGGCAAAATTAATTTGACACATTGAAAGCAAATGAATAGAGCTGGAGGACTCTATTCAGGCAGCATTCTTCCCACTGACATGGGAACATCTAACACATTAACCTTATTAGAATCTGATGTAGGTAAATAGCATTTCAAAGGGAGGGAGGAGGGATCCAAATCAAAAACCTTTCTGCATTTGAATGAGAAACATTAATTTCTGTATTTCTAACTGTTCATTTAGTACAAAACCCCCTCACTAAGTAGGTTTTTGCTCTGAAATCGGGAAAACTTTTGCAGCAGGGGCAGTCCACAATATGCAATTATGATCTTGGCTTTAGTCTTTTAAGTTAGAGGTGAACTCTTCAGCTGAAAATGAATTCCAATCAGATTTGATTATATGAGTTTAGCTCAATTTGCAAGTTAAAAGAGGAATAAAATTGTTGCTTGTTTTTTTAATAACCAAGTTTATCAAAGTTCATCTTGATCAGAAGATACAGAGAGAAGCTTCCTGAACTTTTTCTTTGTCTGGTCATACACAACACCTGCTTCTCAGTTTAATTTCTTTTCAAACTGTGATACCAGTAAAACAGTAATATTTCTAACCTAAGGAATGGAGCTGCTCTTGCTTGCAATTGGCCACAAGTAGATAAAGATTCCAGCTACAGGCTGGCAAAGTGTGTGTTGAACTTGAAACACCTGTATCCTACTGCAAGCAACAACTTCCCATGCTTAGTAAGAGCTTACATCCTTGCAGAACCAGTACAAAATGTTTTATACCTGTTGAGCCTAAAAATCCCAGTGGCACTTGCCTAGCAGAGAATTTCTCATCTCACAAGATTATTGAAAGTACTAAAAATTGCTCTAAATTCCCTTAAAAAAAAAAAAAGTCCAGCTTTTTGAGGAGTGCTCTAGAAGGCAAGGAACATCCTGCTGGGTCTCGCTTTCTGCTGAACCTCAGGGAGACCTGTTAAGGAAAGAAGGACCAGAAGTCCCAGTTTTAACCAGAGCATTAGAGGTGTTAAATGTTGAACAGATGCATTCAGAGACCAAATACCTGCTCCATGGGCTCTTTCCTTCTGGCACAAGGTTGATAGTGGGAAGTTCTGTTTGTACCTGCATGTTTGAACAAAGTGATCCAACATGCTCTGCTGATGTCCATCCCTCCAGGCTCCCACATCCACCCACCCCATCCCCTGCTCTAAAACAGAGGGGAAACCAAAACATAGGAAAGGAAGATTGTTAAATGCAAAATGATGATTGGCCTGTGTTAGTGAGAAAGACTTTCTCCTTCCATTTCCCTTAAAAACTATTGATGCTTGTCATACACTGGGACAGTAACACTTCAGGGGCAGGACAACAGAACGGGAAAGGATATCCAGAGGAACCAATCCCACATCTTCTGGGGAATGCTTGTTGTATTTCAGCTTTTTGACATGCTCATTTATTTCATAGCATCCCAGTCACCTATATCCCTGCTCTTCTCCCCTTCCTGCTAGAGTTCCCTTCATGCACAGCCAGCCAATCCACACCCATCTACGGGTTCTTCTTTTCTTCTTCTTCAGGTATTTAAAGGTAGCAAGGTATTAAACCAGATTTTATTCTAACCCACGTGTTTGCAGCCCCATACCCACTCTTGTTAGAAGTGCTACAGCACGATCACACGGTTTCATGGCTGAAGATGCATGTTGGGATAAAGACAAATCGATGGGATGAAACTGGAGCCTTGTGCAAAAGGCTTCTTTTGCTGGAACTCAAGACTAGGACTCACTTTGTGAACTAATAGATTTTATACTTTTAGCAGAGGAATATCATACATCAAACTGAAACCTTTCAGGAAGGTTGGAGGTGGGTAGCTATTCCACATCTAGGCACCTTCTTTATTAATTCTGCACATTTCTGCAGTCACCAGTGATGCATTAGATGACACTTGCAAAGGATTACAGACCTGATACAATATTAGATAAAAATTACAAGTAAGAAGCTATTTTACTGCTATTTATTTTCATCAGCTAAGCATCACTCTCCCAAATGCCATTCTAGTTTGGTCGATACTGGCTTTTCAGGCTGCTGAGAAGTTTTGTAATTCTTTTTTGTTCATAGCTTATGTACAGAAATCAATACTAGTTTGCAATTTGTTGAAACTGAAATGGTCACATTAGGAGTAGCAAATGTCTGATTTCTCCTTGCATTCTATTCCCAGTCCATCAGCAGAGAGAATTGGATTCATTTCTCAGTTAATCTATGATATCTAATAATTAAAACCAGTTATATCCACATCCCACATGCATTTTGTATTAACCTCACACTGAAATATAACTGAACAAAGCAAGCAGGAACATGGCTGTAAGTCTTCCTTAACATCAGTGGTGTCAAAAGGAATCCTTTCTTTGATTTGGGGAAAGCTGGAATAAGCTCCATCCCTAGCCAGCACATCTAAAATAGCCTGAATATTGGTCACTGGGGAATGAAGCCAACTAAGTCTCTTCTGCTTCAGTGCTGCTATTGAACTCTTCTGCATTCTTCTGTTCTTGAAAGTTTAATGGCACGTGTGGATTTTATTGTTTATAAATATACCTGCAGTAACAGTAAAGTGAGCCTTAAAAAAATCTGACTTTTCAGGAGAGGAGAAGCAGGTGAAAGGGAATGTCCTACTGAGTGTTGGGGCTTGGCCACAGAAGATACAAATTAAAGTTTCGGGGCTTGAACTGAAAGCCTATTGGACCCCTAACAAAGAAAGCAGGTCAGTGAGTACTTAATGATTTATGCAAAGTAGAACATACCAACGTCATTGCACATTATAAATTACCATGGCTTCCTGGGTCACAGTTTGTCCATTCCAAACGTGAAATAGGACAACTTCACATAATAGCCTACAAGCTAGGACAACACCATGGTGTGGTCTCAGGTGACACTTCCTGATACATCTGCTCCAAACCAAGGAGTGGGTAGGTTGGGGGTGAAGGCTAACATGTTTTTCACACCCCATTTACTTCAGTGATTGAGATACCTGGAGACTGGGTTTCTCTTTTGATCAGAATTGGTGCCCACATCATCAGAAATAGAGATCTCACTGGTTTTCAGGTAGATCAGTAATGGTCAACTGCAAAATTATCAAACTGGAGAACTAATTTTCTGAACAAAGAAACTGATTCACCTCAAATCTTGGGTTGCAAGGAGCAAACACCACTGAAACAGCCAGGACTTACTGTCACTGCAATGTCAAACATCCATTGAAATGTTTCTGGACTCAGACTACCATCTAGTGTCGTGATGACAGACTGCGGCTTCTTTGGGGGAAGGAAAAAAAAAAGTACAATACACTTGTTTGTTCACTTCTATAATTACATTATCATAAATAATTCATCTCCTGAGACACACTTACAAATAGAAGAGAGACTGAAGGCCACACAATGCCATCTTACTTACTCACTTGAATTAGAATGGAAAAGTCAACCAGGCTTATGATCTTGGAAGAAAAAGCACTGAGCTGGTTTAATAATAGCTCTCACAGGAAGCCTAAGTGATATGTTTGGTTTCCATATTTTTATTCCAAAGGTCCAGTAAAATTGATAACACATTAATGCTCTTACTAGCACACCTGGGGATATTCAACAGAGCTGGCACAGATCAAGAATGAAAGCTCAGTGCTTCCTTGGAAGCATCTTCAGCTCTCTTTGGAGAATCTCAGCACAGCTCTGCTGGACCAGCCAAACTTCAGGACACTTCACACTTCCAAGTGCAGGGGCGAGGAGCATGTTTAGAACCTCTCCAAGAATCCAGAAGAGTTAGTTTTCCTCTAAGATGGATCTCCCAAACCAAGAGCCTTCTTGGATCCCCAGCCCTGCTGCTTGGCTGCCCTGGCTACCTCAGCAAGAAGCAGGTGACTTCAGCAATATTAACCTAATCAGGTGTCAGTCTCTGCCTGCTGTGCCCACCCCGCAAAATCAAGTTCAAAGAGATATCAAGTGATCCTCAAGCCCTACAAAGCTTCCTGAAGGGGAAGATGGCCATGTTCTGGACAGATTGCTGTAGGGGAATCTGGAAAACGTGGTGGAAGCCACTGAAACACTGAATGCTTTCAAAAAATTAAATGCATTTTCCAGCTTTTGACTTTTATTGAATTACAATTAACTTTCTATTATACCTTCCAAAAGAATTTCAAAATAAAAACAACAATAAGTTCCCCACTGACCTATGAAAACTCTTTTGCTTTTCCAAGAGAAGTTGCCTTAGAATCCTCCCATTCCCCCACTTACAGTTTCAATGTGCTGTAACAGCATTTTCAACTAGAAAACTATTGCGTCGGGACTGTTGAGGCAACTCTGCTTTGTTGCTGGTATTGAATGAGCTGTGACAGACTGCACCACTCCAGGCTCATTATATTCATCTTCCACTGACAACACTGTAGTTCAGAGAAAGCCTTTAACCCTCCGACAGCAAAGAAGAGCCATTACACTGCTTTTGATGCTGAAACCATAATGGTATCTTATTTCTTCAAATTATTGACACCCTTTCATAGTGTTGTAATGGGTCTGGACACCCTCAGGCTGAAGATATCAATGCTCTTGAACCCTTTTTAGAGCACTTACTTTTCATTTTCAGCATACTTAAAATACGCTTTTCAGTGGACTGTGAACAAATCTCCAATTTCTCTTGCAGCTCAGACATGGAAGCTGTAATCCTCAGTGCACCTAATCATCCTTCTCAGGCTGATAAAGCCATTTGAAAATTAAAACTGCTCAGTATATATGGGCCAAAGCAAATTTTGCTACCTTAGAATGAGAGGTGAACTGTCTTCTGTGACAGTGTAGGGGTAGAGTGAAGGGACTGGTCGCTGCAGAGGAGAGCCCTCTGCTCCTTTGCAGTGAGGGAGAGGATGGAGATCATTCCCAGTAGAAATCCTCTGCCTGCTCCCTGTGCTGCAGCCAGGGCTGGCACACATACAGGAAATTGAGGCAGGTCTCCAAATCCCTCAGATCTCATCACAGGCCTGAGGAAGCCAATTGCCAGCCAAGACTGCAATGTCAGAGGGCAGCAAAACTCTCCAATCAGCCAACGTTGAATAGACTTTTCAAAGCAAAGAGGGGCAGAAGCAATGGCCCCTCTCACTTCTGGTCTGGCCAGAAATGTGACAAGAGAGAAAAATGGCTCAGGACTGACATGTAGGCAAGTCCTTCCCTCTAATACTAAACTGACAGTGTTGATATCTAAACCTGATGGCTCTTCTCTCACTCAATGCTAGTTGTATGGCAGCAGCCAAGAAATCCCTTTTAGAGGAAAGTAGTTTTATTGATTTAAGAGAAAACCTTATTTGACAGAGGTGTTATCAGTATTTTTCCCTTGCCACAGATATCCAACAATCAGAGGAATCCAAGAGGCCATTCACAGACTATTTCCACCAGCTTGGGGTTGATATCAGGTGAGTTTTTTTCCTGTCCTTCCTTTCTCCTTCATTCCACCTGGTCATGTCCTTGTTACACAGACCCAAACAAGACCCCACTCCTGCAGTTCCCAGGGCCCCCCAAAGCCACCCAGCTGCCTGGATTTGGTATGCTGAGGAGTGACTTCAGAGCTCAAAACCAACAGGAGATCTCAGGCTGATAATTTAAGAAAATCAATGCAAAGGGGAGGGGATCACTAATCCACCTATGACAGCAGAACCCCTCTGTGAAACAAAGGTGACAAGTGTGCATTTGCTATAGTAATAGGGAACTGCTTCCCTATAGACAGAAATATGTGCAAGAGTTTTCCTCAGAACTTTAAGCACCCTGCAGGAAGTCTGGGACAACTAATGTTCATGCTGCAGAGTAACTCCAAAGTCATTGAGACCAGTATTTGTGTTCATCTTTGTGTTTAGGCACCTACAAACATCAGGAAACAAAGTTGTCTCACATAAGCAACCCAGCACAACTCAGAACTTAAATTGCAGGCCTGGATGTTAGCAACCTATTAGAACATGGGCAGTCTTTCAACTTCAAAAAACCCAAACAAACAAACAAAAACCAAACAACTCAGAAAAGGCTTAAGATCAACTTACTGTGGAAGAAGAAAAAGCAATGCTGTGAGCAGAGCAGCACCCAGCTCCTTCATCCTGAAGGCTAACCACTGCAAAAAACAGAACTTTACCATATCTTGATCTCAAAGAGCAAAAATAAAGTGAATGAATAGAGTTAACATTCACCTGTTTATTTTCCACCTATTCCATGGCTGCACTCAAAGAGCAGCACACTACAGTACTAGTTTCTCAACTTAGAAAGCTTTTGGTCTAGAGCAGAAATTGCTGTAGCTTAGGCTCACAAACCCTGCCTGTGTGCCTGGGCTCAGCTTTATCTGTGATGGATCACTGATCCCTCCCTTCTTCAGCTGATCTCAATCATCCAGGAATCCAGGTCAATCACTGACTTGGCTGGGAGAGACAATAATTTTAAAAGACAGGTAGGAGAGGTTTGTGGAGGAAGGGGAGTGTCTCTTGACTTTCTGAGTAGAACAGAGCTAGGAGAGGAGTCTTAGAAGTCAGCTGGTTACCAAGAAATGAATGCTGAGTTAGAAGAGCAATATGGTCTAGGCTGGAGGGAAGGATCCTATGAGAAAACAGGATGAAGGGATAGAGCAAGGAAGTATGAGGGTTTCTTGCTTTATGGCCAAATTTGTTATATGTTTTACTTAAGAAATGCTATAGGATATTGTCTGACTAGAATAACCTTAATTGAAGGTGGGCCAGCTGTAGGGAGCCCTATCACACATTATCTCTGCTAAATTTGCACCCAGTCTAGGAAGTCCATCTTTTTAGACTTCAACAAAGCACTCACTTGATGTGTGGCTAGTTGCATAACCGTTAGCAGAGCTGAAAATATAGGGATGGGAGGAGGAACTGTAGTGTGGTTTGCAAGTTCTCCAAAAAAAAAATACACACTGTTCATGTGAAGAGTTCAGAGACACAGGTCTCTAGCAAAGCCCCAGGAGATATTGCAGCCTGAGAGAAATCCAGGGGATGAAGGCAAGGGCAGGGCCATGGGGTCAGGACAGTCCAGAGTCACTGGACTGCGGTACTCATGTGTGGCATGAGCAGATAAACCCAAGGCACTGGGAAGGGCAGGCAGGATGATCTTGCTTTTTCTGCTCCATGTACAGTTGCTCACCACACTGCAAGTGTGGTTCAGAACAGGCCACCTGTGTTGATTGACTTGTGAGTTATTTTCTGTAAGCTGCAGAGTGGGATTTAGGAATGCCTTTCTGTGAGCCTTCAGCTGGAGGGCTGGTGGTGAGGCTGAACCTCTGTGTGCATCTCTGGGCTGTGTCTTTGCATTCACTCTTTTGGTGGTGAGTGCTCCCCAGCCTCTCAGGCTCTGTTTTCTGTCTGCCTCGCCTTGGAGGAGCAGATATAGAAAAGCATAACAGGTAAGCTAAGCACAAAACCGGAGAAGAGGAGGGGGGAAAAAACCCCTGGACAAATAGCTATAGCAAATCATGTTAATTAGGATTGAGAGAGGCTCTGCTATGCACTAATGCCAGGTTTCTAAAAGCTGCTACAGAAGAACACTGAGCTCTCCCTGAGTCCCCATCCCCTTGCTCTTTTAAGTGGGTCCCCCTGAATAACAGGGCTTGGGCAGGCAGCTGATGGCCCTGCTCAGAAAGTTCCTGCCCCAAATATAGCAGGATAGGAAAATCAAGCAGCAGCACCAGCTGTCTCTATTGTGGTGGGGAGGAAGCAGGCACATGCCACTGAAAGAGGCATAGAGGCTTCAGTGGTGCTGGGCAGGATGCAACCAGAGTGGGAGGATGCTTCAGGGATGGAGTGGGAGTGGCACAGGGACACCTTTCTATCAGGTGTTAGGACTGAGAGCAACCCGGGCAGTAGTGAAAGGTGTTAGGTATCCCTGGAGAGAGAGGGACCCTGAAGCTAGCCCTGATATGGGGCATGGGGATGGAAGTCATCCATGGGTTGGGATTTTTCTGCATTTGCTCCATCTGCACTCTAACAGATGTTAACTATAGTTGTTAGAGTGGATCTATAGATGTATATCGCTCTTGAAGGTTTTTTATGCTGCTGTGAATTTCTCTTTTGCTCTTTGGTTTCAGCTCCCCTTGTCTTCCTTCTCTTCACAATGATGCAGAGCTTTTGGGTGGACTGGTTTTGATTGGATGGAGGTGCCAGAATTGTAATATTTATGACCATGGATATTGCTGTCATACTCTGGCAACGTGCTGTGGCACATCCCTCCAAAACCAACCCTATTGTCAGTCAAGGGCAATTTACTGGAAGTTTTGAAGCAGGTAGCACCCAGGTCTTTGAGCTCACTATTGCTGAGTACTCTTGAGAAAGCCCTTTGGTGACATTATTCAGAGTTTCAAGCACTCTGCCATTCTCTAAATGCCTAAGTGTGGGCTGGATCAGGTCCTCAAATGGTATCTGAGCTGGAGGGATTGCTTTCACTTTTATAGCAAAGACTTGAGATAGATAAGAAGAGCAATTACATATTCCAGGAGTCAGAACTAGGTGTTGTGACATTATGTTTCTTCTGTAATTTTATTTAATAGTCCATTGCCCCTCGGTTAATAGCTTTCTCCTTGATTAACCTGTATAAATCAAAACTTCATGGCTTTATCCCTGACATGCCATATATTCTGAGTTGAGGGTAATGAATCGTGCTATGGGTTGATGTACTCTGCCTCTTGTTTAGAACAAGTCCTGCGTCAAGGAAACACCTTGGCTTTCAAATTGAGTTGTCAGTGTGCTGTCAGGATTTAGAGGAGGAAATGCTGAGGATCCTAATAACGTGCAGCCAGGGATTACGTAACCCTGAGCAGAATATGAAGCTGCAGAGGCTCACTTAGACCGTGCTGTGTGCCTTCTGGGTGTCTTGGCTAATGCATGGAACTGCCTTGCTCTGCTCTGCATTTGCTGCCTTTCTGCCCCAAATCCTCTGCCCACGCTGCCTTGTGTGCGAGCGGTGCAGGCAGCAGCCGCCTCTTTTTATGGTGGCTGACCCCAAAGAAGTGGCCATAGTAGCCTGTGGGCTGCTGCAAACCTGCAACAGGAGGGCACCTCCCAAACTAGTGCTGTTTGAAATGCTGACACTCGTGTTTTTTCGTTGGAGCTGCTGTTTTTTCTAAAGCAGGACGGTTGTAGTTCAGGCTCTAAACTAGAGCAGCAAGGAGAGAAGTGCTGGTTCCACTCCTGGACTTGGTCATTACCTTTCCCACCAAGCTGAACTGCTCCTCCAAAGCAAAGCACTGCTTCCCTTGGCCACTAGATGCAGCTCATGCTGCATTGCAGGCTGGTTTGGCATCATTCTGGTTTTTGGTGTTGGTTTTTTTTTTTTTTTTTTTCTGTTAAAAATGATTTCCCTTGTGTTTCTGTCTGTGTGTTGGGGGGAGTTGAAACTTTATCTTATAACCTTCCTGTTTCACTTCCAAGTCTCTCTCCCCAAATTTCTTCCCTGCTACATAAACTGTATCTATTTTGAATGCCAAATCATCATTCCTTCGTCTCTGCACAGAAATATATTCAGCTGTGATGCTTTGATGGCCCTCTCAGAGCTAGTGGGGAGAGAAGAAATCAGGTGAGTGAATGGGGAACATACTGATTTTCAGCCTCAAGCTGAGCACAAAATTTCATACTGAGCATTCACCCCCTGCAATTGCATTTTCTCAAATAGCTTTTATGCTGCAGGTGTGTTACGTGTCACTGCTGCTTCTCAGTTGACAGACATCCAGGGGAAGGAGCCTCCAGCAGGAGGGAATCCTCAGCACGGGTCCCAGGAGCACACAATGGGGATGGGGAAGGACTGAGAGCCCTGTTCTGGTTTTAAATCCCACCCTGCCTAACACAGCAGGATGAGAGCAAGTGTCCTCGGAGAAACAGGGAGTCTGCAGCCAGCAGCTGCAGCAGTCAGAGCCGTTATTAAAGGCTGTTTGAAGTTGTCTGAGGAGAGCAGAAATCAGGCTGCAATTGCAAAAATCAGAATTGCTGAAAGCTGGAGCTGGATGTTGGAAAGGCAAAAGGGCTGGGGAACCAAAGGAGGGAAGCTGAGATGGTCCCTTCCCTTCCAACAGCTTCTAAGATCAGGATTAAACATGAGGAAAAACTTCTGTACTGTGAGGGTGACAGAGCACTGGGACAGGCTGCCCAGAGAGGTTGTGGAGTCTCCATCTCTGCAGATGGTCAAAACCTACCTGGATGCTTTCCTGTGCAACCTGGTGTAGGGAACCTGCTTTGGCAGGGGGGTTGGAACAGATGATCTCCAGAGATCCCTTCCAACCCCAACCATCCTGTGATCTGTGTGGTGCAGGGGTAGCAGTGCTGGTGAAAGGCTGGCTGAGGCTGTGGAACGCCAGCTTTGTCCTGACTGATTTCTGTGGGAACATGGGGGCTGTGGTGAGGAAGGTTATCCACCCTCTCCTGCCCTAGTGCTGCCTCTCAGCAGGTTTGCTAGAATTACATCAAATATTCCCTATTATCCTGTACTTAAATGTATTTTTCTTCTTGAGGATGTTCTTTTCTTCTCCCTCGTGCCTTCTTGGTCTGGATGCTTATTTCTTCCACTTCACCCTCTGCTTGGCCCAGAGGTGTAGGAAGAGAAACAACAGCCTGAGGAATTCTGTGCTCCTTCCCCTTGCACATTTGAACCCAGCTAGATTTGCAAGTCTCTGGGCTTTTAGCAGATTGGTACCTGCGTGGAAGGAACCCCACCAGCCCCAGGTGATGGATGGGTGCAAGCCCTGGCCACCGTTGAGGCTGGATCAGCTCTGACCATCCTGGGATACAGAACATGCTATCCTGGCTGTCACTGTGGGATCAATTCCAGCTTAGTAAATACTATTTTCTTACACAATTAAGTTGTTCACAATGATGATATGTTTGTAACTGTGATGTATAAGCAGCTAGGGTGCTAGAGAACAGCTGGGGGGGAAGACTCACAGGCCTGGAGATTTTATTTTTCTTTGAAGGTAGTGAGATGTTCCTATTAAGCAATTACCTCCTGGGAGAAGCAGCAAGGTAGCTGTGCTATTACTCCTCAGTTGTGGGGTTTGTTTTGTTTTTTTGAGCCTTTTTTAGGAAATCTAAAATAATTTATTCATAATGCACCAGATGAGATGGCTCAGACCTGCTGTGAAGGAAGTAGAAAGTAATGCTCACAGTTTGTAATAGTGCTTTGAGCTTCTACTTTTGCACTGAAAAATGAGCTTCCTCCCATTAAAATGCTTTTAAATGACAAATCCACAGATGTTCTCTCCAGATTGCTTGAACACAGTAATCTCAAATTGATCTATGGGATGGCTGTGGGCTGGCCAGCATCTTCCTCCCTTGCTAGAGGCACAGGGATGGTACAGGCAGCTCCTTGGGGCCAGTGTTGCCATCCATCAAGCTCTCCTTTCCATCACAGATATGGCTGAACCAAGGGAAAAGCTTCCTGAGACTCAGCTTTGGGGAGAAGACAAATGTGTCCTCCATCTAGAGGGGCTTCACCATCCAGACCTGCAGGAAAGGAGGGTGAGCAGCAAACACTGCTGGCTTCTGGGGAGCTGGGCTTCAGGGCTGGGGACGGCAAATAACTGGAGAAGCAACTGCAGCTTCTTGATATTGATCACCCTGAGCGTGCTGGATCAAACCCCATGGCAGCAGGAGAAGCAGAGCCCAGGATTTGGAAATCCAGTGGTGCTGGTTTGTGCCGGTGCCACTGGTCCCTCCTGGCAGAGCCAGGTCTGAGCCCACCATCCAGGCTGTTGGCACAGGGCCATCCTGCCTCTCCTCCCTAACAAGAGTTTGATTGGTTTCATTTCCCATCGAGGAAAAATACAGCAGAAAAAGAGAAGCAGATGTTTTCAGACAATGTCTAATGCTCCTAGAGCTTCAAAGAGCTTTTTGATTGCATAGGCTTTAAAAAATATATAAAAGAGAGCCTTTTGCTGTATATTCACTAGGGCAAAACCCTCTTTGAAATTTGTATGAGGAGAGATTGTCAGACTGAGCCAACATGGGGAAAGCCTTATTGCTCACAAACCACTTTTAAAATCCTTCTCACTATTTTTGGGGGGTTTTTTTGGTTTTGTTTTTTTTTTTCCATGTGCTGCCTTAGAGGCATGTCTGGTTCCTGCCTGCAGTAGTCATTATGGGCAAAGCAAGGAGGGCTGGCAGAGGGTTGGCTTCCCTCCATGGGCTGTGGGTCAAGCAGTGCAGACCTCTGCCCAGTGCCTGCCAGGATCCACATCATTCCCCCTCGACTGAATCCAGCAGAGAAATCGCAGCTCTACCAGGTACTGCATCTCTGTAATTCTGTCTGCACTTCTCTAACCATCTCCTCCAGACCCACAGGACATCTCAGTGACCAGAGGAAGTCCACGTTCCTCTGGATGTGGGAGCAGTTTTCATCCTAAATGCAGTTGCTGAAACAGCTCCATTTTGGGGGGGCACTGGTTTGTCTCTATAAGAGCTGGAGGACTTGTTACTGCGGGGAGGACGTGGAGATACACATTTCTGCACCTGCTGAAGAAGTCTAGGAAATCTCTCAGGTTTGTATTTGAAAAATGCCTTTTTCTGAGCATTTTGAGAACTTTTCTCCTACCCATATGGGGATCTGAAAGAGCTCTGAATCATATAGAGCAGGCATAGGGCTGCCAAGTAAAAGCCCCATCACTGTGCAGGAGCAGAGATGCCTGACTGTCAGGAATCCTTTCATCAGCTTCAGATCACTGCTCTGTCCCTTCCGTACGAATCCCGCCTGCAGTTCCACACATCCTGCACATGGCAGGGCCCTTTCCTGAAGCTGCTTTTAAATGCCTGGTTTTCTCTTCCAGTGCCTGATAAGGAGGAAACATTTCTACTGTGATTGCCTTAAGCTGATTTTTTTTTTTTTTTTTTTTTTTTTGCAAAGTTACCTTCTGAGTGAGTGTTACTCTTTAATGAGAGAAATTCTATCTAAACTGAACATCTTTCTTTTCTAGAGGCTTTGGACCATGCTCTCTTTCTTCTCAGAAGGTTCCTGGGAAGGATATTGCTGAAACAGGTAACATGGATGAGCTGTGAAGTTGGCCTACTACCTGATATGGTGGATACCACCACTGTGCCTCCATTTGCCGTCTCTAAACTGGGGATAGCATTAACCTGCCTGCTTCCTTACCCAGACTTGTGGCCTGTAATGAACCCTATCCCAACAGACATAGCAGCAGAGGAAAACACAAGTGACTCTTTAAATTACTCTCTCCTGGCCACCCTCCTTTTTCATCATTTTATGGTTGGATTCGATGATCTTAAAGGTCTTTTCCAACCAAAATGATTCTATGATCATTTCTCACTACACTTCATCTCCCAGCACCTCGTGTGAGGAGAAGCCTTTCCCAGGGAGCAGATCATGTCCCTGGGCAGACCCCATGCAGCTGGGTCTCACTGGGCAGTGGCTGCTCCAGAGAGCTGTGTAGGGTGAGGAAGGGAAAGCTGCTCAGCTCAGGCCATGCTCCTTTTGAAGTACACTTGGAATAATTCATTCCCAGAGTGACACTTCTCCGCTTAGGAAACCGACTGCCATTTGGCTCATAAGCACCATGATGGTATCTGAAATCAGGGCTTCTGTTCAAGCTCTTTATCAATAAGCTAATGAGTAAATGAGCTAATGAATAAAGCACCATAAGCTCTGCTGAAAGCCCCGTCTCCCTCATAATCCAGCTGGAGCATTAGGGTTGAAAAGTTCAAGTCCAGGATGATCTTTCTCTCCATGGCCACCTTGGCAGCATGAGGCACCAGTGACCTGAGTCACAAAACCTGCTTTTCCACCCACTCTGGCTCTCCCAGGTTCTTCCTGCTCCCTGGGGAAGGGGCTGTGTTTGTCCCAGGGCCTCCCAGATGGTTTTCGTGCCACTGGGCTGGCACATGGCAGGGTTGCGCTTGGCCACGCAGCCTTCTCCCAGCATTGTTATATTTTGTGCTCTGTTGATGTGTCCTGTGCAGAGGCCATGGACCCAGATGGTCAGGCCAGGCTGGCTTTTACCCTGGGGTAAGGTCTTGAGTTTGACCCGGCCTGTGGGAACCTGTCCCTTGAGTCCTCGGGAGCTCTGCACACATGTTGGGTTCAGGGAGTTACTCTTGTGTCTCCCTGATGCCATAGCCAGGAAAATGGACAGAGATCTGTCCTACAGAAAGACTGGGGCTCCCAGAAGTACTCCTTTTTGTAAAAGTCCCACTATTCTGCAGGCAGCTAAAGGCAGATATTGTATAAATGCTCCCATATGTCTCACAGGGCTTTCCCTGCCAATTCATGGACCCACCTGACACAGCTCTCCCACAGCACCGGGGGTCCAGCCAGACCACGAGCCCTCAACAGCAGATTGCAGAAAAAAATGATAGTTAGGAGGTTTTTCACTCTCAGCACAATTCTCACAAGTATAGCTTTTAATTTGATTTCTTTTTGGCTTGTTTCCTCCTGTGGTGTACACACATCTTGCAAGCAACGATGAATTTGGATGTCACTTCTCATTTCCCCTCAGCCTTCCCAATCCAAGCCCTGGTTATCATTTTTCCCTCAATGTGGAGAAACAGAACAGCATGTTTGGGACCAGCTGTGAAGCTTTCAGCCAAAAGCTGAGTAGGAAATATCTTGGGATGAACAGTGGGTACTATGTACTGTGTCTTACCCCACTGCTGGCGTATGGACCAGCAGATGACTTTGCATGCCTGGGGAAAAGATGTTGGCTGTTTTAGCTGCCCTTTCCTCTTTTTGTTGCACTCCTGGGAAGAGCCACCAGCCAGCAAACTCGTCCCTCCCTTTCTGCTAGGGAGAGGGAGCCTCATGCACAACTTCCCGAAGAGGAAGGCTTGCTGTGGATATGTCACTGTCTTCACCTGTGGGCCAGTGCTGTGTCCCTTTCAGTGCAGTGGATTATTGTGCTTTAGATATGAGGAAGAAATTCTGTGGTGTGAGGGTGGTGAGACACTGGCCCAGGTTGCCCAGAGAAGCTGTGGCTGCTCCTCCCTGGAAGTGTTCAAGGCCAGGTTGGATGAGGCTTTGAGCAACCTGGTCTAGTGGAAGGTGTCCCTGCTGATGGCAGGGGGGTTAGAACTGGATGAGTTTCAAGGTCCCTTCCAACCCAAACCATTCTGTGATTCTGTAACTGGCTGGTCTGAAGCCACAGCATGGTTATTTACTGCTTCACTCCTGAAGTGCGTTCTCCCTCACCCTTCCTTCCTCCTCATCTTTCCCTCCTGCCAACTGCCTGCACACTGTGTATTTTGCAGCTGGAAGAAGCTGGTAGGAAGGCTGTGCATGCCGTTGTACCTGTGCAGAACCAGCCCTGGCTGCAGGGGCTGTTTTGCTGAGGGCAGAGGGGGGCTGGAGGTGAACCATTGCTGAAGATGGCAGATGAGCTCTGTGGTCCCAGTCTAACTTGAACAAGCTTACACTGCTGAGCATGGGGATTACTCCTATCCCTGAAGGAAACACTGCAAAGGAAGCTGAATCTATGTCAGATGTGAAGTGAAAACTCCCAGAAACCTATTAACAGCTCTTAGGATGTGACGACAGTCCTCCCTTGGTATCCTCCTTGCAGACCTCTCCTGCCAAGAGCACCTTGCTGGCTCCCAGGCCCTGCTCTTATCACAACCCCTTCTGGGATGCCTGGTGAGCTGGGACAGTATTTCTCAGCCACATGGTTTTATATTTTGGGGTTATAGCAAGTTAAGTAGCCTTGGCTCCCAAGAATTTCCTTCCAGTCCCATGTTTGTCTTGGCTGAGTTTTGGCAGGTCCAGGAGGGTTCCACAGGCAGGATGGGACCCACTGAGCAGCTGGGCCGAGCATCATGGCACACTCCTGGCTTTGCCTGCTGCTGAGAGCAAGTAATGCCCAAAAAACCATTCTCCATAAGAATCTCATTCTCCACTGCAATCTTAAAACACGAGGGATATACAAGGAGATGTATTTATAGTGACTAAGCACTGGTACAGGGAGTGCACAAGGTGATTTAAAAAATTCTCCTCTCTACCTTGCTTAATAATCTGGAAAAAACCTGGCATATTCTCAGGGACTGCAGAGTTTAATATCTGGCTGGTGATGCTAATTTAATTACATGCCAGCAGGTGGTGCCCAAGTAGAAAAAGGAAACAGTTTAATACCTGATCCTTGCCCATCCTCGCCCAATGTGCAGTTGCATAGTGGGGTTTTGTGCCCAGCTTGAGTCACGCTCCAGCAGTTCCGACAACATTTAACAACTCAGTATATCGGTGTTTTCCTCTTTTCTGTCTCATCCCAACTTCCCAGGCAGCCCCCAAATCCTCAGGCCTTGTGAGAGGGTTGGGAAATACCAGCTGATACAGGAAAACAGTTGTTTTGTGTGTACACCCAGTCCAAAGGGGCTGCTTGGTGCAGTTGAAACTGCAGAGAGGGGACAGGTCAGCCCAAACGAGTGTCTCATGGTTTCTAGGCTGCAGTTTTGCCCAGCTGTGATCATTGCTCCTAGAGATTTATACAAAAAATGTGGAAAATAATGAGCTTGGATCCCTTTGAATGTTTTATGCAGGAGGGAGAAGTGGCTTCTCTTGGCTTCCTTTTAAAAATACAAGGAAAGGGATTTTTTATCATCTGCTTTCTCCTGCAAAAAAAGACATGAACCTACTCAGCTGGTTTCCACTAACAGCACATACTAAGCAGATGCAAAAATATCAGGTTTATGTATTCTGTAGCTCTGGCAAGTTGCTGATCTGAGTGGTTTTTGCAGGTGCTAAAACACAGAACACAGGCACTGCCTCTGCAGGGCTTGCAAGCTCTTTAAAGGAATCTACCAACCCCTGCAATTCCTTAACTTCAGTGAAAAATGGGAGCAGTTTCTGTCTGGATTAGGAAAGAAAACTTGTAAAGGGCACTTTCATGATCCTATTTCTCTTGCATGAAGATGGTGGGACTAAGCCCTGCCTGGATAATGGGAAATGCAGGTGGATATCCAGTCAGCACCAAGCACCCCCAGCTGCAAACCAGCCTTGTTAAAATGTAAGCCAGATGCTCAGCAGGAGGCAGTTGTGCTCTGAACACAAAGGCCAAGGTAACTAGGTAATACCTGGGACGGACTTTTTCCCACTGATCCATGAGGGTAAAGGGCCTGAGCCCCCTGGGATCAATCTCTGCTGCAGGAGATTTTCTGCCAGTTGGAAAGCAGAGTCTCTCCTCTCCCTTCTCTTGTTGAAATTCCCGACACGAGCAGACAAGCCTGATTAAAGTCAGTATATACTGGTCCTTTAGGAGCACAGCAGACAGGGAAGGCTGTCAGGGAAGAGATTGCTTCCACTGGTAATTTATGCAGTTATTCTCCTCTTTTTCCCCCTATGGAGAACATAAAACACTTCTGCTAGAGAGATGAACCACTTCAACCCTCTGCAGAGATCACCAAGCACAGATTGCTCAGAGGCCTTGGAGCAGGTTGGGCCCTTTGCTGGTGGTGGCACTACCTGTGTATTAGCCACATTTTTCTTATTGGAGTGGAGATCCCAGTCATTTCATGCTCTAGAGAGCTGAATAAAATAAAAGCCAGAACATCACAAGGTCCAGATTCATATCCTGGGGAGGAGGTGAGAAGACAAGGGTATCAACTGATGAGCTTTTTTGTTTCACTCCTTGGTAAGCTGGTTTTGTGATCCTTGCTGAAAATAAACAGTGCTCTCATGGATCAAGTCTGGTTCCTGTCAGTGCTGCAGATGGTTATGCTGCTTCTCCTGCTATCTTAATGCTGACAGTCATGTATCACTGAAAGGCTTGCAGAAAAAATCCTACATGTTGTGTGTTTGCACTGGGCAACAACAGAGAAAACACATGAAGGGCTCATAGGCAAGGATTTATGCTGCTTTACTGGCACACATCTACACACAGATAATAGGAACATAGTTTCAAAGCTTGGTGGTGAGCCTCAGTTTACCCCACGATGTGCTCCAGACCTCACCAAAACCCCAGGTTCTCCCACTGCCCCGATACTGGACAAGCCCAAACATAGTCCCAGGCATCCTCTCAGGTGTAAAGCGTGCAGTGGCTGAGTGTTGCAGAAAGGCAGAGTGCTTGGGTGGCCTCAGAGAGCACCAAATCCCCTCAAGTCACAAGAACACAGAGTACATCTCTGGCATGGGGTGATCCTTTGTTTCATCCTCAGTCTCCTACAACCCATTGCAGCATCGCCCTCCCCAGCCGGTGCTCTCCTGTCCCAGTCTCACAGAACACACCTGGTTATTAAATCAGGTCTTGTGCTGTCCCTGCCACTGCTCAGCTGGCAGTCCAGTACGTGGCACGTGTGCTCCTGCATCAGATGGCCACGTGCCGATGGTGCCTGTCAGGGAAGGGGACACCTGCTGAGTGCTCATCCTCAGATCCCCTCTCAGACAGCAGTGCTTGCAGTGTTAATACACAGGCAATGCCTCTAAGGAGATAATTTAATGGTTTCTCAGAAGCTACCCTTTCCACTCAGTTATTTCCCATAGAAACAGAGGCCAAGTGTTAGTGCACAAGCCAGGATAACTGCACAGTGTGTTCGGCTTATCTGGGAGATAACATTTTATCAACATGCCAAGAGCTACAACTAATGAGGCACAGAACAGAGGAAGCCAAGTGTAGTAACTGGTATGTACCATCTTTCCAAACACTGATAGCAGTGCCTTGCAGGGAAGAGCACACAAAGAGCTAATGAGTAAATACCCAGGAACCAGGCAGAGCCAGCAGCTTCTCTGGACGTTTGATCTGTTCTGAACAGACCCTACAAATTGCAGTTGTACAGGCAGTAAGAGTTTATGTGGCATCTCAGTCACCTGTTTTAATTTTTACATAAAATTTGAGGGTTTTGAACATTTAAAGACTGGACTTTGAGAGTCCCCAGTCCCAGACAGCTGCTGGAGAGGCCCTGAGCAAGTTTCTGCTTTCAGCCTGGGTCCTTTTCTTCCCAGCCTTTCCTCGGCCCTGCCCAGGGCTGCCAGCAGGTCCCTTTGTTTGTGGAAATATTAAGGATGGTGCAAATGGCCACAGCATTCACTGAGAGCCAAATCAGTCACTGATACAGGGGGATTAACACATCCCAGGACACTGCACTTGCTTTTGAGAGCAGATACACAGCAAAAGCACTGACATAGTCTGGGAAACTTCTGCTCACTTCAGCCTTTTCTCCCAGGACTGCTCAGGAGGGGCAGGGAAAATTCCCAAGGGAAAGGAGGGAGCTCCAGACAGGAGCAGGGCTTACCCGTGGGGCTTGGAAGTAGGGGCAAGTGGAAAGCCTCAGCCCAAGAGCAGAATGTCCTTGATAAGCAAGAGGGAAACATCTGTTTCTGCAGGAGACTCCACTCTTGCCAAGAGCAGGAGGCTCAAGCAAGAGGGAGGAAAGTGTTATGTGGGCAGAGAACTAAGATGTCTTTCATGATGCATGCCTGATAGAGAACAGGGTTACGGTTTAAACATAAGATGGCAGAGCCAAGTCAGTGAAGAACCTGCTCTGTCACACTAATACATTTCTGGGTGGGCATTTTTTAGGAGTCAAAACTTCTTGTTTGGGTGATGTTTTCTAAGAAGAAAACATGAAGAGCCTGATCACCTAGCTATGGCTCCTTTTTTCTGTTTTTCTGATGAAGAAAGAAGTTATTTTTAATTATTACCATTGACTAAATGCTCTACTTCATCACCGGCTGCCATTTCTCATGAAGAAATAACGCTGAACGTTAGCCATAATTTACCACACTGCTGCAGGTTGCAGTGCTGAGGGCAATGAAGCCATGCAAAGCAGTCAGTCCCTTCGCCATCCCCTCCTGCAGCAGGGCATGTTAGATCCTGAATCTCTTCCCAACCTCCTAGAGCCAGGAATCGATGCAATCCACACTTCCCGTGTCTGCTCTGCGGTGAGGTTTAGCTCCAACTTTAAAGCAAAGGCGGCTGTGAAAGGAGAACTGTATATTTTTTCGAGGCACATTTTACCTTGTCAGTGACTATAGCATTAACATTGGCAGTTTCCCAAGGCCTCTCGCCTTTCCAATTTAAATAAAACCAGAACAACAGCGATGCTGGAACGAAAAGCTGCTGCTGTCAGTCTCCCTGGATCACACTCCTCTGTCAAGGGGCAGGTAACCACGCCGGTCAAATCTCAACCTTCTTCCATCCCAAAGCCTCGGGTCACATTTTTGGAAAAATCCAAGTCAATTTTTGCACAATCCATCACACCTGGACTCAGACTTTTTTTAAGGAATATATTTTGTATTAATAGAACACATTTTCAGGGACTTCTTGCCCCCAGGAATTCTTGTTGGGGCCAAGAATTTATTAAGGAATTTTTAAAAAGAGACATTTATACCCATAGGAAGGATATCCAGGAGAACAGTCAGCATACACAAGGCTGCAGACTTCCAGAAAGGATATAAACTCAGTCAAACAGTAATAAACAATAAGCTGCTTTCAGTCTTTGCTGTTTCTTTCCTACCATGCCTGCTGATAGGAGGTAAAAGCATTCATTCAAGGAATCTGGACAGATGGTTACGGCTCCTAAAAAGAAAGAACACCAATTTCTAGTAGAAATTCAGATAATGGCAGAAACATTTGCAGAGAACATTTAATCTGCTGAAAGTAATAGAAGTTTTGCCTTAGAGAGAGCAAAAATCACACAGTGAGTAGCTGAGGCTGGGAGGCAGCTCTAGAGATCGTCTTGTCCCTGCTCGGAGCAGGGTCACCTAAAGCAAGCTGCCCAGGACCATGTACCGTTAGGCTTTGAACATTGGGCAAGGATGGAGACACCACAACCTCTCTGAGCAACTTGTTTCAGTGTTCAACCACCCTCACAGTAAGAAAGTTGTTTCTCATGTTTAAATGGAACTTCCTGTGTTTCAGTTTGTGCCCGTTGCCTCTTGTTCTTTCACTGAGCACCACTGAGAAGAGTCTGGTTGTGTCTTTACTTCCTCCCTCAGATATTCATACACACTGATAGGATCCCCCTGAGCCTGCTCTTCTCCAGACTGAGCAGTCCCAGCTCTCTCAGCCTCTTCCCATATATCAGATGCTCCAGTCCCTTCATCATCTTTGTGGCCCTTCACTGGACTCACTCCAGCAGGTCCATGTCTCTCTTGTACTGGGGAGCCCAGCACTGGACCCAGCCCTCCAGATGTGTCTCACCAGTGTGAACAGAGGCGGGAGCACCCCTCTTGACCTGCTGGCAATGCTCTGCCTAAAACAAACCCAGGATGAGGGTGGCTTTCCTTGCCACAAATGGCACACTGCTGGCTCTTGTTCAACTTGGTGTCCACCAGGACCCCCAGGATCTCTCTACAGAGCTGCTTTCAAGCCAGCCAGCACCCAGCCTGTCCTGGTGCCTGAGGTCATTCCTCCCCAGGTGTGGGACTCTGCATTTGTTGGCCCATTTCTCCAGCCTGCCAAGGTCCCTCTGCAGGGCAGCACAGCCATCTGGCATACTACCACTCCTCCCAGCTTTGTATTGCCTCTGAAACATCTGTCCCCTCTCTTCTTTTAAGCTCCCAACATCCCAAACACCCTAATTTTTCATCAAGGTGGGACACTCTTATTGTTGCTGCGATTGGAAGATGCTCTCAGCGAACCATTTCTCGGGTGCTGCAGCCTTTGTTCCTCCCATGAACTCATCAGTGTTCCCATGTTTCATCATCTTGGGTCCTTTGAGCTCTGATGTACCTATCTGATGGAGAGAGAAAGGAAGGAAAAGCAAAAATGCAAAGGCTGTGTAAGCAGAGAGGGAGTTTGGAGAGTAGCACTAATTAAGTTATTGGTGAAAAAAGCCAAACACCTTTACAAAATTAAAAGATCATCTGTGAAACTGGCACTGAATCCAGCTTCTAAAATTAATCCAGAGAGGAAAAGCTGATAGATAAAACACCAGCCAAGGAAAAGCCGTTAATTGCCAGGACAGGTGGCTGCTTTCTCTGCACTGCAGGTGCTAACTGTGGTTAGAGACAGGAAGAGTTGGATTAAGGGTACCAGAGCTAATGTGAACCACCATCCTTGAACTGAGATCCCAGGAGGACCAAAAGACCTGGAGGTGAATTAATAGTGACAAAAAATTTCTCAGCCTGCTGGACCATCTACTGCTTTGATGAGACTTAGGAAAACCAAGAAAATTTACGATTAAGATTAAAGACACATCCATGGCAGATAAACTGTTTTGCACAGCACTCAGCCAAGTAGCTTCTTGGACCATGATTCCCAAAACCTGGCCATGAGATAAGCTCACACTTCTCTTCTAGGATTTGGCAGTGCAGCTGCTTCCAGTGCAAACAACACAGCTAAGGAGCACCAGGTTAGTGACTTGTGTGTCAAACCTAACGCTCCTAAGGGAAATGGATGGACTGCTATAATCTTCTACTCATTTATTATTATTTTGCCCAGCCTGGAACCAAGGAGAAGAGCTGATTATTCACTGCTTTGATCCTGCATGGATCCATTTGCCACCAGGCTCAGCATTAATTCCTGATCCTGGAAGCAGCAGACTTATATCCAACTATTAATTAGGGGTAGGATGTATTTGTCCTGTTTTCCACAGACACCACTAAAGTTCTGGGCTATATGAATGAACCTGAGATAAAGCTTGTTGCTGGCCTGCTCTTCACAGATAGACCACGCTGAAGGGACCAACATCAGCAGTACCAGGTGGGTGGAGCAGAGTCATAGCCCCTCCTTGCAGCTGCTGGCCAGAGCAACCAAAAAGAAGCTGTTTCTTCTGTCAGGCAGGGTATGTCAGCACTGGGTGAATGCTGAGCTACCAGCTAGTCCACACCTTAGCCATGCTGCAGGAAGGCTCAGCAACTCCTGTTCTTCAGGATGAAGAGTCAGATTGCAAGCCAGCTCAGTGAATTCTTCCATTTAGAGTAACCAAAGGATGAAACCTATGTAATAACCTTCCTACAGGTCATTAACTGAAGATAAATGCCATGCAATTATGAATATATCTGATATTTATTATAATGGCCCTGATCATAATGAATTAAGTCAGTGTTTAGGTGAGTTATTTTCATAGGTAATTTAGTGTAAGTTAAATTTTCCTTTATCAAATCTGTTTTAGAGCCCATAACTTTATCTTAAATGCATGATCTATCACTTAATGACAGCTTTTGGCTGTGCATTAGTGAACTCCAGTTGATACAATATTTCTTCCAGATAATTCTCCTAGTAAAGGAAATAAAGCATTGGTACGCAATTTCATGCCAGCTCTTGAAAGAGGGCCTGAGAGTGAAGGTATATGTATATATTTAGCTATGAAGGAGGTGAAGGTGAATATTTGCAGAGCCTTTAGAGGCATTCCTCTAGCAATGCTTCTGCTTGCACGTGCTCAGGGACCAGTGGCTTAAAGACCATGGCTGTATAATTGGGCTGAAGGTAATTCTCCATCAATGTCAGTAGAGGTGGTGCTCATATGTTCTTTTGTGAAATGTAACCACCATAGAGTGAAACCATGAGGATGATCTTACATCTAACAAAGTGTAGGAGAGGCTGAGAGAACAGGGTTGTGTGACCTTCAGAAAACAGAATTAGTTGAAGATGAGGCTATCTTCACTGTAATTAAACTGCGATCAAAAGGGACATCAAGAAGTGATACAACACTTAAAGTATATGCTTTAAAAAATGACCTCTCTTGCTGACTACTGAACTTTGGTGAGACAGGCCACAAACACCAGCTAAGAGCCAGCTATGGTATGGAATTGAAAATTAAAACATAAAACTGAGTCTTCAAAGAATAATGAAGAGGACATTTGGGATGCACAAGCACACAATAGAAGGGCCTTTCTTCAACTCCATAGAGAAGAAAAGGCACTTTTTCTGTCTACCTCCTGTGTACCAATATTTAAATATACTGATTTTGTTGAACATTTTCTAATGCACTGCAGTTTTTTTCTTATCAAGTAAGAAATGTAGTTTAAAAGGACTGCTCAGCTACAAATGTCCTCTTTTTTAGCCTCTAAAGTTACTTTCTAAATTGGAGTGCTGCACCTCCAAAGGAAGCTAGTGGAACTAAGATTTGTACTCGCTGCTGAGCAGCAAATGCCAGCAAGGTAATGCATTTTGTTAGGCCCCGATGACAAGAACAATCTATGAGGAAAGTCAGGAAGGTCAAATGTGACATAATGAAACCTCCCAGCATGTCATCTTTTTTCAGCCATAGCGCTCCTTTCTGCTCCTGTGCCGGGGATCCGACACGCGGTGGTGTGCCCGGCGGGGACGGTGCTCATGTCATGGATTCAGAGATGGTGTCAGCCACGCCAGACTCTGCAGGGATCTGTAAATCCCCTTTCCCTAGTGTCTAATGAATAATAGATATGATGAAAAACATGTTTCAAAATTGATCATGACCATAGTCGGCCCTTTGGGGTGTCCAGCCCAGAGGTTGTGTTCAACTGTTTTACCTGTTTGTTTGGCTGCCAGCAAAGCATCCTCTGACACTCTCTGCCTCGGGCAAGTGAGATGCTGCAGCTGAATTTTGTGCCTCTGAGCTGCTCCTCTTTCCCCATACCTGGGCTTTTCAAGAAATCTCAAATATTTTTGAATTACAGCATCTTGCCATTAATTTGTGTAAGTTCATACAAAGCTTCTGGTACCATAATGCCTTTATGGAATCATACTAGTCTTACACAGAAAGCTTATTTCATTAAAAAATCATAGAATCATAAAATGTTGTGAGTTGGAAGGGACCCACAAGGATCATGGAGTCCAGCTCCTGTCCCTGCACAGGACAAGCCCAACATTCACACCATGTCCCTGAGGGCACATGTTGGCCAAATGCTGCTTGAACCTTATCAGGCTTGGTGCCATGAGCACCTCCCCGGGGAGCCTGTTCCAGTGCTCCACCACTCTCTGCCTCAAGAACCTTTTCCTCATGGCCAACCTCACCCTCCCCTGCCACATCTTCCTGCCATGTCCTCTGCTCCTGGCATTGGTGGCCAGAGAAGAGATCAGCGCCTGCCCCTCCTCTTCCCCTTGGGAGGAAGTTCTAGACCAGGATGAGATCTCCTCTCAGTCTCCTCTTCTCCAGGCTGAACAATCCAAATCTATGTGGGCAGTGCCACAAAGATCTGCATGGCTTGAGTTCCCACTTTGACTCCTCCACAGAGCCATGGGCTCAATACAGCCCCAGCCATGGCTGATCATGGGCTGTTGTGAGGGAGCACGTTGTTACGGAGCTACACTTTCAGTATGGAGTCAGACCTGAAGAACCTGCATTAGCTATGTTGTTTATTGGAGATGAGTATCCAAAACAGATTATATTGCAATACACAGACCACCAGTCACTGTAGCAATGGTCTGCACTACTTCTCTGCAAAATAGTTCACAAGTGATTTCTTTATAAAAACCTCCCGACCTCTTACCTGAAATCTTCTCTCTGAAAGGAGCAAGGAGTTTTCTACATCATGTCCCATCATCATGGTCAAGTTGTTGCTAGGGGTCCTGATTGGCTTTGGGTGTAAAAATGAGGATGACTGGACAGTAAAACAAATGAACAGTTTTTAACAGTGTAAAATATTTTGGGTTTGCTGCCAACCAGAGCGCAGCATGTTTAATTAAGGTGCGTGAGCTTGAAGAAGGCTAATTTTGCTGCTAAGGCTAATTTTTGCTGGTTTATTAGATAATAGACTAAAAGACAGATTGAGACTCCTGTTTTCCCATTTTCTTTTCCTTGTTACCAGCAGTGTGTGGGGAGGGGGGGAGATAAAATCCCTTCACATGAAATCATCTTAATGAAGGACCAGAATCAGTACAATTAACCGGAGGCACAGCTGTCCACCTTGCTGCGCACACCCAGGTCCCACTCTCCATTTCCCTGGCAAGGATATTTCCAGAATGACTGCTTGGGCTAACGTTCATAATTAAAGCTGTAAATCTTGACTCATTGCTAAATTTGCCTGCACACAGAGAGAGAGTAGGAGGGAAAAGGAGGAGAGTTTATGTCCTTCCCTGGAAGCCTTATTTACTAGTATTTTGTAGGTTTTCTTATGCTGGTGATGCTTAACAGACTCACAAAGAGACAGGTACTGAGAGCACCCTGGTATGGAGATGTTCTGGGGACCTGGCAACCATCACCAGTGTCGACCAGTTTCCCTTTTGCAGCAGAGCTCTGCAATACAGAAATATCAGTGGAGCCAGATGCCTTCACACAGGGTTCCCACATCAACAGTGAGATCTGGGGGTTGATCAGGAACGTCCTGTTGGCATGAAGCACAGATGAAAGCTTCAAAGTGAAATGTTTCACCATGCAAAGAATCATCCTTGCATCTTACAGCAGTGCTCTGGGAAAAGCCAAGTAGCAGCGGGTCTCCTAGAAAGATCCAAGAAGGACTTGGGGGTACTGGGGGACAAGAAGCTCAACATAAGCCAGCTCAGAAGGCCACCCTCATCCTGGGCTGCATCCAGAGCAGCGTGGGCAGCAGGTCAAGGGAGGGGATTCTGCCCCTCTGCTCCGCTCTCCTGAGACCCCACCTGCAGTGCTGCCTCCAGTTCTGGGGCCACCAACAGCAGAAGGACATGGAGCTACTGGAGCGAGTCCAGAGGAAGGCTATGAAGATGATCCAAGAACTGGAGCAACCTCTGCAATGAGGACAGGCTGAGAGAGTTGGGGCTGTTCAGCCTGGAGAAGAGAAGGCGCCAGGGAGACCTTCTAGTGGCCTCCCAGTACCTGAAGGGGCTCCAGGAAGGCTGGGGAGGGACTTTGTCCAAGGGCAGGGAGTGATAGAACAAGGGGGGATGGCTTTGAACTGGAAGAGCGGGGACTGAGATGAGCTATGAAGAAGAAATTCTGTGGTGTGAGGGTGGTGAGATACTGGCCCAGGTTGCCCAGGGAAGCTGTGGCTGCTCCTCCCTGGAAGTGTTCAAGGCCAGGTTGGATGAGGCTTTGAGCAACCTGGTCTAGTGGAAGGTGTCCCTGCTGATGGCAGGAGGGTTGGAGCTGGATGAGCTTTAAGATCCCTTCCAACTCAAACCATTCTGTGCTTCTGTGATTCTACCATCTGATCCCTTAGGAGGTTGGGGGATACTCAGGAATGATCATGGTTTAATTGCAACAAGTAATCTGCTGCCTGTAATGAATAGCTGCAGCTGCATGTGTTTTCAGAGCAAAACTGGTGAGCAAATCCCTGCTTGCTTAGTTCCGCAGTGAGTACCAGGACTAGACAGAGCACAGCTCCTGCAGGGATGGCCCCGCTCGCCCGGCGCGTAACCCAGTGTGTCCCCTGCCGCAGGCAGAACTCACACAGCCCTGCAAGTCCTCCTCTGGAAGTACCTTGGCATGTCCCAGTTATTGATAAAATGAAAGTCCACCATGAATACTAGCACCTAGGGTTTACCACAGTTGAGGGTTTAACACACTTTCTGATCGACCACCTGAATTTTAGATTTTTTTCCCAAAGGAAATGATGTGTTTAACTTCTCAGGAACTGATTCTCTCTCACATACTTCCGATGGGGTTGCTTGTGTGCAAATCTCTCCTTATCATTTGTCTGTAAATGTGGCAGAACAAGGTTTTATTAATGATTTTTGCAAGTCCATGGCACGAGGCTGAGTCGCTGCATGCAGCACACAAAGCCAGACACAGCTGTAGAACATGTCTATTAATAAACATGAGAAATCCTTACCTGTGTGAGTAAAAGTTGCGTGTCTCTGCTGAAGAGACAGCCCTTTGTTGAAACAGTGATTTATAGCTATTAGAATGATGTGATTAGCCAAGCTTGGAAAGCAGACCCAGAAAATCTCATGGCTGCCTACTCACATGATGAGTTTCACCAAGCATGGAAATGCAGGAACATTTCACCAAGTCAGAACTTTGGAGGAAAACATTTAATTCCAAGGTCAGTTCCTGACGATGCTGTTGTGAATTTTCAGTAGCAAAATTACTACATGATTTATAATGAAGTTTACATTGGAAATGCTAAAAGATTCACACACACCCCTCCCAAGGAAAAAGAAAATCAGAAGAAATGCTGTGATAAAGCCAAACGAGATGGTGTCAATCTGCCATCTGTTGTGCACTGTGGTTTCTAATGATCAAGGTGAAAACTTTGATAGGCTGTAAAAATAGAGAATGACAACATCCACTCTCCCTGCAGTGAATACTTTCAGCATAGTCAGTGTGAGATAATATATGCTGGAATTACCACTGGGTTCAGTTGTATCATGAGCAAACCTGAATACCTGATAGCCAAGGCGGGACGTTCAGCCAGGAGAGACATTATCATTTCTGGGTGCACCAAGCAAGGCTCTGTAGCGAAGATCTGATGAGTTTTGGACAGGAAGGAAGAATCCCTTACATTAAAGTAAAAACTGTCCTCCTCCAAATAACCCCACAGAGTCCCAGAGCATGCCATGAGCTGTCTGCTGATCGTTATGTACATGAGTAAATGAACTTTCATTTGGAACAGGTCTTTTGTGTGACCACCCACCCTTCACTGGGTCATTTTATTTATTTATGGTATCTCAATAATAGAATAATATGAGCTCATCAAACTCCTCATCTAGTTAAAACTCAGTGAAACCTCTTTGGCTGGCTACCTTCACGCTCCCATTTTGAAAGGCTTCAAAGGCAATGTTTTCTTGACTTTTCCTCCTAAATCTTCCTCAACACCTGTCCCAACTCAGAAGAAGTGGGTTTTTTACAAAAAACTCAATTTTGAAGCATGTGTTATTGCTGCATCTACTCACCAGGGCTGAGCTTCTTGTTATGATTTCTTCTTTTGAGGTGGTCACTGAGATGATTTGGCCTTGGAGGAGTGAGGCCACCCAGGCTTCAGAGGAAGGAACCAAGGCTTGTTGGTTCCTAATGAGCAACCCAGGCTTTTGTCTTCATCATTACACCCATAGATGAGCTGGGAGATACAAACTATGCAGTAATCACTCGTATTATATGTGGCCAGACAAGGAGCAGTGGAGAGCTTTTGTGCAAAGATGCAGCTATTTTTCATTTGCCTCTTCCATGGATGATCTTGTTCTCTTTTTTGACACAGCACATTCTGTCTCTACGAGTATCTGGGAAACACAAACAGGAATCTGTATGTGGATTACAGGAACATTATAATGATGCAGTGGATGGATGGTATACTGACTTTTAGAAGAAGATAGCGATGGATCTGGGAGCCTGAGTTCATTTGACATATTGCAAGTCTTGGGGCCAAGGTCAGCAGGTGCAGGTTGGGTCAGATTTTATTAACATAACTGATTAAACCCTGCCAGGCAGCTGCCAGCCAGAATCCTGCAAGAGAATGCTCCTCCTGCCAACTTCTCTGCTTGAAAGCAGATTGCAAGGCATAAATATGAACCCACAGCTCAGTGATGGATTCAGCCCATTTCATGAGGTTCAGCTCCAGCTGATGGGAGAGGTTGCAGTCACGGGGTGCTGGGCTCACCATCTGCACCATTGCCCGAGAAATCACAGGCTGTTACTAGTGCAGCCCATCGTATTACAAAGGCTGGCAGCCCACCGCTCCACAGCATCCATAACCTTATGGTGGGAGCCTCATCTGTGACTGGTGAAGGTAAAAATCATAGATTGAGGGGACTGTGCTGTCTGTCTGTCCCTCCCCCACCCCTCCCCAGTACCTGCCGAACCCACCAGCCATCATCAGCCAAGTTGAAGAGCAGTGAGGACACCTCAGAGGTGCTAAAGAATTTAGTTTTTAGGCAGAGCAGGGTAACCCAGAGTACTGCAAGAGGAGTGGCCACAGCAGGAGGCCAGCAATTATCTGCTTCATTTGGCTTGGACACAAGCAAATGAGTACGGGCTGGGGGCCAGGCAGGGACTATGACACGGCTGGCAGAGCCACTCCAGCCAGACCCGCTGGAGGTTAAAAGCTGGGGGGAGCTGAGGGTGCAGGAGTGCTGGGCAGAAGCTGTACCAGTCCCACTGCCCATGGACTGATGTACCCCAGGGCTTGGCTGAGGTCTGTACCAACGTGCTGCATGACCCAGTGTGCAAGAAGGGAATCCTGAAACTCTTTGCTGAGGGCAAACAGCTGAGGAAGAATGCTGCACTGGAAGAAAGAGAGAGGCAACTGCTGTTTGATCAGTGTGTTTCCCCAGGTTTCATCCTTGTTTCTCCCATTATCTGCCTACACAGGTGAAATTAGACTGAGGCCACCAAGCAGGGCAGCCTCACTGTTTGGCTCTCTGCTCTGATCACTTCTGTGGTGCTCCTGGGCGTGTCCTGTGCTTACCCCTTCACAGCTTTCAAGACATAGGGCACTAAGAAGTGGAGTCTTGCCCTGGGATATGGTGAGACGGACAGGGTCTCCCTTTCTGCCAGTGTGGAAGAGCATCCTCTGAATGCAGCATCCCAGGAACACAGCACCACAGAACCAGGCACCATTTGGAAAGCCTGCAAGATGTTAGATGAAAAACAGATGCCCCAGGAATAAAGAGAGAGATGTATTTATATACATATAAACATAAATAATATAAAGAACAATTATATTATTACTTCAGAAAGAGCTGATTCTGCTACTAATTAACTGTTTTCCAGGTGATAGCTGATTTTTTCTTTTTTTAAAGTACCCATGAAACCATTACATTGCAAATACCCTGAAAATATATCCAGGGTTCACAAGCTGGCAGAGAAAAAGGCTGCCCAAGGAGGGGTGTGCTGGTGAGCGGCGCACCACAACCACTGCACAGAAGTGCTGCAGGACGCTGCTGCAGTCGGTGCTGGCCCTGCGCTGCAGCACAAGAAGAGCTTTGGGTTCAGAGCTGTGCTCAGACCCACCCATGTGCCCTGAGCTTTCTCCCACTCTGCAGTGGGGTCATATTGAGTGACAGACCACCAGCTCCATGCCCAGTGAGCTGCTTGTGCTCGGAGGGCACAGTGAGCGCTTGCAGGAAAGCGGAGCTTTTTTAGCCATTTCCTGGTGAGTAGCATTGATGTGGAGACAGAAAATCCCCCCTGAAATCCAGCAATTATCCGGTACATGGGCCAGGGAGCCCGTTTGCTGTGCAGCAGTGAAGCCCAGAGCAGAGCAGTCTCTGAGCAGCCTCGCAGAGCGATCCTCCCTGCAGAATAACAGCACAGGCAGTCTCCCAAGCAAAAGCCTTAATGATGAAGCTGGTTTTTAATGGTCCCCTGCACAGCCATTAGTCCTTAAAGAGGATTTACATTACAGCCAGCTGCTCTGAAGATATTTTATTGGAATAGTAAATGCAGAGAGAGAAATGGTGGCTTTTAGTCTTCTGGTTCCTTGTGCTTTCCTGACCTGTAATTCATAACCCTTTGCGTCAGAGGTTACAATCTATCCTGGTGAATGCTCTGAGGTGTCCTCATGTTCCCTCCACTTGCCCAGACCAAAGCCACCCTTAGGTGCTTCCTTCCTACCTCCTTCCTGGGTGGGTGTCTGAGGGACCATGGGGAGCTTGTGAGAGCAGAAAGCCTACGACAGAAACTGTGACACACGTGAAAGCGAAGTCTCGCACAGTGATCTGTTAGACAGGAGCCAGAGGGAGCACAGGAAATGCCGCAGTACCAGGCAGAGGTGATCCTTTCCCTGGCACCTGTAGAGAGGACATGTGCAACAGCAGGGCTTAAACTCACCTCTTGCTTCGTTTTGTTTTGTGAGTGAGTGAGGGCTTGGTCTTTCCACTGCATTTATCCACAGGAGACAAGAAGATGGCTCGTTGTAGGATGTACCCAGGCACAACGTACCACAGAATGTGTGTATCACATGCAGCCCCAGGAGTTATGCTTGCTAATGTTAAATGACCATGGGGGCACTCACAGCAACACAGCAGCATATGGGCTTTTCTCCCTGCCCAGCCTCTGTGAACATTGTTTGGCATCTCAGCCAGGAGGCTTGGCCCAGGGTGTTGGCACTGTGTGATTGGAAGCAGAGGGAGGCTCCACAGTTGTTTCCTTTCCCCTAGGATGTATATGCAGAGCCCATGGGACTGGGATTGCTGTGCAGGGCAGATGCCAAGAGGACTTCGTGAATGACCCACAGACACTGCACAGATGAGGGGAGGCTGAGAGCAGAAGAGCCACAGAAAAATATCCACTGTGTCTGCCCACTGAGGTGTGAGCCATTAGAATTACACAGGAAGTTATTTTCCCTCTTGCAAGTCACGCCTGAAATCTGGTCTCATAAATGAGCTTGTTTTTATTAGAAGGAACTTGCCTTTACTGGGTTATAAATCTGAATGTGAATGCTAATTTTATTGCCCTGCATCTAGAGGATAACAGAAACACAAACATTACAATCCAGATAGCACAGCCAAAAGCACAGACACTGCGTCCCAGTGTGTTCCTGAGGAATTTCAAGCAAGACATGAGCACTGCCTCCTCCCTCCCTCCCCGGGTGGCTGCTCTAGAGCTGCTGGAGGCGAGCAGGACCTGCCTGGCACAGCTCACTGCATAAATCAGAGTTAAACGGTGATGAAGGATCAGTCATTTTGGGCAGTGTGATCCCACAGTTTAGTTACTTTTTGGAAATTCCTATGGCACTTGCTTAGGGTCCAGGTTATGGTCATAGGGCAGGTTGTCTCTCATATTCCTCTCTCCTGTAGCAGGATCAGCTGCAGCTACTGCAGCTCCTGGGTTTGGGTGCAGAGTGCCATGTATGGACCTGCACCAAGCACCATCCTGCTGTGAGGAACGACCCTGGTGAGGCTCTGGAGGAGGATGGTGGCATTAGCTGCTTCACAGCTCCCTGACAAGTTGTTCATGGAGCACAAATGCAGTTGCTCATCACCTAAATTATTTGTTTGGAACTTTTGCTTTGGTGCAGAGCTTTGGTGGAGAAGCTGTTGCTATATAAGCAAACAAGAAAACTACGTGATGTCAGGGCACTGTAAATAGCAGACTTTCACAGAATAAAAGCTCTTGGAGGTGCCTCACCTACTTTGCTGGGAGAAGTGGTCTCAAATGTAGCAGTTTACTCTGTCCCCAGTGCTCAAGTTACAACTGAGTCGACACTAGAAACTCTTCCTGGGAAAGCAATAAGAGTTAAGAGTTTAAATTTTTTTGGCCAACGTTTCTTTGCTGGCAAAAGAGATTTTATGCTGGCATAGCTGCATTCACATGACTTTTGCTGGAGTAAAAATGTCATGAAAAAATGGTATCCCTGAGGAGCATTGCTGTGCTGGCAGAACTTCTATCTATAACTCAGTCCTGCAGATAATTTGTGACTGTAACTATAGTCAGTGTATTTTTGCTGGTGTAACTTCTGTCATTTCTTTGAATAAACTAAGCCATCATTTTAGAGTTACCTTGGCAAAGCTTTCCAGTGCAGACAGGACCTATGTGTTGATTAAGAACAGATACACGGGCGCACAACTCGAGCGTTACAAAGGTGTTTTTGTGATGAACGCTAAAGACGCTGATTAACTCTCTGCTGGCAAGTGTTAAGGCTGTGAAGGGTGCTGACCCTGCTCCTGGGCAGGTACCTCAGCAGGTGCCACAGGTCAAACGAAGGAGCAGAGTTGTTCAGGGACTCTCATTACTGATCATGGCACGCAACGAAGTGCTGCATCGCCCCATATGGAAAGTGGCCCAGCCATTGTGTTGGTTTCACTGGGCCAGCGCTGGGCTGGCAGCCAACACAGCCATTCACTCACTCCCCCCCATCCCCAGGGGATAGGGGAGAGAATTGGGGGGCAAGGGTAAGGAGAGTCATAGGGTGAGATAAGAACAATTTAATAGTGAAAATAAAAGAAAACTTAAAATAATAATGATATTAAAATAGTAATTATAATAATAATAATAGTAATAAAATATGCAAATGAGTGATGCACAGTGCCATTGCTCAGCATCCACTGACCAAGCCCAGCCTGTTCCCAGAGAATGATCCCAGAGGAGCAACAATCCCGAACCGAGACTGCAATCTCGGGAGAGCGAGAGCCCAAGCGAAAGCCAGAGAGAGCAAGAGAGGAAGAGCCCCTCATGAATCTCCTGCCCATGGGGGACAGGAGATGGAACAGCCCCTTGGCAGAGCCAAATGGCAATTTAGCTTATTCATTTCAATATTCCTCACCCCTTTAGATCTTGCACTTGTAGACTGACAAACACAAAGTCCTTCACTTCCAGTGACAAAAATGCAAACTTTGATCTGTTATCAACCTTTCTCTCATAACAAATCCCAGCTGAAACCAAAACACAGCACTATTCCAGCTACTAAAAAGAAACCCAGCTCCATCATCAATAAAAACCCCGACAGCCCTTAAATAAAGTACAAATTCCTAGTTCTTCTGTCTCTTGATAATAATACCCAAGGCTGGTTTAAAGAAGTAGCTTATTGAAGTGACATTGGTTCTTTCAATATTAACTTGGGGAAAATAAAAAATTAATGTAAGCCCTGCAAGCACAGGCTGACACAGAAATGGCTTTGAGCAAAGGCATGGTGTTGGTGAGAAGCATGGAACTAAGGTCAGGGCTGGCTGCAGGTTTGTGATGGTCTGATCCAACCCATTTTGTTCAGAGGAAACAGTCCATGATTTTCAATGAGATGAAGGTGCCCAAGATGTTATCACCAAGATAGCTTGTTACCTCTGCCCTGCATCTGCTGGTGTTGTTCTCTGTGAAGCGTCTCTTGCACACCCATCTGCAGCAGCTCTCACGTGGTGTGCCTGGCTGCCACGGGTGTGCTCGCTGGAGTCCCTTGTTCCCAGCAGGCTCTGGAGGTACAGCATGCTTACATGGGAAAGCCTGGATGAGCAAACTAGATGAAAATATGTTCATTTAATGATTCAAGGGAATTCAGCTGCAAATTGGCAAAACATGGTGCTGCAGTGAGGTTGTATTTAGCTGGGGTATTTATCACTCTGCTACTCTAAAGGTTTTATTTTCTTCCTGCCATTAAAACAGGACACACTTGATGCATGTTTCAAAGCAGTTTTCAGCATCTGAATTTGCAATGGGGAAGGTCATCTTTTTCCCACTAGTATACCCCTTACAGCTCAGAGATGTGTGTTGATCCAAGGTATGTTGGTCAGTCCAGCTGCAAGACCTCAACTGATCTATAGGGCACTTCTTTTCTGCACAAAGATCTTATGTGCTGAACTCAGCCAGGATCTGAATGTCATGGAGACCATCTACTACTACAGTTACGTAACTCACTCCAGAAACCCAAGAGAAATGATTTATACTTCCATTTAGAGCCCATTTGTAGCTTCCCATCCAGAGGCATGCCTAAGCCTCCTCTTTCCCCATCTGCACTTCAAATGTCTCCCAATGCAAAAGTGTGTGGAGTAGGATCTTCCTCCCAAGACAGTTCTGAAAGCCAGCTTAAATTATGCTCCTTGTGTGAAAAATGAGTCACTAAGAACCACAACATCCTCTGCTTTCTTTGAGTAGCTTTAAGACAAGTTTTCACAGTATTTTTCTTTTTTAACTTAAACCAGAGAATTGATAAGCACTGGTTAAGATAATTTCCCTTTAAAAGGCTGTTTGTCCTCATCACCAGACTTTAAATAGGATATATTTGAGGGGAGAGGGTTGGAGCAGATAACTATAATCTCAATATCTCGCAGGTTAATAAAGTGTTAATGAGTTGATATTTTTATGTGGCATTGGTTACAAAAGTCTGCAGTCAAAACCAAGGCTCTGCTGCCCAAGGCAGATGTCACACCAGTCCCTGAGAGCTACACAATCAAGTGACTGCTTCCATCCTGGGTCCCTTCCCCTTGCTGGAGAGGGGCACTCTCTTGCTGGAGTCAGACAGCTCCTGACTTGGTTGTTGAACTGCTCTGTGGCTTCTCCTGCCTACCTACTCAGGAGAAACCAGATCTGCACAGGATGGGAAGGACCTGCCTTTCTCTGTGCATGTGCCCAGCTCAACCCAGTGCTGCCAAATTCTGACATGGCTTGTAAGGAGAAGGGCCAAAAGCCAAGGACTGAAGCCCACCAGAGAAGCAGTTGGACCACCATCTCGCTGGATCTGCCAGTCTGAGTTAGGGCAGGAGACAAGTCAAGCAAGTCCTCCAGCCTCACAGGCTTGTGGTCCAGAAGTCCCATCTCCTGCTGGCCTGCTCTGGTGCTAGCCACTGGGCCACATCATCCGTGCATCCAAAATGTCTGTTCAGGAGTGGACGCATCTCCAAGTTCAGCCGTCTGTTCTCAGTCCCTGTTGGCATAGAAACACCTTTTCCAATTAACCTTCTGCAAAATGTATGCACACTGAGATATTCTGCAAACAAATGATCTTCTCTTTTCTTTCCATCTTTCTTTCCCTTTTATCCCTTTAGCCTGTGAGAATCAGGAGTCAGGAGAAGTGTGAATCTGGATCTTTTTAATTTTGGAGCATTTCAGACTCTCTGCAGGCTGTTGCCAGGCTGTGTAGCTGCTCCCTACCGATAGTAATAGGCAGACAAAACACTCAGCAATCAAATTTCCTCTCTCATTCAGCCCTGTCCTCTGTGTGTTTCAGAGAAGAGAATGAGAGCTGGGCCTAATGACTGTGTAAGTTGCTCAAAGCAGAAAACAATCAAGTAAGGATTAGTAAACCCAGGGCTTTTGAAAGATTAGGACAGGATCCTTAGAAAGGGACCTGAACTGTTGCCAAGGGCCCCATCCTATTGGAAAGAGTGAGTCCTGCATTCCTATCACTGCTCATCAGTGCCAGACTCTTGATGGGCTCATACTGCCTTTGCCAAAGCTGGAGGAGAATGTGTCCTGGGCCAGCTTTGTCCCTTGCTGGAACTGCTAAATTCAGAAGTCAGGAAGGCAATCCCTGGACTACCCATCTCCTCTTCTCCTGCCTGTATCCAACCCCTTGGCAATACCCATCCCCAAGGAATAACCGTTACATTTCCCTGAAAAGAAAGAGAATATGGTCCTCCTCCACAGACTGATGGAAAGGAAAATTGCTCAGCTCCCAATCCTTGGCCTGAAACCCATCAAGGGAAGGGCTCCCAGTGATGAGCAAAGCTGATTTACTGGAGGGAAGGGAGCAGATGAATACTTTATCCTTCACTCCAGCATCACACACTCTTGTTTGCTCCTGTATCGCTTTAGTCACTCAGCTCCTCCTGCTCCCAGGATGGATCTGGGCACAAGCAATGTCTTCAGGATTCACAAAGAGTTGAACCAGCAGAGCTAAAATGTAAACCAAGTTTTCCTAGGTCGTTCCTAGGATAACAATATCTTCACCATGTAATATCCAGCTGTGCCTTTGGCTTGAAGAAAGGAAATAGTAAGAGGAGATGATCTTAAAGGTCTTTTCCAACCAAAACAATTCTGTGATTCTATGAGATTTTCCAGGGGATATGGAAAACAAGTACATTCTTCTTTTTGCTCCTGTGAAGGTTCAGGGAGGCTTGTGGTATACCTAAAATGTGGAACAGAGGAAAAGGCAATGAATTTCTTCTCAGTGCATAGTTTTCTAGCTGGTGTTGGATATAAAAAATACATACATCAAATGTGGCTATTTATTGACTCTGAGAAAAGATGGTGCACGGTGCACTTTGTGTTCCTGCCCAATTAACCAGTAGAAAATAGGATGTGTGGTAGCTTGTGTGGCATGAGGGTCTTGAAATACCATTTAAGTGTGTGGCATCACAGAGTGAGTGACAGGCATTTTTAACCCGAGTGCCTGCAGACAGTGTTGACTGTCTGTGGTGCCCATGGAGGGATATGAAATTACAGCTGATCATGGAGGTATGATGACATTCCAGCATGCTGCCATTTTCATTAGAGTCTTTGTCAAAAAGATGGATACAGGTGCTGTGTACTGTTCTTGGTATTAAAATAAGAAAAGGATCTTTTTTTTTTTCATCTTCTCTTCTCATCTTGGCATTAGCTATCAGAGTGAGCCATCAGTCAAACGGCAGTGCTGATGGGTCTTCATTTTCACTGTATACTTTCACTGACTTTTGTGACAAAGATTACTAGACTAGAAAATAGTGTGCCATTAATCCATTCCACTGGCAATGTTAGGATTCAAATGGAACATGGAAAATGGCACAAGTTGTGCCTCTCCAATGAACAAAGATAGTAGCACAAGGGAACGAAATGACTCAAAACGAAGCAAAATTTGGCTGGGAGGTAAAATCCAAGCAATCCATCTCACATTGTGTTCACCTGTAGCTCTGCTGTTTGGGTCCATCATTTGGAGTCTTGGCTCTGTGGTTCTTGTACCATGTCCAGCATGATGGGGTGCCAATCCAAGCTGCACCCTAGGTGCGACTGTGCTGTAAATGCTGAAAATAGATCCAGGCTAATATGTCTGAGCAGGTATGCCTGTGACTCAACAGAGCTGAAGGATCTAGCAGGGCTCTAAAATACCTCATGACAAGGTATGAAGGATGTACAACTACATGAAAAGTGGCATGAAAAGTGTAGTGTCTTTGCAACACAACAAGCATTGCAGCCAGCAGCTCTAGTTAGGTGCTACAACAACCTGGTATGTTTAAGGCACGTGGATGAAGCAGACAAAAGCTACATTGCAGTGTCCTTGGCAATCACCATGTCCATCTGCCTTCATGCTTCTTCCAGAAAGGTTGGATGTGTTCTCAGCAGGCTGACTAGGACAGGCTGTCAGCAGGGGCTGGGATAAGGCTCAGGCAGAGCAGGACACATCAAGTATTATCAGCACACCCTCTTCCTGCGAAGGCTGCAGCAAAGAGTCTTGCAGCTATAAAATATCATTCAGCTGTTACCAGCCTGTCACATTAGCTTCCTGATGGTACTCAGTTCTTCTCGTCTTTCTGATCTCACAGGTCACTTTTCCTAAATCATTCTCCTAAATACATAAAATATTGATTCTAATAAATAGGGGGACAGGAAACTTTTGAAGAACAGGGTTTTTTAAGCCTTAGGGCTCATATCAAAAGGTATGTGATCTGGGAGATCTTAGGTCCCCCTCCTGACATCCAGGAAGAGTTAAGGCATGGACTCTAAACTCTGCAACAGTAAAAGACTCACTTCCCTCTGAAGATCTTTCTGCCTGTTCACAGTCAGTCACACTGCAGTATCCATGTCTCCTCTCCTGCTGCTTTTATAAACAGTAATGAGGGACTAATGTTGCTGTCAAATAATAGATCATTACACTATATCTGTAGGGAAAAAACAACCTTCATAACAGCTAATGAGTAATTCCATTGCATTGCAGCGTACAATGTCTGAGCTAGAGGTAAGTGTGGCCGAGAAATTCGTGTGTGGACAGCCCTAAACATCTGATCCAAATGCAGCCCAGGTGTTCTTCTGTGACGGAGTTGGGATCTTTAGCTCTGGAGATCAAAAGGCCTCCAGCCCTGGTGACCTGTTGGTCCTGCTTCTCTGCTGCTTTCTGCCTTATGCTACTTCCTCAGCTAGTGCAAGTCCACAGAGTTCAGTGAGGAAACACTTAAAAAATTGAACAAGACTTTCCTATGATTTGCTTGTTTGGCCATCTCCTTTGCTATCTGTTGAATCATAAATACTGGGTTACTGGTGGCTTATATTGCCTTCTGCCACTCCGGGAAGAGGTGCTCCCCAACTACCCTTAAACAGCATTGTTGCCCACCCTGTCTCCACCCAACACCAGCCCCAGCCTTGCCCTGTTGGCACTCAAAGTACTGCTGGGTGGGGATCGTTCCCATCATGCCTGTCTGGAGGAAAGGAGATGCGCTGGTGTCCTGAACACATTCCCTTTCTGGGTCACTGGAAACTGCCTCAGGAGCTGTAGTGACATCCAGAGCTGCAAACTGGGCAATGAGATCTCTAACCCAGATACTCCATGTGCAAGCTGAGTTGACTGGCTCAAGTTTGGACATCTGTCATGTCCATCTTCCTCTTGCCGCTCCATTTCCCTGCGCTGCAGGAGAACCAGGGGTCCTCAAATGTGGAAAGGATTTTTTAGCAAAGGCTGCACAGCCAAAGTTTTGATGCCTTTTCCTACACAAGGTCGACAGGCCAGCCTAGAAATAGGTGGGAACAGTGAAAGGTATGTCTGTTTTCCTATTTCTAGCTCCCTTTATGTCAAAACCCAGCCCACCAAATGAACCATCAGACACCTTTCTCATTTGCAGATCCTTCCTCCAAAGGTGAATCTCTATACACTCATGGGCATGGCTGTTTCCTTCCCTCTCTGCATCTACCTTAGTGCATTTTAGCTCTTCACTCACTGATGTCCAATTTTGAAGTTCGTAAATTACTTTCTGTCAGTGACCTTTGGACCAACCCCTAGGATGGTACAGTCTCAGAGGAACAAGTTGGAGCTTTATTCTTTATTTTAACGGATGTAAACTCTAGCAAATTTCTAAACTTTGCTTTTTTAAACAGAGGATGATAAGAAAGGTTCTTAATGGAGCTGTACCCGCATACCTTGCATACACAAAATCACCCATTATGATCCATTAGTATGTTACCAGAGTGAGACTGAAGATCTTGATCTTGTGTCACTTCTCATTTCCCAGCTGACCTATAAGCTTCTCTAGAGATAATTTTGTAAACATACATGACAGATTGCTGAGAATGTGTATTCATTGCTTAAACCAGTACATCCAAGAAGCAGTCCCAAGCACGGAGCGGGGAGAGGCTAGCAGGTTATGCTGTCGAAAGCCTTGTGGGATTTCTCCGAGCTCAATGCATTTTGAGTCATGTAATTGGTATGCTAGTAGTGGATCTGTTATAAAGAAATGGGCTTCAACATTTTCAGGCAGACTTTCTGTATGTAAATTTTTGCCAGTAATTATCACATGTAACTGAGGAGTTTTGCTAATGATCAAATAAAATAAATGATCCTGTTTATTTCTTTCACTCTGTTCATTATAATGTTTTGCTCTCAAAATCCAATTACAGATAGTTTGGCTCTGTGCTAAGTTTTGCTTCCAACCTCTTCTGTAGGTCCATTCTCAGAACTGTATTTCAGTAATCTGTTGACAACACTGCAGTTTCTTCTGGACCACTAATTTATAGGCAAGGAAACAAATGGCTCTTGCAGACAGTAGGAGCAGGAGAGTAAGCAAATCAAAAAAGCAGATGGTAAGTAAAGCCACTTAGTGTGATTCAGGTTCTTAAAGAGAGTAAGTTCACTGCATTGAGCAATTCCAGCATGTTATGAGAAGCATCTATCCTGAGTAAAAGCTGGGCAAGGCACGGTAATGACACCTGACTGAAATTCAGAAGGAAGCAGCAATGCAAGCTTTTACAGCAAATGCTGAGAATCACTGGAGACTGAGCACAAATTATTTTGATGGCCAACAACTCCTCTGAAACAAGAAGAGTGTGTCTGGCTTCTTTCTTTGATGAATCAAAAGTCCATGTTCAAATCTATTTTTTTCCCCCCTTAAGTGAGGAGCTGTAGGTGGGAAGTGAAGATCCCTCATGAAATCTCACATCCAAGTTCTCCTGTGCAGGAACTCACAGCTTCTTCAGCCAGAGGCTTACAGTTAGGGCATGTGCAGGGAGGAAACAGCAAAGCACTGGGCTGGTGAAACCAAAGAGCAGAGATCATGCCTTTTATTTCTCCAGAGCTTCCAGGTCATCTGTTTATTTCAACCTCTTTGCTATCCAAGTTCTCCTGCAATTACCACTACCTCTTGTGAACAGCCCTACAGTTCACTAGCCAGGGGGTGAGATGGCAAAGGTGAGCTGCCAAAATATTGCCTACAAACAACCCCAAGCCCCTCTCCTCCCCCTCTATGCTAAAGAAAGGCTGGAGAGAGGCAACAATGAAATACAGGTGTTAGCAGGAAAACAAAAGTTAGCTGTAGAGAAAGAAGAAGAGAAGTGATGGAGAAATGCAGGTACTGGAAAGTCCTAGAGGGCAGAAAAAGTAGAGAACCAGGAGGAGAAACCACTTCTGGGGTCTAACTAGGAAAAAATACCTCCTTAATAAGGCAGAGGCACACAGCTTCCAGCCTCCATGTATTCCAGACATCAACCCTTATGATCAGAACACTTCTGTGTATTACAGGACCTCCTTGAAGTCACTGGAGATGTTCCAACTTTCTGCTCATTATCTTTTTCCTCTCTGACCTGGATGTGGCTGAACTCTGAAATAAGGGCTTCTCATCACAGGGTGGTGAAAAACAGCACCAACAGGTAGAGGTGGGCAGAAATCTCTCACTGGCTCTTGTTTAGGATGTACACGGTCAAGAACAGGGAGTTTCTCCTGGAGCCTTCTCTCTGTGGCACTGCCTCCACCATCCACCGCAGGCCAGGCTTGGCCCCACTGATTTTAGGAGGTCCTGTGAAGGTGGCCTGTCCTTGCAATGCCTGCTAAAGAAGAACTTTTATCTTCACTGCTGCTCCGTACTTCGCTGCCGTTGAGATTACCCCCAAAATAGAGGTTGTCACTAAGGAAGGTATTTAACGTAACATTTGGACTAGACTCCCTTTGCTTTGGATAAGGCAGATGCCAGCTTTTACAGCATTTCTTTAAGACAGTGGCAGGGAGGGAATGATGTTTTCCTATTCAGAGAGGCTTGATGAAGCAATGCACCTGCAAAGTAGAGGGATAGAAAAGCTTTTCCTTCTTTCTAGTCCCCTCCCAGCTGTGGCAGTACTGCACAAAAGCACACACAAGCAAAGATTATTCCGTCAGTAGTAGCACTGAACCACCTTGTCCTCGAGGTGTGTTTCCATGTACCACCTATGTGATGTGGAAGGGAATAGGAGAGGTCCACATGGGACAGGTGGTGGCTGAAAACCTAGGACCATTGCCTCCTGGCATATCCCTGAAAAGCATCAGCTGTAGGAAGGGAGTGCAGTGCTGGCTCTCATTTACAGAGAACCCTTTGAAGATGATAGACTGGTAGCCAAGTCTTACAAGTTATATTTTCCCTCAGAAAGAGAGAGAGAAATTACCTGGCAGCCTGTGTATTTTAGCTGGGTAGTTCCTATTCTCCTGCACCTCAGCAGCTGCCCTGGATCAGGCAGCCCCTGCCTATCCCTGCCTTGCTCGCTCTTTCAGTTGTGGCAGCAGCCACTTTCTCTCTGGGTGGCATTTCAACTTCCATATCTACCAACGCTCAACTCTGCACCTCGATCTGTCACCTGCTCAGGGTGAGTGGTTTTAGCACCCAGAGCATGGCAGTCCTTGCAGCAGTAATACAACTATCTAATTTCCCAAGCAGCCTGGATGCCCAGGGTAGGTGTTACATTAGTGATGGTGGCTTACATGACCTCACTTCAATGGGACGTCGTTCCTCAGTCAACATCACTGCCCTTGGCACTGGGTTGTTCAGGACATCCCCTTTCCTGCTTGACTTGTCTGTAGCTCAGACCTCTCAGAGGTTATTCATTATTTTTTTCCCCATCCTCTTCTTTCTCAAGTCCTCCCAAAGCAGGAGACGATTTAAACATTGTTTTTAAGGGTTATTGTTGGCACAATTTACAAATGGCATTGAACGCTCTGATCTCTTGGTAGGCAAAGAAGAGCTTGCTTGTGGCTTCTGCAGAGAAAAAATATTGGTGTGCTGGTCTTGCAAGATCACTTCCTTCACCACAATGGTTGTTACTCCACACTACCCACCCTGAATGCAAAGCGTTGTTCTTCACTAGTGTGGTCAAAACCTGGAGTTCTTGGAGGTCTGGGGTAAAGCTGTAGGATATAGTGCAATATTAAAGCTATTGTAGTGTTATTACTTAATCAGTTCCTGTGCAGTTACATTTCCTTGAGCATTTTAGTGGCAAATTCATCAAGTTTAGGGAATCTCAATGGATCTCAATGGTTTGGCTGTGCAAAGAGTGATGAAAAAAATGCTTAAAAGCCTGGTTAGCTCCCACTGAAGTTGGGAAGAAAATTCCATTAAGATTGGATCACAGCCTGGTCCATCAGTCCCAAAGCCCCTTCCGTAAATGTAAGTGTGTCAACCATGGTAGCCTTGTGCATGTATGTCTGTTAATAAAAATTAAGTGTTCAACTTATCCATACAAGCTACTTCAACCACGTTTAGCATTTCAGAGGTGGCCACCAAGGTGTGTTTTGCAACTGTTATAGTAGTTTCTTCCAGCCCAAACTGTGTGCCATACCTAGCCATGGCTAAGCCCAGCGCTAGCCAGAAGATCCTGTGGAGGAGGAGGAGAGTACTGCTTTCAAATATCTTGAAAGTATTGAATTATTGCAGGATTTAATGTTCAGTAGATGAAATTACCCTTTCAAGTGACCTCAAATGTAATAAAGAACCAAGACTAGTCAGTGCAATGGTTTTATTGCAGAAAATCACTAGATGATGTACTGTAGCAGCATAAACTTGTAATAAATTACCTTGAGTAATGAACCATGAAAAATACCAAATTGTGTATTTCTGAGGGAGAATGTCTGTGGTGGGTAAAATACACACATAGATCCCTTAAGAAAATTGTAGGTGTGATTTAGTTGGATTTGTTATTTCCTACTGAGACTCAATCATACTGTGTTGACTGCAGTGATGTCTGTGGCAAAATTCCCACACCTAACAGTGAGTGTAGAATCTCATTGTTGTGAATTAGTGGAGAGAACCTGTCCATGTCAAAAGGTATGGTCAGGTATCAGAACTACCTGCTTTTTTTTTGGTTCATGCTTTCTGCAACCCCTTCATTTTGGGGTTTGGTTCTGGTTCAGTTATTTAGATCCTGCTTCATTGTCTTGCTATTTCTCCAGAAAATATATAGGGCTGGCTCCACAGCTCATATAAATATGTGCAGCTCCATCACTTCAGTGGAGTTACACTGATTTATATCACAGCTAGGAGATTCTTCCTGAGATTCATCAGTGTAACTGCTTCATACTAACTGGTACGAGGGAGGATAAAATGCACAGTGACTTTAACTTCACTACAAATCACCGTTTTCGGTGGGGATTCTCACTGGGAGATGCATTCTGCATTAGGAATAAATTTAGCCTTTTTTTTTAGGAAAATGTTGGCCAGGTCAGGCTATCCCTTGTATGAGGGGATTTAATTCCTTTTCAGAAGGGCAGGCAGTGGTACGACTGACATATGCTGCAACTGCAGCAGGGTTTCTTGGGTTGATGTGCATAGAAGTGCACTTGTAGAGTGACCCAACTGCACGTGTGTTGGAATGACAACACTGCAAAGGCAAACAGGCTATGATAGAGGGAAGAGGGGAAAAAGGAAAACATCTTATTTGTACCTAAAGTAGAGCTACATATGTGGACAAAGTTCACTGCTGAGCAGGAAAGGCAGAGAGGCTAAAAAAGGAGATGCTCTCATGTTGTAGTTGTGCATGAGAGTTCAGAAGGGCAACGTGAGGACATCTCTACAGCTTGTACTCCTGGGTCTTGCTCCTCATCTCCATCTGTGTCATACACCCACTGAACTCAAAGCAAACCCTGTATAATTAAGGAAAATTCTCCGTCTACAAAGGAGCAGCTGTGCAATGGGTGTCTGGTTTGGAAAGGCCTGCAGGTCACCTGCTGTCCATGCCACCACTCACCACAGGTGCTTCCTGCCAGTGCTTTGAAGTTGGAGCTGTGTGAGAGCCCAGCTGCAATGTGCCACCAGCCGAGCCCGGGCTGGGGACACCCTCCTCAGGGTCCTGGGTGCTGGCAAGTGTATCTACATAAAACACACTGAGAGGCTGCAGAGGAGATATTTACTTTCTCATACCATAGTTGTGTAAATTTGGTGTAAGCCATGGGCAGCATGGAAATTTAGCAGTGCTGGGTGAGCACAGCTGAAGTCCCCAAACAGCTCCTGCTCTTACCATTACCTACAGGGGAAGTGTCAGTGATTATTATTGTAGAGCTAATAGGGCATACAGCCATCTCCCAGCCCCTTCGTATGGTGTGTCATAAAATTCAGAGGGCTGACTCTTGACTTAGTTAACTGAAATGAGAATAATTTTGAATGCAAAGATATTGTAATTGATATATTATTTTTATTTGTAAAAGATAAAGAAGTGAGTCTGAAGTAACATATCAGATTTGAATTGTCTCACAGCTGGGTGGATTCAATCCAGACTATTGAGGAGATTAAAGTCAACATCAAGTCCAGCATTTTAATTGTCATTAAATATTTGTACAGCAACTAGAAGCCATAGGTGATAGCAAATTGCTAGCATGCTAGTGCTGCTTATCTGCAGGAAAATCCCACCCTAGCTGGAAGAGGGCTGTAATCAAACTAGACAAGATGGACAAAGTATACGTTGTTGGGGCAGATGGGAATGGAGGTGTGGAGGAAGGGAGTCACTTGCTCAGGGTGACAGAGAAGGTCTGTGGCAGAGCTGGAGACTGAAATCAGATCTTAAAGACAGCACAATCATTCAGTGAGCTCAGCCCAAAATGGTCTAATTTTTAACTACAAAGTTAGCCAATCATCCAAACAATTTTCAACCAATGTGGTAAATTAGCAATTAGTTAAGCTCTGGAAGAGTTTATGAAGGGGTGTGGTAAATTCTATGCTCATTGCAGTTTCTGAGTTGAGGCTGGATTTCTTTCTCTTTGACATGTTCTGCATCATCTACAAATTCCTGGATTAAAGCTGGGAAGCACTGAGGACATTTCAGAGGTTTTATTTAGGTGAGAGCTTGAGCTGGGTGACAGTGATGGCAACTTATGTCTTCCAGATCTATGAACCTGGGAGATCTTCTGAGTCCTGAGCAAGACCCCAACCATAGGCTCTCTGAAAATCCATTTTAAAGAAAGTTCAGATCTTTGACTTCATGTCAGGGCCATTGCTAACAGTAACTTGAACTAAATGGATATAAACTCCCATTTTTCCAATTGTAAATCACTGAAAAAAGGAAAGACAGATGAAACTTTCTAAGACTTCATCTCTTTTGACAACCAGGCAAAAGAACGTAGAATTTATTCCTGTTTTTATTCCCCGTGAGACAATCATTGTAAGTGACCATAAGCAGACAGCAAAGTTTTGGGTTTACTTTATCTTTGAACTTCACCTCGTGACTCTGAGGATGAGTGTGAGAGCAGAGAGGTTGGGACATGGACCAGACACGTCACTGCTGCCTGCTTGACAGAGAGCCATGAAAAGTATTCTTATTTGTCTCTAATCCCCGCAGCACATGATGATTTACTGGCATTAATCTATCTGGCCATAACAGCCTCAGAGCTCACAAGTCATATGTTCATGCCACTGCTTTTTGTAAACATGTATTTTAAATATGCATTGATCGAGCGTGCACTGTTATTATTCATCAAAATGTTCTCGTCTCTTAACATTTAATAGCAATAATAAAGATTAATGCTGAGCTCCAACACGGAAAAAGGCTGCACGACTATGCATTTATTTTGTAAGTTTAATTAAGGCTGTTTGTTACGATAAAAATTGTTATTGTCTTCTCAAGTGCATCGTAGCCAGTGTGAAATAACTGGATTTCATGCTGCAGCTATCTGAAATGGCACTGGGCTGGGATTACTCCAAAGGAGATGATACCCTAGATGTGTTTGTGTTTATATATTTTTGAGTTGATGAATCATAAGTAAACACAGTTACTGCAGCTTTCTTTCAGTGGAGATAAATGGGTGGTCTGAACTTGCTTTGGTTCATCTCCCACTCTATGGGTGCCACTATGGGTGACCTGAGATAAATCATTTACCCTCTTGGGACTTTACCCTTCAGGAACTTGTTGGATTGAACCCAAAATTAAGGAAGGGCTTTTAGACTGTAATGAAAGGGGAAAAAAATTGTTTATGGGTATATTGTAATTAGTCTTTGACATTATTTGAAGCAGAAACCTGGTCTTATGACGGGCTGGAAACCACCAGGTGATGAGTCAAAGCATTTCTCTTTCCTCCAGCAGCACTGTGGCTGAGAGTGACATTGTCCAACCTGAGCCCCTGTGCAAGTGGGGGACACAGGGGTGCTCCTTGTGACTGGGAGATCCAGCCCTCCTCTCTGAACCCAACCAAAATCACATGCTGGGCTTGATTGATGCATTGGAAAGGAAGGAGAAAGCTTCTGTCTCTGGAGAGCTGCTCTCCTCCTTTCCTGGACAAAACTTCTCTCAAACCCCCAACACTGATCTCAGCCACTGGGTCTTGTAACCATTCCCCAAACACCAGCAGAGCCGTGAGTGGCCTTTGCCCTTGCATGTGGTCCCCTGCCCCTGTGCCAAACCACAGGGTGTTTTCAGACAGCCCCAGCACCTCCTCTATGCTCACCCCCAGTAGGACCAACTCCATCTGGTGCCTGTCCCCTGAGGGCTGTCACATAGGAGCTCCCAGCACCTCATCCTCCATGGGATTTGGAAGGCAGTGGTCTCTGCTTCTGAAGCTTCACAATCAACAGAAATGGATAAAAACCCTCACGTTTTCCATATGTGTCTGGCACTGAAATCTCTGGCCTTTACCCTTGCAAGAAGCAGATGGCATATCCTGTTACTGCAAATAGGTTTCAAAGTAAGATGTATTTGATTTGCTTTATTTAAATCAATAACTCTCAAATGTACTTTGGATTTGCCATCTTGGTAGGCTCACTTGCAATTGGTATGAGTGTATTAGGTTGCAAAGAAGCAAGGATGGTCATAAAAAAGGACACCAGACATAACTTAGCACTTTTCTCTTCCCCTTTTTTTATGGTGCAATGCAGTGTCTGTACCTGCCAGCCTTTTAGCTTTCCATCAGTGCTACCAGTCCACCTCCTTCCCAGCGTGTTCAGAGCTTGAATGCAAATTTACAGCTTACAGCTGCCTTACAGAGTAAGATAGTAGGTTTGAGAATGTTTGTTTGGCTGGAGCTGTTTTCTCAATGCAATATTCCTCTGGGAAAAACTATCTTTTGGCTCCACAATAAAAAAATAAATAAAATTCAGCAGATCTAGCTTTATCCAGCAGAGGGCAAAGCCACCCACTAGCAGCTGGGCTGTCCAGGAGCCCCTTCCCAGCTTCATACCCTTGGCTCCCTTAAAAACAAAATGAAATACCCCCCAGACCCCAAGGATGGTGCATGGAAAATGCACTGTTTGGAAAACAGACACTTTTAGTGTTATTATTTTAATATTTACTATCCTTGCACACGAGATGGGCCAGGACTCTTGGTAACTGGGCAGGGTGTTTTCATCATCTGTCATTCATCAGCCTTTTCTCTGTGTGTTGCATTTCATAAAGTGTGAGATTAAGGACCCTTTCTGCTGCAAGACCAGGAAACAGAGACAGCTCTTGCTGGAAAGAACATGAGCTGTGAGTAGAGCAGGTAAAGGGTGAGGAGAGGAAGCATGGGGAAGAGCATGGCCAAAGGTCCACCCAAGGAGGAGCAGCATCTTTCAGCCCTTCTGCCACCTTACAATATCCTTCATTTTATGGCTTTTTATTGCTTATCCTCCCACCCTGATCACCATCTATATATTTCTGTGCATAAATAGCTCATGATCACTGCATCTGTCCACTGAAAGGGGAGTTCTCAGGGTGAAATATTTTAGGGCCAGGCTGACTCACTGCCACTGTGGAGATCAACAGAAGCAAATGACATCCTGCTCGCCATAAAAGTGTAGAAATTGGGTTACAATCCATCTACCTCGGTATGCCAGCTCCAGCTATGACCAAGAGCATTAGTGGATGCTCAAGCAAATTGTACTAGGAACATCCTGATTAATTAGTTCACAAAAGGTCTTGTCCTAATCCTAAATTGTCAGTGATCACCTTGCCCTGTACAGCAGAATATTTTGATCCTTTCCAAAGCTCTTTGTATAAACCATTGCTAAAAGTTATTCCTTCCTCAAATCTGCTGAGTTCTTGGCTCAAAAATGAGATAATTTCTATCTGTGTTTTATAAAGTTATGATCAGATTCTAATCAAAACACTAACCCCAAGGTATTTCCAGATGCATTGCCAATAACTAGCAGAGACAGTAAATACTATTTGATACCTTAGACCTCCTCCAAGTCTGATTCCCATTGAGATGAAAGCCTTCGGGCAACCAAGAATTTGGCTCCTACACTGACACTGCTGACAAAAATCTAATCAGAAATAAGGGTGGGATTCCCAGTGGTTCCCAGGAGATCCTTGCCTGGCTATGAAACGAGAATTTAGGGTTTCATTTCTGGCAGTTGTCTTTTGGAAAAATAAAACTTGACATTTTAATGTGGGCCCTTCATACAAAAGGAGTTTTAGAAAGCAGAGAGATCTCTCAAGCCACACACAAAAAGAGGAGAAAGAGGGAAAATTAGATGGAGGAAACATCTGCTAAAGTTTTCCTGTTATTTCAGGAATGTTTGTATAACTCAAGCATTCCCTAACTCTTTTCATATCACAGACAACATCTTCGCTAAAAGATGTTCTCATGTCCCACTCCCCATCACATAACCTCTCTCCTTGCTTACATTTGCTTCCACAGAAAAGCAATAGCAGGAATGTACTTAATGCATCTGAGTTTTGTTTTCATGGGGCTGAGCCGCTGGAGATGAGAAGGGCGTTGCAGCTCGTTCATCTCCAGCACGCTGCTGGCAGCGGTTTTGCCAGCCACAACTGCAGACCCTCTGAATCTCTTCATCTCCCCTTGCAGCTGCTAAAGCACACTGAATTATGTGGTGCTCCATAACCTAAGACTAAAGCTCTCCAAGTCCATCAGAGAGAAACCCCCCCAGCCCTGCAGAACTGAGACAGCCTTGTGTTTCTTGTTAGAAAATTAATGCAAAAGGCTGGTCTCGTTAAACTTTTAGTAGCAGTTGGGTTTAGATCTGTGCATAAAAAGTGCTGAACACTGGTCTGATTATTGAATTTGCTCAGACCTCGCTGAAATTGTAATAGATGGAGTGCATTACATCTAGGATAAAAGGTAAAAACTCACTTGGATTGTCCTGGTGCCATCATAAATGAATCATCACTTAGCTATTAAGACCCATGCTCGATCATGCAATTTAGAGCATACTGAAAAGAAGCACTGGCTGATTCATGCAACGATATCAGAGCACAGCACATTTGCCTGCTTGTTTGTAGTGAAATATCCAGGAGGTTGGATGGAGTTGGATGCATTTGGATTGCAAAGCTGGAAGAGTGTTCCTGCTAGGTGCACCAACCTACCTTCAGACTGAAAATTTATCTTGTGTCCAAGCAGAAGGAAAAAAAGAAAAGCTTCAGTCATACATTTTATTGGTCACCAAGGGATAGGATATGCCTCTAGGTCATCTGATATCTCTTGTCATCTCAGGTTCTGACCTCTCCACTGATGCTGGCCATGCTGTCACCTGAAATGTGGATACATGCCTGCTGGAATATGGACAGAAAAGACCAAATTGTTTCAGTTTCTTGAGCAGCTTTCCGAAACGACTCCCTTAGCTGAGTTTTACACAGTAATGTGGTGTCTTGGTCCTATTACTAATCCTCTAAGGGTTTTCCCCTCCTCCATGCCTGTACAAGAGACATAACAAAATCCATCCTGTAAGGAAATTATTTTTTTTTCTTGCTGAATGAGAAACATATGATATTAACCTTTGGGGAAAAATACATCAAGTTTTACATTTGCTCCTACAGTAACATTAGGAATTGATTTTAGGACAGACTTCAGCAGTACTACTTAGTACTTTAGCAGTACTGTAAAAACAGGTATCAAGTTACTAGTATGGGAATCATTATGGTCTAAATAATGGTCCCATAATAACAGACAGTATGGGAAAACCTTAAATAGACAGTGATTATGTATGTAAGTGAGAGCATGTAATTTAGTGTGGGAATGGCTGGGCTTAACACCTGTATCCTTAAGTATGTTCATCAAACTTATTTCCAGAAGCCTTAATTAATAAATTGTGTGATGTTTTTCTTCTCATTAGACAGACTTAACTCCTTGTTTCCATTACCATTACAGGCCAAGTAAGGCACTTCCCTCCCTTGAGCCCAAGGACTGAGTAACCATTTGACATACAAAGCCCTCCCCAAAAGCTGCCTTTCCTCTGGCCCCCATTTCCAAGTGGGAGCAATGAGATGGAATGGGTCTCATGGATGAAGGGTCCCATCCAGAGCTGCTCTGGAGATCATGGGTGGTACAGAGCCTACGGGCATCAGGCTGTATGGATAAGGAAGAAACTGAGTATTGCTTCCAGTAAATGCCAAAATATTGTGCTTATATGTAGGTTAAAAAAAAAAAAGAAACTAATGCAAACTTACATCTCCCTTAACTCCCACATGTTTCAAACACCAGAAAACACTGTCTGCTAGTAGTTGTAAGCCTCTTTCTAGCACAGATACTGCCCAAATCCTCCTTCTCTTCATTTTTCCCCACTGTGACAATACCTGTGTGCTCTCTCACATGCAGACAAGACATGGCAAATCTCCTCTGCTCACACAGTTGCCTTCCTGCCGCACTTGTAACTGATTCCTGTGGAGCTAAACGCTCTTATATTTATCCTGAAGTAAGGTAGTTTGCCATGCCACTAATTTCAAGGAAGCTTCCCACGATTCTCAGTGGAACATGTAGCACAGACCCTTATAAAAATCACTGCAACGTGGGATCAGCCACTTAGGTTGTACAGCATAATGTAATATAAAATAGCGTAACAGCTCTTAGTTTCCTTCACGTGCATGTTTAAGGATGTATCAGTGCACAAGACTCTGTATTTCTCTTTTGAATCACAGAATCATTAAGGTTGGAAAACACCTCTAAAATCATCCAGTCCAACCATCAACTCATCACCACCATGCCCACTAAACCATATCCCCAACTGCTACATCTACACATTTCTTGAACACCTCCAGGGATGGTCACTCCACCACTTCCCTGGGCAGCCTGTTCCAATGTCTGACCACTCTTTTGGAGAAAATTTTCCTGATATCCATCCTGAACCTCCCCTGGTGCAACTTGAGGCCATTACCCCTTGTCTTATCCCTGGTTACCTGGGAGAAGAGACCAACCCCACCTTGCTACAACCTCCTTTCAGGTAGTTGTGGGAGAGAGAAGGTTTCCCCTCAAACTCCTCTTCTCTGTGAACATGAATGGAAGTAGTAATCCACTGGCTGAATTAGAGCCTTTGGGTAAACAACAGGGACCCACTGAAGCCAAAAAAGAGTTTGCAAAGTTTTCTCCCCATTATATGCCTCAGACAACACTCCTCTGGAAATTAAAGTCTGTGCTAGATACGAAAACCAATTAAGGAGCATAGAATAATCCAAATCTTTAATCTAGGAAACATTTTGCTGTATTTATTTTTTCCCACAACCAAACAATCTTTAAGCAGTTGGGTTCTGCTTTCTGTCAGGAGCAAATGAATAATCTCCACTGCTGCTTCTCTGCTTTAGAAAGGTTTGTGTCAGTAACAGATCAGAGAATGCGCAGAGGTTTCTGATCAGTTTGCGGCTGATGTTTGTTTGCATTGTTTCAGAGTTCAGTCATTTTCTTAGATATTCTTCAGATATCACATGAAATAATCACCAGAGCCCACAGGAGAGCTTGCAGCTTGCCTCTGCAGGGGTTTTATTCTCAAAAAAGCTAAAACCCTTCAGCAAAGAGCTGAGTGACTATGCAACGTCTGTCCACATGTCCTCCTCCAGCTCTTGGCCACTGATCCTAGTGAGTGGTGTGCTTATTGATTTCTTTGAAAGATGCATCTGGAGTTCTAGCCATAAAACAGGTTGGATCTTTAGTTTAGGGCACTTGGGGTTATTTACTGCATTGGTATGAATTGGAGATGAAGGTTTTTCAAAAGAAATTGAGATCTGAAAAGTAATGGCCCTGCTTATAATCATGGATTATGCCCCGGGAAGTGATTTACTGCACATCAGTTTTCAGATCTGCAGGAGCCCCTCTGGAGGCTGGAGTACAGACAGGCCAGAAATATGGGAGCAGGAGGAGCTCCAGGATGCCATCCAGGCAGAGACCCACTGTGGTATTGCCCTGCTGCGCAATGAGCCCCCTGAGCCCCCTCACCAGCACCACATGGATCCAGAGCTGGGGCATTGATGTGGTGAAGAGGGACTGCTTATTTACTGTTAGCAAAACTGATGGATTATTTAAGTCACTCTCAGTCCCCAAACAGTGTAAATCGCATCGCAGACGTTGCCATGAGAAAGCTGTTTGGACAAGCAGAGGGGTTGCCAGATCCAGAGAGAATTTGTGTTATATCCTTGTGACAGCTGCAAATTCTGCTAATTGCTATTGATTGTCAGGAAGTTTTATTTGACCAGGTTGTCAATTCAAGTTTAGCCATAAAAATGTGTATTTCAACTAATTTGATAATCAGTGGTCCCCTTTGAACATTGCAAACACTTTTGTGAATGGGCAGGTTGAACACTGTGCTATTGAAGCTGCTCATCTAGCACGTTACTCAGTGGAGGTAGATCACTGATCCCCTGAACAGACTTCTCAGTTCTTCAGCTAAAGGTGGTATTTTTTCTGGAGGCATATTTGGACATTTTGTGTTAGTCATTAATAATGCAGAAACTAAACAGCAATTAAAGTGAGAAAGAAATATATGCTCTGGTTTGTCAAACTGCTGAGCAACTGCAGTCCTAGTTAGAGATAACAGATGTTGTGGGTGTTCTGCACTTCTAAAATATCCTTCCTATGGTCCTTAGGAAAACGAATGGGCCTAATTGAAATGAAGAGAGTCTTCTGTTTTATGAAATATATGGATTTGTTTTATTGACTCATTAGTAAACTAATCCATTGATCCTCAAACTCTTGGATCAATGGAATACATGCCCAGGAGTGTTTTGGGGTTATCATGGCTGTTAAATTCAGTACAGTGATTGGGTTGTTTTGTTTTTATTGAATTGCTTTGCTTTGTCTGTGAACATTGAACACTTCCCAGTGAACGTGGAACAGGGGATGTGGAGGAGAAAAACAAATGCCCTTGGCCACTCGCCACCATGAGAACAGCCACCTTCCACCTTAGCATATGCCATTCTGTCACTGCTCAGCCCACAAAGGGTTTAGCTGAGCGTGGCTCCTCTTTCTGAACTTCAGGATTTTCCTGTTTCCCCTCTCCCACAGTGTGTCCTTGCCATGTATCTGCCTTCCTTTGCCATTTCAAGCAGCTCTGTGCTTGCCAGGCTGATTTTTCACAGCAGGTGGGTGAGTTAAGTTTGGAAGGGGTTAAGCTGTGCCCTCTTTTCTCACTCCTGCAGTGGGAACGGAGCTCGCTGCTTTCTCATCTCATGTAGGATTGTACGGTTAAACATGACGGGTCAAGTTCTTCGGTCTGACCTAGCTGCTCTTGGCCCAACTCTGTGAGCAGAGTGGTTAAACTGGTTTTAGGTCACCCTCTCAGCACTTCTCATTTTGGCTCAGCCTTTGTCTGAGATCTGGGGAGAGATAAGGGGGTCTTGGAGGCTGCTGGGGCTGCAGGGGCTGTCAGCAGCCTCAGCAATGGTGTTGGAGTGGTGATCATTCTCCCCAGGCAAGACCAAACTGAGGGAGGCTGTGAGAGCCTGAGCAGCGAGCTGTGGGGCTGAGAACCTTCAGCTTTTGTTTCCTGCCCTCCCATCCAGGTTGGAGACATTTTAATACCATTCATAAGCCTTTGGTCCAGTTCAGGAGGGCTTGCAGAGCTTGGGCCCATTTTGGATATGATGTAACACCCCTGTTTGCCTTGCTATATGATCTGGGTTCTAGTTTGGACTGTTCTGGAGTGAAACATCAGGCATTGGAATGATTCCTCCAAAAAACCTGAGCCTTCCTTGAGAGCTCCCTTTGTTTTCTGGGTCTCAGCCAAACTTCTGATGCTGCAGGAGTTTTGCCTGCTGTAAGGATTTTTGCTTCTAAAAGCTGCTCATGGGTAATAGACTACTTTCTGCCAGCATGGACATCAGCTTTACTTTGAAAATGCCTGTATTATTCTTCCTTATTAGACCGCAGAAGATGTGATAATCTGCTTTAACACTCTGAATAAGGAAACCATGGTATGGGCTGTGCAGTCAGTCCCCTTGCTTCCAGACCCAGTGCCCTGAAAACAGGCTGGTTACACCTGTGTCTCCTGGAGACCAGCATCCCACAGAGCTGGAGCTTACTCAGGCTCCTAAATTAGAAGTAATTTTACATGCTCTTACTTTTTTCCCTTTTATCACAAACACTAAGGAAGTTGGGTGGTCTTCGATCAAGATATGTTGATTATTTACAGTATTTTACTGTTGTAAATGTTTAACTCCCTTCTATGTCCTGGCTAGGATGATAAAGTGGCATTTTTTGCTTGATCTTTTCAAAGATTAGGATCAAAAGTACTTAACACAGAAGGATGGCTTTGCTTATTTCTTCAAATGGAAGCAACAGTTTCAGGCTTTAATCCAGTTTATTTGCAGATCATGGCTGAAAACTGGATTGTGAATGTCTGTTGAATGCCAAAGTAAAAGCTGTAAATCTTTGTCCTAAGCAAAAATAACTGACTTAAAATTAGTAATTTCCATAGAAAAGGAGTCCTGTGGTCTCGCCTGTTGACCCAGCAGTGTCTGGGAAAGTTTGATGATCTTGTTTTGTTGCATTGGGTAGAACAAAAGTGGCCTCATTAGATACAAGCTCCATATGATAAATTGTAGATCTAAAAATATCCATCACATTTAGATGATGCAATGCAACCAATTTTCACTTAGGAGAAGAAAGAGAGGAAATTGATAGCTAACGATTGGATAAGTCATCTGCTGAGACTTCTGTGCTGTTTCTGCTGAACATTAAACACAATTAATTGCCTGTGTAAAATGCCATGTTAACCAGCCCCATACCTAGGTGTGCATTAGGATCTGTGCATGGTCACAGAGCTGCAGAAACCTGAGGGTAACATTGCAAACTTTTGCTGTCAGCTCTATTTTGCAGCCTTTTCTTTTCAAAACAAGGACGGCAACATCTATGCATCATGTTCTGTGGAGCTAAAACACTTTTGGTCATTTTTTGATTGAATGTTCTTCCACTGACGGTGACCTTTAGAGATTTACAGATTCGCTGCCTTGTTGTCATGCTTTGCAAATGATTCACATGCAGTGGGGTGCACTGGGTGAGGGGGGTCAGGAACAGGCAGCTGTGTGGTGTTGGACATCCCGTGCCAAGGATGCAGTTAGAAACTCATGGAGGCAGGCTGGTGGCCACAGGGGAGGGAAGGGAGCCACAGTGTGCCTGGTTAGCTGGGACATGCCTGAGGACAGCAGTGGTCACAGCAAGCAGTGTGGATAAGGACTATATAACTCCTGGGTTTTGAAAAAAACTGCTGAGCCAAACTTCCCACCCAGCATCTTGATACACATTTCCAAAACAATCTCTTGCACTGAAAAGGACTAAGGAGCTGGAGACACTTAAAGAATGAAAGCTTATATTAGGTGTGACAGGTACAGAAACTTGCAACTGAAGAAGCTGCCGTTGGAAGCCTTGAGGTCAAACACAGCTAGTGAGATCTCACATCTCATCCAGGATCCATGTTTCAAACCACTGGTTGTTGCTTAGAGCCTTGCTGAATGCCTCAACCTATTCCTACCATCAGCAGAGGTTCCCCATTGCAGCCCCAAATGGGATTGGCTTTGGGTGGGATTGTCCACGCTGCTTCTCTAGCATTAATTCATATAATTCACATGCATCAGATGTCACACCAGATACCCAGTTTAACCCTTCTGGCCCCACAGTTCTAAATCCTTAGCTCTATTGGCAGTATGTGGGGTTTTTTGTCTGTGTGCCTCCTGCAAGTAAATGGTTTTGGTATCACTATCGATGTGTATCATTTCCTTCAACCCCGTGCTCAGTGTGCAGCATAAATCAGCAGAATTAATTAATGATTCTTGGAGTGCACCAGTGCTTCCAAGTCTTTTAATGCCTTCTTTTAAATAGTTAGTGCATGAGCAGTGTCATAGCCAAGGATGTGAAATGCCTTTTTAAGTCTGCTGAAGCAATGGTCATGGTGTGCATTGTTTATGTGGGTGATGGCAGTCTGCTGCCTCTAAATTCTTACTCAGTCTCCAGCCATTTACTGCAGGCCAGAAGCTGTAATGACTAGGAAAGAAATTTGCTCCGTTTGAGACAGAGCTATTAAAAGAAAATTATTCTCCAAGTAATTCTTATCTCACGACGGGATTGCTGAATTACTGTGTATGATGGGAAAGGAAATTGCAAATGTGTTGGCTTTTCTTCCCATTACAACTATTGTTTTATTGCAATCGTCATACATGCACGCACATATTTTTTTAAAAATATTTTTTTAAAATGAAACTGTTCTGCCTTAGGTACTGAACATAAGCTAAAGTCAGCAAAATTAAAGAGCAGACTGCTCAGACAGGTTTGCAAAGGTGAGCAGGAATGGCGATTCCTTCCTTTGGCTGTGTAAGTGTGCTTCCCAGGCACAAGCAAGTGGGAGGCACCGAAGGATAACATCTCCGTGCTTCTAGGACTACCTGGAGAGGTAATTCTGCCTGGGAGAGACAGCTCAAACAGTCCCATACAATGACCCCTCTCCTCATCCCACCCCAGGCTGTCACCAGGGTGTAAATCCGTAATTAGCACACAGCTGTCTGGTGTGGGGGTCTGCAGGTCAGTCCCACAAGCTAATCACAGCTGGACGCCTTCCTGTGTGAACTCATCTAGGTGTTCCTGCTCCGGCAGGGGGATTGGACTAGATGATCTTTCGAGGTCCCTTCCAATCCCTAATATTCTGTGATTCTGTGATTCTGTGATCTCCAGTGAAGGGTCCTGGCTGCAAAGGGCTATCAGTGCTCATAGTTTTATGCTGTCCCATAGGCAAAAAAGCCTTTTTGGTGCCTTCTCACCCTGGGGTCAGTTTGCATCTCTGCTCCAGCCTGATTCCTGTGTCTGAGCACCTGAGGTGCTGCTTGGTAGGGCCAGGAAACACCTTGCTTGCCCCCACTGCAGACATACATTGCGACTGAGCTGCGCAAGGAAAAACTGTTTTCACTTACCTCTGGTTTTAGACCAAAATACTAAATCTAAATGTGCTTCAATTTCTATCGCAAATGTCCAAGGCAATGGTGTGGAAATAATACGTAGCTTAAAAAAGAAATCAGAAGAAATGCTTTTCTTGACCTCTTGGGTATTACAGAACATTATTCCACTAACACCTCCCTGCAGCAGTTGTGCAGGCAGAGCTTTTTGGTATCGTTCCCAAAGTGTATACCAGGTGCTTGGGATTTATCAGAGAAGAAATGGCTGAGGGTTCAGCTGAACACAGCCGTGCCATCGTTCCAGGTGTGTGCAGCCCAGAGGACACTGACCCAGGAGTCTGCAGCAGCCACGGCACTGAAACCTTTTCTTTTGACAAAGGGATTCATCATCTCTTCTCTTACCTTTAGTTTCCTTCTCCAAAAGCTTCTGCATGATAACAGGACACAAATGTGAAATCAGGAAACTGCCTGATATGCCCTAGTTGACCAATTAATCACTGGTCCATGCGCCTGTGGTGATGGGCCCTGATAAACAGCAGTGCCAGTAACACTTCCCCTTCCGACTGCTCATCTCTTCCAGAACCCCTCTCCACACGCTCAGCCCCTCTCCTCCCCGGCACAGCACAGCCCTCCCCATGGCATTGCAGCAGCCAGCTCAAGGACAAGCCTTGAGTTTCTCTCCAGAGGTCCCTCTGCTAAGATGATGGACCATTGTCCTGCTATAATGTGCATTTTTGCACCTAAGTACACAAACCCCCTATAGATCTATACGTGCAGGTGCTTGTTATTGGCTGGGGTGGGACACCCTCCGGCCCTGGGAAACAGAAACTGGCTGAAGTGAAATATGTGCCAACCACCCAGTTCGTGTCTTGATCTGCCTCCCAGATGAGGACAAGGACCCACATCGGTGTGAAACCTTTTTGCTAACCTGGCTCCTGCTGTAAACGATGTAGGAACAGGAAACCATTTTCCTCCTCTTTAAAGTTTTGGTGTAATTTGAGAGTCAAGCTCTATGCAGATCGGAACACGTTAGTAATGTCTGGAAAGTAATTATGGCATATATTATTATTTTAATGTTTACTAAGTGCTGACAGTATAATATTTTTATTAAAACTTGAGGGAGGGTGAAATATGCACCACGAGGCATAAGGAGATGAAGATAGTTTTTTGAAACCACTCATTTATATTTCAATTTTACAGTCACTTTCCTGTGACCTACTTTTAATCCTATATTGCTTTCTTTGTGTCTCAAATTATGTAAGGTGGCTAATGATTTTAATTTAAAGTTCTTTATGGAAGAATGCAAATAATATTTCTGCTTAGTGAAGGCATGCTGTGAACTCCTTATTGAAAAGCAATTTATCATTGTATTCAAGAGCAGTGGGAGAGGTTGAGCTTTGCTAGAAGCTGGAAGTCTTTCTTTTCACTTATTGCTATCATGTAAGAGCAATATGCCAAGGGTTGTCAGGAGAAGATCTCTGTGTTTAAAAAGGAACTGATGAGACTAAATTCCTTTTGGCCTTTGGATTTTTTTCTCTCTATAATGAGAGGAATCCACTAAAGTAATTTTGCAAAATCAAAGAGCAGCACTTGCAATATTTTTCAGGTCTGGGAGGTTGGATAATCTAATCCAATTCAGATTTTCTACTGATTTTTTTTTTTTTCCTCAAAGCAAACTTTCTGTCCAGTGTGCATACTCTTTGGAGATTCTGCAGTCTTTTGTCACTTGTCACCTACAGGAATGGATTTCTTTATGGAAAAGCATTGGTGATAATGGTTTAACTCATCAACTGGTTGTCAAATTGATTATAGGCATTGGTGAACTTGATGATTGAGATGCTCCATGGAGATTTGAGTCACAATGTAGGTGAACTGCTGAGGTTAGGGTCCTGGAACAAATGTTTGTGCTGTGTCCAGACTAGTCTTTACCATAACATTTGATAACTCAGGCAATTGGCCCATGACTATTTTAATTTAAACCAGGACCATCGACTTGGGATAAAAATCTATAGCAATATAATTATATGAATGTATGAACTTTGAGACAGCTGAGGGACACAAAACACACCGAGAAGCCCACAGTCTACAAGAAATTAATAGCTAATAGGTGGAGTTCCCCTGACATCTGGATTTCACTACACCGAAGTGTTGTGGAAATCTGACTGGATTGCAATTGCAGGATTATATCCTATCCTGTGGCTTTAGCTAAAACTCTTTGGTTTTATACTTTGTTTTAATTCCTAGGTTATTAATTGCCAATACAGATAGGATGTCTTAATGTGCTTGAGCTCTCCTTCCATTGCATTCCATTAGGAAGATATCACTACTTTTCAGCCACACATCATTAAACATTTCAAAATATATCCAGAAAGGCAGTTGTATATACGAGACACATTATTACAGGTAATATATTTTGTGAAGCTGCACAACCCCACAGATAAGGAGGCAGCTTGTGCCCTCGCCGCTGGCACGGGCGCGGTCAAGGCTGCATGCAGCAGCCATCGCTGTGTGCCTACTAATGCACATCAGAGCAGTTAAACACAGTTCAACACTTTTCCAACTTCTTTTTCTCTGCCTTTCCACCCCCACCCTTCAGACACCAAGGTTGCTCACTCACCTTCGCAGGGGAAGAAAGAGATTGCAGCCCAAAAGCTAAAATCCTTGGTCAATACAAGGATAGATGCTTCACCACCTTGTGTAGTTATCTGTGTGAGAGTGAAGCTCAAAGGCAGTGAGGTACAAAACACAACCAACCTCCTCGATGTGAGAGGGTGGAGAATTGAGCCCTTAATCCACGCTGGGCTGTCCAGGCAGTGCTCACATTGACGGATTTTTGCTTTTCACTAAATTGATGAGCTTTACAGTGCTGTTTCAGTGGTTGTCTGGGTTCCAGCAAGTCCTGTATCTATTACCAGCCATTCTTCTTATCCTCAGAGAACCTCTCTCAAAGTTCAGTGCAGGGAAGTTGCCCACAAGGTAGTCTTATTATAGCCAATACAAGTATAATAACAGGCAGCAGGAGAGCAGATAGGCTCCTTACGCTGAATGAGAGCTCAGGAGAGATGTGATTTCTTACAATAGGGTACAGCAAATGCACCACTGCCCTCAGATAGAAAAATCACCAGGCAGTCAGTACCCTATTGAAGGTATTTTATTTTTTTTTCCCCAGCACTTGTGCATCTGAGCTTTCTCAGAGACTTTTTCTGCAGCTGTATGTCAGATTATATTTAACATCATTGCCATGCTAAAGGCAAGAAGTCTCCATTAAGATTCCTAGCTGGGCACACACGCTGGCATATTAATTTTCCAGCCAGTATAGTACCACTGCATTAAGCCACTGGGCAAGCTTGAATATATAAGGTCCTCGAGGAGTCAGAAGATGCTCTCAGGTGCTTCTACGCTGCATAGTGCAGCCCCCCCAGGGATCAAGGCTCAGCAGCACAGAACTGGTTTGGGTAATCAGAGCAACAGCAGCCTGGGAGGGGGGAATCTGTAACGGGTGCCCACCTGAAGACTGTGGTCATATAGTCACAGCACACAGAAGGGACAGAGCACTGGGTTGTTGTAATAACAAAGAAAATTGCCTTTTTAATATTGGTCTTTGAGGGAAGGTGAAGGGAAATTTCAGTTTGACACATTTTTCCCAATCTCCTTTCCTGCAGTGGTGAAGTAAATGATCTCTGCTATTTTGAGCTTTATTAGAGGGCTTATCACACACTTAAATGCAATCCTTCAGATTGGGAGAAAATGTCTACAAATCCTGTTCTTTAAAAATGCTTTGAACCCTGGTGATTTACTCTTTCTAACCCATCCACACACCTATTTTTTATGTTTATCCACTTTAAATTGCATTAACACCAGCAGTAGAGCAGTTTGCTGTGCCCAGTCTGGCTGTGTTTGTCTGTCTGTCCTGCTGTCCTGGCCAGAGCTGTGCATCACACTGCCTGCCTGCAGCCGGGCAGTGCTATTTAAAGGTTTTTCTTGAGTTGATTACTGTAGCTAGATTAAAGACTGACACAGCTAACACTACTTATTTTGTCCTGGTAGATTTACTGTAAATCTTCTCTAAAAGTCATATTTAGAAGGAGCCTGGTGGTGTGTTGTGTCATATCTCTAGGACTGCAGCCAGTACTAAAGTACGGGGTACTCAGATGTGATGTTCTGGGTAGTTCTGGGAGGAATCTTCTCCCCTTTCCAACACATGCACTATTACACAACCATCCTTGATCCCATGGGATATTCACCTGCATCTGATGGACTGGACATTGACTGTGTCTGAGGCAGAAAATGGGATTTTGTTGGGAATTTGAGTGAAACTATCAAATCCTACTCCTTCTGTCTTTAAGAGCTCTCTCAATGGCTGCCTTTCTTCCTTTCTATTTACAAGTATGAAAGAGCAGCAACAAGAAACGCTAAAACCTCATGGAAAAGGAAAAGCATCAATGTGTGACAACGCCTTTGCAGCCCAGCCCCGATCTAAGCAAAGCGGGGCGTTCCCACAGCACACAGCCAGTCTGTGATTAGAGAAAACCCCAGGATTCATTTTAATCCCAAAGCTGTTACTTTTATTTGATAAATAAGCAGTTGCTCTTATATACCAGTGAATGGTGTTAATGATGGCAATAACACTCCCAGGTGCTAGCAAACAAATTGTGTATTGCAAAGGGTGGATACTGAGGGATTTGGGGAGGGGGGATCACAGTTTAATTAACTCTGCCACAATGCAGCAGAGTTTTGTGAGCCCAAGACAGTGTGGACATCAAAAATCTCATGTGTCCCCAAGGGAGCCGCAGGATGCTGATGGTGACCAGACTTTTTGTGTGTCTGTGCATCCCCAGGCATCACCACCCAGGAGGGACCGCGGAGGGATGGGGAGAGTGATGGGACCCATGGCAGTGGCAGCGTGGAAGGAGAGCAGTGATCCATGGAATGGTCCTGGAGACATTGGAGAGAAGAGGAGCACCCTGGAGAAGTCTGAATGTGTTGGGGTAGAGTTGGGTTCCATTTCACTCTTGGTTTGATAACACAGGAAGCCTTACATCGGGATCAGCATCCATATGGGCAAATGCTGTGCAGTGTGTGCAGCTCCCAGGGAACCCAGCCCCAGCCACTGGCAGCAAGGAGCAAAATGGGAGACATTGGGTTTGGCAGGAGCTTGGGGTCCCCTGAATGTGTTCTGCTGCTGACATCACCCAATAAAGGCAGTGCAAATACACAGTTTTCAACGGAGTTTTATAATTAAGGCGCAACATAGAAAAAACCACTCAAACCATCCACATTCAGGTAACTCCAGGCAGAAGGAAAATTCCCCTCCTGATTCCCTCTCTCCCAGAGCAGCTGCTTCATTTAGCTAATTCAGGCACCTCCATTCCCTCTTGGCCAGGTGCTAATGGATGGAGATGCTTTGCAGAGGGTCTGAGTCCCAGCACATGCTGAGACAAGTGTCACCTCCCCTACAGACACCGACTTCGAGCAACTGCCTGGGGAGGGAGATTCAGGGAGCCCAGAAACCTCCTTACTCTTCATTTGCTCTTCAGTTCTACACGTGCTGCTGCAGCAGAAAAAGCCATCAAGCCTCTCAGAGGGAGCAGAGATCGATGCCATGTAGATAAAACCAGCAGTTGGAAAACTTGGGGTGAAAGTGTAATTCTGTGAGTGCTTCCAGCTCGGTTTCATTCAAGTCCTGACACTGAGGTTTTAGTACAATGTCAATTTTAGCTTGAATTGTCTGACAGCTCCTCTTTGTGAACAGGAGCAGTATTGACAGAACGGTACTTTTTGAAAGAAAAGTGGGGTTTTTTTCTCCCTGGAGAAAATAGACTCCATGTGTAATGAGATGATGCTGTTTCTTTTCCTTTTGAACTAAGGCTGCTTAAAAAGAAAGCCTGATAGCTGGCTTTCATTACACTCATGGCTTTGAGTTTTCTGGAAGAATAGGTGTTAGTTCTAAGATCTGAGCACACAGTATTTTGGGGGGGTTCCCCTTGGAGTTACTGCTCAGGTGCCTTCTCTGGGGGGCTGGATGAAATGTATGCCTTGGACAAGTCCTGGCTAAATCCCAAGGGTCCCAGGCAAGAAAAGATGAAAGTCACTGCAATTTTTAATGTGGCTCTCATTAACTATCCTCCTGAGCTGAAGGGGACCATGATGTATTAAGTGGTATAAGTGGCATAAAGCAGGATTTGACCTGCAAGGTGATGAAGCAGTCCTTCACATGTGCACTGCTGATATCAAAGAGGCCATTGCCCCTTCCTGGCCTCTCAAAATCTGCTTCCTAAACACCAGTTTACTGTCCCTTGGACAGATAAAATTGTTTATGCTGAGAGAATCCAAACTGACAACCCCAAATTTCTCTGCCAGGCTCCTTTTTCTTCATCACACTGATATTTTTTTCCCATCCTGCCGTTCACGTCATGCAACAGTAAGATGCAGTGAGGATAGAGCTGCTATCAGTGAGTTCTGAAATCAGGTTATGATGGGAAACTATGAAGGCAGCGTGGCTGTGACACCTCTGCCACCTGCAGCTTGGAGAGGGCAGGTGGGTGGACACAGCGGGCATCCAATTTCCACCCACCTCGTCTGCCTGCGACCTGCCTGCTGCAGGGAACTGCTTCCTTAACAAGAGACAAATCAATGGGAATATTTGACAACCCCTTATGTAATGCTCTGAAATACTCTTTCTAAGTGCAAGGAGATCCAGAGATAGAGAACTCAGTATTATAATGAAAAATGTAATTAAAGTTTTGGTCAGATTGAATCCATTACATCTCTCACAAGTACCTGGTATTGATTTCAGCCTCAACCCCGGGGATATGTAGTCTGATACATCGGAAACCCCGCAAGCCGGAGCCTAAGCCCAGCGTGCATGCCATTTGTATGGCTTCAACTGAAGAACATGCCTCCAACCAACTTCAACTCCACAGGATTCATATTTTATTGACTCTGAGCAAATGCAAGTGAGTGGAAACTCTATCTGCCACAAGGAAGATGGCTTTGGAGACACAAACTGTAAATGGAAGGGAAAAGGCTATTTTGGCTATATTTTTGAATTGGCAGAAAACTGCAGCAGATTGCATTATTCAGTGGGTAATGTAATGTTAATGCAGCCTTGTAGCCGTGGGGGGAGAATTTAAGGTTTAATCATTTTGTAATGCACTTACATTGCCCATTTTAGATTTGTCAGCTGTCATAAATGAACTGCAGTTTTATCCTGGGACTATATATAGAATTACTATATATATATTTTTCATCTGCAGCTTATGCAGTTTAAAGGAAGAAAAGAAAGGAAAGAGCCAGGACTGAGTGAGGAGGGGATGCGCCCTCGGCTCTGCTCCATTCGGAGAATTCCTCAGTGCCTCCATGCAGGAAAACGCTGCCTTTGCCTAAGCCTTGGCTTAGGTAGTTGACATTTTCCATAAAACAACACCCATTTTCAGCAAGCCATTTAATGTCATGGAAAGCAAGGCAAGAAAATGCTGCATTTAAAAATATAGCCACATAGGGCTGGCAGTTGGTGAATTTCTGCTTCGTGTTTGTCATTCACAAGCACCAAACTCCAGGAAGTCCTCTCCCATGGCATCACTCCTCACCAGTTTTATTGAAAAACCATAATATCCTTTTGCATTCTGAATTCTGACTAAAAGCCACCCACAACAGGGCTTTTCTCTACCTACTTGAGCAGTTCTCAAACAGAGACAATTCCTCCTTCGACTGCTGAGTCCTGCTGCTTTCTCCACTGCATCTCCTCACAGCATCACTGGAAATCTCACGGTGCGTTGCAAGCTGCCCGAGCGCTGATTAATATCCTTGCCAATAAAAAAAAATAATAATAAAGAAAAGTTTGGCAAAAGGATTTGCTGCTCCTATCAGCTCGAAGGAGTAGTTGAATGTGTTTGGTTTTTTGGGGCAGCCACTTGAAAAAAATCCAAGGGAAACTTGAGAGAGCAGAACGTCCTGTTGATCGTAAATTTCAGGTATTCCCATTGTCTCATCTTTTAATCAAATTCTTACTCTGGAAACGATTTCTGCAGGGAGTTTTGCCTTGACTGTTCTCTTCACTGCTACATCCTACAGGCCAAGTGTTTTTTTTTTTCTACAACAGTGATAATCAATGTTTTCTAAGAAGCAAGAGCACCCCTGTTTTCATCCATAGCATTCACCTACAAAGAGCATGCTAACCAATACAGAAAATGCAGTGGATCCCCCCTGCAGGCCAGCCTGATTTATCGACTGTGCATCTGTTTCATATAAAGTGCGCCGAGTAGAACAAAAACCTCCATTCTAGCAAAACCAGGACAGTCTCTTTAGTTTTCAATAAATCATGTTCTACCTGTGGGATACCTTGTTAACGACTGTACACTAAATCCAGAGGCGTTTTTCCTTTTTCTTTTTTTCCTTTTCCTTTTTCTTTTTTTCTTTTTTTCTTTTTTTTTTTTAATTTTTAACTGTCCATCACAAATGTTCTGAGTTTCTGGGGCCAGCTGTGGATGCCCCATCCCTGAAGGCATCCAAGGCCAGGATGGATGGGGCCCTGGGCAGCCTGATCTAGTGATTGGCAACCCTGTCCACAACAGAGGGGTTGGAACTAGATGACCTTTAATGTCCCTTCCAACCTAAGCCATACTCTGATCCCCCTGATGTCCCACCAATTGAGTGGCCCTCCCTGAAGAGGACTCTGGGGAGCAGGAGTTGGAGCACAACAGCTTTGAGATACACGTTCCCTTTCCTCTTGTGTTTTTACTGGATGATGTGGGGTCTTGATTTTTGACAAAGCCTCATGTTCCCACTGCAATATAAATTACAGTGTAAAAATATCACAGATGGGATGAGCTAAGTCCTTGACCTTGTTTCTCTGCTGCAAAAAGCCAGGTGGTGCTTCTGCCAGTTTCTCTATTGCCAGTGAGGAATCAGGCACTTCCCTGTCATTAAATTGCCAGTCCTTTGTCCCTGGGCATAGAGCAAAATAAAGTCACCTTTCCCACAGTTTGCCAACTGTTGAGGCGTGTTGCTATTTCAGTGTTATCTGCAGTGCCATTGCCTTTGCCCAGGTGATGCATTGCCAGGCTGCTGGGACCAGACCTCAGGGATGAACAGTGCAGCCTGAGCATGAGACTGCTCTGAAAGGCACCTCTTCTCCGTAGGGGACCTGAAGAAGCCCTTGAGCTTGAGGACACCTTTGTTTGCTTGTTCCTCTCCTAGACCCAGGAACGCCCCAGGCTCCAAATTGTTCTGCCACAAACAATCCAGGACACCTGGCAGCAGTAAGTGACATCCAAGGTGCCATTTTGAGTTTCTTCCTCCAAGGAACACTTTCCAAGACACTTCAGTGTGTGGCAGAGGTTGTGTCTATGCCATTTTATCAAGAGAGTTTCTGCTTCAGCCTTTTCTCAGCGTTTTACCTGCCTTTCTGATGCCTTTGCTAGCTTGGTCACAACTTAATTTGGCCCCTGATAGACACTTCTCCATTAATCACAGATTTACCTCAGTGGCAGGGTTGTTCTGAGGTCTAATTAAGTTTACAATATCTAATTAAATTGGTTTGAGATCCTGAGTTTGAAGTTCTTCTAAGAGCAAGCAATTATTAAAAAGTTAGGATTTTTTGCTCCAGCAATCTTTTGTATTAGACTAATTTTAAAATCCAAAAGTGAAGAATGAGTCATCCTTTCTCAGTCTTTGGCAATGTTGGTTGAAGCTTTTTCTCATTCACCTTAATAAAAGAAGCAATCAAAAATTGCTAATCACCTTTATGAAGGCACTTACGCCTGGGTGCAATATGTGATAATCTCATACACAGTCACGAAGCAAATAGTATTTGCTCAAAAAGAACAAAAGTGCTGGACTGAGGAGATGTGGGAGACCTGGACTGCAGCCCTCATGTCCTTCTTCCTGTGGTCATTTTTCTCTGAGCATCCAGATAATTAATAGGTGATATTCGACAAGGTGTCTCATGTCGTGCTCCGGAGCCAGGCACTTCAAACAGGCTGTCACTATGAATTGTTATTCAGATAAAGTTTATAACTTCATTTCTTCAGACTCAATCAACCAAATCAAATATTTCCCATGGAAGATTGGATTAAATGTCATTCAGACATGGTGGAGAAACTTTCAAAATTATCAAAATTGACCAATTCACTCTTGCCTTCATATGCCAAAGTTATCTTAGATCCTAATGAACTCTAATCAATGCCTACTTTATGCTTGCACATAAAAGTGACTCCTTAAGGCCCTCCCTTGAGGCACTTTAAAGGGAACTTTGGGGTCAGATTGGGTCCTTACTCACATGGTGTTTCCTCCAGGGCCAACTGCACATTAGTTCACTTTTAGTCTTCAGAAAGTGGGGAACCTTATTGCCTTTGTGCCCTTCTTGTGTTACAGCCTCTTGTCATGGGAAACTGAGCCACTTCACCGTCATTTTGGGAGTCAACTGAAATCTTGTCTCCCAATCTCGCCTTTGGAGAAATGCTTGGGTTTTGACTGATATCTCATTAAGATAACTGAGATAATTAAAAGAAGAAAAGCGGTGGATTAGAGAGATGTGGGAGAGGTGGACTGTGAACCTACTGTCCCATTTCACTTGATCATATTCTGTTTCCAGTGCCTGGATAATTAATAAATACAGTTTGATGAGTTGTCTTATTTAAGGTAACTAAGAAGACTTGACGTCCTCCAAGGCTTTTGCCTTTAGAGCTCAGTAATATGCAATGGATAAAGGACTGACAGAGTCATGGATTTTTAACTGGAAGATTCCTCAAAAATTATTTTCCTCCAAAAAGAATCCTGACTTGTTGAAAATGTCTTTTTCATCTTCAAAATAAATGTTTTGATAAAGCTTTTTTAACACTTTGAAATGTTTTCAATGTTTAAAATGGAATTGCTTTCCAGATATCCAGTCTAAACTATGTTATTCAGTTTCAAAGGCAAAACAATTATAAAACAGAATTATAATAAGACCAGAGAGGAAACAACACATTTCAAGCTAATCTCAGCAGATCCAGGATGGACCTACTATGAACTTTCTTTCTTTTTTCAGTTTACGTTTCTTTTGTCCAGACTTAAATAAATATTTCAAAATCTTCCATGTGCAAAACCATTTCCTTGCACAGCTGATTGCTCGATTGAATTATTTGTAGACAGATCACAACTCCCTTCAATTAATCAGTTCCATAAATGTTTTTTTTTTCCCCCACAATCCCTGACCCATAGCTCATTCACAGACCCAATGCTTGTGCTGATTTAATTAGTCATTTAACTCACGTGACCTGCAAGTGTTTCCTGTTTGCACAGACCCTCCCTTAAGCTCAGGATTTGCATATAGCTTCTAATTCTCACTTAAAATTCATCCCTTCCAGAACCTTTTTTGCCTCTGACCTCCCATGCTGGGATCCACGTGGGAAGCCGATGCACTAGGAGCATGAACTCAGCTGGAATGGATTTATTTAAAAAGCTGAGAGGACTTTCACTGAGATATTTTGGCATTGCTCATCCAGTTCTAATTGCTTTATAAATTTAATTGAGTTAATGCTGGCCACTGGGTGCTGGGTGGGGTTTATGGATAAGGGGTATAAAGGCAGCCCAGGGTCCCAGAGTCTTATGTCTTGGCACAGGGATAGCACTGAGGAGGAAGATGAGGAGCAGGAGCTGAGAGCCTCATGTAAGTGATTCTTGCACAGTAAGTTGGCAGCCCAAGTGAGATTCCCAGAAATTACTGTCTCCCCAATGAGTCTGTGAGGTTTGATAGGAGTTGTGGGTCCTGCAGAGCCTTTCCATAAGCCATGAAGATGTTAAGAACCTACATTTTTGCCTCCTCCCTTGTTCACGAGGGCTAATTACTTGGAGACTGCCAGAAAATCAGAGCTGCTAAGATATTTCAGTTGTGTATCAAAAACTGTTGTAATTTTTCCCATTTAATACAGCAACAAGATATATGGATTTAACAGTGGAAAGTTAAGGTTTTGATTCTGTATGAGAGTACTTCTGTCACTATCTGCAGAGTTAGTAAATTCAGATTTAGGGTAAATCTGTAGCTCTCCTGTTCCTTTGCCAGTAGAAGAAATCTGTAAGTATATTAAACCTTTTTTCTTGCTGATTACTGCAGGGATTTTTACTGCAAGGTAAATCTGCATTTTACAAGCAGGAATACCATCTAGATAGATGTTTCTGATATGCATCAAGGGCTATAATCTGACAATGTTCCCCTCAATTGAAGATGACAATGAATATAGGCAAGAACTTGGTCTGTTCCTGTACACGTCCCAGAATATTAATTTCTTTGGTCAAATCAAGATCCTGAAGAACAAAATATTAAAATTGCTTAAGACCTAATCAGCCCAATTCCCACTGTGAGTTCTCTTTGTGCCTCCTTACCTGCTCACTCAACAACGTGCTGTAATCTGCTTTTGCACATGGATGAAGCCACATCGTGCAGAAGAGTGGGGACTGATGTCATTCACAGAAAGAAAAAATATATCTGCAAAATAACTCATCATGGAAAGTTGATACAGAGTCAAAGAACATATCATAGTTACATGAAGTTTAACTCTTAAAGAAAATCTCTATGTACTGGCTGGGTGCAGAGCCTTGGCCAGTGCAAAGGAAGGTTGTTCTGCTCTTGTGCTGCCTGGGGCCATGTGTGGGCTCTGCCTTTGGTTTGTCCTGTGCTCTGGTCTCAGTTACTGTAAATAAAGCCCCAGCAGCCAAATTACAAAATTCACTTTGGAGAACTCTGGTTTTATTTCTAGCTATTAACTGACAGGGCTGTCATTTGAGAAACTGTGTTATGGATCTGCTCAGAGAGGGTTGTGACGGGCTGTGCAGTTGATGGCCACACCAGGGCAGTTGCAGAGAGTAAAGAGCCCAGCTATAACTCTGTGTGTCATAGAGAGCAATAAAGCCCTATCAAGAGGGAATCACAAACACCTAATGAGAATCAGATGCAGTGTAATGTAGGCCATGGGCAGGCTCTTATCCAGATGCACAGGGAATTATGTACATAAACAGAGTATAATTTGATTTTGCATCTTATTTTTCATCCTCAACTTCAGAGGGAAATGAGTTAGTTACTGGCAGTGGTGTGCAGGAAAACTGCCATTATGTACTGCTCAGCAGTTGCTCGCCCACAGCTTGGTGTGATGGAGCTTCCCTTGGGGACCAGGCACTTATCTCCACCTGAGGTGAGCTGGAGCAAACATCAAAGTCCCCTGAGCAAAAGGCTCAGCTTTGGCTTGAAGGCAGAATGGGAACTTTGCATCTGGGCATCTTCTGGGGCAGGAGAGGTGAGCTGGGGTCCCTCACTGCTGAGGCAGGCAGTGGTGATGGGTGGCTGTGGGTGCTGCAGCACTCCCTGTCCCATGGGGCTGCTGTGCCATGGATGGCTTTGCAAGGTGATGCTTGTCTCTTCCTTGGGTGCTGGAGAAAAGGGCTCAGCTCCACTGAAGCTGTGACTTTGGACTCAGCATTAGGGCTGGAGAAGGAGGATTTCCATGATTTCCACCTGCCGTGCTTCTTGTTTCTGGTCTATTGGTTGCCATGTCTGAGGGTCAGAAGGCTATAGGGACATTAGTGAGACATTTGCTTCCTACATGAAAAGGAAACCTACCTCCAGCCTTGAACTACTTATGTTTGCATGTATGACTGCATTTGTTGTGATAAATACAGAAAACCTTGGACTTAATGTATTCACATTTCAAGTGCAGAAGGAAAGAAGGCCGTCAGTCAGCCAAGCAGAGTTGCAAGGCCCATGATCTGGGTGTTAAGCCTTGCTGAGGTGTGTAAATCTGTGCAAATAACTCCATTCCTTCTCCTTTAAATTGGAAAAAACTCACAGCAAGTCTTTACTTTCTAAATGAAACATGTCTTGAGCTGCAGCTCTGAGTGCAACGTGCTATAAATGGGACCTATGCTGAAGTAATGGACATGCTTTAGTGGTGAACTTGGCAGTGTTAGGTTTACAGTTGGACTAGGTGATTGTAATGGTCTTTTCCAACCAAAATATTCTATGTCTCCTCTCCTGAGGCTACTTGAAGGTTGGCTGACCTGTTTCCAGGATTGAGATTCACAGTGTTTGGGAGGAACTAGTCTGACATCTGCATTGCAGAAGCAAAGATGCTTCACTTGGGGGCCTGGCAGCAAGGGAACTAACTTTCCCCATGGATCCAAACCTGCTCAACAACATCATTCCTGCCCACCACGTAGCTGGCTTCACAAAACCCATCCCTGATGCACACCACAGAGTGGAGAATTGCTTTGAGCCAACTGAGAGCTGTGTATTTTCTCATTGTCACCAGCCCCAGCTTGCCAGGAAGGCTTTCTGCTGTGTGGTGCTGGTATCTGTGATGACACAGAGCAGTCTGTATTGCTTGGCTGCTTGGAGGAAAGAATGAGTTTAGGGCAGATCTGCAGCAGTGTAAATGCTTCTGTTTCTCACTGGGGAAGTGATGTCCTCAAGATTTGATCATGTATTTTGGTTGGAAGTCCTTTCCCTTGAACACAGCTGCACAAGGACACAGCTTTCCAACGTGCTGCTGTCTGCGATCCAGGAACACCACAGGGTGTCCACCACCCCATTACCTGAAGGGGTCTGGGGGACCTCAGCATCCAACAGCACCCAGCTCCAGTACAGCCAGACCTGCAATGCTGCAAGAGCTGTATAATCAAGGCAGATTTGTGTTAATTACCTACCTACCCGTAAAAACCTTAAGGTTCAGGATTAAGGGCAAGGAAATTATACTCAGGGGATATTTTAATGAGCAGAAAAACCTATACTTTGTCTCACAAGTCACTTTTTACATTAAAACTTCCTGGGCTTATAATTAAAATGTAATGTTTTGTGAACTGCAGTTCAGAAACTATGGGAAAAATGCTTTATTTCCCACCTCCCATTTTTCTTAATTAATGCTCTCAGGTTTGTTTCCTAGTGGTTAATAACATAGCACTTACACCCACTCTGTCTCACAGGGGAAGTTTAAATTTACAGGGCACTTCTGATTGAATATAGATATATATATTCAGGCAGCTAGTGAAGCTGAGCTAATGCAACTGTTTGCCTGTTTGAGAGTGGAGGAAAAGGCAAAGGAAAGTCAGGCAGTGAGGGGACCATGTGCTCCCTGGGGACTGTCACCCTTGTGGGAGTTGGTCTGATGGGCAGGGTGACACGGGGGAGGATCTGCCCAGGGCAGGGACTACCTCCTCCAGAGTCCATGGCACTGTGTAAAACACTTACATGACATGATTTAGAGGCAATTAGGTAATTATACCTCTCTGCTGTGCTCCTGACTCCCAAGCTCAGCTCACACCACAAGCTCTTGGGCTGAGGTAGTTGTCCCATTACTCACTGCAAAACTGATTTTTCAAAAGAATCTCTTTCACTAAATGTTTTCCTTTCTCTTTACTCAAGTCCAGGGGCAGGAGAGCTGCTGCCCATCTTTTGCTCCTCTGAAGGGCACACATTTACTCTGCCATTCCTAATATCAACAGCTATAGCCCAAGCCATGCAAGTGTGGTGTTTTAATGCACAGCATTGCATGTGTGTGATGGTGAGGCTTGGTGCATGTAAAGAGGCATCCTCCCTTACACCACTGTTGCAGGACAACACCATGGAAGGAAGCTGCACAGGGAGGAAAGAGGTCAGAAATAGCAACCAAGAGGCTGTGTGTAGCTTCAGACTGCCTCCTTGTTAATCTCAGAGTGAAGACACTTAAAAATAACTGTGACCTTCACTCCCCATCCATTTGCATGAGGCTGTTTAGCTGTTGCTGTTCCATGAAAAAGGACCACAGCATGCATGGGCTGAGTGGTTCTCCAGTGAGCCAGGCTAAAGGGAGAAAGGCTGATGGGGCTTAGACTTCGTGCTTTGGAGTTCAGATGGCTGCTTAGCTGAGGAAAAGGTGCTTATCTGAGTTGGGTGGCTTGCAAAAGGTGGGAGGGCATCCTCAGGGCTGGCTGTGAACACTCTCTAGCTTGAGGAAAGTGGGTGTACAGGAGAGGTGCCCAGTGAGGAGGCAGCAGCACAATGAGCCTGATGGATGCTCGGCTGCAGGGGGAAGCTTGTAATCACAAAAGTGGGTTTCTCAAATCTGGAAGCTGGGTTTTGAAGCCCAGAAGCAGACTTGTCAGTGGAAACATTTGGGGAACAGCTGGTATCAGCTATTGCTGCTCCTCCTTGTCCATGGGGATGGATTGCATTGCTGTAAATTACTGCCTTGGCAGTGGTGCCCTGTTCACACCCCATGCCTTGGTAAAATCATAGGCTGGGAATGGAAGATGTGGAACATCAGTCCTGGCTTTATGCCACCTGGGAGTTGCCTGTGTGAAGGCAATCCTTGGGTACCATTTTTCTAGGAGTTTTTTACTGCCTGTGAAGCTGGTTTTGAGGGACAAGGGAATCTGCATCTAGCTCACATGATACACATATAGCAGAAATCTGGATGCACCCAGAAGGAAAGAAGGGAAATTAGGACAACAGAAGTTGATGGGCTGAAAACTTAATTAACATGTTGAAACATTTGACTTGAACTCAGGCCCTTTCCCTTTTTTCTGTTGTCACTATTGGTTTGGTTTCAGATTTTTAATATTACTGCTCAGGATAAATTTTGCTCCTAAATTAGGAATAAATTATATCAACTAAATGTCAAGCTAATGTATTAATTCTGTTGCAATGCAGTGGAAAAATCATATAACACAATTCCCCCTCCCCACCATGTACCTTCCTCTGATTCACCCTGTGGCTCAGCTAATAGTTTTGCAGCCCTGTAGATTACAAGTAACTGAATAACAACTCAAAAGTTTTCTCTTTATTGCATCCATCTGCTGCACTAGGATGAGGAGCAACTCCTTGTGATACACTTAGAATAACACATCTGCTGCTGTATGTTGCAGTAGAGGGTCCTGGCCTCTTCCCTTGTTTTCTGACAAACAAGCAGCAGAGTGACAAATAAAGCTGTGGTTGCCTTTGTCAGCTCCAGCTCTTTATGCTGCAAGCTAGATTAAATACCCACACAATCATGCCACCATTCTATATTTATTTAAAAATATTAAACTCTTTATAATGGAGAGGTCATCAGCATGCTGCATTCATTAGCAAGGGCTCCAGGGAAGAGACAGCAGCGAGCAAGAAACACAAACAGGCTCTACAACAAAGGAGTAAAGAAACAACCTTTTGAAATGTCAGTGCTGAGCAGCAATTAAAACTAGGAAAACTTAAAATACAGGGAATTTCAATAGTCTGAGTAGAACAGCCAGCCCTGTCTCCCAGGGAGCCCATGGTGGGATTCCCACGAATGTAAGGAGAGGGGATCAGGTCTGTGCTGCACAGTAAAACATAAACAGATTTTATTCATGAAAAGAAAGATGAAATTACTGCTTGTATAGAGAACCAACAGCAGCAAAGGCAGGCACATGGCAGGTTGGGGAGGGAGGCAGGCAGGGTTGGCTTCATGTGAAGGTTCTGTGCTGCAGGATGCTGAGCACATCTCTGAGCTGTGGAGTGGCTGCCAAGCTGCACACAGGTGAGTATGAGGTGGAAAATGTCACTTGAAGGGAAGAGGCTGTTCTGCATGATGGGGTGAGAGTCCAGAGTTGGTCAGGCTGCTCAGAAATGGCTGACTGACCTTGCAAAGTGCTCCTAGGCATGGCAGGGTGAGGGGCATTAGAGTCAAAATGATCAAAGTGGGGAGTGGGGGATGTCCTCTCTCTTGGAAAGTTTCTGAGCAAACAGGAACTTGTCCAGGAACTACATTTGAAGTAACTGAATGATATTGCAGTGGGTTTACAGCTTTTAGTTCCCTTCACTCCATCTCCTGTTGAAATCTGTTCAGGAGTGCTGTTACACCTCGTGCAAGTGCTGCCTGGTCTCTGCTGACTTTGCGTGCTGGCAAAAGCTAACTGTGGTACTGAAGCTCACATTAGGATAATGAATTGAAGGGGTCAGAAGATATGAAGAGATGAATATTTCATCTTTGGCTTTCCATGCCCTTTCAGAAATTAATTTGCATTGGGCAGTTGTGGGGTACTTTTTCTTTTATATTTCCTTTTTTAAAATAGATGTGGATCACATCCAAAACCCAAAGTACTCAGATGGACTTTGGAGCTGTCCTTGGCTCTTATATTTCATATTTCCCAGGCTGCCTTCTGAAAATATGTTTTTAGAGGTTTCTCAGTACAATTATTCCCTTACCTGCACAGAGGATTTCATGGTTTTAGTGACAACAGAGTTGTAGCCCTTGCAAAGTGGCCAAAACAAAACCCAGAGCTGTGTTTCCTTCTGCCTCAGGGTCTTTCCCCTCCCTACTTTCTGCCTTTATTCTTTCTCCCTCTCCTGCCCTGAAACTCCACTTAAAATTTTCCAGCTTTTAGGAGTCCCTGCAGATGCGGAGCAAATGATCCTTAATTCCCAATTCCCATCCTACTGCTGAGCTCAGAGCATTTTATTTTAATGTAGAATTTTACAGGAATTCCTACAGGGACTTTTCAAATCCATATTTCCTTGTAGCACTGCTGCTGAATCATCTAGGAACTGAAACTTGCTTGGCTGGTGAGCAATGTGTTTTTATAAGTTATCGACATGCTGAAGTTGGCCCCTGTCCAAAGCAAGCCTTCTACTTTGTTAATATGCCCAGAGTCTAATCCCCAGTGTGATGGGGAGGACAAAGACGACTGATCTCCAGCCGGTGAGGCTGGATGTAGGGCCTAGTGACACACAGGAGATGAAAACTAAGAACATGCATGCCAGGAGCAGCATTATAGCCAACATACTAGAAGTGTGAAGACAACTCTGTTGGTTCAGATGTTGTCTTCAAAGAGTCACTGGGGAGAAACAGCTCCCAAGAGCAGGCATGAGTAACTCACTGCAGGTTGTCCTCTGATGGGCTCCCTTCTCCCAGTTTTGGTCCTCCACTGGGCAGTGGGCTGTGTCTGTCATTGTACAAGGCAATTCTGTTTCTATGGATCTGGATTTTCAACTAAAAGCTCATTTGATGCATGTCAGGAGTGTTAAGGCTTAATTCTACAGCAATAAAAAAAGAAATGAGCCTACCAGTAATATGGTGTTGAGGCATATATGGGAGAGATTATGTCCATCCATCAGGGTGCTGTATGGATAGATTTCTTGCACAGGGTTTTGCTGAGAGGTTTTAGGACTGTGGAAAGCCTCCATGACCTCATGCTGAGGACTGGGAGTTGAGCTGTCCCTGCTGTGTGATGGGAGTAATACCCTGATTTATCAGCACTGCAGTGGCTGCTCGTGATGGGTCTGGCAAGCTGCTGTTGGCAGAACCATGCAGTGGATGCCTTGACCTCCGCTGGGCAGAGCAGGAAGGTGGAGCTGCTTCCTCTTTGAGTCTGCCTGCCAGAGACATGATTCAGATTTTACAGTTAATTGACTGCACTGATCTTGCTGCCAGAAAGGGATAATATCCAATGAGTTGGTTGTCTTTCAGCTGCTGCTGTCCAAGACCCTGCATGCACCTTATAAAATGAGTCCTGTGACTTGGCCAACTGGTCTCCCAGAGGTCCAGGCTCTCCCACACTTTCCCCTTCTGACTTTATGTGCTGCTCTGCTTAACCCTCCATGCCCTGCAAGCAGTCCCTCATGGGGGGAGGTGGTGGTGGCTGTTTGAGTGACCCAGAGTGAAGATGGGATTTGTTGTGATTCCCCCATATCTTTCTGCTTCTGACTCAAGCCTTGCTCCACAGAGGTGGAGGGTTTGCTCTGGGAAAGGCTAATGAGCCTGGTGGAAATTAATGCCATTGCTCCCTGGTAGCAGGAGGAGCTTGACTTGAAGCCAACTGAAACTCACTGTGGGCACTGGCTCGAAACACCCTCAGCCCACAGCCCCATTGTGCTGGGTGCTGTGTATTTTCATGGACAGCCCTGAGCTCACGGCTGGAGGGCATGGTGAGATAAGAAGCACACGTGGCAGATGAAAAACAATCAGCTCATCATGTTGCTGAATATGAAACAAGGAAGGAAGCTTGTAAATACCACACCAAGGAGGCTGGAGTGTGCTGTGAGGATGGGCTGGCAGTCGTACAAGCCCTAGCACTGCTGCTTGCTTCTTGGTCTGCTCATCTGCTACCCAACTGGAATTTATTTGTTAACACTTCTTCCCAAAGCTGGCTCCCAGCAGAGCTGCCGTTGAGCCGCCTTTCATCTCTGCGCCACACTGGAGAGCAATGTCAGGCTGGAGCACAAAGGAGCTTCAGGATCTGGCCCATCATACCTTTGGGATGATGCTAGGAAAATATGGAACAAACAATGCAGTAGGAATAATTTGTCCCACATAAGCCATACAAGAGCTGTTCCCATGATGCTTGCTCAGTCCCCGACTAATTTAGCACACAGGATGGGCTGGCAGATTAAGCAGTGAGACATGCTAATTTGGGCCTGCGGTTCATGTGAAAGAATGACGAGATGGTCTGGGAGACAATGAGAGCTAATGTTAGGATACCAGGCAGGGAGTCAGGAATCCTAATCCTGACTGCCACTGACCTGCTCCCAGGCCCCAAATCCCTCTTTGGAGCTGCTTGGAGGAAAGGAGCATCTCCCTTTATGTTTGACTGAGTTAGCCCTGGGAGCTGTTTATCCCAGCCAAGGCTTCTGGCTGTTGTTCTATATAAATAGTAATGATGATCATCATCTTTCCATAGGAGGTATGGCACTGCAGGGGTAATGCCTCATATCCAAGATGCTGCTTTTGTTGGATCAAGCTTGTATGTGCATCAGATGCAGCTTTAGCACAAAGATGCTCTTGTGGGACCAGCAAGCAGTGAGCTGATCAGGAACATGTCTGTGAAGACACAGCATCAGACACTGCCATGAATTCTTCTGCTTCAGTGCTTCAAAAAGCAAGATGGGGTTTGTATATCTTCTAAATCACTGAGTGATATCTTGTGGTGTGTTAATTGGCTCTGCTTCTGAGAACATTTATGTGTGTGCTCAGCCTTACACATGTGGCTTGTCTGATGCCTGTAAATTACTCTCATGAGCAAAGGAAAGCCAGTCCCCAGATGGCTGCAGGATCGGGGCTGTGCTGTGTGTCGCTGCCTCATCTGTTGTGGCTTTTGCCAGAATTGTAATTATGACCCAGAGAGGGACCTCCCAGCCACTCCTCACTGTTGAGGGAAGAGCACAGTGATACTGCTCCAGAGGAGCTCCTTCCAAACCCTCAGCTTGTTCCATCGTTGGGTCTTACTGCTATTTATTTATTTATTTTAATCTTATTGAGGGTACTTGAGCATTTTTCTTGTAAGGATGAAATCAATTCTCCATCATAGAAATCTCTTCCCTATTTAGCGTTTCTATTGAGTGGGAAGAGATTTCTGCTGTTTATTCTGTATACAGAATTCCTATTAATATTCTGTGCTTCAATTCTTCACTTTTGATTAAAAAAAACCAAGCCATGCTTAGTGGAGCTGGTGAACAAGATACTGCACTGAGTTAATCCCACATGCCAGTTAGTTTTGGGAAGTTGAGCCTTTGTGGCTAGTTTTATTTTCAAATCATATCATGAGGCTGACACCTTTAATTAGCTCCACACAAGCTGTTTGAACCAGGCTGTGTTATGGGGAGAGGTGAGTTTTTCCAAGAATTTTCTTCCTTCTTTTTTTTTCTTATTTAAGCCATCAGACTCAAATACACATACATCACAAGGGACTATCAACTTAACACACAGCATCTTTGAAAGGTTCAGGCTTTGCCTATTCTTTATGGTGCCGTAAAGACTTTTAGCAGAAGTCTTTCCTGATTTAGCTGTCTCCTGCTAGTTCTCAGGATTTTTAGAGGGAATAAACAGCAAGTTTTATGTGTTGAAGATACACAAAGAAAGTAGAGAGGATGGGATGAGGAGGTGGTACTGTGTAGAGAGCAGAGGAAGGACAGGGAAGAGCATCTCCACTGGCCTCAGCAGAGCTGGTGGTGGACTTCAAGGACACAGTGTGGCTCCATATACCTGCAGAGGGAAGGAGGAGGGCAACAAAAGAGAAGAGAATGAGACTCTTGAGGTTTGAAGTGAGTTTGGGTGAGTGTTGGAGCCTTGGGCAGTTGAGTTCAGTTCTCAGCACAGATGTGAGCCCTTTTCCTTTTTGAGCAGCAGAAGAAAGGGGAGGTTTATCTGCTGAGACAGATGAATTAGGATAGCTTATCTTAGCAGGGCAGAGCTATTGTCTGCTGAAAAGTCTCCGGTAACTCATGTGGAGCCATTAAAATAGCAAAAGAAAAATTCCTGGAGAAGAATGTGATTTAATATCTACCAGAGTAGGGGCAGGAATTTGCTCCTTCTGTGACTAGATCATAGTCAAGAAAGACTAGAAAAGTCAAGACTTTTTTTTTTTTTCAGTTTTTTTCTCTTTTTTTTGGAAATAGTAGTTGGAAATGCTCCTATGTGTGCCAGACCTCCACTCCCATAAAATCTGCCCAAAATGGATAAAAGTTGAAATATGTGCCAGGCTGTGCTTCCCTTGCAAAGCCAATCTGATCCTTGCTCTAACCAACACGCTGAGCTTTCTCCCCTCTGCTCCAAACTTCTCAGGAGCTTTCTAAGTCTGGGAGCAGCCTGATTCCCTCCTTGCCAAAAAGCCACACCCACAGCAATTATATTCTGCAACAGCTTCGGCAGGGAAGATAAGTTGAAAGAGACTAAAACTCAGGAGTGAAAATGCTAGTGAGAGTTAATGAGCTACACTATTTGTGTTGGATTTTTTAAAAAATTTCATTTTTTAAAATGACCATTGGTTTCATGCTATCTGGAAGAGTCCTCGAGGCTGGCCTCTCCAGGAGGGTGTACCTGCTGCCAGGTGGTCACTCTATGACCTTGTGCTTCCACTCAATAACCTCAACAACATCCCAATATACTCAGCCTGTTGTGTGTTATTTAAGCCATAGAATATGACAGAGTATGTTTTATGGAGCCATTAATTTATGCTGTGGGTGACTTTAACCACCCAAGAAGTATATTAATGGTCCTATAAAATACACCCCAGAGTGTCTTAATATGGTTATGAGATTGATCTTCAGCTTTATATTCCACTGTGCATGATATTATTGAAATAAATTGTAGAGGACATGGGGAAACCCAATACAGAGTGAGTTAACTTTTTCTTCTTAGGATCCTGTGGTCACAGATTCACTCTGGTGAATGAGCTGTGCTACAGGATCCAGCCACCCTGGAACGGGAGCGTGGAAATGTCCTGTACAAGGTGCTGCCTTTGGGGATGGAGAACTCAGCTCTGTGAAGGACCTTAGGCAGTTCCTGTCTGTGCTGGCTGGTCTGTGGCTCTAACCAGGACTGCTTGTGTCCTGACATTGGGGAGGATTTCTACAAATACAGGATTCAGTTGATACCTGGAGCTGGGTCATCAGTTGAAGAACATTTGCCAGAGCTAGGACTCAAAGCAGTGTCAGCTCAGCTCCTCCTTGCTACCAATAGCAGATTGTCCAGGAACCCTGGATGCCACATAGAAAATTCTTATCCAATAAAGCTTAGGTGAGATCACAATGAAAAACAATTCCTCTTTGGGAAATACAGCCATACATGGCTTTCCTGCTGAGAGATGCTGGTAGTGTGAGTGTACCAACAAGAAATCTCAATGTCTGAAAGCCTGGACTTTGTTTAAAGTCTCTTCTTCTCCCAAGACCCACATACTCAGGCTTTCAAAGCCTCAAGGCCTGTGATGTCAAAGTATTGAGGTTTGGGGTTTAGTTGGAAATTAAGCATAAATCCTGCTATATTTAATAACCTGTACTTTTGTTTGTAGCCTTAATAATTCTCATCTTTTTTTTTTTTTTACACTCTGGGAGTGTATGGCTCTGAACTCTCGTAAATCCACAACATCCTCAGTGACTAGACATGGTTTTTCATCCCCAAACAAGTAAAACTGTGGTTTTCTTTAGTTTTAGTATGAAATCTGAGAGAATGATTTGATGCTTGGGGGAGCTTTGACCCATTTTAAAATCCAGGACACAGCATGAAATTTCAGAGAAGTTTGAGACTAAGACCATGGGTCGATATTCTGTTTGAAAGAACCATTTTAGCTGTTTTGTGTTTGCAGCAGGGCCCAAAGCATGAGGAGCACATTCTGAAGGAGGAAGAAAGCACCAGCTCATGCATCTCAACAGATAGGCCACCAAACCATGGTGACTGTATACAAAAGAGGAAGGGAATTAGGCTCTGCTTAAAGTTCTGAGCCAGCTTGAATCAGGTTTTATAGTGCTGTGGTGGGCTGTGAGCTGGTAAAGAGTGTGCTGTCCTGCACATGAGATGAGGCTGGACCAGGTGAGGTAGGATGGCTGCAGATAGCCTTGCTTGGACAAGGGATGTGTCTGAGCTTCTCCATGCCCTGTGTTACTGTTCAGCTGTTCCCCAGGTGCCCCATGAAGCCCTATTAATTAATGCTTATAAAGTGCTTAGAGACCCTTGCAAAAAGGAGGGTGTTATTATTAGAAGTGCAGTTGTTAGAGATGAAGACAGTCTGTTAATGATTAAATCTGTTCCCTGCAATGGCAGGACCACTGTCCCCTGGGAGAGAGGCCACACTGCCAGGCTGAAATGCAAAGACAGGATTTTGTATGTTGCAATGATGTGGTTATCTGTTGGGCTGGTGCCAGGGACCCTTCTGGGCAGCAGCATCCTGGTTGTGGGCTCAGAGTTCTTAGTGATTGACCCAGGGCTTCCTTTAATAGCAGTGGCTGGAGCAGCAATGTCCTGAAATCAACTTGTTGCAGCAGTTAGATCCTAGGCAGTTGCAGGATTGGGAATGAGGACAACAAGATGATCTTGGCTATATTTGGGCTGTTACAAGTGATGCCAGTGTCTAGGATCTAGAGCTGTCCTGACTAATGGCTTGACCCACTGGTCCTTACTGGATACAACTAGGAGACAAAACAGTAGGAAGTTGGTCATGGGGGGGAAAAAACTGAAGGGAAAATTTTTAAATCAAGAGAAAGTTCTGGCTGTGGCTTGTGGGTTTTGTTAATTACCAGCAAGAACAATTTTGGGAACGCAGTGGCCCAGACATGAGTACGGCATTAGGATTACGATGGGAACAGCTCACACTTGCGTTAGTGTTGCGGTGTTTGTAAGCAAACAGAAAACGGCTCTCGGAAATCTGTCATCTCATAAATCTTACTAGCAAAATTGTTTTTCTAAATAGCTTTTTTCAAAAATATTTCCATGAAGCATGAGTAGTTCTGTAAGATCTATTCAGGGCAGCAGCCACAGCTCATGTGATGCTCACATGGATCCCAGATGAATTTTAGCTTAGCAGGGCTGTCACATAACACATCCCGCAAAAAGATGGTGATGAAAATACGTCACACCCAGCTCTGGGCTGCGAACAAGGGCTTCCTTGTGCTGTGAGCTCACACGTGTGACACGACTATCAGCTGTCATGCAGATGAGATATAAACCCTTCCTCACTTGCCATGCTTGCCACTCCTTGAAATCAGTGGGCTATTCCCTGGGGGATTTAACCTGATCACTGATCTGGTTTTTAATGGTCAAGGTACAGTGAAAAGTGTGCCATGACCCTAAAAGTGACAAACTGAGTAGCTGGTGACAGAGCTAGTGACTGCAGATGTAAGGCAGTTACCACTGCTCAAACATAGGGGTTCAGTGCAACTTTAAGTGTGAAAAATAAGTATTAAAGTTCCAAGTGGAAAGAAGCCTCTCAGAAGAAAACAAGGGCTAGACACAGCAGGTAATTTGAATTTCATGAGTCCACTTCTGCCTTTGTGCTTCATACCCAGGAAGGCAGGTTCTGCCCTGCTCCTTGGAAGGGGCTCAGGTACTTATTCCAACTTTCTGAGCACTGGCAATCCCATCTGCTTTCCATGGAGACCTGGAGAGAGGTGCCTGAGGCAGAGGGGATGGAGCTGACTCACCACTGTGCTACGTGACATTGGACAAAGCGTTCCCATTGCCTTGCCTGGAGGTGGCTGTGCCACTTGGGTCACAGACCACAGCTTCTGCAGCTGCAGAGCAGCGCCTGCAGTGATGGGGATTTTATGGAATAGCTGTGTTGAGGGATCTTGGCTGGGGGAAAGGAGGGATGGGGATGTGGGGTGTGAGGAAGGACAGGCTTCCCTACTTCATCTAGGAGAGATGTAAGGGCAGGGAAGGTGCCTCTGTCACCCCTTTTTTGAGTGAACTAAGGCTGGCTCTTTGGCTCAGGAGGATGTTAAACTGAGCTCTGTCCCCAGCGATGGCATGTGGACTCCCAAGCCTGCCGGCTTTCCTACATCGCTGATCATTTTGCTACATACACGGTTTGAAAGATGTGAGATGAGAGAACAACGTGGACAGAGCAAAACTCTGCGGGCTGTACCGGCAGAGCACACGTTAGGTCAGCACAGGGAGTGAGCCTTTGCTCTTTGTTTTTTCCCTGTGTCACTTCTCAGTCCCGATTAATGGCAAAATAGGGCATACACACATCTGACAACTGAATTCCTTGCTGGAAGGGGTTCGGTCATGCATAAGACTGCTCAAAATGAGGCCTGGCTTTCAGGTTTGGAAGCATGAGCATGACCTGGAAGGGACAGCTGGTATATGCACACTTGTGTCTTTTCCCTGTTTGAGTTTTGCACCAGTTCTGGGCAACTTTGAAGAGTTGTGGCCAAGGGCAAACAAATGGATGTATATCCCTGTTCCCTTCACCAGCAGACAAACCTTGTTATAGGTCTGTCCAGCTTATGAACAATTACATGGGGAAAATAAAATATGAGATCGTTATTAACATTGTAACTTCAAGCACTCAGAAATTAAGTGGAGAACCAAGGATCTGAGCACAGCTTTACCTCAGCCTTGTGCAAGTTTTAATAACAGCCTTGTGCAAGTTTTTCCTCAGGACTTGTACTTCAACGTGTCCTCTCCTGTAACTCCCCCCTGGAAGGCACAGGTGAGCAGCTATTCCAGAGGTTTGCAACTTGGAAAATCCTAGAAATCCAAAGGATTACATGAAACCTGAGCTTCTCCAGGGGCTGAACTTCTGCAGGAGCTCTCAGCGGAGCCGTGTGCGGCGGGGGGGGGTACCCGCCTGCGCTCCCCTCTCCGGGGTGAATTATTCCAGCTGAAGGGCTGGTTTTACCCAACACCCGACTTTTCCCATTGGATAAGTTGTCCGTGGGAGCGCGGCCCTTCGAAACGGGGGTCAACCCGGTACCACGGGCAGAGGGGACCGGGGAGGGTCCGGGGCCGGCAGCCGGGGGCGGGGAGCAAGCGGGGGCCGGGCCCGGGGCGGGGTGTACGAAGGCGCCTGCGCCGGCAGCGCGGAGCGGAGCGGGACGGAGCGAAGTGTAACAAAACAAACGGGGCTTTGTACCGCCCGAACAGCGCAGCTTCCGCGCCCCGCGCAGCGCCCGCGGAGGGCGGCAGCGAAACGGAACAGCGGCGCGGGAAGGCGAGGAGCCGCCGGATTTGATTTTTTTTTTTTTTTTTTGCACCGCTTTAAAATTTATTTATTTAATTATTTATTTTTAATAACGCGGGAGAGACAGGGCGGGAGGCGGGAGCGCACCTTCCGCAGTCGCGGAGCCATGCGGGCTGCGCACGGCCGGAGCGGAGCGCGGGGCCGGCGGTGGCAGCGCGGTCTATGAGGCAGCGGGTCGGCCCCCCCTGCGCACCTGCTTACCGCGCTCCCGCGGGCGCGGAGGGCCGCGCAGCACCATGTCGCGCGTTGTCCAGAAGAAGAACCACTGGGCCAGCCGGGTGCGGCAATGCTCGCTCAGCCGCGGGCCCGGCGGGCAGCTGGGCTTCACCCTCCTCGGCGGCGCGGAGCACGGAGAGTTCCCTTACGCGGGCGCGGTGGCGGGGGACAGTGAAGCGGGGCTGAGCGAGGGGGAACTGCTGCTGGAGGTGCAGGGGGTCCGCGTCTCGGGACTGCCGCGCTACGATGTGCTGGAAGTGATCCGGAGCTGCAAGGACCCCATCGTGGTGAAAACCGTCCGACAAGGTGCGAGCGGGGCCGCGGAGGGACGGGGCGGGACGGGGGGGACCCTGCCGGGGTGCGAGTGCGGGACAGGCGAACATCAGCCCTCCCGGGCAGCACTGGAGCCCGAGAGGAGTCACAGGCTGCGTGTTGTAGTGCGAATGGGTTAGCACACACTCGTGTACACACCTTCCGCGTGTGCGCACCTTTACACGGGCTTCTCATCGCCCTCTCTCGCTCCGAGTCTCCCGCAGTTTTCTCCCCTGCGCTAAGAACATCGAGTAATTGCCTGAGACTTTCCCAAAGGCACCGCGGAGCCTCTGCCCATCCCTACGAGGACACCCATGGGTGTCAAGGGGAACCCTGTGTCCGGGGCTGACCCTCCTGGAGCAGCTGGGGGAATGTGGGAGAGATTCCCTCCTCCAGCAGCTGAGCATCCTTCCAGCGCTGCTGGGCGATGACTGAAGTCTTGTTGGAAAAGTGCAGCATGTGATTGCGCTGCCTGCCTTGGGAAGGGGAAGCTGTGACCCTCCTGCGAGGGCAGGTCCCTTCTCTGGTGAAAAGTCACCTCAGATTTGCTTTTTTCCCCCTGGTTTGCTCTAGGTGAGGGCACATCCATGCTCCCAGCCCTCGGCGTGCAGGTGAAGGCATGCGCAGGTAGCTCTCCCGTTTGGCTGCGGAAGAGGATAGGAAAAGTCCTCCCATGTGAGATTAAAATAAAACCACTTCACATCCGTGTGTACATGCAACAGTCGCTCAACAGGTTGGCGTAACAGGCCTGGCTGACAGGCTTGTAATTTCCAGAGCAGGACTTGGGTTTAGTGCCAGGAAGCTGTTCGTGTTGCTGCAGCCGCTCTGAGGTTGGTGGGGTGGGCAGGAGGAGCAGGACCACAGCCGGGCTCCTGGGGTGTGCAGGCAGAGGAGACCCCTGGGGTCAGTGCTCAAAGGAAGGAAGGGAAGTTTTCTTCCTATCGCCCAATAGATTCCTCAGGGGAAAGTTTATTTGTCATCCGGACATGTGTGCATCCCAAAGATGGGGGTTTTGCTGTGGCTGTTGGCATGAGAGGGTTTTTATTCTGTATTTGGTTCAACCCAGCTGGGCCCTATGGACAAAATATACAGCTGGTTGGCAGGACTGTCACCTGAAGCCTTGTCCCTGACCTCACCGATGAGCAGAGCCAGAGGGCTGCAGGCACTTGTTTCACAACGATCCTTCAAACCTCTGGTGCTGGAGCAGATCTCAGCGATGGGGTGTTGAGAGGAGCTGAGCTGTGGCTGGGCTGGGTGATCCTCCTCCATCACCTGCTCCCCTTCCGCAGGGACAGCCTCAGCTCAAAGCTGCCCCGGAGCTGATGTACCAATCACCGCTACTTGTTAGTCATTGCCAAGGATCAGTAGAGAGATTCCAGCAAAGTGTCCAACTCCCAACAAAACCATTTTTCTTTAAACAAATGTGTATTTTCCCTGCTGCTTTTTTCTGGCTTCACTGAGAAGCTGGGAGGGAAACTGAGCCCGCTGGTTTCTCTGCCCAGGCGGGAGGGGAGGAAAGCATGGAGAAAAGTATGAGGAAATTAGGCAGGTTTTATTTTATTTTTTTTGCATACTGATTGTTTTAGCAGAAGTGTTAAAATTCAGCTTCTGATGTTGCAATGTGATTGGCGTTAGTGCATGAAGGAAGATGCATTAAAAAAACCAAAACAAAAAACAACCACACACAAACCCCCCCGCCCCCCAAACAAACCAAAACCAACACCAAAACCAAACCCAAACACTTCCCAAACAAGCAATTTGTGATTAAACTTTAAATTATTTTGGAAACATTAGTTAATCTAAATAGAAACATATCATGGAAATATACCAGAAATGACAGAGTTTAGTGGTAAATGTGTCTCAACTCCAGGATATGCTTAAAAGAAGGGGCAAAGAGTTGAGTTTTAGCATAGTGCTTGGGTTTACCTGGAAGTTAGAAGAAGAAGGTTCAAAACCCTTCCTAGAGTCAGGGCAGGCACTTGAACCTTGGACCATCCTCACCCAGAGGTGAAAACCAAGCCCCTGGTTACTGTGGGATTGTAGTTTCCCTTTTTTTAAAAAAAAATAAAAATGCTCTATTAAACAGGAACGTAGAATAAAAATATATACATTTAAAAAATCATTAAATATTTCTGTGGTTTGGAGAGCAGTTCCCCGTGCCTGTCAGTGGTAGCCTGGCATCTGTGTGCTGTTCTGTGCAGAGCAGGCAGCTCCCTCGTGGATCAGGATCATGAACATAGAAAAAGAGAGTGTTTTAATTAAAATGCATTACTTCCATGTTGATTAAAAACCTCATTATGGGGATGGCAACTGTCATTCAACACGAGGTTTGTAGCACTAGAGCAGACAGCGAAGGAGTGTGAAGATAAGATTATAAACACATTTTTTAACTATGATTCTCCTCCTCTTCCCAATCCTTAGTGCCTAATTGACTGGTGCTGAAGTGCTAAGGCAACGTTAGCCTGGCAATGTATATGTTTTATTGCCTTGTCTATTTTGTGTGACATTTACAAGGCTGGAAAAACAGGAAATTTACTATAAATAAGTCAGTCATCTGCAAGCGTGAACAGAGAAAATGACTGTTCTGACCTTGCACTTAGTGGCAGACAAGGGACTAGGATGTCAAACATAGGTGGAACAGGCTATGCACAGGCTTTGCCATTAAACTTGAGTTTATAGATTTTCAGGGCCACATGCTATATTTTTTCTTGCTTTTGTGAGTCGTAAGTTTGAATAGATTCCCACCAAGTACAACAAGGGGAGAATCTATGTGAATTTACTTAATTGGAATAACAATATTTAATACTGCTCATATGGGATTTCTCGTTCCTTCAGTTATCCCATGAGAAACAGTGAGGAAGGTTAAAGAACTTCAACAAAGCTTTCCCTTTCTTTTCCCCCATATGCACCTTTTTTTTGGTATTACATTTGAGAAAAAATTATACCACTATAGCTGCCTGTTTTCTGGGGAGAGAGAGGAAGATCTGCTGCCGTGTATCTTAGTAACTTTCAGAACTGTCAAATGTGTGAAAAAGAACTCAGTTAACATCTAATGCTTTTATGACTGACTCTTTCCATCTTACATCTGTGCCTAAATTCTGATAAAATTGGTAATTTACTCCTGTGGACTTAATAAATACATTTTTATTATCACTTGGTCTGAGAGTATGGAATTAATAGGTTGAATTATAGGAGCAATGGTAACATATTCTGTGTAAAGCTGGCGTTGCCTTAACTCAATGATTTCTCAGCTGTATTATGAATATTGTAGCTTCCTTGAATACACTTCATGTATTTCAAAATAGCTCACATGGGTAGATTGATAATATATGGCTCACTTGGATAAATCAATAATAAAATTGGGCACACTGTTTTCCTTTATGTGTCTGGATTAACAGAGTCCAGCACAACAGAACAGAAGTTTATCAAGCCATTCTTCACAAGGGAAGAATTAAAGCTGTATCTATAAAGAGTTGACTGTGTTTTGTTTAAGGCAAGGTATCTGGGTTTTCTTTCTCCCTCGGTGAGAGATGGGCACATTCAGAGAGTTTTCAGATTGCAGCCTTTTAGTTTTTTTCTCCTTGGTTAGATGACCTGTGCCAAATCGTACCAAGCCAGATGCTTGCTATGGGAAACTGTCAAAGTTAATATGTTTGTATACTTATTTTTAAATTGTTTATTAGTTCTCAGGTCAATGCTTTATTTCCCTAAAAAGCTTCAGGATCCCAAACTCTAAATAACCAAAAGCTTTGAAACCAGGATGTGTTAAGATCAGTGTATGCAATTAATAATTTCCATAGTACTTTGCAGCTGGGATGATCCCACAGCAGGAAGGAGTTGTGGACTGGTTTGTTTGGTTTTTTTTTAGCCTTATGCAGGGCAAACAGGAGCAGGCGTGATCCCAAACAGAAACGGTCACTGTTTACCCAGTGCTATCAGCTGCATTTGTTTCTTTTCAAACATTAACTTGACCCTAAGATAAATCCTGAAATACAGTACGGTGACTCAATGCTTCAATGTCAGGCTGGCATTTGCTGTATGAGGCGATCATGAAATGTTGAAATCAGTTACGTGTACTAGTCCAAATGAAACCAGCATCTTTCAGGAAGTTTGCACGAGCTGGTGCTTGGAGCTTTTCCTATTATTTTCCTGGGAGAGCTTATGAGAGAATTGCTGTCTTGGATTTATTTTTTTTTAGATCATTTAAAAAGAAAAAGTTGACACATCTATAAATTTTTGTGTATTCAGTAGTTTAGCCAACACTGGGAAGCACAGTGTCACTTTGTTAGTGGGTGACACCGAACATCCCATGCTGAGTGCCTGGCATTGCCGAGAGGGAGATCCCTGGGATGCAGCAAAGCTTCCCTTGGGTTTCATGTGCAGGCAGCTGCCTCCCGTGGGCCAGCGAAGGGAAGAGCTGTTCCTAGTTTACTTCTGGAGTGTCACACATGAGCTCCAAAAAGCATCCTCCTCTTGCCCAGCTGAGTGCCAGTCTCTTGCCCGGTGAATTCTGTAAGTTGTTTTTCCTTTCGACCCAAATTCTTTTAGGACCTAAGTGGATTTGAAGTGGAGTGAAAGATTTGCCATCTGAAAACTTGGCGTTCATGAATTTTAGATTCATAAGGCCTGTTTTCAACACTGACCCACTGGAATGAGCATTGTGCAGGGCTAGTCACTGCCAAAATGCAAATTAAAAAAAGGCAGAATCTCTTTTTTTCATCATTTCTAATACATTTTGCTACAAATCAGTAGTCTTTTTTCTTTCAAGTAGTACTGCATTTAGTAGTCGTGAAACGTGTATGTCTGTGCATTAAAATACTGCTGTGAGGAAGATCTTATCTTTCCTCTGCCTGAATTTACAGTGTTGTACTTGTCAGGATTTAGAAGTTGATCCTACTTGTGGCAAACCAGTCATCCATCCTCTCCAGAGCCATGAGGTAGCTCCCCAGAGACAGTTGTTACAGCCTGAGTGCCACATCTTCGCCGTTATAAAAATTTTCAGGAATTAATATGATCCTTTTAATGGCATGAAATGGGATTATGTTTTCCACAATAAGTTTAATCTTTCCACCCACTGAGATGGGACTCCAGGCTCCCTCTTTATGGCTAGTCAGATCACAGGGCAATTAAATTGCAATTACAGTCTAATTATGAGCAGTCATTCAACATCATTGCAAAATAAGATGTTAACACCATCCTGCCTGTTGTTTCGGTTTATTTTTTAAGACCAGGTTACAACTCCTGCATGAGTGAATTATTGACCTGCTATTGTGAGATTTAAGGTTCATCTTCCACATATCTTTGAAATTTAAGAACAGGTTTGAAAGCCAAACCATCAATAGCTCTTTGTGTTCCCATGTTTGGGATTGTCATTTTTCTCTGTTTCAGGCTGCGATCATTCTGTGATTCTGTGATTCATTCATGGATCTCTTCTGACTGTATCTCTTGATCTGATGTCTGAGAAATACTCCTACTCCTCTGACAGTGTGGGCACTTACAGGGAAAACATTTGCCCCAGGGCAGCTACATTAAGTTGTGAAGATCTTCTGAGCAGCACTTTTGTGCCTGTTCAGAACTGGTGATTTGGGCCAAGACGTCCCTCATTCCCCATCCCTCATTCCTCTCATTCATTAGATTATTTCAATTTGAAGGTAACGTGGAAACTGAGATGCTGCTGCTGCCCCAAGGGTGTTTTCTATCACATTAGCAAGGTCTGAGCTGTGGGCAAGGGCAGGATCCTCAGGACCTCTATTGATGTTTTTTGAAATAATTGACCAGGTTTGTTATTTCCATTCCCTTACTTCAGTCCAGACACAAGCCATGCTTGTTAGTTATTTCAGGTGTTTGGGGTTTTTTTTGCACTTCCTCTGACTTAGACTGGAACTCGTAAATCAAGGCATACAGGTTTTGATCTTTGCGGGCTGCAAGTGGCTTAAATTTATTGGTGAAAAGCGTGGAGTAGTGGTTCTGTATGAGCAAGTGCTATGAATTTATACAGGGAATATGAAGAATTGAGGCAAGATGTTAGCTGAAGGCTGGGATCCTTGCTGTGAGCAATTGGTGGTACTGGGAGGACTGGTACTAAGACCTCTCCATCTCATGTGAGCTCCTTCCAGCTCTGTGTCCCAACTCCTGGAGCAGCAAAATTCGATTTCCTCTCGATCCATATTTCTGCAGAGTTTTTTTTTCTAGCTCAGCTGTGGAAAAAAGATATTTTTGCCTTTTAGAAACTGAGTATTAAGTGACCTTTTGCAGCAAGGGCACAGGGATGGGTTGTCCCCTCTGTGATCTATGAAGATGTTATCCGCTCCCATTACCCTGTCACCAGAGGCATGGCTGGCAGGACAGAGCAAACAGCAGCTTTTCGGGGCTGAGTGGCAGCGCTGCTGAGCGTGCAAGACCAGCTCCTGCAGAAACATAATTTTCACCACTATCATCATTTTCTCTGTCTCTCTTGACACTTGGTATTTTGTTTTCTCACTTTACATTTCGGTCTCGTGTAACTTGCTTTGGTTTCGCTGTTGGGGCAGTTTGACAGGTGAGGCTCCGAGTCCCACCGGAGCCCATGGAGATGGATACACATGTTAAGTGCAGTTGAGGTTTTAGGTTTGGGGTTTTCTGCAAGGATCTGGTGTTGGGAAATAAACCTAAGCCTGGGCTATTGGCCAGAGTTTGTTTTCTACTGATTTGATAGAGAGCTGTGGCTGCCTGTTTCCAGAGCAGCTTTTACATTGGGCTGGTATGTTGGCAGGTTTGGTTTTTATTTTTTCTTTAATTTTCTTTTTTGCTTCTCCTTCTAGACCAAATAGCTGGGCCAGCATCCTTCTTGGCCCTGCAGGAGCAGCATGGCTCAGGGTAGCTGGGATATTTTTGTTGAGATCCACCCTTCAGTTTCCAAAGGTCAGACACTCCATCCATCCTCCTCCTCTGACATTTTAAATGGTTTCCAAAGCTATTCCACTGCTACGGGCTGGAATGATGGCACCGCTCTCTCTGATAGTCCCCAGTCCTGGCTTTGGCATCATTTGTGTTGAACTGTTTTGTGTGAGTAATATTATTTAAACCTGCAGAAATTATTTGTTTTTAACTGCACCTCGTAGACCTTGGAGAAACAAAATAGTTTTTTCTTCAGGTGCTGACATTTTGGGTTACATTTTTACAGACTTGGCTGTTGACTGAGAACAGTTCCTGTTTTTTATGTTTCAGAGGGATTGTATCATAACTTAAAAGAAAAATAATGTTAAAATATTTGTTGGATTTCATTGACTGTCCCCTATTAGACTAAACAACAGCACTTATTATACAGTGTAAAAATAAATGCAAAGTGCCCTGTCTTCATAATAGAACAGGAAAAAAAAAAACCAAACAAAGCCTTTGGGATGACTTGCAAAGTGGAACAGATGCCCTTACAATTGCAAGGCATTTGAATAAGGAATCAGTTTTGCATGGTTTGCTAATCCTTGACTAAAGAGTTCATTGTCTTGGATTATACATCTGTAATTTTGGAGCCCTGAAGTCAGTGCCACAGTACAATTAGGTTGGGAAGAGACCAACTTCTCTTTCTTCATATCCTTAATCACGATGGCTTGTTTTTTAAGGGGGAAACCTCAACTCCGGAGTTTTCATTTAGTTATTAACAAAAAGCCTTTGAAAAAGAAGCTGCCTAAAATCCAGCCACTCCCTCAACACAAACAAAGCTGTGCAGATAGTGTGGACTTCCAAAAAAACCCCAAAACTTTGATGTTCAACTTTTTTTATTCCAGTGGTGCAGACTCTGTGCTAAGTGGGTGTTAGTCCAAACTGATGACAGACACAGATGTCTTGGATTTTTCTGGATGCATGAGAGAGGAGAAATTTACCTCCCAAACAGGCTGAACTGGACAGGTGAGGACCTGGGCTGCAGAATAACTCTGACAAGACTTTTCTTAAGAATAGCAGGGAACATGCCTGTCCTCCTCCTTTCCCAAAGGTGTGTGTAGAACTCCCACTTAGCAATTTCAGTGGCAGGGATACAGGTGGATGCTCCTGGGGCTTGGACCTGCAGAGGAGCAATTCACTGGAGCCTTGTGGGAAGTCAAGGATGGCTGGAGAAGAGGAAGAGAGATGGGCAACAGGAGATATGTGAAAGGTACCAAAAGCATCAGGTTGAGGACAGACTTACCTGTTCACTGCTGGATTTGCTGCTGATACCAAGGCTGTCTCTAAAAGAAGAGGCAGCTGAGTGCTTTTTGCAGGACCAGCCAGGAGTGTGGCTGTCATTCCAGCGGATGACAGAACAGTCTTGACCAACATCATCTTGTTCTTGGAGCCCTAAATGCCTCCATCGGTGTAAAATAGGATGCAACTTTGCTGTTGAGTATCTTGTTTGGATGTGGTGCCTAGAATACCTGGTGCTCCTCCAGGCTGTTGCTGGACAGCCCGCACGGCGTGGGGATGGCTGGGGGACACGTGGCACAGCACAGCTCTGGGGTAGCTGATCCCCAGTGAGCCTGGGGAGGAGAAGTCTGTGGTTTGGCTGGATTTGGGGACATTGTCATCTCCAAGCTGAGTCTTCCCTTTGCAGTGCTGGCGCTGGTGCTTGGGGAAGACACTGCGGGACAGGACGCCTGATGGGGCTTTGGCAGCCACCACTCCAGCCCAGGCTTTGTTCTCTCCCTATCCTAAGGGCAAAAGAGGGGTTAGTCTGATGCAAAACAAAGAATTGTGTCCTTCTCTTGTCCCTGGTATGCATTTTTCCTTAAACAATGAAGTGACTAATATAGAATATCGTCTAAAGTGTGGGATTGTGGTTGAGGGGAACAGCAGCCGCCTGTCTGCATGAGCACATCCAGGGGCTCTGCTGAGTTCACAGTGGGGCACTCCAAGGATCACAAATTTGGTTGTTTTTGAAGAAAGTCAGTAATTTGTTTGTTTATTGGGAGGGGATGGCTTTTTTGTTGTTTTTAGATTGTCTTCTGCCCATACCCCAGCAAATTTTGTGGTTTACGTGCAAGTATCAAAATTGCTTCGTGATGGTACATGGTGTTTTGTCAGCTTTTGTATAGTCTGTGTGCACCATGGAGTCCTCCCTGTCACCTACCGTCTGCTGTTATTAATTTGACTGTTTCCAAAATGGAGATCTGAGCTGACAAATACTTTTCTACATTTCCCATAGCTGTATTATTCCATTTTCTTTCTTTTTCTTTCTTTCTCTTTCTTTCTTTCTTTCTTTCTTTCTTTCTTAGATGTATGGACAGGCTGAGATTGACCTGATTTCACATGGAGGTATTTTTTTTCTCTGAATTTACCCATAGTCTATATAAATCCTTCATGCAGCAGGAAACTTCGTTTACTACACATAGAGCGAGACAATTAAACCCCCAATAACTGTCTGTCTCTGGTTTTATATGGGAGGCACAGAACACAACCCAGACAGGGTATTGAGGACATCAGGGCAGTGCTGGTCCAAGGGTTGGCTGCTCAGAGAGGTTACATACAGGAGCAAGTTTTATTTCTGCACACATCCTGCACCCAGCCTAAGAGAAGGAGCTTGTGAAAATATTATGTATCACCTATCAAAATAGTTTGAATGCTTGGGTGAGGCTCTTAGATTGCCTGGTGAACGTGTGACTGGTGTGTATTTGTGAATATATATATATATTCACATATATATATAAAAATTTTGTGCTTTAGTATACTTATTGTCAGATGCTGCTTCAGTGAAGAGTTCCAGAATCTCCTCTTCTTGTCTCTTTTTCCTTTTTAATGGAAACTAATCCTATGACTCCGGCACTCAGGCTGTTAAACAGCCAGTGCCATAGATTTCCCCATAAGTGGCAAAATTTGTTGTTGGCACTGCTATTTGGAAGCTGAAAAGGAAGAGTGTGAAACCACCACCATTATGACCGAGAACAGTTCCCATGCCCATTACCTCATCACAAGATGCTTGGGCAGCCTCTGATCCTGCACATTTATATTCACTTCTGTGGTGTTCCCGTGGTGAAACGGTTTCAGAGATACTTATCCTGTAAATCATCTGCAGGAACATGTTGGTTTTGAGAGGTGGCTCGTTCATGAGACCTCCCTTGCTTTCTCAGTGGGTTATGTCATGGGGCTGCTGAAGAAGATCCAGATTCCCTTTTCCGGGTGAATGCTGGAGGCAGCTGCTATCTAGACCTTTGTCTGGTCCCTGTGAGTCATTTTGAGGGAAAACTAGAACACACCTATAAACCTTATCTGGGAAAGTTTCACCCTGCACGCAGGTCTCTGGCATTGTAAAGGGAATAAAGTGGCATTGAGCTCCCACATTCCAGAGGCAGGTGGCAGTTATTCTTTAACAGAAGGTCGTGTCTTCATGAGGGTGGGAGAAGTGGTGAATACGTGGATGCAGGACAGCAGTTATTCAAGCCTGATAAACTTTGGGGCCTTCTTGTGCATGAACCCAAGAGAGTTGTCCCTGTCTGGATGCTTTGCAGGAGAGGGAGGGTGAGGACTTAAAAGACCCCAAGTGATTTTTGGAGGGTAGCAAGCCAAGCACAAAGGCTCTATGACTTGGTCAGGATGCTTGTGGCAAGGTGGTGGACTCACAAATCCCAGCTCCCCATCACTGTGCTGCTTCCTAGATCTGCATTAAAACAGGGGAAATGGATGGACTGCTTCAGCAGGAGCAGCTCCTTCTGCATGGCCAGGCTGTCCTGCGAAGGTGGAGGTTTGCCACGACATTGTTTCCATTTAAAATATTCTATAGGGTTTTTACTGTGTGCTTGTAAAACATGTCAAAGGCTGAAATTTTTATCTGCAAAAGAGATGGCCCAGGGACTATCTACAGTGACTTCAATTTATTTTTGTTTTCTATTGCCAGTTTTCCAGCTGTATTAGTTAATGCTGGAAATACACACATGTCAGTTTTTCCAGGAGCTAAATACAGTCTTTTTTTTTTTTTTTACATAGTTCTGATCTGGGATAGGATACCTTGCTCAGATTGCAGGCTGGTGAGCAGTTAGTGCATAAATTTGGATCTGCTGAAGCTGTTAGACATGAGAAAAGCCCCAGTAAAAATGAGAGTGCTTAAATTTAAGCATGTGCTAACGTAACGCATCACAGAGAGCTGCTTCTGTCTGTATGTTAAAGATACAGTAATTGGTGCTGGGGCTTGCCTAAACCAGTGTGGAAATTGCTGTTTGCCTAAAAGCCGGGCAAGTTGTCACAATCCCAAAGAGCTCATTAACGTTAAAAGGTTGCAGAGGATTAACCAAAATCTATTTCAAATTGATTCAGTGTAGCTGGTGGGTCACACAGCCCGGTGATCTGTGCCCTGCTTTGGGACTGGCGTGCTTTGTGCAGGTGTGAGTCCTGAGACCGAGCAGTTGGGTTGTCATTGCATCTTGCTGGAACTGTGCTGCTTTTCCCCCAGGGATGCTGGAGAAAACAAGGAAACCCTGGCTCCCCAACTGGCTTGTCACAGTTAACTCTGATTTTCAGTATTCTTCTCTCATTCGGTCCAGCGTCTGCCGTCGCGGTAGCTGCCCGGATGGGATCTTGCCCCTGGCTGGGAGTACAAATATTTTTCCGCGGTGCAATGGAGTTGGCAGGGAAGGTTACATCAGCTGCCTGGCTGGAGCCTGTTTCAGGAGGTGCTGGATACAGTAATTCGTTGTTTTATTTCTCACAAGGAATGTTTCTGCCGCCTGCAGCACCTCCTGCCCTGCAGGTCTGGGGTAGATGTCCTCACCAGGAAGATTAAAAACTTTTCTTTAAAAATTTAGGGACTTTTTTAGCCATTGTACAGACTTTAATTAAAACAGGTGTTGCTCTTTTCCCTTATGGATTGCAGATGGAGGTAGATTTTACAAACAATCATCACACAGCTGATTTTCTGTGTCCTTGCTGCTGCTGTTCTGCTCCTGCCGCTCCAGTTTTATAAACCTTGAACATCTTCCCAGCAACCTGTGATCCGAGTCTGCTCCTCCCTGAGCTCCTGGCTGAGCAAAGCCTTCCTGTTAGCATCTCAAACTGATCACCAAAACTTCATCAAGGCCTCTAAAGGACAGACTTTTTGTGTATTCAGACGCAGCAGCAGCACTGCTGACTGCTGATAGCTGTCTGAACCAGTGGCAGAAACACTGGGAATATTTATTGCATATTTATTTTTCCTCCAAGTTCCTGATGTAGAAGAGACCTCGGCATTATTATGTATTGCAGTGAATCATCTTCGGAGCACTTTTTGCCATAAAAACATTGTTTCTAACTCAAGATTAGCAAAGGATGCTCTGTTTCAGATAATGTTTCACATCTATTCCTTGTAATATCCAAGTGAGCTTTAAGTTGTAACATTTCCAGAAAATATGTCTGAAGTTTCCCACTCTTGGAGGTAAACAAGCAATATTTATACTTCTTAGCACCCACTCACCAACCTGCCTGAAACCAAGTTAAAAAATACAGAATGGTATTTTACATCGTTTTCCTCTTCTCTCAACTCTGCATTTCCTCTTCACTGGACAAATCAAACAGCAGTGACATTTCAAAGTCTTCCTGAATGGCAAGATTAGAAAGATTCCTTTTCTAAGGAGTCTGCAAGAGGTGGTTTAAACATTGCATGCAGCCACTCCAGTAGGAAGTTGTTTAACTTGTCGAAATCTCTCTTTTGCTACAGAACCTCTATTGAAAATGACAAATTGCTTAAAGCAGTTTCCATGTTAGCCTTTAAAAAATTCAGTTTCTTTCCATCCAGAACACGTGGAAGGCATTTGTGCACTTGCCTGACTGTTTCTCTGTCCTAAGGCTCACACTCAATGGCTTTGGACCTCATGTAATTTTCACACTCAGCTGCTCGGGTTTGTTTTCCTCAACTTTCTCTTGAATGGGGAGTTTTCCCCCACCCCTGCCTTAGCTTAGATGTGAAAAGTCAAGTAGTTCCCTGGTTCAGACTTTGGGGACCACGGGGAGAGGAATGCTCCAAGGTCCCTGGTTTTCAGAAGTGATGTTCAGAGCGTTGTGAAATCCATAATTTAAACTGGAAAATCTGCATCCAAAGCCAAGTCGTTGTAATGTCCTTTAAAAGTGTTGAATGGTGTTAATGCTTCACAAAATGACAAAACATCTTTTGCTTAAACGTTCTCAAGTGCTTCTCGGTAGCTGTCCCTTTAGCAGAAGGACACATGTGGGCAGGTACCAGATACAGAGCCATACAGATGGCTGTAACTGCTGTAAAAAGAAAAATTGCTCAATTGAAGAGGCTTTTTTCTCTTTTCTTAAAAAAAAAAAAAAAATCGAGTTACAATTGTGCTCAAATGACCCTACAGAGAGCAGCACACTGTGTGGTGTGTATCCTGTGAGGATGGATGGCCAAGCCTCACACTTGGGCTTGTGAAAGAAGAGGGTGTGGAAGAGAAGTGGGTCTCCTTAGCAATGCTCAATAAATGGCAGGCTATGAAAATAATGTGGAAATTATATTTTTGGAGCCTTAACAGGCTGAGATGAGGCTTTCTGCTCCTCTGTTAGGCTGGAGTGAGTTGCACCCATGGATTAATTTGCAGAGTTGCTTTTTGGTGGCCCTGCTGAAGCTCCCCTGGCAGGGGACAGGTCCATCCCTGGGACCAGGAGCAGAAGGTCGCTCGTGTGTCTGCCAGTGTCCTCTAGACTTGGTGGAAAGGCAGGGTTGGGGCTGCACCCAGGCCTGTGAAACCGAGGGCACAAGCTGTTCCCTGACTGGAAGGTGCTTTGCCCCAGATGGCATCCGATGAAAAGGAATCGGCGTTGCCCCATTGCTCTGCTCGAGACAACCCTCTTGCTCAAGAGGGACGATTACTGAGTTAGACAGCAGTCAGGAGGGGATTTGAGGACAATCCAGATGCTTTTTCTATAACTCGAAGGCATGTCATATCCTGGCACTTCTATTTTTACTCGCTTTTCTTGTAATACTGTTTTTCTTTTATCTGCTGTGATCCCTTCATTTTTTGGCAAGTTTGGGCTGAGGTGATATTTTGACTTGTTTTTGTAGCTATTCCTTTGTTGCCGTTTAACATTTTGTTACAGTGTTGTTTTTTTCTCTAAAAGGGTACTTTAAAAAAGTAACAGTTACAAATTCTCTGGGTTCTGGCTTTGTTTTTCTTCTGGTAAGTGGTTTCAGATATTAACTGGTGCCAGAATGATGCTGTTTCTTTGGTGTAGGATGTGTCACTGCGGATTTAGGTGAGCTGTCCTCTCAGCTGCTTTCCTGCTGCAAATACTGGTTAATATAATATATTTTAGAAGACAGCATTAGGAACTGGCAGCTGCTGGTAAGAATAACCTGTCTCTGGGAGAATGTCCTGGTCTCTTGTAGGCAGAAGACAGTTTGAGCCTGGAACCATGAAGGCTTTATATACCTTGTTTATAGTGTTTGTTACCTTTTGTGGAATATCAGATGCTGCCTTTGGCTATTGTTGTTTTGTGAAGAAATGCCTGATCCATTTCTGAACCCTGCAGAGCTCCCTGATACCAGGCATAACATATTTTTTTAATGGATATTAAACCTGCCTTGCTGGCTGTTGCATCTCTGGCTGATAAAATCAGTGCACACCAAATACACTGCACATACTTATTGCAAGACCAACATCTTTCTTTTTCTAAGAAAGCAAGAAGTTTAGTCCCTTTCCTCTTACAACATGTTTGGTTTGCTTTCTGCCTGTCCTGATAGCCAGCATCATCACAAGCAGGACTGGGTTGCTGTTGTGTTCCCACAGTTTCATGCCTGTGGTTGATAATTAACACGTTTCTTTAATAATTGTGCTATATTTGCTCTGATGATCTTTTCTCTTTCCTGCTCTCCAATGGCAAGCCAGATTAAATGCAGTCTCTTCCCAGCAAAACACTGGAGTTTTAGTTAATATTCCACCAGAGGCATGCTAATAAAACCCCTTGTTACTTGTATGGAGGGAAGTGACCTCAGTGTATTTGGTTTATTTAATATCTCAAGTTAAGAGAATGCATCAAAATGTAGGAGTAAATGCCTTTAAAATGCAAGTTGAGCACATGGGTGCAGGTCTAACGGGAGTGAAGGCCACGTCCTCCTGCCTACAGCCCATTTCTGGGGGTGCAGAGCTGTGTGAGCAGGGACTAGTCCCTCTGTGAACATGCCAGGCATATGCTTGCAGGGTTCAGAGTGTCCCTAGGTATGGGTACGGTGAAGCACACCACATGAAAATTACACCCATGCAATTTTAACTAGAATAAAAACTTGCAAAACTTACGTACCGAATAGCACCCAAGTCTGTTTTCCTGGGGAGAGATGGGTGTTTGTGGAGCTGTGGGGGCTTAGCTCCTGGTTTGCTTTCCTTTCAGAGATGCCATGTTTTGATTTATCTTCCTTCCCTAGAATCTCCTTTCAGCCTTAAAAAAGCAATGCTTATCATCACTGTCGTCAGGAGCCTGTGCAGCAGTTTGAGTTACTGCCTTTCACTTCTCGTGCCATGTAAGCAGGCGTAAATCTGTATATTATACCAATTTACATTTGGTGGGATTTGTCCTGACACGTCCAAAGCTTCTGACTCTTAATTCGTTGTGTGAGCAACTTCTTTAATATGGAGCCCTGGGGACAAGACCCAATTTAAAATAAAGTTGTGCAGGTGAAAACAGAAAGGCATGGACTGTACGCCTGTGGTCTGCAACTAAGCTAAGTGAGGAGTTTAAATTCTGCTCTGCATTTCATCTCCAGTGCTTCGCTCCTAACGGCAACGCGAGCTTCTGGCCTGAGCTTTGCCTTGGCCAAGACAGGAGCTGTCTGGTGCGGGCTGAGCGCGGCGCCCGGGATTGTGCAGTGGGAAGGGGCCGACAGCAGCAATTCCTCAGCTGCTTACAGGATAACACAGTCTTGCTTTTCTCATATATACTACTTTTATTTAGGTAACCAGGCTTTTTGAATTAAAAGATGAGATTTTTAGGTATTATTATTATTATTATTATTATTATTATTATTATTATTATTATTATTATTATTATTGTTATTATTGTTATTATTGTTATTATTGTTATTATTATTATTATTATTATTATTATTATTATTATTATTATTATTATTATTATTATTATTATTATTATTATTATTATTATTTTCACTTATTTTTACTTGGCCTAGTGTGCATCTCTTCACTCAGGAACAAGATGGTTTTAAGTAGAATGTAAACTGTAAAAATGTCCATTAACTCTGTCAAGTGATAGCAGTGCACCCCTGCTAACTCTGTGAAACACCATGGCTTGAATGTTTACTACATCAACTTTATGAGATTCAAAGCTTTTCACACCAGATGAAGGGAAGGCTTGGCTGTAAAATCCTGTTCCTTATTAATCTGACTTTTCTTCAAATGTTCTGAAGTTAGATGCAAACTCTCACAGATCTTGCTGTGTGCTTTGTAAACCTGTAAAGGAGAAGTTTGGTGTAAGTGTGAATAACAGTGTTAAAGAAATGAAGCAAGAAAATTTGCCGTCGTTGCTTGATAGAGACTTCTGTCATTTGGGACTGAGTTTTCAAATAACTTCATTTCTAATTCTAGATAATGGGATTTTTAAATATGTACTGAGCCTGTTGAAATCAGTAGCTCTAAAGGGTCAGATTTTAAATTATACCTAAAATATACAGGTTTTCTATGGAGAATGTTATATACATATATATATATATATATATATATATATATATATATATGCACATAGTAGAAATTAATCACTATGGGGTCAGGGATAGGTCCCTGTACAGCGAGAAACTTTTGGGGAAGAAACTTAGTGTATTGCCAATTTTGGGCTGACACTTTATTTTTCTTCGATACTTTTGTAATTCTTTTTATGGGCACTGAATTGCTTGTGTGACACACCACATTGCAGACAAGGGCAAAAGTTTAGCAATCTGCAGCGCAGAAGGGCTGATTTCATTGCCAGCTGCTGATTCTGGCTGTGCAGCTCTTGTACCAGCCAATTAAACCAACATTCATTACAGCCTTTGTGGTTTGGAAGTGAAGTGTTCCTGCCTTTAACTCGTAGTTTTACAGGATGTTGGTTTAGGCTGGAGGTTTGCAAAGCTTGAAATCTTATATTTTCCTCTGGTGTGTGCTCAAGGGGTAGGAGAGGTGAACAAGGAAAGTTACATGGAGAGCTGTGTACCGTGAAATGGGAAGGTGTGCGTTTCTCTTTCACAGCATCGTGAACCTGCAGTCACCTCCTAAAATTTTCATGAAATACTGTAGTATCTGATGTACCAAGTTGCTGCAAATAGAAATAGCCCCTGCTGCAGTCTTGAAAAAAATGTCTAGTGCTGTAGGAAGTGCTGAGCATCCCTTCTCGAGCATATTCCTTCAACTCCTCGGGCACAGATTCCTGCCTGCCTCCCTCCTGGGGAATTTCTGATGTGGTTTCAGACCGTTTTGGGAAAGCTGCTGGGCAAAGCAGAGCTCCCAGAGGGGGAGGAGGCAGAGATGGAAAAAGAATGTGACCCTCTGAGCTGTTACTGGTGACTGCGCTATTTTAAAGTCAAACTTAATTTTTAGCTCTTCATAAACAAATCTTTGTGCCAGCTTTTGATATAGTTCTGAAGTCAGTTGTTGTGGCTGCTGCTCCATGGCTGTGTCCTCACTGGGTGCCATGGGGAGGAGAGCTGACCTCTTCTTCCTAAGATGCCTCTCAGCACCTAGGAGGACCTTTGGAGAGGTGCTTTGTGGAGGGACAAACCTTCCAGCTCTTCTGAATGATGCGTGACAGCTGCTTTATCCAGGGATGAATGGATCTAATGGATCATGTAAGATGCTGGACTCATCGCAGGTCACTATGGGAGCTTGTGTCCTTCATCCCATGATCCAAGGGACTGTCTTTGCCCCCAGTACTTTCATATTTGATCTGGAAATGCAATATTTGCCCTGAAAATGCAGTGTGCATCATGGGCAGGGAAGCAGCAAAGATCTCAGCTCTCAAGAGAGGGTTAGTGATGTTTAGTTTCCTTACGCCGTTACAGCCCTGTTGATATTAACTTGGAAACTTCAGTGAAAACCACACACACTGCTGTGAAAATTCATACTTAGTAACAAGTAAACAAGTGATGGAGCAGCCTGACTGACTCAGGAAATTCCCTCCAGACCTCGCGGGGAGGAGGAGCTTTGCATTTTTCTTGTCCTGTGTTTATTTTTAGTCTCGCCTCTAACATTGCTGATAGTACCATTGCAGCCCTGCTGATTAAAGGCCCAGCGTGGGGTAGGGTTGAAAGCACGATGCTGCAAAGCAGTCAGAACCTCTAGGATTTTGCAGCTATGTCATGCTACAGGCAATTAACTTAGACCATTATTTGCCTGCCTGGGTACAGCTCAGTGCTGTGGAAGTCTTTGATTTCCTTGCGCATCTCTTCATGTCAGAGTTGATGTCTTCAGTGATGGCTCTGTCCTTGTCACTTGAAAGTGTTGTTTTTGTGATGCTTATATTTTGGGTATAATAACTGTCTTTTTAGGCCCCTTTCTTCCCTGAATATATTTTGCACTTACCCAGTGAGTATGTTTTAGAATGGAAAGAGAAGAATTTAAGTCCTGTACAGCTCCCATCATGAGTAGCTCTTGTCTGAAGCTGACAGATCAGTAATGCTCGCAGAGTTTTGGGTATTATTGATGAGGACGGTCTTGATGGCAGCTGCAACATCAGATGATTTACCCAAGAGCTCTCCTGTTTTCAAGGAAGGACTTTTTTTTTTTTCCAGGGCTGGCTGTGTTAGTCTGAGTCAACAGCAGGGTATTTGATTTTTTAAAGTCAAATAATAGTTGTTGGGTTTTCTGAATTGTCTTTTGCTGACAGTCAAAGTCCCCAGAGATGGCAGAGGATGTTATTCAGGACTGCCTAGTGCTCAAAACCTCTTAGAAACAGCAGTTTATGTTAACAGCTGGTATGCACTCTGTGTTGTATTGCAGCTATTTCAGAGGAAACCGCTTTATCAGAAGTAGTTGAATCTAAGGACATTTGTCTTCTGCAGTAATAGAATCTGTACCTGGTCCACAGTGAGAGACACATTGGAGTAGCTACAAGTGCTCACCAGCTGGGGAGGTGGGAAGTGTCACCCTTTTTGTGCAGGACTGGGCTCAGGCAGCCTATGCCAGGCAAAGAGATGCTTGTCACCTGGCCAGCCTGGTTGTCTGCTCCCCTGGCCAGAGCCCTCCCCTCTGGGAGGTGGTGGATGGAACTGTGAATTTGAAGGTAGTTACTGAGGAGCCTAATTCTGTATTTTAACCTCCCTAAGACTAGTTTTCAGTAGTTGTGAGCTGCTGCAACCTGGCTGAAAGTCACTGTGTCCCAGGGAGCATGCCCAGGAGACAACCCATGCTTGCTTCTTGGATGTGGTCTGGTCAAAATAAGGTGATGCAGAGGGCAAAACCACTTGTGGGCACTCAGAAGTATCATGCTAACCTATGTCTTGGTAATTGTTAGTGATCTTTGTGAGTCTTCTCATCTTCTGACTTGATTTGACTTCTGATAATGTGACTTTAGGGTGAGTGGGAAGGGTTTGCAGGAGGTTCCCACCCAACAGGTACTGTTTGGTATTTTCATTAGTGGAAGGGATCGGTTAACAGAGGTGGGAGATGGTGGGAACAAGGGGCCTGGCTGGCTCAGATGCAGTTCTGCTGCTGTGTTAGACCAAAATGTCACAGTGCCGTTGAGCTGTGGAGAAGGAGGCTGGTCTAACAGCTGGAACTTGAAGAATATGTTTGAAGACAAGACCAACCGCTTTGCTGTTTGGTTTGGTGCTTTGTATTTTTTTTTTTTGTAGACTCCTGCCAAATTTGGGTGCTTAGAGAGCAATTCTCCTTGGCAAGCATCTGCAGGCTCTGATCAGCCTCCTTATAATTGAACACCCTTCCACAAAACCAGCTTTTTCCAGATGAACTGGCTGTTGGGTTTGCTTTATTTTTAAACAAAGATCTCTGGGTGCTGGTATCTGTTGGAGTCTCTGTGTGATAACGTAGAAAGGTTCTCAGTTAAAATGCAGCTGAAGAATAATTTAAAAATACAACAGTGTGAGCAGGGGTGGTTACAGAAACCACAGAGATCTGTTTCTCTACTTGGGAATCTTGGATTAAAGTGTGTTGTTACAAGAAAATCCAAATGACAAGTTTTATTCAGTCTCTATTATTCATGCAGTGAATACCTCTTAAGGCTCTGCAAAAATATGTCCTTTTCTAGACTTAAAATGAGTAGACAAACACTATGTGTTTATACCAAATGCTGGAGGATTTACTGGTAACTACTATATGGTTTGAAGTAACAATATACACAATGTATTGTAAATTATTCCCTTTTTATATTTGGCCCACATTCAGTATAAGATTAAATGCAAGAATTTATAGTCTTAAAAAAAAAATCTTTCCAATGCTGAAAGCAGAAAGAACAATCTATAATGAGGCTTTACAGTATATAGTATTTTTTAGGGGCAATTTTTTTATTTCCTTAATATATTTTCCATTTAAAAGTATGTATTTTGCACTTCAAATAGGATACTGTTGGTTGCACTTAACTAGCAAACAGCTGGGGGATTCTAGTGCCTTAACCGCACAGCAGCTGCTAATTAAAAATATATAATTCTACCCTGATTAGCTTATAATGATTATAATCCCCTTAAATTTGATTATTACCACAGCATGGTAACCTCAGCCACCCCCTGTTTCATTGTGGGGCCTGTGAGTAACAACACTAGTCGTTAAGAGCTGATAGCTGGCTCCTGAAGGATTGCTTCCCAAACAGGAGAGTGCGGGGGAATAAAGGCGCGGCGTTCCCATATGTGTTTGGAGGTGCCCAGTTTGAGGGTTTTTTTTCTCTTTTCTGCTTGGCTGGTGTCATTTCAGCAGGGGCAGGTTCTGTGGCTGTGCAGGGAAGGGGGAAATCTGGGGAGCTGCAGGTGCAAATAATGCACGTGTCTGGGTGCAGCAGGCAAGCAATGCCAGTTAGTCTTGATGGCAGTGAATTTTCTTCAGTGCTGCTTTGGTCATGATAAGCTTATTCTTGTCTTCTGATTTGAATTTTCTTCTTTTTTCTTTTAAAGAATTTTTTCTTATTCTTTTTTTTTAAAAAAAAAAAAACCCAACAAACCCACACCTAGTCAACTTTGCCAAATACAAAAGTCATGCTTTTCATCCCTAGGTTTGCTTTGCTTTCATCTTGTGCCTATCTAGTTATTCTTCCCCAGTTTTTCTCAAGATATTTGATAGCTTTGATAGCAGGGAATGGTCTCTTTCTTTTTTCTACAGCACCTGGGTACTTGGGAAGTGGCATTGTAGGACAGAGCAATAATAAGTAACTGCTGCTGGAGGGCAGTGTGGAAATCCTGAGTTCAGGACTGCAGCAAGAGGAGAAAAAATTGCCCAGAGACATGAGAAGAGGTCATGTCAAATGCCTTGCTGGAGAGATGCCCTGATCTGAAAGTATGGCTTCTGAGTGTCACTCAGAGTTCATCTCTGACTTGGGGATCTGGTATTAATGGAAGAGCTGAAAGGCCAGTTTTAATATACACAGGAGATAATAGAACCTGTCATTAAAAAAAAAAAAAAATCTCCCAGAGCATAAAGAAGTGTCTGTGTCACTGTGTTCATTAGTTAAGTGCTTGGCTAGGGGAAGGCTGGTGCTTGTCCCAGAACACTGTGCAGGTCGTGGCTACCAGGGCTGGAGAAGAGCAATGGAGCAGCCGTGCCAGGGCAGGAGTCTGGCTTCTCTGCTGCTCCACCGGCTCTCCCTGCTCCAGCTGGTTTGGTCTGAAATCTGCTGGAGTCCGGAGGTGCCAACTGCCCTTCAGCTCTGGGGTGAGGACTCTGCAGCCTGGCTGTGTGCCACACCAGATCCCAAACTGGTTTGGACAGCAGCGGCGTGCTGGTGGGTGTGAACAGAGAATTTGTCCCAAGTTCTGTGCGTTGGTGCGGCAGCCAGCTGGGTCTTGTGGTTTTTTTAAGCTATTTATTATTAATTATTCTGTATCTCAGATAACAGAGCCTAGGTGCCTTGCTGTATAACTGTTGTATATCAGAGGTCAGGGCCCAACTAGGGTGCCTCATATGAGATATATGAGGAAAGAGTTTGGGTTTTTTTTCCTTAACATTATTATTATTCCCCTTAGCTGCATTTTGATTGCTTATTCTTGATGTTTTGTTGGTTTGTGGTGGGTTTTATTTTTTAATTTTTTGGGATTGATATCAGCTTTTTAGTGCATTTTTAAAAAAAATGTGTAATTCATTTAAGATTTTGATGCACAGATGTCCCCTTCCAGTTTCATTCCACCACATATGGACATTTGCATACAAATAAAAGGAACCGTTTTCTGTGTGTGTAGACAGTTGATAGCTATTCATTAGGTAAAGTCAGCTAATATAATGCTTGTTAATTCTAAAGCTCTCTTGTGGTTGGCAAGGAACCAGAGCTATTGATTAGGGCCAGAGAGATGCAGTTCCTTGCAGCTCTGAAGGATGATTCCTGGTCTGAGAGTTACAGGTCCACAGTCAACTTGTTTTCAGGTAAAAGCAAATCTCAGTGACTTCTGCTTTTCCCTTTAGACTCTGCCTGAGCTGTGAGATGGCAGTGGAAAAAGGACAGAGCGATAGAGATTTATGGTTCTCTTCAGCGAAGAGGCAACTTGCATTGCCATGACATCTTGTATCTCAGAAGAAGTTAATCACAGCTTTTTCTGTGTTGCTGGGTTACATTGCTTTGAGAAAAAACAGAAACTGCTATGAGCAGTATGAATAGCTGAAACCACAAGTCCCACTGAGATTACAGCCAGCTCCTCCTAAAGGAAACGGATTTAACCACCAACATAGTTTTTCATTAGATGATTTTTTTCTGAGTGAACAAAATACCCCTATTGTGGGATAATTGTTTAGCTTTTGGAGATGTAGGCAGAGTTGCAACTACATGACTGTTTAAAAAAAAATAAATTCAACTTGATGAGGAGGGGAGGGCAGAGAGACATTTGGCTTTTTATTACATTTTGTAGCATGTTGCAGAATAATGCAGCAGGTTTTAATTTTCTCAGTTTCTGTGCTTTTTGGCTCTGCAAAGCAGGGAAGGAGGAAAGTCTGTCTTGCATTTCAGGATAAATCTAAATCTGATGGACAAAAGTTTTGGCTATCTGATTGAAACCTTTTGTTGCTGAGACTGAATGACTCTACTAGGCTGGCAGGGCTGGGGTGATTTGTGTCTCGGATTCATTGTTTTGAACTGTTAAAATGTATTTACTTTTGGTTAACGGGAAAGTTAATCTTTTCATTATTACAATACGATAATGGCTAAAAAACAAGCTGAGATGCGAGCAGGGAATATGCAGTATGGAAAAGCCATGGAGGTGGAGTTTGTACCCACTGTTTTCATTTAATTTGAAAATATTTTTGATTTCTGGTACCTTGACCTTTCAGTACCCCAGAAATATAACCAGGTCTTCAAGATACGCAAAACTATGGTGGTTTTGATAAATGTTAATTAAACAGAAGATGGCTAAGTTTAGCATATTAATACTTGTCAAATGGAATTACTTCTGCATCTTAGCTGAAGGCCCACAAATTGGTTTGGCCCATTCTTTCCCTGCTCTTGTATTGACAAAGTACATCGCTCGTCAACAAAAGATGTTACTGTTTCATCTAGATGGGCTCATCAAAAGGCAACACTCGCTTAGGGGTTTGGGAAGTGCAGACAGTTAGGAATGTAAAAAACAGTTGAAAAATTGGGCATCTTGGATCTGTGGTTGTTGGTGCAAAAAAAAGACAAAGGTTTTCAAAAAGAGTTTGAATATTTACCCGCTGGAAGCACGATGATTTAAGATGCATCAAACTGGGCTAGTACAATTGGTTTTATTCCTACAAAATCTTGGTTATGCTCATGTACTGTCTAGGCTAAATGTAGCAACCATATATTAGGAAATTCTTAAATATAGGATTAGCCAGTCAGTATTTCTTTGTAGACTTTTCTCATGGGAATTGTCTGGCTGGTGACACCATGACCACAAAATGTCAGACAATGCAAGGATCTTCCCCCCGCCACCCCACCCCCACTTTATTTCCATCTCTCCTCACAAAGACAGTTCCTTGGAGTGGCGGCTGTGGTTTGCTCCTTTTTTCCTAGGAAGTTTGTGAGCAAACTCTTGGACTTGCTGGTGAAGTTCTTACTAATATCAGATCTTTGCCGGAAAGTTTTCTGGATAAAGTTGTGCATGTTTCAAAATGCCTTTGGAAATTACTAACAAATGAGCGTCTTGATCTTTTTCAAAAGCTGCTGAGCACCTCATGGGTGTTTCCATGGGCATTGCTCAGTGGGACTGCCAGAAAACTGCACCACGAGTCTTCTGATCACAAGCACTGGGGCTGCCCTGGCTCCTCACATGCCCATATTTAGCACCTTTTTGGAAAGCCCACGGTGTGTAGTAGGCACTCTTGAAAATAAAGAATGTCTTTGCATCGCTCTGGATTTAAATACTTTCATTTCTTTGGTCTTTAATGTTTTATTAACCATCTAAACCAGTTTAGGTTGCAGCTAAAGATTCAGCAGCAAAACCAGATAAACCAGTATGTTTTGCTAAACTGAACGTTTTGTTGATAGGAAGATACTCCAAGTGCTCCTGCGTGCTCTTGCAGGAGAGCTGAGTTGGTGAGGAACGCGGTGCTGAGCCCTGGCAAGGTAATGCAAAAGGTGAAACTCCAAAAGAGATGGAAACCATCCAGAGAAGACACATACTTCAAAGGGAGTAAAATCTAATTAAAATAATCCATCATGAGGAAATGAGTATGTTTGAGCCTCATTCAGCAAGAGGGAATATAGCTCGAGAAACTGATACAAGTAAACTTCATCTAAATTGCAGAGGAAATTAATATAGACAGTTGATTAAAAATGTGAAAGAGCTTTAAATTTAAAACTTCATAAAAAAGGAGAAATAAAATACCATTCCCGTAAGCAAAGACAGACCTGTGAAAGCCAAATCAAAATGGAAAACAGATAGCAGGATTTATTTGTTTAAAAACAAAACCAAAGTCATTAAAAATGATGAAAAAAATTGCAGATTGCTTTTAGAAGATACCAGATGACTTGTGACTGTTGGTGCAGTGGCCCATGTTCACATGAGATTTTGAAAAGTTGTTGCTGATTCTGGTCACTGCTGGCTCTGAGCTCTAGAGCATGGGGATGTGTGTGACCCCAGATTATTTGAGAGCAGTCTTTGTCCCTGGCTCCCATGTGTCACCATTTTCTAGAGGACGGTTGGGATGGCAGTTCAGGACTACAAAAACCCAAATGTACTGTTTGACTGGAAAGTACCAGTATGCCTATTTGGTCTGTTCCAGCATCTTCTCCTGTACTGGCCAGTCCCACCTGCTGGCTCTGGTCCCTCCCTGGCTCTTCGTGTAGCTCTCTCGGGTGCAGGGGTGCCCCAAGTGCAGAGCAGCCCTTCTGGAGCAGGGTCCAGCTCTGCTGCAAGGAGGAACAGTTTGATTTCACAGAATCACAGAATGTTGTGAGTTGGAAGGGACCCACAAGGATCATGGAGTCCAACTCCTGTCCCTGCACAGGACAATCCCAACATTCAGACTTCAGCCTCTCCTCATACAGCTTCCCCTTCTGCCTTTTCCCTGCGGTATCAGCCATCCAGAAGCATGCACCAAGGAAAAAACTGAGCAGGGCTGTAAAACACAGCTTCCAGGGGCCTCTGGTGAAGTTCAGCCATCCCTGGTCTTGCCTGGAGCAGGGAAGTTGTGTCACGGGGTGGAGCGGAGCGAGCAGGACAGAGCGGGATAACAGAGATAACTGATCCATGCACTTGCAGCAGCAACAGTGAGGGTGTTTGTATAAACAGAGCTCCTGCAACTGTGCAAAAATGGTAACGCTGCCTCTAAAGCTGCTTGGGGTCCAAAGGCTTCTGGGCTTTGGAGAAGCAACTCTGATTTATGTTTTAACTACTATAATTGTGTGTATAATTGAGGGGAGGGCTCTTAGCCATTGCTAAAGGAGCAAAGTTGTTCCGTCATCTCAAGTAGCTTTTAAATAGGGGGATTTGCATAACATGTATTTATTTTTATGGTTTTTGAGGCAGAAGATTTAAACCTGCTGTGCTTTGAGATGCAAAGTGATCCCTCTGTATCTGCAACAAGATCACCCTTCTCTGAAATAGGTCTGATGGGCGCATCAGCAGCAGATTGTGGAGGAGCATTCGTCAATGGCTCCTGCATACCAGAGCCAGGTCAAATCCAGAGGCAGAAGATCAAGAATTAACATGGAAAACGCCTGGGATTTGGGATAGTGTAGTATATAGACCTGTGTGACAAGGGGGTGGGGGTGCGAGACTCCTTCCATCACATCTCACAGTGTTGCTATCATCACATCGCCTCAGGAAGTGTCAGGGCAAGGCCATTTGCATCGATAAGGAAATGTCAGCGTGTGTCATGTGCAAATGTGTGCATATTATTTATTGTTATACACACACACGTGTATATATATGAAATCTCTCTCCTCTTCCTTGGGAGCCAACTTTTTCTGGTGCTGTGTGAGACAGCATTTGTCAAACTGAAGGTAACGGTGATGCAAGTCCCCAGAGCAATAAAACATGGTTCAACGTGCACGGCTGCTCTGAATGTAATAAACTGTGTTCAGGGCTGCAGGTTTCATGGGGAGATTGTTGGGGGCGTGAGTATCTGGGGTTTATTTTGTGGGGGTTTTTTTTAATCAATTTTTTTCATGGCACTCTTTAAAACTAATGTGTGTGCTTGTCGGTCTGCAGTGTTTTTTGTAAGTACATGCTGTAGAAGGAGGGTGAAGGTGTCTCCTGCAGAAGCAAGGTTTGGCCTTGCATTTTGCATAGACAATTTCCATAGTCTGGAGGGCTGCCCTGAGGAGGACACTCATCACCTGGGGAAAGCTAGGTAAACAAATGCAGGTTGGGCACCTCATGAGCTGCATTCCTGGTAAATCTGGGGGAGAAAGGGGGTTATCTAGTGGCACCGTGCTTTGGTTTGGAGAAGCCTAATTACTGGTTGGGAGATATGATGGGATGTGTTTAACTTTACCCAGTGAAATCTCTGTAGTCTTGCGTGTGTGCAGGTACAGCTGATCCTTATACAAATGGCTTGTTGAGCTCAGGGCAGGCTTGGTATCCCAGCTCTTGGGTGATCAGAGAAGGTGCAAGATCCTTTCTGTATGGGGATATGTGAGAATTTTACCTCAGAAATATGTAGTGCAGATTTTCTGAAGTCATAACATAGTGACACCACCACCACCACTTTACCAAAGGTTTTGTAGTGCCTTTACCAAAACCCCTTAAAAAGAAAAGCAGTCAGCCAGATGGTCTTCTGGCAGAGCTTGAGATGTGCAGCAGTCTCCAAAAGTTATTTGGACAGATATCTGTCAGCACACGTGGTCCTCTCTTAGGGCAAGGGTTGAGATCATGAGTCCCCCCAGCATAGGCACTCCCATGGCATCATTTTTGTTATAATTACTTGACTGCAGGTAAATTAGAAAGACCATGGAACTCGTTCACTGGGATTGCATTTTTTTCTTTGCCATCACACCTTCACCTGCTGCGTTTTCCTTGTTGCCAAACTGGATTCTTACAGGGTGATATTCATCTATCTCGCCCCTGTGGAGTATCTTGGGTTAGGTTTTGGGTACCTGCCAGCATTGGGTTAGTCCCAGGCAATCCATTGTGATTTGTGTACTGATGGAGGTGTCTCTCATTTAATGTTGTGAAGGGAAATAATTGTTTTCCAGCTGAGTGACCCGACATGACTTTATAATTAATTTTGTAATTGGTGGAACACATACTTTCTAATGACACCAATCAGTTGTCAGCCAGGACACGATCTTGTATTTGCTTCCAGATTGCTGCCTTTTCACTGAAATCAACAGTTCCACTGTTTGAGCAGTGGATGAGCCATGACACTATGTTGCCCGTGCCACAGAGTCCTTTTTAATTGACTTACAGGGTTTACTCTGAATTTGTTGGCTAGTGTTGTAAACACCCCTTCTCTGCAAAACCATTTGTAGGAGCTGGCAAGCTCAGTGTAATTTTTGTGTGATTTTTTTTTTTTTCCCCTAATGTTTGCAGGTCTGGCTTTGCCTCCTTCCCAGGGGAAAATCATGTTCTTGTAGTGTGCAAAGCAGTGTCATTTCTGCTGTGGGGCACTGCTGTGTGCTGGAAGGACTGCTGATGTTGTAAAGTGTGTGTATATATGTATGATTGTATCTATATGTCACGTCTCTAACTCTGCCAAGGTGAGAGGTGTCCTGTGCCGAGAGCTGCTGAGGGGTCACCAGTAGGTGATCACCTCAGGGCGATGCTCAGCTCAATGCTGGGCATGAGTGTGGTCATCTATGTGATGGGTGAGAAAATAAAACAGGCAGGAGAAATCAGCATTGATTTGTTGGATAAGCAGTCTGATAGGGGAGGAGAAAGTTGATTTCCTCAGGTGATTTCCAGGTTTTCTGCTTTGTTGGGAGCTTCTGCTCAAAACTGTTCTCATTTCCAGTATTCATTATCTTTCCCAACAGGAAAACCACTTTGTATTTTGAGAAAGGGTGGGGCAGAAGCACCTTTGATGAAAATGTTGATTCGAAGCCATTTTGTTACAAAGTAGTGTAAGTTCCAGCAGCATTTAGCAATTCTTGCTTGCAATGCTCAGTGCATGACCAAAGTGATGTGCAGAAAACACCAGGAATGGAGTTCCAAAAACACTTAAATAAGAAATGGTGACCATGTAGATGAGGAAATTGTGTGGTGGAAGGTAGATGAAGGTGATCAAGCAGTAGGGTCTCCTGGCACAGACAGAATTATACAATGTGAAAGGCCATCTTTTGGGGACTGGACCCATATGCACTAGGACACATGTCTGTGGTGGCTGGAGTTGTCCCTTCCTGGGCTACCAGGTCCACAGGAAACCAGAGGGAGAGTATCCTGGTGCCACCGATGGCAGTTTGGCAACATCGATGGGTCAGGCCAGTCTGTGGGGTGGGGATGGGACCAGGTGAGTTTAGGGCATGTTTTGTTCTACTGCTATCCCAGCGAGCTGATGGGGTTTATATCATCTTCAGTCCTGCAAGGAAGCTGTTTTGATCTGGTTTTGTGCCCAACTGAGCCTAAACCAGCACTGTAACAAGTGTAAGGGGGTGTTTGAGTGTGTGCCTCTCTGCTGAGACATGGTTCCTGAGCTGGCTGTGATGGAGGAAAGCTTCAATCAAAGGGCTGTTTGCTTTTTTTGCATTTCCCAGATGATGTGGCTGAAAGCTCCTTCCTGCTCCATCCACACTAACATTTCTCTCACACGGTGGTAACCAAGGGAAGCTTTGGAAAAGGCCCGTACGGGCATGACCGCGTGTAGATGAGAGATGTAATTAATGGCCCTCTCGGAGAAGTCCTGAGTCATCAGAGTTACCTCACTGGAGCGTTGCTCTGAGCAGCTGAAGGGAGCCAGAGCCTGAGCTGCTGCCTGCACCTTTGCTCCATGTGCCGCAGGCAGCGATGCCGCTGAGGAGGTGCACGTCCCTGGTCGGGGACCGCTGGTCCCTCGGAACCCACATCAGTCCCTGGGCACCCACATTGGTCCCTTGGTACCTGCATCACTGATGCACCCGAGCACTATGACAAGGCATCGCCATCAGGCAATGAGTTTGTTAGATCTCAGCCAGCTTAGCTGGTGCTTGTCATGCAAAGGGGATGACACACCTGTCAAAATAGGACCAAAGTGCTGTTATTTGAGAAGGAGAGGTTTGTGTGCAATGTGGTCTCTTCACCGTGCACTTTCCCTGCATCAGTGTTTGCTGCCCTGGCCAGAGAGCTGATCTGCTGTACAATAACCATAGAAAGAACCCTTTTTGCTGGGCTATTTTCCCTGCCAGCTCCATACCCTTATTTTGTGTGTGGTTGCGCAAACATTTGACATCTCACAAACAGTGATAGGAATGGGTCAGACAAAATTTGGATTGGTGCTTTTTTTTCCTCCTCAGTGACAATTTTGGTTTTGGTGCACATCAAACTACTACCTAAGGGAAAGGGAACAGAGCTGAGAGCTTAAATATCTACCAAAGATATGTTATCGCTGTGAAAAAATGTATTGACTGTTGAAAGGTAAGAAAGGGTGATCTTAGCTCTGGGAAAAATAGCTGGTATTTCAGATTCAAGGTGTGAAACAATTCTTATTTTACCTGGTGCTAATTTGTAAATGATAACCAGATGAGTGTGACTGTATATACCGTTCCTGAATTGCAACAAGACTCTTGATGGATGCTATGCATTTCACTTCAACCACATAACCTGCCTTGGGCTTGTTTTTAACATATCTCTTTGAGTTGAACATTTTTCTGGAGGTCTCTTTAACTTTGGGTGGCCTGAGTGGATTGTAACAACCCAGCACAGTAGGGATGAGTAATAGGAGAGTCAGTGTTATTTCTGAATTTCCTTGTCTTTGAAGACTGAGGTTAGATACTTTGTTTTTCTGGCTGCAGTCAAAGCCTATGGTTTGATTTTTCTTGAATATACATATGTATTTCAAGTCTGTGCTCTCCCTTAAGTGGTTTGCTGGCCTTTTAGGTTTTTTTTTTCTTCTTTCTTCAAGAAAATGAGTTAGAACCATCTGTTTGACTCCAGTTGTTTTCAATGTTTCACTGGGATGAACGGGTTGGAGGAGATCCGTGGTGTTAAGTGACACAGGACTTCATCCTGGTTGCACATTTGGGGTACCTTTTGCTCCATCAAAGTGCCCTCTTCCAGTGGTCCAGCAAAAATTCAATGATGCTGAGTATTTTATTGTCTAGTAAATGTGAAAATGTAAAAATATAAAAATATGTGGGGGTGAGGGGTGGGCCTCAGTAATGCCAGTCACTGCAAACCTGGCTTTTATGGAGGATGCTTGAACCAGGCAAGAAACCTGTTATCCAACAGATAGTCTTCCTCATTTATTTTTTTCAAGAAAAGAAAAGAGAAGAGAAGAAAAGAAAAGAAAAGAAAAGAAAAGAAAAGAAAAGAAAAGAAAAGAAAAGAAAAGAAAAGAAAAGAAAAGAAAAGAAAAGAAAAGAAAAGAAAAGAAAAGAAAAGAAAAGAAAAGAAAAAGGAGTGTGAGGTGTCTGCAGCAAGATGGTGCAGAGGAGGACAAGAATTCCCAGGGAGGTGGGAGTCTTGCTCTTGCACCTATTTCAGAAGGGCTGCAATTCCCTTCCACGTTCATTGACCTTTATCCCACCCCTCTCTTCAAAAGACACAGAAATGCAAGACCCTCACACCAGCATCTGCCTGAATACTGCCCGTGCATCTGTGTCCTGCTTGTGAAATCTTACTCTTTGTTTAAAATGTTTCTATAAACTGTCACAGTTTTGGACTAACGAGTTGCTCCTGCCAGACAATCTCAGCCGCAGTGCATCTGCGCTTGGCTTGAGTCGGGAGAGCTCACTTCAAATTCATTTTGTGTGACAGCTCTTAAATGGGAAATTTCCTTTTCCCCTTCATTCTTTTTATTTTTTTAAATTTTTTTTTAAATGTTGCCTGATTATGGTCCTGCCAGTCTGGCACCTTCAGCTAAGGCTGCTTAGAACTTTGCTACATTTTGGAGTGTGGGAGTTGAATTTTTTGCATGACAGTTCTGGGAGATGTGCCTGTTGGTTTGCAGTCCCCAACCTCCTGGATATCTCTTAATTACTGAGATTTAAGCAAAGGTCTGCAGGAAGAAGCTGGTTTTGCTCATTGTTTTGCTGTGGTTACATGGCCTTTTATTTTTATTTTTTTAAAGAATGAAACTGAATAAAAAGTTAATTATGATATTTCATTGGCATTTCCTCTGCAACAGTTCATTTATTATGTATAAATGCAGTGTTATGTGTTCCAGGTAATTTATATAATTACTGTGCCATTAAGCTTGTCTAGTTAGAATCAACAACTTTAGAAAATGTTAAATTTGAGTGTCTGCAGTAGTGGGTGCCTGGTTATGTTATATCCTGTATGGGATTCCTGTGTGAGTTCCCTCCTTTTTCTTTTTTTTTATGCATAAACCTTTAACACCAGCATGATTTGCATTAAAGCTAGATGATTAAACAGGAAAAATATTTGTTTGGAATGACATATATGTAAAACATGAGTTCTTTAGCAATGTTATTAGAATATTTAATATTTTCATTTCCTGGCCCCTGGGAATTTAACTATGCAGCCTTAATGCTGCACTCCAAAGGAAACAGGGAATGGTTTCCCCCTTGTTAATTTGCAGAGCTCCTTGCCACAGGGTAATACCTAGGGCCAAAATTCAACAACATCTGAGATGATGCCAGTAATTAAATATACACAAACTGTTGGAGCAACTGAAATTAAGGCAAAAAGCCACCCAAAATAAAACCCAAGCCTTTGAAATTAAGAATATTGGACAGGATATGGCTTCATGCTGCAGGATATAAATCAATATTAAGTCTGCAGTTGGGAAAAAGATTTCTCTGGAGTACATTAGTGACATTGCTGTCACTGCTCCACCCAGTGTCCTGTGTCTCTTCTGGTCCAGCTGGGATGCTCTTGCTTGCCAGCAGTGATGTTTAGCACCGAGCATTGAGGGTTTATGTAAGAGAAAGGATTCCTCCTTCCTTTCTCCACTTTTACTGGTGCTATTTGCATCTCTGCCTTGGATGCTGTTTAAATCCCAGGACTCAGTGTTTGGTCGTTTGTTACTTGTCCATGTTTGCTTGTCCCAGATCCATAGTTTCCACCTAAAGAGCAAGACACAATTAGGGACCACAGGAGTGTTGTAGTGCTGAGGGGATATCTGTCTCAGTTATTGATGGATGGGAAACTCTGCTGAACTGTTTAAAGGATAATAATCTGAAATACTTAAAATATCTTTGTCTTTATGTGTTTTATGTGGCCATCAGTCATCATACCGCTGTGCTTCTGCATGAAATCACAGCACTGGGAGTATTTCTGAGTGTTTTCAGCCAAGGACCATCAGGCAGCCCAATGTCATGGATGTCCTGAGTTCTCCCACACTTCCCTCTCAGCAGTTGGCCAAGACCTGCTGGCTCATACTTCATTAGAAAATCTCTCAAATAAGACAAGCAAGCCTGCAAGAATTTAACCTTTTGCCTGAATTGTCAGGAGTTGCTGCCTTTATGCTGGGCCAGTGATGCCAATCTGGTGCCTGAGAGTGCAGGGCAGGACCTTTGCTCTCAGGGCAAATATATCACTTCTGAACGGGAGGTGTGCTCATGCACTGCAGGTTTGCTCTGGCTTGTTTGGAAGCCTTGTCAGGCCAGGCTTTGCCTAGGTTTAAACATGCTTTTTGACTCTGGAGTTTTTTTGATCCATTAGATTATAAAAATTTAGTGGAAGAAAATGAGTTGGTTTCCAGCTGGCACCAAAAAAAACCCCACCAAAAACTGGGATCTTTTTTTCTTTATCCAATACCTTCCCCACGTACTGTTTTCTTCAGACCTGATCTTAGAAAAAGTATTTTTCCGCAGGAGTTAAAACTGGTTCATTCAGTCTTTAGGCCTTTCTTTGCTCCATAAGGGTTTTTATCAGTTTCAGTTTGAGAGCACAGTGCCCTTTTCCTTGTGAGAAAATGTGAAGCTGGGGGATGGGGGGAGAAAGCAATGTTATTTCCTCTCCGAAGTCATCACCTCCAGAGCTGATACTGATGGCATTTTAATAGATGAGGTGCTCCCCATCCAATCTTGTGATAGAAATTCATTGTGTGTAAAATCAGTGAAGGTGGGAAATGGAAAAAAAAAAAAATTAAAAAAGGAAAAAAAATTGATTTGTGTTGGGAAGAGGGAAAGGACAAAATGTAATAAATGGGACTGTTAAATGTTGGATGATTTAATGGGGTCTTGTCAGCCTCTCTAAGAGCTCTTGGATCCTAATAAAATAATTCCAAAATCTTGGGGATAAACCAGCTGCTTCTCATAAAGCTCTTGTCCAGCTAAATTGTAGTCAAGGTTTTTTTAAGATGTTTGTTTGATTGTATGTTTAGTGTTCCTATTTGTATGTAGATAAGGGTTTGACTGAAACAGGATTAATCTCAGGAAATTAGGGAGACACAACCATCAGTTTAGGTACAACAATTTGCCTTTGTTATGTAGATACTGCACTTCTGTGGAGAATAATTGATCAAGCTGCAGTGTTTGAGCAGTTGCCTCAGTTTCTGATGTAGCTGTGCTGGTTTCTGTGTGCAAAATCTCCCCTTTCCCACAAATTCAGCCTGTGGAGGCAGCTTTGAGGAAAGGAATGACTTCAGAGCTTTGAAAAAACAAAAGTGCAAACTTCAACAAATTTCATCTTGGCCAAAAGCATTTAATACCAAGAATATTGTAAATGCTTTCTGTTGGAATTACTCCCTCCGGGCTGCTAATCTGGGAGCAATCCAGGCGTTTGCTCCTGACCTTACCCCCTTCCTGGAGATCCGAGCGCATTGCTCATGAGAGAGCAAGACAGGGAAGGAGGGGCTGGTAGAGCTGCTGTTTTCCAGAGGAAATGAAGTAATGTCATGTTTGGAAGGAATTACTATAGGCTCTGCAAGGTCTTCAGAAAAGGTGACGCTCCTCAGAAGGGAAAAGCAGCTGATGAGAGGTCTTGAAGTTGTCTTGAATATTTGCATGCTTTCTCCTCTACCAGCAGTGCAGGCTGGCTGTAGTTTTATATGTGAATTGGTAGTAGATCATTTTATCACTTAATCCCTTTGTTTGTTTACCAGTGGATGATGAAGACATTCATCATGGGATTAATTTATCAAGGTTACACCTGCGGGAGCAGGATGCAGTGCTGTGAGATCCCCGGGGCATGGGGAAGGTGGCCCTTAGCGTCCGTCCAAGCTGTGGTGTGATGTGATCTCACCTTACCTCAGAGCCTTCAGCCTGTCTCCACTGGAAATCTTGCATAATCTGCATTTTTATGTTATTCTTTAAGAGAATCTTGGTGCTGACAGCAATGGACCTGACAGGTACTGCTCCATCCCATGGCACCTGTGTGGACCTGTTGGATGAGTTTCCACCTGCGGAGCCCTGTTGCTTCGGTGCTGTTTGAATAAGGAGAGTGTTTAAAAAGCTTTCAGCCTTGGCAACGATGTGCAAACAGCACTGAAGCCAAAGCCTGGCCTCCTGTAAACCGCAGCTTTGGGAGCTGTCAGGTGGTTTTGATATCTGCAGCAGGTCCTCACTTCTGTGTACCTCAGCTGTCCAGCACTTGAAGGGAGCTTATAAACAGGAGAGAGGGAGACTTTTTACGGGGGCAGATAGTGATAGGACAAGGGGAAATGGTTTTAAACTAAGAGAGAGATTTAGATTAGATATTAGGAGGAAATTTTTCACCCAGAGGGTGGTGAGGCACTGGCACAGGTTGCCCAGAGAAATTGTGGATGGCCCATCCCTGGAGGCTTTAAAGGCCAGGTTGGATGGAGCCCTTGGCAGTGTGATCTAGTGGTTGGCAACCCTGTCCACAGCAGGGGGGTTGGAACTGGATGATCTTAAGCGTCCCTCCCAACCCAAGCCGTGCTATGATTCTGCTGCTGCTCCTTGGGCTTGTGCTGGAGGCTGCGGCTTGCTGGGGAGAGCTTTTGTTCTGCTGGAGATAGCCACATGGGCATTCCCCCAGCCAATTTAAGTGTTCAACTGGGTTTTTTTTTTCTTCTTCTTCTTTTTTTCTCCTGTATGTGAAGTTTCAGTGTTTGTGGAGCCAGGCAATCCTATGTACTTGTTTTGTGAAACTAAGAAAAACTTAAAACAATCCATCTCTGAGCCCACAGCATCCAGGCAGTGTGGTGCAACTCCTAGAAGGGGCTGAGGATGTCATGGAGCATCTGGGATGTTTGGGTCTGTTTGTCCTCAGTTTGCTCCTGATCAATTTGGCATCATTAACATTTCCAATGAGCGCTTGGCCTTTTGATACAAAACCTCTGTGTGCCCTGTGACCTGTGTGGGAGGGACCTTCTGCAGCTCATCACTTGGGAAGGCTCAGGAAAAGTTAACAGAAGTGTTTATCCATTTTTTTTCTCAATTTTTTACTTCTTCCTGCCTTTCCTGTTCTTACCCAGCCACTCAGATATGGGGGGAGAGAAAAAAAAAACACAACGGGTTTCCTTGCAATATTGGTTTGAATGTTCTGGAAAACAGGAATTGTGAGTCATCAGTCCCAAATTAACGCTTGTGTATGAGGCTGAAGTAAGAGATGGGTCACCTCTGGAGACAGGAAGAGCGTGGTATCGCGCTCACCGCTCTCAAGGCTACAGTTCAGCTTGTGTCGGCTCTTCCGTTTATAAAAGTCCCACTGGAGAGGTTTGTAAACACCTCTGTGTATGTCAGTCTTACTCTGGAATTGAGGTTTCAGCCTGGGAACAGGTTTTAAAAACAAACAGCCCTCTTCTGGTGCTCTTATGCTTTAAAACTCAGCATGTAAAAGTTTTTTTACGTGTCCTTGGAGCCTGCAGAGATCAGCAGTTTCTGGAGGAATTTGTTCTGCTGGGTTTCTTTTGCAAAATGTTAATACAAGCCACAGGTTGGAGATGGATTTCTGGATTTTGAGTCTTGAGAATCTGGTTCAGATCTACTTGCTGGCATTAGGAACAACAGGTTTCTTTGCACCACCTGGGAAATTTTTACTAGTTGCAGGACACTGATTTTCCTTCTTGTTTTCCTCCTTTCTTCCTTTCTCCGTGTGCCCACCTTTGCTAGACCCTGCCTTCCTCACAGCAAAGGAGACTGGTGCAGATTTGCCATAATTCCCAGTGCACATCACCTGGGCTGATGTTTATCCTGAGCATGGGAGCACCCACAGGAGCACCCACGGGAGCACCCATGGACACCCTGGGTCTGTGGGGGCTGGAGGAGCCGGTGCTGCCCTCAGGGTGAGCACTTATGTAGTCCTCTGATTAACTTAACCCCAAACCATCTCCGGTTGTGAGTAAATGTCCTCATCTACAACATGGATGGAGCCTGAAGAGGTTACTTCATCCAGCTTTAATTCCATCCCATGATAAGGGGTCTGTGAAGGTCCTGAATCGATTTCTGCCCAAAAGAGGGGGTGTCTTGGCTGAGCAGAGCTCCCTTTCACTCACACAGTCCTCTCTGTAAGTTTGCTCAGATACCACATACTATTGTCAGGCACTGTTGACTTTGGCTTTCTTTTTTTGGCAGAACAAGAATAGGACAATACTTATATACACCTTTTCTGTCCATCATGAAATCAGTATTTTTTCTGAAGCGCTTGACCTTTGTCACTTTGGTAACCAGGATTGATCTGAAGGGTGTTAATTTAATCAGGCCTTGGGCTCCTAATTGGTTGATATTGTTTAAGGAGCCACAAAAAGCGCCGGGATCTACCTAGGTTAAAAACAAACATCCCAAGTCAAGATGAAATTCCTTCTTCACTGAAACATGGTTTGGAAAAATATTTCACCACTACCTCTCCTTTCAAGAGGTTGACCTTGGATCGTTAATCTTAAAAATATGCAGTGCAGATGCATTTTTTTTTTTTTTTCCTAGAGAGGGAAGAAATGCCACATTTCTTAAAGCACCTCCCTAGAATTAGGGAAAACAAACTCCAAACCCGGAATGGTTGATAAATGGAGTACAGGCTAATCCTGGAGTGACAAGAATTTTGTGCCATTAGAATCGGCTTTATTTTGTTAATTTGCCATTTCTTTTTCTTGGTCTCTCATTATTCATGTTGCAATGTGCTATCCATCAATGAGTGCATGTTGGTAAGGGTGTTAATTCTGGGTGAAATGATAAAGCTGCAGCCTTGCAAGTTGAAATGCTCCATCTCTAGCCTCCACTGATAAACCTTATACCCAAGTTTTGGCTTGACTGCTCAGCTCATGTGGCCCAAAGCCTTCTGCTGAGCATTTGGGACAATTTACTTTTTGGTGTTTCAGAAACTGCTAACAAAGTTGCCAATTTAGGATCTGCTGCAACGTGATGCAGCCCACTGTGTGCTGGGCGATTGTAGGGGATGGAGGCAGCAACGCTCCCGGGGAGGGAGTGAGCAGAGCTGTGATCTTTGGCAGGTTGGATCAGTGTCGGATCACCAGCTCTCTGCACAGCCCTGCCTCCTGGTAGCGATGATGCCAACCTCTTGGGAGTGGAGATGGTCACTTCCTCAGGCCATAAAAGGGACTGGAAAATGCCACTTTGGATGCTGGAGGTGGTCTTTGAGGGTTCAGCTGGATTACAGCGGGAATTGCCTTGACTGCTTTGAAGTGGTGGCAGAGCTGGGTGTGCCAGTTGCCGGCCACGTGCAAGGGAGATCACTCCATCTGAAATGCAGTTTGTAGTGGACAGTTTCAACCATCCAACAAAAACCAGACAGCCCTTGGTCAGGCGAGGGTGTCCTCCCCAACTTAGCATCTGGACATTGCTGCATGCTCCTGCCGGCACAAACCTTTCATCTCTCCCGCTGTGCCCGTTTATTTTGGTAATCTGCTCTTCCTAAATAAGTTTTCCTATAATTCTATTTTTGCTCCCTGACCCTACATAACAGGTGGCTCTGTGAAAGCAGGAGGGCAGTGCTGGAGGGGTAAAACCGGGGCTGACTGCACTCCTGGATGCAGATGCAGCAGCAAACAGGACACGTGGGATATCGGAATGTGTTAAACACAGGAAGTTAATGCAGAAATAGAGCAGAGTCCAGAAATAATCACATTGGAAGGAGGAGGATGATCAGTAGAGGAAACAAAAGCTTTTGAAGCCAGGGTATGAAATAAAGAGGAGAGCTCATTGCCATGGTGTGGCTGTGCATTTGGGAGAAGGAAGATACAGAATTCCCTGTCCTCCTCCTGGGGAGTGATGTGCAGGGCTGGAGGGCTCAGAGGGGACCCGGGAGAGGTGTGTGGGGCTCCTGGGGCAGGAGCCTGACTCTACTGGGCTGGGAGGGGGGGCTGAGGACCTCAACCAGCATCTAGCCAGGTGTCAAAATGCTCTTCCTTGGGCTGAGGAGGAGAGAGGTTTGAGCAATAGCTGTTCTCCTGCAGCGCTGGCCGGTGAGCCCCTTGGCGTGGGTTGTTCTGGGTTTTAATTTAAAAAAGCATGTTTCTGTAAATACTTTTTTTTTGAGGGGGAAGTCGGGGGATCGGTATTGTTGAAAATACTTTCTTTGTTAAGTTTCTTGCTGATAGTGGAAATTGGGAGTGACTGATTTCTGGAGTGTTCAGTCTTTTATTATTACTTCCACAGATGAGGAAGGAAGCAGGGCTTGTCATGGCATTTACTGCTGGGGTGGCAGTTCCCAGATTTTACCCTGTGAAAGTGCACGCCATTTCCAGTTATGTTTTACAAAAGGGTGAGGAAATTTCTTAGCATTTATTGAGGAGTTTTATTTTCCAGTCTTTTTCTCAATTTTGAGAAACATTTTGCCAGGACTCAGTTTACCTGGAAGCACATGTTGGGTTTTTACTAGATACAAATAACATGGCACCAAAATTGCAACATGGGGCTGGGTTTGCATGGAAACTAGAGCTGTGCTTTGAATCATCATGACTGTGGACTTCCACTCACAATGTATGGCATGAACTGTTGCATTGGTTGGTGTTATTCCCACTTTATCTTCAGAGAAACTGGGAGACAGAGAGGCCTTGGGAGGTTTTTCTAGAGAGATGTTTCTTTGGAAATCATATTCCAACAGGTGATAGAGCTATGACAGCATTTGCTGCTTCTGTTTCTTGACCCTATTTACTGTTTGGTAGTTGAGAAGTGCCATTCTGGAGTGCAAGTGGGCATCAGCTCTGTCCCAGTGCACCAATGTGTCCTCATGTGTCTGCATGGTGAGACACCACAGTTTGCTGGGAAGCCTCGGTGGTGAGATTTTTGGTGTGTGCACCTCGTGGGCAGCCACCCTGGGGTGAACACCCCGTTTGGGATCCTGACAACAGGGATCTGTGGGAGGGAGAGAGCTCGCAGTGGGAGCATGGAGCCGGTTGTGGGGTTGGGGAGGGCATCCTGCAGAAGGACTGATGTGGGAGTGGTGGTACTCACCCTGGCACCCCATGGGAAGAGATGGTGAAAGATCATCTCTGAGATAGTCTGGGGCTCATCTTTGAGTCAGCGTGAGTGTTGATGTCCAGCAGACACACATGCCTGCGAAGGTAACTCCCGAGCTGGTGTAGGATACATCAGCGCAGACTCTCGTAGCCATTTCTATCACAGCTAGCCTACAAGGACTTTTTTTGGTTTAATAGTGAAAAACAGAGTTAAACTGGGGACCTGCCTGAATGCCCTTATGTATGGAGTGTGTGTGTTTGCTCTGCTCGGAGCTGCAAGTCCCCAGGTCTCACTTGTGTAATTTAAATGCTTGTGGATAAATCACATTAATTGGGACACCGGGCAGAGCACATTTAAATGAACAGAGTAATAAACTGCATCATTAGGAGCCTTTAAAAAAATCTAAAAAAAAAAAAAAAAATCATTAGACTCTCTCCTTAATGGAAATAGTACATACTATTTTTTGTTGGTAGTTTAGCACCTTCAAACTACTTTTCATATACCAAAATAAAGAAGGCGATGGGTAACTGGAGTCACTGTAAATTCCCTCTTGATTCTGTTCTGTAGAGGCAAAGTTATGTCAGAAATGTCCAAGTGTAGAGCAAGTTGCCCCAGCACAGTCTGTCTGGTTGGATGGATTCCACGTGGCCAGCTGAGCTGTCTGTTGGCAGCCCTGGCCCTGCCCATGTCTGGCAGCGATTCCATGGTCTGCTCCCGAAGGTGGGGCTGGAATTCACAACCTGTTGATGAACATCCACCCTCCTGTCCAAGGAGGAGACAGGTTTATTGTGTATGGGTACATGAATGACTGAAGGTCAGCAGCAGGACACTAGTTAGAGCTGCTTGGTATTTCTGGCCTCTGCTTTGTAAAAATTAAGAGAGGTGATCTTGAAGTTTGACTGACATTGCTGGAGATCTGCGTACGTGTGCCTTTCCCCTTCCACCAGATCCGGATGATTTCATACATTTTAGTAGATGAAAATACTGAACTAACACTGGAATGAGACTTAGAGTTTGAGCCAGAGGGTAGGAATTATAACCAAGGGTTAGATTTCCTTTTCTTCCCTCCAAGGTATCACTTCTCCCCACCTCTTTCGCTGGAAGAACTATCTCAGATGCTACAGGTGCTGCTGGGAATCTTCTCTAGTGCGCTACTGCTGAGAAGCAGCATCACAGCCCTCTTAAAATCAGTGGTGAAACTGATGTCAATGTGCTAAAGAGTTCCAAAACATTTATCCCACACTTATAAATATTTTGATTATGAAACATGGCATGCTCGTTTGTAAATATTTGCCTAAATGAAGCAGCCAGAACTTGCTGATGCCAAGGATGGCTTGCTCTTCTCGGTGTTGTGCAAGGGTGTTGTGGGAATAAAGGTACCTGACACCAAGCACTTGGTGATGAGAAGGATGATCTATAACACAGAAGAGCTAATTTCTAATAAAAGAGGAAACCTTGAGGGAGGGAATTTGTAACACAGAAGTAGTAGAATTTCAGCCCCTGCAAAAGTAGGTAACCAACAGATGTGATAAAGAGGAGAGGTTAAAAAACTGCAGATGTAATTGGAGAGCTGTGTGCATCGGGGAGACTTCAACACATTAGGAGACACCCTGAAAAAAATAAATGAGAAACAAAAAAAGGAAATTTAAAAATGAATCTTCCCATCTATCTCGTGCCAGGTCCCAGTTTGATTTCTGTGTGCACCTGCAACCCTGTTATGACTAATAAAGGTTTGAGCAGGCAAAGACATCTGCTGGAATGGAAACATGGGGAAATTAGAAATTTTTTTAAATGCTGGTTTATTTGGAAGAACGGTTTTAAGTTTTTAATGTGCGAATGCAATTCTGAATATATATGAGGTGTTGCACATCTATATTAACTGTTTCCACTGTATTATTTCCTGGTTTTAATGCTTGAGGCCTTGTTAAAATAGGTTTTATGGAAATGCTTGTTCACACATTTATATAAAATGGGCATGCATATAATTGTCCGTTTCAAAATGAAGCTAGCAAATTGCAATTTCACGTTGTAGTGTAGCAGAAGTCTGGTTCTGGAGAGGTTTTTGTGATTTTTTTTTTTCCCTTCTTTTTCACTCAGAGCCCCACACAGCCGCTGCCTTTGCTCTCCTGGCTCACTCACTCATTACTGTGTATGTCTCTAGGGTGGAAGAAACCAATCAAGCAGTGTGGTTGTTCATCTCTGAAAGCTTGGAATGAGCTTATCAGGAAAGAACTGTAAATATATTTCTTGTACCCTTCTTGTATTGGGAGATGCTTCCTCAGGCCATAAGTAATTAGGTTTGCCCACCTAAGCTAATTATAGGCTGTCTCACCATTCAAAATACTGTCTGGGTAACGTTGTTAGGAGTCTCTTACCAGGTTAATGGGTTCTCTGTACTCTGAATATTAGTTTGACCTTTACCATCCTGACCAAAACCACACTGTACAGGACCTTTTGCCATGCCAATTTGTGACTCGTTTGCTATTAAGAGCATCATCTTTCCTCTTCTTTGAATGGTGCGGTCGGAGGAAAAGGGCAAAGCTTGTCTTGATCAGGGACTTTGGATTCAGCCCAACAGTGCAACTAAGAACTTCTTTGTGAGTCTTTTGAATTGCAAGGTGGAAGCAAGCAAGTCCTTAATGTCCCTGGTTGTGTTTAAAGCCACTGCAAAATTTGATCGTTGGCGCTTCTGATGTGATTACCTTTCAAATCTGCTCAGTGTTGTCTGGCAAACTTAACCCACCCGCTTATCTTCAAGAAAACAAATGTACCAGTTATTGCCTACTAGAAAATGCGAGCTGAGCTGTGTGGTTTTTTCTCTTCAGTGGGCTTGCTGTGATTTTGTTTTGACAGATTGAGCTGTGTTTCACTTTGCTTTCATTTTTCACCCTGTCAAAAGAATTTTTAGTGCATTTTTTTTTCCTTCCCCTGCCTCTTGCTGTGTGTATGGATCAGTGCACCAAAGCAGTGACTCCATTTCCTCTGTGTTGCTTGCTTGCAGCTTCCCATGCTGCAGAGGCCCGAGCCAAACCTTCTCGATGTGAAGCTCAGATCAAGCCTTGGCCATCTCGGTGGGCAGTGTCTTCTGCTGTAGGCAGGACATGCAGGAGAGGTGGCAGGGCTGGGTGAGCCTCCAAGGGTGAAGAACATCTTAAGCAGTCTGAAAGTTTTCTTTACCTGTCACTTGACTTGTTCCTTCTGACCTGTGCCGGGGAGCGTGCCTTGGGCTGGATCATCTCTGCTGCTCGGAGTCACCTGTACAAAATGTTGCTCTGCCTCAGTGTCCTCGTAGGACAGTTGCTGTTGTCAGCTGCAGAAGCTGGCGTGTTGAAGTTGGTGTGTGTGAGGGTTTAGGGGTTTGACTTCCATTCCTGCCCTTGGCTGAATTACGCCCCTTCACAAGCCTGTATTGCAGTTACTGTATGGATGTAGGGAGTCTTCATGCCGTTGTTGTGATGTGTGGCCTATATTGGAAGAAAGCAACTGATTAACTAAGTCAATTAGAAAATGATGGAGTCTACATCAACCTCACCTTAATATTGGCACACAGGAGCTGACCTGGCGCCGCAGGGTTAGTAGTAAGTCAATGTCTAAGCTTCACTCATAGAATCATGGAAAGCTGTGATTTGGAAGGGACCCACAGGGATCATCCAGTCCATCTCCTGTCCCTGCACGGGACAATCCCAAGATTCCGACCATGTGCCTGAGGGCCTTGGCCAAATGCTTCTTGAATATTGTCAGGCTTGGTGCCATGAGCACCTCCCTGGGGAGCCTGTTCCAGTGCTCTGCCACCCTCTGCCTGAAGAACCTTTTCCTCATGGCCAACCTCACCCTCCCCTGGCACATCTTCCTACATTTCCTCTGGTTCTATCATTGGTTACCAGGGAGAAGAGATCAGTGCCTGGATCACTGATGAGGTTTAAATGTGCCACCTTCATAGCAGCAATTTCTGAATAGCTTCAGTAATGGAGCAGTCCCTGCCTGGGGACCCTCTGCTCTGAGGAGAGCAGAAGTACAGCAACATGCACATCTTGAAAACAAGATGTGCCAGATGCCTCCTGTGCAGAGGGCAATCTGGGTGTCATGGTCTACATCTTGGTTGGTTCTTTTAATTAGGCACAAGCCCCTTGTTGGTGCAGAGGGTGTGCACGGTGCTTTCCCCAGCTGTGGAGGCTGCAGGTCCCTGCATGCTCCCTGGTCCGGTCCCTGTTGGGTTGGTGCTGGGGCTGTTCTGCTGCGTTGCTCCTGTGTCACTCACTGCTCTGGGATGTATTCTCTGGGGACCAGCCACTGCTTCTCTGCCTGTGAAAAAATGAAGTGATCACGATCACATATCAAATCCTTAAGTACCTTTTTTTTTTTCTTCTTCTTTTTTTCCCTCTAGCTTGAATTACCTTTTTTTGGCTGCAGTTTCCCTTGTTTTATGGGCTGTATGTGCCATTCTTGCGTGTTTAATGCTTCATTTCTTGAAACCCTTGAGCAAAGTCGCAATGCAGTGACCAGCAGGTCTGGATATATTGTAAAGTCTTTCAAATTCTCCTTCAGTCTCTAGAAGTATGCTTGGGACAAGCAGAGATTTATTTACCTAACTGGTCAAGTGGAGGTTAGTGTGAAATAAAATACATGCCTGTGCTCCTCTCAGCCTCCCCTGTTGCTGGGTCAAGGCTGGCTTATTTTTTCTGGGTCCTCCCATTGTCAGAACCTCTGGGGGATCTGGGCTCTGGTCCACTTGCTGTCAGTAGTAGTTTACTTTGCTTCTTAGTAAATTCTCCAAGTTTGCAAACCTCCCTCAAGGCTATCATATGACAGCATCCTTCACGTGATGGGTCTGGCAGTATAAAGAAAAACAAAAAATTCAACTTTCTTGTAGTCCAAACATATAGCTCTTTATCAATTATGTATGAGTGTAGTGTTCAAAGGATGCAAATCCTTAGAAGTCAGCTCAGGTGTCTCTTCTCCCCCCTGCTCCCTACCCTCCCTGGTGCTCTATCATAGTGGTGGGGTTAATTTGCCATTCCCTGGATGAAACAGAGGGAGAACCACAGGGAGAAACCCAGACAGGGCTATATGACAATACTTCTGTCTCAAGTGGTCCTTGGGCCACAGCCTCTGCCAGGTGTTGTACTCTTCTGCTCTTCTGGGGAAGCATCACCACACACTTGACCTCTTCTAGCACTGCTCTTAAAGAAGAGAAGAGCAGCGCTGCTGCTGTTGCTCAAGATGTGACTATGGAGTAGGTGGACCTGTGGTCTGACTAACTATGGCCTTTCTTCATAGATTAAGTGAAGCCAATGCCTTGAAGCAAGACAGTTCAATGTCCAAGTGACACACAGCTCTGTTAGAGCCATTCTCTCTGAATGGCTGTGGGCCTACTTCAGATTCTTGCCTTGAGTTCTGACCCTCCTGTGTGTCCAGGTAATTCCCCTCTCAGATATCCCGACAACTTGGGACCCCAGAATGCTAGATACACCTGGATCTGCTATGTGAGGCGTTCTGGGCAAGGCTCAAGGACAGGCTGAAGTGTGGTCCTAGAGGAGAGTGATTTCTCACAGAAGGACTCTGCCTTCAAAAGAGGGATATTCAATGGCACATGCCTCTCCTGGAGCTGAGCATCTCCTGTCTGCTTAAGTTACAACCACAACACTGTCCTTGAGCAGTGAGGTGATGCTGGAGAAGGTGGCTTGCCAACGGCATGCAAAGGCCAATGCTAGTGTCCTCATCAGCTGATGAGCCTGTGACCAGGGTGCCTGCTACACAGCTTTTGAAAACATGACTATAGTGACTACTGTCTCCTGGACTTCCCAGGCCAACAACTTTTAGTTGTTGGTTGAGAGATTTGCTATCAGAATTCCCTTCCTTGATACTGGAGAGAGATTATAGATGAAAGGAAGGTGGTGTTAACAGTGGAAAAAGAGCTTTTCCTTTCCACTCCTCCTCTACAAAAGTAAAATGCTTCATTCTGCCTAGAATTTTGCTCCAGGTTCTGTTTGAAGTGGTTGTTGAAGGTGCAAATGGTTACACTGGTCGCTTAAAAGAAATAAAAGCAGTGAGTTGAGACAGCAAGATAGGAGAGAAAGCGGCAGCGGGGCTGTAAGTGACTTATTTATTGGAGCCTTGAGAGCAAGAAGTATTACAGAGGACAAAATTCCTATAATGTTTATATAAGGCTGCAAGAAATTGATTACAGCTCGGGTATGTTTCGTTGCATGCTGCTGGGAGGAATCCTAAAAGTAATGCAACTAAATTTTGAACAGCGTGTTACTGCCGGTCTGTTTGAAAGCCTCATTTGCCACATTGAAAACCTTTAGTTTGCTCTTCTTGCCAGCTCCAGTCGTGTTCACTTCCAACTTGTGCACATTGCTGCTTGCAGGATTCATGTCCTTCAGGCTGCAGTGCTTTGGGGACGAATCGCTTCTCTGTTCTCAGTTATTTGAAATGGTAAAAGGGCTCAGGATTTTGCAGAAGTGTGTTTCCCCAGAGAGGTGTTTTCTTATAGTTGTTATTTATGAGGCAGGTTTTGTTCTCTTCTGTCATGCTGAGAGCTTTGGAAAAACCTTTCCTAATGTTCTTCCCAATTTGTCCAACACGATACCATTGTCCCACTGACCACATGAGGCTTTGCACACCAGCACATGGTGCTCAGCAGCAGCACGAGGAGGGGGCAGCTTTCCTTCAGCCCTCTGCCCACCCTGCTGAGACCAAGGCCTGGACTTGTATCAGTGTCCTGGAAGATGCTGGGGGTCCTCAGTGATGGCTTTGGCCCCCCTGGCCACCTTCATTCTTGCAGCCTTGGAGCACGTCCAAGTAACGGATCTTGTAAAGACTCATTAGGGTTTTGGCATTTAAGACATTTTACAGCCAGGAATTCTCCTCTCGCTGTCCTTCCCCCTGCTCAAGGCAGTGTGTCATAAATCTCAATGTCTCTGAGCATCCATAAGCCACTGGTAAATGAAGTTACTTTCACCTGTTTACTTTTTGATGCTCTCTTTCACTGAATGTTCATTAAATTATTTTTCAGTGGGATCTTTTCTAAAGCAATGGCATCTTATATCCCTTCAAGAGCTGCATGCAGCAGCAGAATGAGACCCATAAAGGTAAAACGCATGGATTGCTTGTGTCCAGCAAGACTAAAGACTAAAACCAACAATAAAAGAGACACAGGAGTGCTGCCTTCTTGTCTACCACCTTGGAAGGTCCCTGGTCCTCCTCTGTAGGGATGGTGGAGCAATGGATGCTGGACACAGGATTGCTGAGCTGCATGAAAGCAACTCTAAAATTATTAACCTGCTAATTTTAAGCCATTGCATTACTGTGTCACATGCATCAGTGAAAGCAGCACTTGCCACTTATTTTCTAGCACCTGCCTGTGACAGGAGCAACAGAGAAGGATTTTAATTGCCATTTCTAGGTTCACTGATCATATAGAATAGGAGACTGGATCTGATGTTCTCTGAGCAACCATCCCACCAGATCTCACAGAGGGTTATAGCGGGGAGTAAAGTGCCGAGTCTCATTCAGTCTCTTCCCACCAATAAGGCAAATTAGTGGAGGGACATCTGAAATAGCAGCAACTAGGGAGAGTGGGCAAAATAATACAGCAGTTGGATGAAAGGACTCTTTGTTTTGACATTAAGAGAATGAGGTGGAATGAGAATGTGTGTGCTATTGGTTTCAGCACATCTGGCATTTTGTGGTGTAGTTTTACGTGAAAATGAGGTACAGTCTTAAGTTGCAGGATCTTGAACATGAGGATATTTTATTTGAAACTACTTGAACAGTGAAAAGGTGATACTGTAGAGGGGCTTGAGAATTTCACAAATCAAGTGCCTATAAAGTTGGATTTCTGAGTTTATTTAAATAACATAAAAAATGTCTTGACACTTGTTGTTTTATTATTTTACTGTTAAGTACAAAGATACTAGTCCTTGAGCCTTCCCTGGCTGTAGAGGGAACTGCAAGATATTCAGCACATCTGATACTTCCTATATACAAGATCCAACCATGGATTTGAGTGCCTGGCACCTCTAGTAAACATCTTGATTCATGTAATGTAAGCTTAGGACAACAAAATTAGAATCAGATGCTTCTTTTTATTTTTTTTTTCCTTCCCTGGTTCAATCCTAAGCCAAATGGTTTACTGTGGAATACAACTGAATTGCTTGCTTTATCTCATAAAACAAATGGGCCTTTGTTTCTCTTTTGGGCTGATGTTTTCCTTAGCTCTGTGTTGTTAGCTATACCCTACCTGCTCTCTTGATCTTTTTAATGATCTTGAGTTCAGCTTTCACACAGAATCACAGAATGTTAGGGATTGGAAGGGATCTCGAAAGACTGGTAGCTGACAAGAGTTGTTCTTTCCATGCCACAAGGAGCTGCTGCCTAGGCAGTGGAGATATACTGATAAATCTTTGCTTTTGTGTTGGGGTTTTGTTTTGTTTTGATGTAGTGTGTATCATTTCCCATTTGAAACTGCTTTTATTGTATGGTTGGAAAAACCCTCTTACTTGGCATTGGCAAAGGAAGCAGAGTTTAAAAGGAAAGAAAAAAAACCCCTACCTTAATCTGCAGCATTTCATTTAATAAGCAGTATTTTGGGGTTCCTTTTGTTACATGCTACCTTTTGAACTCTGTAAACCAGCATGCAGATCTAATTCACAATAGCGTCACTATGTTAAGCTGCACAAGTAAACACTTTAAATGGGAGGAAGCACCTGCGTATCGCTATTGTCTCTCTTCTTCCATTAGCAAAAGTCTCTGGGCTGGCTCTGTTCAAGCCAAACCTTCCAGTAAGTGGAAATCCACAGGCAGCAGCAGGCAGAGAGCAAACCTCGCTGCCCTCAGACTGGAGGAGTTGTGCTGAAGGACGATCGGTCATGGAGGGGAGCGTGGGTGTGCGTGTAGGCACCCGCACGCGAGTGGGCTACCGAGCACTTGCACATCTCCTGGGCCTGGGCCCTGAAAGAGTGGGTTGTCAGGATTACAGAAGTCGGCAAGGTAGGTTGACCCAAGGCTTGCTCTACCTGAAGCTGTTGGTGGGGCTGGGGAGGCTGATGAACCCTGAGGTCCATGGTGCTCTCAAGGTACATAACGCTTTGAACTTATTGCTGTTGTCATGCTCATTGAGTTGACTTAATTGGTTTCCCATTGAGTTTATACATTTCTTAGAGACCAGCACCGTTCCTTGGTGAGGAACTGGTTAAGGCATCATGGTTGTAGATTCAATTTGTAAGTAGTTTACAAGACAATGTTTAAATCTGTAAAAGTTGGCTTGTATAGAAGAGCCTGAAAGGCTAAAATCTCTTTAGTTTACCCAAGGCAGGTCAGGAGGTGACTTATCATGATCCAAAAGTAACTGCAAACAGAAGGTCTTTGCTAGTAGAGAACTTCTTTTGATCTAGGAAACAAAAGCGTAAAAAGTTCAGTGGCTTGAGGCTAAATTTGGATAAATTAAACTTAGAAAATTGTAGGATGGATTTTCTGTCTCCAGTGCTGTGTTAACGCAGTGGTCTGTGCCTAATGAGAAGTTGTGGGAAGTGTAGAAATCGCTGGATAAAGTGCTTAGTGTTGTATAGGAGGTCTTGTTAGAGCAGTGTCACTTTTGGATTTATAGGTTTTTCAATCTCTACAGGTTAGAGATGTTTGGTGGTGTTGTAGTACCTGGAGAGTTAGAACTACATCTCAATTTATTAAGTGTTCATTTCTTGGAGTTTGAGACGCTGGTAATTGTTTTGGTAATCCTTCTAACATCAGTTTCGATGTAGGAGAAATTGTCTTTGTGCCCTCTAGTGGAAAATCCATTTATTTGAAGGCTTCCAAATTGATCGAAGTTCTTGCAAAAAAAGTGGAATGTGTGAGAAAGGCCATAGAGGAGCAGAGCAAGGCTGGGGAGATGAGGGGTTGCAAGAGGCGGACGTGCTCTGCGCTTCCTCTGCTTCGGTCCTCACAAAGCTGTAATGCTGATTACATACACAGACCTGGAGCTTTTTCAGATAGGAGAGGTAAGGGAATGTGAATAGAGAAAGAAGAGATTATCCACGGCTCCTGTCAGCTGGGCTTGGTGAAATTATTCTAGATGTCTTGAGGAAAATCTGGTCTCAGCAAGCTCTGAACCATTGGTGATTGCTATCGATGTTCCCTGGGGATGTGGTGGGGAGGGAAGAGGAGCAAAGCAAAGCCTTCTCTAGACCTTAAATAGGAGGCAAAGGGAAGACCCAGAAAATGAAGGATCAGAGAATCTGACTGATTCCTCCAGGAAATTCCAGAGTAATTTGCAAACAGCAGAGAGGAGGAGGAGGGTGAAGTCCAAAAGAAAATCTGACTTACAGAGAAAAAAAAAATATAGGCAAATCTGTCCAACTTCCCTCTTTAATGGGATAACCTGTTAGTGCATAAGAGGGGCTGCTGATATGAATAAGGCTTAGAAGCAGAATTTGAGATCATCTTTGTGAGCAGCAAAACCAACTGGGCACCAAAATGATGAAATACAGGGAAGAGGAAGGTGTGGTGTTGGCTCTGGAAGGAGCAGAAACCAAATGACCAAATGCAAGAGGAGGAGCAGTGATCCAGGGTGGTACGTGGTGATGGGAGCTGTTGTGGATTACCAGCGCAAACAAATCCACAGTGTCCTGAGGTTTGAGGAAAGGAGTCAAATCTCCCTCTGAGGCATCATTACAGAAGCGTTGTGTGTAAGACAAGGCTGATAATTGCTTCCCGCTGCGCTGAGGGTGCTGGGCGGTGCGAGGCAGGAGGAAAGCTGTCACGCTTGCCAGTCTGGAGATGAACCGCGCAGATGGGAGGCTCTGCACATGGGGCTGGAGTGGGAAAGGCAAAGGAATTGTATTTGGAAATATAAGCCTGAGTGCAGGCTGTACATTTTCTGATGCATAAAAAATTTCTGTAAAAAGGATGATGATCAGCTTTTAGTACCCACTGGGGGAAAATACCTTGATTTGCCTGAAAAAAATATTCAAGATGCAGATTGGGGGAGAGTTTCTCACTAGGAGGGTAATGAAGCAATAGCAAAAGAAATTGTGAATCTGCTTCACTGGAGGATTTGCAGAGCAGTCCAACTGGTGCATGTCGCGGATGGTGTGATTTCTCCCCGCTACTGTTACCTTCTGTCCATCCACCCACCATGAGGCCTATTTTGCTCATTAACCCACCAGGTTGGACTTTTTATTTCTGTTGCTAGAGGTACTTTCAGGGGCCTGGGGTCAAAACCAGTAGCAGTGTTGTAGGCTGTTACATGGCTTTGGGATATAAATTCTTCTCTCAGTGCAGTCATGAAAACTTCAAGCATGGATGTAGATCACAAGAAATTGCTGCTGTCCCATACATTTTTCCTCCTCTCTCTCAGTTTCTATCTAGAGCTGCTCATTTGGGATGTTAGGAGAGAAACAGATGTGAATGTGATGGAGTTCCTGCTTCCATCACTGCCATCCTCCTTTTCATTGTGCTGGACTGTCATTCTTGTTTATTTTGGTTTGAATTATAATTGTAAAAACTGTTACAGCACTGTTTATTTGCTGTGTGTCATGAGTCACTGTTTATATTTGCTGCTGTTTGCTGTTGCCTCTCCTCTCCCTCTGTCTTATGCTTGCAGCCACAGCTCTTCTCCAAGTCTCTCAGAGCCTCTTCTCCCATTTTAAATGTAAAATGTTGTGTGCTCTGGTGAGTACAGGGAAGGTGAGCTGACAGTGAAGATGCAGGCTTAGGCTTTTTTTTTTTTCTTTTCCTTTTTTTTTGTTTTCTTTTTTCTATTTTCTTTTTTTATTTCCTTTTTTCTTTTCCTTTTTTCTTTTTTCTCTTTTCCTTTTTTCCCCTCTTTTCTTTTTTCTCTTTCCTTTTTTTCTTTCCTTTTTTTCTCTTTTTTTTTTCTTTTTTTTTCCCCTCTCCTGACACTATATAGGTCCATGTTCAAATGAAAAGGTTTCTTAGAGACTCCTTCCCTGAGATCCCTATGCTTAATTAGTCTCTTTCCCATTTCTGCCAGGCAGTGAGATCAATACTGCTTTTTCTGGCTTGCAAATTTCAGGGAAGGAGAGAAAATCATGTGAAAAAAGCCTTTTTTGAAGTCAGTGAGATGCCCATGCACAATTCCATCGTCTGCTGTCGTACTGGCAGGTGTTAATCCCTTCATGTGCACTTGTCACTGAGGTGGAGAGTTGGGCATCCTGCACAAGACCATACACAGGAAGGATTTTGAGGGGCTTTGCTCTCATGGTCTCAGCACCGCAGCAAGTCGCTTTTCTTTGTCATGCCTCAGTTTTCTGGTCTGTAAAATGGGGATAAAGTTGCAATATCCAGGCCTAGCTGCCCCTGCCATGGCTCCAGCCATCACCTTTGGATGCTGAACCACTTCCACCATCACTTAAGAGGTCTATTTATGGTCCTGGATAATGTTTTGCAATGCGTCAAAGCTTTGCATGTCAAGATCACTAAAGCAACCAGTTCTAATACCTTTTTGTATCAGTCGTCTCTTGAGACAGCCAAAGCCCTAGAAGCTTGCAGGTGCTTGGTGTTTCAGCAAAAGTTGTTCAAATGCAGCATGTCTCTGCCAAACAGCACATGACAAGGTGTAAGGAAAGGACCGTGACCTTGGTGGCTGGCAGCCTGGTGCAAGGGGTGGCCATCACAACCAGTCTGCCCCAGGGCTGCCCAAGAGAGATTGACTTGTGCCTCAGTTTCCCTGGGAAAGGGGTCACTGATTCTTGCAGAGCACTTTGAGCTCTGTGGGTTGGAAATGCTGGGTAAGAGCTTGTTGTCAGTTGGAAAATCCCATTGACTCTTCATGGGTTTCTTCTCGTTCTGTAGGCTAAATTAAGAACAAAATTCTTTCTCCCAAGCCATTTTAGGAGACCAAATGGTCTCACAGGGTTTGCTTTGAAGCTTACAGGCTTGGTGTCTGCTGATCACATCATCAGCACAATTTCTGACCGAGGCAAAGGCAAATACCCAGGTGCTCTGGGCTGGGACATCTGACCACAAGGCCACAGTGTGGCCCCAGTTACAAGGAGCTGCTGGTCCATCAGGAATTGAGGCTGACCAAACCAGCCTCTGGGAGAGGCTGTGGGTGCTCTGGGTGGATGGGAAAGGTGCTCTCCCCGTTCTGGTGGCCGTGGTGCCACCAGACTTGTGCCTCCCTTTCTTGCTCCCAGTAAATCACCATCATTGCTAGTCAACAAAATCGTACAGCTCCTTGCTTTTGAAATCTGAAAGGTAACATCTTGCAGGTCACTCTGTATATTTATCAAGGAGAAACAGGCAATTTATTTCTGTCACCTTAATAGAGCTTTGGCTTACAGAGCTCCGTGTGGGAGAATGAATGACAGGTCTCCAGTCTGTCTCAGGTTGTCCAGCACTTCAGTAAATGCTTGATTGTGAATCCACTGTAAAATAGCTCCAAGCTTCTTGTGCCTCAATTAGCAGCCTTGATAGAGAGCAGGCAGGTTTTCAGGTATAAAATGTCCATTTTGACTCTTTAAGTGGTCTCAGGTGGCCCACGGAATGTAAATTTTTTTACTCTATTTGTAATTCAAAACCTTTTAATTATCTCCAATTTATAAATCCCTAGTTTGGTACTTGAGTGCCTGTAAGAAAATGCTCATCTTTTAGTGGATAGTAATCAGTGTCAGAAGAAAGGGGGAAGAGATGGTGCGTTTTAAATAGTGTCAGTTCCAGCAACTGGAATGTATAATTTAACTCACTTATATTTAATCATCCTTTAAACACTGAATTTCAGCCTCTGCTGCTTGACTCGCAGGAAGCTGACAGCCTTTTAATGCCACTGTGATAACACTTTAAATTTCCTTAAGCTGCTGCACACTGCGACGCAGCCCTTTGCTGTATGTGCTGGTGCTGCATCCGCAGCCAAGTGTCCCAGCCCGGCTGCAGGGGTTGGGCTTTGCAGCCCCAATTTCAGAAGTCTCAATTGTTTTACCTTATGGAGCTGTAACATCTGCTGTAAATACCACAGCGAATGTAACAGCTGCTGAGGGTGGGATTATGGATCTGAGGTTCATGTATAACAGCTAAACATATTCCAGCAATTCAGCAGGTTGAGAAATAAAGCAGCTAAAGCTTTGTGCGTCGTGCTCCAGATCCGTGCAGTGGGGATGGATCCCGCTGGAGTGAGGTTGTGCCTGGTTCAGACTGGGGTCCAGTGTCTGGATGTGGAAAGCTTCAATTTCCTATGTTGCAGCAAGGAAGAGGTGCAATGTGGGGTGCGGGAGGTCTCGACTGAGTGGAGCAGCAGTGCCTCAGTGGCTTGAGGGAGCCCATCGGCTGCACTAAGTGTGTGGGGCTGTCGGGGCTTTGCTGGGTCTGTTGGTGACATGCACACAAGACACTAGCTACTCACAGCAGTGACAGTGTGCACGATTTAAATCTGCATTTTATGCTGGGTTCAGTTTTAGGCCCCTCACTCCAAGAAGGACATGGAGGTGCTGGAGCGTGTCCAGAGAAGGGCAACGGAGCTGGGGAAGGGTCTGGAGCACAAGTGTGCTGAGTTCCCAGCTGAGGGAACTGGGGGTGTTGAGCCTGGAGAAAAGGAGGCTGAGGGGAGACCTGGCTCTGTCCAACTCCCTCCTCTCATTCCCTCACCCTTGCCCCCATGGGCTGTCAGACTCTGGATGAAATAATTTAATGAAATTCTTGCTCTTGGCAACTGGTTGATGACATTAGCAGAGGGAGTGGAATTTCATCCATAAAAAATACAACTGGGCTGCCAGGGAGTGAGCGCCAGCAGAAGAGGTTAGCAGCAAAGGGAACCCATGCCCTCCCTGTGTTAAGGCAGAAGTTGGTTGCCTTTATTTAAAGTTGGATGTTGAGCTGGCATTCTAACAGACTGTTTGCCTACATGGGATGTAGGTAGTTTTTGTTGTGCCCAGCAGTCAAATTGTATAGTCTTTAATTAGAAGCTGCCACTTCTATTTAAAATGAAACTTGCTTTTCTGTATATGCATGAGAATATTAGCGTTTCAAACCCGCCAAGCTCTACTGAATGTGCACTGGATTTGCAAAGGAGCCCATTAGTGCTCACAGAGGTTAACAGCAGGGAGAGGGCAGCAGGGAAAAATGTCTTAATGAGACAGGGTGAAGAGTTGATGTGAGGACATGGAGTGCTTGGAGCCACCTTCTACTGGGGGAAGAATCCGGCTGTTGCTGGAGGAGCAGCAAACTCCTGTAGCGGGCAGGTCAGTGGTCCTGTCACCGTGAGGAGGAGGAAGTTCCCAAACCACGTCTCCCAGGCTGTCCTGCAGCGTTGGAGGTGGCTTGAATTTGGATCAGGAGATGATGGAGGAGTTTTGGTCCTTTCTTGCTCACAGCTACCAAGTGAATTGGATGCAGAGGAGAGAAGAGCTCCTGTTGGCCTCATTTCCCTGTGGCTGAGGGGGTCCCAGGTCAAGTGGGTCAGGAAGGTGGCAAGTTGAGCCTGAGCCGTGGGGAGGACTCAGCTGCCCTCCTACAGAAGCTCTCAGTGGGAGGTTCACCTCAAAAATTGAGAGATTGGGCCTGGAAACCCAGTTGAAATATTTGGGTTTGAGGGAGAAGATCTTACAGTGGAACATGGACCCTTTCATCTGTGCCTTTACAGCTCCCCAGATTGTGTTTAATTCTTTATTATTTTAAAGACAGAACACTCTGTAGTGACAGGAAGAACTAAAGGAATAATTGGGAATTAATTCTGTGCCTGTCACCTTGTTTCATATTGTTGAAGCAATGGCAGAGAGCTCATAATTTCCTTGAATTTATTCACTGCTTGGAATTGCTCACAGCATAAATTTTTGGAGAAAAAAAAACCCAATAACTTTGATGTGATAGTTTCACTGGGCTAGCCCAGCTCTGTTCCAGCTAAAAACCAGGACAGATGTTTATGTAAGTTGTTAGATGAGCTTCAAAAAAAAACCCAACCAAAAAGCATTTAGCTTATTTAGTGCCCACTTCCCCTAAGATTTAAAGCAGTGGTAACTGTTGAAGGTTCTTTTACCTCTAGGATTTTTTTTGTTGTTTTTGGTTCCCTGGGCAAAAATTATGATCTAAAAGCCTTTTACTTAGTAAAAGTGCATATTTCTATTTTATCGTGTGACTCTGGGAGCTGAGTTTTTTAGAAAACCATCAGATATGTGTGAAAATCATCAGTGTTGGCAGCACTGAAGTCGTTAAGGAGCAGTTCAGTGCTGTATTTGCTCAGAACTAAGCACATCGGGACTGGGAAGGTTGCAGCACTCTGACGTGCTGAACACTGTGGCTTTTTTCAAAGCTCCTAGTACAAGTGCCTACGATTGTATTTTGAACTTTATTTTCTGCCACACTTGATAGAATTTATTGTAATTTATTCATTGCAATGATTGACTTTTTAAAGGCAAAATCCTGGAGAACTGCAAGTAGCTTCTTTGGGAAAATGTGGATTTTGCTTGTAAAGAAAGGGCCTAAGCCATATCACTGTGATTTTACAGTAAAGACAGGCTGGCTCTCTTCTCTTTTTTTACTCTTTAACAGTCTAAAAGCTCAGCCCTGGCAAGAGGTGTACTCTGAAGGATGGTGCTTGCTTTATCAAGCGCAGGGGTTTTGAGTCCACCCACATAGGGTGGGTTGGCCTTTTCATCCACTGTGGACCAGTAGGAGACCAAAGCCACTCTGGTGGAGACTGGTATGTCCTCTTGGGCTACTTTGCTGGACCTTTGTAAGGAAAGACCCAATTTCACAGAGTCACAGAATCATGGAATGTTGTGAGTTGGAAGGGACCCACAAGGATCATCGAGTCCAACTCCTGTCCCTGCACAGGACAATCCCAAGATTCAGACCGTGTGTCTGAGGGCCTTGGCCAAATGCTTCTGGGATATGGTCAGGCTTGGTGCCATGAGCACCTCCCTGAATGCCATTGAATTTCATAGTTTTTGAGTGCTGGACGTTGACCCCTCCCTGCTCTGTGGTGAAGCCTGAAGCTGCCTGGTCCCTCCCTAACCCTATCTTCCATGCCCTTTGCTGCCTAGCAGTGCCCCATGGTGACAGTGGCCCCAGCCCCTGGTAGTGGTGTGTGACTTCTGCTCAGAGGTGAACTTCACCTCCACTGCTTAGCTCCATCAGCCTCCAGGCCAACCTGCTGTGGCCCAATTTGCTCTTCAGGCAGTTTAACCTGTGCTAAATCTCAAATCAAAAGGAACCAGCCTCGTATCACGGCTCTTGTGAGCACTAGGGGAGACCGGAATAAAGGAGAGGTAAGATCACACCCGTGTTACCTGTGGTTGTGCTGATAGCTTCTGCTGGGGCCCCCAGGTTGGGGCACTGATAACATTGGTCCTCCAGTGTGACTGGGCTGCTTCTATACCCCCTCAAGTCCCAACTCAATTAAAAGGGTGCATTTTTAAATTGTGAAGACCTGGAGAAATGGCATCATTTACAAGGCAGATAAGCTAGAAGAGGACATTTCTGTAGCTGGACGTGCAGGTCAGCGTGCCAGCTCTGCCCCAGCCAGCTGCTGGGGATGCCAACCACCAGAACCTTGGTCCCCATCCCAACCGTCTGGCCAGATTGGCACCAGTGTCCTGCATAAATACTACATTTATAAGAAGTCAGCTGATTTAGGGTTTTCACCTGAGGTGTGACATGGACGTGTTGTGGGGATCCTGTGGTGAAATGGGCAGAGTGAGCCCTCCAACTGGGAGAGCGGCTGCCGTCTGGCCAAGCGTGGGTTTTCCTGCTGGAGTGCGGGCGACATAAGGAAGCTATATGGAAATTGGATCGGATTCTGAGGCAAGATTTCTGGCAACCTTCGACTCTGGGGAAGCAGCAGTCCCTGAACCAAATGTGTGCTTCCAGCTGTGGGGAGGGAGCCTGCTGTTTTCATCCTTCTGCCCATTTCCCTTTCCGATCTCTAAGATTTCATGTCTTGCCTCCAGCAGCTTTGATTATATTGCTGGCACTGTTTGGATACTGAAGGAGACTTTTTTTTTTGACAGTCACTGGGGAGCTGTTCCTTATTTGCCCAAGTTCTGGGTTTATGGTGGTGCAAGCAACGTGATACTATTTAGCAGCTCTAATAGAGGTCAAAGCCCTGTTGTCTTAGGTATTGTAAAAATGCCTCGTAAAAGGCTGTACATTATCCAAATGTGCTACAGGCAAGGCGAGCAAAAGGACTAAGCCAGGCCTTCACAGCTGCTCCTTATAGATGGTAAACTGAGGCACAACCAGACATGCAGGTGTGTTTTGCCAGCACCTGAAATGAGACCCAGATCTCCAAAGGACTTTTTGTTTGAGTGGGTTGATTTAGAGTCAGTTACTAAAACAAGCTACGGCTGTGTGCAATTTGCTCACTGCTTTATCCCCTTTTGAGTTTAAATGCTTTGAAATGGATCCAGGATAAAGCTCATCCACTGCTGGGACATCTCTAATCAGCTTTCAGGGAAGCTTTTTTTTTTTTTCTTTTTTTTTTTTTGTTTTCTCCTCCTGAAACCTGGCTGGGGGAGACCTGGGAGCATGCTCAGTGTCCTGCGCCCAGGTATGAAGCAGAGGAGCTCCTGCGATCCCACCCTCTGCCAGCAGCTTGTGTGTCTCTGGCTGGGGATCCCAAAGCAGAGGGAGAGACAGAGACAGGTAAGGGGTGCTGAGCACGGGCTTGAGCAGTGTAACTGAATCCCAGGGTGGATTTTTTCTTCTCCCTAAAATGTAAGGAAGAGGCTTGAGTAAGAATGAATGAGTTTGAAAGGAGTTTCTCAAGGTGCACCCCTCGGGTGGCTGCCTCCTCGCTGCGGAGGCTCTTTGTTCTCTCCCTCTCCCGAGCCCATCCTTCGGAGCCATTTTGGGAGTTTGGGTTGATTTGGTTTCTTTCTAATTAAGTTCCTGGTCTGCTGGCTGTCAGGGTAGGGTTGCCCATCAGTCAGCATGTGTCTGCCTGCTTGGTGCTGGTGTCAGCTTTGGCTCCAGTTTATATTTTTGGAAATTAAGTTTATAAGCTGCAAGTCTTACCAAGAAAAGCAGTTGGGTATTTTTTTTTTTTTAAAACAAACAAAAAACAACAAAGCATCCTCTTCAATTTCTTGCTTCTCTGAAAATAGTAAAATTCTTACCCTGGTTGTTGTTAGGTGGCACCGGAAAGGGCGGTGCTATAAGACTCTCCCCATGTAGCTCAGGAGTTGTGTGTGTTCTTTGGTGCATTGAAATCTGAAATATTTATGTTAGAGTTCTGTTTCCTTGCCATGATCTTTACTTATAGATCATTGTCGTTATAGTTCCTAAATTATTTGAGCTCTAATAAACAGAGTAGTTTATTCTATTTCACATCAACAAGTAAAAATAATAACTTGATCTTTCAGGCTATAAATTCCTTTTATTTCTTAAGGTATTGTTTGCTTTTACTATTAAAGTTGTTTACAAGAAATTGTTTTTTAAGCAATATATTGTTCACTTGTGTATTTTGAAAGAATAACAATAAAACATTATTGTGCTCCTGATTTCCCTTTGAAAAGTAACCCTGCAAGCACAGTTGCTTTCTGTGCTGTAATGTTTCTCTGCTCTTTGCCATTGTGTTCCTTAAATAAAAAGCACAAGATGATCCTGCCTGACAGAAACCTAACAATTGTTTTTATAAACAGTGTGTGCTCTGGTATCTGTTGCAAATAACTAGATTCTTGTTTACAAATGTATGTTCTTAATGAGAATTCAAGTTGTTGGTTACTTCCGTGGTTTTTGGAACTAATTGTACCATGATTTTAAAAAGCACTTTATGTCATGGAGAGTCATTAACTTCTGATACAATGTGATGTAAATGGAGGAAGTCCGTATTTGAAGGGCTCTCAGGGCACAGATCATCCCAGCAAGGATTTTTTTGGACATGCATTCAGTGCATTCCTAAATTTGGAGCCTCCCGTTGCTTTTGTGGCTTGGTGCAGATATATGTACCAGGCTGTCCATGGGCACAAGATAAGACTCATGAACTTGGGAGGACCTGTGGTTCCCAGAGCTAAGCAAGGGCTTAAATACATTATTGAACTCAGCCTTAACTTGTTCTCCCTCACTGCCTACACCTGCAGGTGCTGGAGATCACCAAGGGGCCGTGGTAGGGGTGGTTGGGTAGATTTTTGTTCCTTACTTGAAAGGGCTGGTGATAAATGCTAGAGACCCCCCACCCTCAATTATCTTGTCAGGCAATGCAAACAATTCCCTGGTGACTGATGGGAAAGGAGAAGGTCAGCATTTATTTATAGCTCTGACCAAAGCTGCAGGAGAGTGCTCCTAAATGCATAGGAAATGTTTACAGGATGAACTTGTTGAGGCAGCATCCTCCTCAATGCTGTGGGACCAGGGGCAACACGAGCAAAAGCACTCAGTTCCAGGGAGAGGAGAGCAGAGGAGAGGACGTGCCTAGCAAGTGCTGTGAGGTGAGCAGGAGAACTAGAGCTGTAAATCCTCCATAAACCGTTGCAGATGCTGGAAACTTTGCCGTAGGCATTTGAGCTCATTGGTATGGGGCAGGGTATGCGAGTGCTGGGGAGCGGGGTGGGCGATGGATGCTCAGCCCACGTTAGCACTGCTGCTACCCTGCCTGCCCCTTGCCTCAGGCAGGAATGCAGCAGGAAAGTTGTTTTTCTCATCAGACAGAAGGGGCTGATGTGTTTTCATGTCCAAACCATACTGCCAGGTGTGCTGCTGAGTTTCAAAGGGATTATTGCCCCATCTTAGAAATGCTGACTGTTGTATTTGCTGCCTGTACCCTACACGCTTTTCCAGCAGCAGCTTTGTAATAGTCCATGGGTGACAAAAGCACCTGGCTGGGCAGGGACTGGTTTCCCTGTGAGGATCCTGGGCGGTGGTCGGGGTGCTTGGCTGTTCCTCTGCGGCAGTGTTGATGTGGCTCTCCTGAGTTTCTCTCTGTGATTGACTGATGGTGGCAGAGCCAGTGCAGTCCAGGGGAAACTTTGGGTTGTTTCCTTCATCTATCCTAGTTATGTCCTTTGTCACACAGATACTCTTCTTCCTTCCTTCCTTTCTTCCTTCCTTTCTTTCTCCCTTGAAGTAACGCAGCCAGAGCCCAAAGGCTTTACCTTCTCTATGTAGGATCTTCTGACAGCAATGCTCCAGAGATGCATCCCTATTGTCTAACACTCAATAATCTCTCTAGTTTCTGAAAGCAATCCTAAACCTCAGGGTGATGTTTGCACACCACAGCGAAGGTTTTCAGGCTCGGGATGTAGGCTGCTCAGCTCCTCTTAGAGACAACCCTGCGCTATCTTCCAGGGGCAGCCTTTGAGAAGAGAAAGCTGCTTTCTCCTTCTGCTTGCTATCTCCTGTGGCATTATCCATCTCCAAAGCTATTTCTCTTTGAGTGAGGTTAACAGTAAACCAAACCAAACAATAAATGGCTCTCCAAAATTGCATGGTTTTAGTCTTCTGATTTCCCCGCCTTTTGTCTCTGTGCTTTTCTGACAAGAGAGCAAAGACTTGATAAATCTGTACAGCCCCTGCATAGTCTAGGAGAAGGTCTAATTTGATCTGATGTTGACTAGTCTGCCAGGACTTTCAGTGATTTGTTTTCATACTGAGTTGAGTTTCATATGCCACAGAGAAATGGGTAAACATATTGCATTGGTAACAACAGCAAGTATGAAGCCAAGGTTTTTTTTTGTATTCATGCACTTGAAAATTCCTTTCTGCTTGCTTTTCATGGGGATTTATTCCTTTTGCTAGTTGTCAGGTTGCTCATTTCACTCACCTGGTGAAGTGCTGGCAGAGTATTTGCTGTGAATTATACAGGGCTTTTTGTTTGGTTTAGTCTCACATTGCATTCATATTTTCCTAAGTCTGTCGCCTTAGCACACCAGTTGTAAAAGTGATTCCAAATATTAGATTGTTTTTCTACCCACCACGTGTGGCTGGTCCAACAGCAGCTTATATAGTGCATAGCTATTCTTGAATTTATGTCCTTAAATGGTTCTCACGATAGGGTGGGAAGGTCCCTGATTGTTTATGTATTTCTGGCATTTAGTGATTAAATTCGAAAAATAGTTAAATTCTCTAATGTGTGGTTTTGGTGTTTGATTTGTTGGGTTTTTGTTTGGTTGGTGTGTGGTTTGTTTGGGGTTTTTTCTTCTATTTCTTTGTGTGTCTTGGGATACCCTGATTAGGTAACACTAGGAAGAGTTGGTTTTAGATCTGAAATCTGTATTTCTGTATTCACTGAAATCAAGCTAGGAGCTTACTCAAACCCTTGGATCAGAAAAACTCATTTTACAGTTCTAATTATGGTATATGAAACCCAGAGGGTATCGATCTCTCTTTTTTTTTTTTTTTTTTTTTTTTTTTGGAAATACTGTTCCTGTACAGAAATCCATAGTGGTGCCATAAATGTGACACAAACAAGTTTGTGCACAAGAAACATTAGTTGTCCTTTTAATAGAAAACCCCCTCACACCACTTGTAAAAGCTCATGCTATTAATTTTGATTTCAAGCCTGAATGGTGCTCTGCCTGCCACAAAATCAAGTGCAGTAACAGACCTGACAATAAAGATGCCAGTATGTGGATTCCAAACCAAGGTGCTAACTTGGAGTATCCCAGCAGTTTAAGTTTGTTTTCATATTGCTGAGAAGTGTGTTCTGAAGCTGAGACACTGGGTTAAGGTTTCCAGGACTATGTTTCAGGCTCATGGGCAAGTGCAGCCTGGCTGGGGGATACCCAGTGCTTGAGTCTCCCCCTCTCCAAGGTCTCTGCTCTCACTGCACTGGTGGCTTCGCTGCTTCTTTCAAGGAAAACCCAAATCACTACTCGCTGCATGACCTTATGTCATGTAAGCTTTTATTGCCCAATTTCCATATCTGTTTCCTTCCTTGCAAACCCTCCAGCTCTGTCCTGGATGGAGGACAGAAGGGAGCACTGTGGGGACCCTGTTTCCATGTGGGAATTAGGAGGTGGTGCCTGCAGGGGCATGTTAACTTCCCGTGGGGGAGGCAGAAACAGCCGTATGTCACAGCTTTCATAGCTCCAGTAACATCCCTGCGGCCCTTTATCTGGGGAAAGGGCTCCAGCCAGCCCCAGGGCCTTGTGGCACAGTCCTCTGCATCCTTGTTTTATTTCCTCAGCTTGTATTTCATTAACCTTTTACCCCGCTTGCATTCTGCGGTCTAATTTCCAACAGGCACAAGAGCAAACTCTGGGTTTCTGGCCTCCTCCACACCCCTGTGAGCACGATCAATACACTCGACCTTTCCAAAGGATGTTTGATGGTCCCAGAGCAGCGGTGGTGGAAGCACCAAGATCCTCAGCATCCTCCTCCTCGCCTGCTGCAGCATCCCTGCCCAGGGAGGGACGCCTACTTTAAAGCAATGCAGAGTGTTTTACAGCCTTGTAACCAAACAGCAACTGGGAAGGAGTTAGTTCTTTCTGGAATTAGTAAAACATTAATAGGCTGCCAGTAAACCTGGAGTCAAGCACAGCTGGCCATGCATTTTGTTTGGTTTGGTCTAAAAACTATTTAGGATAAAATCTGTTGCCATCTTAAAGCTGTGTAGCAAACTTTGAGATGTTTTTTTTTTTTTTTCTTATTCACACCATGAGTAAGTTGGCAGAAGGTTTGGGATGTTTACCAGCTGTATTACTCAGTTTTTGGTATCAGCATATTAACTGCACACTTGGCATTTTACAATTGCAATGACTTTATCTTAGGCAATTCCTTTGATAATAATCAGAGGGATTCTGGATTGAGAGAGCATTCATTGTGCCAGGATTCTTCGTTAGGGTTTAAAAATAATACCCACTTTTGAAGACAGAAGTTTTCAGTGAGGCCAACTTGCTTCTCAGAGGAACTTTTAATGACTAACAGGATACTTGTATCTTGAAACCTGCAGGGAAGCTCTGAGCCACTTCTAAACTCTAACTCCTTTTGCTCCATTAGGATTTTTGCTACATATAAATCATTCCTAAATATACATATATATTCTCTCCTCCTGAAGAGAGATTATCGTCTGTTTTGTCAAATGCTGTGAAGTTGGGTAGGAAAAGTGGGTCTGAGCAGAACTCTGCTTTCACCAGTGCTTCTTCTGGCTGATGTTGAGAGTGACAGAGGACAGGTTTGTCTGTCTGTTTTGGGGGACACAGCCTGTCTTTGCCCAAATGTTGTGGAGCATGGCATCAGCGGGGAATGATGCCAAAAGCTGAGGTGCCACAGTCAGGTGGAGCAGAGTCTGCAAGACATGAACTGTCTCACAAAGCCATTCTTGGTAAATATGTTTAAATAAATTAATTAACAGTAGCTTGGTCTGTAAATGGGAGAAGGTGGTGAAGGAAACTTGACCTTCAACTACTGCTGCTGTTTAGGCTTATCAACCCTGAAATACTTATTTGTCCCCACCTTACCTTTTATTAATTTGTTAATCCTGTCCATCAGCTCACACCAAGACTGCTTAAGTGTCTTCACTGCTTAAGTCTTTCCTCTCATTTGTGAAAAGTGTGGCTTCCATTTTCTGGTTTGGAATATCCCAAGTTTTCCAGGTCATCTCCAACCAGCCAAGGGCTTTCAAACCATATGGCCCAAATCAATGATGCTAGCTCCCAAACTGTGCCTTGGGAATCGTGAAAGGCTTAGTTTCTGGCATGGTCTCCAAGCCCCGGGTTGGTACATTGCTGGCTCTGAGCACTGTGGTGGTGCTGTGTCTTGGATGTTGATGTTTCTTGGCCAGGACTTGTGTCATCTTGTGGCCCAGGGCAGGGAGTGAATGAACTGCAGGTGCAAACTAGCACTGAAGTGCTACAAGGTGGCATGTGGTCACCTCTGGAGGTTGGACATCTCTCCTTCTGTGGGCTCCTCTCAGGCTTCTGAGGAATTTGGGTCAGGCTGCTGAGAGAGGTGGTGCCAGGGACTTCACCCTTTTTAAAATTAAGCCTAGACTGAAGCTTGTGTTGCTGTTATTGAGAAGGAATGATTGCAGCAGGGGTGTGGGCTGTTGCACATCGCAGGGCCATTAGGAGAGAATTGTTTAAAATAAAAAAGGCTTTTTTTCATTTTTTTCTCTTCTCCTCCTTTTTTTTAAAGTATTATTATTATAAATGATCTAGGCAGTGCACTGAAGAGTTTGATCCTTAAAGTCCTAAAAATGCTGGCTCAGGCCCAATCATTTTTATTTGCTGAGGTTAAGTATGATGTGTGTTTTATATGCGTCAGAAGAAGCTTATACATACATGACTTGTTTTATGTCTTCAAATATTTGACATAGGCAGAAAAATGAACTTGTAACTCTTTGCTCACTGAGATGCTTTGTATGAGAAGCCAAAATGGAGAGGTTCTTCCCTTGCTTTCATCACAGTAAATGTTGCCTCATTAGCTCAACTTGATTTGATATAAGTCATTAGACCGTAAGCTTGTCAAGATTGATCCCCACTTCATCTGGGCAACTTGGCTTTTATGGTAAAGTGGAGCTTTTTCAGTGGTCTGAGAAAGTGGATCAGACCTTCCACAGAGGAGGAGTTTTTTTGGTTTTTTTTAATATATAGCATGATTTTCTTTAAGTACAACTTTCCCACCTGCACAGTTGCCATAGATGGTTTTTGTGAATGTGTGTCTCATAGAAAATGAGTTTTCTGGCCCAGGGAGCCCAGGTTGCACCATGGTACTGCTCACGTCACGCAGAGTGGGCAAGTCCACGGGGCAGAAAGCACTGACAACCCACTTCTGTAGGGGTTAGCTTAGACATGAAGGTAGAGGTGAAGGTTCTCCAAGCAGATGAAGATCTGCATCTAGGGTGGTCTTGTTGTCCTGGAAGGAAGGACCTGTTCCTTCCGAGGAGGAGTGTATTTGTTGCCCATGCATTGTTATCCCAACTAGATGCTGTATCTGAAAGGCTGAGAGCTTTGCAGGGGTCTTAATTCTCACACCCAGGGTTTGTTGTCTGTGGATTTAGCATTTTTGTTAACTGTTCACTGAACCAAGGTGGCTTTGATGCAGTATGTTAAAGTAGTTGTCTTTCACAGCCAACTGGTACATCTAGATGAGTGATCTGGGCTGTGTCGCTATCTCTTCTTCTGGGAGGTCTTTTTAAACATCTCTTCCTCATCTTTTGTATACAATAGTACTTTCTTTTACATCCTTTTTGTTCAAATATATAAAAATGGAAAATTATATTCTCATTAGTCTATTCTTCAATAGCTACAGATTTAAAAGGTCCATTTTATTAAAGCTCTGTTGTAATTTTACAAGTAATACATTGCCAGGAAATAGAATACCCTTTTTTCAAACAGGGTGAATAATTAACTAGTGAAGCAATTTATCAAGGGTTACCCAGTGGGTTCCCTGTCATGGAAGGTGCTAAATCAAGGATTGATGTATAGGGAAATGCTCCAGTTAAAGCAGAAGCTGGGGAGGAATTGATTGATACGCTGTGGCCTATGTTAGGCAGGGAGATGGGAATAGATCACCTCGGGATCCCTCGAGGCTATAAATCCATATGAATCTGTTACCTATAAATACTGATGGAAGATTAGACCTGCATGTGTAAAATGTCTTTAATTTCTCTGAGTGACTGTGGTGCCATATTGAGTCGTTGTTCTGGTCCCAGCTCGGTGTCACCTTGTGAATTAACGGAATGATTTAATGAGCACTTCAGGGTTGCCGCCTCTGTGGGTGTTCACCAAAGCTAACTTGGCTTAGCTGGTGAGAGGGGGGAAAATCAGATGCTCAGAGGCTGCGATGTCTCTGCAGAAAAGATTTCACAGTAAGAACTTCCCCCCTCCCCTTGTGGCAAAAAATACCCCAAACTAAAATAATGGACTGTATATGTAATGTGCTTTTTCTAAGGAAAAGTGTTAGTGATGAGGAGCATTTTTTTTTTAAAGACTAAATTTAAATAAAAAATGCATTCAACAAAAAAGAAAGCACGTACTTGCTCACTTAAGAGGAGAAAAACTTAGAGGCTTTCAGGTTTTAATAACCACTCTATTTGAGTTCCATCCAGTTCTGATTGTAAAATGAATCCCCAATTTTACGTCTGAGTAACGATAGGAAGTGTTATAAACCTGCAACCTAATTCATCCTTCAATTTAGGGAGACTGCACGTGTTTTGTCGGATTACTGAGAAAGCACTTAAAATATTGTTCTAGTTGTGCTTCTGTTTTAGTCGTTGGATTCATACTAAAGGTTGGTTATCTTTTCTTTTTATTAGCATTTACCTAATCTCAGATTTATTTGTGCTGCAGCCTGTTTTGAAAGTAATTGCTGGCTAAGTGGTGGTGTAGCTCTACTTCGTGCTGGAAGTGCCTGCCCATGAATGCTAAAGGCTCGTGGAGAGATATTTGGCATATTGTGGCTTAATGGAAATCTTGCACTTGATCCAATCTTTATCACTTTGCTATTAGAAATGTTGAGAGGGTGCGTATAGCTGGATGAAGGAGTGAGAACTTAGTCATGGTTTTTAGAGATGAGGTGCTTAGACATAGAAACAGATTTAAAAAAGTAAATACCCAGAGTTGATTATTTACATGGGGATTTACTGTAAGTATTTTGTTTTTCAGCAATGACTTTATATTTATTTGTTCTCCTTTTTCCTTCAGGTCAGTGTTGATGAGACTCAACATGTCTCAACCTTCTCCAGTGGGACTGGGATGTAGGGTCTTCAGTGCAGTGTTGGCTTGTGCAGGGTGGGTGGCAGCAGGGCTGGTGTCTGCCCATCCCTGCCTGCACCAAAGCCCTGGGCAGCCTGGCTCCCTTCTCTTAAAGCCAGGTCAGCAGAGGTGTTCCTTAACTTGACTGTTGCCAGTGATTAAGTGTCCTCCCTTTTTTTTAATGGCTTTTTTTACGGTGGTGTCACTGTGCACTGAATCAGAGCCCTTTCCCTGCAGTTTCTGTCTCCTCCTGCTCCCTGTTCCCAGGTGGAGCGATGCTGCCCAGCAGAGGAAGTGAGGATGGGAGGAGAAAGATGCTGCAGGGTGCCTTCAGCATTTGGTATCTGCTGCAGTCTTTTGATCAGGTCCAGTACATAGATCTGTGCCTTGTCTTAGAGATACCAGTATTCTTGACCAATGGATTCAAAGCTCTATCTGTCTCTGCTTTACTATCACTATTTATTGCCTTAGTATTTGTTTGGCAGAAGGTTTTTGTGTTTTAATACCAGTTCTGCAGTCCATTGCCAGGAAATTTAGAACCTGTGAGTGATTTCAAAGGGCAGCTGACTCTGATGCTTGCAGCAGGATTTACGGTTTTGCTGGTGCAGAGTTACAGTGTCATAAGCTTTTTATTTGTTATTATATCATGGGCATCTGCAGACTGTTGAGTCCAGTTTTCTTCAGCTGTTTATGTGCAAATACGTCTCTGATCTTGTGAAAGGAGGTCGTGCTTTATTTCCACTGACTGCTGCTCCAAGAGAAAGTCCCCCTAATAAGTCATTAAAAGAAAATGGAATTAGTTGTGGCAAAACTGATGGCTGCAAAATGCATATGACTGTTATGTGCATATGAAGGCTGAAAAAAGCTCTGGGTTATTTGGAGTGTGTTTCTAACTCAGGATCCGATCAGGTTTTATTCTGGTAAATCTGTCTTGCTGTGTGCAGTTCGGCTGGCAGTGGAGCCTGGGGCCTGTTGCCAGGGCTGCAGCGGGATTCCAGAAAGACTTAATTAATTTCATTTCTAATTGTTGCAGAGGATCATTTATTTAGTAGTTGAGCTCCTACTCTGTTTCCTGCCTGGCTGAAACAGTAGCAAGTTCCCGTACTTGTGAGATTGCTTCTCAAATGGTGACTTTCCGTGGAATCTGAAGAATACAAGGTTAAGGTCTGGTCCTTTTGCTTGCAAATGCCTTATGAATTCTGAGTCAGCAGTTATTACTTAAACCTATTTCTGGCTGGTTTTAAAGTAAATGTGTTTATTACTGAATGTGCTGTTGTGAATTCTAACAACTGCCAAAGGTAACAATAACTAGATTCATTTTTTCAGGGGAGCTCTTTGAGGATCTGCCTTTTTGTTTAATTTCAGATTTTTTTTTTGTCTTTGCTCTTTAACCTGACAATAAAATTAAATATATTTTTCCCACTGGCATGATATGTACTCCAGCAGGAAAATGAAAATACGTATTTTAGGTACTGGTCAAGTCCCCTAAGGAGGGCCACTAGGCACTAATGTAGGAGGCTGCTGAAAGGGTGGCGAGAGAAGAAATCTCAGGATCTGCAGTTGTCTGAAGCGATGTGTCTATCTGTGGGTGCGTGGTGGGCGCTGGGTCACTGTGACATGAAGTGGCTCGAGTGCCAGGTTGCCCTGTTACCATTGCTCTATGAAGCAATGCAGTCATGACATTATTGGATCATTTTGTTTCTGCTTAAAGCCTTAACGTGTTCTGTCTAAGAATATGGTGCACTGAAACAAAATCCATGTCTGTGCCGTTAATAAAAGGTCTGTAACAGAGTTTTGATTGCTGAGTGATAAAAATCAAATTCTACTCTTCCCCCAAGTTTTAGCCATGTCTTCATGATCTGTGTGTGTTTGTTGTGCCCTGGACAAGCAACAGAGGTTTTTGTGGGAAAGCAATATCCTTTACAGGGTAATGTAGTTGAGTGACTGTCTGCTTTTGCTAATACCACTGCAGAAAAGATGCATTTGATTGCCAAGTCATGGGCTGGTGGAGCACCATCGCAGCGTGGGCCATACTGGCAGTGTAACCTTAGTTCCTGCCTTCCTAGCATTTTATCTTGTGTACATTTGCTTATCCAAGTACTATGGGATTTTTTTTTTATAGCTGTCACTTGATATTCAGCTCAGAATAGCAAATGTCAGAAAAGTTATAAACAGCACCAACATTTTCTTTGGTTTATTTATTTGATGGCTCCTCTGTATTGCTATTTGAAAGGGGAAATATAGAACAGTGCTACGATTTTGTGAGGGCAGTCAAGGATTTGTGTTTTTGTCATGCTAGGCAGGAACCAGCATGTAGCAAAGTTGACAGTCCTTCTCCTGGAGAGCTCCATCTTTGTCTTTTGATACATATTTTTATCCAAGTACTAATTCCACTTTGTACTGGGATTTCTAGTGTGGTAGGGATAAAGGGGAATCTGAGTTGAGCCACCTCCAACTAGTCCAGAGGCACTGACAGAAATTGCTCTAGAATTTTGAGGCATCAGTCCAAGCAGTCCTCTAACATGGTCTTGAGGAAGTGCTCCTGGAAACCTCTCTTCTGCATCCTTTGCCAAATGTTTTAAACAGAGAGGTGATTTTTGTAAGGAAAGGTAGATCTTATTTCTTATGTAGTCACCTTGCTCCGTAAGCAGGTTCTCTTACAACATTACAAAAATGAGCCCTACTGTGCTTTACAGCTAGAATGGTGTCAGCTGGCACGTTATCTGTGAGTTCTGGAGATGTTCTTGTTTGGAAGAGCCTTGGTGTTGACTCAGATATGCCACTGGGCTTTTAGTAGGCAGATTTAAAAGGAGTGCTGTAGCATCAACAGACACTTCACTTCCTGCGGTGAGTAGTGGTCTAACAGTACTTTGTAGCACTTCACTGTCCTGCACATCTTGTCTTGGATGCTGCTGTGTAACACTAATTCCTAAATACAGTGTGGTGGTGCTTTGAAAACAGCATTATTCCAGTTTTCTCGGAGGCAGCAAGATAGACTGAGTATATTTTTCTTGGTCAGTGTGCTTTTGACATCTCATTTGTAGGCTGGGAAGGGGTTGTATAAAATCTGGAGGGACCCTTCAGTTATGGGGAGAAATTGTGGGGAAAACAGGGTAGTCTGGTGGGAAGGGGACTCCAATAATTGGCGTCCAGGATGGTCTTCACAAGTTGTTCCACTTCTCTGTGCTTCAGCTCCCCTGTCTATGAAACAATGATGATGACAGCAGCCAAATTCCTTGAGCTTTGCTCATGGAGATGACTGTGTCCTCTACAACCTAGACCTGTGAAAAGCAAGTTCTGTTTTCCTTGTTGCTATGAAATTCTTCTGATGCTATTGCTCCTTTTATAAACTGGTTCAGAAGGACCATACGAGTATAAACAAAAATCTCCCACTCAGTTGCATGATTTGTGTGCCCTGATGTACCAGGCCATGGTCTGGAGTTGGGGTGGCCCTGAGTCTGGCTGTGGGGAAGGACTCTCTGGGGAACCCAGGACTAATTCCAACCCTTTGGTTATTTTTTAATTTATTTTATTTTCTCCCTCCTTTTCCCCCCACAATACAATCTGGCTGTTAATATCTGTGGAAGTTTAATAAAAACAAAAATAAATACAGACTGTTTCACTTACTTCACTTTCACTGTAATTGCCAGCCCCCATCTCCCTCCATTATCCTTTCATCTTCTTTTCAGACTGGCTAATAGTTGCTTAGTGATTACATTTAATGGCATGAGAGCCTTTTAGTTTGGATACCCTGCTTTTCCTCCCCTATTGCTTATAGAGATGTTTACATTTTCAGCCAGAGCTATGATTTGTCTCCTATATAATTGCATGGAAGGCAACAGTTCACATTCCTAGACGGGCATCCTGAATTTATTTTGATACTGTTTCCTTTTTGATGCATTTCCCACACTTGGTTCACCCTCTACAATCTCTTGATTAGTTTAACTAACTGTGGCCCTTTCTGTTGATTTATGTGTATCTCAGCCTGTCTGGTGTGGTCTTTGAGGCTAAGTTTTAGAAATTAATGATAAGCAGGTTGAGATGGAGAAAACTATGGTAAAGGAAATATTTTGCCAGGTACTGCTTCACGTAGCTGGAGTGTGTGGTTTCATTGGGACCCTCTGGTGCTTGGAGAGCTTTGCTGGTGGAGGAGCATCATGGTGCTGGAGCAAAGCAAGTGCTGACAAAAGCTCTTTGGCTAACTGACCATGCTTGGACAGGGTGGAAAAGTCATTTAGAAATTATCCACTTCATCAGTGTTATTGGTGAAAATTTTCAGGATGGAGCTCATCCAGGGAAAGGGCCTGAGCTGACTTCTGGCCTGTGTGGCTGCTGATGGAAAAACATGTCCCTGAGCAGCCCGACCATGACGGCACTTCTCTTGGGCTATGGGCAGTGGAGAGGTTTCAGCACAGCTCTGTGAGCTTGGGCTTGTCCTTGTGCTGCTCCACTTATGAGGGGATGGGGAAGGGGGAGAGTGTGAGCATGGGAGGCACAAAGCTACCTCTTGGATGGGAGCTGCAGTAGTATTTTTCAGGAAAAACATGCTGTGTGGCACAGGGTTGGTAAATGAGAGTACTGTAAGCCCTTCAAGTGTTCAAAACACAAGTCTCTCAGGGCTTTTATCTGTCTGTGTATTTTCTGTTCTGGCACCAAGAAATTTGGAAACTTTAAGAAGAATGTCCAGTCTTAGTGTCTCTGGTGTCTCAACATCGCTGACTCATCACTGCTTTAATACTGGATAAAGCCTTTGTTAGGGAGTGAGGAATTTTTGCTTTTTGTGAAGAAGCCAGGAGATGTCTATTGTCATCACTGAGTTTTGCAATCCTAGCAGTTGGATCAAAAAAAAAAATTCAAAGCTTTGGAGAAGTGGCTGGGGGTGTGTGGAATGAATTATGATCTAATATGAGGCCTCAGCAGGGTGAAAATTGTAAAACTACCATCTCTTCTGCTGTTGGGTTTTTTCAAGATAAATTCACTAGCAATGAGAAGTATTTTAAACGTTGCTGCTGTTGCTGATAGGAGCAGGCCATTAAATTGCTACAGTCAACATTCCTTTGGGTCCTGGTCATAAGCCAAGCTGCCAACTATTTGTAAATTTACTGACAGTCACTAAGCAGAATACAATATTTAAACTGTCAGAAAACTAATATCCACACGTTTCAGGGAAACATATCTCTGCTTCTCTTGGGCTCTGGCTTTTCATAGTTTTTGGTTACTGCTATTATCTTCTGCTCCTCTGAACTCCAAGACTTACTCAGGAAAAAGTAGAGAGGAGCTAAAGAAGTGGCTGCCTGCCTTTTCCTGTGCACGCTGTTCTTCTCATCATCCATAACAGCATCCTGGTCCTTTTTAGTAGAGATGCTCAAGTCTGTAGCCAAATTCCCAGGGCTTGGGTTCTCAGTCTTGCCATGGTTTGTGATGGATGCTGTTCACTCCAAGTTAGCTGTAAATGTGAAAACAGACATTTATAAGTGCTAGCAATATATGATCCTTATGGGTCCCTTCCAACTTGACATACTCTGATTATTTATATAGATATATATATATACACACACACACTAACTTCCTGGGGTTTGCACTTGGAGATAGTGGAAAGCAGCTTGAGAGAGCCTAGAAAATACTTTGAACTTATTTATCATACTACTAAAACATTGTGGGAAAAGTGGCAGAATCATTTGTTTACTGCTTGCTCGTGAAATGCAGACCTGTTATGAATTACCCATGCAAAGATAGCTCTCCGTTGTGAGCCAGGGTTGTGTGAGGAAATCTGTTTTTCTTTACTGTACTACTATTTCAGACCTTCATCTGAAATAGCTTTTTGTGTAACTACCTATGTGGGCATCTATAAAATCTAAATCCAGTTGAGTTTTCCTCTTGGCTTGCTGAGCAGTAACCCTCCTGTCCCATCAGAAGAAGTTGGCCACAGGGACAGAACTCCCATGGCACGGCTCTCCTCCCCTTCCTGTGCTCTGCTGTGGGGCTGAGCGTGTATTTGCCTCTGAGAAGGGATAATTTCACTGAGCACATGTAGGCTGCGGTCTTGATAAACCCAGAAGGATGAGTTTGAATGTACTGCTGTGGTGATTACAGGCAACAGCAAACTAAGAAATAACTTTTTATTTGTTGCTTAATCTAGAGAAGTCTTTTTCAGACCTCAAGAGAGCTCCTGTTCCATGTCAGGGTTATGCCAAGGCTAAAAAGTTTGGACCAAGAGAGGAAAAGGCATGATAGCAGCTCATTCCAGAGTATTTGGTGATCCCTGCTGAAGGTTTTCACCTCCACAGCTGGACACCTGAGCTTGAGTTCCCAATTTCAGCCAAGTGCTGCAGACTTGGTTCCTTTCCTCTCATGTGCCTGGGGAGGGAGCAGACCTCTCTCTGTCCTGCCATTTACCAGACATTCTTCCCTTGAAATAAGGAATTTTCCTCCTCAAAAGCAGCACGCTCCCCTGAGCAGTCTTGGCTTGGGTGAGTCATTGTGTTAATAGTAAAAAAATGTGTTGTGACTTGCTTGAATTCCCCACCGTCTGCGCTCCTGGGGTTTGCCGCACGTAGTGCGTGGGAAAGCGATGCTGTGAATTTCCACTGCCTCCTTTGAAGCTTGGCCCAGATAAAAGATGTAAGAAATTGGAAGGTGGTGTGCGATCTGGAGTATCCTCAAGCTACAGCTGACGTTACCTGGGCACAGAGAGGCTACTTGTGTGTGCTGTTGCTGCTCAAGTGCAAATACATATAATATTTATCACTGTGTGCTGTCAGCATGTTAGAAATTAAGCCCAAAGCCTGCTCTACCAGTAAGTGTTTTACCAATCATTATAGCATTTGTCAATGTTATGGGCTGCTGTCTGTGCCAGTAATAAATGTGTGGTGTTTCTGCTAGAGTAAATGGTTTTTCCAAGGAGAGGTGTATTTAATGAAGAATGAGCAGCACGAGCCATAAAAGTGGCAAGATCAGTTATTTTTACAAAATGGTTGTAAGTGGTGTAGGTAGGCACAGGTGCTGAGGGTTCCCTCATCGTCTGACCCCAAGGGTGTCCTGGAGTGAGCTGGGTTGGGCACCTCCACTCTTTGGCAGCTATCTCGGCAGATGTGTTTAAAGAAAGAAAAAAGAAGTCAAGCAACTAGTTGCTAAATAAAACAAGCTGGTAATTTTCTGTGGAGGCACCTGGAGCACAAGGCGGGAAAGGAGCGTGACCTGGAGCCAGCCTGGGTTGTGTTGGCGGCACCAGGTGAGCTGCTGAGCTGGCAATTTTGTCTCTCACCTGCACTGGGACAGAGGTGTCAGGGTTGGGCTCCTGGGCACTGCAGCCAGCGAGGGGACACATGTTCAGTAATGGGTTGGAAAGGAGAAGGGAGCTGCAAAGGCTGTTCTGCTCTCCCTCAGGCTGAGGAAGTTGGGTTTTGGTCTCTTCTCCCAAATAACAAGTGACAGGACAAGAGGCAACAGCTTTAAGTTGTGCCAGGGAAGGTTTAGGTTGAATATTAGGAAAAAATTCTTCACTGAAAGGGTTGTCAAGTATTGGAACAGGCTGCCCAGGGAAGTGGTGGAGTCACTATGCCTGGAGGTATTTAAAGGGTGTGTAGATGTGGTACTTGGGGACATGCTTTAGTGGTGAACTTGGCAGTGCTAGGTTTGCAGTTGGACTAGATGATCATACTGGTCTTTTCCAACCAAACCATTCTATGATTCTTAATGTAGGTTGTTTTTTTCTCTTTTTTTTTTCTGAAGTTGATGCATTATCTCCCTAACATATGGCTTATGGTGTGGAAGTTAAGCGTGACACCACCAAATAAGACTGTTCAGCTTTATAAATGACAGTGTCGCCTATCACTGTGTCAGCAAGATAAAGGAGTCATTTTTCAAATGGTCCAAAAGCATTTATTTTTAATTGCATTTTCCCTATAGTGAATATTCCACTTGTATCCAAAGCATTACTGAAATAGTAACTTTCTCTGTAGCCACTGCCTAGAAGTAAATACTGTGTAATTGTGTAATGTATGAGTTGTGTATACGACTGTACATAGTGTGTATATATCTAGAATATCCATGTATATATATGGGTATATGTATTTAAATATATTAAATATAGTAAATACTAGAGAGTAAGTTTATACTTATGCAGGCAGTAGAAATCACAGTCACTTTGTTTATATACCAAGCCTGCTATCTGCCAGCCAAAACTCAACCTGAGTGACCTTGAGACTGTAGTGCAAAGGTGGTCAGAGGTACAATTACACCCTCTGTGTCGGAAATGGCTCTTTTCCTTCTCTTCTGTATCTCATCCCTCCTGTAGTGAGACACTTAAAGTCTGAAGGCTTAATAACACAATTCTGGATAGCATCTGTCTTTTGCAAATGTAGTTCTAAAAATATTTACTATTCCCTTTAGGAAAGAACTTTTGAGTCAAGGTTCAGAAGATCCTTTGTTACTGCTCTATGCACATGTTTAATTTATAAAATCTTGCTTAGTTAATGTGGTTTATTGACTTAAGGTCAGGGGGACTGGACTGTTAGATCATCGAGCCTGACCTGTGTAACCCAAGCCCTTGGATCCCACCCAGCAGTTCCTGGTGTTTGGACTTTGGCATTGACCCCCTGGCTCTGAGCAGTGCACTGGAAATGTAACTGTCCTCCTCACCCAGCTGAGCTTCACAGGTTTGGTTTTTTTTTCCTCCTAAGAGTTTTTTCTTTTTCTTTTTTCTTTTTCTTTTTCATTTGAGATCTGGCTGCAAAGCTTTGTGGTTTCTGAATCTGCTCCAGAAAATCATAGGAGTGCTTAGGCCAAGCACTGCATCGCTGTTCTTATGTAAAATACTGGCAGGGTGAGGAGGGGGAGCATGGCCTGGGCTGCTGTGTTACATTGATCAGCCTCTCTGGGTGACCTTGTAGGACTTCCACACAGGGAGTCAAAGAACAGGTTTCACTATTTAAAAAAAAAAAAAAAAAGTCAGACAACAGAATTTCCATTTGTAATTTGATGACACATCCGAGTTCATCAGCTCAGCGTGAGGATGCACCCATGATGTAAAGTGATAATTGTGATACCCTCTGTCACAACTTTGAACTTCAACTTCAGTAACTCTCATGAAGTGGCAGGCACAACACTTCATCATCATCAGTTTGGGGAAGGGAGGGGAAGGCAGTCCAAAGCCATATTTCTTTCTCAGCGGTGACAAGGTCAGGTTTCCATCAGTGTTGAGTGTGGTGATGCCTTTTAAATGCAGAGTTGAAAGGGTGATGCAACTTCCAAGTGTTATGCCAAAAAAGGCAGAAGTGTGTCAAAAAAGATGACCATTGGTGATGTCCAAAGAGAAGAAAGTTGGTTTGGATTTTTATTTTTTTGTGAGGTTTTTTCTTTCTTTGTGGGTTTGTTTTTTTTTCATAGCTTCTGGCTCAGAAGCTGGTGTGTAAAGGTTTGTAGCAGACTGACTTCTGAGTAGCTCCTGGCAAACCAAAAGTGAATTAGCTTCAGTTACAGTAGGGGAAGAGACTATTCATATTCTTTACATAGAAGTGCTTCAAATTTCTGAAGGAAAGCGCTGATTTTTTTTATTTTTTATTTTTTTTCCTGGGGCCAACTGTGCTGCCTTAAGTACATTTTCAATCCCTTTTAATTAAAGGGTGTCTGTCAGCCTTTCTCAAGTGGTGTGTTATCATAAGCAGCACAGTAATAGGTACTTGAAGAGAAGACCAAATGCATTTCAGTGCTAAATAAGATTTGCAATCTGCAATAGGTTAGCTGAAACGTTTTGATACCACCCAGGCTGTTGCTGCAGTGATTGTATGCTCCAGCTATTGTAAAGGCTTTCACATCTTGTTTTCCCTATGTCCTTTTCCCTTTCTTCCCTCATCCCATTTCAGATGCAAAGTATGGAGCTAGTACAGGGGTTAGCTTCTAAATCTCAGGATTTTAATAATTTTTGATCACAGTCACCACATAAAAAGATAAAAAAGATCTGCTTGCAGCAAAGTGCTTGGCTGATCATCTTTTTACTATGTGCAAATAAAAATAACTTTTTGTAGTTTAAAAGTCTGAATTTTTTTTTAAATGCACTACTTTGCCCCAAACATGGGTCACTGTGGCATTGCTTAGGAGAAAGTGTTTCACATTTTTCAAGTGTGTGCGTGTGGTTTTGTACATGCCTGGCTGCCTGCCCGACGATGTGAGCTGCAACAGTACAGCTCCGTGGTGTTAATAAAAAAAAAAAGTCTTGTCACTGAGCTCTTTGTTTGCATAGGGAAACATCTGTCTGAGATTTAATGTGCTGTTAGCAACACTGCTGTTAGAGAGCTGTAAATCCTGCTCATTTCTTCTTACTGGGATGTGATCTTTATTTCCTTCCCCCTTCCTAATCAACATGCCGTAGTCAAGTGTTGTAATTAGTGTCTATTAATGTATTGATTGTCACTGTTGTAATAATAACATGACAAGATTTTATTCTATAATAAAATGTTTAAATATAGTCACTTTAAATAACATTAAAATAGAGCTTTTGTATGTTGTTTTTATTATCAATTCAGTATGATCGACTAATTGGACTTGTTTTCATTGACACCATTCTTTCCTGCAAACACAAGCTGTTTAATTATCTTTTCAACTTATTTGGTAGAAGGTTCCTAACCAGTTGGAGCAGGGGAAGGACCTTAGGCAGAGTTGTATGCTCTCAGTGTGAGACATACTGAAAATAAATAGCATTTTCTGCTACTTGCCCTGTTGGTTTGAACAAAACAAAGTGTATATTTTCTCCTCCCAGATTGATAGCATGCTTTTTAAAACATGAAGTTGTCACCTTGCTTTGTTTGTTTCTCTACCACTACCTCCAGATTCATAATTTTCATGGATTGCAGTTTAATTTAAACTCCTGGGCAAAGTATTAGATAAAAACAGTACTTGATATTAGTACCTGATACCTGGAAACATGATGTGGGTGTTTATTTTTAGAGGATGGGTTGGTGTGTTGGTTTTTACCTCATTTAGCATTCATGTCTGTTGTATACCGACTCAATTCAATAAAGCATTGTAAAATTTCCCTTCCCATGGTGCTCCTGGATGCCCCAGGAGGGAGTTTGTGTGAGGGGTGGGCTCAGGGACACCAAACTCTTTATAGGCAGTTTGAGTTTCTCCTTGGAAACTCAACAGGGAAAGGACCAACTGTCGATTTTGGCAGCAAGGGGTGCTTGGGTGCCTGCTGTCTCTGTCCTTGCAGGTATTTGGCACCTCTTGTCTTGGCTCCCTGTGGCTTCCCTGGAAGTGTAAATGGGCTTCTTGTCTGTGGGTAATGCTGAGGATGTCTAAAGTTCCTTGTTATTTCTTGTGGCAGTTGCCTGGGAAATATTTGAGCAGTAGCCAACCTAACAACCCTTCCCACGGGAGGAGGAGTCCGAGGTGCAGAGATGTGGCACAAGGGCCCGTGATGCTGGCAGAGCTCTGCTGCGCTGCGTGTTCCATATGCCAGAGGATTACAAGTTACCATGCTTCTACAAGGCTTGGAGGGTAAAACATCTTGGCAACCCACTACCTGAGACAAGGAGACAGTGGCAGAAAAAGAAAGGCCAGAAGTCACCTTTAATTCCCTCCACACTCAACCCTACCCCTTCTGGCCTCCTGTGTGTCCCTAACTGTCCTCAACATTTGTACCCTAAGGTGAGGTGAGCTTGCATGGGGAACAGCTCCAGCTGCAAAGACAGAAGAGTTGGTGGCCAGGTCTTGGAGCCTGCAGGAAAGAAGGGAAGAGGTTAAAAGGAATGTTTTCTACTGCCTTGAATATTTGCCAAGTGTAAAATCTTCACAGCTCAAAGTGTTTTGGCTCTAGCTGCAAGGCATTCTCCAAAGGAGTTAGTGTCTCTCCCTGGGGGCATCTCTGACCAAACATTGTTCTCATGGAGAGTGCTGTTGGTCTTTAAAGGGAGCTCTTGCTCCAGGCTGCTATATAATAAAGTGGACTGGGGGGTAGGAGAAGTGAATTTTCCTTCTTAATAAACACATCCTCCCTGCCTCTTTTAGGAACACACTTAAGGCTACTATAAAATGCATAAACCTCTTAAATGTCACCTCTGTGGATGGATTTGGTGTGTGTGTGGCAGGTTTTTTTGGGTTTTGGGGTTTTTTTTTGAGCTCTTGTTCCATAAATCAGTGTGTAATGAGTTGTGTTACTGTCAGGGGTATCATCTTGAAGTTTGGCAGCTCCTGCAGTCTAACAAATGATCCCAGTGTAGTAAAGACCATTTGAAGAGAGAAGTTGTTAAGCTTGCATGGAGGTTTTAGCAGCAACATCCATCAGCAATTTAATGTCTCTCTCTTATCCCCTTATTATTTGTTTTGGTGTTGTTTGTTCAGTGTTTTCAGGAGGCAGATGATGCTGATTTCTAGGGAACAATAAAAAGCACCAAAGTTTGGTCAGAAAGCGTTTGCAAATCATTGGGAACTCGGAAGTGTGTTGGTGAACTGTCTGGGCTGTCTCTAATTGCTGTGTGTGATAGTCTCCTTGCTATCCCAGGAAATTTTCAGTGGTTACTCTGTTCTTTAAAATGATGCCACTTCTGCCAGACTTATTTGCCTGTATGGTAGGTAGCAAAATGTCTTCTGTTTACTGCTGGGGTAGTGTGGCTGCTCTTTGCTGGGACAGGGAGGAGCGATTTAACTTAGAAGCAAGCCACGTAACTGACTTGGGCGCAGTGGTGTTGAGGGAATTCAAGTTACGGGGCCAGGGTTTCCTACAGTTTTGCTTGTTTTGTTTCCATACAGACTCTAGTTTCTTTACAGCAACAATAACAATGATGACTGTTTGGTATAAGAACGAAAGTGAAATGAGTTTTTAAGTTTGAGTAGTATTGAGGAAAGGCGTAGATAAGGAAGGGGACCTTAAATGAACTGTAACATCACACATTTAGAAATATTATAAGGAGTACAGTTTATTAGAGTCTACCTTCCCCTGAAATTAAGCAAAGCAATCCAACATAAAAGCAATTATTTTGGTACCCAGGAGTTTGACCATCTCATTTTTCACCTTCACAGGATCTTCCAAATAATCACAGCAAATGACATCTGCAAACCAAGGGCTGTATGTTTCTGCAAAACTCAGATGAACCCAGACTGTAACTATAAGGGGAATACTTCCTTCCTACAGAGAAACATTTTTTTTCCATCTTCAGGAAATGAAAAGGAAATGATTTTACTTTTTGTGTGCAGGATTTCAAATGTCAACTTTGTGATGTAATAGGAAAGCTTTCTGGTGGGATTCTTTGTTTCTGACGGGATTCTTTGTTTCTGACTCAAGGTTTTTGTGTGAAAAATGGTGCCTTTCCTCATTAGACCCCTCTTGGCCATGACTTAATTTATTCTGTGACTTTGTATGGGACCTGTCTTAATCGGAGGAGATGGTGTGTGCTATGAGGGGTGGAATTAAGCTTTTAGTCATGCTGTGCCATGTCTTATTTGTCAACCACAATGTGAAACACAAAGTTAAGTTAAAACAGACACAGGCTATATGCTGGGAATCAAAACATGGGCTCAGCCAGTGCCTGGGAGTTTTATGTCTCTGTTTATGAATGGGCAGATTCAGTACATGCATTTCAGATGTCACTATTGTCTTAACAAGTGCCACAAACATAGCAACATCTGGGTGACACCAATATGTCTGTGTGTGAAATGACAGCATGTGTACTGAGGGTAAAGCTTGCTGATGAATTTAGCTTAGTCTTTAGTGATCTGTTAGTGGATGCAGTTTTATTACCAGATTTGTTTTCTGAGGATTAAGTGGCATTTGGAGCATGTCAATTTAGTCAACTGACACTTTTGTTAATGATGTGCTTTAGTGAAGCAGTGTGGTCCGAATGCAGGACAGAAATAACAGTTAATTATGTGTAGAAAACAGAGGTTTGGCTATTTGAAATGTATGTAAACAAAAAAACCCCACACAACTCCTTTTTCTGTGCAAGGAACATCTATAAATTCAGGGCTGCTGCAAGAAGCGAGAGATTAAAGCAAATAGGAGCTTGGAAGGGATTTGGTTTGTGTTTGCAATTGGCTCATGTCTTGACTCCCTACACTAGGGAGTGAAGCTTGCAGCCAGCTGGACAAGAGGAAGAACCAAGCTCTGGGATGGGATGGTGTGCTTTGAAACTACTCTGGACCAAAGGATGTGAAGATTTATTCAGCAAGAGGGTGTGCAGGGTGGGAAAGCCCCAAGATGCAGCTCAGAGCTGTGCTGCAGGAGATGTTGCACAATAGAGATTTCCCTTCAGGGGGATGTGCACTTACAGCCCAGCCTTTGCATGGTGGCCCATCAAGGGAAATCTTTCTTCTTGGAGACCTGTTAGGGTGCTGAGTCTCACAGAAGCGTGTGCAACTCCAGCTAAGTTTCTGAAAGTCAGAAAGACTCTATTTGTATTCTGGTAGCTGACAATCAACCATATTGCCTGTATATAATTTAATTGCTAGCATATGGGCCGTTTGTCTGACCGCAAAAGCTTTTATTCACATGTTTTAAATTTTTAAAGGCTTCTCATCAGCAGAAATATCACACAGCATGAAGCTTTTTCTTTTTCAGAGTGGCAAAAGTGTGCTACCATGGATCTGGCTGTGAGCTTGAGTGTTTGGGGTGGGGAATACATGCTGATGGCCTCCCCCAGGTTGAGTAATCAGTAAGTGGCTATTAGACCTATTCGGCTGGAAGGAGAGAAGGAGCAGGGCCTAAGGAAGCTCTGATCCTTTGCACATCTTTGTTGGAGACCCTGGTGTTCCATGACCGTGGTTAGGGTCATGCAGTGCACTCAAGTATTCAGATTGCTAATTAAGAATGATATGTGGCATTGTTACAGGTAGCAATTATGTCTGTAAGACAAAATGTCATTTTGTCATCTCTTACCAGCTTAATTTGTGTATAGGAGAAGTGCCACCATGGTGTGGTACATTCTGGTCCAATCTATTAATATTATTCTGTTGCTTGTGTGGATCTTCTGGAGGAGAGGCTTCTGAGTATTTTTAAGACTATGGAAATGTGACTGTGAAAACACTTGAAAGCACTTATGACTTCTCTCTAAATTATTAGATTTCAAATTAACAATGTCCTTAACAGCAAAAACATGTACTGCCTTAAATTATGAAGAAGGCTAAACATATCACACCATTAGCATTAGATAACTAAATGCAAACTGTTGTTCTATACAAAGCATTTAAAATTCATAATTTTGTCAATCAGTAAAATTATATTTTCAAATCTTTTATTTGTTTAAAAGCTGTCTGGACTGCAGAATGAATGTTATCTGCTTGAACTACTAAGCTGTTACCCTTGGTGAAGGATAAAGATCAATCTTGTTGCTTCATTACTCTTTCATATCTGAGATGTGGGACTGGAAGATACCTTATGGTCATTAGTTCAGATCCATACAAGCCAGGAAGAGTTATGCCACCACTATTTGGCCACCAACTGTATTTAACTCTGTTCACCACCATTCTTTGGGCCTGGCTGTCCAACCAATTTTTTACCCAGTGAAGAGTACACCTATCCAAGCCACAGGCAGACAGTTTCTGCAGGAGAAAGCTGTGGGTGATGGTGTCAAAGGCTTTGCTTAAGTCAAGATAGATAACATCCACAGCCTTTCCCTCATCTACTAAAGGGATCACCTTGTCATAGAAGACCAGGTTAGTCAAGCAGGACCTGCCTTTCATAAACACAAATATAATGTTGTCAAAGAATTTAATAAAATAAGTTTCTCTTTCTTCCCTTGAACACTCCAAGCCATACTGCCTTGGTGGTTAAAAGCCTTTGTAGCAAACCTTAATCTAGGCAGGTCTGTGTGCCAGCACTGGCACGTAGGTATGGCAGTATCTAAAAGCAGTGCAAGCTGGTCTGTCTCCCTCTCACTGGAACATTCCCTGAGAGTGGGGTTATAGTGAGTGCTCAGGAAAATGCCAGAAATTTCATCATGCTTTATATCTTTCCCTTTTATGTATGTTTTTAAGTACCCCCAGCCCAATCCTTCACCCCCGGCTTTGGGGAGGGTCGGTCTGGCACCCGGTGAGGCTCTGCCTTGGCTGCTGGCAGCAGTCTCGGGGCAGATGTGTTCTCATGCAGTTCTTGTGGCTGTGTGCGAGTCAGGCCACAGCTCTGATTTCTCTTGGCATGGCATTACCTATTTAGCAGCGTACAAAAATAGCGTGTATCCTCCTGTTCTCTAACAGGCTGTCACTTTTTAATTGCGATAGAGGCAGCACTGTGAAGAATTTCTGTAATAGTTTGTTGTTTTGTTGTTTTTTATTTTTTTTTCTTAAAAAACCTAAATTGTTCTCTCTTGAAAAATCATTAGTGGAGGCTGAAGAGGGGCTAGTTTGTAAGATCAAAAAAGCTTTATCATTTCCTTGGGATAACAACAAAAAGCTGGTGTTTGAGTTGTTGCAGTGACCAGTTTCTCAGAGATTATTGTGTAATTAATCATGTTACTGAAGAATAAGAGAAAACAGAAATGAAAGTTAGTTATTTTACTACTTTGCATCATCCATCAAAATCCATCAAGGCCTTTTAGGTTCTTATCAACTTTTCCAGGTTATGAGTCTAAGTCTCTCCCTAGCTAGTCTGCTGGTTCCAGATTAATTGCTTTCCTGTACAGTGGTGCCTGAGACAGGGAATTTGCCCTTATATTAAATATCAGAATAAATTATTAAAATGCATCTTCTGAAGGGATCTCAGGAATTCTATAAGTCTTTTGTTACCAGAGCTGATCAACTTTACTTCTGCCTGTCTCAGCAGCTGGTTTTTTAGTGTGCTCGTGGATGTTCTCTCTGCTCTGTCAGGTCATTTATTTCTGTGCTTATTGGTGATGAGAGACAACAGCCAAAATCTGCAACTCAGGAAATTTGGGCTTGTTATACTTAAAATTTCTCTCCTTGTGCTTCTCCCTTAACAATCTTGGGTCCTGCTTAGTTCTTGTTTTGGGGGCTAATTAACATGGTAAAGATAATTCCCGTGAGCACGCTCAGTTTTTGTTAAGTTTTATCTACTGCTATCTGTGCACAGACTGCCTGAAAGATTGTATCATTTAATTAAAGAAGGAACAAACAAGAGGATTAATGTAATCTACGGGATGGGGACAGGAGACCGGAAAGGCAAGAGCTAGCACAGGGCCCGCTTGAATGCCTGGTGACAACGTGCTCGGTTCACTGCATGCTAACATTGGTGAATAGAAATCCTTTAATACTTCTGGTAAATAATGAGTAGCAAAGTCTTGGTGTCAAAGATGAATGTTCTCATTTACATTTAAATAGTTTAGATTTCCTTGTATGTTGTCACACATAGCATAAAATAATGCTCTGTTATTGCAAATATTACTTTTAATGAAAGTAAATACCATCATCACCAGTGTTAATCTGCTGCACTCGGGAGTCTGTTTCCAAATATTGATTTCTGGTAAATGACCTTTATCAGCGTTTTAAGTTTTTATTTGGAAAATGTTTTGTGTTGGAGCCTGAAGGTGTTCACTGGTTACATTTATCAATAGCCATCGTGACCAGTTTGCCCAGTATCTTACAGACCCCTGAAGGATGGGGCATCTTCTTAAAAAAATTAGGGGTTTGTGATGACTTGGGGACCAGCTGGGACTGGGTGGCAAATGCTGAGGTGAAGGGGATTTGGCAGATCTTAAAGATACAGGAAGGTGACTTCTAGGAAATTTGATGTTGTGCAATTCTTGAAACCCTGGTGTGGGTTTCAGTGTGGTGCAAATCATTGAAGAAACCATTCTGGCCTGTTTCTTAGTGATGAGGTTGTTATTTCTTATTTAAGTTCAGGAGGCTTATTGCCCAGTATGTGGCTTGTTTTCCTAAACCCTACTGGGAGTAGTGTAAATGATCCCATTGAGTTATGGGAGCTTGAGATTGACAAGAACAGTTAGGAAAACCTCATCCATTTTTGTATTCTTCCATATTTACTGTAAGGCTGGAAGGTAGAGACAGGACAAATAGAGATGGTTTTCTGTTGGCATTTTTACTCCCTCTGATATAAAAATATAATGTTTGAGTTTGCCAGTTGGCTGTAGCTCAGCAAGTTCGTGTCAGAGACAATTGTGTCTGTAGAAGTGTCTAGTCAAAATTCCCATGCCTCTTGGCCAATGCTATTGATAATCCAGATAATAGCTTCTGCCATTGAAGCTTGCACTTAATTTATTGCAGAGGGTGTCCTGCTGACTCTTTCTCGAGATGGTTTTTCCTATTTGGGTACTCTCTGGCTTTGAGCCAGGTTCCTGGCGTGGATATTGGAGTAACACTGTGTTGTAGCGGCTGCCGAGCATCACGCTGCAGCGAGCTGAGAGCAGCTGATACAGGGGATTGGGTTACCAGTCAAATAAGTTTGTTTGCTGCCTGGAAAGTGCTGCTTATCCAAAAAGAGATAAGAAACTCTTGCTTAGTTTTCAGATGAAAATCAGCCACGCACAACGAGAAACAGCTTAAACTGCCTTGAAACTCAGTGTCTCTCATGATGCCAGAGAAGCAGATGGCCTGTTGTCACCGCAGATGAAAATTATGTTAATTAATATATTACAAAACTGACTCCACTTGAACATTTGTTTTTTTATGAGCATGTGATTATCAGCTTTTCTGGAAGATGAATTTTGGGAATATTTGGACAGATTTATTTCTATGGCAGTTGAGATAGGCCCTGAAATAGCTTTCGGCACATTTAATATTCTGTTTGTTTTTGGTGCTGTAACTGTAAATGAGTATAAGTCATTCAGTTGGCAGGGACACAGTTAAAGAACTTGGGGTAAATTAATTTAAAGAGTTTAAGTATATGGTGTAATTGCTGTAACTCTGTGCAGAGTGTGTGCTCTCATCTGCTGCACACATGAGCACCTTGGAGATGGCTACACCATGGCCTTGTCACAAGGAGCAGCTCTTTTCAGTATTTATAGCAGCTAATTAATGGTGGGATGGATTGGGTGAAGATTTGAATTCTTTCCTATTCAGGAGCCAAGGCATTGTATGCACCTTTTTCCCCCTAAAGGAAACCTGTAGAAATCCAGAATGTTTTGGGGGGACTCTTTTCCCGCCATGTAGATCTCCTGGCTGATCTTAAATAACAGACTTTGAGATGAGTGTTTCCTTGGGCAGATTTCACAAGCCAGGGCCAGCCCACATTTTCACTGTTGAAAGATTAACTTCTACAAGGCCCAGTACAATCAATATTTCATTTATGTTTTTCCAAATTACTGAATATCTTTTGAAAAGTCTTACATGCTGCCACTCAGAGGCCTTTGTATACAACCTGAAAAGCTTTTCTTTAGGCTGAGGGGTGGTTTCGACAATAGCCAGCACAGATGCTTCAGAAGGTGTAAATCCTCCCCAGTCGGCAGATGCAGATAATCTGTCCCCTACTGTTAGCCACATCCTGATCTCTAACAGATAAAGACTGGCTTAATCCCCAAAGCATGAGCTTTAATATCCTTTACAAAAGCCTCCTCCGAATTCACAAGGCTCTTGCATGGTTTCCTCCCCCATGAAGTCGCTGTTGGGTGGCTGAGAGCTGTTCTGGGCTGTCTGAAAGGCAAAGAGGTGTTCGCTGGAGGATGCTGAAGGTTGGTCATGAAACTGCACTTGTGCTGCTACCAGCTTCCTCTCTGCAATTTGTAGAACTGTACTGATTTTTATTTACAACTTATCACTTATTAAAAATTATTTTTATATTCTTTTTTTTATTCTCCTCCTCCTTGACTTGCCAGCTTTCATTTCCTTATGAAAAGAGTTGGTTTCTGGTGATGTGGCTCTTGCTTGGGTGATCTTTGGTCCTGTGTGGTCCAGTACAGTCCTTCACCTCCCTCCTGCATGAACGTTTTCTTCTTGTGAAATGGAGAGTGCTTCAGCACCAACGTGGTAGAGCATTGCTTTCTTTTACAACCAAACCACCTGGCTGTGATCTTTTCCCATCTTGAAAGGCCTGGCTTTGCCTTACTGCAAGCTGGTGCTGGCAGAAGGCCCTGAGAGCTCTCAGCTGGGCAGGGAAGCCTGGCTGCTTTCCCCACAGTGATGCATTTCACACCAAAATGCACATGCTTCCTGGTGAAGAAAGCTTTCCTGTGGCATCTCTGCCCTGTGCTGGGGGAGGAGGGATTCGGCTGTGGTGGGATTCAGCAGGCTCTGCCGCAGCAAGCAGAACGCAGCCGGCCATTGGTGCTTTTGCTGCCAAGGTGCTGCAATGCTGCTTTTAGTTCAGTAAAGCATCTTGGATGAGCTCTGTGAAGAGCCAAGGTTGGTTTGTGCAGAGAGCTCCATGTTCCTTCTAGCTCTCATCAGCCTCCTCTAAAAGTCTGAGCAAATCTGACTCTATTTTCCCACCCATGAAATCAGGTGTGATGCTTTTCCACCCCACTCTTTGTTCCATGGCAGGTAGTGGTGACTTGGGGCATCTCCACGTGCCTAATGCTGTGTAAGCACAAGATGATCCCTTCTCTGCTGTCCTGAACATTTGCAAAGTGTTTGAAAATCCTGTATTGAAATTACAGCAAAAATATTTTGGTTTTCTTTATCTTGGTCATTGTAAGAGAGAGATTTTTGCATGAATGTTAAAGCTCAAGTTTTAGAGCTGCAAAATACACTGTAAGCACTTGTTTTAGAACCTGGAGGGAGCAATGAGCTTGGCTTAAAGGTCGAGGGGTTTCGATTCTTTACTTTCTAGGGAAACGTTCATTTTGATTAAATTGCAAAGGACTCTGAACACTCGTGAGAGCAGCTTTTAATTGTTTGGTAGCAAGTGTTATTTTTCTTCACAATCTCACAATTAACCTACTCCCTGTGGTTTCTGCTGTTGGTACAAATTGATTGTGCCTCTGCCTTTTGTGTTGAGAGGAGAGGGGAAATTCATTCCCAGTGCCCTCGGTTTGCTGGAAATCTCTTCCTGCCAGCGTCTGTGAATCCAAGCAGTGCTCTGGGATTATTTAAGGGCTAGAACATCTTTGTATTGTCCTGAATGTTATTTTATTCCTCACCCTCTAGTCTTGAATTTTTCTAGAACCTGAATTACAGCTCATATTAATGTGCTCAACAGGATTACGTGGATGCAAGTGGCTCAGTCATAAACCTTCTGTTTTTGTGGCTTGTTACATTTGGAGAGGGAGGGGGAAGAGAAATACTTTCGACTGTTTTGAATTGAAAATGTGAAAGCCTGAACTGAACCAGCGATTCATTATAACTGAAGGAAAGTTTGGACAGGATTTATTTGCCTAATTTAAAATTGTCTTTAAATTAGTCTGTGACAGTCTTTATATGAAAACTCTGGAGTTTTATTTTGCTGTCAGTGCCTAATCTGCGCATAATGGCAGTTTGAGCTGGTGAAGAGGTAGCAAATGTGTGTACTTTGTACAGCTTCCAGTGCCATAAATAGATTTATGTCATACTCAGGCATGCATTTGCTTTTAAGCCTTGACTCAGAGCAGCACATATGCATGTGCCTAAGCAGTCTCACTGATTTCCACAGGCTGTGTGGTGCATGGCTCTACCAGGGCTCCTGGTAGTGATAAGAAGGGACGGTAAAATCTCAACGGAGAACATTGGGTCTGCAGGCAACTGTGCCAGCAAGGACACACACCTGCATGTGTGTGTGCTGCTAGGGTCTTGCTTCATCCCACTACCTGCATGTGCAGCTGATGGAGCCAAGGCCAGGCTCTGCACCATCCATTCTGCCAGTTGGAGCCCACAACCCTCCTGCAATTTTTTTTTAAAAATTTATTTAAAAAAAAAAAAGTGCAGAGGTGTGGGAAAATAGTGATATTAGATACCAGTGTCTGTGTTGGCTGTTGGCAAGTGCTGTCTGAACTGGGAAGCTCTGCGTGTGTCACTGTCTGCAGACGTGTAGTGGGTTGTTGGAGGCTGTCAGTCGTCATGCTTCCCAGGTGGGATGAATCGCAGATGGACACGCGGATGGGGAAACCGTGCATGGGCATGCACCAGCCTGCAAGCGTGTCCTCAGAAACATCCATGGTTTGCATGTGGGAAGTGTCTTCAGACACATTCAGAAAGAGCAGATATCACTGGAGAGAGGAAAATAAATCTTATGGTCTGAAGGCAGATGGAGATTGCACAGGAGAAGAAGAAATGATAGCCAGAGGACTTTAGAAATTGGCCAGGAAAGATTTCAGAGAACATGCCCTCAAGCACTGAGAGCAGCATCCAGTGCCAAGAGGCTGCTCAAGAGGAGCAAAAAGAGAAATCATGGGTAAGGGTTTGGAGCAATAGTCAAGTCAGTCAACCAGAGATTTGTGGCCGCAACCAAGTATTAATAACAGATGGTTTGATACCAGAACTGGAGGTAAAACCAAAGGGCTGCTGATATTGCACCATGTTTGTCTTGCTTAGCGAGCCTTGCACCGTCGTTTGGGGGAGTTTCAAATAAAACATCCAGCCTGCTCCTCGGGCAGTAACAGACCATGTGATTTGAAGGAGGGCAGAGGGATTCCCGATAACCCTGTGTACAACAGCCCAATCATCACAGCAGTGTTACACAATGTCATTCCTTTGTGTGGATCATGGACATTTTCTTTTGGTGGTCCCTATAAATTCCTGTGGTCATAGTCTGTCTCACCTTAGGATCAGGTTTTATTTATCTTTGCCTTTTTATGGTTGCCATTGATGTCCTTTTCCCTATAATATTTCACCTCTTCATTTGACAAAGGGATCTCAGGTCTGTGTTTTCATTGCTCTTGTGTAAATGGTGAAAAAGACGTGCTATGGATGGGTACAGATGCACCCCTCCCTACTTTTTTTTGCTAGCAGGGTACTTAAAAGCAGAAAAATAAGTGATCTAATTCTGTTGCAGAGAAGATCTGTAGCCAGAATTGCCTTTATCTTCTTTTTTTACTCCATGGGTGGTGTTCTTCCCTTCACCATTTTTCATAAATACATCTTGACATAGAACATGTAGATACAGGGATCCTCAGGAAAGTTGAATCAAATTAACTAAAAGTGTGAATTTAAAAAGGATTATTTAAACCTCATTAAACCTCTGTGTTTGCACACTTTTCAGAATTAAAGTTGCTTTAATTTGATTTCAGTTCACTTCATTTCCTAAGTGGAGTAATCTCAATTTAATTAAAGCAAATTAATTGAGTAAGTGTCCAAAGAGAGATTTAATGCCAGGTAGAAAAGGAGCATTCAAGGAAAACTGGTAAGAGGGAAGTTGAGCTTATTCAAAACTAATAAAAACAAACTCTTTCCAGTCTGAGATATTGCAAGAATTAGATGTGATCTGTAGCAAACGCTGTAATTGTTACCCTGTAAATAATACTATCATCAAATGAAAACCATTTCTTTTGGCTCATGTGAGCAAATTCTCATCACTCCTTCAATTCTGGGCACCAGCCCAATGTTGTGAGAGGGGAAAGTTAGGTATATCGAATGTCTTCTCATTTTACTTTATTTGGTCCTTTAGGAACTAGAGTAGATTTATGCCAAATAATGTGTTTGCTTTTGTTTTACCTCGCTGCATCCTCCATCTCTATTTCTTACACAAAATTTTTCTGGTGTCTTTCTTTGAGGAGGAGAGAGACTGGGAGGAAGAGGGGTGAAATCACATCCATTCTTTCATGTGAAGGTGCTTATCTCTACCTGTGTATGAGGTGCTCAGCCAAATCTGATTTCTATCTTGTGTCCAAATAAATTTGTGTCAGGTCCTTAGCTGTCAGTTTTGTAGGACGTTCAACAGCAGTGACAGTGAGAAAAGAGGTGTCCTTCATGACAGCAGGAAGGTGAAATGCAGGGGTAGGAGGTTGTGTGGTGCTTGGCATGACCTTAAGTCTGATTTTTATCATTGGAGAAAAATAGCAATTAATGAAGAAGCTTCTCTGCTGTGGAGGCAGGAATTGAGCAGCAATAAACATCAAGATGTTTCATAAAACCTGGGAAAAAGGCATGATTTACTAGAGGTAAGACCTTTTACCTCTTTGGAGAGGGTGAGACACAGGCGTGTTAGCTTTGTTCGTGCATGTACTCTCACTGTTAGGTTAGTAACTCCAAGCATATGGAGGAGGAGTTCTCTAGGTATTTTCTAGTTTCCTTGTTCTGTTTGTCTATTGGAACAAATATTTAACAAACTGGGGCTCATCCTGGGATAAGCCATGCTGGCAGTTTGTTTATTCTTTATCTTCTCATGTTATATTTTTAATAGTGGAAACAGGCTTATGTGGACTTCTGCTCAGGTCTTCTCCTTTACCCTAGCATGTAATTGGGAAGGGGAAATGGGTAATTTTTTTTGGTGTGAGGATTTTGGGTCCTTCCCTGTCTCCTTTCTTATGGACCTCCATGCAAAGGGCTTTTCTAAAGGGAGCAGAAGTCATGTCTTCTTCCAACGCTTCCTTCACCCCTGAGATGTTCAGGAGCTGAGTGCCTGCCTCCACCAGTTTCAGGGACATCTTATGGTCACATGTAAGCCAAGCTCTGCCTGTCATCACTGTTACAGCAGGGCAGTTTAGAAGTACAAACTGAACAGTCAGAGGTAGAGAATGTAGGTTCTTGTTGGGTTTTTTTATGTGGGGTTTATTAATTAAAAATGTTTGACATCAAAGTATTTGTATCTGAAACAGGTCCTTCTTTCTACTTTGTTGCCTGAACAGTTAAAGCCAAAATCCAGGATTTGGACATCTCTTGGCCATGCTGTGCAAAAAGTACAAATTTAGTTTTGCATATCTTTGGGCTTTGAGCTGTGCAAAGAAAGGGGAACAGAGACACAGTTAACACATGTCTATGTAGGAGATGATGTATGCTAAATTCAGAGACTGTTTAAACAGACACTCAACAAGAAAGCAAATATAATAAAGAGCTTTAGCTTATTTCTCCAAAATGTTTTTGATGGAGAAGAATAAGGTGTAGGTAAGCTAATGGTATCTTTAGCAGCAATAAATTACACATTATACTTGGCTTAGGAAAAAAGTTATTAATAGAGACATAGGTATTTAGATTGACCTGCATTAATAAGGCGAAAGTATATCTTACATAAGTGCTTTATGCTTATTATTCAAGCAACTTATTGCTGTGGAGGGATTGATGGTCCTCAGACACCATTTGAAAGTGAAGTAATAGCTAATGAAGCTTAGCAGAAATTAACAATAAATCCTGTTATGTTTGATTTATGTATCATTAATACAAGTCAGAGAACTCACATGCCACTGGAGAGCTGTCAAGGCAACTATTTGGATTTGATTTTGACTTCCAGCAGATGCAAACCCTATTTCTTACTTTCAAGTGGAAGCATCTATATCTTATGATCAGTCAGAGCCAGCAACCTTGTGTGTCTGGGTCATAGGACTCAGTTTTTACAGGCTAAGCAGGCAAACACAAATGTGACTTTCCTCCCATGTATGTTCTTCAGTTGATTGATGGTGAACAGTTTTCAAAAGGAGATGCTTTTTGGCAGCCAGTCTCTGATCATGGGCTTTTTCTTGCTTCTTTAGTAGTTAAATTTAATGGCCAAAGCATCGAAGAAATACCTGTTGTCCTTATCAACAGTGTTGCTGCCTTTGCCTGCAGTGTGTCTTCCTCTTTGAAGGATTTTCTGCCTTGTGCTAGAGCCCTGAGGGTTCCTAGGAATGGAATGGTATTGCACAAGAGTTGCATCAAGCATCAATGACAGATTTGTCGTATGGATTGAGAATAGTTAAAAGGAAATATCCAAAGGCTTCTCTAACTTGCTGCCCAAACCTATTTTATTCTAATTTTAAATACTCCCCTAAGGTGGCCCCTAACTTCTTAAGCTTTCTTACAGAAAGCTCAGAGCTGGTGGGGTCCTTGGCACTTCGTGTAGTCCTCCATCCTGTCTGTAGGTACTGCATACCATTAGTATCTGCTCTCTAGACTGTCACTGCAAAGCAAACCTGTCCTTATGTCTTCTTGAGTTACTTCCAGCTCTGTAATTGGCTCAGTTAAATCGTTCATTGTGTGAAGGTGAAGGAGGTGATGTTGGGTGGAACAGCAGCCTGAATTCTGATGTACTGTGATAAACTAAATTTGTTCTTCAAATGAAGAAAGTGCCTTCAGGACGACAGACTTGTTGTCTTGATAGTTGACTAATGGTTTTATCTCGTGGGGATCAGCTGTTGTATATGTGTTTGTCAGATGTCTAGGACATGGCTTTATTTGTTGAGATGATACTAGAGGTGCATAAAAAGATGCTTATTTTAGTACTCAGAGCCTTTTTTCTTTTTCCTACTACTTCACTGTTACAGCTCCAATTAGAAGCTAATCCTGAATGAGGTTTGTGTGGTACTGAACTCTCATTTCGGGTCTGTTGTTGTAGGGCTTTAGTGAACATAAAAAAAGCTTTGAGCTCTTTCATTAGACCACTGGGCATAATGAAAGTCTTCTCAATTACTCTGAAAAGTCTTTAATAGGACATTAGGATGGTATTTTTCCTATATAATAGAATAGAATATCTTCCAGGACTAGCTGTAAACATAATTTCAATAATATTGCTGAACTTCATGGGAATTGTGCCTACTGTTGCCTCAAGAACTGTCTCAGGAAGAGAGGACACTTGTAAAGGAGCTTATCCCTGCCATATGTATAGCTAGAAGGAAGAATACAAAATGAAGGTCCGTCTGTTCTAACCCTTGGATATCTACCTTTGTTCTCAGTATCTTTTCTTTAAATGAGGTCTCAGCCTTACAGTTTTTGTTATTGACTCTTACAAAGAAAAGAGATGCAGCATTTGTCAGAATCATCTGTGTTAATATTAATTTATCTTAAAAAGCTTGCTGGTATTTAATGTAAAAACTACTCTGTGGTACTTGGCTTATGCCATTTCTGAGGCTTTCCCCCTGTCTCAATTCATGGCAGACTAAGCTGCTAGGCATAGAGGATGGTCTCTTGCTATGCTTCAGTAGAAGCTCAGTGTCTTGAAAAACTAGATACCTTTTCCATTTCAGTTTGTAAGACAATTGAAGAATGGGAACTGTATTTAGCAGCTGCTTTTAAACTGGGTGTAAATTGTTTTCCCTTGTTCTTGTAGATACTTTTAGCAGGGAGAGGACGAAGCACTCTCTGGAACACAGGACAGCAGAAGTTTATGCTTCTGCAGAATCTAAATAAAAAGGGAAGAGATTCAAGGAGATTAGAAGGAGGAGGCAAAGGCATATGATGGAGAGTGACACCTTTTATGCTTATGATGGTACAAGGGGAAAATAGCTTGTGAATAACCAGCTTACGTTAGGCCTCTCTTTTTTTTTTTAACAACCGTGTTGGAGTTTGGGGAGGTCTTATTATTTGGATTTCAGGTCTTGATGTGGTTTCTTGTCTTCCCCAGACTGTGCTGACACTTGCAGCTCTTTTTAGAGAGAAAGCTGTAATGAGAAGACAGTGAAGCCAGTCAAAAGAAGAGCTAGTTATCCTTTCATTTGCTACTGTGAAGACTACTCATTAGGGGGAATTTCTTACCCCCTGCAAATCTGCTACTGCAGTGTTGATTTCTCTGCCTTCTAAGCATGTTTGCTATACTCTAAATGTAGAGCACATCTTCACTGTTAAGTACACAGGCCATATTGTTTCAGATATGGTCAGTGCCCAAGAACAAACACAGCTTGCCCCATGGACCCTTTCAGAAACTACTCTCCCTGTTCCCAAAGGTGAGTAGCCAAACATCTCTGAGGTAGTGAGGCTGAGGCTGGGTTGGAAGACCATGCAAGGGTGTTGGGAGCCTGGGTACCAGAGCTGGCAGAACAGAGTGGGAATTGCACTGCTGTTACATGAGGCTGGTTGACCTTCAGCTGAGCTCTGGCTGAAGCTCAGTGATGTGTTGCTGCTTTTACATTTTATGCTATTTATTTAACGAGAAACACTTAAGGAAATATTAAGGAAATAGTTGCAATATTTGTGTGTGTGCTACGTAGCATAATCTAAGTTTTGCAAAGCAAATCTACTTTTAGCAAGACAAAGAAACAGGTTTTCTCATCCTTGGTTTTGAACTGTGGTGTAGTCCACGAGTGAGCTTCTATCAAAGTTAACAGACAAATGTTAATGTTTAAAGCAAATAACCTTTCATTTTTTTTTTCCTCAACTCTCTTCTACTTCTTCATGTAAACTAATTAGCAATAAAGCCTTAAACAAGCACAGTACCAAAGTAACAGTTGTGTTTACATATATTATTGTAATTAAAAAGCTTTTCCTTATGGTCTTTCAAATCTAAATCCTTATACAATAGGGTCTCCCTACCACAGGCATTTTCAGAGGTTTCATTAGTTCTCAGTGTACCAGCATTTATCGCTTTCTGCGCTCTCTCCTGAAAACTTAGGGGCTGTTAACATTGTGAATTGCATTGCAGTGCTGTCTACGCTAATTAAGTTTTTTCCAGGCTTGGTTTATGCCTCAGAGATATGCTGCAGAAAAAGCTAGATAAAGAAAGCTATTACAGCACTAATGAATCTGTGCAGCTCAACTGAAAGGTAGCGTGAGCTGATGGCAACAGGCTGTGGGGTGGGGAAGAGGTTTGCGTGTGACAGTCCATGAAGAACTCGAACTCAATGCAAGCGAGATGTGACCTGTCTACCTCCTTTCTTTGATTGTAAAACCAGATTAGAACTGTCTTAGCAAAGAGTGCTTTGTACTCCCCTTCATGAAATTATTTGCTGACTTCCTACAAGAGGTGGGTTAAAGTATCACTATGGAAATTGTAGGCTCTTTCCCTTAAGATGTTGTGGTAGTTGGGGAAGATGTAAGGACCATGCATTCTACTAATTCTCTGAGTGAATGCTCATAAAGCTGCTTCTTTTTGTGCTGCAAGCACACAGTCCTGTCCTGCTTTCTTATTCTCCAGAGTCTGATTGAAGTGTGTGTAAATCTCATGAGCCAAGGAAATGCTTGTTAGGAGCCCCTGTCCAGCCTGAAGATCAGGGCAACATGCAGATCAGTGGGTTGCAATGCAGAGCTCTTTCTTAGAGAGCTGTGATCCAAGTGTGCAGTGACCAGGCTGTGGTCAACCCTCCTGCTTGTGGCAGGTATGGGTAAAGGAGAAGATGGAAAGCCTTGGAGACCTCTCTGCACTGGTGCAGTGTCAGACCCAGCACCAAAGCTTGCAGTTGTTTGGTGCACATGGTTAAGAGCAGTCCAGTTGACTTGTCTTTACATTTTACACTTACAGGTTTCTTTAAGGGAAAATGATGGTATCAGGTTTGTTATTTGTTAAAGCATTTAATCTCCAGGAGTGATGTGATTCTTAGTGCCTCTACGATGCACAGTGGTGAGGCAGCGATGAATGGAATTCCCTCTGGCATGAAGTACTGGCCAGATACCTGCTGCTGTAATGGGGTCATTTACAAGAAACTGGATCAAATAGTACAAAAAGGAGAGGTGTGGGGTTTTTTTTTCTTTTTATTTTCTTTTCTTTTTTTTTTTTTGCCTATGGCTGCCAATGAAGCAAAAGTAGCGTTCAGCTGTGACCAGCATTGCTCTCCCTCAGATTATTGATGCAGAGGCTCAAGTGGAAGATGCATTACCTGCAGCAGCCTGTCATTTTGCAGTACCAGTAGCCAGACTTGAGACTATTCTGGCAGCAGAGGACTTGCCCTGTTTACCTCCAAGCTGAGCTCACCAGAAGACAAGCAAGTCTTAAGTCTACCACAGTCCTTTGCACTACCAATGACTTCACATAGTCAAAAAAACCCCTACTATCTTATCTCTTTTATGTAGTATTGCCATAATGTACTAGGGTTTGTTATATGTTTACAGTTACACGTAGCAGCTCTGAGCAGATAGCTACCATAATAAGACTTTGAAGAGCATTAACCCTTGGAACGGGTAGCTACTTTGGCTCTAAATCAAGAGATGAAAACATACAGGACTGTCGGAGGGAGAGGGAAAGCTGAATCAGAAGCTGTTTTGATAAAAACATTGTGCTTTTGGCAGAAGTCCTGCTGAGCACGCTGCATCCAGGACACACAGCTTTGTTGTAGTCTTTTATTTCTTTTTTTTTTCCTCCAATTGACATTAAACACAATAATTAAAGCAACAGAGATTAACATGTCAAACCAAGCTTTTAATTTGTCCTCCTTTTTTTCTTTTTTTTTCCTGTGAGCCACTCAATTTTCCCTTAATTCAGCAGATCATGTGTTTTAAGGAAGGTTGATTCAACAGCATGTTGGTGGTAGAGGGAGGAAAAACGTCTTGCTCTCTGTCTGGAACTTCTTCATATAAATACTTTATTGTACGTTAATGAAAGAAAATTATCTTTGTAAGCAGCCTTTCTTCTGGCAATAAGCTTGACATAGCAGGCATTTTGAGGAATTAAGAATAGAGATTTATTTCTAAATGGCCATCCAGACTGTTCAAAAGGATTTTGTTTTTTATAATTAGTTTTTCATGTTTATATGCTTTACTGTCTTTATCTTGAGCAAAGGCAGCTTTTCATTTAAACACACGTACTTGCATTTCTTTGATTTTATTCTGCTTAATGTAGTAAATGCATTCAGCCAGTAATATAATTCTTCTTCTACAGAATTTCTGCCCAAAATTCTCGTTGTGGTGTAATGAGTGTTAGTAGATTCCCGGTGAAAATGGTGTGGTATCACAACAGCATTCTGATCTGAGGAAAAATAAATCTATTGATCTGTTTCAGAGCAAAAGATGATGTTTGAGGCTGTAGTCCCTCACCTCATTATCTTGCAGAGGGGACCTAGGAAGGCTGCAGTGAAAGGAGCCATAGCAAACAGGGTGCTTTTTGTTGCTTTCCTTTGAGAGAAGGTCTTTACCTGTGAGCAAGCAATTACCGGTACTGAAACAGCTATTGGGTACCTAGTTGGAAGCATTTTCATTGCCTAAAACAAAACTGGGCTGCTACATTTGAGGGGTGATGAATGTCAGCCATCCTGCTTATAAAGATCTGCTGGTGAGATGCTTCTGTTTAGAAGAGCTGTTGATGTGGTCTGAAGGGAGCTGGTGAAGAAAATAAGGCAAAGCCTTTTTCAGGTGGTGGTTGGCTGTATGTCAGGGCATCATGGGGTCCAGTTTTTGCTCCACTTCCAGTTTACTTGCCTAAGCCAGTGGTGAGAGACAGACATTAAAGAAAAAACTGAAGCTGCCAGTGAGCTTGGTTTGTCCTGTGAGGGTTTCCATGGGAAGGGGAGAACATCTCCATGGTTGGTAAGCTGATATGTGCGCCCCTTTGGGGGATAAAGTAGCTGGTGGAGACCAAAGCTCTGAACTGGCAGCCACCACCTCCTGCCTTACGATGTCTCTGTGGTTTGTTACATTCCTGTTTGGCTTGGCCAGTCTCACCTGAATGGGCAAAGGCCATAACCAGCTCCTGATGGATGTCCCGCTACCAGACGGTGTTTGAGGGGCTGGTATAAACAGGAGTGGAGGAGGCTGAGTTTTGGCCTGCACCATGTTTGCTGGAAGTGAGCACCTGGGTGCTCCTCTCCTGCTGCTCTGTGCAGCCTGGGTGTGTTATGCAGCATAAAACAGGAGCTCTCCTTTGTCACTCTGAGAAATCAGTGTGCTTGTCTCCAAAGCCCTGGTTAGCGATATGTTAACTTTGTGTCCATTAGGCTTCCAGTGAACGAGCTGTAGCAGAGATGCACATCTTCTGGTGTTTAATGGTACGCAGCAGGTAGAGTTAAAACAAACCAGTCTCTCTAACTTGCGTCATGTTGCTTTATTATCTGCAAAGTACGCTCTCTTGCTTTGCTGGAAGCCGGAGCATTTGCCAGCCTGGCTCTTGCGCGTCTCCGGGATTTAGTTTCCACTCACAAAGGCTGACTGCTGCTATGCAGACAGAAAACCACAAAACTTTGATTTTAGTTGGCAGTCATACTTGGACCACTGTAAAAGAGAGAATGTATTTGGAGTATGTCTGTCCATAACTCACCCACCCCTCCACACTTTGACTTCTGAGAAGAGATCAAGGCAAATGCTCTGCTCTGGATTAGAGTTGATACATCTTTGAAATGGACTGTTCCCATCCACAAAGAAGGAGCAGTGAAATCTGGGGAAGCTTTGGGATGGTGTGTGACCCTGAAAGTGTCTCTAGTGCAGCCAAGTTGCTAGTGTAATTTATGGAGGCAAAACTGGTGATCTTTAAACTTTAGCTAATTTCGGTGCTGATCAACACCTGGCTATAGAAGTTCAGTGCGGGTGGTAGCACCTCCCCAGGGAGCTTGGTGGCCCCTGGAGCAAGCTGGTTTACAGCTACCTTGGATATATCTCCCAAGAACTGATCCCATTCCTCACTACAGTGAGGATATGCTTGCTCCAACAGGACCTGTTCCCCTGGAAAATAATGAACTCCTGTCTTTGCTCTTGGCTGTATGCTCTGTCCAGGTCAAGGTGTGCAGGCTTACCTTTCTGACCCTCCCAGGCTGCTTATTTCTCGTCTGCTTTGTATGACTGGAATGATCAGAAGTCGTTCAGCTGAGCACAGTCCAAGTTCAGCACAGTTCAAGCAACTACAAAAGGAAGCCTTGTTCTGTTAACAAGGGAAAAACATTACAGGTGTTTGGGAGGAACTGAGGATAAGATGCTCTTATGTCTTTATTTACAGCTCTTTCCAATGAACTGCTTTTCATCTCAATTCTTTTTGCAGTATGTGTTGGGTTTGTTCTTTTTCAGGCTCTTTCAACAAGGGTGCTTTCGAACTCGCAGCATGTTTTTTGAGTGTAAATGCTGTTTTTGCTACACACACACGTGTGCGTGCACCTACATTTGCTCTCTTCTGGCAACATTCAACTACTTGTGTTCTTTATAAAGCAAGATATTTTGATTTGATCACAATAGTACAACACACATTATTGCTGTCGCTTCTTTTTGGGAAAGTAGCTGTCATTACACTCTGTGACACTTCATGCAGAAGAGTATCCTTGTGTCCTCTCTGCTTTTTCAGTGGAAAGCCTTTTTGGTAGTGAAGTTGTTGCTGTTTTCTATGCGCTGGCCTCTTGCTGGCACTGCAAAAGCGAGACAGTGGCTCCCTCTGGAGCCAGCGCCGCTGTGACTCCAGGGACTGTCTTGCCAAATCCGTCACAGTTTTCAGCTAAATATTTCAACTCAAGCAGTTTTTTGGTTTAGCATTAAGGATGTCTGTTGCTTGACTAATTTGCATGTGGTGAAGTTAGAGAGCAGTAAATAGCTCAAAAGTTGTACAAACAGGGACATGAGTTTTACAATCTGTAATTCCTTTTTTTTTCACTCCTATACTTATCTATTGACATCCATCCCAGAGGTTTCTCTAGAGATTCACATAATGTCATATCTTTGAAACAATAACTAGTGCAATATTTCTATGGATAAATGTCACTGAATCTTCCTGGCTGTAGGTGGAAGTACCCCTCGTTGGAGTAGACTAGTACAGCAGCAGTATGCAACGAGAGCAGTACTGCTGTTACTGTGCATGTGCCTGAGGTCTCTTGAAATGACATGTTGGTGTGCTGGTCCCAAATGGAGAATAGCAATTTCACTCTTGGGTTTTCTGTTCATTATTTAGATAAAGTAGCAATTGTTTGCAAAGAAATCCTTGCATCCTTTGCAGGAAAGTAGGGCGAGATATTAAGTTGGGGTGTGCACCCTGAATTCAGCATAGGTAGGGCTCTGCTGTGCTGTGTAGGGCTGTGCTGTGCAGGGCTGTACTGTGCTGTACTGGGCTTCTAACACTTTGCAGACACTTGAGTAGGTGACAATCCTGTCTTGGACAGCTTAAACATGCGTGGCCACATGAGCTCAGCCTGTGAGCAAAAGTTGGCTTAGAGGATGCCCACCTAAAGAGATGACTGGCATTTCTGCTCAGTGTGGTGGGTCTGATGGAAGTCTGCACGGCTGCTCCTGCTGCAAACGGTGCCAAATGTGTCAGGCTGGAGCTAGCTGAGAGGTCTAGAGCTCCCTTGTATCACTTGTCAGCCCTTTTCCTGATATCAGCCACTGCCAATCTAGGGCTGAAACAAGTCTGGTTTGAAAGATTTGATTTTTATAGATGCAGTAAAGCAGTGCTTCTGCCAGGTCTGGTGCAGACCTCAAGTCTGTAGGCTTAATGGTGAACTAGTTTGTGGTTGGTTAAGCCTGAAAGGAAAGGGGAAACACTGACAAGCAGCTAGGGAGAACACTGGTGGCTGGGAAAGGGGAGATGTTGCTGAGGGAAATCTGTTTGGAGTGTGTAGGTTAAGATTCATGTCTAGGCTTGCTGGGTGTTAGTTAGGTCTCGGGGTCGTAGACCATACTGGGAGGAGTAATGGTCATCCCAGTGGATGTTTGTCTGCCCAAGAGGTTCCTGGAGCAGAGGGGCAGAGGTGCCCTGCATCTGCTATGGATGGTCCTGTATCCAACTATCAGTTTCTTTCTAATGAACCAGTCTTTGAAGTGCCACCTCACATATCACCTTTGTACTGTTGTCTGCTAGGATGATAGTGAGCTGAACAAGAGATGCAGGGTAGGTGATAACATCAAAACTATGGCAGCATCCTCTGGAGGTGGTGAATAAGCTCTGTACTCATGATGAGAGACTTTTGCTTAATTGTTTTATTTTGAAATTATTTTTAAACTTAGGAGACAAAATGATCTAATATTTCCACTCAGATACTTTTTGACCTCGTAAGACTAAGAGGAAACACTCATCTTTCCTTTTGTGGATCCCCTAATCTTGATACATACTAGCTCCTGAAGAGCCTTCCTTAGCTGCTAAGTGCTTTCCATAGGTGTCTGTTGGTATAGGAATGACCCACAGAGAAGGGCACGTCGTGGCACACAGCATTTGAGATCCCTGGGCGTTATTGGGACAGTTTTGATTGTACCCCTGTGAAAAAGTGTGTCCTCTGGCAATCTCAATTTCAGAGTGACCAAACATCAGCCTTTTGTCTTTGCCAGCCAGATGTTGCTTCTCATACCTTTTTACTGCTAGATAATTTTAGTGATAGTTCTGTTCTACATTTTGGCTGACATTTGTTGTTCTGCCAAGATGTGTTTGAATGACTGCTCTGGTGTGGGAAGTCCCACTGAATTAATCAGATTTCCTTGCAAGCTGAATTATAATGGTTGGTTTCCTTAGTGTTGTAAACAGCAATATTTCAGCATAAAGAAAGTCTGACACAAATGTTGAGTTTTTCTTATCAACAGGATTTTTATTATCAACAGGCTTTGTGGTAGCAAGGAGTAGAAAAGAATCATTGTTAATAGTTTCATTATACACAGTCCTCATGTCAGGCTTGTAGAAATCTGAGAGCAACCAAGGAGAGCAAATTTCCTTTGAAATGTTTTCAAAAGGTTTATTAGCAGGCAAATTGATGTGGAAACCCCTGAATGGGATGATATGGAGTAAGGAATAAGGTAATGGAGCCAAAACTGGCTGCTCCCTTTTTAAACAAATGTATTTGCCAGGGAAAAAATATCACTGTTTTCCCTCTAATCAAAAAAGGATGATAACTGGACCTGTGTTTGAATCACATGTGCTTTAAAAATAGTTGAAATAAAATGTTTTTTTCTTTCAAGTTGGATATACTCGATCTATTCTCCAGCAACTTGTTAAAATAACATGTAATTTGATAGTGTTGTAAAGAAATGTTTTATTTGTAATATTTTCCAAAAAGTTTTGAGGAAATGCTAATGTTTGATATATAACATTGTGAATAAAGGAAAAAACATATCCTTATAGCTTTCAGTGACTATGCATTATAATCTAGTATTTATTAAAACAGGTAAAGGACTGTCTTCTGTGTTAAAAGAATTGTAGCATAAGAGGCCTGAATCTATGCAAGACACTTTTCCTAGACCTCTAATATGCAATAATGACCTTTCTGCAGCTCTGTTTTCTCAGCCCATGTGCAGCATTTGGAACAGGGCTGTGCTTCTGCCCCGTCTGCAGCAGGTTTCCAGTGTACTCTTGACCAACACAGCTCAGCAGTAAAGCTGACAGGGTAGCGTATGTTCTTCTGGAGTTTAAGGGAAAGGTGAATGTTCCTTTCCCTAGAATATTGTAATATTGGTACTTTTGAGTGCAGTTTTACTGCATAAATCATTCACTCACTAAGGAGAGAAATGCAGAGTTGCCTTTGTGAGCATTTTGAATTTGTAGCTGACATTTCTAGACAACAGCAGATATGTGAAGTACCTTTAGTGTCCATACAGCACTGGTGCCAGTGAAGAAATAATCAGTCTGTCACATGAATGTTTGTCCTGTCTCATGCTTGAATGTGCTTATTGACATTTCACATTTTTTTAATCTTTGTGCTGGCTCTTCTCTTATCTCCTTTATCCCTAAACCTTTTCTTCTCTCACTGGAATAGCATCAGCTCTTAAGTAGGAGTTTTCTGCTTTAGGTTTTTAGAAAGTGCCCTCTCGTGGTGAGCAGCAGGTTCTGCACACTGGTTTTATTTATTTATTTGTAAAAATCCTTTTACAGAATACAGATGTCATGGATGTCTTAGTCCTGTAGAGGAGGTAAATGTCTTGCGTTCATACACATAAATATTCCTCTTTCACTCGTGTCTCATTATGGTGATGGCTTTGCTTCAGCTGGAAGATGTTCCCCTTAGTCCCCAAGAGACAGTGGGAAACCCTCAGGGATTTGGGATGTTGAGGAGAGAGATGTTAGCAGCTTTGGAATTTGTGGCACTTGGTCATTTGCCTGGTTTTGTGGGATATATTGTATTTAAATGTAAGCACTGTGAGGACTCCATCATTGACTTGTTTTGATTGTTCACATTGGGTACATTCAGGGGTGAAAACCGAATTTGCAGATTTATTAATTGGATTGCAAAAAAGCAGTAATTTACATTGAAAAGTAGCAACAGTGACTTGAATCTCAAATTAAAAAGACAAAACAAAACAAACACCAAAAAACAAAACCCCAACAAAAACTCCTGAATTACAAAGTTTGAACTACTAAAAATTCTGCTCCAATGTCTTATTAACTTGTGCCTAAAACCTGTATCTATAACTTGACTAGTCAGAGAAGATATTCATCTAGAATATGGTTGTCTCTGATTCAGCAGGCTGAGCAGTGAATAATCAGTATTTGAGCTATTAAACTTGAAACACAAAAGCTAGATGGGAGAAATGTTGATTATTTCAGTCTAGGACAGCTAAAAATAATTCCTCTAAACCTTTCTAGAGACTAATTGGGACCCTCTAATGTCAATTCAAGATGAGTTGAATCAATTTGTTCACACATAGCTGTAGAGCAAGGCTGTTTGCATTAATACTGGCAACGTCAGTGGTTGGTGATGGAAGAGGTCATATCTGCAGTAATGTGTGCTGGAGCATAAATTGAGTAGTTGAGATGAAAAGGAGCCTCAGTAACTTGCTACTGTTGTGGAATTTAAGAAATTTACACTGCTTTCCGCAATCCATTTGAAAGTCAATGGCTGGAAACCAAATGGCTGAGAGTGTGTTCCTTGGCCTCAAAGGCGACTTTGAGTAATTTTTCATGAAGTGATTAGATAAGGGAAGGCAAGAGGTGGGAACAGATGATTTTTTTTTCTTTTTTTTAATCTCATGAGTTGTACTTGCAAGGCATAATACAACCAGAAGTTCCCTTTTAAAAGGAAGTAGTTTAACTGTGAGTACTACAAATTCTACATTGGTGTAACGTGAGGCTCCTCAAAAGTGAAGAACTGAGTGAGAACTAAGAGCCAGACCTATTCAGAGGCACAAGTTAGAGAACACAGGCTACCTATTTTAAATCTGACAAGGCTGTAATCACTAAGGAAGCTTTGCAAGACAAAACTTGTATTGCAAACTCAGGGTTAATACTACCCATAAGCACTGAGGAGAACACTGCTTAGCACAGAACTTGATGAATCTGGTTTTGCCTCTCTTAGCCTATATGTATTTTAAGCACGTGCTTCCATCCTGTGTGCCATGCTCTCTTGAAAAACTGCCCATGTTTAAGTTCTTACTTCCAGGTAAATAGGAGATAAATCAAAATAACGTATTAGTCTTTGAAAAAAAGATGAGCTGTCTGACACTGTGTGGTAAGGGCATGGAGCAAGTTACATGGAGTAACAGACTTGTGGTGAATTTTTATCTTCCAACAACATTTTCTAGCATTTCTGTATCCTGGAGCTACTTGGGTAATGGATTTGGGTGAGGTGGATCATGTACCTCCTATATACTGGAAGCCTCGTGTACAGTAATAAGGATGTTTTTGTAAAACATGAATCTAAGATCATCCTTGTATGAAATTCCTGAAGAACAGAAGAAAATACCTTTCTGAGTCACTAAGTACTTGCTAGTTTTACTGGCAAAAGTAAAGGGATCTACATTCTTCCTGGGAATGCAGACTTGTGTGATCTGTGCAGAGCTGGGTCCACCTTCAAACAAGGCATTCAAACATCCAGAGGTAACAGGAGAACCTGAAACTGAAAAGGAGGGTTTGTCAGGGCAGATTAAATGACCACTTGTTAACTAATCGCACAAGTGTCTTTCATCTGCTCCTGGCTGTAGGCAACGTAGAAGCATGGTTTCTATTAAATCTGTGGTTGGAACTGAGGGGCACCAGCTTTCATTGTTATAATCTTTTTTTTTTTTTTTTTAGTCTGATGGGTGAAGCTGGTTTTCATTATTTTAGTGGTATGCATGCTCAGAGTTCTTCTGTCCCTGCCAACAACATCAGATCTCCTTGCAAACTGATACAAATGCAACAGATGTGGGGTTTTATTTATTGGTTAATTTTTAAAAACAGTTTAATTTTTTTTTTTTAAGGATAAACTTGAGTTCTACAGAACTGCTTTATCTGCAGTTTCTTGTGTGGCATATTTATTAGTTTTAAATGAAAATTATGTTGGCCAATAAAATGGGTAATCTCAGTTATATTTAAAGCTATTCTGCAGATTTCTCAGCTTTATGGTCTTTATTACTTTTATTATTATCATATGAGCAATGCAATAATGTGTATTTCTGTCATATGGTACTGGGATTTTTTTTTATCTTTTCATTTTGATCTCCCATGAATAAAATAAACCTAAACAATGTTTTGATTTCCTTTCCTGGTCCTAGTGATCTAATTTCATCTGTAATAGCTTGTTCTGTGTTTTTGCTCTCAGACTTTTTGCTTTGGCAGTACTGTTTGCAAGCAGATGAAGGGAGCACCTAATTTTAATGGACAACATAATCCTATGAAGTACTCAGCTTAGATGCTGGAATCTTTGGTTGGTTCTTGCATCCTGGAGGCACAGCTGAAGCCCAGTGATGATCAGTGTTGCAGACACCCATCAGTGCAGTGTCTGGAGCATTCCTGGCTGTGTTATCTTCCCTCATGTCTTGTGGGACACCTGGAAAAGTCTTTTTCAGTTTTTTGCAATTTTTTTTTTTCTCAAACACAATACAAAGTATAAGGTGTCCATATTTGTAAGTCCAACTTGAAATAGGCAGATATCTGCTGAAGTAAAGGACCTTCCCATGTGATGGTAGAAATCTTTCCCTAAGGTGTGTTTCTTTACATGAATGAGTCCCAATATTAGCTCAGCAAAATAGGTCTTATTTGCCTTGGGTGCCAGTTCATCAAACCATATTAAGTATGTATTTACACTTCTCCCAGCTGAGGAAAGCATTCAAGCATGTAATTAAGTCCTATCTAAATCAGTAGGATTGAAGTACAAGCTTTAAGTTAAACACATGTCAGAATGCCCTGCTGAGCAGGGAAGGCTCGCTGGATGGGGGCTTTTTTTCCATTTTGGGCACACAAGTGTTATGTGAAAAGCCAGGTGTGTAAAAGGAGCCCCTTGCCAACATGTCCATGCTGTGTTCTCTGCTCTTGGAGCATTCCCAGGGCTGCCAAACCAGCTGTTTGTTAGGTGTTTTGGGGTTTTTTTTGTGGGGTTTTTATTTTTTTTCTTTTTTTCCTCCCCCTCCCTGGTCTTTCATCCCTTGTGTCTTGTCCCTGGTGAAATACAGCCCTGTAACAGGACTGGATCCAGGCCAGCTGTGGCTGGACAAAGGACTTCAGCTGGTGCCACCCTGTTACCCTGGACCCCAGCCCGAAGCTGTGGTGACACAGAGGTTTTCCTAACATTGGGCTGGCAGTGAGTTAGGTGCCTTGATGAGGAGTAAAGGGCAAACTAGAGGATTGCCTGGCTTTGGCTCTATCTGAGTTAATGGTATAGTAGTTGTAAATATAGCTGTGCAACACCCTGCTGCAGGGGCAGCTGTAGTGTGGTAGTGCTGCCTTACAACAGTCTGGCTCTCCCAGGTGAGACAGGGAATAGTCACCTTCCCTGTGCTTATGTAAGAGGTTATAACTAGCATAATTATATTGATTTTAAAAACTTAAAGGTCATCCATCTCTCTGGTATAATTATGCACTTGTGTAGGGCGGTCTTTAAATCCAAGTAATTCTTAAAACTAAGATAGTGTTGTGCTTGATCTTTTGCTATGGTTAAAAACTGCTGAAATAAACTCTTAAATAGAGGAGGGGAGTTGAGCTTGAAAGCAGCTGTGGGAAATCTGAATCTATGTTTTGGGTTTGTTTTTTTTTTTTTTCAGCTATGATTTAACCCTTCAGTGGACAGCTATGTTATGGTTTCTAGTTCTGTTCAGGAACTTTAGTCTGCTGTTGCTTTTTAAGCTGCAAAGGTTGAGAACTTCTGTGGACCAACTGTCGTGAGCTGGGTGCAAACCATTGCTTTCACAGCAAATAAAAAGAAACTCAAGATGGCAACGCTACTGCTGTCAAACCAGGATGGCATCTTTGCAGTCTTGTAATGCCTATTTGTCATCCTTTGGGCTATGATTAAATCTCACTACCCTGTTCCTTCTACACATGGGAGTTAACACAAGTGCAGGATCCTTTACCCAGGCAAGGAGCAAGGCTGCCATTGCACAGAAGTGGACTTTCATCCTCTTTGGGATGGTGAGAGGGAGAATGTGGCTATCACCTATGCTTGCAGTGCCCCCTTTAAATCTTGCCTCTCTTGTTAAGATATGTCAGTAGTATACCTGGTCAGCTGAGCAGGTGCCTCCCCAGAGGAGTGGGAACTGGTGCTCAGCTTCACTCTGCCTTCGTGCACCTGTGTTATTCCTTAGCAGGTACCATCACAGGCAAAAGAGACTCACTTTGGTGAAAAATTAATTAAATTTAAAGCCAATTAAAACAGGCTTGGAGAGTGAGAAACAAAAACAATTTTAAAGACTCCCCCATCCCCCCCAGCCCTTTTTTCTCCCAGCTCAACTTTGCTCCATCATTCCCAGCCTGCCTATGCCCAGCAGCACAGGGAGAATGGGGCTGTGGTCCATCCATCACTGCTCTTCCCTGCTGATCCCTGGTCCAGTGTGGGTCCTTCCCACAGCCTGCAGTCCTCCAGGAACTGCTCTAGTGTGGGGTCATTGCAATTAACTTCCTTTTGGATTCAGACTTTCTGTGCCCTCTGCCTCATGGATGTCTTTCTTTAGGTCAAGTGGCTTCTTGTTTTGGAGGAGGAGGCCATGTGCTATATCTGCTGTTGAGCTTGGCATTACCATTGGGCCAATGCACCCCCCATTCACTATATCCCCATGGCATTAAGAGCAAGCAAAATAAGCTGGAATGTTTCAGATCTTGTGTTTAAAATAAGTTTAATTTTTACCCTACATTTAGATATTAAAATGCTTTTGTATTTTTTTAATGACAGTTTCTTCTCAGGGTTTCAGCACTTTTGTCTCCCTTATTCTCATTTTCACCTGTCTTTTGTGCAGCCCTTCCACTCCTTGGAGCCCTAATGAGATTTATGAGTGAGGTTAGTTAGCAAGGAATGAAATAAGCCTTACAGTGGTCACTTGTGAGTAGGTGAATAGTTTTTATTTCAATTTTCCTTAGTAGCTATTTTGAATTTCAAATCCAAAGAAGAGAGGATTTTTTTAGAAGAAATTTAGGGAGGCTACAGGAAGAGAAATAGTTACCAGATCCCTGAGCTGGATCTGCCCATGTTCTATTAACATGGTTCAACCAAGGAGGCTGGTGTTTGTGCCTGCTCAGTTCTGGACTGTTATCTTTCTGAAAATAATTAAGATCATACCTTCCCCAAAAAAGTAGAAAAGTAAAGGAAATGGTAAATTCAGCTGTTGTCAGTGCCTTCAGTATGGAGGTACCATATGAAAGTGTAGCTCTGTAGAATTTCACTCCCTGGAGAATGACCTACCCAGGAGGGCCCCTGCCTGATGATGTGATTTTTTTGTTTTTAATTATTATTATTCCCCTGCCCACCCTCCCTTATTGAAGGAACATCTCCTCTGCTTAATATGGTGGAACTTCTGTTTGCATCTGAGAGATCATGAGAAATTAGTGTCTCAAAGACAGTCTTTCACAGTGAGCATATAAGCCCTTCATGGTTAGATGAGGTAAGTTTTGGAGACATTGGAGCCACAGATGTCCTCTTAAATAGCTTCTCTATTGTGGATTTTGTGGATTCTTCCACTGCTGCAAAGAATCTTTTGTCTATTGGTTTTTGTCTCTTCCCTCAAATGCTACCAGTTGCTCTTGACAACAGAGATTCAGTTGCAGAGACAGGTGATGGGCAGAAGATGTTGATGGCTGGCAGTTCTGGCAGTTAGGGATTGCAGATTTTCCTCTGATGCTTAGGATTAATTTTACTGACACTTTCAATGGGCTAGACCTTTGAATAAAAAGATTTTCCATCCTATTAGTAAGAGGGAAGGGGCAGTGCTTGTCAGACCGTAAGGTGTTTCAGACACCTCCGCACTGACCTCTCCAAACTGCTTTTTTTTTTTTTAGATATATTAACGTGAGGACTGGCTTTTCCACGTAATTCAGGATGCACACTGTGTACCTTCCTTATTATGCCTGTTTATATATTGCTCAGATTTTTGGTTTGAAATAATGTTGCGTTTTACCTGTGAGTCATTGTTTTGTGTTGTTTTTGTGCTAGTTTTCTTCTGGGTCATGGTTGCTCTGTCTTGAGGGGGGAGTAAGTCATATTACAAGTTAGGCTACACTCAGAATCTTCTATTTTAATTCTTTAAAAATAAGCAGAAGTTGAAGCAAGTGCAGGAAAACTTTGCCTTTTCATCTGACATGTTCAGCTGTGTCTTGGGGAACTGGTTTCTGCCAATGCATCCACGGGTGCCTCTTAGGGTGAATAATGATGTGTGATGTAGCTGAAGGCAACAGTGTAAACTCTTCAAATTTGGTTGTGCTCATCAAATTGTCTGTTATTCCCACTCTACTCCTTGCATTTTGCTGACAGCTCTTGGTAAAGATGATGTCAGTAGGAAGGGAAGGTGCAAGCACTGCATATCTTTACAATTAATAGAATGGAGGCAGAAGGGTGTTTCTTTTTTCCCCTGTTTATTTATGAATAAATGCCATAATGTTATTCCTCCTTTTTTTTCTGAAATCTTAACAAATAATCCAAATGGTAGAGGCTTTGTATAAACCATCCTGTGCTGTTATTGACTTGGAATAGTGGATTACAACTGTGAGCCATCAATAATTTCAGTTATTTTTGACAGTGTTAAAAAAAATAAATGAATCTGGTATTGCATGACAAGATGCAGTGATTAGGAGTGATAGCATTGCCATAATTTCATGCACGTTACCCATGGTTATAAACACAGAAATAGCCCTAGTGTAGAAATGCACTGTAGACACTATGTATGTGTGGTCGTGTGCTGGGAAATCTACCTCAGGGTCCCTTTTCTGTACCCACAACTGTCTAGGATTGGGGAAAAAAGGGAACTTGGCTGATCTTCCTGTCTGTTACTGCCATTGAATATCCTAAGGGTCATGTGTGCATCAGAGAGATGTCTAGCAAGAAGACTCAGACCTTTCCCTGCCCATAGCCACATTTTGTTCTTTGCTGCCTGCATCTCTCTCCTTTCTCAATCTTGGAGATGCCTCTTCAACCCTCCACGTAACCCAGGAGGAGCTGCTGGCTGAGAGCAAGTTTAATACAGTCTCCACCTAAAATTGCAGATACGCATTGCAGAGAGGAGCTTGTGTCCAGAGGAGAAGCCCAGGGTCTTCAAAGGAGATGGTCAGAGCTGGAGGGAGAGAGGTTGAGGAGCTCCTGGGGCAGGAGGACCCACAGCTTTCCCAAGGTGGCAGGAAGACTGACATCCGTAGTCTCAGCACCAAAGCCTGGTGGCTGAGTACCTGGGGAGTTGTTCTATTTCTTTTTACTCCATCTCACTGAAAATGTGGGAAGTTTAAAATCCATTAGCTGAATCTGTTAGGCTTTTCCTGTTCCTTGGAGAGTCTTACACTAGGGAGAGGGAAAAAGCAGCCCGAACTCTGTAAATATCACTTTAATAACGGTGTAATAACAAATAACACTATAATTTTATATCTACAATTTATGTTCCTTTTATTTTTTCTAGACTCTGGACCAAGAAATTATAGTAATAACTGGTGTCAGTTTAAATAAGGGAAGGTGATAATCGTAACCTTTGAAATAACTGGAACTTTTTTATATACTTTGCAAATATATCCTCTGAAAGGTTATACTAGTGCTTTAGCTAGACACAGGAATTTTAGTGTCTTTCCCCCATAATTTCTTCAATGCTATTTTCTCTTTATTAGTGTAATTATTACAGGTTAGCACTGCTATCATTTTCTCTTTTCATGGCTCTGTAACATGCTATTATTTTCAGGAAGCAAAAAGTAGGTGTCTTTAATAGTACCATTACTGTTCTTCAGCCTTTAAATTTCATATAAAAACTAGTTAAGGGGTATGATCCTAGTGTTAAAATCGCTCTCTGTGGAATGCGATGATTTATAACATAAATATAAACCCTTAATAGGCACCCAAAATGGCAACCCTCAGAGATTTAGTGGCACCAATACTAAGCTTTTGATCACTTTAACGGCACATTTGTAGAATTTTATGCAGTGGAGGAAAATTTATTTCCTTAGCAATGGATCTCTGAGCATCAACTTGTCTGTATTTTGTTCTGTTGCCCTGAACTTGAGGTAATTTATTGCCAACTTTGGGATGTAAGGATGGCAATTCTGGGGGTTTAGGATGATGGGAACATAAACATTTGGAGTCGGTAGTGAAAATTCAGATCAGTTCACAAGGGACTGAAGGTTTTATTAAAAAAAAAATGTCTTGGTGTCTTTTCCCCACACCTGAGAATTCATTGCTGCAAGTGGTGTCAGTTGGCAATTCAGCAGCTGAAGGTCTTGGAGCTGTGCTGGAGATGACGAGTCAGCCTGAAGCTTTAGGGTTGTGATTTTTGATGCTTGAGGTTTCAGATTGGTTGGTTTCATTTTTTCCAACAGTTTTAGTCACTCTGACAAACTTAGGTTAGACCTTGGCAGGTGTGGGAGTCGCCTCATCCTGCACCTTTGTGTAGCTGTAGCTGCTCTTCCCCCCAGAAAAGGGAGATGGCAGCTCTGCATGGCTTAGCCAGATGTATACGAGGGCAGTGTTTCCTGTCCCCTTCCTCTCCTGAGCAGAAAGATATGTGGCAAATTAGTTGCTTCCCTAGCAGGGAAGGATGTGTTTGTAGTAGGTTGTTCAAGTTGAATAACCTCTGTCAGAGGTCCCATTTGGTTGCAGTGATGCCAGGAGTGGGGGGCCCTTTGCAGCAGAGCGATTGCTCTGTTAGCAGCCACCCATGAGTGATGGAGAGTCTGTGCTGCCTGTACTGCAGTGAGTTGGGTAATAATTATTAATTCCCAAAGTACCTTTCTCTGTGTCCTCTCTTGAGCTGCAGAGTAGCAACACAGAGCTGAATCTTTGGTCCCAATCTGATTCATCTCATTACCTGACCTTAAATGCTGAAGAACAGTGTTTGTAGCCGTTAGTGCTCCCTGCAGTTTATAGCTGTGCTCTTTCCCTGTCCATCTACCTGGTCCTCTGCAATGTGTAGGGTTGGAGACCCCTCCCACAGGGCAGGAATTTTGCAACCAGCAGTTGGGGGTGGGAGGGAGGAAACAAACCCAAAAACCCCCAAAAACCTCATGGTTTCACAAAATGTTTGATGCTGTTTAAGGTGAGAATGTTTCAATACCAAACACTTCCAGATTTCATTGGAAATTCAGATTAACGGACTACTTCTGCTGAGAAATGACTTGCTCTCCAGGCTGCTGGAATATTAATTTGACTGCAGATATGTTAACTGTTGCTGTTTCCTTTTGGCCTTTTTTATTTGCTACCAGTAAACCCCTAACTTGCCTGATGTTTTGTTACTCTTAGCTCAGGCTTAGTATTTAGATGAGTGTTAGTCTGTACCTAAGGTTGCAGTCGTGACTTTTTTAGCTTTGACATTTCTTAGCCTTTGGAAGAAGTAAATGTTAGGAAAATAATTTCCTCCCTACACAGCTGTGTTCAGAAAGCGGATAGTGAAAGCTATTGCTGCTAAAATAACACTGAATTTTTAAATAATTCTTCATACTGTTATGTGCAATATGGTGTTCTGTTAAAGTTTTGAAATAATGTTATGGTTTTTGTCTTTTATTGCTTGCATACCATGAAATCAGAGAGACCTATGAACTTGTTTGGCTCTGGCCACAGTTTTCTAGCTAATTGTTAAAGTACATAGGTGCAACAGAGAACCTGCAGCAGCTGTGCTCCTCCAAACTGCTTGCAAGCAAGCCTAATTGATTGATATTTTGGTTTTCTATCCCATTTTGGTTGCTGATGTTTGTTTCCCCACGTCCCTGTGTCATAATTATAAAGGCATATCAGAATAATTACAGTTTTACTTTAAGAATATTATTTTTATTACTAGATTTCTGGTATAAACAGTGCATTCATCACAGGGATGTTCTCATATGTTAACTCATCAAAGAAATTAAAAGTATCTGGGAAAGATCAGCTGAACATTCAGACCTGTCCCTTTCAATTACTTTATGGTTTATATTTTGCAGTATAACCAAGGTCAGAATGCATGTATTTGGTGTCTAAATGTTTGTTTTACTCTGAAATAAGCAGGAGAGGGAAGTCTTTTTCAAGACCCACCATTTAGCAGTCAAAGCCAGCTTTGTTACTACTTCTTTATATGCTGGAAGTGCCTCAGGTGGGATGAGGGGTCTGCTGCTGTGTACTGCAAGTCCTGACCTCACAGAGATGGGTCTCTCTGGGCCAGACCTGGAGTACAGAGCGAAGGTCGAGGTGTGGAGCCAGTTGCCCAGGACTACCTGACAACTCGGTGGCAAAGTTGTGAGTTTTCACCAGTTTCCCTCTCTGAGGGTGACCGTGTTGCGCATCAGGTGCAGCACAGTGGCCCAGGGAGTGCAGTTTGTGAGGCTGATGTCACCAGCTGCTGGGGACCTCTTGGGGATGGGCCCCTGGAAGTCTCCTTGTGCTTCCATGCCAGTAGCAAGGTCAGGGAGAAATACAACCTTTCAGAATCTCTCTGAAAGGCTCTTTGCAGAAGGAGCAGCAAATATGAGGGAAGTGCTGGTGCAAGGTTTGTTTGTAGCTCCCTCTGGAAAACATTTAGATTATTCCTTTATGGCTATGAGCAATTCTGCCAGCCCAATATCAAGTGAATAAGTCCCTCTGTTCCTTGTCCCAAATGTATGCATTTTAAATGGGAATGTCACCTGTTAGATAGAAATCCCCAAACTGTATCAGGTTTCCTGTGCAAACAGAGCCACATGTCACTGTCATGTGTTAATGACACCTCTCACTGTGTGTGATGACCCCAAATGCAACAGCTCAGTGTGTCAGTTAGCAATGTTCTGCAGGAAAGAACAATCCTCTATATTTAAGGAGGAGGGACGAGGTAAAATCTTCCTTCTTCAGAGGAAACCAAGAGGTGATACTGAGAATTAACAACTAGGCTTGGGACATTTCCTAACTCAACATCGGAGCCTGTCAAGTTGAAATAAATTTAGTTTTTCTTTCCATGTGATGCTGAGCTGAGCCAGCAAAATATTTGCATCAAAAAGCGGCACATTGCAGCAGCTCGGAGGGAGGATGGGTCTCTATTAGCCCGACACCCTCGACCAGGGCTGGATTGAACACAGTCTAAACTGGCAACTTTATTCCCTCTCCCACTTGCTACTGCTCTCACCACCTGCCACAGAGCAGGGCTGTTTTCTCTTATCCTTGATTGCAAAAAATTGCTAAAGGAGTCAAAAACCTCGTAAAGGGTTCCTTTGTGCACTGGGCAGCGTGGTTTCAGGCATCCCCCGAAGACCGTTGGGTCGTTTGGATGTAGGCAGCTGTGTTTGGATATTGCCTATGTTGCAAGCCTCTGGGGAAAATAAAATGCATCAACTCCAACCTAACAGTATTCAAGAAAGTCCCTTGAACTTGAAGAAACTTTGGAGAGCCCTGCAAATGCAGCTTTGTCAGAAAATCTATTGAAGTATCTTGGCCTGAGTCTCTTCTTGTGTTCTTAAATGCAGCAGGGAATTTTGTCTTTGAAGTGCCTCACTTGCAGATACAGATTTAGGTACTTCCAGAATTCACATTTGAAGATACAAGGTGCAGATAGCTCTTCCAAGTTTCCCGTGTAGTGAAGTTGAACTTTTGTCAGTTTAATTAATAAATATGAGATGGTTTCTTGACAGAAAGAAGAGCATAAATACTGCAGAAACGAGTGCTTTGCAGATACTGTGGTTAGATTGATGGATAGCTATTTCTTTCAACTTAAGCCAACACTCTACTCCAAAAGCCCAGGGCACGTTTGCATAATTAAAATGCAATTAAGAACTTTCTGGAGAAGAAACTACATAGGGTTGATGTGGGGTGAGGGAGGGTTAGAAATCTTTCCCACAGTTTCACCTGAGGAATCCAGGGAGCTGGGATGGCTTGTTTGCAGCTACTAGAAAATCAGATACTTTAACTTGTCTTTTTGAGGATTTTTTGTTATGTACACCAAGAGCCTGACTCCAGGATTGCTCAGGTTTTCTTCCACTGTCTCCAGCAGCAGAATTTGAAGGTATTTTGAGGAGGAAGAGCAAAAATGGCAGATACAGTTTTGTGGACCCACATGAGATGAGGCACCACATGGCTGCTCCTTGTTCTCGTAGATTCTCAGGCATTTGCACTTTGGGTATTTGAATTGGATTTTCATGGCTTCTTGAAGATGTCAATGAAAATCTCTAGTGTTTTATTGATGCTTTCTTTTTAGTGTTGTGGGTTTTGTCCCTTTTTGTAGCTTTATACATTAGTACCTTTTTAAAATGAGTATAATCAATCTATGACTGCAGACAAGAACTTCATGGCAACTGTATGGATTCTGTTTAGACCCCTGTGGATTTCAGATCTTTCTAGGCTTTTAAGTTTTTTCCTATTTACTGCTGAGACTTGCACCAAAACACCTCAGGGCTACAGTTCACATTCAGTACCAATTGATCCAGGTGGATAGGGACTGCAGGTTGGATATGAGTGGGACATGAAGGAAAATGAAAATCCTATCTGAAGCTTTCCCTGAATGCTGGTCTGTGATTAGGACCAGCACCAAGATTCATATACTGCTGGAGACTTGCCTGGGCACGTGTCCTACCTGTTCCCCCCCTTCCAGTACTGTGTCTTGGAGTTGTGATCAATGCACGAAACCCCAGAGCAGGGGAGGGTGCTCCCAGGAACATGTGCCACGCTGTGGCTCATGTCCCAGAGGGCTTTCCTTATGGGAAGGAGGATCCTTAGGAGGTCTGTGGCTGTTATGGTTCTGGTGGTGGCACCTGGCTTGCTCAGAGCAGCTCTCCTTTCTCCTGATGCCTGGGGGGAATCAAATGAGTTTGGTCCGTAAGCAGGGGGTAATTATGGAAAACGTTGTACTCTAGTGAGCTTGTATCTGGTAAGAATGTTAATCAGATCTCTGTATTTGGTATAAATATTTACATCTGAACTGTTTTAATTGGAAACTACTGTTGATTTTAAAAACATTCTACACAAGTGATGCAGCGTCTTTGCATGCTTAATAGGAAGAACTGGTTTCGTGTGTGATTTAGAGTACTGAAGAAGATATTAAGTTATGCAGAATAAAATGTAAATGTATGTTTCTTATTTATGTTTTTCAGGTAAGAAATTGCATTCCGTTAAGCGAGGCTGCCTGAGGGAGTTGACAGATGCTGGCTCTGTGCATTCATTTGTAAGCTACCGAATCATGCAAAGTATGCTAGCCTGTGAAATTAGGAGCTCTGATTGTAGGGAAGGTATTTTATCTCCTCTTAACGTGGTGAAGAATTTTTAAAAGACAGTGGAGGAAAGGAGGGAGATCTCGGTGAATGTGTCTTAGCCTGATCTGGGAATTTCATAGGCAATCAAGTGTCTGCTCAAGAGTTGTTCAGAGTAAGGACTAATTTGGCAAAATTTCCTGCCAAACTCTGAGACCTTCCATATCTGAACAGCTAGAAGTCCTAGCAGGATGCTGAGAGACCTTATGTCATGCTGGTATTTCTCAAAACACTTTGAGAACTCCTAAAGGAGCTGGACAAGTGTTTCATGCCTGCTGTTCCAGACCAGACATTTTTAGCTTGAACTAGCTGCAGAAGCAGGAAAAGTGCTGAACTGATTCATGAGGGCATTGCTGTTGGGCAGAGATGCCTGTCAAAGCATATACTTGATTTCAAGTGTTATTACTGTGCTCAGAGTTAAGAGCTTGGCTTCCTGTTGGTATTATGCTGGTGGGATGTGTGCAGGTTGCAGAAGCAAGAGCAACAAGGAGTCTTAATTTCTTCTAGTGCAAAACAAGCATTTTGTTATAAATTTACCATTAAAAGTCAACGCAATGCATAATCTTATGTCTTCTAGCAAAAAAAAAAAAACAACTTTGTGATAACAGAAGCATTTACAGTGGCTTGTGTCTTTTTATTAAATTTATGTTCTAATAGATGACATCAAACAGCAAGAAGTAAACAGCAATATATTTATTCCTGTAACATTTGGAAAACAAGGAATCGTATACTAGCCTTGAAAATATTCTAAAATTCCCCATGCTAAAATAACTATGAACATGCCAATTGTTTCTGTTTGTATATCACTGTGTCAGTGTTTCATTTGTGATTAATACTTGTTTCTCTGTCATGTTCATCCTATCACATTTTAAAAACAGGAAAAAAAGGGAGTAGACACAGCAGGTTTGATTTAAAGATTTGAACTTTTTTTTTTTTAAGTCTTATTTAGTCTTCTAATGTTTTTAAACTTACCTTTATGAACCAGAAATAAGCTGTGGGTTTCCTGGTTGCTAATCTTTAAAATAATTGTGTAAGATACTGAAATTGTATAACTATGATCATTTCCATTTCTTTTGGAAGAATGCAGTTTCTGGTCAGGCAGCTTAATTTATCTCTTTCTGAATCCTGTACTTTAGGCTTATTCCCTTTATTTTTTTGGAGCTAGTTGCATGCATTTTGATTGCTTTGGGTTGTCGTTAGGACTGCTGAAGAGAAGAAAACCTTCTGAATAACATTCTTGAATTATCAGTTGTTTTCCTACGCTGTCACAGACATGGGTGAACAGGCAGATTGGTGGCAGGTTTACAAGGACTGACTTCTCAATGCCAGAATAACTCTAGATCCTGAATTTGTCAGATACCAGAATTCGTCACTTAGAGGGGAAACACAGGGTATAGTCTCAAACAGATTACAAATTCCCTGATTTGGAATATATCTGCCTAAAAATACTCTGATTAGTGCTATACCAATAAGTAAATTTCTTTGGTTCAGTGGCCAAAACGAAAAATAGTTCATGGTCACTACTAACTGAAGATCGTCCCCTCCAGTTTTCTTAGAATAATGAAAATAAAAAATAATAATTTTGCCAGAATGCATCATTCTGTTTTTCCTTTTTAATCCTGTTTGATATTTTGATGGTTTTCTGAATTAAATTGTTGCTTTTAAATATTAGAACAAAACATTTCTTCCCAAATTCTGTTCTTCCATTCCTTTCTCTTTCAGAGCTGTTTACTAAATACCATCCAAATTAAAGAATAGTTTTAGGTCATTCCACAGACCTGCTCTTTTTTCAGTGAATTTTATATAGAAATTTTACCTGACTGCTGTAGATGTTTCTGATATCTCTCAGATAATCAACTGCACAGATATGATAGTTCTTTAAATAAATATCACAAGAGACAGTCTACAGCTGTAGTTGTGTTGTATATTTAAGTATTGGCACCCAGAATTTCATCTCCACAACATTATATTCTCTCCTTGCTTCAAAACTTCATTTTTCCCTTCCTTGCCCCACCTTCTCCACACCCCCTCCCCCTTTTTTTTTCCATCACTGTGGTAAGCAATACAAAAGGCATAAAAACGTTACTTCCAGTCTCTTATAGCTAGGAAGTCTACCAACTACAATCAATAACTCTGAATTTCTAAGGTAAATTAAATTAAAGCAATATACATGACTCTCCCTCATTACACAGGAGAGGAAGGGAAAGCTAGAAATGTGATCTGCTTCTTGTAGATACTTGATGAAAAATAATAAAACTTTGCAGGAGGGTAGCTACCAGGAGTCTAAAATTGATTCTCTTCATTACAGCTGCTTGAGATTTGCATTTTTTTTTATCAAGAGACTTTTACAATGAGACACATTTTTCCCTCTTAAGGAGTTTATTTGGTAAGACAAGGAGAGAAAAGATTTTGCTTAGATAAACACCAAAGAAACCCTCAAGCATTACTTCATAAGAGCAAAGCTACTGTCTGTCTTTGCCATGGATACAGCAAGGCACAGGTGCAGCAGAGCTAATGCAAGTCATTAATCCTAATATGACTACATTTCCTGGCTTTTCGGTGTCAAAAGGGTTGTTTGAAGGTGGTCACCATTTTAATTCTGGAAGTAGATGGAGAAACTTGCCCTAAAATTGCAATGCAGGTCCCTGGTGCTGCAGTGAGCTGCTGTAGGGGAGTTCCTGCTCACACTTGTGTAGCACCCTCCTGCCCTTCTTTTAATGCTCCTTTTCAATCTGGTTGTGATTGTTTTCATCAGCAAAGCACTTTGAGCACATGCTTAATTTAAAGCATGGCTAATCTCATGGAAGTCAAATAAGATTTAAGGTGGCGGGTGTGATAGAAGCTCCCGTGGCTCAGTGTGACCTGGGAGCGTGGAGAGCCTTGGGCAGCACTTGGGTCTCCATCCCACTGCTGCATTGCACCCAACTGTCCTGAAACCTGCCCCTTCCCTCTGCACCAGAGCAGCAGGGGAGGATGCAAGGAACAGCAGCTAAGGCTGAGAAGTAACAGCTATTTAATGATATCAGTGGTAGTGTTTATAGGCAAACCATGCATGGCTGTAGTAAAAGAGAGCAGCTCTTGGCCTTTTGTACTGGAGAAGCTAGGAGAGTTAGACACAAGTAAAACTCTCGGCTAATGTGCTGCCTGTCTACTTGGTTCCAATCTGTTCCTTGGCAAACATGGACTTTTGTTGGGTGATAGATGATGGCGTGTTGAGGATGGCTACCAGTCTTTTGGATGATATGGGCGAGCCTTAATTATTCTTAGCTGAACATAAGGCTGGAAAATATTTGGCAGGAAGATGCCTTTGCATTTTAATTAATCAGTGTCTTTTCCTGGAAGCAGAATGAATGAACCTTGTGTGCTCAGTTGGCTCTGATGGTGGAGAGCAATGTCCTCGGCAGAGCTCACGTTTTACCATTTAGTTCCAAAATACAGCCCTGGACCTGGGCAAAGAAAGTTTTATGGAGGTTATGCTGGTTTGGAAGTTATCCTGCATCTTCATTTTGATTCCTTGCATGATGCTGTCAGCCAACAGAGATGTCCCTTTAGGATGATAAGGGGGGTGGATGTGGGTGTTTTTCTTGCAGAAATCAAACCCAGATTTATATATCTGGGAAATTCTTTCCTACCCAGTTGATGCAGTGTGTGAATTGTGAAATTGCATGCTGTGTTGTAGACATTCCTCCTGCATATCCCCTTTCAAACTTGTTCCCCAGAAGGAGAAGTGCCAACATAATTATCATCATTGCCTCCATAGTTTATGCGTATTAAAATTAACAGCAGGATGCCAAATTTTGAAATACTGTATTTATCGTTCTTTTTTTTATCATTCTCACTTTGTCAGGCTGGGAAGAATTTCTCCCAGACAGAGCTGAGGTTTTCTTGCACAAAAGGGAGAAAGTATGTGATTCAGAGAAGCCAGAGCCTAGTCCTGCCCTTCTTGAAGTCACTTCCAGGGCTGCCATTGATTTTGCCAAGCACCCAGTCTGTACCCTTGGACTGTAGCTCATCCAAAAATCCTCCAGGGTTCAATATGACAAAATAAGTAGGATAGAAATAGGTGGCTCTGCTTTCACTGTCCATGCTGCTGCCTGTAGATTTAACAAAGAATTTCATTCCTGCACCAATGTTCAGACATATGGAATATTAACATCATTAATTCATTTTTACATTCTTGAAGAATTTAAATAATCTAGGAACTTTATTCTTCCAATTCAAAACATAATTTAAATCTGTAAGGAGTTACAGTTGTTGTTAATGACTCTCACATAATTAATTTCTTTATAAAATAGAATGAATGCTTAGTGTGTCAGGTATTAAATGGTCTCTATTCTTACAATGCTATTTCAATTTTAATTTAATTAAACTGTAGGATATTTAGTTGAGAAACATTATTAAAAAAAGAAAACCTTAATGTGAAAGGCAAGAGTGATATTATTCTTGCAGTGATAAAACCTAAATCAGACAGAAGTAGAAATCTAAATCAAGTGGAAGACTGGTGCAGAATCTGTAATTTCTGTTTAAAATCTAAGACACTTTGCAGTCAATAACTTAAATCTCATTTGTTTTCAGGTCAGTCTTATTTTAAAAGTGAGTTTTCTTTCATGTTTTGGTGTTCTTTCGTAGAGCAAGTGATGGCATCTTAGGTGGCTTGCACAAGACACCCGATTTTGTTCATTGATGACACTTTTGTACAGCTGTAAATCTATTGGGTGATACTCAGTTGGCCATAAAAGCTCTTAAACTCAATAGATGGCTCTGATTTACACAGTTCTTGCCTGTTGTCTTTGCCAAGGTGATTACTGGTTTGCAGAAGTGCGTGAGAAGATCTGAGCTTTTGTAGCTATGGTCTGTGCTGTTGTGGGGAACCGTGAGTGGTTTTGGGGTTTTTTTTAAGAATTTCATTGTAATTCAGTGTTTTAGGAGCACACTGCCTTTATAAACATATCCACTGTGTACCACTTGTGCTTTTGATAAATATCATAAAATCATTTGGGTTGGAAAGATTCTTGGGAGATTATATAGTCCAACCTCTTTCTCAAAGCTGGGACAGCACTGAATTCAGATGGGATTGCACAGGGCTTTTCTAGTCAGGTCTTGAAAATCTCCAAGGACAGAGATTCTTCAGATTCTCTGGGTTCCTGTTCTAAACCTTTGTTATACTCAGGGTGAGTATATCCAGTCCAGACTGTTGTATCTCATTCTCCCACCATGTAACTCAATGAAGTGCATGGCTGCATTCTCTGTAAGCTCTGCCTAGGTTCTTGTTGGCTTCTGTAGGTTCCCCTAAGCCTTCTTTCCAGGTTAAACTGGCTCAGCATCTCCTCATCTCCTCGTGGCTTGTATGCTCTAGCCACTGACCATCTTGGTGGTCTTGGCTGGACTTGCTCAAGCTGATCAACATCTTTCTTGTATTAGGGGGCCCCAAAATTGGAGGCGGCATTCCAGCTGGGGCCTAATGAGTGCTCAGTAAAGGGGATTAATCTCTTCCCTTGATCTACTGACTATGCCCTTGTTGCTATAGCCCTGGATCCTAGAAGCCTTCATTGCTGATAGGGCTCATGTGTTGCTGATTGTCCCCCTGGACCCCAGGTCCCTCGTGCAATATTTGTACAGATGTGGTCCTAGACAACAGTTTGCAGAACACTGTGGTTTTTACTAAGAAAGGCAAACACTGCATTAATATCTTAAAACTTTGACTCATGTCTGCTCTCTTGCCAAAAGAGTGAACCACCACCTGCTATTATTTAAAAGCAGCCTGCTCCAGCTAGTGGCTGAGGCTGAACTCAGGCATATGCATCTTCTGTTTAAGCAGAGGAGTTGTTTTAGGCATTCATGTGACTCTCCTGGCATGCTCTTTCTTTTAAAGGCCAAATTCAACCCTTTCTCTTCCACAGGCTTTGAGCTGTGCCTAAAACATTTCCTTTCAGTCAAAAGCTGCCCAGAAGACTGCACTGAAAGAGCTGTGTGGAAGCATTAGAGAGTGAATTAGAATGAATTAGAGGAGCCAGGTTTTATAAAGGCTGGAGGAAATGCAATGTAAATGCCAGTGACAGAGAGGAACTGCTAGTTCCTTCAAGCTGAAATCTTGTTTACATCTTTGTGTGTGTGTGCTTGTTTCTTCTTTGCAGAACCCACTGCCTCTGTGCCCTTCCTCACAGTACCTTGCTGTCTTTGTCTAGAAAGTCACTTATCTTTGCTTGTAGACTTCCTTTATCTTCATTCAAGTCACCTTTCTCAGTTAATACCATTTCTTTTACTGCTGACATTGGTGAGACTCTTCCCACTGTCCTCTCCTGTTCCCAACCTGCATAGCTTTTCTTGCCAAGCCATAATGCCTTTTCTCTGTTTTCTTTTGTGAACTGGTATTTTATTTTCCTGTGGTTGGTATTGTGTTGCACTTTCTCTTTGATCTGCATGGCGTTGAACACCTTTGTTCTCGAGGTTATTCAGTGTGTGGAAGAATGTTTTATCGGCCATTGTCACATGTGATATGGCAGCTACACAACGTCTTTTTTCCTAGCCTTAGTTCTTGAAGCCTTTTTTTGCTTTTCCTGAGGCAACACAGAATTATTGCTGTTGTTTTCAGCTCCTAAGTAAGCATTTAATGAATTATTTGCATGGCGTCTCTGTGCAAGGGCTGAAACTGGTGCAGCCTAATGCAACTTATTCCTCCTCCCCTCCCAAAGCAGTATCTGAATGGGCAGAAGAAATAGGTGTTGTTTAGACCCTTGGCTTTTTAAATAGCTTTCAGCTAGAGCTATGAGGTCCTGCTGTTTTCTAGCACTTACCTTTTCTTAATGCAATTAGAGGTTGAGACACAGGTTTACTTCACAAAACTAAACCGCAGATCTTACACAAAGGCAGCCCAGGACTGGCAGACATACTGCTGCTTGCAGTAGCCAAGCTTTTAATTGATTAATCTTCTGACTGCTGCAATGAGAACTGAACCTTTTAAATAGTGCCTTAGCACTTTCAAAGTACTCTAAAGCACTTTCTATAAAAGCTGAGAGTCGGTACTGCTTGGGATCACAACTGTAGGCAAAACAGACAGCTCTGACTCTGTCAGCAGCTGTTCAAATGCCACAACAAATGGAAGAACTTGGGGTTTTTTGGAGGAAGTTTCTTCTGGCCAGGCCACCAGCATACTCTCCTTGGTGGTGTGGTTGGGTTTTTTGTTTGGGGTGGTTTTTTGGTTTGTTTTTTCAGGTATGCAGCAAAATTTTGCTGTAGTCATTCTGTAAAACTTTCTTATTCTGAAAGCACTTGAAATGGTCACAGTGCCTCTCTGAGCAAGGCAGTTGTTTGGAATTCCTAGTGCCTCCTTTGGGGCATTTTACAGAGAGGAGTACCACAATTATCCTACCCCTAAGTGTGGCCTTCATTAGAGCAAAGCTTAATTTCAGTCTGACTGATGGCTTGTGCAGCACTTCAGGTAGATGAGAAATTTCATTTCACTGCTGTGAGCATCACAGCCCATTTTAGTTCACAGGAGGCAACAACACAGAGCTGTTGCCACTTGGTGGTCTTGTGCATAGGGATTGCAGGATGCATGGGTTGATCTCCTCCTACACTTGGAGGCATGTTCTTAATGTTTTGGGTATTATTTGATTCCCAGGAGACTGAGTGTGCCAGTGCATCCTCTGCTGTGACCTGCCCATGTGCTTGCAGCACTGCTGGAACTCACCTTTTCTCCATTTATCTGAAATACTCCAGGGCTCTGAAGGCACCAGTGGATAGGTCTTGACCAGGTGTAATTTTTACCGTGTTCTGTATAATTTCTAAAATGTTCCCCAAGTATTTGAAGCCTCACATAAGTTAAAGTGAAGATGGCTACCTGGCATGCAGCAATCTGGATCTGGGATGAAGTCCTGGGGAGGTGCCAGCACAGAGGTACATACTGGTATGGAAACCTCCTCTCCCACTGACCCACAGCACATGCTGGTTTGCAGAGCTGCAGTGGGGTAAGGAGATCAATGAGTGCACAGTTAACAACTCCTCCCCTGAGACATGTGTTCATGGGTTTGTCTTCGAGCACAGGGAGGCATCTGACCCTGCCTAAGCCTTTTGCTGTGTTTGGGCAGCTGCTGGAGATGTTTGGGGCTGTCAGTCTCCCTCCAAAGGCTTTCTGGTGGTGAGGTGGCTGTTGGACATGGGAGCTGTAACCCTGTCTCTGCTGTCACATCAGTATGTAGCCTTGGGGCAGACTGTTTAATCTCAGCCTGATCTCCTCTGAAGATCTGACCTTATTTCCCTACTGTATAATTTTTACAGCCACATGAGGATTGAAGATTAATTAGTTAATGCCTGTGAAGCACTTTGAGTGTGTTATTTAAGGGTGAAGTATTATCGTAATTCTCTAGGGAAGTGTCACCATGTTTAATGTGTGTGCTGGTATCTGTCCTTCCTCAAAACTTATAATGTGTAAATTCTGTTTCAGATCCTTTTATTTCTGTATCTTCACTATTCATTTGTCCTAGTTTAGAACTCACTTTGATTTGAATTAGAAACATACCTTCTATATGGCAATAGTATGTAAAGCTTTTGGATATGTTCACTAGCTTCAGCAGTATTTCTGGGAAATACTACCGTAACCACTCTGCTCTATAGAACTGAGGAACTGCTTTAATTCCTGTGTATGATTTTCACTGCATGTACTTTTCTAGAATGACTGTATCTCTTCTATTTATTTTCATCCTGATACATCTGTACAGTACTTAAAGAGGGAAACTGTAATGACTCTCAACAGTAAAGAGGATGCTCAGAAGGGTGCTTACCTTTGTCCCCATGTTGGCTAAGGAAATACTCAGAAAAACACACATGCACATGTGCAATATTTCTTTGGAGAGCTAGCCATTACAATTAGGGATGGAAAGCTGCCATCCTTGCCTCTGCCTTTAAGATAAACTGCTTTCTATATTTTAATTTCAAGTGTTCTGTCTTTTTCTGTGCAGAGTTTATCCTGTGACTTTTGCTGTGCTTCTTATCCCTTAATTTCTTGCTCCTTCCTGTCTCTAATGCTGTTATCAACTGTTTTTTAGTGGAAAGCTGGCAAATATGTGAACTAATCATCTTTCCTTCTATCTGAAGTTTTCTCTCTAGGGATCTTTAGAAGGCAATTTCTCTTCTCTAAATCAAGGTGGCAGAAACCACATAGCCTTCATTTTTCTGATTCCATGCAAAGCCATTTGGTATTTTTAAAGCTCTCCCACTTGTTAATAATCTGTCCTACCCTCCAAATATGTATTCTGAGCATGTTCACTCCCATGACTTATTATACATCTTGCTTTCAGAAGAAACCCTGCAGTTGCTGTCAAATGTGTCCCTTTAGGTGGTTCAGGAATCCTGAGGCAATGGCTGGGCAAATTTCTCTACAGTTCAAGGCAACCCTTGCTGGGGGGCAAAGCAGAAGGGCAGCAGGAGACAAAGCCAGAGAGCTTCCCCTCCTGGGACGTGTATGGGAAGGGTGGGATTAGTCTGGCAGTACAACCAGTAGCACCTGAGTTTTTGTTGGGCTTGCTGGAGGGCACAGGAGCTGTGCCTGGATGCAGTGGTGTTTTCCTGTCTGCAGGCTGTTGTGAAAGGCCCCCAAGGGAAGAATTGAAAATTCTCCATTTGCTCTTGCTCTTTTGGCCTTGGCACCAACACAGGGGCTTTATTTGGCATGAAAACTGCTTTTCTACACTGCAGATTGTCACATAAATGTGGCTTTAGGTCTAGAATGGATTGAATATGACTTCACTCCAGCTCCTTTATATTGTATTTGTAGATAAATATTTGTTGATCAATATGGGAATTGCTTTCAATTTTTAGCATCTATATAAAAACCCCACACTACATATAAATGTGTAGCCTTTATAAGAACCTGAAACTTCTTCCCACTAGCTTTGCTGACACATTTACAGAAACAGGGGGATACAACAACAGAAAAATCCAATATTCGGTGTCCTGAAGACGTGCCTTCGACACGAAATGCACTCATTCTCACACAGGCCAATTTTTCAGTCTGCCAATATGCTTCTGAATGCTTTGGGGAGGTCCAGAATGACGTAGCAATCTAGATAACTGCCTCATGATTAGAAGTAACGAGCAGGCAGATGCCAACCATTATAGAAACGTCAATAGAGAAGCATTTGTCTGTATTGCTTGCTCTAAAGTTAACGTATGCAGACAAAATTACTGCTTAATTTCATCTGGTAGTGTTGAGAGTAAAATTTGTGTTAGGGGTGAAGCTTTTCAGTGCTGTTCTGTGAGGTCTGTGCCAGTCCTTCTTTTCCGTCTCCTCTTCAGGAAGGCTGCTCACTAGCTGGCTGGGGGTTGGCAGTTACCTGGGAGCTGAAGCATGCTGGGCTCTGAACTCAGTGTTCATTTTTGCATTGTCAAAGTGCCTAGGAGCTCTCCTGAGTCCAGGACCCTGTGCAGGAGAAGCAGGCAATGAAAAGGCCATGTGTGTTCCATGCAGTTTAGTCTGAGAGTAAGAGAGGGACAGCAAATACAAGATGATGCTCAGGGGGACAGGGAAAAGTGAGTGATCACATTGTCCAGCAGTGCCTCAGCACCAGCCCAGCCTCTCTTGGTGCATCGTCCATCACAGCACGGACTCTGCTGGCACTGGAGAAGGGATGACTTTCAATATTGCTATTTCTCCAGAGCTGTCTCAAGACTAGTGAAAACAGCTCTTTCATGGCTGTAACTCCCCAGTATAGCTATTACTGCAAACAGTGGCTTGCACTTGGTTGGTCTTCTGGGAATCACTGCCTGTGTTCTCATTTGAAAAAGGAGTGAACTCTAAGTTTGTATAACTCCTAAACTTGCTTTTTGCATAGTTATATAAAATACAAATATGCTGAGATAAAAATGAGTGTTTTGGTGTAATCAGTTTCCATAAATATTTCATTGGTGTAATTACCTGCTGCTTTGAGTTATTTCCGTGCTTGGCTTGTGCCTGATAAAAATACAAAATCTAATTCATTTCTGGAGTGTCAGTTGAAATAAGTGTGTGGCTGTATTTGTAAAACCCATTAAAAGGAAGAAGGGAAAAAGTAAAGTCATGCAGGAAACAAACATCCAATCATTTTCAGCAACATGAGATGAATTGAAAAATACCCTTCCAAATTTGTGAAAATCTCAGCAGTTTACTTTATTAAAAAGATATTTTGAAATGTAAGTTGTTGGAACATAGAGAAAGAGAGCAAATCGGGTCTGAATACCTTTCCCTTTTTTTTCCCTTTCTCGTTTTAAAGATTTGTGCTAGAAAACTGATATGTAATACTGCAGCAGGTCCGAAAAATCTCTCTTAAACCACTGTAAAAATTACGGTGATACTTTTGGATTTAGGGATTTATGGATTTTTTTTTAATTTTGTTTTTGCCTTTTTTCCCCCATCAGCTAATTTCCTTTATTTTTTTCAATAAATGATAGAGCATGCAAGTCAAGATTTTTCTTAATAATTTTAATGACATAAGCTACAACAGAGAGAGATTTCTTCAGTGTTATGCCTCTGCTTGGAGGGCTGAACTGAACTACAGCATGTATACAAGTTCTTCATCCTGTGCTCAGTTTTGTGAGGTCTTTTCCCCTTTAATTTTGCTATCTTTTATGTTCTTACTTCCACTCCAAAAAAACCCCCCCAAAAACCCCAGCTGATATCAGCAGGCTCAGATCACCATGGAGATCTTCCTAAAGTAAGATCTGATATTAGTTGCTATTGGCCAGTAACGAAGCATTATGGATCAACAAAAGCCAGCTCTCGGAAATCCTCTTGGGTGTTTCATATCTCATAGAAAGAAGCTGTAAGTTCATGGCCTGATCCCTGATAAAACCCAGCCCTGCAGCTCCCTCTGGAATGGCATGGGTCTGTTTTCCCGGGATGCCCATGTCTGCACTCTGGGAATAAGTAAGCTGTTGCAGAGGATGAAGCGATATATCCTGCATGAGTACATGGCTTATTAAACTTGAATGAAAACGGGAGATTCTTACGTTGTAAAGGTAGCAAAGAGAGGCTGGGTGTATTCAGCTTGAATTTCACCAGGGTGATCTTGGCACTAAGAGCAAATACTGAAATACTGCCATGTGATGAGAGAATAATTGACACAAAAAAATGCATTTATTTGGGTCTGAATGCCGACTGCTGCAATGAGGGTTATTTGCTTACATTGAGCAGGGTTGCTTTGTACTTCAAGGCTCTCTAATGTGACTACCCGGTGGGTGGCAGTGTACTAGCTTTGGATGAGGAATGTTCTTTTTATTTATTTATTTTTTAATTCTCCAGCTAGTTTCCATGGTGATGACTGCAGCTTTGATGCCTGTGCAAAAGTGGAGAGGGAAAGAGAAATAAGAGGGCGATATTGCATTAAACTAGGAGTCGAGTAACCCATGGAAGTCACAGTGGTCACAGCAAAAAGCAAGTTCTGCCAATAAGAAAGTAGTAGACACAGACATCATGGATGCCTGAAGAGCAGCTTCCATCAAGCTGTTTTGATGGAGTAATCAAAAGGCAGCAATAAACTGGAAGGATTTAGGAGGGGAAAAACAAGGCAAATTTGTCATGTGTTTACATTAGCTGAACTAGGCTCACTGCTGAAGTTTTTAGAAGATTTTTGCATTATATAGGTAAAGTTGTGATAATAATAACAATGCACAGTAAAATTGAAGATGGATCCTCCTGCCAGTAATTTAAAGTGATGCATCTCAATAATATTGTGGATTTAAATGCCAGGTCAGAGGAGCATTGGTTTTTAAGAAACTGTTCCAAGTTTTGCATTGAATCAGTTTTCTTTTCTGGTAAAAGAAATAGTTGTCAGACTTCAAATTTGGATTTGTTAAAACTATATTTAAAATTCTTTTAGGCACACATTGCACCTCCTCTGTAGCATTAACCTCCAAATTACCCAGAAGAGGTCTTGAAATTCATGCACTGCAGTAATTGTCGATACTGTTGACTTTGCACTGCAATCGTTTGGGACTGCTATGAGACGTGGCTGAATTTAATGCCCGTTGTCCACAGCTTATCAGCATAGATTGGTCCAGGTCTGTTTTGTGTAAAAGCTGCTGATCAAGGAGTGCTGCAGGTCTGTTTCTTAGACTTGCCTCTTCCTTGCTGCTTCAGTTGGATCAACTTGTCCCTCTTAGCTTGAGCAGTCTGTCAGATGGAGAAGGGTCTGCCGGCTCTTGCGAGGGGGCAGAAGCTAAAGTCCTAACACACACTGCACCATCTGGAGCTCTGAAACCATGCTACTTGCTTGACATTTAACTGCGTACCAAAGGTTTGGTTGGTTTGTCTTGTTTGTTTGTTTTTTAAGAAGGTGGGGGAAAAGGAAGAGGTTGTTCAGAAGGATGCTTTTACCAGTGCAGCTTGTGGGAGTGTGCATATGGATCATGGTGGTCTTTCTCCAAGGTTCCCTAGACTTCCAGTAAAACTGCATCTCCAGTTAATCGTTGGTGATGTCCTACATTTTCCCAGGTTTTCTGTCTCCCTCCATCATTTCTCATCACCTTTGCCCTCAGGCTCTTTGACCAGCACCCAGACACCAGTAGAAGTCTCCCTATATGCAATTTGATCCTTCCTCACTGAGGATCTCACCAGCCCCTGAAGCAATTCTTCCCCAATGTTGCTAAGCTCACTTTCAGACTCCTGCCTTCTACATCAGACCTGCAACGTGTCTGTGTTTCCTCCAGATCGTGCTCGATAGGCACCCTCGGGTGGTACAGCAGGAAGTCTTGAGCATACATCACTTCTGTGATGGTTGGATGTAAAGCTTCATGTCTGATGTTGATTATTTGCTTTTGAGGTATAGATATATATAGCAAGAGTTACAAAACTGTTGCTGGAAAGAGAGACAGTTGCCTCTGATTGCTAGAGGGGCAACCTGGATGAGAAGCATTGTTCACAGAAATTGCTGTGTGTTAGGGTTTCTCAGTGTAGGTTTCTAAAGGATGTAACAGGAAGAAAATCGGATTTCCTGCAGCTCTTGGTGCATGAGTATGCACAGGGAAGTGTGCTACAGTCTCAGTAAATGGCAGGTTTGAGCAAGAGATTAAAAGAAAGTAACAAAAGAGAAGGTTGGAGCTGCTTTTTCTTTTCTGTGGTTCCTCTGTCTCTGGATGTACCTTTCTGTCTCATGCTCAATGCACACACTTTAATGAAAGACGATCAGCCACGTTAGTGATATGCTTCCTGGTCCTCAAAGTGATTCTTCTCTATGGGGGATGTTTGGGTATTGCTGATTATGACTCTTAAACAAGTGACCTTTATATTGAAAGGTAGCCAGACAAGATTAAGTATAATTTTCCTCTGTCATTAGTACAACTATCTGAGGATATTTTTCTTCTGTAGAATTTAATTACATTTCAAGGAGGTGACTTGGTCAAATTGACTTAATGGGCATGAAACCTTCATTGTCATTGTGGAAAATCAGCTCACTTGGACAAGTTGTTTTCTGGACTTAGACAAGTTCTTGCAATCTGTTTGAGGGATGCTAAATATATTGCAGCCAAGGAAAGCTGACAAGGATCATAGCTGCCAAATTTCTAATAGCAATTTTGTAATTTCACTGCTTTTTCAGCAACAAAGAGAAGAAAAATACTATTAACTTGGCAAAACCTGTTTTTTCTGTTTCTCAGGATGTGGTAACAATCCTTACTAAAATAACTGAATATAAGTCAGCAAAAATATAATCTGCTTTCAACAAAAATGAAAGCTGTGTAACCCTACCAGTATCTAAAATTGGTGTATGACTTTCCTTGTTGAAATACATCACCCTTCTCCAAACAAAGTAGACTGACTGACTCGAGACGTGAGGATTAGCAGAGGGCTTAATTAAGACATCATCAGTGTTGTCCCTGCAGAATCAAAATCCTGACACTTCAGTTGCTGAAATATTTGAGCCTTAATTTTAAATATGTGACTTTTACTCTAAAGGGTTCATCACTTAGAAATTTAAACATAGCTTTATTTTCAGAATTGTTGCCTCGCATGTGTTTGCAGATCAAAATATTTGTCACCATCTTGTTAGTGTTATGATCCCATTTTCGGGTTACTACAATGCATTTAGAGTTTTGGAAAGTTAATGATGCTTATTCTCTTGGCTTTCAAAGTCCAGTATTAATAGTTGAATAAAGTCTTTCAGATTTGCAGCATTCATCCTTCCCAGAGGTCCATGTTTCCCAGAAGGCTGGAGACTGATCTCGGTTTGGCTCTAGCCTGTCAAATAAGCCAAAGAAATGCATACCAATCTCAAATGCTAAGCTTCAACAAGAAGTCTTCTTTTTTAGTCTTGGCAAGGAACACTTAAGCCAATAAAAATTTTAAATTAAAAATACCAAGAGTCCAACAAGTTCAAGCATTTGATAGTAAAGAAAAGAGAGCTCAGGTGTCCAGAGTTATGATCAGGTTTCCAAACTGGAACAAGAAATTCATATTATGGTTGTTTTGCCTACTTAGTTTGTTGTCTATTTGTGTAATAGGAGATAGCACAGCAATTGGTGTTCAGTGCAGCTTTTGGCACTCTGTGGTAGAGTTTGGCTGCCTGTAGCTAAGCCAGGGCTTTGCATAATATGTACATGCTGTGCAAGGGGAGTGTTAAGAAAGATTTCTCTAAGATTTTTGGTGAGTCAAATGCATGAAAAGGAATATGCATTAAATGATAGAAAATATTTGATTTTCAGAAGGCTGCAGTGAATTATGAATAAGCTTAAGTTTGCATATTTTAAGATTTAAGGAGAACTTGTCTCAGTTTCTGATTTTCTTGCTGAATTGAGACTGCCCTATGCATGTTTTTATAGCAGATGGTGAGAGCCTGCCTTTTCTAGCAGCTTTGAAGTCAATTCTGTTATTTAACTAACTCAGCTCCACTGAAATAGTAGGAACCCAATCCTGACACTGCCTTTGACCTTTCCATGTTCTTCCTCTGGCACATTAAATAGTTTGTGGCCAGCTCTGTGCCACTAATTGCATGACATTTGTTAGAGGTTTTGCTGTGATGAGTAATAGTGGAGAGATAATATATTTTGTGGGCTCTTGCAGGCAAAATGCCTGATTTCATGGTTACCTGCAATTTCAGGAAACTGGATTTGACTTAGATGGTGGCCTTCAGCACCATGTTCCTCAAATGATTATGTGGAGATGTAACTATCCTGAGTTGCAGTATAATGCTCTGGGATTATTTTCTATCAGTTCTGTAATTGTCTGGGTATATTCTGTGTCTGCAGTCTGAAATAGCATAGTCAAAATAAATCAAACACATTTAGAATAGCTTCTATCTTCATGACTTGTGGTTAGGGCTGTTTTATGAACTGTGCTGATGTAGTGATTATATTAGAAAGACTTGAAGAAAATTATGTCTGTGCCATATCCTAGGAGTAAATGACTGAAACTTGAAAGTCAAGTTAAGAATACCTTATAAAACTGCTCTTGGTTCACCTCTCGCTCAAATGGAAGTAAATGAGATGCAGTGCCACACAAGTCAGTGGGTCAGAAGGAATGTAAATTATAGGAATATGTGGTCCAGTGTTCCAGGAGATGCCAGTTTAAGGGGTTCAGCTAATTTCCATAGTCTGCGAGTCATATCTCTGAATGTCACGCCAAGGTTCTTCCATGTTTTGGATATAACACTTCCCAGTCACCTGCAATTTAAGCAGAACTCCTAGGCACAGACTCCTTAGCCAAAATGACCTATTCATGACTTTTAGAAAACTCAAAAGGGCAAATCTGTGTTAGCTCTAAATGTCAACATTGAATCTACTTGATTTTCTGCAATAGAAGCATGTGCGGATGTAAATGAAATGCACATCGAAGCAGGTTTCCCAGTTTGCTGACCAGAATAAAGACTGCAAGAAATTTCAAATAGCTCTTGGTCAGTAAGTATTTTCTCCCCTTGTAGTCTGAGTAAGAGTTTTCCTCTGGGGAGGCATGCTGTCACTTTGATGGCTATGTGTTTAAATTATTTACCAAGCATTGGTCTTATGTTTTGGGGGGTTTTTTTATGGCATCAGCCTAAAGCCAACAAAAGAATGGATAGGTGACAGTATTGAAGACCAGCTATGTAAAGAAACATTTCAGCTGGCTGTTTGAGTCCCACAAACCTGCTAACTGCAAGTGGAAAAAAAAGCACAAACCATGCTTATGTTCATGTCCTGGCTATGCATGCAAGCGAAAGATTTCCTCATGGCTTTTACATTAATGTGCTCTAAACTGCTAAGTCAGAGCTCTTATTTTCCCCTTGAGCTGGCAGCACAGGCCAGCTCCCTTTAATCTACACATTAAGCACACATTTTAAAGTGTGTTGTTTTTGGAAAGATGTTCAGCAACTTCCCTTTCAAATCCAGACATAGAAGTCTCTTTCCAGAATTGATGGCCTGTACTCGAGTGAACCGCTCTGTCTCTGGGCTTTGTGAAAGGCCAAGTCTGTGAGTTCAGGGATCACCTTTCTAAATGGGGCCTCATAAAAGGCAAGGTGAAAGGAAGGGCAGCTCGAAGGGGGAAAAAAATAGATGAACCTCAAGAGTTTGGTTTGGCAAGAAACAGTGCAAGTTCGTTGTGCTTTAAAAACTTTTATTGGACTCTCCCCTGTTTTAATTATACCTTATTTTTATTGCTTTCATCATGTATTAATATATAAAGCATATGGATATGGCACTGTATGAGTATCACTTAATTCCTCAAACCTTAATTTCTCTCATGCATCCAACCAAAAGGTATCAGAGGAGTGATGTCCTTGTGGCTTTCCTCACCTTGTCCTGCTAGGCTTACAGTGGTCCTCAGCAGGGATGGCTCCATATTCACCATACAGGGTGCAGGATTAGCAGAGCAAAACCACAACTTTACTAACCTGAATACTTCCAGTTAATGCAGTTATCCAGCCAACATGCACAACTCTCCAATAATGTCTTACACCACATGCAGAAGGGATGTGCTTCCCTTGGGCTGGGGTGGCAGCTAGGTAGAGCATGTACCAGCAGTTGTGGTGGTCTTCATGGTGCATTGTGAGGACCAGCACAATGTTTTCGTGTCTCATCTAGGTAAGAAAGTCGAGCTGTGCTGTAAGAACTTACCTTGGCCATTGCTTATAGTCCTTACAAGGCTACTGCACTTGCTGTGTGTGGGTGGTCATCCCTTTTCACTTGTGACCCATATAATTATGCTTGCAGTAGGATTTGCTGCTGTATCTCAGTACTGTTTCCTATGCAAACATTTCTCAGTGAGGCAGTTTATTTCATTTTGCACGTTTGGAAAAAATGACATGATTTCTTCAGTATTTCAGTAGATGATCTGAGTTGTTAGCATTCTTTGAAGGCCTTTCTTATTGGGGTCAGCAATCACAAGAAAGAAGTTTTATATTATCTTAAGAAATAAACATTTTTTCTATTTCATATAAAGGCTTCCTATATTTGCAGTTTATAAAAAAATCTTTTCGTGTAGGCAAGGCAAATGTTAAGACATTTTGCTTGCAGTCTGCTGATGGCTTCTGCAAACATTAAAAGTGTTGCTATTTCCACTTGATTGATCAAGTGAGTTGCGATGGAATTTAATTTTGCTATGTCATTTAAAATAGTTCAGGAGAGTAGGAATACCTATTATGCTACAGCCCCATTGCACATATTTTTGTGCTTTGGGATATGTGCATAATCACAGAGACTCATCTTTAGTGCTGACAAGCTGGTGCTGAACTGTAGACAGTACTTGGAAGGGGGTATCTACCATATTCACGGCATGCACCATTTATTTCCTTTATAACCAGTCATTTTTCAAGGCATAAATACCTTACCTGCATCCAGTGCAGGCACATAAAATCAGAACACCTCTTCCAACCTTTCAAATTCATTAAAATAATGATTTATTTGAATTTGTATCCAGATGTTTGAAGATGTGCTCAGACACAAAAAGTAAGCGGGAGAAGAGTTGTACGTGTATAGTTAACTGTGTAATTAATAAGCCAAGAAATATAGTTAGAATCACTTTTGAATCCAGAAGGGAGACATTTGGGTTAAAATTAAATATTTTTCTCCAAGTCTCACTCATTTCTTGAGCTAATGCAAAGTGCCTGAATTTAAAATTCAGTGTCATTCTCGCATTGCAGTTTTGTTAGACTTGTTGGGGGTTTTTTTCAATATATAGGTGAATGAGGAAAATGCCAAAATAAATGTTAGTCCTTTCAACATGAGTAGCTAGACAAAATTCAGGGTCTTACAACTTATCACATCCATGATAACGAATTGCTGATGGAGTCAGATGTATTTTACTGAAATTCAACCTATTTGCAAGCATGTTAAGAGTTCTCTTTGCTGGATGCATTTTTACTTCTGTTAATCGTAGGAACTCATGAAAATTATTCTGGATAAGTAAAGATAGGGGTTCTAGAAGAGAAATATTGGAGTATCTAATCCCTAGCAATCAGGTTAATTTTAAAATTTCTTAATTTCTTCTACAAGTTCAAAAGCCTGCTGTCTTAATTTTGGAGGGGAGGGAGGGTACTGTAGCAATACTGTGTTCATGCCAGATGTAATAGTTAATCACTGCAAATTAACGAAAGCCACCCAAAGGAGAGAGAATTGGGGACTGTGTCCCACCAGGCACGTTGCAATCGCACTGCTCCTTCCACCCAGGCCAGCTATTGAACCACGCTGTGCATTAGATGAGGTATTGGCCATCTGTTGAGGTTAACACATCTGAGGAGCTTGCTCTGAGTCTAACTCTGAAGTAGCAAAAGGTGAACACCCTTGCACTGAATTTTGAGACTTAGCTACGTATTTTCCTTGAAGTCAAATACCAAAAAGCAACTCTAAAATTGTCTTCATTTAGGAGTGAAAAATTTGTGTTGAGCCAAATGAATCGATCTAGCCATTACAGCAAAATGTCTCACATCTGTATCATGAATAACAGAGACTTTATTAGCAACTCCTTTTACCCTGAACCAGGCAAATTTTCATGCCTAGTAAGGAGGCACTATTGAACTCTTCAGAAGAACCCACATAAAAGGACTGGGCAGCTAACAGTGATGTTTACTTGTCTCCTTACTCTCTCCATCTCCAAGTGGAGGTTCTGGCCTGATGGATTTATAATCAATGCAGTTCTCCATGTTTCCAGCTTCTTAGAGTGGTGCTTCAGTCTCTTGTATACTGTACAATGGCCACCAAATTCTCCTAACTTCCTTGGTATGAGCTCTTCAGCAGGGGAGCTTATAGGGCTGGAGCAAAGGCCGCTGGAAATGGTGCGACTCGGCGCAGTTATTGCTGGGGTGCCTGGAGTGGGTCGTGTTGAAGCACTGGGGATCTCTTCATACTCTTATTTGTTTTGCTGCAGATCTGCTGTCAACAATTAAGCTTTCTATAGGGAGCCACAACCCTGCCTATATTGATTTTTCTAAACAGTTGCTCTGTTTTAGTGCCCTTGAAGGGACTATATGTCTTTTTAATTAAAAATAAAGTAAAGATCAAACGAGTGATGAGGGGTGCAGCGGGCAGAGAACCAACTGCATATTGACTTTTTGTTCTGGTGGTGAATTCATAGAAACAGCTTATAAGGAACTCCAGGACAGGAAAATGTTTTACCTTTACTGGGTATCTCATATGGTGACCCCATGGGAAACATACTGGCATGGCTTGGAAATACAGCTGATCATTTACTTTAGACTGGAAAATTCAAGAAGTTAAATTAACATGACAGGTTTTTTTAAAGGTCTCAAGATGGTCTTCATGGTTACTGTGACTTGATCCCTGAAATTTCCATGCTTCCATTGCTGTGCCTTTGCTGCATGCTCATGGGCCATGAACTTCCATCTCACCAGTACGATGTGTGTACTCCAAGTGAGGGGATTATGTGTTTAAGGTACTGGGATAGAGAGCACAGTACTGGCATGAGATATGTTCTTAGGAAAGCTTTGTGGAAGTCCTTTGTATGCCAATACATTAAATTTCTGTTAGTTTTGTTGTTAGTTTTTAATCCTTTTTCAAAAGACTATTTAAGAGTATGTTTATGTACTGGTAGATACTTTAAAATACTGTTAGAAAACTGGAGTTTAGATTTATGGCACATTAGGAAGCTGTTCCAAGGTAGAAGTATAGGCATAGATGGATACCACAGGATGTCTCATATGCGATTAATTCACAACTGTTTTCTAGGTAATTCAGTTACGTAGCAGTAAGGCCAGTTGAAGCAACTGAAAAGATTTAGATGTGTGAAGGAGATGAGGAAGAATAGGGGTTTCTCTGACTCATTCTGCCTGCCCTGTGTTTGGTTCTTCATAGGCATCAGTGAAATAATAGAATGAAATGGAAAATAAATCCAGCAAATCAGTAAATCTGTGTGTTCAGAAGAGAATATCATTTCAGACAAGGATGTTGAAAGATGTAGAAACACAGTAAATTTCTGAGGATCACCCAGGTGACCAGGGCAGATCTTGGAGCAAAGGCGTGCTCTGCAGAGGTCTACTCTTAAATGCTGCTCACTGAACCACCATGCAAAAGAAAAGGGAAAGGTGGAATTGCACTTTTAACATTTCCATAGAAAGTATCGATTAGAATAGCTCTTATAATTTTATAGCAATAAATCTTATTTGACAGTTTTGTGGTATTGTAGTGGGAGATGGATGGGAAGGAGGATGCAAACAATTGATTGCTTCATCTAACTAGGCAAGAGCAGGAGACATGAATTTACAGGAAGAACAGTGAAGTTGTTTGGACCAACAAAGTTTCTTAGAAAATAATCCCAGAATTTTCATGTGGAAGAACATCTCTGGCCATTTGTTGTAGAAGAATAGAGAAAACTTCCAGGCCAACCTACAAGATTTGCCACACCACAGTGTGCTGGTCTGGGTCATCAGTGTGGTGGGCTACAATAACTCGGGTGTTCTCTGGACTGGAGATAAATTGCAGAGACAAAGGAAATCTTAATTTCTGTGGTTTAAATAATGATTTAAAGAACCATTCATAAAGTGAATCAATAAAGAAATGTGTTCCAGGTAAATAGGTAGATGTGAGCAAAAAAAGTCCAGGGAAGGATGCAACTCTAAATGCCCTTGACATCTTGGTGGGCCCAGGCAGACTGAGCACGCTTTGTGCTTCCTGAGACTGGGTAGTGTTTTCTCTTTGCTGCTCTTTGTTTGGAGACAGTTTCCTTTAAGGCTGATTTACTAGAGCACCAGTGCATTGATGCACACATAAGCCTATTTTACAAGGGTAGAAACCAGAAATCTCAGATTACACAGAAAAGGGAAAATCTTTGAAATTCCTTCTGCTCCCGCCTTAAAAATATTTGTAGGGTAGGAAGCTTTGTACTGGTCCATTAATAAAAATTGCCTTTCTAATTCTGGTTCTAATTACCATATTTGAGACAGCATTGTTGTCTGTACTACATGCAGTCTCCTACTTCTCCACAAGCTTATGGTTCAGTGGATACCAACACAAAGCTGAAGTGAATTTTTTTTTTTGTCTTTTTAATATATGCTGCTGGGTTGTCCACAGCCACATGAAAACATCTTCTCAGAGGAACGCCAAATTATGGGTAAAAACCATTCCTTACTACTGGCAACACCAAATGACTTTTTTTTTTCTCTCTCCAATTGTTACTGCTTTTGTCTTTGCTGTGTCTTGTGGCATTTAATGCTGTCGTATGTTTTTGCCTTATGAACACTGGCTTGTGGAGTAGCAGTATTTGCCATGAAATAATGAAGCAAGGCCTTCATGGATGTGTTTTTTTGGCAAGAGTCTTGGCAGCAGTCTGATCCGGAGCTGGCCTTGCTCAAACTCAGCTTACGACAGAATATTCTCTTTGAAGTGTAGCTACTGTAGCATTTGGTATTCAGTGGCTCTGGGCACGCTACATCTAAAGGAGTTCATCCAATATTGATGGTCCTCCAGTAAAATCAGGAGGAAAAAAAAAAAGGAATCCTCTTTCTTAAAGCTCATATTTTTAACTTCTCTTCTTGTTCCCTGATGTTGGTCTGAAAGGTCAGAAGTGTGAAGCCCTAGTAGGGTAAAACACAGCATTAAAGATCTGTGCTCGGTCTTTTGTAAATGCAAGTTAATGTTTTCTGACTTGCAGCTTTATGGAGAAAAGAATGAACATTGCTCTGTATTGTAAATCAATATAATACTCTAGTGTATGAAGGTTTCTTCAAGGCTGTTTGAGATCAGTCTTGTCTTAGAGAAAGTTGGCACCAGAAAGCATGACTTGCTACTGTGTTTGAATATGGTTTTAAAAGGGATAGTCCTGCTTCTCTTTTGGCCACAGAGAAAATGGGTTTGGTTTCCTGACCTGAACGGGAATTAATCTCTCTGGTTTATTGCTGTTGTCTTGCACCATTGCTTTTCCATCCCTGCACAGTCACAAGTGCTGAGGTAAGGAAGGACCACAGGAAGCTGGAAGGGGCAAGGAAAAGGACTGATGCCTTTGGCAGCAGTGCTGTCCAGTTAGGCTTAGGCTGGTTGATATTTCTACCTTTAGGCTGTGCTCTTGTGTCACAGAGGGTGAAACTGGTGCTTCTTAAGGAGTTATTGATCTCCAGGTCAGACCACATAACTGGTTGTGTGGGGCAGTGCCAGACTGAGATGTTGTTTCAGGTGAGCTGATTTATTTTGCATTTCCCAAGAGCCTGTAACTTCTTGAGATGCAGTACCTTGCTAAACACGCTTCAACCTGGATGAGCAAAAGCAGTTCATAGAGGTGTTGGCAATGTTGTCAGCATTTGCTGATGCAGAACAGCTGCCTGGGTACCAGAAGCTTTAACCAGCATTGCTGTCTGGTGTGCAGGTCTTGGATGTATGATCGTGGCCTGGGGATGTACCCTGACACCACTGACTTTAAAGGTGCATTAGCGAGTTTCTTCATAACATTTGTCATATGAAATGGCACTAGCTGTGCTGGATGTTTGTGTGTATCTCCATGTTTATCTTTAAACCTATTAGATGGGATTGTGCATGGTGCCTGTGGATAGGTTTTACACTTCTTTCCATGTACAAACTTGGATATTTGAGATAACAGGTTTATAATGAGAAACCGCTGAAGCCATTCTTTGGCATTAGAGGTTCATCCAGTGTTCATGGCTGAGACTAACAACAAGGTTGTAGTGTTGCAGTGCAAACAAATATGGAAATAAGGCTACACTTTACTTAAAATTCTCATATGCCACGGACAGAATGAGTAAATGAGATTTCATTTCTGATATTCTTTATTAGTTTTTCATACAGAGTGTGGCGTAGAAGCATTTGTATTTCAATTTATTTTATAGAAAAAGCCTTCTTTTGTAATCTCTTAGTCAGCTCATTATGAATAGCAACCTCTGATCGCAGAAGGCTATTAATTCTTAATTATCTGCTAGTAATTTACTTGTGCATGAATTCAGCAATCCATTAGGTGGTGATTTATTTTTGAGAGAAATATGTAATGAAAAGTTTTAGGATTTGCTTTCCCTCAGCCCCCCCTCCCTTTTAGCTTGCAGTGGAATTAGCTGATTGATTAGATTACAGGATTTATCCAAACCACACTCTGTGTGTGAGAGATTGTAGTTAAGTACATTAAGAAAATCTGAAGCAAGACACAGATAAATGAAATGGTATTTTTGATGGCAGTCTCTGAATTAGGCTAGTGGCTGAGAAATTTAAGTTAAATTAACAAAAACTAGAGGATTGGTCTAATTCAGAGATTTCTTTTTCTTCCAATCTCTCTTGATTAATGGATGCCTAAAAGTTTTTTGAGTGGAAATATAAATCCTGCTGAGCAGAGGAGCTCAGGAGCAGTGAGCTGTTTTTTTTCCATACCATGGGGCTACATAGAGTATGGACTGAAAACTTTGATCTAATGCTGCATTTCCACTCCACAGGGAGGATGGAAAGCAAGACCTGAACCTCTCACTGCTGATTCAGCTTGACTGTTGTGTGAAGCCATGTCCTGCCGTCTTCCCTCATGCTGAATGCAAGCAGAGGAAAAACTAATGTGTTTTACAAATAACTTTCCAGAAGTAAAGTGTGGGATTTGTCTAAAGCACTCACCCCTGGCCCTGTGCTCCTTCTGTCAGGCATAACATTAGTCTCAATTTTCAAAAAGCACCATAGCTTGCTTTCTCCTATGCCAGGAGCTAAATATTTAATGGTAGGTGTCATCTGATTGACTTGATACTAGTCTTAAATTTGTGACCATGGTTCAGCAGTTGAGCTGAGCTGTGGTGGCTGCCTGGATATGCAGCTTTGGGTAATTTCATTTACCATCATTTGCAGAGGACAGGGTGGGAAGTTAAACCCAGTTACTTCTGTTAACAATTGTCTTTTCACACCTCGTTCTGTGACTTAAAGGCATAACATCACAATTTGTGCCTGAGTTACTAGAAATATATTGAGACTTACTGGTTTTCCTGGTGGTTTCATGTGCATCAAATCAGGCCTCTTTGCTGAGCAGTTCAGTGTAGAAGTTAATTAGTCATTAAAAGACTTGGTTTCTTTTCTAACTCAAGTTAGCTTTAGTGGGCTGCCTGGAAAGTGACTGCTGTAATGTGATTTTTGCTGAGTGAGCCTGCTCTACTTGAAGGAGTGACACAGTCTTTGGCACATTTGTCATGTCAAAGATTTTGTTAGTAATTGGCCTTAAGTCTGACAAGATAAATAACTTGGAGGAAGAAGAAGATGTCATTAAATAAGTATCATTCACAGTCTTCTGCTCTGTTGGACACAGTGGTCCCTAAGCAGAGCACAGTGTTAGCACATCCTTGCTGATGGCTGAAAATGGCAAAAGATGTGTGTATTTATGCCCCATATAGTCAATACCTAGGGGTCTGCTCACTGTGAGCCACTGCTCTGCCTAATTATTGTGGTTTGTACATGGCAGGGGATGGAAGACACCTTCTAGGTGACTGCTGTCCTTCATGCCACAGCCAGGATCATTGCCTGCGAGCAGCAGGGCACAAGTGGTTTCTCCAAAGGTACCTGAGCCAGAAAGAGTCAGAAACAGAAACCTGAAAAGCATAAGAAAGGCAGATCCAATATCTTTTAAACTATCTTCTTTTAAGTGGGGTTTCTCCTGTTTTAACAGTTTCTGGTAGCAAAGCGATAGAGATGTCGTGAGCCTGAGACAGTTCTGGCTGGTCTGTACCTCTTTACCTGTGCTTGCTTGTGTTTTACCCCAAGGTTGGGGGAAGCACCAGCACAAGTCCTGTGAAGGATGGCAGTGCTGGCAGAGGTTTCTTGGACCATTGCCTGTGGTTTGTTCTGTCTCCCACCAGTGCTGCCAGAAACATTAGCCAGCCTCACTGGAGGCAGCTGTGTGCCCCTTTTAGAAGAGTTTCCAGGTGTCTGGCCAGAAAGACAGAGCTGAGATGCAGAAATTATCTTTTCAGTTGAGCTGTATGCATTCTTCAGCGGATTTTGGACTTAATCTTGATTGTGTTTAGCCTGTAAACAAGCTGATGTAGTTTGGGCAATTTGTAACCTCTCTTCTCGCACCTAGCTATGGTGGCAGCATGCACAGCAGTAGTCTGACGTGATGGGCTGTGTTGACTCTTGGCTTCATTGCCAATGGCTCTGGGTGAGGAGCAATAGAAGGTGACATCCAGGAGCAGGATCCAGAGGTGCAGGCAGGGAGCTGAGCCCAGCCCTGAGGGAGCTGTGCGCTGGAAGCGTGGCTGGCTTGTTTCTCCCTCCATGGAAAGGCTGTTTATCAAGATAAATAATGGCATGCTAGTTTGGGAGAGGGCACTTAATCAGCTATTTCTCCTTAGTTACAGATGTCTTTTCTTCAAAGCCATGTACTCAGCAAAGCACACAGCCAGCGTAGCTGAAATAGCCACAGAACAGCCATCCCAATTGATCACAAGGCTCTCAAACAAAGAGTCACTTGTTTCCAAAGTCTGAGGAGGGTATTCACTGAAAATCTGATGGCAGTACATTAAAAATTGCAGTTTATCTTTCAAGCATGCCTAGGGTTGCACAACATTAGCCCCACATATGATCTGTAAGAGTAGAACAGTAGCAATTCTGTCTCGCCCATCGCTTTGTGGAGGTTGCTAACAGCAAATAGCATCTCTTATTTTGACAAAGGAAAGAATCTGGCTGTGTAGCAGCCTGGAGAACTCTTAATAAAATAATTGAGAAGATCTGGCAATTTCTTCTCTCAGGACTACGTGAAATGTAACTTGATGATTGCTGTGCATCTTATGATGAGCGTATAATGAAAGGGAGTCAGGGGGATATTAAAGGGGTTTAATTGTCATTTGGTTTATAAATAATTTATTTGAAGACCTTAATAAGTTGGGAGTGCTTTTAAAAATGATTAGAAATTGTCAGATAGGAACCATAGCCCTTAGAGGAAAGAATTTCAGTGGGAGCTCCTGGCATGATAACCCTGATTTTATATCAGATCTCGCCCTCTGTATGTCCAGCACTTTTTGGCTGTAAAAATTTCCAAGGTAACTAACTCAGAATAAAACCCTAGGGATGATGCCAGGTTCTGCTGTTTACAAGTGAATTAAGAGAGATTTTTAAGCAGGAGGAAGAAGCCTAAAATTTAGCCTGAACTACTTTGCATATGTTGGCCTTTGAGTTAACAAATTCAAGTTGGGAAAAGATCAAATTTCTTAACAAAGACATAATCTCATCTGAGTCTGAAGAATTCCAGTCCAACATCTTAGCTTGCAGTTTAAAGTCTGAAATGTACAGAAGATACCCTACTTTTATAGGCAAATTAATTTTTATTCCAGTTTCAAACTCAAGGGTGATTTACAGTCTGGTTTTGAAGGTGCTTAGTGTAGGTCTAAGCAAAGTCTGTAAGCTGACAATGAGCACTTTTGAGCCCTACAGCTCTGCAAAGCAATAAAGGAGAGAGGTATAAAATGTATTTCGTCTGAGAAACAGAAATAAATGGTGGAATGAAATATTTCTGTTGATTAATATTTCACTTTGAAATGGATTAGGAAGTATGTGAATTATGTATTTTGATTCAATCCACTCCTGCGTGAAATATAATCTTGGTAGAGTGTGCAGTTAACACTGTGCATTTTAATTTTGTCTTTTTAGTCTTCCAGAACCCAAACTTAATTGTATCCATGTACACATGAATTGTATGTCTGTGTTGCATGGGTTTTTTTCTTTATACACCCTTAAAGGTTTAGCTATCTTTTGTGGCTTATTTGATTTCAGTGAAGTTTCTCAGGCTGGTTTGAACTTTCAGCAAGGTGCCACACTCCCTTCCTATCACACAGCTAAATGAGTGCAGGTGTCTGCTTCAATGATGACCAGGCAAAATCAGCAGCATTCCATGCCTTGGGGTTTGTGGACGAAGTTTTTTGTTGAAAGCATCTTCAGGAGATGGTGGAGCAGAGCTCTTAAGCAAATGTACCTTTGTTTAAGGCAGGAGTGGGGATGGTGGATCGGGTGTTAGTGGTGGAGGTGGCACCACAGTCCGTCCTGTCTGTGCTTCACCACCCAGCAGTGCTGGGACACGACTGTGCTGAACACACGGCGCATCAGTAGCGAGCGGATCTGCCTCTCACCAGCTCAGACAGGCAGAATCTGGAGAAATAGTATTATCTCCATTTTACTAAGGCTGAAGGAGATTAACTGTATTTGAGAAGTCTGAGGCAGAACTGCCTATCAAATCTAAATGTCCTGGTTCATTTATCCAGTTCCTCTAGCAAAAAGTATCCTCTGACAAGGCAAACCAGTAGAGTTCATCCCACTGGCAACAAGACAGCATCTTTCCTTTGGAAGAACTGTGTGTTATCCTCAGTGGTCAATAAAGACAATATAAAACCTTTGTGGCTTAAAACATACTTAAATGAACCAGTAAAGTTCCTTTGCTTAGCAAGTTGCTGCCAGGGACCTTGTGTTCAGTCATTGTCAGCAGAAAATGGATGGAAGTTGTAATGTGCAATTCAGTGGCAGGTGTAATCACCAGTGGCTAGATTGCCTTTTTTGGAAACATTTAAATCTTGCTTATCTTTTCATTTTACACTAGTATCACTTGTTTTCCCAAATTCCTACAGTGTGCAGGTGCAGAATCGGCCATTGTTTCATCTGTCTTTTTCATAGGTTTAGTAGTACTTTATTTAATGTATAATTGATTTAATAATACATGCATCTTAATTTTAAGTGGGCAAAATTGCTATTTTTCCCTTGCATGATTTTTACTAGACAAAATATGAGTAGTTGGTAGGATAAGCAACCCACTGAAACACCTATTTTCCCCATCTGCAACCCTACCAGAGTAAACATGGAAATGGATATGTTTCTGATTGATTACAGCTCCTACGACTCACTGCCGAATGCACACACTCATTAAAAGAAAATTGTTGTTACTCCACAAGCTACGCAGCAGATGAGAAATTAAGCAAGACTGAGGTGAAGGGACTGAGCAAACAGTACATGAAATTAAGATGAGCAGTGTCTTTGTGATTAGAACCAGTTACTTGGAGTGGAGATCTGTTGATTCATAAATCTTGACAAATGTGCTTATGGTTCCAATGTAATTAGAAGCTTCTAAATTGAAAAAGAGCTGGTACCTAAAAGCTGAGGAACATCTTGAATGTTCAAGCTGAGGAAACTTCAGACAGTTGGAATGACTGTGTTTTAAGTTAAAAAAGAAATAGTAAATAATTTGTTTTAATAAGGATCATAAGAAAAAGGACAAACACTGAAATCTGAAAAGAATCCTGGAGGGACTATAAAATTCATCTGATTTTACTTAGTTTCTAATTTTGCAGACCAGAATTTTCCAGTGTGTTTCTAGAGCCTCTTTTTTTAGTAATCCAATTTTCAAATGTGTTGAACATCCCACAGCTCCTATTGGCTTTGCTGAGGGCTACAGTTTTGAAATCTAAAACGTTTTGCTAGACATGGTAAGAGATCTAAAAAGGAGAGAACAGAGACTGCAGTGATCTGCTGAGAAAGGCTGTGGTATATAAGAAATACTGTACTTTTTTGGTGGGGGGCAGGTAAGATAACAATTGGATTTGAATAAAGAACACTGGTACTTTGCTGTGTAGAACCAAAAAGCTCTTTGAAGGATGTGATAGCACATGTGACAACCTCAAAGCTGAGTCCTGGAAAGGACCAAGAAGGGGGTTGGGGATTGAAATCCGTGAGCTGCAGAAGATACACTTGTAAAAGCAGAAGTACTTTTCACTTCACAGTTTGGCACATAATACCTTCCTCACTGGCACTAATGATGTGGAGACATTTTTCTATCAAATGGTTTCTGACAGTTCAATTGCCAAAAATACTCAAGTGGCAGAATGCAACTGCAATTACTAACAGTGTGCTTGCCCCAGAGTCTGTAAATTCTCTCATGAAAGCCTAAAAAGCCCATTCACGACGTCTAGAAATAGCAGCAATAACCATGGTAATAAGTTCTTCTCTTTGTTGCTGTGGTTTGATTCTTTTCATGGGTAGGCTGCAAAAAAAAAAAAAGCCATTTCTGTAGCTGCCTCTATTGTAAGGAGATGTTTCTGTTCTTCAGGAGCAACAGTACTACTGAAAGCCCTGCAGTAGCCTAGTTTCCACTTTCTGAAACTTAGCTGAGGGAAATTTAGATCCCATTTCAGGCAAGGTTGAACCCAGTTTTGTCTTTGGGCTGTGTTCTGGAGGAGAGGATGTGTCTTAAAGGAGGGTGCTAAGGAGGGAGAGATGCTGCCCTGGGGAGCAGCAAGGCTGAGAGGACAGGATATGCAGGGATTTGGGTTCTGCTGAAGCCACCAAGTGATTTAGTGCTCATCACGTCACTCCTCTGTGACTGCTTACCCACCTAAAGTGAACTGAATGACTTTTACCATTCTTGTGCTGTTCCTCTGTCCACGTACGTCTGTTTGTGGTGTTCATGGTTGCTCAGAGGTATTCCTTCATTATTCTCTTGGGCTGTAGTGCAGTCCATCTGGAGAACGCAGGATTTGGAAATTCTTTCCATCTAGACTAGTTTTACTCAGTTTAATGTGACTGAAAGTGCTGTGATCCTGCAAATCTCTCCTGAGCAGATTTCTGCAGGGAGCACTACTGACAATAATAGGGGCTATTAAGATGTAAGGTATGTCCATAAAGAGTACCATGAAGGACGGGGATAGAGGAAACGAATAAGAAGTAGCTGTGTGAGGCAGCTTGTCTGTGCCAAGTTGCTCACGTATCTAAGTGTCTGCAGCATTACAGCTCCAAATGTAGTACTTGGAGACTGCTGTGGAGTCACATGGACAGTCAGCTTTGATGCTTGTTAGAGCAAGAAGCATGAATATAGACTTACTCTCCCTGTTATTAAAGATTATTTTATCCTATAAGATTGTTGTCATGGTATGATGCTTGAACAATTTACAAATGTAGCTTCAGAATATAAATGCCTTTGCTTCTGTAAGCTCTCCAAATCAGAAGCATTGAAGTTTTCAGCACTTATTTATCAGAGCACTTAGAATGATAAAAGCTTTTGTTTATTTAGCTTGAATTTCTAGGACGTTCTAAGAGATAAATACTGGAAATTACTCTCATTGAACAAGCTCAGAATTTATTTTTTAAAAACTCAGAGTTTTCAGTGTTTTGAAGTGTCTCAACAACTTCTGTGGGGAAAAAAAGGGAAAAAAAACCCACAAAAAAGTGTTTACTTTGCAATTAATATTGTATTAGATGTTACCTCTGTGCTAGTAAATGTGGTGTGAATGTTTTGGGTACTGAGGCCAGCTGGTACAGAATGACCCACATCCATACCATTAAAAGTCTCTTAACCTACAAAACATTCCCATAGGACTGGAAACGGTGCCAACTCTCACACTGTGCCTGGGATTGCATGGGAAAATGATAGTTGGCACAGGCTAAAATTGTGCCAGGGACTTTTCTAACAGCTTAATAGTATAGACAGTCGTGCCCCAGGGCACAGGAGCATCCCTGGGCACTGCTGTGCTGTGAGTCTGGGCACAGCTGGAGTCCCAGGTACAGCTGCTAAATTAACTTTCCAGTGCTTTGAAGGCAGTGTACGAGTAGGGTTGCTTTGTTGCAGAGAGTGTCCCAGAATGACATTGCTGCTTTTGTTGAAGGGAAGATTTCATGTCACATTTTGAAGAATATTAGTGGGGTTTTTTTCTATGTAACTTGAAAACCTACTAGCAGTATAGTCTAACATTAAGCTCTAGTTCTTTACAACAGTGAAAACAATTAAATGAACAAAAAGATTTCTGTAAATCTTGAATTTATTTAGTAAACAATTATTGCTCATAGATCACTATGCAACAACAATGTTCTTTGGAAGTTAAACTGATGTTATACAATGTCCTGTCTTACTTCCTCCTTCACACACTTCACCTTTTCCACTCTACCAGTACTTAGACTCCAGCCTCGATTCTTTTCACATGAGAGCATCTGGGTAAAGGAGACCAAGGATGGGTTTGGGGATTTTTAAGGCAAGATGTTAGTATAGTTAGAGACATTTCTGCACTTGCTATGTAAATGAGGTAACATTTCATGAATGCAAAGTAAATCGGTTCTCTCATGTTGCTTGGATTTAATCATTTTTGATTCTTGCTTAGCATATTTCATAACCAAAGCCTGAATTTTTTATTCTGCATTTGTCAATGATGCAACAATCACCTCTTTATGTAGGATGATGAATTACGAGTGAAGAATTTGGTCTGAGCTGTAAGCTTCTAGGAGAGCAAGAAGCTGTTAAGACATCCTGAGACTGTACATAATACAATGTCCTATATTGGGCTCTCTGACAGAGCTGTGTTCATTTATCTCTGTTCTAACAGGTGACAGCTCTGCCCTTCCCATCCTGGCTTCTCCAAAGCAGCAGAATATTACTTATTTTTCAAGTATATCAAGTAATATTTTTTTCTAAGTCTTCCTAAACAGGGTCTCCCAGAATTTGTTGTTCTGGTTTAATCTAATTTGAATTGACAGTTGGTACCAAACATGAAGTAGTGTTGTGTCTCATAGCAAAACCCAAGGGTGAAGCTAAGTGGAAACAATTTAAAATGAACCGTATCATAGTCCAGTGAGTTGGATATGACTCTCATCTTCATTTCTCAGGAACTTGGTTTCTTTGCCTTCTTCCAGGTTGCAGAAGAGCAAATCTTTCAGAAGCAGATCTTCTGGGTAATGCAGCTGTCACATTAAAGCCTTTGCACTTTCTCTATATACTATAATTTGCTGCTTTTACAAATTTTCATCACGTGACAGGTATGTGATGAAAATTCTGGGTTTGAGATCCAGAAAAGTCACTGTTTAAGAAAACACTGCCAATAAATTCAGCTTGGAAGATTATTCTATTCATTCAAAGATTATTTTATTCATTCACAGCCTGTAATTCCTTTGTGAAACTAATCTAAACAAACCTAATTATTAAATGCAGACTGAAGATCCTTGTTGGCTTGTTTAAGGTGAAGGAGAAAAGTAACATTCCATTACAGACCAAGAATACCTGTGTGCTCCTAGTCATCTTTATTTCACTCAACCTACAATTCAAAAAGTTGTATTCAGAAGGTAGAATTTGTGGAGATTAGTACATTTGAGTTCCTTATTCCAAGTGGCTTTAATGGTATTTAAGTAGGCTTCACAATAATTTTATGTGTATTAAAAAAAAAAAAAAGTTTTTTAGATAATGACTCTAATGAAAAAAGTATTGCCAAGAAGGTATGAAAGAGATCAAATGTACTTAGAAGCACCATGAAAAGAATATTAAATAGAATACTAGTGCATGTGTAATGGCAGCCTAGATTCAAATCTGTGGTACTTTTGCTAGTGTAAATAAATGCCATTGCAGTAAAATTTTTATAGTCTACCATCAACCTGCTTACCCAGAAACTGTAAAGTATTTTTACCTTTTGTTTTGGAAAAACAGTGATTCTTCTCTTGCAGTTGGTAGTGAATTAGAATGACAACCAAAGCATTCCCAGCCGTGCTTCAGTAGGACAAAGCCCCTTGCCTACAATAAACTGAATGAAATGTGGGAAACTGAGCATTTGTGATCCAGAAGTTGACAGTTTGCATTACAGAAAAAAACTACTGCCAGCTTTATTGAAGGTTATTACAAGTAAAAAAAGTCCTTGAGGCAGTAGGCTATGAATCAATATCTTCAAAGAGTTTAGATCTGTCTTGGGCTGTTGTTACTTTGAGAAGTGGCCGAATTTGTTCTTGTGAAGGAGAGGGGACAGATGGCTTTTCTTTAAAAATGCCATGTGTTTTACTAGTTTATGTTCAGATAACGTAGTTACACAATCAGTTAGGTTAACAGCAGTATAGCAGTGCCAGTGTATTAAATACAACTTCTTGGTAACTCTTCCAAGTTTATGGGTGACCAAAGCAGGCAGGTGAACCCCCTAGAACTTCACATCTGTGTGGTAAGAAAGATAAAGGGGCAGAAATACTGACTTTACAATAGCAATGAATGTCTCTGGCTGTATTTTCTGGATGGTGCCATCATTCCTTCTTAATTGTAGAGGCAGCTGGAAAGTGATTTCTTCCCTGTCAGGTCAAGGGGGGAAAAAAGACAATTTTAATGCCTGTTTTTGGGAGTATTTTAATATGTTCCACTTAGAAAAATGACTTTTCTAGTTTTCAAATTTGCCACTGATTAATTTAGTCAGTTATCTAGCTAAGCAAAACATGGAGTTGTGTGAAAAAGAGACTCTGTAATCTGTACCTTAATTCCCTTCCCTTAGCAGACATAATGTGCCAGTGCCCCTCTGAACACTTTCCCAGTTAGCTGCAGACTGAACCTGGTAACAATGTGGTCGGGTTGGATTTCTGTCCCAGGCAGACAGCTCTGTTTGGCCTCCAGACCCCTGGGTTTGTATGGCTTTCAATCATGAGAAATGCTAAATTGACACTTACTTTCAAGTTCATGCCATAGCACCAATTCCCTGCTGCTCTACACTGTGTGGTTTCATAGCTGCCCTTTGTATTCAGTTTCTTCCAAATGAGCTTCATTTGTTGACAGATTTTGAGATTTTCATGGTTGCCCCATGCATTTCAATGCACAGTCCTAGTCTTTGGTCTTGAAATAATTTACAGCATAATGAATCATTATAGTGCTGTGTGATAAAACCGCACTGAGAGGATGGAATCTAAATGGAAGAATGTGTTCACAAAATGTTTTAGAACTGATCCGTGCCCCCAATGGTTCCCGAGTGCTCTCTGACCGCTGGTAGCCCTGCTGCTCTCTGCAATGTCTCTTCCAAAGCCAGGAGTGGTGAGAGCACTTGGGCTAGGCAATCGAGTGGCCTCAGGTGGGATGTTTTCTCCTTCTCTTCTGTCTGCATGCATTCTACATGTTCTTCTGAATATATTTTTTTTCCTATAGAAAATTATGATTACTTCCCTGCCCTACATATAAGAGTATATTGCATTGATGCCCACAACGTACATTACAGATATGTTTGCATAACAGTTTATAATGACAGTATATCTTAAGATATACACACATACATATGAAAAAAATGGGAGCTTAACATGTTGGTGTTGCAGGCTGTTTTGGGTTTTTTTGATCAATGAAATAACAGATGTGACTTGAATCTTTAATGTGAAAAAAGTTTCAAACTCGTGTTAGTAATTTTCTGCATCCTTTTATTAGCAGCATTCTTACTGCAGCTAATAAGGATCTCAAGATGTTCTTGGATCTTGAATAAGTTGTAACTAAGAGGATATAAGCTGTTCAGCCTTTTTAACCACCTTCTCCAACATTAAGACTGGAACACGTTCTCTTTTTGTGCCTCAGCTGGTTCATATGTTCTGCTGTTTTGTGTTGCTAGAGCAGACTTTTTTTCTTCCTCTTCATTGTTTTATTAGATGGTTCTACTTTGAATTGTGATTTAATTTCACTGATGCTATTCAGCAGAAAAGCTATAATCCTAGAATCATGCTCTCTTTATAGCAGAATTAATGGGAAATAATTTTGTTCTGCACTTTACATATGGTAATAAGAGTAACTCTTGACATTTGCTTGTTGTGGTTATTTTAGGTTCTGTACAGCAAAGCAAAAAGGCTCTCGGGTCTGGTACTGGCCTGGAATGGAACAATTAAACTGTTTCTGCTCAGTCACATGAGGATGCACGACAGTCTTTATTTGGGTTTCTCAATATCCTTGTTATTCCTGGAATTTCTTTTTATGTTTTGAGAAGTTAGAATAAATACAAATCTCTCCCCAAAATAAGTTAGTATCCTCATGTAGAGGAAAAGGGTGTAACTCTGTGTGTAGCATGCATTTATCTGTATATTTGTATTGTGGCTACTGCTAGTGAGATCATCTGAGGCTCAGGGTGCTTGGTACTGCATGAATGATGTTGGAACATGGCTGGTAGTTCATTAAACTTCTCATCTAAGCAGATAGGAGGGTTTGGTAAAGAAAAGAAAAGCACAATAAGTTGAAAAGTGGGAAGTCTGGAGTTTTCTAAAAAGCAGCAGGCTGAAGGGCAAACTTGAACCACTGAAGGACCTCAGTGTAGTTAAAGAATTTATCCATTAGCGTTTCTTGCTGCTCTGCTCTGTTTAAACTGCAGATACCGAATAAAAAGAACTTTGTCTTCCTAAAACACCATCCATTCGGTTTTATATTTCTGCAATATTTTCTCAATGGAATTATGGAAGTGATGACAACCCATGCTGTTTTCATCTTTTTTCTTTTCAGTTCTCCCACAACATTGTGGCACATAACATATTTGAAGTAGAATGACAAAAATATTTCCTGTGATATTTAATTGAGAATTCATTGTGAAATCAGGAATTTGCTTAATATCAAGCCTGCTGCTTTGGTTAGGTGAGGGACTTGGAAGAGGAAGATGTTGGGTAAAATTCTGATTTTTCAGGACACATAAAACTCAATGGCATTTAATGAGAGCTGAAGGGCTGGCGGCGAGTTCGTTTGCACAGAACTATTTCAGTCATTTCTAATGATTTATCAGGAAGGAAAAACCAAGGTGGAATTGGCAAGCTTTATGGAGTTTTAAGCTGTAAAATGCAAAAGAGGAGAAAATCCCTTGCGAGGTATTACGAGGAAGAAGTTGCAGAAGACACCATCTAGAGACGTGTGATTTCCTTGCGCTGACAACCACAGCAGGCTGCTGTCTCTAATGCAGGCGGCTTACACTGTTGCTCTGATTCTCCTCTAGCTTATGCTATGTCTCCTATGCAAAGGAGACATAACTCCTTTGACATTAATAAGTTCCTGGAATAGTTGATAGAAGAACTGAGCTGGAACCTGTCGAGTCTCCTTTTCTGGCTTCCCCTTGAACACCTGTAGTCCTCTCGCCCATTTTATGTTCTTTAATGAGGAGAAAAAAAACCATGATCCTAAATAAATGAGTTAATAGTTTTATGTGCATTTAACAGTCTCAGGTTAGTTCCTTGTTACCATCTGAGTCAAGTCAACCTTCTCCTGATATTAACAATTCTTTCTGTTGTATGAGCTGTATCACTTGTGGAATTGAACAGATTTTTCTTAAAGCAATCAGGCTGAAGTAAAAAGTGAATACTTATTGAAACAGGTTGTTGAAGGGATGCAGAAACGTTCAAAAGCTTCTATTGCATGTATGCTCTTGGGCACAGAGAGAATACCTAATCCATTTGTCTTCTGTTCACAAGAAGATCAAAACAACTTGTTGTGTTGCTTCTGGAAACTGAAATGTTTGAGGCAAAAAAATGTGTGTGTGTGTATGTATGTATATATATATATATATATATATATATATATATATATGTATATGTATAAAAGTCAGTTAGGTGGGTTGAGAGAAGTGTACAGTTGGTTTAGCTTGCATTAATTTGCCCATGTAATAAAGCTAGTGGAAGTAATGGCCTGTGCTTTGTGTGTTGCAGTGGTGCTCTGCTGCATGTACTTCATACAGTATAAAAAGTATTCAAGCACAGAATTATTCATGGCTGCTGGACAGTAAAGCTGCTCAAATACTTTCAGAATTAAACCTGGTAGTCAAAATACCAATATCTTCATCAGATCAGTGACTTTCAAAACAAAATACAAGTACTTCCTGTTGCTTTGGCATGGATGTATTTATGTTTAGTGCATCATAACTGTGGTAAGTTAAAAGTAACCAGTTTTTTATTGGGGAAGCAATGTGACTTTCCTTAGAAACAGATTTAAACATGATATTTCATAGATAAGCAATGACACTTGGCAACATTGTTTGATGTGCAATACTCATTTTTGTCCAGAGGACTTATTTCTACTCTGTATCTTCCACTGAGGTATGCACATAATCAGCCCTTTTGTGTGCCATATTTCTCAATTAGATTCTCCTGCAAAACCACTTTGCTACTTTGCCTGGAAAGATAAAGGCATTCTTCGGCAGGAAATTGTAATTGAAATTATAAGATGCATATTTCTTGCTTCCTTTTCAATACTGTCTGATTCGTTTTTCTTTGTGTTAATGAGTTCCTCAGATCTACCTTTTGATGGAAAATTGTAATGTAAAGAGCAATGTTGTTGTTATAAGAACACTGCAGCAGTTGTAGTCCTTGTGTCTTGAACTTGATTCTCCCGTTTGCATTTTGACCCTGTGTCAAAAGGTCACTGTTTTATTTGCATTTTGACAAATTTCTACTGTTTTCACTTTGTGCAAATGAATTGTCATAGTCATGAATGCTTTGCATAAAGAGCTTATTTCATTAAACTGATTTATAGCTATCACACTGGAGTGTTTGTGTTCTTCAGCCCTTCTGTTCAGTAGATACTGATCTGCTAGACAATATGATTTGATCATTTATCAGATATGTTTTTCTCTTGGTTTATCTCAGTCAGCTTAACCGCATTCTCAGTTGTACTTTGGTTGTTAATTCCAGTCTTTTTTGTATTTTTATTTTATTTTCTATTTTAAATGGATGTATTTGTCTTTATTCTTTGATTATAACTAGTGGTATTGCACGTACACAGGTATTGATTGCTATTTGTAGGTGCTTAGGCATGAATGTCCTATGTCATCCAATAAGCAGAGATATTTGTTTCTGCACATGCTGTTGTGTGTTTAAACGATTTGGAAATATAGTAGGAGGTCTTTTGTATATAAACTCTTGCACAGGTGATGGTGACATGAAGTTTTAAGCTTGTGTGAGATGGTCAGAATGATAGCGTGGAGTTTTCTAGAGGAGCTGCTGGCTCAGGGCTCTGCTCCCTTTGAGTGTAGTGCTGGTGTCTTGGGGGTGGCTGGTTCTGGGACAGTCTGGTGCAAACCCCAAGTAACCTCTACCACCCATAAACTGGAGCTCTGAGAAGCCTCAGATCCCTTCCACTTGCCTCCTTTTGGGCTTAGGAGTGGAGGTGATTATTAGCACCTAATTCACACTCTTCTGTGGTTTATTGAAGTGGTTTCCTCAAACTTTTCATACCTTTAAAGCTCACTTCTTACCTTTTTAATCTCTAATTCTACGTGGTGAATATATTGGAGAGTAGTCTGTTGGTGTGATGAGGATGTGTCCCCTTGGCTGTAGATGTGCTATGTGCTAGCTGTCAGACTGTGAGTGTTCCTGCCACATGGATTACCCTAATGGTGACACAATGCGTGTACAGTGCTGTCTTCATTTTCTCTTGTCCTTCAGTGAATCTAGCCTTGCTACAGAAACACCTTGATGATGAATGCTTTCATATTCTGAACACTGCTTAGGTGGGCATAAAGTTAATCCACTTGATTGAATTTGGAGCTGCTAAAGCAGAATTGTGCATTTTGGAGATTTTGCAGACTAGTAAAAACAAACAAAGAGAAACCCAAAGAGAAAAACCTGTGATGCGGTTGTCAAGCTTGACCTGAAAATAGTCATGGCATGGAACAGCATAAGGGGAAAAGGATCTTTTGTATTGTCATTGCTGTGTTTGCAATTACCTTTGGAGTCTACAAGAGCCAAGTCAAACCTGAGATGTTTGCTTCACTTCCTCGCTGGGTGCAGGGTGCCATAGAGACATGTATGTCTTAATGCAGCTATTTTTCCTTTTGCATTAAAACTATATTAAAAAGGCATTATCTTGGTAAGCCATGCAAACTCTTTGTTTCTATGTTTTCAGGCAACTTAAATCTCTCTCTGTGAAATACAGACTTCTTTTTTTCTTGTCAGTATAGTTTGACTTGTCACATTGGTTCAAAATTAGAAACCAACCTTCTACTAATTGATGCTTCTCTCTCGTGGTTTTTATTAATTATTTTAAATTTGTAACACTGTGTATGGAACTGCAAAGCCTCCAAAACAGAATCCAACATAGTTCTTATTCTTAAAAAAAAATAATTAAAAGAAATAATAAAAAAAAGAGAATAAACCTTTCAGTTCTTCCATTTTTTGGACCCGGAAAGGTCAGCATTGATACAGCAGGATGAATCTGCAAAAGAATTAAACCATGCAGTGTTACATTGTCTTTTTCAATCTGTATTGATATCTTTGAAATAATTCTGAACTAGTTGGGCCATATCTTGTGTTTGTTTTAATTAAAAATCAGGATACTGAGCTCCCTTTGATTTTTCCCTAGGAAGGCAGAAAAATCACTAATGTCACTGTGCACTGATCACCATCTGAGACTTTCTCTTTTTCCCCACCTTCTCCTGGGACACACACACCTTTTTCTTCTAGACACTGAATTCACTTGCTATTAGGATGCAGATGAGTTAAATGAGAGAAAAGGCAGGTTCCTGCTTCCTGTGCCTTCACACTGGCATGAGAAAATGCTGTAGGTGATAAAGGCATCTTATAAAGAGCTTTTAGAACAACGGTGTAGCCTCGCACACCATTCTAAGCAGGAGGCATTAGAAAACTTTTTAGCAAACGATGTAAAAGGGAATTAGAGGAAAAGGTTGAGTGTTTGAACACTGCAAATGCACTGCAAAAGGTTGATATCTGTTGTCTTCATGCTACGTGGGGAAACAATAACAGCTAAATGGGATATAATTCACTAGTCTGATGCGGCACGTTAAGCACATGAGCAAAAGCAAGCTCCAAGTCCTTTCTCTTTAAATTGCAGATAGAACACATTAATATTCATTTTGTTCTGTGCCATCGTCTCATGTTTCAACCCTCCAGATGATAATTAAGACAATAGAAGATAAAATTTTGTACTGTATAAAATTGCATTAAAGCCTTAACAAATAGGAGATTATTCTGTCCAGTAAACAAAAAGTAATCATCCTGGCACCCTTATGAAGGAGCCTAAAATAGAAACTACTCTTTATGGATCATGTAAAATGTCATAATCTCTTTCAATATCGGTACTGTTTGGATGAAAAAGAACTGATTAATTTAAAAGAACCTTGGCTTATTTGCTAACAAGGTTATTTTCTCATTGATTGCTAGGAAGTCTAGTTCCTTTGGAGGGAATTGAAAATTATGAATAAATCAATTGTCAGCCTTTGTAGCTGCATCTGCCGCTTATGTGGTGGCAGTGTAGGCTTGTGTGTACGTGGTGTTTATGTAGCAATTTTGGATGTACCTTGTTTGAATGAAACTTCTGGGTCTGGCCAGAGGTGGAAAGGCAGCAATAGGGGAGCATCATGTCATGAAAGGGCCACTCTCCTAAGCTTCTTTTAAAAGCTTAATTATCAACACGCTGTGTCTGAAAGGAAAGACCAAAACCAAAGAAATGTAAAATTAGACCAATCAATTAATATTCAGACATAACAATTTTAAAACTCCCAGGATAAAAGTGTGCAAAAACAAAATGTCAAAGACGGGAGGTTTAGCAGGCCAGCCTGGCTGGACTCGCTCAGAAACAGGAGCAGAGACTATTTCTAGGAAGCTGAGGGCTTCGCCACAGGGCTTGTTAGCAGGGGAGTGTGACTGGCACAAAGCTGGAGACAATAGTGCAGGTCCTGTCAGGAGGAGACTTGGGATTTTCGGTTCCCTCTGTGACCTGTTCATCTGTGATTCCTGGATACCCATTGTGCATTATGCTCTAGACCGCTTTTGTTTAAAAAAAACCCCAAAACACAACAACAACAACAACAACAAACAAGCAACAACAACCACCCCAGTCTTCCGAAGTTCCTCCTTTGTTCATCTACCCTGACTCAGACTCCAAATGGGACAGCATTCAGGAGGGAACAGTGCATTATTCTGGGTTGCTCCTTTGATAAATAGCTATTCTTTTTGCATGCTGTTTGTCTGACACCTTTTCTTGTTAAGTTGGGAGGTCCTGGCCCAAAGGCCTTTTAAGTCAGCAGAAAAACTCCTGATGACTTAATGAGTGGACGTAGAGCTTTCCAAAGTCCCAAAGTAAATAGGAGTAGAAACTGCAGTGACATTCACTTGGCAGAAATACCAGGCCAATACTGTGCTTCCTTGCAACTCTTGCTAGATCATTTTAGATCTCTCCAAAATATTTTTCCCTCTACTAGTAGGCGGAGTACAAGGGATTCCAGTGTACTTGTGTTGCTTAAAAAGTCTTTCAACTTTGCAGGACTTTTAGAGCTTTGTGCACTATCAAAAGTGATAGAAGCATAAAATGAATTTGAGGCTAAGCTGATTAGAGCTTTCCATTTCAGAATCAATGTGAGAGACCTCCATCCAAATGCATTTGATTAAGTGGGGCTGAAAAATGTTTGTTAGCAAACCAACTGAAAAAGTACAAGGAGAACTCTCCAAAATAGTAAGAATAAAAAATTAAGGAGGAAGAACTAGTATTTAGGCACTTCATGCTGATTTTTATTGCTTTCTATTGCATCTCCTTTTGTCTTTAGCTTGGTCATCAGAACACTTATCAAAATAATTAAAAAAATAAAGTGGCTGTTGGTTTTAATGGCAATGACAGTAAAGCTGATGCTTGAGCAGGCAGATTTCCTGGCAGAATGGCAAATTGGTTAGAACAGTGAGTCTGGAGAGCCAACACTTACCAGGCAAAAATGGGCATAAAGCTTGGTCAGGTCTGCTTGAGTCCTGCAAAATGGGAAAAATCTCATGAAGCCAAAAGCCAGCAGCAAAGCCTGATTAAACATTTCAACTCTGCTTTTCCTGTTAATCTTTCACAAAAGCCATTCACTGTGGATGTGCGAGAAAGCCATCAAGACAGCCACTGGAAACGGTAATGTAATGGGAATGAAACCAGTGTTTCTTTCCACTTTACATTCGGTGAAATTGTTATTTTGACCACTTCTGGTCTTGTATTTTCCATTTAATTGTTTTTCATGTGAGATGCCTGCAGCTAAGTGGATGTGATCACACGTTGAAGGCCTCACTTGGGCGTAACCGAGCATCCAAAAGAGTCTATATTTCCTCTTCTACCAAACCAGAATCTGTGAAACTTCCTTCTGGAAGTGCCAATTTTTGGTCTTTTCAAAACTGAACTGGTGCTTTAGCTCCCTTTTTGTTTGTGATAGAAAGATCTAACCTGGGTATTAGTACCTTTCATAAGCCACCATTTTTGGATTAGCGTAATAATTTTTATTTCTCCGGTATGTGTTTTTGAAGGATTGTAAGAAGGAGAGAGATATGAGGCATGTGGGCTGGAGGGCTGGGCTGGACTGAGCTTGGAAACTTCGGAACCAGTGGCCAGGATCAGGGTAGCCTGGCAAGCTAAGGCACAATCTGAAAAGGCACCATCAGAGCTATGTCTGCCTTCTGCTGAAATGTCACATTCCTGCAGAATGTCTTCATTTTGACAAATGCCATTTTGTGATGAAAAGCATTCCATGGAAGATTTCTGACCTGCCTTACACTGAAGTCGAGCTTTTTTTTCTTTACTCAAGTATTCTATTTTTTTCACCAGAAGAGACCATGTCCTTTTGATTCTGTTGCAGAACTGCTCTGCTTTGCATCTAAAGAAGCCATTTGTATGCTGTTTCTTTGTAATTAAAATTCTTAGCCCCAAAAATATGTTTTCCATTAAAAATTTCTGCCCTTCACTAATAAATCTAAATCTTGTAGCTATTGTCTCTGGAAATATATATTCTGCTATATGCCACATATAAACATTTATTTCCTGTTTGAGAAAACGTGGGTTTTACCATCTGTAATATTCATATTTATTTCTTGGGGGGGGGAAGTTAGGGTGACAGAAACATGATACAGGCTCTTCTAAACACATTAAGAAAACAAGACTTTGACCAAGGCAAAAAAAAATGTTTGTTACAGAACCTAGTAAGCTTTTTCATACACTTTTTTTTTTATTGCCAAGCTTGCTTTATATGAGGTATTAAATTTAGGCTGGAGAGCAAGCTATTCAAGTTCATTTGTTTTTTGGTTTTGAATGTGAGCTTTTCAATATTTTAGCTGTTGTCACTGACCAGCCTTTAGCATGATGGTTACAGAAGAGAAGGGTTCTTCTACATGGAAGAGACAATTTTGAAAATCAGAGCATTTTTGTTAGACGTGTTTGTATGTGGAATAGCTAACAGCAATGTTGCCCTTGTTCACTTTACTTTAGCTGACAATGAGTTTTGTCAGTAAGATATTAAAACCTGTAACAAAGTGTCCTGCCATAATTCTTATTTGCTCCAGCCAACTCGTTTATTCTGTCAGTGCTTTAAAATCTTATTTTAGAATTTCATTTCCATTTCTTCCACAAAAGGGAGGCCCACAATTGTGTGTATTGAATTGCTTTTACCACAGAATCAGCGCGTTAACGCTTTTCTTTTACTAGTGAGGTTTTCTGAACCTGTGTGGGTTCTTGGTCAACTGAGCAATTGAAAAGACTTAGCTCGTTGCATCATCTTGCTCTGAATTCTTTTAAATTGCTGTCGGATCTCCTATTCTTCCAGATCCCTTACCTGCCTGTTCAGCACTGTCTTTCTAAAGTAAATTTCCAAGTAATAGCTCAGGACATTATAGAACTAGTTTGAATCAATTCCACTTTAAACTTGAACATATTTTTTTCAAGAAAAACATTCAGTCTTGATGTAACATTTTCCAGGGATGAAGAATATCCTCCAACCATCAGAAGACTGTTCCAATGGTAGACTAAAAATAAAACAAAAATATTTGCACTTAGAATAATTAACCAGAGCTAGTCCAGTTTCTTAGATCTCATTTTCCCTTTGTTTACAATATGAAATTAAAAAAAGCTGCAGGCACTTTCCCTGTAAGCCAGGTTGGTTTTTCTAAAACAATGTGACCTTCTTACTCAATTTTTGTGGCTTCTTGTGCCTCCTGTAAAGTGTGCTTCAACAGCTCCCAACCGCTACACACATTTTTCTGTTTAAATGTATTTTTCCTCAACAGATTTAGCTCATAATTATTTTCAGCTTTGAGAGCCTGACTTTCTAAATCACAAAATGTTGTTGCCTGTGTGCTTTCTTTGTGTACTGTATGTTAGTGGTTTGGTCTCTCTTCTGTACATCCACAAATGTGTAAGTATATATTTAAGAAGCAAATAAACAAAAAGCAGGTCCATCTCAGTAAAGCTTTGTTGTACACTCTTAGAAAATAACGTAGTAGGAACAGCACCTTTAGTTGCTACTGTGACACCACAGCAAGTCTTGTTTTTGTTTCTTGGTAGATCTTATTTTTGGGAAATTGCTAGAGCATGTTGGAAAATTAACGTGTAGCCCTCTGTTTAAATGAATATATTTTAAAAAGTATTTCTTTGGTGAGGCACTGGTGCACTTGTGTGTGTGTCATCCAGCCATGCCAGAGAAGGGGCTGTCAGTCAGCATGTGACTTGGACAGAGCTTCCAACGGACATGTTATGATTTTTACCTGGTTTCTTCTCAGAAGGCCAGTGTTTTCTGTCTGATAGAGATACTTGTGAGGAAAAAAAATAATTAAAAAGCAGCATCAAAATTCTAGTGTTCTGACAGCATCTGCATTTAGTGTGTGTTTATGGCCTGACCATCACAGGTTTTATGTATTCAGTACCTCTGGAAATCAGGCCGTTAATATTGACATATGCCCAGGAGCCAGTGAGGGCAGAGCAAAAAACTATAAAGCTGTGATTAGTATTCAGGAGTGACCTGGCTGGGCAATGGGTGTTTGTCCCTCCAGCAATCAAGGAAGAACAAGGACTTAGCTTGACTGCTGAAGGAGTTTGAGGTCACATTAAAAAAAAAACTCCAAAAAAATAAAAGCACAAAAGCCACTATTTGTGTTTAAAGAGAAGAACAAGCAAAAAAATCCCAAAGAATATGAGAATACTCAAAATTCCATACAGGCGTGTATGTCATTTTTTTTTTTTTTCATTTTTCTGGAAGAATTAAATGCTGTTTTTAAGGATAGGCTTCAGATTTTGCAAATATTTTCTTAGTGCTGTTCTAGAAAATGAGTTTGTTGGCATATTGTTATGTGGGGGCTTGTTCTGCTAAAGTATTGTAGTGCCGTCTGTTTCTCAAGCTGATTTGGCTTTTACAGCTCAAATATTATATCCTACTTTTGGAACATATGGTAACTCCTTTCAGGAGACATACAGAGATATGCATCTAATTTCCAGAAACGGGTTGTTGCCTTTGAGTGAAAGACTGCAAGTGCTTTTCATCTTGATTTTCCTGTCCTTACTTTTCTATCTAGACTTTCTTCTCCACCCCCTGCTCTGTTTGTGCTGCCTCCTGGAAGCTCTCCCTGCATCCCAGAGAAGGAAACTGGCAGTTTTAAGTCTGAGCAAAGGGAAAGAAACAACAACGCTCCCTTATCCAGGTTGCTTCATGCAATGCAGTTTTACAGAGTAGGTGTCAGTGACAAATGTTGTTCTGTGGCTCCCATGCAGACTGTGCTTTCCCAGTGAAGTATTACCGGAAGGTTGGGTTGCTCACGTAGCCCAGTCTGTGTTTATTGATGGAAAGGCTTAGTGGAGACAGAAGGCGTGAGCCACCCAGCCTGAATCTTTCAGAACCGCTCATGGAAAGAGACTGCAGCCCATGTCACTCTTAACAATGATTTCATTCTGCATTCACTTTGGATGTGTAGGAGTTTTTTTCCTTTTCTTTCTTACTTTAAAAAAAAAAAAGTCTACGTGGCAACATCAACGATTCTTACCGCTAATGACTGCTTCACACTCCTCATTGCTCTTTCTTGCTGGAACACAGTGCAAAAAGCCCCAACACAGCAGTGTCTTTGTGTGCAAGACAAAATGCTTTCCTCAGAGGAAAGTCTCTGCTTCTCTCAGTTCACCTCTGGGTCTGCCTTTCTGTAGAGTTTTGCAGAGCTGAGACTTTGCGCTGGGTGCTTGGTTTAAGGTCACTGTCAGGAGGAAGCATTTATGGATGTGACTTTAATGTTACATCTTGATTGTCAGCCAGTTAGCTTAAGCCTCTAGTTCAACACTGATCTGACCACAGAACTGTCTGGAGTGTTTAGTGTGATGCTAATCCAGATTTCATTAAAAACAAGTCTAGAGGATGTTGCATTACTTTGTTTTTGCACACCTATCTCCTTGACTTTTCCTGTGAAAAACCTTATAACGTGTGTGGTTATTAATCAGCATTATGGTTTATCTTGGAGATTTTTCATTTTGGTAGGAAAATATTCTGCATTTGTGATCCCAGGGGGTCCCTTGGATTACTTTGGCTCACTTTGGCTCACCTTGCTCTCTGCTGTCATTCCCAGAGATCACCTGAGAGTCTGGGCTTTCTCCTTGCCTTGTGTTTGTAGATTCTTCAAAGTGAAAAAGGAAACAAAAAGCTGAGGCAGAGCTTGCAGTATGTCTTGAAAATAGCATGAGGGAAGAAAAGAAAACTCCTATGAGTCAATGGCAGAGTAGTAGTGGTTAGTCTCCAGTTTTTAGTTAGTTGGGTTCATGATTAACTATGCTGTAGGCAAGAAGCACCATGGCTGGCTCTACATCTGCCAGCACCCATATGGATGCAGTAAAGCCATGTTTCTGAAGCTCTGTGCCTGACCAGGTCAAATGCATTTATAGAGGTATCTATAGCCAACAGTCACTAATACTGCTGACCTTTCTTTTCCCTCTTCTATTCATCATATGTTCTTGCTGCTTGAGCTGAATGCTTTCAGTTACCCATATTTTTGCCTCACATAGATTTTTTTTTTTTTTTTTTTTCCCTCCTTCTAGACTTTCCTGGGGCAGGTAGAGTTGCCATTTTCTCTAAAGAAATGTAATCTTTTATTCAGTGTCATGGTGCTATAGGCTCTGTATAGACACAAAAGATATCAAATGCTTTAAGAATAGAGGAGCAGAAAATGTCCTCATACTCTTCCTCTTGCCTTTACTTTAAGGTAGATCCCTCTGCATGAAATCTGCTGCAGCCTGCAGCAAAACTGTGCCAAGGATCAACAGATCTGTTTTTTCCTTCGTCTGGACACAGTGCTTTAGCAACCACCAGCAGTTTGTGTCACCCACCAATACTTTGGACAACTTGGATCCAGAACTGTAGATGCAGTTAAACAAAGATCTTAAAAAAGACAAACTCAAACTTTGGTATTTTGAGGAAGAAAATAATAAAATAGTTTCATCTTGAGGAAGAAAGAACTGATTTTTTACCATCAGTCATGCAGTAGCTCATAGATGACTGAACTATGCCTCTCTAGGCTCTCCATTTTTTCTCGTTCTTTGAGAGCATTGTCAGTGTTAGCCAGACCTATTGGACATCCCGCTGTCAAATGTGATAGTAATCAATGGCTTTCCTGCAGGCACTGTCCATGACAGACCACGCTCCCCTTTCTGGCATGCTGTTGTGGCTGCATGGCCTCCCTATCTCCTAGGTCAGGGTTGTCCTGGGCTGCAAGGATTTCAGAGGGTGAAGGAAGGTTTCTTTTCCAGGAGCTTCAAGATCTTCAAGGCTGAAACTTGAGGGCACCAGAACCTTGAAAAGTCCAAAGGGGGAGAAAGGCTGGTTTGTCTGTCTGGTACATTTGCTGGCATTGCTGGTCTGAATTCAGCTAGGTGCAAGAGAAGTGTATTTGTCATAAGCATTCAAAAGTTTCAGGCCTGGTGTATAAATGATAGTATTTTTGCTTTTCAACCTCCAAGCTTGAGCTTTGTAGGTTTTTTGGAACTTCTTAGCTGAAAGACTACTTGTTTAAATTTATACTGGAAATATGAATCACTTAATGCACTGAAAATAAGGTGGAGCACCCTGCAAATACAGTAGATTAGGTTAGGTGCTCATAGAATAACTTCACTGGGGATTTATGATCTGTTAAGTGCATTTCTGTAGCAGCAAATGCTGAATTACCACTTTAGTGCTGGTTCATTCACCCGTGCAGATTGAGAGCGATACCAAAAGGTACTGTGCCAAGAAAGCTCTTGCTTGCTCCTTATTCTGAACATGACCTGAAAGTTTTGAGTGAATACATCTCCTTCAGATTCACAACTTGCACCTAAAATAATATTTTAAGAAGTTCTGTTACTAATAAAGTAACAAGTGTTATTCATTCTCCAGACAGGAATTACTAGCTGCACTGAAGTGCTCTCTGCTGATTCAGCACCCAGGCTTAACCATGCTCCATCAAAGTTGAGTTTTATTGCTATGTAGGTAGGTTCATCCTGCAACTTTGTGCAATTCTTTATACCATAACCCTGCAGTTTATCATATTTTCCTTCCACTGGAAGGATTTTGCAATGGATGTGGCTTTGTTGTTCTGTGGTTTTAAAGCATAAAAATTGGAAAGTGTTTTGTGTTTTACTTAGGGAAGGTAGGTAAAGGATGAGCAGTCATTCTGCTTTGGTTGTGCTACGGCTTTGTTAGAATAACAGAAATGTCTAGGCTCTGATCTGAGCAGTTCATCTGTCTGGTGTCTGGCTATAGCAGTCTCATATGAATTAAAGTAATGTACTGATAGGGAATGGATGTAGCATTTCCAACAAGTATCCAATTTGTGACCACAGACCAGTAGTTTTTGTCAACAGAGACTCTCCAAACTGGAATGGAAGGAATTGTTGACAATGACAGACAAGGCTGTTGAAGCATTTATGGAGGACATGGAAACATCTAGGCTTTATGGGACTGGCTTGTACCCAGCAATAAAAGTCATGGTGGTTTTTGTTTGTTTTTAATGGAGGGAAAATGAGTAGAAAAACAAATTGGAATAAAATCAGGTGTCTGCTGAGCCATGTTAATTGTTAAGTTGAACTCCCATGGCAATGTTTAAATATCTTAGCACACTGAGCCATAAAAGGTTTTTAAGTTTACTTGTGTTAGGAAAATGTAATAGCAATTAATTTACCAACATGTTGTGAGTGAACAAGGTACCTTCATTTCATGGGTGGCTGGAAGACAGAACATGCTTAGATTATATTGAATTTAAGAAGCCACATGAATACTTAAGGCTTTTAAACTGGATCTTTTTGCTTTGTGATCCTATTTGAACTCTGGACAACTCTGATGAATCTTTTCTGACTTTCTCCTTGTGTCTTTGACCTCACAGATGACATGAAATAACAAATGTAGGTACTGAACTTTATTTACTTATTTACTTAGTCATTATAACAAGAAAGCAAACAAAACCATGATGTATTTCACCTCTTCTCCCCAGCACCCCCTTGACAAATGGCTGTTGGAACAGTGTTAAACTGTGACCTTAAAGCCACAGGCGTAATGAAACTGTTATCTGGCAGATGTGACAGACTCATCTTACATAAATCACTCTCTTTTGTCACTGCTGGCATATGGCCAATGAATCTTCTAATTATTGAATGGCTTTTATAGCTCCATTATTTATAATCACTTTTGGACAGCAGCTGGAAGACAAGGATGGGACAGAATGAAATGCTATAGCACAAACTATTATCATTTGTGTAACAACTGCTGGGATTAGGAATATTTGATGATGATGTGGTTAGCAGTGCAGACTTGTTAAATGATAAATATCCACTCAGCCTTCGTTTTGTCTTCTGAGATGGGCTGCTGCTTACTGGACCTTACCATGAAAATTATTATACTAATTGATCCAGAAATAGAATATGAATTTCTCCAGACATTAACAAAACATATGTGTGTGTATCAGGGCCACCTTTACGCAAGAACTTGAGGAAAATTCACTACAAGCATTAATGAGACACAGTGGTGATGCCTTGACGCTACTGTTGTGCCAAGTGCTGTATGGAAAAGTTTTAAGAAGTGGCTTCTGCTTCCCAGGAGCCCTGTCTATGTCCTTCTTTTTAGTAAGACTTTAAAAACTTGGTTTTAGTTACTTTATTAATATTTTAATGTTTCCTTTTTTTAAAAAAACAAAACAAAACCAACCCAAGGTGTTTTCTTTTTTTGAGATAGGTGATAAATTTAAAACTAGCTTAAGGTAATACATTTTGTATTTAAGGGGACCTATTCTGGCTCTAATTATAGATGAATTTGTGTTGAGTCCTGGCTGCTGGGTGGAGCAGCAGCCTTGGAGAAAGGAACACGACTGAAGTACCCAGCCTTTAATTCAGCTAAGACTCCATTCACCACTTCAGAAAATGAGCTGCAAGCCCTCTGCTCATGCCTGTAAATGAGTGGGGCTTTTTGGGTTTTGTTTGTTTTGGGTTGTTGTTGGGTTTTTTCCTTATCTGCAGTTCTGTGTTTTGTAGCACAGAAATAAAACCCTCCCAACCATGATAACTTATTAACGTTTGTTAAATACCTTCAAATAGAGATCTTCAGATGAAAGGTGCTATGTTAGAATCAGGGGTTTATACTGCAAATCCAACATGTGCAATCTTTGTGTCTTTAAAAAAATTGAATCTTCCCCTCTTGACATAGACATCAGGGTGGTGAGAGAGAGTCTTAATCCAGATGACTCTATTGCACTATTATCCCTTTAACGAGGCCTTTAACCTTTCTTTGCTTCATGACCCTGTTGTTTTGAAATAGTCTTTGTCTGCCCACAGGGAATCCCTCTGCTAAAGACACCTTTAAATGGAGATCCTGACAAGAGAAAGAGGGCTCTGCTGCAATTCAGGAATGGAAAATGGATTTTTCCAGTTCAGATGCTATCAGTCACTGTGAATGTAGCAATTGGTAACCTTCCAAAAGAAGGGTAAAGCAAAAATATATACTAGTGTAAACCTGCTTATAGGAGATTAATATAGGTCAGAGACCACTGTGTCCCTGGCCTGACCCATCTTTACACAAGCATCTGTAGGCTCTGTCAGAGTGTAGCTCTTTATCAGGATTATCTATAACCACCTCAAAACAGAAATGGGATAAAGCAGCTGCAGTAATTAATGTAAACATGAACTATAAAATGATAGTTTCCAATTGCATAAAACATGAGTTCAAAATATATCTTTAAAATGTACATATTGCACAGTTCTGGCATAGACCAGCTGGTGGGAAGGTGCTGTCAGCCCTGGGATGTTCACACTCAGCTTTTTCTTGGAAAAAAATAAAAATAAAAATAATTAAAAAATCAGATTTTGCTTGGTCATTTATGCAGTCTGCTTTCCTTATTGGAAGCTCGTATGGCAATAAGGCAAGAAGCTTGCAGCCCCCCAGGTCTGTGCTGCTGCTTGCTGGTGGCAGTGCTCTAGAAGAGATGGATGTTCTTACACAGCCAAGACAGCATTAGATGATCTGGTGTGCAGCTTTCTTCCCCATAGACACTGGGAATTGTAGCAATAAGCGTCAGAGCATAATTCAAAGCATAGTTTCTCTAGTGACTTTAGTATTAGGTAACTGCTGGAGGACAAATATGTGACAGAGGATTGAGGGTTTGAAAGAATTGTATTTAGAAACAGTCAATATCTTTTATTAAACACAAAAACATCGAGGTTACATGTTTATCTCCACAAAATTGACAAGCACAGTTTGTTTCTCAGAAAAATGTATGTCAGTAACATTATTTTCTGTAAGAGTTGTTTTGTTTCCCCCTTGGGGTTTGTTTTTGCTACTACAATATTGTTGTTATGATGTAATGGTTTAGGAGAACAATTGACATACTCTAAAATGCAGTATAATAATTAAGAATAATTGAGAAAGCCAACCATTTGATGAGTTGCCCTTTGATTCAGTCAAAGATAAGAAAAATTTAGATAATAAGATGGAAACATTTCAGATTTGTAGTAGTACAATGGGGAGAGAAACAGTGGAAAGTTGGTTCTGTGACTGTATCTTCACATAAAGAAAAGCATTGGTTTTATTCAGTGGAAAAAAGAAAAGGAAGGAAATGGTTGCAACAGCAAAACTGAATCTTTGAACGTGTTTTACTTCTAAAACTTTAAAACATTATTTTTGAAGATTTTAGGAGGTGTCCTGTTTTTTGCATTTGTAAGGTCTGGTTTTCTAAAGCTAGGTATATCAGCCTAATTTTGATTTCAGAGGTAACAAGGTGATTTTTTCTGTGTGCAAATAAATGCATTTGCAACATATCCTGGCCAGCAGGAAGGAAGAGCTGGCTCTGAAGACCTGTATCCTCCAGTTTGGAAACTGCTGTTTCTGGCTTGCATCTTTTGTTCCTCTGCTGTTAGCACTGTAGGATCTCTTAACAGGCTTTTAGCAGAGACGAAAATAAAGGATCTCTGAAGTGTAAACATAAGATCCAGCCTCCCTGAGAGGAGTATTTTGAAGGGTAGTAGTATTCTTCTGGTTAACACAGATCATCTCTAAGGAAACTGGAGCCAGGTATTTTCTTAAGCACAATTTATGCATAGAGTTAGACTTTATAAGGGAGGATTTTTGCATAAAATCAGGAGGTTCTGGCACCTGCCCTTCAACCCAACCTGGTGATGGTTGGTGTACGGACAGAAGCCATCAGCAGGTGAGACTCATTTTCAGAGGGAGCATGTACAAACAACGGGTGAGGATTGGAATGAGTTTTACTGCTACAGTTTGCACACAGGAGGTTGCTGAAAGGTCACTGGCATAGCTTTCAGATTCTCAGGAATTGTGGGTGCCCACATTTCTCACTTAGAAAGAATTGAGCAGAATTTATAAACTTGAATCTAGCACTAGAATCGACTAAATAATGCTATTATCAATCACACCTCTCAAGTCCAAGGAGATTTCAACATTTCAAATGGTAAAGAATCCAACATGTTCCAGGGTGGATCCTTTTGGCAGCTTTCCATATGGTCTTAGTTTCCGTCTTATTTCGTTTCTTCTTCCATGCTCTGGAGTGAGTTGCATGGGGTGAGCCTGCTTTTGTCCACAGCTGTGGTCTCAGCAGCTGCTGAGCTGAGATTGTCAGGGCTGCAAGAAGCCTTTATTCCTGTCAAGAATTTTCTGGAATTTATCAGCAAAAATAGGCTCAGCAAGCATTTTTTTTGTTTGTTTTTCCCCTTCTCTTTGTGGTGAGGCCACATCTGGAATACTGTGTCCAGTTCTGGGATCCCCAGTTCAAGAAAGACAGGGATCTTCTGCAGAGAGTCCAGTGGAGGCCACAAAGATGAGTAGGGACCTGGAGCATCTCCCGTATGAAGAGAGGCTAAGAGACCTTGGACTCTTCAGCCTGGAGAAGAGAACACTGAGAGGGGGTCTTATCAATGTTTATAAATACCCGAAGTGTGGGGGACAAATGGATGGGGTCGGTCTCTTTTCAGTGGTGCCCAGTGACAGGACAGGGGGCAATGGGCACAAACTGGAACACTGGAAGTTCCAGACAAACTTAAGGAAAAAATTCTTTACTGTGAGGGTGCCGGAGCCCTGGGACAGGCTGCCCAGAGAGGTTGTGGAGTCTCCATCTCTGGAGATGGTCAAAACCTACCTGGATGCTCCTGTGCAACCTGCTGTAGGGAACCTGCTTTGGCAGGTTGGTTGGACTGGATGATCTCCTGAGGTCCCTTCCAACCCCTATGATTCTGTGGTTCTTTTTTTTTTTTTCCTCCCCATTTAAAAAAAAAAAAAGTGGTAGAAATTAGCATCCCTGTGTGCTCCCTGAGGGGACAAACGTATACTGTAGCCTCTATTTTTGCAGCCGCCATCTTGGCTAGTGCATCAGTGACTCAGCTGGGAAATCCCAGCTACTGCATAAACCAAATAACCAAACTTTCCAGTGGGGGCCGTAATAGACTGAAGATGCTAGATGGAATGGGCACAGGGGGAAGCTAAAAGCAGATATCATCAGTAAATTGCATATTTTCTGTGGCTAAACAAGCCCTAGCTCAGCAGAGTTTTTTCACCTCTAGACATCATTGTGACATAAATCATTGAATCATGAATCACAGTATTTCAGGAGAAAGCCTAAGTTGTATGATACATGCAGTTCTTTGCTGGTGCCTGGGAGACCTGGGAAAAGAAGTGAGGGAATATAAAATATCTTGCTCTTTTATATTAATTCATTTTCAGCTCAAGGGATTTCCTGCCCCCTCTTTTGAAACCCCCAGTGGGTCCATCTTCCAAGTGCTTTTCCAGTCTCCCCTTGAAGTTCCTCAATAAGTTTCTTGTACCCACAGTACTCTCCAGCAAGGAGACCTGCCACAGCCTGTGTGAACTGCTGCTGCTGCTGTTGTGTGGTTTTGAACCAAGCTCCCGTTGGCTTCGGTTGGTGTCTCCTAGTCTGTGTGTTGGGAGAGGCAGGGAGCAGCCAGTCCCCACCTGCCCTCTGGGCATGTTGGAGACCGAAGTCCACAACAGGCTGCAGTATCCCACCCCTCTCTCTGGGTCCTTGTGTGGCAGCTGTTCCACACTTTGATCATCCTGGTTGCATTTCTCTGAAGCTTTTCCAGTGGTTTGTTTTTTGTTTGTTTGGGTTTTTTTTTTCCCCTTTCTTTTCTTTTTAGAACAGAAGAGTTTCTATCCCTGTTCTCTATGTTCTTGTGGGGTTATTTTTGCTCTTCAGTCAAATTAGTGTCAAAGTTATTCCACACTTGGAAATATTTCATTTCTGGGAAAAGAATTCATTAAGTTGCCCTGGTTCATACTTTCTGCTACAAGAAAGGATTTGGTGTTCAGCAACTAGCAATGTTCATTATCAACTATGTTTTTTTCTTTGTTTTTTGTCTGTTTTGTTTTCAACTCATTCATCTTTATTCTCACACACTTCTGAAAGCATTCAAAACTGAATGAGAAAATAAATAGATTTAAATGAAAAGTGTTGGATATTACTCTGTTTTTTGGGGTTTTTTTTAAGGACTTTGGGTGCTCTTTAATTCCTTCAATTCTTTTCTAACTCCTGCTGTGTGCTGGGGTAGATATCAGTGTAAAGTGTAGCACTTGTTTGATTTTTGCATTGTTCAGCTATGTTAGTACCTCTGATGGGAGCAGCCTTTGCCTTCTGTCTCTCTGCCCCACTCACCCTCCAGTGAGTTGCAAAAGCAATACTCTACCTTTATTATTTTTTCTCTTTTTTTCTCACATCATCTGTCTTTCTCCATTTGCTCAGACAAATAAGTGATAAAAGGGAATGATGATCTGTTTAACACCACAGGAAGAAAGATGCATTATGAGACAAGAGAGACCTCTTGTTTACAGCAAGTTATTTTTGGTAATTAGCCATTTGTAGAGGAAGATGAGCCTCCGCTCGTAAAGTCAGCATGCCATAATTTAAGAGACTCTGAATGGAAGTCTTAACATTTGCCTGAATTGGAAATGTTAATTGTGTGCATTTAGAAATAAATAAATGGCCTTTTTTTTCTTTGCAGGAAGCAGACTGAACAAAGATCTGAGACATTATCTCAACCAGAGGTTTCAGAAAGGATCACCAGATCACGATCTACAGCAGACTATTAGAGATAATCTTTATCGCCATGCTGTGCCTTGTAAGTAACAAAACATTGACCTGGTGAATTACATGTACTAGAATTTCTTTTTTTTTCTTTTCCCTTTTTTTTAAAAAAAAAAAAAAAAATTTTTGGAGGCAGCCTTTATGTGGTGGCGTGCACAGCTCCAGGGGAGACTCTGTATTTGGCTTGGGCAGACTTCCATGTGTAACAGCAGATAGGGTTCAAGTAGGCTTCAAAATGGAACCAGTTCATCTCTGAACTCTGCTTTTTTTGATGACCTTTTTAAAAACAGTTGATGGTTTGATGCAGATCTGCGATGCTTACTGTGAAGAAAAAAACCCTAAAAAATAGTCTAAGGGAAGTAAATACTTCCCTTAGAAATAGTCTTCACTAATATCCTTATGGTGAATGTTTCGTTATTGCTTTGAAACATATGAATAAAAAAACAGCTTTTATTTTTATTTCCTTAGCAGAACATTATTTGTGATGCTTATTTAACTTGTTAAATTGAACAGCATTTTATGGCTGGGTGCCATTGTAGCAGGCAACTGTCACTGTTGGAAGGTCATCCTCAATTCAAGTAGGAGATAAGTAACAAGAAGTAGTGAAGCTGAGAAAGAAATGCTCTTTTTTCACTCAAAAAACAACCAGTAGGAAAACCAAGAAGTTTAGAGAGTGTAATTTTTAGAAGTTCAGAATTCTTACCCAAAATCAAACTGTCCTTGGCATTTTGGGAAGATGCACAAAGAGTGAAGAATGATCTGGTTTCGTTGCACCTCTGTTTGGCAATCCCCAGCTACCAGGAGAGCCTATGCTAAAGAAAAGCTGTTTCTGCCTGAAGGTTGAGCTGTGGAGATAATGGTGTGCCTTTCAGATCAGGCTGGCATAGGAACTAGTAAACATGTTAGTTATAGCATGCTGTGATGAACAGCAGAAATATTTTGAAGTTTTCAATCTCAACATGAATCATTGGTTGTTTATCAGAGGTTGTAGGCTTATTTAAATATTGAATAATGATGTTGCCACTCAAAAATTGGTATTTGCCAACAAATATCACATAATGGTAAGTAGGCTAATAGCTGTTTTCAATATAAGCATTGCATTCAGGAGAATTGTGTAGGATCACAGTTAAAATTGTGTGGTAGCAGTGACAAATGTTGATTCTTCAAATGGCAGATGCTGTATATCACCATTGAGTTTACTCTCATTTTATCAGTGGGAAGCATGAACTAAATTACATTGAAAGTGCTGTGCATGGACATAAAGAATAAATATGGATTATTATTTTCTATTGAACACTTCCATTTTCTATTTTGTCAACATGAAATATGATTAGTTTTCAATCATATAACTTGCCAGGCTGAAGGTTTTTTAAAGCATACTGCAGAAAGTGCCTTCTAGGAGAGCACGGGCAATGTTAGGCTCAGGAGATGCAATGTCATGATGTTAATGTCCTTCTGCTTATGCGTTATATTCCCATTTCTAAAGCAGCAAATATAGCAAATGAGTGTAAGTTCTGTGGAGGCATTTTGTGCGTTACCAAGGTTACATTTTGAAATGCTTTTCATTGATTTTTTTTTTTGGTTTTTTTTTTCCCTCTCCTCTCACTTATTGAACTTGATGATGAGCTAAGCTGCTTGGACTTGCTAAAGACTTTTGATTTAAAATTAAGAGCAGTAAAAGTGGTTCCTGCCTTTTAGAAATAGCTGGGGGAGATATAAGTTGTTGATGTATTAATAAGAACATCAGTACTTATGTTCCATTTATGAAACAAATGGAAAATCTGAGAATTTGAGTTAGTTATTGTGTGTCTCCATACTTGCTGAGTTGTATAGCAGGTAGCATTTAATTTTCTCTTCATGTCCTGTGGGGGATGGTATTAGGGGTAGCTTTTAAGAATGATGCTAATATTCATATGTGAATTTGAATGAGACTGCTGCACGCACGGTGGGTTGGGATACTTTACAGGTCTGGAGATTAATCTAGCTGTATACTCATATTTTTATTCCTTGTACACGTGACCAGTAAATCCAGAGCCCTGGACCAATCTCTAGTGCTAATGGATTATGAAGTCTTGTATTCTGAAAATGGAATTCCCTGCTGATTATGTGGTAAACACGAACAAGAACACAAGGTCACTTGGACTCAGCATGCTTGGCCTGACAGCTGCTTTTTTTTACACTAATATAAGGGCTAAATGAGGCGATAATTAGTAATGCAAAAGGGAGAAAGGCAATGTTAACTAGTTCTTCCCTGGAAATTCTAGTAAGAATCCCACGTGGTTCAGCACTGACTGGTTTGGTACGGGCGGTGAGAAAACCCAGAGGGCTTCTGTTTCCCGCACAGCCACATGCTGGTTGCATGCTTGGCTGACTCGGGAACTGAGTGAAGATGTGGCTCTAGCTTTTGTAGAAGATAGAGGTCAAGCAGAGGGGAGGAAAGATGAAGAAAGTTTGAGTAGACCTCGTTATTTCATATGACACTGACACACTGCTTAAGCGTCGTTTAGATTTTTTTTCTTTAGGAGAGTTGGCTAAGAATTTGCTTTATTTTCTGGTGAACAATGGAGGGTAAGAGAGTGGGATGATGCCAGCCCCCAAAAGGAGATATGACCATTGCCTATATGACTGACACAGGGCTGGTTTTCTGAGAGACCAAAGGACTTCATCCCTAAACATGAGAGCTGTCATAAAAAAATGAGACCTTGAAATGGACCCCAAAGTGAAGTATTATTGAAATAAGGAGATGAACCACATGGTTATTTTTGCAAGCTGAAGTTTTCCGGTGTTCCTCAGTGCCCTCTTCCCTGCCAGCATATTTCCTTCGAGTCTTGGTACCCTCAGCTCCTTGCTCCCCATTGAGCTGATTTTTTTTCTCCTGCAAAGATCTGTAGTAAACAACAGCTGTGACAAGATTCCAGGTGGCCTCCAAGTCTGGTTGTCATGCTGTTGTGAGTGCTCTGCTGTTACTATCACACCAAACCCACGAGTTTATTTACAGACCCAAAGCATTCTCCTCTGGAATTCACAACTTCAGCATCATAATCTAGGACTGAGCCAGAGTAAGGAGGAGAGGCAGGACACCTTATTTATGTATTTGGATGGTGTGTAAGTGCTTATGAAGCCGTGATTTTACAACGTACCAATCTTTGAAAGAGTTAGTGTAGTTCAGCCAATGAAGTAGCTTTTGTTTCTGCTGAAACAACTGTGTGTTACTTCCTTCAGTTCCTTCGTGATGCTCTCATTTCGTTGTTAACTGTGCTGGGTCAGAGACTTTTTTTTTTTTTGAGTATTTTTCACTTCTGCTTAAGAAAAAATCAGCAGCTTGAACTTGAGCAAAGTTATTCTCCTTATGTGTTCAGATAAATAACTGATTGAATTCCTAGCATGTAGCACTGTCAAAACTAGAAAAAAACCATCAAATGCATCATCCAGATTAGCAAGATGTTGGTCCAGTCCCTAGCTATCCCCTTTGCCTCATTTTATTTTGAAGCACCACATTTTTCCTGTTTTCTGATGTGCCTAATGAAGATCACCAGAAATAATGCTCTATTTGTGGGCTAGTTAATGGCTCCATTGAGCTTGGAGTAGTCTGTGAACTGGCAACAATTTCATGATTACTGATTGGCCATGACTGGACCAGAAGTGCTTTGATTGATGCAGAAACTGTGCCCACAGCTTCTTTCTCTTTCACTTACTCCAGCTCAGTTTTGCCAGCCTAAACACTTAAGAGCAAAAGGGCAGGTTTACCAACTGTTTGAGGCACCTTGCTGGGGCATCTTGTGGCATGTCCGAGTCCACCTCTGTCAACAGAAGTTGATGTGACTTGCATTACACATGATTTGGGGGGAGGCTGAGAGTCCATCATGTAGAGTGTGTTGACATCCTGTTGCTTTAGGTTTCAGGGAGCAGAACTCCCCCAATCAGGATTGGCATATGTGAAGATTTACTTAGTGGAAAATGTGATTAGTTGGAAGTACATGTAAGAATATATCCATTAAATAGATGTTTCCAGATAGCCTTACCTTGGGATATCTGTGCAATAGTGTTAATTGAGAAAGATATGTGATAGCAACTTACTTTAACATTATAGTGCAGCAGCGTGTCTAAACCACTGTTCACGGAAGGCTGAACAGACAGGATTATCTTCCTCGTTTTGAAATGATGGTAGAGGGCATCTGTTTAAAATAAACAAGCAGCACTGGCCATTTGTCCTGGTTGCTTATTTGCAATAACCTGACAGCAGTTTTCTTTTCAAAGTGAAAGAAGAATCAGAGGTATGATGTTATTTCCATAAAAGCTTATCTCAGCATGATTTTTTTTTTCCCTCTGAGCACACTTACTTGAGTCTCCACTTGTTTCAGACCCATGTGACATGCAGAGGCAGCTATGGAGGCTCTGGCATCTGCACATTTACTTGACAAAACTGTATACCTGGTGCAGGCATGATTGAAATGACAGATCAGTGGTCACCTCTCTATTATTGTATATTCTGCATTTATTTTATTTCAGTACTGTGCAATTCCTTTCTTTGCCAGACTTTGATCTTCAGAAGTAAAACTCCACAAAGTACAGGGAGGTGGACGAAACAGGAACAGTGTAATGGCTAGCCAAGATTTAAGTCTTAGATGTCAGCCTAGACACTATATGGCAATATTCTTTTTTTATTTTTTCCCCCCGTCTTCTTCCCAAAATTGTCTTTTAAAAACCTCAAGAGATCATCCATCATTCAACAATTGATTCACTTTCCCAAAGCAAGTACATGCCCTGGGATTAATTGGCTGGAGATTTTAACATTGGAGATTTACCGTTTTCATTTCTGTTGTTTGTTCTCTCACCTTCCCAGAGTTTGATCTGTTCCTCTGTCTTCAATTACAGAACAGTAGCTCCAACTGCTGTGGTTAGTCTTATAGGGGAGCATGGAGCCAAATGGAAAGAAATGGATAAATATCCGTAGTGTAAGCGTTGAGTGATCCGTAAGGAGGCTTAGAAGAAGAGAGCAGCACCCAGGCACCTGGCTGGCCTGAGCAACTGTCATTATTCCAAGTGATGTGCTAGTGCAAAGGAGGTCTCCTTTCTAAGGAAAACCAATAATATTGAACAAGGAAACTTCACAGTATTTTTAGGACAAACTTTAAGTGGATGTAGAAGAGCACATTGAACCTTATTATTTGGATTAAATGTTTCCATGGAAAATAGAGCTACCAAAGGGTAGTTTAGTTGCTCCAGGAGGTCGAATAAACTGCTACGTGTGTAACCATCAGCTATTGGAAGACTAGAGAGAGTAAATGGGCTGGACTGTGATGAAACTGCTGTCAAACACGAAGACTTAGGTGATTTCCCAAGAGAGCTTTTAAAGTCCTGTACCACTGGGTTCCCCATAAGTACTTCTGAACTTCAAAATGAATTGATGGAAGGGATATGCAAACCAGCTTACAGAAGGATCTTTTCCTTAGAATATTGAGTATAATAGTGTATCAGTATACTGAGAAAAACTGTTGAAGTAGAGCAGAAAGACCTTTCTGTTACAAATGTATGTGTTTCTACATGTGGGGGTATTTGAGTCACAATTTCAAGTTATTTTTAGTTACTAATTTTTATTAAGGATAAACAGAATCACTGACAGTGCACATTATTTTTCTTCACAGGCAATAAATCATCAGTTTATGTACACAAATGTTCTTTGAATTCTCAAAAGCTTTCCAGCTCTGCAGCTGTATTTGTTATCCAAGTACCTTTTGTTGCAGTTCTCTTCCTAAAGGTGTAATTCTGCTTTTGTAATGAGAAAAAGTTGCAGTGTCTATGAAATATTCATTTGAAGACGCACACTGATAAGATGATGAACAGCGGGATGATCTCTAACACACAGAAAATAATTAATTGGTTTACAAGCTTTATGTTAGGAAAAGTTTTAAATGTTTTTAAAGTAGTTTCCTTATCACGAGGGTGCAACATACAGGAACCAGCAGTATACAAAGATATTTTTCTCAAGAACATTTTATTGTGGGTTAATCGAACTCTGAAGAATTTGAGGCATATTTTCCATGCCAGCTAATGTACACACATTTACTTTTTCCTGTATTTTCAGCAGGGACTGTATTCTGAGTAAAACCAGTGGGTTTAGAAAATCCTTTTAGTTCTGTTCCAGGGAGTGCAGAATTGCAGCAGAGTCTCCTGCAGTTTTCAGGAATATAATTATTTCACATATTAGTGAACCAAATGTGTTATCACTTTTGAGAGAGAAAAATGCCCTGTTTTGAGCAACATGGTCAATATTTCCGTAGTTGAGTTGCTTTCTATATACAGTAATTTTTGTTTAATCTAGGAAACTTCAGACCTTTTTTCCATCTGCTCTGCCCTTTCAGATCAATGGTGCATTTTGTTCCAGTGGAACTATTGGGTGTTGGGTTTTTGTCGTGGTTGGTTTTTGGTTTGTTTTTGGTTTTAGGGGTTTTTTTTTTTTACTTTTGGAAATAAAAGCACTTATGATAGCAAATATTGCTCCATCTGCTTACCCATTTGTGAGGAATAGCTTTTTTGTTTTTTACTGTACACCCAGTTGGAATGGCATGAGGCACCAGAGAACAGTACAAAGCAGAAGAGCTCAGCCTTATAGGCTCTCCCATGGCACTTGCCAAAGGAAATTTGGGTAAGAAGTGTGGGAAGAGATTACACGGCTAGTTTTCTTTGTCTCCTTTGTTAGTCCCTAGTGCACTTAATTTTGCGTTTTTTCATTGCAGTTGCTTTGTACTACGGCAAAGCATCTGCGAGTGGGTATTGAGGTAGTGCAAACGTCTGTGCATGTGTTTTGAAATGTAAAGGTTGTGAGTCTCTGGGAAAGCAGAGTAAATCAGAGGTGAGAGCAGGTACTGCTGCTTAGAGGTTGCAGGGGTGGCGATGAATTACCCCACGTTATTTACTTTGAAGCTGGCTCTGTCCTGCCATAGTTTTTCATGTGACATCCCAGGATCCTGATTAGAACTTTTATGATGGCTGCAGTGTCCCAGCTTTTTATTTGATCGAGGCGGTTTGATTTCTTTTCAATCACCACCATGTATCTGTTCAAGGTTTACAGTGTATTGATTATGCTACAAGCCAAGAGAATGAGTGTTCCAGGCAAGAGGATCAGTTTAAAATGAGAAAAAAAAAAAAAATGTGTATCCATTCTTTAACCTATTCTTCCACTTACATGTGCGTTGATTCACATTTGGTGTTTCATTATCAACACCTCCTAGAAAGGTGTTGATAATTGCTCTGTAAAGGTATGTTTGTGCTTGGATCTGTTCATTTGCATAGTGGTTTCACAGTTACAAAAGTCCTGTGCTTCTTTCATCAAAGATGTTAGCACTGAAAAGAAGATCCCTGAAAATCCTATTTGTATGATATTATTCTGGTCCAGTGTGGTGCCCGTAATATAGTGTGGACAAAACCAGTGGCACTGCAGAGGAGGAAATTCCCAGTCACATATATTGCTATTGTGACAGTCTCTGAGCCCAAGAGGGCAATGGCAGATACCCTGATGGTTTGATGGGGATGCAGATGTGCTACGTTTCATCTTCAAACAATTATCCTTTTATTAACATGACCATGCTTCTTCACATAGAATGTGCTGTATTTGTCCTCTAAATCCTTTCTCTCTTTATTTCAGCAGAGAGGAGATTAGCCATGTAATCATTTATAAAGCTGTTTAGATTCTGCTAGCTGGTTTTCTTTGGGGAGAGTCATACCCAGTACCTCTACTAGGAATAACTGTAAATTAATCTTCATTTATTTCCTTCCCCCCCACCCCCAGTGAATAAGAAGGTAGCAAAAAAATAGAACAAATATTCCTAGTTCTGTCCCTATTGAAGGAGAAATAAATCTTTCCTATTAGTCATAAAGGGGTAGATGAATCCTTTTTTTATAATGTCCTCTTGAATAATTAGAGCTTTGAGTTATGAAGCCAAGATTCCTGGGTCATTGCCAGAACAGATTTGTTTAAGGGGGACACTAGTTCCTTGAATTCCTTTTAAAGGGCTTTGTAGTGTCCCAGGCTGCTCTTAATTAGTGATTTAAGAGGGAATACATCTGTTGCACTGAGGATTGTGAAAATTATTATTTAAATGGCAATGTTTAATAAATGGCTCTTTGAAAGGCTAATGTGTCTTCAGAATGAGACGTGTATTACAGAGTCATCAGGTGGATAGTGATCTAGCAGTTCTCCTTGCAGGGTCTTTTTGGAGCTGAAGATGGAGAACATCAAAGACCCTTGGAAGTGTCATCTGCCATTGAATTATATGTTATACTTCATCATTCATTCACTACCTGCACTTTTTAAACTTCAGGTTTAACACTTCATGTACTAGGGAAAAAACAGTAGACAAATGCCAATGTTGATAAAAGAAGGTCTGTAGGAAGAAGCAGTATCACTTAGTAGAAAAATAGATAATATTTCATTTTTATCTCAAACTATCATGGCAACTCAAATCCTGCCACTGCAGTATGGATTTTTCTGCCACATTTAAAGCTACCTAATGGGAGATTATCATATGCTAAAAATATGCAGGTAATCTTTGCTGTTAGAGGAATTTGAACTGGCATCCCTCAGAACTGAGGGGCTAGGGCAGGTGACAGAGGAAGGAGTAACTCCAAATAAAGAAGCTGCTGCTTTTAGCAAACTCTTCCTTGAATACACAAGGAGATGGATATTTATAAATGCATTACCATCTCCTACAGTTCACAAGTCTTTAGTAATCAAAAACTTGAAATTGAATATTTTGACTCTTTTCATTTACCTCAAGTTTTTGAGCCCTTACTGCCATCTTCTTTCATGTTTTTCTAGGGCGTGGGGTTTTGGTGTTTTGTTTTTTTCAGAGGGGGCTGATACAGGAGCTGAAAATGTACTTGAATAATGAGGTTACTCTCAGCTCTCCTAAATCCAAGTTTGTAAGGTATTGAGAAAAGCAGCAAGTGTTGCAAGACGTACCAGGGAGTTGAGGAAAACCCGGCAGGACACTAAGTGGTAGTGCAGAAGTGGGAAGGCTGAACCCAGTTCTTTCAGGAAAGTAAACATCCCATAATATTCATTAATATCTTTCCCATTTTTGCATTCCCATAATTTTACATATATAATTTGCTATCTCAGCCTTCTGCAATCCTCTCTGCAAAACACACCCAGTGTTTTTTAGAAGGGAATGATAGAGATACTATAGTGCTGCTTTGGTGTAACTAACCACGCTGGAGAACCACATTGACAGACATTCTGTAAATTGTCCACATTACAGAACATTGATGATACCATTAAAATGGTAAATTTAATATTATACTAGTATTAGATTTCTCCCTCATTAACTCTGATCTGATAAACAACCTCCGGCATATTTTGAAGGTAACAGTCACCTTATGATCACTATTGTTACCCTCTATCCGGCATTTCAAGCTCCTATAGATTTATAGTTGTTCTCTCATCTAACCTGTACTTACTCCTTTATTTTTTTTTTCTTTGAACTTGTGCTTACAAGCAGACCCTTTCCTAGAGGGCCCTGGGCATGCAATTAATGCTTCACAGCAAAAATAGTAATCCTAAATTCCATTCCTGAGATTTAGGACAAAATGGATTTTAGAGAACAGAATGAACCCAACGTTGAGGCGAGCACGATGCAGCCCTGCAGAGGTGTTTTAGTACTGGGCGCTTTGTCAGGGTTGGCACAGGGTAATGCTGGTAGCAGTGCTCGTGTTCTCGGTTGTCACAAACCAAGAGCAGCCTCTGGAAAATCTTGCTGGAGATGTAGGAGGTGAAGAGGGGGCTAAGCAGGGGCTGTGATGGGTGTTGGGTACAGCACTGCCAGGCAGAGCAACCCTGCCGCAGTACGCCTGGGAGCTGGAAAAGCTGAAGAAACTGGTTTCAGCTCTGACTGTCCAGCAGAGACAATTTCCACTCTCAAAGGTTAATGCTCGAGCAGCAAAACCGTGAGCCTCAGCTTAACAAAGTAACCTTAGCTCCTCTCAACTGGCAGGGAGGCTTCTGTGGAGGTATGGCTTGCCTCCTTGTTTTCCTAAGTGAGTCATGGTTTAATTAGAGCGCTGTCTCGAGGAGGAGGTGGTTGTTATACATCACCTATCAGAATGTAAAAGTGGAAAGCGACGCTGAAACGCTGACCCTTAATCTGAAGTGCACCATCTGTGTTTTATTTCCACATCTTGCTGAGTTTACAGTTATTTGAATTCACAGTTTGTTCCCCATTTGCTGTTCCCACATGGTAAGTGAATTGGATCCAAAATGTAATGATGAAAGATTGAGAAGTCTGTTGGAGAAGTTTGTTCCTACCTACAAGAGTGCTCTATCTCACACTTCTTCTACCCTGCGAGTTAAATCCCAGCTGTAAAATCTTGTCTCAAGATGGTCTTCTTTCATGATGGGAAGTTGGGGTTACCGTAAGGACAAGGACTTCTTTCCCTGTCCTGAAGTGATTTATGGTTTGCTTTTGACTTTCTGCTCAAAGGTAGAGAGTTCTCTCACATCTGACAGAGTATTTGCTTTACTGTTCCTGTAAATTTGTGTGGATGATTATCTGGTGGTGCTTGGCATTGGAGCACCACTCTTACTTAATATTTTTTTAATTTGTTAGTATGAGCCAAAGTGCTTGATGCTAAAATAAGAATGGGTATAATATAATGAAGGGAGCTGTAATTACGACTGTAACATGGTTTTCATGGTGCAACTTTGGATTACTTCAGTTTTAGAATAGGCAAGCAGCTCAAAACCAGGTTGAATTTCATTTTTTTTCTCCTTTGTTTCTATTTTTTCTACTGACAGCAACCGTTTTCTTAAGACATAACTAACTGTAAAAAAAGATATAAAATTTAAACATGTCATATTTCAAAAGCAAGCCATCAAAATGCTGAAGGCTGTATAAACTTAAATACCTTCTTTGGCTTTTGCTGTAGACCACACAAGCTCTGAGAAATTGATTACTCTGGTGCTCGAAGGGGCTTTCATGATACAGAAACAGAGGTTTGCATTGAATTTCTTTCTTTGTGTGTGGGACTCTTTTTGGAAAGAGAAAAAGCCTTTAAACCCCAGATTAAAAATAAGTCATTTCATTGTTTCCTTTTTCTCCCCTTCTAAATCTTATGAAAGAGTTTTCATAAATGATTGGGGAGCTGCATCTCTGAATAAATGTGAAATAAAAGGCACCATTTCTTTTTTTAATAAAGAGGCTTTTTTCTGGAATGTCCCATTTAGGTGCTGCCTTATTGAAGTATCATCTGGTGAGAGGGTTGCAGTCTGGTTTGTGCAGATTTTTTTATTTTGTGGACATGAAGAGGAGGGGTGAGAAATTAAGAGTTATTTATTTTCATATAGCAGCCTTCAAATTTACTGTATCCAGTACTCTAAACCCATCATTATCACAGGCTTTGGACTTCCCATGGGGACTGTGAGCTGACCAGACACATACCCGAAAAACAGCCTAAGACTCAATGAAGCTGTTGCTGAAAGAGCAGGAAGATGAATCTTGAGCAAAGAATTTTTATCTCTTCTTTTTAAACAAGAGATCCATAATGGGCCAACACCATGGGCCAGATGGTGTTTTCATGAAAATATGTATGTCCTATAAGATTAAATAGGTTTTATAAATTTATAAGCAGGCCATTCTCCTGTTTGTGTGTGGCCATTTCTCTTATAAATGTAACATAAGGCTTGCTGAGTTTTGATGGCATTTTGCCCCTACCCAGTTCAAACACTTTTGGGGATCAGGTACTTTGTCAAGAGCAGCCGCTGTATTTGTGCTGTTGGGTTTGGTCATGGAATAGAGATTGGCTCTTTCCCTATATTGCCTGGCCCTCGCACACACGTGTTGTAAACTTGTGAGCTGTTGCCCACGCCCACACCTGCACCAAGCTGCTTTGCAAGTGCTGGCTGTGAGCTGGTGTGGTTCAAAACGTTTGCTTGTTAGAGCAGCAGCAGTGGGTCCTGTCCCCATGGGAGCAGGTGACCAGGGGTGGCCTCACAGCACCCTGTGTACACCCCACCAGCACCTCCTGCATGTTCCTTGGGATCCACACATCCCAGCTTTCCTTGGTGAAGCTGCATGAGCCCCGGTGAAGCAGCTGTTGAGCTGCGGAGGAGCAGGTTTCCTTGTGAGGCTGGAGTCCCCTGGGATTTCAGTACCGCGTCTAAGCAATCCTGTCCTGTGAGATATGTGGAAAGCATCCAAGACGGACACCTGCTGGCTCTGAAGCAGTCAAGTGCTTTTCCAAAATATCTTTGGCCCCTGTTCTCTATGTTTACTTCTAAAAAGACACAGACATGTGTTGGCTGGAAAAGAAAGGGGGGGAAAAAAAAAAAAATCATTGCTACTGTCACTGAAATTCCCTGCAGATTTAAAAGGAAGATGAAAGTTGGTACTTTAAGAGAAACTGAAAGCATAAAACAGAAAGATGCTCTGTATTCTGCCTGATTGCTTGCAAAAATGAGCCTTGTATCTCCTACAGAGAGAGAGACAGAGCTAGAAATACATATTTGCATAGTTCCCCCATTCTCATGCCTTGCAAACTAGGACAATACCATTTTGCACTTCCCTGGGCATATTCTCAAACCGCAGCTCAGCAAAGGTGATAGAGAAATAAAAAGGGTGAGGGAGAAAGAAGAGAGGGGGGAAAATTCTGCCTCGTGGTATTTCAGATCTCCAGCATACACAGGTGCTTTTTAATCCCCCTGGCCTACATATTCCCCAGCCCCTAGGAATAGAGGAGTCGTGATGTAATGCTCTTTTCCTCACACTCCCAGCTTAAATACAGATGGAAATTGTTGTCATGTGTTAGAAATGTCACCAATAATATAAAAGGCAGGCTTCTGCATTCTCCCTTTTGCACTGTCAGCTGCTGCTGCCAGCTTATTCTTCCCTCTCAAACCTATTGTCATGTGGCAGAAACCCTGATGTAAGTAAGCCCTGTCCTCCCCCTGCTTATGATCCCTGCATTTTTTATTCCCCTCTGCTGCAGTGCTGAGGATCATTACATACCACGACTTAAAGACAAGACCTCACAAAGGAAGGATTAATCTTGTATTTGTGCTTGAATTTCGAAGGACTCAGGCAAGTGAGAACGTTCTGTTGTATTCTCTCTGTTTTTTGTCTTTCCTAGATGCTAAGGGAAGAACTGAAAAGCGGTAAATGTGCTAAGCTAGGTCTGTGTTTACGGAGCGAACCCAGCGGTTCCTCAGCCGCAGGTTGTGTCTGGAAGGAGGAGAGCGGGTTTGAACGGGAGGCTGCGGGGTTGGGAAGGGAGCTGCGGAGCGGAGCTGCACAGCCTTCGCCCAGCCTGGGAGGACAGATGGCTAGTGCTGCTTTTTAATTCATCAAGCAGGCTTTACGTGAGGCCCGTTGGCGAGCGGGTGCGCTGCGAAAAGCGGGGTCAATGGGCACGAATAGGCTGAGATCAGGACCAGATGCCTGCCGAACAATGGGGCTTTTGAAAGAAATGCGGGAGGAAGCGTGGCGCTTGCTTTGTACTGCCTCCGCATTGCAGGTCGGAATGGGGCAGCTCCGATTTAATGAAGTGCATTCCTAAACGTGGTCGTCAGCCCGAGCTGGGAGACAAGGGGACATGTCATAAGGGGGCTTGTGGAGCCGGCGTGATGGGGGTGTCGGGGGGAGGGGGAGCGATCCACTGATGGATCGCCCCGAACAATGCAGTCTTAGTGTTGGATGGGAAAACCCATCAATACATCCCTGTGCATATTAATGCGATACAGCAGGTGTTGCTAAATGTCTGTCCCCGCATTGTCCTCCCGCGGCTCAGCCGAGGAGGGGGCAGGAAGGAGACCTCGCAAGGCACGCACTCATCTGGGGTAGAAATGTAGCTGCTCCCCAGACGGCCGCGCATGCCGAAAGTAAAGTAGGAGGCGAGAATTGGCGCGTGTTTCCGCTCCTGGGGTTGCAGCGTGGGGCAAGGTGCTGGCTGCTGTGAGCTGAGCTGGGCAGTGGTGCCCTGTGCTGGCTCTGGCAAGCAGGAGTGGGGCTGGCTCAGAGACACTGGTCACATCTTAAAGGCATGGCAGGGCCAGGAGGGTCCTTTTTTCTGCAAAACAACCGCTCAACTAAGCAGGTGTGAGAGCTGGGAGTGAACCTCCCAAGAAATGGCTGGGTCACCAGGGCAGAGGGCAAGGATGGAAAAGGCAAAGACAGTGTCTCAGTTGAAATTCGGCAGTGAGAGAGTTAAAAAGGGCATGGTTTTTTTTCAGCTTCTCCAGAAATAACATCAATTGTGAATGAGTCGCAGAAGCTATGTGTGAATTGTGATAAACAAGGTGTACAACATGTATAAAACCAACCAAAATCTCTTGTTTCTGCATTTGTGCATATGCACTGGCTGGATATACCCCTCCTGAAGATACTTTTCTGTGTAATAAAAGTAACATCCCTAAATACTTAGAGCCCTGTTAGCCAGTGTAATTTCTGAAGGCTTTGGGGAGAGGAGTGTACATAGCCTGTCATTACTCTATGTGTTTCTTAATAAAAAGACACCCATTTAATTGCTGCCATTGTGTTGTCTGCTCCTCTTGTGATTTGTGACATGCTATACTGTATTTGTCAGCAGAATGAAAGGGGTCTTTGTTCCTTATTCGTATTACAGCACACTGCATCTCTCAGTGTAAATGGAATATTTGCCTTTAGAGCTAACTTAGCTGCTGATCTGTGCCCGCTGTTACACCAGGAAGGGTTTCTGGTTTTTTTTCCCCAGGAGTTTCAGAGGAATTTGTAGGCAAGGCTTGTATTATTTATTTATTTTTACATATCAGTATGTTAATGGTGATGAAGAGTGATCAGCTTCATTTGCTCACGGGACAGGTAAAGCGTGGCCGGTGGCTGCAGCAGCTTCGCATATTGCGGCTGCCTTTCCATGTATCCCTTGTCTGTGCGTGAACAGCCAAGTCAACCATGAACTAGGATTTAGTCCTTCTGCACCTTCTGTCATTTACTGCTGTGTAAACTGCCAAGAAAAGTTGAGAAAAATAAAACAAGAGTCTCTATTACAGACAAGCTTGTGTGCCTATTCAAAGGTTGGCCAAGACCATGGGTTAATCAAGGCAGTTCCTGAACAGCCAGCTATGATGGTGACTATCTAGGGGTGCCAGTAGCACTTCTACAGAGGTTTTCAGCCACTGGTGCTGAGTGTGTGTGGGTTATGTTACAGTACCTTCTAACATCAACAGCATTAGCAGTTGCTATCTATTTACTGTCCTTTTCATGCTCTAGGTATTTGGTATCAGTCTGTGTGCATGTAAATAGGGATGGTTTACAAATGTAGTGGCTAGAATTGGTAGCCAAAAAGGATCCAAATTTAAGGCAATGCTTGCCCAGATGATTAATAAGACTTCTAACACATTTACATTGTATGAATGCATGGAACTTGTCTTTAAATTGAACTACCAGGTTCAGCAGCTTGAGCTTTATGTTGTTAATTGTGCTTACCTTCTCTTCTGCAGTGCACAAGGGAAAATGGGCAAAATGCAAAGCCTAGCTGAGTTGCAAGAGGCTATGGTCTTTTGTGAGTGGCCTTTCTGTCTGGCTCAGGAAAGGGACAGATTATGAACCTGTTGCTTGTTCATGTGAGGCTCCTCCTGCAATGTGGGAAACTGCATCGAGGAGTAACTTGCTCTGGAGAGAGCAAGGATTCGCTCAGTGGTGCAGAAGAGCAGGGAGTGTTTTCTCCCTTGCCAGCTTGTTTCCACTCATCATTGCCTACTGCTAGCTCCTGTCAGATGGAAGCAGTGATGGATCCATGTAGATCCAAGAATGATGCTTTACTTCCTTCTGGGAAACTGCTACAGAGCTGGCAAGGAAGAGCACAGGCAGCTGCTCAGGGTGCACTTCAGCTCCTTGCTGTTGAAGTGTTGCAGAACCAGATTTTGCTATAACAGCAATAAGCCTTTCCCAGTTAAATTTCTTTATTTTTTTATACACTCTTCTAATGCAGGTAATCCAACTTGCAATTTGAAGCTTGGAGTAGCCCTTTTGTCATTATTGACAACCCCTAGCACAAGTAAGGCTGTCATAGCAGTCAAAGTGTTGCAGAAGGAAAAAAATCGACAGTGAAAGCCATTAATTCAGCAACAGAAGCTGATTAAATTGTGCTGGGTTCTTGACTCTGCATCTGACAGTAATAATATGTACTCTGTGTTTCAGTCATTTAAAAGTTCATACGCTGCAGGTAAGGCTCTTGCCTGCACTTTGATGCTTCTGTATAGATGCCTTTCTGACAGCTTTCCACCTCTTCCAATGCACTGAGTCTTTAAATGGTTACCCAAGAAATGTTGCTGAAATTAATGCACATTAAGTCATTTTGGCCAAGAGATGCTGGATGCTGTGGTGTTCAATAAAACTTATTCAAAATGTAGTGCTATTTTCAGTCAAATTCTGCTAAATCCTGTCCTGAAATCCTCAGAATCTTTTGCTCTTGAATATTCTGGTAAGCATGATGACTGGTTCACTGTGTTAATCCTATATGGTCTTTCTGTCTGCAAGCTAATCCTGAGCTGTCGTTGCTGTTCTGCACACATGAGTACGAATTATTTTTCCCCTCTCTCCTTAATGATATCCACTAGAATTCCAGCTGACTACTAGCAGATAACAAATCAAACGCTCTACTCTTCCTTTTTCTCCTCCTTAAGTATGAGAGTTGAGTTCCTTCTACTTGAAAAACAAAACCTGGAGAAGTAGGAAAAATGTCCTTGGTCTGTTGCGCTCTATCTGAAGGCACACGCTGGCTCTGCCTCTGTGCAGGATGTCTTCAGGAATTGCAGCTGTAGACAAATCTGGAAAAAAAAGACATGTTTAAAGCAAGTTTCTGAATTCACATAGATTTGACAGAATTTCTGTCACAACTTCTCATTAGAGATGAAGCTAGTAGTGATGGCTATACTGTTCCACTAAAATAAAGTTACTGAATTTTCCTAGGTTTCCCTTGCTCAGTGAAATCAAGGGAGGAACAGTGATTTTTATTTTTAATGGTTGGTTGGTTTTTGTTTGTGGTTTGTTTTTTTTTGGTTTTTTTTTTAAAAGCTGGACCTACCTGTTGAAGATGTACTTTGGCAAAATCTATCCCTTTCTGGTGGAAAAAACTTTTCCTTTGGGACTGTTAGTATCACCTTAAAATTAATAGTTGACCATGTTTCAGATTTAGTAGAAAAACTTATGTAAGGAAGGGTGATAGTTCAACCTTGAGTTGATTCCCCCAATCCCCACTGATATCACTCATGGGACAGACAGTGTATCTTCTTAAAGTAAGATTAGTATATTTGCATAAAATATTTTCATATCAATATGCCCTATATTGGCATGGTTGCGTGGAATGTGTATATTTGGCACGTGTGTGTAACAGAAATGCTCACATTTGCATTTAACTGGTGACGTCAAAATGTCACGAACAGGAGCATCCACCGTAACTTAAGTAAAACTTTTTCTTTAAAATTGCGTAATATTTAGTTGATGTAAAATGTCATAAGCACCCACATTTTTCCTTGGAAGATATTGAATATTTTTTTTTCCTTTTAAATAGGCTTTCAAAGGTTTCATTAAGAAAATGAAATCCAAGAAGAAAAATAATTGACCCAGCTTTTTGAGGCCAATGGGGGAAAATTCCCAACAAAATCATGTAAAGTCAGCCCTAAGTGAGCTGTGGCTGAATGAGTTGTTTATGTATTATCTTAAAATTTTCAGTATTGAAATATGGAAAAATTAATAAGTTAATAATATGCTCCTGTCAGCAATTGAAATATGACTGTGGATATCGCTTACCATAGTGAAAAGCAGCTCGTTGCTTTCCCTCCCAGACAGAGGTAGTGTCCCACCTGGAATCATCAGTGTTACTTAGTGCATTTGCCTAAGGAAACTCTTGGTCCATTGTAGATTGGAAATTTGAATTTGTTTGGGGTTTTTTTTGTTTGTTTGGGGTTTTTTTGTGTGTGTGTGTCTTTTCATTAAGGTACAACACTGCTTTTTAATGCATTTGAAGATAAGATGAGAATGAGGCACACAGAAAATAAAAGCTCGGAAAGAGCGCTGTTACTGAAATAATAGTGTATTAGGAAAAACTTAAAATTGCTCCTCTCTTTTCCCATGTTTGCACCCTCTCTGGGTACAAGTTTCACTCAAAGCTTTGTGGGTTTATTGCTAGCATTGAGAACACTCTGATGTTGATTTTTTTCTTTTTTTACATTAATTTAAATGAATGGAGAGCAGGTTGAATAACAGTGGTGTGGAAGGTGCTATTGGAAATGCACGCTTTGTCAGCACTGCGGTGGTGATTAATAGTGTGTCATTTCTTTGATGGTGTGCTAACAATTCGGCACCAGAATGCCAGCCCTTGATAAAGGTGAGGAAGTGTCTTGGGAAAGAAAAAATAGTCTCTTCTTCCCCTCTTTCTTACACGGACCACAAAAAGAGCCTGAGGCTTGAGACATCCCCTGAGGCTTGGGCTGTCTGAGGAACCCAAGCGCTTTTCTTTAGCAGAGGCTGGGAATGGGCCATGGCAGAGCAAGCTGCCTGAACAGTGGTACAGGAGTGGTTGGTTAAAGATGTGGTTTGAATGTAGTTTAGCTGACAAGTGATAGCGTCCTGGTGTTGAGAAGGCAATATTTTAACGTGATAATCTGTCATCCTAAACTCTTAAGGGAAATCAAGGGTTTTATCACATTCAGATGCATGAGTTAAAACTGTCCTTTCCCTTTTCTACATAAAGACTTTAATTTTATAATTTATTTATTTATTTCTGGTGAAGATGAACTCAACTCATTTTGAGTCCTAATCAGGAAATGATTCAGATTCTGTGCTCATTAAATCCTTCCCTTCACTCCTGGGACTGCCAGCGAGGATGTCGCATATTACCTGCTGATGAGATGATGTTTTTGTGAAGGAGATGAATGCCCCAGAAAGTATTCTCATGGTGACAAACCACTGGGAAACTGGAAAGGGTCTAGAAAGCCACAGGGAGGCTGGAATTTGAGTGCTTGAGCTCACTTTATCCTCAGTCTGTTAAGCAGCTGTTTACCCATTGGGGACAATTCATCTTTAGTCGTGTGTGATTTGGGGGACATGAAGGCTGAGCCCTGCTGTTCTCATTATCTGAAGTTTTAGATTTTCTTTGGGTTATTAGGGTACAGCGCAGAGCATTTGATTCCCCTTATCACTCCTTTAGTCATCGTTTGATTGGATGGATCCTTTTCAATTTTTTTCCATTTTTCTCTTTCTCATATGTCATGTATTCTATTGTTTTATTAGTTCAGTGGCCTTTTTGGGTCATTGCAGTCGAAGTATTCTGACTTTTATAAAGATCTTGGTGACTAAATATTAGTGACCTCTATTCATCTTCCTTGTGCTTCTCCAAGACAGTGCAGTCTGATTTTGAGCTGCCCTATGCTACAGTATCAGTGAGTTAATTGCATGGTGAATCAAAAGCCATTTCTTCTGTGCAGCTGAAGGTATTCTTTCCGTACATCATGCTGCTGAGTTTCTGCTTCAGTGTTTGGGTAAATAGAATCCCTACAAAAGAGGTGGAGAGAAAGTAGCCTGTGGAACTCTGCCAGCCTAAGTAAAATAAAGAAATGTACCGTGACACAATTAAAAATATATTGTTGGATTCAGGAGAGTCCTAGGAAAGACTAACGAGCTAAGCACGATTGACTTGAATTTCCAAATTATATAAGAGGAAATGGAAAAGTTAACATTAAGTTCATTAGGGAACTTGTTATACCAGCAGAAGTCTCTTTGGAAAATTCAGCCTTGTATTGGTAGGCTTGTATTTCAGTGGTGCTCAGTGACAGGACAAGGGGTAACGTAACAGGCATGAACTGAAACACAGGAAGTTCCATCTGAAGATGAGGAAAAACTTCTTCATTGTGAGGGTAACAGAGCACTGGGACAGGCTGCCCAGATAGGTTGTGGAGTGTCCATCTGGAGATGTTCAGAACCCGCCTGGGCGCTTTCCTGTGCAACCTGGTGTAGGGAACCTGCTTTGGCAGGGGGGTTGGTCTGGATGATCTCCAGAGGTCCCTTCCAGCCCCTACGATTCTGTATTTTGGGGCATTCCTTCTTGGGCACTGTCTGTGAGGCATTTCTCCAGCTCAGACTCTGCTTCTTGGTCAGAGCTGAATAGATGTGAATCTGAGGAGAATTTGGAGTTCCAAGATTAGAGAAACTCAGAATTTAGGCTGCCATAATTAGACTATTTTAGGTATTATGTTCTGCCATTATCTGGGCAAGTCTTGTCAAATAGACATGTGTAACATAAGAGCTTTTCTCTTGCTCAGACTTGCTTTCTGCTTCTGGTAACCCTCTGCCTCATTTGTTATTCTCTGCTGTACACTAAGTGAAATGAGGAAAGGGTTTTATAAGTGAAATAATCGTGTTCAACATCAGGATGGAAAATTCTTGAGAAATATCTGCATTCACAAAGAGAAACAAAAACTGTTCAAGCAACCTGGACTGTGGCCTTTGGTAGCTCTGAAGTACTTAATTTGGGAGACTGTATTTTTAGCAGGCATTTTCTTCTGTATGAGGTTGTAGGCTTTTAAAAAAGGCAGGGGTGAGCAGAGTCCCGAAACTGAGAGCAAGCTGTTAAGGAGAGGCAGAGAACAACTGGGGCAGATTTCATCCACAATACATAAAGTTTGGGAAACTTTGAAATGGGAGTGACTGAAAGCAGCAGCTTGTAATGGCATGTGTGAAACCAGCTTTTCAGGTGTTGCTGCTGGCTGCACCTGACACAAAGCTTAAATTTTTAAGCAAAGGGAGATTTTAATGCTGCCCAAATGTTGCTTTTATATGTAGAACTCTTTGCATCTCTAGCTGCAAAATAGCATGCTGTCACCGTGGGGGAATCTTTAAATTGAAGGACCTTCTCTAATAAAAGGTCTGCTGCACTGTAAAGGAGATACTAGGGTTGTATCATCTTGAAGGGCAAGCTGGTAAATGAGATGTTATTATCTCAGTGTGTTCTTTTAGTAAAATATTTAAAAGTGGCTCACTCCTGGTGAATTACCTGCTGACCTGATCCTCTAGCAGCCTTATTAAATAGTTGCCTGTTGTAACATTCTTTGTGAAGTTAAAGCATGTCCCACTGCACTAAGCACTGTTTCAGATATCCCCATTATAACAAAAAGTCTTTATATAGTAATAGTGCAAGCCGATGGCTCTCATGGGTGCTTCCGTAATGAGGTTTTATGGTAACTGTTCTCTGATCCCTTTTCTCCTTTTACCAGTGTATCAAATTTACTCAATTTCTCTCCATATTCATAGAGCTTAACAAGTTTGCTCTTCTAACTTCTTTGCTGTTCCAAACACCACCACTTCTGATACGGAATGAATTTACCAAAACAAATGGTGGCATAAAATTAAGGGTGTCTTAGCACAATTGCTTGGGCTGGCATGGCTTAATGAGCTTCTGCTCATCAGCTGAGCTGCTGTAGCTAGCCATGTGTGCACTCCTCGCCCTGAGCAAATGCAAAATGGAGTGACTTAGTTTAAAATCTTCAACTTTTGCTATTTAAAAGCTCATCCTCTGTTTGAGTATGGGGCTGCTCTGATACTGTTACATGGCCAGTGGTAACTTGATTTCTTTTTGGTCATCTGTCTATAACTTGAGAAGAGTTTTTAAAAGCAAATAATTATTTCTATTCACCATATGGCTGCCCTTGCTGGTGCTGCTTGAGGTTTGCAGTTATGTTACAGCAACAGAAATAATAAGGATGTGACCAGCACCTGAACAAACAATTGCACTTGTGCCATAGGCTTTGAAACTATATTCCTTGGATATTCTTGGGTGGAGTGGAAGAAATCTTAAACTCCTTTGATGTCTTTCCTGACCTCATATCTAATTACATTATTTTTTGATAGCTTCCCTCAGGAGTTCCTTATTTTAAATGCATTTTATAAATACACATTCAAATGAGCCTGACACTATTAATTTTTGTAGTCTAGTTATTTTATATTGCTGACCATCCCTTTGGTACTTGAACCTCTTCCTGCAGTCTTCAGCGTACTTGAACTTCTGTCCTGTCCTCACTGAAATAGAAAGCATGATTGGGTTAAAACCTTCTGACTTTTAATCCCTTGACTCATACACTGTCTCCCTGTTTGACTATATTTGGTTTTATTCTGATGCACCTAGGCAATAAGAAACAGGTGCTCAGAGCCTGCCAGTTCTGGTTCTGTGATTTGTACCAGTCAAGCTTGCCAAATCTCATCTTTATTGCATTGAGACTTGTGTCAGCGAGTGTTGGCAGCACACAGTGGGAGCTGGTGGTCTGGACCACAGCTTTGTGTTGGGCCAACAGGTAGGCTGATGGGCATCTCCTAGCTGTGTGTTCTCTGGGAGCTTCCTGTCCTTGTCACTGGCCACTTTCATCTTTGCATGCTCCAAAAGACAGGGGAATTGAGAAAATGACCCACCCTGAGATACCACAAGCTCTGTTAATAGGAGAGTGTTATGGCTGGGTGCAGTGATTTATCTTTTGCATATGCTTCCACAGTTTATCCCAATCTAGAGAATTATTTTTGACCTCTGAAGAGCTACTTTGATAGGTGTCAGCTATGTTTCAAGAAAAAAAGAAGAGGGGGGGGGGGAAAAAGTAAATCTCAATGTTACATGAGGCAACAGCAAGGAATAATCCTGCTTTCTGAAAAAAGGCTGCAGGAGGTGGTGTGGCTGCTCCTTTGGTCTCTGCTGCTGTTTGATAGAGCCTACAGACTGCCCAAACTCTGTGCAGCAGTAGGATGAAACAGCTCCTGTATTCAAAGCTTCTCTAGGTTCAAGCCTTATTAAAAAAAGGTTAGTTGGGCTCTGCTTGCAAGCCAACGCGTACCACAGTACTGACTGTGAGGTCCGATACCATCTCAGTAATTAACTGCCGGCATCCTACAGCATAGTGGGCTTAATAGGCTGTCAGCAGCTTAAATGCCACCTGATATTAAATTTATCAATCTAACTTTTTCAGCATTCTACAGCTGACCCACAGTAACAATGACCACAGCAAGTTTTGTATAGACGGTGCTACTGCACAGGCACTGCTTGGTTGCTTTAATTGCTGATCTGTTATCTTCCTCAAAAGACAGGAGGAGCGAAGGAGAAGGTAGCACTACACTTAAGGCAGGTTTTTGCCCAGCTCCCAGCAGTCCATTCCATTTTCTAGTAGACTTTTTGAGTTTCCAGTGCATTAGGCTGTGATGACCAGGAAGTTAGCTGTGTCCCCTGGGCAATGTGGGGGGAATAGCAGGCCAACCTACAAACCCTGGGTCTGACTGTGATGGAGATGCCCTACGAGTGCCTGCAGCGGGTGCACGGGGTGTTGGGAGCCGGCTGCATGAGCAGGTCCCACACGGGGCACTCACAGCTGCTGCTGAACTGCCCACAGCAACAGCTACCTGCTTCTTTGTTGGCTTTTTTGCCCAAGTGGCCCAGCTACTGCAAGGAACAGGGCAAGAGTGAATGGTCAGGAGGTGGGAGAAGACCTGGGGCTTGGATTTGCTTGTGCTGCTGTGGAGCTGCACCCTTATTGACTGTTCTTTGGGGTAAAAACCTCCATTATTTGGTATTATGTAGAGGACGTGGTACTGTAGGGTCCTAACTGTATTAGAGTTCCTCGTGCCTGCCCAAAATACAAATAATGGTGAGAATTCATCCTTCTCTACCTTATTTTCTCCCGTTGTAAGTTGAGGCTAGTGATAACTCCTTTTTTTTAAAGCTGTATGGGATCAGTGGGTGAAAAGCACTATGTAATTATTAAAGTACAGCTTTTATGGTGCTGCCTTTACAAGGAGGGGAAGAAAATATATTCACTTGGCAAAATACTGTGTTGTAGATGGAGTTTTGGAAATCTGACTTTCATTGTTAAAGCTAAAATTAAAAAGGCCAGTTCTGCTGTATATTCTCATACCAGAACCAAGCCTTTGTTGAGGCTGCATAGAAGCTTTCTGCACTGCTGGAAATGTATAAAAAAGAAAAAAAGAAGAGCAAACTGAAACAAAAGAAGAGCTGGTCAAAAATAAAATGAAGTAATGCCAGTGATGCTTCCAAGTGCCACTTGTCTGTCTTTGGGACTCAGAGCTGCTTAGGCAATTTAACATTGAGTTCTAAGTGATGTATATGCTTCTGGCCACATCATTTTCATGGCCATTAAGTTCAAATGCTTGTCTATTTTCTGAGATAAAAGAAGTGAGAGCTCTCTCCAAAGAAGAGTCTTGCAAATTCTGAAGCAGCTATGCTGCATGCAGTTTGCCTGGGAACTGTATCTCAAAATACCATTTTTACCTACTTTGAACAGGGCAGAGGCTGATATGAATGCCTCATTGTTTTTTCTTGAGATTGTTTCCCCAGAAAATATCTTTCAAAATATTTATTTTTTGTAAATGCATCCATATAATTATAGGTAAAGGCTAATTTAAGTCTCTGAATATTGTACTGTTAAATGGAACCTGAGTGGTTTAATAACAAAATGGGACTTCATGTTTAAAACATGCTTATGTGCTTTTTATGTTTTTAAAATAGATTCAGTAGCTAATCATCACCTAAATTGCCTTTCCTAAATAACATGTCATATTAGATAGTCTAATGATTTATTTGAAAAATGGGAAGCAAAAATGCTACTGCATTGGGTCAAGACTGCAATATTGAAGTTAAAAAGAAGACAAAAAATGACACATTTGTCTGCCCATGGGCATTCAGTCTCACTGAGCTCATGGATTTGCTGATCACCAGAATGCTAGAAAGTTAATGAATTTGACTAATTCATTGAAAAATCTCAAAAAATGTAATGAAAGCTAACAAAGCTGTATTTTTTTGTAGCTACATCCAAACTTCAAGATGGAATTCTTGCTCAGAACACCACAGGGTGTTATCAATAACCAGACCTTAATTTCCAGTTAAAGCCTATCTGTGTGCAGATTTTTGGAAAGTGAGAGGGGTAAACCCATGACATTGTACCACAATGGGTTCATCCAAATCATGAAAACAAAAAGCTGTGAAAGTCAGTTCTTTCAGTCTCAAAATCAATAAAAGCAAAGTATTTCATGGCAAAAGTCTGCTTTCCCGTGCATTGGGCCAAGTTGTTCACGCTCACCATTTATATTTTCTTTGTGATATCAGATGTGGCTAGATCAAACAGCAAACAACTCTGTCCATTACCCAGCTGGAAAAAACGAATACATTGCAATATACAGCTCAGCTAGTATTCATATGGTTAGCCCACATGATAATGATTTAAATTATCATAATGCTGTTCTTTTTATAAGATGGAATAAAAATGAAAAAAAAAAAAAGTTACTTGGTAGGCTTACGAGTTGCCAAAGTTTTCAGAGTTCTTTTGCTGTGTAACTGTTTAGAAGTTCCTCTGAAATCAGATGAAAATGCTCAACTAAATATGACCCCAATCAGTTAAAATATTTGCAAGTTACAGAACTGTGGCCAAAAGAAAAGTCCTACTTCTGCCAAAAAAAATACTTAATTTTAAAAAAATGTAATTTTACAGGTAGTTATTTTTTAATGCAGGCAGGTGTCTTTTTGGTGTTTAAAACCTGTCTTTTATTGGGCAAGAGATATTGGAAAACGGCATAGCTACGGAGAGCTTGTGGAAACTTGTTTTGGAATGAGTAAAACTGCATTTTTAGCACTCAGTATTTTTTCACTGTGCTTACAAGCGGCTTTGTGTGGAGAACTGAGAGGAAAATGTTGCCTTTACAGCGATGATGCATTCCAGGTACGAGTTTTCCAACTATAAATTGTCTTAATTCCCTTCTGATATGTGTTTTTGGAGTTTCAGAGAGAACAGTTGTGCTCTGTGGGTATGACAGAGACAAGGTACTTGACTTTGACCTGGTCCCATTGATTTCAGTTGAGCATTGGGTGAGGGCTTTGTTGCTTTAGTGGGGCTATAGATGATACTTTTGGAGGGAGGGGGGAGGAAGAGGGTCTTCAGCTCTTGTGCTGCTGTGTAGTGGCCACTCACCAGCGTTATAGTTTGGTACAAGCCACTTGCTACCAAATTTCTTTAAGTTGTTCCAGGAGATGAGCATCTTGGGAGATAATCAATCCATTCATGTATAATGCATGCTCATCAGTTGGGCTTCAATTTATTTGTTGTGTTACTCATTTGATGGGAGAGATTTCTCTAATGTGTGCATGTAATAATTTGTATAAAGAACCGCTGCTCTGATCCTTGTAGCTGGCAGCAGTGACCCCTCAGGACAGTACTTCTCACTCCGGAAATACCTCAGCCTTGTAAATAAGGACTTTGCATAACACTAGCTGGAGATTTGAAAGGAAAAAAAAAAGAAGACTCCTCTTGCTTGTCTCTTGAACTGATTAGGTATCTTAGCTTTGTTTTGTTGCTTTACTACATACAAAACAGGTCCTGACAAACTTCTGAAGGGATTAGTTGGATTCTTCCAGTCTTGGAGACATCCAAGATGCTTTAAATATCATCTTAAAAGGTACTGTGTTATTAAAGTGGAAGTTATAGCCGTGATGGAGGAATTACTGGGTGAAACATTCTTTGCTTGCCTTGAGAGATCAGACTAGATTATAATAGTGGTGTTTTCGTGCGGAAAAGATTCTTTATTTTGGATTGTGCTAAACTTCAGTTGTAACGGCAAAATAGGTCCGTCTCCTAGTTTAACCTCCTTGGTTAGCATAAATCACTGCAGCCTTTTTTATGTCAGGTCACAGGCTTGGATAAGCATATTTATTCATCTCAAGCTGCTGTATGTTTTGAGGTTCATCTATGACTAACTGAAAGTCTTTAAAAATAAACCAAATATCAGAAAGCTCTTGAAATGTTTTGTGATACAATGTCTACTTCAAATAAATGGGATAGTCTCAATTGCCTCTTATAGTTGGTTCATTTTAATGGATTTTTATCCTCTTTTCTTTCCCTGATCAAAACAAATGCAGCTCACCTCTGGTATGAGGTCAGATTGGGTGCCTGATGATATTTGCTAATGTCTGTGGTTATAATAACAGGCACGGATCTACCTGACATAAAAGGCCTCCTTTGCACTCATCCCTGGACATCCAGGTCACCTGCTCATGTGGGGATGGTCCGGGGCAGTCTCTGGATGCTCTGACACATGGTGGGAATCTTACTATATAGAGGGTAAGGTTTAGTATGTGGGTAACTTAGCTGTTGAAAAACATCTAATAAATACTTAACTGAGGGGCCACAAGACCTAGGGCAGAACAGCTTTTTAGATGAGGCTGCCCTTCAAGAATCTTCCCCAGCATTAAACATGCCATTTGTTTACTGAGATGATGATGTTTTGGGCATCCCTGTGTCCCTTTTGGTCCTTGAAAATTTGGTGCACGTATCAGGATGCCACTTGAACAAGGCTTGTGCTAATGGATCTTGGATCTGAGCCTGTTGGTTCTGGGTTTTTTCCACAATAGAAATTGACACCAGTTCAAACTATAGGTAGCTCATGTGGTTGGAATGCAAGATATAGAGGAGACATGTACTGCACAGTTTCAGATGAATATGAGGGACAGACTGTCCAGAGCCATTGGCACCTACAGAGGTCCTAAAAGATGAGGTGTTGCATTTTTTTCCTTCATTGTATCGAGGTGAAAAGGCTCCTTTTAAGTTGAAATTCAGTTGTGTTAAAAGCCACACCAATTTCTGCTAGTTGAGAACATGGCCTTTAATCTGTCATCAATCTAATAAAATTGAGCTGCTCTAATTACCACAGTATCTGTCAGAAATATGTTTGCCTGGAATGATAAAGCTTCATTGGATCCTGGAGCCCACACAAGGCAGCAAACACTGTGTAAATCTGAGTTAAACCATTTGTTTGCCCACTTAAGGAGAGGTTGTCCACAGTCATGGTATGTGTGGAAAGACAGCGGGGGAGTGAGAGGAACAACTGAAACATATGGTCAAAGTCAGCTGTCTCTTTATTCCAATACATCAGGATGAGACAAGCTGTTGAACTGATGAGAAAGCTTCTTTATATATATACACACACACCATATTTCAAGATTAAAACTGGGAGAAATCTCACATATATGTTTGAATGAAGATATAGCAAACTGTTAAACTGAAAGGAGGGGGAAAAAGCCCCCAAGCCCAACCTCCCCAAATCTATAATAGCTGCATCACTGTGTAAAAGAAAACAGCAATTCCCCCACCAAAGTGTCCATAAACTGAAAGCTTATCAATACTTCCAGATGCTCACTGACTTTATGAGACTGTTAAGTTTAATTGTGCTGATATAATGGATTGTATTTGCATGGAACAAGGTCTTTTCAGAATTGGGTTTGGGGAGCATGCACACACAAGAGAAGGGTGGTATAAATTGAGCCATGCTCTTCACTGCATCTTAACTGTTCATTTTGACCTTGTGTTTCTTGAAGAAAAATATGGAACTGCCATTTTCCTGGTATCCATGTCCTCCTGAATGGTCACATTGAGAACTTTCTGTATTGCAGCTGCACTTGGTGCCATTTATACCTTTGCAGTGGCAGTTAATTTAGTTTTTAGTAAGAAACATCAGTTCATTATTTAACTTGAAGCTAAGAGTTATAATTTTGAGATGTATTCCTGGGGCTGATTCTCCCTCAGAGGAGTTTTACCATTAGTTTCAGGGTGAACAGAGAGGCCAATCTCCACTGGGTCTGAAAATCCCAATTTGCAATGAATCCAAGGAGAAGCTTGTTGCCTGTCCTTGAGGTCTTTTATCAGCAAAGGCTTTCCATCACCAAAACCTAATATTTGCAGGTTTTATCAGCTGTCCTACTGAGATAAATTAATCTTGTTGTCTGTTCCCATCATTTATTCAATACATTTGCTTTGTTTTGGAAAATGTGTCCACCCACAAATGTTGAGCTACCAGTAACATATGATAGCATGAGATCATTTTTAAGAAATTCAGAAAAAAAAAAAGCACCACTATTCTCTTCTTCCCTCTCCCCCAGAAAACTCAGACACCTACAGGGATTTCTTATCTCCAAACCAAGATACTTCCTCAGAGCAGGAATAAAAAATGGTAGGTTTTGTCAGGTTTTTTTGAGTTAGATATATAAATAAAGACACCAGTATGACAACCAGTGGCTCACTGTGAGTAACACCAAATGGCTGTGCCCTGGCTTTGCCTTGGCAGTACCTTCTGAAATGTCCACAGTGAAAAATTCAAAAGCCCAGAAGTACCACGTTGTCATTGTGGCATGGTCAGTGTCCTGGGTCAGAAACACTAATCCTGTTCTCAGTGCAAGGGAACAGCAGTAGTGACTGGCCTCCAATGACAGTCAGGAGTTTAAGAGCATATTTCCAGGTCCTCCAAAGCTGCAGAAGTTTTGCAAGATATATGGATAGCTTTTTTTCCCTGAATTTTTGTTAGGTTTCAGGTAGTGCTTTTGCGTCTGAAAGCATTGCTGCATGTGACCTGACATTACAATATCAAAGGAATTGCCCTTCATGTAATATAAAACATAAGTTAATCTTTTGTGGAAAATATATATAACTATTTTTAAACTGAAAACCAGGACTGTGACCATTTTTTAGTGGAAATAATGGAAAGTATGAATTCTCCTACTTATTTGCACATGCAAGTATTGACAAGACCAAAATAAAAATGTATATTTTGGCTTCTGCAGTTGGTTTGATGCCTTGTGTGCTTTTAATAAACATTTATGGTCCTGCCATTTGTATTAAACGGGCATATTTATCTTCTAGCACTCTGTTGGGAAAGAAGGATTGCAACTGTTATTTTGTAATGGAGAAATTTGTTTAACATGAGTGCATATGCAAAAGAGTTCTGCTTTTGGGAAGTATTGACTAAGTGATCAGCTATGGCAATAAATTTGAGTAGAATGATGCAAACAAATGAACAATCTAATTAAAGGACAAAGAACATTTTAGTCTGTATTGGGATTGCTATCCTGTCTCACCTAAAAGAACATATTTTCTTTTTTCTTCTGTGCTCTCCTAATGGTCCAGCTGTAGTTACTTTCTGACTTACCTGGTATCAATATTCTGCAAAGTTCTCTGGGAGCTGTAGTTGACCGAGCACACTTTTACCTGCTGCCAGATGTCAGGTGTAATCTTTTGGTTCACATGCTGGCTGACAGAGCCATCCTATTTCATTTAACTTCGTTGGAGTGTATTAATTGCTTTTTGATTGGCTTTCAGCTGCAAATCATGCCTTGAAGTACATTTTATTCTGTGTTTGTTGTACCACATAGGACTATGACGAGCAATTTTTCTAAAGTTTCACAAGTTCAGGGAAACGTGCAGATCACTGTGGTTACAGGCCAGCAAAAATCTTTTGTTTAAAGCCAATCGTGTTTGCAAAAGAGTGGAGCAACCTTGTTCAATATTTTCTCTTTATGGGTATATAAGGAGAGAATAAAATATGCAGGCTAACTAGATTGTGTAGAGCCAGGAGTGCTTCACAGACGATTAGTGAAAACAACGGGGTTTTTTTCTGTGTTGCTCTTTGAGGGCTTTCAGCTGAGACAGCTTTTTCTGTGTATCATATATGCAATGTTTATGTTATATTACTTAAGCATTTTTGGAAGTTGATGGACTGCTAGCATTGGCCAGCAGCACTCAATAATCCTAGGATCATCACCTGCCAATTCCTTGCTGGAATTGTGTTCCTGTGTTGAGTACTCTGCTGAGTGTTTTAATTTTTCATTTTTCATCTTGCCTTTCTGAAGTGATAGTTACTGTCAGAAATCCAGACCTACATCAGCCCTGGTTCAGGCTGAGTGTGTGTGTGTGTATAAATATAATATATGTATTTATTCTTCCATTATTTTGAAAGATTCTTGAAAGTGTTTCTAGGAAGTGCATAGCTCTGCTTTTCTTTCTCTGGGTGAAGTATTTCCCTTTATTACTATAAGAAAATCTTTAGCTCTTCTCCATTACTGTGTCATTTAGTCATTATAGGCAGATGAGTTTATCTTTAAGTGCCTTAAAGATGTTAAAGTGATAGCATTACAATTTAGATCCCTTCTGACACTGTCTATTCCACTAGAGTACTAAATCTTATCTTCACATGCGAAGGAAAATCAAATAAAGCTTTCACTTGCGTGACAATTGTTGCAAAATATAAGAAAATGCTCACACTTTCACATAGTAATGACTGTGTCATCTCAGTGAGTTCAAAGAGCAAACCCTTTTATGCACATAGAGAGCATTTACTTTTGAGATCCATCACTATTTCCTAGACATTTGTGGCAAAAAAAATAAGACAGGATTTTGTAGTTACTGTGCTATTTACCACAGTGTTGCTTAAATGATCTTACGCATTCATATTCTGAAAAAGGAAACTACATTGCTGAAAAAGCCAAAACTTCCTAACTGATGAACCAGAAATAAACAGAGAAGCATGGAAGGTTGGAAAGCTTGGTTTTTGTTATTGTGGTTTTTGAGCTTTTTGTTTTGGTTTGGTTTTTGGGGTTTTATTTTGCTTCTGTGCATGATGGTATGGTTAACATCTGTATGGCACCACTGAGGAAGGAAGTAAGAAATGGTGTCTCTGTAGTTTCATCTCCAAGTGCCAACGCTGTAATGAAAGCTGTACAGCAGATGAAGTTTCACAAAAATGAGATTTCTTCTAGAGCATCACAGACTTGAAAGCAGAGCAAAACTTATGGTTGAAATGCCATCATCAGGGTTCAAAGTGTCCTCTGTTCTTTTCTTCTAGGTAGACCAAAAGCTAATAACTCTGTGCTTGTTAATTCTCTAATAAGTGGTGATAGAGACGGGATAATTGGCCTTTTCTCTTTGTTTTCAATCCTGTAGTTTCTGAAATCTGACTTTCCATAGGGTTTTGTGTATGTACACATGTAATCAATGCTGCAAACAGCCTAGTCCAAGACCTACAGCTCTGTAATAATAGAGGAACAACTGCCAAGTACGACTTGCCTTTTTAATTATCGCTTCAATCATGGGTACTCAGCATTTGTAATGGCAATCGATACAATAATCAAGGCATAACTAGGAATCATTGAGTAGAGCAAAATCCATCACATTTACTTAGCCTTTGTGACCCTTGGGAAAAAAAATCTGTTTTTTACTGAATTATTGTATTCATGATAATTAAGGTAAAACTGAATAAGAAGGGATGATTTCTGATGCCAGATGCAATCTTTTCTCACCCTGTCTCTAAGGACAGAAGATGCCTAGCCAGCAATGTAATGGGTGTTTTATGGGGTACACTTAAATTGAAGGGATTTGATGGGGTGTCCTTCCTTTATGTGCCATGGGAATGAGTAGGATCTTCCTGGCCAGGACTATGTTTTGCCCAGGGAGACCTGGGGGCAAGCTGGCAGTTTTCAAACTCAGGGGAAGGTCCCTTACCTTCTGCCTCTGCTTATCACCCATGCTAGGCTGAGCTTTATCTGCACATGTATTAATCACACACATCCCACTCCCCCCAACTCTTGGACCTTTCTGTGACTGGGACCTGCCTGCAGCTTTGAGCAGGACTTGTGCAAGCTGGCTATCTTCTCTGCACGGAGTTTGTTGAAGCTGCAGCTCAGTCCTCCTCCCATCCCACTTGTGTAAAAACCAGACCATGGTTTGGTGTAGGGACCACTGACCTCTCAGGCACTTCTGTTTGCAGAGTCTGGGCTACACATTCCAAAACTTGAAAAGATCTCTTTGGGAATTAATGCAAGAATCCTAATGAACCTGTCTCTGTATGTTCCTTCTCATTTTCCTTTACCTGAATCTATTAGCCATATGGTAGTATTTGACTTGCCATATTTTTGTTGTTACTGGTGTGGGGCAACTGACAAGTGATTTAGTTTTTAAACTTCAAGAAGCATTTTGTCTTCCTTGCAAACCATTTTGATATCTCTCCATAGAGACAAAAATAAAATGAAAGGGTCAGTTCCTACGGCAGTTATTTTGTAGTAGCTCTGTTGGGTAAAACTGATTACTTACATGGCCAGTGAACTTGCATTGCTTGTTTGATTTGGGTTGCATTGTATGAACTGAAACAAAAACCCCATCCAGACTGCTTTGGAGTGGAAGAATTCTGCTATCAGTTCAATCTGTTTCCCTTGTTGTTGTTTTCATGTAATGAAAAGATAAATATGCAAACATATTTACTTCATTAATTTTAAACAGTGCCAGGAAAAAGGTTCTGTCTAGGGATGGTGGAAAAATATTGTGAAAATTAGCTCTACATATTTTGCTTTCAGTCAACTCTGTTAATTAGGATCAAAGTACTGCAATTTTAAAAAGTTTTCACTGCCTCTTCCCACACATTTCCATATTTCAGAAACTGCAGTTAACTAAGTCTGAGATTGTCAGTAAACCCAATGGGAATGAGGGTTCATGTGCTAACAGCTGGGTACCAACAACCCCAAGGCCTCTGAAAATGGTCAGATTAGCTGTAGAGTGAGGGCAGGTTGGGCTGCCTCTCCCTTGGGGTGGCCATGGGGATGGGAATGGGGCAACCCTTTTCCCACCACCCTCCTTGCAGGTTCTTTTCTGTGGATTGGTTGTGTGTGGTCTCATCTTTGCTCTCGTACAACAAGTGCTGTGAGAGAGCTGGTTTTACAGGTGTGAAAACAGCTCTCTCTGCCTTGTAATTAGTAATGGGATACTTAGAGGAAGAAGGAAAATAAATAATAATAAACTGGGTTGGTACTTTCCATCAGTAGATTGTGGTTTCCCAAATGAACTCAACACCAGATGAAGTCCGTAAGGTGTTTTTTGTCTGAAAAGTGCAGCACAGAGAGGTGATGCTCATTGCCCTAAATCCTCAGTAGGCCAGGGACAGAGCTGCCACACCAGAGTCATCGCACATGGAGGTGCTCATGCTGTGTTTCATCTGGCTTTCCTCTCAAGCGTGAAGACATTTCAATTTTAAGCAGGCACACAGTTATAGAAGGATGTTGAGTCAGCTTAAAAATCACGCTGAGATAAATTATTTACCTTTATTTGCACAAATAACACTTAAAATTCTAAATACTATTTCTTCTGGGTTTGGGGGGGATTTGTGACTAATTTATGTTGCTGTGTTGCTTTTTCTTGATTCAGATGTAAGGTTTACTACTTTTGTGATTTTATATATATTTATTGTGCATTGAAAGACCACAGCAATTTGATTTAAAACATTGTGTGAATTTCACTGGGTTCATTGCTGGATCTCTGGTGTTCACACTGTTAGATAAAGCTTGTGAGACTTTTGTTTTTAAATGTAAATACTATGTAAATGTTTATAAATCTGCCACAAAATTCTATACAATGGGCATAGATCTGGCCTAGTGTAATCACATTGGAAAAGTGTCAGGGTTTATTTTCCCCCTGTTGCAGAAGTGGGAGCTCTGTTCCCTCTGCTGAGACGCCCTTGGCACTCTGCTGGTCTAGTGTCAGTGGGACAAACCTTGCCTTGTAATTGACGATGGTTGGGTGAGTTATTGTGTGCATCAAATACAGGTTTCCCCGACTTGAACTACTGACAACAGCGTATCAGAATGGGTCATGGGCAAAGGATCTTTACTGCTTAACTGTAGGTGCCTTGGAGCAGGAATCAGTCTCGTTATTCTTTGTTAGTACAGCCTCTTCCAGAAAGTGAGACCTAGTCCGTAGTTTGGCTATAAACAAAGTCCTACTGCAGGTTCTTACTGCTCTGTTGTTACATGCAACTGCAGAGCTGTAACCGTACCAGAGGAGAGACAAAGGCACAGACAGGCTTTTATTTTGAAAACAAAATTATTGAAACAGCCTGGCCTTAGTGTCAGAAATTGTCTTCTTTTGCATCATACTTCATATTAATTTGAACCGATCATTTGTTCTACTTTACAAGTGGCTGATGGTGTTCTCTGCCTTTCTTGTGACATTTGCTGGTGATCTGATCTGGCTGGATACACGTAGCAGCTACCAGCCTTTTATCCTGTCTGCCCCCCTCTCTCCTGTCTGCCCCCCTCTCTCCTGTCTGCCCCCCTCTCTCCTGTCTGCCCCCCTCTCTCCTGTCTGCCCCCTCTCACCATTTTGGGCATAGCTGCTGATACAAAGTACTGTGGCTTGTTGTTTTTTTGGTAGGGTTGTAGTTTGGGTTTTGTTTTTTTTTTTTTTTGTGTCTAATAGGCAGATGCTTTTTTTGAAAAGTACACAGCTGTTTGGTTAACTTTTAAATAAAATTCAAAATCAATCCATTTCTCTCTTTGGGTACAGTTTAATGGGAGGTCTAACAGGCAGGTCTGTGGCATTCATCGTTACAGTTTTCTGCAGTGAAGCTGGGATGTATTTGTATTCAGGCAGATGATTTCTAGGTGCAGGGGGAGATTTGAGGCTGATTCGACCCGCATTTCAAGCAGCAGGCCATGCATGCATGCCTCCTGTCCACATCCCGCTTGTGCATTCTCCTCGGCTCCTGGGGTCACTGGCCTGGAGAGCGTGGCTGAGGCTTCCTGGCAGAGACACAGTCCTGGCTGACAGCACACTGAGTGTTCAGGAGCCATGGGTCCAAATCTCAGCGCTGCCCTTGCTTGGCTGCTTGATTTTAGGAAAATAGCCTCCCTTCCTCAGTGTCCCTTTGTGTTTGTCCTTTGTTAGTAAGTGGGAATGCTGTTTGGTTCTTGTATAAAGTGTATTGAATTCCAAAGAGTCAGTGCTCTGTTTAAGGGCTTGCTATTATGTGTTATTTCACCAAAGTGTAAACAAAAAGAATGAGCTATTTAGTGCTTGAAGTTTGGGAGCAGAATTGAGGAAAATTACCTTTAGGTTGAAACAATAAAAGAAAGAATAAATGTGTGTTGCATGTTCCTAACTAATGAAAATTGGAGATGTGGTTTCTAATCCTCAGCCTGATCTCTCCTGTGTTTTAATTAATAAGAATAGCTTCCATCACAGGATATTATTTTAAGATAGAATTTAAAAAACCAGTTGCAGGTGGGTCACCAGTAAGTCTGCAGTAACACAGTGTTGGGTGGTCAGCCTGTGCCTTCTGAGCTGTTTGCAGCTCCTGAGCAGTTCAAGCTGAATTGCAGTGTACAATGGCCAGTTGGGTTGAGTGGGCATGAATGCTGGGAGTAATCCAAATCCCCAGCAAGGAGAGGGAAGGTAGCAGGAGGGCTGCCTGCTGAGGCTGGCAGGTCTGCCAGGGCCCATGGGCAGGTTCAGACTGGCTCTGTGGCACGAAGGAGCAGTAGGATACATCATGCCTCTGAACTGCTGATGAGACCTGTCTTGTGGCACATGTTGTTTGGTATGTTTCACAGGTTTGCAAATCTCAGTCACTGGCAGTGGCATAGAAAAAGTCTGGTTGCCTTGTACCAAGGTAATGCATAAACCTGCATTGGAAACGATTGCCTTTATGTGGACCTCATGAGCAAGGTGTGAAGTTGTAGGTGTCGGTTGAAAACAAGGAGCTGGGGAGGGGGACAGTGAGGGATCTGGAAAAGCAAATGAGATCCTTGATTCATCTGTGCTTAAGGAAATGTCCTCATTCATGTATGAAGGATCTCAAAATCCTGCTGAGAAGGAGACTTTCTCCCTGGCTGGGGAAGCTCATGTGGCTTTCAGCAGCACAGCTTGTGGGGCCACAGTGTTAATGGAAAGAGCTGGCTCTCACCTTGCAGGACTGAGCTAAGCTCCCAATGTTTGTGATCACATAGGTCCAAAAAGACAGTATGCTGCAACTGGATCAACCAGATTGCATGCTTTATTATTATTATTGTTGTTGTTGTTGGTTGAGCCCTGTGCAGATAAGTAGATTGCTGTCAGGTGTCCTTTACTTATAAGAAGCATCACGCTATCTAAAATTAATGAGATTTTAGGGCTGGTCTTGGCAAACTGGAAGCTGTGATCTGAACTGCACTGGGTTAGGTTTAATTAAGTCTAGCCTTCTACAGCATGGCTTCGCAGTGGTCATTAAAATGAAATAGTTGAGAATGGAATAAATTGCATCAAGTGGATCTTTTGATGTCAGTCGGTTGCATGTCTGAGCCTGGCTCACTCTAACAGCTAGTGTCAGGTGGAGCAGAGGTGAGGAAGGCAGCATTCCCATGGGCCCATGGATGGAGGAGCTCCTAGTGTGTAATGAAGTGAGTTGTGGCTGTTGCTTTCTAAAATGCTTGGTTTTTTCCTCTGTTTTTTTACTTTTAAAGAAGGCATGAAGATGGGGCAGGAGTGAGGACAGCTTTGTATTTCCCTTATATTGGTCAGCTTGTGTCTTTCTGAAAATGTCAGCCTTAAATTTTAATGTTTCAGTATTGCAGGGAAAATTGTTTCCTCATCATTTTGTCTGCAGGGTTTCCCCTAGAGTTTGCACTACCTAATTTTGATTTAAAATTATCCTTTTCTTAGGCCAGTAAAGAGATAGCAAGGGCCAGAATTACAGCTGCAGTAAATCTGTACTGCTCCCTCGGCAGGGAGCAGCCAGGCACTGGGTACTTATGTGGATGGCATGCACATATCCGTGTCCTGCCAGACCATAAAGCCAGACATAATTTTCCAATCCTAAAACACTGAATCATGCTAGGAAAATGATGTAAGGCACAGGGAAGTCCAAACCTCCCTCCCAGCACAGGCATTTGTAGGAGTCCCCCTGTGGTTGCAAGGACTCCAGGGACTGGTCTCTTGGCTCAGTGTCCCTTTGCTCTAACGGTCTCATGAACATTTCTAATATTCCCATCTTCTTCTGTCCAAAACCAGCACTGCTCTGCTTAGGACTTGGCTCTTTTGAAGAGAAACTCATTTGCTTATGGTTTATCACCTGTGGCCATCTCAGTCCAGGTGCTTTCTTCCCTTGCACTTGTATAAATCTGTGTGGCTGCACTGACAGCAAGGCCACTGCCACCCCTAACTTAATGGCATCACTTTACATCCGAGTATCAATTTCTATATTAGTGGTGTCAGTTTTCCTTACGTTAAAGAAACGTTAAGCACCATTAACATAATCATACATGTCAGTGGCAGCAAACATACCTTCAGAGGTGCCTCAGCTGAGTGCAATGTGAGCTGCCCTCCAGCTACGCAGAACAAAAGGTTGTGTGTTAACAATATTAATGGTTGCACACAACCACTGCAGATGAAATCAGGCTTACTTTTAATCAGTCTTCAGGGGTTTCATGTGCTGAGGCTATTTGTTTATAGCAGAGGCCAGGTTGTGCCAAAATCTATTAAACACTGGAAAAGTGATCAGTCCTTTTTTTTGCTCATTCCCAATGTAAGAGAAAGAGAAGGGGGCAGGGAAGCAAACCTGAAATGATGCTTTGCAGAGCATCTCTGCCATCTGAGCAAGGCTAGACTACAGCAATAAACACCGTGATAAGGCTCTGCAAGATCCTTTTAGCATCGTTGATTCTACTTACATTTATAAACATCAAAACTAAATGCTGTGTGGTGCTATGGGGGAATGCTCTTACTCTTCAGGAGGCTATGCTTCTCATAAGGGCAAGAAAGGGATTTTCAGGTATAGGTAAACATAGCATTTCATCATTTGCTTATGGGTTGTATGCTGGTCATATATTAATCATTGACCAGTTGGGTGAAACACTTCTCTGATTCAGTACAGCAACCAGTTTCCTGAATATAAAGTTTTATTCGTTAGGAAGGTTGTCCTCTTGCTGTTTTATGACTATTACAGGTGTCATTTACTATATACTAACAACTAAAATTACATAATTGTGATACTTTATGTTATGAGGGATGTCTTTTAAAGAATATTTTTTGTTGTACAAATCCATGAAGAAGTCTAGAAATGAGAAATTTTAATTTTGTAACACTTTAAGAGTTTTCATACTTCTACTCTTGCAAAACAAACAAAAATTCACATTGAAATCTACAAGTGTACCAGATGTCCAAGTAAAAGTGTAATATTGGACTTTTTCACAATGAGACATTTTCGAGATCTATATTCAGTATATTTTTTATCGGTAAAAATATTGCTGTTCAGGGGAAGTATTCCAGCACATGCTTCCAGACATGCTATGTAAAAGCAAGGAATTTCATAACCTTGTGGGTTGGGGGTTTTTGTTGCTTAATTTTGTTTTTGGGGGTTTTGTTTGTTTGTTTGTTTGTTTGAAGCTGATAATAATTCTGCAATCTTATCTGCCTGGGCTCAGTACCAGAGAAACTAACTGAAATTTTAGGCCTGGTTTATACAGTGCAGATTAAATGATCTGTTCCTAAAAATCAATGAATATGAAGGAAAAAAAGCAGTGCATAACAATACACATAGTTGATTATGGTTTCCAGATGACACTGAATATTGCTTTTCAGATTTGTGCCTTATTCATGTAATTTTGTGTAGTATACTGAAAAAACCCCACAATATTTGGTCTCCAAAGATACACACATCTATTCCTTGTTTAGCAAGAATACAGATGTGAAGGACCAGCTTACAGATGAAGCAATGAACAGAGATCTTCCTCACTTGGAGATGTTTGCCTGTACTACGTCGATCAGGCTTTTACCTTCTTTCTTCCTGTCCTGTCCTGCCTGAAATAAATAAATATAGTGAAGTAAGTGTCTAATTAGAATCTGAGAGAACTTGGGAACTAAATAGTTGTGCTGCCAGCCACCTTCAAAGGGTGAGGTTGTTTTTTTCCTCCTGCAACACAGACTTTTGTGGGTATGGGCTCCAACTGTTTTTCTCTAAAGTCACATTTTCAGGTTGCTTTAAGGCTGCTTATGTGTTTTTCTTCTCCCTTCACTCCTTTCTACAGAGTCTTGGCCAACTCTGGGACTACAAGGCGAGCATTAGTGTTTCGGCAGGAGATTGTGAATGCAGAGTTGTCTGTACCAGGTTGGCACTGGAGCCATCACTGGTCTGAGGGGTTGCTTCAGGGATGCTGAGCATCAGGGCTTCTGAGATCCCTGGAAGGAAAGATCTCAAGGGATTTTTTGAGAACTAGGTTGCATTCACTTAACAAGGGAAAAATTACTTATAAATCACTTTGCTTCAAATTATTTTTAAGTAATATTAAGTTAAATTCTAGCAATGCTCTAAGCTGTCTTTTAGGAATAAAATGGGACAGTAAAAAATGGACTTTTATTTTCACCTAACCAAAGTGATGGATTGGATCCTTTTTTTTCCTAATGTCCCAGATCCTGCTGCCATCAAAGACAATGACAAACTCCTATTGACTAAAATGGGAGAATGGGTTGGCCTTTTATCAGGGCTACATTCTAATTAAGCTTGAAAAATAGCTCTTTGGCTAACTGTACTTTGCATTGCGGGTATCACCCCTGGCCCACATATCTCTGCATTGTGCATACTCAATCTTTTGTTCCTGCTTGAATTTTCACCACCTTTGTCCCTGTGCTCTGGGCACCTGGAGATACTGAGCAGTGGATCTTGCTGTGAAGAGGTGGGGGAAGATGAGGATGCTCACCCCTGCGAGGTGCCACCTGTGAGCTGACCATCAGGAGAGGCTCTGGGGGTGCCGTGTCTTTCACCTCTCCCACAGTCATGTTGATTGTGGTCGTATTTGCCAAACAAAACAGGAGGGAAGTGCTTCATGTCCTCCTCAGGACTAAAGCTGTCCCTCAGGGCTCTCAGGTGGATGTGCTTGACCCTACCCAGGCTGTGTGCTGCCCAGCTACTTGCATATTTATGTCTGATGGCAGTACAGACTGCCCTTATACTGCATCGTGGATCATACTTCCATATGGGATGAGGGACAGCGATGTGCCGAGCTTATTAAATACTCTGTAATGCAATCCCGAAGTGACCTCAATCCTGCCTGCTGCTTCCTCCCACCTTTCAGGCAAGAGAGGTAATGAGTGAGCAGAGATGAGCGAAGGGGTCGTACCAACCCTCCCCATTCAAACAGGAGCAAATTAAAGTTAACAGCTTATTGCTGACACTGGAAATTGCCAGCAGGCAGAGGAACAGCTTTACCTTTCAGGATTGCCAAGGGCCCTGCTCCCTCTCTACCCCTCCAGTTCAAGCTTTTTGTGTTTCATTTCTTCCTCCCCAAGTTTGAAGTTAATTTATAACCAAATGCAAAAGCTTTCCACACTTCAGTCTTAGCTTTGTTGAGATGTTACTTGCTGCCTACAGTCACATTTGGACAGTGATCCTGGCTAAAGCTTCTTTTCTTTATTATTCTTTCCCTCCCCCCTTACCTTTTATTCTTTTCTCTCTTTTCTTAAGCCTCTGAGGAATTTCAGGAGTAAGTTCAAACTTTCCTTCCAGAGCCATAAAAACACTGAGCTCCTTTCCCTTTCTAGAAAAGGAAGAAGGTTTTATGGAGTTTTGTGTCTGTGTGGTTTGTGTGTGATGGCTCCAGGAGCCAGGATTTCAAGCCAGCTACACAACTGAGTGATGTTATGCCATGATGTGTTCCTGTTAACCCATTTTTGGATAAACCTGCTTTTTTAAGCATCAAATACCTTGTCATTGTTTACCTTTTTTTTTAATGTGGATAGCTTACACTAAATTTTAGTTAAATGCAAATGCTGACATGAAGTAATCAGCCGTCACTGATCAGCCAGATTGTTTGCAGAACTCTTCCAATTAACTGTGCTACTTTATGAAGGGAGAGTTTTGATAACCAAGAGAAACTGTTTTTATAGGCTATATCTAGAGACGTGTGTGTGTATTTATAGAACCTTTCCATATGTGTATTTGCTTCCTATGTTGGAAGGGAGGAACAAGGGCACTGTTAGTCCTCAAGATACACTGGGGAACAGTGAGGCGAGAAGAGGGCTTAGTCTTTCTCTTTGTGCAATGTTAAAAAAATCAAATGGCTCTTATAAATGTTTCTTCTTTGTGTTTGACCCTTTGGATCCCACTCATGAGTGTATTTAAGAGGCACATGCCTCTTGTGTGCTGTCCACCAGGCTTGCTCCCCGCTCCCAAGGATGGCAGACAGTGCATTCTGTCTGCCACCTCATTAGAGCTTTACTTCAGTGTGTGTGTATGTGTGTGTACTTATTTCTATATGCATATTTTAAGATGGTTCATGTGGGGGAAGGAGGAGGAAATAAAAAGAGCTTGTCACTTTAAAAAAAAGCACAAAAAACAACAAAAAACCCCAACAAAAGAAAATTGAAAATCTGTGGCTTTGTACATACCAAGGATGCACTGGCTATGGTCAGCATCTCTCTCCAGGACCATATCAGGCTTCATCCCAGGTCTGTCTGATGCTTTGTGCTTATTAGGAGTCTGAATGACTCTTCATTTCAGAGTGACACTTCATTTTCATAACTAAGTTGGAAGATATTACCCATCTTCACATCCTTGCATTTGGGTTTGGTTTTTTTTTTCCCTCCTCCTTAGTGGGGAGGGGGAATAAAAAAGGAAGGAGGGGAAGAAAAAAAACAAAGAAGAAAGGAAGATTTTTTTTTTTCCCCTTAAAGTAAGCCCATTCTTAGGCTCTATGCCTTTTTACCCAGCTTTCGGTGCCTTACTCGGGCGAAACGAGAGGTCCAGTCGGCGTTTGCCCGCTGTTGATTGTCAGGATCATGTGGTTGGCTCCGAGGGTGCTGCGAGAGCCGTGTTTATCCAGGGCCATGTGGAGGTGGGCGGGTGCCTATCCAGGGACAGGGGGACAGGAGAAGCCAGGCTCACACAACAGCCACACTGTGAATAGCCCACATTGAGGGAACTGTCTAACCGGACTAATTTGCTGTGCCTGTGGGCTTGATAAAAGAAGCAGCTGCTGGTAAGAGCTTACTCAGATGCATGTAGATGAGACTGTGGACTGCCAGAAGGATCCAAGCAGATTTTTTTTTCCTTTCTTGCTGCATTTCTTCTGGAATCTCTGCCTCCAGCTCCTGTGAAGTTACGTTGATCAGGTAAACTATTTTAGTTCTTCCCTACCTTCCGTGTTTGCCGGCCGGCGTGTCTGCCCGCTGGATGGATAGCTGAATGAACAGGCTCTGCTGCAGGGATGGCAGGAACAGCTCCCTTCAGAGCAGACACACATTTTCACTGCTCCCTGCAAGCTGGCAGTCGTGAGGCTTTGAAAATTGTGCAGCCATGTTACACAGCCACAATTATTTCCCTTCCTCCCCCTCTCTTCCCCATTTAATTTTGCTGTGATCTAAATAAGGCTAAGTCTGGTATTTCTCGTTTGCATCTGTCGATGCACCAGCCAGCCATGTTTTTCATGTGATTATGTACACTGTGTGGGTCTTGCTGGGAATGCAAAGATGTTCACTGTCCTTTTGGTATCAGGCCCTTTACATCTTCTCTGGGGGTCAAAAAAAAAAAGATATTGGAAAATATCTGTAGCATGCTGTATGGATTTTTGTGAGCGCTGGGGAAGCGGGCTAAAGGGCTCTTTTGGAAGCAGGGAGATGAGAGCTGAAGGCTCTCTCATCCCCTCAACCCCTCAAATTTGATTGCATTAAAATAGTTGTTGTTGCCCCATATTATTCCCCCTACCCCCTCCCATATTTGCTTCTATTTTTAAAGTGTTGATTGAATAAAGCCATGGCTTAGCTGGAGAAAATGAAGAAGAAAAAAAGGATGAAAAGGATGGCCTTTTGTGTTGAGATCTTTTGTGCGGCTCACCCACCCCCCTACAGCTTCCCGGGGTAGTACCAGCAGCCTTTAGTTTAACTGGCTGCTGCCTGCAAAAACAGCCCTGCAGAATTTGGGGGAGGGAAGAGTGGGAGCTCAGATGTGTCTGCTTGCAGTGTGAGAGAAATGTTAAATGGGATTGAGAATCTGCAGACTGGAAAATGCTGCACAATTTAACAGAAAGGGTATTACCTGCAGGGATTAACCGTATTTACTGACAATCTCGTCTCTTTCTGCTTCTTCACTTCACACTTGCTGTGTAATAGCTGTTGAGTTTCTGCAGCAAGAGCTTGGGTGCTTTGGAGCACAGTAGTCATTTTACCTGTCACATATAAGAAATGCCCTATAAATGCCTTAAAACCTGAGTGTTTCACTTCTCAAAGGCAGCGTTGGAAGGTGTTGTGTTGTCCCTTCCTGTGTTAATCAGCAGGTTACATCTTGTGAACTCCTGTGAGTGAGTTTAGGATTCACTCACTGTGAATATTTTGCCACTTTTCCCCACTTGAAGTGCTTCCAACCCAAATATATCTTTGTGAAATTGTGCCTGTAAGTATTGCCACTTTTGGGGTCAAGGATGGTTTGCTGTTGTGGGATTAATGGTTCTGTGGTCTGTGCTACTGGAGGTCCCAGGTCTCTGCAGCAGCCCTGACATCTCCTTTTGCAAGGAGATACCTTGATGAGAAAGGGTTAATTTATCTCCATGTATGCCTATAGATAGACAGATATCCTGGCTAAATGGGGGATTTTAAGGTGGTCCTTGCCTGCATGGAAGAGTAGAACTTCTCTTTAGTGTTAGACCTTAGTTGTAGAGTTGCTGTTGTACAGATCCAGGGAAGAACAATACCTTGAGCACCCACTGGAGACTGGGGCACTTGATACAATTGTGCTTGTATTGCTCTGCTTTCCCTGGATCTCAAGCCCCTCATCTATGCTTAATCATACCAGAATACATTAATTTGTCTTTACAGCATCTTACAGGTTCACTGCCATTGTCTCCCTCAGTCAGAATTGAGTATGTTGCAAATCGCAGTGTGTCTGTAGGACTATTGGAGTTTACAGATGTGTCTAAGATCTGATTTTCACTGTCTCTCTACAAAGACTCTAATAAGGCTTACAACTGGGTAGCTTTGGACACATACCATCTATCTGTGCAAAAATGGGGTTGTCATCAAACAAATGTTTTCCAGAGTTTCAGAGAAAGCAAAGCGGGTCCAGACCTTTCCTGGAGGGATTCGCACCCTCACCCAGCAGCCTGAGCTTTGTTGTTCTCCCAGGATGCCACTGCCTGATTAATCCCTTTTCTTGTGGGATATGGGCTGAGCAGAGATTGGCTATTGTTGATGTGAATTATGGAGTGGATGAGCACGTCATCTGTTGCTTTTAAATAGTATGCACTATAAAATACTCATACAGGCAGCTCAAATAAGCTGAAAGAAGATAAATGTAAAGGAATGAAAATGGTAAAAGTTGTGAAACTTCAAGTTGCATGTGGACTGTGTCACCAGAGGGGTATGCTTTGTGGGGATTCAGATGCCTCTAGTAGGATCAGTACATGAAAACATATGTCTGACTCAGTTGTCAGTAGTGTCAGAAAAATTCAACCAACAATTTAGTAAACAACAGCAGCAACAAATCTATGGGATAGAAAGTCCCTTTCAAATTCCTTATTACTGGGTAAATTTTCAACTATGATTTTAATTTGCCCTTTTTAACCTCTGTTTTTCTCCAGGCTGAAAGTAGGTGAGCCTAGAAAGGAAACAATGAAGTGAACTGTATGTAGAATACTGGCAACCAAAAGTGTAAAATAGAAAATGATTAAAAAAGAAAAAAGACTTATTTTTCTTCTATCATCTGCCTTGCAGGCATAATTAGAACTAGGGACCAGATTTCAGACAGAGGAGTGATTTTCAACTTGACAGTGTCCCTTTTAAGCCTTCATTGGTCCCCTCGCCAGCTACTGGTGTCTGGATAGATAAGTGATTGCAAAAGCACGGTTTGCCATATGAAGTGCTGTTTTTTAGCTGTCCCTTCATAGTGTATTTAAAATGCTGGTTTTCATGTGTTTTCTGAGGTTTTGTAGGATGGTCAGATTATCTTAACTTTTCTTAGATTCATTGTAAAAAGGAAAGAAAAAAAAATCAAAATACTGGATAGTAATAAGTAAATAAAAAACAAATAAACCCTCCATGCTACTGCCTAAAGAGTTTCACCCATGATGATGATCTGCTGTATAGGTTGTCACTCTGCTTAAATTCCACAGCAGAACTGTGACACCATCTGTTCCCTTTCACTGTGTGCAAAAAATGGTTTCCTTTCATTAGCATTAAGCTGCATAAAGAGACAGGAGATCTAGACATATCCCAGTCTTTCACTGAGACATACCTCCTTAAGACAGGGTTTGCTGCAAGCATCACTCGTATGCCTAAGAGAGAATGGGAATTCTTGAGTAATATGCTATTAAAGGAATTTAAATAGCAGGGGAAAAAAATATAAACCCCACCCCATCTGTACATTGTGATGAAACCAGAAAGCTTTCTGAGATGTGTTAAGATGTTGGTGATTCAGAACAGCCCTCTTTAGTATTGTGTTCCCTGAAGGCAGCAGGTCTGGTGTGTGCCAGTGTGGGTATCTGGGCTACTCTGGTGCTTCTGGGATGCAGCAGTTGCCTGGATGTGGGGTAGACCCCACCACACCCATCCTCAGTGACTGTCAGATTTTGTTACTGTCCTCTTTTCACTAAAAACTTAAATCAGGGACCTCTGCAAAGTCTGGGGATGGAGCTCAGTTGCAGAATTGTGCTTAAAGTTCCTCATTTTGCTTTCATTATCTCTTTTTATTGATCACACTGTGTTTTAATGTCATTTTAATGCTAGTGCACTGAACTGCTGGTGATGACAGAGATGTGTATTCAGCAGTGCCCTGTTGCAGGCTTGTCTTCTGACCGCTCTGTTAGGAGGACTTGGTAAATAGATGCAAGGCAGGAGAAATCAGCACCGTTCTTCTCTGAAATGCTATCTATATGTAAATCTGCAGTGCCATGATTTTCCCTTTAAAAGTTGAAAAGCACTTTCAGTTCCTGTTTAACGGTTGCTCCCTCTGAATTACATGAAGCAATGAGAGAGGTCAACCAATGCTCTCCTGCGGGAATGAAGCCTCTTTATGTTGTTGTTCCACAAAAATGTTGCAAATAACATTGGAGATGCAGCGAAGGCAGAGCAAAACAAACCACCAGAATTACACCGCATACCCAGTGGATCACAATCATCAAATATTAATCAGGCACTGCAGATCTGAGTTGTCATATGAAACAAGGCACGTAGCACCACTCTGCCCCTTCCCCCTAGAGGTACCAGAATTAAAATATTTGTTAGTGGTGATTAATAAAGACACCTGACTGAGCCCTTGTTGACAGAAATAGTCTCTCAGCATTTTGAATCAGGTTTAATGATCAAACTTCAGCTTGATAAGCACAAGCCTACACCAAGTGCTGCGGGGAGTACAACCTAGTCAGTTTAAGCTTATGCTAGCTGATGAAATTCAGTTCCCTTGGACATGACTATGTTGTGCCATGACTTGAAAAGTGGTTTTGCCCAGTTACCCTTAGCAATTCCTTTTTCCTTTAAATCCAGTTAGTTTTTCCCATTTCCCACTGAAAAGAGCAGTGTTGCTCAGGTGCATTTTGAAACTTCGGTTCTGGTGACATCTCCTATTTCAAACTATCTTACTATCACCACAGCTCTTTCCCTACAAGCTGACAGCCTGGATGAATGAGTCGTCGAGATGTAGGAACTTTGCTTGCCAGGCAGTCACAGGGAAAGGCTTCTTTTAGAAGACATGCTCTTTCCCAGACTTGGGGCTGTCAGGGCAGCTGGGCCTGCTAGTTCCTGAACAAGCAGTGTGGTTCACCTGGTTAGTTTATTCCATGTAAAGACATACTTAGGTCTGGAGGATGATGCTGGGCATAGTGTGTGTGCTTTCAGCTGGAGCTGGCCTGAGCTTTTTCCCACCAGAGACTTCCCTCCACCCAAGCAGCAATTTTCATAAAATGTGTTGGAGCTGAATAAGTTTGAAATTTTATCCTGATGCAAAATAAAAGGTCTGATTTTACTGCTCTCAGATTAATTGGAGACAATTTGACTACAGAAATATCATGATAATGGAGAAAGAGAAAGCAGATTTCTGTAACTGGGTATACTATCAAAGTCCCAGGAGCAACTTTGCAAAGAAGCCCTAATTTGGGGAATTGCTCCTTCTGAATTTTTGCCTAAATTGCAGTGCTTCAAGTTGCAGATCTTAAGTTGACCTACAAAAAATATGAAATCTAATTTGTGACAGCAATTTGTAATCCAGTGTATAAGAAACTGGAGATCTAGAAGTAGGATGCAGGACCTCAGCAAAGGAAAGACATGGACCTGCTGGAGTGGGTCTAGAGGAGGCCACAAAAATGGTCAGAGGGTTGGAGCACCTCTCCTGTTAGGAAAGGCTGAGAGAGTTTGGGTTGTTGAGCCTGGAGAAGAGAAGTCTCTGGGGAGACCTTATTGCACCTTTCAATACTTAGAGGGGGCCTGTAAGAAAGATGGGTCAAACTTTTTAGCATGGCCTGTAGCGATAGGACAAGGAGTGATGGTTTTAAACTAAAAGAGGGTACATAAGGAGGAAATTTTTTGCAATGAGTGTGGTGAAATGCAGGAACAGGTTACCCAGAGAGGAGGTAGAAGCCCCATCCCTGGAAACATTCAAGGTCAGGCTGGCCAGTGCTCTGAGCAACTTGATGTAGTTGAAGATGTCCCTGCTCATGGCAGGGGGAGTTGGACCAGGTGGTCTTGAAAGGTCCCTTCCAACCCAAACCATTCTATGATTCTCTGACTTTGTGCTGTATGCCAGCACCTCATACTCTGAGGTGCTGGCATACAGTGTTCGCTCATCACTGTGCAAAGTTACACCTGTCCTCCACCACCCTGTCCTGGTGCTGAAATCCTTATGACAAGTCTGGAGGGCAGTTTAGCTTTGTGACTGAGTGTGTGAGGAAGCTGCATTCTGTCACATCGGCGATGGATGGAGGTGCCCAGGATCCAGCAGTGTAACAGCCAGCAGGAAAAAAATGGTGGATAGTAGAAGGAGACTTGGGAAGGGGTAAAGCCACGATGCTGAAATGTGATGAATATCCCTAGATATCAGATCTTCCCCTTCCCTCAGCTAGTATTGTGTCTTGCAGATGTATTGAAAATCTGTGTTAGAGCTGTGAGCAATTAAGCATTTCTCGAGGACACATGGAGAGAAGCTGAACTTGCATGTGCTCTAGCACGGTTCTGCCTTAATAGATCTTGGCAATGCCTATGATTTAAAATTTTTTTACCGACACACACCCATATTTAAACTCTGGTGGTGTTCTGGTTGTGTGGAGAGAGTTCATGATGCCAGTGCAGGCTGCTTACCCTCCCATATTTGAGTAAGTTGCTAGGTTGCTGTGAAGCTTCCCATTGAAATGGATTCAGAATTTCAATCAAATTCAGAATGACACTTTTCACCTTGGAAAATGTGCTTTGCCTTCCCTTGAAGGAGATGCCTTCAGACAAAAAAAAGTAATGAATAAAGTTGAATGGGAAACAGTTTTCTTTCCTACAAAGTATTTTAAGATATCTGGAGCAAGAATGTTTTTATAAGTTCAAGACCCATTGCATTTTTTTGTTGAAGAAAGATGAGACACAAATGAAAAATAACCCTTATTGCAGCCAAAACACATGGTGGGGAGAGCATGGGAGAACTGCCCATTTAATAAACCGGTTTGGTGCTTTCACCGCACTCCTGGAGCATGGAAAAGCACATCCAGTTCCTGCCCTGCTCAATGGAGACCAGGTTAACATCTGCATGAGAAGGCAAACAGCAGGTGATGGGGACTCTTGGAAGAAAGGGTGGAGATGAAAAGCAATAGAGCAATGGTTATGATCTGGAGAACGTTTTTCAGATAGTGTGGCATGGACAAGGAATAAAGACAGTGGGCTTTCTGGAGGAAGGCTCCCAGCCTTAAGCTTCAGAGGTTTGAGATTTGGTTTGAGATTTGAGATTGATTTGAGATTGAAATTGTGTGATCTGAACATATCAATGACTTTTCTCTGTAATTAGATCTCCTGGTATTCTGTTGGATGCTGTGTGTACACCAAGACCTCATTCAGGACACTTGAATGCAGATTTTTAGTACTGTGCTGGATCAGGGCCACCGTGATAAATACAAATGTTAATGATTTTCCAGGCTTGTACTTAAAATTCAGTGGTTGAAGTTTGCAAACTGATTGTGCAGATAGCCAAATTAGGTCCAATTACTCAAATTTAGATGAGCTTTGCATAAAACATACAAATGTGCTCAATGCAGTATTCTGCTTAGGTCTGTGATTTCATTTTACCAGGCTTATATTTGCATGAGTTCATTAAAATCGGTTTCATTTCTTTTTTTGCCTAGCATCACTTTGAAAAAGCAGTATTTCAGATGGGGGAAAATAGTAAAGAGGCTGGTAATTATAAAATGAAGCTGTATGAAGTCATGCAGCACCGTTGCTGTTCTTTCTGTCAAAGAAGGAGCTTGAGAGCTCGTTACTGAGCCCAAAGTTCAAACTGACCACTCTGACAAAGGTTTCTAGTGTATCAGTCAATTAAATGAGACCTTCTACTGTATGGTTATCCAGTCTCTGTGGTCCAGTTGTTGATTGGTGGGGGAGAAAAACATTTCCGCTTCACCAGGGCTGCTCTTGGTTTGTATTCTAATTAGTATTTATTTTTCTTATTAAAAATAATAGCTTGGACAAGGAACCACTGCTCCTCTTCTGTTGGTTAATCCTTTGAAAAAAAAGCAGGACATCTCTCAGGCTGAACAAATGAGATCTCCAGACAGACTAAAGGCTTTAATGAGGTTGTTACCTCTCTCTAAAGCCACCCGACCCTTTCAAAAAGGTGACGATCTTAGGTCTCCTGGAGCACAGAGACATGCCTTCTTGTCTTTATTAATGACTTTGTTTATTGCTGTGTAAGAGATCCAAGTGTCAGAATAATATTTATGTTTATTTAGAAGTACCATTTAGTGCTCCAGTAAGTTATGGTTTGTTATTTGAAAATTAATTTATCTAGTTCATGGTCCAGATGTAAAAAACCACACTTATTTAAAAAATGAACTGTACTATAACTGCACACACATACTATATGTGTATCTGTGGTGGCATAAGAATGAATTATCCATGCTGTGAGCTTTTAAATAGCAGTTTAAACAATAATTTCCAACAGTGTCAGAAAAGCCCTAATGTTTTAATAAATTGGTAATGAGCTGCTTAAAAAATGTATTATGGAATCTTAACAGCAACTCTGTAATCAAGATTGCAAACTGATTTTCTATTGCAAGTAAGTTCTGACATTCTGCTCTTTCCCAGCCTTCTCCAAAGCGTGGTTTTCAACTTGAAATTGCTTGTGCATGGCAGGGAGAGATTGTTCCACCTTCCCCAGTCCCCCATTGTCCAAGAGTGATTGCACAAGGTGTTTGCTTTCATCCTTCTGTTTTGTACCTACAGCAATTTGGCTTTTGAAAGAAGTGTTTTAGCTCTCGGACAAAGTGGAGTATGTCAGAAACAATTTCGTATAGGAAAAAACATCAGTGTTTGGGTGCCTGCTATCACAGTTACTCGGTATTTTTAGAATTGTAGAGTTGTTTGCAGGCGGTAAAAACTAGTGAGACACTTATCTCTGATCTCAGTGAACTGTGTAAACCTTACTTACTCTTTGGGTTTGGTAGCTTAAATACCTTTCTGTAATCTCTTGGCTTATAAAAAATAGCCGTGAAAATAGAAACCAATCTCTGGAGAGTCCGGAGTGTCCTATTTCCCCACTACTTCCCAGTGCAGTACTCTCAAAAACCTTTATGTGCTGGATCTGCCTTTGTCAGCGCAGCCCCTTTCGGCGTAGGTGCTTGTGGGCCACACGCTTCTCTTGGTTGGAAAGGGGAACAGTAGCTCCATTATTTCTGGATTTATTCCTGGTGAATGCTAACATTTCAGCCACTTCCTCTGAGTGCCGCGGCGGTGTCAGCGTGAGTTTTAGCGTGGGAAGATGTGAGTTTGTGCGGAACGCAGTTATATTTTGTTTCCACGTTGTCACAACCAAAACGGGCGAGACAGTCTGGGCAGAAACGTCTAGCACAATTGATTTTCGGTTGCTTTCTCCATGAAAGCTGTTGCTTATTCATTTCATTTGTTTCTCTGCTGTGTTTCAGAATAAAAGTTGTAGAAAATAGAGACCTCCAAGTGATAATTGTGTTAAGTTTCGAGGCTAACCTCAGTGTCTGAGCCGTGAAACAGAGGGTTGTAAATAAAGGCGGCAGTTATCCTTGGACGAGAGTCTTTTATGAATGTTTCGGCTTTTTCACTCAGTCTGGTGAAAATTCTCACTAGACTTCTCACTTCTAGCAGGGCACTGATTGTATCACTCTGAGTTGTCTCATCTAAAAAATGATATTACTAGTTTTTACCTCCCTCCCAGAAACACGGTGAGGCTTCCCAGGACAAGCAGGGTGTGTTGCCTGCCAGCAGCCCTGTGCCATGGGACAGCCCAGCTCCCTTCCCGCTTCCCCGGTGCTCGGCAGTGATGATGCATTTGTGCTCAGTGGGAGCTCAGGTATTTGACACCTCTGAAAAATGAGGCTTATATCAAATAGCCTGTTCAAGTACTTTGTAAAAATGAACTCTTTAGTCTTTGCCATATAAAACAAGACAGCAAACTGAGGCAGAGGAGGGAAAGCCAAGCACACAGGCAGCTGCAAAACTCTGGAGCATTTGTGTGTCTGAGCTGAGCTCGTTCTGCCAGGATGATGCCCTGCTAAAGAAGCAGGGAGGGCAGCAAAGTTAAGCACAGTGCTGGCTTCCAGCAGAAACCAAAAGAAAACAGTCACTAAAAAGAACATTTCAACCGGAGTCTTCTAATCAGAGGTGCTCTGAGGCTTCCCTTTGCCTTTGGGGGTCAGGAGGGGCTGCCATATGCAGCTGGTCTGGCCAAAATTGATATGATGGAGGGCAATGTGACTTGCAAGCCATTTTTTGTGGTTCATTGAGGTATGGGGGGGAGCTGTGGTCCAGACAGGATGACATCTTCTGGGTGTCACCTCCCCCACAGGGAACAGTAGGAATTCTCATCCCAAGGGACAAGGTTGCTACATGTGTCACCCTAACTGTTATCATGATGTTTTGTGCTATTCCTCCAGGAGAAGGGTGGATTTAAATTTGTGGGAATGAATTAACTCGGGAATCTGTCTCTAGTGACTTCCACTTTCAGATTTACTAAGTATTACCTAAATTTGTATTGTCAAGACTTGAAATATTTATTCATCTTCCAATTTAGGTGAGGTCCATCAGGGCTATTTGTATTTCCTCTAAAGTTTAAGCAAAAGTAATGCAACCACTCTCTGCATTTGCAGAGGTAGAGATGGGCCATTAGTGGTGTGTACTTGAACACAGTAGAGGCTGGCCTAATTCTGTCCAACTTAGAAGGCAAAATAATGTGAATGCTCATAGGCTCATTGATAAATGAGTTAAATGTTTACATAAAAACTCAATTTGTGAAGCTCTTAGAGTGTAGCTTAATGGGCAGAGCATGGGAATTAAGGTATGCCCGTGGTGGTTGCAGATACGTGTATATGACCTTCTTTTGTAACCTTGGGAAGCTTTTCCTTTTCTGTAAAATAGGGATAACAATACATCTCTGCTTTAGTGAAGTGCCTGTGAGTGTACTGATGAAGTGCTATATCCAACCAGCCCAGGATAAGAGCCTTTATCTGCCACGTCAGTTATTTCTATGCTAAGGCTGGTTGCTGGAGGAATAAATAGAACCTGTTCCTCTGTATTAAGTGACTGCCCGAGTTCACGTCTGTTCTATATTTAAGCATGCAGTTCCATGCTTTAAGGCATACTTCTTAACAAGTTTTGTTATTAAGCACATGTGCCTTTCATGGTGTCATTGGGACCCTAAAGTTTAAATGCTGGATGCAGAAAGGGGAGAACAAGAAAACCTTTTAACCTGTACATTATTAGAAATCCATTTCAGATGATCCCTGTGGAAATGTTACTGAAAGTTTGGTTTCTGAAGACAGACAGTAACTAGTCATAGTTTTCTCCAGAAAGGAAATAAGATGAACTGTGCAAAGCCTAATGAAGGGGAAGTGGCTGATTTATTGTGAGAATTTATAGCTTTCTGATGTAGCCTGGTTTTTATGTTAATCTCATTGTATGGACTGTGTGTTGGGAATAATTGAGAAACATGGAAGACAGAGTAGTTTTTGTAGTCCATAAATTATTATCTGGTGAGTGTAGGTTATAGCCTTGGTCAACAGCAGCATCAGGTTCTTCTAAAAGTTTTCCATCATTTTAGCCACCAGTATATCGAGTTATGAGGTATAATAGAGTTCAGAATAGAATTTTGTTCTATGTAAGATCGTTTCAAGGAGGGATTCCTTTAAACCTCAAGGAGAAAGGACAGGAGGAAGTGAAAAATGAAAGGAAACTCAGCCTATGTACAGTGGAAATTCTGTCATTTGAATTCTGAGCATAGGTTGCTTCAGTTAAAGCAAAGATACAACGGCAACACCACTGCTGAATTTGCTGCTGTTGCAGAAACTGGAATGCTATGTAAGACCTTCCATGCTGGGAAGGATCAAAAGTCCCCCCCAGGTTTTTGGCTCGTCCTTTGGTCTTAAAATGCCTTTTGAAGAGAACATATGTGGAAGAAGTAAGAGCAGAGGACAAGGTGCCAAGGTTTCTGTCACAGTGCCCGGCTGCCGCTGAATTTCAGGAGCAGCTGGGTACAGTGGGAGGTGAGCACCTTTGGGCATCCTTTGAGATGGCTTCCAAAGCCCTGCTCTGCAACTGGTTTTGCTTTTATTTTCCTCCTGGTCTTTGTGAACAGTGAATTATGCATGATCCATAGGTTATCTCTCCCTATTGACTCCAGATTAGAAAGAAGCAGCCATGCTGCTCCTAAATAGCTATTTTATTGGGAGTTCTGCTGCAGTCTTTTTGTGGGGAGCACTGCGGCATGTACCGAGCTGAAACCTGTGCCTGCAACATCTTTCTTTATTACCAGGAATTAACACATAAATAAAGGGCTGTAAAGGTAAATTATGTAAATGAATCCCAGGCTTTAGAGGAAGAGTGGCCTTTCTGTGTTAAATATGCTTTTGTAGAGTAAAATATGTGTTTGTGTGTGAATTGTGTGGCAGGTATATGGTTGTGATAACCAAGATAGATTTATCACATATATTTGAACTCACCATCTCAGCTGGACTTTGAACTTGTGACATCTTATGCTTAAAAAGAAGAAAAATCTGTCTCTGGAAAAAGCAAATTCTTCTTTCCTGCTCTCTACACACAGATTAATCTTTTATCTAACATATTTTTCATGTCACGCAGATAGCTGGGAAATCTTCCTTACAAAATTCAGTGTGCCAGAGCTGAGGGCAGGATGGAGTGGATTTAGCCTGCACCAAGCACAGCTTTTCTACATGCAAAGATGCCGAGTCTTTAAAAAGGTTTCCTAGAGAGTTTGAGAAACAAGAGCTGTATGTTAATGAAGCATGGAAATTTTCACCTACCGTATGAGGCCCACCTCTAGACTTGAAAGAACTGTGCAATCAGACTTGAAAGCTGTCACACTTAAAAGCTCTCTTCTTTTTTAGTGTTTTATTATTTCCTGCTGAGTTTCTGTATCGGTGCAAAAGTTGGTTTCAATACAGTGTGTGTATTTTTATTAAACCAGAGTCTTTCTAATTTTCCTGTGCACCACTGTAGAAGAGGGAAAATCTGCAGAGGGCTTCAGAGACCACTGCTGAGAATAACCACTGTATCGCCAGACGGGCTTTAGTGAATAAGGATTATTTGTGTCTGTAACAACTGGTGAGTCTCATTCATGTTGGTTTTAGTATGGCTTAAACTTAAAGCTAAAGAAGACAGCTTGTGCATACTGGACAGCAGATTTAAAGCTGTCTCACTGTTTTATATTCTTGGTGTAGTGTGGAGTATCCTGGGAAGGGCACCTTAGTCACAGCTTGGAACTGTGCTGAGTGCTGGAGATGCTCAGCATGGAATCAATGTGCAAGGTTACCAACAACATATGATGCAGATACAGAAATGAAGGGACTCTCTGAAACAACTTGTTGGACAGTAGTCAATGGTCCTAGCGCCCTGGCAAGCCAGTTGTTGTCAAGAGGGTCTTTGGATTTTAGAGCGTCGCAGAGAAAGAAGACTGGGTAAGGTAGTAGTACCCATGGCTTCTCACCATGAATGCCTATCAGCATTATTGTAAGCAGAAGAGAATAGTGTGTAGGAGGATGGAGAAAACACTGCTCAAGGCAGGTGGATGGGATAAGTTGTCAGTGGATATTCCCTAACATCAAATATTGCTATTTCATGTAAGAGAGAAAGGCATATATTGACTTAGTAAGGTCTCACATTAACTAGTGTTTAATGGGCTCTCTGTTTTGGAAAGAGGATGTAACAGATTCCAGTTTGGTTTTTTTACCATCACTTGGACTCCCAGTAAGCTGGCTGCAACTGTCTATCATCTCAGGAGCAGCAGAAGCAAAAGGTAGAAAGAGATTTTGCTTTTTCACTCCTTCTGCTGGAGGAAGATTAGGATTTTCTCTACCTTTCACCCTTGGCACTCTTCCACGTTGTTTTTAATTGCAAAGCAGTGTGGTGCTTTTTCCTCGGACGGAAGAGTTGGCACATAGTTCTTTTGTGTAACTGAGGCAATAAACTGTTGTATTAATCACTTCACACAAGGTAATAAACAATAGCAGAACTGTTGCTTTTACCTCTCGGGTTTCTACTAAATAGTCTGACTTCCTGAAGACTTTAGAAGTGGCATCCTGAAACTAGATTTAAGTCTCTTTCCTATCATCTTCTGCCTGACCTTATGCTATTTGAGATAGTGAAAATAAATCTCATTTGCAGTGTAATTCCTAAAATGTGGTCTTATTTGGAAGCAGGGTTGTAGACAAACTTTATCTCATGTACTTGGTAAAGTCTCATTTAGGTGCAGGGAAAAGAACGCTCGCTTTGCCATGCTTGCGTCCTGAGCCAAATGGCTTTGTGTGAAATGTTGCCTAGTGTGAGCTACCTTTCTTCTCCAGCAAGGTTAGAAGGAAAACTGAGCTAGGATTACCCATTTGGGATGGTTAGAGATGGGATATGAGAAGCCCTTCAAAATTCCCCTTCTCAATGTTGCTTACTTTGCCAGCAGTACAAAGCATTGCATGCACACTGCAGCAAATAAAGGGTGTTTGGAAACCAGTTTTTCAAAGTCATGGTTTTTGGTTGTTTTGAGATTGACACTACTTTACTTCCTCTAAACACTCTTGTAAACACAAGTCTGGAAAAGCACTGCAGGAACAAAGATTTCAGAGACAGCACATAAAGGTTGCAGCCTGGTGAGTTCCCCAGCGTGCCGGAGGAAGAGGTTGTACTCTTCTTTCTGTTGGGGGATGGGACACCCATGTAAAATCTTTGGCAAGGAGGTGTTACAGTTAGAAGCAAGCAGTCAGATGAATTGCGGAAAATGAACATTTGAATGGATTTAGCCCAGTGCAAAGGTAAGATGAAATGAGTTTTCCTTATTTATTTCACCATTCTTGAATTGAGTAGTTGGTTTAAGGAGGAGGTGAGGTGTTGAAGTGAGGTGCTGCAAGACAGCAGGGCTGTGGTGGGTGCTAAATGGTGGTAGCTGGATCTGAGCACTTAAAAAAATCTCTGAAAAGCTCACATTTTGTTGTTTCCTTTAATTTTTGAAAGCAACAAAGATTGCTTGCAATGTAAATGCTTGCTGGAATTTAAATACACTTAAGACAGAACAAATGCTGGAGCAGAGCAATTTTTCAGGTTAACAATCTTTGCGGTGTTAGTGGCAATATTTCTGTACAGGGTTCTCTTGCAAGCTAGGCACAAAGCAGGAGTGCTTGGAAAGCAGAAAACCACAACATTTACGGTGGAGAAGGCTGTAACTTTCCCTTCTGGGACAAGGTGCCTATCAACTAAACAGCTGTTCTGCTCTGCAAAGGACACTGCCAAGGTTGTTAGTGTCTACAAATTGAGTATCTTGCTGATGATCTTTTGTGAAGGATTTAATTTCTAGGTGAAGGAAGGAGAAGTGAATAAATTACTTTATCCCTTGTCAGATCTCTCCTTTGTGAAGTGCAGCCATTGTACTCCCAGTTTGGGATTGGCTTCCCTATTTTTTTAATTACAAAATTAAAATATTATAATGATTAAGCTTTGCTCAGGAGCAATAGCAATCTCCATTGCTTAACTAGAAAAAATATAAAAGGAAAAAAAAGGGGGGGGGGGGGGGGGGATGGAGGGGGACGAAGCCCAAACCGTAAGTTTTAATGTGGGTCATGTACACACTAAGTATTATTACAATATGTTAAAAAACAAGGTCACTTTAGTAATTCAATATTTCAAGGTGGTTCTGCGGTATTTCTGCAGTCTGGTTGTGCTACCACAATTTCCCACCTGAAGCCCATACTGCTACCATGAGGGAGAAAATACCCAATCTGCGTGGAAAACCGTTAAATTCTTCAAGGATTGGCTGCCAGAGTAGAATGGGCTTTGGGAAGATTTGCTTCTAAGACCCTGCATGATACTTATCTCAGGGAATTGGGTGGCCAGAACTGTAACATGATCAAGAAGTGATCCTGAGCTGATTCTCAAATGCTTCGGGTGTTTTTTCACTAACAAATTTGACTTTTTCTTTTTTTTTACCTAAGTGTGAAAGAATAATTTCCATTTTCACTCAAAATGTATGAGCTACAAGCATACAGTTGGCTTGCTGAAATCAGGGCACAAGAATTGTATACGCTTATGTGATTTTCCTTTAAAGAAAAAAAAAAAACAATGGTGGAGATTCAAAATTCAGGATTTGTAAGAGGCTTCTGAATAAATACAATAGATGCAACCGAGAGCAGAACTTCTCTGTTCCAAATTATATCACTAGGATTTTTTTTTAAATAAAACATGACCTACATTAGCAGTCCCACCTAAAATAGCACACCTTGCAGGTGATTTCCATGTGGTTTTGTTTGCTAGCAGATTACTGTGCTGATGGCAGAATTTCTTCTTTAATAATGCAACAAAAAAATGGAAGCAAGCAATGGTAATTCAGCTGCCAAGCCACAGCCAGAGGCTTACAGTCGATTCAGTTGATGGAAGAAACCTTGAGACTAGTAGAGACGGCAGAAGGTGTTGCTTCTGTTTTAGGTGGAGAACTAACTTCTAGTTTATCATTAAAATGTGACTGGAGAGAACCTGCCATGTGGTGAGTAGCCAGCATGTCTGTGGCACTGATGAGAAAAGTGCTGGGGAATGTACCAGTGAGCCTGAGAAAACCTACCCAGTTTTGGAGGAGTGTGCAGAGACACAGGAGAAGAGATGGAAGAGGGAGAGGAGGGTAGATGGTCAATCCCAGGGACAGGATGAAGAAGCTAGGGCTGTCAGGTGAAGTACAGAGGGGTTTATGGTGATAAGAACAGAAAGAATGGGTTGACACCAAAATTCAGTGCCACTGAGGAAGCCAGACTGGTGACGCTAGGTTGATGGTGCTGGATTGGTTATGATCCTGAGGTAGCATTCATCTCACCTGACTGCAGATGTCTACATGTGAGCTAATGTTCTAGAAGCCCTTTAAGGCAAATAAAGAGAAATTCATGCTCTTGAAATGCAGCTCAGCTCATCCTAGGGTGGTTGTCGGCCTGAGCAGTGCTCTGGATGAGTGTGTTTGTGTCTGGCCGTTGAGAGCAAAGGGAATCTGGAGCACTAGCTCAGTTTGAGATGTCTGCCTTGTTAGCCTGGAAAGCTGGGTGAGATAGATGCTACCTCCAGGACATGACCTAAACCCCGCTGCAGCTAATGACAGGGTTTTTTGGCAGATGTTAAGGGACAACAGAGTTCACCCTTAACAGCAACAGTACAAAAGATATTTAAATGGCTGAACAGCAGTAGGAAAGGTTTCCAGCAGGTAAGACTAAGCTGCTTCTTGCACGACTGGCTGCTCTGAAAATACACAGTCCGTTTGGTTTGGTGCACACCGAGTGCTAATAAGATGGCTTGTGTTGCATTATTTCATGAGGTGGTGTCAAAGGCTACAGAAGATCTTGTTAGTAGCTGCAGGAGGACTATGATATATTCTGATTTTGTTTTCTCTTCTCCCAAAGGAAAAGGGTAATTTAGTACTTTTCTCATGGGAACCAAGTGCTGGAATAAACTCCAGGGTCATGAAATCCAATGACCCTGGTCCCTCAGGCAAACACATAATATTATCCCTTTCATAAACTGATCAAATATTTGATCTCACAGAAACCCAGCAAACTACAGGTTATGCTGACAAAAATAAAACAAGCTTTAGTAAGGCAGAAAGAAGCATTTCTGTGTGCCTTTTCCTCTAGCTCTTTTGTTTGTTGTTTTATGCACTGTGGTGTCAGGGCTTTACTGAAGCTGTAAATATAGGTTTTAAGAGAAGATTTTGATTTGTTTAGTATTTGAACATCTTTGTGCTGTCCATGGTAATTCTCACCTATCTCCTCGTGGCTTTGAAACAACAGTCATGTTTGTAAATGGCTTTAAGATAATTGATGAAAGACATGATTTGCATGAAGAACAAAGTAGTGCTGAAACTTTGGCTGAGACCTATCCACACCTTTCTGGTGCTTGGGGAAATATAACATGGAAAGGGGAAAAGGTTTTTTGTGGTGTGTTTTTTCTCTCTACTTCCACATGCCTTTGTTCCTGATAGTGGAGGATACCTATAAAGCCCAACTACTTTATTCCCAAGCAGATTTTTGAAAAGTACTCAGTTGATCAAAGGTATAAATAAACTGTATCAGATTTAAGAAGTGAAATAAGATCCCAGAACTGATATTCCCCATTATTAGAAATAACTTTTGCTTATTAGCCTGGAGAGGCAGCTAGCTGGGGTCAGGGTATGTCCTTGCAAGAGGGATGAAGTGCAGGTACCTGGCAGCTCCCACAAAGCACCAATGGCTTGTGGTAATACAACTGGAAGGTTAAAAACAGACCTAAAAATTAAGTGTTTGCTTGAGGAATATAGGTGTAAAGATCTGTTGTAGGTTTAGGGATGATTACACAGTTTTCTGTGTGTTTTCTTATTAACATCAAAGTAGTGAGCAGTTGCTCACAACAATTGCTTCACTACAATGTAGTGAAGAGCTCATAAAATACCCACAAGGAAATTAGTCGAGTCCTCTATCCGTTTTTATTTCTGAGGTTAGTTGGTTAGTTACTGTAGCTTTGTAGAGAATTTTTATTTTTTATTTTTATTTTTTTAATACCTCTTCCAAAAACCAAACTGGAAGAAAGCTCTGGGACCAAGAAGCCACCAAACTTTCCCAGCACTCATGTTTGAAAGGGTGCTGGGGCTGACGCTGATGCGCTGTGAAGTGCTGCTGCGTGTTTGGGAACGGCGAGGATGTTCTCCGGCGGCACGGAGCACCGACACGCTGCAGACGCTGCGAGGGGCGGAGGCAGGGGTGCGGGCAGCAGCCGCGCTTTGCCATCTCGCCTTCGCATCCCCCACTGCCTCCAAGCCCCTCGCCGCGGCGGGGCTGCCACAGGCATGGCATGTCTTTGCCCTTTCCAGGCAGAAGCTCTCCCAGGCACCAGGTCTGCATTGCCCACGCTTCACTCATGAAGGTTTTTCTCGCCTCGCGCTTCTTTCTTTCCTTGCCATCTCTTTTTGCGTCCGTGCGTTCGGGGCTGTGGCCAGGCTGCCGTCCCCCTCCCTCTGCCGTCCCCCTCCCGCTGCCGTTGGGCCAGTGGTGCTGGCAGTCGCTAGTCGACAGAAGCTGATGATTGATGTCAAGGCTGGGAGCAAGCAGCTGCTGATTTGATTATTACCGTTTCATCTCCTAACCTTTTGGAGCATTATGGGAATATTTATTCACCTAGTCACGCTTAATGGCATTTGTGCAGTACTTCCCCAGGAACAATGAAGGACTGGTATTGTACAGAGGTAGCTGAGAAATTCCCGTTCTTATTCTTTGTATTTATTTACAGATATGGGGAGAGAAACGGAGAAGATCTTGTTGTGTGGGGGGAATGGAAAATTTGGCTATTTGACTGGGAGCAGTTACGGACATAGATGCACAATATGTTAATAAAGTAATTGTGCTATGTTGCTATGAAGAGGATGACTTCATTACAAAATTCTTGTTTTAATACTGTCATTATAGCAGATGTATAGCATATGAACTAATTTGCATGCAGATAAGGAGGTTCTGACAGCTTGGTAGCATAATTACTGCATAGCATATAGCTCACTAGTGCTGGGAGCTGAAGCTGTTACTGGAGGGGTGCTCAGGGGACTAATTATGTTGGCTTTGTTAAATTTAAAATAGTGTATAGCCAGGAAAGAGACCCCTCTCCTGTGCTCCACGGTGTTGTGTATAATAAGTTACAGAAGCCTTGAACTGCTGCAGCCATTTTAAGCCATGCAAATGCCTGGATCTCAGCACCTCCCAGCACAGAGGAGTAATAGACTTTAATTTAATTGAGGAGCCTATATGAGCTTCCAAAGAAAAGGTTTTAAAACTGTGATATTTCTATATATTAAAACTCCACGTAGGTCTTTTTGATAAGTGAACAAAACTGTAGCTGCAGTAACTTTGCTCAGTTTAGTCTGTGGTGAAAGTGGATGCTGAATGTGTGGACTTAGACTGGTGAATGGGTTCTCTTCACTCTCCCTGGTGTGCCTATTGCTTTGCTTCACTATATCTGTATCTTAATAATTTGTCTCCTCTTAATTTCAAGCATATTTCTGCTTATTTTTATTCCTTTGCTTTGACTGTGTCTGTGGTTTTTAAAGATCTTAGTGTTGAGATACTTTTATGGTTTTCAAATTTAATTCATTACTAGGCCATTATAAACTGAAGACATGTTATTTTCCTGGGGAAATCAAGACAGTACCACAGGAGATTATTTTTCCCCCATCACATTCCCTCTCCACTGTTCAATCAGCTTGCAGAGGAGGGAGGAATTTGTGAATGCACAGTTGCCTTTGATTACCTAAGCTGGAAGTTGACAAACAATATGGATTTATTTCAATACAATTTAATACGTATTAAATTGGCAGTGCCTTAGGGCATCAGACAAATGGAAAGCCAACCAGAAAGTGTGTGTTCCCTCTCTGGCCTCTGCTGTGGTGGAGTAGGTGATGCCAGGTAGCTGGGCAGACGGAGCTGCTGAGGTTGTAGATCATGCCGAGGGGAGTGGGGTGATTTCAGCAAGGTGGGTGGGAAGGAGATAGGGACCAGTTTGTACCCAGGGGCTGGGGCTTCCACTGGCTCTCTGCCATCAGGGAAGGAAGAAGCTGTGCTGCTGGGGTGTGTGGGGTGCTGGGAACAGCCAAGAGGAGCCCCCTCCTCCCCACCCTCTTGGTGACACAGCAGCGGAGGGCTGAGTTGTCTGCTGAGCGAGGTGATGCTCGAGCAGGTGCTGTGACAGTCAGGTTCACCCGGCTCCCGGGAGGTTTTGTCCTGAACATGGCAGAGCCCGGCTGTTGTGCCAGGAGAGCTCTTGCTCCTCATATCCTCACCTGCTGCTCCTCTAAGGGCAGCCAGCTGGGACGGGGCTCGGCGTGGAGCCACGCTCCTAGAAAGCAGGCTGTTGGCATCCAGAGACCGTGGAGCCACTCGGCTCCTCTGTCCCATTCTACGGGTAAGGATGTTGTGCTCCACTGTCTTAATACGTTCACTCCTTCAGGATAAATGTTGCAAAGCCCCCCTATCTGTTTCCATAATACCTTGTGCTAGACAAATATTAACTTACACTTTTTTTCTTTTAGGAGAAATATTTACCCAGATATTTTGTTTTTCAAAATTCAAGCCCATCCTTGTATAATCTGCTTGCATTTTGTCAATCTGAAAATGTTAATAGCCTGCTAACATTATTGCTAATTTGGAGTTTATGCTGTAGAGTGAATATAGTAACAAATTTTGGGAATGGTTTGTTAATCTTATCAACATTTGTTGTGCATTTGCTAATAGTAATTAGAGCCAATCACAGTGTCACATTCAAGCATTTTTTGAGAGAATTGTCATTTAATGGGAAATTTAGTATGCAAGTATTTTAAAAATGAGAGCTGGTAAGAGAAAGGGGTACAGGAAAACTCTGAACCTAATGAAGAGTTTTCATTGTCTTGTCTCTTCCTTCCCTTCCCTCCATCTCCCAAAACAAAGTAAGAAGAGGAGGAGGAAGCAGGGAAAGAGCCTGTCCCACTTTAAACAAAAATTAGTCATTGAAACAGTTTTAATAGGCTTTTTTTTCCATGTAAATCAGGGATTTCAAGGCAATTTTTGCAGAGTATTCATGCAGTTTTAATGTAGTATCGTATGCATGTTGTGGTGTTTTGGGTTTTTTTTTTTACATGCCTTCACTTTAGATGCTGAACTTGAGATATTTTAAAGATTTTTTTGATTTTTAAGAGGTCAGGCAGCAACACAATTCTTTTGAAAATCAGTGCTATGTACTCTCTCGGCTGGGTGCCCACTGTCTCAGTCGCGTAATCAAGCCTTCCCTTGCCATCTGTGCAGCACACTCCTCCAGGTAACTTCCTGATGTACTTTTAGCACAAGCCTTAAATTAGCCTTTTAGGTCTCTTGCAATCACCTGGACAATAAAAGGAGTAAGGGCATCTCTAAGCATTCATGATGGGACTTTGTTGTTGTTTCCTGACCAACTCTACTTCTCCGTTTATGCTCTTTAGGCCTGCTGTTGCCACTCAGGAAACAGTATCCAACATATCTCCATTTTCCAGCTCAATCAGAGATTCCTCCTGAATCAGCAGTGCTTATTATCTCCAACTGTACATAATTATGGTAGAGAGGCTGCACCACCATAGCTGGATAATGCCAGCATTTTATTATAGCCCCATACGTTCAGTATCCTGAAATGTGGATATAAAAACTGACTTTAGCTTCATAGTCTGTCCAGTAGTGAGAGATAAAGTGTGTGCAATCAGCTTTTAAGCAGTTAGAGAAACTCTGAACAAAAAATCCCTCTTTTGGATGTCAGTTGTATAAACGCATTGTTTAACTTGAGCTTTGCTCACTGTCCGACTCGAGAGCGTGCAACAGGCTGCAGATTTTGAGCATAAAGCAATAAACATTTCTCTCCTGGTTAGAAAGCTTGTTACTAACTGAGGTTGATTAATTTTTGCAAAAGTATTAAGCGTCTGAAGTTGGAGAATGGCTGTGAAAAGATCAGTAATGCTCAAAGACAGAAGGATTTGCAGGTTGGTGCAAAAAAAGGGTAAAAAAATAGTTGTGGGTTCGAGTTAAAAAAATGCAGCAAGTCTGACAAAACGTTGTGAATATTTACTAAGGGTGAGGAATTACTCTTGCAGAGCTATTTTACACTGAGTATAGATATTTACCAATCTAATAATACAGTTGTATAAAAAAACTTTTATATATTTTTATTCAGTTATGAAAACGGTACTTGACATGCAAGTCTGTTTTACAAAGGTCAGCTTTTCACAGTTCTTTTTCTTTAAGTTTTTAGTGGCATATTTAACCCTTTTTCTCCCTGCACAATCTGCCCTCTTCCTCCTGCCCTGTTTGCAACAACATGAATTAAGGGCAGGAGGCTGGCATTAACCTAGGTCCCTGGGGTCTGTGCAATATGATGCCTGATGTTCTTTAAAATGTTCAATGTGGTCCTTTTCAAATAGGAGGAGAGGGTGAGACTTAAGTCTCTGTTTAAAAACTCAGATAAGGGTTCTGCCTTATCCTCTGCTGGTTATCATATTCATGCCAGCAGAGTGACCAGCGATGGTTGCAATGCTCTGCCTGAGCTTTGACACACTTCTAATTATAGCAAGCAGTGCTGAAAACCCCAGAGGTGATAATGAAGCCTGGACCCTTGTGTCAGCTGAGCTTCAAAAGGGTAATGCATTCCTGTTCTGCACCAGCGTTCCTCATTTGTATGTTTGTGGGGACCTAGACTCGTGCAATCATGTCTTGCTTATTTTCACTGAGCTGAGAGGTAAAATGTACAGAGCTGTGGAGGTTTGTAATTTTATCAACGTAATTGAGTATTATCCATTTGTGTTTCCTTTGGGAGATGCATGAGGAGAGAGGCAAGGGCAGGAGACTGTTCATTCAAGAGCTTCATAAAAACTTGTTGCCTGGAAAAGTGATGACAGGACATTAGTGTTCTGATGTCCTATGACAAACTCTACCTGCTTCTGAGCTTGGGCTGTAAGAAATGGGTGACCCTTGTAAAACACCCTCATTTATATTGCACAAATTCAGCATTCACAAAATCAGGGTGTGGAGTGTGTGGAGGGCACAAAGTAAAGGAAGGACTGCATTAAAGATGAGCTAGAAACCTGCACTTTGTGATGGTGAAGGCTCTCTTTTTCCAGAAGCGATGAGCATAACCCAGAGACTCCCCTACGCTTTCCTAACTGAAGAGTGAACCCACCACGGAGACCTTGACACGTTCTGGTCTTTAATCTGAGCATGTGAACCAAGCTAGCTCTCGGAGAGGGAGGTAACATCAGCTTTGCTTTTCCTTCAGGTTCTCTAAGGAGAGAAAAAAATAACCTTTGAGGATTTAATCACTGAGAACACCTTCATGTCTGTATAACCTGACAAGTTTAAGTAGACTTACTTCTTAATGCAGATAAGTCAGTACAGTCCATATGACAGATCTGGACCTCCATTTGCTTTGGTGGTGACAAGGGGTGTGTCTTAGAGAAGAGCATGAGGGCGCAGGAACTGGCATCTTCTATTGCCACTGCTACTTTAGTGGAAGAAGTAGACAGAAATGGCATTATGGTCCAGTGCTCCTGCAGCCAGTGTGGGTTTTCCACACCTGGAATTCTCATCTCTCATTGGTGAGAAGGTTGGGACCTTATCCCAAGGTCCACGTTATGCCCTTGAAAGACAGAGTAGTGTGACTCTTATGAATACGTTAGATGTGGGACAAGGGTATTTTTCTGCCAGAAATACCTATAACAAGATGCAATTCCAGGGTCCAGGAGAAACTCACAGAGGTTGTCCACTGCCTTTGTGCTGGGGTAGAAGGGGCTGAGGAAGGGAGAAATCTAATTTAGCAGAGATTTAACAACTAACATGCTCCAAAAATTTCAGTATGTGTTGAGAGCAGATCTGGCATAACTGGACTTTTGCAAAAAGCATATTTTTTCCTTCTGATTTTACCTGTTCCTGTCCAAGAGAGGGACAGCAACCCTGTGTTTGTGAGGGAGGGGGGAAATCCTTGAACTGATATGAAGAAAGATAAAATGTAAGAATCCCTTTTAGTGTAGTCTCCTGATGTGCAAAGCCAGAAAACTGCAGCCCTGCACAAACTGAGAGCTGAAGAGTACAGGCATTTTGTACAGGCATTTGACATCTCTGTCTCTCTAAACATGTTCTTCCAGTTGTCTGTTACCAGTTTTTATCTGCCTGGACCATGGTTGTCATACACAGCTGTTCCCAAGGTTATGCAGAATATCATTTAAAATTAGTTGGTATTGTTTAAATCCAAATGCAACCACTGAGGGCTGCCAGGCTGTGCTGCCCACAGGGGTGTTGTGAGGACGAGCCAGCAGTGGGAGGTGGTGATGTGCAGGTGGGCTGGGAGGCCAAGGGGCACTTGGAGGTGAGGAGAGGATGGGAGCTGGCTGAGCATGTGGCATCATGCTTATCGGTGTGGAAACTCAACATCTCACAAACTTTTAAACCTTTAATCTGCAATGTGAATTTATATAAGCCTGCATGTGGAGGTGCGTGTGTGGCTCTGTCTATACTGTTCAGTGTTGATCACAGGTGTGTAAAGGTCCTTGGCTGGATTTGAAGTTGCTCATAATCCAGTTGCACTGTCTCTTGCCCTTGGCAAGCTGCAGCACCTGCCCTAACAAATCCATAAATACTTGGCTGCTGAGCTCTGTCCTCGAGTGACTGCAGCGTAGATGTACACTTTGTGAAAACTCATTTAAAAGAGGCATACTCTAAACAGATGAATGAGTTGGCTTGGTTACCTTTAAAAAAAAATCCTATTCTGCCAGCACACTTACTACAACTCTGACATAATTTAGAACAACTCTGCCCTCCTCCTGTAATTTCTACTACACGATTACAGTGTTGCCAGCTCTTGTGATTTGCAGGCTTCAGAGGAGACCTTGGAGGAGGTCATTTAGTCCATTCCTGTACCTCAAAGCAAGAGTGACTGTGCCTATGCATTATCCCTGAAAGATGTCATAGGGAGAGTTGCTTTTCTCTCCTTCATAGTTTCAAAGAGACTGACCATTAGGACCAATTGTAGCTGCCAGCAAGGATTCTCCATTGATGGTACCTGAACACTGGTGGTAGGTGTCTTTGCTGGACAGCAAGTACTGTATGACTGAAAATAAGCTGCTTTATAAATCCAATTATATAAATATTGTGACCACTTCTACCTGATTAGCTCATATGCCAGTCTGGCTTAATTCATTATTATTTGTAAATTCACACATTGTGGTAACTCTGTAGCCATGGTTTCCAAAAAGATTAGGAGTGTAAGCAAAAGATCCTGAAGTAGTACCTCAGATAGCCTGGAGATATCTCCAGCACTTGAGCTTTCATTGGTGTCTTCTCATGACCACATGCATAACTCTCACTGGTGCTAATGGGAATTGCTTGCACACACCAAGTGGGGAATAGACTGGGAAATCACTTACTTGTCCTTAAGAGACACTGGATCTAGATCTGTGACAAGCAAGAGTCACGACCAGCCCCGTTTGCTGTGAACCATTTTTACTGAATGAAGGTGGTGCATGTGCCACAGAAAATGTCTGCTTAGGTTTGTGGTAGCAAGAAACTCTCGTTAATCAAAAAAGCTTTCTCAAAGTTAGACTTTTTAAAGTGTGTAAGTTCATCCTTGTGCATTTATCTTGCAGAAAAATCCCGAATCCAAGCTCTTGCTGATCGATGGTTGCATTAATTATGCACAAAAGGTTCAATTCTGCCAGCCTTGTTCACTTTGAATGCTGCTTTACCCTGGGAGGAATTGACTTGCATTATGCAGGTTGGACAAATTCACCTACAGTCTGAACTTCTATAAAAGTCTCCAGGGAAGGTCAAGTTTCTGTTATTTTCAATAATAAATGAGATTCCCATTGATGAAATGATCCAGGAAATAAGCTTCAGCTCCCTGAATAACATTTGTGTGGCCTCTAATGGAGGGCTGGGAAGAACTAGTAGAGTTGGAGGAGAGATTAATATCTCTGAGCTGCAGGTCTTGCAATTCTAAACTAGTAGAGCAGGCTCCAAGGAAGCACAAGTGTTAATGACTTTTAATGTATTTTGAAGAATGTCTTAGAGCTGTGATTTTAAATTATACTTGCTTACAGTCTTGACCTATCTCAAGTAAAGTTCTTGTAGGTGAAAGAGAGCTACAACAGTGAGAGGATGGTGTTTGTGTAACAGACAAAATGCTTTCTCATAACTCATGGCAATGTTTTCCCCTCATCATGTTTTGTGGGGTTTTTTTGGGATTGGTTTTTTCGTTTTTTTTTTTTGCCAAATGGATGTTTGGAAGTGTTAATAATTGCATTTTCCTCTTCAACTCTGTAAGAAGCCCCATTTGGCTAACAATAATGAATGCGATTCGTTCATCTATGAAGTGTAAAGTGTAACTTAAACAAATGGCAATAGCAGTAGGAAAAATGCTGTAGTGAACATTTCAAACTTTAAATGTTCTGTCACGGTGTGAGGTGGCCTGAAAGGAATGAGTGGTAGTTCATCAAAAGGATGTATATTTCCTTGTAATACTGTTCTGTTGTCTCTTCCCAGTTATTCATCTCAGACTTGCTAAAAATATATGGGATAATGGATGATTGCTATGCAGAGCTCTAATTTATTTTACTGCACAGTCACTGTGGGAAAGTGCTTCAGCTACTTTGGCTCTTTTGTATTGCCTCGAGAGAGAATTTTACCCATGTGTTTTGCTCCAGAAGTCATCTGTTGTTTTTCAATGTATGCACATAAACAGCTCCTGCCACTACACCTAAATATTGAGTCAGCAGTTCCCTCTGATGAAGCCATCACCAGGGACTGTCACGTTTATCTCAACAGATCAGCATCACAGAGCATGTAATGCTATTAGCCCCAAAATGTTGTCTGCTAACCACAGAATTGTGGGGCACAAGTGACCTTCTGCTTTTCCGCTTCCTAATCGGCTCTGAGCTTGGGCTGCCAGCTTGGCTGCTCCATAACACATCTGAAAAATGGGCTCAGCTTCACCTTCACACCTTGCTGAAGGCATTTTGAAGGTGAATATACTGACAAATGGGAGCTGCTAAGATTTTTTTTTATGGATGTTGGAGGATTTATTTTTACTTGAAATGTTTAAAATGCCTGTGATTAAATTATGTCCCATCCACTGGGTTTTGGTCACTCTCATCCTGCAGTTGCAGAGGTAGTGGGGATTCCTCTCTGGTTCTCTTTTGCCTTTCTGCAGTGCTTCCTTGGCAGCGTGAGAGAATGGTTTCTTTAAAAAAAAATGGTTCCAGTGTCACAAAATGTTACATCACCAATCATGCTCTTGAATGTTTGAGCTTTATTGCTATATTTCATTTATGACTTAATCTAAGTTAGCATCTGTATGTCATCATACTGGGAATTTAGGATCCTAACAGATTAATAAATGGCTACTCTGATAATCAAGGCTCTGATTCACCATGTCACATGGGTTTAATTGAAATGGGGTAAGATGTCATGAGCCTTTCTGATGCCATGTTGCTCTGCCACTGGTTGCCACGTTTGTGAGAGTGGATGCGAACAAAATGTGTGTTGCCCTTCACAGCCTAGCGTGTCAGCATGGCTGTCCCATGGAGTTTGGCAGCCCCGTGCTGGGACATGTGGTGCTGGGAGGTGGGACCATTGGTATCTGCCAGCCTCATTGCTTCCACCAGCATGATGGGCAGCAGGGACTGCAGATCACCTTAAAACAGCGGAATGTCCTGAGTCAGAACTCCAGCTAAGAACAGAAAAAAGTTTGTTTCTTTTTTTGGTCCACAAAGCATTTGTTGCCTCTAGGCTGCTCTCCTACAAAAACTTGAGCACATGTTTAACACGAAGCATGGAAATTGGTCTTGAAGCAATTGGGACACTTGTGTGATACTTTGAACTGAGCTGGTGATTTGCAGCAAGTGCTGTTACCAGTTCTGTACCAACATCTGTCTGGCAAAGTGATTTCACCTGCATCACTCATTTGAAGGACTCGACACAGTTGTCACACCAGAAATGCTTCACAGGTTGTAAATAAGTACTGGAGTTTAGGTTTAAACTTCATTTTTTTTAGTAAGGTCTTATCTGCTATGTGACATCCTTGTCCTGACGAGAAGCATCTTGTCTCTCTGATAATCCCCTGACTGTCCTCTAAGTCAAATAACATAGATACTTCTGAGAGAATCTCATCTCAGTGGTTTTCTAAAGCCTAGATCTGATTATGTGTCTTCAGGCATTCATTTTCCAGGCGTGCACTGATCTAGTAGCATGAGAAAGCAGATTTCTGGGGAAGCTGTCTTCTCACCACCCCAGATCACAACATCCTCCACCAACCGTGTCTAAGCTGGGGAGGTGATTGTGGTGTTGAGGATTACTTCCTTATCCTCAGTGTGATGCAGACACAGGTACAAGCTAAAACCTGGTGGTGATTTTTGTTTGTCGGGAATTGGAGGCAAGACAAGGAACAGCTCGTTTGGTTTGGGCTGCCAGACTGTTCCACAAGGGTAATTTTTGTGTGCTGTTTATTTGTGTTGGATTCAAACACGTGACAGTGTGGACCTGGAGATACTCTGGAATTACCCACCGCAGTGAAAGTGGGAGCTGCTGGCGTTACAGCTCTGTGTGACATCTTGTGTTGTCTGGTGACCAGTCAATACCAGAAGGGCATTGGTAAACCAGCAAAGGAGTTTAAAATGGCATTTAAAATTGCAGAAAATGATTTGCAAGACACTAATAAAATGATGGTGTGTGTAATGTGATGGAATGATTGTTTTGTGTGAACGCAGAGCTATAAATGCCTACACAGGGACATTTAACAGAGTGAAGGTATAACTAGCAGTCATCAGATGAAATGAAGCAAAGACCATTTAAGCCAAACACTATGTCATTGTCCCCAATTTAAGCACTGGAGTATTTTATAGAGGTGGTGCTTGGCTTCAGAAAGGCAGAGTAAAGCACCCTGTGGGTATATATCCTATGAAATTCATGGGCGATGACAGGATTGGGAGGCAAGGGTTTTTTTATTATTTGTGTAGAACTGAAAAAGCAATAAAATAAATGAAGAAGCCTGTGTACGTTATCAATAACGTGACAGTTAGCTTCAGACTGCAGAGATACAGAGTTATGTGCTACCCAACCAACGGCTTATTGTACTAGGAAATGTTTTAATTAAAAGTGAGGAAAATGTATTGTAACTTGTGCTTTCTGTAGTATTTTATTGCACTTACAAAACTACAAGGATTTTAATAAGCTCTTTCTGTGTTAGAGCTAGGATCATGGAATTTACAGCAGGGAAATTGTGAATAATAAAATATTCTAATAGTTTTTATTTTGGTGAGGTAAGAAAAGAATTAAAATTAATGTATTTGTTTTCTGTTACATTCTAACACTTACAGTTATCAATAGGGACGAATCCAGAACTCAAACACCAATTGGCTTCTCAATGTTTGGCATTTTTTCAGCATCCTGAGCGGTTCCTTAATCGCAACATTACACAAAGTGGACCCGGAGAACCTTTTCAACCAGCTAAAGTGTTAGCAATCATAAGAAACTAAAGCGTGCTGTGCATACAGAGCTACTGAAAAAAAAACCAAACCAGAAATTGTTAATGTTAAGAACAGGTAGAATTAAGGGACAGGATCTGTAGGGAACAATGCCTAAATGGGCATATTGCTGGGTAGATTTGTGTTCTCTTCTGGTCCTTCCCTCGAGTTTTCCAGTAAGTGCATCCATATGGCTATGTAACTGCATGTTTCTGTAATCTGCATACTTCATGCTATATCTGATAACATTTGCATTTATTGGTCAGTATTGAATAAGAAACTGGAAAACTACAAAGCAAAGGTCAAGGAAGATTTGTCAGGGAACAAGACCCATCTGAACCAAGGGTTGGTGAGTGGGCAGAGCCGAAAACTGAAGAGCCACAGGCAATTTGTGGTATTCTGAGAGTGTGATGAGGTTATCACAGTTGGAAGTCCATTAGGTTTATAGCATTTTGTGGCCCTGAGCTAGGGGAGAAGGTATACTATGGAGGCAGTATCTCTAGTGTATGTTGTTCGGAGGAAAAGAGTGGTTTAAATAACTGTATTGATGTCCTGTGGAAGTGTGATGGAATGGTGTTCTGTTTATTTATTTATTTATTTATCAGAAACCCCTCTTTGAGTCTCTCTTTTCAGTAGACTGAATGTGCTCACTGAAACAAACTTCAGGCAATGCCTCAGAGATAAGTATGGACGTTTTACACCACTCTTTCTATGGTGGAATTTTACAGAGATTAGACTAATGAACTGATCTAGTTTTAAGCACAGACTCTTAGGTGTGGTGTTTTATTAAGACTTTTAGCTGCAAATTAAAGGTCTGCTGGAAGGGCAATTAAAGTCACCAGAAAGAGTTTTATATCACACCCAACCAGGGATGACCCACATTGTGGTGTTCTTATCTCGGCAACACAAACAGTCTTCGAAGACAAACAGCTAGGGAGGCAAGTAATCTTTGTTGAAGCAGCTGAGCTATGGGGCATAAAATAATCTCTTATTTATTACTATGTCTTTAAAGTGCAGAATCTTTTTCATGGGTATATGTGCACATATGTATGCAGGTGTCAAAAGCAAACATTGTATTTGAGGAAAAAGTGGATTGCAATACTGCAGGTGTTCGGTCTGTTGGATACGCCATTTATTATGAGTTTAGTTACAATATCTGTTTGTGGGACACATCTGGAGCCTTGAATGGGAATAGAGAATAGGATATGTTGTTTTGGGGAGATTAAAATTTTTCAGTATTCAAGTTTTAAAGTTCAGAGAGAAGATTTTTCATTCCAATAGTTGTGGCAGCTTGTGTAGTAGTGTCGTTGTGGGGAACAAACAGGCAGTCTTGCTCCTGGGAAGATCTGTTGTTAATCTCACTGTGAGACAGATTTACACCTGTATGGCTAACAGTAGTTTCTGATGTGGTTTTTTATCCTTCCTTTGGTTACAAGAGTCGCATACATTGCCCAAACAACTTCTCATTATTTTTTAATTTATTTTAAAAATCCAAGATAAAACTGTCCATTGTGGTGTTCTTTATTGTATTTCTGCTTCAAGACTCCACTGCATGTCCTCTACCAAATTGCAAATTCCTCCAGTACTTCATGGTGGGTGAAAAGGATTGTGCAATCTTTACAAACCCATTAAGTTTTCCTGGAAAGCCAGCGTACTCAGCTTATCTAACTTGCATAGTTTTGTGTCTCTCTTTGCTCTCTGACTTGGAAATTCATCTTGTGAGAGTTTGCAGTACACAGTCCCAAGTGCTGTCTTGGCTCCTCATCTTTCCCAAAGCCCTCTCCTCCCTGTCTTGTCTCTAACATCTAGCAACAGGTTTGAGAGTATTTTATTTTTTTTACCTATTCTATTAATCTCCTCAAATATGACTTAGAACCTGTACCAAGCCACATGAAGTTCCACTAGTTCATGGAAACTGATTTGTTAATGCTGCACTGTATTGAGCTCAGCCAAACACACCAGGGAGCTGATGGGTGTGTTGTTTCTCAGTAGCTCAATGCCTCTACTCACCAGTTCAGAGCTTGGCTTTGATGCTTGCTCTCGACTTATGAAACTCTCAGACTGGACTACACCTTCTCTTTGGCAATTTGTAGAAATCAAATAGCTTTGCAAATAGCCATGAAAAATGCTGATAAAAAGCAAGATAGGTTGTACCTCCAGATAAACTACTTCCTATAATGCAAAAGTATAAATAAGACAATGAGGTATTTGATTAAAAGTGCTGTTTGTGTGGGAGCAGCCCTACATCCCAGGCTTCCTGTGACTTATTTCAAAAGTAAATTTTAAGCACTCACTCCCCTATACCTTTGGCCTGTTGTATTTAGTATGGATGTGCAGATTCATGTGGAATAGTCATTTTGATCCATGGTGTGCTTTTCCACAGCTGCTTCAGGAATGCAGCATCAGGTTAGGCTTGGGTTGAGATAGTCCAGAGTGAATAATCTACAGGATTAAAAATAACCAGCTAATAAGGGTGTTCTGTAATTATCCAGTGTATATATTTAATTTAGCATCTTTAGCTGTAGCCTTTTCCAAGATGGACAAAACTTCTACTGAAAGTAACTATGACAATTTTTAATTAGAAGAAAGGTGGTCCTTTTGAAGTAAAGGTGTGTGTCATGGTTGTAGCATTATCTAGACTTCTAAAAATATGAGAGAAACTGAATATAAATGCAAGGATATAATCACCCTGTTAATTTACTTTCAGCTAATTTCACTTCCCATAAGTCACATACACACCTACACAAATGGCAATTTTCATTAATTTCTGTGCCAATATTTAAAAGCAGAACATTACAGTGCTATCTCATTACTACAGCTTTATTGATTTCTAAAATTACACTTTATTACACTAATCCATATATTAGAATAAAATTGTGCATAGTTACAGCTAAGGTCTTCTTGCCGAGGAGGTACATAGTTTGCTTTTTCATCAGTAGTTCACAATTTAAATTAGTGGATGTCATGCTGTTGGACTCCATGAACACAGGATTAATGGCAAACTCATTAGTTCATGAAGTTTAATCTTCTTGGTGGGTGTCCCACCTCGTGGGAAATGAGAGGGATTCAGCTGCAGGTGTCTGGTGAGGTAACAGCAATCACTCAAAGAGAGGGATCCAGAAGGCAAGCTGCTGCTGTTGCGAACATAAGAACATTTATTATTTATGTTTCATTTGATGCCAGAATACTCTTTTTTTTTTCTTAGGAAAAAAACAGATGAATGCTCTGAAGGACACACAAAGAGGTTGTAACTGCACTAGCAACTACCATGTGGCAGTAGTGTACCATCGGTGGTACTTTCCCAGGTCAGGGAGATGCTGCTGGATTTGAATATTTGGCACAGATCCTTTAAAAGGTCTTTTTCACATGGTTTTCTTGGGGAGTGTGGCAGATTTTGTACCCTTACTTCTTCTAGTCATTGGGTAATTTTTGATTTCTTTTAAATTGATATTACAGTCCAGAGTGAACCCCCCCCATGCTGAATTGGCTTTGTATAGCCACTGGTGTTTCATGGCACATACAAATGAACCTGCAAAGTCCCAGAGCAGCAGCAAGTTATTTTTGTCCTTTTTAATCTGTTGGGCCCTGATCCTGATCTGTAGGGTTTCCTAAATCCCATTGATTTCTCTAGAATTAGGTTCCTGAAGTCCTCTGAGAGCCTGGGTTTGTCTGATCTTGTGCTATAAACCAGTAACAAACCCACTTTCTCTACCTTAAAATGCTATAAAGATAAATGTGTTGAAGATTATCAGTGTTCTTATTCGGTGGCAGTGAAGGCCACAGAAATACCAAAAATAGATGTAAAAGGGATAAAAATAACTTGCTGCCTGGAGGGTATGCAAACTCGGAGCTGTTGCAGCTCAGCTTGGCTGAACCATTTCTCCAGGGAGGCTCCAGGCTGTTGGTACTTCCTTGAGAGAAAGAGCCAGAGAGATGCAAGTGGACACAGCGCCTCAGAAAGAGGGAGAGTGGCTTTTTCGTACACTGAGGGTTGACCTGCCATTGCTCACATGCATGGCCAACACAGTCCTTGAGCAAGGGAGGATCCTCACAAGCTGCTGCTGTGGGATCCAGCTTTGTCTGCTCAATGTTGCTGGAAAGGCTGGTGGGAGCAGGAGATACTGAGCTCTTTGTACGAATCCTTTTCATTACCCCATAGAAGAAAAATTACTTTAGACCACAGCCATAAAATGCATTTCTCTTTGAAATCTATCTGTAGAAAGACAGGTTTGTCTTGGTCAGCTGTTTTCTGGGTTTAATCAGTCATTCCCACTGACCATGGTGACAGAAATTTGCTTTTAGTACTGCAGTTATCTGTGTGGCCAGGAAGAGTCAATCAGCATCTGTTCCTGCACATGCATCATTAACAGAGCTGTGAGTTAATTTCTAGTGACAGACCACATTCTCCTTTGGACTGCATATCTACTCACATTCTCCTTCGGACTGAATATCTTCTCACATTCTCCTTTGGACTGAATATCTGCCCCGCCAGTGGGACACTTTGAATGCTTGTCACATTCTTGTGGTTTATAGGTACCAAGTCACGGGCTAGAGAAGGGACAGACAACATTTAAAATCCCAGAATGACCTTCCTGAGTTTTGAGTTTCAGGAGAAAATGGAGCATGTTTGGTTTGTAACAGATCAGACCTCTCCAAAACTCCCATATTTTAATGTAGTTACAACTATAAAGTACACCTTACCATAAGTGGGGACACACACATATATAATGGATAGCATAACAGTATCCAAATATAATTCTTTTTCCTTCTGTTGGAAAAAAACAGTCAGTAGTCTTAGTTTGCATAACCCCAGAAGTCAATAAGCTGAAGGAGTTCTGGGTACAGTGTTTTCTTACAGATAGATTACACTTTATTTTTTATTAATGTAGGTAATTCTAATACTGTGCTGCAAATAAGTTGTGCCTTAAGCTTGGCTGCTAATCAGACCGCCTCTTCTGGAGACAGACCAGGTTGTCTTTGTCTTTTCTCTTCTCTGCTTGCCATTAGCAAGTTTGTGGAGTTTGTTCTGCCTTCCAGTTGTGTGGCACCATAGGTGACAGATGCAGGAGAGCCAAACTGTCCTGTGACATGAGGGAGGAAGGTGACCTCTAAACACTGTGCAGAGGGAAGAAGGGCTGTTTTCCCAATACGTTTCTTCCTTGGCAGCTGAAGATGTTTTCAGTGTAGGTGATGAGAGCAGTCTCTTCCTGCTGAATGAACAAAAATATCAGTCTTCAAGAGCAATGGCAAAAACAGCATCCTTCCTTCTAACCCACGTGCAAACAGCCTCTCAGCAAACCCCTCCAGCAGCGCTTGGCATTGGAGCTGCATGAGTCGATAGCATCCCTGTACACCTCACATTAAAACCTTATTTACTGCAGTTCCCTTCATCCGTGGTAACCACCGATGACTTGAGTTTGTATAAAATATGATTGTAGCAACTGTGTCGTTACTCTGGATGTACAACTCCCACGTTATCTATCATTTTAAGAGAAGCTGGTCAGTGGAGATGATAAGTAAATGACTTGTTGTTTAATCACCTATATTTTGGTGGCTCACCCATTACCACTGCCAGCCGGTGGCATTGGATGAGGAGTCTGCAGAAATCATTGCTTTGCAAATGGGAGGTGTAGGTGCTCTGCACTTGAGAATTTAACTTCTAAATGACTTGCTAGAGGCTGTTTTGGTGCATGGTAACAGAATTACTGCTCAAGAATTGTTTTTGTTTTAACAAGAAAGCAATTGAAGTGACTGCGGCCCCTTTGAAGTCTTATTTTTAGATTACAATAAGCAAGATTCTGATTAATTTAGCAGCAGGGCATCAGTGGCTGTTAACAGCTTAATATGAGGCCCTGGTAGGTTGATAAGGAGCTAAACAGCCCCTGAATCACATATTAACAATCTGGCCATACTATAATTGAGGCTCAACTTGAGTAATTGTCAGCGTGGTTGATAGGCAACACAACAGCAGCAGCTATTTGTCTTTTAAATGGGAACTTAAATTATTCAAACTAATAGTTGATAGTCATCAGTATATCTGAGCCACAGTCCAGTTATTCTAGGCATGATGACAAGCTTTAATTAAGTTAGCTTAAGTACAGCACTGGGCTCTGTTTGGGCAAACTCACCTGTATCTATAATCCATTTCTCAGGTTATGTCTCCAGCCCATGATGAGATCAGTCTTCTGTGGCTAAAGCATTAGTGGTGCATGAATAAACTAGGATGCAGCTAGCTTGGGTGTGATAACCAAACCAACAGCCAGGCAGTTGTTTCACCTAGCATCCAAGCCATCTGTGTTATAAGTAGTTTTGCCTCCACGGACCAAGAAAGAAAGTAAAACCTGCAATGCTAACCAGTAGCCTTGGGTTTTATTTATTTATTTTCTTAAGTCTGCTAGGGTTGCAGAAGATTTGAGCAATTCTCCTGTGAATTTAATTTCTCTAACTACTTTTATGTGTTGTGGGACATTCTAGCCAAGTAAGAGTGAAAGTATATGAACCATTAAATGTGCAGGAGGAGTCAGTAACCACTTGGTTTCTCCTCTGGCTCCTTCTTGTAGTAGCATTAGCAATTCTGAGCTAGTCACACAGTGGGACATACCTCAGATTAATTAGCTAAATTGCTACCTAATGGCAGTAAGATTTGATGCCACTTAATATTTCAGTGCAAACATGGCAGGCAGGTTAACGTATTTAAATACAATTTGCTCTCCTTTTCAAGTGGAGTATCTTAACTTCTGTTTGGGCCATCTACAGCACTCACTGTGCTCAATTAATTCTGCCATTAGCAGCAGCAGCATCTGATCTGCTATTAGCTGATAAAATGTACAGTCATCTCCATAACGCTCTCCTTCAGTGATGACCATTCTATGATAAGGATGCTGAAACACAATTTCAAGGGGGAAGGAGGACACACATGCTATGCTTGGCACATAATTAAGTCACATTAATGCTGGGAAACTTAATTACAATTTGGAGCTTATCAGCAGAAAGCCCCAGTGGCAGCTTGCAGCCTGCGATGGTGTTGGGATGTGCACACACATGCTGCACAATAGTCGAGCAGTTGTTCCAGGCTGGGGAACGGCTTGGGGTGGAAGGTGACAACTATTCTCAGTGTCTTGTTCCTGAGAAAAGTCATCAAGTTTGCTTACGCGCCTCTTGGTTTTCTTTTCTTCCCTCCCTTTCCTTCTGCCCGCCCTCTCCCCCCACCCTCCTTGTGAAGCAACCCTTCTGGCTTTGTTGTAAGTGTGGTTTGTAATCATTGTACACATCCCAGATGGTTCATGAAAACTCTTTGAAATGCCATCTGCCAGGCGTGTGTCCAGCCGGCAGCCTGTCATTCTGCTACAAGAAAAACAGAGGCGGGTTTTCCCTTCCCCCTGCCTTTCTGAATTGCATTCAGGAACACTTGCTCAGATGTGAAGCAAGATAACAGCTCCAGCATCTGCAAGCAATCTTTGCTCTAGACAGCAACATGGAAAGTTGTTGGGTTTTTTGCCTTCACCCAGATAAGAGATCCTAACCAATGTAGTTTTTATTTTCCCCCTGTTTGCTGAGGACCGGCGCGAGGTGACAAATGTTATCTCTGTGATGTAATGTTTTCTCTTTTACGCGGCGACTCGGCGTTTCTAATGCGTGCAGCGTGTGTTGCAGGCAGTGGTGCTGATAGCAGGCACATCTGCGATTTTTCAACTTGAACATATTCAGGAAATTAAGAACACTGAGATGAAACAAATAGATCCATTAAAATGGCTCAGAGGAATTATGGCAGAGATATAATTGTCATGTCAAATAGGCAGCCGGCACTAGTAAACTGCTGACTGCAATTTCACCGCTATAAAAATTCAGAAGGAAAAAAAAAAAAAAAGATTAATAAATACTCTCTGTGGGAAGATATAGATAAAGAAAAGAAGGCGGCTTTAAAGCTGAAGTAAAATGAATCCTGAAGTTCCCTGCTCTTTGCGTCTCATGAATGCGTGTTGTCAGTTACTGAGAAGAAGTATGTCCCGATCTTTGTCATTCAGCTCAGATGCTGCGTGGCTCGGGGTGACGTTTGACTGATGCATTGGATGAGGAGCACTGCAGAGTCTAATTCTCACTTCCATTGTGCTCCAGGCATGGGACAGCTCCAGCACATCCTTGGACATCCTTATTGCTCAAGCTTTTCATTCTTCCTCCTTACCTCTTGTGGGCCTGGTTTAGTTAAACCTGGCAAGGCTCAAGAGCCACGATGCTCTGGTGAGGGTCCTTGCACCTGAACATCCACAGTGATGGTGCTCAGGGAGGAGGTTCCGTGTCCAAACGTGCACCTTCATCCTCAGTGTCTGCATGCTCCTTGCATGCCGGGGGGGACCTGCATGGGCATTGCCCACTCAGCCTCACTGCCTGCCTTTAGATGGAAATACACGATGCTTAGTAGAGAGGGGCATGTGGTGCAGTTCCAGTATTTCTGTGGTGCAGATCTGTGAAAGACATCTAGTCTCTGTTGCAAACTACTTGGTAAAAATCATTGTAGTCCTATTGTCAGGATTCAAGAATACAAAACTGAATCCTTTCAGATAGGAAAGTGTAATTCTACTAGTAGGGTGTAGATATCCATCATCATTTCCATCCTCTTTTTTGCACTTCCTCCTGCCTTCACCCATTCACACAGCTCCAAGAGCAGGAATGATAGAAGCAGCACAGGAATTTATAGACTATCTGAAAGCTGATGGTAAACAATAAAAAAAAGAGAGAAAGTTTCTATTTTGAAACAAGAAATGGAGCATGATGGAGAAAGTGGGTGTCTATCAATGAAATTAATCTAGTGATAGTCTTTCAAGGGTGTCACTCTGCCAAGACTGATCTATTGAACGGTCTCTCAGATGAATAGGGCATAAGCAGACTTTCCGCTTCCCTGGCACTTGAGGAAAACATTTGACAGATGCAGGCATGGTAAATTTATGCTCCTTCAACTTCTGAGAGCTGAAATCTTCTCAATTAGTTTCCAGAAGCTCAACTTCTTTATGTTTTCTTTAGCCCTTTTATAGAGGGTTTAAGAAATTGTAGATGCTGAGAAGGCACTGCCCAGAGGCTGGAAGAGTCCTACAGTAGTGAGAAATCATGCTTCATTGAATGTGAGGTATGGTTTCCACATACCCAAGCCAACAGACTCAGTGTGGACACAGCACTTGGGCACCTCCAACTCTCCACGGTTGCTCTTTCTTCTAAAGTTCAGTTTCCTATACAGTCTGTAAATCTATCATTCATATTTGATCTGAGATGTATGGAATCTAGCCATCTCCTAGCCTCTGGAGTCATGGAAAATAAAGGCTATTGAACAGAAATTTATCCTAATCAATTAAGCTGTGCTCAGTGACCTAAAATGCAGTAGCCCAAGCCATCTTAGCAAAAAGTCATGAAATGACTCATCTTTTGTCGTGCTTCAAAGGGCTGTAAATTGGTCAGAAGGGAGAAGAGTTTCAGAGCTGGCAGAATAGCAATGACCAGAGCCCCGTTCTCCATGGGTCTTATTTAAATTGACGAGTGCTAGAGACATTCAGTGTAAATTATTACTCAAAAAAAAAAGGTATTTCTTTAACTGAAATGAGCTTATAGGTGAACTTCTGTGAGAAGAGTTTACAGGTTGTCTCCTTAGTGAGCATCTGTGAACGCTGTATCAAAACTGTCTCACGGTACTTTTTGATGCTGAACACAAAATAAAACCATAAATAGAGATAAAATATTAAGAAGAAATAAGAGACAAAAGAGCTTTATGATATGACAGAATATTTGGTGAGATAAAGTAACACAGAAATAATGGAAGCTAGAAAGAAGTTGCCTTGTCTGAGAATACAGATTGCAATTTTAGTGAAGTTGAAGAGATCGTGCTAATGGCAGAAAGGTAATTGCTGGCATATTCCCAGATACCAATCTCTTCCAGCTGTGTTTTTGCATGTGATATAAGAGGTTTCTTTGCCAGAGAGTCTTTTGGGGAATATAAAAGAATGTTATTGGGTAGAACAACTGGTACCACCAGCTCAACCTGTGGTCTATGTCTTGTTTTGTTTTCATATGGGCTCCCAGCTTCGAACTGAACTCTTGACACTGGTCTTTGTGTAGCTCACCAAGTTTTATTTTGTAGATACCTTTGGATCTTTACAATCATTTTTTATTGTCCCTTTTAACTCCTGATAAGAAAAACAACTATATTAACATGCTGATTTTTCCTTTCAGGCACAACCCGCCCTCCAAGAGAAGGAGAAGTGCCTGGTGTGGACTATAACTTTCTGACTGTGGAGGAGTTTCTGGAGTTGGAGCGAAGTGGGACCCTTCTGGAAGTAGGAACTTACGAAGGTATGGAGCCATGGGCAGTGAAAAAGCACTTCTATTAACCGGGGCAGGACACCAGACTTGCATCACCTCCACTCACGTTGACTGGCTTGAGTTAGGACCTCACTTTCTGTCCTCGTGCTCTGCTTCCCTTTTCTCTGTGTACCCTGAGAGAGGGAATTTTGATATTGCTGTGCTTTTGTCTTTTCCCTTCAAGTTAACTGCCTCAGAAGATTAACATCAGTAGGCCAGGAAAATCCAATATGAAATCCAGTAACGGAACACTGAGGGAAGACAGCATGGCTGTGAATGAAAATGCATCTTTTCTTTGTACGTGCTATAGCCCATCTCCTTGTTCACTTTTTCTTTCCTCATGCTGTCTCTCTTTGCCTTCATCTTCCCTAAGTACACATCCTTCATCACCCAGTTGTGTCTCACTGTGTAGCTACATGATGCACTGCTTTTGGCCTCTTTTTTTTTCCCCTCTTTTATTCTTGGATAATTATTTCCAACTTGGGTCATTGTGTTGATCCTTTTTACAGCACAGCTTTACAAACAACAGCACTGAGACAGCCAAGGGGCACTGAGATGTCAGTAGGGTGAAAGCAGGAAAAAGATAGCTTTGACTTCCAAGAAAACGCAAGGCAAATTGGCCATATTTAGGTACACGATAGGATTTGTGTAACTAAACCTGCAATCTGTATCTCCTTTGAATTGAAAACTCCTTTTGGAGTGGGTGGGAGGGGTTTTGGTTGGGTTTTATTTTAATTTATTTTATTTTTTATTTTTGCCTCTGGAGAACATTCAGATATACCTCTTGAGAAGACAATGAAAAGAAATACGTTACAGCTTTGAAAGTCCTTCCAGTACACTTCGGCTAATTCATGTCATGTTTCCATTTGCAAGTTAAATGGATCTTGCCATAAGTTGCAAAAGTCCTATTCTTGCTACCATTAATAAGAAATATTAAATAAATTCAAGAATATGAACAACATACAAATAGCTGATAGTCTTTGAAAAGTAGTCATCAAATATGAACAAAAAAGGTTGTGATGACATTTGGGTTTAGTTTACTTCTTTAAAAACACCCCTGTAAGGTCACCTTTAAACCTTGCACTTGTTCCCAACTGCAGACAATTGCAGTGTCAAACCTGGTTTGCATGAAGATGCTAAATGTATAATTTGGTTTCACTCTTCCACCTCTGTGAGCTTATTAGCTCCATCAGCACCAATGCTAACATTCCAGCAGCAGCACTTCTCCAAAATGAGCTTTTTTTCCTCTCTGTGTTTCTAATTATAACATTAAATTAGTTTTCTTTGTCATGGTGCTCGAAATAGATCATCTGAACTTCCTCGCCTTACTTCCTGAACGTATTTCTTCTGGTGACCTTTCCACCTGGAAAGACAAAATGGGTAACTGTCTGTAAGCTGTCTCCTGGGACATGCTGGGAATTGGTTTTCAGGAAATGCTGTACCCATCTGGGACAGTTATGACGTGATCGTTTCATGGCTTGTGTGATTCTGTGCAGTAGCAGCAAAAAACTCTTTAGGTTTCCTGGGTTGCTCTTTTGAGTTGCTGAAGGTGAGTTCCTGGTTTCTCATAAGTCTAATGGGTATTTAATTTCTGTGGCTGATAGAAGTGTCTGAACTTTAAAGAAATAATTTGTCACAAGTGCTGAAAAGCCTCTTTCCCAATTGACATCAGTGACGCTGGTGCATAGTGGTTCTGGAGAGCTGGCCCGTGGAAGGCAAAATCAATAAGAATAAAGCAAATACTTATGATGCATGTGTGCACATATGCATCAAGACACATTACTGTTTGATTGTGATGTGAAATAAATAAAGTTCATTTTTCACTTACAGCTTCAATAAATGATTTTGCTGCCTTCCAAGATTTCTTTAATGACTTTGTTGTACTTTTTGTGGAAATCTCATTTTACAACTGTATTGACCAAAACAGTGTCGATCTTGATTAGATCTCGGAAGATGGTGTGATTCAGACTCAGTGCTGCAATCACCAGCAATTTTGCCTATTTAAAAAAAAAATCTGCCAAAATACCCAGACCACAAAGTAAGCTAGACTTCTAATTTCCAAGTCTTTGTTACTGCCCAGCTTTATACTCTTAGATTGCTTTAATTATCATTTATGCTGCATTTTGTACCATCCTGATGAAGTTGATTGTATTTTTAACCCTGCCAGTGATGGCTTATTGTAAACCAGAGGGATGGAAGCCAATAAAAGGAAATAATTTTCTATTTCTCTCTGGAGAACTATAAAATACTACCTTTAATGCATAGCATTTATTATTAATAATGCTACCTATTGTACTGAGTCAGAATCAAACAATTGCAAAGATAGAGTTGCTTTTGATTACAATGTAATTAGGTGATTTAGAGATGAAGAAAGGGAAATGCTATGAAGTAGAGAGCAGTGATGATGAATAGGGAAGTTTTCATGTGCCTGTCAGCCACAAGCTCACGTGGCTCAAGCAGGGTAGTGGTTTGGGGTCAGGGTGGTCCCCAGATCACTTCTGGCCCTTCTTTTCTAAGCATCTACATGTGGTGGTAGGAGAGATGGTTGTATGCTCTGTATTTCTGACCCAAACAATCAAGTTAAAAGTTTTGGCATTACTGGATAACATTTGCTTGCCTCTTGAAGGCATAAAGCCACCCAAATACTGGCATTGTCATTGGGAAAAACCTTGTGGGAGAAGAGGTACCACAAGCATTTGTTTAGTAACAGTTACTGAGGAGAACTTGTGAGGAGAAAGCTTAGAACACAGGGAGCCATCAGAAGAGGGTAATACACAGGACTTTGATGCTGATACAGATGCTATTGATTTGGAAAGAAAAATGAGCAAGCAGAAGAGAACAGTTGGAAACTATGAAAGGCAGGAGAGTGTATCAGGTTTTGAAAGAACAACCCAAGTTTTGAAAATGCTCTGATTGCAAAGAGAGAAACTACAAGCTGAATAGGACTGAAAAAGTGTTGCCTACCTACTGGGCTGCATAATGTCATTATTATTTCTCCTGGTGCACTGCAAATAGGTCCCTCTGAGCAGTTTTTGATTCCCATCCCAGTGAACACAGAGCAGGCATGGCAGCTGCTTTTCTGGTCACCTGTCACCTCTACAGTGTGTTCTGCACCCAAAATGCTCCAAAAATCCTGATCAGGTGGGAGAAGGCATTTGCAAGCCTTAATTCCTGAGGTATTCAGTTCCAGTTTTAACATGCTGATTTTTAACCATAAAGCCTAGAAACCTTTTTTCCACTAATGAAAGTTATATGTTGATCATATGAATCCAGCAGCTGGAGCTGAAATCCTAGCAGACCTGCCCAAAGCAGTATTGACAATACTCATTAGGAAGGAAAAATCTTTTTAGACTGCACGTTGTCTAGACCTTCTGGTGGATAGGTAAGTATAATAATTGTAATCTTGAGCATTTATTGACTGATCCTTCAGGGCATAAAATACTGATGGATGCATGGAAGTAATTGTGTAGGTTACTAATTATTTAGCGGTTATTTCTGCATTTGAATTGTGGGCTCTCACAGGGACCCCAAGGGAGGACTGTTTTGAGCAGAACCACAACTTCTAGATGTTATTCCCATTTCTTCCCCAGCTGCTGAGTGGCCCTGGGCAAATCAGGTTACTGCTCTGTACTTCAGGTTACTGGCCTGGAGAATATTAGAAGAACACTTACTTCTCTCTTCATTAATATTTCAGCAGATATCCTGTGCCTGCAGATACCTCCTGTTAGAAATAGGAGGGAGAGAGTGAAAGCAGTGGTATTTCAGGGGGCTGTGTTGAATGCAGCAGTGGAGATGAGCACTGTGCAGACACATGGGGACATTAGCATGGTGGCTGAATTTTGAATGGGGATGGCTGTGTCGCCAGGGTCTGGTGAGGTTGTATTAATGAATGCCTGCCCAGCACTTAGTGATCCTCAAAAGAAAAAGTGCTGCACTTTATAACATGTGAAGGGTTATTACATTAGAGCGTATTATTGTCAAGGCATCATCTCTCATTCTCAGGACAAGTGTTATGTGATTGCCAAGAGAAGTAATAAGTAATCTGCATTAGTCTCATGACTTAAGATGTAATGGGGTGACGTGCTAACATTTTTAAATTGTATAAAACTACCTACTGCAGACAGGGTCTCCAATTGTGGTACTTAATGAGTGTAATAAATTACCTTAATAGTGCAGTTAGAATTTCAGCTGAAGTGGAGAGGTGTATTTAGCAACATGCTTCAAATCAAGATGCCTTTAGCCTAATTTATCTGATGTGCTAGCTCTCCTTGGGCTTTGCTGCATCAACCCCCGCTCCCCCAGCTGCTTTAGCAGAATGGCTGGGCTGTCTTTGATACTCTTGTGGTGTCTTCACAGCCTGTGGGTCCCACCAACTTGGTACAAACTTGAATGCTTTGTTTGTGGCATGCAAAACATGACAGGAAGATTGGACAAGTAAGGGTGGCAGATGCTGGGGATGCCCATGCAGCAGAACAACATGTTCCGCTTAATAAGATAAGATCCGCTTATTAATGTCACCATACTACAGATTGACTCAATAAATCATGATGGCTCCTTTAGCACCATTACAATGTATCATGTCCAATATCCACTTATTAACATCTGTGTGCTGCAGAATGATTCCTGTTCTATCTTTGGCTTTTATACTTTGCTTTCATTTTTTATTATTTTTTAAACCAGTATTAAAAAAAAAAAAGCCAACAAGTTCTTGTGGATGTGCCTGACTGTCTGTGTTAAGCATGAGTGCTGCTATTCTGAAGTGCCATTTGATAGCAAGACTACAAGCAGCTAAAGTGGTAGCTGAATAACTCTATCTCTAAAAGCAAATATTCAAATATCTGATAGGGTTTTAGAGCGGTTTTGAATTTTCTATGGAATTCCAAGTTGGCTTCTCTTTGGGTACTTTCAATAAGAAGCTTTCCAGTGTGAGCTATATCTGAAATTGTTCATTAGCAGTCCTGCTTTCACTGTTTTTTAAGTCTAAAACACAAAGTTTGAGGGAAGATGTTGTTCCCAAACACCTCTGGCAAAAAAGGGTGAGGTGAGTTGGTTGTTCTTTTCCTAAGTTAGATTATCAGGTTATTTTAAGATATTAGTTATTCAGACCCCGGTCTGATGTGTTGAAGGCTGTTCAGAGCAGTCAATTGATAGGTGGCAGCCAGGCACACTTTGGCATTGTTTCTTGGGACTGGATGTGCTCAGGACTGTCTCTAGAACTGGATGCTCCCTGCTGATGATATCCAGCTCCCTTTGGAGCTGGGCAGCCCTTCTGCCCTGGAGGCAGCCTGGCCTCCACAAGCCATGGCATTTCCCTGCTGCTGCAGAGCTCACCCGGTGCTGTGGGCTACCATACACATGCCACTGCCTCCCAGAGGGGCAAAGTGTTAATGGGACACATCCTCATGGTGGGAATAGTAGGCAGTGATAGAACAAGGAGTAATGGCTTTAAACTGAAAGAGGGTAGGTTTAGATTAGATATTAGGAAGAAATTCTTCCCTGTGAGGGTGGTCAGACACTGTCCCAGGTTGCTCAGAGAAGCTGTGGATGCCTCCTCCCTGGAAGTGTTCAAGGCCAGGTCAGGTGAGGCTTTGAGCAACCAGGTCTAGTGGAAGGTGTCCCTGCTGATGGCAGGGGGGTTGGAACTGAATGATCTTTAAGGTCCTTTCCAACCCAAACCATTCTGTGATTCTGTGAGTATATATATATAAATATTTTAGTATTTTCAAGAAGAAGAGTTGCATATTGCAGTGGCTTAACATGGCATTTTCTTTATTCCTACTGCCTTGTGCTAGATGAATTGTGTTCCAGCTGCTTTTCCTGGTGTTATCTGTATATACCATGCACAAGCACATGCTTATTTATGTTCTCTGTGAATTTTTCAAATCTGTTTGCATGTGGACAGTTGCTCTAATACAGCTGGGCTCAGGAAACACCCTGAGCTTCCATAGCCATCTCATACCCCATGCCACCAAGTTCTTACTGCTTGTGTGTTAAGTATCTTTGCATTGTTTTGGCTTGTTAGAAATTTTCCATGCATAAAATGTGCTTGGACATAGCTTTACATGAGTGTTAACAGTAGCCTGTGGTAATAGCTAGTGATGCCTAAACATGCTAAAAATCATAATAAATTACACTGTTTTCTTCAGTGGGTGCCTTTCTGCTATGCTGTTGCTCCCTACAAGGATGCTAATTGGAGTATATGTTAAATTTCAGCCATAAATTGAAATGTGCCTATTGTAACATTTTGACTAATTTAACAAGAAACCTAGACTGATCTTTCAGTTATCTTCACCACTAGTAACTGCAAAAAATGTGAGAAAATCTACTATTTAAAACAAATTGGATTAATATATTTTGCAGGTTAATTTCTCTGAGATCTCTTCCATTGCCTGTGTTTTGCTCCCGATCCAGATGCTGTATCTGCAGCGGCCTCCCGGTTGCTTGGATACTCTGAATTTCCTCAAGGCAATTGCTAATCAATGTGCAGTTGCAGCTAGGTGAATCCCACAGACAGCAGCCAGATCTGTCATCTAAATGTAGAAATTTGTAGCAGAATGTGATCTGGGAAGAGAACAGACAAAACACTGTGGCAGGAGCTCTGCTCCCAGGAATCAATTCCTCCCATGCTAATCAGACACAAGCACTCTTGCTGGATTAGACGAGCAGAGGCTGTTTTGTGAAAATTAAGGGTCAATTGTTTTGGTTCTTCTACAGTACATAGAAGAAGGGCTGCATCTCAAATAAGAAAACAATTACATTAATAATTACATTTAAAGTCTTTGTGTCAAGCCCCTGCTTAATTTTGCTGCTTATCTCCAAGTCTCTTTCCCAAAATACCCGTTTGCATCAATACAGTAAGCTATGAACTGCTTTTTGAAAACATGAGCTGTTAATGGAGTCCTTGTTAACACAGAGTGGTAGCTTTGAAGATCAGTTGCACTTCTCATGGACGCTGGGTCCTCTGTGCAATGCACAGGCTTTTGAGTTTCTTGGGGTTTTTTATAATTGCAAAATTATGCCTCACAGTAGGCATCAGTAAATTCAGAACTGCAAGGACTCTGCTCAGTACTTTCCTGAGAGATAAATGCACTCCCAGTCCCAGACTTAAATCTCTTCCCACCAGAAAAGCAAGACAAATTCTCATCCCTGGAAAAAAAAAAAAAGAATAGCTACAGCAAAGCCAATACCTAGAGATTAAAGAAACTGAAATATACTGCTTGGGACCACATTCTTCAGTTGCTGTTGCACCATTAGGATTAATGCTCAAGCTTGTGCTTGCCTTTGCACACAGCTGCTCTGCCTTCTTCCACCTCTCTGTGTCAGCTCTGCCACCCTGTCCCCACCCCAGCAGCCTCCAGGGTCTCATTTGCCCTCTCTGCGTGGTGAAGCACCTACTTTCATATCCATTTAACTTTAGACCCTTTTAGATTGCATCTCTGTTCTTGTGCATTTCTACCCATTCCAGAAACAGGAACTTGGATGGATGGAATCCTCTCAACTCTGATTGAATGGTAATTGACAAAAGTTTTGATGGATTAGACTCATAGCTATTTTACTTGAGTAGCTAATTGGTGTATTTTTGTGAATTACATTTCAAATTTCAGGTCATATAAGAAACCTAAGATTGTCTGTGAATTTACTGTGCATAAGAGGAATATTTAATAAGAATGTTTTGTTATTTTGAAATGTAAGAAAAGTTTTCCATTGCCAAAAGTTTTCTGAAGTGTAAAAAGGAAGTTCCCTTGGTTGACAGCATTGCTTTAATTCATAAGCTGCAGGACAGGGTAGAAGGTGCTGTAGATTGCTTTCATTGATTATGATCACTGCTTGAATTGGCAGAGGAAGAAGTCTTATGATGATGAGAACTTGTCTTATTGTTGTGATTAGCTGTTACCAAAGTCTAATTACTGTGCGTGATGCTAAATTGTGTAAGCTGCTGACAGTTGGAGATAAGGAGATGAAAAGAAATCAACTCATTCCAAATAGCTATTCTGTGGGGTTTTTTTCATTATTATTGTTATTTTTGTGCAGTCTCCTGAGTGGCACTTGAGAGTGCATGGATTAAGTCATGGTTTTGGCTGTAAAAGCTGCCATCAAACTTCAGCTGTGGTCAAATAAGTTTTAAACACCAAGGAACTGAATAAAATAAGGGTTAGTGAAAGGTGATGACAAGGAATTCTGTTAATGCTATGAGCATCTGCTGAGCGAATGCATTGTTATTAGCTATTAATTTGGTTGCTGTAGGCAGGATCCCAATGCGATTGAGAAGAGGATAGAGTTTAGGAGCCCAGTTCCCATAGGAATCAGACGTGTGAAAGTGCTGTTTCTGCCATGCTGGCTGTTTCAGAACTGGCATTTCCACAGAGAAGTAGGTGTTTTCCCATTGTCTTCATCAAGAAATCGCCTTTGCTTGGGTGACAGGCTATTCTTTTCCAGCTTTGAGACATCACATTAGGGACACGGTCCTCAGAAGTTTTGCAGAGCTTCACCTGAGCTGCTGGTGGGGTCCAGAAGAGTCCTGCCACGACTGCTGTGCTGACTTTAGCAAATGTTTTGGGATCCTCTGGGATGACAGATGCTTGTGTATGCACATGTAACATGCTGCTAATAATTAGAGCTGATTGGATATTCAGTGCAAATTACACTGGCTATGAAGTTAGCCCCTTCTTTAGGCTTACAAGTGCCTCACAAAACACTGTTAAAGCACATTTTTGAATGTATGCTTTTTTCGTAAACATTGACAGATTTAATTTGAACAAATAATGTGGAGTTGGAGTGTTTTAAAACTCTTGCTGGGCTGTTCACTGTCAGTTGTTAATGGTGCACGTTTGGATTTCTGAGTCACAGAGTAAATATTTTCTCTTTTGAATTTCTAGGATTAAACATGAGTTTTGATGATAATTTTAAGTTCCAGTCCCTTCCTAATGGTGTGTCTGCCCCCATGGCCAGGCCCACGTGCTGGTCTTCAAAAAGAACTGCTTAGAAATAGATTTGACTGCATCCAGCAAACATGAGGAAAAGAGAGTATTTCCATTTTCTCTCATTCTCCATGTCACTTGGAAGCTGGGTTGGAGCTTCCTTTTGCAGTTCATCATAATGAGCTGGGTTGTTTGCCAAACCTGTATGTCCTGGTGTGAGTCTGAAGGAAGAGCTGTGCTTTTTTTGAATATTGACTCAGGCTGAATCTGCGTCTGCCTCCTGTGGAGGAAAAAGAAAAGTTCAGCCCCAATGGCTGCATTTCCCATATTCTGCAAAACAAAACCCACATGTGCATAGCCATGCTCTGTTTCAAATTCATATTCGCCTTTGTATGTGTTCATATATACTTGTAGAGATCCTCTAAGATAGCACCCTGTGTTGGTAGAAAATAATTGCTCACTAATAGTAGTACCAGCAACCATGGCTAGTTGGAAAACTGACTGATTTCTGTGTAAGCAAGTCTGAAATACTTCAGAGAAGCCTGTTTTTCTGCTGAGGAACAGCTCTCCATGGACTCTTAAGAATTCCAGCCTTCCTTGTTGCTAGAGGAACTGAAAAGGAACAAAACTCAAAGATATAATCATGTATTTCTCTGTAATTGGAGGCAAGGTGGTAACGTCTGTGCTATGTTCTTGTCCAGAGAAATAAAAACCCACACTAGCAACATCTATATAACCCCTTCATTCACTTTGTTGTATCCATCACAAGAAGATTTAACCATTTACGACAGACCTGAAATAAATTTCACACAAAATAGTGATGTGCAGTGCCATAAATTAAAGCTATTCTCATGTATATGGCACACATGTGGCTCTCTCTACTTAGCAGTTAACATCCTTGGGAAACACACATTTTGTCTGGAAAAACAAAATAATAATAAACAACCCAAATAAAACCAAAACCCCAAAGTAGCAGCATTCTTTGGGAGAAACACCAAAGAGGATAGGATGGGAGGAGGATGATTATCCTTTTTCTGCCCACCTACCTTTGTATTTTCCCTTTGCACTCTCTTCCCTGTTCCTCCTCTTCTTGTATAAAATAGTCCTGCAGTATGTAGAGCATAACAATCATTTCTCTAGCAGAGACTGCAACCTGCTTGAGAAGCCTCCATCCCCATTAGAGGCTCTTTCCAGAAGAAGTAATTTCCTTCTCCCTATAAATTATGCATCAATGTACATTTAAGATTCTGAAATGATGAACAGAAGATGAAAGCATTGCAGAGTGTTGCTGCTCCTATGGAGCTGAATCCACAATGTTGTATACAGGCTGGAACACACCTTGTCAAGTCACACCTGCACGTGTTGCTGTCCTAGTACTCTGGCTGTAAAAGCGTGGAGGTAGGAGCTCCTCCGACTTCTCCAGCCTCAGCTCTGTAAGAAAGATTTTTTTTCCTCTTGGAAGGAAGTGAGGGTGGGGGGAAAGGTAACAACGTGTGTCCAAAGTGGTCTTCCCAGATGGACTCTGCCAGCCTGAGCCAGGGTGGTTCCTGGTTGCCCTTGCTCCTGATGTTTCTGAAGACTTTCCAGAGTCACAGTTTGAGATCTGCAAGTGCTGGGGCATGCGTGATCCCTGTGGTCTTACCCTAAAGCTAACAACACACACAGCTTCAGGGTCTTAGATGCTCTAAGGAGAAAGGCAATTCAGTCAGCTAAAGAGGAGTTGAAATAATTAGTATTTCCAAGATGAAATAAGGCTATGTGATTTTGAACCTCAGGTATGTGATGGCTGAGCAGTAGGAAATGTGTTGGATGAGTGGAACTACTGCGTACAGCAGTGGGGCAGGTCCATGTGGAGCTGCTTGGCTAACTTTAAGCTCAGTGTCATATCTGAGTGCGTGAATGATGTTGTTGGCTTCTGCAACAAAAATATGCATGCATGTGTATAAAAATAAATACATTTTAATTTTTTTTTTAGCACAGATGAGGTTTTAAAGTGCCTTTGCACAATCTGCCTTTGGCATGTGGTTTCCATCTAGTGTAACAGGGGTAATAAAAGGGCATGTACACTTTCTGGGGAATGGATATTAAATATATAACATAATTATGTACTGAAAAATTTTTAAAATTATACTTTCAGGTTATATATAGCCTGTGGAGATGGATGAAGAAAATGTAATCCAATGTACATGTATATTTTGGAGAAGAATTTTGTGCTGCTGCCACAGCTGAAGCTATATGGGAGGGCATCCTTTATATTTTGTCTTGGCAGAGAGCATAGGGAAAATTTTCAAGCCTAGCCCTGGAATCTGAAGGTGGCAAATAAAAAATAATAATAATTCTTGAAAGCGAAAATTTGGGGATTTTTATGTAAAAATATCACAGATCATTGTGTAAAAAGTAAGAAAAAACACACATTATAGTAGATCTGAATTCCTATAATGCCCAGTGCTGTGGGAACTGATCCCAGACCTGAGGTTCCTGTGGGGGTTTCAGGGCAAATCAAGCACTACAGGAACAGTGAAATACCTCCCTGCAGTTCTGGCATCAGTGAACCTGCACTTATTTGCTATTTCTTCCATGTTCACTTAAAATGCCAATGAAGCATCCCAAGCACTTTGCACTGCTTGTATCACACCTGGTGATGGCTGCCAGGAGCTGTGTGTTTGTGTAACTGTGGGTGCATCTTTGTCCCTTCAAGTTTTGCTTTAAGGTCTAGTTGTTCATTTCTACCCAAGTTGACCCAACTGCTGAGTTTCCTCCTTGAAGAAAGCAGTGCCACATGGTACCTTTCCTTTTCTCTCCTTTGACAAAGTTTTCTTTTAGAGAGAGAGTAGGTTTTGATTTTTAAATGCAACATCCACCCTAAAAGAACCTGTGTATTAAAACAGGCCATCGAGCCTTTCATCACTTATCTGGGTGATGGCAGTCATGAATTTTTTATTTTCTGCAGGGCTCACTCCAGATCTGCCACAGCATTGTGTGGGTGCACACATGTAAAAAGGCTACTAATTGAAATTCAGATGTAACAAGATGAAGTTTTGCTATTCACCATGACTGCCTTTTGTTTTAGCCCTTGTACGCTCAGTGCACCTAAACAATGCAACCATTGCTTCTCCTTTTGGATTCAACAAGAATAACTTAAAGACAAGAAATATTTCTGTGTCTGCTCTAGAGATGAAATATACCCCCCCAAAAATAGAAATGATACGTGTTAGTTTATTGGTTTACTTGGGGAGAGAAACAGAGATTTTGGTGGAACTGAAAAGAAAATAAAATGGAAATTTTGCTGCTATAAACTACTCTCTTTTGAAGATGCAAATGTGTTTCTATTGCCTAGGTAACTATTATGGAACACCCAAGCCTCCCAGCCAGCCCCTCAGTGGGAAAGTAACTTCCACCGATGCTTTGCAAAACCTGCAGTCTGGCTCCAAGCAGTCAACTCCAAAGCGAACCAAGTCTTACAATGATATGCAAAATGCTGGCATAGTGCATACGGAGAATGAGGAAGAGGATGATGTACCTGAAATGAACAGTAGCTTCACAGGTAAAATGAAAATATCACAGTCCATCAGTTACAATACATGGGGAAGATTTTTGGAGGGAGGTTTCTGGGGGTTTTTTTGTTTTTAATGGGTTTCCTGCAAAGCTGTCAATCCCAGACAGAACTGTCCAACAATACTGGGATGGCAGGTGTCTGGGTGTGGACAGTTACACGCACAGTATATCTTCTAAAAAGGCCTTGTGGGATTGAGCTTCATGAGAAAAAGCTAGGGAAAAGCTCAAATCCCTCAGCTGCAGAAAGTTCAAGGAAGACTTGAGCTGTGGTTGACAGTTCCAGTCATTATAAATAATATGAAATGACTCAACCAGGTGACATTTAAAATTAATTATTGCTCCTTCCAAAATACGTTGCTGTTCTTTCCCCTTCATTGCATCTAGAGATTCCCATCACATAAAGTTACTAGGTCCTCTTCCCCAAGGTACCTTCCAGCAAACCAAGGGCTGCTTGCTGCAGGAACGAGGTCTGAAGCATGGGTGCAAGCTCTCTATTTTTATGAAGGCCTTGTGTCCTCCTGAACAGAGATCTCAGTCCCACTGTGGCTACCATCAAGCATTGGCTGAAAGATCACTGGAAGCTTTTGCAATCAAGTTCTGTGCAGGCAAATTCAAAGCAAAATACTACTGAAGATCATTTGGGTTTCTACAGAAATGAACTAGAAGTTTGTGAAGCTCTGAGAGGCAAGAGCCCTTCCCAACATCTACAATCCTAGTATTTGTTAGCACTTAGAGCATTACTTTCTCAGCTCAGTTTCAAGCACTGAATTCATCTTCCCAGCTCCCTTTGAGGTAGGCACTTAACAAGCAGCATTATCCACACCTTCAGGCCTTTCACGGCCGCTTGCTGTGGGTGCTCACTGTCCCTGGCACTAGGTCCTTTGTCCTCTGGTCACTTCCTACCACCATGATAATTTTCCTTCCCAGCCTCTGATGAGTTGTAGGAGCTCTCATGCCAGTTCCTACCTGCCAAAGTCCTGGCTCTAACATCTGTATAGAGCTTTAAAAGGATTTAGTCTAAGACTTAGTTTTGTCCCTCTCTGGGCCAAACTGTCAAAAGGCTTTGAGGATTGTGCTCTGTTTGGCTGTTACCTCTTACCTGTTTCCAATACAAATCACTCCTGGCTGGCCTAATCTCTCCTAAGCTGGAGTTTCTGTCTCTGCTGACCAGTTTCTTTAGAAAGTTTTGCCCTGAGGGTGGTTTCTCACCTGTTGTGACATAGCAGCAAGCTCAGCCCTTGGCACAGGATCTGATTTTGGCAGAAAGCTGCTGGGAGATGCCATTTGACCTCCTTGCTGCCCGTGTCAGTGTGGCACCCCTGAATTAACTCGAGCATCATTTCTCTTCCTTGTTTTCCTTCAGAAGATATGAAATACTGAAAGATGCAGCTCATTTGTCACAACGTTATCGCACCCTGGCCCCTTGCCTCCATTAAATGGGCACAGAATCAAGAAAAAAGTTATTTCTCATATACCAAAGTGATTCCGTATGCTTATTTCACATGTGAGTGTGCTAGCCATATTAAAATGCTCCTGCTTGTTTAGAAGACCTCTTGGTGACTTGTGTTTTCCAGACTTTGGCATGTTTACACTCACAGTCTTAAGCTGGCGATGATTCATTCATGCTGCTTTATCTTGTCAGCTTCTACCTAAAAATATCAAGCACTAGGAAGGCTGGAAAACAGGCAGCTGAGGGTACTGGTATAGTCTTGATCTTTTTCTTCCCTCTTCTCTCAGTTTGTTATTTTTCAGTATCTTTTCTTTTCCTAAAGGCAGCACACAGACTAGCAGTAGGGCAGGAGCTGCAGTTAACCACCCCTCCCAAAAAAACAAGGCTGTGGGCTGTGAGTTGCGGATGTCAGTGGTCTCTGGTCTGGAGAGCAGAGGTGAGGTCTTGGCTGAGAAGTCCTTTCAGTCCCACTGCCTGGGGACTTGGCAGAGTGTGACAGTGGTGTCTCTGTCTCTTGCTCAGTGTGTTGCTTGCCGCATGTACTGGAGACTGGTGGTCTCGGGTGGTTTGGAAGTACTGCCATCGATTTTCAACACTTGCAAGAACCAAACAGAGAAAATCCCTTTGCTAGACACAGGGGTAATTTTAGAATTTGTCTGCTGTTGCCAGAACCTCTCTGTGAAGGAGTTAGGGGCACAGACCTGCTTGTTGGAGAACATTTACTGTTATTAGGCAGCAGTGTTTCATAGATACAGCTCAAATCTGTACAGATATAAGCATCAGAAATGTTTCCTTAGAGATAGTAGGGCCAGATACATCATAAATTACTGCTGAGTGTCTTTGACTGGAAGGATACAGTGATGAGACATGGCATAAACCTCCTCAGACAGCTGGAATAGGCACTCGTGAGCAGCAACGTGTGGACACATGGTGTAGTGCTGCCATTCGGTTTAATTTTTAATTTTAAGAAGCGCACTGCAGTAAAGACGTTCACCATTAGCTTGTTGACTTACAGCTTCTGGCTACCTTCTGCATTTGTAAAAATCTCCCCTTTTGATCATTCTTCAAACAGGAAATTTTATTCTCCTAATCCCTGTCCCACAATTGGCACTGCGGGAGTGAACCTGTAAGCCTGCTCAGAAGTCCATTGAACTCCTCTACATCAGTGAGCCCTGCTCTGAGAAAGCTTGGAAGACTTTGGTAGCTCAGCAGGGCCTATTAGAGTGAACACAGTAGCTGATCACAGCTTCTGATTTGCACTGGCGAGGGTTTGGCTGGTGGAGTGTGTGTGGGCAAAGCGAGCTCTTCCCTGCTAGCAAAAAGACTGATGAGTCTCTGCCCTTGGTTCATCTGTTGCTGTGTCTTGTGAATGAAAAAGCAAGGAGAGGAAAACTGTAAGGATAAATGTGGAGAAGCAAATGGGAGGAGGAAAAGACTGATTTTCAATTTTATTTGTGCTTGTTTATTCTACAGCAGAGTCTGGTGACCAAGACGAGCATAATACGCCCATCGTAAGAGAGACAGCCCCACCATCCACGATTGATAGCCACACCAACGTTCCCACCACGGAACCATCTCAGAACCTCCCTCAATACCTACCTCCTTCTGCCGAGGATAACCTAGGTCCTCTGCCGGAAAACTGGGAGATGGCCTACACCGAGAATGGAGAAGTCTATTTTATAGAGTAAAGCATATTTCTGTTGTTCTAATTCCATCTCTTGCCCTCTCTCTCTGGGCATAAGTAAGCCTCCATGGATGCATTTTGTGTGTATGTGTATTAAATATTTAGTGTATAGAGTTAAGCTGCAGAGCTGTAAGTTCTTTACTGCTTCTGAAGGGGTTTTGTGTTTCCTGATTGGATTAACATCCAAATTACTCCCGAGTTCGAAGGCAGGGGGAATTGCTCATTTTGTGAGAGTAGATACATAAGCAACAGGCACTTATAAGGTGTGGGCCAATTGTTTTCACAGGTGGAGTTAAAGCTCTTAATTGAAAGGGCTGAGACTTCATTTTTGGAGCCTGCTTCTGTGCGTAATGCAGGAGAGAGAATTCCTCCAGTCATGTGCACAGGCAGTAGGAGAGCCAGGGAATGGACTTCATCTGTTGTCCTCTCATCAGAGCAAATGGACCAAACATGTTAACATGCTCCAGTGGTTTGCAGAAGGCGAATCTCAGTGCAGAGTAGGCACAGTAAGTTTAGAAAAGCAAGAAGCACCTCGTGGTCTGCAGACTTTGCTGTCAGCAGGTTTATGATGATATTGATTTTTTCATGCCATAAATAACAGTCTCTAATTATGCTTGTCTAGATTTATTGAGATAGGAGTAATTTATAAAATGGGACCTGTTAGTGGAAGAGATTTCTTGTACAGAGTTTAACTAGACATTAAAATTCAGTTAGCTTTTGAAACTCAAGCCCTTAGCTGTCTAAGTAGAGGAAAGGGGTGAGGAATTGATTTTGAATTTGATGGTCTGTTTAATGCAGTCTTGGAAACTGAGATCCTCTCTCTGCCCTAGAAGCCAGTGACCAATTAATACAGAAGAACCTCCACTGCTAATGCCTCTTCTGGTATTCCAGAGAGTGAAGGGAGCAGTCCTGCTCTGTCGTTGGGAGAGGGGACTTTCATGGAGGGCCAAAGAAGATTCATTAGAGCAGGTTTTCCCTTGGCTGCTTTGCCAGGGGTACACATCAGAGAGGAATGCCAGAAGATCTGAGGAGCTGGGAGGATTGAGAGCACCACAGCAGCTCTTCACCAGCTGGGAGAGGGCTGCTGTAAAAAAGGCCATTTTCCAGGGTGCTCTCAATTACCTGAAGAGGCTCCACCAACCCCCTAGTGTAAGGCAGTCTAGAAGGCACAATGCAAATTCTCATCAGCTGTGAATCAGATGAAACTGAAATGTGTTCATTATCCCAAGCAGGGTATTCTGCCCCTCGTTATGCCCTCAGGGTGCCTCATTCCTTGATGTGCTTTCTGGCTTTAATGTATATAATACAGCCTGAGTAATAACCCATTCAGCCTGCCATTTTCCTCCCTGGAAGAGGACAGACCATGAGCACTAAATGCTGCCCAAGCAGCTGGTTGTTGCCTTTTTTGTCCCCACGTGGGTCCCTGCTGTCCTTTCTTACAGGTGCTTCAGCAAAGGGTTCTGCTGCTGCTACCAATTTTCCCAAAACCCATCCCTGTCACTGCTGGGGAATACACATGTGTATTCTTGTAGCAATGCAGGACTGTAGCACCTGAAAATAATTTGTTAGACCTTTTACAGGAGAATCATATGTGGTGGAAAAATGTAACCTGCATACCCAGAAGTCTGTCTGACATGGAAATCTGGTAGCACACCAACTGCTTCCTTCCCTGCAGTGCAGACTGGCCGTTTTGAGGATACCTACGCGTAATGGGGTGATTTTGTGTGAGGATGTGTTCGTGTGGATGCAGCACTGAACAACTGCAGTTCTATTAATTCTAAGCACACCCTGAGCCTAGAAACAATTTAGTTTGATTTGTATCAAATTAAGAGAGCAAGCTAATGAGCTGTGTGGACCCAAGCTGGCTCAGATGTCTCTACCATCTTTGGGTTATCAAGGCAGGGTGCTGAAGGGAGCAGTATGAGAATATTGGAGCTGCTTGCACAGAACCAGCACAGGTCTAGTGGGGCTGGAGCTGTGTGTTGGATAACCGATCCTGATTGCTTGTAGCTGAAGCAATTTGGCTCTTGAGATATCTTTCTCTGGTGCTTTAATGGGGATTTTCATTATCCAAAGTATCCCAGTCCCTCATTACCCTGCGTGTAGATCTGTGTATCTTACAGGTCTAACACAATTCTGTCCCTCTGAGCGTATGATCTGAAAGGTGTTTAGCTAAATTTCCTGTGCCTCAGCAAGCCACGCTGTTGTGAGCCTTTGGTGAGAGAGAGAAAGTTGCAAGAAATATGCAAATATTTCATTACTCTCCTCCCACTGCCCTCTTTCTCAGCGAGACAACAGACTTTCTTATTTATACACTGGCAGAACCCCTCTGCTTTATTGCCGTTAATTTGCCTGACTCGCTGAATTTCTGCCATTCGGTTTTCTAGTTGGCGATTAATTGCTCTGAAGCGTACAAATGCATTTGCTCATCCTGCCTTGGGAGGGCTGGGTAGCAGGATGTGTAAAACAAGGACTTTTTATTTACACACTTGGATCCTAGGAGCAAAGCAGTCCCCTCCTCTTGCAATAAAATACAAGTTTGCTGCTTGGTTGTTAGTTCCTCAGGGATCATAGCACTCATTACAGCATTTCCAGCTTCATGAGACTGTTGTGAGACTGAGGTTAAGTTTGTAAAGCTCTCTGAGACCTTGAAGGAGAAGTAAATAGCATTACTGCTGTATTGAAACTTAAAACTGTTAAGCAGTGTTAAAGGCTAAGCTAGATAAATGATACCTCAGGGACTGGAGGGCTATCTTGCAGGTTGTGTCTGAGATGCCATCAGGTTGTAGAAGAGGCTTATATTACAACATTGTCTCTGTATGCAAATTAAATGATGGGAGGAAAATATTTTCCAGAAAATGTATTTTAATCCTGTTTACTATGCAGGCTGGGACTGCTGGGACTGGCATTGCATTACTGTCAGAGGACGTGTAGAAAGGAAGTGTTGAAAGTAAAGCTGTTCAACTTCTGTCAAAGGCTTTGACAGAACATTTTTGTTTGTGTAATTAAAAAGTTTTCACTGGAAATTTTGGTTTTGACTAGTGCTTGGGTCAAATCTGGACAAATGTCAAAAGTCTTTTGCAGGAACAAAGGTCACTGCATGGTTTAAGGAGGAAAGCTAAACTTCTCTCTTTTTGTCAGGAAGCAAATGGCTCATAGACAGCTCCTGGAATTAAGAAACAAACCACCAAAGACAAAAGTTTGGAAATTAACATTATAATATTGCAACTTTTACAGGCATCCTTTCAGTCAGGAATGATGATTTGTATATATTCACTTTTCACCTTTGTACTTTCAATGTCAGGACTCTTGTGATTTGGTAGACTAGTTTCTCAAAAATTCCATTTTTTCTGAAGCAATAGCATGCTTTCAGGTCTATTGAATAATAAAGGGGATATATACTTTTATGTCACTGATACTTCAGCTCTGCTTTATTAACAAAGGTCATATTTCCATTTTTTTATTTCCAGCCATAACACAAAAACAACATCTTGGCTAGATCCACGGTGCCTGAACAAACAGCAGAAGCCTCTAGAAGAATGTGAAGATGATGGTAAGAAAGTAAAAATAGTGAAATAATAATGTGTTTGGACCTTTTCTAGGTAGCTTCCTTCCTTTCCTTTTCCAATACTTGTGTTCAGAAAAACTAAGTTTTATTAGTAAGTGCATAGAGACAACACCCGTTATGTTGTTGTAAAGTCACTGTTTGTATATGTAAGATAGCCATTGGGATGGCAGATCATTAAATAACAATCAGAGAGGTGCTAGAGGTAAGAGGCCTCTGTTTTTATCATTTGAATGTGATGCTGAACAAGACACACAACTTTCTAACATGTTTGCTCCTTGGATTGCTGTGTAGGAGGAAAGCGACTGAGTCTCTGCGTGCTCCATTGTGTTACGCTTCAACCACTTGCTTTACATGGATTGAAAGAGTTTGTTGTTGTTTCCCAGTCTGAGCAGAAATAACTCAATTGCTTCCCTTCTGCTGTTAAATTCTGACAGTCCACGTAGTGTTAATAATCACTGAAAACAAATTCTGTTTGAAAGTGTAGATTTTTTTTGCCACTGAAAATTTACACTGATGTAATTTTGTATTCCTTGAGATGTTGGAAATGCAAGCCACTGTCCGATTTAGAGCAGCCAAATGCAGGACTGGTAAAGGAGTCCTTTAGGACTAAAGATATCCTTTAGGAAAAGGGAATCATGATGAAAATAAATGTCTGGAAAAACCTGTGTGGAAATTTTGGTCTACTGACCAGGAAAGGTGATGGTATTCTGATGCATAATTTTGGCTAGCACAATGCTATCGTGGTAGACATATCTTTAAATGGAAAGGTTTGTGTCATCAGTGTTGGTGCTGTCCTTGTAAAATTAGTTTTCATAATATAATTAACCTCCTACTCGTGTGAGTCAGCTCAGTAAGGTTCAAACCTGGCCTTCAGAACTGCTGTTAATATTTTGGCACGTGCAGTTTTTCAACCTCGGCTTTCTTTCACGTGTGAGATTTTGCAAGATGTGAGACTTTGCCTGTGCAGCCTTCGCTGCTGTGATGAAGCAGGTCACCAACTTCCTCGTGCACGGTGCAGTGCACCCCCAAAGCACAGGGATGTGCAAAGCCTGGGCAAAAACAGAGCAGACCCAGCTGATGCCTGCTTCAGATCCTTAGCAACTGGCATAGTCTGTCAAGGAACGAGCAGAGGGAGCTGGATTAATGAAGGCCTTGCTCTGCACCTAAAAATGGATGTGTCACTGGGTAATCAGAACTGGAACAAAATTAAATAATAGTGTATGCAGGCAAAGCTCCCTCCTCCTTGCAGTTAAGTATTGCTGGCAATTTAAAGAGGAGATTGCTGAGTCTCTGCGTCAGCTTTCCCCTTTCAGAGGGTGGTGTTCCCTGAAGCACCACCTCTGTCCTGGCTTTCACTACCAGCAAGACTCCTGCTACGTCAATAGCCGTGGTGCTGCCAAGTGGGTCAGCATGCCCCACGCTGTGCTCAGAGCCCGGGCAAGGAGCAGCCAGTGGGATGTGTCAGCTGTGGGTGGCTGAGCTCCTCTGTAAACAGTTTCAAGTCTCCTCACAGAAGGAAAAGTCTGTCTCTTGTCTTTTTAGCAATTATTAATCAAACATCAGAATAATTTATTTTATTTGGATTAGAAACATACAGCTGCTATTTTTGTATTTAATTAAGTTCATAATTTTGCAGAATAGTGTCATTTTTTTTTTGTTGTTTATCAGGCCCTTAAAATCAGCTAATTTCATCTTCCCCCACACCCCTTCACTTCATTCACCAAGTTCATTCATTAATGAATGTTTTGAACATTCAGTAGTTAAACCAGTTGCTTCGTAGGTACAGCAGTGCACCGCACTATTTTGGTTGACTGCTCTGATCCTGCTTTGCATATAAGAATAATTATATTTCAGAAACAATGTGAGCACAAAGAAGATAGAAGGTTATTTTTACTGCCTCATAGAAGCTGGATGTTTTTGGCAAGGGTCACTGTTGGGTGTGTTTCCCCTGAAGTCAGTGGGACTCCTGCTCTGTTTGTTCTGTGTGCGTGCGTGAGTTTTCAGGCTTGATCCCATCCTGTTTGTGGATTTTATAAATGTTAGATGTCGTTTCAGATTTGTTTGGGTCCAGTTGCCTTGTGTTTTTTCTTCATCAGGATATGTGTCCCTAATGAGTTTTTGGTCGTTTCCAATTGTTTAGGCTATTAAAGGAAAATGCAATTCGTATTTCACACTAATGGTCCTTAGCAACTGTTTTGGTAGAATATATTGCAAACAGGTCATGGAAGTGGTTTTTTAGGTGTCCAAATCTTCAAAAGCAATGCTGTGACACTACATCTTCTGTTTGCTTCTATCATTCATTTATGTGGCTTATACTTTACTGTATTAGGTCCATGGTTGTTTTTACCTTCTTTGTTCTGGTTTTGTCATCATCTTTCATTTTCAGACTGCGTTTTTAGTATTTATAGGCTAAGCAATACTTTAATCATCTGTGTCACTGTTAACTTATGAATATGGAGCAGATAATGATAAATGGAGCAACAGTGAATATTGATGGCTTTGTGTCTTTGAAAAAATTATGTGGTCTTTGTCCCAGGTGCCCCGCTAAAACTGATGCATTCCTGTGTATGCCTCACCAGTGCATCTGGACTTCTCTGTGGGCCTGTGCCTCCAGTTAAACAAGGCACTTTGCTTCATGTCTGTCTTAAATCATCTGAGTAGTTACAGTGATAGTCAATTGGACCTTGTATACACATAAATCTAAGTATGTTCTTGAAAACCTTGCTACATTAGTTCTTATTTAGATGCAAGGTTTTCCTCTCAGATTTCTTCATTGGTATTCAGGTCTGGCCTGCTGATAGATCTATGCGTCTACAGAATGGATTGCAAAGGTCGGACCATACAGATCTGAGGGAGAAGCTTCACTGCAGTGAGAACACCACTAATATATTATTTTGCCATATCAAACTGTGGCATGGAAGGTAGTCAATTGATACAGATTTTTTGAAAATGCAAGAACCAGTTCTTTCATTATCTACACCAGATCCATCAATATTCTGATCACTAAAGTGTGGTAAATTGAACGCTTGGGCTTGGTCTGTAGAAAATTAGTGCCGGTTCTGCTGTTTGCTGTAGGGAATTTCTTGCTTGGTGCTGGTATCTGAAATTTTCTTTTAATTTTTTCTGTCTCATTTACTGCTCTTCCCTTGGAGAAGAAGGGGTACACACGGAGGAACTGGACAGTGAACTAGGTAAATCATCCATCTCTCGTTTTGATGTTTTGACTCAACTGCACTGTTTTAAGCTTTTAATTACTTTCTCCTTTGTATCATTTTGCATCTTTCTGTTGTGTTTTTTTTTTTAATTATTTCAACAAGTCTAATTTATCAGCAAAACTTCCCTAGCACACAAAGCATTAATCTTCCCGTAGCTTCAGATCTGCAGTGTTTCTCTTACTGGTTCAGTTTGAAGGAAGCTGGAGAGTCATAATCTTGCCAGGTTTGTTCAAAGCTGCTTCCTCCTGGACCCTGCAGGAGTCAGGGGCATCAATGGCTCCAAGAAACAGCTTGTAGATGCCAAAGTTGAAATCAAGTAGCTAATGTTGCTTTTTCACTGAGGCCAAAAACAAGAAAAGCAAAGTGTGATTTAGAAAGTATCTGTATTACATAGGATGCTTCTGCTGAGCTTGTGAATGAAACAGCTGAAAATTCTGCCTCAGTAGGTGATTTTATAAACAGATGATTTTCGATGATGTGGTCCACTTTTATTTGCTGCGTCTTTTTGTGAAGAATGCTGTCTTGATATCTAATCTCAGCGGTGCTCATTCTGTTCATACTGATGGTGGAGGTAGTTGTTATTTCTGTTCAGCTATGCTCTAGTGCACTTGGAAAGCTGAAAGGCATAAGAGGTTGCATAGGATTTTATTTCCACTATGTCTATTATTGCTTTTAAAGAGGGCTGTATTTACAGTTTATAGTTCTGCATACTGGAGGATTGTATTACCAGAGAATTAACCTCTGGTTTCTGTAATTATCTGTAAGTGTATTCTGCTTCCCGCTTCTGTGTGATTGATATGGCATCAGCAGCCAGCAGCTATTGAGTGGACTTTTAACACTACTCCAAGAATTACTCTTCTGAATAATATGCCTGGAATAATGTTGGAAGCCTAACTTCTTTTAGTACAAGAATTTGAAAGAAATGACAATTGAAAGACGAATGCGGTCACTTTAGTGATGCATTAACATTATGCACAGCTCATAGGAATAATCAGCAGCAGACCAGGTAACATCAGAAGTAGATGGATGCACACCAACAACCTGCAAAGATTTCTCATTAAGGTCTTCACAAAGAGTGATTGAAAATAAGAGTTTTTTAAAAAGGCAAATTTATAGATAATAGTGAAATTTAAATGTTCCTTTATTTCAGTCTGATATCAGGATCTAGTGCGAGAGAAGAGCTGAAAAAATAGATACAGGGCAACTCATTAATTGATAAGGCTGACCCCAGTTCTGCAGGCACTTAAATACACAAGTGTTTTGCTCAAACATCATGAGATATTCCTTTTGTTTTAATGCAGATAAGCTTTATTGAGCACACAGCTCATCGATACGCTGTTGAGATTTGCAAATGCTGCAGTGTAAATAAAGGTATTTTCAAATGGCTCAGTTGGTCACTGCAACGTTAGGGAGGGGGCATGGAAACACATGGCCCGTAGTCATGATTAGCATAAACTGGTTGTTGCCAGATATTTAGCTCCTTAGTTAAATAACAGTTTCTTTTCTAAATGTAAGAAAATTAAAACTTGAAGCATTTGCACAACTCCTTGTTTTCCAAAGAAGTGGATTGAACATGGAGTCATAGATCACCTCTCTTTTAACAGAAGGTTATAAGAAGGACACAAAAAATTAATCTTTGGAGTAGAATTGGACATACCCTTGAGCAGATCCTCCTGAACTCACAGGGAGCAGTAAGAGCTGAGTATCCTGAAGTCATCTCCAGCTCCTTTATTTTGATGCAGAGGTGTGACTAAAATCCCTGGTGGTTGGAGAAGTTCTTTTTTAGGAACCCATCCATTGCCTCTGTAGCATTGGATACGAAACAAGAGCATCTCAGTAGGAACCCGTGTATTTACCCTAGGCTTCAAAGTCTAAATTGGATGTTTGTCCATTGAATTCACCTGCTGACAAATGCTCTGAGACTGCAGTGCTGCATGGTTGTACCAAAATAAAAACCATCTGGCTTGCTCAGACTCCTAATAGTGAAAAATGTTTTTGGAAATCTTATATTTGTGATAAAATCTAATGCTCTGGGTTATCTTCAGTTTGGCAGGAGAGGTAGAGAAGAGGGATGAATAATTTAAAGCCTCAAAGAAGCCAGACTGTGTAGCGTCGCTGTGGAGAATATTGCCTTTTGCTTTAGAGAAATTTCAGAGGCTCTTAAAAGTCAGAAAGTGCATCTAAACAATCAACAACTAGTGTGTTGAAAGCTGCAGTTTTGTGTATTGTTACTTCTGAAAACAGAGATGTGTTCCTTAAAAGTAAAGCTGCAGAAATAGCAAGCTGGAAAGATTTTGGCACAGAACCATTTTTGGGGTTAGGAAAGTGCTGGTTTTCTGACCTTCCATGAAAATTCTTTAAAAGAAAAGAAAAAATAAAATGTAATACCAAAAGTATGGACAAAAGAAAAGCAAAATATTTTTGTTTGAGCTTTTAAAATCAAAACCACTTAGTCCAAAATAGATAAAATCTATTTAGCAGGAAAAATTGTGGAAAACTCATTGTAAGGCAGTTGTGCATTACTTTTCCCTTCCCTCATTCTTTTTTTTTTTTTGTTTGTTTGTTTTTCCTTCCACTCCACCTTGGTCCTCACCATAGTGCAAAGAATTAAATGACTGCCACAACTTCTGATTTTCCTGATTGCGTGTTAGGTCTTAATTGCACTGAAACTCTTTAAGCCAGTCCCACAGTGTTTTCACCATATGTGACTCCTTTGCAAACCCAAGAGTTCCCTTTGTGAAAAGACTTTCAAGATTGGCCTTTAGCTTTTTTTTTTGTCACAGACACTTGCACGGTGTAAAGAAATAGCTGTTTCTGAAGCCTTCATTTCAGATCAATCTGCAGATAAAATCGTGAAGTGTTTTCATGCCCAAAAGTTAGCACTGGCTTGCATTTAATTGCTTATGTCTCAAGGAATCCAAAGATATTAAACCCAGTAAGGATAAAGTAATTATGAGAATGGAACCTACCTTATATCTGCAAATAAGGGACATGTGGAGCAAAACCCATGAAAATCGATTTTGTCTGATCTCCAGCCAATTCTCAACACAAACATAAACTTTGAGTAATTAGTCCATGTGTGTTTGTATAGATTCTGTTCATCTCCAGTCTGGAGATATTTCTATCCTTATGGCAACATAGCTGAAGTCTATAAATGCAAAACTAGATAGTTACATTTATTCTAATTAATGAGCCATTGTTGATTGTATTGGCTCAGCAATTGATGCCATTAATGAAAATAAATCTTTACATTTGATAATAAACAAACATAGATTATTTGCTATCAAGTCTTGTCAATTTAGTGATAAATTTTGAGGAACTATTTTGCATGGAATATTTGAACTTGTGTTATCTGACAATGGCTTTTTCATTATTTTTATTTAAATGGATGTGCAGAGTCTGTGGAGCAAGGACCACACTTGCACAGTCCACAGCATGGTGGAGCCTTCTTTTGAGTTGATTCACACCCAATATTACGCAAACACACCACTCTGTATTGTTAGTAGGATGTTTATTTCACTGCCCACAGCCAACGGGAACATTGTGTTCAAATGAGTGGGACAAGGATCAGACCCTTAAGTAACACATACAGCTTTCATAACCCTCAGTTGGATGCTGAAATGATTTTATTACATCCACTAATTATAGTTAAAGTACTATGTTGCAGTCTAGAAAAGCAACAGGAACAAAAGGAGATACATTTCCAAATGTTAATTTCATCTTCAGAACTGTTTTTTGTTAATTATGCTAATTAAAAAAGGAAATCTCTGTTACACAGGATTATGGCAACGTGTTTTTACATTAAGTGCTGTGCAGTGAGATATATCTGTGTGTGCCAGCCCCACGTGGGTGGTTTCTATATACTGGCTGTTTATGTTAAACTCACTTTGTCCTGTTTCAAGGTGTAGTTTTGTGTTGGGCTCACAGCTGAGCAATGCAGTGCAAATCCGTAAGAAAGGAGTCAAAAAAACCCCCCAACTTTCCAGCAGTGGTGATCAGAAATGTCTTGGCACTGATACAGGAGATGAAAGTGGTCTCTCTGCTAGCGTGCTACAATTACTTGCCATAATCTCACCCATCTTCACATGCTGGCATGAAAATGCCTCTGACTTGTTGCTGCATCAACTTCCACTGCAGTGCCTCCATCCAAAGCCCATGGTGGTCAAACCAGGAGGATGCCTAAGGCACTCCCAGAAAGGAAATTTATTGATCATTTGTTCATTCAGTACAAAAAGCAAATCTACAATTGACCAGTGTGGGCATCTTCCCACTGATTTGCTAATCTAGCACTGGTGGGGCAGGCTCTGATGGTGCCATGCTCTGCCAGCCTTTAAAAGGAGCTTGTAATTGTTCTGAAAGATGTTTGAAGCAAAGTCTGAGCTACTGATAAATTTTGCATGCTGAGCAGGACCTGTCAGAAAAAGCTTCATTGGAGGCTTCAGTAATGCTTTTTCTATTTCCAGAGTTGCCTGCTGGTTGGGAGAAAATTGAGGATCCCGTATATGGTGTCTACTATGTAGAGTAAGTGCTGCTCTCCAGTTCTAGTGTGGCTGTTGGGCGGAGGAAGGCTTTCCTCCACAGTGGTCTGTGTGCTTGTTGGTAGCATCTCACATGAAGGAGGAGGAGATCCTGGCCCCTGTACAGGCCGGGAGATGCTATAGGGGCTGGGAGAGGGAGCCATGCCTTGCCATTCCCCATCCTCTGGTGGGCTCTGGCAGCAGAACCCCTAGGGTAGGGTAGGGGTGGGCTCAAGGGAGACAAGAGCACCCCAGGTAATCTCCGGGGGTGAGCTCAAGGGAGACAGGAGCACCCCTGGGTCAGGGCATGCAAGAGCCCTAGCACCTCACCAAATACTTTTATCCAGAGAACATTAACAAGTGTGCAATTAACTGAGCTCCATCCCCTTTGTATAGTGCTAAGATCAAGATACACGTATGCAAAGCAGACCAACAATTCAGTTACAAGTCAAGAGACACTCTGGAGGAATGGACAAGTCTGTGTGACCAAACAACCATGGCAGAGAATAGAATTACAGGTTTAATGAGGCTCTCTCTGGAATTAGAACAGCTTCTTCTTTATCTAGATGTCAGATCACTCTCTTGGGAAACTGGAGATCTGAGTTTTGTTTCATCATTGACCCCATAAAATGAATTTTTAATTATGTGTATACTCCTGTCTAGCAGGATGGCTTATGATAGCCCTCAGAATAGACATGGAATACAGTTTCTGTCTGCTTTGGCTCAGTCCTGACCCTACCACCTGTGCCTAGGGAGACAAGGTTAGCAAACTGTGTAATTGAAACTTGGCATTTATTTACCAGAGACATAAAGAATATTTTTTGGCTATTAAATGCCATGCCAAGAGGTCTTTCCAGGATTTTTTCTTGTCATTTTATATATACATGCCCATTAGTTTTGTGGCACTACTTAGTGATGAAATAAAATAGAAAAGTAACAGCAATGAGACATAAGTTTATTTTATTTACTATCTAGAAGCAAGCAAGATGGTTATAATTTGAGCATTTGTCTCTGTCCCTTCCAGTTCAGGCACTCTATTATTGCATAATAGTTTTTACTGAGAAACAATTATATTGTGAAAAAGTTTATATCATTTTTAAGGTAGTTATTTTTTCTTAACTTTCTGAAGATACCTTGAAACTTTCCTTGAAATGGGAAATCTTTTACAGAACACATTAACTTGTTTTTATTTGATTGCTTAAATATTTTTCCAGTGATTTAATATCGATCTTTGGCAGAAAAAAGTCCTGAGCATAACTATCTAGAGTGCTTCTATCGTAATTACTTGAAAAAGTGGTTGGTTGTTCATTGAGAGAGACACGTGGGACAAGGGACAGTAAAATAGCAAGTTCTTAATGGTGAACTTTGCTTCAGATATAACGATGGTCTTTAAGCTAATATAACCTGCTCCTCTGCTCTAGATAAATCACTACTGAAAAATTGCCATTGAATTGAAAGGTTGATGAGCAGCTCATCTCAGCTGCAGCTGCCAGCCACAGAGTGTCCCCAGACCTCTGCTCCCACCACCCCGGCAGCTGTGTCTGGTGACCATCCCTAGGTTTCCTGAGATGGGGAATTCTCCGAGAAGTGCATTGCTTCTCTGCCATGTTTGGGGCTAGGCTGCTGCTTTTTTTTTTAGTTTTCCTGAGTTTGATGAGAAGTATTAGCACTAGACATTTCATAAGGGTCAAAAGCTGCCTAATGGCCCTCCAAGGAGAACAGCTGAAGTTTCACCAAGTGGTACTTTCCACTGGGAGTGTTTGCTGGTGGCTAATTCTGGAGATACTTTGATCCATTCAGAACCCAGCTTTTCAGCTCATAGCCTGCATCCCCAGAGATATTTTTAAGACACCCTGTTAAGAGTGTGCATTGATCAGATAGCTGACAGATGTTACCAGTTGTTGGGTTTTGTTTTCTTTGGGTTTTTTTAACTTCAGTGAGCCAGGGAATGACTGCACCTCTGGGAATTTGATTAAAGCAGGGGTGATATAGGCCTGTCTTTTAAAATGCAGTCAGACAGAGTGCCTTTTCTGCTTTAATCTCATTTTTCACAGCTAGATCACTACTTTAATGTATTTGAAGGAATTAGCCATTCCTACTCAAGACATCATATCAATACTGGAATCCGCTTCTTTTCCTAAATACGCTTTTTGGCACGACTAGGTGAGCCTTGCTCCACATACACTGCTGTTGTGTTTGTTTGGTATTTTAGTCCTTTCCTCAGAGGAGTTTCATGCCTGGCTGTCATTCCTGCTTGTCACATAAAGAGTTTCCTAATTTATTGCTCTCTTTCATCTCTAGCCACATCAACCGGAAGACACAGTATGAAAACCCAGTTCTTGAAGCAAAGAGGAAGAAGCAACTTGAGCAACAGCAACAGCCACCAGAAGGTTGGCAGCACCCAGGGTGTGACAGTTGGGGTTTTCATGAGGGAGCGTGCCCTCCCTTGCCTTGGCAGCACCGTGCCAATGTATTTGACCCTCCTTCTATGGCCTTAACCACTTAAACATAGTAGCTTTCACCCCTGTAAAGAGGAACAATTTTTCTGTTAATGTCCTTTATTTCTGGAAGGCTTCTAGGTTTCCCAGAAACACAATTTTCCTCTTCAGTCTACTCCATCAAGTTTTTCTTTGAAGCAGCGTTGTTTCAGTCTGCACTGGTCCTACCCAAAGGGGATGAGGAGTGGACCTTCACATGTGCACTAGAGAAACCTCTCTGCATGAGAGACTTCTTAACCCAAGACCCTTGGATGTCGTCAAGTTCTAACATCTAAAGTAATTTCATTATTTCAAAACACTATTTTTTTCAAAACAACTATTTTTTATTTTCCTTTTCTTTTTCCTCTTTTCTTTCTTTTTTTTCCCCCCACTTTTTTTTTTTTTTTTTCTTTAAATGCAGCCCAACTGCAGTGAGGGACCTATGGCATTTGGGTTTGTTTTGGTATCTTCATACCTTTCACATCAAGTTTTTTCAGAACAGTTATGATCCAGGGGAAAAATAATTTAGGCTTCAACGTTCCTCCTGCAGCCCCATTTCCCACAACATCAGCTCTTTCTACTTAGCAATCAAGGTGAACTGATGCCACAAGGGCCATGGGGAATAGATTTTATATAAATGTCAAGACCACTTAGATGCAAATCAAATCCCAAGTTTGAGTGTGAGGTTGGGTGTCCCAGCAGATGGATCAGTTGACCTGGACATAGAGAGTCCTCTGGAACTGGTTTTTGGACATCTTACTAATTTTATTCCTTCTCTCTGTGACTCTGTTTCCTCTCTTGCCATGCTTCTCACATCTCCTCTGCTTGAACCCCACACTCCCAGTGTGTGTACGTGCAGGAGCTCATAGTGCTGTTGTGAAACAAGTAACGTTTCCCTCTCTGTCCTCTCTAGAATGGACAGAGGAGTGTCCATCTCTCCCACCACCCGCTGCTCCAAACCATGTTTCAAACAACCAAGAGGCAGTTCGGGAAGCACCAGTGCAAGGTAACAACCTTGTTAAACCAGTTGTAGAAGTGCAACAAGGTTTTTCTCCTGAGAATGAAATTCCCTCAGCTGCCTGCAAAGGGAGTATCTCCATGGCTAGTGTCACGCACCAGGGCACGTGCCTGCTTATCTGAATTCCCCTAGATTTTGAGACTACTGTTTCAAGGTCACATTTGTTGCCAAATGCAAGAGGCAAATGAGATTGCCTGCATGAAAAAAGGATTGTGGCCACTCTACATGTGGCTTACAAGTCAAAACATGAGTTACAACACTGGTGGGATTTAACAGCGACTGTTGATGGATACAAGCGCAAGTAGAAGGAGACCCTTTTCTACAGAGCTCTACGAATGTGCAAGGTTTAGACTTTTACACCTTCTGAACTCTTCTGAGTTTAGAGTGTGGCTCTTACAATAAGATTTAGTGCAGAGATTTCTTTCTGTTCTCACAGGTCAACATTTCCTCAAGAAGCAGCACAAAACATCTCACCATGTTTCACTGTGATTAAGACACAGACATGACATTAACAGAGTCATGTTTTAGTTTGAGAGCCAAAGCCAATGTCACCCCTTGTCTGTATTCATGGGCAGGTAGACTTTCAAGATAACTAGTTTAAGAGCCCTGGAAACTGGTCAGTGTGTTTGGTTGTCAGCACTGTTTGTCAGGACCTTGGTTCTGGAGAGCTTGGATGTCAGTTGCGCTTGAGACATCTGATCAGCCACATTCTGGTATTGCCACAGATGAGTCAGGCTTGTGACTATGGATTTTCCTTTTTACATGCTTTGAATCCAGATGAAAATTTGGAGGGAGCATGAGCTAGGGGAGCACCAAAAGAAGGAGATCCTCTGCTGCTTGGGGAGCTTTGCAGAGCTACCAGGCCTCCGGGCACAACTTGACTTTCTGTAGTAACAGAAGGTGAAGAGGCACAAGTGCCTTGGCCAGGGGGGCAAATTATATCCTGTTTCTGAAAAATCTGAGTTGCAGCTTCTCTGGGAAGTGCTGCATGAGGAGAAAATGATACTAGGTCCAAATACTGCAGACCTACTTTGAAGTTGTACATGTGCACAAGTACTTTGGGCTATTGCAGCCTTATTTATTAGTGTCAGTGGTCTGTGTATAGCCAACTGCTCACAGACCAGTCACTTGTCATAAATAACTAAGCAGACAGGACATGAATTGTTTGTGGATTTGCAGTGTGGGCTGAAACCTTGCCAGAACAGGTTGCCAGCAAGGGCAGAGAGTTCCACTTGTACCTGTTGCAGTACAAGTGCTCTCTGGTTGGAAGTGGTTGTAAGTAGGCTTCATCTTTGGCTACATCTAAATTTCATAGTAAGTGAGTGATGTTGCCCTGGTCTGCAGGAACCAGAGGCTGGGGAAGGTGAGAGAGGAAGAATCTGGCTGGAGCATGTCATCCTGACAGAGCTGGGAGCAGCTGGGGGGAGGCTGGCACCACGAGATGGGAAATACTCCCTTGCTCTGCAGGTCAGCTATGGTTTCTGAAGGTGAGCCATAAAGAGCCAGGGAGTGCTCTCTGCTCCATGTGGCAGAAGATCACCCCTTCCAAAACAGACGTGCCGAATTTTACAGTATCCAAAGCCCCCAGCATGTTCCCTAGGGCTGTTAGAGTATATTACAGTATATTAGAGTAATTCAGGCTTACAGCAAGGAAAAACGAGGGACCTCTGAGGTGGTACTCTGACCACCAGGCATCTGGGGATAGGTGTCTCATCAGAACGCCCCCAAAATGCTAGTCTTCCTCAGGGAGGCATCTGGGAATGCCATCTCTGTCTTGTATGCTGTCAGGCCAGAGCAAGAGCTGTCCCAGCATAGCAATGGTCAGGACCCATCACACAGGGGACGACGTTAGAAACCTCAGCTCTCCACCCACTCCCAACTTTTGCAGCCACCAAACTTTTGCAGCAATATTACAGGAGAGCATTAGCGTATCTCAGCACCACTCTGAGTGACATGTCCTGATACCCACTGACGATTCCTTCTCTCTATCATTCCTTCCTCTTCCTCTCAGTGCTGCTCCTTCTTCTCTCACTCCCTGTTTGCAGTAGCTGTTTCCACCTTTCCTGTCCCCCAGCCCTCTGCCCAGGGGTTTCCATCTCTCCCACTGCTGGTGGGCATGTCCTTGTGCCCCTGGCACCACTCTCCCACCTGGGATTTTATAGATATGCTCATTTAAAATGTGATCCCTCCCCAAATGCTGTAGGTGGGACGTAACCTGTGGTGCTGCCATCCTGTTACTGCAGGGTGAGTTCAGCCTGTATTTGTAGGTGGACACCAGCAGCCTGTGCTTGTTCTGCTTGTCTTTTGAACCAGAAATCAGCACAGGACCAAGTCCCACTGCATGCTGCCTCTCAGCCATGTTTGCTGTCTGAGACATCAGGTTGCATATTGATAGGGCTTTTTGCAGCTTGGGGTCTGAGCAGAGCATCTGCCCACGATGTGCAGGATTACCCTGTTCCTGTGCTACCCTTCCAAGGTAGAAGACTGCACATCCTCACACTGCCCCATTGTGAATCATCTTCAAATATACCTTTTTTCCCTCCCAAATCAAAAGCTTACAAGTCTCAAATCTCCTCGCTCTCCCTCAAGGGCTCTTTTCTAAACAGAGGCCCATGGCAATGCTGCTGAAGTTACAATTTGAAAGTATGCCAGCTCTCCTGGCTGGGATAGACAGTGCTGCTCCTGGAGCTGTCACCAGAGGGCTTAGTGGCACAGTCTTTTCACCTCTAAGCATTAAAAACAATTAAAAGTGCAAAGGTGTTCTGTGTTGGCACTGTGAAGCACAGCTACTATGATTTCTTTTCTGAGCTTGTGCAACATTCTTTGCAAAGATGCGGTTTATGTCTTTGGAGCACCTTGTTCCCTCTGAACCATGCTCCCAGAGAGCATTAACAGCCCTCCAGCACAGCTGCTCCAGTCCCAGGTCACTCTTTGATCCGTACTTCACAACGACAGTGTTTCATCCAACACAGGCAAAGAGCAGAAAGCAAAGAGAAAAGACATCAAACAGTGTCTGAAGAACAACATCAGCATCCTTCCCTTTTTCACCAGGGGAGGTCACAGGGTGGCAGTGATGCTGGGGCAGGGGGGAGGTTATGCTAAAGGGTTGTGCAGTGTCTTGACAGAGCTCAGAAGCTGCTTTTTGCTTGGTGGGTTGGTAAAAGGCCAAGTGGTGAAAAACATAATATTCCTTTCTGCAGAAACTCTCACCTTCTGTAGGAGGCATTTGTGCTATCCTCATCCTGTCCTTCCTGGGATGGTCAGAAGCACCTCAGGACAGAGATAAAACACATCTGTAAGCCAGCATTGCCAACTTTAACATACTCCATTCCTTAAAGCAGCATTTTTTCCTCTTTGTAGCCTTGGGGCTTTGGTGTGCCCAACCACAGCTAAGAAAGCACCAGGTACTAGGGGTTTTGCTTGCTCTTTTTACTGCATAATTGGATCCGAGGAGACGAGTGGAGTGTGATGAGGTGAGGGGATGCTGGAGTGAAGTTCAGTCCCATCCCAGCACGCCGCTGTGTTTGTCTGTGTGCTTGTTAGAGCGGGGAGGGGCAGAGGAAAAACAGATCAAATACTCTTGCCTGCCTGTTTATAGATTTTCCAAACTTCCTACACAGGAAAACCTTTTTTTACACGAAACCCTTCGGAGTTGAAAGGGAAGTTCATCCACACCAAGCTAAGAAAAAGCAGCAGGGGTTTCGGCTTCACTGTCGTTGGAGGGGATGAGCCGGATGAATTTCTCCAAATCAAAAGTTTGGTGCTTGATGGCCCCGCAGCGCTGGATGGCAAAATGGAAACAGGTACTGATGCTTTAAATCAAAATCACTGCCACCACTTTGTTTTATGTTTTTGCAGCTGGTTTTATGTGCAATTCATAAAGAACTTTAGTCCTTGTCCCTTTTGTGGGGGAAGGCGTTCAGCTTTCCCATCAGCAAACAGGGAAGTGAGATACACTGAGGGACATGTTCAAAATCTTATAGCAAGGCACTCCACGTGCTGGAATTTCACCTCAGGTGTCAAAATGTCCAGCTGGGGCTCTACCAGCTCTGGCTCTCCCCATGCTGGTCTGCAGAGAGGAGACAGTGGTTGTGGGGTCCCATGTCAGGCTGCAGGTTACTGCTCCCTGCTGTGGCAGTGGGTGCTGTCTTTTTGTAGGGCTGCATCCCTGTGTTTTGTGTATTTGCCAGGCTACTCCCAAGGAATGGGCAGAGGAGTGGTCCAGTTTGCATTTCCCTATGTGGAGGTGCTAAGGGCCAATTTGTTTTTGCCAGAAATCAGGCCCAGAATGATGAAATCCTGTTCAGATTCACCTGAAGTCACAACTCCTCACTTGCAGATGGAGCATCACAACATTAAGCATCCCTGTGTTGTAGCTCCAGTGTTAAAAAATGAATCATAACTGAATCGATACCTAGATTCCAGGCCAAAGTATGTCTGAGACATGACATGTGGCACCGTGTTTGAGCAGTTGGTGTTTGAGAGCCGTCTGTTGTAGCTCCCATGTGCTCTCAGTTTTGTTTCTATCATATGTCAGTGTAGCACAGCGTATAACAGTGAGAGCCAGGCTTCGAGATAACTGTTAAATGGGCCATATACCATCATTTGAATTTATTAGTTTTTTGCATGAGCCAATTCCATTTTCACTTTAAAAAACATTTATGTACACAAGGGCTTTATGCAGGGAATCCACTATGTACAGATAGTTCTTGCTTGCCCAAGTGTCACTGCTCCTTTTCCTTGCAAAGGTACTTAAATGCTACTATTTACTGTGAGTGGTACCTGTGGATGCTGTGGATCAGCTCACAGGCTCCAGTCCTCACCTTCCCAAGGTGCACAAAAATGTATGTGTTTGGTATATCTGTCTGTGTCCTCTGCAGGGGACGTCATAGTCAGCGTGAACGATACCTGTGTGCTGGGGCACACTCATGCTCAAGTTGTGAAAATCTTCCAGTCCATCCCCATCGGTGCCAGCGTGGACCTCGAACTGTGCCGAGGCTACCCCCTGCCCTTTGATCCTGACGATCCCAACACGAGCCTGGTTACGTCTGTGGCAATTTTGGACAAGGAGCCGATCATTGTGAACGGGCAGGAGAATTATGACTCCCCGGCGAGCCACAGTAGTAAAACAGGGAAAGTAAATGGCACAAAGGAAGCGAGACCCAGCAGCCCTGCTGAGGTCTCTTCCAACGGACCCCATGGTTACCCCAATGACACTGTCTCTTTGGCATCTTCAATAGCAACACAACCTGAACTCATAACTGTGCATATAGTGAAAGGGCCGATGGGCTTTGGGTTCACTATAGCAGACAGTCCCGGTGGGGGCGGCCAAAGAGTGAAACAAATCGTGGACAGCCCGCGGTGCCGCGGCCTGAAGGAGGGTGATCTTATAGTCGAAGTCAACAAGAAGAATGTGCAGAGCCTCACTCACAACCAGGTGGTGGATATGCTGATTGAATGTCCTAAGGGAAGCGAGGTCACGTTGCTTGTGCAGCGAGGAGGTAAGTCTTCAAAACCACTTTGAAACATTTTGTCTTGAAATTGAAAAAAAAAAAAAATGCATGTCATGAAAAACCTGCTCTCCTAAGCTTCTCTGTAGAAATGGTTTATGTCCTGAGGTGTAGGAACTGCCCCAAATTGGCAATTGTCAGGTCACATAGGTGGTTAAAATTATTTATGGTTTGATACTGCATTGGGAGGAATGTGCAGGTGGTTCCCATGTGCACACGCACTACGTGTCATCTGGTAATGCACAGAAGGGTGGTACGGTTACACGTATGGTTACACATTTACTTAACAAACTCTGATTTCATGCTCATAAAACTGAATTATTTTAAACAGAACATGGACATTCTTGAGCTGTTTTGGGAGATGGAAGAGGCTGGTAATACGTTCTGTAATCTGCAGTGTTCCAAATCAGATATTTAATGACTCTTCACTGTGGAAGGGTTACACTTGGAATACGATTGGGAATGGAGGAGAGAATTTAAACATCTCCAAACTGTAAGCAGTTTAAATGTTACTTCTAGACGTGTTTATTTGCTGTGCAGCTGGGAGGTGAGCTCATTTTTGGTTGCATTGCTGAAAGACCACCAGCAGGCACAAGAAACACCCCTCAGACAGTATGTGTGCAGCCCATGTGGGAGCATGTATCGTAGGGAACCTGTCAGTGGGACCAGTCCATCCATAGGAACTCTTTCCCTGCATGTAGTAGGTGTATAGTAATCTGAGGTGGCGTACCCCACCTCGCATAGCACACTTAGTCTGTGGATTAAAATTACTGGAAGAGTTAGTGTCAAGTTTACGGGGAAAGTCCATGTTGAGTGCAAGGTCAAGAGCAGTGGGGTTGGCTCTCCCTCTCTGCTCTGGCATTGGCTGCAGGGATCCAAGAGGGCCAAAGCCCCAACCCCGCTGTGCTCCCTGTCCCACACAGTGGTTTTTATAGACAACACAGACGTTTGTGCTCAGCATCTCTCAGTGATGGATACCCTGCAGAGACAAAGTTAAGCTGACAAGTAGGTGCAGAACGCAGCCCTCAGCCAGCCCTGGGGGGAGTGTTTGATATAAAAATACTTTTCTGATGCCTTTTCTGAAGTGCTTTGATTGTAGTAAGTTAGCAACAAAAGCCAGTCCATTTTAACGGGGGACAAGCTACTTTCTGAATTTGCAGCTCAGGCTTGTTGTTTTTAAATACCTATTTCAAGGAACTGGGGACACTGATTCTGCAATTAATAGCAGCTCTGAAAAAAGTACTGCCTTTCTTACACTCCTTCCTTTGCAAGTGCTTACTGTGTTTTTTGTATTTTGATAGTAAATTAAAAAGTGGAGAACAGAATATATTAAGAATTCTTCAATTTTCAAAGTGTGAGTTCCTTAAAGAGTTCCAATACTAGAAAGCTTTAAAATATGCTCTGTGTTCTCATGATTAATATATGTATTATGGAGAAAATATGGTTGGAAGAAAAATAGCAGCTATTATTAATCCTCCTGGAGAGCATATATATATCTGGTAACACCATACATTAATTATTTGAATTGTGGCTGACATTTAATAATCCTCCTTATGCCTTGAAGGCATAATGAAAAGATTTGATGAGGAAATAAAAGCATAGTTTTAATAAGATAGTGAATATTTCCCTGATAATCTTGCTGAATCTCTCTCTCCTTTTTTTTTTTTTTTTTTTTTTAATTTAATCGAGATACTAACCACATGTTGAGCATTTGTTGTCACCTTCCTAGTTAGGTACCACATCAATCTCCTTGAACTGCTTCCCTTCCTCCTTCAAGGTCCTGATATTTCCATCTCAGCATAGACCACTTGCAGTTCCAAATTTCATGGTTTAATGGTAGGGGACTCAGAGCTGTGGTGGCCCTGGATCCAAAGTTAATCATTGAAACATATTTTTCTTCACATCCAGAAGAAGGCTGGACTGAAAGGCACAGAAGCTGTGGCACAGAAGCCAAGCAGAAGACAGACGGTGATAGTAGTAGCCCCAGCATCAAACCGTTGGGTTTGTTTAAGGCTTGTAAGATGGAGCTGGCTAAAGTGCACCTGGCACTCTGTGCTGCTGCACTTGGGTCTTTTTTTCCATAACTTTACCTCGTGTTACCCCTGCCAAGTCTCTTAGCAGAAGTACCATCCCCAGACAAGGTGCCGCTATCTATTTTGGTCTGATTACAGAAATGTATTTGGCTCCAATGTCTGATAAGCTCCTTCAGGGCTCTTGAAGCAGCTCTTCTTTAGCTTCACTGTCAGTTGTCCTTTCCTCCTCCTCCCTCTGGTGTCCAGTGAAGAAAATGCTCAGATGCTGTCAGGCATCCTGGCGTTAGCCTAACATTTGCATTCAGTCAGGCTTTGCATGAAGCATCCCTGTAACACGAAGGCTGGTGTTCAGAGCTGTCGAAAGGATTTGTCAGAAGTGATTACTAATCAGGCAGAAAAATATCAGAAAGAGATGTGTAATATATGGGAAAAGCTCTGCCTGCTCCGAGCCGCTGGTGCACTCCCAACAGTGAGCTTTAATTGTTAAAATGCAAACCCCCAGTCATTGAGAGCAGCCTGGAAAATATTTACTGTGAAGCGTAGTCGGCTGGTGGTGGTGGGTGAGTCCTGCAGTTGTCTGAGTGAGGAGCAGAAGGATGATTTCAGGAAGGATGAAAATGAAATGCCCTCTCTCCGTGCTCAGGTGCTCAGATGTCATCTGAAAATTGCGTGCAGGACTCGCACAAGATTGGGGCAGGGAGATAAATACAGTAAGAGGGACAATGTCAGGTCTTGGAGATTTTGCTTTCAAGAAGCCCCATAGACAACTTGCCTTATCTGTGTTCTGGATTTTTTTTTTTTATTTCCCCCTTCCTCATCCCCTCTCTAGGGCTTAATTGTATTATTGCTGTTGTTTTCCTATGTCACCTGTACATAGTGCTGGATAAAACTCGCTGAGTGTATCTCATGGTTTGGACTTCAACACTTACGGGGTTCAGGAAGGATGAACTCGAGTGGAGACAGGGTGCAGAGTTGCTCATGGAGCTGTATGGGAGACCAGATCGGAAAAGCTGCTTTTGCTTAACAAAATGAAGGGACAGAGAGGACAAAATTATTGTTCCTAACTATTAGGTAGGAGATAAGGGGGATACTTAAACCAAAAAGAGATCTTGGCCAAAGAACAACTGAGTGTTGTTTGGCAATGAGTAATTTAAACTGTAAATAAGAATCATAGAATCACAAACTGGTTTGGGTTGGAAGGGACCTTAAAATCATCCAGTTCCAACCCCCCTGCCATCAGCAGGGACACCTTCCACTAGACCAGGTTGCTCATATCCTCATCCAACCTGGTCTTGAACACTTCCAGGGAGGGGACATCCACAGCTTCTCTGGGCAACCTGGGCCAGTGTCTGACCACCCTCACAGTGAAGAATTTCTTCCTAATACCTAATCTAAACCTCCCTTCTCCCAGTTTAAAGCCATCACCCCTTGTTCTGTCACTCCCTGCCCTGGTAAAAAGTCCCTCCCCAGCTTTCTTGTAGGCCCCTTCAGGTACTGGAAGGCCACTAGAAGGTCTCCCTGGAGCCTTCTTTTCCACAGGCTGAACAGCCCCAACTCTCTCAGCCTGTCCTCACAGCAGAGCTGCTCCAGCCCTTGGATCGTCCTTGTGGCCTCCTGGACTCATTCTAACAGGTCCATGTAAGAAGAAAGAAAGGAAGTGCCAACCTGTTAGAGCCTGTAAGTCAAGCTGGAGGAGACATAAAGCCTTTGCTGCCAGAAGGTGAAGCACAGCACATTTGCAGGGGATATGACGTGGTGCCTGCAACAGCAGAGGACTTGCTTGATAACCCAACAGAACTATTCAAGGGCTGGGTACCTGAAAGTAAACCAGTGCTACTGGTTACAAAATGCAGAGTTAGGCATGTATTTTTGTCCCTGCACTGCGCAATGTCATTACATTTTTCAGTTATTTTAACAAATTATTGTTAATAAGGCCACACCTTTATTTTGGGTGGCTGAAAAGGTTCTTTTAAGCTTGTACTTACCAAGTACATGAAGTACTTTTCTCACAAACAAAAAAAAAAAAGCAAAGAAGGTAATAATATTTGCCACTTGAAATCCATTTGTCATTGAAGTCTTATCTATGCACAGTAATCAACTGAAATAAGCAATTCTCAAATACCTCTCCATTCTTCACAGATTCAATTCATAATAAAAGCAATATTTTGTCAGAATAATTTCCTTGCTTCCCAATTGACTTTTTTTCCAGGGAGCTGTGTCTATGCTGGGAGAGGTGTTTCAAGGCAAGTTATTCTGCAAAACTACTGTGCTGTATTTTTGAGGGTCACTAAGAACCATCATTTTTTTTTCAGTGAGAACATTTGTGTGTCTTATTGGTGTAATTTGTGAATTACCACAGATTAAAGGGGATTTTTTTCATTTTTTTCCCTTTTTTCCTTAGTTGTCCAAAAATGTTTTGATTGGTTTGTGTTCAGATACAAGAATTAAGATGAGCAGTTTTTATGCATGTTTGAATGGACAGTTTCCCTTTCAAAGCTTTGACAGTTAGTGCTCAACAGCATCTTTATTCCCTGGAAGGTCAAAAATAACATAAACCTTGAGCCTGATCTATGTAATCCTTTCAAAGATGCATTCCCACTTTGCTCCAGATCAAAGCAAAAGGATGCAGGTGAAATGTCACTCACATGTCATGTGCAAATCAGTGGAGTTTCTAATAGCTTTCCCTAGTGCCAAATTCACATTACACTGGGGAATGGAAATCACTCTCTTGAGAAATATATTATATATATTTCAGTTTCAGAACTAAATGTATTTTGGGGGAAGAAGAACCTATGCAACATCTGCCTGTCTAAAGGCCCATCAGTGGGCACCTGAGCACTTACCTCCATGTGAAAGCAAAGTCCACAATACATTCCCTGTTCGTGGTTCAATTGAAGGAAGGTGTTTGTGAGGAGACATGAGGCAGGTGGAAGTGGGAAGAGTCCTGATCATTTGGTCCTTGACTCAGTGGTCTTAAGAAGTTACTTATGAATACCTGGAACTACAATAGAGATTTGCAGCAATGGAAGAAAATTCTAAAGCAATAAAACTATTAAGTGTCATTAGCGATGGACCCTCCCTTGCTGTTCCAGTGATCCTTATGGTGTGTGAGGGTAAGTAACCCCCACCATTTCCCAGAGAGGAGTTAGCTCCTTCTTCTTGTGCTGAACATGCATGTAGAGTCAACTGCTCTGGACTTGAAGTCTCTTTCTGTAGCCTAAAATAGAAGGGTATATTTTTTTTTCACTCTATTTATCTTCTGTCCATGCCATTGAAACATTGCATAGTAATATAAAGCTATCTATCTTTTTCTTCACACTGCTTGCTGCAGCTTCAGGCTCTCCCCAGCCAGTGTAGAGACAGTTGCAAGATCCTTTAGACACAGTAGGAAAACTTTACAAGCAATATATCATAACAACTTATAATTGCAAGCACATTATAACAGTATGATTGCAATCAGATTGCTCTTTGAGATCTGAAGCGTCAAAATACAATGCTCAGGCATAAATGAGCAGTGGCACTGAGCATTAAATATCTGAGCTGGGTGAAATCCATCACCACTGCTGGTTTCAGAGGACATCTCCTCGCCACCCCATCCTTTCTGCCCCACCACGAACACCTATCAGTCTGAATCTTAGAAGCAAAAATATTGTCTTTGTACTTGTTTATCGAGATCCTCTCCCCACATGGAAATGGAACTTCCCCTTCCTGTCCTTACCAGAAGTGTTGGAAATGGATCATTTAGTGGTAAGAGCCCAACAACGACCAAAAAAAAAAAAAGGCAGTATCTCAGTGTTGTAATTAGAGCTCCTTTTCAGTTGCTGTCCCTAATGATGTAAAACCATGGTAATTAGAGTTGCAATCAGCTATTCAGTGCAGACTTGAACTCTTTTGAACAAGCCACTCACTTCTGTTTGCCCTTTAGGCTTGCAGTGAAGAGCGAGTTGAAAGTCAAGCCACTTAAGCATCTAGCTGCCAGAAAATTTTGAACTGTCTTAGCTGCTGAATTAGAGAAAAAGCAAGTCCAAACCGCATTTAGGACAAAAATCACAACCTGGGAATCGTCTGACCGTTACCACAGAGCGTGTTTGCCTGTGCCAAAGCTTCTGGAAAGGGAAGAAAAATTCACCATTTCCAGCAGTGTTCTCAGTTCCTAGTACAGAGGGGGCAGAGCGTTATACTGAGGTCTTTGTCCTGTGTTGGATGTGTAGGAACCCCCCTGAACCCCATCTCGCTGAGCGCAGAGCTGCCGGTACTGGTCATCGTGTGTGCCACCTGTATGGTTCCCCAGCCCACCACGTTGGGGCAGCTCCTTACTTCACCCAGAGCAGGAGCAGATCTAATTCCTCTCTGCCATCTGGTGTGCTCAACTGACCTCTACATTTTTTGAAAATCCCATTTCAAGTCACCTCTTTTTTTCCATACTTTACCTTCTGTCAACCACCAGCAGCTACCAAAGCTCCCAGTACCTTCTACTCGGGTATCTCCCACCAAACATGTTTGTTGAATCTCTCAGCAGTTTGTCACTCACTATAGGTTATTTTGACCTGTACAGGGAAAAATACCTGACACTGTAGTACAAATAATACCACCCAGAAATAACAGGTGGGGGAAATATTTTTGGTAGCTCATAGGCACCCCTCACTATTTAGAAAATTATATTTAAAAAATCAGAATCAGAGGATGCTTAAAGAAATATGTGTTCACGTGTAATGCAAAGATTTATTTTTTTAATTCATTATTTTGTATTCCAGCACTATTATTTTGTAATTCCAGTTATGAATTTCCTGATTAAATTGGGAATCTCATTTGGCATTTAAAAAATCTGTCTTCAATTGTTTCCTCTTCCTTATTTTTGTTACTATTTCTTTTAAAGAGATTTGCCTAGGAAGAAGGGAATCAGATTAGTAAAGTTTGTAAGTTGGTCTACAAGCTGCATTAGAAACGAAATGTTTTTAAAATGTTTTGCAGAGTTACTTTTCCATTTTCTGAAAACAGATAATCCTAGTAAAAATACATTGCTAAAACTTATGACTTATGTGCAGGAGAGGAACAGGTCTGGGGGAATCTTTAGTTGGGGGTAGCTGCATTTTTTTTTCCTAAACTACCAAGTCACTCTTTATTATTCTCTTCTCTCTGTAGTGTGAATTATATTCTAACAAGGCCAAAAAAAAGCTGATGACACTTTAAAGCAAGCTTGATGTCACATTTACTATTCTCTTACAGCCTTATTCTGATTAGGGACTAGTATATCAAGGAGCAGATATAAAAATCCATTGAACTCAGGAAAAGATGAAATAAAGGAAATATTACACATTTTATTATTTTTAATAAGAAGTTTGAAGTTCATACCCTTTATTAGAATTGCTTATGTGCATGTATTTCAATCCACTGTGCAAGTTAATTTTCCTCTAAACAGCTCCAGAGTCTTAGATATGCCTTTTTGGGGCAGCATTGTGTATTGTTATGCAGCACCACATGCTGATCACTGGTAACTGGTTTTGTAAAGCAAGCTAGCAGGAACTTGTTTTCTCTTTGTGATAAAAATAAGCCAAATTTAACATTTTAAATCAGGTCGTCTTATAAATAATGTAATATTTTGGGATTACGCAGTGTTTTGCTCTTTCAAAGTGCTTTACAGGTGTTAATCTTAGTGACATTAGCTGTTTGTTTTTGATGATCTGAATTTGCGAGGCTTGGGATAAGTCTGCTTACTGAAAGAGGAAATTTTGGTGCTGCTGGAGTTCATGGCAAAGGCTCCCATTAGACTCCAGGAGGCAGCAGGGTTTCACCAAGGTTTTGGACGCCTACAAATGCCTGCAGCCACAAAGGGTAATTGTTGGTAGCTTGTTCAGACACCAAATAGTTTGATGTGCGTTACTAATGTTCATAGAAATGGTTCATTTGCAGGAACTAATTAATTAGCATTACCAGGTCGTACTGGAGTTTCTCAATGCAAGGCGTCCAGTTGAAATAGTAATGGACAAATTTAAATATCAACTTCAAAAAGCCCAAGCACTTGAAAAAATCCTACATGAAGCTCCCCAAATTCCAGATATAAAAATACCACATTAGAGTTCTTTCTGTCTTTTTATTTCAAGCCTCTAGTATTCATATTCAATTGCCTTTTCTAAACCCTGGGAGGCTAAGAAACTCCAAAAAAAGCACATTGTCATATACCTGATTCCAAAACCAACAGCTTTATAACGTTCCAATTCTGATAATAAAGGAGAATCAACATCACTGGTATGTGGACATTTTAATTGCCTGCAAAATTTCCAGCTCTTGCTGGTGTGATGCGTGCGAAGTGCAGACGCTAATCTCTTCGTCATTTGAGGCACAACTGTTTCCCCTCAGCTGCCCTTCATTAACTCCATTTGCACTGATTCTCTGCTAGAAATGTGTAAGCAAATGAAGAGATGCCTGTGAAATCTGCTTTTTGGGTCTGCATTAGTTTTACATCAATTGCCCTGCATTTTTGTGGCAGCGTGGCATATCTATGCTATAGCTTGGTCCCCCAGATATACATGTCATGTGAGCTCCAGAGTTGCTTGGAAGGATAAAATAGGATAGAACAGTTGCTGATTCATTGCTTGGCATTTTGTTAGACATTTTGCATTAATTTCAAAGGCTGAGATAGTTTCCTAAATTTTTGAGATATTTCATGAAGCGTGCTTTGAGGCCGGGAGGAAACCTGTACTTTAATTATTAAGGAGGTGGGCAATTAAGGAGGTGGGTGTGTATTTGGAACAACAAAATCATTTCAGTTTTGCATCATCTTGCATGCTGACAGCACAATAGTGGTGGTGTGCACGTTATGTGCACGGCTGCCTTTCTGTGGCAGGCAGTCAAGATCTGTTTTAAAATCAGTAAGAAAACCAAAGCATTTGCTGAAAATTGGAGGAAAAAAAATGTCTGAAATCTTCCCATCAGATTGTTTTATTGCATGAACCACCTTATCTTGCAGAAAGCAGTATTAGATGAGAACAAAACAAGAGGTTGCTTAGTAAATGAAAGATGTGAGCTCTGAAATTCTTCCTGAAGGCTTTTCTTTCCCCCTAGCTTGAGGTTTTGAAAGTTGGATTTCCCACCTCCTTTATGTTTTGGTTTAGTTTTGGTATTAAATGCTGAAGTGGTATAAGTGGAGCGACTCAAACCCACACCATGTTGCTTTATATCAAATGTGAAGTGATGTAACACAAGGTGGCACAGCAGAACCTAATACTATGCATTAGATAAGGCAGATTTAGCTAGAGATGTGCCTCCCACATCTTCATCGGGATTTGCACAGCAGGAAATGAAGCAGACTTGGAGCCGTGCAGTAAGGAGGGTTTTATTCCACCCTCTTTTCCCTCCTACCCTTACATGCCACCTGTGTGGCATTTTGGAGTGCATGTACTTGTAAATAACGAGTTTTTATCAGCCACATTGCAGGTAGGTGTGGTGGCTGCTGCCCTGATTTGGCTTTATAATAACCAGTCATAACAGAATTAATGAGGTATCAGGAATCCAAGAAAGGTCTTTGTTTAGTGCTGTAAATAAATAGTCTTGGAGAGTCATTAAAAGCAACAGCAGGTGGGCAAAACTGAGGAAGGATGACTTTGTAATGGACTAGTCAGTGGGTTTGTTCTGAGATAAATTGTTTTTAAATATGTATCCTCATGCCTCTAAGTGTCTCTATTCTGAATTTAATTTTTTTCCCCATTCTGCATTGAGATTTTATGTTTATTCAATTTCATGTTTATTTTTTCTTGGTCAGGCAGACTTATTTGTGTGTTGCTGACAGTAATCAGGACTACACCAGCTTTAAGACCTGGTTAAAGCAGTGTTGTTTGTGCCAGAAGATCTGCAATGTACCATGAGTTGGACTTGAGAAGTTGTCAGGTCTTATAGAGCAGCCAGATTTGGTAGAAGAGGCTGAGCTACAGGGAGATGACACAGCTGGCTGGGGTTGCTGGGGTAGGTCAGGGCCCTGTGGCTGGGGGCACATGAAGGTACCATTGGTAGGGATGTGGCAGGTGAATATCAGTCCCAAGAAGTTTTGACTCCATCCTTTTCCTTAGGGGTTAGTTTATGAGATGTACAGTTCCATGCTTGGAAATACATTGAGTTACTGATTCATTTCTATAGAAAACTGTATTTAAAATCAAATAAGGTCATGTTTTGTGAAAACATCTGCAAATCCATTGTCCTCTAGTAAAGATTTTCTGCCTTAGTGTGCCATGTGTGCTTGGGCATCCCCCAGGGATGAATCTGGCTAAGCATTCTATAAATATTAACTTATTATTAAGGAATGTTATTTATTAATAGCAACATCAAACAAATGCCAAGAGGGCCCTATTTGTAGGCATCCCCTTTGTGCAGGCTGCTCTCCAAATACGAAATAGGAGAACCTGCTATAAGCCACACAGGTTTGAGCGTGTGGATTTACACCGTGTAAAAGTGCTGTGATAAGTCTGAAGACAAACACCTTCACTGAGCAGGATAAATACAGATGTGACAATAGGAAAATACAGTTTCTCCTCTACCAGCATCTTCTGTGCTGAGCTTAGTGACGCTGAGATTGGCCTTGAGGTGCTGCTGCCCTTCGATACCCACATGGCCATGCCATGGGACTGCCAGCTGAGGAGAGGGGGTTTGGGACTGGACATCTTCAAAACTGCAGCATACCAAAAAAATTGAGATGTGCTCTAGGAGTAAAGCTTGCAAGTCATGTATTTTGTAGCTTTATGGAAAAAGTTAGGTAGCATGTGTAACCACATGTGTATGTTCATGTATATGAAAAAATATGTATAGTACACACATCTATGTAAAAAGAACATGGAAGTTTCTAATGACTTCAGTTCTAGTGTTTGCCTTCTCAAATTTGTGAGGTTTCAGAAATGTAATGTGTATGTTACGTATTTGTTTAAATATTAACAGAGATCTTCATCTAAGCATGTGACTCCAACAGCTAGAGCTTTAGAAAAAAAACTTCATTTAATGACCTTCAAAATAAAAATATAAGAATTGCTGACATGCTTTCAACCATAGGCTAGGTGGGTAATTGTCACATTAATGCTCAATCTCTTTATTATCTTACTGTCTTGGTATTACCATATGTATGTTACTACATAGTTAAACGTTTATTTTTGTAGTAATTAAATAGCATTTTATTAACTTATATCTTCTTTATCACTTCTAAAATCAATTCTAGTTTGAGATGCTGAAAATATGACTGAGAATTCAGTTACAAGGAATTCTTTAGCATCCTGACCAAGAGTGAGTAATTGAGGCTAATACAATTTAATATCTTTAGAGCACCTAGAACTGAAATTCTTGTTAATGGCAATAATATACTGTGCCTCGTTATGTTTTTTTGCCAGTGCCAGTGGGTTAATGACTCCCAAGTTGGTCTCTTGACAGCATTGCTTTCTTAGCATTAGCATTGAACATAAACATTAGAAATGTGGCATTTTTTCATTTTATTTGGTAGTTACCAAACTTTATTTATGGCAGGGCTATATTCCTGCAGTGTAAATTACTCTCTGGCTTAAAGCTTGTATTGCATAACTAATTTTTTTTTGCTGGTACAGTGACACTCTTGTTATATAAATCACAATGACGAGCAGAGAAGTTGGGCAAGGAAAAGGTAGGGGTTTTCTTGATGACATACCTGTATGCAAGCTTAACTCTCCTGAAGCAAATTATTCTGGTATGTTTTCTTATTCCTTCTCCAGTCTGAAAAAGATCAAATTCCATCTATTATTTTTAAATAGTATTTGTCTTTTATTAGAAAATTTTTGGCAATGGATTATATAGAACCATGAGGATTGCTTTGTCACCACCAACCTCCTCTGTCCCCTGGCAGCGCTAATGACCATTAGCATTAATTATTTAGAGTTCCTTGTTTTGTATACAGAAAGCAGTGATCAGTGTGCAGGACCAGGTAGGTGGCTGTGTACCCCCTGATTCCAGTACTTTCCCTCTCATCTTGTTTTCTTTCATACAGTCTTTGGTTTTTATTCAGCATGGTGTAAGCAGCATTATTTAGAAAGCTTGCTATTTTTTTTTTATCCCAGGCAGGAACATTTTCTCTGTAAATGTTAACCTTGTGACACAATCTGAAATGGTTCTTTTCTTGTGTTTTTATTCATCTCTTGCTAATTTTCAGCTATTGTGCATTTTGGGCTGCATACCATGTAATGGCAAAACCAAATGGGTGACCTTTTCACCTAGGCTCACCTATGGCTTTTTTTTGCTGTTGTCCTGATTGGAAGTGTTAAACAATCATGAGAAGTGAAGTTCTAGACACAGTTGTTCTTTCCTTTCATGTGCAAAAACATCCCAAAACTGAAAAATATTGAGCAGTAGCCACAGACTTTGTACGCAATAAATAAGATGATATCATCTGGCTTCTAGATTGGCTCGTATCAATTTCAAGTGCCTTTGTCCTATGGGTGGATTGTGCAAACTAGTATGGAATTGTTCCAACTTCGGTTGAAATCCCATTAAAATATGTACTTTTTTGTGTGTGGTGGAGGGAGAAGTGTTCACACCACTGGCCTTCATAACCAAGCTGTTCAGATGGGTTGACTGGATGACTCCTGGGGTGCCTTAGAGCTAGGTCTGTGTTAGGATTCAACTTTTGATTGTTTTGGGTTTTGGTCCACTGTCTCTAAAATGCGGGGCTGTGGAACAGGGCATGATGTGTCTGGTGTTGTCTTGGTAATTTTGGAGCATCTGTGGCCTTCTGAGCTCTCACCAGAATCAGGCCTTGGCTATGGTATGGATTTGTTGTCACACGTTGCATACTGTACATGCTCAGTAAAACAGAATTTTCCATATGTTGTGGTCTTCCTGTGCTACTTTGGTTGCATAAAGACAAAAGGTTTTCTCAAATTTTCCTGTAAAAATTAAGGACCTCTGCATGTTAGGAACAGCAACACTTGGGGTGGCTTCCATAGTTTTGTCCATGGTTCTTTCATGAACCCATCATAAGTAGGGTTAAGTAGGGTTAGGGTAGTTCGAGCTTCCCAGCCCCAAAAGCTTTACCACACAAGGTGGCAAAATTGACATAAGCTAAATAACGTGAAATAAACTGGATTGTGGCCTGACTTCATGGACCACATCACTCACAACATCATACAGAGTCACGTGGCAGAAATACTGCTCCTGATGGGTAATGGCATTGGGAGTGCTGAAGTCATGGTACAAAACTTGCTTAATGATTTGCATTTTTTCCTCTATGTTACAAAATGTAGTTGAGCAGATGGATGCAGCCAGCTGTACATAGAGCTTTAGGGAGTACTGGGGAGAAAAGAGAAAGGTTTTTTGTTAAGATAAATGTAATAATCTCTGTGATAATTAGTTTAATTTAGATCCCTGCATCTGACTCATTTTTGACTAACCTTGTATGAAGCCTTTCTTGCCTTGCTGACGAGGCTGTGAATTTAGTTTGATTACAATCACTTTTTTTGTGCTTGTGGATTGCTCACTGATCACTGATATTTTTCATTAAGCAGTTGTTTTATTACATTGTTATTTAGAAGGGAGTAATTTGTGTTTTCTAATTAATTTAATTCCAGGCAGATTTAGTAAGTAGCTACAATGAGCCCATTCAAGGGGTTTTAGGTCATATTGACATTGTTTACCAGATGTGCCCATTTTTTAAAATACTCTGTTAACTTTGTGATGACAAGAGCCCCATTCGGTTGCGTGACTCTTCCACTGTCCCTCATCTGCACCTCCAAACCTCACCCCAAAATTAGAAGATGTATTTGAAGTCCTAGTGAGATATATCCGTAGGCATTAAATCACAGAGGAATTACACTGCCAACTGTAAGTATCAGCTATTTCTATTCCATTATCAGATTTGAGGGCAGAGCAGCACAGGAGCCTTTTGGCTTCTCTTAGCCGGGGATGTGAATGGCATTACTCTGACCGCTAGAAAATGGGACTGAATCACAGAATTGCCCCAATTGGAAAAGACCTTTAAGATCATCAGGTTCAATCATTAGCCCAACACTGGCAAGTCTCCTACCATGACTAACCCATGTCCCTCAGCACTATGTCTACACAACTCTTCAATCCCTCCAGGGATGGGAACTCCACCACTGCCCTGGGCAACCCCTTCCAATGCCTGGGAACCCTTTCAGCAAAGAAATTCTCCCTCAGATCCAATGTAAACATCCCCTGGTGAAATTTGAGGCCATTTCCTCTTGTCCTGTCACTTGCTGCTTGGTTGAACAAACCAAGACAACACCAAAGAGATGCAAATTGGCTGTTAAGTCCATGCTTGGGCCATTTACCTCTGAAAAACTTGCAGTGAGGCTTCAGGAGAGAATGGGGCAGCTGGGAGGATGAGCAAACCAGCCAAGGCATGGCATGAGCAGTGGCCTGGGCAGCGATGGCACACAGCTGATATAATCAAAAGGTGAACATTGCAATTCATAGTTGTCACCATCCCAAACTCAGAGGCATGGGCAATGCCAGAAGCTTTTTGATAGAGCTCAGTATTTTCTTGCTAGTGCTGCTCCCAGGATTTGAGGGTTATTCAAGCACTTTGTGTTCATTGCTGTTAAACACTCTATCCATTCCATCATATGTACATGGAAAGTGCATGGTGTACCTATCATTTGCTCATTTGGCCTGCTGCATCAAGAACTAGGGTTTTTAAAATGAGACCTTAATTAGGTGAATAAATAACTTTTACAGGAAAACGTCCAGGCAGGTTATTTCCCTCCCTATAAGCTTGTCCCATTAAAAACTACCAACATTTGTTAAGGTATTCTTATTTTGGTAAAAAGTCAGTTACTGCTTGTTCTGCAGCAAAGTCTGGCACAGAGCAGTGACACTGTAAGATTCATCAGCCTCTGAAGGACCCGCCAAACAATGGCCTTGTATGTGTTTTCCATTATTTTTCAACCTTTTTTCCATCTCTTTTGGGTTGGAACAGCCAAAATTAATGACAGGCTTTGAGGGAAAGGTTTGTGCAGTTGTTAATACTTAGTAGATTTTAACTTTTAATGCTTGTGATACAATAAACTGACTTCTGGTACAGTTTGAACCAACAGCCCAGCTGCATCTCAGCTTTATTTTTTTGTGGGAAATATTTGAATTGCTGTAATACCTTTTCTGGCTCATGTTGGTCTGTTAAGGGTGCGTGCGTGCACGGGGATCTGTGCTACCTATTGATTTAATAGGAAAGAGCATCTCTTGGAAAAGGAGAGTAAACGTGTGTGCATGGATGTGGAAGGGAAGGGAGAGGGAGACTTTATCTGTGTGTTTATCTCTGTGATAAATGATGCCTGTTAAAAATGTGACTTGCCATGAACATTATTAGTGCTTTCCTCTTTAAGTGTATTATACAAACACAGTCACCGTCAGCAGAAATGAAGCTGCAGTTTTGATTGTGTAGTTCAAACAGTTTTGATGTTTCATTGTCCCTCGATCAATCAGTGCCTGGAGGGGTATCAGCTATTGACTGGGAATGCATCAGAGTGACGTGCAGAGCACAGATATTCCTCAAAAGCTGAAAATATTTCTTTTAAAATACTCATTACAGCTTGCATCCCAGCCTGTGAACAGGCAGCAAAGTGAACTCCGTTTATCATTTTTAATTGTGGATCTTCCCTATTCAGAACTAACATCTCCCAAATTACCTTAAAATGAGCTTCTTCCTAGACAGATTTGTAATTCACTTGCATCACTTATTTGATTCTCTCTGTAAAAGTTAGATGAGGGCAGGGGTTTTAGCAGAAACAAAATGCATAAAGTAGAAAACATAATGCGGCATAAATGCCACATAAATCACATCCTAAAGACAAAAGCAGATTTCAAACATCTGAATTACTGAGCACTTAATGTGGAGTTTAATCTGTATTTTGGTTTATGTTTGTCTTCTGGAGTGTCACACAGAGCAAAATATGGGGAGTTCCCTCTCCTCCAACAGTGGAGGAAAAGGGAGGTGATTTGCAAAATGCCCAGGAAAGAGTTTTTCCTGCATTGTAGGTAAATCCCCCAGACAAGCGTCTCCTTTGCTGCTGGGAATTGAGCTATACGCGGGAGTAGTTGATAGAAATCCCACTTGAGTTCTCTTGCTTGTCACAGAGCAAGAAAGAGGCTGCTCCAGAATGCAAAATTGTCCTTGAAAAAACCTTTTCTGGTGCCCTCCCAGTTGTTTTTTCCACTGCAACCAGTGTAAGCCCCCCCTCTCCAATCTCCCTAGCATCCCCTGCAAGGGTCAGGACATTTACAGTGCTGTTTTCAAGCCTCAGCTCTCTGAAATTGTAAATAACAGATAAAATCTCTGGCTTCAAAGATTTACACTTAGGATGGGCAGGAAGGAAAATGCGTGGTTTTTTCAGTAAGGTTCATGTTTCTAGGGATAAAAGCTCTACTTTTCCTTTGCCCAGCCTGTGCCTCCCAGCTGAAGCCGATGCGTGTTTTCCTTTCAAAAATTGATTTCTAGAGAAATACTTTTTTAAAAAAATCAACCTGTTCCCCAGCACCACTGCGATTGGTCCAATAAAATCGCCGAGCCGATCACGTCAAAAGGAAATAACCTCGGCTTAATTGTAAGCTGAGTCTGCCGTAATCCAGGGGAGCATTTGAGATTCTGCCCAAGCGCCGGGGTTTGGGCACCCGCTGAGGGCTGTGGGTTTCTCTCCCAGCCTCCGGCTGCGGCAGCACAAGGCAGCATAGCTAATGCAGCCAGAGCTCTCCCCCCGCTCCCTCTTCCCTGCGCCCGTCTCTCGCTCGCTCTCCCTCTCCCAGAGCTTTGATTCGATATGAACAGACTGGGAACTCCGATGCGAGAGCGAAAGCTGACATAACTCTGCAGATGGCTACGTTTGGATGATACACCTAGGGATTTTTCTTTACGGGAAGGTAACGTTTAGATGCTAATGTTTATTTTTCCCTTGTTGCCATTTTTCAGGACTGCCGGTCCCAAAGAAGAGCCCAAAGTCGGTAAGCACTTTTCAGCTACTATTTTTGTCTGTTTGCCTGCTTTGAAGGAGAAAGGCATGAGTTTGGTTTGTTTTTCTTTGTGGGTTTCAATTGTTTTAAGTTGTCTTTCTGTTGCAACCATGATTACCTTGCACAGCTCCTGCTGCATGGGGAGATGAAAGGGGAATGCAGTAGGGAAGGGAGAACTGTTTGCAAATAAAGCCTCAGGTTTACAGATCTTCTTCCCTGACAGATTGAGCTTCTCTGTCATTTAACTTACCAAAAGGGGAAGAAAAAAAAAAGCTATTGTTTCCTTTTGGAAAGATGGGAGGCTCCACCTTCTTGCCAGATAGCAATTCCTGTCGGGTGCTCGTAGGCACCAACCTTTTCCATTAACTTCCTGAGTTTTCTCAAGTAACCTTGGCTGAATTATTAACAGAATGGGAAAGCATGCACCTTGTCGAGAGACAAAGCATGAACGGAGCACGATTGCTGATTGTGGGCAATACGGCAGTTAGCTGTCCAAGTGCTTCCTCTGGAGGCATTTCCATACTGAGGAGGATTGTGCTGCAGGTGTGAGATTCTTTATTTTAAATAAAACCAAAAAAATCAAGCAACCCCCTTCCCCCCCCCAGAAAAAAACCCTACAAACAATGGAACAGTATTTTCTTGTCCCTTCTGATCCTGTTTCCCTGTAAAGCTGTTACCTGGATGATATGTTAGCTAGTAGTGTGGTAGCCGTGATCTAAAGTATCGTTAAAGCTCCGTGCATGAGATTGTGGAAGAAATTAACGTGCTATTTGTATGCAACAAAAAGAAATGTTTTGTTTCTAATGAAAATGAAATACTTGAAGCCTGAAAGTTTCCAGTTATTTGTTGAGAGGGAGAGGAGAAAAAGAGATCTATCTCCCAGTAGCTTTGGGGAAGCAGAGTGAGTGAGATCTTTGCCGTGTTGTAAGACGGTGTGAAACTTCACCGACAGTCCCCGATGGGTGCCAAAACCTGGGCAAGAGGTTTATGAAGGGGCTGACTTGAAGGCTCTTGCTTTTAATACGAGTTCTCTCTTCATCCAAAAAGAAAGCCCTGAATTAATTAATGTGATTCTGATGGCTTAGGGCAGCGCTGATTAAAATCACGTGAGCCCAGGCCTCTTCTGTTGCCAGCTCATATTAATGTTGAGAGGCAGAAGTGTGGAGTGTGCTCCCTCGCAGATCACAGGCATGTCAGACCCTGCCTGCTTGCTTCTGTCATACACAGAGATTATTTCAGCCTTCAGTAAAACAGAAGCGAGTGTGTAAAATGCGTACACGTCTGGCACGTTTCTTTTCTCCGCCTGCACTTTTCTCCCCAGTCAGAGCAGGAGTGGCTGTGCTCAATCCGGACTCTGACTCCTGTCACTAAACCAGCCCTGATCAATGAGTCTCGGTCTGTTCAAAGCGTGGACGTTCCTGCTTTGCCACACGCTCATTTGGCAGCGGGTAAAGGGGGATCCTGCCGTGGCAGACACTTCTCTGGTCGGCAGCGATGCACCGTGAAAATCTGAGCATCATCTAAAGCCATGTCAGGATAATCCTGCCTTGGTGAACAAAGAGGCTGCTTGCAGACAGGTGTAGCCCTGCGACAGCAGATTTGTGCCTGCTCTTTGCTTTGAGGAGCTGGTCGGCCTTGGGAAAGCAGTCCCATTCCCTCTCACCTTGCTCTAGGCTCCCTCCAGTAATTTTTGCTACAGCCCTTGGCAATGCTGTTGCCTCTAAAGCAGAGGATTCACAAAAAGCAGAGCCTCCTATTCCCCCTGCCTGCACACGGGATCATTTGCATCGGCAATTAGCGGCGATGTTTTACACTGCCGCATTGTGCGACAGCTTTAATGACCAACAGAGCAGAGTGTGTCGGAGCCGGCACAGCTGCTCCTTCATTCCCAGGCATCGGTGACATGCAGGGGTTGAGCACAGAAACCTGGAGCAAAGCACCTTGGGGCACCCGTATGCAGAGGAGAAAACGGTCCTCAGGGCTGTCTGGGGTGGATTTACACCAACACCAGAGCTCACATGGCCAAGGCAATGGTCAAACGCATAAAAGCACTGGTATTGCTAAACACCTTCCTTCCTTGGTTCATTTGTGGGGCTGGTACTTGGCTGTGGGGCAGGGGGAGCCTGATCCCCTTGGCCATGGAGATGTCCACTTGCTCTTGTCCTGGCCATGGAGAGGCAGGCCTGCCCTGCTGCACATTCCCAGGCTGGGGTGCTGTCTCATCCCCAGCATTTCCCAATTTCCCAGGGATGGTTTGCTGCACTCACAGCTGTTGGGTGGATGCAGGTGCTGAGCTGTGTGCCCATGGGTTGGTCTCAGCCCCGCACAACTGGCTATAGGGCTTGGGATGGACATGCTGCCTGTCTCCCCAGCTCCCTTTGCCTGACATGAGAGGACTGTTTTCCATTCTTTCTTGATTAATAAATTAGCTGCAGTTAGAGGACGTATGTCCAGGCTGGGAGTAGTTGGCCCAATCTGAACTTGAACTCATTCTTTGTTCCTTCTGCTGCATCGGGGAAGACACGAGCTCAGGTCTCCATCCTCTCCTGCTTCACTCAGCGCAGTGACAAGACCTCTCTTGTTACCTCGTATCCTTTCCCAAAGCCCAGACACACTCCCCACGTACTGCCAACAGCTGTCTCTTTCCCAAACAAATCCTATTTTTAGCTATCAGCCCCAATCCCCCATTCCCAAAAGGCCAACTCCAGGCTGTTGGATACCTCCCAGCTGGGAGGACCTGGTTTAGCCCCTTGGAGAGGTTTGTTAGTGCTGGGGCTGTGACAGCCTAGGAATATTTTTCTGCCTTGAGATCAGTCTTCCTGGGCTGTATTTTTCAGCCTCTCTGATGAGCTTTGCTCTTTTTCTCAGTTTTTAAGGAAGGTTTTTCAACCTTGGTGAAAGAGTGAAATTAGTAAAGAAAAAAGTTTACAGCTGTACATGGGACTGGGCACTTCCAAGTTCTTCTTTCCCCCTTCCCCTCTATTAAGAACATGCTCACAGCAGCTCTCTGCTGCTTGTTTGTTTTCAGTTTCCCATTGATTCTTTTTTAGATGAAAATGGATAATATTTTTGTATTGACTATCTGGGGATATACATTTCCAGTGTGCACGTTCTGTAGTATAGCAATTTCCCCTGCAATTATCCTAGCATAACATGGATGAAAACAAACTTTTTTCTTTCTTTTTTAATTTTTTTTTTCCTTGTTGCTTGCATCAAAATACTCCACAAGGGGGCAAAAATTCCCATTTCCAGCTCAGTTGGCTGTCCCTGCCAGGACCAGCTTCTCCAAAAATGCTCTAAAGCACAGAGTCTGCAGCTAGATCATCAGAAGACAGGATCACTGCAGGGGGAAGAAAGTGCTAACCTCTTCCAAAAACCTCTTTTTTTTTTTTTTAGATGTAAATAAATTCATTGTCAGCATAGCTGAATTGTGGGCAAAAATTCAATTCCTGTGCACAGCCTGTCCCTGACAAGAGACTTGCCACGTATTTCGGGTGGATAGGCAGCACTTGGGGCTCTGCCGATGTCCTGCTTTTGTTGGGAGGAGAAATTGGTTCCACAGCATGTGTGTTTGTACAACACATCCCTCTTCACTCAGAGACCATTTTTGCCCCACACTTTGAAATACAGTAGAAGGAAACCACAGCAGCTTCTCCTTTCAGTTTTATGCCTGGAGAATCCCATGCCAAAAAGCTTTGGTGTCCGTTCGTGCTGCAGAACGTGATCCTTGCCACCATCGCCTCTTCCACTGCGGGTTTCTGTGCCTGACACAGACATACACAACTGCTGCTAATAATTACTGTCCCATCTCTGCCTGCAGCCACCTCTCAGCAGTGTCATGGGCCTCGCTTGTTTCAGCAGTCACTGTACAAAGTAACATCTAATTACTCTTCCATTTAGCATGAATGACAAACTGGTCTCTTCTATGTGGGCATCTGTAGTATTTTCCAGGCACTTGGAGACTTTTGTAAGTAGTTTTCCTCCTGTCTCCTTTCAAAACACAACAGCTTCCAGCTCCCTGGCTCACATCACCTTTGCTGTTTTTTTCCCTCTCTGTAATCAGAGGACGATGCCATGCTCAGTGTGGGCTCACTCAACCTCTCTGAGGGAGAAAGCTGCCTTTCAGGTCAGCAAATGCAGTGCCTGTGGCTGAAAATGGGATTGCACAGTGGGGGAAAGAAATCCTGGAAAGCTGATGTGTGCCCATACCCTGACGGCTGCTGCCCCCTCTTCTACAGCAATTGCCCCCACAGCTGCACTCACAAATCTGAGCCACACTGAAGTTCCTGTTCACCTCAGCCAGTGGGGAAAGGGCAGATAGAAAAGACTGTCTTCCCAACAGTACGTTTTTTTCATCTTATGTTTTGCAAGATGAGCACTACAAAGTTTCAGCAAGGGTGTAGGGAAGCTGGCACAGGCCATGCATCTCAGACCTGAGGCTTGACTAGGGCAGGAGAAGCTGCAACCCTCCACATATTTGTTTTGTTGTGGCTGTAAGATTGTACCAAGGGGACTGGTTTTTTTTTCCCTATCATATATAGTTAAGTGTGCCATCTGCTTAAATGGACTCAAGGTAGTCATCATAGTCTTGATATCTAGACACTTTTGGTCAAGAGTCTTTCTGGCAAGCTATTTATACTCATCAGCAGCTCTGGAGAAGACCATAGACTCTGGAGGGTCAGGGGTGCTCTTGCTGACTTGGGTAGTTCAGTGCTTCATGCTTTTGTAGTGACTGTCAGAAGTTTACATGATTTAGCTGATCTGCTTTTTTTTGCACTGAGAAACATGATCAGCATCTAAGGGTGAGGTCTGAACCACCCGCTCTGCAGCGGTCTGTCACCAAACAGCCCTGTGCTCATATGGCCCTGATTTAGCTGCTTTCCTGCCTGTGTGTGAGCCAGGCAGTCAGATCCAGACCCAGGAAAATCCACCTTAAAGCTAAAAATGAGGCAGGAGACAGGGAAGCCATCCTTCCATCGGCGTATCATCGGCTCAGCTCACTTGGGAAAGCTCCACCTTTGCACCAAGGCACAAATGTCTTCACCTGGACAGTCCCTGTGGCAGGAGCACCACAGAGAGCAGGGTCATCAGACCCCTGCAAGTCTTGCTGATGATGGTGTGCTGAAGCTGCTACAGCACATGAAAAGAAGTTTGGCCTCAAACCCGTTTGGCCTCATCTGGTGATGTGAAAGTCAATTAATTTTGTCTTGAATTAATTTAATTGCATATATTAGTTCTTTCCATGGTTGTGTTCCCCTTTTCTATTCCCATCTTCAACTCCTAGAGATGTTTCAGGCTTTTTGAAGGAGTTAGTGTTTGGAAAAACAACTATCCCTCTGAAGAAGTTTTCCCCTATTTCTTGCAAAATGTCTGTGTGTTTGTAACTGCAACTCCAGTTTAATTAGAGGAGAGTTTGCTTGAGATATGCTGACACTTCCATTTGCAACTCAAATACAAAACAGAATTCAAAGTTTGCTCAATATTTAGACCTTTCATATCATAAAGTGGGAGTGCTTGTTAAAGTTCAAACTTTGATTCTTTTTAAATCAGAAAGTTTTCAGAGGCTTCTCAACATTTCCCCGGGGGCTAAATAAAGCTTCACATTTTAGTCCCTGTACTCCCAACTTCTGTAAACCAGCTATTTCCAGTGAGATTGGCCTGAAGTTTCACAGGATGCTTGTAGTTATTTTAGTAGTTTGGCCAAACAAACAAAACAATCCAGATGGCTGGACTGAGAGTTGTAAAGTTTTTCTTCATTTTTAAGTTACAAAGGATGGTTGTCCACAGCATAGAAGTTTTAAAACCGCTTAATTTAAAAACTGAAAGGCTGCATGTGAATTAGGTTCTTTTACCACTTAAAAAGCCAAAAATGTTTGAAATTGGTTCAGATATTTGTATTTGAAAATCTGCAGATGAGTAATCACGGCAGGTATGCTTTGTTCAAAATTGCTGTAAAGGACAAAGGCAATTTCACATTCAACTCGATCGAGACATTTCAAAAAATGCTGGTAGTGGATCAACAACTTGAATGTAAGTCTGCAAGGTCAAACTCATTTGGGTTGTTGGAGCTGGGCTTTTTTTTCAGTGCAAACCTAAAAAAAATATGTACAACTAAAAAAAAAACCTCCAAACAAAAACCAGGAAAGATTATTGTTAAGACTCAAAAGGAGAGCACTTTTATATGGTGACTTTCTCCTGTAATAAATTCAGCCTCGCTATGATGGAACATTGGCTGTCTGGAGCTTTACATTCAGAGTAAAGGAGGAGGTCCCCAGACCTGTGTGCACCTCAGCTCCACTGTGTTTGCTGCTGGCTTTTCTCCCAACCCCTGCTTGGTTTTCTGTGGAGAAGTCCCTGAAAGCAGACACTCCTGTTGCAATTTTTTGGGGTACTCCATGCCAGTAATAAGCTTTAATTTTTTTTCTGAGGTTTCTTGGTAAAGTGCCTGTCTCCTTTTAGCCAGGAAATCTTGGATTTTGTAAAAACAACCTATAGGATACTGTTTTTCCAGGTGCCCTCTGTGCCACAGCAGCCCCAGCACATGCCAGTTCCCTGTGCTGGAGCAGGTGGGAGGTTGGACTCGACCTTGGTATCAACCCGAGGTCATCTCAAAAGAGCATTAAAAAGCATTTGCTGTACAGTTTGGGGAGCTCTTGTTGAGGGAGGATTTTGCTGCATATTGAGTAGTACAAATCCTGGCAATGCAAATGTGATTTATGCTCCATTCGAGCACACCGTTGTGAATTTGAGTTCCGAATTACGTACCCTGCTTAGCTAAATATTGAGGAGCCAGAGCTCTTGCCATCCTGCTTTTGAATAAGCCTTGAATTTAGGCGGAGGTATTTTTTCCTGTTTTAATATGCTCAATTAAAACAAGGAAATCAAACTGCAAATAGATGTTTTCACATTTGTGAAAGTCTGCTGTACTCCTGGGGATGCCCTGGGAAGCAGAGACATGAACGTGGTACTCAGCTGTCCACCCACTTGTGATGTGGGGGTTGCAAAAGCTGCAGAGGAAAAGTGAGCTTTCATAGTAAGGGCTGTGCTTGAAGCTCTTTCAGAGGGACTGTTTAAGTTTCCATAGTGAAATCTGGTAGTTTTTCCTTTTTCTTGCAGGTTCAAGTTATCTGAGCCTAACCTTAGATATCAGAGTAGGATTGTTGAGTTTTTCTGCCTTAGCGTAGGAAAAAATAAGTGTGCTGAAACTAGTAACCTATAATGAGATTTAGATTTGTTTTATGTGTGAGATGGAGAACAGCATTTTTTTTTTAATGATAAATGACTTTGCTTTGCATATTTCTTTCTGTCAGTCTGCCTATCAAAATCTGTCATCAGGGAATTTAACTCTACCCAACATTAGCTGGTGGCAGCAAAACCGTGATTTATATATTTACTTATGTGCATGTAGAAACCCTGATCAAAGAAGAGAGAAAAATTGATGGAAAACACCCACTCAAAGACCAATAACCGTCTGTTCTCTCTCTCTCCACTCGCTTTCTTCCTTACAGCAACCACTTGAAAGGAAAGACAGCCAAAACAGTTCTCAGCACAGCGTCTCCAGCCACCGCAGTGGGCACACCGCTTCCCCCGTTCACAGCACGCAGGTGCTGCCGGACTACGCTGCCGCCGAGGCACCGGCTGCAGATCAACCGGACAGTTCTGGGCAGAAAAAGCCAGATCCATTCAAAATCTGGGCCCAGTCCAGGAGCATGTATGAAAGCCGACGTGAGTATGAAGCAGGTGTGGTTGCTAAGGCTACGGCTCTGGCAGCTGCTCTCTGTATATTTTCTTTGCAAAGAACTGCATCTTTTAGATTGATATTGAAAATATAAGGCTTCAGTGTGTTAATTTGGTATCTGTCAGTGATGTCTAGTAGATAGAGGTGCAGGTTCCTCTCTGATGAGGAATGACTTCAGATCATCTCTAGAAAAGGGCACGTAGACCAAAGCTTAATACTAAAAATCCCTTTAAAATTAAAGACCATCTTTTCTGCTATTTTTTTTTTTATTTTGCTTTTAAATTAGGCTGAAGGAGAATTTCCAAGTTTATTACTCAGATCCTAAACTCTTTTTTGAGGTTAAGACTTGTCTGATATGCACAAGAAATTTCAGTAAGGAGGGGAAGTATTTAGTTTGCTGAAATTCATATTAGATGCTTTCTAGTCTCACTCTGGGGAGGAAAAAAATCCAGCTGAGACGTCTTACTTTGACCAGAGTGAATGCTTTAACGAAACAGATATCAAATGCATATTGTAAGTGGCTTTTATGGCAATTAATAATCTGCCCACTTGGCTAAGAGTTCAGCAGGGCTTTGACTCCACTGCAAGACTATAAATAGGGTTTTAATCAGTTTCTTCTCTGCAAACAAAATAAACACACTGGCTTTACTTTAATTGCCATGCTGAAGATGATCGAATCTGTAAAAGCTTCTTAAAGAAAGAGTTAGAGTATGAGGTTCATTTTCAAAAGCAATAGTTACTTTACTTACATAAAAGGGAGCTTCAAAGTCTTGGTGCTCTATCACCTGGAGTTTGATTTTATTGTGTTAACTGGAAATTGGTAAAACCGGTATAAAATGAACATTACCCCAGAATGAAAAATGGTAGGGACTGTTTTTTTTCTGACCAAATGAATCACTTTGAAATCTTATGTCCTAGAAAAATTAAGTCATGAGTCACAGTTTCTTGGCTGAAGATGCATCTCTTTGGATTGAATGCCTCAGCAATGCAGTTTGTAGGTGTCTCAGCTTCTGTGTGCTGCTTCCCTTCCCTTGCTCCCTTCCCAGGGATTAGGCATAGTGGCCCTGTGGGCTCTTGGGCCAGGTCAGGCTGATCCGTGGAGAAGTGCAGTGTCAGAACTTGCACCTGCATCTCCCTGAAGTAGGAAAATGAGGTGAGAGCTGAGGGACGGTGACTGTTCAGCCCTGCAGAGTGATGAGCTCCTCCTTCTCCTGCCCGGATGGACAAGGCTGTCCCATGGCACTGGCATTACCCCTGCTCAGCTCACGTGATTCCCATAGGCACTGTGCTGGCATTGCCTCTGACCCCCTGCAGCTACTTAGCTAATTTCTAATTAACTGTTTAACTCATACTAATTAGTCATTAGTATCAGCTTAGCAGCCTTAACTCCTGCCTGTCTTTCCCGATAAACCTGAGGCTGAGCCAGAGAAATCCTGGAGTGCACAGGCAGGCAGGCAGTTGCCCTTCTGTGTCCACCTTCAACACCATGTGCTAAATCCTTCCTCTCTCCTCGATGGCTGCAGGTATCTCATAGAGGTTTTACTCTTGTCTGTGATTAGAGCCCTTCCAGAGGCTTTTTCACTGTCTCTTGACCTGCTGGTTTCCCACACCCCATCTGTCCCTGTGCCCCAATCCTCTCTGCTTGGGTCTTTTGCTAGACTGGGATCTGTTATACCCCTTCAGCTTCCCTGTCTCACCTTTCCATTGTCCATCTCTGTGTTTGGGGTCAATCTTCTTCTATTGCTTCAATCCGTATCTCCTGCCTCTTCCACCAGATGAGACCTACCTGTTTGAACATCAGTGCTTTTCTAACACCTTTTCATCCCATTGCCATTTCTTTCCCAGAAGGTGTTTTCTGAGATTTCTTGGTTTCATAAACAGAGGCTTTTTGGAGAGTTGCAGAAGTGTGATATGGTCATGTCTCCTTGTAAGCACGTGCCACTAGAAGTGTCCAAGAGCCTATGAATTTCTGACCCTAAGCTGGAGCAAGACATTCCCTGGGGATTAACCTGCACTCTTACCTAGTGACATGGCTTTGCTGCACCTAATGAAAGGTGAACAAAATGGAAAAGATACAGTCTAAGTGAAGAAAGCAGTTGGCCATGCTCTGTGTCCTGTCACAATCTGATCCCAAACTGTGACTGGTGGTTTTATTTAGAGGTCAATGGTCAGCTTTTGCTCCTTCCCTCACCAAACCCTCACCTTTCATCCCTCTCACCAGTCTCATAAATGGAGACTGTGGTTCACAGCTGAAACCTGGTGCCTCTTTAGTACTGGAAGCTTGAGATGAGCCATGTTTCTTTCCCTATGTTTGATGTGCATGAAAAGTGGGCAATTGGTGGCTGCTCTGTTATGAACGTGGATCGTCCCTTCACAACTCACATCCCAGTGGTGCCCAAGCACCAGCTGTGTGGCTCTCGCTCCTCTCATAGGGAGCTCTGCTGACAGGAACCACCACAGACTGAGGGATGGGAGAAACCATTCCCTGGACTTCCAGTTTCACTGTTTATCTCCTCCACACGTGCTTTTCTTTTTGTTTTTACCCAGCTGCAGTTCAGTTTGAATCCAATGCTTTCTTTGGCTGGTGGTGATACAGTCATATCATTGCTTTCTTCTTTGCTTGAGCACCCATTCCCTTTGGCTTTGGGACTGAGGTTAACATCTCCTTTCCCATGGCATCCACAGCTTTTGGTGCTAGGTGTAATTCTCTACATTCTTCTTGTGAAGACATGAGCAGAACTAAATGAATCTCTAGTGTATAGCAGGAGGATCCCCCTGCTAGTGCCAGTGTTGAGATTGGCTGATGTGTCCTGTAACTGTGGGTTTTGGTGGGTTCTAGAGGTCTTCACTGCCTGAGGAGCCCCAGCTGAGCTCTCCCTGCTGCCCAGTCCATTGCTTGCTCCTTCTTCATTCATGGCCTTAAATTTTAATAAACCTGAAAATGATTATAAAATATTCTTTCGAGCGGCAAGGTTTTGAATCCCTGACAAGTGGACTGAAAAACAGCAACAGCTATTTGTGTTGAAGTACATGATGGAGTTAAAGACAGAATTTTAGAGCATTAGATCATCTTCAGTTTTTTATTTCGTCCCATTTGTGAAATTGTTGAGTATAAAGAGAACGTAGTGCAATTTTTCAAGTGCAGTTGACACAAAAAGATGAATTCATTAGCCCCAGCCCAGACAGAATTATTTTTCATCTAAAAATAATAATATAAAGAGGTTTCATTCAGTATATGAATACATCGTCTCCAGGATGTTTCTAACTAAGAAGTACTGAATCTATAATGAGTGCCTACTGCCGTCTTCACTGGGAATGCATCCCACTGTTATTAACATTAATAATAATAATAATAATAATAATGTAGACATGGGAAGCACACAGGCAAGAGTTTAATTTTTCAGAATTGGTGAAATACAGTCAACCTTTCTTTGAGTGTTCTTTGGATCAGTATTTTGTAAAGAAAGAATATATTTGACTGAAGTGACTTGTTTTACTGAAGCCATTGGTATAGCGGAATTTGGTTCAAAAGCTGCAGATAACCCATAATTTTGTAAAAGCATGTGTTTTTTTGTTTACTCAATGCATCTTAATATCAGGAAGTACTCAGATTCTGCAGAGGAGAGCCACAGACATGACCTCTTTAAGGGAAGAAAAATAAAAAGGCAGAAAAATTAAGCTAGAATTAATAAAGCAAATCTAAGCAATGACTCCATTAGCTGTGTTTGGACTCTGGTTGAGTGGCAGCAGATGAGAACTGCAACTTTATTCAACAAATACAGACTAAAGTTCCTTCAGATGAGCTCTTCTGTGTGAGGGGATCAGGCCTGCAAGGTGCTGAGTGCTTGGGCTCCAGTCCAAGGAAGCTTATTTTCAAGCTGTAAAGCCAAAGGGACTTGGATGCTTTAAGGCTCAGGCTGAGCTCAAATGCTCTGCTGCACTCTGGCTCAGAGTCACAATTCTTTGCTGGATTAAGACTTTTGAGAATAGTCGGCTTTGTGTTAAGTGAATCTGAAAACAGATCAATTGGTGACGATAACAAATGCACTCTGCTGGTGCGGAGTTCTGGCTGCTTGAGCTCCTCTTCATGGGTAACTCATTGCTGCTAGTGGGAGTTGCGTACATGAATCAGAGAGAAGGACAAACCCTCAAGGTTTCAAACACTGAAGTGGTTCCAGGATCCAGGAATGACATATGTGAAGAGCACTTGGTGAGAGAAACAGCAATTGAATAGTTTATCAGGGAACCGCAATTCTGAAATCTTCCACTGTTTTATTGAAAATATATTTTTATAATATGCTTTTTATTTTTCAATGTATTATTAAACTTCCTTAAAGATTAACACAATCTGTTGTCAAATTTCCCTCATGTGGCCTGATTGCTTTGCAAAATACCGTATCCTACATATGGCCATCTGTCAAAACAGCAGTGACAAAATGAATTAATCTGAATTGCAGATGTGTTAATGAATCGCTTTGAAGGGCTTAAGCATTTAATTAAAAGTAAGCAGAACACGATAGATAATTTTTAAAGCTTTTAAAATATTCTAAGTTATCATTAATATTTGAATTTTATTTTCAGGCACGTTAATTTATTTGGTAGGATTTTCTTTACACAAAGCTAATTAAAATAATACAAACAAGTCCTGACCCCAGCGTGTAGCATTCACTCACCAGCAATTACAGTGAATTAAAAATATTTGCACAATGATACCAAACATGAGATACTTTCTCCCTAAATAGAAAAGAAAAATACTCCCAGGAAATTGCAGCCGCCTTCTGATCAGACTGACTTTACAGATGATAAAAGCCCTTTGGTAGGGTTATGTCCTTTTATTATATTAATAGGAGACAAACAGTTACATACACTTGGGCACACAGATGTGTCCATGCCCTTAGAGAATGTTTTGCTAAAGAAGTCCATAGTTCTGGCAGCACGTCGCGTGGCAGCAGAGGCTGCTGAGCTGCTTCAGAGCTGGGGCGCGGGCAGACTTTGCTGGTGTCCATCTGGCACCTGCCTGGTCCACGGCTGAGTCAAGGCACCGTGCCTTCCCCAAACCTCAGGGGCAGAACTTGGTCACCTTGTTGAGATCAAGCTGAAGCCATCTTTCAAAAGCTTTGCATGCCACTAGAAGGGTTGATTTAAAAGGAAAAGACAGAAAAACTGGAATTCTCCTGCAGTGGGATCCCTTAGCAAACGGGGCTTTCCTGCCTCTTTTCCTTCTCAACATTGAAACTCTCCATCAGCTTCAGTGAGACTCTTCACTCTTAATTTTACAGTTGTCCTTATAGACTTTGCTGAATATGGGCCTTAAAACTTTTGTACTTTGCCAAGCTATGAGTCATTGCAAGCACTGCTGCCTCAAATGAGCTAGTGACTAAAGCAAACTCATACTGATTTTTTTAATCCATCTTTTGTTGAAACTGATATCACACTGGGCAGAATTTTTATATATATATAACATGTGAGATAATTGTTAAAGTTTTTATAGGAAACTTTGATTAAAATGACCTCTAGTTAAGCACTGTGTTCATTGTTCATCACCTTGTATTTAGAATTTCTTTTGACATTAGGAAAAGATATTTCCATTTGGAGAACTTAACTGTGTCATGATGGTGATTTTTTTAAAAAATTATTTTTAAGGTTTTCTCAAAGAGATTCTTCCTCTGAGGAGGAAAAGAGGGTTCTTAAAATATACCTGCATGCATGTGCATAAATATATAAATTCATATGTGTGTGTATTTTATATCCACTCGTACACAGGCATGTACAAATAGACATGAAAGTTAGTTTGTCATAATCCATAGTAGCTATAACCTTAGCAATTATCTGCATGAAAGCCTAACATCATCCATACACTCAAAATTAATTAAATGAACTAAGAATAAAGCAGATACATTAAGCTTTGCAAAATTGTAAAATTAATATTACAGCTATGTCACCTTCGCCTGCAACTGGACTGAGCAAGGGTGAGAGAGAGAGAGAAATCAGTTCCACGAGTTTTGGAGAATGTAAGACTGTGCCGAGAATGTATCTGTGTCTTGTGATGTCTTGTTCTGGTGTCATTGCTGCTCTGTGGAGGGGGGCTCTTCATCACCAAGGGAGTCTGGCAGGGCCGTACGCCAAGGTTAGCCACGAAGGTGCAAAGTACTCGCTTTACTGTGTCCTGGCTAGCGGCGGATTTCGTAGGCGGTGGGGGGGGGTATTATGTTCTCATTTCATTCACGAGTTTGCCCATGTGACTCATCGGTGGGGCTGTGGCACTCACCTCTCCTTCCATTCCTCCTCATGGCCCCAGCAGAACTCTTGTTACCGCTTTTGCAGCACTCTCCAAATGCTCTGGTTTAATTCAGGATGAGCAGACTGACAAGTTTTACCCATTTGGGCTATGGACATGTTTTTTCAGAAAGAGTCAGACGTGCCTAAGATCAGATCAAGGAGCAAAAATGCAATGAATGACTCCAGGACTCCATTTTTCATTAATTTTAAACAAAGTTTCAGCACCACCATGAAATTTTCCCTTTAAGTAAAGAAAGGGGCTCCTCTGAAACACTACCCAATAATGGAGAACGGAAAGTAATTCTCCAGTTTGGAGAGCCTTAAGGGGTCCCACCTCGGCTGTGTGGAAGCACAGGGGTGGATGGGGTTTTCTGGACTGTGCTGGTGTATCACCGTGCTGCACAGTTGGTGCAAAAAGCGGTAAAAGGAGTTTTGTCCAGTTTGTACTCATGCTGTGTAAATGTGTGTGTTGTCTGTATGTTTGTTATATCTGTGTTTCACTCCTCTGTAATCCTTCCAGTGGAAGGAGCGTTACGTGGATGAACTTGCTTCTTTGGGTATAGACTTGTCTTTTTTGCTGCTTGGGTTTGACACCACCGTTACATCTTGGCTTGCTGTTATCTCCGGTGGCCATTAATTGGCTAGCTGGTACCCACACCGGGAACATAAGACATCGTTCAGTGAGACTGGAGAGTTGACAAATGGGAAAGCATTGAGAGATGCTGAGGAAATGGGCCCACGCTGAAGCTCTCTGCAGAAGCCATTTTGCCTCTGACAGATCCAACATGTGCTATTAATTGGTTGGGGCCAGCCAAAAAAACCTGCAAAGTGCTGGAGAGACACTTCCGAATGTGACTGCTCTTCACAGTGCCCCTCGCTGAAGGCAGTGACAAACACCAATTAAATCATTGTCTTAAGTTCTGTTGTGCCACACGTCTGTATGGTGGCGAGCTGCCTTCAGCAGGCTTCCAGCGTGTTCATCAGCTGGTTGTTCTGTAATTGGATCTGGACAAAAATTAACCTCTAGTTCAGTAAGGTAAAGACACAGGTCTGAAGCTTAGTTTATAACTGCAAGTAATCAAAAAGGGGAAAATGTTGTATATAAAACCAATGGCTATAAACCAGTTTGAATTAAAACTGTCAAAGCAGACATCTGTGTCTTAGGACTCACCTGTTCTTTTAATTTTTAGTATTCTCAGGTCTTAAATTCATGTTATATTTTAAACCTGTTGAGTCATTGAAGAGAGAGCATCAGAGCTAGCCAAAAATCTGAACACTGAAAAGCACCAGATGAATAGACCCAAACCTTTGTGCAACCGGCACCCACAGTGTAAATGCCATTAGAGCCCAATCTGACACTTGCTGCTTTCAATGGGAAACAACCAGTTTGGCTGCTCATAGATACAGAAAACTAGATTAATATGTTGCCTCCTGTATCTGAATATGCACTTACTGAAATTACATTCCTGAACAGTATAGTTTGGTTTCTTTACTGAAGATCCAGGCAGCTGGCTTGTAAACGAACAGCTTATTTTTTTTAATCATTAATTATAAATTTTGGGAGGGGATCATTACAAAATTAGTCTGTGTTACAGATATTAACCAATAAATATTAAATGAACCTGAAGTTGTCTTCTGATATGATTTAATGTTAGCAATTAATTTTGCATTTTTAAAAAAGGCATGAAAGCAAGCATGAATAAGTTAATATAAAACATTACTGTTCAACAGCACTTCAAGGTTAGTACTTCACTGTATGTAATATTCATTGTAAAAACCCTTGCTGGTGTTCCATACTAATGAGTAGGTAAGGCTGAGCATTTTTGTGTTTCCAGCTGCTTTTGTCTTTTACAGAGCCTGTACATGAGCAAGTGAGAGTCAGGAGAGCTGCTTTGCTTTCAGTGCAGCCCTTCTGTTTTACACCAGCTGGGGATCTGTCCCGTAGTAATTTAAAACAGGATCAGTAAACAGATAGCAAACTATGCTTGTGAAAGTTAATTAAACAGTAGAATTCATAACAAGTGGCTCTCTTGTCTCCCATGAAAGAGAAGGCAGCTGTATTGTTTCTGGCAGAGTGATTCTCTGTTGTACACATTTATTTATTGATGATTGGAAGAGGCTCTTGCACGGGGTAATGATGCTAATATTGATAGAAGGAAATATTATAGTGATAAACAAATGACAAGTCACAATTAGACACCTAGAAGGTAGAAACCACTGTATAATTTTTTGTAATGGTTTAAATAATAATCCTTTAGTTCTTAATTATGTCTAAAAATTCAGGACTGCCTCTTTTAAAGAGTAAACTTGTGCAGCAGATCCCTCTACCCACACATCAGAGTAGTCCTGATTTAGGTGTAAAGGTGTGAGGTTTTGATTAAAAATTATAGTTTTCCTTCTTTCCTTTCAGTTCCAGATTACCAAGAGCAGGATATCTTTCTATGGAGAAAGGAAACCGGTTTTGGATTTAGGATTCTAGGTGGAAATGAGCCTGGAGAACCTGTGAGTACATCTAGAAATGGTCTTGTTTTAACTTGTGATGTCTTCCAGAATTACAACGGTAGCATGTAGAGATGTGCAGAACTGCACCATAGCATCTCTATTAAAATAACTACTGGGCTATGTATTTATATCCCACAGTTTATCCCAGCCCTCTCTCCAAAAAATCAAACCAAAACTCCCATAACTGAAATGGGTTTGGCTCCCCCTGCTATTGCCTGTTTTTGTGATAGTCTAAAGGAAAACATCTAGGTCTGAAATTGCCTGGACACTGAGGAAAGGATGTCCTGGTCAGATTTGTGAGTATTTTGATCTTAGAGCATTAGGTTTTCTATTTGCTGAATTCCCTCCTTGAATTTGCTTAACTTCGTTACCATAAATCCAGTGCCTGTGAAAGGTGTCAGGCTAAAAACACATGTTTTTTTCATGTGCTGCACAGGTTAAAGCTTCATAGCGGCAGCATAAATTTCCACATATTTTCCTGCCAAAATTAGTTTGCTCATTTATGAAAAGAGAGGCAATGAGTTCCTCTCATGTTAGAGAAATTCCACAGAACGCACTGAGGATAAATCAAGGCCAAGTTGGTAAACAGTTGAGTGGTACGGAGCTTGTAAACCCGAAAAGCAACTGAAAGGATAACTCAACCTCAGCCTCCCTGACAAGACCCTCAGTGCTTTTAACCATCTTCCTCTCTGGTCACTGTCTGGTTGAACACTTTTCCCAAGGCTATCTGTTGTTAGAGTGAATAAATCGCCTAAAGAAACAAGATGTCAGTTCATTACAATTCCTCAGTGTGGCTGTATTCTCATAGAGCTGCTTTCGCAGCAGCAACTTTCCTGGTCAGCAGACATTTTTTAACTATTTCCCTACTAAATTGGATCTAGCTACCAGTGCCCCTCGTTTCCAGCTGGCTGTTGAGCTAGTTCTCATTTATTACTATTTTTTTTTTTCTTTCTTTTCTCCTATTTGTGCTAATTCATCAGATTTACATCGGTCACATTGTACCGCTGGGTGCTGCTGATGCTGACGGCCGCCTGAGATCGGGTGATGAACTGATCTGCGTGGATGGGACGCCTGTTGTCGGGAAATCGCACCAGCTTGTCGTCCAGCTTATGCAACAGGCAGCCAAACAAGGTCATGTCAATCTGACCGTCAGGCGCAAAGTGGTTTACACAGGTAGGCTGCAGAATCGCTCTGCAGGGGTGGATTTTCTCGCCAAACTCCATCTGTTCAGCAAACAGTTTAAAGAACAAAAGCTCCTCCTTGTAATACTGAGAAAACTCAGGGGATGCGATGTTATTCTTCCTCTTTTGGCTATTTTTAGTCTTTTTTGTTCTTGATCAAATGTGTTTCAAATATTTTGTTTCAGTCAAGAGTCTCTCAATCTCAGTTGGCTTCTCCAGTCTTCTTGAAGGTTTCTGATAAAGTGGGGAACTGTTCCGTTCCAGCATATCATTTTTAGGTAGAGTGATCCAGCAACAGACACTGTGCCTGACTGCCTGTGTCTTCTGTTTTCTTGCCAAAATAACTGTGCTGCCTGATAGCTACCCTTAAACTGGGAGTGAGGGAAAAGGTGCTGAAGAGGAGGGGAAGCAGGGGCAGAGAGCAAGTGAGGGCATTGATGTGTGATGTCTAATGTCCTAGGCATAGGAGATGCTTCAACCGAGGTTGTACCATGTAGTCAACTGACTGCAGGATGCCAAACTGTTCAAGCATCGTTGGTTCTGGTAGCACAGGGTGTGCATGGTTGTTGTAACAGAGAGGTTCCTGTGTGCTGTCTTATGCTCGGTGTTGTGCATCCAGTGCACAAGTGGATGGTCTAAATGGACAAAAAAGAAGCTTGCAGAAAGACAAAGGTGCAGAGAGAAGTGACACTACCTGGTGGCACCCAGATTAATGACACAAAAATGTCATGGTAGCAAAGAAAATGAAGACATGAGTATGAGCTTTCTAAATGACATGTGACCTTATGCATAATATTGGAGATTAACACTGGGGTGCTGCCTCTTCTTGTGAATCTCTTTACGGAGCTCAAAAGTGGGATTCAGTTTAGCTCGCTTGTTCAGAAGAAAGGATGTTATATAGCTTTTCAAGTTTAGATGTCAGCCAAAAAATAGGCAGTGATGTACTTTAATCTTAAGAAGCATCAAAATAAGATTCATTTTGAAAAATAGGCCCACAGTAGAAGTTAGGACTAGAACAGTACCTCTAAAATAGCTCTGTATTCCTATCCAGGGCTGAGCTCCTTCTGCACAATATTAAATAAATGTTCACTTCTCATTTCCTTCCTTCTTCCCATTGTGGATTAAATGCTGGGTTTTGTCTCTCCTCTAATAGCCTCTCTCTCATTCCTTACAAAGAGCTGCCAATGTGAGAGAAGCTTTAGGAGATGAGCTTTGGGAGGAAGGGGAAGGGCAGCTGAATTTTTGGTATTGTTTTTGTGCATAGATTTTCTGTCCAGTTTTACAGCCTCCAGCCTGGAAATTACCATGAAAGATTTAGATTCATAAGAGATCTCAATAAAACCCCTTGATATTTCATTCAGGGGCTTGTTACTCCAGACCAAGCTATTTCTGAACCATTTCAAATGTGGACACTCTAGGATAAATTATTCACGAGCCCTTCTTTCACCTTATATTTGCAGGCTTTTAAATTCCAGCATAACTTTGTAGAGAAGCCTCTTCCTGAATTTTGGTCCCTTATTCCTCTTCTCATCTGTATGCCAGTAGGAAAGGATTGTTCACTTAGATGGATTCTTCATGTCTTGAGATTCATATAGGGGAAAGTTTATACTGCTGTATTTTTAATAGGTAGAATATTATATATTTAATATATACTTTATATAAATGCAGACAGGTACTCCTTTCCAATAGTGTTTTAAAGTTCTTGATCTTTGGATCATGGATTTACAGGTATAGATTTTGTTTGGCATCCATTTTCTTGTTGTTGCTTTTAAGATCTTTGACTTAATTTTGATTCACCAAATTGGAGAAGAGACCTGATTAGTGGAGGCAACCGTTCAATAGAGACAAGTGCAATATGTTAATATGCTGCTCTCAGCTGCACAAATGGACTGTGGCTCAGTAACAAGAAGTGGAAGCTATTGTGGGCCACAAGCTTTAACCTGAGGTTGTCTCAGGTGAAGAAAAACACTGTGCTGGGATGTAGGCAAGAGGGAATTCTCCTGATCTCCCAGCAGATGATGGCTTAGCTGCAATATGGTCCAGCACTACAAGAAAGACATGTTTGAATTGGAGAGAGCCCAGCTGGAGGGAATCCAGAGGACCAGCAAGAATAAGGAGAGCTCTAGAAAACATGGTCTGCAAGGAAATATTGTACAAATTGGGATTGTTTAGCCTAAAGCAGAGAAGGGGGAGGAGGTGTTAAACTCCCCAAGACTATAAGAGGCTGCTGCAGAGAGGAAGGGAATAATATGTTCTCCATATGCCTGCTAGATGGAACTAGAAATAATAGCCTTATGTTGCAGCAGGGAAGATTTCAGTTAGATATTGCAACCAATAGATTGCCTGGGGAGATATTTAACAGCAGATTAGACAAACATCTGTCAGGACTGACAATAAATATAGGTGGCCCTGACTTAAGCATTGTGTAGACTAAGCGATTTTTTTGAGATTTCTTCACGCCTGGTGGTAGCTGATTAGATTTTAAACTAATACCACTTCCAATTTCAGTTACTGTTAAACACTTGCTTAATATTAATATTAATGTTAATAACGTTTAATGGTTTTCCCCAACTGTGCCAGACTGTATAGATTGTAGTTGCTGGTTCTTTCATCCAGAAAAGCTTGGTTCACAAGTTGATTTGCTTTAGTATGGGTGGTTATTAAGATCATGTTAATTAAAGGCAATCAGTGCCACCCAACTGATAGCACTGAATTAAAAAATACACGAGTGTTGAGTGATGGGTATTTGATATTACTGTCTCCTCGTGGCTGGTGCACATATACACAGCTGTACCTATAGAACTGAAGTGGGGATGTGATATCTAAAGGAAGCACCTCTGCACTAATGTAATCCAGGTTTAAAATGCCACAGAGCATCCAAGAACACAGCACTGAACTGGTTTAACTGGACTGCTGCTGGAGTTTGGCAGCCAAAGGGTTTGGCAGCATAGTGACACACTGGAGAGGATGAGCATGTGTGGTCAGTGCTGTCACCAGACAGAGCTGTTGGTGATGCTATCTGAGAGGAGACAGAGCCCTTGGTCACTCTGGCCATGATTTATAGATTAAAGCAGGTGGTTTGCTTTTTTTTACTTTTTACTCAGTGGATGGCACTTTTCAAGCAGCTTGCTCAAACAGTCTTTTTGTTTAACTCCTCAGTTCCTAAGGCAGAGAATGAAGTCCCATCCCCAGCATCTTCCCACCACAGCAGCAACCAGCCGGCCTCGCTGACGGAGGAGAAGCGAACGCCGCAGGGCAGCCAGAACTCCCTCAACACCGTCAGCTCGGGCAGCGGCAGCACCAGTGGCATCGGCAGCGGTGGTGGTGGGGGCAGCGGTGTTGTCAGCACCGTGGTCCAGCCCTACGATGTGGAAATCCGCCGCGGTGAAAACGAGGGGTTCGGCTTCGTCATCGTCTCGTCGGTGAGCAGGCCAGAGGCGGGGACAACGTTTGGTAAGTGTTGGGGTTTTTTTTCAACTTGCCTCGAATGAGCCACAGATTTGAGCGCTGCGGCACAAAGAGGCGAGTGGGGATCTGTTTAATTGAAAGTTGTGAGCATGCCCTAATTAATGTAATTAATAGCTTAATCAGAGGCCAAGACTTGGTAGGTGCTTGCCTCCTGGGTTTTGTTCAGCACTGAGTCGAGAAAAGCAAAATGAGAATTCCCAACCTGAAAAGCAAAAATGCCCCCAACAGCAATTCCTGATGCTTCCTGAAGCTCCGGCTCTCCCTGCGAGCTGGATGCTTTTCTGGGGTTTGCTCCCAGAAGAGCAGCTCAGGATCCCCCCAGTGATGCTGTTGCTCATGCAGAAATGGAGCAAGTGGAGTGAAATGTCTCCTGGTGGTGGAATTGAGACAGTTGATTTAAAAGCAGTAATGCTTAAACTGATTAACTTCTCTTTGGCAATCACTTATTCTGATCCTCATGATGGAGTGAGCATGCTCATAGCTGGAAAGTATTAATTAATAGTGCTTGCTGATGAGACATGAAATGGAGAATACTGTTAAAAAAACAGGATGTTTTTTTGACCCATTCCACCTTTTCCCAAATCCATTTCTTCAGAGTAGGGGAAGTGAAGTTCATGCAATGTCACACTTAATATCCTGCCCTGGTAGAAGTGATCATGGTTTCTTTCTGAAGAGTCCTTCCTGCTAGGCAGACACCCCTTTCCAGGTGTTGCTGCAGAAGAGGTGTACGTAAGCTGGTTCTGCCCGTATGCACAGAACAGCCTGCTCTAGAGCAGAAATGTCATTACAAAGGGAGAAACCAGGCAGAGATGCTATTTTTTGCCCTTTCCATCCCCTCCAAAAGGGTCAGAGGCAGCAATCACTTATACTTTCTAGGGGAAAAAGAAGGTGTTCCTTCCCTGTTAGTCTGTGACATGTGATAGGGATGGAGGGGGAGAGGAAAGACAGAACAAGTCTAAATCAAGGGAGCATCATCTCCTTCACTGGTACTGATGTAGAATGGGCCATTTCTAACAATGTTCTGGGCAGTCATGGCAACAGAGTTTTCAAGGGGGAAATATCTAGTGTAGACCCAGTGCATCAAGTTGTGTCAGTTCTCAGGTATTAGGTTACCTTGCACTGTCCTTGCCGCTGGAAACTGCTCTTCCAGGATAGGTATTTTGGTGCCAGAACACAACAGTGTAATGTAATATAGATTAAACTGAACTCAGTCTAAGCCAGAGAGAGAGCTTTTATCTTCTGAAAGTGCTTGCAAACATGTAAATAACTTTTACCGTGTGAAGACTATGCTCTAACTCTTTTCTGCAGAGAAACCTTGACCTGAGGTTGTAAAGGGTTGTGTTTGCTTTACCCCAAGATACTCACTAACTGGAATTCTTCTGTGCAGGGACTCCTCAGGGAGATCTGTTGATCTGTAACTTTTTCCTTTAATTATTTTCGTGTATATTCAGCTTTTTCCTAATACTCTGCATGAGATGTGTTCCCTCTGCTGTGTGGTGCTTGCTTTGGACCTGCTTTGTCGTCTTTTTTCTTTCATGGGTAGTATTTAGAGATGAGCCAAAATGTTTCTAAAAACCTCCTTGGTCGCTTTGGTGTGGGCTCTGTTGTCTGTCCAGTGGACTGGATAGAGTAGGAACTCATTTCACATACCCTCAAAACAGCCTTTAAATGAGATGAGTTTTTATATTTCCAGAAAGAGAAACTTTCTAACATCACAGTAAAATAAAAAAAAAAATAATCCCTCCATTGTTTGCAACTAATATTAACACTTTCTGCCAGTTTTCATCGCATATTTCCAACCTTGTTCTCTTGCCCATGTTCCTTTTCTTAGCCTTTTCTTTTGGTCTTTCTAGTGTTATTATGTGTGCAGCAAAGTATATCTCTAAAACTACTAATCAAATAAAGATTACAGCACAGATGGGAAAGTGCATCTTGAAGGTGAATGTATTGTGGATGCAAAGTGTGAGCTGACCACTCTGTATACCTCATGGTTTTAACCATGTGTTGCATGCCTGAGGGCCTCTTGCCCATGTAAGGAAGCCATACAAAAGCCCAATGGATTTATCCAAGTGACGTTGTGTATCCCCTGTGTCCCAATTCTGCATTTCATGGACAACCTTGGGTTTTTGGGACAAACAATTGCATGGAACAGGAGGAGAGTTTTGTTTCCAAAACACATTCAACCTAAAGTGCTCTTGCTCTGTGTTTTAGATATCTCAATGGTTTTGTGTGTGGTTTCAGAGGTATTTAAATGAGGAGGTCCTTATTTCTGCCCTGCTCCCATGCCAATATCATCTAAGATCATAAAAGGGGAAGGGTTAACAGTGGGTGAGGTGGATGCCTGCACCAAACAGGTTACCTTTGTCAGTCTTGGCCCATCTGTAGTGGTCCTGTACCTTCCCTGGTAGTACCTTTATTCACGATGGAAGAAAACCGCTCCATGTTACTTCCCCAGGCAGCGCTGATAGATTGGGTCTTCATGGTAGAAAGGGAGTCACACTCCCTCCTAGGCCTGGAACAATTTTATCTTTCTAAACTGAGAAAGAACAAAACATTGGCAGAAGCTTGAACAACAGTTGACTTACAGAAAGACTAGAGATCCTGACATTGATGTGATCTTGGAGGAAGAAGGTTGTGTTTTCTACAAACAGTTTTAATTTTTTTGTTCAAAAATAAAATCACAATTTGGGTGATGATGGGGCTGCTAAATGCAGTTGTAGTCTATAAAAATCTCACCATTTATTAACAGAAATCAAGGCGGGGAGTTTTGTATGATTAACAAAACACCTATTTGTAACAGAAGTTTTGTGCACTCGTACTAGTTGATTGCCAATGTTTTGAACAATGGCAGCAAAGCTATCCTATAATAACTTTTGCTTGATGCATTAATTAATTAACCCTTAACCTTCTCTTTCCCTTTTCAACCCTTTTTCTCCTTTTCCCCGTCACCATATTCCCACATATGTAAACAATTAAAAACCAAAACCAAACAAAAACAAAACAAAACCAACCCCCAAACCAATACAAAAGCGGGAAATGCATGTGTGGCCATGCCTCACAAAATAGGTCGGATAATTGAAGGGAGTCCCGCAGACCGCTGTGGCAAGCTGAAAGTAGGCGATCGAATCTTGGCCGTGAATGGGTGCTCCATCACCAACAAGTCGCATTCAGACATCGTCAACCTCATTAAGGAAGCGGGAAACACCGTTACCCTGCGCATCATTCCAGGAGATGGTAAAGTATATGTTTCCTGCTGTCTTACCTCACCCTCTTGTTGGTTTTGTTCCTGGGTTTTTTGCATCAGTTGGAGCTGCAAAGTCATGGAGGACTCAATTTCCACTCCCACCTTGGGATTAGCAGTGAGGGAGCTTGTGCATCTTTCCTAGCTTTAATTTTTGTTTCTTTCTATAGAAATGGAAATTCTTGGTTTTTGAACAGGGAGATTCTGATTCTACATTAAAAAAGTAATATTCCATTCTGTCATGTTCCTCCACATATCTCCTTAAAATAGTCTTCTGTAAATTTGATGCGTATCTCAGTACACTTTGATTTGATTCTTAGGTTAATAATGCAGCTTTTTAGAATATTTGGGAATCACTTGTTAATATGTGGGATTCCTAAAGCTTTGTGTATACACAAAGCAGGCTATAGAGTAAAGAGATCACAGAAAGGGATAAACACTTTGTCATGTTTTAAGCTGTTTCAGGAGATGATTTTTTTTTTAATTCTGGATAAGTCACTTTGGGAGCAAGCTCAGTACATTTTGAAATGATTTTGTTAAATGGTGATGGCTCTGGAGCTGCTGTGTGCTTGCAGCTGATCCTTGTAAGAGTTACCATAGCCAGGATCTCACTGTTTCAGATCTAAGGGGACGTGCAGGATCCCTAATAAAATGCTGACACTTGGTACTGGCTTCAGGTCACTGAACTATTTAGAAAAATAAGGATCTGTGTTATATATCAGTTTCATTAAACTGATTCCTAGCTCTGATGCCAAATAGGAACAGAGCAAAAACGTGTATGAAGTATCTGTAGTAGAACTAAAATTACTATGTTCTAAATTATAAGTATTTTGTTTGTTCATTGTCCTGCTCTGCCATGGATGAGTTCAGAGTGAGAACTCATTAGGCAGATATCTTTTTACATTGGTCTCTTTTTAAGCTGAATCCATGGGTATAAGATTTGATGGCTCAGATACAGTGCTAATGAGCATTCCTTAGAGTTGTACAGGATGTTATTTGTGTTCAGTTAAATATCGAGAAAGCATGATTAAGCTTGAAAGAAAAGTTGAGAAAGTATGGCTGAATTGAACCTGGTAACTGTAAAGCAGAAAGAAGAAGTTACATGATGTGATTTTGCAGCGAGAAGCATTCAGTAGTTGCTAACTCTCATGCTTCCTAAGCTGAAAGATGCATTTAGTGACTCCATAAAACATAACTATGCTGTGTTTAGTTAGAGGATAAAAATAGGCCAGGATGAGAAATGATCTGGTTATAAATTATTTCTGTTCAGGATGATCTGTTTTGCATAAAGGTTTTATTTTCCTACTGTTTAGTAGCTACCAGGTCAAATGGTATATGATCCTTTGCTGCTTCCAGCAAAGCAAGTGTTCATGAATAATAAAATGGCTGTGAATCAGGCTAACATCTGAGCTGGCCTGTGCGTGCCACTTCTGGAAGGTAAACTGGAAGAAGAATTGTACATTGCCTATGTTTTGGTATATGATCAAAATCAAGGAAAGTGAATCTTTGAATAAATAAATAAATAAATATATATATATTTTAGAAAAAAGCAAATATACCTAAGAAACAAATACCTTTTGAATGGTTTAAGAATTTTTTAAAAAGCATATAGCCTCCTGACATGAATGCTCAGCCAGTCTCGTTCAAAGAAATGTATGTACAAAATAGCATGTTAAATTGCTTAGGTTAGAAGGGAAATCTATACCTGTGACTGGCATCAGGTATTCCTACAGAAGGTGGAAAGCTGTAATTTAGGCAAGGAGTCAACTCTTCTCTCTCATAGCAGTGCAGGCTTCAAGTCTTTTTATTTACTGTCCCTTTGAAATTCCAAGTCAGATTGCCATCTCTGCATAGGATTACCTGCATTTAATTTCCAAAAGCCAATAAGACCAGAGATTCTCAAAACTGCTGAAAGTTTTGCTCTAAAAAAAAATTATATTTAAGAAATCAGTCTCAATGCTGTTTTCTTTTTGCTGTCTTTGAGTGCTTTTGTTGATTTGTTGTTTTATTTTTGTTGCTTTTGAGGTGCTTTTTTGATGAATACAAATGGTCTAACAGTGCACTGTTGGGGAAAAAATAATAAATCAGAAGCCAAGCTTCTCAGATAAACATGAAACTAAGGCTCATCACAAGACTCACAATAAACTCACACTGCTAATCTCTTCTAACATTATTAAAAACACCAAGGGTTTTTGCTGTGTAATAAATCTTGCACCAACTCATTGCAGGAGTGCATTTGCAATGAAATTACGATGTTTTAACGTACTACCAGCTGATGCAAGGATACAGAGAGCTCAAAAATGACAAGCTTAGATTAGGCATTAATTGATGTCAGAGTGTTCTAGGGCAGAATAAGGCAAGGAATCAATGAAATATTTAGGATTTAGAACGTACAATGGTAATTCTACTAGAGAGAATTTTTCCTATATTCCTGTTCTGTTCCAGTTTTGCACGGTGGCTGGCTTGTGTCCTGAACCAGTGTTTAAAAAACTAGCAAAATTATGCACAACTCCTGACTCATGGGATAGGGTGGGCTAAAGATAGATATAGTCAAGTGGTGTGAAGATACATCTGTACCAAGATGTGTTGTTGCTCTACTTGGTATTCTTAGTGTGACCTACTAAAGGGTGGAAAACTTGCATTCTCTTTGAAGCCCATCTTCTTCTGATCTCCAAATATTTGTGGAGGTTTTCAGAGGTTTTTATTCTGGATGAATACAGAATGCAACCATGTTTTGAGGCCATCTTATGTTGGAGACAAATTTTAGCATCAAGGCATCTTTACAAAATGCACAGAATTATTTCTTAAAATCCAACAGTGTAACCAGACATAGGAACATCTCCTTCTCACCCAAGCCAGCTGTCAGCAGCACATCCTTACAAGAGCATGTTTTGGTTATACCTACCCTGAGAGGTGCAGGAAAACCCAGGAGCCTCTTGTGCTCTCTGAGACTCCGAACACAAACCAGCTCTGCTCTGGAAGATGTTACAGCTCCATATGCTGAGGGTTTGGGCATATTAACTTGGGTACAGTGCTGCAGGCAAAGGAGCTGTGTTCTCATTGTTCCCGTCTGTTTAAATGGTTCTTTTTCTGTTTCCCTTTTCCTGAGTTTCCCTTGACATGCACAGAAAGGAAAAACCTTCACAACTGAAATAAAACCATGAAACAAAATAGATTCCCAGGACTGAGTAAGCCCATGATCACTACCTCTCCTTAACTCAGGCAAAAAACCCTCCCATTTCTGCAATTTTGTATTACAGCTGGACTCTCTTTAATAATGGCAGATTTCTCGATAGTCAGTAAAATGTATTACCAGATGCCTGGAGCTTAAGAGGCAAACAAGGGTAGGGTAGGAGACCTTATAATTTTATGTTGGAGAGCCAGATGTTCCCACCCAGTTTTCATTGCTGTTTTCTGATGGTGTTTTTCTATAAGTGGGATTTGAACTAAAGAAATTTAGTCAAGAAACAAAGTGCATGACCTTAATTTTAGGCAGAATTTTAAATGAGTTCTGGGTTAACTTTGGTCTTGTTGAAGTCTATGATAAAGCTCCAAAAGGACAAAGGGACTATTTTGCCATGCCATGCTGTGAGGGACACCTACATTGTACCTTTTCAGTTGTGCCTACAGCAACTCCTCAGTTTTGTGAAGCAGGAGGAAGGACCTTTCCTTCTGTGCATAGAGAAACGTGGCATTTGCACAGGCTGATGTTGGGCTGAGAGCCCTTTACCATGGCTTAAATTGAGTTTTGAAGTTAATCCTCCCCTCTGTATTCTCTTGGTAAGCCCTTTTATAAATGGTGCCCAGAGCTGTTGATATATTTGGTGCTGGTGGTTCCACGTCCCGACCTGTAGCTTTGAGTGCTCAGGCAGCAGTGGGTTGCATTTCAGAGATGGATTTCAGGGACTTTGGGTTTTAGCCACATTCAATATCACCTTGTGAGGTATTAGATAAAAGCCACATCTCAATCCTACTGAAGATTGCAGTTTCTGATGGAGGAAGCACTGATAAGCTTATAATCCATGGAATAGTTATTGCTACTATAAAATTAATCCAGTCAACCTACCATATTTGCAGACTTTAATGATTGGAATTCATATCATTAGACAACGAACAAAACTTTCTTCAACCCTTCCTCCACAAGTCAGTCTTTGTTCTGAGTGTGTCTAGTGGTCAGAGATGTTTCTTATCTAGATTTCCCAATATTTTTTTTTAAAAAAAATTTTTTTTTTCTTTTTCCAGTTCGGTGGCCTCAGGTTTTACTTGAGAATAATGAGAGTGCTGATGTATTTGGTTTCTGAAAAAAAGACCCCTTATGTATTTATTATATAAGTATGCTATATATATATATATATATATATATATATATATATATATATATATATATATATAGTATAAATGTATAAAAATGTTTGACTTCTTGTTCTACACTATTTGTGATGTGTAGCTGTGGCAGTTTCTGGTATCCACATTTTTTGCTAATTAACTTCTGCAGGGAGGATTGAGCTAAATATGATGCCTTCACTAAAGCCTTGGCTTTTTCAAGAGCATATGATACAGCAGCAGCAGTTGTGTGACAGTGTTTCCTAGTTGGTTAGGAGTGTTTAGAAGTTTTTCTCTTACAAAGAGGAAAAGCAGATTACACAATAATTTGGTACATCTGATGACAGATACCAGAAAAAGCTGAGCCATGAGGGATAGATCATGTTAAGTTTCAATGTGCAACTCAAGGACCAATATTTCTCTGCAAGTGAGGGGCTGTACAGTTTGATGTACGTAATTACTATGACTTAGCTTAGACTTTATCCTGTTTGAGATTTGAGAAATTTGAGCCAATCTCAAGTTCTTTAAAAACAACATAATGATGCTTTCCAGTGAAATGCCTTTATAAAACTTTTGTTTTATCAGTGAATAGCAGTGGTCTTGCCTCATAATGAAAATAAATTTATTTTTCAGAATCCTCCAATGCTACTTTATTGACCAATGCAGAAAAAATTGCTACAATTACAACCACACATACTCCTCAGCAAATACCACAGGAGACCAGGTCAGATTGTTTTCCTTGAGGAGATCATGTTGACATCCTCTCTCTTTAGTTGCTTCTTGATCATCTTCACATGCCATGAGCTGTATTTTTCCTCTCTCCCTCTTTCTCTCATTCATTACAGCAGGAACAACACCAAACCAAAGCAGGAATCCCAGTTTGATTTCAAACCACCCCAAGCAGCCCAGGTAAGGAATACCTTTCTGATTGTTTTGTTTGCCACAGACTGTTGCTTCCAACCTGCTGGAGGGCTGTGTTGAAAATTCCAACTGGGAAGCTGTTCTCCCTCAAGCTGTTTGCTGAAGAAAGAGGAATTTGCTGATTAGTTTCTTAGTATGTGTTACTGCTGTTTCAGCTGAGAAACATTTCCAACACATTCTCATCAAGACTTTGAGGGAAAACAAAATCAAACCAAACAAAAAAAGCTGGTTTTGCGACAGTAATAATTTATGTGTTTGTTTATCGAATTGTGTATTTTGAGAGGCCTCTCCAGAAATTACTGTTGTGTGCAAATGATAAATTCAGAGGCAAAAAGAGGAAAATTTAATAAGGGGCAGTAGCTGAAGTGTTGCGGCTTTTGCAAACAGCATCTTACTAGAGATATTATCTATCTCACTGTTAACTTTCCTTACCACTGCCCATCCAAGAAGTAACCTCTTCCACTGGGGACTTCAGAACATCCCTACACTAACAGCATCTGTGAAAAGCGATGCATGTACTTCTGAGCTTCTTGCAAAGGAATAGATGAAAATCTATTTCCTATAAAAAGGAAAAGCCAGTACAGTGGCATAGACTCATCCCAGGTTCCATTAGACGTTTAATTAAAGCCTGGCACTGGAAGTGAGGTTGCCCCAGCCTTCCTTTGCAGTTGGTAGAACACTAACCACCTTCCAAAAATGCACCTTCCTGCCCTGGGCACAGGAGGTGATGTGTGAAAGAGGTGTCTAAAAATATGGGGGACAAGGCCAAGCCCATTCATCCTAACAGCCCTTTGCAGACCTCCACCAGCACTCCAGCTTGCAAGGTGGGATCTGAAGAAGCAGGAAATCCTAGTCTGTGTGTGAAAACTCAACTGATTTTCTTTCTGTAATTATGAGTAACAAAAATAATTATATTTGTTGATTGAATAATTTAAAAATGAGAGCAGAGCAGCATTTAACTTTCTGTTCAATTGTGCATGTTTTCTTCCCTCCAGCAGGACCAAGACTTTTACACTGTTGAGCTGGAAAGAGGAGCCAAAGGGTTTGGCTTTAGCCTGCGTGGTGGCCGGGAGTATAATATGGATCTGTACGTGTTGCGGCTAGCTGAGGATGGGCCAGCTGAGAGATGTGGGAAGATGAGGGTATGCAAAACAGATTTTCAAAACATGCTTCTTTGCAATAAATTGACTTTCTTTCTTCTCCCCTGCTGTGCCAGCTAAAAGGAAAATTAAATATTAACGGAAAGGAGCAGTGGTTCCTATTTACTTCTGCCAATGGCTCCTGTCAGTCTTTGTATACAGTCCATGAGAGTGTGTGTGCGTTGGAAGGTTTCCCCCTCTTGTTCCAATCTGGGTTTCCAAATTCTAATACGTAATCTGACTTTTAAAGCATAACAGAGATATGTGTAGACCCTCATGGGGCTTGTTTCTAATCTTAGACTCTTTTCTTTATTACATTGACAGATTGGTGATGAAATCTTAGAGATCAACGGAGAAACTACCAAGAACATGAAGCACGCTCGGGCCATCGAACTGATTAAAAATGGTGGCCGCAGGGTCCGCCTGTTTCTGAAACGTGGAGATGGCTCTGTCCCAGAATATGGTGGGTCAAACTATGAAAACATTCCTTTCTTCCCTGGCATCACTCCATGAATGATTTGTCTCAAGATCTGAAGCAGGAATTCTTTTTTATTTTCCTTTCTCACCAGTGTCTTACCAACCTTTGCAACATATGGTTAATTGCCTCGCTTGTGCTGAATTTTCTACACATTTCATCCTTTGCTTGCTTCCATGGACTTGGGGCGCAGTGTAAGGCAAGATCATCATAGCAGTATTTTTGGTGATCAGAGAGGAAAACAAAACAAAACCTTATTGTCTTTTCCAGCCAAACAAGGAATGTCATTGAACTGTGCCAAACTGTTTCTCAGCGGCTGAATTGTTGTTTCAAATAGGTCTCTACTTCTAATCAATGCAAAAACTGGGATCCTACGTTACTATTCTGAAGCAGTGATTTTTTTTTTTGTTAGGTTTTTCTCTTAGTTCCTGTCTGTATCCATAGACATGAATGCCGAGATGGCTTATGAGATTTTTGCCTTCCCTTAATATTTATGTAAATATTTATAAAGTTATTTAAGAAAAAGAAAAACAAACAAAAAAAGCTTTACTGCAAAAATATATTGATTTGGCCTCCTGAGCCCTTTTCTCCCCCATATAACTGCCTGCTGGTTTTGACTAGTTAATTTGTAAGGTCTGAAAAGGTGAGGAGGTTATGAAAAGGTGCTCTCGTGTCTGTCTTGGGGGAAACATTCAGTCCTCGTTTCTTACTAAGAATTGCATTAGATTTCCTTTTCTCCCCCTGGAGGTTGGATTGCTGGGTGGCTTAACTTAGCACACTATTTAATATTATAATTATGTCTTATTTATTTGAGATAATTGTCAAATATTGTGCCCTCGATGGAGGGCTACTCCCAACCAAAGGTCTTTGAGGTTTCTATAGAAACTGATGATTGAAGGGATGTCCTTTATACTTCTCTCCCCGTATTTGGGTTATTTCTGTGTCAGTAAGTTCTTGTTTATCATTCACTCCATGTCCTAAAACCAGAAACAAAACCCTTCTGCACAATTTATGAACTAGATTTTCTTTTTATTTACTGTACCACGTTTGAGAGTTTCTGCTCACTCTGCTCATTATTTAACTTAAAATGACCAATTCAGAGTATAACCAACAAACAATTGAAGTGTTTAAGAATATGGAAGGGAAGTTGTGGGTTTACACTTCTGTAATATAAATAGCACACCAGAAGGTTCAATGATGGCACTGAAATTCTGTAATGTTCTTTCTACTTTGTCTTTTCCTATACTCCTTTGGATGTACAGTACTGTATCATATGCTAAACTGCATAAATACCCTGTAAATTAAGTGCTTCACTTCTCAAAGCATCTGTCTGTTGCACTGAGGGTGGAAATCCACCACCAATTTTCTTTTGGCTAATGCTAAACCACTGAACGTTCATTCTTCAAGCAAGGATTTAATATACAGGGGTTGCACTACTGTAAAAAATATCCTTGTAACATTTGGGACTCCTTCCTCTCTTCGTTCTGTTCGCTGCAGTCGCAAATGGTTCCTCTAATAATGTTAAGTTCCAATATTTTTCTGACTCAATTGGAACGTGCTTCTCTATGAGGCTGTATATTTTTGTAATGAGTTTTGTACTTATTTTTAATGTTGTGGTCTCTGGTGGACTTTATTTTTCGTTGTTGTTTGATTGTTAATGTTTTTTCTATGACATTCTGTGTCGCTGTTCCAGCTGTCTTTTAGAATGGATGCTCTCGTTGTCTGGGTTATTGAATCACCTCTTAGATGTCTCTTTATGTCACGATAATAACAACTGCTGTCTTTGCAGCCTTATATTTGGGTGAAGCCTAGACAATCTGACTGGAAAAATAAACTTTCTTTATTCTAAGATAAAATATGAAGATTTTTCTTTCTTTCATCTTTATTATAGGGAATCTAAATTTTCTACTTTTCTCTTTCTCTTTCTCTTACTTTTCTTGGTGCTGGGCTCTTCCTTCCTCAGCGATGATACCTCCTAATATCGCTGCATGTATGAGAAATGACAAGCTCGGGGAGTCTTGCTTCTACCTTATGGGCCATAATCAAACTACGGTTTGTAGCTAAAATCAATACTAGGTGTTTTTGTGCTGTGGCCTAATTCCCTCACATTGCTTTCCGCTTCGCTATATTTTATATGTACAGCAATTCATTCCGAGCACCCTGCGTCCCCTGAATTGTAAGTACACCACAGGACACGTTTAAACCTCGCTTGTACCTTGTGCGATAGCCAGGTTGCCACAAGCCACGTGCTTACAGCTACGGAAAAGCGGTGTGGTCCCCGGCTGCTGCCTGAAAATGCTAATAAGCAAAAATGCACACACGTGAGTCGCAACACAGGTATCACCTGGAAATCATAAAAATCATGGCCCATGCACACACCGACCTTCCCAAGCGAAGGAATGGAAGTGCCATCATGTGGGAGACGCTTTGCGTGATGGCAGGAGTAGAGCATGTAGAGTGTTTGGCTTGGGGGAGGGGAGACAAAAAGGAGAAAAACAGGAAAAAAAAAATCTGTCCCCACAAGTTTTTGTGAGGGTTTTCAATCCTTGCCATCAGGACAGTCCACCTCGTGATGGGTGTCCTGGTGCGAGCGGCGGGAAGCCAGCAGGAAGCGTAGCTAACGCCAGCTGAGCTGCTGTGCAGAAGTTACTTTTAGGAAGAAAACAATAAGCAACTAAAAGCAATGCTCGTGTTAAGTCAGCACAGCTACTTCAATGTTTGCCACGTCTATAATGAATCATTCATGAACATCCGGTACAAATGATGTGAATAATTGTAGGTTAGCTACAGCACAGGGCTGGTTTTTAGTTTTGGGGTTGTTGTTTTTCTTCTGCTTTGCAGTTTGTCTCGCAGAGGTAGCTCAGCTGTATTTGACATGAAATAGTACATTAAAAATAATGAACTGGAGATTAGGTTTTAATCAAAGCCATCCTACATATTACAATATCTTTCCATTGCTTTGATATGAAAAAATCATAACTTCAGTCATCGTTGTTTGAATCATTGTGGCAAAACCAAAATCTACCCTAGGACTTTTCATGACAAAGTAGAACTAAGTGAGATTAAGTAATATCTTAAATGAAATGGAAATTGCATGATTACAGTCTAATTCTCACACCTTCAAAATATTATTTTACGAGGTGAAAACTTAAAATTCTATTTCCTGTATATTTTCTGCTATTTGAAACAAGGCCTCCAACACCTGGAAGGCAGTTCTTTCAAAAGACTTAAAAGTACCGTTTCCTAAAGGCCCTCTTTATTGGAAACTGTTAAAAAAACAGCCAACAACCCAAACTACAATATTTGGGGTTTTTGCCACTGGAAAGAAAGTAGTGTAACTGAAACACTATGAATTGGGCTTGGGGAAAATGTAAAATTCCCCATGACAAGAAGAGCATAAAGATGATATCAGCTTGGACCAAAACACGGCTAAGAACAGAGCAGCACCAGTACTAACCTGTAACTCTCGTTGTTCGCAGTTAAATTAACAAAAGCTTTGGTTAGCCTTTGCTGACTGCTTTAACAGTTGTTTGTTTTTGTCACTAATGAAGTCTGAAGAGTGATAAGTGGTGTCACAGCACCGCAGAAGGCATCGGTACCAAACGCTTTGCTGTTATTTTCTTTCAGACCCCAGCAGTGACAGGAACAGTCCCACCACAGGTTCACAAAATGTATCGGAAATGAAACCCGTGCCATCCGACCGACGGCAGCACCCATCATCGGAGTCCAGTTATCCACCAGACCTTCACAAATCATCACAACATGGGGACAAGCGGACTTACGTTAGAGACCTAAAAGGCAGCAGAGAGTTTAGCAGACATCCCAATGAACACCACACTTGGAATGGGACTTCTAAAACCAACGACCACGTGCCAGGCAGGAGGCCGGAGAGGTCGCCGGAGAAGAGGCGTGAGAGGCAGCTGGAGAGGGCGGTGGTGGTGAACGGGCAGAAGAGGAGGTCTCCCGAAAAGCGGAGGGAAGGGACGAGGAGCGCTGACAACACTTTGGAGAGACGGGAGCGACACGAGAGGAGGAGAGACCTCTCCCCTGAGAGACGCAGAGAGCGGTCGCCCAGCCGGCGGCGGCGGTCGCTGGAGAGACTCACGGAGACGAGGAGGTCGCCCGATCGGAGAAGAGAAAACTCCCTCGACCGGCGGGCCAAGTCGTCCGACCGGCGGAGGGAGAGGTCGCCCGACAGACGGCTCAGGGAGGAGCGAGCCGGCCACCGGGAGAGGGAAGATCCCAGCTGGAAGCACGAGGCGAGCCGCAGGCACGGGCCTGAGCAGCGCCGGCGGCCGTACAAGGAGTGCAGCACCGACCTCAGCATCTGAGGGGCTCTGCCGGGGTCCCCGTCGCTTCCCCACCTCATGGGAGCGGAGGAGAGAGTGCGAGAGCTCAAACCATCTGGCTTTCGCAGGCGAGGAGACGTCCGGCACCTGCTGATCCTACAAACCTTTTATGCAGATGAAATCTTATAACAAAAAAAACAAAACAAAACAAAAAGTGTTGTGCCTGATGTATAATATTAAAGAAAGTATTTTTCAGTGTATTCTTTTTTTTTTTTAATTACTTGCCAAATGTTGGTCCTAAAGGATTATAAAATTTTGTTTCTACATTCTTTGTAGATTTCTTAAGAGTAATTCCTTTATTGGGCTACTTTCCCCCCTCCCCAATATAGTAAATGGGGGTAGCCAGTAATATAATATAGGCAAAGGATTTTATGACCAAGTTTGAATAATTTGATCCAGACTGTTCTCTAGTGACTCACTGCTATGCTGTATGTAGAAAATTTTTTAAGGGTTGGGGGTGGGGAAGGAAGAAAATTGTTCATCTCAGTAGGAATGGAACACTCCTGCTGAAGGAATTAAAAAAGAAAGAGACAAATGTTCCTAAAATTGCAAGAACTGTTTGAAGAGACTACTGTTTCAATGAAGGATATTTATAATAATAATAATAAATAATAATAAAAAAAAAAAATTCCAAACCCACACAGCACAAGATGATTTACGATAAGGAATTTCTAGTTTGTTCCATGAACAGTTTATTATACTTTCAGGCCCCCTCTACAGGATGCGCAAAGGCAGAAGGACCGGTAACCACCATGCCTGTGTCACACCCTAACGTAGACTGTTGATCTCTCATTAGCCTCAGCAACATTTAACAATATTTCATTAAGGCAGCCGCCGCAGCCCTACTCATCTTCTAGATGTATATGGACAGCAACCCGAGCATGCACGGTATTGTTTGTCTGCTTTGAAGCAAGGGAAGGGATCGGGATCCTGGGACAAGGCACAATGTGGTGGGAGCAAAATCCTCCCTCTCAGAGTAGGTGTATTCCTTCTGCTCAGGCAAAACCAGTGGGCTTTCTTATTTTGCCAAATTCCAAAAGCTCTCTCTTCTTCTTGATCTCTATTTAAGTTGGGTTTTTTTTGTTTTTTTTTATTTTACTGGTTCATCCTTACTGAGACAAAAGGAGTGCACTTGCCGAAAAAAAGAGAAAAGAAAAAAAAAAGATGTATCAAAGAAAAAACACAGGCAAAAAAGACAAAAAAGAGGCAATCAGTGGGACAACCTGGTTGTAGAAGCCTACCCATACTGGTTATATGCTGTAATTTTGAATCAAGAACAGCAGCAAAAGGGAAAACCTGCAAGTTTCTAAGTTGTATTTTTAAATTTGCAAGTTGTGTGGTAAGTCTGCTGTAGTATTGGTATAAGATTTTAATGGATTACTGCCTAGCTGAGCCAAAATGTTTGCCGTTACTGTTGGACCACTAAAGTAAACTGCTGCTTTTTACAGTGCATTGGTGTGTACATGTATACTGTTTCACATTTTCCATATGAACACAAAAACATTGCAAGTCTATCACTGTTGTTGCCATGGTACTGTAAAAACAAAACCAAGAAAGAAGATGGCCAATCATTGTGTGTACAGTTTAAATTGTAATTAATAGAGCCTGTTGGAAAAAAAAAAACAAACAAAAAACAAAACTGTTGCCTTTTTCTTGTATAAAAGAGGATTTATGACAAAATTTAGCTGTGAGGAATGTGATTAAGTGTTTATATTTCTGAAAATGGAACAAATTGATTCAGGGGATGTATTTTAATGTAAACTGAATCAGGTATGTAAAGCTGTTTTAAAATGGGAGACTATATAAGTAATTCTAAAGCTTTTGTTGGTTTGCAAATCATTTCTTTCTTCACGGTGGGCCTGCTTATGTATTATTAAGCACTTGTATGCGGTCTATGTTCTTCAATCATCATTTCTTGCAATGTGCTATAGACACAATGCTCTTTTCTGTGTTGATGAAAAGCAGTATGTGGGCCAATCTTTTTTATAAAACACTATGCATATATAAATACTACATTGTTCATAGCTTTATTTGACTTATTGGGTTTATACATAACACTAGTATGAGTAGATGTGGACTTACCCAGTACAAGCTTCTTTCCTTGGAACAGACACTATGTATATGATGTAGCAACAAAGAAGGAGAAAGTCTGTGAATGCTATTTTTATTATCAAATAAAGTTTTCCATACAAAGCATACATACGAGTGTAGTGATAAGATAAAGGAGAAGCCACGCCTTAACGTTACTTACTCTTCCCTGTCTAAATTAGTAGTAGGTTACAGTCTCCATGGACCATTCATTAAATATGTATTAATCATCCATTAAATATATATTAATCATTTAACAAGCCTTAAAGCAAAAGTCCCCAGTTTTCCAATATAAAATTTTCTTCCCCAAAATAGTCAGCAGCTGAGGGTTTAGGTGAAGCAGGGTTTGTTAACAACGTCTGGGTGTTGTGTCACTGGTCCTTCATAACACATCAGCAGTGCAACAGTGTAAAATCAAGACAAGGCAGCAACTACTCTATTGCTGTTGTTGGGATTGTTGGTGATATATATATATTTATATGTGTGTATTTATCCATACATATACTTACATATCACTAAGACTATATGTCTCCCATGTCTTCATTCTTGAAATATATAAAGACTGATAACTTAAGGATTGCAAAACTGGTTACTTTAAACAGATTTTTTTTTTTTTAAATAATGTTAGTAACTTTTAAACATTGTGCAGTTTGTCAGGCCCCACTCATACACATTTCCTATACTTCCACTAACCTGCTGGGACTCCAGGCAGCTGGAGAATTGCTGGTGAATGGTCTGTATTTCCAGTCACAGCATCTCCAGAGGGTTTGTCTGATACAGCCTGGGTCTTCAGAACTATGAGAAAGTGGATATTTTATATTTGAATCTTTTATTAAGTTCAGTGCCTTTTTACTCTGAAATTATTTAGTCATGTTATACATTGGTTCTGCATTTGTATCTTCTGCTGTTACTGATGTTTGTCCTCTCCTTGTTCATGTTCTAGCATAATTTAAATGGTCTTAGAAAGCTGATTAGGTGAGTCTCAAGCTTTTTGAAGTGTGGCTTTGAAGTATTGAATCTCAAGCTAAAGAAGATATTACATAGTTAATACCAAAATTACATTTTACAGAAAAAATTAGTTTAAAAAATACAGCAAGTTTAACAAAAGGTTATTCAAAATGCCTTGTTGGTGGTGGCATCCTTTCTACTGCTTCCAAACCCACTGAGAGCTGGAGCCCTGCTCTGAAGCATGAGCGTTGCAGCTCCATATTCCATGGTGCAGCCTTATTCACTTTAATTAATTCCAGCCTTACTTCTGGCCATAAAATATTTTTCAAAACTGCTAAAAATGAAAAGAAACCCTTTTTTTAGATTGTAACTTGGCTTGTGTTTTGTTAAATAATGTTCTACAACTATGAAGCTGCCAAAAAGATTAATTAGTGTGTTTCTGATGAAGAACTGAAAAGTTTATGAAGTGGTAAGTGGAAAAGCTCTGCAAATTGATATTGTTAGCTTTGGGTTTTGTTTCGGTTTTGAGTTTCACATCTCTCTTTATCAGCGTTACATGGTCAGGATCCTGTGCCATCCGTGTGCTCAATCCTGTCATTTGTGTAAGTGTTAATTAATATCCTGCGAGTTTTTGACTGCAGAGGGGCTGATCGATCAGCGTGGAGAATTATGAGTTTTGATCTTTTTGATGAGAGGTGCAAGTAACTTCTCTGTTAGCTGAGCTACATTTGCTGCCTTTATACACTTTCACTCCCTCTTGAATATTCATTCCTTGGCATTCAAGCCAGTGTTTTATTTAATAGTGATTTTGTGTTACATCCATCTGCTGTACTGTGCTTGTTTTATCACCGGAGTAGTAATTATAGATACTGTTCTCCTCCTCACTTTGATACCTTTTGTTAGAGCAGGCTTTCAGCTCTGTCTCTTGGCTGACTGTTCTGCTGAAGAACGTTATAAATGGCTCATAATATGTTTAGTTTATTTGGCTCTCATAAATAGTTCCAGCAAAAGATGTCATTTATGACCCACTGCTGCCATCTGTAAAAGTGTGCCTGTTAGGCCTTTGGGATTGTATTTGCTGAAGATTTATTTTTTTAAAAGTAAGAGTAGGAACTAAAAAAAGTATCCCAATTTACTTAGCAGTTGTTGTAAATCGAGTGAATCTTGAGATGATGCCAGTTTCTGTTTTGGATGTGATGCTAATCCATCAGCATTGCTTCCCGGGTATATAATGAAGAGGCAGTAAAGTGTCACACAAATGGAAAATTGTGGGGTTTCAGGGCAGAGAGGAGTATAAAATATGTGCTGCCACAAGGGCTGCTGCTTAAAACATGTAGAAATTCAGAAGTTGGGATTGATCATGATATGACAATCTGCCACACAAAACATGAACTTTAAGTCAGAGGTTGCTTTTCAGAATTTAAGGCATTTGTATTTCTATTTCCTTACTGCCTTTTTTGCTATGAACTCACAGCAAGCTAGTATTGTACTTGTACAATACACTGGGAAAAATCTGGCTTCGCTTTTTAGGACATCCTCTTCTCTTCCAAATTCCTATAAAAGGCCTTCAAACGACATCTTCAAATGAAGTCTTTACAATTAACTTACAGATTGCTGTGATATGAAATTTACCCTTTAAAATGTTCTTGTAAATAATAAATGGCCATCAAAGTTTTAGAATGCAGTCATTGCTGTGGACATGGAGTTTCTAAAATATTTAAAATCATGTTTCTTGATATTTCTAGGGCCTGGGAGAGGAAGACATCACACATGCTCCTTCCCAGGAGCTGCACAAACTAACAAATTATATCAAAATGTAGGATGTTGTCTGCAGAATTGTGTTTGAATTCTCAATTAAATCCCCATAAGTGGCTAAGGCCCTGAGCACATCCTATCAACTGGAGTATAAAATGCATTAAAATCAAGTGGTTTCTGCATGATTTCGGGCTCAGGCACTATTTACCCCTGTGTTTCAGCTGAGTTTAGACTTTGTATATCTGGGCCTAGAGGCACCAACAGATGAGCTCTGGCAAGTCAACAGGAAAGTAATGCATGCCCTGGCCCTTCCGCTTCAAAGTCAAACATCTCTGCCTAAACTCATTTCAGTGATAATGCGAGCTGAAATGACGTGCCCTTCATTGAAGCAGCAGAGACGAACACCCACCATCGATGTTGCTGACTGGGCAGGTAGGGAGGCTGTTATCCTTAGCAAATCCTCTTTGGCAGCATGAGAATTGAAAATCTTGTTTCAAAGAGGAATCTGAGTCTCAAGGTGTTGAAGTTGAAATGGAGGCAGTTTTATCTCTTCAAGGAATCTTATTAGCTTTAATTTTGCAGCAAATATTTTCTTAAAAGAGAATTTTTGAGGAAGTTTGCTGGAGCAGGAGAAAGAGACGAGCAAAAAATGGTCTGCAGAGAAATACTTAAGCTGAGCATTTACTGTGGTCGTACTCAAGCAAATCCAAATTGCTGGCATCATGCCTCAGCCAAGGTTATTTGGTGTGTTCCTAAGCTGATGTGACTTTGGTGATGACTGTAAGAAAGAGTCAGGCTTGTATGGAATGGGAATTCCACCTTTCTTTTATGTGGCTTCTGTAGACCAGACTTCATCTCCACCCCTGTGTCATCTGTGAGCAGTCTGGAATTTCCCCCTTCTTTACCTTGCACTTGTCAGAAATTTCAGTCTTTAGATTTTCTGTCTCTCATTAGAGGACTGAGTTTACCTGACATTGCTTTGCATCTGCTGTGAGTTAAGAGCATATGTATGGATGTATCTGTGGCTGATCTATCTGCAATAATTCGTTGCATCAGGAAAACTGGGTGGTGGGACTATCCCTCCAAGCCTAGTGACTCCCATAAGTGTGAATGAGATTTGCTGAATTAGCTGTCTTGCTTCTTTTTAAGGATAGTCAGAGACAGGAATGTCTGGGGGAGGAAGTTGGCTGAGGCTCATTCCATATGTGCTAGAGAAAATATTGATTGGATGTGGAAGCAACTTGGAGAGTTTCTTGAGGACTCAGGCTTTTGTTCCTCATAAATGAGCAATTTTTTTCCCCTCATTGTTTCTCAGTAAGATTCTTCTGGGTCCTGTTTTTGCTTCTAAGACTCCAGTTTGCTTTGGGGACCCATAGGCAACTTCTTTCCTCTCTGTTTGATCCAACAATTGTTGCCACTGCTTTGAAGTATTGAGTCTGCTGGCAAAGCCTTTGCCTTTGTAACCTTTGAACTGCAGTTGTGTAACACGGGGCTCACTTCCAAGAACACAAGGCAGTTTCTCTACAGTACAGAACCAGGCATGGTCAGCATGTCCTGCTCCTCAGTAGAAACATACGTATGGAGGGCTGAGGAGAGGGCAACCTCAGACAAAGCCAAGAATCGCTTTCTGAAGGTCCACCACTGTACCATGTTCAATGGGTTTCCAGATGTGACATAAAAACTAAAAGAAGTTGTAGAATTTGTGTGGCTGATACACAGTACTGAATGCATTATTCTGTAAAATGATTTACTGAATCGTTAGAAGATGTTTAAAGATCCCCGTGCACATTATTTCTATTTTATTAATAACAGTAATAGAAAGAAAAGATCATAAAAAAATATCTGGGGTATGTTTTTGTGTCATGTTTTCCTACATTCTTGTTAAGGATGCATCAGACAGCTGTTTTCCTTCTGCAATCCCTTCTCTGGTTGACAGGATAACTTGATGGGACAGGTGTTTTCAGACAAAATACTGTGGATGTCAAAAATAAGTCTTCTTGCTCTACTTTATATATATTTGCTACCCTGGCAAAAGTTTAATTCTTAATAAAAGAAACTGCTAACTGCAGCTTCTTAACATGCACGGCACACATTGGCCCAAACACTTTCTTTGTTTTAACTCTGACCAATTAACAGGATTGAAAGTTGACTACTGCTGAATTTCCTTGTGCTTTTGGGACAGCTTGGTCTGGGAGTCTTCAGCTTAATTGTGCAATAACAATGCAAAAATATGCAAACTGTATACAGCTCTGAAGTGCTTAACATGACAATGCACGCACAGTTTTGACTATCTAAAGCCTGTGTGCGTATCTGCAGGGTGCATCGTCCTGTTGGCTGGTGCCTTCCAGCTGCCCTCGAAGCAAGAGCATCTAGGGCTTGGAAGGCAGCTGAGCTGCATTTATTCCAGCACACAGTGACTTGAACTAGTGGGCACACAGCTCTGCATTACTCCTGAGTGCCTGTGTGCATCTCTGGGCCATCCCAGAGCCAGAAGAGGGTTTTTCATCCATGAAGACCTCCAAGAAGGAAGGATTGCTTCTTTTTGCTGAGAGCAGAGCAATGAACACTGCCATCTCCTATGACATTGAATCAACACTAATATTTTACCCTGAAATTCTGCCTATCTTAGAGATTAATCTTGGTTTGTAACTAATATTAATATTTACAATCATTGCTTCTGCTATTACATTACTTCAGCGTATTGCAAAAATTCATATCCCTCTGCTTACTAGAGATTTAATTCATCAGCCTGACTCGTACTCCAGTTAAGATTTAATAAAGATAGATCCTCCTTCTAGCCCAGCTTCATGACATTTCCAAATTATTTATCCTTTCTGTGACTGACATGTGTTTTACAGTCATGAAGTCTCATGATTTTTGCATCAAAAATTCTTCTATAAAAAGGATGCACTCTAATTCAGTGAGCCAAAAATAGACAGACACTGCCTTCAGGTTTAGATGTGCTTTACTCCCAGCTTCATTGTGAAAAATGAACCATAAGGATAGCTCTTTGGAGGGAAAAGTCAAGTGAGTTTCATAGTAAAGTACTGAGTAACGAGACAAGTAGACTGTTGTTGTCAGCTTCATTAGAAAGCAGATGCATGTGCTTGTTTGCACTTCAGTCCAAAATGAGGTTTGGTTTTCAGTATTTTTTAATACGTGTTTTTTTCTGCTTTGTGTTCTTTGGTTTGCCTTGCTACTTGAAATCTCCTATAGCTGCTGCACCTCATGATTTATATCGTTGTCTTGCTGTATCTCTCTTGATAAAGTGGCATACAGTTGATTCCTTTATTTTCAGCATGCTCTTTGTCTTTATCAACTTTTACTGCAAACCACAGCAATTCATTCTTTCTCAGTCTCTGGTTCCTACAAGGTCTTGTACGAAAGGCAGGATGTTGTGAGATTTGGGGCTTCATTTATCAGACCAGAATTGCATCAACAGTTCTGCAGCAAAATGGAAAAGTTGGGAAAACAGTGAAAAGCTGCACCAGCAGATTTCATACATCAGGCTATTAGCAAAAACTGATTTTCCAATTTTGCACAAAAACAGAGCGACTTTTGTTTGTGTGGAGTCCTGCCAAGCCCACATTAATTGAATTTAATTTGATTACTTGGAGCCCAGATGAAAATGCTTTTCAAATAATTAGTTGACTGTAATCAAGGAGATCCTGATTCAGAAAAAAGCCTTGCTGTGGAAAGCATACATCTGAGTTCTGTAGAAGTCAAGGGATGCAATCATTTAATTAAAAGCCTTCCTTAGCAAGGTCAGGAATGTTCAGAGGAGTCGTAATGACCAGCATTGTCTCAACCTATGCCAGAAACACTGCCGCTTGCGGTCTACTGATTGTTTTCATGGTTTCCTGTCCTTGGCTTTTTTTCTTAACCATTCTGATAAGGATCTCCATGTCTGAGACTCATTCCACATGTCCTATCAGATGGTAATGCCCCTTGTGCAGTATGAATGCACACAAAACCTAGTTGTATCTTTAAGTCCCATTACTGTCTTCTCCCTTCCCAGGACGTTCCTCTGTGTTATGTCTTCCCCATGTTCTCCGCTTGCTTTGCTCTTTATTGCTCATGTTCTCCAAGATGGAAACTAGCTCTATGCTGGGGGTATCCATTCATCTAGGTATACTGGATGAGAAGAGCATCTCTTCTCTCTCATGATGACCAATAGCAAATAATTAGAGGGTTTCTATTTCTTTTTGCTACGGGTTCTTATGGTCCCTATGCTGGACAATATTCCCAGTCTTGCCATGATGGTATTTCATAGCTCAAACTCAGGTGTGTATTCAGAGCCATAGGAGACATTTACACCTCAGGTGTCACCAGACCCTGGCTGAGGAGCCTCAATACTAACTGAAGGGCACAGACCACAACACTGTGCTGAACATGCAGAATCATAGAATTGTTTTGGTTGCAAAAGACCTTTAAGATCAATGAGTCCAACAGAAAACCAGACACTACCAAGTCCACCACTAAACCATGTCTCTAAGCACTGCATCTACTTGTCTGTTAAATACCTCCAGGCATGGTGCCTCACCCAGTTCCCTGGGCAGCCTGTTCCAGTGCTTGATCACCCTTTCAGTGAAGAAATTTTTCTTAATCTTCTTGATAAAGCCCTCTGCACTGCTGGTAAGCACAGTTTTATATTGAAAATTAAGATACCAAAAACCAGGTATACCGAACTGTGCAGATGATTCAAATAAAATAGTGTTTCCATAGCAATGAAGTAGTGATGTAGTACCCAAATGGTCTAGACTTAATAATGAACCAGGAGGAGAAGCTGAAGTTTGAGTATTTTCTATGGTGGAAGTGAACCAGAAATGCTAAGGGAAAGACAGATGTTGAAACAAAGATAAAACCAAGTGCTCAAAAATCCATTTTCTTAAAAATAAAACAACAACAACAAAAAAAGGCCTGTCAGAATGATAGTCAGGGTAGCATTTAGCTTTCAATGACTAAGTTAAAAACAAAAAGACTGCAAAACTCAAGCAAAATGGAAAGGTAAACAGCTGAAGAGAGATTTTTGCTCAAAAGATAACAAAAAGTTTTTCAAGGGTTTTGTTTTGTTTTGTTTTGTTTTTTCAAAATGTTAGCCTTTGAAAAATTCCACCTTCCTATAAGGTTGTACAAAAAAAAAATCCCCAAACAAATCCTTCCCCCTCAAAAAGCCCACCCTTCAAATGTTAGTGTGTTTTTCTCTCTTGGTATACCTATAAGAAGACCTGGCAGTGGAAATGTTTCAATGTGGTATGACTATTAAAGATAAAGCAGCAGAGAAGTACGGAGGAAACAGAGAAAACCTTGGACTGCTTTTCCCTGCACCCTCTCGGTCTCTTTCTTTGCCTATTTAGCAGGGTTAAAACTAGGTCAGACTCTGCCCGCCATGTGCTGAGGCTGCGGCTCTGACATTCGCCTGGAGCTGCCTCTGGCTGCTGTCAGCTTTCAGGGCTGGTATGAGATTTCTGGTGGAGTCGGCGAGGCTGATCTTCCTCTTGCAGACAGTGGTGTAAATCAGAGTGACTCTGCAGAGGCAGCGGAGAAAGGCACGGTGAGGGATGAAGAAAATACTGGCCAAGGACCTGCGGACACTGTGAGAACCAGCAAGAGATTGATCTTGAAGGTCCAGGAAGGACCAGAAGAGTCTGTCATATGAACAATATTCACCCTCGGGGCAGACAGCCTGGATGGTAGCAGGGCTCATGACTTTGAACAAGAGAGGACTTTGGACTTTCACGCTTCATAGACTCATGGAATCATTTGGTTGGAAAAGACCTTTGAGATCGAGTCCAACCATACCTGTCCACTACTAAACCATCTGAGTACCTCATCTACCTATCGTCTTCTCTGCTGAAGAGACAGCCAAAGGCTTTGTTATTGACATGGACAGGGGTGGGGGAACAAGATGTGCAGGCAGGGACACTTGCACTGGGTTAAATGTGAGTCTGTGTGTCAGACACCTCCTCTGTCCTTAGTGAAAACACCAGATATTTCTCTCTGTATGAAATAATGTGCACAGCAGCACACGGCTGCTTGCCACCATTTGGTGGCCTTTTTGCCTGAGCAAGAGCATTGCTGGCAAAGGACTGAACCCTGAGCTGAGTTCTTAGTGCCAGCACATTGGCATTGGAGGAGATGAAACACTCTGTGCTAAAGAGACAGCAATTCCTTGTGGAATTCTGGCTGCCAGCAGCCAGACTGGGGGGCAGTGAGGTTCACCATCGCAGTGAGAAGGGTTGGACTCAGGGCTGTTGCCACCAGTGATGGAAGCAGCTCAATTTCAGTGGGACCTGTGGGCCAGAGGGTCCTGGGGGAGGTTCTGAAGGGGGGGAGAAGACAGAACCAGCCTGGCTGCTGGGAGCAGTCCCTGTGGCATTTGCTGCTCCTTGGTTTCTGATCACATCATCTTAATGGTCTGTCTCACTACCAGCATCTCCTCATGGAAAACTGCCCTGTGTCACCACATTGTGTGGCACGTTACTCCCTGCACCTGATTACAGCTTCATTTATACTGCAACCAAGTTTAGAGGACAGACAAAAGTCCAGCAACTAAAGTTCCTTGGGTTTCTGAAATGAACCCACCTTTACAGGGAAGTGTGAATCCTCGTACACGGACACTGCAGCAATGTATTAGCCCTGACAAGTGGACCTGTAACAAATCAGCTCCAATATCGGTAAGGTGAGAGATTTCTTTCTTTTTTTTTTTAATTATTCAGAAACACAAAATAAGGCAATGAGAAGGGAGGCCATTCCCCAGCATGCCTCTGAGAAATTTCCAAACCAGTTGCATCCATAACACTTGCTTGGAGGGCACACAGACTTTGGGTCCCAGGCTAGTGAGATTGTACCTGCTCTTTTTTTAATGAGGTATTCTTTTTTACGTTGCCCTTTCACTAGTGATTAATAAATTGAGATTATGTTTTCAGAAGGAAGGATAATTACAGAACCTCACACTAGACATGTCGGTCAGGAGGTTGGTGGGGTGAGATGAGCGGCACCTAAATGAGGTTGTTGTATTCACTGTCTGGAGAATTTCATTCTCCACATTCATTGTGTTAAGTTCAAGGTCCTAAAATGAAATGATGTGAAGACTCCAGTTTGTTTTTATTCCTATCAGCCAGGACAAAATGGTGGACTTCTAGAATATCTTGACAGTAATAGGATGTAGGGAGGAGGAAGAGGAGGCAGTAAACACGAGAAGAGAGCGATCCGAGTGTCTCCCTTGGTTTTGTCAGAATTGAGCAGTGAAATGAAGGCAGTATATCAGCCAATACTGTTGTGTAAAGGATGCAAGATGCATCTGTCACACTTCACGGGCTGCAGAAGCTATTATCCTTTGTGAAAGGCAGAATATTTCACTAGGAGTATGTCAGCCATCCCTGATCTGCTGGATGTTGTGGACATGGTCTCTCAGGCTTAGTATCTGATCTGCCCAGCTGTGCTGAGTGGGGTATCTTGCTAAGCCCCTGGGTACAGCAGGGACTTTGCCTCCACAGAGTCCCCCAGTGTAACACACACTGTGTTGGGGAAAGTTCACTGGCTGTGGCATGTACATTCACTGGGGCAATCAGGGCATGGCGAGGGTGCTGCTGATGTTGGCACGAACTCAGAAATGATGGTGAAGCTGCTGCTGCTTTCCAAGTCTGAGCCCTGCAGAGCATCCAGAGCCAAGCTGAGCAGGAGCTGTTAGAGCCTTTCCAGCTGAGAGCCAAGCAATGGCCATGCAAAAGCTGAGGATGCAAAGCTCGGTGCACTCATACCCTGCTGCAGTGCCTGGTTCAGCTCAGGACTGGTGAGATGTCTGGCACAGAGGCTGGGAGAAAGCTGCTCATCCACTGTGTTTTGTACAAGGTTGGATGTATTTGGCAGCAATAGCTGTGACAGTCCTGAGCAGATTCTCATTTCTGAATGTGCTGATTGCTTAGAAATTAGACACCTGCAGTATATTTTGGATGCATGCACACACGTATGCAGTCCCCACACCCCACCCAGGATTTCCTGCATGCTAAACACCACCAAAGACTGTTGTTTTTTTCCATCATTAAAGAAGCCTCAATCAAGATTTGAATCCATCAGGTCACCTGCCCTTATCTAGATGCAGTCTGCTCTCCTGTGTGCTCTTGGCAGCCCGTAGCTGTAGCTGCCAGCAGCAGCTCTGGACTGTGAGGTGCCCTTCCCACCTCAGAGGTCTCTTCAGATAATGGCTGGTTGTCAGAGTAAGTCCTCTGTGGCTTAGGAATAAAGGAGGAGATAGCTTCTCTAAGCTGCTTGACACCTTTGGGTGAGGGTATTTTTCCCATGTCTACTCGTGGCAGTTCAGCCTTTAGAGATGATTGCTCAGGCTGAGGTTTGGGCTTGGGATGCAGGTGTCAAGCTCAGCAGGAGCTCCTCAGCCACTGGGCATAAAGAAGAGGAAGACAGTTGGGCTTCCAGAATCTCCAATGAGGTCAGTGTACAGCAAGACCTTTGGTTGTCCCTGTCATGTGCACTGGTGGCCAACACAATACAACCCCATTGAAGTCCCTTTGGTCCTGGGGATGGGAGCATTGGGGGATGATACAGACAGTTGTGAATGACAGGGACCCATCCTCACAGAAGAAAGGAGGCTTCCAAAAGCACAAGGGACCTCTGACCCTTTTGGACCTGACCTGCAGACCATGTCCCTGGTGTGAGGGGTACAAATCCACCATTATGTTGGGTGACAGAGGCAGCACATTGGACACTCCCAGGAATATTACAATTGAAATTCTCTATCAAGCACCCACATGTTTATCTTGGAGAGCCTGAAAGAGTTATGAATCTGCTGAGTGCATATCAGGCTGAGGTGGAGAGCAGAACAATCATCATCGCTGTGACAGGCAATATATTATGGCTGGCTTGCCAGGTTGAAAAGTGAATGCTATTCGTCTTTGTGTTTGCTTTAGCGAGGGATAAGAGACTGTTTTGCTTGCTCAGGTGTTTTGAGTCTTTTAACTCTGCCTTTGTCTTGCTGGGTTTGGAAATTAGCTTTTAAGTGTTTGTGCATTCCTCCTTCCCAAACTGGAGGTTATTTGTGTGTTTGTTCAGAATGAAACAGATCTGCTGTATGTGATATTACTTCACGCTTTCATTGATTGCTTTGCTGCTGCTGCAGTTTTGGAGGGGAAGTGGCACAAAGAAGCTGAAGTAGCGTTTCTGTTTGAGGGGAATGAGGCACGGGAGTGTGCTGTTTATTTAAGAAGCTGTTGCCATGTTTGTTAAAGTGGTGTTGGTTTGTATTGGTCTTCTCTTTTGCTGCAAGAGAAGTGGATAAAAAGAAAACATTCCAGTTCAGGTTAAAGGACTCACAGGCAAGAAAGACACCTGAACGGGAGACAAAGAGGTGCAAAGAGTGACATCCAGAAAACTCTACAGGGGCAAAATTTTTGGCCTTGCTTCTCGAATAAGTTGTCTTCCTGCTAACATGGCTATCTGTTTCTGGAGCAGAATTAGTTTGCACCTGCCCTGCGGAGCATAAGTTTGTCAGTCATTATCCATGCAGTCATGCCCTTAGTGTGACATTAGTGACAAATATGAAGCTGGTAATAAATTTTTTGGAGAGAATTATTGAGTTTGACACTGACATAGTAAGGATTTTGTAGAGTATCTCCAGACTTTATTCCTGCAGGGAAAAGGAGCCATTCCATAATAATTCACCATCTGATGCACCTAGAGGTGTCACAAAATATTCTTTCTAAATGACCTGCATGAGTCCTGGATGGGTAGAGGACGTTATTTTTTGTTTCTTGATTCACTGGGAATAATTCATTGGCTGACAGCTGTGCTTGTGAAATGACTAGGTGCATCCCTCAGAAACAAGCCCTGACAATCCACTCAGCACCTAATTTGGCTTCACTGCATCTGTGCACTTGTAGTCGCTCTGTTATGCAACCTCTGTGCCTCTACCCACAGTCTGTTGACATTCATTTATTCATTTGATTTCAGCTTTGCATGCAGCAACCGCTGTCATTTCCATATTACGAAAGGAAGCTGGGAACGTGTTGACACAAGGCTTGGGCTCGTGTCTATGCTCAGAGAGCAGATGGGGAAAGCTCTGTACTCATCAAGGAGCAGAGGGTATTCAAGGACATCTTCCCTTTGGATGGAGGCTCTATTGGGAGAGATGATCAAAAGTGGGACTTCTGTTCCGTGAGAAAGGTTGGAATAAACATTTTGTCCTATTTTTGCAAAATAAAATTCCAGTTTACGTGGGTGAAAAGAGGTAAGAACGTTGCAATGTTCAATAGAAACAACTCAAATGCTCTGATACTTTTGAAACAAAAATGAGCCTGAAAGGCTAAGCAAAAAATAAATCTTGCTCTGGGTGCTCCAAAGGGCCTGGGATCCGGTCTCCCTTGGCAAAGACTAGAATAAACAGTGGAGCTTTTAATCATGGTGCTCCCAGCTCTGCAAGACAGCTAGGAAGCCCCAAAGTCCTCACAAAAGGCAGAACTTCCAGTCCCTCTCCCCTACAGCTTGATGCCTAGAAATGCTCATTGGGGTGTGAGAAACAGGTGTCTTGCAGCAGGTACACAAAAAAAATATTTAGGAGGGGTTTTAAAACTGAATAACTTCATGTTAGCCCAGGTCTACAGGGGGAATGGACTGGAGAGCTCTTACTTGATTTCTCATCATACTCATCTACCTAGCTGACGCTCTTCTTTTCCATACACATTGCCTACATTTGCCTCCCCCATTCCCAATTTGATCTATCAGCTTGACACAAGAAATGTGATGTGGGTACTATTATAGCATAAAAGCTGCCCTTTTATTTCTACCTTTTGCAGAGGCAAGAAAAGGTGGACAAGCCCTCCACAAAAAGGTGAGACCAGCAGGTGCCCTTTAATTTTCTGGGCTTCTCTGCTTGTCCTGAGATAGATGGATCTTGGCTGAGAGACAAAAACACAAAACACCTATTGAATAATCTTCTACAGGTGACGAAGGCTGCAGTGGTAAGGGAAAAGAGAAGCTTCCTGGAGGCAAAATGCAGGTCACCTGGAAACACTGACTTTAGCCTTCACAAATCTTAATTTGACCTCTTGTCACAAACTGGACAAAGCTCTGACAGGACTTAGTTTATCTCTCCACAAATAGGAAACCTGCCTCCCTGTAATTTTTATCTAAAGTAGTTATGCTGTAAAAGTGTGATGACTACCACTGCAGCACTCGCCTGCTTCTATAATGAGATAATTGCAGATAAAGGTAATGTGTTTTTAATTTCATATCGTTCTTAGGTTGCTGGTAGGTAAATGCATAGAAGATGGTTTAATAAAGCAATTTGAATTTTCCCACAGTGAGCTGTTGGAAGGATCTATCAACCATGAGTGAACAGCACAGACTTGATCGATATTTGCAGAATTGCTGGAGAGGAGATTAGGAGAGGAGGTAAAATGTGATGGCCTGTCCCTGGCTTTGGTGCATTGACAAATGCTCAGGGCTAGGGCTCAGTGCTTCTGCTAATGCTGTTGAAGCAAGACCTGTGGCTTACAGTCCTAGCTCTGCCAGAAATGGTTGTGTCTGAAGTCATGGAACTCTTGTGCCACCATAAAGTGAGACCAAAATTACTCCCTTTGCCTCCTGCTCTGGAAAGGTGTGGGTAAGAAATTTTCTTCTTTGAGCACCTGTGGGTGCTGGGTGGAGCTGAACTCTGTTGATATCTCCTGGGCTGACTAAGGACCAAATCAAGCACCCAGCAAGCTTGATATCAGCTTTGATATTCCCTTCCTATGATAATCACATATTCTGTGATTCCACCAGTGGAGGAAAATTCTTTTTACTTAATCTGTCTTGCATCGTTTGACATAACAGATCAGCTCCTGTGTTCCTGCCTTCTGCCTGCAACCACTGAGGCTGGTGAGGAGTAGTCTGGTTATAGCTGGTGTCTCCTCTGTGGGGTGAGTAGCCTAACCAGGAGAATAACAGGAGCTGTTCCCACGCAGGTAGGCATTGCATTAAGAAACTGGCTCTTCGTCCTCCGTTCAGTATGTTTTGTCCACAGTACTTTCTTTACACAAAAGGATTTTGCCCAGCACTGAAAGCACGAGCATTTCTCTGTTATTAAATTTCTGCTTTGCTCCCCACATTTGGAAAGGAGAGGATGCAGAACAATGCTGGTTCTCCACCTCCCTGACATCTCTTTGATTTCCCATATTGTCCAAAAACTCTTGTTGTCTCGGTCAATAGCACACTCAGCCCTTCAGCCATGCAGGGAGCATCAGCTCGCTCATTAGACAATTCTTTATGCTGTTTTTTCTTTCCATTTTTATATCTGGCTTACAGCTGTATTCTTCACCTTATGGAAATCTTACCCGGTGTGCTCAGGTCTGAGTGGAAATACATGCTGTTTACCAAGCAGCCTCTTCAGCTGCTTTCTTTCAATTCATCTCTTCTTAGAATTCAGCCTTTGAATTTTGTACCAGGTAGGATTGCAGCAGCTGAACCCTGCCAGGTTCGCATGGTAAAGTACTGTGTACGTGGAAATAACTTTAATAGCCCTGAATATGAAAGAAGTACAGATTCTTCTGCCTACAGTGGGATTTTGACTCTGATTAAACTCTCAAAGATAGTGTTATTATTGTATTTCTTATGAATGTTTGGATAAGAACAAATTATTTTTAACTAATGTCAGTAAAGAAAGCAGTTCCTTTATTTATGTTTATGCTTTGTGGCTGAAATATATGATAACAAATCCCATCTGTCTGTTTAATTGATACTCACAGGGCAGCAAAGTGGGCTGCCCAGAATAAGACATTTGACTCAGCAAATGGTAAAAGGTGATTAATGTTATTTTAAAATGTAATTACCATTTGGCACAAGGCAGGTTTGAGTCTTTTCTGATTGCTGAGGAGATGCAGGCTGGATGTAAAAGGCAGTTGATGCTGCTGGTGCTGGATGAACTGTAAATGTTTTATGACTTCTCTCACCTTAGAAGAAGTGCAGTGCCAACCTGTCACAGGAGCACATTTAATTGCTCTTTGACAACATTTTCATTGTTGCCTGAATATGCACTGTGGCCCTGCCTTCCACCCCCACCTCTGCCCTCAGAGCTCTTGACATTAAAAGCTATTGATGGATGAGCTTGTTTTGACTAATTTTGAATCCACTTGAACATTATGGGTTTGAAAGTTCAATGCTGATGTAACCGAGTTCACGTCCTGGGGGAAAAGAGGATGCTGGCAGAAGGGGAAGGAATTCCAATGGGAAAAACTGATGGAAGAGAGAGAAAGGTGATGAGGAGAGACATCAAGACCCAGATGATGGTGGGAAAGGGCTAGAACAGAACAGAAAATTAAATACAATATGTGTGTGTGGGCCTGTATTTGGTTCATTTCTGAAGCTGTACTTAACAGTGGGTTTTCTTCTTGCCTGAAAAGGGACTAAGTTAAGAATATGAAATTTATTTTGCAAGGAAAAATACAAGTTGTACATACAATGGGCTGAAAAAGCTGATGAACTTGATCCTATGTTTCAGACTATGGAAACTTAGATTCTTTACTTTTAGAAGAAATCATTCCCTTTCTCCCCACCATTTTCCCTACGCTGTCCCAGCTCAGGTAGATGGGAGAAAGGGATTAGTGCAGAAATACGTCTCTGATGGCTGTGGGAAAGTCAGTTTTCAACCTGAGGGAACTGAAAAATATCAGGTATATGTTGGATTGTGCAAGATCAGGTGCTGTGTAAGACCAAGCTGATCGCTGCCACACGCTGAGAGACCATTCACTCTCACAAAGGTCTCTCCTGCAACAGGGCTGGTGTGATCAGGCAGAGGGAGCTCAGGAAAAGTTAGGATTGCACAGTGCAATCTCCCATTGCTTCCAGCATCTCTTCCAGAATGTGAATGCCCTTTCATCACCACTCAGAAATATTAATATCTGCTCCACTCATTGCATCATATCTGGATGGCTGACAGCATGTAATAGAGGTCAGAAAGGATTGTATTTCTTGGTCTCCACTTCGCTGGTCAGGAACTGGCTGGTGTAGATGAGGCATGCTTACAAGATTATAATGGTAATTTGTAAGCCTTTGCTCAAAGCACTGCAACTGAATCTGTTGTAAAAGTGAAGCTGATGGCTGAATTCCAAGTCTTTGATAAATCACTTTATTGCTGACCTAATGAGTTCTTCATGACAAGAAGATTTCTGCAGCGGCTCATTCAACAAGCTATTTTCTGTACTGGTGGTCAGGACTGAAGAAATGGTTGCACACAGCAAAACTAGGAGGTATGCCACTTTGCAGTGATTAATTGGAGACTTGATTGAGCTCGCTGTCAAACACCAGATGTTCTCCCTTTTGTAAAAAAAAAAATAAAAAAAATAATTTAAAAATGCATCCAGACAGTGGCTTAATTTCGATTTAATTCATTAGCTGCTGATGCCACCGCATTCCACCGTATTCAAATAATTGATAAGATTAATGTCTTTCCTTCCCAAGACACTAATTCTTTCTTTTAATTAATCACGTTTTTTTCACTTGAGGGGGAGAGGAGCAAGAATCTCTGTACCTGCTTTCCTCTTCCCTCCTTGCAGAGGAGGGTGTACAGGCAAAGGTCTGGGGGAAGGTCTGGATCCACGTGTCTCGTGGATGGGGCAGCCATGAGACCACTGCCAGCCCCATGGTGCTTCTCAGCCCATTATCCCACGCAGCAAACAGCCCCTACAAGCAGGCCTGAAGGTGAGGGACCTTCATGGTCCATAGTGATGCTACCAGACCATCATGGTCCCTGCTCAGTATGGGCACACGAGTCTGCAGTGGCACACCAGCAGTGAGAACAATATTCTCTGCATTGTGCTTTTCACTCCCTCGGTCTTGAAGCACTTAGCAGAAGGGGCTGCTGTCTTTTCCTCCCTAATTACAGAAGAGAGAACTGAGGTGGGCAGCTGAGATGGCCATTTAGCTGCCAACTCTGTCCTGTTACCTCACCATGCCTTATCTCCTGGGTTCCCTGTAGCATGGAAGCCCTTCTCTTGCACTGAAGCCACCTTTAAAGACTTTAATGTAACAACCGAATGGAGCTATTTGAGGTCTTTAAAAAGAATGGTATCCTGGCTGACTAATTATCATGAGGTGACTAATAGCTAATGCTTCTGGGCAGAGTTGTACCTCTAATACCCAGTCGTCACTACATTTGCTAAAAATGAGGAGAAAAAAAAAAAAAAGATAAATTTTGCCTGAGATGGAACTTTTTTCCAGGTCAAGTCTCTTCTTATTTCACTGTTAATCTTGAAGTATTACATAAAGTTTGGGGCTGTGAAACTTCTGTGAGATTGGATCTGAGATAATTAAAATGAAACCTTTTCTCTCCAGAGACTCTGTGTCGATCTGGGCAGGGCAGGACCATCTCATGGGACCCTCCCAAGGAGACATCTCACCATGCTGGCTGTCATGTGCAGTGGGGGCTTGCTGTCCCTCCTTGGGTGAGGATATGAAGAGCTCCTCTGAAATCCCTGCAAAGCTCCAGCAGGCTCTGCTTAAATAGAAGGTAAAAACCACTAGTTTAAATAAAGCACATGTTTCTGCACTGAAGCCAGCCCTCTACAGTGAAATTAAAACCCGTTGTTCAAGGTGAGTGCCCGGGGTGTCTGGAGCATCAAGGTTGAATTGCCCAGCAGCTGCAGGGGTGGCCATGTTTTTTTGCTGAATTGTTTGGCTTAGTAGCAATGGAGGCTTCTCTCATACCCTCCATGCTCCTAGCCTGGATTTCTGACCTTGCAGACTTCTCCAAAAGCAGATATTTCATGAGCTTTCTTTGCCTTTTTAGACCATATCTGTGTGCTTTGTTTTCCCTTTCTTATTCCAGGAAAGTTCCAGTGTTGCCCACAGTGGCCAAGGTTTGACGTCTCACCAACATTTTGTTTTTAATTTTCCACCCAGTAATTTCCTTGTGCTGCACAAAGACCTTTAATTCTCTGTGGGACCATTCAGGACCCTCCTTCAGGGCTTGGAGGAAGAAGGATGGGGCCATGTCCGCCCCCACTAGCCAGCATCCTCCTGGGGCAGCAGTCACCTCTATTTCTGTAGCACCTGTAGGAGCTGTGGGCCATACACTGCATAAATGCTGCAGAGGACATGTAAGTGTGAAGGAGGCAAACCTTCCCGGCCGCTGTAATTCAACATTGCTCTGTTGACTTGCGACCCAAAGCAGGCTAAAAAATTGTGTGTGTCAGAGACAGTAGTGATGTGAAAACAGAAGATCCTTGGGTGTCATTTAAAATCACAAGGGATTTAAAATACTTGCCAAACACCCAGTTTGCACAGGATGACTCTTTACTTTCATGTGTGGTAACGGACGTGCGCTTGGATGTAAAATCTTTTCAGTAGCTACAATTTCAGTAAGTTCATTCCAAAAAGGAATCTCAAAACCACTCATTTTACCATACTGGTGATTTCATTGGCATGTGAACTGTGCACTTAAAAAATTGTCCAAAGAAAAGTTTACTGATATTGCAGGAAAGCTCAGGCTGTTGGGACTGGTCATTTTTTGGGACTGGCAAAAATCAGGCTATCCGTGTTCACACTGTGAGATGGAGTTAATTCAGTTATTTGTTTTACTTTTTTCTGGGCTGACTTTGATTAATTTTCTTTCCATTTAACCCTTTGCTAATTTAAGCCATGGTAATCAATGCTTGACACCTGCATGTCCTTAACTGTACGTTGGCATCTGACTGTAGGAGCAGTAGATTTGTTGTAATAGCTGGGAGAAGAAAGATGTGTGACATTTTGGGGAGTGGGAGTGTGGTGTGTGCATGACGAAAATTAGGCAACCAATTCAATTCCCTATTGAAAATCCCGACGTGCGTTATCTGCTATCTCATCATGCCTGTGCAGAGCTATCAACAGCTGTGATATCACAGCTGTCAACTCACACAACCTTGCAACTTATGATTAACAGGATTTCCTCTTCAGTTATTAAAGTAATAACAGGAGAGACTCTGTGGCAAGCAACAGAATCCACAGCAATTGAATGTACTGTTTCCCTGAGATACATCTCAGCTTATTTTCTGGAAAAAGGTATTAGGCACCACACTTTTAATACCTGTAGTCAGCTGGAGCTTTACGGGCTGCATCTTGCCAAATCTTGCATCTTGAGTAAGCTCCCTTGATTTAATTGCAGACTTACATTGAGCCTTTGGCTCCAATTTAGCTGTTTAGTGTTTTGTCTGTGGTGGGACCTGGAATCAGCAAGGGCTCTAGGGTGGACGTGCTGGGACTTTCCTGTAAACTGAGTACACTGAGGACATCAAAGGGGCTTTGAATTATTAAATTGGCCTATCCTTGGATGTCTAGAACATACACTAAATAAGACAACTTTTGAAAAAGATAAACTTAGATCTGATAAATAAATAAAAGGGTGCAGAAACCCATTTCTCCCCAGCCTTATATATACTTAGCAGTACAAATTTTGCCCTTGTGTTAGTCTTTGCCTATCACCTTGCTGAGGGCGCCAGCAAGCTCCACACAGATCCTTCCGAGTCCCTGAGGCACTGTCTTTCCCACCATGCTCCACAGAAAGGGCTGGCGCCAGCTGCCCACCACTTGCAGATCTGCCCCAATCCTGCATGCCACATCCCACCCCTTCACTGGTCTTGCAGTGCTGCCCAGAGCTCCCATCTTGGCTGTGGCACCTTCTGGACCGCTGCCACCCGGCACAGGCTGGGTGCCTGGCAGGCAGCGCACACCTTCTTTCCAGGCATCACCTGGGGTAAGGTAGATGTCTCAAATCTTTTTTTTTTTTTTAAGAGGACAATGGATCCCATTGTAAGCAATGAGATTATTCCTGAAAGCCCTGAAGTTTGGCAGTTAGCATTTAACTCATCAGTAAATCATACTGCCTTACCGTGCAGCGAGCTTGCTTGCAGCAGTAGTCATTGCCACGAGCACTTCTGCCTTCCAACAATGTAAAGAATATCAACCAATATAGAATGACAATGAAGACAGTCAACCCATTCTTTTGTAGCCATTCTGTGGTGTAAACTCCAAAACAACTCGCTGCTGTTTAGCCAGAAACTTGATAACATGATGGAGGTCTGTGTCACAGCCACATGTTGGAGAGTCCCCATATGTGGAGAGTTCTTCATCTTGTCCTCATGGGCTTGTATGATCATCAGCAATTCCTTTTCTTCTGTTTCTAATCTGGAAAATGAAATTACTGTTCTCCCTTGTCTACCAAGATGCCAGGTGAGCTGGGTCAGAATCTTTTCTGGAACAAGCTGGACCTACTGTAAATGATAAAGCAAAATCTGAATTTGAGGTTTTGTAGGCCAGCTCCAGTCTAACTGCCTGTCTGTCTATCAATGTGTCCATGTGTACTTGCCTGTCTATCTGTCTTGTCCAATAGCCAACAACTACACTCATATATATGAAATTACATTTCAGTCCTGATTTACAGAAGTATTTAGTGCTCCATAAATCCCTCTGCAATTCTGGACATTTCATCATCTCTGCTGGTATTTTTGGTGTAAAGCTGACAAATAAGCAGCAAAATCTTCCATTCACTGGCTGCTGTAATCAACTAGCTATAAGAAGAGATGGCAAAGTTATTTATATTTTTCAGAGAGAATAATTCTTTTCTCTCCTTCCACATGGCAGAAAAAATGCTCTGGTAATGTAGGAGCTTAGAATTTCTTTTCAGAGTGTCTCTAGTTGACTTATGAGACAAATGAATGCAGTTCACTTGTATTAAAAGAATGTTTTATAACCCTTCTATACAATGAAAATGATGTGTCAGGTGTAAATATTCTGGAGTAAAAATTGCATCCACTAAAATTTGTGAAAGAAATAACTAAGGAAAATGATGTTGCAAGCGATTTCTCGCCTGACCTGGGGCTTTGCAATTCATCAGCCACGCAGCTTAGTGGTCCTCTCCTGCTTTCCAGTTCCAGCTTATTTCAGGCCAACATGTCTCTGTGAAAGGCTGTGCACTGCGGCTTCTTGGATTATCACTAAATAGGGTGTTTCCATTGAAACTATACTTATTTAAGTGCTAAGGTCACAATTCTTCAATACCTGAGGTGGCACTTCAGAGACTTTGATGTCCCCATGCTAATGTCCTGAGGCAGACTGGTAGGTCCTCTTGGAAATCTAGAAACGCATATCCACATACTGTTTGGGAAATCTTTCTCTATTTTATAAGGGAGAATTGGCTGCTGATTTGACTCCTTGCATGTTAGGTATTTTGGACCTCATATATACACTTTTTTTTTTAAGAATTGCTTTTCCATTAAGAATGAATTGAGCATTTCCCATGAATGCTTTGTCTTTTGTCCCTTTTCCTTTACCTTGAGAAAAGCTCATCTTCTCGTCCTTGTTTACTCATAAGATGAAAAAGTATCTTTTCTTTCCTAGTCATACTGTATGAATCTACAATAAAAATGAGGCATAGAAGCCATCAGAGACATAGCTACAGGCAAGAAACAAAGTGGGCTTAGTGACCTTGATGTGCAAGCTATAGTTGTTATGGCAACAGGGAAGTGAAACCACTGTTGCTACAGCTCACAGAAATAAAGCAATCTCAGTCACTTAATGGACATTATTCTCTAGTAACTTAATTTTGATTTTGCTTCAAGCTAAACTACAAAATGAGTCAGCAAACCATCCGAAATACTTGATAGAAATATGAATGAGAGGGGTTTTCTTTTCAGTCCCTTTTCCTTGAGTCCCTCCAGTGATGTTGTCAGGAGCAGCCACCGAGGTTTTCCAGTCCTGGGTGACTTGGGGAACTAATTCCCAGCAGTTATTAGGAGCCACATTGTGACTCGAAGTGCAGCCTTGAGGCAGGAACAGTGGATGGTGCTGACCCCCTGGAAGAGCAAGAGGCAGTATGGCCTGGGGACACTACCTGTTCTTGTCCAAGAATGGTGATTTTCAGCTTGGAGTTATGAACAACAAATTATAATACTGTTGCCAACAATACTAGAAAAAATAGGTCTTTCCTCCCCTCCTCGTATTGACTTATTTGCTTGGTGGAAAATTAGGGAGGTGCCATGCTTTTATTCTTGTTTGACCAGAGCTTAGATCTGTCTAATCCTCTCAGATGTTTGGGGACAAGACAGGAGTATAATTAGACTCAGTGAAAAGTAATTAATTTTATTGGTGATTTTAATAGTTAAAAATAAAGATTCCCTTAAGAAATTCTAGCAAGCTGAATGTTGGGAAAATTTTTTTGGTGGATGAATTTTGTAAACCTTCAACAGGTTTAGGGATTCTAGCAGAATAGAAAAGTGTAAAACTTCAAGATTAGAACAAGTGTACAAATACTGATGCCAGTTTTCATTGAAAATGGCAAAAAAAATAAAGCCATGAAAAATAATCCCAGTAACATTCACGTAAACTGAATGCACACAGTGGGAAATGATTGCAGTCAAATTGCATTTTGCTGTGAAAATGAGTATCACCATATGTTTGGAATATTACTGTTTCTGAATTCTTTCATAGACTAAAGGCAAACAGAAGATAATCTTTCCCTAAAATAAATACACAGAACCCCCTATTACAGACACGCCACCAAATCCCATGGACATGTCACTGCAGGCTCTGGTGTCCTGTTCCGTGGTTGTGAATTAGTGAAGAATTTTCCAAAGGCTAATTGCAAACCCCTTTGGATTCCCAGTTAATTTCCAACAAGGCCAGATGTGAATTTGCAGTTCAGGCCTCTATATTGTTCCCGAAAAAGCAGTGGCATTAGCAGCTGAAAGCAGTCATTATGTGTTTGTTCCCACAGCAGCCTGATTGCTCATCAAGCGGAGCAGGATCTTCCACAGGCTGAGCTGGATCGCAGCGATATACATATGTATTTCTTCTCAAAAATGGACACAATCAGGCCATTCATGTATCCTGCCAAGATGCCTCTTGGTTTCAGATGCCTTGGGTGATTGCAGGGAAGATTTGATTCTGTCTCTGTATACGTTGGCATTTATCAGGATGGTCTCCACTGAAATCAGCAGTATTTGACTGAGATTGTAATCGATCCTGAGGATGCAATCTGGTCCTATGGAGGACATTAGGATTGATGTCCTCAAATTCACGTGGCTTTGAAAATGTGCCTGGCACATTTCTATGATGCTGGGCTTCAGAGATTAAGATGAGTGCTAGGACATGCTATTGTCCTCAGGCATTGCTGTTGGCTCAGCGGTACGGCACCGAGCAGAGGACTTTGGCTGCTTATCTGAGTTTCGTTAAGGTTGTCCTTCCAGGGAAGAGCTGTTGTGCAGAGTTGCTTTGCTGTAGCAGCTCTGTCACAGCTCCGCATTTGGCATGAACGTACTTCTGCCTCAGCCCTGAGTGAGCTGCCCAGGGTGGAGGAAGGTGCTGCTTTCCTCTCACCTGCCAGGGAGGATGCTCTGGGGCTGATCCACATACTGACCCTGAGAGCCAAGTGCTGGCATCCCCCTATGCTGGGTACCCAGTGGGCTGAGGAACTGGGTGGCCATGCAGCTCAAATCCATATAGAGTCAAGAGAATGTTTGAGAGGTGCCACAGTGACTATTTGAGAAGCTACTGTAATGTAGATAAAAAAGGGGACCAATAGTACCAATTTTTTTCAATATTGTAGATCTTATTTGATGTCACAGTTTGCAGAGCCTTTCTCTGGTGTGCTAAGGACTTTGTTAGAATCCAATGTAGGGACTTCAATCCCTCTCTGACTCCTCTGTATCATGCTGGTTTTTGGAGAAATCCACTTAGTGACATAAATTCCTAAGGCTCCTCATATCCAGTACTCTTTCATCTGCTTCTTTAAAACTCAGACCAGCTGATTGTTGGCAGGGCCTCCAGCAACTACATGTAATTAAAGTATTCATTTAAAAAAAAATTGATCATTAAATTAAATGGTTATTGAGAATGCTGTTGCTAAACAGCCAAGCAGATGATTAAGCAAAGCTTTGCATGAATATCCAGAATAGCAAAAGCTCCTTGACGTGAACTGCAGTAAATTCCTATTCACACTGGAGTTCTCATGTGTATCATCAGAAGGGGAAGAGCTGCAAGAGATCTGCCCTGTCAGAGTGTTGCTAAGTGGTAAACAAGTTTACACGGTGATGCCTCGGCATGACATATGCACAAGTTTTCATTGTCTCTAGAATTACATGTGGGAATAAGAGTCTGAAATGGCACATGAAGGTGTCAGTTGGGAAAGAAAAATAGGGTTTTTTTTTCTTTTTGAGGGAATGGAAAAGTATTTCAGCTAAACTCTTGACTTGCTGAATGTTCTGTTTAATTCTTTTCATCTTTGAAAAACCCTTTCCCTTTTACTTCCCTATGCATCCTTCAGCAAGATATCCCGAGCCAGTGTGTCTGTTTGTAGCAGGGATTTTTTTTTTTTTTCCTGATCAATGGCATCAGAACTGCTGCATTTGAAGTTTTATGGCATTCTCTGATTTACTGGGGTTTTTTTTTAATAATGTATTGTGCTTGAGACCTACCTTCGCGATTGAAATGTCACTTAGAGTCAATGTGGCCATTTCTTGGGAGGGCAGGAGCAAGAAAGGTCAAATTTCAAAAAAGAAAGAAGGAAAGAAACAAAGAACCAGTGATGTCCAACTGCTTGGGAAAAGTTGGAGGTGTCTGCGAGCACTTGTTCAAACATTCACAGCTTCCCATCACCTTTGCTACAGCATTGCCTTCTGTTGCAGTTAAAAGACACTAGAAATTTTTTCCTTACTGTTCCAAACATTGTCATGTATGGGTGGTACAGTTCTTTTTGTGCATGCTTATAATAAGAGATAGTTATTGCTTCAAAACCTTCCTCTAAATATAAAAGGAAAAAAAACCAACCCAAAAGGTAGCAAAAAAGGCTTGTCTTCCCACTGCTAGATAATGTGGGCGTAACAACCTCACAGATCCAAGCTGGGAAGGGAAGCCTACGGAAGTGGTGGAAGTTTATCCACCATTTTCTGCATCTGTTTGGATTTTGCAAGGTGCCTGGGTTTGTTCCTTGAGAAATGCAGTTGGATTGCAATAATTCAGTTTCCCTTTGGATATATTAGGGAGGCAGATACTAAAGCTTTGATGCTATAGATGAGATGTGAATCTGGTTAGAGAAACAGTTTGTGTTAGTAGTTTAGTACCTCACTGCTTTTGTTGGCATTGCTTTTTGCTGTGTAAGGTGCTAAAAAGGACAGCAGAGACAAATAGAGATTTAATTTTAAAACTGGAATTAGTCTTGAAGTAGTGGAAGAATGCATATAAATCAAGCTGGTAGCATTTTCTGATCATCAGTAACTGCCAACACTATTCTCTGCAATGTCAATTAATAGTGTCCTGTAAAAGACTCTTGGAGAAAGCTTGTGGCACTTGGGAGTAGTTCAACTGTCTTGTCTGTGTCATTTGACAGAAAGACTCTGGGTTATTTGACTTTTTTGCCAGGGCATTGGATTACAGGCAATGTGAAATATGAAAAAGGCATAAAGGAGTTCTTAATTATGTGATGCCTTTTATTAGAGAAAAAATATGCTTTTGTTGATCACCACTTCCTGGAAGCAGCATTTTGGGGAGTTCAATTTATTGATTTAATAATAAGCATGCTCTAGCCCCTGGGCTTCACCTCTGCCTGAAAGCATCTCTGGCTGGGGAGGGAGCTGTAGTCTATCTCTCTGCATCGCTCAGTCTAAGGCTTGAAATAGTCATGAGGGATGTCAGTGCATACAGCCCAAAGCTGAACTTGTTTCTCTCTGTTTGCAAATAAGTGTAAATTTTACAAGAGAAATTAATGAAAGGGAAGTATTCCTCCATATGCAAATAGAATAATAAAAGGAGGTAACACACAATGGAGAACTTGGATGTCCTGGGTTTCTGTAGAACTAGTAAAATTCACACTATAAACCATTTCCTGAGGAAAATGATGGGAAATTTTAAAGAAAGAGGGAAGGGGAAACTGCCTCCTGCTGCCTCCGGTAGGATGAGGATAGGGCAGCAGAACGTTTCTCCCTCCTCACAAAACATATGAACAGGATGTCCCTGAAAATATGTGGAAGGAAGGGATGATTCAGTTCTCTCCACTGCAGGTGTGATGCTTTGGCCAAGATACCTTGATTGTGCCTTACACCACACAAAGTCTCTGGGGTCTTCAAGAGGCTCAGATATTAACATCCTAATAATGTCGCAATTAGGATGTTAACCTAAACAACCCCAAAATTGCTGCCCTGCTTCAATACCCTCCCCTCAAGAGAGTGCTTGTTAGCCTCAGACCCTGGCTGCTTTGGAGAACTGTCCAGGGAAAAATGTTTGCAGCTTTGGCAACGTGTTAGCAGTGAGCAATCAATCAGCTCCACTTGCGTAAACACAGATAGAGAGCGATTGATCACTCACAGCTCTGCTAACGATTGTAGCACTAACAGACCCCAGGGCTTTAGGACTTTAAATGGCCTAAAAATTCATAGTTGCTATTGGGATCTGATCACCTTTCACCTTACTCAGAAAGTTAAAAAAAAAAAGAAAGAGTTTTTTGGTACTAGGATGCTTCTAAAAACAACCTTTAATGCAATCCATAAGCTCTCTCTGGTGAGTAACTTGCTGAGCGTGAAGGGGAGCTCCTGATACTGTTTTCATGTACTTCTGCAGCTATTCTGCTGCCTTCTTCTGCATCTGTGCCAAACCTGGTCTGGTGTTAGTGCTACAAAGAAGAGGAAAGAGCAGTTTTGTGTTTCTGTAACCGGTATTGGGTTTGACTGGGGAAGGAAATGTTAATGACAGTATGAAACGGCAGTCTGTGCTCTCTGATAGCTTGTGCATAGGGATTATCCCAGCTGTGCCAGGTTTATGCATAGCATGATTATGCTGGAAAGACTTTGCAAAATCCAAGAGAAATGTTCAGGGGGAAGGAACGTCTCTGGGAGATTTTATTTGAAGATCTGAAACCACAATCTGCCCAATTTCTTTCTTGCCTGGCCATCCTGTGAGGTGTTGGTGAGGTACTGAGCTGCAAGAGAAGGGAATATGCTCAGCTCCTTTCAGTGAGAAAAAAGACTGAAGTTTTCAAGGGAAACAAGTACATTAATATTGTTGTAACCAAGGCAGACAGCCGGTTTGTTGGCAACTTTTCGAACAGTTTTAATGTAGTGAAGTCTACTCTGTGTGGCAATAGCAATATGGAGATAAAGCAGCTTTATAGGGCTGCCTGTATCTTCCTGAACAAGATTACTTGCTTTTTAAATAGTTTCCAATACCTAAAATAAACTCACTGGATTGAAGACAAACTTCAAGTAAATCTCCCACCTTCTATTAAATTTCATTCTGAATTGAGCACCAGCTTGAAGCAGATACATCTTCACTGCACAGTAGTCTGGATAGTGTCTCTAATCTCTTCCTTCTCTAAATGCAAAGTATTTCCCTCTGTAGCTCGTGTATGGTCCTGCAGGATGGTACTCACCAAGCAAAATCCCACCTTCAGAAGGGCTCGTATGGTGAGTGGGCTGGAGCACCTCAGAGCTGAGAGCAGCAGGATTCCCCTGGGCATAGCCCAGGCTCTGCAGACACCTTCTCCCTATTGTTCTTTCTGCCCCTTCCCTACAAATTCCTGGTTCATTTTCCCTCATGGCTGTTTTGACTTGTCACCTCTTGTTAGCTGGTATTATTTTTCAGAATAAGCCCTTAAATTGCTTTTGCAGTGTGAATGTGTTGCTTGTTGGTTACAGATAAGCTGATACATCTTTTGCTAAGTTAAAAGAAAAATACACTTCAATGTTGCTTCAATTAACATGGTGTGGTAGCACTGATATCCCAATGACTAAGCACAGTCAGAGTTTAACTGATTTAATTTAAATTAAATGAATAGGATTACCCAGGGTAAATACAAGCCCTGTATCACTGTCCAATGCTTTATTGGTTTCAATGCAAAATGAGCTTATCAAAGATCTTACTAGCATCCAGACATTTTAACATCTTTAGGTCCTTTAATATTTTTGAAACAAACATATGAAGAATCACAGCTCCTGAAGAGTATCACAGCTCCTGCATGAAATGGGACTTCAATTCTACATACTCAAAGAGTGGTTTTGCCCTTCTTATCAAGGCTAGATAATGACTCATTCCTCCAAGATTACAATGCTACTCAGCCAGAGAAAAGGAGCAAAAGCCAGATCCAGAGGGCAAAGTGAAAATAAGAGCCTCTTCTGTATCTTGAATTAAGGCAGACATTTAGGAAACCGTTTTTGTTATGTTGCAAATGTTTTATGGCTCTGGACTTTTCCATGCAAAAGGTTTCATTGTGTTAACATTAGGGTTTTAATGTAAATCACCCTCAGAGCAGACTGTAAATATACACAGGGATGGAGTAAGAGGATGCACTGAAGGTAAGTACAGTTAAGCACCAAATATGTAAAAAATGCAATTGAGGTGATCAGCAGAATGCTGGAGAGAGGACTTGGCACATAGGGCTGGGAGGTACAGGGACCACTGATGTCCTCCTCTGTCACTATTTAGCTTTGTGCTGTTACATGAGTTTGGTTCCTTGGCTTTTTGGGTTTTGAAGCAGTGGTTGTCCACGTCTGAGAGATGGCAGCAGGCTGGCTTTGGCTTCTGTGTTGATTTGAAACATTTCTCAGACTGTGCTGTTTCAGATAAGACCTCACTGCTGAAGCAGATCTCAGGACCTTCTACACAGAGAGACAATCTGCTTTTTCCTGCTGCAACAGCTGTTTTTGTAGGAGATGCTTCCTCTCCTTGTGCAACCTGTGTGTCTCTTTTTAAGAAAAGCCTGCCTCTACTGGGTGTTAACTTGTGAGAGTTTGATGTCCTGATGGGACGAGGCACTGGGGTTTTCCTATGAGATAAACCAGTGAAGATCAACAGTCAGTGTGTGTGATGGAGGACACACAGAAGCTGAACTTGCTGTCTTTAGAAACAGCTAGCACCTTATCTCAGCCAGCATTGCACAGGGAGAGAATAGTTACACCACTGAATTGGGAAAAAGAAACCCTGGTGCAGATAATATTGAAGGTACTTTCTTTGTCACGCTTCACAGCACTCTTAACAGCACCTCCATTGTCCATACGTACATCTTCTCCTCGGCTGCTCTTCCCCATCAAGAAGTACTGTGTATGGCAAGAGTGAGGATGGCTTCTACTGGGACCAGCACTCCTCTGATGCAGTCCTGGAAGAAGAAAAGGGCAGCTATGACTTCATCGGGGAATCTCCCTGGATTTGGGGGGAACAAGAGACTCCCAATATTGCATGTGAGCTCTTACCACCTGAACCAGTTTGCCCTATGACAGCATTAAAAAGCAAGGTGGGCACTGCTCTCAACAGTCAATTTATCCCTTAATGATGGAGTGTGTGCATTGCTGGTGAAGTCCAAAAATCTGACAATTACAGTCATTCTTTAATTGTAACTTGAGTTGTACACTCGAAAGGTTAGTCTGGTGTTTTATGGCTGTCTACTTTATCTTTTAATTAAATGCCCATCAAACCTCTTTGATCTGAGGAACATGGGCTCATAAAATGCAAAGTCACTGCTCTGCCCAGGTAATACTCAGTAATCCAGATTGTCTCATCCTGCAGCATGGAGGTAATTTGAATTGAGTCTGCAGGTTGCTGTTTGGCTTCTGTCTCTACTGAACTTGTTGATTTGCATTCTGAGAGGATCTTCCAGGAGATAATGGGATTTGTGAAGAAAGTTGATTTTACCTTGTTATTCAGTGAGAGAATAACGTCATCTTCTGAACAAGAGGCAGTGCAGGATGGAAGATAGCAGGGAACAGAGGAGGCACAGCTGCTTAGCCTGACCAGCCCTGGATTGTTCCCTATTACAGAAATGCCATCACAGAATTTCTCTAAGTAATTCCCTGAGGATAGGAAATGAGAGAAAATAAACCCCAGTCCTAGGCTGCAAAAATGACGAACACAATCGGAGGAAATCATAAAAAAGCTTTGATTTCATGAGATAAAATTCAGATAGCTTTGGGTTTCTTTTGGGTGTATTTTCAGAGGATTTTGGACTCCTAGATCCGAATTTAAAGCTTCTTCTGGCACCCTAAGAAGCAGGAATTTTATTTTTTCTTGGAATTAAGGGTTTTTCTTGTAATCACCCAAACTGAAAAGCTTAAGGACTCCAAATAACATAAGGTTCAGAATAAAATGGTTGCAAGAACCTATCACCCTAAGGCATCCTGTATCTGTTCAGTGGCATCCTGCCTCTTCTGGGCACCGTGACTCACTGCAGTGGTCCCTCGTTTGGATGCCCTGGGCTCTGTGTTAATGGACCTCACAAAGTTTTTGCTTGACCTTCCCTCCCATTAGATTTGGTGCTGTTTCACTGGCACGTGTGTGCCTGTTGCGTGCATCTGAGTGGGATGTTGCTGGGAAGCCCATGTACCCTGGAGGAATCCTAGGACCAAGCAAAGAGGCAGAAAGGAGGAATGGAATAACAAGAGTACATGCAGTAGGGTCCTGGACAGTGAGCAACAGGGCTGAGGAGCTCCCTGCAGCCATGGTCTTTGCCCCATCTGTCTCCTCCTTCCTCCTTCTCATGGCCAGATGTTTCCAACCCTGGCACTATGCTGCCTTCCCTCCTGGACTTTCTGCAGGCATATCTTTGACTGTGCTTCTAGCAGTTCCTAGGAAATATCTTCCCTTTCTCCTCACTCCTCATATCTTCCCAGCTTGACAGCCATTACATAAAAATGTGTATGAGACAGCAGAGCCCAAAAACAAGCTTAGGTAGTGACTATTTATACACATAAATATGTGAGTCTGTGTGCCAAGCTGTTCTACAGGAACATACTTATTTTTAAAAAGGAGCTGTCTTATTTACTTATTCCTTGGGATAACTTCACTCTCCATTAGAGCTCTGCATCCCCTGCCCAGTGGGGCCAGCTCTCTCCTGGAGGACTTCCTCCAAGGACCCTTCAACAGGACCACTTGAGAAACTAACAAACTTCAGTGCACATTATTTAACGTACATCACAGGTTAGTTTGTAGTGATGCTTCACACCTCCTCTGAGTGCTGACCCAGAAGTGTATGTAGAGCTACAGAAGAAGGTTGGCTTGATAAATGGCTGATCTGTTTATAAGGTTGCCCCATCGACTCCAACCATACAGCTTGTGTTGGCAATAACTACCATGGCTGACTTTTACTGCAGCATTATACACTATTTTTGTGCTGTTTGTAGCGTTCCCTTAGCGTTAAGCCTGATGTGTTTGTTTTAATCAAGTTCAGTGTCTTGACCACAAAGTAGATTAACAATCAGCTTTGTTCATCCTGAAACCACTGAGGTTTCCTGCAGGTCTTTTGTTCTCATTGATGTAAAGTTGCCACTGGATCTTCCTCAGCCTCCCAGAGGTAAAAATCACATTTTTTTTGTCCTCAAAATCTTCTGGGGTCTCTCCTCTCAGTCAATAGGGTAGGACAACAGTTGTCACTTTACATGAAGATCTGATTGACATTATTCACATAAGCAATTGCAAAGCATACTATACATAACAGTAAGTATACTTTAAATGTTAGTAAAAACACTTCATTACACTGGTTAATCTTGCAGTTAAATCATTCATATGTGATACTATACCCAGAGGCTGTCAAAGGTGAGCTATTTCCTTTTATCTTGAAAGCCAGATTATGAGTTCACTTGCATCTTAAAAGGACATAAGGTTCTAAAACATAATTTTTGTGTAGTTTAGAGATATTTCAAACTTGACTCACTCGAGATAATTGTTCTTATTTCTCCTTTAACAGGAACTCTGTGCCCCTTTGTGCATGAAAACAAACCACAGTGTAATTCTCAGATAAGGTCTTAACTGGCTTCTACCATACATAATGTTCTCGTGTGCATTTTATAGAAACTAACAACCTTTTTGATTAGGCACCAGAAAGCCTCATTGGTTTCTGTTTGTAGACTTTGATTAGTTACTAGGGGTAAAGATAAACATTTTGATTTATTCACCACTTCTAGCAAAAACATACTAATACTCCTCCCAATGAGAAATGGGAATAAAAGCAAAAGTTCTCCTGAAGTCTTAAAACTTGTAGCCAGTCCGGAAAAACAACCTAATTAATGTTCTCCCTGACCTTTCCCATCTTTTCATTTCAGAGCAGCAAAACTGAGTGCTGAAGAGCTTTATGGCAGCAGGGCATAAGTGTCCTTTGTGCTGTAGCTTTTCATTGGGAACTCAAATATTAAAAGCTGTTTGTGATTGCTTCTGGTATTTAATGTTAGAGTGACATCTATAATCACTTAAATATAAACTTTTAAGGTATTCTCTACCAAACTCCATGTACAGGTTTTGACCTGTCAATTAGCATCCTCGATGCAGCCACATGAAAAGTGTCCAGCATAAACAAAATCAATGTTATTGATTGCTAAAGGAAAGTTCACTTGAGAGATGCTTCACAAAGTCCTAAAACTCATGATTTCAGTACTAACCATTTCTATAGTAAGGGCTCTTTTTCAGCCTTGCACTGTATGATGTTACTATGATTTGAGCTAAACCCTATCAAGATAAGTGGGTTTAAACACCACCTGTGGTGGTTATGACAGCTGTAAGAGACAATGACCACCTGCTTCTGCCCCCACAAAAGGCAAAATGGGTCTTGTTTGGGATTTTGTAAGTCCAGAAATTGCACGGATGCTCTTTTGCAGAGTGGCTTATGAGTGGATTTGCAGACAGAGAAAGAGGCATTGGACCTAGAAAAGGTGTGTGTTGAGGAGAGCTCAGAAAGGGCTTTGGAGCCATGAGGTGGGAGAAGTTTTCAGTGGTATGACTCTTGTTTTTCTCTAAAAAAGCTAGACTTCATGTAGTTGTCACTTCAGTGGAGCTACCTGACCCATCAACTTCCCCTTACATAAAATAACTTCCAAAGGTCTGAATTGTGACTAATTACTCAGGTCAGAAGGACAAGCAGTATCAGTGGCCTCTGTTTCAGTATCTGCTCATCATGCTGCCTGCTCAATTGCCAAGGCCTCTGATCCTGTGGAAAGATATTAAAAACCAGGGAAGACAGCAAATGTCATCACATATTTTTCCATGCAGGTGAGGTAATACAGGACCTGGCTGCTGGTGCACACAAGGGAAGGCTCTGTATTGCACATACACCTGCAAATACAAGCACTGGAGCTGAGGAGACCTCGGGACAGGCTCTGAGAGAAAAGACCCACCTCCTACAGGGTCCTTTGTGGATCACTGCTCTCATCTCTTGGCTGAACTGATTTAAGTGTTTGGAGTTGGTAACCACGTTTGACTTTAAAAGATCATGCTTTATAAAAGGACTGCTTTTTGGCATGAGTGTTACAACCATGATTCACTGCATAGGTTTTCTCAAATTCTTCTTTCATAAATGCTACCTCCACTAGCACAATTAAATGAGGTGTCCAGGGTAGGAAAAACAAAGCCCCTTTGATGACACTTGCCTTTATCCACAGGTGGCAGAAGGAGCCTTTTGACAACTTAGTATTTTTGATAACTTCCGTGCCTGACTTTGAGATGACCAAAGGAAGATGAGATGAGTATCAACCAACCAATAAACATATTGTACTGCTTCCAGTCTGCCCCCCAGCCCCATTTCTGGCATAGCTACTGTGGCTAAGGAGTTCTTTACATCAGTAACCTGTCCCCAGGAATAGGTACATCAGTTCTTTAGTGTATGGTCAACAGAGCCCTATCTAAGGGACAACTTACTTAGGATGGAGGTTTCTTTGCAGACTCTACTGGTTAAGAGTGGCTGGCCATCTTAAAAGGTTGGCTTATCATTGCAAACTATGAACACTTTATTTAGGAAAATCTGACAATTGTATACACTACTGATTTATAAATGAGCTGACCTCAGAGGAGGAGGGTGTTACATTTCTTTTTTGAAGCATCTTGATAAATGTCACGTAATTTAAAAGGCCATAAATCCCCAAAATCAGACTCTCCCTGAAAGGACTGAGTGGAAGGGGGAGCTCCCAGTCTCAGTTCCTCAGGAGCCAGCTAGATTCTGCATGAGCTTCACTATGAAAAATAACAAAATAACATAACTTCATTTGTATTTAAAAGATGCATTTTGGAACGAAGCCCAGAAAACCCCCAATCTCCCCTAGTAAAATGCTTGTCCACTTTTCACATATTCTGTGCTCCGTGAAAATGCTTGATTTTGTTGTTGTCGTTGTTTATCTTAATACTTTCTTTTCCTAATTAGGTCTGTACTATACAGCTTTCAGTCTGTCACGCTGTGAGGTGCAATTGAGATGGTGCGTGACACTGCAAAGGTGATGGCTGCAACAATCTGAGGTGGGTGCTGGAATCCCTTTAGAGGCTCTGCTCTGATTAGCAGCAGGGTTTAATCGCAATTACCTGACGTAGTGCCAACTGGGATTTGGCTTGGTCTATGAAGAACAGTCAGCATCATGTCAGAGAACTCAACTCTTCACACATGACCACATCCCTAATGAAGACCAGCCCTTTGGTGGGCATCTGTCATTAAATTCTCCATCCTTCTCTCCTGCTTTCTCTTACATGCTGTGTTGGACAAAATCAGGAGTATAGAAATTCATTTATTGATCTGGATTTTCTAAGGCTTAGGGCACTTGAGTTGTGCTGTGCTTAGTGAAAAGCTGAACTTAGGGTAAGAGGAAATGGGAAGGATGGATCAAGTTTTCAACAGGACTTCTCATTCCTCAGTCCCCAGCAGGTGAGGATGGGATCATTTCTTGTCCCCTGTTATTCTCAGGGGGAGCGTGTTCTGTCAAATACATAATTGCCTAAAAATGTGGGGATCCCTGTTGGCCTGGAGTGAGATATTTCTCTTCCATAGCCATAGCAGCCTGGATAGTGAGCTCGCAGCCCTACAAACTGTGGTGGCTGTTTGTTCACGGTGTTCCTCATCATCACAGAAAGTGACTCATTTCTAGTTGACATTAGGTGAGGTTTTTATCATTGAAATCTGTTGCTCTGAGATGTTGATGATGTCTCTCTGTGATTTTTAGAAAACAACTACACTGGCTTTCCAGAACCTTCCCCCTGCCTTGTTTTCTTTTGTTTCTGCATTTTATGTAGGCTTTCTGCTCCTAAATTCACCAGTCTGCTGGTTCAGGTTCGTAAAGTTACTTAGACATTGAAAAAAATCACTAAAAAAAGGTGCCTTTTAAAAATATTTCTACACTTCTGTCTTTTCCTTTAAGCTTTTAACTACTGTGTCCTGGTTTTTGCTAGGATAGAGTTAATATTCCTCTTAGTAGTTAGAATAGCTGTGTTTTAGTTTCAGTGTAGAACTTGTTATGGGGGGAATGTTGATAAAAATACTAATGTTATTAGCTGCTGCTGGAGCTCAAGGCTATCATGTTTGGCTGGTTCACAGCTACGTTAGGACTGGGAGGGAGAAGCACAGTGAATAGCAAAGCCCAGAACTGGCATTTGGATGTGCCAATGAAATATTCCACATCATATCATGTCATGTCAGTACATTAACCAGTGTTGACTGGAAATCTGGGGTATTCTCTCAGGGATCACTTGGGCTCTCGTTCTTCCAGGCTTTGGGTTTGGGGACAGTCTCTGCTCTGGGATCATTGGCTGGCACAAGCTGGGCATTGGTCCGTGGGCGTTGAGTAACTGCACTGTGCATCACTCATTTGTATATTCTGTTACAATTTTATTTTAATTAGTAAATATTTTTTATCTCAACCCGTGAGTTTCCTTGCCCTTTTCTTTCCAGTTCTCTCCCCCACTTCCTGGGGGAGGGGAGTGACAGAGCAGGCTGTGGTTGGCTGCAAGGTGCAAGCCAAAAGGGTGAATCCACCCAAACTACCACATACTGTTAAACATTTGGCCTTTAAATTGGATTTTTCAAACCAGATTGAGCTCAGATGTAGCCTTTGTATTATCTAAAGCCTGTGCCCCAAATTTTGGCAAATCAATCATTGCTATTCCTGCTTTGGAGCTGTGGAACGGGCTGTCAACTGATATTAATCAATCTTTGTCATTGCCCATTTCCAGAAGTCATTAGCATGCTCAGCCTCACATTATATTCTCCAGCAGAAAAATAACATATTGTCAACTGTACTTTGTTATGAGTTACTACACAAGTGACCCTATTGATTGCACGTATGTAATAGAGGTCTGTATTTACTGAGAAGCTTCAAGTTTTCGTGTTTGCCTTTATTGTTTTTCCACTTTCTCTCCTTTTTTTTTTTTTAAATATTACTTTGTTTTTCTTAGCAGGGAAAACAGCTGTTTCCAAGGAAATGAAGATAGCTGAGGAGCTGGTACTAACATTGTAAGTAAATTAAGATATCAAGTACATTTGACTGCTGGAACACTAGGAAATGATTAATGACCCTTTAACACATTAAAAAAAGGTCTGCCAATGTATAGCTATTCCTGTTGTCATATAGTAACACTGTAAATTCCTATAAATGTGGCCACGGTGAAGTTGGCATGTGTAAAAATCTTTCTTCTCAGCTATCAAGGCTTTAAAGATTGATTTCTCTTGCTAGTTATTCCTCACGACGTTTGGCAAAGGCTGGCTGCAGGAAGACACTTCCTTTTTCTTTATTTCCCTTTTTTTTTTTTTTTTTTTTTTTTTTTTTCCAGAGAAGAACAATTCAGTTTAGAAAGGTCTTTGTACCATATTACTTGCCTGGCTTTATTTTTGTTTTTCTCTACGTGCTGAGGGAAAGAAGTGGTACATCCTCTGTGAGCTGATCCGTGCTGTTGGATGCCATGATCCGAATGTTGTGGACATCACCCCATGGTGCAGCCAGGAGTTGATCCTCATGGGAACTGTAGCCCCACCTCAGTAGCTCCGGCTCCTACAAAGCCACAGGGCTCCCACACCCACTCTCTCTGCCAAGACATTTAATAAAGAAAACCTTCACGGGCTCCTGAGCACAAAACCAATCCAGTTCTGATGACAGGTCTGAGACCTTAGAAGAAGGGGCTGCAGGATCCTTAGCAAGGACTGACAATTAATGTGTATTTCTTCACCAGCAGTTGAAAATGGAAACTTTAACAGTGTGGAAAACTAGAGCATTGCAGTAGCAAGAGCCCTTGGGGTCAGTGAATCCATCCCCTGCTGCCATAGGCACGCACACCATAAAACCCCTTTATAAATGAGACAGTCTTTATAGCAAAGCTACCTATTTGCAAAGCTGAATCAGAATTGTGTCCAGCTCAGGATGGCTATAAACATGTTCCTTATTTCCAGAGTAAATTAATTCTGGACAGTAATAACGATTTTTGCCCTTTGTAATAGGTTCTCAGTGTTTTCTCTTAGTCCTCATCATTGGCTGAGATCTCACATGCACTTGGGAAAACTATAAGCACTTGGTGTAGGCAATGGAGCACAAGTTAGATTTCCAGTGGATTTTTTTTTTCCCCAAAACTTCATTGAGTAAAAAAACCCTACCATACTTAATAAGTAGGTATCCTCACTCCCTTCCACTTCTAGATTGCCTTAAGGTGTAGCCTTAGGAAAAATACATTACAGACTCAAGTCCTGAGCTGATGAATGCTACTCTTATGGCAGTAAGTTCAAGATCTGAAGCAAACTCTTAAGAGTTATCACTAGCTGGAGACAGCAACTGGTAATGGGAAGTATTCCAGGACACTGCTGCTGAAAAACCCTTTCTAGCAGCTGAGGATCTGCAAACCCCCACAGCACTTGTTGTGACATCAAGACACTCTCAACTGGAAAAGAAAATACAATATTAGTCAGGGCTTCAACAGCCCTTCAATATGTCATAGGTTTTATTTGGACTAAATCTCAGGCAGGTCACTCTGCTGTATTCTCATCCAGAGCTGTATTTTGCTTTAACTGGTTTATTGGAAGAGTCAATCTCACTGCTATAATAAGAGTACTGGTAACTGTGGAAGGAATTTCTGCTTCTGACTGGTAGAAGAAGAAGAATGCAGAAGTTTTAAATCAGTTCACACAAGGACACCTTAAACTCTGCCCAATAAAAGCTCCACAACATAATTCATCTGTCTTTCCTGGGAAGTTTTATTATGAGTACTTAGTAGGCTATGTCAACACTGAAATGTCAAATTTCTTGGTCAAAAAAACTTGTGTCATCTTCTCTTATCTAGGTTTTATTTAGAAAAATGCATGCAGGAGTTTCTGACACACCAGATCCAGCCTGAGTCGGTGACAATAGCAGATAATTGCCAGCAAACCACTTAGTGTATTTTAATAATGTCTGAAGAGCTTCTCAAATCCTCAGCCACATTTCTCCCTAATGTAAACATTTTCAATATTTAATTTGGGTGATGCCAGGGAAGACTGCTGTCCTCTTCTTACCAGCTGAAAAATCACGAACAGGTCTACAAGTGCTGGGGCAAACAGCAGTAATGACCTGCCTTGACGGTGAGGGAGGACGGCTGTTGTGATCATCCACTGTCAGCTCCACTATCACAGTGAGAGGAGCACAAAGAGCTGGGTTTTGAATCCACTTTAGAGATTTTTTTTCCTGATATCTTTGTGCTGTAGCAAATGAGCTCCATCCTGTTTCAGCCGGCGTAAGCTGGTGTAGCTTCAGTGATTACGTATTTCATAGGCCATTGATTGAAGTGCTCTTACAGACCTTTCCCTTTCTGAATGAATGTTTATCCCCTGGAGGCTTCTTCAAAGGACCCAGGGACAAAGGTTTCAACTTAAGAAAACATTTGTGCAGGTCTGCATAGGCAGCCTTGCTCTGCACGGCAGGTAGGCGTGTACTTAAGCACGTTAGCGATTACGGCGTGAAAACACACAGGGTTATATACATGCCTGAGTGTGCAGCTGGATGGGGCCAGGCTGCTCTAAAATTGATTGGAAAATGGTGCAGGTGGTCCATGTCTGTATCTTGGCACTTATTTTCTTTCTTTTTTTTTTTCCCTCTTCTGCTTATGCAGGTAATCCATTAAATAACAATACCAAAGAAAGGATCAGTATTGTGTCAGAAAAGCACCTTTTCCCTTGTGCCTTTATCAGTTTTTCTGTCTCCTCTGTGAGCATCGCTCCTTCCTCCTCCAGTGAGCTTCTAATGCCTTTCTGCTTGAATGCTATGGTTACTGCATTGCACCCACTGATTTCTAAAAATAAGTTTTTTAAATGGCCATTTCTGTCAGATATTAAGTGCTGTCCAAGGCAGGTCTGATAAATAGTGAAATAAAATCAGATCTGATCTATGTCCCTTCTGCAGAAGAAAGAGGTGATATTTGCAGCCATTTGAATGGTGTTGTGGAAGCACAGGGAGAGATCCTGCAGTGCAGGCAGCCTGATGGTACATGCTCCTGTGCCTTTGTCTGTCTGGAACTCCTCTCCATGGACTGTCCCATCGATTCCAGTTCCATTTCAGGAGCCTGGGAGGGAGGACAGTAGGTTGTGTGGACTGCACAGCAGCCATAACTGAGCCACCAAGGATCAACGTGCCTTGGTCAGTGTCCTTTGAGTGGGTGAAGCAGTGGATGACTTCAGGGATGGGATGTCTTCTCAAAGGTATAGCAGTATTACCAAGATCTTTACCCCCAGCAGAAATGCTGTCTTGTTCATGAGACCTCAAGGGATAATGGAGCACTAAATGTGTATCCTGAAAATTTACTCCCTATAGTCTATTGGAAACTGTGTGGAGGGAAGCCCTCCAGCCCCAGACACGTTATTGCCCATGATTACTGAGCTGGTTGTAGTTATTTCTAGGTAAAACATTAATTGTGATGGATTGATGTTTTTTTCTGCTTGGGATATGTGACTCTAAAGAACTAAATGTTAACAGAGCATTAATGAAATGCTGATTCCTGCCATTAACCAGTGCTTTAAAAGGGTTTAACAAGCCAGTGTGAAGCAAAGGGCTTTCATAATAGTGCAGTTTTCTATTTGTTATCTTTTTCATTATTCATTCACCTTGAGTTGTGGTTATATTTTTATTTTCCTTTTGTTTCTATTACCTTCACCTGTCTTTTTAATTTCTCTGCCTGGAGTGGACTATGCAGAACACCCATGTTTTGAGAATGATGAGAAATTGAAATGATTTGACTTCTTGGGATAAAATACCATGGGCATTGCTTTACAAGGAAGTGGGGAAAACTGGTTTTGTAGATTGCCCCTTCCTCCAGTTAAAAAAAATGAAAAAAATCACCTAACAGCGAGGGCCCCTTATGTGTTGAAGCACAAGAGGGCACTATTACGTTGAATTGAGTCGCACAAGGGTGAGATTAACATGGAGAGATTAACATGGAAACACTTTGTGGATTCATCTAGCCTCTTGGTGAAGAGGCATCGACTCAGGAAGCAGCAGGTTGAGTCCAGCTCCTACCTGGGCTGGGCAGTGGAAGAAGTAGCCAAGCTCATAAACCGTCGTCTTCTCCTGGTTCAGCCTCAGCTGCTTTATGACAGGGCTGATCCAGGCATTTTGGAGCACAGGTCTTGCTCTGGGGTCTTGACAACCACCCTGACCCCCATGGGGGTCCATGGTGACTTACAGAACTCATCTGTCTGTCTCTGCCCACTGGGATTTCCAATCCTACCTTGGGTGCAGGGTTGCATTGGTGGCACTTGCCTGAAAGCTCATCAAAGCAGCTGCTTCATTATCTGCATGGGGGTTTAACAGGGCAAGAATGCCAATCCTTTATCAGATCCCTCCTCTGGCACAGCTAGGCGTGAGATGTCCCAGCTCCCACCCTATCTAATGGAGCTGATGGAGATTTTGTGCCACATAACATCACCCAGCATCTATGGGAACAAAACAGTCTCGTCCAACACAAGGACTTGACAGCCTTGTTCTGTGTCAGTAAAAGACAACCTCATTGTCAGTCAGTGCCTTTTATGAGGCAATAAAAGAGAAGAAGTTAAAAAAAAAAAGCATGGAAACAGCTATGAGTGTATAAAACTAAATGTGTTCTCCTAGGGAAAGGGGGGACGGGGAGGGGAACCTCTCCACAAAACAAGCAGCACATCCCCAGCAGGGTACCAGTAACCTGATCTATCACAGCCTGGTCCTGTTTTACCTCTGGCCTCTGAGGCTCCTTTGTCAGCCTGTTCTTTTCATGAATGACCCAAGAGTGTGGTTTATCTCTAACTTTTTCCCCTGTTTTCAAGAAAGCCTGATGTTAAAAGCAAAGGTTTTATGTGTAACCGTGGTGGCTAATCTTGAAACACGTATTACTGCATACACAAAGTAAGGGTTAAGTGTAGATGTGCAGAATTTATTTGTACCTGGAGGCTGGTTGCTTTTGTGCTCTCTAGTTTTCTGGTGGTTGTCTCATGCCTGGGAATGGACTTAAGCCACATACATGAGCATGATCCTCTGACCCCGAAATGGAGGCCACTAAAGAACTCATCAGCACTTCATACTGTCTCAGCCAAGCCTACCAGACTCAGCTGGTGCAAAGTCCTAGGAGATCCCACTGCAGGCTCAAAGCCTCAGGCACCATTTCTGGATGTACACAAAAGACCTTGTTTTAATAGGAATTAATTAGCAGTTTAAATACTTGCAGAGTAGGAAATCCCCCACAGGGTATACTCATTAAGGTTTCTTTACACATTACCTCCCAAGAGGATGCAGACTTTCCCTTACTTTCCTGCATCCCTTGCTGCTTCAGCAATAACTCCAGTAATTGTATTACAGCTGAAACGTACTGCAACTGCAACCATAAAATCTTTCCAGTACTCACCCGTTCCCCCGTGGTACAGAGGATTGTGATGGGCAATAATTTATCAAAAAATCTGAGGTTATAGTGTCACATATTCATGCCTGAGGTGCCTTTAGGCGACAACGAGGTGATAATGTCAGTGTAACCACACATCCTGTTTGCATTATTTATTGCTCTCATGAATGACAAATTTATATTTTAAAATGTCTGAGACATTTATCTGCTGTTCCTAAAAGCCAAATTATGAATGTGGCATAATCGTATCTCTAGGGCAGACATTCCCTTTTATTATTGGCATTTAATAAGAGAATGTGTAATTAAAGGAAAGTAATTAACCTATTTCTAGGAACCTTTGTATCTTGAATAAACAGGCAGCTAACGCAGCGGTAAGTGTGCTGCTGGGAGTCCTGTCTGCTGAAGCTGTCTTCTGAGGCGGTGGTCTGCATTACAACGAGGGAGAGGACTGCGTATGGATGTCTATAAAATGGTACCACAGCACTGCATTCTCTTTAGGAGTTTTAATTTTGGAGACACTTTGCAAAGGAGTTATTTCTCTTCCCGTGGGGTGACCAAATAGTTGGGGCAGAGGCTGAACGGCACAGGAATCCCATTGAGATTTCCCTGTCTAGTGACAATCACCAAAGACTCAAGGTGGCCAACTCGTAGAAGCAGTTAAGGAGTTAAGTAATGCTGAGTTATCCCATCAACAAAGATCAGATGTCGGCTCTGATCTGACATGGGTGCTCTGTGTGGTGTGTGACTCTCCTGTGCCCCACTTGCTGCAGTGTGGGATGCTTTCCTGGAAGCTGCTTTGCTGTGCACTGCAGGAAAGGGCAATCACAAAAAAAAAAATCTTTTGAGTCCTCTGTCACTGTTCCAAGTTTCCCCTTTTTTGAAAAGTGTGGCTAGTTCCTATCATTAAAAAACACCTGAAAACAAAACCCTGGTAGACCATTTCATCTTTCAATAGCAGAACATATTGTGGAGGTTACAACTACATCCAGAAGGGCAACAGGCATGAGTTGCAGCAAAAGAAATTGCAAGGAGATATATGGAAAAACTTCTTCACAATGGAAGTGCTAAAAGCTAGAAAGAGAGACTGAGATCCTGAAGATACTCAGACATTCTGCATGATGCCCTGAGCAACCTGACCCACCTTTGAAGTGAACCCTGCTTGGATTAAGGGTTGGATCAGCAACCTCCAGTGATGCCTCCCAACTCAAACTACTCTGAATCTGGAAGCTGATCAGGTCCCTGACCACCTGAATCATAGAAAGCACTTGTCTGGCTGCCTGGGCAGCCCTGGGATGGGGACCGTGCTTCTGGGGAAGCCAAGGATGGAGAGCAGTGGCTGGGAGGCGTATGGCAGCTGTCCTGTGCCTGCCCCAAATACAAGTGTGTGCTGTGCTTTTGGTGCTGCCAGGCAGAGCAGCCTTTGGTGCAGTTTATCACAGGGATTTGAGGAAATGGCAGTCAACTGTGCAAATTATGAGGATGCTGGGAAGCTATTCTGACACCTGATGAACCGTTACTCTTCTGCTCTGAAAATGCTCTGTATCTGCTTATCCTTTGCAAAGCGACACCAGTACGAATGTGTCTGATTTTGTAAAGTGTGCTTTTTCCGCAGGCTTTCAAGCTGCTTTAGGCTGCCTAATTATGACAGCTGAGTCTCGGCTCCTGCTTTGCTGTCATCCTCAGCATTCATAACCATTGCCTGAGAAGTGCTGGGCAGTGGGAATCAAGCCCTGGTGCAGCTCCAGGTGATTGCCTTCCTCTCCCAGAGCCTCAGCACACGTGGCATGAATGTCACTATACAGTGATTGCCATCATCTGGTCCCTCCACTGGAGAGCCAGGCAGGTAAGGAAAGCAGTGCCTATCATTTAAATGAGGTGCTGGCTCATCTGAGATTCACAGTCCTGCCACAAGGTTAATTAAGTGAAATCTTCCATTCTTTTCTTTGGTATACTGACAGAAAGTTCAAGGAAAGGGAAACTGATATAAATGTACACTTCACAATTGTGCTACTATGCCTGGAAAATGTCAGCCCTAGAATAAACCTAGTGCAGATGCAGATAAAGTGGATTTGTTGATGAAGTGATTGTATGGACATCAGAAGGCTTGTCTGTGTGACAGAAGAGATTGAACACAAACCATTCCTCATGTAACCAGTTCTGCAAGGTGGAGAGGTGGCCATGGCAGGATGAAGGTGCCATAAAGGTCAAATAAATGGCTCTAACCATGCAGAGGTGTTGGTATCTGCTGAGGCTAATCTAAGCTGGGAGTTCATGGAGGGAGGTGATGTCCCAGCACCTCTCTTGGATGCTGGCCTCTGTGAGCTGAGCACGATTGAAGGGGCTGTCAGCTGGCTGGAGATTTGTATTTGCATAATGGTATGGAGCATGCATGCAAGTCCTGATATTATCTCTGGAGACAGCGTCAGAACTATTTGACACTTTATCAATTCATAACACATCAGCTTTCAAAATGCTCCACTTGAACCAGGAGCTTTGCATGTGAAACAGGGCAGTGCAATGCGCTCAGGATAGCTATCGTGGGCTTCAGCCATCAAACTGTGCCTGCATCCAGTCCCCTCAGTCCTGCAGTCTGGGCTATTTGGTTTGACTTTTCCTAAACCAAGGAATCACTGCAGCTTTCACACTACAATGTCTCATCCAGCACTGTCTCTCAAGACCTTCTCCACCTGCCACATTCGTCCAAATGTCCCCAAGTATGAACCTGAGCTGGTGGCTGGTGCTCCAGCACAGCTGCAGGAACAGCCTCCTGCCTTGCCGAGGAATAAAGAAGGGAGGAGATTCATTTTCTGCAGTGAGCTCACATTCTGAGAATGGGCTGTGGCAGCTCATTGCTAACATATGCAGGGCTAGACTATACACAGGCAGGCTGGGGGGCCACTGGGGATGCTGAGCCCTTTTGCCTGTACAAACAACAAAGCAGGAGAGGTTTACAGGGGGGTGACAATGGTGATTGCACCTCCTCATGCTGCTGAGAGATCAGACACCAGCCGGCCAGATGTTAACACCGAGGGGTTTGAAGCAGGCACGGTGCTTTGAAGTTTTTTCCTGAGCTCTGAGTGTATTTTTTTAAAGACTAAAATACACTCTGTGTGCTATGTTGTCATTGCAGTGTCCGGTCCTGCTGGAGGATGTGTCCCAGAATAGAAGGAATATTTTTTTGTTGTTGAGATTTAGTTTCTGAATGAGCAAAACTTCAAGCAGTTGCCATAAAACTTTTTCCTGAGTAATGTTCTTGTCCTTCTAGATTTGGGTGACTATCTGACACAGTCTATATTGGCTGAAGATTAAAGGCTAGAGGGAGTCTGTGGGTCTGGCTGTAGTTTCCTTCCCCCCTGTCCTGGCAAAACAAAGCAATGATAAATGTGACATCTCACCCTGTGCATTAAGTAGAGGAGCAGTTTGGGGACTCAGAGGTGGGCTGGGGGATGCTGGACTGGGCTGCTTCTGTAGCCAGGGCCAGGATGAGTCTGTCCTCCCTGGCTGCAATGCACGAGGGAAGGAGAGTGCGGTGAAAACTGCGGGATGCTGAGGGATCCTGGTGGAAAGACTGGCAAAGCACACTGAGGATTTCCTGGGAGGGACCATACAGTCTTTGGAAGGCTTTTAGAACATGTCCCTGCATTGGGAAAGTTGAGGTGTAACTGATCCTTGGGACAAGGGTGTGCTGGAGTCCAGAAACGCTCAGCTGAGGTCTTTCCCAGCCCTTTTGTCCCTGTGAATCTCCAACCATGATGTCCTCCCTCTTTCATGGTGTCTGAGTCTAAGCCCACAAAGAAACCCTGTTCTTCATGGTCTCAGACTCTGCTTTGCAGAGGTGTTACTAGGGTCACCCCTTCCACATTTTTATCTCCTGGTGCCAGCACTGCCACACTGAGCATTTGCTTCCTGCTCCTCCAGTCCTGCGGAAGGGCAGCTGGGGTGGAGGGATGCTGGGGATGTCAAAGGCTGTGAGCCTGTCCCAGGAGCCACTGTCCTCCACACTTGGCAGGTAGGCAGTGGTGAAGCCAGGAAAGTAGAGAAGATGGACGTGCAAAAAGCCAGACATGGTTTATGCCCAAAGGTCAGACAGAATCAATATGTTCCCTCAGAGTATATTGCATCTAATCAACGTTTTCTGGTGGAAATTTCTGATGCGCTTGAAACCTAAGGCTGGATTTATTTGCAAATGCCTAGTGAGTGATAAGCAGGTGATTTAGTACAACGTTTACTTTGCACTGGAAAAAGAAATATATTAAGGCTAGCTGATTTTTTTTTTAATCTGTGATGTTGGGAATGGTTACTGCCCAGCAGGTTGTGGCAAATCTACTTCTGGGCCATTTGTTGTGTGTTTTTTTGCTACTGGAAATGGCAAAAAATAACCACAGTTAATTAGAATTGGGGAGATGCCAGTTCTTGATTTGGAATAAAACCAAAAGTGCTGGCAATTTTTAGGAAAATCTTTTTCTTGCAAAACAATTGAGATTCACAAGTCACTAGATCACAAATCTAGTGGTGCTTACAGGAAAGAGTAATAAACCCCCTTAGCTAGCTGGGAAAAAAGTTTCTTTTTTAGTATGCTGTATTCAGCTCCTTCTAGATGAAGTAGAACAGATTTACCAGCAGTATGAAGTACCTTTCCTTGCTTTTATGCTGAACTGTGTATGCCATTGCAAACTGCTCTTTATTTAGTAAGCTAAAGAAAATTTCTGTGGCATGAAGAGTTTAGAGATCCCAGACTTTTATCTTGTCCTGGATCTGCTCAAAATATCCCACATGAAAAAATGAATCATTTTTAAAAAATCACTGCTATGCATAATAAAACCACTACAGAAATTGTTATTTATGCACAAATATGTAAAAATCAAACCACAGTCAAGAGGACACGTTTCAGCTGTTTAAAAGTGAAATGATTTGCTAACTCCCAGATGAAGGTGGTGAGCTAAAACAGAGCAGTTTGCACAAAATGTGTCAATATGGTCAAAACACCAGTTTTTGATGAAAAGAAAGAAGCAGAAACTCTACTGGGAAGCTTTCACCCGGCTCTGAAGCAGGGAGCTCAAGGCAGCTCTCACAGTGCCACCACCATTGGTGCATGCTTCACTCTGATCCGTCACACCAGGGAAAGCCAAGAAAAAATTATTAGTCCATCTCTTTCCCCCTGCAAGGTTGTTGGTTATAACTGGGAGGGACAGCCCAAAACTTCACCCTGGGGCCCCTCCTGGCTGGGAGCCCCTCTGCCGAGATGCCCTCCAGGGCTGATCTACTGCTGTGGCCTCGCCTGTGAGATCTGGCCCATTGGAGTGGTGGCATGCATGGGCCAGGAGGGACAGGGAATGGAACATCTCCTTTCCCTGTTCCTCTTCCTCCCACTGATTGCCTTGTGCCATCTGGCACTGAGCCCCACCTTTGCTTTACCAGCAAACTGGAGAATGTTGGGGGAGGAACACGTACCCAAAGGTGAGAATTGCACTTGACATCAGCTCTAAGGTTGAAAACAAAATATACACCTGCCCTGAGGATGGACTTTTTCCAGCTTGCTCTATAAAGCTTCTCCATGCTGCTGCAGAGAATCCCATCCACCCCACAACGGAGCGAAAACCGTGCATGCATCCTCCTGCTGAGCGGTATGGTCACTGGAGTCATTAGTGGCTGCCATGTCCCAGCCCCATCCACCAGCCCAGCGATGCTCAAACCCCCTGCAGCTGTCTCCTCAGGGTTTGCAGGGCTGCTCAGAGGGGCTTGTACCTGATGGTCCATCTGGGGTTTCTGGCAGGGGGGTGGAGAAAGGCTGAGCCCACCATGAGCTCCTAAAAGATGGGGAGAAGCTGAGTCCAGGGCCATGCTAGGGAGCAAGGTGTAGCCAATGTGCATGGTCCCTGTGGGGCAGCATGTGTCCCCATATGGCACAGCCACCCTGGGAAGCCCGATGGCTTGTCCTGCACCAACATTGCAGCAGCAAGGCTCCCCAGGGAACACTGGCCACACTGGGAGGACTCAGGTGTTTGATTTCCACCCGAATCCCAACACCTGCATGTGAGCCTCTGTCCTGACAGCCTCAGCGACAGCCTCCCGATGCCTTCGGGAGATACCCCTTGGTCTGGTGGGAGAAGCTCTCATCTTGGCAGGCCTTGAAGTGTGCCACTGCTCAATAAATCTAATTTGGTCCAAATTTACTGCAAGGCACCATCTCTTCAGAAAAGCCTGTTTACCTTCCTTCTGGCAGTAGCCCAGCAACACGACACGACGACTGCACAGAATTGCAAGTGCAGTGTATTAAATTATTGCTGCTCCTTCGACTGACATGCAGAATGGAAGTTATAACTGATTTGTTTTTCCATGGAAATCTATTGCATTTAAGTACATCTAATTGAGTAAATCTTATCTGTACACAGGGACTGCCTGTCCTATTGCCCCTCTGTCACTCTGGGATTGTATTCAGGTGCCTCATCATCTCCAGAGTATGTACCCTTATAGACCTGTGCCTGTATCCCAATTGCCACAAGTTTTCTGTGACCTTTTAATCCAATCTCCTTCTGGCTGTGCCTACCAAAAATAAAAAGGAAAAGCAGCTCCTCCAGCCTCCATTCTGAGCTCTCAGTTTTGCTGTGGGCCCCAGAAAACACAGCTTTATGTCTCTAATTTCAGCCAAGCACTAGTCGAATGAAAGCTTTTTGCACAGGGCATGGTCTCTTCTCCCAATTACCATGGTTGTTGGAGCTTTAAAGTTGATGTTTTTATGTTGTTGAAATACCAATTGATCATTAGAAATATTAATAATGACTGCTTGACTTTATAATTAGCCATGAATCTATATTGCATTCAGGAGCAATGAACACATTCCAAATAATCCATTTATATTTAAATAAATTGACATGCAATAGCTATCTTAATCAATCTAAATCTAATTCCTGTTTAGGAGCCTCTGCTTCATCACTTATAATTTTCCATAAGATAGCAGCAATTGGGTTTGGTGGACCACAGGTTTTGCTTGGGATCAGGAGCTCTGGAAGGGCCAAGTGGGAGAATAGGTGTTGGTCTGCTCCCCTTGCAGCTTACCCATCTGTTAGCTACAGGGAAATTCAGAATCGTGATACTGGGACTGTAGCATTGGTGGGACAGAGGTTTGTGTCTTCTGTCACCTGCATGAATTATTGGATATCTCCAACAGTTAATAAGATTCATTGAAAATGAGATCATTAAAAATTAGCTTTCATTTTTCCATCCGTAAAATTTTAAATTTTCTGCTAATACTTATAGTAGCTTGATTTAAGTTTATTGGTCACTTTATTGATTTACCAAGGTAAAGGCTCTCCTGGCTTATTGTCACACCTGATTGAATTCCAGGTAATAGGCATATGAAGGAGCAGATGAGGTGACTGCAGATAGCTGAAAACTTCAAGCTGAGTTTGTGCTACAGAATTGGGATCCTCTCAGTCCCAGGCAGATGAGTTTTGTGATTCAATCCTCCATCCATGAAGTGAAGGCTGTCATTCTCAGGATCTGGAAGCTTCCAATAATTTACCCATTTGGGGCAAATATTTGAATGTGTGTGAGCAAGGAACTGCATATCATGCCTGCTAAAAATGAGTTGTCAGATTTTATTGGGAGAAAGAATTGCATTTTTATGCCTGCTTGGACTGTAATACTTAGTTGTTCCTTGCTCATTTGTGTGGATATTGAAGAGAAGATGACTGTACTCTTTCTGCAGATGAGCAGACCAGTCAGCCAGTGGACATTCTGTGTGACATTGCTAAAGTCACATCAGCATTCAGGGAGAGAGGATCACAGTGGTGAGTTTTTCTTAATGGGGGCTTGGGTTATAGCAAAAGAGAGGTAGCCTTTTAATTGAGCACTCTCAAAACCTGAAGAAATTATTCCTCCCTAGAGGAGCAGAGTAGGTGTGAATAGCTCTGCAGTAAGCAAAGACTTTGAAACCCCACTGGGGAGTTCCCGAAGGTGATGAAAATACTGTTTTCAATTGTTTTGCAATATGTTTTTATCCCCATGAAGCTCCTATCAAAACAATTACACAAAAAAGCCCCATGTCTTGCTGCTGACAGATCTTATTTCTCACTGCTAAACCCCGCAGTGCTTGGGGCAGTTGGGTTGAGCTCATTGGTTCCACGTTGTGCTGAGTGTGCTGCACGTTGTGCTGGGTGTGTTGCACACTGTCCCCAGCCCCAGGTGGTCACCAAGAGACAGGCCAGAAAAAGGAAAGGGAAGAGAAATGGAGTGGCCAACATGCATATAGCTGGTAGGTCAGCACTGCCTGAGTCCTGGGTTAGTTGGGATGTCAGGAGACCTGGGGGACATTGCTTTACTAATTCTATTTGGCTGCAGAGGAGGTTTGTCTGGCTGCAGTGTCACAGCCAATGGCTCTTACATGGGGACACCCCACCAGATAGTTGGAGCTCTGTCCTTCCCCAAAACAAGGGAGGTGCCTTGCTGGGCAGTGCTCCCACCTCCCAGAGACCCTGTAGCATGAGCAGCACTGGAGTTGCCAGAAAGGAGCCAAAAGCCTGACAAACCTCAGCTGGGGCAAGGAGAGAGAGCCTGCATCAGGCTTTTTAATAGGGAGCTGTTAGGGGTTGCTGAACAAAAGGACTTGTCCTGCAACGGTACAGTAGGCAGGGAGAGATTTGGTTTATTTGCCTGTTTTTCAGCCAGGTCTGATGGGGTTTTTGTCCCCACTCTGAAAGTTTCTTTATTCTCATTTGTGCTTCCACAAAACAGCTTTGGAGTTTCTGGGTTCCCGGAGTGTTTTTGTGTGCAAAGTGGAGAGGGGTCTGGATTGGGGCTGGGATGGGTTCACATCACATGCCAGAAAACTCCCCCCAGCCCCGTCCAGTGGACTTTAAACCTCCTGTAGCCCAGATCAACACCTAAATCACTGCAAGGTGCCACAGCAGGAGAGCAGAAAGGGCAAAGGGTGGCAATGGTTTTATACAGCTTTACAGGTAGAGGGAATTTCTTAGGTGAGAATGGCCATGTGATGTGAGGAGTGGAAAAACCCCCGTGGCTCTGGCAAATTTAACCCTGGCATGAGGGGATCCTAGCAATAATACATGTTTTATACAAGTTTCAATTGTTAGCTTTTCCCAGTCAGATTCTTTATCTGATGGGGTTTTGTTCACTAAAGCTGTTTGATGTTGCCTTTCATTTTCTCCAGTCATTCTTCCTTTTCAATGGTCTATTGTTGTCCATCCTTATTACCTGGAGTCATTTGGGTGACATCCATTTTTATTTCTTAAAAAAATTCCACTACCTTTGCGAAAAGATGGATGACATCCTATTTAAAGTCAACAGAAAGATCTCAATGAGCCCCAAACTGGACCTGAAATTATTGCTTCCTTTCAGGTTTCTCAATACGATATTTGCCTCCTAGCAACCACCATGTACAGGCAGCAATATCAAGCAATATTAAGCTCTTGCTTGTGTGCTGCAACTGGCATCCCAGTGTGTTCCACAGAGCCTTACAAAGCACCCCATGGTATCAACTCACTCCACTTGCTGTAGGTGTCATTTAGAGAGCAGCGTTACACGACGGTCTGAAAAGCAAAGTGCTGTCCTACAGAGGCTGTAATAGGAGGAGAGGGAGTGTTGCAGGCTAGAATAATACCCCAGGTGTGACAGAAGTACACAGTGGATGTCTGGGGACCACCTGTGGTTTTATTGCCTGGAGTATCCCAAATAGGTGGTGAAGCTTTGCCTCAGAGCTGCACGTTGTGCATTGGCTCATCCCTGGTGCAGTCATCCAGTCCTGCTCTTTGACAGCTAATTTGGTGCCTTTTTCTTCCTTTAATTACAGCAATTCATCACACTCTCTGCCATATCATCCTCTCTGATATACCAGGATGCTGAATGTCATTTGTTCAGGTAGGACAAGGTGAAGCTTGCCTGCTGGGAGCAGTGATTTTTCCTTAAGGACTTGGCAAATGATCTCAGGTGATGGAAGTCTTTGGGTTATTTTAGCTCCCTTCTGCTTTCCTTTCTCCTGTTTTTGCATGACTATTCCATAGGTTCAGTTCCTGACTACAAATTCCATCGGTCATGAGTCTGTTTGGGAAAACTCAAGATCTTTTCTTACCTTCAGCTGTATCAGGAGAGAGTTGTGTGTTGCTGAAGAACCAACAGCATTCATGCGGCTCCATCAGCAGGACATTTCAAACAGGTATTTGTGGTTCAGAACAGCTTGGCCTCAGCTCTTCTTTAAGAATCTCACAATAACAGACGTCTCACAGGGTTTGAATGAATAACCTCCATTCTAGCGTGTCCTATTCGAAAGTTGCCAGTGATCCTTCCTTGTTTGTTAGTCACTAATTTAAGATCCGAAGGACTTATTGCTCGTGATATTGGTGGGGTGATTCAAGGTTATTTAGTTGTGGTGTTTCATGAGAATCTCAGGTTTCATTAGAGGAGAGGAAAGACGTAAATATTTAGTGCACTAAACGATTGCAAAAAGAAAGCTGAACATAAAAAGCTGCAGGGCCAAAATTCAGTAGGCAAGTTAAGACTTTGCTGCCTTTAAAGCTGTGTTATAGTTACTGTTTTTGAATGTCATGATGTTTTTAATGAACTCCTGAATTTTTAGAGCCTGGAGCAATTCAACTGGGAAGAATTATAGTCTTAAGCTTCAGCCCACCTTTGGAATCTTCCCTGGTTTAGCCGAGAGGGAAGAGGATGCACTAGGGAGCTGCGTATGTATGTATCATTCTGTACACTGCTTACATATGTATACATATTAGCACATCCATTTTCCTTTAATTCTATGTGTCTTGCTAACTGGATGCTTTGCAAAGGTGACGTCTATAAGCCAAGAAGATAAAAAGTTTAAGAGTAATGGCACAAATATAATGTGCATTTTACTGGTTCAACAGTCATAGTATCTGGATCATATAAAAATAGCTATTTAACAACAACTGTTTCTCCCAGAGCAATTAAGAACCTATGAAAGTTGAAAGATGATGAGCATCATATAATTGGTTTGTGCAGAGTCTAATGAGACTATTTTCTCAGTAAATAGAATATTCTCTTTCTTGAGAATAGAAAGAATAACTGATGATAAATATTTATAAGTGACTCATCTTTCGCCTGTCATAGAGTCTTCATCAACAAACGACACTTCAAAAAAAAATATACTCACATTAGAAATTCAGCTTATTTAATACTGTTTAGTATTTGTACTGCAGCAGTGGCCAGAAGACCCAATCCAAGATCTCGTGCTTCCCATGCCAAATTGCTGGATGCTCAGATCAGGCTATAGTGAAAGTCCAGGTAACTTCAACAATGCCTTGGTGTCCAAACCCGTCATGAAAAGGCATCTGAATGTCTCCCTGTGCAATGCCCCGATGGCCATGGGAGCAGCATGAAGAGCACTTATCACCCATTGAGACCATTTCACCTGAGGATAACGGTCAACCAAGGCTTGAGAGCTGGACACTGCTCCTCACGGCTGCTCTAGGAGCAAATCCTGGAGTAACGCGTGGTGAAGCAACAGAAGCAACCTCAGGGTTATATATGGCTTTTCTTAGCTACTTGTGCAGCTATTTACTGGGCTTTATCATCAAAGTGGGTTGGACGTTACACAGCACGCATGGTTTGTATCAGGGCAGCGGGTAAGTGTGTGTACCTTGAGGAATGAGTCAGCTACAAGATGTCCTTCAGCAAGTAAAGTTTTTCTTCAAAGCTTTGCTCTTTCGACTGATTGTACACAAGTTTTAACAAAAGACACCCAAACAGTTTCCTCTGTCGACTGAAAAAAAAAAAATCCTCTTTGGGCTGCATGCCCAACCATCTACATTGTGACATGGAGCACAATATCCTTGGAGCTGCCATCCTTGATGAGCGAGCTGGGGGTCCCAGGCTCCAGGCACTGTCTCCCCACTCTGTTGCCTGCAAGCTACCCCATGGAAACGTCACATTTTGGGGGGTAATTTCAGAATCTAATGCTAAATAATGCATCCTTTAGTTGCTGCTTTATTTTATTTCTGCAACTCCAGTTAAGGTTCTCTATGTGAGTTTTGGGGGACACCTTTTCTGTAGTATTTCCAGTCACTACTGGAGTGACCACCTGAGAGCCCTTTTTGGCCATGGAGTGAGCTGTGCATATGCCCGCAACCTATTTTGTCAACATGGATTTTACAATGCACTCATGTAAGATCTCTTGGCCAGCTCAGTTGACATACTATAATAATGGTCTGACTACAAGTAAAAGAATGTGAAGACATATATTGATATTTCAATTACTTTTTAATTTTTTCTTGCTGCGATCCCTGTGCATGACTTGGGCACTAAAGTGTGAGTTGTATCTGATTCTGAGAACACATCATTTTGTCTGTTCGATGCGTATAATAGCTTATACTTCCATTCTTGGGTAATAGCCTCTGCTTTAAAGAGTGATCCTAAATTGTATTTACACAATAAATTAATGCTCACTTCTTATGGAGAAAACATTGCTCCACAGAATCTCTGTAAGTGCAGTTTTCTCTGCTCTTTTACCATGGTCTCAATGATGAATAAGTGCTCATGGGACACCGAAAATGCTTCTTGCAAGCATTTACTTTTACAGCTCTTTTATGGCTAGGATGTTGAGGAACTAACAGTTTGAAACAGAACCAGTGGTGGTTATAAGTACATCTCTTAATGTGGCTATATCTTCATTTTTTTCCAGGAAACCATGTGATGGCAGAACAGAGATTCCTGAAGAACCTCCTTTTGAAGGCAAAGGTGACCTCTTCTCAACAACATATCAATGGGTGTCATGTGGACATCTGCTGTGACTGCAAGGCCAGTTTCTTTATTTAAGGAGGAAGAATTCCTACTTGTCACCAGGGAAAATTTTAAATGCAGAGGAAGTGTATCACATAGTACAAAATACTACTGCGCTCTTTCCCGAGGCATATGCTTAGATAGGATTTTCTCTAAAGAAAACAAAGGGGGAACATTGCATGCCAGATGTCTTCTTAAACATACTTGCTAAACAAGGTCATGTTAATTCATCTGGGTTCAAAACAATTTCACTTACAGAATCAGGGATTATTATTGCACTGAGACTGAATAAAAGGTGCAGGTCTTAAAAGCAACAAATGTTGGGTTTTTTGTGTGATATTCTGAATAGAAATTATATTCTCTTCTTAAACGAAATCAGATGAAGTAAAGAACAATGAGTGCTGCTGATCTGTACCTCTGCTGAGACCAGGGACATAAGAGAGCAGAGAGTGAATGGTTTGTGGTTTAACCTCTGTCTACTCCATTGTTATGGTGAGGCTGGAATAGCAAATGCAGTTCTGCCTTCCACATCTTGGAAAGGATGTTGCAAAACTGGAAAGGATGCAGGAAAGAGCCATAGTAAAGATATGAGGATGGGAAAATGTGCCTTATGGTGTGAGATTTACAGAGCTCAATCTGTTTGGCTTATCAGAAAGGTTTCAGCCTAGATTTGATCACAGGGTATACCTATCTTCATGAGGAATAACTGTTATATAGGTACTATTCCATCTAGTGCCTAAAGGCATAGCAAGAACCAGTGTTTGATAGTTACACATAAATCTATTTATATTTTAAGTAGCACACACCTTTTCAGTGTTGACACGGTTAGCCATCAAGAAATGGAAACTTTTAGGTAGTAAATAGTCCATTTTGATGCCAAAAATCATGGCAATGAGTTTCTTGAAAGTATGGCAGTATGAGTTGGCAGCTAGTCCATCTCTGATGGAGCAACCAGATGTGGGTGTCCAGCTATAGGGGGGATGCCCCGTGCGAGGTCCCAGCGCTCAGCTGAGCCATCTGTGTGTCTGTCCACAGACCGCAGCCGTGTCCAGATGTGCAGCCGTGTCCAGATGTGCACCCAGTCTGGCTCTGCGCAGGCAGGGTTACAGCAGAGGGTGCTCTCAGCTCGCCTTGCCAAGCAGCCCAAAGCCCTCCCAGCTCCAGGATACGCAGAGGAGTTTCTACAAACTCTCCCAGGAGGAGCGAGCTGGATAATCCAGCCGTGCAGGCGTTTTGTGGTCAGGCTTGTGAAGGCTCTTACGCCTGTGAATTAAATCACTGCACAAATGCAAGGTCCCTGAGAGCTGTGGCTGCCCAGTTTTTTGGCTGGGAAGCTGGAGCAGGGCTGTGGATGCGATTCCCACCAAGGGTGGTTATGTAAATACCGCTCTCACGATAGTTAACTGACAGAATTAACTCAGCTGGGAGACAGAGGCAATATTCCTCTAATTTGTCCTCCACGGTCCTTTCCTTACCATACTGTTGGTAAAAGGGCATTCTTGTATCATAGCTCTGACAGGACTTTTAATCAAAATAATCCATTTTAGAATAATTTCTTATTTATGCTTCCCATTTCCCTTCCTCTCTCTCTCTTTTTATTTTTTCTTTTAACTTTGCTCACTGAAAAAGTAAAAAGGGCAAGGAGGAACATGGAAAAAAAATACACTACTCATTTCCCGGCTTTGTTTAAAAAAAAAAAAAAAAAAATTTGGAAAACTTTCAAAACCCCTGAAACACTGCTTGTGAAAGTTTCCCATTTCAAAATCAGGCCAGTATCTTGGCTTGGGGGAGAAGTCATCCAGCTCACTCCAGCCAGTTCTCATAGCCATTTTAAAAGACTCTGTTCATATTCAGGCTAAGGATGGATTATCAGCTCCTTCCTGAAAGAAGAAGGGGAGCAAGCTTGGATGACATGGCAAAGGAGCAAAGTAAATCACTGCTTATTTTCTCTTCCAGAGGACCCACCCCACAACATGGGGTTGGGGGATGGAGGAAGGAGAGAGGATACTTGCAACAGTCTCAGCTGTTGCAGAGCCTACAGAAAAAGATGATGGGCTGGATAGGGAGAGAAGTCCATCTGCCATAGCTGGGGTTTGGGAGGTCCTCTCTAACAGCACAAGGCTGCTGCATGGAGCGGCTGGAGTCCTCCAAGGGAGCAGTGCCATACACGTGCTCCTTGGCATTTAGAGATGCGGCATGCTGTTGTCTGTGGTTTGTTAGTCATTCTGGGTTCCCTGCCCCTCCAAATTTCATGGAAAGACTTGGTATTTACTCCCTGACATTTTATTTGCTATAGAATTGATCTTAAAATACAGTGGTTTATGTGCAAAATAGTGTTTATGTATAAAATACTATTGAAGCTCAGTTGGGTCCTGAGTTGACCTGTGCCTAGCCCTCAGATCTTTCAGCTTATTTGATCTGTCTCACAGTGTAGGACATGCTGCTCCCCCTCTCCCATACAGTACACAAAGTTTGCTTCCCAGTGCACATACCTAATTTGTAACTAATACTCTCATTGTGGCTACTTTAATAACAGTATAGATTTTTTTCTAAATGAGATGCACATGTGGCTCCTAAGACAGCATTTTTCTGTTTCAGATTAAGCATATTTTTTTTTCTAAGATGCCACACCATACATAATTTTCTATAATCTTTTCTATTGATTTCATTCTCAGCCTTCATCAAAACAGAGCTGGAGCAATCGAGGAACAGATTGTGACCTACCTTGTGGAGATGGAAAGGGCATGAGGAATCTACTTACACCATTATATTGACCTTCTGCTTTGTGGGTAATATCCTCGAATCAAAGGAATAGTGTTAGCTAAAAATACTGTTTCCAAGGGTGGGAGTCCTGCATATTTTCTCCTCTGCTAAGGCTCCTAGAAAGCATATCTGTCCCATGGGACACAGAGCTGCTAGGTGGTACCATCTCCTTCCAGGACAGGCTGGAAATTCAGAAGATGCCTGTGAAATTCTTGTAAGGCCACAGGTAATGAGTACAATAAGGGCAAGCCCAAATCTTGAAGGGGAGCAAAGTTATAACTCAACCAGCTGGAGCTGACAAAGGTCACTGGCTCAGCTCTAGAAAGACTGGTATGTTTTGATGTTTGTGGAATATCCTCATGTTTCTTACCAGGACACACTGCTGGGACGAGATCATGCCAGAGCAAGTTTATGATGCTGAGGCTTCTCCTGGGTTTGACTCTAGCAGAAAGACCTTGTGGTTTCCCTACATCTGGGGGAAATTAGTAAGTCCTGGAACACATGAAAATTAATAATAAAAATAAAAAGCTTTCCTTCCACCCCCCCATCACCTCCTCCCACTGACACGATTTAAAGATTTAAAATCAGTTTGTATCGTGGCCAGACAATGGGGTTCAGATTGTAGCGTTTCCATTTAGAACAAGGAAATTGAAGTAGAGCAATTAATCAATAACAATATGGGAAATGAAAGACTAAGTCACTTAAAGCTTGCATGCTTAGCTGGGTAAGGGGAATTTTAGAAAAATTCTGTCTTTTACTGCCCTATAAGTTTTATATTACCAACTTTCAAGTACAGAGAGAAGCAGTGCTTTGTGTTGCACTACTTCACCCAGCATTATGAACCCATTCATTTACAGGGAGCAGACACTTAATTATGAATAATCCCAAAGTGTTTCAGTGACCGTTGTACAAACTGTGCACTCAGGCCCATTTCATAGAGCCATGAAATGCCATCATCCCTCAGGTGAAACAAAGCAACTCTTCAGCAGCACAAAGGAAAGCTGCACAGCAATTTAGGAAAGGAAGTGAAGAATAATGGATTCATTTGAAACTGCAGGGGGATTTTAAGTATGCAGAATGCAATTACCAGAACTGGAGTTTATCCAGGACACTGGGGTTAAGACCCCATCTATTACAAAAGATGCCACAGCATTGCCAGCACCTTCCCCTCATTTCCTATGGGTTACTCACTGGGCTCTTGAGTACACACTGAAGAGGCCAGTCCTGTTTAGATTGTGAAAAATGATGGGACCTCCAGGCAAGGTGCAGAGGAAAAACTAGTGTTTCTCACTGACCAGAGCTTTCTCTTTGCACATGATGTGAAGGGGTTTGTATTGGAGAGGGCTCCTAGGTGTGTGACACCATCCAGAGCCATCAGACCAGGACAGCTGCAGGTCTGTATGGGGTAAGTGATGGGCTGCTGGAATAACAATGTGGTTTCACAGCCTAAATTGGGTCATCAGTACCTTAAGCCAAAAATGGACTGTTTCTTGCATAAGTTTATGCAAGTTAGACTGACTTCATTTAAATATATAAATACTTCTTAATTTGGATCAGAAATCCCACATTTCAATGGAGGCAACCAACCAAGGACAGTGTCTCTAAATTCTTGTCTCACAGAAGAAAGACTTAAACCTCATCTGCATGTCATCTGTTAGGAGCTCTCCCAGACTGTTTGAGGTTTCAGAGGGTTCCTTGACCTCCCAAGCCTGGCTCCTGCTAGGCCCTCCACTACCTCTCACTTGTACACATTGTCCTTCCCATTGTTTAATAACTTCATCTGAAAAATAACCTTTCCAAAATCCAAAAAAGAGCCCTTTCTCTTGGAGCATTTACACCCCAGCAGAAACAGAGAGAAAAATAATTTGCCACAAGCTGGTTTTCAAAGGAGTGAGAAGAAGGAGGAAGCAGAGAAGTAGAACCTGGTCCAGGCATAGATGTGTGGAGTGAGGAGTGGAGCAGGGTTTGCTCCACAGCATCGTGTCCCAGGGCTGCCCCTGCCTCCCCTCTTGCCACAGGGAAGCAAGTGACTTTGGTTCTGCAGGGGAGGAGGAGAGGCAGTATTTGTTCAGATATATGTATATTTTTCACTCCCAGAAAAACACTGGTTGCGAAACTTTGGGAGCAGCATTTTTAGCTTGGCACGAAAGCTCGAGTGTATCTGGAAAGATTTCAGATGATTTGTGAGATACAAAAGTCATCTTTCAACACTCCTGTTTCTTGGCGTTTAGCTGATTAAACTAAAAGTCAATAAGCCCTGCAACCTTTTGCCTAGAGATCCAGGTATTAGGTGTGCTCAGTGCTGGAAAATCCTGCCTGTCTTACATCCCCTCCATTTACTGTTGGGAGTGTTTAGGTCTTATTTGAATGTATGTAGTTAGATACCCGTAACTATGGTTATTCTCTCAAGGCTGGTGAGAGCAGACAAGTAAATCAAAGAAGTCACCATCATAGAAAATGCATAAGAGCCTGCTTGCCCATTCACAGGTGCTGGGCAAAAAATTACCAATTACTAGTGAAACCTCAATAAATAATGCTTCAGTCTTGTAACTGCAAATCTTCCTAATAGAATCTGGCTATTTCATGCCCTACCCCATAAATCAGTGCCCCCGATGAGTAGGCTCTGAATGGCTGGACAAAAATGATTAATCAAGATTAAATCAAAAGCAGCATGCTGCACGTGAAGGCAGTGTTAGCCAGGATGCATTCCTAGGAAAGAAATCACTTAAAAGTGGCTTATAAATCTGGGACATGGCTGAGGTTGATGTGAGGAAATGTGACTGGTATGGATTTTCAGATTTTATTGTGCATGGATATTGCATATGGCTAAGTCTTCTTGCTCCTGCAGACAACATCAGATTTCAGGCTACGTGTATCTTGTGGCTTCTTCTACCAAATGCAACAGGCAACGATGTTGGGTTGAAGGAGCAGCTTTCACACCCCTCCTGTGACAGCACTCAGCAGAGCAGCGTCTGATTTATGTCAGCAGAAATGCGGAGAGGACCACAAACAACAAGAAGAAACCTGGGGAGATCAGACACCACTTGTGACTTTACTGAGGAGATGAAGGACATGAAAAATCTGGAAAAATAAACATTGCTGGGATATAGTTTTACTCCCTTTTAGCTGACATTCTCCCTTGTGGTGTCTGACCAAACTGAGCACTGTGTGAATTTTCCAGCAGATCGGAAGTGTCGTTGTTCTGAGAGCTACTGCGCTGAGCATTGGCCCAACCATTGAGTGTCTGTCCTCTGTTTCTCTTGTTTTTGTTGACCGTTAATGAATTGTGACTTATTCTTCACAGACACTGATTGAGCTAAAGCTGTGTCTGTGACACAACCAGAAGCAATGCTCAGAAATACAGGAATATACATTTGCCAGCAGCAACAGGTAAACTACATATGCACCAGAGATTATCTGTTTACCTCATGTGAAATAATGCTGTATTAAAAATTCATCCTTAATATCCTCTCTTAAACTAGGCTAATATATTTTTTACACGTAACATTCCTGACTGGAATATTTTTCAGCTTATTTTCTCGAATTCTTCTCTAGGGGAGCAATGATTTACATAACATTAGGTCAAAAGCCTATTGAGGATATACTACATGGAAATTTTGTAAACCAGATTCATCCTCTGGCTGTGAAGGGGAATTAGGCTCAGTGCATGGCTTTACAAAGGCACCAAAAGCCAGACAATACCCAGAGGTTCTGCTTGCTACCAACAGTACCTGGCAGAAAATGTGAAGGCACTGAATAGTTAATAGATCCATCACTATGGTACATAAACCAGACATCTCCAGAGCAATATAAAGTCTCCCCAGAAGAATGGTAAGGTGGTTACTAAAAAGCAATTATGATTCATAAGCTCATAGAAGGGGCAGGGCTGGTGCTAAATGTCTCAGCACGGCAGAGTCACCTTTGATGTAGTGGCTGTACACCTACCACTCAGTAACAGAGCACGCCTTGTTATCCTCAATTCCTGCCTCTCAGCATGGATAAAAATTTCTATTTGGGATAATTTTTACATTTTAAATAGTGAATAATATACATTTTCTTGGAATTCTGCCTTTCATCAAAAGAGCAATAACCTTAACTTTATTAATAGCCTTCATCAGTCAGCAATCATGCTAAGAAGATTAATAGTAATAGCCATATTTTATTATTTTTATAGCAGGTTGTCAGGGAAATGAATGTTAGTTGCTGTGTCAAATGAAGGTCACCCTGACCACCACTTGTTCTAGGGAAACTGTAATGCAACTGGTGCTATAGCTCAACTTTAAGTCACACCATTAATGAGGAAGGGGCAAAAACAGCCTTGAAAATTCAGTGTACAAAAAAATCTGCAATGCCCAAACAAAATCAATAGCATGGTATGAAAAATGTAAAAAGGAAGTAAAATAGCTGATCTGCAGGCTCATTTAGAAATTCTTCATCCTGACCTGAAGTTTCAACTAAAGCAAATACAAGTTTTTCAGCTAAGCATGTTCATTTTTTATGAACTCCAACCTGACCGAAAATGGTCCAAATCATCTAATTCTGCCTCCTGGTTGTGTTACTCTTCTCTTCTCTCCACCCTGCCTGGTTTGGTTTGGGCTGTTCTGGACAGCCTGCAGCAGCAGGGTAGGACTTGTGGCATTGGGTTGTGGTGGCCTTGGTTAGACAGAGGAGAGTGCCATGGGCCATGAGAGTGCAGGGAACCTGTTTTTAAGGAACTCCACTGTTGTTTGAATCTTACTATTTCCCTTTTTTCATGACTTGTGGTGTATCCAGAGGCTCAGGAGTACGTTCCTTGAGCTGTAGCTGAAGAAAGAAAGAAGGTAGCTTTCCTTCCCTCTGTGCATGCAACTTTATGGACAGACTCTTGTGTTTTCTGTCTTAATTTGTTTTGAAAACGTGTATTTGCAGTCCAAGTGAACTGGGCTCCTCAGGTGAAGACAAGCTGCTTGAGTTGATTCCTCTTCAAAACCCACCAGTTGCACAAGATGCTGATAAGAAAAGGGGCCACAGGAGGTTTTCATGAGTGCTTAATGACCACATGTGTTCTCCAGCCTGATAAGTAGGCTTTAAATGGAGGAAGAAGCTAAAAAAACAAAAAGTAGTTGTGTGTGGTTCCCTCAATCTGAAGGAGCTGGCCTGTGGAGGACAGGACATATTCAGCTCTGCTTGCATTGTCTTCTTGGCAGGATGGTGAGTAAAGCCTGCTGGCTGGACAGCCCCTACTTTGTACCCCAGTGTTAGACCAGTTTGAATTTGTGTGAAGCCCAGTCTGGGATTAAATCAGGAAAGTTTGTGGTTGCCAGTTTTGGGTTGTGTTCCAAAAAACATGCCTTCTTTTGTCTTACCAAGTATGGCTTTGCCTATCCTACTGTGAACTAGCATTTTTATTATAGATGCTGTTGAATCATAGGCAATGGGTGGAGAGGAGAAGAAACAATGTAGTGGGTGTGCAAGAATAGAAATGATCCTTAAAATATGTTGGGGTGGAACGGCAAGCGTTAGAAGAGGATAGTAATTGTCTCTTTATCTGTAAGAGTTTTTCCCCACCCAGAGTCAGTCTTGAGAATCTTCCTGCATTTTCCAAAAATAAAGGCTCCCTTATATCCGAAACACTTCAGAGTAATTTAATCTCCTGTTTAACTCCTGGCTAATAATTTCATCTTTCATTTCCTCCTATTGTTTCCCCTGGCATGTGTCCCATCTATTATAAGCCCCAGATATCATAAAGTATTTTTTTAGATTTAGGAAGAGGGAAATAAGAGTCAGGTGGCTTGAAGTAAAGGTTTTTATAGCAGCACAAGTTCTGGAAGCATTGCACAGAGACTAGTACTAAAGAAACAGCTCCATGGGAGGAAACTGGAGTGAGGAGACAAAGCAGCCCTAGCTTTCTGTAGGAGCTGTGTTACTGCCAAGGCAAGGGTAACTGCTTCTGTTTAGAACTCCAATGCAAACTGGTGTTTTGCAGACAATAAGGAGAGATATGAGGTTTTCACAGGCACAAAGTAGCCACTAGATAAATACTCATGGGAGCAGAGCTTTTCTGAAAATCTCCATCTAATTACTGTACTGAAAAATTTGGCTGCAAAAGAGTGCATTTACAAAATTAAAATGTTTGTAAATATGGCTTTTGCTTCTGTGTCTGCATGCACAGTGACAGCAACTGCAGCGTCCGTCAGCTGGACTTGAGTATGTGTTTCCCAGCAGGGACTGGGCTCTGCTACATCATATCTAAAGATGCTGTGCTACTTCCACATCTTCCTTCTTTCCTCTGAAACAGCTCTAAGACTTTATCTTCCTTTTGTCTTATGAAGGTGGATAAGAAACCCCAAAATACCAGCAAAATCTGGGTTAGAAAGCTTGTCTGAGAGTGCTAAGTGTGATGTTGCACTTCTGCTGATGAAACCCTCTGGATATGTTTCTTTTCTTTCCTATACCCATACCACAAAGTTGTGCCTACCAGGATGCACCAAAGTGTGAGTGCTCTTTGGGTTCTTTAGACAGGGCAGGATGATAGGACTTCCTGGAGGACACATAAAATTGGTCCTACTGACAAAGCTACAGAGGAAGTGGGTGGAGGAAAGGGAGGTGTAGATACTGGGGGTTTATTTGCACTGGTGGTCCTTGTTCACTTCAGAAACAAAACATATATCATGAAGGAGATCGGATACTGCGTCACAAAATTGCTCCAGGAGTCCCAAATCATAAGAAAACCTCTACAGAGTAGACTTTGGAGCAGGAAATCTGGGTGCTGTCCCAGTCACTGTGGTTTTTCTCTTCTTGCTCTGAGGTGTAAAGGGTGCTTTATAATCTGTAATGCAAATAGTTGGCTTTGTTTTGATGTGCAGAACTCAGGGTTAATTAGAGAATATTCTTACAAGTCACAGCTTTTCATCAAATTCTTCATCTCCAGTAGTACCTCAGGGCCCTGAGCCAGAAGAAAGGCTGGTACTTTGCAGGCATCTCCTGCTGTTGTGGGCTTGAACATTATAAGAGCAACTCTGCTAGTGCCAGGGAGCCTGAAGTCACTCTTGAGGATATTTTTCACCGGTCACCTTACCTCCTGTACCAAACACAGCCCTGACAGGAACAGGAAGTCAGAAAATTTGCAGTTTGCTGTTTCTGAAGAATTTTTCATAGAAAGCTGTAGAAGGGCTGCTGGAGAGGAAAATTGAGGTTTAGAAAGGGAATACAGCAGTGGCTCTACCAGGACAGTCCAAGGTCCAACTTCATTTGAATGTGGGAGACTGATGCAGTGGTGAAGGCATCTGAAAAAGATGGAAGATGCCTCAGAGAGAGTTAGGAAATAAACAACCCATGATTTGAGTTTGCCATTAGCTAGTCCTGATGTGCATCTTTCTCTTGTCTCTGTCCAAAACATTGTCCAATGAATTCAAGTCTGTTGCAACTTGGTCTAAATGTATGTCTTCATACAGAACTACTGAGAGGATAAATCTTTATTTCTCCCTGAAGAATTATTAGGGCTAATAACAAAGGAGGTGTGATAGCTCTGTTCTACAGCACTTACGTGAACCTCTTTGAGGGATACAGGAACAAAGTTTCTTGTGGATTATGCTGTGATGACTGGCAGAGTAATGGTTCACCACACCAACGTGCTGTGTGTTGTTAATGACCTGTGTGTTTCCAGCAGCTCCATAGGACTTGAGCTCATTGTGCTCTTCAGGTGTAATCCTGAATCTCTGGAATCTTCTAGCACTTCCAGTGACTCTGGTGTGCTTAAGATTAGTGTGCAAGGACATAGGCATGGTCCTACAGGTGTTAGTTTTTTAAAACCTTACTGGTCTGGATTAATTGTTGTTCACCTGTAACTGTGTTTTGGATTTAATGAACAGTTATGATGATAACCAGGTTCTTACTCTTTATGGAAAGGCAGCACTTCATAAATACTGAAATGTGCTCTTTCTACGTCTGTGCTGGTTTCCTACAAACCTGGAAATGAAATTATGTGGCTGCTATCTTAGGATTGTAGCTATTGAATAGCTATTGCGAACAGATTCATCTGAAATACATAAATAAGGAAAGGAATTCCATATGGTCTGGAAAAACAAACAAATACCACACAAATGTGGCACAGTCTTTCTGAAGAGGAGGAAAGAGTGTGTTTGCTCTTTTCTTCTTGCAGTGTGATGATAATGCAGTGTTCCAATGACAGCCCTACTGTCTTCAGCTCTGTGCCAGCTCCTTGGCCTCCCAGAGTTTGCTCCACCAGATTCTCTACATGTTGTGTGCTGATGGCTCAGGTTCCATGAGTATCTTTGTGATATATACATCATTATGCATGACATCTTGCAAGGAGAAAATGGTTGTGATCTCTGTCTTGGGGCTGCAAGAGTTCAGTTTCCAAACAGGGCCATTATCTTAGTACCATCTAATGCGTGTAACAGTCCTAGTATCTCTGAACTCTGGCACAACACTTGTGAAATCAACTGGGTTTTTTTTTTTCTTTTGTATGGATATTCTCCCCTTGACCACAAGTGGAACATAAAAATCCAGAAAGAAATATATTGCTGATATTCAGCTGCAACAGCTAATCAGGGCTGCTTAGAGGATGTGAGACAGAGAGAGAAGATAACTGCAGGGCCTTTTAGAAACATCTTCTAGGATATTTCTTAGTCAGTTGTAAGTGGGATTAGACTATTTTAAATCCTATGTAAACCCTAAAGGAAGTTGATAAAGCTCATGAATTCAAAATGGGTGTTTGGGACCAAGCCCTATCACGTAGCTACTGGTGTAACCTAGTAGCAATAACATTGTTTTGAACTTTGCAGCAGGATTCACATTGGCTTTAGATGATGAAATTGATTCAATTATAAAATCTCTAGAAATGGCAAGTGTTTCCTGAAAGCATCACAGCCTCTACCCTTAACCCCTCCTCCTCAAGAGATACAGGAAGATTAGAGAGGACCAGGAGAAAGGAAGGCCTATCAAAGAAGCAGGTAGTAAAGGATATTTTTGGAGGGTAACTTAAAATGAAGCAAAAAGAAAGATAACAAGGTCTGCAGTGAGTATTTTCAGCATGGGAAGATTCATGGAGAAGGGTTTTTCTTTTTTGTTGGTGGTTTGTTTTTTCTTATCATCCAGTGGAAAGTCCTCAGGAGAGCTGTGAAAAACTAGCTCAATATCTTATAAAGAAAAATTGGTTGTTTTGCTGCAGAACTTGTGGAAAGGAAGCCTGCCAATAAGAAATTCCTGGAAATGTGGCAGACCAAAGGGAAAAGCTGTATAGTAAGGGAAGCAGCAAGAGTTGGTGGGTTGTCCCCAACTGGGGCTTCCTGAGGATCCTTGGGGGTGTGAAAAGATATGGATATGCTGGTCTGAAGTATCACTGAAGCTGTTATGTGGCTGTAAATCATCATGGGAGCTGTGCTGAACATGTAAAGATCCAGAAAGATGACCAAAAGTTGCTATTCTCTTCCCTTCCATCTCTTTTGTTTGTGGTCTATTATAAAGGAGGGGCTGACTAGAAGCAGCAAAGAGTTAAAAACCACAATAAAAACTCTAGGCAGATTAAACATTAAATTATTCTGACACTCACTATATTAAATAGTCAATTATTCACTAGTGGCACTGGAGAGAGCACACGAATTCTCTACATCAGAGCAAATGCAGTGATGCAGTCCAGGCTATTTTTAATAGTAAAGCTTTGGACACAGTGTGCTGGATCTGATGTATCTCACCACTACGTGCATCACTTACAGCTTTTATAAACAGCCATGCTTTTTCAGGAGCCAGACGTTAGGCAAGCACTTGGGCAGCACCACGGAGGAGTGACGTAGCACCACGGTAAACATTCGCAGAGATCCAAGTAGGGACTTGAGATGGCTAAACGTTTGGGAAAACAGATTATGTGGGAAGGAAGGGTTGTTACGGGACTTGGAGGGCTGTATCAGCTCTGCCAGCAATGTGTAAGAAGCAAATCCTCTTGAGCTTCCAAATTCCCAGAGTCCTCTCAAGGCCTTTGCCAATCAAAACAGGAGCAGGTTGCTGTGGAACGTTTTCAGCAAAGGGTAATGTATTTCTTCTGCTACTTGCAGCAACGTAGCAATAGGAAACTCCTGCAAATGTCAGGAGGCAACTGTACAAGGCAGGATGCTGCTTACACCTGTCGGTGTCAGCTGCGTGGAGATGAGTTGAACTGCAAAGTGCACAGACCCTTCCTCTCCTGCAAGATTGCTGCACTCAAACTGTGCATTCAGGAGCAGCTGTGTAATAATCCTGTGAGAGCTATAGAGGGAGTAATTTTTAATTTACTGTGTATTCTGGTATAAGTTGTCCTGGTTTTTAAGTACCTGTACCTCTTAGGTAACAGGAGTCCAGCTCAGAACCCACTTCCTTGCAGACCTTGCATTGCAAACAGCTTCTTGTAGCATTGCTAGAACAGTGTTGCTGGTGTGGGGATTTGAGGGTGTGCTATAATGGTTTAGGTTCTTTATTTCTCAACTTGTTGAGTTCTGGAGCTGCAATGCAATAGAACAATGAACTGTAAGGAACTAGTGACATTGATATGGGACCCCACGTATTTACCGCAGTGACCTGCTTTTTGGGAAGCCACCTGTTGTGGATCCTTGGAGGAGAGGAGCTGGCAGGTCCCGTAGGAAGGCAGTGCATCAAAAGAGGGAATTGTATTTTGTATATGCATGGGACATAACCACCTTGTGTTCCCCATATTACCTCTGTGAAGGCTGCAAATCCTTTCCAGGGTTTAGACAGACTAACAGGGTTTAGATAGTCTATCTCTGGGATAGATTTTTTTTTTGCTGGTTTGAGTACAGTGGTTGGTGTTGTGGTCTCATCTCTAAGTGACATCAGAAAATGGGCTGTCTAGCTGACTTCCAAAGTAATACTATTTAACAGCAGCAACAAGTGCACTGATAAACCACTGGAAAAATGCCCAAAAGGGCAATGTAGAAATGATGTTCAGAATCTGTTCCCAAGTGCTTTTGTCATCATCTGTTGCAAGCACTGCATACCCGCCCAACTGATGCAATTCCCATGGATGTCTTGGCAGTGCTTGACTTACATCCTACCCCAAGGGAGCTGACCTTTGCTTCACTAAAAGAGAAAAAAGTCCCTCTCATGATTCAGTGACCCTGTTCTAGTTTGACCATGTCCTTTCTGATGGCTTGCTGAGGTCATATATGTTGACTTACCATATTCCTGTGTAATAAAAATTGGCAAATCTCTTTGGAGAGAGCCTGTGACTTTGCACTTGCTGAGCAGCATCAGACTGCTGAGTTGTGCCTTTTGTTTTGACAGTTCATACGATGCTGTGACTTGTTTCCATAAGCTGGAGCAAAGACATGCAAGGCAAAGAGGTCAAAATAGAACAGGGAGAAGGTACTATCTGTCCCTAGAAGAGAGCCCATGTTCTTGAAGTATGTATCAGCAGCTGTAAGAGGAGTATATAACTGTTGGCTTACAAAATGTAAAGTTCAGAACTATGGAGAGAGAATAAACCAAATCATGAAAATACAGAAAGAGAAATAATGCAAAAACAAGTTGGAGAAAGGAGGAAGAAAATAGAGCTCAGGGAAGATGATGAAATAAAATAGTGAAGAGAATGATCAAAAGAATTTAAAAGTAGAAATTGGAAAGTGATGGTCTTTTTCCCATTGGATGCTCAGATTAAAAATAAAAACAAGGTGTTTGGAAATGAAGGTAATGAATGAAGCAGGGAACTGGGATGCCATCAGCAAAAGAAGGAAAGCTTTCAAAGAACCTTAGGACTGAATGAGAGAGATGGGAAAATTTGTTGCCTATATTGTTGGCAGCCTTTCTTGCCCCCATCTCATTCCTGCAGCATTGTGCTGCTCACTCAATCTGATGGTAGTGGAGTAAGGAGGGGGAAAAAAAATAAATTGAACTTTGGCTCTGCGTATTAGCACAGAAATCATCACTTCTGAAGTTTTCTTGATATTTCTTTTTCCCCAGCTGAAAGTTACAGACAACTTTAAATGGAAACAATTGAAATGTGATGTAGTTAAAACTTTTCACACACTGCTCCCTGAGTGGAGCACTACACAATGTCACAGTGGCATGCTTCGATCTTTTTCTTTCAAATATCTTTTTTTAAAGCATATATTGTGTGGGGAATCTCTACAAAAGACAAAATGAGAATGCTCTGCACCCTGTCATGGCTTTGTTTTGATACAAGGAAATAAGAGCTTGTACTAAGAGAACCCTGCTGATGCCACTACTGGCCTTAGTCCTCACAAACGGGTTTCTCCTCAGCTGACAATGCTGCTTGATGAATTGCATCAGAATTGGCACAGAAACCATTGCAAAAATGTTTCAAATATAGAGAATAAAATGGCTAATGTGGTAAGCTCAGAACACCTGAAGGAGTGCCTTGAATGACATGTGTGAACTGTCATGAGACCCCACCTGAAGTGCTGTGTCCAGTTCTGGGGTCCCCAATATCAGAAGGACATGGGCCTGTTAGAATGAGTCCAGAGGAGGCCATGAGGATGATCCAAGGGCTGGAGCACCTCTCCTATGAGGACAGGCTGAGAGAGTTGGGGCTGTTCAGCTTGAAGGAGAGAAGGCTCCAGGGAGACTTTCTAGCAGCCCTCAAGTACCTGAAGGGACTCCAGGAAGGCTGGAGAGAGATTTTTTTCAAGGGTAGGTAGTGACAGAACAAGGGGTAATAGCTTTAAACTGAAAGAGGGGAGATTTAGATTAAATGTTGGGAAGAAATTATTTGTTATGAGGGTGGTAAGACACCAGCCCAGGTTGCCCAGAGAAGCTGTGGATGCTCCTCCCTAGAAGTGTTCAAGGTCAGGTTGGATGAGGCTTTGAGCAACCTGGTCTAGTGGAATGTGTCCTTGCTCATGCCCAGGGGGTTGGATCATCTAGTTCCAAGGTTCCCTCCAAACCAAACTGTTCTGTGATAGCTACCTCTCTCATCCAGTAGCCTGTTTTAGTTTTAGAAGCCATATAAATATTTGCACATCTTAAGGCTTTACAAAATAAAAGCCTTTTGCTGTGGTGCTATGGAAAATGTGACAGTGTTTCCTAGGGATCCAGCTGGATGAGCAATCCTTAGGGCTGAGATCAGCGAGGGGATGGCAGCAGAGCCTGGCTGTGCTAAGGTGTCCGGATGCTGCAGCCTGTGCTGCCACAGCAAAGCTGCTGGTGCAGGGGGGCTGCTTCATCACTTATAGGGTGCTGTCACCTTGGTGTAGAATTGCCAAGTGAGAAAGAGGTCTTGCAGTCTCCCACAAAAGGAGCATGAGGGCAAAAGAGTGATAGAGCAGTGAGACAGCACAGAAGGCTCGTGGGAAAAGCAAGTGAGGAGTTTTCTGTCTGGATGTACACTGTGTCAACCTAACCAGCAGCAGCCCTTTTGAGAATGAATAAATCAAAGTACTGACTGTAACAGAGGTTCCAAGATCCCTTTTCTCTTAAATAAAGCTATTAATTCTTTAAATGAAAACCCCTGTTACAAAGACAATAAAGATTTTTGTTTGCGCTGCCTCTGGGATAACTACTGATGTATTGTACCTGGGATACAGCAAAGGACTTGTTTTGGGGGGAAAAAGTGCATAATGTGAGATGAACTGCAACAGTTTGGGTCTGCTCAAAACCTAGAGCACTCAAAAATTCAACATGTCCTCTGCTTACTTATATTCTCTGTTTTGATACTCATCCACAGCTCTGTTTCCTGTTGGTTTCATTTTGCCAAATGCAAAAGCTTTGCCATGGCAAAACTACCAGTGATGCTCTAGGACTGTTTAAAATGGATGATGGTTTTTTAGATGCTCTGAAAAGGTCATAAACTAAACCTGACTCTTTCTCCATATATTAAGCTCAGCTGCTGTTTCCCTTTCTGATCTAATCTGCAATAGGTGGTTGTCATATCCTGAATACTTCTCCACCTGGATCTCTCTGTGGTTTCTGTAAAAAGTCAAGCATTCTTACTGAAGAAATAAAATCTGCCCATAAATCTGGCATGCTGTTCATTACAGAAAGCTAAATCCTATATCATCCATTCCATGACAAAGTCTGAGTGGTTGCAGCAATGTACTGTCACAGATTGCATCTCCAGAATATAAGCACCACAAACTTTGCACTTTCTGGAATAAACACTACAGCTGAAATGTGAAAATGTTTCTGCAGACGCTGCGGTGTTACTGCAGTGGAAGAACAATACTGTGTTATTGATTCAGCTGAAATGCTTCTTGCAGAGCAAGCATCAAAGCAAGGCTGTTTTATCAGTTTACATACTTTAAGCTGAGAGTTTATTTCTTGTGTAATCCTTCTCGAGGTGCTCTGGTGGCTGAGCAGAACCATTGCCAGAAGCGTCTGCTTCCTGCTCTGCAAATGTAATTTCTGCTCCCTTCCCTCTGGTTTTGGGCTGACTTCTGTGGGTTCTCTATATGTGTTGTCGCTGAGCCTGAGAGAGGGCCTTTTTTTAGTGAAGAAAACATGAATTTGGATTTTTAAGGGATTCCTGACTTTAGACAAAAATGGCTGATTTACTCCTTTCAGATCTGTCTTGTCTTGCTATGAAAGTGTGCTGAAACAAGGGACAATTTTCTCCATGTGCAAAGGATCACACTGGGCCCAAAAACTACTGTATCTTTCTTGACTACAGGCCTGCTGCATTGCACTTCAGCCATCTGTTCATGGTCTTTACCAGCCGAGTCTGACTTTAGACAGTGTGCTTTAACGCAGGACTCCTGCACCACAATATCCCTAAGAAATCTCTTCTCCTGTTTCTACATTCTCCTCTCAACATTAAGATGGACATCTTGTAAAAATAATTTATACCTTGAACCAATGGTGAGGACTGTAAAAAGAAGCATATTAATTATTAACTCAACCTTTGCATGGACTCCAGCTCAGGGAGTCTTCCTTATGTGAATTTCCTGGGAGCTGCATACAAGACAAGGATGAAGCTGGTTTAGGATGTGGGTGAGGTGGGCTCATTGCTTTCAAGGATGAAGTATCTGCCTCAGGTGGGAAGTCTGTTGCGGTTCCTAGAAGAGCAGGCATTTTGTCAATAAAGGTTTTTCGCCTCTGCAAATATTCACAGGTCACTGAATAGCTGGATATTTCTGTTGTCTTGCTTACAGTAAAACCTGAGCAGTGTAGACTGAGTCATGCTTACAGAGATATGCTTGAGCACTGAGCCGTGTCCATCTTCTCTGGTCTCCTGCTCCCAAGACCAGACTGAGATTCCACTTGGAATCTCATTTTGGTTTACACACAATTAATGTGCTGGCTCCCAGGAAATAATGGTGCCCAAGCTAAGAAATGGTGTGGTGTCTGCTGTTACCTTTATTTCCTACTTGCATTGAAGCCCCCAGAGTTCAGTTGCCCCTCTGGCTCTGCTGATAATGCACTTGGCAGGTGAGAAGGGGTCTCCCCATTCTGCTCCTTGCACTGGGGGCTGTTTTCACCTCTGCTGTTGTTCTTCTCACCCCTACTGCCTCCTGCACTGTTTGTCCAAAATAAATGTGCTAACATCTATTTTCATTGTGCCGGATAAGCCCGTGTGGCAGTTTTGAGGAAAGAGAATGAGCGCAGCAATTCTTTTTTGGGACACTTTGTTCCCAAGTACAGGAAGTTGTAAAATTGCTGATAACGAGCTAGTTCATTCATAGCTGATGCCAGAAATGACTGCCTTCTGTCAAGGCACTGTGTCTTTGTGAAAAAGAGCTGAGGACTGAGAAAAGCAGGGAGTTGTCAGTTCTGATTCAGTTACAGTGGATGCTTTTTTTGCACTGAAGTCTGAATCTTTAACTGTTTCCCTCTGAGGAGGAGGTAGTCTTGGGCTGGGCTCTGCTCACTTTTTTAGTAATTAACAACACTCCTCCAGTGCCATTTCTCTGCTGTGGGTTCTACCAAACAGATGCCAAAGGTTATTTTCTGAGCTGTTGTAAATGGTCGACATTTCAGCTCATGTATTTTTGCTGAAGTGCTCTGAGAAATACTTTCTAAATGTATTTTGCAACATCACAGTAATTCTATACTTACTTCTCAAGATGCAAGAAGGTGTGTTAGTCCATGGAAGGAAACATTCCAAGGCTGAAACATGATTCTTGGCACTAAACAACCATGCTGATTTTATGGGTATAATTTAAATCAAACTAAGTTATGGGCAAGTGGCAGTATGTCTCTCATTTCAGCAAAAACTTGTTTTGTGTTTTTGCATTAAGTATAGAGAGACAAAGGTTAATTTTCTTGAAGAGCTTCCTATTTTGTTTATTTAACAGAATGTGGAAAACATGTTTCCCAGGATGTGGATTTTGGTATTAATTCTATTTTCCCAATTTTGATCCCACTACTCTATCTCTGGAACATCAGGAAATATGTCTTGACTTCAGGGAGGATAGTTCATGGCTGTTTCTGGTTACAAGAGTGTCTGGGAATCTAAACAATATTCCAGGACATACTGGAGCACAAATTACTTGCAACAAGGGCACACTGACCCAAACTTCTGTCTTTCGTTGCCACTTCTTTTTTTTGTGGGCATCTTTTAGGAGTGGCCTTGACTATGAAATTGCTGTCAGTTCATTCTCTGTCCATTTGGTTTGTGGCTCCCTCCTGAGACTTGCAGTGATGATCATAATTAAATTGGCTGGAAAACTTGCAAAAGGCAGATGATGCAAAGAAGTGGCCCTGCAAGGCAGGGTCTCCTTTCCAGGATCCTGTGTCCTCTCTCCTAAGGTATCAGCTAAAGTTGTATGGGAGCAGGAAGCACAGTGTACAATGTATAACCCTAAGTCTAAATGCTACTGATTTCCTATTCACCTATGTCTATTGATGGAAGAGGGCTTGGGGAACTTCAGAGCAAAATCATTCAGGACACTCATTCTGATGGTCTCCTTGCCTTCTTAGAAAGGTCCTGGCTAAGCCATGTGACAAGTGCATGTCATTGTGACTTTGCCTTTCAGCTTCTCCTCTCTATCTTTCTAATGTTAGTTTTGGATGGATGAGAGCTGTTCTTCAAGGCAGGGCAGATATCCAGAATAATGGGGTTTTTTCAGCGAGAGTGAAAAAAAAAAATATACATAGTCTTCCTAGAGAGTCTGAGGTTCTTGCTGCCTCAGATTTGCTGATGCAGCAGTTATATTTACCACGCTGCCTTAGGATTGACTAATGGCAGTGAAATTGTAATGGATACTTTGACTTGTTCCATGTTAATTTGGTAAACACAATTTATATAACTCTACCCAGGGTTGTGCTTAACAGGATATCATCTAGGAATTCAGTGTTTTTAGATCATAATATGTTGGTATCTTTGTTCTAAAGCTCATGTATTTAAGCATGAGGTTTAGAAGACATCACTTTTTAAACTAAAAATATCTGTGCCTCTTTGTGCTCTTGGGACTGAAGAATTAGAGGACTTCTTCAAAAGAAGTCGTGAAATTATCTTGGCTGTACTGAGGGGTCTGAAGCTGGGGTCTGGTCTAGTCCTCTCCTTTCCAGTGTTTTGCAATAGAATTGGATGCAGAACAGCCAGCCACTGAGGAAGAGGAAAATCTGCTGTCACTCTAGCAAGCTCTGAGAGACTCTGGGTCCTCCTACAAGCTCTTACTGGGTCCCTGAAGTTGGTTTACACTTCTAGACAGATATCCAGCTATGTTGCAAGAAGAGAATGGCTCTTTACCCTTAACAGTCCACACAGATAAGGATTGCTTGCTGCCAGAGAACCTGTTTTTCAGAGTCATGAAGTAAAGCCAACAGGATTGGTGACAAGGGCTTGCTGTTCCCAGGCAGGATTCATCCCAGGAGACCGTGGTGCACAGTAGTCAATGGCTCTGACACTGCCACAGCAGAATAACCACGAACTTGGAGTACTTCCTGGCCTGTGAGTAGTACAGAGATTTTTCTTTTTGTAACCTATGGCAATGGCTTTTGGGTGGAGTCATTAGGTGAAAGTAATTTAATGGTAAAATTTTACTAGTGTGTGTGCATGCTATACTCCGGTTGAGGAAGTGATATGATCCTTATTAATGCACAGGGAGTTGAAGCCCTCATAAATGCTTTGCATATGTTTTTAAAGGAATTAAATTGCAGGACTGGATTATTCTGTAGAGACTGTCTCTGCTCAGAAAACAAATCAGGATGTTATATATACTGTAGGTCTTGTCTACATTGGTTTTGTGCTTCTGCAGTGATATGCCTGTTGTGTTCTGGGCAGCTTTAGGTGTAAATCTCAGTACATATGCAGTGGAGTCATACACTTCTGTTGTTGCAGTTGCTGGGTTGTGCTGATATAAATTTAAACAGGATTTGTCCAAGTAAAATGAAAGTGTATGTATATCTAACCAAATTCCACCTTTGTTCTGTTCAACTCCAGTGATTTCAGCAAAGATGTGACTGTTACTAATACCAGGCTTTGGCTTTGCTGTGTGGGTCTGCAGGAGGTTTCAGCAAAGCAAGACTTGCCACTGCTCACTGCAGAATTTCTGTCACTGGGAAAAATTAGTGTATTCACACAGGGAAAGACATTCAGTTAGAAGTCGGTTGTTGTTTGTAGCGACTTTCAAAGCAGCGCAGTTGACAGAATTAACTGTCCCTTATTAATGGAATGTGAGTGTGAAGCTGCTGAAAGCAGCTGAAGAACCAGGAGAGCTGGGAAATCTGCAGCCCGTTGGTGGCACTAACGACACTGAGAAACATCTGTGCTGCCAGTCTCTCGATTCTGCTGGTTGTGCTTAATTATTTAGAGCAGAGCGAACATTTGAGTCTGTTTTCTTCCCTTCCTCCAAGAGTGGATGCATTAAAATTTTCCAGGTGATTTGCACAGATAAGGTAGTGATTCCAAGTGTGTTTCATGATGCAAGATATGCTTTTGGAGACTTTCAGATACTTAAGTGAAGAACACAAAGTGATTTTGCTATTTCATCAGTGTAAAATGCTGCCTGTGATCACTTTTAATGTAGATGTTAATCTCTTGAACTGCTTGAAAAAAAAAAGATCTTTCAAGTGAAGCATATTGGTGCATTAAAAATAAAGTACAGGTCAGCCAAAGTCACTGTGCAGGTTTGATGGCTACAGTAGAAACCAAGCTGGGGACAGTGTTGAACATAAGGACTTTTAAATTTTTTAAATTATTATTTTCAAGAAGGAAGCAAGCATGTAGGAAATGCTATCTTTTTCTGGTTATAACAACTCATATATATGTGTATAGGCTTTGTACAGCGGAAGCTAAAACTACTTGTTGTGCAATGAAACACATGATGAGTAATGAAATGCACACATCTCAAAGTAACTTAATATAATATTTTATGAAATGTTTACAATAAACCATATACAGATGCATATCATCCATTAGAGGGCAGGAGCCTCGGAGTTTTTAATCCCAGGTTGAATGTTTATTTTCTTTTTGCTTGGCACAAATCTTTTAAGTTTTCTGTTTAGTTATTGTCTCAGAGTCACTTTCTTCCCTGACACCAGTATTGTAAAGACTACTTAGTGGTAGTCTGTAAAGTTAATTAAGCCACAAAGGTTCAGATGTCAGGTACAACTGTTCATATGTTGTATATTTGAAACACATGCACCGGATAGGATTCTTCAGACAATTAACTGTACTGAAGCGTCATCAGTCACACAACTTTGCATGTCCCCTAGAATGGCACTTAGAGGTCAGTCTGCATTGCTCTAGAAAAGCACTAACCTGACCAAGTGACAAATGCAATCTGCTTAAAGTGAAGCATATGAGAAGAAATGTGATCGTGACTGGAAACAACAGCATAGAAGTGAAAGCTTTATACTCAATTGCTCTGATCACATGTTTGAGAAGAATCTGCTGTGGTTTCTCTGATGGTGTGCTCTCCTGCTCTTCAAAGCAGCTGTTCTGTGTCAACGTGCTCTAGACAGAGAATGTGACCAGTAGTTATTGTCTGGAGTTTGGGATGGAGAAATCCTCAGGGCAGTTGCATCTCCTCATTAAACATAAAGTACTGGTGCTCTTAACCTACTTCCCTGAAATCACCCATGTCCTAGGCTGGCTCTTCAATAGCTGATGAAGCTCCTCATGCAGTTATTGCCTATGTTTCAGCATTTTTACTGAACAAAATGCTGTTAGTTTGGAAAAATTAACACAGGACGACAATGAAATGGTGGCTCTAATTGTTTTGAGGGTCATGACAGCAGTCTTTCTTATTTGAAGGCCTAGTTCAGAGCTTGATGACACCAATAGTGTAATGCCATGAATGTATCCCCAACTTTGCTTATTGGTTTATAATAGTGTGCTGAATCTTAGATGGATGAGGAGCTGCAGCATCCCTTGGATTTGTTGATGTAATCAAACATGTGACTTTTTTTTTTTTACAAGGAAAAACCAAGTGAGGCTTTGTGTAACTGACTTTGAATATTGGAGGGAGTGTTACTGGCTGGAGTGTCTCCCTGAGATGTCAATGAGAGAAAACGGAACATACTTCATACAGAAACTATGGTGAGGAATAACCATGGAAACAGTATCATTTGAACCTGCCAGGTGCTGAAAACAGGCTCTTTCCCCTCCATTTTCCATTACTCCAGCTCCTGTGCAGTGGGAGGGAAGCAGGGAACCAGGCAGCAGGACAATTGTGGAGTATGAAGGAGCTCTGCGCTGTGAGGCAAGGGGAGAGCTCTGTGGCACTGCTGTTCCTTCTGCATCCAGGTTCTAGTCTGGGCCATGCCCAGTGGGTCACAGCCATTTTTCCAGCAGGAGAGAGGATGTGATTTTGCATGGCTCAGGGATGCTCACTACTATCCAACCTCGCAAGGATGGCTTGTCCAAAGCCTGTGGGAGTAAGTGCTAGAGGGGAAAAGAAACTCATTTGAATGTCCTAGGCTTTATTAGATGAGCAAGAGGGATTCAATTCCACATTTGCACAGTACTGCTACTAAAGTGTACTATCAGGAAACCTGAAGATCTCCTAACCCATTTGCTGGCAGAAGAGCTCTTGCCCCTCTGATTAGAGCAATGGAATGAGAGCTGCAATCAATTATAGAAGTGCCAAGGGTGATGAAAATTAGTTCCACTGGGGATTTGCCTTCAAATTTTCTTCTCCTCCTGAGGGAAGAGGAGGAGAATGGATCAGAGAAGGAGGAGATATTAATTTTACAGACAAGAAACAATAAAAAATGAAATAATGAAGGCACAGGTCTCCTCAGACGTAGGGGGCTGACCAGTTCTGTGGGAGATGGAAGGACATGTATAGGACTGAAGACTTTACAGTCATGAAGCTAGGAGAACTAAAGAATAAGAGGATACTTAAGAGGGTGGACACCAAAGTTGCATGGAAATGTCTTCAGGAAGGCATATAATTCAGGAGAAGAAAGCCTAAATTAGATTAGTTATAGAACCATTCAGGTCTCAGTCAAGTTACCAAGAGCAGATACTGGTGAGGTGGCTCAAGGTGCCACCACTGCAATATAAAACATGTAGCCAAAAGGAAGAGTAGTTCTGCTTGCCCAAACTCTTCTCTAAGCAATGAATGTAGTAAAACTTAGCTGTAGTTACTTGTTTTCCAGTTACAGTAGCTAATAAATTTTATGTTTGCGTATGGTATTAGGTACAAACTCTACTTTCTCCCCTCTGAATCTTCCATGCACACATAATTTTCTTCTATATCCAGAGAGTGAAGATTTTGGAAAGTTTTCTCTTAATGTCTAGAGATTCATTGGGCCTCTCTGTACAATTTAAGAGCTGGTGTTGTGCAAGGCAGTTTAACATATACAGTGTTAAGACAGCTCAAGTAGAAATGTTCTACTACATTTGTTCCAAATATCTGTAAGATACTAGCTTCAAAGTGCTTAAAAAGGGCAAGTGGCTGAATAGTGGGACCTGGGAAAGGTCTATAGGGACAGAAGTGAGAAAGACATGGAGGAAGAGAGAAGAGCTGTTAAAGACCTCAATTTCTCTGTTTAGAAGAAGACAAAATTCCAAGAGGAGATTGATCTTGAGTTGTTTTGTATTAGATTTTATTTCTGTTCCTTGATATCTATGCTCAGAATAAACAATTCTGTTTAAGTCTTTAGAGTGGTATTAGAAAATAAACATTTCAATTTGATTTGAAGCAGTTAAACAATGTGGTCACACTCGAAGACACTATATTAAAGTGCTGACAGATGTCCAGGTCTACTTTCCTCCATAATTAAAGCACTACTTGAATAAAACCTGAAAGGCTGTTGCCAGATCTCTTCTTTCAACTTTCTTTCATTACATTTGAGGTTCAGGTTTTGTATAAACCTTGACAGAAACTTGAGAACCATGGTAAAATCCAGACTATATTTGACAAATAGAAATGAGCATGACTAGGCAGATGTGGCCAAGTGCATGTTGGAGTTTTATGAGTCTTTGCAATGGAGGCTTCAGTCATCAGTTGTGGTGTTCTTTGAAAATTAGCTTCTTTCCACCTTTCAACCCCAAAATTAAGATGCTTATAATATAAAATGGAAATATTTTTATTTCTGTTACAATATTGCACCCAAATCTTTCAACACAAATATTTTATTTCTCATTCATCTGGTTCTTGCTCAAAAGTGTGAACTTTTTGCTACATTTTCTTCAGAACAGCAGTTTCAAAATAAAATCTCAATTATTTTGTTGTGGACGCTCATTCTGACTGCTTGGCTGAGATGATATGCTTTGTTCATGACCACATTTCACAAGATCACACAGAAATAAATCTATCTCCTCTACTGTGATTAGAATCTATCACACTTTTTCTGCTGTATGACCTTGTAGCAAGGTCTTATCTGCCAAAACTACGTTGTTTTGTGCCTGTTGTTTTTATATGAAATTCCTGACTGAGGTTTATTGACCCTTGCCTCAAGTTCCAGCTCTTTCAGGAGCAGGACTTCCATTTATTTGTAGTGCTCTAGCAGTGGAAGAGGTGGGACTGGAGAACAGTCTCTAAGCAGTTACTATGCTGTGTATTAAATTAGCTACTAAATTTTTTGCAGTGAGTGAAAGGTATTTGCAATGCTTCTTTCTGCAAGTGTGGATTAGGTACCTAATATACTCTCTGTTCCTTGGGGGACACGGGTGATGCGATATTCCTGGAAGGCAAGGCAATAATCACTGAAGTCAGATAGAAAACTTGCCCTTCTGTTCAGTGGATAGAACATGTGGATGACTTTGTGCTAAATTGAGGACACGAAACACAGCCAGAGTACTGTGGCAGAGGAGGAAAAGCAGCTGAGAACAAGTCTAGCCTTTTCCACTGATCTGAACAAAAAAAAAAAAAAAAAAAATTCAGGACAGGGTATTTGTGAACCACCTGAAGAACACAACTCTCCAATCTTCAAAACTGGGTTGGATTGGAGTCCTTGCTGTGATATTACACTAAGTCAGTGTGGGAAATCTACAGTATGTGCTTATCTCTGTGTAACCTGCTATTAAGACTGAAGAAAATATCTGCTTTTCTGAGGTGAAATTTTCTCTTGTCTGTCTCAAAAGGCTTAAGCACGATGTAGGGCTGGGTTGCATCCACCCTATCCTGGGCTGAACTGTGCTCTTAGGAAATGCCCCATAATTGTACTCAACCCACACTGGTTATTGTTCTGTAGCAGTCATGTGTGCCTATATTTTAGTTAAGCTGAGTGGATGCTGTAAGATCGATAAAAGCTGGCAGTTGCACACTTAACTGTGCTTTATTCCCCCTTGTATTTAGTGTTTGAGAACTTGGTTTGCTTGCTGTCAGATTATGCATCCACTACCTTGATAGGAGAGCTTACTATTTCTACTAGGAATTGTTGTGTTAGGGACTTATTTTTAATGTCTGCCCATTCTTAGTGCCATTAAAAAGAAGGGGCGTACTCTCTTCCTCCTTTTCATTCATTAAAACCTTGCTTCTAATTGTGGAAGGGTAGTTAGATCCTGACCAGGCTGGGGTTACTCCAATGTAACATCACCCTTACAGCTGAGTATCTGTATTAATATGTTTACTGCAGAACCATCCACAGGAATCCTAACAAATGAGACTCTATTTAAAAACTCTGATTCCTGACTATAAAGGGAACAAAACCAACTGTGGGTCAATAGAAATGCAAGAGAAATGTTGACTTATACATGGCATTAAGCAGGAGCAAATGTCTGGATTTGTCCTGCAGAGTGGTGTGGGTGCCCAGTTGAGGGAAAGGGATTTGCCAGCCTGATGGGGCTGAGAGCACGTGATGGGGACATGGGCCTTGGAAAGGGGCAGTGCTAACATCTGGAGCCCACAAATGGAAACCAGAGTGGGGGAAGAACTGAGTCTGGATGTGTTTTGATATCTTAATATTTGAGGTTATGGACTGGTGCTGGTAGGGAGCACCTGTAGACCACTGTGCAAGAAGTTGCTGTATTGGGCAATTAAACAAAATCTTAGCGTTTATTCCTGACATGTTTCAGTTAGACTGTACCTCATATTGTTATTTTGGAAATACTTTAATGCTAATCCATGCTTGATGTTGTTTTAAACTTAAAAATTGAAACCTTCAAAAAACCTCAAACCCCCCAGATAACTGATGGCAGTACGCTACATTATACATTAATTTACTCTTGTGTTAGGCATTTTAAATTTGCCTCACTGCAGTTTTATTTAGTTAACTCCTAGTGAGAGTGAATAAACAGATGGCCATACCCAAGCTTTCTACATGGGTTATCTTAGGCATAATTTTTTTCTCTGTTACTTGTAGTAACTTTGAAGTAATGCTGTAGGTACTGCAGCAAACAAATAGTGCATGCTTAGTTTCAGAGAAATGACATAAGTATGACAATATAAATAGAAAGCAGTTGGGGGAGGAAAAAGTTGCTGGTTCAAATGCTGAAAGCAGCATAGCTGAGACAATCTGGAGCTGAGCAGGGAGGCAAAGCCCAGCAGTTTACCTAGAACAGGGTTTGTAGGGCACAACTTCATGCCTTTTCTTTGGACCTAGGTTGGCCAGGCTAGGCTGAGCCTAACTCCCTGATCCAGAGGAATGCTTTAACTGCTGTGGGGCACACCACAGGCTGTTCTAGTAATCCTGTGTTCTTAGAGAAACAAACATACTGGAGACAGGCCAAATTCCAGCTATGCAAATGTCCTCTTAGGAAAGGGAACACCCACAGTAACTGTGTATTTAAATTCCCAATCTGAAAGCTCTGATACTACTCAAATTTTTTCTTTTTTCTTTTTTTTCCCCTCCCCTCCATTCTTTATTAACTTAAGCAGTCACCATGTTGCAAATGGAAGCTATTAAATCTTTGGGCAACTGGAGCATATAAGAGTGAAGTTTCCTCCCTTCCTGCCCCAGCTGCAGACAGAAAGCCAACTCATATTATAGTAGTATTTTCTAGGCTCCTGTGAGTGACTGAAATAATGCAAAGGGTTGAGTAACCCTGTCTGTGGAGTTGCTAGAGGAAGTATTGGGCAATTAGAGTGCCTCACTTTCTTCAAAATGATCATCTTTCTCTGTACAGACCTCCTGACACGCACGGAACAGTCTCAGCTTGAAATGTAGCAAGATTCTCCAGGCTTTCTCTTTCTGGGTGCATTGCTTTTGTCACTCATATATCATATTTTTGCTTGGCACCATGTGTTTTTTAAATTGCTACTAGTGCTTTGTGGGTGTCTGTTTGGAGTGCTGCTTTTAATTACTTTTTTTTTTTGTTAACTTATATCTGGATGGCAAACTTCAATTTTTGAGGTCAAACCAATTCTACTGGTCATGTTATGGAAGCTAATCAAAAAGAGTCTGGTTTGGAATTAAAACAAGAATTTGATACTGTGATTATGTTCTTGTTCAGAAACTTTTGCAACTTTCTTGATGACACTGGTCTGAATTTGTTTTACAGATGACTCAGGGCTTTGCTGCAAAACTTGTAAATTATCTAATTAGATTTGTACAAACTGTTCTTCTGGAATAGACTGGAGTCACTCGGCCTTTAGGGGGTTGTGCTGGTGAAGTGATTTACATTTCTGTTTTTAGGGCTTCAGATTAACAAAGCAATTGTGTGTGTGCTGAACTTGAGTGGATGTGGAAGTATTTTTCTGGGTGTTTTACTATGTGTTACAGTACTGCAACAGTAAGCTGCTAGCATCTTCTGTAAGCAATGGCAAGAAAGAGATGTTTCCATAGTGGGATTAATCATTTTTTATAATCTGGGGGTGTGAGATTTCTCTCTCCCTGCAGTTCCTGACTGAAGCAGGAGCCCAGACTGCCATTTGACATTAAATGCCTTGCATTTAGGTGGCTGAAGGTGGGGGGGATCCCTCTTTGGCTCTGTTGCTCCTGTGTGGAAGAAGGATTCCAATTGCAAAGGAAGAATGCTGCTCAACAGGATTAAGAAGGGTAGCATTAGGGCCTAAAGTGTCTTCTGGGCTGATTTTTTGAAAGCCATGGGGATAAACTTCTGGTGATTTAATAAGATAATGTTCTCTTTCTAAGCCCAGCTAGCTCCAGGTGAGCCTACTGAGGTCACCTTCCAGCTAGAAGATCTGTCTGTAGAAATGGAACTGTGCCCTGAAGTGCAGGGAAAGGATCGTTATGTTGAATAAATGTGTAATAAGTAGGACTCTGAGCCCTGTAAGTGACTCCACTCTTCTGTGTGAGCTGAGGGTAGAAGTTGAGCTAAGCTCTGCTCAGGGCAGGCACGCGTTTGGGAGGTAAACCAGTATGTAACCGTGATGGAGACTGAACACCAGTGCCCTTTGCTTTCCTTTACCACAGCGTGATGCAGTCTACGTGTAGTCTGCTGCTTCTGTGATTTAAAATCTGCTTCCTCCACCTCCCCTCCCTCCCCTCTGCTGTCAACTGTGGCGTTTTCCAGATCCCTTCCCAGGATTTAACTCGCATTCTGAGCCTGAGCAGTTCTGCCTCTCGGGCTTGTGTTAAAGCGTCTGCCTTGGGTGGGAGATGATATACAGTAGTCTTCTTTATTTACAGGAACGTCTCTTTAATGAGAAATGCCCTCTAAAATTTCCCCAAAGAATAGTCCAGCTGCTGCACTTACACATCCCATTCCCTGGGACACCCACGGAAAGGGCATATGGATTTCTCACTGCCCTGAGTGAAAAATGTTCCTGGTGAATGTAAATTTTCTCCTGAAGTTCATAGGTATATTGGGATCTATGGTCTTTTTGTGTGGTTTGGAGTGCTGCTCTGCTCTTTGCCTCTGAAAGAGGGGTTCAATTTATAGTTGTTCTCTGTGAAAAATGGTAATACGTGATTTATAACAGTATTCAGCCAACAACAATGATTTCCCAAGTGCTCTTTTAAGGAAGAAAAAAAAAAGTGCAGGAGGAGGCTCAAGCTGCCTGATCGATTTGGGACCATCTCCACCATGCCAAAAATCTCAAGCTGTGGGTACTTCAGGGAAGATCTGGGTTTGTTCTGCAAAATTTGACACTCCATAAACAGTGCAAGGAAAAGCTGCAGCACTTTATGCACCCTCCTGAAAGGGTTGAGCAGGCTGTGGGGTTTCCTTCCACCTTGTCCTTCCCTCCCCACCAAGCGCCTGTGAAATTCAGACCTGGATCACAGCATCTGTGCTCTGACTGGTGGTTTTGGTCCAGCCTTTGCTTGTGGAAGCAGTAGATCTTGCTTAGGTCAGACAAAAACAGGGGAAGAGCTAGCCCATGACACTTGGGCGTTCTGTGTTATATACTGTGACTTCAGGATGCATCTCCTCCTGCATTTGGATAAGCCCAGATGTTTTCTTATTTCCATGAGTGCTCTGGGGTAGCTTTGCTTCTGACTGCCAGATCAAATGGTTCGGGGCTTCTGGACACTGCCTGAAGCTGGGAAGAGATGTTGCCCATTGATATTTTGTTGTTGTAGTTCAGTAGTTTCCTTCATCTTGCATTTCTGATAAAATCTCTTTCCCTTTCCACTTAATCCCTTTCCCTTGGTGTCTGGGTTTGTGTCAAAATGAAAATGTATAGTTGCCCCTTACTCTCTCTCCTGCCTGCTCAGTTGATGCCAATACCTTGTCTGAGAGAAACAGACTCCTCAAGGTGAATAAATACTGCTCTAATAAAGGGGAAAAAAATATTTTGCTCTCCATGATGCCAAAGGGGTGTGCTTGCAACAGCAGCAGACGGTCGCTGCCTGGTTCTCTGCCAGGACCACCTTAGCCCAGCGTTTCCTAGGGGAGAGCTTTTGGCTTCAGTAATGTATTACTTGCAAAGATAAGGAATTGTGGCCTTTTTGCTACTGACTAGACATAGCAAGTTTTTCTTGTTAAGAATATTTCATTAAAATTTTATCCCTATGTGCTGCAAACTGCTCTTGTCATAACAGTGTCCAGATGTATCTTCAAAATTGTCTTTATCCCTTGGTTTTGATAACCTTCCTTGGCAATTCTCCCTCTGTGGTGAATGCTGTATTCATTATCATGAGGAGTTCTGCTTGAGTGACTGGGTCCCTCCTGGTGTTCTCATTTTTTATTTTTTTTATATTTTTTTTTTAGTGACAGGCTCAGTACACTAGGAAACACCAATTTATTTCATGTTGGCCAAGGCTTTAGGTTTATAGCTCTCTGGTTGGGGACCAAACAAGATAAAATAAAAACCACCCATTTTGCCTTATCTCAGTAGTGAAACACTGTCTGCAGGATCTGAATTAATCCTCTTGTTTCTGCTGGTTTAGCTGTTCATTATTCCCCCTGCCTCTTCTATTCAACACCTCCCAGCCTCTTGCACAGCAAAGCTCTTCTTTCCCATGCTTTGATTGAAACTTCCTCCCATTTCAGCTGTGCTTTACCAAGAGTACTTTGTCCTCAGCAGTAAAGATGCAGCTCCTCGATGGTGGCTTGCGAAGCCCATGCTGAGAATTCTTGTTTTCATACAATAACAGTCTTCCCAAGGAAGGCAGTTGGAAGGGCACGCACACGTCATCCGCGCTGTCTAAGGCGATGGCATCACTCGGGCTGGTATGATGTCCTTTGTGAATGCACCCTCTGGACCTATTTGCATTCATACATACAGTGGGAAATTGTAAGGACTTCATGAGAGCTAGAACCAATAAAGCTTCTCAGGAGGGAATTCCTGGGGGTCTATGTTGTTTCCAATTTGGGAGGTTTGTTGTTTTTTTTCTTTCCCATTGCTTGCAAATACTTTAACATCAAGCTTGATTTTATTTTTTTTATGTACTCTAGTGCCCCAGCCATAGATAAAACAAATGTTTAACCTTTATCAGAAAACTTTGTCCAGCATTTTTTTTTCTGTTTATAAAATCATAGAATTGTTCAGGTTGGAAAAGACCTTTATGATTATCAAGTCCAGTTGTTAACCTAGCTTTGCCAAGTCCACCACTAAACCATGTCCCTAAGCACCACATCTACACGTCTTTTAAATATCACCAGGGATGGTGACTCCATCACTTCCCTGGGCAGCGTGTTCCAATGCTTGACAACCCTTTTGATGAAAAAAAATTTCTCCTAATGATGTACAAATACCTATTAAAAGGGGTTTTTTCTTATCTTTCTCTTACCAGAATGTTTCATCAATGGTTGTTGTTGTTTCTGACCACTTGCTGCATCCTGTATGGGAGACTGTTTTGTATCAATGTATTGGTTTGAGTGACCTGGGTGCTGGCATCCCTCTGGTAGTGACAGAGCTGGACTTGTAACCATAATCTGCCTCAGTAGTGACATGTTAATTCCAGGGGAGTCCTTAAGGTGGGCAACTCTACCATCTTCCTGCTACCTCATATCTGTGGCTTGCAGGAGTACCGAGGGGAGCCGAGTTCAGCAAACAACATGCTTACTTTATCCTTGAGTATTTGGAAATATGTGGTTTCTGGCTGCTCATGTCCTGCTCCGCTTCTCTAATTAAGCCTTCCTCTTGTAAATCTATTTCTGATGCAAGTGTTACCCTCTTGCATGTGTTCTTGAATATTTTTCCATCATTAATTTTTAGTTTTATTCAATACCAGTCCTATCCCTGAAAATTCAATGCCTAAAGATGTGAAATAAGTGAGCACGAACACTTCAGTAGCGACTTAAAGCATAAATCTCTTAATTCACATCTGTTTCATCCTTCCTGACAAGAAAAGATGACATTAAAGGAAAAGAGTAGGTAGGAGTAGAATTAAGGAGTAGAATTACAGTTCTTGATTGCTTGATGCTCTGCAAATGCTGCAGGAACATGTATAAAATCCCACAGAAGATAAGAATTTCAGATCTTCCCAGATTTCATTGTTCTCCAGTCTGTCGTTTGCCATTTCAAATGAATCAGCATCCTGTTAATGATGCAGTCTTGTTCTCTTATTGCAAGAATTGCATCTGAGTTAAAATACAGTAGACTATGCAAATAGCAATGTTTCAGTCATGTCAGAAGAGAAAAATGGAAAGTGCTGCCTGTGTCAGACCAAGACTTGGCTGGAAACCTCTTCAGTGCTGCCTGTCCCTGCCTTTGGCTGTCCTGAGGACCAGACTGACCCTTTGTTTGAGTCCCTTAAGCACTGTTAATTCTGGCCTTGTTTTGTTCATTACAGAGCCTGCACTGTTGCTCTCAGCAAAGACTGGGTGATGTTGAAGGGGAAAAAGGGTGTATGTCTTGTAGGTTTTTAGAAAGATACTTTTTGATACATCCAATCCTATTAAAAAAAAATTAAATCTAAAAATAGCTCAAAAATAGCTGAAACACTGATTTCTTTTCTATCAAGTTCTTGTAGCCACTAGAAGAGAACTGTTGTGTTTACCTATTAGAGCACATTTGAGAATGGACTACCCTAAACTGTAGGCTTGCTTTCATTATGTGAAGTCATTTTCCTGTTTGTTGCAGTTTTTTTTAATTACAGTATAACCATGGCATGAAATTCTAATATTTATCCTGGTGTAAATGCTGCCATTGCTGTGAGACCAACATATCTCCTAACCTGAGGTAGACCTCCAAACATCTGGCATGGGAGAACCCTGATAGGCCCACACAGAAGCGGAGAGGCAAACTGGGAAGAGAAATCCTTGGGTTACCCAGGCTAATGGACTCTATTCTGCATGCCCTGCAAAATGGTAAACTCTGTGCATCCTTTTTTTTAAATGAAGAAAGAATCTGACCCTTTAATCCTCTTTCTAATTACCTTATACCTGTACCTTGCTTGATTTCGTCCTTAATGTAGCAAAGCTCTTTAAGCATATTAAAGTGTTTTTCTTAATCAGATCGTTGGGTTCTAATTCAAACACTCCCAGAGGCCCCTCTCCCCAGGATTGGACAGTGTTTCCACATTTCCAGACAGAAGCAAAACATAATTTCTTTTTTTTTCTCCCTTCTTGGCGTGCCTCACAGAAACCTCTGTCATCGGTGCTTGAAAGCATTTTGGCTCCTTTTCTCTAAGTATGTTGGCAATAAAGCTCGTCTAATATGTAGGTACAGTCAGGATAGACCTTCCAACAGGGCTCAGGAGCTACTGCTCACACTGCTGAGAGCGCTACAAGGCGAGCACCTGACATGCAACTGCGCCCCACTGCCCACCCTAATTGTTGGGGTGCTCCCCAGGGCTCTCCACATCCTCCTGGCTGCTATGAACTGACAGCGCCTTGTATATGGCCATCAAGCCATCCACATTTCACTCTCCTTTTTCATGGCAAATATCTCTGATTCTTCATGAATATTTGCTTTCGTTTTCATGCTACCTCAAAGCTTCTTCAGAAAGTTGATTTGCTGTTTTACCATCCAAAGTTTGGTTTCAAGCATCCTCTTAGAGATAATCATTACCTCTCTCCTGTTCTGCAGCACCTCTCTTTTTATGTGGTGCCAGGCTGGTTTTTAGTGGGTTTTGTGTGGTGCAGTTACTTCTCACTGCAGGCAAGCAAGTGCCAAGCATATTTAACCTGTTTCTGTCTGTGGGTATGATCCTCTCAGGCCTATGCCCTGCTTCGCCATCTCTCTGCCCATCCCTTTCCCTGGTCTCCTTCTCTAGATAATTTGCTGCTAAAACTTGCACCCATTCACACTCCAGAAATGAATCTCTGAAAGGATGTGCCAGACTCAAGGCATCTGAAAGCAGATGCTGTATTTCCTCTGCCAGGCAGTGTTTTCCCACATCTCCATGTCTGTCTTCTCTCCTGAGACTGCAGGGCAGAAATACTCTCTTCAGAAGTTTGTGTATTTCGGCCCTACAGGCATAATAAAGAGTAATATTTACTTTAATTTAATTAACTACTTGTATTCTCTTGGTTTGTTGCATTCTGCTCTGAAGATTTTGCATTGCTAGGCAGGTTGCTATTGCTGAACAACCCAATGGTACTGAAGAGCAAGCCCTAACCTTTTAAGAGGGATAATTCAGGCAACATTGAAGAACATACGATAAGCAGCATATCCCTTCTATGGTAAAGCTGGATAATTTATACCCCTATAGAACGTTCTCCGTGAGGGTCTGTGTGAATTAAAGGGAGCTTTATGGTTATGCTTAGGTTTTATAGAATTGTGTGGGTGTTGTCTATGTTTAAAATTTTATTGGTCATCTTCATTGTGGCAGAAAATTTAGTTTCCCTTTTATTAGTCTATAATGGTGACTGGTATATGTCACACTACTCCCAGTAAAAAACAAAACAAAACCAAAAAAAACCCAACTAAAAACGAAGTCTACTTTAAAGTTGGAGACTCTGCTGTATTTCATATTTCCACTGCCCCAAGGAAATATTTTTAAATTGCTTTACTGCTTTTGAAAAAAAGAAATGTTTTATCTGGATTTGGAACTAAAGTGGACTGTTGTATCCCTATTTCACATTAAAGAAGCTGAACTGTAAAGAAAAACTGCTTCTACTCTTATCACAAATCTGTGGCAGAGAGCCACAGGATATAAAGTGCAAATTAATGCGGAGAAAGTCTCCTTCTAATAAAAAGTGTGGAAACAATTCTTCTGCATTTTTATCCATACAACGGCCTGTGGGCACACAAGTTAACAAAGGTCTTCCCAAGGTAATTGACACAGGCCAAAAGAGCACACAGAGTGATGGCAGCATGTGAAAGTGCTCATGCCCAACATCTGAGAGATGTGGCGTGTCCCCAGATTTGCAGATTGCAGCTCCAGAGAGCAATTTTAATCTCTCCCTTGTATTCACTTTCCCTCTTTCACCTTGGACCTTGCTCCAGCTGGTGCTGTATTTGAGAGCAGAGCCTTGGCTAAAGGTCAGAGCTGGCTTGGTCCTTTACCTCCCCAATCATTGGCCTCTGGGTTGAAGGAAAGGGGTGGTGGTTTCTAGTTTGTCCCCTCTAGAGAGGAACAAGCACTTTGGCATCCATACAGCCTTGTTTTTTCTGTGTCTTTATGGTATTTAACCCGTCAGCTCTGCATCTCAGTTGGGACTTTGAGGTGTTACTATGATATTATCATAATCATTGCAGGCAAATGGGCAAAGGATTCAGGGCTCAGTAGATGTTTTCTCTTGGGTTTGGCCACCAGCATCTGCCCGCACGTGTTCTGTTGCCATAATCTTGTCTGAGCACATTGAAAGTGCTTGCCATTTACTTTTGGGATTCATCTAACACATCATTAAATTACTTCTGCAGGTTAATTGAAGAAGCTACATGAGTTTAGGTGTTGGGATGAGCTGAGTACTAATCCCCTCTGTGTGCTTTCAAAGCCCATCTCAAAATCAATAAGTATGCAGCTATTGTTCCCTTTTAAATAAATATTGCTCTAAAGGGCCTGGTCCTTGCTGGCACAGACAGCACTTCTTGGGCTGTTTTATGAAGGTATCTTTTGGAGGTGAATGCAAAAGGGCAAACCATAAACCAAAAGAAAATCACTTTTATAGAGTGAGTCAGATTAAAATTAAGCAGTTTGTGGAGGAAATGATGCCTGGTGTACTGTACTTTAATTAATCTATTTTAGGCTTGCATCACTAATTAATCTCTTTTATGGTTCACATTACTGCATGCAAGTGTGTATTTGTACTGTGATAGTTTGTCCTAACTGCTAGCATATCCTTGTAAAATAATAAGTAGTCATTCCTACCTGCAGTTGTTCTCTGTAAATTTCTAATCTTTCAGTGACTTACATGAAATGCAGAGTAGATGTGGTGGGAGACAGGAAACTCTGCATGATCAGCAATATCTCTGTTAAGAGCAGTTACTGGAGCTGCTGGTCTACTCACAGGTTGTGATCCAGTAACATCCTTGAGCAAAACACTTGCTTTTGGGAACTCTAAGTCTTTAAAAAACAGCTTTATCTCTGATGACTGCTATTTGCATAAGTTTTGTACGTGTACTGAGGCAAAGGATGTGTGATGGTTTTCACCATGGATGCAGACATCGTGATGCAAGTCTCCACGCTACACGAGTGAATGAGTCAGAATAGACACAGAAATGTCAGAACTGACTGTCCTGAATGTTGCTATGATAAAATCCATCTCCTGGCAGTCAAGTATTTGCACAGCCCTAGAAGGGTCCAGGGTTGGACAAAGTGCTTAAAGCTGATTGGTTTGCTGTGAAAACAAAACCCTTTGGAGTTCTCTCTTCAGCTCCAAATCTATTGAGTGTTTCTTCTTCCACTCCCAGCTGCAATATCTGATGTGAGGTACAGGACAGGACTTGGTCTTTAGGCACTGGAATAATCCAGCTTCCAAAAGTAAAGGCATCAATGGATCAGACATCACTTTAAGACTGCTTGTGGGAGGCAGCCTCCATCGTAGCAGATAAATGAGGCTGTGGCTGGCAGATTGTCGGATTAAAACACTCTGACACCCAGTATTTTATCAAGAGGGAAGGAATGAGATTGATGCACACATTGGTCTGGCTAATCTGAATGCAGAGGCGGTGTTTAACTGAGCAGTAGGAAAAAGGAGGCTTCCATATTTCTGAAAGGGTCTTAAAGAGGCTTTGCAGATCCTGAGGTATCATTGATATCTAGCTCGAGAGAAGCTGAGAAAAAAATGAATTGCTGCTGTGGAAAGGGAAGCCCTTCCACTGCCAGTAGTGTGCAGCATGCTGCCTCCAAAGAAAGAGTAAAAAGAGGGAAACAAAGCATGTGGGTGAGATGCATGACAAATTAAACCTCTGGATAACCCCAGGTCAGTAAATCACTTGCCCCAAACACTAGTGCTTCGTTCTTCAACATGCCATGAAATCTAGTAAAAGCAGGGCTTTACACTCTGCTTATTTGAAGCTGAAGCTTCACTTAAGTGCATAAAATAGCAGATTTTGGGAAAACTCTATAGGGCCATTATGTACCACAAGCAGGACCTTCATGTGATGGTCTATTCAAAATGTCCCATGGTTGGGGTGAAATGGGGGAAATATTTTTTGATATGGCATTTGGGGTACACCGAAAGTTGGGCATATGTTATGCTTAACTTGAATCTCCATGGAAAACCAAACCAAGCTCCTTCCTCTAGGAACCAGCCTCAGTTTTACACATTTGTGACAAGCTGGGACCTTCCTCCTGTGCAATGTAAGGTCTTTTTTCAAAACCCTTGTGCATGATGTTTAATTGTAAAAAGCTCTTGTTAGTTACTAAGTAGCTGAGATAAGCATTGCTATACAGTGGTTACAGGTAATACAGCATTCCCAATTAAATTATATATATGTATATATATATATATTCTGGAATTCAGCCAGAAAGAGCACTTTGGGCAACCTTTCCTCTGCCCCCCTGCACTCACCCCTGCTGCTCAGTACAGCTGAGAGCCAAAGCCAGATGCAACCCATGTCCTCAGATGGTTTTGCTCCTTTGTGCTTCCTTCAGTAGGCAAGGCAGAAATGGAAAAGATCTCTGTGAGCACATGTGCATTTCCAGGCACATGAAGGATTTTTTTGCTTTTGTTTTTGCTATTTTGTTGAAAAGCTTACGACAGCTTCTTGGAATTGAATTGGCTAAACGGAATTACATTTTTTTGGACTAAAATGCCTCATAAAAATCTGTCTTTGTGAGATAGATTTTGGTCTTTTATATATCTCTTTGATGTTATTACTTTATTTACTATTTGTATTGCAATAATGTTGAGGATCAGGATCTTATTATGCCTAGAACAAATGCAACTAATTAAAAAGAAAAAACAAACAAAAAACCCAAAACAAAAAACCTGCAAACCTTCAACAAACTAATACTATAATTTTCTCCTAGTAAGAGATGACAATACAGGTAGACCTTAAGAAAGTCTTAAAGGAGAGCTTTGTGTTTATAAACAAAGTGGTTGTAAAAATCCATACATGCTGCCTAGCCATAATGCTGCCTGGGTAATTTAGTAAATGGGGAAATCATGGGGCAGTATCACTGCAGGAAGAGAACTGGAGAGAGGAGAAGTGGTAGGGAGGTTGCTCAGGCCCTGAAGAGTCCTGTATTGAGGTAAGAGGATGAACAAATGCAAGTATCGATGTGGTGGTTCCAAGCAAAGTTCTAGGAAGAGAATAATAGCAGTGCTGCTGGGAGCTTGTCATTCATCTCCCTTTGTGTGTCTCAGACTGACAGCTTGCCACCCATCTTAAACCTGAAAGAGAAGGGAAGTTTCTAAGATGACCAGATTCATATGATTCATACAAAAACAACTCTGCTTTTTTCAGGAAAGTCCCCCTTGCCTGTGTCATCCATTGCTGCTAGTTTGTGGTGCAGCTTTAAAAGCCCAGCTCCTGGTGGATGAGCTCTGAAATGGTCTCAAAAATGTGACCAAGTTCTTCTGCCTCCTGCATTTTTTTTCTTATAGTGGCTGCTCAAAAGTCCCACATTTGAGGCAGTAAAAGGTGGCTTTCAGGTGAAGCTGAATTGTGGTGTATTACTGCTGTTTAAGTCCTGAGTTTTGCTGTATGAAATCAATTCTAGGTAATCACAGATATTTCCCAGATTGTGTTAAATTTCAAATCCAGATGAAAATTCTAGTAATGCCCAATGTGCTTCAGATTTGGCTGAACCACCAGCTCCAGCCAGACATAAAATAAAATGGTGCATGAAGCTATGTTACTTATAAAGTGTTGTACCAACATTTCCTGATCAAATATTGAAATATCTGTGTGTTTGTGACACAGGGATGCTGATAAAATCTACCTTGAAGGCAAAGGGATGAGGCAGGCAGGCACAGTGTTGGGCTGCTGTCCCTGCACAATCAACTGCTCTGAAGTGCGACCCACTGCAGGCAAGGGAAGTCAGAGAGAGAGAGTTGTCTCTGCTGTAAGTTCAAGTAAAATTGAGCTTTGGGTTTTGCTTCATTTCAGAACTAAAGTTTGACTATAAATGGGATAAAATGAGCTTTCTTGTGTTTTGCCAGTAGGCATCCCTGTGAAACCGCAGAGACAAGGCAGATGGAGAGAAAGTGAGCAAATGCAGAGTGCTCTGTATTAACAGAGTTTGGAGATCAGTGATAAAAAAGAGCATAGCCTGTTTTGGAGGGCTGCTTTCATGCATGGGAGGCGAGATCCTCTCCCTGGGCTTCCCTGCTGGGCTGTAAGCTGGGAGCTCATGACTGCTTCTCCGATGGGTACCAGAGCAGCCTTCTCGCAGCAGTGCCTGGAGAGATGCAAGACTCATAACCTTCAGCTCAGCTCTGGGGTTTGAGCTCCTCTCTGCTGTGGGAGAAGCTTTGTCTGGTTTATTTTGCTCAGTCAGCACAGAAATGCTGGTTTTTTCCAGCCTGAGACCATTCTCATCTTTAAGCCTTAACTGAACAAACGCAATATTGCTCACTCATTCTGAGAGCTATTTGTTAGCTAAAATTAAAAAAAAAAAAACCTCCCTTCTCCTTTGTAGCAAAGAAAGTTAATTGAAGTAACAACTGGTTTAACACTATCTTGTGTGAAGGGGAAAAAAAAATAATTCCAATAAATGTTTAACATTTTAACAAAGTTCAGTACACGCTCCAGCAGTACTGCATCTGTGTTTCCTCTGCTCTTTTTTTAAGCTTGGCATACAAAGTACCATTTAAATACCATGGTGAAAAGGGCAAGCATTCAATTTAATGCCTTTGAAATTATTCTGGAATTAAATCCTAGGCAATATATCTCAGTCGAGCAGTGTTGCATGTAGCCACATGCAGCTAATGAGCCATCAAAGGCAATGCTTTGCATCTCCATGCATACAGTACACAGATCCTTTCTCTTTGCTGTCATAACACAAATCACCAACCTTGATTCCAAACCAAACACAGGTAAAAGAAAGAAAGAAAAAAAAATAAAACAAAAGGAAAAAAAGGAAGGAGTAGCTTTGTGGCTAATTGGAAAGTAATTTGAAACAACAGTTGGAGTTTCTTTCAACACCATTAATCACCTCTGCTGGAACATCCTTCACAGCCCAAGCTTTTCTTGTCCTTGTTGCTATTTTCCCTCTTTAACATGGTACAAAATGTACATACTCTTTGTTGTTCTTGAAAGCCATTTCTCTCATGCTGTGGTGGAAGGGCTTAGAGTACAGCGCATTACAGCTTCCTTTGGTCTTGGCGGGGTCGCAGGTTTTCCGCCTTCATCTGGTGCCCTGAACTTTCCAGTAAGGACATGGCTGCTTCTACCCAGTGGGTTGCATGGGAGAGAAGCTGATTCATCTTCTGCACTGCCCAGCACAGCAAGGCTGAGACCTCGAGGATATAATGCAATGACAGGAAGAAGCCACAATGTGAGGGTGCAGGAGGATATTTGTGCACAGAGTCAAGATTTTGGTTCTGACAGTGTTTCTTTCCCCTACCTTGTTTTCCCCCAGGCAAAATGAACATATGCAACAGCTTCAGATCCATGCTGGTTGCCTGCAGGCTGCTTAACGGCCAGTGTAAAATGAGTAATGGCCATTAGCCAGCTCCATAACCATGAGCATTCACCTTGCTAAAATCCTTGAGGTACCTGGAAGGAGGAGGGTGGTCTGCTGAGGGCCACCTGGGGCTTCTGAAGCCTGAAGCCCTTGAGCTGAGGAACAGCATGGGGAATGTGTGAAAAGCCACATCAGTGGCCTGGGCCACCTTGATTTTTCACAGACACTATAGGAAGATCAAAGTAGGTTATCCCCAACCTATTTTCCATGTGGTTGAGCTGTTTGCCAGCAAGACACCTAAATAGATGTTGGTTGTGTAGGGTTATTTATTTTTAAAGATGAGAGGTCATCATTGCACATAAGCAGACTGGTAGCTGTGAAGTGAGAGGCTGTACACTCTACATGTGCTGTTCCCAGAGCCTTTACTTGACTGGTTTGTGTTTTGGACAACTTCATGGGGTAGATTTTTAATTATTCATGTCAGATATCCTTCAATTGCATGATGATGATGATGGAAGCTGGAAAATGAGGAACTGCAAGACACACCCATTAGCGTTAGGTGAAAGATGTCTGTAGGTTCAGAAGTCGTGCTTGCCTTCAACACTTGAAATGCCCTTAAAGGTAGTTAAAAAGGTGGGAGCAGGGAAAGCTTGTTATTGCTCCTACAGCTGCATCAGGATGGCACAGAGAAATGAACCTATCAAGAGTTGTTTGGGGAGGGGATCACTTAAACCCAGCTTTACCCATGGAGGTGTGTCTGAATGCTGTGTCTCAGTGACCATGTGCTGCTCCCGTGTACCGTGAAAGCCGCATGAGTATGTAGTTCACGGAGGTGTGTGGAAATGGGCTTGTTTGCACTGTTCTCAAGTGGTTGAGTGAAGAAGCCCGAGCTGGAATTTGTAACTACGATAATCCTTTAAAAAATAATTAATACACTAGTAAGCAATAATGAAAAATGCTTAGGAGATTGGAGGAGAGAGCTGTATGAGTCCTTCAGCCTGCTGCATTAACCAGGGTATTCCCAAGCTCTACAGCTCAACTCTGGAATCTAATTTTTGAGAAAAATAATGTTTGTGCATTCTTATTTAAATGTTAACTTCAGTTTTTACTAATGGAGTAGTTAAGAGGTTACAAAGTTTACTGAGCTTTGGATTTTCTCTGATTTTGATCCTCAGGCAATATGATTCAGATTTTGTGAGATGTTTAAAACTTTCTGGCAAAAGAGGTATAGAAAAAAAATCAAGCTTTACTATTGTAATTAAAGTAACATTTTCTACTTTAAAGCATTTTTGCCTATGTGTATATTTGTATAGTGTACACAAGCCTTCAGGTTTTTTTCCTATAGTAGAAATTCTATTCATATCTAAAAAAAAAGGCATCAATGGAGATGGTCATCTTTGTATTCAGCATACGTTGATGTGATGAATAGAGATATTTTCCCTGTATCATTGCAAATATTTATAAACTACACATCACTACAATTTACTTTAAAATGTATTTTCTCTCACAGGGGTTTCCTCTGTTTATCATGGTATTTATCCAACTGGGAAACACTGAAAAATGGGAATATGTTAACAGAACAAGCTAGAAAGATACAAATCATTCTCTTTCTGCCCCTCTGCGGAAATAATGTGAATATTTATAGATCTGGAAAGCTTTCAGGAGTCTTTAATAAGTGAGAGCCAAACCATTCTCTTTGTGCTGATGCCATTTCTTGCTTTGACCTGAACATCAGTCAGCTAGGAGCTGTGGCACCGAGGAGAGTGAATCAAGTCAGTCATCTACACTTAGGCGAAATTTGTGGGTTTTTTCTATTAAAATTGCAATAAAGCAGGAGCAAAGGTGCCGAGCACCGCAAAGGTAACGTGGTTTACAGCACGTGGCAAAAAAGACACTTAAACACAGTCATCTTGGGGAGTGGGAAGCATGTGGCTTCTTGCTTTTAGATGCTCCTGTGAAGTTGCATGGGTCCAATGCAAGACCTATTCAACCAGCCTGTGAAGCTAGTGGTGTTCCCTGTGTGACGTGTAGCAGCGTTTCCAGGCCTCTGCAGTGGTTATCTTTTGCCAAACTGTTTTATGTGGAAGGCGGGTAGGATTTTATGAGAAGTGAAAGCACACTGATAAGACAAAAGAGGAGGTTCCAGTGAGCTCCTCTGGCTTATTGAAGCCAATTGATGGAGTGGGGAAAGGAGGAGAGTTAACACGATCCGGTGGGAAAGCAAAGAGCAGCAAAAGTACTTCAAAGCGAAGGCTGAGCAGAGGTCAGAGGCAGTGTCAGGTCCAAAGAGAAATGGAAAGGGGGAAAACCTGAACCCCCTGCACCTTCCCTGACAAAGAGAACGGTGTCAGGTACTAGAGGGAAGAGTGGAAGCTGGCTAAAATGGACCCACTGCAGGGAAAAGGAGATTAGAGGAATGCAGGAAAAAAAAAAATGCATTGTGACTTAAAACCAAACAACAACAACAACCAGCCAGCAGAGCATCTCATGAAAAATCAGTGAAAGCTGTTTTCTTTTCTCTTTTGAGTTTCCAGGAACAAGCAGAGGTCCTGAAAGTGAGTGGGAATATGTGTGTCTTGTAAAAGGAGATATGAGGTTGGGTTTTAGCATAGCTCATTATTGGTAGGACTGTTCTGTGTAAAGGTCATATTTGAGTCTTTTATTGTTTACTTTAGGACTGAAGGCCCCATTCTGACCCGGGCACAATTGCTCCTTTCTATAATACAGTACCAACCTAAATTAAACCTTCAGTATAGATCCTCAATTCTTTGTTCACATGCAGCCAAAACAAATCAATAAAATATATTCAAAGACTCACTTGGGATTGTAGATCCTATAAAGCCTTCCAGAATATTTAGTTTTACTGGAGTATTTTGCTGGAGGATGTTGTGTGGGCACGTAGCAACTATATCCTATAGCAGTAAATGGTCACACAAGAACTGGAAAGTTTTCTATTATAAAATGTCCTTAATAATTGTGTATGTGTCATCTAAGGATGGAGGCAAAGCAATCGTAAACCAAGAATGTAGGGCAGGAAGAATGGATTAAAATTGCTTCGATCTGTATTAAATCCAGCTTTGGGATGGGGTGTAAGTGTCAAGTATGACGCAAGGAGATGTGCTGGCTGCACTGGGGTCGCATCCAGACAATGGTTTGCTGCACCCAGCTGCAAGGGCTTGTAGAAAGTCGGGGTAGCATCACCTCAGTGGCTATCCATGCAGCTTCACAGCAGGAAAGGTAAGGAATATGTTCAGGAGAAGCCTCAGTAGCTGATACCAAAGAGGAGAAGAGGTTACTACTGAATTGTGCTGAAGTGCTGGCCCTTTGCCTGGTTGCTGCCAAGCTTCTTGGCAAGCTCTCGTGGAGTTTGGGTTTCTAGGGTTTGCTGGCTCAGTGCCTCACAGCCATTCAGGCTGGTCCTGGCTCTGGTATCTGCAGGTTTAGCACAGACATGTCCCAGCAGCTGCCTGGGTTGAGGGTACCCATCTCCATGGTTTCCTTAAGGAGGAGCCAGTGATCTGGCAACCTCTGCTCTGTGCCTTCCTGACAACTTGGGAACAGACTTGGGGACACCTGGCTACCTCTCGGGTTACTGGAGAGGAAAGATGAGTGCCTGGCAGCTTGAGGGACCAAGAAATGGGAATCTCAGCTGTTGTTTAATTCAGAAATACTTAATATTGTTCTGATTTTTTTTTCTTATTTTCTGCCTGTAAATGCTGTAATTTCTAATCCTCTCTCTAAAACAGAATTATGGTGGGGTTTTTTTTTCCAAACTCCCCATGGACTGAATTTCACTCGATCTACTCTCAAGATTAATCAGATTTTCTGTTGCATGTCCTTTCTCCAGACCATAGTCTCTGTTTTTCTGTGCTAGTCCTTCTGCTTTAGGGCTGAGTCACCTCGACCATGCATACACTATAAAGTGGTTGCTTTGTCTCTTCTTCCAGTGTTTAGAGGAACTTTCTTAACACCATATTTTTCCCAAAGGCCAGGTTAGATGCTGTTTTCTCTTTGTTTATTGTTTCTGTCCTTTTAATAATCCTGGGACGTGATGGAGCCCACTTGTGCTCACTTTTCAGTCCCTACTTCTAACCTGCACACTCCTCTTTCTGTCTCCTCCCTGTCCTATATTGGGACTCCTGCTTTCCCCAGACCTACAATAACTCTAACCGAACTCATGGCTAGCTAGGTCTTGGAGGAGCTGGGAGCAGGAGGCAAAAATCTGCCACAGCTTCAAAAATTTCCAGTTCTAGAAAGATTAACATGTCCTGCAGAGAATGACAGTACTCAGAACAGATCTCTCTCCCTTCATGCAGTGCATCTACACTGCTATGATTTTGGTTCTGTAGGATAGAGTGTCACTCACCAAAATTGGAGACTTCCAAAATCAATAAGATTTGTGTAGCTGATTTTGGGAAGGACAGAATTTTGTCTTCCCTAAGAGCAGACTGCTCATTCTGTAAATGGTTATTCAGGGAGGGTACAATCGCACTCCCCGTACTTGCAGGAGAAGCTTTCACTTGCATGTCTGTGCCAATTAAGAGTTGCAGAATGCACCTGGCTATGAGCGCTCTGTGTCTCAGTATGGAGATGATATTCCCATTTCTGATGGCCTCCAAGCAACTGTGTGCCTGCTTGCAGCAACTTCTTAAGATGTAGTCACAGAGATGTTTCAGAAGGCGTCTTCCCTATCTTCTAAGGCATCAGATAGCACAAATACTTCTTACAATGGTCTTGTTCTAAATACCCTTGAGCTCATGGGTTTGCAATTCAAAAGCAGGCTGTTATAAAACACCCCTAGACTGTCATACCTTTTCTCCTCCCTGCCAATAAGACCTTGAAATATTTTACACATTGCACTTAATTAGATTTTCGTTTATTGCAACAAAAAAGTAGTTCAGCTGATGTGTTCATTTAAGCACGATGTTGGCATCACTTTTTTTTCCTGCTCCATTGTGTTGCATTCATCCATATTCTCCAGGAATGAACTTCTCAATGCAGTTTGATTTGTGGTGTTGGCTGGTCGGTTTTTATGACCTTCCTTCTATTCCAGCAGTTTGGTGCTCGGGGCAGCAGAAGGCTTCCTGCAGAGATGGGTCTGTGTGAAGTTCTGTCTGTTCCCTTCCTCCTTCTGTCATTGCCTTCTGCTTCCACTTCTGTTTCTTCTTCCTTTGTAATGGCTCTTCAGGGCAGATAGGGGAGTTGTTGGTTAGGACACACTGGACCTTCAGTCCAGATTGTTGCAGTTCATTTTCTAGATTTGCTGTGTATTGCTGAGAGAATGGGAGCAATATTTATGTTATTATGTATTACAATAGCAGCCGGAGGCCCAAAGCAAACACAAAAACTTTTGCTTGCCATCATGCAGGCAGAAGTCCTACCCCATGAAACATCAAAATGCCCAAGACAGACATTGAGCCCAGTCACTGGGGGTTCCCCACTTCTTAGGCTGTTGTATTTTGGGACTGGATTTCTCTCTGTAGAGCTGGAACAATAATTTCCTCTGTCAATGTTGAGTTTAAATCTTTATTAAACATTAAAAGTTTGACTATGTTGGAGTTAAGGAAGGATAAAGAACCTTTCATTTTACTTTTTCCTTTTATATCCCTTTCTCTTCGAGGCTGTGTGTTTCCATGCATTCATTTTCTTCTCACTTCCCTCTTTGTTTAAACCCAGGCTCACAGCAAGTCCATCAATCCCAATCCAACCATTATACCTTTATTTCCTCTTGAGGGATCATTTACATGTGTAGCAATGCTCATTAAAGACTTATTGTTTCAAATCTATATGATTGCTTGCATTTAGATAACCAGATAGAAAACTGGCTGAAACACCTGTCAAAGTATAGTCAGAAACCTGTGGTTTGCCTCCCCATTTTGTTTAGAGGAACCAAACTTAGAGCAGTGTGTCCTTTTTATTTGGGAAGGCTTTGCCCTTTATGTTGATCTAGGCTGTGTGGTGCTTTTCTTGACCATAGGTTAATGCACCACAGGACTTGGGGCACCCTGAAGCTCTGAGAGTCTGAACAAGCTGACCAAAGAATGGTTTGGACTTTTGAGATTTACCTCCACAAAAAGCTGTTTAGTGCTCAGCAGAGACTCAAATAAGAAGCATTTTATACTCCAGAACTTTAGTCTGCGTGAGCAGAGAGTGGAAGATAGTAACTTAAGGGTAGACTTTAGTTTTTGAGAGATTACCCTAAGCAGGCTGAGACAGGAGATCATAGAAATTAAAGAACAGCTCTAATTGGGTGCTAGTCAGCCTCTGCTGCGCAATCTGCATCTTCAGCTGCCAAAAACTTAGGAAGTTGAGTGTGTTCTCATCCTGAGGAACTGAATTGTAATGTAAAAAACAAAACAAAACCCCAAACAAAAAAACCCACTATCCTTAACACAGAAATTTCACAACTCTTGTTAATACTTTTCTGTGTCATAATTTAAGACCTTTACACCCCAAAGCTGTAAACTTTATAGTTCATTTGGTAATTTAGAGATGCGTTCTCAGCTTCGCAAAAACTGATAAAGCATAAAAGGAAAAACATCTTCAATTTCTGAAGATATCAGTTTTGTGTTTAAAAAAAAAAAGTGAGTCTTGGGACTAAAGTACTTTATCCAAATTTTTTATATATTGAAATTTATATGGCAAATACTATGCTATAGAAACATTAATGAATGACATACTTAATATTGTCTGATATTTGGTTACAAGGGCAAGGAAACAGAACAGAGCAGAAAGCTGTCCCCCCTTTTCATTGTCACTAGCTGTGAAGCATCGGTAGTGGCAAGAGGTGGCTATAGGTACTGTAGCACTTCCAGATATCAGGAGAGGAGTCCTGTGCTGTTGTGTGTGAGAGGGACCCTCTTGCCCTGAGAGTTGGGCAAAGCCTACAAATAATGTATTTTTAACCTATATCTTTCTGGAGACCAATGATGACAAGGAGTCAAAGTTCCTATTCCAAGCACAACATCCTTCAAGACTCCACGGGTGAACACAAGCCATAATTGGTGATTTCACCTGTAAAACAGCTCAGCTGAAGAGCAGATTCTTGGCTCGGTTTTCTCCTAGCCCACAGGGTACAGTTCACTTGAGGTAAAGAACATCAGTCATTGTTCTCTGCCAGCAGAGCACAGCTCCTGGGAAAATAGGGTACACCTGGTTACCAGAAGAGCTTTGATGGATCTTTTCCATCACTTAAAGATTACATAAAGAGCTGCATTTTCTAAATCTAGTGCAAAGTGTATGGAAAGCATTTGAAAAAGGCTACCTGGCCGTTAATGCTGGTAAACTTTTTTAAAACCCTTGATAAGAGCTCCAATTTTACATTAGTTACAGATGTCATGAAGACAAAACCAAATGTCAACAGTCTTTTAGAATAATGCAGTAAAGCCTTAGGTATGGTCTGTTACAATAAGATGGATTATTGTCTTGTGTCAGTCTTGCACAAACCAGGAAGTCAACATTTGAATATGATGTGATAGGCCCATTTAAAAAAAAGAAAAAAAACAAAACAAAACCCCCCAAAACCCCCAGCATCTACAGCAGACCCAACCAAATCAATCCAATGTCTATGTTATCAGACACATTTATATCAAATGTGTATTATTTCAAATGTGGTGTGTGTTCCTTTTGCATGCTTTGAGTAATTTTTTGTTACGTCACTTGTACTGTGAGAACCAGTGTTATGCAAACCTCATGCACACAAGGAGCTTTGTTGCAAGAGGTGTCGACTCTTGGGAAGAGTTCCCTGCTCTCTGACTGAATCCAGTCACTTTCACTTGGGTTTTCAGTGGTCCAGTTCAGCCTTTTTTGTGCAGACCTCCTCTGCTGATGTCAATTACTATTGCACATGAATGTGTAAGAGTACAATCAGTCCTGGTAAGTAATTTGCCCTTTATATATATTGCTAATATGTAGGGGAAGTGAAATATTTTTCTCTTTTCTACATTATTGTTGCTGAAAATATGTGTTTAATTTTTTGGACAAAAACATAGCAAGAGAATCTTTGGCACAAAACCAAGATGTACTCTCATGCCCAGAACATGTGTGGTAGGCTCCAAGAAGTTGTAGATGTGCTTGACTCGGAGTAGAGTGGCAGAGTTTGCCCCCTGTTAAGCAAATAACCTACTTTACACAAAGGTGGGATTTAGAAATTGAACTTTTCAAGGTCTTTCTGAACTTATAAATCTCTTTCTCTCTGACAAATATGATATGCTTTTGGAGGTCTTGCAAGGTGTAACAATATTTTTTGTTAGTTTTGCAGAGAAATATTATATTGATGTCTGACAATTGATATGGGAATACTTATTCCTTATATAGTAACATTATTTAAAATGGTACTTCGAGGAGGTTATGAAAATTACTTCCTACCATGTTGTTCTGTGGCTGCTGTTTCATTTCAGATTGGACATAGGAAGAACATGCAACCATGGTTACCTAATGGTGCCGGAAGAGCACCATCCTCTTTCACCTTTCACTGTATTGTTAGTGGTCAAGTATGAATCACAGTTATCGCTTGGTACGCTTTCATAACGATGTGTGGTGATTCGGATGTGCGTATCGGTAATTAATGAGAGGGAGTTGCATGGTTAATTCCCGGTGCACTGCTGACATCCTGCCTGCAGCTTTGTCCCTGATCTTTTACTTACGTGTCTCAAACAGCCGGTTATTGCATTACATCCTTGTATTATATAAATAAATCCTTGACCTTTGTTCTTTGCAATATTGGTTTGGAGCAGGTTTAATTCAGTTTAGAAAAGAAGCCTGAGTGTTAAAACCATTTGTATCTCCTTACACACCTTAAACATTGATGGGACTATTTCTGCTCAAGAGAAGGTACTAAAGCCAAGAAATTGCCTTCTAGCTTTTTGTCATTGACAAATGAGTACGTGCTCCTTCAGATTGAAACTATGCAGGAAGTCCTTTCTGGGCAGGGAGTATGCGTACTCCTCTGCATCACAAGGTATCTTGGGTCTACAGAAATTATTAGCAGTGCAGTATTTTGTTTATTATTTCGTCAAACAATTCTGAAACAATAACCCTCCTCAGGCAAGTTCCTTCACCTGCTGCAGGTAAATCTCCAGTAGTCTTTTTATTCATCCCCATCACCATGTCTTACAGCTTACTGAAAGCTTGTGTCTGTGAATCCTCCCTGATAAAGCCAGGTTGGCCCTGTTGGTGTCAGAAGCTCAGGCCCTCTCTGGGAAGAGCCTGAGCTCTTTTCTCTGGCACCATCTACATGGTTGTGTTGGGTTTTTTCCCCTGATGTGCGTGTGGAGGTAAGCAGGGTGCTTGTGACTCTGAGCATCTAAGCCATGTTAGTGCTTAGCTTCAGTTCCCCACTGATAGAAAATGAGGATAAAGGTGCTTAATTATCTTCTGTGGATAATGTGGGATAAATTTGTTAAAGATTTGGAGTATTAGAGCTAGTTGCAATCTGTCAGCTATTAAAATTGCTGTGATTGTAATGCCATTAGTACCTCTGTGTAAATCCTAGCAAAAGTAATTTTTTATGATGATGGAGATACCGATCCTCTAATTATCCAGGACAACTCAAATTAGCACCACAAAAATCTGCTAAAAGTTGAAACTGCATGATGTGAAACACAATTGATTTTGAATTTGTTAGGGCACAACTGCTGTTAAGTGATGTACAATGTTACTTTCTCTTGTTGGACATTTAACAGTGCTTTGAAAACACAGTGATGTGACCTACACCATTGCTGGAGATTTTTGAGAACAGAAGCTGGAGAGAAATATGGAAAGGAAAACAAACTCACAGCCTGCTTAAATTTTTCACTTATTGCCACTTCCACCTTGTCTTGTTTAATTAGAAAGGGCTTTATATCAATTTTATATTATTTGCAGATTTTAAACCGGGTGCAATTACAAAACCAGAATTTAGACACTTTTTTTTTTGTTCTTCATTTCAGATTTATCCTATTATAGCAGAGAAAAAAGGATTCCTAACAAACCTCCATAGGTTTCCTTTGGGAGAAGTAAAATAAACCTTGTTCACTGATAAGCTGACTTAACTCCATTTAGATTCCCCTCCCCATTACTTTTGGTACAATTATGTGTAGGCACTGATTGCATGAAGCTGCCTGGACTCCGTGTAAATGATACATCTTTGGCATACAGGAGTTCTTGTAAATCATTTAAAGCAAGACATTCTTCCATGCTTGGCAGAGGAAGGATACAGAGAGCTTTTGTACCTCAGTTGCATCAAATTGAATATTTCTTTAATCACCCTGGAGAAGAATGCACTTGATTGCAGTCTGTAAGTTCTGCTGTTATTGTTCTTGGGTAGACCTGGTGGGCGATGGGTGACCTGACTCCCCACCACTGCTACCCCGGCCACCCCCTCAAATCCACCAGCTCTTCTCCCTTGGGCAAGACCTCCTCCACTGGAGTAGTAATTGTGCAATAGTCAAAAGAAAAGAATGTGAGGGAATAGTCATTAATAACAAAGTTGGCAACCCCCTGTGAAAAGAGCTATTTTTCACATGAAAATCTTCTCCAAAGCAGTAATGAAGCCTTGCTTCATTTGACATCTTATCAGGCAATTGCACAGAAGGTGATTTCCAGGTAGGGATTTTTTTTTTTCCCCTGAATGAGGGAAAACAGACAAAAAAACCCTGCACACTGCCCAAACTATCAAAAAAATTAACACCCACTGCAGAAGCTGAATGGTTTGGTTTTTTTCTCCTGATAAGATGGTGCCAAAAAGACAAAAACTCCTATGTGAGAGTTTATTAACCCTCCAGAATAGAAGAGAGAGACTGATTATAGTTTGGCTCTGTTTTTGCACATGGCTGCACAGTGATGTATTTAATTTTGAAGGATATTAAACAAATCTGAACCTTTCCCTCTCCCTTTTCATTTACAGAAAATAGTAAATGTAGAGACATAACTAAAAACTAAAGTAGATTGTGCTGTCATCAATTTAGACATTTTTCTTTGAAATATAATGAAAAATATTAATAGAAAAAATATATTATGCTCAGTTTTCACTCATAAACTCCAAGTTTAAAGTAGTCACTTAAATTAATCTAGGCTCAATCCTCAGCCAGAAGCTGTGGAAAGCAGTCCTGTTCTGCTGGAGTCTTAAACTGGCACAGTCAGACTGAGCACCAGAAAGCCAAGAGGAATTGCAACCCTTGGCCTCAGTTTATGAGCCAACTACCAATTTGACAAATATAATTTTTTCAGTGGAGGACTAATTCTGAAATTGTGTTTTCTGGCCATGGTAAAAAAGGAATTAAACCACTGCTGACACCTCTCCTCTGCAGAAGTACTGATGCACCAGTGAGGAGCCTTTCCCTGATGCTTTGGTGTGGTGGTCAGCGCAGAAGGGATGAGCCTCTCCCAGCAGGTAGAGGAGGTGATGAGGTGATGCTATGGCAGGAGCAAGAAGTGCTCAACCTCTTTAGACCAGCTACTAGAAAGCATTGTGAGACATCCTGAACTGGGAGGATGAACACATCTCATTCCTACTGAACTCTACAAGCATGTGGGTGCAGCATTTTGTCCATCCTATTTTTCATTGATTCTGTGTTCTAGAGGCTTTATTTTTTTTGTGGTCACCAAAATCTCTGAATATATGCATCCACAGGAAGAGGTGCAATCACCTGCTTTATCACCTCCATCGGGATGCGAGGCGGTCCAGGCTGGGAGCTGTGCAGCTGTGTTTTACACGCTGAGGCAGCTGAACTCAGACTCAGCGAGGCAAATAAAAGGGGACTCCCCAGCTGCCAGCAGCCCACATCTGGTGAGACCTGTGTGGGGCTGAGCACACCCATGGCTGCCTGTGCCCATATGTGCAGATGTACCAAACATGAATCCAGTTAATTTTCACACATTTCTAGCAACTTCCCCTGCCTCCTTGGAGGCCTCCCACAGCCACTCTCCTTGATCTTGCTGGGAAAGCCTGGATTTATAACAACGCAGACTGTTCCTCAGCCTCATGCTGGGGTGCCAGAAGAAGGGCAGTAGCTTCATCGCAGTGTCAAGCAGAAAGGCAAGCCAGGCTGAGAGGAGATTCAGTCTAATCAACCCATGTCATTGTCTTAATTTATCAGCCACTGCCACAGAGAACAGGGAGCAGGACTGATGGAAGGGGAAGACTCTTTTAAAGAAACACCCAGGAGGTGATAAAATGTCTTTTAAATTGGGAAGAGAGGCTTACTTGTAAATCAGAGCTTTCCTGCTCACAAAGTGTCCCCTGGCTTGGCTTTCTAGATGAGCACACCCTTACGCAGAGTAGCCAGGATGGGAAGTGATTCGTCTCCCCAGTTTGATGATTACTCTTTTAACCAGAACCAAGGAAGCAGGAAATATCAATGCTTTCTCATGTGTACCAAGTGCACATTATCATTATTTATATTTTGTTTCCTCTGAGTATTTGAGGTCCTCTTAAAGCAGCAGCACAGCTCTCCACTAGTGTAGCGTGCAGGTAGTCAAACTTCAGTTCAGGAAAGCAGGGTGGGGAAAAGTTACTTTGCTTTGTAATTGCATCTGTAAGTCCCAACAAGGCTTTGGGTGCCCTGCTCCATGCCAGGGTGCAGCGATATGCCGAGGTGGCAGCTGCTGGGGTGGCTGGGACCAGGTTCTCCTTCCTGTACGTGGGTGGACTGGGACAATGGCTTCAACCCGGCCAGTGAATCACTGCTCGGACTCGCCCTGCAATCAGCTGCACGGTGCTCAGGAAACAAGCCACCTGCCCCACTTCCTCTCATTTAACCAGTTTATTTTTAAGTGGAAAAGTCTATGAGCTTTGTTCCTTTTTCTCAGGGACTTTGTGTCCTTTAGAGATCCCTGAAGGCTGTGGTGCAGTACAAGCAGCCTCAGGGACCCTCCTTTGGGGACCATGTCCTGGTATCTCCCCTCAGCACCAGGCTGTTCATGAGACACACATGGACCAAACTACTGGGCAGCCTGGAAGAAACTCTTGATGTTATCTAAGCCTCCTTTTACCATGTTCCCAAGGAGAGCAGTGGAAACTGTTACTGAACAAAAAAAACAGGGTCCTGGCTCTGCTGAGCCTGTGTTGTCCACACCTGCTTCTACTGACTCTTACTCATGTGAACCTGGTGAGCAGTGAGGCTCTCTTGGGCTGGGAGGCAGCATGGTTGCAGTTCATTTGATCTAGACTTTTACTGATATCTACACTGTTATATGCTGTAAGCCTGTCTTGCTATTCATTTGAGATCATGCACTCTAACTTTTTTTTTCTACTGTATGTTTTGTGTAAGAAAAATGTGAATCTAAGGTCCGTCTACGAGTCAGTAGCACTCCCTCCATGGTGATATTCCTCTCACGAGTAGGATTTGCAGTGTTCCCAGACTGTGAACCAGCACAAAATAGTCCATCCCAGGTACTGCAGATCTGATTTCTAACAGTCTTCCTTTGTAAATCTGTTTTGGAAACACCAAGGCGGCCTAACATAACAGACATTTCTGTGTTTTGAAGAAATGCTTTGTGCTTGCACTCTTCCTTTCAGCCATTACTATGTCTCCATCCCATATCCTGTTACTCCACGTGAAGACAGCTGATATCAGTCCCGGCTGAGTACTGTGGGTCTGGCGCTGTACCCAAGTGAGATGTTCTTATGAGGTGATGCTCTTTCTGGGACCTGAACTGGTTTGTCTCTGTGGCACAGCATCACACTGAGTAGAAGTGCTGGTTTCCTCCTATGTCTGGCTAGGGGATCTCCAGCAGAGCTCTGCATTACATGATGTGAGCATGCTTGCATTTGCAAAGCACCACCAGCAATTAATGATTAAGTATAAAATAAAGCAAGGTGTGTAAGATCCTTTCTTAGAGCAATTCAAGGTCTACCTATGCTTAGAAACCCCTCCTTTTATTCTGCTCTTTTCTCTATGTACATTAATTCACTTTAGCACCAATTAATCCATATGTTTCAACCTGCTCAAGCCTTTCTCAGCCTTGAATAGTTTCTGGGAGGTGGTTCTTTATCTCTCACTAAAGTTTTGCCAAACCAGTGGTTCTCTGACAGAGAGGAATGTTAAGTGCTTAGCAAAAATTATTTTTAGTCAACAAGAGAGAATAAATAGCACACCACCACGTGTATCGGAACAAAACCCATCTTTGTGGTGTGAGGGTGGATTTTAACCATAGCTCCAGTTAAAGGATTGTATATTATACCTCTTTCTGTGGAACAGTGAGGGTGTGGGACTCTCCCAGAGCCATATTTCCCATTGGTTTCTGCTGGAAAAGGTGCATGCTTCTTCATTTCACCTCTGCAAAGCTATGTGTGTAGGTAATTGGAGAGAATGGTCTTGCCTGTATGTCCCTTGTTTTTGCATGGTTAGCACTGTTTGCAAAGCAGAAGTAAAGATAGACTGGACTGAATCTAAAATCTCAAGTCTTATCACTTCTGTGATATTTCATCCAGATTTACCTAGCTGCTCTGACTAAAATCTTTGTGTTTTTTTTGGCATTTAATTCCTTTCACAAGGTCTGAAATTTTAGCTGATGAACAAGCCAGAGGTCTGTAGACACCCATCAAAACTCAATAGAACTTACTCTGTGGTTCTGATCTTTCCTCCTCACAATGTCGTTGCTCTATATTTAAATATCCTCATAAATCCTTACTTCAGCCTTTGTTCAGGAAGTAACAAACAATATTAATACAAACCCTGTAAACAAGGCATCATGACCCCAGGCCAATCTATGGCACTATTCATTGATGTTTCTGGCTATGATAGTTTCATTCTCCTTTATTTGTATACTTTTTTTTTTGGACTGTAACCTTTCTTTCCTTTTCAATATTTGTTTTTTCCCAGTTGACAAATGTATGGCTTTATTCTGTTTCTTACAAAACATGAACCAGCCTGGCTTTTCTCATTAATTTCCTTATTATTATAAGCACCACCACCTGTAACATTTATCATGTTAGCAGCATGGTGCTGGGAGCTGTGTATATTAGCTAATCCATATTCCCTCTTAGAGCTAGATGGCAAGATGGGAAAGTATTGCAAGTTTATACTTTCAAGGCAGGATTTTTTTTTCTCAACTATTTTGCAAGAGTGCAATAAAAAAATAACTAAAAACAACCTATTAAGTGAAACTCCTAAGTGGCTGAAATCTAGAAAAGAGTGAAATGTGGCTCATCTTGCACAGGGAAGTCAAGCAGCCATGCAACAATGCCAGACTGGAATAGTTTTCTTCTTCTTGGTAAGACAGGCATCAAATCAAAAGGAGACTTTTTAATCAAAGTCATGCACTTTATTACTCCATTGCAGGTTCTGCAGAAGAAGACAAGACATTGCAGTATAGTAACAAGAAAAATATCTTCAGATTTTAAAAGAGGATGTGCAGTTCATGCTGGTTACCAAGTGATGAATTATACGAGCTGCACTGAAAAACTATACAAAGGCATTATTTCAGCCAGCACAGCAAAACAGTTTAGACATAAATTGAAAATAACTGCAGTCTTGTGGTCCTTGTCAGTTATTTACAAGCCTCTTGAAATATTTCCTTATCTGTCTTTCTCATAAGAAATTAGGCAATTACAATAAATAAGTCTGAAGCTGGGGAACAACAGATAGTGAATCATTATGGCATCACTGCATGGGAAGTAGTAATGAGGGGAAGGCTAAAAAAACTCACAGGTTTTCCAGTTTCAAGAAATCTATTTTAAATTAAATTGAAATAAATGCCTGAAGTTTAACCTAATGCTGTGGAAAAGGCAGTTGCACAATGAAGAGGCATTTGCAGCCTGAAATTCAACTTCATCCTATGCAGAATATTTCTAAACAGGAAAGAAATATTTACTGTGTCATTGAACTAGTCATAAAACTTTGTATAGGGGAAACTTTCATTAGAGAAGAAGAGAAATGTCTTCTGGAAGTCCACTGATTCACAAGTTTCTGAAAGCTGGAGAAAAGAGGAAATGTTTAATTTAGCTATTGTTTGGTAGCATCAAGGTATGCATTCCTTATTTTTACTTTAATTGCATAGTACACATATGCTCAATATTTCATGTATGTAGCTATAAAATATAGCATGAAAATATATTGCTATGTAACGTCTACATCACAAGAAAGTATTTTGGGACTAGAATAGCTGGAGTTTGGGGTTTTTTCCAATTCTGATATTGATTTGGCTTACTTATTTTTCTTCTGAATCAGCACAAGAACACAGTTCAAGGTTCTTAATTTTTTTTTAAGGGTGAAAATTCAGGTTTTGTTAAAAAAACATTACATTCCTTGCAAGCCAAATCAGACACTCAAAATGTGTTCAGCTCTCCTGAACATCAAAAGGAGTGATCAGCAAGTCTTGGGCTTGGCCCTGATTTGACAATTTTAAGGTAACTTTTTTGACATTGCCTACACAAACCTGGTAAAGTCTGCAGAGCATTGCTCCAAAGGAATAGATATCCAGCAGATGCAGATAAAATGAGCCACTGGTCTTCAGGAAAGAAGCTATTGATATCCTGCTCTGCTGCTGCTCTATAAAAGATGAAATCAGGAAACTGATGCCCACACTTGCCAAAAATTGCAGTCTGATCACAACAGGTAGGACTGATGGCTTTGATTGCTGGATGCTGCACACAGTCCTCTCCTCTGGCTGCACTCCTATTAATCAGAGCAATGGACCATCATGCCTGGGAAATTTTCTGACAAATTAAAAAAAAAAAAAGTTTAGTCTGATTTTTAGTTCAAATATTTATTCTTTTTAACAAATTGTGTCAAAGCAGAGCAAACTGAGTGGAAAAGACGCTCTTTGAACTGCCTCAGATTTGCTCAAGCCTAGTGACTCTTTTAAGGATAGCTCTACACCATGTGCTTCGTATTGGTAAGTCCTAAGAATGTGATTATCTTCAGGCACGTATCCGAGTATCAACCTGAAGACTTGGGAACCTAATGTCTTTTCCAGGTGTTAAATGTGCTGTAAGGCAATGAATGATTAAAGTTTCACTTTGCGAAGGATGAGAATACTCTAAGGCAGTCATCATAGCTCAAGAGATGTCATTCTTGATTTGGGAAACAGCAGGGATGAGACCTCAACATTTTGGGTAAATGGAGTACGAGGTCACCAGGTCTACCTGAAATACAGCTGAAAAATGTATAAGTAGTAATAACAGCTGCCAACGGGGGACGTGTGCTGTTGTTCACAAAAGGACAAGCTATAGCAAATTGAGTAATGAAAAAGCAAACTGTGGTGTTATCCTGAAATAAATTATTAAAATGCATTTCAGAATTTCAGAATATCTTTGGGTTCAGAGGAAAACATGTTGCTTTTAATAAGGAGGTGAACCCTTTAACATTAATATTTAAAGTACCCTATTTGTGGACTCACACCACTTAAAAAAACGTCGAGGAACTTCTCACCATTCTATTGAGAGGCAAAGGCAATAAGGATGCTGAGAAAGAGGACCAGTAGTTCATTTTCCAGTTTACAAACATCAATCAGCTTCTCAGAGCAGTGGCAGTTGTCTCCTTTGTTGTGTTGTGCCTAACTTTGAATCCTTTTCTCTCAATAGATGCATTGGCTTCACTGTGTGTGTTGTATGGAAAGGTCTAAGTCATGAATTTAAGTGGACAATATTAACTTGCACATTTCTGAGGGTCCAGGGAAGAATGAGGATCCATTATGCAAGGTGCTGTCTAAACATGTAGCCAGTACTTACAGTTTGAGTAAATAAAATAGGAACAGAAAAGTTCAGTGACATGCAATGACCCTGTGAGGAGAAGCGACAGCTTGGAATCAGCCCAGCTGCTCTGACTTCTAGTCTATTGCCTTTTCCACTGGATATTGCCTTACTGACATCTTGGATTGTGTAAAAAGTATTGGATGATATATACCAAATGGGAGGCTTATCATGGTTATCTCTACAAAGTCTGGCACCAGAAGGAATTAAAAAACAGACATCAAATTATAAACGCGTAGCTGTATCCTGAACGTATCTGTTTAACGCAGTAATGTGTAACTGCTTGATTATTGACAATGAAATTCTCATGCTGCTACCCATCTCCACCTGTCTCAAAACACTTTGAGATCAGTCCCTAGATTTATTTCTTGCTCTTGGTCTCAGGTGTAGCAATTAAAGAAATGTTCTGTATTGCTGAGAGCACCAGATGTGTGCAGTGGAGCATCCTATACTGACAAACATTTTGCTTTTAATAGTTCCTTTGGGTACGTGTTGGCGTCTGGTTTATTCTTCTGTTTATACTTTATTTTTCTGTTTTATGGAGCTGTTTCCTTGATGAGGTCTTTCAGTTTCTTGCCTTGAAGAATGGTTTGGGGCAGCATGGATTATGGCACAGCAGCATTAAGAGCTGTCTCTTGTTTCTGTTTCCAGTTAAGTTCTTCTTTTGAATCCTTCCATATGAAAAAAGAGCAACACAAAATGCTGGTGATACCAAAACCTACATTATGGATAATACTGATGTCTTCTTGGACCTTCCTGAAGTCTTATGGATGTCTCTCCTGTCTTCCTGGACCTAGAACCAGACATAACAAATATATAACAAGGTCTCTTCTGGAGCAAGGTCAAGGAGTAAGGTTTTCTTAGTTGCAAACCTTCTTGCACCCACACCCTGGAGGTGGTGGGCACCTGGAAGGTGACAAATGATTTTTCCTCTCAAAGTCTATGTTTGCAGATTTTCTCCTGCAGTCTAACTTTCAGCTGGTTCTGTACCAAGTGGAACAAGATGCTGGGTTGAGCATCTCAGGGTGAGTCAAGTGACGAAAGGTGGGAGTGCTGCAGCAGGCATATTCTAATGATTTAGAGAAATCTGATCTATTTTTCTTTGGGATATTTTGTACCAGATTGAGAGTGTCATGCTGGATGTGACTAGCTGAGAAAAGAGAAGAGCCACAAACTATGTTTATTCCTGTAAGTAGAGGCAAAAGTCTTTCCTGACCTCTGCAAGTGATTATCTTAATTCCTAAAGGGTGGAATTTGTCTACTTTGGCTATAGTATGAGTACTTCTAAACTTTGTTTGGTGTGGTGGATTCTATTTCTTCAAAATAATACAGACAGTGAAAAAACAGATCTTCACACACTTATTATTTATAAGCAGTGTCAGGTTTATCATGATACCATGACCATAGAATTCTAATGTGGGAATTCCTTATCTTGCCAAAACCTCATTTTTTTTTTTTTCAAACAATGGTTCAGGTAAAACCATGATAAGCAAAAGATTAAAGCTCTGTCAGATAAAAAGCAATGCTGTACTATTTCAACTATCCTCGTTCTCAAAAGAGAATGAAATATGCAGCAATTCACTCAGACAACATAAATATTAAATAACCACTGCAATGGATTGTATTAATAGACATACAAGATGAATAAAAACACATTTGATTTAGTCCTCTGCCGATGTTGCTAGTGGATTACATGGACTAACCTGTCTACTGCAATGTTACCCATCAAACAGATATAATTCAAATCTTTCCTTCTATTTTCCCACCCCCATAAAAACAAAATAGTCATGATAAATAACTGTCCTTACATTGTTTTGTTTCTCTGGAGACTGATTCTGATTTTACCCATCCAATACCCACATGAATATTCCCATTGATTAAGGTAAGAAAGTTTTTCACATCCACAAATCATCTTGGAATTTGGAGCCATGATGTGTCAAATTAATTCCTGACCTCACCCACCTGCCTGTGCATCTACTTGGCCTGATACTACATGACACAACTTGGGCATAAACTTAATGTGAGAACTCTTGAAGCACAAATAGGAGCCCGGCTCCAAACTGACTGTCAGTTGAGTTCAGGTCCCATGCTACCCTCTCTCCTTCTGTCTTGTAGGGATGAGCGTTTTGAGGCTGGAGGTTAACAGGTGTTCCTCTCTATGCATGGCATCCTACTCCTTTATGCTGACACCAATGGACGGTTTCCTAGGAGACAGATCAAAATAAAGTAAATTATTGGAGGTATATTAATGTTAAAAATTCCATGGAGTTCATCTTTACAGAAAACTCCTATTACCAGTTAGCTGGCTATGGACCAGGGTTGCAAGATGTTGCAGGTATGATCCATTTCCCTCTTTACTGTGTGGCAAAAGCTGTGTGTGGTTAAACCACAGAACCCTTTTTTCCTGTATGACACTGCCAGTTAGCTGAGGAGTGCTGTAGAGAGGCCCTGCCTCCCTGGCTCTTGGTGACCCATGGCTCCTACTTGATACCGATCCTTCACAGCAACATCTCCAGCAAGCTGAGGACAAGTGGGGGTGATGATAGTAGAAGGTTTTCTCCTTCTGTCACCATGGATCTAGGGCAGTACAGTGTGCTTCAGGGCCCAAAAGCTCAAGGCTAAAATTTGATATTCCCCTGTGTGTTTGAGAAGTGATAAATCATACCCTCTTTTTGATTAGCTTTCCTCCACCTCCAGTGGCTTTTCAGATCATGTCTACTGAAAGAATTGCTCATGAGTTGGCATTGGAGGTGTGCCTCTAGGAAATATATTACTGGAATTAAAATGGGCTAATTCAGAAATACCTTTCTTACCTTTTTGTTGCCCTTGTGAGGTGAAACTGCTCCTCTTTAAACTCCAGCTAACTGATTACCTGCCAGTTCTGAAGTTGTGCTCTGAATCTGCTCCAAAAGCCAACAAAGATGACTTATGTTTGGGCACCTCACAGGAAAGCAGAGAGATTAAAAGCCTTAGGAAAACTTTGACAAACAACTTGGAGTGTTTAACCAACTATGCACAGCTGCTGCTGAGTGAAGAACGCAAGTAACATGCCAAGCAGAGAGAGGTGATCAATAGGGAAAGCAGCATTTGTATCTGCACTGAGAATTTTATTTTCAGGAAAGGAGAGGAAATATGCTGAATTACCTGTAGGAGGTGTGCCTGCTTTTGCTAATAGATGTACCCAGTTTATGCATTAAACCCTAACCAGACAGATCCTGTACTGGTGTACTCTGGAATCCCTCCTGGGTCAGTGGAGATAGACACGTGCACAGCACCTTAATTTGATTGATTTCATCCCACCCATTTAAACATGCCTTAGACTTGTTTGCAGAGCCGAACCAAAACGTCTCTGCCCCCTCCAATTCCCAGTTTCAGGCAATGATTTCTCCTCATAAATCCTGGGTATGATAGCACCAGCATGACCCATCACTTCATTACATCAATGTGCCAAGCCTTGTATTGTACTGAGGAGGAGTTTATCTGGTCAGAATGGATCCAGTCCAGGAACAAATAAAGGAGTTAGGAATCTGATTCTTTCTGGGCCAATTCTGTATGAATTACAGCTTCTCAATTTTCCTGATGTCAGCTACTTTACTTCATTTTCCCTCCCCACGCAGGAGCTGAAGTGTCCAGCTAGCATAGGCATCTTGATTAGCCCCATCATCCAGCTGATTTCTTAACAATGCAGTTGTCAGGAGAGCTGACCTGAATTTCAGATCAGATTGGGATGAAATGTACTGTATTTGGTGTCATTTGAGCATTGGCTGTCTTGGTGTGTGCCAAACTGGTTCCAAATTTGGAGATCTACCTCACTGCCAGGAGGGGGAGTGTGGTGGTTCCTCAAGAACACCCCATCTGGGAGGGACAGGCTGACTTCCTTAGTTTTGTGTGAATGAAGAACCCTTGTACAGAGAGGTAATTTCCTGATGACCAGATATATTGGCCTTTTATATAGTGTTTTTCACTGTCAGCATGAAGGGATTGAGGGACCTCTGAAGACTGGTATTTTCAGCTTCATTTTCAGAATTTCAATGCAAAAATTAGAACAAATGTTTCTTATTACAGAAAACTCTTAAATGAGTTTAATACTACAAGTTCTGGGGATTGACTAAAACATGAAGGGCATCTAGTGTGAGCCCTCAGTGAAGGTTGGAGTCTGGAGCTCCCTTGTCTGACTTTTGTCACACCCACAGTTTTTTTGTCAGGAACAGGATTTCCTAGTGCCATAAGTTGAGTATAGCATGCAGAAAAACTAGTACCCAGCTCTAAAGCCCAGTTTGAGATGTTTTGGTGCCATTGTCCAGAGGTGGAGATGTGTACACTCCAGTCCTGCCCTCCTTCCAGCTCCCCTGAGCAATCAGCGTTGATATCCTACTCCTGTTGACAGGAATGGGAAGGACCAAGACAAGTCATTGGGGTAAGAAACTTGCACCCAGCAACTGAGGGGGAAAGTTTTCTTACTTACCCAGCAGTCATGTTAATTTAGCTAACTAATTTCTAATCAGGTAGAGGTTTAGACAGAATTTAGAGTAAGTATTTGGATTAATACAGAACACTTTGATTTTAGAGCTGTGCATTTTCTGTTATGTTGTATGAGAACAATGGTGTGTGGAGAAGAGAGTTCATTGCCAGGCTGATATAAATAGTTACAAGGGAAAGATCTGTATCAGGGGCAACTGGTATAAATCATACTTTATAATGCAACAGGTACATGAGATTCTCCAATTCTCATTTCTGTTGGCAAGGCAATGGTGTCCTATGTATTACCTGTCCTGCAAGATTCAGGTTATGGTAGAAGGAATCACATAGACCAGCAAAGTGTTTTTGTGATGGAGAAGATGTCTCAGACCAGGACAGGCTCAGTTCTCAGCTGAGGGTGGGAGGAAAATCCTCTGAACAAAATAAATAAATAAATATATCTTGAGTGTTTTTGTTGTATTCCCTTTGAAAATAGCTGTGAATCAGTCCATCCAGGTTCTTTTCTTTTTATCAGTTGTTCCTTAATGATGAGAACCTTGTGTGTATTTTTACAGCACACATCCATGCATCTTTTAATTTTTAAATAAATATTTTTCTCTTCTTAGAATTAAACTTAAAGACATGTATTATAAATTGATGACAGCCTAAATTTGTTATGAATGCCTAAAATAAAATTACACTTTCTTATTAATAAACCCTTACATAAAAATAACTGTTGAGTATATATATGTTCACTGCCAAAATTCTGAAGAATGTCAAATAACGAAATGGGAGAAATTACTAACTAGACACCTGGAATTGTGCTTCTTGAGTAATAAACTAGCTTTTGTCAGCTGTAGCCTTTTTTGCAGGTGCAAAAAGAACTTCTTCATTTTGTTTTATATGCTTTACATCACTTCATGACTAGAATATTCCAAGTTGGGAAAACAACGGGGAGTTGAAAGAACAGGAAAATTTGTTTATCCTCTCCCATCTTATGAGTAACAGGTGTATGAGGGAGTCCGAGATGGACTAATTCTGATCTTGGAGAACATGGAAGCAAGGAAAAAATAGCTCAGATAGTTAATTGCTGATAATATTTGCATGGTTAGGTACACCAACTGCCTTGAAATGCAATTAATATTTTGATAATATTTCCTAAATTATTCAGGACACAATGTAGTTCTAGTAAAACAATTATGTTGTTCTGGATATTTTTGTTCAGAAACAGCATGACACAAAGCACACATGAAAAAGTTTATCAGGTGACTGGAAATGCCATGTCCTGCTTCCTGACAAGCTAAATGTAAAAATCGAACGCCAAAATAAATGCTGGTGTATATAGTGATGTAATTATGGTTTTAATGAATCTCTTAGTTAACAAAACCAAATATTAATTACAACCTCAAAGCTACCTTTCTTTGCAATTAAACATTCTTATTTGTCAGTCTTTGAGAATAATTCTTTCTTATTAATATCTGTTAGAAGGTGAAACTGCAATGCAAATTGAGTTACTTAATTGTGATTTCCTGGTTCTGATTTAAACTACAATTAACGAAACTGTTTTAAATCAAAGTGATATAAATTGATCTGTCCTGCTTTAAAACTAATTAAGGATATGCCTTGAAAGCATGCTTGTATCAGTGCTTTGACTCAGTGGGTTCTCGGTACCACTCAAGTCTTAATAAATCACAGCAAGGGATGGAATTTTTATTTAGTGCAACAGTCTCAATCTCTGAATTTAAAGCCACTAAAGAATAGATTAACATTTATAATTGCTAGGTTGGTCAGTAATGCAAATTAAAAATGGAGTTTTCAAAACAAATTAACCTTTGCTGTATATCATGTGGTGACAGACAGACAGTGAAATCACTGAAAGGTTCCCCTTGTCCTTGAAGTGATTTGCCCTAAATTACCATTTTCTCTGTGGTGTTTTACTGCTCTGCAGCAAACAGCCTCTGGAGTCTCAACATCCAAAAAATAAACTGTGATAACTGAAAGAACAACGTGCTTGGTTTGAGGCTGGCAAGTCGCTGCACGGGCTATCGTTGCTTTGCGTCACTCCAGTCGGATTTGTATATTTTGGGACTAAGATTAGGATGTTTAGGCTAGGGCCAAATGGGTTTATAATTAGATATATGTGGGTTCTGACCTATTAATTAAGATTCATGCTTCTCTACATCTAGCCTCCACTTTTAATTAGACAGTGCTTTAAAGCAGTCAATGGAAAAAGGATCTTCTGTGCCCATGCACTTTTCTGCTTCAAATCTGTCCATCCTGCACGTTTCTGAGAACCTTTCACTGCTCAGTCAAGAGGCAGCTCAGACTTTTCCCAAAAGCTGTCCCTCTTTGGGATACCCCATGGATAGAACAAGATAGTGTGCCAATATAGTATGTGTTGTGTGTATTTAATTAAAAGCAAGACCCCACCTGGAGAAAATAACCATATGTAATCAGCACCTGTATCTGTGCCATGCTTCTCATCAGGCAGAAAAGTGGTCTTAACTGGAGAAGATGGACTTGGTTTTGATGGCGCCATATAAAATCCAAGGAGGTCCAAGACTGTTCCTTCTGTGCCCAGACATCTACAGGGATGAAAGATGCTGTCAAATGGAAGAAAATGTTACAGACCCCCGTGGAGGATGTATGGGGGAAAAGTGGAGCTGTCTAGGACTGGACAACCATGGAGGGAATGGAAAGAGGGACAGTATCACCTATCAGAGCAAATGGCTTTGGTCTCTGCTCTCGTGGGTACATCAACTGCTGGAGAGCTCTTGTTGATGTAGTTGCTGAGGACTCCAAGCTCACTGTGTGGTGTTATCCAAAGCAACAGCGAACAAGGTAACTGCACTTTCGGCATAGGTATGTTATGATGTGTTGTGCTGCCCTGGTCTATAGGGTCCCAGAAAATTGCTGGTTTTGCATCTCCAGTGCTTTGCCCAAAATTTCACTTCCTATGAACAACCTTTAATACCTTCAGCGTGCATCACTGATGATTCAAGTTGAATGCAGAAGAAATATTCCCTATTTCTCATAATTTAGTGTGCCTCCACAGTGCTTATCAGAACCCAATAGTTAGAAACCAATGTGGAACACATCACCCAGCAGTCTGACCCGGTGGAAAGTATTAGATTATGCAGATGCTTTATGCACATCCTTTGTGTAACAGTAGAGCTATTGTATAAATTTTCTTTTTTCCTAGGAGTGGACTGACGCAGGGGGTGAAACCGGTAGTATTATCTTCTGATCTCAGGGCTTCAGGAGGATATAAATAGAGAACCAACAAGGGTATTAAAAGCTTCCTCTGAACAGAATACTTCTTTTTTTTTTTTTTTTTTCCTCTTAAGTTTCTAAACAGAGCTAAAACTAAACCAAGCTAAACTAAACAGACTGGAATAAACACAGAACTGTGGCAGGTTTTGTCATTGCTGCTCACAGAGAGTGACTGGTATTTTGCTAATGGCAAAGTAAAGCCAAGGAGGATCCTTAGAGCTGTCCAAACTTGAGCAGTGGAAATGCAAAATATTTTTCTACGTGGTAAAGCACAGATGAACCACCTAGCTCCTGGTGCTGCGGCACACGGTGACGATGGCACTAGTTGAGGCTTGGTGGTTGGCAACTCGGTACAGGCACGGCACTGGGTGTGGGAGGTGGGGACAGACCTCTCCTTCCTGCCAGGGCCACGTCAGCTGCTTCCAGCTGAGATGCTCTTGGCTTCTGTCATCCAAAGGATGGCAAAATGTGGGTGGTAGGTGAGGAAAAGCTGATGTGATGGATATTGATAAGGCTACTGACTAGTGAGCCAAATATTTGGAATATTTTTCAGAGCTTTTGACAGACAATACAGGATTACAGTCGAGAAGAAAAAGATACCTGTCTGGCTGTCTTGTTTAGTAAATGTTTCCAGCTGCTGGTGATGGTATTGGCAATAAGAGCTAGTTAATAGACAAAAAGTTATCGCTTTTCAATGCATGCAAAGATTGCACAACTTCCATAGACATTCAGTTAAATATGCCCTGCTTTACATGCCTCGTTTTTTCCCATCCAAATAAACCACAGTTTGTTCAAGAATCTCTCCCTTTCCCCATGCTATATTATTTCCTGAATAATTTCTTCTTTTTTTTTTCTTTTTTTCTTTTTTTTTTTCTTTCCCTATGCAGAATGAAGTATTGCACGTGGACTTTTTCCAAAGTCAAAGCTCTTTAGTATGATTAGTCTTTCTGGTCTATCTTATTACTGATATTTATACAGATGTACTGGCAAAATCAAATACATTGCAATATTTATTGGTCTGAATTTGAGGTTAATTATAACATGATTAGATGGCTATTTATTAGACATATCACAGTAGCTATTTATTGTTTCTGTAGCTCTCTAACTGGGATTATGACATTAAACAGTATTTATTGTATATAATCAAGAGAATGTTGCAGGAAGAATAAATTCTAAGAGAGAAAGATGTAACCATCAGAGTAATGGAGGGATAAAGAACAAAAATGTAGTTTTAAACAGCAATTCTCAGTCAGGCTGAGGGAGGGGAATATTTAGGATTCGAGGAAGGCCAGGTGCAGATCTGAAGTTCTCTAAAGTGCACCAGCACTCTGCCTAACAGCTGACCTTTCCCTCATGAAATGGACATTTTTCATTTAGAAAAGGAAATGAGAATCATCATCTTTGATTTTTTGCACTGATTAAGTAGAGCTAAAAAGTTCTGTGGGACCATTTTCTGTAGGAAACTATTTCATAAAAATCAAGTATTTCACAGGCAGGTGTTACTTTGACATTTTTAATGCTTTGTGTTAAAGTGGCATTGACTATTTTATTTCTTTGTGATTAATTCAAATAATACCTTTTTTTCTCATATTGGTGTTTTTATATTTCGGTATTTAGCTCTGTGTTTCACTGTTGTGCCATCATGATGCTTTTTTGTACCATCAGGACAAAAAGCTTTAGTTTCTCTTAACATTAATGAGTTTTAGTTTAAATTTAAATCAGAAAATAAATACACATGTTGAATTTCCTAGGCATAAATCTGGGTAAGGCTTGCCTGCAAGGAAGGAGACCGGAAGGGTGAAAATTTTCCCAAAGGATTATGAATTTCCTTTAAAAAATAGTTTTCTATTCTCTTCAGAAAATGAAGATTCTTTAGGAAAACAAATCCCCCTTTTTCATACACAGACACAGGACATCTTAAAATATTTCATCAAAAAAAGTTAGTCTTGTTACTTCTGTTTAGCAGATAGACCCATTTCTGTGGGAGGATGTGGAGGAGAGAGGAAATGAGGGCACTGGAAGGTTTTGCAGGTGCAAGGGCGAAGCTCAGCAGCCGTTGGTTTCTATTTCTCATGAAGGTGCAGTTGGGGGATGGAGTAAATGTGGGGTGAAAGGAATTGTTCTCCTTTTTCTCATGCCTCCTTTTTGCATTTTCTCGTGGAAAAAGAGTGTGTTTGCAGACAGTGACACCACTGTGCAGAAGCAGCAGATTCATCCTAGCTTTTCCCTTTCCCAGCCTAATTCATGTTGTCCAACCCTAGTCCCACGGGACTGCTTTCCCGGCCTGTGTGTAGTTAGCTCATCATGGGACGTGAGTTTTCAGTACAGACAGTTGTGAACTTATAAATACATATTTATCCTTTGGCTTTTTGCAGATGGAAAAGCCGAAATAATCCAATCTTTAGATACTAGAGCCTTGAATGGCGTAGGATGAGTGGTTGATTCACATGGAGGTGGGAGGGCACGGGGGAAAACTCTTTGTCCACATCACACGCAGACCAGAAAGACTTTTAATAAAAATATTTAAGACAGTGTAGCTGTCAACTAAATTAAATCTAACACTGGTAAGAAATTATAGTAGGTTCAAGGAGACTATATGTTTTCTTAATTTTATTAGCTGCCCATAGAGGGTTAAAGAGAACATAACTACAAATTATTGCATAGGAATTATGGAGTTCAAATACAATGTGCTACCCTGCTCGCACAAAAATTCAAAGCAGACGAATTAGAGAGGATTATTAGCATATTCCACTTTTTCAACAAATCTCACAAGGAAGGAAAAACATAACAATGTAAAGGAGCTGAAGATTCACGTTTCCATAATATCTGTATCTGCACTACACTACCTGTAAAATTTATTCTCTGTGGGTGGTGATGTTGTTGAATAGGTTTGATTTCTTAGCTATCCTATTTTTCCCCTGTAAGCAGCTCTTTTGAGTAAGGATATTAACCTGCAATCCTCTCTTAGCTAAAACTTTCTTTGGCTGCATTATACCTGAGCAAGTGCTCTTGCAGTAGAGCAAAGAGCAGCATGCAAAAGCGATCAGAAAAACACTCACAAAAATTCATTTTTATTTGAGTTCATTCATGCTAATTGTTCTCTTGAGGCTTGATCTGGAGCACAGAGAAATCCAAAGAGAGCTCACTGGGCTGTGGGTCAGATTTTCAGGTCACCTGTACATGGCAAGTGGTGAATAATGAGCAGCACGCTTCATGGAGCCAGCTCCTAGGGCCTTATGCTGATGATGGAGGTAACACTGAGTTCCTTAAGTGCAGTCTCAGGGCTAGAGGAGACAATCACCACTCACTCCTGCAGTGAAAGGCAGTCACAGACCTTAATGATCAGCAGGCTGGTGTGTCCCAGTAATGCAGTTGACCATGGCCTGATTAACTGGTGCAAACTCCGTGCCAGAACATCTTTCCCTGTAGAGTTAATATTTTTATGGTGGTTCATGAAGTTGTTAAAGTCACTACTGGGACTTAATATGACTACAAATATATTTCCATATGTAATTATAAGTACTATGATGGCTGATTTGTCCCTCTCACTGATATAAACACTCTGGGATTAATACATGTATTGTGCAAACAGACCTACATATATTGAAAAAGGTTTAAGATGGACTTTATTTTTTTCTCTTTTTTTTTTTCCTTAACAGAATCCTTTAAGCTGGTTCAAATATGTTGTTATTGCAGACAGAAATGCCCTTCTCTTTAGTCTAGATTAGGCATTGGAGTGGGAAATGGGATTTGGAGATCCTGGTCCACTTTTTGTGCAACCATTAATGAACCACTTCACGCCATGGCCCTCTGCTCCCCTACCAAGCTTTTCCCTTGCTGGACAGAAAACTTGTGGGAGGTGGTTGTCTTCTTTTGTCTTTTTTATAGATACCAGCATGGTGTGATCCAAGACCAGAGGGTCTGGATACCTCCACAGTAATCACAATAAGGGTCTGGGTGCCCCTTGGTCAATCCCCAAACTCCCACCTGTTTCCAAAGCACCAGTTCTTGGTGAACTGTCAGATTTTAGCACTTAGCATCTCTGTCTCCATGGGTACTCCTTCCTGGTGTCCCATTCCTTTCCATACATTTGATTTCTACTGGTGTCACAAGGATCTGAAAACAGACATGCAATTACCAAGCATAAATCGGATTACTACATGGAGGAAAAAGAAATGTTCAAGCCTGGAAATGGAAGGGTTAATATAAAACTAATTTCTCTTACCTCCTTTCCATAGACGCCAACCTTCCTGTATAAATTCCCCCGTCATTAATCTAATAAAGCTCTACTTTGTTCATAATTTACTACACCCTTCAATAAGCATTGTAATATTTGTGCAGGGCAAGTATATAAATCATTGTTGCCCTTCTCTACTTTTTTACTTATCTGGTTCTTTCAAGGTCACTAACCTACCTTATAGCTTTCATCTGGTTTAAATATTCTGCTATTACCTTTTACACCTCGCTTCCTAGTTCATGCCCATTTAGATATCTGCAGCTGCATCTTCTCAAATAGCTATTGATCCATGTCTCCTTGCTAAAGGTTACTAACTTCATTAGCAGTAATGATACAAATTACATCTGTTAGGGTTCACTCACACCTTTCTGGTGGTTAGAAAGGGGGACTGTTCTCTGATTTTGTTGTTATTGACCATCTTTTCTGCCTAGGATATCTAAAACACAGAGAGAAAAATTATCCTCAGAAAAATATCCTCATTTTGACACATGTAGGCTTTCAGCACCTAGGTCATATAGAGAGGCTAATCAATCCCTACTGACCTCCAAGAGCCTGAAATGTAGCTGGATAAGGCCCCAATCCAGCGAAGCACTTAAGGATATCCTTATGTAAACATATGATCAGTCCCATTTTCAGTGCTATTTGGCAAGAAGTGTGTTTCAGAACAGAGCATCTCAGGGGATGCTGTCTTTTGCAAGGGCTGTGCAAGACCAGGCTGTACTGGTTGCAAATGCACACTCAGTCTGTGGTGTCTGATATTCTTGCACTGGCCAAAGTAACTCTCAAGTGTAATGTTTGTGGGGACACCTCTGTGCTCTGGGGGAAGCTGTTGAGGTGCCTCCTCTTCAAAGTTGTAGTGCCCATTTGAGAGTGTGAGCCCTTGTCCTCTGCAGAGCCTGGGGACTCTTAGGATGCTTGAGTTGCTGACTGGTTTTGAGACAATTAAATGATTTAGGAGTGGGCAGACTAATTGTCTGGGTCCTGCAGGACCTGACATCTGTATTCGCTGTGTGATGACTGGAGACATCCTCTTATCTTCCAGCTTCATCAGTTCCTTGAACCAAGTGTGGTGCTGCCATAGGATTGCCATCCTATACTGGAAAACACAGGTGAAGCAGAGCTCTTAAACTGGGATGGTTATCACTGTGGTTTAGAAGAAAACAGGGATAGAAGGGACCTAAGGAGGTAATCTCATCCACCCCCACGCAAACTACTCCTGACACATGTTTCTTTAACGTGTTTCTTTAACCCCGCCAGCAGCAGAGATCCCCCAGCCTCCCCGGGCGATCTCCTCCAGTGCCTAATGACCCTTGCAGCAGGGAAGTTATTCTAGTGCTGAACTTCGCTCTCCCTTGCTGCATTTAAACCCATTAATTTTTGTGCTCTCCCCGTGGATGTGGATAACAATTTATTGCCTGCCTCTTTGCATAAGCCTTTTACATAATTGAAGACTGTTATCACGTCTCCTCTCCGTCTCCCCTGCTCTAGACTAAATAGCCCAGATAGGAGGATGAAAGCTGGAATGGGGTGACAGGGAGAAGGAGTTAGAGGAGGAAATCACAAAGGGATTCATTCTGCCTCCTGTCTCTACAGAAATGGACTTTTTTTTCTGAAAAACAAGGGCTGTGGGATGAGGAGACATGCTTCTCGATACTGGTGATTCACTAACGCAGCTCCATGGACTGTGTATCTGGGTTGCTGCTTTGCAGTCTAAGGAAGAAAGGGGCTTGGGGTGACCCTTTGTTGAGCTGTGACACTCCCATCCAGCCTGTGTGCTTGGGAAATAAGGCTTTAATGTCTTATATTGGTGAGAAGCATATACAGCTCACAGGTTGGCTCCTCTGGGATGCATCTAGTTGAGCTTATGTGCATCACGAAAGCTGTTTCTAGGTGCTGTGTGTGTTATACTGACAGATAAAATGACAGTATAACACTGTCACCCTTCAGCAGAATCCAGACAGCCCACCATGAGCCCTGACAGGGAGCTGGAGCCCTCTCCTCCCATGGCAAAATGGGGTTTGTGTTGGGAGCAGCGCCTTCACCACGGCTCTGTGCTTCCCACCCATGCACAGGATGGAAAGCCACCCGCCACACACGCTGCCTACATGTATTTCACAACTTGATTGCTGTTCATAAAACCAACACGTGGAACAAGCAAACACTGGCTGATCCAAAATGCCCTGGGGTGTATTATGTCAATGTCACATACATTAAGAAGGTACAGTGAGCACTCGAGTGACTTCTTGTGTGGGTAACCCTTTTCCATTATTCACGTCTGCTGTCAGAGCTGTAGCACGTACACAGCCATTGCATTGTTATAACCTGGAGAAAACAAAAATAGCTCCCAGCCTGGGGACTTCCAGAAGCACAAGGTGGGGGATAACATAGGGGAAAAAAAGTTCTTTACCACTTAATGGTCCCAAACACCTTTGGTGATATCTTTTGCCTTGCTCTAAGCACTCCAAGAACAGCAAGTAAGGTGGAGCTGTTCTCCCTAGACCCTAGCACTGTGCAATCACAGATTTATTTACACCAGAAAAAGGGCTGGCCTTGAAGAAAACAAAATATTAGAGGCTGTTTGGGACAGCAGGGAAGTCCTCTGCATTGCAAGTGCATTGCAGATTAGTTCCAGCACACCCAGCCCCTCTCCAAGTCCTCCACTTGCTCATCACTCAGACATTAAGACTTTTCAGTTCACTGTCACAGTAAAAAAATCTTGATAAATTGCAATCCAATTGATTTTTTTTTTTAACTCTCCTTTCCTCCCCTTCCTCTCCAGAGTGACTTTGAAGATGACATTTGTATTTCCGAATTAAAACCACATTTGCCCAACACTGAGAAGGGAGGAGGCAGGGGCAGAAGAGAGAGAGAAACCCTTTTGTTCTCATCCTCGCGGTTCCCCCTCACCTGCCAGGGCCAAGCTCCAAAATAATTCCTAACAGCTGAGGTTAGCCGGGGACATCTAATCCCGGAAAGCTGGCTCTGAATTCCAACACCAGCACATGGCGTTTGAATTTCATTAACAGCCATTTGCATGTAATTCCCTCAAACTTCTGAAGAAGTGTGAGTATAGACACAAGTATGTGCTTATGGAATTGAAAATAAAAAAAATGTGTATTTTTTTAATATATTAGTGTCCAATAGCATTGACATCAGTGACAACATTCTTACTCTTTAGAGCTAAGCAAGCTCAGGAGCTGTTTTGAGGATGTTCTGGGGTCTTTTGAGTGTACCCTAGACAGACATGTCTATAGGATGCTCAAGAATTGTGGTTCTCAACGAAAGGCAGGGCTGAGTTCTCTTTTCATTATTTCTTGTAAGGGAAAAAGATTGCTCTGTGCAAATGCAGCTTAAAGTATCTCGCAGAGTTTGCTGAGACCTGTCCTGTTTGTTTACAGAAGGGGCATAAGGAGCATCCTGGCAACACAACGGAGAGAAACCTCTGGGGGTTCAGCCAGGCTGATATGGGAGGGTGCGGCACCAACAGGCTCTCCCTGAGGGAAACACACCTTTCCCGGCATGGACAGGGACCAAACAGGATGTGTTGGGTAAAATTGCAGGGTTTTTTTCTTCTTTGCAGTCAATCAGCAGGGATATCATGATATTTTTCTCAGGAGAGTTTTAATCTTTTCAAGGAGAGATCCTCAGTTGGGGTATTCATGACCCAAAAGTAAAACTTCCCATCAGTCCTGTTGCATCCCTCCCTAGCAAGAAAATTTCCAACATCTTTAGTTTTGGTGGTGTTTTCTTTAAGACCATACACTTTTAAATTAAGTTTTGCTGTTTAGCCAATTGTAATGAGTAATGAAAATGTTATTTGTATGGGACAAAGGAAATATTTTCTTTTAAATTATCTCATCTTACTAATTGATTACAACAAGACTGCTTGGATGTGTGCAGTGAACAGCATCTGGTCCCTCTGCTCAGAGCAGGGTTTCAGCCAAGCTGGTATAAACCATCCCAGGGGAGAAAACAAGAGTAAAAGCTGTCGGGTATTTAGGGCTGCCTGTCCCATGGAGCCAGCTTAGCCTTCAAGAGGAAATAATTTGAGTGTCTGAAAAGATTATGTCCTAAAAATATTGGAAGTTTCCGTGGAAGATGAGACACTAGAAAATGTAGGTAATTAAAAACATAGTCTAGGAAAAAAAAAGTTATCTAGAGAAAACTTAGTCAAGGAATAGGTATTTTCTGTTCTTTGGTGCAGATATCACTGATAGCCTGCTAGGGTTATTGATGAAAAATAATAATGTAAATCCACAATATGTCTGAAGTTAAATCAGAAAAGGAAACAATTAATAGGAAGGATTACACTATTACAGTACAATTTCCCTGAGATGCAAAAACATTTTATATTTGGAAGTGACTTGACTGTAATAATCTTCAAATATTCATGGCTGAAAACATTTCCTAAATGCTGTTGCCAAAATAGGCGTCACGAGACAGCAACTATGTCCTGAGCTGATTTCAAAACCATGGCAAATAATGTTGTTTCACATAAACACAGAAGAAAATGTCACATCAATAGAAATGAAAGGAGTAAAAAAAATCATCCAAGTCTTTGGGTCAAAGATGGAGAAAAGAGGGGGGAAAAGGTTTAAATTGGAAGGGTGGAAAAGGCAACTTGGAGAAGCAATGTCATTCCCAACCCACCGGGCAGTGGGTGTGGTTATGATCTATCACCCCTTTGCTCCAGCAGCTGCTCTCGCTGCTGCCTACTGCCAGGAAGTAGGTCAGAAGCCTGGTTTTGTCTCTACTCTTCTGCGGACACATCACAGTCCCTACTCCTGTGCAGAGATGAGAAAACCTCTGAATGGAGGCTGTGAGACCAGACCCGTGCAGGGTGACCTGTCCCAGGATCCCTCCATAGTCAGGGGCAAGAGAAAAAAATGATGTCTCCAGCAGCAGGTATTGCCCCTGGGGTGCCCATCTCCCTCTATGTGCTGGAGAGGGATTTTAGGGGGCTTAGGGACTTAGTCGGTGGTTAAATACCTAAATTTAACACAACAAGTCTGAGCTAAAGCACATGGAATATGCCAGCCCCATCTAGGAAGCCTGCATCCCAGCAGCACAGAAGGTTTTGGTGTTAACTGGATTCTTCATGGTCTGGGTTAGAGTGGCCTTGCAAACACTGGTGCTGGAGTGGCTGAGGTGGGGTTGAATGGGGACAAAAGACAGAAGCAGGGAGCTGGGGATGAAACAGAAGGAATTTTGTTGTGAGTGCACAGGGGCCAAGAGCTGCCTTTTTCTCCTCCTGTGCCCCAGGACTAGTGATTTTATCCCCTCTGCTTGCTAACATCCTTCTTTCCTCCCTAGGTACCAGCTACTCCTCCCCTTCCCCCCCCCCCTTTCTCTTAATTTGTCCAATTGACTAATATAATTCACTTAAATTCAGCAGTTGTTTTCAACTTTTTCTTACCTTTGAAGTTAACTAGAAGACATGCCAGGAAGCTGCTCTGATTTTCCCACTATATTTGTCTGGAAATAAATTAAAATAAAAAGTAATAAATTAACCCGAAGATACTTTCTTTCTGTATAGAGTTGCCTTATTTGTATCTATTTGCCATGAGTGCCAAAATCCTCTTCTCACTGCCTCATCCCTCTCCTGTGAATGCAAAATAAAGGCTGGTGGGGTTGGTGGTTTTGTCATCCTGGAGTCCTGTAACCTTTGGAGGACAAGTGATCCATCTCTCTGTGGGAGACTGCATTTTGCTACTGGTCAAGAAAATACTGTCCTCAAATAAATAGTTTCACAAGTGGCAAACCCAGTCAATGCTCCTACCTCAGGGTAGGGTACTATCTTAAAATTTAGCTTTGCTATTTGTCACCATGGAGGTGAGTTGCTGGAAATGTCAAGCAAGAAAGCTAATGTGGACCTCTAATTGCATTCCTTAAAATATCTGCAGGGTTCACTCAAACACTGCGCTGCTTTGGCTGGGGAAATTGCCACCTCTGTGACGTGAAAACAAACTGCAAAGCGGTTGCCTTGTCATTCTGCTTCTAGCAGGTCTTGAGTCCAGCTTTTCAGACCAATTTTTCCCTCTTCACGGTGCATCTGTCAAGATTTCTGCTCTGGAAAAGAAGATCAGAGCAAATGGGGACTGAGGAGAACAAAAGCTGACCCAAACCTTTGACCTAAACTTAACATAAAGCTAAATGAAACCTTAGAGGTTTGTAAATGTTCGTGAAACATTTCCACCTCCTGCTCCCCTCTCCTTTATCTGTAGTTTCTTTATACTTCTACGCTTACTGTTTCTAATTGAAAGTCTGAAGTAAAGCCTCACTAAATTAATGAAAAGACTCTTACTGATTTTAGCAGCTTTTGATTCAGCCTTCCAAAGAAAGGAAATAATTTCTTCAAGGAAAATGTCTTTAAACTTAAGAGAAAACAAACCCTGAAAAGAGATAAGGAAAATCAGAGGTCAAATGCAATTTTCCAGCTAGCAGCACATGTTCTTGATCCGAACCACACCCATAAAATGGATGTGAATATTGTTAACCCGGGGGGGAAATAAAAAAATCACTCTACAGAAACAGAGAACTGTTGAGCTAACAGTGACCTGATTTAATAAGCTATAATGTCTGTTTGCAACAAGTAGGAATTTTGCCAATCTCTACCATCAGCTTGTGCTGTAGAAGAACGCCACTGGTAATCAGCTGGCATTTATGACCTGAAGTTTCCATTTCTATGGGTGGGATGGAGCCTTTCCCTTTGCAGCAAAATTGCAACAACAATGTAAATCACTTCAAAACATTATTAGGACAATAACTCTTTACTACTGACGCAGTTTTTAACACTCTAGGTGAATTTTGTCAGCAGAGGGTAGAAACAGGATAGTCTATAGGGCTTAATAACACCTGAGCTTCCCTTAATGATGTGTGAGATGGTCAGAATAAGAGCGTTCTTGCCTGGGTTATATTCTGGATTCATGGATGAGGGACCTGAGGAAGGTTGGTGAAAACAGCTGAACCAGAAATTAAGACATAGATGTTCTTGGATGGCTGTTACACTGTCATTTGGCAGTGACAGTTCCAATGGGTTGGTGTTGCCAGTTCAGAGGTTGGTCTCCTCTAAAATACTGACCTGCCTCGAGCCCCTATTTTTCACGTACAAACTGAGTGTTTAGTGGGCATAGACTGGTATGGCTGCATATTTTGCTTGTGAATACATGCACAGCTTATCTAGAGAATTATTTCCCAATATTTGTGTAACAGACAGTTTTGATTTTCGCAGTCACTGGGTTGATGCACACAGAACAGTGTGTGCTCCAGAGGCAGCTACTCGGTCTTAATGGAAAACACAGATGTGGGAAATGGTCCTCAGAAGATGCTGCTAATAACGAGCTACTGCTTGTTCATAATATTGATGTAAATCAGTGTTATTATTGTCAATTATATGCAAATTTTACACAGCATAGGAGTTTTTTGTAATCCTCTCTTTTTATTAATTTTCTTTTTGTCTCCCCTTTGTCTTTTTCCCCTCTGTCCTACTAGATTTCCTGCTTCTGAACTCCTCCAAAGTCCTCTCCAGTGTCAAGTCTGGACTGTCTGGTCTCTGCCAGCAATACACTTGCTGTCCCTCTTGGACTCCCAGACAGCAACGATGGCATCTCCTCTCTGGGAGACCCTGTGGTGGGCATGCTGAAAGGCTGGCTGCCTTCAGAGCATCTGCTGGGTGGTGACTCTGTCTTTGGAGGTCTGCCTAGCTCTATTCACACACTTAGCTCCTAAGAGGAAAAGTGGACCTTGACCCAAAGGTGCTGGCTCAGGTCTGTGGACCATCTGGTGCAGGGAGAGAATCCTCTGATCAGAGATATCAGGGACAGAAGAAATGATCCTATTTGCTTTTCTCAGCCCAAGTTAGAAGGGAAAAATTCTATGTGTTGGCCCAGTGACAATCTATTTTGACTGTCAAAACTTAGAAATCTTGTCTTTTTCTCCCCACACATCTTGGATCCACTTTTCATTGGCTGCAATTCCTACACTGTTATGTTATTTGTAAATGTTTGATCTATTTGTTTCTAGAAATCATACAGGGTGCAATTTACTGGAAATGAAGCAAAATGTACCAGACACAAACTCAGCGCATTCTCTGTAGTTCATATTCTCTGAAGATTCATTTGTTCCTTTCCTCCTTTTAAATATTTCCTCTCTTCCTTTTGGCCTGATCTTGTTATTTGTTTCATTGGCCATTTGTTATCCAACTCTTGGCAAAATATCAGGGAAATCTTCCTGACAGTGAACTGGGAAGAGCTTTCTTAAGGGAACAACAGCAGCTTCTTTACTTTGGAGAGCTGAAGATGAGACAAGCCCAAATATTGCCTTTGCTGAGACAAAGTTTCTGAGGACTACAATGTATTGTGTTAGACTCAGTTGTGTAACTGCTGAAGCTTGTCCAGTTGGGCTTTTCTTTGGTCTTTAAAGGGTTTAAGTTGTCATTTCTCCCTGTAAAGCTTGCCTCATTGCTATGGCAGTAGCTGGGTAGACAGTGAGGGAGGGACAGATTGAGCTGCTGTCTGGTCAGACCTGAGCTCCATGTGTGTGTGGCTCCATGGAGGTGGTGGGTCTTCTCATCCAGGGGTGGAGATGCCTTTCTGGCTATGGGCAGCTCAGACGGTCATTAAAATGAGCAAGCTGCGTGCTTTCATCTCTCCTGAGTCTACTGCTTCCTCAGCCTAGATGAGATGAGCTTAGACCTCGTCTGGGCCTCAATAAACTTTTCACTTCTACAGTTTCACCAAAGGTTTGACTTTGCTCTGGGATTATCCTGACATTTAGCTGCTTCAGGCCTGTTGGATTCCTCTCTGTCTCCTTTCCAGCTGAAAGTTTATAGCTGAGCTGCGCAAGCGTGTCCTAATTCCAGAGCAAACTCAAGAAAAGGCAGCTCCAGCTGCAGCTCTCTGCCTGCCAGAGAGACTCCCCTGGCAGGTCTCCGACAAGCCTGTTACTACAAGTTCATCCTAACCGGCAATTCTGGCAAACATGAAAATTTGCATCAAGTTCATATTAGTTCAACACTAGCTCACGTTGCCAGCAATTCAGTAGCTCCTTCTAAGTGCTTGGATCTCAGTTGAAAGATTTAAGCGCACTTGCCATGCAACTTCTCTGAGAAAGTCATGAAAGTGGGCAAGCGTTTAGTTCTCACAAATATCATGGTGTGAGTGAGTTTCATAATGTCTTCTGAAAGGACTGAAGATTTTAAGTCCTAACACATAGCTGTCATCTTTGCAAGATGTGATAGCATCTAAATTAACTTCCAAAACAGTACAGGACATAGAAAAAGTAGGTTTATATTATAATTTTCATTTCCACTCACTGATGCAGACAACATGTATAAAGCCTTTCTTTTAAAATAGTTTCTACTGCCTTGACTGTATGTATTAAAACACAGCTTGTTCAAAAGTACTTTCTTCCCCTTAAGCACTCTGTGCATTTTAACTTCTATAATACCTTCAACTCTACTACCTTGCAGAGCTGAGGATGTTCATGCTAATTAGATTTTGTATCTTATTCCTTAAGTTTGTCAAAAGAGTTTTTTTCCTCAGAAAAAAAAAAAAAATCAATGTTGGTCCAAAATTTGGAGAAGGGTTTGCTGAAAAATCTCTAATTTTATTTCTTTTTTTAATCTGGAAATTAAGTCAAATTTCAGTGGGTTTTTAATGAATAGTATAATGAAAATATTAGTAACATAGCTTAGTAACATAGCTGACATTTCCATTTCTCTCGTGACTTATTATGGGAAACAAGGATTAATTATTGTCTCACCCCTTGTGTTGGGTGAATCCTGTGTACTCTGGGCTGAGCTTAATGAGCCAACCTCAGTGCTTGACTAGATCTGGAGCAAGGCAGTGGCTTTCACAGCTCCCCACAAATTTCTTCAGTGCAAAAAGGTAGCCCCATATCTAATGACCCTGTCTGGTACCTGTTCACACATTACCTAGAGATTTACCCCCAGGTATTGGAGCCAGGAACACTTCCATCCTGCTGGAAAGGGCTTTCCAAACAGGAAGCAAAACTCCTCCTGCTAGTGTGCAGAACAGACAGTGGCTTTGCAGGGATGTCTGTGGGAAGGGACATCCATGGGAAGCGGTGGCTCCTGCGCAGCCCAGGGAATGTGAGGCATGTCCGCAGTGGGAGGCAGCGCTCACGGGGTTCCCGGCTCTCACCATTGAGGATTGTTCAGAACAAATGTAGATGCTCTATATGAATGTAAAGCTTAATTTGTGGTTTTTACACCCACCACATTTCTTGGAATTGACATTTTCTGGAACTTTAGGGCTTTTTATCTCCAGGCTCTTGAGTTGGTTGTTTTGGGTTTTGTTTTTTTCTTGTTCATTTTATAGAAAGTTAACAGCCCATGTTTTTTCATCTACATAATAAAACAGCACACAATCAAACTGATACATGCTTTACTCAAAGCAGCTGTGTAATGCTGCCCTATACTCAAAGGTGTACAAACCTGCAGGGAAGTGAGGGCACATGTTTGGTTGGTATAACACAGTACAGCTGCACCATGACATTGCTTGGGTGGATGTTGAGAAATCTAGAGGAATTCCCTGGGGAAACATGGAGTTGGGGGAAAAAAAATGCTTGTTTCACCCACTCTTGCACTTTGTGCCCAACAGTGGGAACAAAGTGACATATTTTTCAGAAATACTTCAGACCAGCTGTGCCTGAAAGGCTGTTGCTTATTTCTGATAGTGCCCAAAATGTGCAGGGTATTTTCCAAGTGGAAGGAATTTAAAGCTAAAGAGAGACAGAGGAGAGAGGGGGAGAATTCAAGGCAGCAGGTATTTAGTGTAAGTGCAATCTCATTCACTCTAAAACCTCAGCCCTCTGTGGTGCCTTCATAGTTTAAAATAATAAATATTTTTCTGCCCTCTTAAGTGTATTGAAAAGCTCCTTGCACCTCCCACTCGGTGGCAGAAGATACTGCATTAAGATTTGTACAAGGCTTTGATACGAGGCATGTAGTGGTTAGTGTCAGAAAATTAGATTAATATTTTTCCTGAGGTTGTAAAAAAGATGAGACCTCAAGTTGTGCTGATGGAAGTTTGGATATTAGGAAAAATGTATTTCCTGAAAGGGTTCTCAGGCATTGAAACAGGTTGTCCAGGGCAGTGGTGAAGTCCCCATCCCTGGAGGGATTGAAGAGTCGTGTACATGGTACTGAGGGACATGGGTAAGTCGGGGACTTGTCAGTGTTGGACTGAACGATCTTAAAGGTCTTTTCCAATTTTCCAATCTAGGCAATTCTGTGATTCTGAGACAGTCACTCTTTTTCTGTGACTTTCCAGCCAAAAAGAACAGTTATGTATTTTATTCATTGGCAAGCAGGTTGCAATGCAGCTCATTGAGTCCCCTCGTCAGGTACAGGATGATGGGTGTGTGAAGATGGCAGGATTGTTGTCACCTCCTGCTCTACCATCATCAGGTGTGCCGCTTTGTCAGACTTAAATAAAAATTTAAAGGGTCTCTTTAAACCCTGCTGCATCCTGACCCACTAAGAACCTGCTCTCAGAGCTATCCCATCCCTTCATCCTTTACCAGCAAGAAAGGCAGATTTTGGCGTGTGAAGCAACAAAATCGGACAGAGCCAACTGGAAAAAACTGGTAGTAGCCTTAGATACGCATTGATGGACATTCCCTGTTGGCTGAAAGTTTCTAGTTTAGTTTCAAGGACACTTTAATTTTCAATCCCTTTTCTGTTGGACAAGTACGTGTGAAGTCAGGTAGCAGAGATAAAGGCTGGCACAAGAATGTATGCCTAGCTGCCTGATTTCTATTGTTCACCATAATTATAGTAGCGTGGACTTTGGACTGACAGCATTTTTCAGCAACAGAATACTTTAGAAATATTAATCTTACATCAGCAATTTGTGTTGAATATTGCCTTATTCAGCAGGTGAGGTGAGCCAATATTACCCTGTTTCCACAGAGAGGAAAACAGGGAGAGAAAGAGACACTAAATGACTCACCTAAGGTCAAGCAACATGTCCAAGAGAAAATCTGGTTAAGCTTGAAGATTACTGCCTCCCAGTGATCAAGAACTGTGTGCAATATTTCTGAGAAACTAATAAAACTTACAATAAATTAGAAATTGTACTAGCTTAGGAGGTTACCCATTCATCAGTGCAAGGGCTGTTGTCATTGCATGGTATTGCAAAAGCCAGCAGGACACGGTGCTCACAGACAGCTATGGCCAGATCCTGCAAAATGTCTCCATTTTCCCACCTGTGCAAGTCCCATGGACTTCAGTTCCTCAAGGAGAACTGGATCTTCAGCAGGTGATTAATACAAGTCTAGAGTTGCGATGAGCTTATGATTTAGCAAAAATGGCCAAAGTTTTAACTTTTTTAACCTCTTCTCTTCACTATTGGCCAGTTGCCATTCCATTAGCTGAAAGGGATTAATACTGATGGGACTATTTCCCAAATATAGGGATAAGCTACATGATGAGAGGAACAGGATAAGTTGTATGTCTGTATGACTTGTACAACAATTCTCAAGGTAACAACATCTCTGAAATTGAACATTGATGGTATAGTAATTTTAGGAAACTAATTATCCCTTAGACAGTTGAGTAAATTTCAGAACAAGAAATGTTTACATTGAAAAATTGGCTAATATTAAGGCTAATGTATTTGTACATGGGGGAAAGGAGAAGCCAGGCTTATAATTCCTGGACTTTCTCCTCTTATGTTGCATTATGAATGCCATGGAAGGAAGCAACCTCTGTAGAATAGGTCTAAATTGCTAACTAATTATGTTTCAACAAAAATGAGCAAGGTCCCAGATTTTACTTGGCTTGGATGTTTAAAGACAAATAATAAGTTATGTAATAAAACAACAGAGTCATTAAACATTGATTTACATGTTTATTTTGTTATAAGAAATGAAATTTTTATTGGAATGAAATTAAACAGAGGTTTATATGCTTGTATTCCCCATAGCCTTTTATACTCTAGTAATATAGCAATATTCATAAATCATAACAGAGTTTTCAAATTTCCTCAGGAGTGACCTAGGCAAGAAACCCTTAACAACTTGCTGAGAGACTTTGAAATTAAATTCAGCTGTAATATCATCATGACTAATTTATGGCTAGTTTGTTTGCTACAAAGATACATTTTAAAGAAACTAGAATACATGGTGAGGATAAGATAAAACATGGGTTTAGTATCATGTAGCTACTCTACTGGAAAGATTTATTCTATGTTTCATTACTTTATTGAACACAGCAAACCAGTCTGTTCCTTGTGAGAGAGGAAATCTTAATTATATAATGAAACACGTAAATACCAGGCCTTCAACCAAGCAAAGCAGGGAAAACACCAAATACTAAATTAAACCTTGATATGGCTATTGAAGAACTCTGTTCTCTTTGACATCAGATACATTTGTGCATGTGTGTGAACACGCACGCAGCAATATGTACACACGTGTGCTCTCGCTATATACATGTGTATGTATAAATACACATGTGCTCGTGCACACAGACAGTCTCCACTTTGGAACAGGCTTATTAGTCAGACATCATTAAGGCTGAGACAGATGTTATCTGGCACAATTTGAACCATGTTTCTGAATGCCCAACATCCCTGAAGCCCGTTTTTGTCCCACTGCAGCTTTTGAACTTCCTGCAAGGCTCGTTATGGCAAATTGAGATTGATGACAACATGCAACATTTTGAAATTATTAAAGGTATTTGTTTTTCCTTTAATTTCTTTTACCACAGAATGAAAAGGATGAAAAATGATTCTTTTTTTTTTCCACAGTAATTATATGTCTGACTTCTCAAATTTTATGCATCAGAAAACTCTCTCTGAACTCTGTGTGTGTTGGGACCCAGCTCATAAGCATCTTGCTTTATCCCACTCCAGCATCATCACCTCTTGTTTGAGACATGGATTTTCATTCTGACCTTGTTGGTTAAGATCAGTGAATCATTTCAGGCGAAAGTTAAGCTAAAATATTTATTAGTGTATGTCTTTTCATGTCACCTGTCTTCAGGTAAGTGGCTTCCTATTGCTGTTGAACGTTCTAGGGTATTAAGTTCCTGTAGGTGACCTTCTTCAGAACTTCTTGCCTTTACCAACCTCTTTCCCATCTACTCCCAAGGGACTGACTCACAACTGAAGCACCGAGCCACCAAGCCTCCCAAGATCATCTTCTTCCCAGCCACTGTGTATGGTGACATCCTGACATCATACATGGAGAAGCAGTTCACAAGAGTCCCTTCTCCACTATGTTCACCACTGATTCAGCAGTTGCCCACCCAACACTGCCCATACAGTGACTGCTGTGAACGTGTAATGCCCGTGATAGGTATTCAGACAGCAGCAGCGCAAACCGATGTGCTGGCTGTTTAATATGCAAGGGAAATGAGTCGCAGCTAAACTCATTGCACACGTCCATTGCATGAGAGAAGCATCAATATTTCTCTAAATCCACCTGGGAATTTATTCATCTCAGCCTCCAGCAACGGTGAATTACCCGGATGACTACTGCAATTCGGAAGCATGTACAACCATAATGACAAAGTACCGTGGTTTCCCTTAAAGTAATACCGTTGTTATTGCTGATAGTTACTGCCTTTGTCAAGTGTTAATGCGTGGTTATAGTCCAGTCATGTAGCAAAATTACAGGGGCCTGTCGAATGTTACTTAGCAACACTTGCTAATGTTGAGGCTGTAATGAAGAAATGCAGTAAAACTAACCAGGGTATATTGGAATCGTAAAATAAACGATGGTGTGACTTGAGAAAGCTGTTCTGAAGATAAAGATGTTGTCTACTTCTCTTTTTGCCATGTGAATATGGTAGAAGAACTCAAGAGCTGATCTGAAGCAACACATTTGAAACATCTAAGTAACAGAAACAAGCATTATGTTATTTTTTTATTTTTTTTTAATCATTGCTGCTGCCTGGGAAAATCCTCAGAATTGCTGGGCTTTTGAAGATCCTCTCCCTGTCATTTCAAACCCATTCTTAGGCAATAGCTGGCCAATTAAAATAATCTTTCCTTTGGATAGCTAGCATTTGTCAGAGTTAAGAATGAAGGCTTCTCTCTACTACATCTATTTTGCTCATTCATTCATTTACATAACTCCCTCCACCGTTAATCAAGTGTCTGTAGGCGTATCTCAAGAGTAAGGCCGTAAAAATAAAGGCAGACATTCCTAGTTATAGATGAACCTTCCACATGTTGCAGATCTGTCTCAGACACTTATCTTGGTTTATCTCCACCTGTTTAAATTGGAAAACTCACAAAAATCTATCTCCCGCGAGATTTCCAAGGTTTCTTGATTTCATTTGGGTCAGAACTGCCACAAGAGATGCATTTCTCAGAGCACTTCTGAGCTGCTGCCAGGAACAGGGAGTGCTCGACTGTGCCACTTAAAAAAAATAAAAAAGTTTCCTTTGAAAAGTCACCAAATTTTATAAGCTTTAAAAAAAAAATTGGCCTAGTTCAGTCTCGGGTATGATTAAAAGAGCTGCCCTGATTTATTGGTGTCAAACAAAGTATGTTTGGGTAGAACATTATTTTGTAATGGAAAAAGTGTCAGTGGAAGCACTGCCTATCAGCACTGCTTGGACTGGATGAGGACTGAGCATTAAAGTATAAGAATCTTTAATACTGGAGAAAAGAGAGGCTGCTAAAAATGTTGTAACCAGAAGGACATCTCAGTCTCTCAGATAAAGGTAGCTCTGAAGTCAACCTCAAGAACATCTGGGGTTCTGCTGATTAAATAATAGATGATATTTGCCTACTTTGCACCTCTCCCTGGCCCTGCAAAGCAAATAGTGAGAAGTTTTGCATTCCGTTTTTCACCAGGAGTGCTGAGCCATGAATATGGCTCATGGAGCGGTGGTTTGGGGAATGTTTCACAGGATAAACTTTCTGTATACATTTATTTAATACAAAAAAATGTTCTCCAGTTGGTAACATTGTTGCTTCCCGCTGTCCTTTAATTTTGCACTTTTTCTTTTTTTCCTTGTAAATGACAAAGTCATTTTATTTTGACAGAGTTGTTCTTGCACATTGCCTTACCCAAAGCAATGCTCTGTCAGAACATCACCACCGGGACATGTCTTCCAGGGACTATCCAGAGACAAAGAGAAAATCAAACATAAGTGACTGGTGATGCAGGGCAGCCAAGCCTGCTGTTAACAAACCAGTCTGTTTCAGTGCATACTTGTCCCACCAAAACAAAAAAATCATCATCCTTCTGAAGCATTTTTAATAGGAGAACCTCTGTGCAAGACCTTACTAAGACAGCTACTCGTGCCCTTCCTGAAACCACCATGTTCATTTTTCCTCAAAACATGCAACTGAGGTGACTTTTGGCTTTAAATCTACTTTATGAGCCTTTGGGATGCCATTGAGACTACAGCTGAGGCCCTTAACAGGATAAAATTAGTACCAAATACAAATTTAATTCAGTGAACTTAGGATAAAAGTGATGTGGAAAAATCAACACTGACAGGAGAACTCTAACATGAAAAATTATACTGGAATTAGCAGAGTCCTCTGCACCTATACACATTTCTTCTAGCAGATGTTCTGCCTGTCCCACTTCCGGGCAACTACTCTTGGTCAAAAATCTCCAGATGTTAAAAAAAGGTGGTCCTCATTTTGTAACTTTTAACAGTGTTTATTTTGGGTGAACAAAGTTGTCTTCTGTCTTAAGATGTTTAATGATTATTTGAAAGCAACTTGATGAATAGAAGAGCATGTACTCCCACTTGGGGCAAATGTATTTTTGGAGTGATTCATAATAATTAATCTTTGTCTAAGTGGAATGCATTAATTTCTCCTACTGGTGGTGATTGTACTTCTGTTTCTTTTCCTAAGTTAGATGGTTCTGCTCCAGAGACGTATTTGCTGATTAAATTGGACCACAACTGGGTACTCAGGTTATGTCACTATTATCCAAATGATCTTTTAAAGAACACAGAGTGCTTGTTTTTGCAGCTATCGTGCTCTTCACATTTAATCACGGATCTTTGTAGCTTGTTATTTCTAGAATTCGGAGTACTGCAATTTAAAAGCCTCTCTGTACTTGCCAGTGCTCAGTGACATAAAATAAACTCGCATATTAAGAAAAAAAAACAAACAAACAAACACAAAACTCGTCAAGTTGTACTGAGGGACAGAAAGAAAAGCAAGCATGCTTCACGGCGATCTGGAAACGCTGTCTGCAGTGCAGCTATAAAGGGAAATGTTATAATTTGCTAATATTTTCCATGTAGCCAGCTTTGAGAGTGCTGTCATTACCCACGGCCGTACCCAAGCAGCAGAGGGTCCCCGGTGAGCGCAGGGTCCTTGGCACGGGTGGGCTGCAGACACACTGCAAGAGATGGTTCACACCCCAAAAAGCCTACGGAGTTGATGGACAGTGAGAGAGGGGAGGGGAACAAAGCAGAGGAAGCAATTTCCTGCTGCTCCTCGGCAGGACCAGCCACCAAATCTTGGGTTTAGTCTCGCCTTTGCTCCTCCTGACCCTGCTGTGAGCTGTCCCACATCCCTGGGGTTGCTGGTGGCTGGACCCCAGCCCGCTGGGTCTGCTGAGCCGCTACGGCCAAGCAGGGTGTCTGATGCCGTTTTTCTCCCACTGCCTCCTCCTCCTTTTCCTGGGGACTGTGACGGGGATGCAGATGGAGCCAGCACGGTCTCTGCAGCCCTCGGTGGACTGAAGTGCTCCAAGTTCCTTTTTTAGTAAAATCACTTTGTCTCGAAAGTGCTGTGGACCAAAGCCCGTTCCTCCCCGCCGCCCCCCCCTTGGCACTCCTCGACGTGCTGGAGGTGCCAGGCCGACATGCCAGAAATACTCCTTATCCCCAGAGACAGAGCAGCCAGGGGCCCCACAGCCTGTACCCCCATCCAAGCCCTAGCCCAGCGTCAGATTTACCCAGAAAAAGCAGCTTGTCCCCCCCCTGCCCCATCAGGTCCCCCTCGGGTGAGAGCCAGCGGCAGCATTGCTCCTTTGTTCATTTTAAATGTGGCATCTCAGGAATGGACAGAAACCATCAACTCTTTTTTCTTTTTTTTATTTTTTTCCCTGGCCTGGGATAACAAATAACTTGCGTGCAGCTGTAAAACACTGCACACAGGGCAGAATTTCACTGGCTGCAGGATGAAAAACTCTGCACAGTGTCATTAGTTTCTTCCGTTCCTGGTTTTGCCTCTTCTGTGCTGGTCCTGAGCAGCCCGTGCCGCTGCTGCTGGGGCATGGCCAGGGTGCTAGGAAGGAAAATGACACAAAGTGGTGATGGAGGCAACTACTCTAATCTGTTCCTGAGTTTGGTTGCGCTTCATTCCCAATTCTGATGTCTTCTGATTTTAGAAAGGGCTTTGGCCCTGAGTCTTTACTAGCATTTCACCACATGAACATTTTACTTGTCCAGATACCTCCTCTAGGTCCCATGGTAGCTTGAGGTGGGGATGACTGCCATCAAGTTGCCCTCAGTGGAGATGATACACAAGGAAGGCAGTGTGCAAAGGCAGAAAGAGGAGTGGGTGGGCAGGGAGCAGAGTAAGGCGAAAGGAGCTTAGGTTGCAGGAGGGGAGTCAGGGAGATACTAGGAGCTAATGAGCTGCTAACGAGACTGAGAAGCAACATATGTAGATAAATAAAGTGAGCAGTAAGCAGGAGAGATGGTTGGAGACAGGGTGTGGAGGTTCACAATGACAAGACCAGTAAATATAAGGTGAGGATGGGATTAGGGTGAAGGAGATAAGGTTGGATAAGAGGTGAGGGCAGGACATTTGTGGTTGCAGGTAAGAACAGGCAGACTTGCATTTGCAAGTTTAATGAACTGACTTGTTGCCTATCAGGATTGTTTTCTCCAATGCCTGGTTGGAGCTCAGTACTACTGGTTCAGCTCTGAGCTCCAGCAAAGGGTCCATGTCTCTCCCTAACCTTTCCAGAGACCATTTGCATCTCTGACAGCATATGGGGCAAATGCCTGTATACACAACTTCTGTGTGGCTGCAGGTATGATGCCAAGTGTGAGAGCATTTCTGGTTTAGGGAAATTATGTGCTGTACAATGATATGATCCTTGGTGACATGTTGAGTACTGGGGAAAGATTTGTCTTTTTATTCATTTTTTTGTTTATTTCTATAGGTCTCCTGCCAACCTGGATGGCTCTGCTTTAGTGACATATCCTGGAAGAAGGATGTTATGTGTCAGCTTCCTCTTCCTACATGATGGGAGGTGAGTCTGGGACTTCAGGGCATGGTAGGATAGTCCCATGATTAAGGTCATGAGCTGGATTCAGTTTCCTGATCTAAACTCTTTCAAGATGACTATTTCTGTGGTTTTGGCCAAGGATTGGCTTTTGCAGATGTTACATATTCTCAGTTTTAATAGATAGTAATGAGAGTTGGGGTCTGCATGTGCAGTGTAAGGGCCTGTGAGAAACAAGATTTCTGAACAATTTGGACACCCAAAAAATTAGTAACTCTTTTTTACTTTATTCTGATTATTTCTCACCCCTCCCTATTCTCACAAGATGTGATTTAGCAGCAGGAATTCTTATGTTGCTTTTGGATGACCCAATAATGAGAAGTACAGAAAACCCATAAGGCTACGAACAATTTTGAATTATGTGCTCAGGCAGCAAGTAAGGGGTGGTGCAATGCAGTAAAGAGCAAGTAGAAAACCAAACAGAAAAATCATTAAAATGTACCCTGCACTCTGTGCAAATGAAGGGCAGAAAATTCTTAGGAAAATCTTTGGGAATTTAACTGCTGTTGTTAAACTCCAGTTAGTGTAAAAATGGTGTTTAAGTTCTTCTACTTCTGTGTAGATAAGGTCCCATTTCAGCCACTCATCTGACACCAGATCATATTTATTCCTACACTAGGTGTTAAGTTGCACTGTGAATAAAACAGTCACTTACTGAGAGTAGCTTCTACTTGCCTCAGGGCAAGGGATGGTGACATTACTGGGCCCTATAATAGAGGCTGAAGATGGCTGATCAGTTTCTCCATCTCTGGACCCTGCTGGGAATCTGAACTGTTAACCCAAATGCTCATTTTTTTATGTGTTTTGCACTGAAACAGCTTAAAAGCATCTCTGTTATTGTGAATTCTTGCTTATTTGTCATAAAAGGGGAAAAACACCAAAGAGGAATTAACAAGAGGATTTTCTTTGTGACTTCAGTTCCTCATTAGGAGGTTTATGATCAGGCTTTGGGGAAAGCTTTCCTTGAATTATTTTAAGGTTCTAATGATAAAAACCTTGGGGAGGTCATGCACATAGGGGATTTAATACCCATTCAGAACCATCTGGCATTAGATTACATGCAGGAAAAGAGCAAAATCTGGCAGTAATATTCATCTCCATTAACCCAGAATACAGGCTGATATGATTACAGCAGAGAAAATACTCTTACTCTTTCACCAGGAAAAGGTCTTAATAGACCTGGGCTAAATTGGTTTAGAAAACCAAAGACTTCTTGAAGTGTGGATCTGCCTCTTCATTGAGTCCATTTGCTTTGGCTTTTAATATGTATTTCATATCTCTTTAACCTTGACAACTAATATGTTAAGGTATAAAATATTGTTAGGGTGAAAGATTGTGTTTGCAGCTCCACTCTGAGTGCAGTCTGATTAGAGTAAGCGTAATGCTCGAGTAGAGCTCCTTCATGCTTTGCTTCTACTTCTCAAGAGCATCACTGAGACCACAGTGTCAGTGGTATTCTCAGCAAAACTCCCCCTCATGTCAGTGGTGACTACATAACCTCACCAAGACTCTGAACTAGCTACATGCTTAAGCACGTGGTTGGCTTGAACACTAGTGAGGGTGTTTAGTGCAAACCCATTTAAGAGAGTGAAGAACACTGGGGAGATGGTCACTTCTCACCCAGATTAAGTCTTTCACCCTAACTTCTGGGCAGGCTCTCTTCAGTCTCCTGTGCTGCTTGTTACTTCTTTCATCATTTTCATCTTGTCATTCCCTATCAGCACAATGGCTTCTCCAGAGATGGCCTCTCTCTGCCCTCCAAGTTTTCCTCTCCTCTTCCCTCCTTTCCCAGCTCAGCACAGTGATCACAGCCAGATAGCTCCTCTCCTTCAGCCAATGTTATGATTCACTTACTATGTGGAAAGCAAAACCATATGGAAGACAAGAAAAAGTCATTTATCTCAAACTCTATTGAGATGTGAACATCTCACATTAAGGCTTCAGTTCAGCCAGGTTTTCTTGCACATGTTGCTGTCATCTCCTTCCACTAGAATGGAAATGGACTTCTACATCAGCCAAAACAATCCTCTTAGCTTGTAATCTGGTTTGTACTTAGCATGGCCTTGCATAAAAATCATTCAAAGTAAAAAAGAAAAAAAATAATCTTTTTTTCCTTTGTTCCGAGAAGCCACCTGTGCCCACTTTCCCTTTGGAGACTGCTATCTGGCAAAGGAAGTTGTTATCACCCTGAGATAGGGCTGCAGTTCAGGAAATACAATGTGCATCAAGCTTGGCAAAGCAAAATTTGTTCTATGCTCACTAATTAGATGCTTCTCCCTGAATAGCTGAGAGAGGATGATATTATTCAATAAATAGATGCTTTAAGGAAGGGAGATCAGGGGATGGAGTCTTAGTAATACCAGTTGTTCAGTCGGTTGAGGACCAGCAAGCACAGCACATGGCCCAGGACACTGCTCCAAGGTGCCACGGTACTTCCTTGGCTGAGGAAGACCTCGAGCATGTAATCGGGTATTTAATGCTCCTTACCTGATATTGTCTCCTTGCTTCCTTTCTGCAGTCCCCACCAACGAAATGAAATCACAGCTGACTTAACCTGGGGTGAAGGCCTCAGTCTTTCACACTTCTGAAGAATTAAGAGATAGGGAGTCCACTGAGACACGGACTGGTGGATGTCCTGCCGTGTTTACTGGTATGTTTCTGCTTTCTCCTCTGAGGTTTTAACACACTTGCTGACGGATTTATGCTGTAGTTGAAAACCAGAACCCAGGAGAGTCTGTTCTCTGCATTTATGCTATAAACATGAATACACTCACATAGTCGTTTGTATCTGCTTCTTTATCTGCACAAGGATTTTATTGTCTCTCTAAAATGGTTCTGAAGGGGAGCAAGAGCCTGGCAACAAAAGGAAGTGCTCAAACAGGAACAAGAACAAAAAGGAGCAAAGGGCAGGAGGCTGCTATGAGACCATGCAAGTGAGAGCAGGCAATTAATGGCAAGTATCAAAGTGGCTGCTGGAAACTGCGTGTTTTCCTATGAGGGCTCATCCTTTGAGTAGGAGCTGCCGTCAGATCGCATCAGAGCTGCTCTGGGCTGAAGTGCATTTTTTTAACATGGAGGAAACTTTTTCCCATCTGCCGTTTTGAACTTTGCTGAATGAGTTGCTAAGTTAATGACAGGCCTTTAAATTAACTTGTGTTGTGGACCAGCGAAGCGAGTAACGTGGGAAAGAAATTGCAAGCAATTATGGTTTAAATAAACCTCACCCAATGTGTTATTAGAAACTACCTGAAGTTATTTCAGCAGTGTTAAATTCATCTTCCAAACAAGTTATCCCACCTTCTTCTATGTGAAGGTTCTTGAAGTGTGGGAAACACTGAGTAATTCCAAGCAGGCAGTTCTGAGCTCTCAGTTGCTTTCCCCAAGTCTTCACAAAGTCCTCATATTCAGGTCCTGGTTTTGTTGCTACTTTGCCCCTAGTATGCTGAGGGTCTTTTGACGATGGAAGACCCCATATGCTGAACTTAAGCAAGGCAAGTAGGGGGAGTGGGCAAGAGGGAGAACTAAATAAATAAATAAATTTTAAACGTGCTACCCGATAATGTGATGTTTTTGGTGACTACAAAAAGCCCACGGTAAGCCCATGTTATCTACTGATTCTGGACTCAGCAAATGTCTTTCATATCCCGTTGGCCACAGCCATCCTGCAGAAGCCAGGCTGCTTTGCTTACGTAGGCAAAACTATTGCCATCTTTCAATCAGTACTCTTGGAGACCTGCTCAGACTATCACATTTCAAATGATTCCAGCTGTTCTCCACTCCCTCAGAGATATCATCAGAAAGTAGTCGCTTACACTGAGATTACTTTAATGATATCAAAGGGTGTGGAAGAAGGTTGCTAATTAGTAAACCCTCAAGGTACAAAGATATAAATAACCCTGGAGCAGTGAGAGAAGATCTAAATCTTCAATCTAACATTATCTGGGGATGAAAGCATTATGTGTAGACTGATTCCACTAGAGAGAGTGATTGAACTTTCCTGTTGAGCTGAACAGCAGGGCTTGTTTGATTGATAAAGCTCCTTGTCAGATTGTGCAGCATATTATCAATTCATCGAGCCACCTGCCAGGCCTGAGCCAGAAGCAGAAGTAGCAAGAACTTTGTATGGGATGAGCAATCATTTTGGAGGGAAATTACTGTACTTTTACTTATTAAAATAAAATAGCACCTATCCCAGTTTTCTTTGCCAAAAGGTAAAATGCTTTCAGGGTCCCGTAAAGGCAAAAATTGTGATAGGCAGCTGAAATTAATCAACGAAGCATTTGCTAGAAAAATAGGCCTAACCTCCTCAATATGGTCATGGCTGAAATGTCAGGGTTGAGAAAGATGGAAATTGTAGCATTGCCCATTCTCATGCTCTCTGTGTACCCAGGAGCCACATCCTTCATCTCACAGCTCCGGTGACAGTTCATTCTCTGTCCTCCAGCCCAACTGCAACTGGCAAACCAGTCAGCTGCTCTTCAATGGGCATCCTGTGTTTTGGTGCAACTTACTGTATTCCTCCATGCTTTGCTTTCTGTAGGGATTACTTCTGGGGTTTTTTTGTTGTTTTTTGGTTTGGGTTTTTTTTTAGTCCTGGGCTGTGTCTCTTGAACACAACACAAACCAGTTGCTCGCAGTGGCTTGACAGCACTATCACCCTGTGATAAACTTAGCAAACTTGGTTTTAAAGTGAAGGCTGTCTTAAGGGAAGAGGGAAGGGGAGAGTGGGGGGGGGGGGGGACGACACAAAAATTAAATCAAGCTTCCCTTCAAAATACCAGCCCAGCCATAACTGTGGACTTGCACAGCTGTTCCCAAAGGCAGGGTCGGAGCACTGCACGTAAGGACCGCTTCTGCAGGACCACACAAGTTTACTGCTATTCTTAAATTCTAGCCTCGCAACTGGGAAAATCCTGCCAAGTTGTTTGAGACAGTGGCACCTGGGAAGTATTATATGAGTCTGTATTGCATCATGAGAACCCTATTTGCACTTAATTATACATCTCCCTCCCTCCCCCCCATATAACAAGCAAGACAGATGCTGCATCTACAAAGTGAGAAAGAAACACAGTTTTTAAGTGGAATCTGACAGCCAGAAGCCTAAGAGCAGGCTTCAGGCAAGGTCCCAGCAGTGAAGAGCCTCAAAGTATTGAGCAGTTCAGACTGGTGCATTTTGGTTCTGTGTGTAGCAGTGATTCCCATGTATCCTAATGCAGCTGAGATCCAAATGGGTTGTCTTGCATTCCTGCCTCCTTGTGCTGAAATGTTGGTGGAGGGGTCTTGACCTCCTTTCTCTCCCTTGGTCCTTCTCTATGAGCCCATCTCTCAGCTAAAAGACTGGACATTATCTTCACAGACCTCCTGCCAGGTGTTTTGTACAGTGTTGATTGTAACAACCCTACCCAAAGCACGCTTAGATGCCTCATGATTACCCTGTGGGTTGCATGGTTGCCTCTGTGCTGGGCCAGTAGGTTAATAGGCACCATTTGGACTAACAGATCCTCTGATGAAGACTGTTCTTGCAGGGATGGGTGATGGGGAGGCAGGAAAGCCTCACACCAGCTTTGCTGGCCCACAGTCTGTAACGACAGCATCACTGTGTTGTGTTTAACAGGAGCAGATCCCCTGTAAACAGACGCAGCTGGTAGGTGGGCGCAGATCCATCACCGGCTAACACCCATCTGAGGCCCAGCATGTTTGTTTCCTGGAATGGCTGGAAGACAAGATACTTCTGTTTCATAGGGCAATTCTGGTGTGTACTTATGACAAATGTGTAAATCAGTCTTTTTAAAGTAATTCCTTGGAAGTGTGGGTCTCCAGGAGCATTTCTAACTTGGGCCCATTACTCACAAACCTGCTGTTGTGTGTACTTAGGGGTTTTACCCTTTTATCCTCCCCTCATCTACAAGTCAAATCCCTCATCCCCTGCCATGTAATCCAAGACAGGAAATATCTTTTCTGTTAACATCAGGCCATGGTAATGCAGTCGCTAATCTGGCACAAGCCTGGGCTGCTGTAAGGGGGTGATTCTCTTCCTGCTGCCCTTTTCCCACCGCTCCCTCACACTGGCTCTGCAGTTCAGGGGTCTGGGCTTTAATTCTGTAGGTTCTTCAAAGTCCCATAAAGTATGATGGAAAAGTATGTTTATCAGGTGTGATATAGTTGAGTGAATAAAGTGAATGGTCCTCTATGTGTAGCAAATGCAAATTTGGCAAGGAAAGTTTCAGTTTACCTAGTTTGACAATTTTGCAGACAGTGATTGTTGTCTTGGCTGAGAAGTGGAGTTCCCCCGTATTTTGTGTTGACTGATCGTCTGCGTGGAGCCCACTTGACACAAAGTTTGAGCTAGTGGAGATCACAAGCTGTCTCTGCACAGCTCCTCTGTATGATGGCCTTCAGTACAAAATGGGGGAACTTTTGTAGTTTCATTTTAAAACTAGTCTAAATAAATCTGTCTCTTATTCAGGCACATCCTGGATTTAAAAGCGGGAGAAGGAAAATATGTGAGCAAAGTCACACTTTGACACTCCTCAATTTCCAGGATCTTTTCAGATGGTGGTTAAGTTCATTGTATAGATGATTCATTAACACTTTTTCATAAACTTTCATTTAAATATGTATTAGACCTCCAAGCAAACATTGGGATGCTTAAGAAAAAATAAAGTTCCCCAACCAATAGTTTAGCTTTCCTGTTTACTTTGACATGTGGTTTAAGCACTTTCTTCTAAACACACCAAGGCTGCTTGGTGTCTTGCCTTTTTGGCACATTCAGAAAACATACATGTCTAGCTTTGCTGCTGAAATGTGAGTCATTATTGCAATTAAATGGTTTATATGCTGAGAAACACAATGTCTTTATATAACACAAAGCACTGTTTACAATGCAATGAATATTGGATAGTATTAGGTGAAAAAATATTTCTTTTACTACGATTGTAATTGATTTCTTCTCTATATAGTTCTACTACTCTCGGTTTTAAATGTGTTTCCAATTTTAATGAAGTGTCTGGTTCAATGATGTGTCTGTTTTAATGACGTGTGAATCCCAGTCGGAAAAAGCTACTTTATATGAAGATGAGAAGAGGGTGCTTTTCCTCCCAAATCTTCAGGAGCTGTGTCCTGTGACCAAATTCCCCCATGAGGCAACAGCTCAGGTTTCCTTCTGTACTGGAAAAAGCACCATGAGGGTGATCTCATGGATATCACTGCTTTTCAGCGATCTCCAGAATACACTAAACTGGACAGTAGGTAGAACTTTCCATGATTAAATTCCTTTCAGAACTGGGAAACTGATATTCATTCACATTCAAGGCTTTTTAATCTGATTGTGTGTCATATGGCTATTTAATTATTCAATAAGCTGTGCTGGCCAAGGAATGTAAAGTGGAATTGCTGTAAAATAGCTGCGGTAGAGCTGGTCCCTATAATTGATGTTGCTTTTGCTTAAACTTTCTTACAACTTTTTGGCATTGAATTAATTCTGTTTTTCACATTAATAACCAGGTAGTATTCAGCAGTGCAAGCTCTCTTACCTTGTATTATGGATATTTTTCCTTGTGACGGGCAGGACCCGCTATACTTCAAAGTGAGTTTAATTCAGCTGCTACATGGGCAGGCACTTGTCAGAAAGAAAGCTATTTTAGTGGTTTGAACAGAAAAAAAATAATTGAAACTTTGTGGAAGACTGTTTTGGATCCTGCTGGAGCTGGAAGTGTCTGTCTCTGCAGGACTCTGTTGGACGTCACTTCTGGTTACACATGTGCCTAAGTATTTTGTGGAGCTGGGCCCTCAAAGCATGCAGAAACACCCACACGCTTCCAGAGACTATCCAGGGACACAAACACTTTCCATTCTTCCCTCAGAGAAACTCGCCTTGTCCTCACCAAGAAGCAGCAAAGACAGCTTTGCCTGGATGACACTGGGTAGACATGGTAGAGCTCACCCAGCGCTCCTGACATGGGAGGAACAGACCGCTGTATGCGCGTTGGGGAACATCTGAAGATGGTGGGTTTTCCTTTGGCTGCAGGACACATTTCCTGAGGCAGCGGAAGGATTCCTGGACTCTTGTTTTATTGGTGTTATTCCAGCCAGAGTCTGCAGCCGTCTCATCCTAAATCAGTTGCACATAGCTGGAACAATGTGAGGAGATTTTTTTAGGACATGCTTGTTTCTTAAAGGAAGAATAAAATATTAGCCTCCTCTGATCTAGGAGAAATGTATATTAGATGTGCATGAGAGTGTGTGTTGCTCTAAGAACAGGCAAGAAAATTAACTGTGGCTCTTACTCATGCTGCAGGTGTGAGGGAGGATGGACAGCAGCTGACTCCTGCCCGGATACTCTGGCTGAGTAACAGAATGGGTTAGGTCAGGGTTTTCCTCACTCGTGCTCTTTCCAGGTCACTCACTAAGAGCTGGCCTGCGGCCCTGCTCTCTCCACTGCAGCATCGAGGATGGAGGTGGGGATTTTGCTGCCCTGTGCAGCTCAGCAAGCTGGGAACAGTGTGCTTGGCCAGCAGGAAAGGAAAAGTCCCACGGTGTAGGGCTGTTTGCTGAAAACCTCATCATGAAACAAAACCTGAGTCCTGCTTAAAAAGATATGATTCATCTGCTTTGTTGAAGCTGTTCTTTCTGTTGTCTCAGATGGATTGTCTGTTCCCTCAGGCATGCAGCCAATGCCTGGAAGGAAGAATGTGCCTCTAACTACCCAAAGCCCTGGTTTGGTCCATGTGTGGCACGCTCGCTCCTGCATGGCACTCAATTGACGCAGCAGTTCCAGCCTGGCCTGAAACCTCCAGTCTCCATCACTGGGTGGGTTGAGTGTGGTTTTGCTGAAGCAGATGATGGGGTGAAGCCACCCTGAGTGCCAAGCCAGCAGTGCAGGTGGTGGCACCAGCAGTGGAAGGCATCACGTTGTGCCCAGCCCCAGCATCGACCCCTCTTTGCCGGGAGCTGGCACAGCCTGCACTGGCCAAACACCCCACTTGGCCTTGAGCATTTCCAGGGAGGACTCTGTGTGCCCACCTGCTGATCAGTGTAATCTGTTGATCGATGACTCCAGCCTACATGGACTTAAAGAAGGTTTTTGTCTAAAGTCTATGTCAATTTTTTGCGAATACCTGAAGTTTCCTTTTTTCATTTGAAAGAAAAGAAAAATGTGTGTATTGAAAGATCATAGAATCACAGAACGGCTTGGGTTGGAAGGGACCTTAAAATCATCCAGTTCCAACCCCCTGCCATGAGCAGGGACTGCTTCCACTAGACCAGGTTGCTCAAAGCCTCATCCAGACTGGCCTTGAACACTTCCAGGTAGGAGCATCCACAGCTTCTCTGGGCAACCTGGGCCAGTGTCTCACCACCCTCACAGCAAAGAATTTCTTCTTAGTGTTTGATCTAAGCCTACCCTCTCCCAGTTTAAAGCCAACACCCCTTGTTCTGTCACTCCCTGCCCTTGTCAGAAGTCCCTCCCCAGCCTCCAGAAGCCCCTTCAGGTACTGTAAGGCTGCTAGAAGGTCTCCCAAGAGTCTTCTCTTCTCCTATACAAAACACATTCAAGAAATACACAGCTCATCGTTTCAGGTAGGCTGAGCAGTGGGACTGAGTTGAATCACTGATAGCATCTGTTTTGATTTTTGAGTGGGTTTAAATTGCATAGTTTCACTAAACAATTTTGAGTAAAGAAATATTTCCTAGGTAGCTTCCAATTTATCCCTTTGTTTTCTCGATCAGTCTTGCTATGCTCTGCCAAACATCAGTGCAGTTGTATGACTACAGCTAGACACTTTTAGCTAGATAAACCAACGCTTTCCCATAATGCTGCAAAAAATATAAATAGATTCAGGGGCAATTTGTCCAACAAGAATCCATAGCACAGAGGGGATTCTGGAGTCATCTTCAAAGTGTATGCTGATGTTTTATAAAATGACCTATGAATGTCTCCCTAGTTTGTTAAAAGTCCAGAGGAATTTTCAATATGATAGATTTGAGTTATTAAATTACTGTTAGAAATGTGGAGCTGACCTCCAGTGGCAAATATTTCTGTGAAAACATTGGCAAACTTTTCACTTGGTGAACTTTCCTCTATTGTTTCTCTTGTAAAATCAAAATAAACAATGGAAATATATTGGATGAGGCAAGAAAACAAAATAAGCCTATTTTGTTGCATTTTCTGATAACCAGTGCAGTCTAACTGCTAACAAATGGTGAACACATCTTCTTTTAGCAGTTACTCTAAGTCTGAGATGCCTTTGAACTTGCACTTAAAATGGGATAAAATCACTGTCCCTTTTTTGCTGATTTTGACTTGGGCTGGTGAGAAAGGCTACCCTGTACCAGCACTTCATTGCACAACACTGAATGCTGGAAATGTGCTGGATTCAGTAAATCCATGATGGGAAGGTGTTCCTGGGGATGGATTTTTGGCTCGGAAAGGCAAAGTGAGTGGGGCGGGGGGTGATGTGGGAAATGGGCGTCCAGAGCTGTGACACTTCCCTGAAATACGCCTGGTTTAGGACCTGCACCGGGGTTTCCATCTCCCGGCTGTCATCCTGATGACCAGATTATACTGGCTGGAGCTCTAATCTGGTGAATGCTTCACTGTTTATACAAATTAAGCAGTTCCAGCAGGAGGGAGCCAAAAAAAAAGCCGGTAATGAGCAGAAAAAGGACTTGAACCTGAGCCTCTTGCACTGAGATGAGTACTTGCATGCATACTTCTTAAATGAAAAAGACAGTTTTGATTTTGACCATTAACAAGCCCAGCCCATAAGAGTTCAGATGATGGGTTTCTCAGCACTTTCAGGTTCTTTACAATGTATCTTAATTCAGCCCTTTAGTACTGCCCTCAAAATTTAAGGTATTTTTCTTTGTATTCTCCAAATGACCTCCTAAATTTGCAGGCTTAAGGCACTAGAATAAAACCTTTACAGACTCTGTTGCCCTAGTGCATGTGACATTTGTTTGACATTAATACCCTGCGACCAGATCCCTATGTGAAAAGCTGGCTGTCTCCAGCAGTGTTTAACATCTCCAGCACCTTGTGCTGGAGAAACCCAGCCTGATTAGTGATCCTTTAACCATCTCTGGATCCCATGGGTATCCTTCAAGGCAAAATCCTGTATCTGGCATTTTTCCTGGGCAGAAGGGCCCCAAGCTCTAGTTCCTTAAACCCAAAACTTCATGCTAGAGTAGTTACATGCCTACAGTTATTTTCTGAGAGCTCATTAACCCTCTAAATAAGAAAAAAAACCCAAACAAACAAAAACTGATAAAAAAATCAAGGGACACCAGAATAGCAGAGATATGTTTTAAGCACAGGAAATGTTATTTTTAAACAGCTTGAGAGGGTTAAATCAACAAAATCCTAAACTCCTCCCTGCGGACTCTGTTCCCATCTCCTTGGAAGCACGAGGTCTGGACATTGTCCCCAGGCCAGATGGCACATCCTGCTTTCTGAGCTGCGACTCCTCCGACATGCTCCTGGAGTGGCTGTTAGCAGACTGGCCCCTTTTCTCACTTGGTTTCTGATGTTCTGGCTCAGTCCAAGTCATTCAGCAGTAGTCCTTCCACTAGGTATCAAGCTCTGAAAAAAAAAACCAACCCTCTGATATTTCATGTTAGCATGGTGCAAGAAAACTGGGAGGCAAGACAATGAAATAGAGATTATAAGGCAAAATAACAATTATAATGCAAACTAGCAATTACAATGTAAAATAAAGCTTGAGATGGGGGGAAACATGAAGGTCTACAAAACAAAGCTAAGATCACTGTTATCTGCACTGTATTTCCTAGTAGTGGGAAATGTGGAGATAATTCTAAAAACAAAATAATAAAACATGACCCGGGTCAGATCTCTGTATCCTGATGTTCCTGGTGTGCAGAATTGCATCTCTGTCGTGCACTCAAAGTCCATTTCATTGCAGCAAGGTAATCAGCAGCTTTGTGGTCATGAATTAAAGCCAAACCAAAGTCTTCCCATTCCGCAGATGCAAGCAGAATACACTGACATGTACGGGGCACCGTGTTTTACAGCCACTTAACTGCTTTCTGCTCCCTGCAGGGAAACACGCAATTTGCTCATTGTTTTGCCATGTGCTCCATAGAATTAAGAGGAGTGATCACTGATAAAATGGTAATAACTAGGTGGGGGGAGAGCAGCTCTGCTTTCTCGCTTCAGCTTGCCAAGATTTGGGGAGCTGACTAAGCACTGTCCAGGCTAGGAGTGGACAGCGGGCAGATCTGGTTATCTTATATATCCAGTGGAAATACCCCAAGGGGAACTGCAATCTGAAACGAGCTCAAGTGGTTTGGCACATAATGTGATATAACCTTCACATCAATAGCATCACCCATGAGGTGCAAAACAAAGGCCATGCTATTGTGTAAAATCTTTCTTCCCTCTGGGCAGAAATGGATCTTGCTTCCTCACTGCTTGCCAGCTACCCGAGTTGTTTAGTAATTGTTTAACTTCATGCTGATGAATGAATGGTAAAACTGAACCAGAGCTGCAGAACACAGTTCAAACAGCAAGATAAAAAGGATGGATAATGCATGGATAGCAGTGTCCAGAAGAGAAATGTGAAAACGCTGATAAATGAGAACTAAATTTCTAAAAGGCAAGAAAGCAACACATGGAATGGATAAAAATTGAAGTGAAACATAGGGGAGTAGCACTATGTGGCCTTGCTTGCCATGTGTTGTTGATTTTCTGGACACCTGAGGGCAAATTTTCAGGTTTGCCATTCTGTATCACTGATGGCATTATCATCCTTTCTGCTCCAGAGCTAGCCTAGAGGTCTGACTAATTGGGCAGCCTCACCAGAGATGGGTCAGCCCTTTGGCACATGCACAGGTTGGACTTTATGAAGTTGGTGGGATTTCTGAGATTCTTCCTAATCTCTTCTATTCTTCTACTGAAATTTGAATTTTATTTGAGTTTACTGGAAGTTCTTACCAGTTTTGATCTGGATGAATTTTCCTCTTAATATGGAGGACTAAAGGGAATTAGCACCTATGCAGGAGGGAGGGTTGTCTGCAGGGGGGCACAGGTGTCTGATGGGTTCAGGACATACTCTATAAGGGATGAGGGAAAGAACCTTTTCTCTTTTAAAAGTCACATTTTAAAAATACTGACAAGCATATCAGTGTTCTGCTCTGTGTATTTCTGCGCCTGGTAGCAGCGGAAGGTGAGGACTCGTTGGCTCGTAGTTGTGGTGAGTGATGTGATGCATTAGCTCTTCTTGTCCTGCTGAGATGCAAGTTGGGTTATTTTATGATCATTTATGCCCAGATGGAGCTGTGGTTGTCCACGTGGCACAGCAGCTTCTTCTGCAGGCAGTGCTGTGGTTGTTAGAGGGCATGGGACAATTAAAACAACCTGTAACAAGCAGTAATTCAGAGACCTGGGGGCATTTTTGTGTTGTATCATGTCTGATTGAGTCACACATTCAGATTTTTAAAGACTAGAAGGGACTCTTAGATTATCCATACTAACCCCCTTGTACCTCAGGCTGTTTAACCTCACCCATCCATCCCTCTGTGAAGCAGGAAACTTGTATTTGGCTTGCACATGTCTTTCAGGAAGGCATCCAGTCTGGATTTAAAAATACCAAGAGACAGATGATCCATCACTTCATTGGGTAGTTCATTTCAAAGGTTAATCCTCCTCACTCTGAAAATGCAATGCCTTATTTCTCATCTGAATTTGTCTGGCTTCAGTCCCTACCCAGTTATTCTTGCTGTCTTCTCTCATTATTAAATAGCCTTTATGTACTTAGTATTTTCTCCCCAAAGTTTCTTCTGCCCAATAGTCCAACCATTTCTAAATCTTCTTCAAAAGGACAAGCTTTGTAAATGGGTGCCAAGCAAGAACTTCCTTAGCACTCAGGTCACCATGCCCTCCTCTCCACTAAAACACCCTCTGCCTTTCTACATCCTTCAGAAGTCAAACACCAGCATTGTCCACAGCGTTGCAGCACTATTCTCCCTGCTCTGGAATCTCCAGGAAAGGCTGTGCCCTCCAGATAACCTCCCTGGTCTTGGGACCACTCGAATCCCCTTTTGCCATAGCATCCCTCCAGAGGTGCCTGACATCCAGTCCCTGCTCCTAGCTGTCTGTGTTGGATTTGGCTATGGTAAAACTCATTTTATCCCACCAAAGCAAGCAATACAGGTGACAGACTGCTCTCTCCATGTCTACCATGGTGTGAATTCTCAGTTTGCACCCAGATATTATCAGTGATATTTTTTACCCCTAATCAGAAATTTCTAACCATCTTCCTCATATATATATATATATATTAATCAGAGACTGCAGTAAAACAATATGCTGTGTGTATTTAGAAAACATTTTTTTTTTTAGTAACAGGAAAGAATATAAAAACCTTGAGCCAAGGGAGTTCTTTTTATTTTTGTCTTTATTTTGACAGCTATGTCTCTATCTGCTCCATAGGCTGTTGCACAGAGAGCAGCTCCACCCCAGTCTTGGGTTGATTCTGAGGTTACAAAAATTTACTCACCGACACACTCTATGCACTGTAGCTTTTGTGAAATGGATTCATTTAGAAGTTTCATTACTGGAGATTAAATATATGACAGTAGAGGCAGACTGGAACGTTATACTGATGCTCAGCCAGCCTTGAACCTGCGTATTTGACTTGCTCAGCAAAACCCCATCAGATTTGTAGAACTACCAGATTTACCAACACACATTTTCAGGTTGGTGTTTGCGGGATCTGGCTTTTTCTTCTGCAATTTACATGATGTTGGAGGATTATGTTAAAAGTACTTAAGTCTGCATCTCCTTTTCTTGGCCTTGAAAAAGTGCCCAGCTATGGATTAAAGAAAGCTAATACCATATACACAGTGGCCCTTTACATATTATTTTGCAAGATGCTTTTCCAGTTTTACTTTGCTAACAAAGGCATAATGTTAATAGGATGAAGCCCACTTTCAGCTTCACTGTGTCATAAAAAATTATGATAGTTGATGGAGAACAGCAATATGTAATTTAAAAATCCAAAAACAAAACCAAAAGCAGAAACTAAACAAACAAAACAAAAACAAGAAAATAAAAAAGAGCTAAAAATATCCCAGAAAACAGAAATGAAAGCTGTAAAATGACCAAAAAAGGTTTCAAATTATTTTAATTAAATTCTATAATAAGCTCAAGAAATGACCCATACTGATTATGAGGAAACCATCTGTGACAACCCAAACCCTCTTTATTTTTCCCAGGCTGATAGTGACCGTGGATGGATCTCACCCACCCACTTGCCTGACTATGTGTTTGCTCTGAAAGCAGCTTGTGTCCCAGACACTGGTCAGCTCCCACCTGGGAACAGTTTACACCCATCCATGCTTTCCCCTGGGATGTGCATTTGGTGCAGGAGTGAATTTGCAAATCGATATCCATCTGGGTCTGCCCAGTGGCTGGGAAGGGTGTGTGTGGCTAAACCTGCTCGTCCAGGGCATGGAAGAGACAGGGCAGCTCCTTGCCCCTGCGCATCTCCTGTGTCTGATGGAGCTGGAAGGGCTCCAAAGGCACATTTGGGAACATCTGCCCTGGGGATCATAGAGTGACACTAAGATGTTCCCTTGTTCATTCACTAGGAAAGATCAGCTGTATTTGGACTACTTCCTACAGATACCAGTCTAAGCTGAAGCCAATTACTGAGATGTTTCACCTGCCCAAACGATGTACTCCAGCACTTAACGAGTATTACTGCAGGGGAGGAACCCACAGCTCACCCACCTGAGGTGGAGAAGTAGGAGAATGTGATGGTCACATGGAGCTCCTTAAAAGAACTGATTCCTGAGCTTCTGCTGTTTCTTGGCTGAGGAGGATCCTTAGAAGCAGGATGAGCTGCAGAGACCTTAACCTCTAGTCCTGTCCTTGTAGATGTTCTGCAGGGAGTCCAGCAGGTAGGTGGGGGTCCTCTGTGCACCAGCATGGTGGCTCATGAGGAGGAACAGAAAGAATGCAAAATTTGAGTGAGTTGTATGATTGTTTCTCCATGGTCAGTGTGGGTATGTGCTGGCCCTCCTTGGTGTAGATGGTTTTCTCTCACCCTTTCAAGCCAAGGGTGGCTGTACTCGCTGCTCCTGAACATGAATTTCTGTGCCTTTCTGCTGACAGTACTCAGGGGCAAACAGTAAGCAGGTAGGAGGTTTGAGGAGTGAGTTTAACTGCTGCTCTTTTCCCTAATACAATTTTAGTTGTCTGTCTCTCTGCCATTCTTTTCTTGCTTCACCTGCAAATGTAGGGTTAGCAGTTGGTGCAGACACATGTTGTTACACCCCCCTGATTTCACTAGCCTACACTGATTTAAATCAATAAGGGAAAGTCTTTATAAAAAAAGAAAGAAAAAAAAATAGGCCAGAATGGATTTATCATGCTGTGTAGAGTGATGTGCTCTGACACAGATCAGTGCTGGCATTGGGTTGGATCAGAAGTAGAAAGGACTGGCAGGTCCCTCTTCTCAAAGCCGGTTTCTGTGCCACTGCCATGGTGACACAGATGTCCCCTGTGCCCTGCATGTGTGCTTGTGTGTTGTGTACCCCCTGAATACTAATGCTTGATTTTCTGGATCTGTAATCAGAAAATCCTGAGGTCTTCCAATGTTTTCCAGCAGTCAAGCTAACAGCTAATTTCTGAGAAATATGGAATCAACTGTTGTATCTCTGGATCCTGGAGCCCATCTCTCCAAGAGATGCATTTCTGGAGACAGCAATATATCACAACCATAATTTTCCAAGGAAAAACAATAGCAGCACCCTCGTACATCAGGAAGAGCTCTTTCATGTGGTGAGGTCAGCTCAGTAGGATGTTACACATCAGTTACAAAGCACCAAATGCATGACAATAAATCAGTGTTTGTCCCTGCCCAGCTCCCTGGCTGGGGGGGAATCCCAGCACCTCCTCAACAAGAGGAACCCTGACTGCAGACATGACTTCTATGGTTATTTTTAATGCATTTCAGCTTATTGCTGTACATTTTGGCAGCACACCCTGTTGAGGCTCTTTGCATGCTGCTGGGTTCAGCACAGGTTGCTGGATGGGGCCGTGTTGTGACATTTATTTGCTGGGGTGGCCCCTGCTCGCACAACAATCACACCTGTGATCTTCATGGCTAAGAACAGGAACTTAAGGCATACTAAGGACAGCTGAAAATAATTACTTTCTAACTGACCTGGTGGGGACTAACCCTAAGAAACTATTTTATTTGTGTGAATAAGTTTCCTAGGAATTATAGTCAAATGTTGATGTGATGAACCATACTCATTCTTTCTGCAGTTCCATGGCCTTTATGTCGCCATGTGTTGAGCCAATTTTTACAATTCACATTGACATGCCAAGGAAAACTTCCTCAACAAACATAGTTCCTGCATCTGTGCAGTAGTTGGTTTTCAAAGTTAAACATCCCTGTTGTTTCACATTTTTTTTTAGATGCCAGCAGTGATTACACATTACCATAGGCTAATGGCTTGTACAATTTCAGTTTTTACCTTGCAGCTGCCTTGACATTTACAGCTGCAACAACAGGAACAAACCCCATGCTCTCAGCAAATACAAATTAGACAAAAAGAAAACACAACTGTTTTTTCTTGTGTTTTGTTTGCAGCTGTTTATCCCCAAATTGGAGAGCTACTTACACCCTCTCCATATGAATCTTATAAACAGACATTACCCCAGTCTGAGGCAACATACATTCATTGTCAGCCCAAAGCTCAGCAAAGGCACCTTCTCTGCTTAGAGATACTCACATTTATGAGTAGTACTGTGGACCTCAAGGATTTTTCTTTTAATGCAAGTGATGCTGAACTCTTTGGTTAAAGTATTTCTGTGATTTGTTGGGGTTTTTTCAATGTCTTTGATACTGTTGTTCAAACCAGATTTATGCAAACAGGACTCTGCTCCTGCTTTAATTACTGCATGTACACCCAGGAGTCAGGATTGCAATCACATCAGGGGGAGCAGCTGAATTTCAAAACACATCGTGCTGCAAGCACTACTGCTCAGCTCCTGATTGGGGCATGAAAATCGTGGTTTGGAAATTTTATGTACAGTTTTTTTTCAATGATAGCATGTGTGGTGGTTTGTTTTGGGTTTTTTTTTTCTTTTTTAAAAGAGGCATGCAGACATACACCCAGAATGGTGCCTCTTTGGGGCAGCATTGCTCAGGGGTTAATGTCTTTCTCCCCGCATTAATTTCTGCATTAATTGAGCTGCTGTCCTTAGGACAGAGGTGCCCAGACCGCAGGATGTTTAACCTCCTTTTAGCAGAGCAGCTTAGCTGACACCACATGTGTTTCCAGCCTGCCCTGGCTTCAAACAGCTCTCCTGGCCCAGGCGTTGCCACCCGGAAGAGCGAGGAATCACCTTGCTGCCTTTTGCAAAATTTGGCATGCTGTTATTGGATTCAGATGCTGGAACATGTGTTAATGCTGGAGAGGCTACATCATGCCTGCGGATGTTTGCTAATCCCAAATTTCAGGGCCTCCTTGGTCTTGCCAGAACATCAAAGCTTAGCAGAGCATTGCAGCTTGGATGAGGAAATTACAAAGGGGCGGTTACGTGGCAGGTAATGGATTAGGGTCTTTCAGAGGAGTGAATGTTTGGATCAGGAAAATGATAGGTAATTATGAACAGTATGGGACTTGAGATGGTTCCAGGACTAATTTATATTTAACTGCTTAGTCTCTTGTCAGCACTTCCTCTGCCCCTTCCCCTGTATCCCCAAGGGCAGCAATGCAAGAGGCCATGCAGCTGTCCCTGGGGTCGGAGGACCTGCTGCCCATCTTCTCCTTTTCCTTCCATTAAGGGTCTGTCTCCAGCTTCTGCCTGGCTCAGACCCTGCACCTTCTCTGGAGGATGTCTGCTCTGTCATTAGCAGCTCTTCATCTTGCCTGTGACAAAAACATATGGGAAATCAGTCCTTCTGCCCTCTTCTATGGCGACAGATCCCCAGGCAAAGATCAGCAGGTGAGTTCAGACACGCACATGCTCCTACGAACACCAGTGAATGAGCAAAAGTAGGAATAAGTAATCAAATCTGAAGCCAGCCTAAGAAACTTTGTTTTTAAAAGCATTTATGTGAGTAATTGTGAAAAGATGATTAAATAGCCTGGGGCAGTTTCAGATCCAAATTCTAGGAATGGCCTTGAAACAAAATACTAAGCTGCTGTTTACTGGACATGGATGAAGTAAGCACAGCCTGGCTAAGCTGGGAAGTGGATAGTTAGACAGCATAGGTTGAGGGGACTATAGCTTGGCTTTTCTCTCTCTCCATGCATAACCAGAGCCAATGATATGCCACTCAAAAGCCGCTTGAAATATTGATGTGCTGGTGACAGTAGGGTGGGTCTGTAGCAGGGGATCTGCTGGCCTCCTGGCTCAGCAGATGCATGTCCACTGGTTGGGCCACTCAGAGGGGCAAAAATGCTCACAAGCAGGTGGTTGTATGGTTGTACCTATATATAGATATATATTTATATGTGTATATACATACAAATCTAGAATGGTTAATGAGGCCAGAGCAGTCTCCATGCTGTTGGAGTTAATGCACAATGTGATATTTTTTTATTGCATTTTCCACCTAGCATGATTTCTAACTAAACCTAAAGTAGCCCAACTCCTTTCTGTGTTCTTATATCTGCTTGTCTAGAGTTACCTCTGTTCCTACCTCTCCAAAACTCCTCACCCCTTGTTGACTCTTAAAAACTCAACAGGGTCACCAAAGCCATGTCACTCCCGTACAAAAACCTCCAGCAGAGTTTCTCACCCCGGTCCCGAGATGTTACACGAGTACTGTAAATGTTAATGGGAAGGCTCTGTCCTATTTCCCCATGGGAATTACTTGGCTTTATAAAGATTTAGGATTTGCTGTGTAGTCCAGGTGCCTTTTGATTTGAGTTGTGACTGAATTAGTCACACAGGAGAGGAGGTAGCATATTTCATCGGAGCTGCTGGGAATAGACTGTGGCCAGGAAATGAGAAAACGTGGCCGTCCCTCACCTGCATTTTCATTGCTTTCCTCCCTCCACGCTCCAGTCTCTCCTGACACGTCAGGAGGCACTCAGCAGCCCCAGGAAAGCATTTGTGTATGTGCTGTGCTCTCTCTGGAGACTGGGTAGTACCTCGCTACTGTTATTAGCAAGTAAATTTATTTCTTTAGCAAAAAATGGCAAGGCTCATACTGCAGAACTGGTGGCTCTGAAGCTTTGACCAGTAGGTCATTACATTATCTGCACCCCACAGCACCAACCACCCTGTTTATTGCTTTTCTTCCTCTCTCTTTCTTTTTGTCATGAGCAAGAAATAAGAAACTGTCCTTTCCCCTACTTACCTCATTAGGACTTTAATAACTGAAAGCACATTTTTGGCAATTAATGTTGGCAGTCATCAGAGTTTCTTTTTTTTTTTTTTTTTAAACAAGTCTGAACCTTTGCAGCAGCCTCAACAAAAAAAGGCTTTTTTTTCCTCTCTCCTTTTTTTTTTTTTTTTGGAAGCTTAAAAAAAGAAAGTCTGTGCCACTGTTGGGTAACATTTTTTTAGTGGAACAACTAGCTTTCTATACAGTTAGCAAAATTAAGGAATTTACAGTTTTTCCAGCTGTTTTCTGTGATGCAACATAAACAGTAAGAGCGATAGGCTGCCTTGGAAATGCTCCGTGCAAGCCACACAGTTGGATTCCAGCACGATAAGGTTGGGTTATGCTGTCTGTTGCTGCTGCTTGTTGTTCTTCTCAAATTTCTGAGTCAGCAAAAGCAGTGAGGAGAAAACATGCTGATATCGTACCATCACCCATTTTCATTCCTTCCCCATGCCAGGAGGAATGCAATAAAATTGATGTAGGGGACATGGAGAGTTACTGAGGAAGTTTTTGTGGCTTCTGGAGAAGGAGCATGGGGCTTTGCATTGTTGAAAAAAAACCCACTCTCATGGGGTTTCCAGAAGTAAAAACTTGCAGAATAAGGGAACTTTCATGCATGTGTATAGGGTGAGCTGTGCAAAGCAGAGTCCTGTCCATCAGCACAGTGGTCACAAGTTGCTTGGTTTGGCTTTTACTGTGAAGTTCTCCATGGATGGATGTAGCTGTGGGTGCTCTGTCCTTGCTCTGGTTAGACATCAGGCAGCTCTGATTTCGTCTGAGGCTGGTTTTTACCCATCCTCATAAATCATTCCTTGCAGAAGGCACAAAGCATGTGATTAACTCCTCATCATGTGGAAGTGGGATGGGTGGTGAGCTGGAAGCAGGTGTAGGGTGAGAGGGGTGGAAGAAGGTTGTGTATGACCAGGGTTAGTTTGATGCTGTTGTCCCTCTGGCCTGAGAGCCACACTGGAGTATATCTCAGTAGATCTGAGAGTTGGTGGTAGGATTTGAACTAGAGCAAGTAAAGTGGCATGACACCAAAATATTGTCCTGAAATAGACTCAAAGGGCAACCAAGCACCAGATTTAGGTGGTAAGCCTGTGGTTTGAGTATCTATCTGAGCTAATACCTGCTCTGATACTGAGACAGTGTTTTCTATGTGGATGTGAGATAGTGGAAAGCTCAATCATGTCTGCAAGTGCTGCAGCTACACGTGCTGATGAAGCATGAATGTAGCCAAGGACTTGAGCTAAAACTTCCTCTGAAAATGGATGAACCCTTCTAGAGCTCAGAATCCACTTGAGAGTATCTTGCTGGTGGAAAAACAATTGACAAAGTTAGACTATTTCTTGTCCTAGGGCTGAGTTTTCTAAAACAACCATAGCCTTTTATTAAAGCCAAGGCAAAACCATGGAGGCTCTCTACTCCACAAGTCCAAGGTGTCTTTACAGGTCTAGACATCATACACCTGCAGACACAGCAGCTGGAAAGGTACATTTTTTGTAAACACTGTTATTGTTGAAATTCAAGTGGAAAATCAAGTGAAAGACGGCAACGCTGCTAACACTGGAGCCCACTTCTCCGTTACACTTTATCCTTCCATGTTCTTTTGAGCTGGTGAGAAATGGCAGGTTCCGATGTTGGTTTTGTGTCAAGGGAAATAATCTGAATATGAAAACAGCTTTGCAAAGAGATTTTTAGTGAATTAAAAAGGATTTTTCCCTCCATTGACATGCAACAAGCCCTCTCCTGCATCCCCTACGCCTTTTTCTTTCTATGGCTGCAACGTCTGGTCATGCCCTGCTCCACGGAGAAGAAGCCAGGCGTGTCTGAAATGTTTATAGTTGTCGTTGCCAAGGTACAGGAGGAGGCTCATCGGGTCTGTGTGCCAAACTATTAGTTACTGAAAGTGTACCAAGTCAGGGACTGCAAATGTGCAGACTGACAGGTGCCTTGCTAATGAGTGGACCAAAGGCAGCAAGCAGCATTTTCTGAGCAATTTTGAGCCATTTCTCTAGGCAGACTAAACTAGAAGACAAAATCATCTGATATTGGTTGTAGGTAACCATGTAGCTGAGTACAGAGCAATAGCTCGAGTGCTTTGACCTAGATGGGATACTGGCATTGATCAAAGTTCTCAAGTAAATTGTGAAGAAGAGGATTTGGCAATCATGTTCTTTGCAGTCTTTCCCTCTGAAATCTCCAGTTTGAGATCATTTGTTGAATCGATAGCTTCAGGAAAAAAAAAAAAACAATATGAAGAGCTGGGAGAGAAACAGGCTTTCCATGCCCAAAGGTTTTCTAGATTTCAGAAATTTTTCTGTTCTGCATCAACATAAACTCAAGGTCTCTCAGAAGGTTCTGCAACAAAGACTGAAAGAAGCTATTTAGGAATAATAGGGAGCCTGAGGGCAAGGCCCCTTTCATGGGCTTTGGGAGGTGCAGCTTGCTATGAGACATAGTGCAGTCTCTTGAATTTGGTTCTCCCAGTTCCTGACAAGCTGCCCAAGAGGTAGACAATTCCTTACTCTGTGGCAAGGCTCTCCTGGCCTTCTCTGAGGAATAGTGACCAGGAGCTGAGAAACCTTTCCTGGTTAAAGTCTCATCAGCATCAATACATTCTCACAAAGTCCTTTGATGAGTTGACATCTTGCAGTGTAGTTGTTTCAGTGGCAGAGTCCCAGCCTCTTCTAAATACAATACTCTAACAGGCTTAGCAGCAGTATAAACACCAAATTTGATGAAAGATGTTCAAACAAATATTCTAATATTGTCTCTCAGACTTTAATGATGCTTTCATGGTATCATCCTGTAAAGCAACACAGCAGTTTCCTGCTGCTCAAGCTTCCCATCCCATACAGCTACCAATTGCAGTGCATTGAGGTTTGTAGCTAATTGAGAGATGCATCAGGACAGAAACCCTGTGATTGCTTTAATACCCTTGTTGACCTCAGCCTCATATGTCTGTACCATGCACAGTGCATCAAACAAATTTATTTAGCCTGATAACAGCTGTACAGGGGAAACTTCCCTGTAGATGTTTCTTGGAGAAACTGCTGCAGCTCTTTCAGATATGTACAGCTACATGTATTCTCTTGCTGAACCTTTTCAAATAAGGTTGAAATAAATTGTATTATAAACTAATGATTCCTCCATGGTTGTTAACACGCTACTTTATTGCTGTTCTGCCCATAACTTCAAGCTTCTTAAAGTGTTCATGCTTGCCTAAAACCCTTGGCTTCTCTTTTTCATTATACAATTTTTAATCTTCATGGTTGGATTCATCTGGATTTAAACATGACCTTAAAGGGTCTATATCCAAAAAGCTAAAAAGAAAAAATCCTGATTTTTTTTTTTTGTTCATTCTCTTGATTTTTTTTTTTAAAGAAAATCCGTTGATTCTAAGTGCCTGACTGTTGTGAAAGACTAACAGTGACCAAGGCTGCATTAGTTGTGTCACGTTTGTATCAAAAAGAAACAAGTATTATATTAAAAGATATATTGTTTTAAAATAAACTTAATGTTATTACCATGGAAAATAGAAAGGGAAATGTTATTGCAAAAACAGTTCACCAAGAGAAATCTCAGATAGTGGAAGTCTCCCATCTAATGCTGCATAGGTTGATAATGGAATGGTTAATATGGAGACAAAAGAAACTGCAGAGCGTTAGACTGAGGATGCAGAAAATCTCCTCAGGCTAAAAAGCAGCTAATGATTATGAGCATATTCTTCAGGGACAATGTATGAGAACCCAAGGATGGAAAACCTCACTCAGTGTTGCTTTGAATAGGCATGGGTAGAGGAAGTAGGAACTGCCAATGCTGAGATATTCTTAGGAGCCATTAAGGTTACCATCGTTGGTGTGTCCCACTCTAGGGCCATGAGCGAGGGACCTGCCCCACCGGGGACAATGGCAGACCTCTCTGTGGGCGAGAGCAGCGTCATGCCCTGGCAGAGCACATTTTGCCCATTGAACTGTTCCTTTTTCCTTTCTAAATTTATTGTTTGTTAATATCTCCTTCCTCCAGAGGCCCCTGGACTTTGGCTCAGCTGGCAAACGGTGGGTTTGCAAGTTCATTCCTTTATTAAGTAGAACTTGGGGCCTCTTTGCTGTTACTGTCATAAAAAGTTCTGCATAAACTGGTACCTACTCTCACCGAACCAGAAGTCTGATCTCTCCTTCCAGTGAGGAGTAGCTGAGCTTTGAGTCCATTTGTTAGCTTTGGCAAGCTCAGTGATTTGTTTAATCTTCCAATAAGTCTTTTTTCCCCCTCCAAGTGATTCTGGATCCTTTACTAGAAGGATGTTGTAAATCACTCCAGAAGCTGGGGGGAAGGAAGTTAAGACACTCATCCAACTTCTCAGCATGTATCTGAAATACCTCTTCTGCTCCGACCGATGTCAAGGATGTCTTCACAAATTGCACACCATGTTTTTAGGAAATGGACATGAATTTAATAGCTTCCTTAATGTTACTTTTTTACCCGCTCTAGCTGGTGAGCACGTTCTTCACCTCTATATGGTTTGGCAACTTAGAATTGACTGTAACTGCACGGACACCTGTAGAAACTTGGCCTTGAATGTACTCATGGCCTCTTGGCAAGCCTTCTCCAGTTTGTCTGAGATTGAACCAGCAGTAATTGACTTTCAGGAAAGGACTAGTAATTTCCCTTTCCAAGCCGAGTGCCAGATTCTGGCAGGAGACAAATGCCTGTGCTGGAAGAAGAGCAAGGCTCAAACTTGTCTGTCAGCTAGAGCTGCACTGTGAGGCAGACACGCAGGGCAGGATATTTCTCTTTCCCTAGTTCCCAGTAGGGGTTATATCTAAAATTTTGCAATATTCTGTGCTTAGAGCATGATAGTCCAAAGCCTCATTTGTTCCCTTTGCTCTAAAAGTGGAATGCAAGGGGCTGTAGCTCCAGCAGCAACACTGGTACCCCAGGACAGAAGACAGGATCACTCCTTCATGCTGGCCAATACCTTACTCCATGGGAAAGGCGGAGCTGGCACCACCTTGTGCCAGCAAGAGCAGATCAGGCCCCTTGGCTGTAAAATGCTCTCCAGTGTCTGCTCTAGCTGCAGGTGGTGGTGACAAGCAGCTCGCTGGCTGCACATTAAACCCAGCAGCCTTCTTTGTGCTGTTAAGTGTATTCTTCTGGGTTGAGTAAATTACCACTGGACATCTGTAAAACACATTTATGTGGCTAGAAGGTTTCTGTAGACAAAGATGGGTTAGCTCTAGCTACCCTCCCAGTTTAGCCCCAGGGTACGTTTCTGCTGTGGATGTCTCCAGTGACGAACAGCATTCCACAATTAACAAAAGGCAAGAGAAGCATTTTGGGTCTGTGTTAGCCATTAGTTGCTGGAAGCTTGTGCCAAACAAATTCTTATTGTTACGGTTGATTTGTGTGTAGATATCAATGGACATACCTCTGAGAGCAAGGGAATTCTGTATATAGGAACCCATCTCCAATGGCTCACGTTTTTATGGCTTTCCATACACCGCGCTGGGTATTGCACATTATTAATACATATGCTATCTGATTGCTAAAATCCAGGGGGATATATTTGCTTTTCCTCATTCCTCAGACTTGCAAAAGTGCATTCATATGTTCCAATTTTTGCATGGTTACTGTCTTTATTGACTTCACTGGACTATTCACAACATTGTGTTAGTCATATATGTTTTTTGGAAGGATCAGAACCTTATTCTGACCTTTTCAATAAGAAAACAAAACAAAACAAAAAAATCTGTCGTAACTTTGGGACAGATGTAATTCTTTTGTTCTGTGTCCCTACAGTGCCTAGTTGTGGATTCCTCAGCCATGAATCCTGTACCTATGTACTGCAATTATTTAAGGAACAACTGAAAAGTAGTTGTATATAAAGGCAGTAGAGCACCCAGGGCCACATTCTACCCTCCTGCACAAAAAATATCAATTAAGAGCTCCTGTAGGCAAGTGACACTGCTCACTGCACAAGAAACATGCATCACTGTTACACTGAAATGCATAAACTGAAAAACTTGCTAAACATTAACAAATTTCATGAGTTCCTCATGGTGCAAGTAATTTTCCTGATTTTTTGAAGATAATTTGAAGAAAATAAAGCCTTTTTCTGTTGGCAAGGGCCTCTTAAAGCTGGGAATCAAAATTACCTTCTAGCAAGAGCTAATACTTGGCAAACCAATGTCTACTGAGCCTATTTGCTGGAACTATTTATGCCTTGCTCTCAGTCTATACATGAAGTATATTGCTAACATAGCACTCATCTAATTTAAAGCTGGGAGTGAAGCCATTGTGTATAGTAGAAGGTATGAGTGGGGAAAATCCAAAGATATTATTTTCCAGGTCATATTTGTTTTTAAATCTGAGACATGCTGCAATCTGGTTATTCCAAAGGGGGACAGGAAAAGGGAAATTTCTCAAGAAGTATTTTTATGAACCATGAAGATAAATCACCTCCTTCAGAGCTGAGTTAGCAGTAGTCAAAGAAGCCATAATTCCTGAGCGGGGAAGGAACTCGGTGTAACCCCTGTTCTGCGTGCCGGCCGTACGCTGCACCCGCAGAGCGGTTGTTTAAAAGCTTAGTTCCTCCAATACCTAGGGGAATCCTGGTGAAAGGGAGCACTAATGACATCTGAAGTTACTAATGTGCTATTAAAAGCAAGCCTGCTGTTTAAAGTTGGCAGTGCATGAATCTTTTGTGATTAGAGGAAGAGCAGCAATAGATAACAAGATAAAGAGATCTGCCAGAGCTGACTCACAATATTTGCAGAGAACAAAGAAGAAATGGAGAACTGTGCTGCTGCAAACAACCCTCACTTCATCTGTCCTCTAACATTTCAATTGCTTTGAGTCATGCTTGTTCCTCACACATGTATCTTCACAACTAAAGTGCCCAGCAGAAACTGTGCTCACTTCTGGCCATCCATCTGGGTTTGAATTTGATGTCCATCGGAACCAAATGCAAGCAGCCCTCTGAGAGCAACTTCCACGGACATCCTAGACTGCAAGTATCGTTTGCTCCTGGTGGTGTGATGCTCCAAAGCTCCAAGAAGAGGCTGTGCAGGGCCTTTGGGAGGGGAGAGCATCACTGGAGAAGGGTCCACGCTTCTCCCAACCTTTGCACCCACCCAAGTCTTGGTTACTGCTGTGGGACAGCCTTTTGATGAACACGCTATCTTTACAAGTGGGCAAAGGGGCCCCTCTCCTGAAGAGATCTCCTGGGGAGGTATTTCATCTGCCATCCAGTCCCTTTCTGCTGGCTAAGCTCAGTCAAAAGGCACTGAGGGATTAACCCTTGGAGCCTTGATTCTGTTCAGATGTTTGGGTGACTTTGGTCAGAAGCAACTTTGCAGATTTTAGGCATAAGCAAGCACAAGATCATGTCTTTGATTTTGCTTATTGGTGTCTGCAGCTGAAAATGGGATCTAAAGTGCCAAAAAAATCAGGGCAAAAATAGAGAACAGAAATGTGTAACTCATCTAAGGTACTAGACAGTGACAGACTATATAAAATGTTATTGTTCAACAAACACTGTCTCTAATAAACTCCATTTACTAGTGTTAGCAGCTTGGCAAGTTGGAAACCCCAAACTCCAGTTAAGTAAGGAAACAAAAAGCAGAGCCATATGATGATACCCATAAACTACGCAGCTGGTTTCTGTTTTAAAAGATATTCAACTTTCCATATTAAAGAAAGATGCTTAGAGAGCAAAAAAACCCATATGGCTTTCTGGAAAATGAGAACCAAGTTCCAAAATAAAAAATCCCTGGCCATGTACAGCCATTAAAAAGAAAAGTGTGCTTTTTCTCTATCTAGCTACTGTAATATCAGAGATTAACCCACCTCAGTGGAGCAAGGACTGGGGGACCCTGCTGCTTCTTTTCCCAAGAGACACTTTGGACCTTGGGAGATGCTGCAGTGGGAGTTATGATGCTCAGTATCCCAATGATATGCATGTAAGGGCAGGTCCCACATCCCTCTCTTCCATGGGTTTCAGCAGGAATGGAAAGACCTCAGGGTTTTCTATGAAAAATCTTTAGTCCTTTATGACAAGTTGACCTTCTCTACTGTAGTTATTGTTGCAGTTTGACCTAATATACTCATTTTTGGTTTTACCCCAAGGTTTCTGACTAAAGATGACTTACAGAGCCATAAAAATACTGTTGTACTTTATAAATCTTGTATATATTTGGGAAATGAAGATATATGAAGTAATACTATATTTATTTGAAAAGATTTAAAACAACCCCTAATTAAATCTTCAGTTCAGCTACTGATAGCAGTGAAAGAGATGGCTGCTAATTTGGCCTTTGGTTTGGCCAGTCTCCTTGAGTATTTCACTTTCAGTGCTTGTCTGCTTTTTGATAATTCTGTTACATGCAAAGTCCTGGAAAGCTCCCAGTTCTCTGCATTGCAATCAGCAGACTAGACTGCCTCTGAGAAAATAAAATTGTGGCATTTGGCCTGTCACCATTGCCAGTAGTTGCTTCTGCTGTGCATACTGGTTACGTGCATCTGCAGCCAGGTAAATGTAGCTTAAGTCCTCTTAGCATGGTTTTTATATTTATAAGTGTATTTATAACTCTGCCACATGCTGGCAAAGTTCTGTTGTGCTGGTTTCTGTACAGATACAAGTTGCAGACTCGAGGACACTCTTGTATGGGTGGTATTCTGGTGTCGTGGACTTTGGAGTTAGGCCGGGGAGGTCAGATGGAAATATTTGTCTAAATACACAGATATCTCATTCATCTCTGGAGGCTGGAAGAGTCACTTGCAAAATTCTCATCCGAGTTTAGTTTGGATTTTGAACATTTCTAATGTTTGGGTGCTGTTTTAATCTGAAATTTCAGTTTTTAAGTTGCCTTTCCTGATAGTATCAGGATTCAAAAAGGACACATGAAGTGATAGCCCCTGGTCATTGTTCTTCTGGTGGAGAATTTGTCTATAAACAGCTGTTCTCATGGAATCTGTCAGCGGTTTTACAAACAACCAAATGATGTTTTACTGAGGGTTTTATAAAATAATTTTGAACATAGAGCATAATTTTCTTTTATCGTATGCTGTCGTAAGTAGCCTTTGAAGAATAACAAAACCATTTAAGCAGCGGCACTTAAATTTGGGAAGGAGTTTTGGCAGACTGAATAACATTAGGAAGCAAATCTTTCCAGAGGCCAGGATGTAAGTAATAACACATTTATACACATGTGGATTAATATGGCAGAGAAAAAAACAAAAAAGTCAGTGAAAGTTGTTGACATTGCCCATCAGAGCTGGAAACTGTGGGTGAACTGGTGCTCCTTCTATGCAGTTCTGCACACTGCTTTGGACAGCACAGCTCTCCAAAGCCTTTGCAGGACTGTAGTATCATTCACCTTGTGTTTACAAACTATGAGGGGACAACAAATCTGTGGGGAAGGTGATGGGGAGTCTGTGGTTGCAGGATTCAATCCGTGGATGGCCCAGCTGGGTGCTGAACAGGGGTTGAAGCCAGTCTGTAGATGTTTTCCTTCACGAAGGGCTGGGTTATGTTAACAGTCCTGGAGCCCTCCGTGTGCTGTACACAGGCTGCGGTGACAGCAGTCAGCACGTCCCCCACTAAAGGGAGAAGTGCAATTGTCAAAACACAAAGCAGTGTGTGGAGGGCTGGAAAGTGGAAAAGGCAGGATGAGAAAGAAAGAGGAGCAGCCTGGAGAGATTCAGCTTCCCAGGACAACTGGATAAAAAGCCTTGTAGTAAGAGGCAAGTCTGTGTTCAGAACTGGCAATGGAGCTGGGGGAGATAAAGATGAAACAACGTCTTTCTATCTCATGGTGAGCAGATAAGGACAAGGTGAGCAAGCTGCTGTTTTGGGGAGGAGGGTTTCATTTTCTGGATCTGCTGTCCAAAGGTCACACGAGCACATCCATCTCAAAGAGGAGGCGAGTAGTGTGTTCAGCTTCAGTGAAGAAATGAGGAGGGAGTGTGCAGGACTAGAATTGCAAGTCTGGAGACAGAAAATCTTGCTAATTACAGATCAGGTTATTTATGAAGTGTGGGGCTCCATTTTGCAGGAGCCAGTGGTGAGACAAGCAGCTCTAACCCTAGAGAAATGCCTTCTGAGAGCCAGCAGCCTGGGATATAAGCAGAGAGGGATCCCAAGAAAGGAAGAACATGAGTCAGACAGAGGAATCAAAAGGCAAACAGAAGCTGTCTGAAGGCGTGGGCCTCCTGGGTCACAGTATGTCCTGTGGAGACACCATGGAAAAATGGTCCATCTCTGAGTTACGGTGCAAAGGGTGGGGAGAGGAGCTTTGCCTTGTCCCAGAGCTTCAATGACTGCAAGAACTTAAAGAAAAAGAAGCAGAAATAAAAAAACACTGCAAAGGAAGAGGCTTGCCATGTGAATTTGTTGGATCCAGACCCAATAAATCCATGGACTGCCAACCACTCAGCTGTATTCGCATTTACATTATTGAATCAACAACCTCTTCCCTGCCAACAGGACTGTCATCTGATAAGCAGAAAAAATTGGGCTACAGAGATATAATAAAACCATTCTGAGGGCAGTGGGGAAATGCAGGCTGGTGATAAGAAACCTCCAGAACAGGCAATGTTACCACTTCGGCTTTATGAGAGCTGCTGGCGCAGAGGAGTGCCACCTCCAGTAGTGAAGGGGGAGGCATGGATGTGGCTGCAAAGCAACACCACAATGCCTTCAGCTTAAGTACAGGACGATGGTCACTCTGCACCTTCTCTGGGACACAAGGTTTTGCCAGGCTAAGGTGGATGAATTCAGGGAGAATTTTATTTAGTCTTGATGGAGCCATTAAACAATGAACTGGCAAACCTTCAAAGAAGAAACATTAATGTACCCATAAAAACCAACATAGATGAGATCAGCAGATGCATAAAAGAAAGAAAAAAACCTCCAGGAAAAATAAAGGTGGGATTATCTAAGTGGAGGAACCACTTAGCTGAACACTGAAAATAAGTTTCTCACCATTATCAGTGTTTTGGGACAGGCCATCTACCTCTCATCTACCGGCAGAGAGACATCCTGTGGCTGGGAGATCAAGAGTGGCTGCTGGCACCCTGAACCAGACAGGAGCAGCGTCACCAGCCAGTCTGGGGGAGTTGGCTTTCTGAAAGATGAGCAGGGAAGAGCTGTACCCAAAAGCCTGAAGATAAATTTTCCACAGATTCAGAACACTCCTTGCTTCCTGCTTTAATTCTTGGGATGGATGGTATAAATCAGCCTCAAATGAAGAGAGGCTGAAAGATACATAAAATATCTTAGGGTATTAAGCCAATAACAAATCAAAACGGATCAAAGCAGGGAGTTGCTGTGTCTAAAACAGACTACTGCACTGAAAATTCAAAGACTAATTCTCCTCTGATTCAGTCATGTACTTGGCCTTGCCCTGGCCGCCTCTGTGTCTCCCTCTGGGATCCAAGTCTTTCCCGCAGGTCCACTGAAGGTGCTGACACATCCCACATATTATCCTCAGCCAGATTGCTTCAACAGCCACTCAAGAAGAGCCTACCATTTTTGAGGAATACGAAATGCATCTCTTCAGGCCCTTCTGTTCCTGCCTGCTTGAGATTAAGTCATGACATTTATGCTTTTGAACAGCCCCTTCGTCTCTCACACTGCCTCCAAACGTAACTGTAGAAAAAAAAAAAATAAAATATTTCTGTGTCTGCCCTCCAAATGGTGAGCAACAGTTTTTATCCTCAGTGTGATGGTACTTTCTACCTCAGATGTTAGCAATTCCCAAAACTGATGTCTTTATGGTGGAGACCTACAAAAATATGGCATGGGCTGCAGCTTCACTTCCAGGTGAGAAAAAATTACAGATATGACCTTTTTTTTTCTTTTTTTTCTTTTTTTTTTAGGAAAAATACATATACATTCCCTGAGAAAGGAAGAACCTGATCAGAAAGGAGATGGAAACTGACTTCATCCCAAGGTTCAGATAGAAATTAAGCCAACTCCTTTGTGTATCTGAAAGTACCTACACAAACCCACTAGAGACTTCACCTCTCTTCTGAACTCCACCTGAGTAAGAAAGTGAACATTGTCTTTGGACCTCCCAAGTTCATGAGTTTCCCTGAGCCCAGGAAAAGTGGTGATATATTTTGAGATACAGCTTATTCAGAGAAGTCCTAGAGGTCATGAGGCTTGGAAATAACACTTGGTCAAACCTTGGGAGAGACAATATCAGACCTGCCAAGACGGGCAAGTGCGGCATCACCCCGTGAAACTGCACTGCCAGGCACCAAGGAGTCTGATAGGGAACAAAGGGTTTTGGGGAGGGGGAAAGGAGGTGAGAAATGAAGGTACAGGGCTGGGAGGAAGGAGAGTAGCAGCCTCAACTGAAAAGCTTCAGTGTATAGAGGGTAACAGGAGAGCTTTGGGGAGAGCTCAACACATATTGGAAGTGGTTTTACATGTCTGATCCAGCCTGAGTGACCCTACAGGCAGGTGGCATCTTTAGTAGAATCCAATGGTAATGTCATTTAAAGAGAAAAGAGCTGTGGCCAAGTTTCGGAAGCGTGGGTTCACAGAGCCCCTGCACCTGCAGTCTGCTGTATTACACATGCACTCCCTGTAAGCACATAAACAGATTAAATGCAGACCTTAGGTGTGCTCTTGGCTTGTGCACTTCCAGGCACATGGTCAGCACGTCTTTAAAGACATTGCAATGTGTTGTAAGTATATAGCCTTGATTTCGTCCTACCTCCAACCGCATCATTTTCATAAGGAGTTTATTTCACTACTTGACTGACATCTAACCCAGTCCTTGTGGCAGAACTTGTAACTGATTGTGCTGACCAAAATGACCTTGCTCCATTACTCCTCATTTGCACAGCCCTTCCTGACACAGCCGTGATACTGCCAGGCTGGGACTTTGCATCTCAGTTTTCACTGTGAGTGTGCCAAGATGGTTTTCAATACCGTTCTTTAATCATGTTGCATCCTTTAGCATTAGTGGAAACATGGCTCTAAAACCCTGGCCCCAGTATGCATCATGATTAAAGTACCACCTTACCACTATTCTGCCAAAATAGTCGCATTCTGAACTGGGACAAATGTTGGATATTTCACTTCTGGGAAGCAGATCTGAGCATCCGAGTTGTACCAGATAGTATTCATCCTTTGTACCCTTGCTCACTTATTCTGTTTGCTCTTTCCAGTGTTCATTCCCTGCTGCATTAATGCTATGAGGCCAGCTAAAATTGCTTCATCGTCTACTGAATTAAAAGATCATCAGGGCATTAAAATGTTATTTAGTAGCTGCTGTTTACACAGATTGGTCATTAAAGATTCCAAGCTCCATTTAGCTCAGAGCTTAGAAAGCAATTCATTAAGCTAAGACTGCAAGGCCCTCCATTCAGCAAATCAGCTAGCACGTGCTTACATCCCATTAAATGCAGGGAGTTTTAGGCTTATCATTTTGATTTTTGCCATTTTGTTCATTGGACATTGCAGCTGGTTCTAGAGGTTATTTTAAATTATATCTTTTCTGATGCCACAAAAATCCTGAAAATATCATCAAAGTCAGAGCATTGAAGGTCATTTTTAGAAACCAATGTCCATCCAGCTGTACCATGAAAAAACTAGTATTTATATGCACAAGTTCTACACTTTTGAGAGAAGCTCACAGTGTGGGCTGTGCATTGCCATTTGAGAGGAGGCAGCAAAGGGGCAATGACTGGGATACACCTTGACCACTGTTGACTCAAGTGTTACCTTTCTGTGAGGCTGAAAAAAACTAAACCAAGTCACAGAACACCTGCTTCACCCATTTATTATGTTATTCAATAGAGCTTTTTGTGTTGGCTTCTTTGTTTCTCTGTCTCCAACGATGCTATCATAGATTAATTGGCACCACTGCAAATGTTCACAGCTGTCTACAAGATGTTGGTGAGTGCATCATGTCAGTCAAGCATGCTATCACTAAGGAGATGAATTTATTTCATTCTTCAGGAAGACAGTTCTGTAATGTGACCTAATGAAATAAAATCTTTCAGCAAGCATTGGGAGAATATCCATCAGTCTTCAGGTTAAACCAAAAAAGCTAAGCTTGTGCTGATACTTTATTATTTTCAGAGTTATACACTGAAATTTTAATAAAGTGGTCACAAGATTAATCTTATTACATAAGCATGATGCCTATTAAACTTGGGATGTATAGAGCTTCTTACTGACATGTATCCAACCTATCCAAAAAGGGGGTGAGTTTATATGTTTTAAATATGTATGCATATATAAGAATTGTATAAATTATAAAGAATTATAAAATAGCATTGTGTCTAGCAGGTAAGGAGATTGTTATTCTCTGAGTCACTTAAATATTTCAGCCAAAGTGAATCCAACATGTACTTGAGCTCACTGCTGTGCTTGTGTACCTTGTGGAACATGCACAGGCTTAAGCAGTTGCTTCCAGTCACTCTGAGTTCAGACCTTCCATAAATATATTTATATTTTTAGGTATATATTGGCTGACTCAATGAGCCTACAGCTCAAACTGGCACTCGCCACTGCTCGTGCAAACAAGTGCTGTGTTTTTAGGTCATGCTTGTGGGTATGCTGAGGATGGTGTAGCATGGCCATCAGGCATTAGAGGCAATGCTGACCACCTGTAGCTCCTCCGTGGCTGTTTGCAAACCAGCTCCAACAGAGCAAGTGGGATCTTTTCAGATTGAAAAGAAGATCCAGGTTCTTTCACTCTGTGATTAACATGAGTCCAGCTGTTTCCTCTGAGAAGAGAGGTTAAGGGAACTAGCTGAGTCTTGTGGTGGTTCCTTTTGCTTGGGAGGTGACCAGTGGTACATGAGGCTGGGGTGAAAAAGGTGCTCCAGTGTTCCCTGGAGAAATTTCAGCTCCTAGATTACCTTATGCCCTTTCTTGCACAAAGATAGAAGAACTGCATGTGTGCTCTCATCTCAGGTAATGAATTTGCATATATGTTTTAACATGAAATGTTGATAGAATTGGAAAATTCTGCCCTATTTTGTTTTTGTAAGGAGTCTTTGCAGAAAGTCTTGGGTTATATTTCCTGAAAAAGTGTGTTTCTGGTTTTTTGCTATAGGCTTTTCATAACAAAAGCAGTATAATATATCCTGTTTAATCTTATATTGACTTACCATAACAGAGTGCCTGTTAAGTGTAGCTAGAATGGAGCCCTTACACCTCCTCTATCAAATTTCAGAAAGTAGTAACCTTTAATTATGTCTAGAGACTTATTTTTCAGATGACAGAATAATTTATCTAAGAACACTAACCAGATTCATTTTGATTTAGTTTTACAATTGAAAAGAACTAAGCTACCCAGAGCAAAAGCATTTGACCAGCTATGAAATTTTCCTATTTTAAAGTCCAGCCTAAATGCCTTTACAGTGATAGTTCTATGAGACCTCTGTTTAAAAGCATATTACAAGCTCATTTTTGTAGTATTTCTCGTAACTGATGAGTATTATTTGAAATGACAGTGTATCAATGTCAGGTGCTGGTAAGCTCTCAGCATTTCTAATTTTTTTGGAAGTAATAGAAAACCTAGGCAGTGTGTGTATGTTTGGGAAGTATGAAAGGGGAAAAGCAAGCGGGCTCATCAAAACCATTTTACTTTATTTTTTAATGCAAGTCTGAAGAATGTCTCCTGCAAAATAGTGGTTTCCTTAATGCCATAAATCTTTCTGCTTTGGCAGCCTATCTTAATTGTTCCTAGCTTTGAATTATTCATTCAAAATATGTGCTCTTAATAACATTCAGTTGTGATTTTTGACCTTCACTGGAGAGAAGTGTGCAGTTGTGTCATTAGCCTCTGCTCAGCAGAGATGTATACTTGTATAACTGGTATTGCAGTTGTGATTCACAAACCCAGGGCTGTTTCACAGTCCTTCTCAGCAAGCTATGATGATGTCCTGTGTTACTGAGAGCAAGTGTGCATTGGTGATGGAAAAAGAGAATTGTGAGACAGTTTGAAGAGGTGGACTTCAAAATAAATAAGATGAGCTGGAAATAGGCCTTTCTTATTAAACTTATGACTGCTGCAAAAGCAGCTGAATCCCCACACCTTGTGGGGGTTTCTTTGTGCTTTACACAGGAAAAGTACCATGGGAAGAGGTTTTGATGCTCCCACTAAAGAAGGAGCAGAACTTGCGTGGCAAAAGAGGGGACACAAAAGTAAGGAGCATGCTTTGATGTAATGGTTAAGGCAAAGAGCTCAGTAGTGGTCAAAGAAAAGTTAAAAACGAACAAAACCAAATAAAGGTACTTGAATATTCCAGCTTTAGGCTGTAAACTAATTATTGAACGTACAAGGTCAGAGAAAAAGGTTCCTCAGCACAGCTGGTGAATAATTACCTATTAGACATGTTATAATTTACAGTAATGCCAGGGATGATATTTGTCTAGAGTGGACATTAATCTCCTGGTAGAGCAATGCTCTTGTTCCTTGTCTTCTGCAGGAGCAAGAAAATTGATCAAATGGTTTAACACACAGTAGAACATCCATATTCTGAGTTCAGTCATTTGTATTGCTATCACATGCAATTATTGCTTATGGTGTTGATTTCTTTAAAGGTCTTTCAGTCATTTTTAACAGCCCTCTTGTATTGACCTACATATAAACTTTGTTTTAGACTCTCAGCTGCCGTGCAGCAGCTGGCGTGCCATCTGAAAATCTAGCTTCTTTCTATAGATTAATGGCAGAAAGGTCCCTAATTCTCAATTACATTAGCACTCCTTCTCACGGTTTAAAGAGAAAGGGGTGAGGAAGGCAGGGTACTCGGTGTTTTCAGCCTGGCTTCTTTTATAGTTGAAAGCAGGGAAGTTTGAGTCCCCACCCCTGTGGGACTTCATTAATACTTCTCCCAGGTGAACTTAGCCCCTCACAAAAGGGTTCTTTGTATTTTGTCTTTAACCAGCTCTTTGTTTGGGCAGATATCCAGGCTGGTAAGAAAAAAAAAAAGTCAATATTCTCTGTTGAATCAGTGGCTTTTTCCTGCTATAAGTTTCAAAAGAGAGTTTCAGAGACAATATGATTATAATTGGACATAAAAGTAAGTGCATGTGTGTATATATGTATCTGAGGAAGAGGTACAGAATTTATGTTGAAAAATGTACATTTCTCTCAAAGAGGAAAACTAGATGTTAGTTTTAATTTTAAAATAGTAGTAATAATAAAAAAAAAACCAACACAAAAAAGTGCCACAAGTGCTTTGCCCAAATAGATGTGGGTTTTATGCAACTGAGCCACTGCAATTCTTATTTATAGTACCTGGTAACATGAAAATAGCCAGAAGTTGCCCTTAGACCCCCTGACCTGATACCAACATTTTTGTTATGTGTATATGACTGTGGATGAAGGGAGAAATGCAGAACTCTGTTAATCCAGGTAGACTTTCCAGAGGGTAGAATTTAACAGTGTCTTTGGGAGCATGTGTAACCTGTGAGTGGCTGCTGGCAGGGTTCACACTGCTCACTCCATGGGATGGAGGTAGTTTGTGTGTTAAAGCTCTAAGTGGCTCAATTATGATCATTTTTCTTCTGGCCTCTCTACCAATAGTTGATGCTTCAAAGAGCCTTGTACTGGTAATAACTTCTGGAGAAAGACTCCAAACAGGCAGATTTAATATGAGCTTCTTGTTGGGCTTGCAAGAATACAGATGCTGTGCCACGTAGAGCTCGCCGGTACCATCGTGTCTGCCATCACCATATCTGAGCATCTGTGGCTTCAATGTAGTTATTCTCCTAATGCAGAAGGTAGAGAAATACTACTGTCCTCATTCTAACAGTACGGCATTAAAGTAGTGGGACTCACACCCCAATTCATCAAAATATTTTGGTGCCTAATTAAGGACAGGACAATGAATATAGCAGTTTAAATTTGAGACTAGTGTCCTACACACCAGACCAGATTTCCTTCTCTAAAATAACTCATAAGTGATTGTCTTACCCTGTTGGTGTTACAGTGAGGTGGTTCTTCCTTAATGCGGACATTTACCTAATGAATTTGTTTCCCCCGATAAACTTGTGTCATCTGTTGTTATGGAAGTGGAAGGAGGAATAAGAAAAGTGCTATTTCTAGGCTAGTTTTCACTTATGAGTTTGAATAGACTATCTTCTCTGGAAAGAATCCCTGCACTTGGGCACATGATAATTTTTAAAAATCTTTTTTCCCTCCTCCAATGGAGACAACATGCAACAACCTTGACAGACAACCATTGTGCTTTGTTGTGCTGATCTGGCACTGAACTGAGACCCATCAGTGGTGTTTCTTCTTCTAAAGAGCAAAAAGAAGAGGAGGAAAAATAAATTTTAAAAAGACCCAAACAACTTGCATTTACTTCATCTCACCAGAATGTAAACTAAATTGAATCTTTGATGTTACATACACAGATGTTGTAGTTGACATATCTCATGGCAAGCACCAAGTGAGAAGTGACGGAATGGCAGGAAGTTGAGTAGACCACAAACATCCAACGCTACAGGGATGGCCCAGAGCCGCAACCTACACAAACACTACAATCTAACTCCAGTCTTAATTAAAGCAATTCTTTCCAAGATATGATAGCAAATTGGTTCTGTACTTGGACTTTTGATTTTTAACTGTGGTTTTTGAAGCTAAAGTAAGATTTGGGGCCAGCAGTCAATGCACAGGCACCCGCCCAGAGGGAGATGCATTTATTGCAGTCTGCCTGCATGCAATAAGCTGTGATATCCGGGCGCTCTTTAAGGAGTTACAGATTTTTGGATAACAAAAGAGCTAACATATGTCAATTGTTTGCCCATGAATTTAACCATTATTTTATTAGCTAGACAGATACTCCTATTTCACAATTTATTGTGTTTTCTGTTCTTGGAGTATCTGTGAGAAAGGAGGATGTCTTCCTAATGTCATTAAAATAATTTTTGCAGAAATTTATTTGTAAGGATATTTGGGCTTAATCACAGACTCTCAAATCCACATTTTATGCTCAATATTAACGTGAAGTTTAAATCAACTGATTCTCATCAGTTACATTTGTATTTCAGTTCTGGGATTTGAAAGTGCAGTGTTATAGAAGTCAGCTGTATTGTAAAGGGATTGAAGTAGGAAACTATATATGGAGATCTGGGGAGGCAGTGTTGCATGAAAAATAAGAGAAATTGTGAATGTAAAATGCATCAAAAAAACCTCAAAACCATCTCTTTATGGGCCAACAGTGTTTTTCTCTTGCTGTGCACTGACTGCACGTGTTTGCACAGTCCTCCCATTAAAATGTGCATTCCATCTTTGTGTTGTTTCTTATATTCTCCTCTTGAATCCTGAGAGGCTTTGGGAGCAGTATCTTGTACCCTGTTAGCAGCAGTGCTCCGTCCTCTGAATGACTTCTGAGGGCAATGCTTGAGCTTACAAGCTTAAAATTCTTACTGTAAGCACTGATGCAGCAAACTCCAGTGGAAAAGTCTGACTGGAACAAACTCATTTCAAATGCAACTGTAATGCTCACAGGTGATTTTATTTCTCTTGTGCTCTTTTTCCATTGATTATATGCTTCCTTGTACACTGCTGTGATGAGATGCTAGCATGCTACATAATGAAAATCCAGTGTTTGGACCCATGCAAGTATACATTGTTATACATGATGGATGCAGTTGGATTCTATTGACTGCATCCATAATGCTACTGCCATTGTCCTCAATGCACTCCTTTAGCTTTTAATGTTGGCAGCCTATTGTTCAAATTTCTCCAGACTTGATAGTTTAAATAAAAAGCCCAAGATGGTAGAGGAATGCCCAATGTATTTGGACCTAAGTATTACAAAAATGTGTATAAAAAGATGTGTGTAATCTGTCAAGAAATGTAGCACAATAGCTGTTAAATGTTACCAATTTATCACCAATATTAGTGTCTCTGTGTGGGGGAATATGTTTCATATCTGTACTGCTGGGAGTGTTCCCAGCAGGGAGTCAGAGGGGACATGCTTGGGACAATACACTGTTTCTAATCAGCTGTACAAATGTTGGTGAATGGCAGCAGATTTATCATCTGAAATTATTCCCTCCGAGTAGGGTTTTTGGGTTGGTGGGGTTTTTTTGTTTTTTGTTTTTTTTTTTTTTAAATTGTAATACCAGGAAACTAGTCTCTTTTTTTTTCTTTCTTTTTTTGAAGTGCTTTATTGAAATCATCTGGATATGCTCTACCTAATAAAATGGTAGTCTATGGCTGTTGGACTTCCTGTGAGAAAGAAGAATTAATCAGATATGCACAGACACTATAAAGGAGAATGGAAGTTGTATCAGTTGCTGTAACATAATGGAAAATACCTTGGATCCAGGCGTCAGTGGGTGTAAAATGGTTTAAGCACAGGGCTGGTCACTGGAGCCATATCCACTTTCCCCAGCTGAAGGTGGCATGTTTGTGTTACAGTGGTTTGCATACTCGAGACAAGAACACTGGTACAAATGTTTCAGGAGTTATTTTATTTCCCTTGTAGTCAGCAAAAGCAATGTTTGAAAGCCGTTCTGGGTGGAAATCATTCCAAGTGAGAGGGTTGAACATGAGCAGCCTATTGTCTGCTGCTTACCCAGAGCCTCTTTCTTGCAAAGAAAGACGTGGTGCATCACAGGGTGCTTTGGAGATGTGTGTGTCAAGCCATCTTGGATGATTCATTGTCTGATCTGTGCATAGAACAGCTTTGGCTTCACCATGCACAAGAAGGGACTGCACATTTAGTTCCAAGTCTGAAAATGAAGAAACAAATTGCTGCCATTCAGGATGTCTGATTTTGCACTGTGCAAGCAAATAATGGCTTGTTCACGTGTCACTGTCCATCTAAAACTCCAGGATGCTCCACAGAGGTGTGAGGAACTCTCTTTCTAGAGCCACTTGTATAATTTGGGTCTGTATTAAGAAAAATCCTTTCTCCTTGGTTGTTCTGCATATGCTGTTGCAGTTTTCTCGTTGCTGTAATATCTAACAGCTCGCTAATCATGCACTGAGTGACATGGCTAATGCAGACCCTGTGTGTTTCTCATCCGGGGGCAAATATCTGTTTACACATTTGATTTTTAGGGATGAGGTTTTTTTCACCAAAACTTTGTTTGCTGTTCTGTCTCTTGCAGAAAAGAAACTTGATTAAAAATGCTTTACTTCACTCTGAGAACTTTTTTTTTCCATGGGTGAGCAGGAAAGTCAGTAAAATTAAATTGGTCAATGCTTTTATGTAGATTATTTCTTTCTCTACTCCATGAAGATAGCTAGGGAAAAAATATTTTACTTTTCCAAGAGCCAGCAAGTTAATTTTAAAAAATGTGGACGTGACCTGTATGAGTACTCTTCTCTCCCTGTTACCTGGTGGATAAAGTGAAAATGCTTGCAAGAAGGAAAGAAATTCATAGAAGACCAAAATGATGAAGACTGTGAGACCAACCATGAGGAGACCAGGCTGCGAGGCAGACTGATAGGGGAAAATGTAGTGTCTGGCAGCGAGATAACAGGACTTGTGGTGTCTGTGGCCAGATTGGTTTTGATGAATGACCAGCTTAGTGGTGTTGTCTCTATGACTCACTTCTTAGCTATCTAAAGAGGTCCCAGCTAAGTAGTGCTTGCAGTCTTACACTCAATGGTTTTCTCTCTCCCACTGTGAATTCATGGCCAGAAAGAACTGGAATTAGCTCTGTCCAGAGTAAAATTTTGGTTTGGAAGACTTGTTTTATATCAAAAACATATTTTTTCCTGTTTAAAAGAAAAGAATTTCCAAAAGTCTTTTGTAACATCGATCTTAAATAAGCAATAGATAATGTGGTGCACTGTCTCCAGCTAGTACTTGTCTTCAAAGGCAGGAGCACTTAAAATGTAGCAACGAATGGGCCATTCACTCATTTGCACCTTTCTGGAGACGCATACATTAGCAGTCAGTCTGGAAATGTCATGCGGTCATGGATTCTTGCTTTGAGCTTATTTTGCCTTATTTATCCCTTGCCCAGGCCAGGCTGGCAGCTGCCTTGGGACCTGATTACTCAATTCAGCAGTTCCCAGGCAAGGAGAGCAGCCTTCCTGGCGAGCGGGTCATTGAAGAGGGACAAGTTCAGGGGTTTTCTGTGACTTCCCAGCAAGGCAGAGAATAGTGAATAAATGGCTGGTACTGAGATACTCTTCTTTGGCTGTGACTAGAAGCCGGGGAGGGGAAAAGCCTTTCCTGCACCACAAAGCACTGTGAGAGTGATGATTACTGTGGAAATCCTCACCTCTCGTGGATCTGTCTAGGAGTCTAATGGTTTGTCTGTATGAGGACATTCAGGCAGTATAATCAGGGTAACTAAAGTGTGAATTTAGAAGTGTATCAGGCTGCACTGCCTCATAGTTACAGTAAGGCAGCTTCAGTTCTGAATAAAGGTATCTGCCCAGAAGTCATCTGCAGTCTGGAATCATCTACTGTGAACTCAGAGTGATTTTGCTGAGTGTCCCTGCATAGCTGAGGAGAGGCAAGATGGATAAGCAGAGAAAGGAAAGTGATGAAGATTCCTCTCTCATCAGCTGTATTAATTTTAGATGCTTCCTCAAGCCAATCCCCACCCACCCTTCCCCTCACTCCTGGTGGCCTTTCATTTCACTGTCCCAAGAGATCCCCTTCATCCTGCTCACTCTGTATACATTGCAGTTGTGGAATTGCATGGACATTTTTTATGGTTAAGTCGATGTCCCTTATGCTCTCATGTGAATTTTGCACATAATTTTTCATATTCTTGAACTATGTCCACAAGCCTCCAGGTGCCAGTATAAATCTGATATTTTTTTTCTTTCTAATTGCACAGAGGGTTTGTTTCTGATTTGCAAGGGTTGAGAGGAATGAGCTGCAGTCCAGCTGCAAGATATAAGCCTTGTGCATTTTTATATGACTTTATTCAATAGCACCCCTGAGTAATATTTACAGTGCCTTGCAGTGGGCTTCCAAAGTTGGACTTCTGCACATGCACAAAGCCAACAAGACAAAATATCTGTGGAGAACTGGCTATTAACTCCTATCTAACTTGAGGCTAGTTCCCCAGGTTACTAGAGACAGAAAGGCAGACAGGACCTGAGATAGAGCAGTCACTCTGCTTTAATTGGTCATTTTTTTCCTGTTGAAGACAGAGTTAATTTTTGGCATATGGGGCAAATCTCACCTTCAAATACCAGAGATGGCACAGCCAACTTAGGGTCATCTTCTGCTCTGAGTACAGTCAGTGGCCACAGATGAGTCCTCCATGCAGTGACTCGGAGCCTGGGATGAATATGCCTTCTGCACCCTATCATGTGCTGTTGAAGAAAGGTGTCAGGGTTGGGTTGGTGGGGTTTTTTTTGAGGCTGCTCCTAAGCAGCCATTTATTAATCTGCTCATAAGAAGGACACATTCAATGGTGTCTGTAGAAAACGTTAAATCTTTAGGCAAGTTATGAATGGAAGTTTCTATTAATGTACATCCCAGCCCTTCAGTAGTGAAGTCGCTGTCAGTGAGAACAGGCTCTGAATGAGCTTGAGTGACATGAGTAAAGCAGTTTCTATTTAAAAAAGAACCCAACAACTTATTGTGTGGTCTTTGGGGAAACAAGTACTAACTCGGTTGCATTTGTTAATAGCTTTGCTGTTTTGAGCCTTTCCCGACATCTTCCTGGGTTTTCCCTGAAATTTTGTTTTAATTAAAAACCAAGGAATGCCATATTTCTCCCTGATTCATGGCTAGCAAAAGAAGCGAGGGTACAGAGTCTGTGCACACAGCATCACTTCTGTAAAAGGGTGCTGTGTTGAGGTGAAACATACTGAAAATGCTGAAAATGCCATTGCTTGTGGCGTTTGCTCTGCCTTCCCACCACCTACCAAGAGCAACCACACTGCAGCAGCTGGAACAGTTGGGATAGGGAAACTACTGCTGCAGAGAATGGAGGGAGATGTTCTGTGCTTGAAAAAGGGGTTCTGGGCAGAATTATTTAATTTTGGCTTTTGGTGTAGGCTCAGGACCAAGATTCCCATTCTGTTGTAGAGATTCATCTTCTTTTTCCATGTTGTTCCCTGCATTTTGGCTCTTTGTCTATCTAGACATGGTGTTGTGCCAAGCTTTTGAGTGATGGAAGTTGCACTGTTCTCTGTGCCATAGAAATTCCAAGTCTCTGTTTGAGGAACATTCCCTCTCTATCAAATGTGCACAGCCAGAAGCCAAGTGTGGTTCTCTGCTCCAGATTTGGTACACAGAGGCTCACAAAACATGCTGCTGCACCCTCACTGTCTGTCACTGGCAGTAGATCTCCTTTTGGTACTGTACATGTCACAGCCTTTATTTGTGCCTTGGTGTTATCTCTGTCCCCTGGCCTTCAGATGAAAACGCATCCATTCCCTGGCAAAGGCTTGGTAGATATCGTTCCCACTAGCTCATTCTGCTTAAATGCCTCTGATATGTTGCAGAACAGAGAAATATCTCCTATTTCGTGTCTTTTTACACTAGAAATAATTTTTGCCCACCTTGTTTCTTATCAATGACTCATTCTATCTCCTTCCTTCTCATCTCTGTTTCTTGGAAAGAAGAATTTCTCACCATATGTTGCTTGGAATATGATCACTACTTTATGCCCCAGTCCTACACTAGAATCCTGCAGTTGATCACTCTTTCTTTCACTGACACTGAATGAATTCAGGGGTTGTTCATGTAGATCTCATGGTGCAGTTGACTCTTGTACTATCAGATTTTGGCTGTTAAGAGGTGGATCTGGGAGGTGGTATGGCAGGAGGGGGAAGCTGGTCCCTCAGGCAGGGGAGATATCCTTTCTTATCTCTATTTAATGAAGGTGGGTCTGACTTTAAACATGCAGAAGTCTAGTGAGCCCTCAGGATGAGGATGTGAAGTGACTTATAGCTGAGCCTTTTCTTTCCCTGCTTTTTGCTCAAGTGATTTCAGCTCCCAAACTGTTTCATTGCCCAAAAGAAAAGCGCTTGTTATAACACTGGAACATACAGTGTGGGTGGCTTGGGGAAGCAGTGCCTGTTTGCTCCCAAGTCAGAGGGGGATGTGGGGAAGTAGTGGTAATAAATGTTTGTTTTAAAGCAGAGCTCTTGCATATTATTTTCTTTCTTGCTGCTATCTTAAATGAGGGTGAATAACACAAACCCAGTGAAAATGGACCAAGGATTGTCCTGCAACATGCTCTGAAGCATTGAATCCAATGTTTGAACACTGTTGGCATTTCACTGTTTCTCCTGGAAATATATCAACTAAAAATTCTCTGTTGGAATATCTTGAGTAAATTGGTGAGTAAGATTGCTCGGTGAAGGCAGTCACTGACCCGAGGGCAAGCCGCCCTCCAGAGCTGCAGAGCGCTGGAGCGTAACAGCCGGAAGATGCTGGGCTGGTCTCTCTGTGACTGGCTCTGCTCCAGTCCCCTCCTCTCCTTCAAGGGAAAGGGCAATTTTAGAGGTGTGCCGGGTACATGACGGGGTCAGCTCACAGTGCGCAGATTCTCTGCACCTGCTGCTCTGGGGAGCTGTGTTAGGCAAAGGTGGTGTACAGTCATCTTTGCTTCATCCGTCTGGGTTTGGTGCTGTGTAGCTCAGCCTGACCTTCACCTCTGCCCCATCCTTACTTCACTGTCTTGTTTTGTTCTTTTGGACAATTTCCTGAGTACGTTTTAGTTGATTCTGCCTCCTCTTCTTCTTCAGTCTCCTGGCTGCTGTTCATCAATTCTTCACATACAAACATAAATAAACAGTTGAAAACTGGTACAACTCTAGGTCAGAGCTCGGTTAATGCTTTCATCATCAAAGGCTTCAGCTACCTGGGCAAGGAGCTGCTTGTTATGCCCGCCTTGAGATGCCTTGGGTTCAAAGGCAGGACTGTTACCTCTGGACCCACTCACCACTTGGAAGTTATTTAACATGGATCATTTTCCCCTCTGTGCAAGATCTTTGTTGCTAGAATGAAATCACCACCTTCATTATTTTTTTTTTTCCCCTCCCAAAGAAGAGGGTAGACATGATAACTGGGTGTTGTACACACATTTGGTGAGAGGCCGTTTTCTGCTGCTTCAAAGAGGTAATTACAATTGTATCTTATAAATCATTGGGGAGTTATAGGACTGTCCCCTCCTAATGCAGCTTTTTGCAAATGAATGCCAATTATTTGCTTCCCAATGGTGTAACTGTAACTGGTCTGAACTTACCATACGGTTTGCATACCACTGTGATTATGTCTTTGGCTCTCTGTGGCTTCCAGATACATACAGGGAAGCATGTGTGAGCTGACCTCTAGCAGTGGCTCTACAATTGTGGTTTCTTTCCCCTTAATCCCATTTCCCAGCAGAGCAATCACAAAGACAAAGTTTACCACCTGAACTATCTCAGCTGGACAGAGGACGGTCTTGCTAGAGTGCACTTGATCCTGGGGGAGGATATGTTGGCCAGTTTGTTTAGCTAGTGTAAGTGTCATCAGCACTGTGGAGAGATGCACTAGGTTATAGCCAAAATACAGTGGTTTAAGTGTTGTATTAATTGACATAACTACTACTGACACTTTCAAGATTAGACACAATATGGCTCAAGTTTGAACTTAATAAAAATCTGGGAGCAAGCTGGCAGAGATCAGTTCTGGTTGTGAAATAACTGCAATTGTTTGAGTGTCATAAAAAGGATTGACTGTACAATGCTAAACGATGGTTGCTTACACAAACAAGTAACACCAAGGAAAAAGCTGAACTGTTTTGCTCACAGTATTTCTTCCCTTTACAAACAGAGGAAGCAGTGGCTTTGGGATTAGCAACCCTTAGTACAAGGACAATGCTATCTATGTTTTTGGCTGGTCAAAATATTGTAGGGAAAATAGTCTGTTGCTGGTTTTCTCTGTGAAATTGGTATGTCTGTGGAGCATCCATAACAGAGAAAGCAGCCTTGATCCAGGTTCCATTATACCCATAGTCTCCAGGACTGGGGAGGTCCTCCTTCTGGTTGATGGGTTCCCTTGTTCGCCTACAACAGGCTTGTGTTCCTGTCTCTTGTTTTCAAACCATTTGGCTATGAGGTAAGCAGGACAGAGGTCTCTTCGGCTAAAATTCTTCTGGCTTGAATTGAATAACTCAAAAAGTAATGACAGTGAGTCTGGAGTGTATTGGTTGGGGCATTCATCTGGAAGTGGAGATACTGGGATCCAGGCCCTGGAAATTATGTGATATTCTTTAAATACAGAATAAATACCTGGGTTAAGGGATCAGATCCTGCAGTGATGGCAAGGTACCCATCTTGTACCTTGTACTTTGGTATGTTTAGCTATCTAAATAGATATTTATCTACCTAAATTTGGTATGGTCCTAGTGAGATTTTGCTAAAGTATCCAGGATGCCAGAAACACCAGGTGTACGTTGGCAAACTATAAAAACTTATTCACCAACACATTTGAAATTGCCTGGCTTTTTCTGGAATGCCCAGAATCTTTTCTTACCCTTCACACATCCTAGTATTTTTCTTGCATCCTGACTAGATGGTTGTATGTAATCCAGGAAGGAAACTTTTCCATGAAAAAATGCAGTGTGTTCAGTGTTACATATAACTAAAAAAAAACTAAACCAAAAAAATGTTACAGAGCAGAAAAACTTTGTGTGTTTCTAGATGTTAGGAAGAGGGTAGGGCAGTATACACCCTAAAAAGCATCTGCATTTGTTAGGTGCACATTACAGTATGAACGTAATGTTCAAACAATTTGGATAGTTTTATTATGCATTCAATTATCCCAGCTCAGGAGAAATTTTTGCAAATTAAAGTGAACTAGTAATTACCCTCCAAGTATCCATCAGTGCTCCAAGTAGCACTGAAGTAGGCTTTAATGGCTCATACCCACCCCACCGTCTGCCTCTCAGTGTGACAGCATGAGTTTGGCTTTGCTGTTGTTATGGTCTATCTCAGTGTGTTGGTAAGCACTGGAAACTGCAGACAGATAAATCTTTCCTTAAAAATATGTAGCTAACATGAGAGAAACAGAGCCAGCCAAGCACTTTGTAAGCTTTTGTTGTAACTTCTCGTATTCACTGAGTTAGAGGGTGGGAGGGAAGGTATTTTGGGGTACATTAAGAGCATGATTACATGTGGTCCATCAGTTACTTCTGATGTATTAAGCAATGACATTCTTCGTGAAATTTCACTTTTCTGCTTCCGTGTGTCTCCAATTCAGGTATTTTACCAAGGTGATCCTAGCTTTTGTGCCCCTGTACCCCTCCCTGCCAATGGTCCAGGTCTTCTACCACTGCCTTCTGATTTGGGGTGAAGGTTTCTCTTTTAAGTTGGGTTCCCACAGAGCCAGACATCTACACCATCTTTTCTACTTTCCTGCTTTGGGGTGATATTCTTCTACCTAGACTTTAAAATTCACTGAAAAATCTGGTGTGCCTATCAATTCCTAATGGGGAGCTTTTGGGACACCATGAGTCTTTAAAGATTGGTTTAATTCTATATATTTCTAGGGGGCATTGAGTTCCTCTTGAAAAAAAAACAAAGTAAAAAAAAAAAAAATCACTTCCTAGTAAAAATTTTTCTCCTTGACTTTAAACAGAAAAAATAAAAAACTTTAATATAAATGCTGAACTTCACCAAAACTTGTTTACCATTACAACTTATTGCTGAGCTTGCAATTGCAGAAGCTGATGTAGTAAGCGTAGTAAAGCCATATAGCACATACTTTAAAGCAATTTACAGTACTGAGAATCTAATAAAGGTAGCTGACAAGATAATTGCCAAATTATGTGAATGCATTACCACCACTCTCTCACAAATGCCCCTTAATTATTTTTTGGCATTTGAGGAAAGGAAGAGAAATGCTGAGTTAATAGGCAACATGTAATCCATCTGTGTTTGTTTTGGTGCATCCTGGATTTGTGGAAGATACCGACAAGGGACGTTGCCTGGGGTACAATGACCTTTGTGCACAGGAAAAAAAATTGCCACTCGCTAGACTAATAGTGTAAAACAAGAGAGTTGCTTGTCTTTGGATTATGACCCGGTCACCTAAAGCATGTGGGAAAAATGTGTTCAGATAAAGGCTACAAAATTGTTAACACTTTTAATTATGTTTAGATTACAGAGCATTATACAACTAGCAGTGTCCGTGTTATTGAAAACCTTATCAGCTGCCATTCAGTGAATGGCCCCACTAATAAACTGCTTCGTGGAATTTCTGCATGTATTTGTGCCTGTTGTTTGTCCAGCCACATCTTGGGGGTTTCCTTCTGAGGCATCCATCTGATCCTAATCTTGGCCAACAATAGCCATTTTATTCTATTATACTCTACCACACAGCAATTAAATAAATTATTTCTTCATTATCATTGCTTGTGTGCATCTCACAGACTAAAATGAGAAAAATATTTCTTGTTTAGACAGTCATCTGAGGTATTATTCAGTCACTTGTCCACTACACTTTCTTGATCCATTTAGAAAATTACTTCAAATTACAATGATATGGAACTCTTTAACACCGTTGTCCATTTTCAATTTTTATTTTTTTTAAATGAAATCAGCAGTCTATTTTGTGAGTGGTGAAGGTAAAATATTCTTTATTTATAATACCTTGTTCAAAGCTTGCTGCTTCAGATGGTAGAAACAAAGGACTTAATGAAAACTGACTTAAATTAGAATAGGAAATACTGCTCATGTGTTTCTTCTGGGTAAGACAGACAGATGAATAATTCTTCTTGTGAAAGCTGGGTCACGGGCGGTGCAGAATACTGGGGTTATGTGACCATGTAGCTCTCCCTGCTCTCCATTTGGCATCCCTAAAGTACTCTGTGGAAATGAATTAATTAGGCAATGTGAAAGTTGGAGTTTTGGTACTGAAGAAGCCATCAGACAGGGAATGAATCTCGTGACTGTGCCATGGCCTCAGGCAAAGCAAGCTCCTTATCTGTGTCGAAAGGGTGAGATCTTGCACAGGCAGGGCTGGAGATACCTGGCACAAACTTTTCTGATATCTTCTGATACCTAGCACAACCAGGTTGCTTGGGAGAATAAAAGGGGTAATCCTTTCCAATCACCTCGGACAGTGGGGAAGTGATGACAGATAGTAGATACCTGCTCACTGAGAGTTGGTTGGAAATCTTTTCCTCCCAGAATCCAAAAGCTTGTATTGTTTCATGGCCTAAAACTATTAGTCTAGGTTTCCAAGTGAAAGCTTCCAAGTAAAACAAAGGCTTGTCCCGAGGTGTTATTTGAAAGCCCTGACTTTGACTTGTGGGAATAGGAAGATACTTGGAAAAAACTTTGGGTGGTGATTGTTGAACAACAGCAAACAGGAGGCTGCACTTTTTTTTTTTCCTTCTTTTTTTTCCCCCACCCTGCTTTCAAACTGCTTAGTTGTTTTTCCAGCAGTGTGAGACAATCACATCTTCAGTCACCACTGTCATGCTCTTTGGAGACATATAACATTTGGGATGGGAAAAAAGAATGGTAGAATTTCAGGTAGCTGTAATATCTGTATGGAAATAGAAACCTTCTCAGAGGATTTGTGTTTAGCAACCCAGGAACCAGCACAGTCTTGTCCCAGCTGGGGTTACCACAACCCTCAAGCTCCATACAAGGAAGCTACCAATGACAATATAATTCTTTTGGTTAAAAATATTAGTTTATTTTTGAAGGTATAGGTCTTCCAACCAGATCTTCTATTTGTTCTCAGAGTCAGGCCTATGGGATGAGCCTGCAGTTACAGCTGTGGACAGCACATCTGTTCTATTAGTTACTCGTGCTCAATCAGCTCTCTGATCAGATCTGCAAGCTTTACCCCTAGTACAAGCACATGGTGTAATTGCAAGTTAATTGGGTACCAAGGTGCTTTCCCTGGATAGGAATTTTGAGACCAGGTTACTACTCAGTTTTGACACATCCTATTCAAATCCAGCTTCCACTGTCATCATTGGCATCAACAGGAAATCTGCCTCTGAGTAAAGCCTACGTGTCTGAAAATGGCATACATCTTTTGGGGGGTTGTTGAAGGGATGTTTTTGAACACATTGTATTAGCATCATCTCCAGCACAGGATAGTTCATATTTACATTAAGGGGTTTTGCTCACAAATGCATGACTGAGGAGTAGAAGCTGGTTTTCCAACAGTATTTATCCTTTAAGGTTCTTAAAAATGTGTACTACCCAGGTATCATTATATAATGACTGATATAATTGCAGAAGCTTTACCAGAACACAGGTACTGAAGTGATTTCACTCTGCAAGTATTGGCTCAAGAATTGTTTCTAAGGCATGTTGTTGTGTGTGATCGTTTTGGTTAACAGAGCTGTACTGTGGTTGTTGGGGAACAATAAGAGCAGGTTATCGCCTTTAAACAATTCATTCCTATTAATTTTATTTCATTCTCTGTATTTTTAGTCAATCAAAATTGAGGTTGGTGGGGCCAAGACAAACACGTCCTCAGTGTGTGAAGATCTGCAAAGAAGGGGGGAATAATTACTCTACAGAAGAATTTCAGAGTTAATTTAAAGATTTCTTATTTCTTCCCACACACAATTTCTACTTTCCAAAATCCTCTAAGTACAAGTTTTCACTCATGCTTTGAACAATCCATATATTTCACCAAACTTCGGTTGAATTTTGTCTTCTCTTTTTTTTATAAGAAATAGGATAGGATCAACAGGCCATGGTTTTGCTCAGCAATTTTTTTGTATCTCTAGTTTTAAACAACTTTACAATTATGAGTGAATCATTCCTCGTTAGGTTTTTCTTATCTCATGAGGTCTCTGAATCAGATTTCACCCTTATGTAGTTAAGAATTTAAACACACTTTACTGAGGCCTAAATATGTGCTTAAAACTAAGGGTGCAAGCGAGTGTTTTTCTGAGATATAAACGACTGCACGTTCACACTGCAGTTATTTTCTGAAGGATCATATGTGAGTCGCTTTACTCAAGCACTGCAGCGGTCCTGAGGTCTGTGAAATCTCTAGTGCATGTAAAGTTAACCTTGGGTAAGTGGTCGTGGCATCTGGACTTTGGTTTCAAGAATATATTTTGTAAATGTAAACACTGTCTCTCATTAGTATGCTCCGATATTTGCTTAAAACATGTTGTTTGTGTGAAATTCCTAGCAGAGAGATTTGCTAAGAAATTATACTTGCAGAGCAGCAAAACTGAAACAAACTCATTTGCGGGGTAGAGTAAATGCACACAAGGTACTTCAAACAGCAGCCATCCAGTTTTCACTAGTAGTATTTTCATTTCAGTACATTTATAATTAAAAATAAAAAAATTACAGAGCACAGTAGAAGCTAGACTAGGATTTCTCCTTGCCTGTGAGAAGAGAGCAAGTAGGAAGGCTCCCTTGTTCTCATCCTTGATTATTTTTTTTTACTTTCATGATACTTCAAGTAGTTACACTGCTAGCAGGTAGAGCAACAACTGATTGAAGCTGTTTCTGAACTATTTCTCTTTAGCTGTAACTAATATGCATAAATATTTACTCTGTAGTTATCAGTAAAATATATTTTTCTGCAAGTACCAATAATAAACCAATCCCCTAATTAGGATATAAAACAGCTGTTGGCATTCACAGAAACATTTCCTTTTGACAGATAACTCAAAGAGCAGAGAACAGTGCTATTTCCATTTGGACTCTTTCAAAGAAAAGGGAAAATAAGGAGTTTTAAAATTGTATTCTACATGCACATTAACTCCCACATTGTTTTCTGCCCAAGATTATGAACAATGTTTATTTGTAGAGGCTTTAGATTTGTTCATGTTTCAAATACTGTAGGGAATCATTAAAGATACTGAACATTAATCTCGTGCTGGTACATCAGAGGCACCTCCAACTTGTGCCCCCCAAGCAAACACTAGAGCTATGTAACATTTCTGCTGCTCGCAGATCATTCAGTAAAAATTTCATCAAATACTCTACTCTTTTTGATGTCTGCCTATGTGGTGTCTGTCAAGAGTCAAAAAGATAGATTGATGTTGAATAACTACTGTTTGGATCCAAAAGGCTTTTAATAGCTGTGTTACGATCCCTAGAAACTGCTCAGGGATTCTTTAACGGTAGTTAATGAGTGTGTCTTAGTGACAAGAACAAAATAAAGCCAGGGTAGGCTGAACTCTTCCAAACGGTTTGTAAATCCTAAACACAAGATCGATTCTATTCTTAACTTCATTCAGCTGTTTATAAATTGATATGTGAATGAGGGTGATAGGAAGATATGGCTTACGGTCAGCTGTTGTCTCGTGCTTTTGAGATCAAGACTCGAACTCAAAGCATCTGTTGCAAAACTAAAGGAATTCTGGTTGAAACTTATTTCTAGAAAAGTTGTCCACTGGCACATTCCTGTAGTAAGCTGAATATTTATTTCTGCTGCGAGACAAAATTGTATCTGCTGTGTGTTTTTGATTTCTGAACGTCTGAGGGCCAAACCTCAGTTGCTCTAAATGGGTATAGATGTTCTCCCTCCTTTAGTTACAGAACACTTTGCTTGAGATATCAAGCCAAGGGGAAGATTTCACATAAGGAGATTTCACATAAGGAGTAAATTTTGGATGGGTTCATTTTTTTGTTTTTGTTTTTCCTTGTGAAGATAGGGTGAAGCTACAAGTAGAATACAGGCAGAAATTATGTTCTGCTGTGGCTGGTAAAAAGCCTAGTTTAAATAGTTTACTTAGTAAAAAATTGGCCTGTTCTAGTGAAAGTTATTCTTTTGTTTTGCTCAAGTGTCTATTTCCCATGGGCACAATAATAACAACCTAAACATTTCCATTCAAAATGGTTCCACTGCTCGCGGTTGGGAGTATGAGAGCTTCATATTCCTTGCTGTGGGCCAGGCTCCTCAGCTGAACTGACATCCACTATGGGGAGAAACACAAACTCTTCCTCTGCTTGGCTTCAAATGACAGAGATTTGGGGTTTGGGAGGTTTTAGGGGGAATTTGGGGGATTTTGTGTGATTATTTTAGGGAGAAAACATTTTACTTTGAATATGTCTAGCTTTGATGCACTTTTTATCAGTATCCACAACAAAGTCTTTTGCTCAGCAATCGTTTTGCCCTTGAGGCAAGGGTTATGTATGGGGCTACTTTTATGTTCTCCCAAAGTATCTCCACAAAGCTTCTCCAGTATAATTTATTACATGTTGGGGAAAGTTTTTATAGGAACAGTGGCACGCAGACAGCGTGGGTACACATCCATTTCCATACCTCACTGCTGATGTTCCATGCTCTATGGATCTCAATGTGAGAGTGGTGAGATACCTTTGTAAGGTTATAATTTTAATACAAAGGTTTATGAGTCTTTCAGGATTTTCAGCCTTTGTTTCTTAGTTCTTTGTCTAGCTACTTGGTGCATGGAATCATTAATGTGGTTTGGACATCTATTCAGGAGAAGGCTTTAAGTTCAACTTTTAAACTATTTAGTTTGTGTATGAGAATTTTTTTCCCACTAGCTTTACTTTGGGCTATTAGCCATAGCTGTATCTTGGCCAAGCTTTTTCATGAAGCATCAAGAATTTACTGAGTACATATGTTCATTTTTTTTCCTGTGGGACTACCGTTCTCCTGCAATCCAGCCTGGAAAAGAAACTTACCACTAAAATGACCTTGACACTTTGCACATTTCCTATGCTTAAGATCCTGAGCTCTGCAGGAAACGAGCATCAGTGAGGCAGGGTACAAATCTGCAAGTAAAATGCAACTTTACAGTTATACAACTCTTACATAAAAATCACAATTTAAACAAATAAATTGTTAGACACATGCCAGAAGACAGAACATAACTTAGCTGTCATGCAGAAATCTTTACTGCTTCATTAGTGTTGATACCAAGTACCAATCTGAGCTTTAGAAACTTGGAAATAAATCTAGAATCAGAGGGTCAAAAGTGGAAAACTCAACCAGGGCACATCCATCAGCTGCCCACTTAGCCCAGACCCTCAATGGTGTGAGTAGATGTGACCAGCTTGTGGAGCTGGATGTCTCATGCTTGCCAGAATGTATGACCAGATTTTATTATGGGTTATAGTCACTATTTCTTCAGAACAGATGGGGCAGACTTAAGTCTGCATCGCCTGCTGGGGAGCTTACCCCTTTTGGTACCAGGGTTCAGCAAACGTTGGAAAGGGTAGGAGAAGCTGAGAGCTGATCCAACTCTCAGGATGGTTAGAGGGATGCATCTGGGGAGCTATGTATATAATTTTCCTTGGTAAATGCACTTTCAGGGGTGCTTTCAGTGTGGAGATGAGCCCTAAAGACTGCTGCGTGTTAGAGAAGGTGGTTTCTACTAGATGAGGTGGTACAGCAAATGTCATGTGGAACTGCTTAACTTGCTACTCAGACCCAACTCCTTCAAATATTTCCCTTTCAATTTTTCATGAATACTCAGCACTGACACAGGATTCTGGATTGATTGCTTAGCTCTAGAGATACAACAGCATTTGCTGTTGGGTCCGACCTGATGTAGTAATTTATCAGCGTAAGACGCTTGTCCTTCTGGAGATGGGCGAAAGTGCCAGCCACTGAAAATCACATGAAACTTGTTACATTTTTAATGAGGTGTTTCTTGGCCACTGATGTCTGTAGGTAGAGTGCTCAAATCTGTTGCTCTGAGTTGTGAAGACCCACGTCATGTTGATTTTTAACCAAACTGAATGTGCTTTGACTTTCAACAGAAGACAGGGAACACAGGAAGAATACAATAGTCCTCAGCCCACTGATTTTTCTGACTTCATCCTCCAAAATCCTGTCCTTTTGCTACTAGAGTTTCCCAGGAAACCTAGCCTTGCAACACACCAACTTCTTTCTCAGTTAGTGTCTGTGAGTTATTTACACTATTTAAGATTGCCCAGATGGAAGCAGATTTTTCCAGCAACGGTGGAGGGCTCCAGCTGCTTAGGTACTTTAAGAAGTCTTAAACTTGATAACCAAAACTAATGTAAGCAACTTACTCATCACACCTGAAACTCTTGGCTGTTGATTAGCCATTTAAAATAGCACCAGTTTTTTGTTTCTCTTCAAGCTGTACATGAAGCAGTGAAACTCTGCCTGTACTCTTGTAAGCTGTATCCTCACCACACCTGGGTCCAAATACTGTGATGTGTTTGCACAACTCTCACTTGCAGCTGGTAGTTATCTCCTTCCTAAGAAAAAATTGCACAAGTTTCTCTGCCTATTTTAATAGGATACTATGTTAATATTAGCAAAAATGAGGTTGCTGAAGAATACTCATGAACTCAAAGCAGAAGTTTTCATGGGTTTGAGTTTTATCTTAGTTGGCTAGACATTTTTGACTGAAAACTTGGTAGAAATGAACAGTATCACTTTTTCCATAGCTTTTGACTGTACATTCTTTGCCCTGGATCTACAGGGTCTCACATGAGTGTCTTCGTTCCCAATCACCAAGTGTGACTGGCCAAGGACTGAGATCTGTGGGTCACATTCACTGTATTAGTTTTACCTTCTCCTCCAACTTGACTGGTTGCCAAGCAGAGTGCAGATGTTTTCAGGTAGCCCTACTTGTTGACATCAGGACATCATTTTGTACTTCATTACATGTGGCATAATTCTCCTTGTGTGCTCCAAGTAGCTGGTCTAATTTTTTAGGAATCTCAGTGTAGTATCACTGGAGTTTGAAACTGGTAAATTGGTAACATTCCTTGTTTTTTCCAGTGGGGGGGGAATAACAACTACATTTTTTCTATATAGAAGAAACAACACCTACCCAAAACTGATTTGATTACAAATGCTACAAAAACATTCTGTATAACAATGTGACAGATCAAGTAGAATAAGTTGTTGCAATTTGGGGAGTTCTTATTCAGCATTGTTTGCAGCAGGAATAAGAAATATGATGGGTTTTTTTCCCTTTATTTTGTTGAAGATTGTCACTACAATGATAAAAATGACAAGATGACAAGACCACATGTGCACTTAAGGGAGGGAAGTTTTAAAAAAGCAGGATAATTCAATCTGTAGATATAATGTTCGTGCTCTTGCAGTCTCTAAGGACTTGTATGACTGACAAGTCTAATAGCAAAAATCTGGATCTGAGGGTCTTCCTCCACTGACCCAGTAAAACTTTGCCAAGTCGTGATGGTTGCCTGATGCACAGCCTGAGTGTCAACTGAAGAAAAAGAAACACCTGGGATTAAAGAGCTGAAAAAGACATTTTAAAAGGAAATACAAGTTGAATTGGAAGAAGGTCACAGGCAAAGAGCAAAGACTGGGGTAGCTAAAATGAATAGCATGGAGGAGCAGACATTATTGGAGATGAGGCTGCTCCTGCCTTGTGTGAATCATATGGATTTCCAGCCTGGGTTTTGTCACTAGTGATACCATGATATTGTGAAATTACTAGTTCAAGAGCGGATCTTCTCTAAATGTCCATCGTGTAGCAATCATCATCTGGATGATTGGGAAGTCTTCTACCTCTGAAAAGAGTACCATCTACCTCTGGGTGCAAGCACCAGGTGAGAGGATGCACCAGGGAGCAGTGGCCTACAAGGAGAAAGGCTCTGCTGCCATCTGGGAATGCCACAGAGCTGATCTGCAGATCTGAGCTCCTATTTAATGTGATTTCCAGCAAATCTTTAATTGAGTTCATGATTATGGCTGCCTAGCATTCTTACGTCACTTTTATCTGGATCTCTCTTGTCTCACCCCATAAAAAGTGCTTTTTATGAAGATGTGGAGTAGCCTACTGCACAAATGACACATCACCTCCTGAAATCTAATAGAGCTGTCATCTTCATGTCACTGTTGTATCTGTTAAAGCGATCAGCTGAACATCTGTCCCTCCATACTTTAAATATTACAATCCACTTTGCCAACTCCTCCGCCCAGCCAGGTTCCTGGAAACGCTGCATTTTAAATGCTTTTAGAGTGGGAGGAAAGAGGGAGTGTTTTTTCATTTTTCAGTCAGCTGCATCTGATAAAACAACAATTTGTAGTGCTGGGTAACCCCAAACATGTAAAAGCTGGTTTGCAAGCCATTCTTCAGTATTATAAAAAGGACTGGAGCTCTTCAAAGCCCATTCGATTGGAATCACATTGGGTCCAAAATTGGCAAGAAAACCACCTGATTTCAGTGCTGAAATCTGTAACAAACTGGAAGTAATTCTGTATTAGCATGAAGTTCATATAAATCAAGGTTTTAGCTTCTAAAACTGAATTATCCACAATAGCACAAAATATTGTTGCATTTAAGAGCAGACGTCCAAAACCAAGCATGGCCAGTTCCAGGTGTTCAATGCTGTAATGGGGGCCAGGTTTTTTTGAGACATTTTGATATGTTAAACAGCATGTTGAACTTTTCTGAACAATCTGGTCCCCTCTTGGCTGCTATGGAAGGGATTTTTACTCTTAAAAAAAACCCAAAACAAAACAAAAAAAACACCCAACTTTGGTGTGTTTTTTCTGATTCAAAACATCTTTGGAAAGTCCATTTTCTGATGACATCCTTGTATTTGGTTTGAAGCTGCCCACAGGAAAGAAATGCAAAGAGCTCATGAGTCAGGACTATCTGGAGAAAGCTGTGATAAGCTGGAGGGAGCAGGAAGGGGAACAGACTGCAGGGCATGGCCAGAGAAGCTTCCTTAGCAAATCCCTCTTCCCCCACACACTTGGATAACACAACTTCATTACATGCTCCTCAAACAGAATTTCATATCCTTCTAATGAAAGAAGAGCTGAGCAGGTTACTGTTAAAATCAAACAGATTTCGCAGCTTTAGCTGTAGGCTTGCAAACACAAAATAGCTAACTGCTTTTTTTTTTCCCTTCTTTTGATACTTTTTGCCTAAATGGCAGCAGGTGTTCTGGGCTGCCCTGATGGTGTTTCTATATGGGTCAGAAGTCAAATGAGCTAGCAAATACTGATGCTAAGTAATTAATTACTCCTGCAGTATTTATCAACTGTCTTTGCTGATACTGCATTTCTTTTCATTTATGGGCTGTACCGGCCTATGGGACAAGTTTTCCAGGTTAGTGTCTCTACCTTTTTATTTTCAACTTGGTGTGAGTGAAAAGCAAAAAATATCCTCTCCTGTCCCTAATTCTAAATTTTACTAGTACATTGTGGGTTGTTTTTTGTTTTGGTTTTTTTTTCCTGCCACCCCTTTATTTAGTCACGGCCAGATTGTCAAACCATGTGCAAAGACGCTGTATGTTTAGTACACTGCTATTGGGATCGACATGGGATATGGAGTACTTGAAAGCTCATCTTGAGGGAAAACTCACAGTGCAGGTAGTTTACTACATGTGATGGATCTTGATAGCTTGAGAAACTCACCTTGTTACACTTGCCAAGAAAGACTGTCTCCTGGAAAAGCTAAGGCAGTTTATCTCAATAAATACTTGGATACAGCATAAAGGACACTTGCTGTGTACCTGCAATCAAAATGGGTTAAGGCTAAACTGTGTGTGTCTGCAGCCCGATTATGTGCTACTGATAAACTCATAATCAAAGTAAAACTCTTTTGAAGATCAAAGGAACTGTTATTCACGTGGATATATATGATGTAGCTGATCACAGGCAATGTTCTAGCAGAGTCTTGCAGCAGCAAATACAACCAGAGAAACAGAGAGGGGTGGTTGGGATGGACAGATGGGGCATGAGCACTCTCTTCTCTGGCTTTGGGCACTCTGACCCAGCATTAGGAATAAAATACACATTGTTGTGGCCAGCATACCTCCAGTTCCTCTTCCAAACTGAGTTTTCAGTGAACTGAAGAGATCTAGGAGGGATACTGAAACTGTCAGAAGTGTTTCATTGTGGAAAGCTCTCCTGAATTCTGTAGAAAGAAAGAAAAGCTATACTTTCTCCCCTTGCTTCTCATTTTCCATTGCAGATGGGGCCGTGAACCAAGGAGGGAAAAAATCTTACTCATTTAAGATATCTCTCATCCTTATATTTTCAGTTATATGTTGCACAGTTTAGGCTTTGTACTAGTACTAATATACTTTCTCGTGTAGTAATATTACCCATTAAGAGCTCTCAGTGTCTGCTCCTCCTCAGAGGACATATTCTCAGAACCCCTCACTGGGATCATAACCCTGTCTGTCTCCTGAGGTTTGGAGGACAAGGGGAATTTTTGTAGGCTCAGGACGCAGAGTTCAGGGAGCTCCTGAGACAAAAGTAGCTGTGTGCCAAGATCAGTGTTGATGGGGTGTGGAAGAGTTTGATTAATAAGCTGAAACTTAAGTAGTGTCTGCCAGAGGCTGGTACCAAAATATCAAAAAAAAAAAAAAAAAAGCAACAAGATACAAGTTTGAGAAATGCTATAGATGGCCTCATGTTGGCTGGGTCACAGTCAAGAGAAACTTGCCTCCTCATACATCTTCTCGGGCCAGACACTGTGTTGCTGGTAGATATTGAAAAGCATGAGAAAAAGGATAAATTGAATATCTAGTGACAGGTATTTCCCCCAGACCCACCCCAACAGCAAGCACAGAGGAGGTTTTTCAATCTGAAGCAGGTCAGATGCACTAACGTGGGCCATAACTAATCCTCCTCTCCCACATCCTCCGTTCCAGGCAAAATCATCTGTGCCTGTCAACACCTCCAGGCATCGTGGTGTGAAGGGTCTGTACAGTAATCCCAGTTTCACCCATGGCATAAAGTGCTCATGCTCTTTCTCCCTCTCCTCTTCCATATGTTCCAGCAATGGATTTCCCAGAGCACTTCCATCCTATTAATTAGACATGTCATTCTTGTTCGTCTGCCAGAGAAAATGGGTAACACCTGAAAATCTGAGGGGGAAGAACAGAATTATTTCTTGATAAGTGATTTCTAAACTAAGAAATTTAGACCAAGTGGGTGAAAAGTATATCTTGAGGAAGAGGGAGGTTCATGGAGGAGAGACAGTAAGGTACTGTGTTGCAAATTTCAGCTGCTCCAAGACTTTTCTGTTATTTATGAGAAATGCTTCACGAAGAAACAATGTGATTATAAAAATATCCTGGCCTTGCTATTTCCCAGGCATGTGGGCTTGTGCCTTTCTCTTGCTGAGGTCAGATGGTGTCATTCTGATAAAGCAGAGTGGGAAACAGGGCTGGTAGGCCACTTCTCTCCTATTCCTTTTCACACGCTCCATGTAACCAAAGACTGAAGCATAATCAGTTGGCAAGAGGTTGACTGAACTGGGGTATACGGACAAAGAACTTTTTCAAATACTTGACGTTTCAGTCTTAACCACAGTTTACATCTGAAGTAATTTGGAGGTTTATTTTGATTAGAATCTCAATAGTCATTTTTGATTAACAGACTGTGTAGATCAGAAACGATACTGCAAAGCTGAAGCCTTGCAGATTGCCAAAGGTAACACACTATCTTTGCTTACTCAGGTTTTCAGTGCTGAAGTTATTTGAAGTTGAGCTGAACCATAGAATATTTGTTTGTTTTGCAAGTGTTGTCTACCCATCTGCTTTAGGTTTTGCTTGATTTTAAGAAGAAATGGATTGTTCTGGCTTTTTGGTTTTTATTAAGAACATTGGGTGTATTAATCCTCAAAAAAAATCAAAACACCCTCAGGATTAATTACAGATATGGATCAGCTATGTGTTGCATTCTATCCATATGAAACAGGTGTTTGGGTTGGCAAGTCACCCAGATGCAAGGACTTGGTAGATGGGAAGCAGCCCTGTGACTTTTTTTTTTTTCTTTGAGTTTATGGTAAAACTGAGCCTTACATATTCTCCAGAAGTCAATTATTTCAAATGTCTTGTTCTGCAAATGATTCTCACTGGAATGGTTTCATAGAATTATGGAACTATTGAGGTTGGAAACAAAAATTGAAGGTCATCTAGACCAATCCCTGCACAAAGTAGGAGCATTTGCCTTTGTTTTCCTCATAGCCACCCATGAGGTAGCTGGAGAAAGCAAGGACATGCACCTATCCTCAGAGTTCTCTGTTTTCCAGGCTGAACAAATGCCATGCTCAGTCTGCCTTGGCTACAGCATACTTTCTTGACTGCAGTACTTCAGAGGTAGCCTTCCTATGGGAATACAGGGGAATAATCGCTTCCCCTAACCTGCTGGCTAAGTTCTTGAAAGTTTGGTGCAGTAGGTGGTTGACCTTCTTTGGTGCATTGCTGGCTTACACTCAATTCCTGTCCACCTAGTCCCAACCTCCTTCTCTGCAAAGCTGCTTTCTATTTAGATAATCTGCAGCATGCCTAGGGATTATTGCTTCAGGTGCAGGAATTTGCATTGGACTTCATTGAATTTCATGAGGTTTCTGTCAGTTGACTTCACCTGCCAGTCAAGATGTAGCTGAATAGAGCCTTGCCCTCCAGCATACCAGTCATTCCCACCAATTTAGAATCTTATGTGAACATGCTGAACGTGCACTCCATCCCGTTAGCTAGGTTAACATGGCTAAACACAGTGAGCCCCAGCATCAAACTGTGAGGAGCTCCACTGATGATCAGACACCAGTTGAGCATCAAGTGGCTGACCACTACACTCTGAGCCTGGAATCCCACCCGTTTGTTCCAAACATCTCCAGGTGTGCCTTGAAAGGTTGGCTTGGATTAGAGGATAGTGCAAGGAAGCTCTGGAGAGGTAAAATGGGAAGGTAGTGAATTCACAACTACAGGACAAGCACCATTTGCTAATGGCTTTCAATGGGAGGTCACTGTGAGATCAGTGTTTTCTCTTGGGAAATCTCCTCCAGTAGCACATTTTGGTGTTCCTGAGACTTGGAACCCAGGTTTGTTTTCCTTAAATCTATTTGGCAAATGAATAATACTTCTATCAGCCAACTGCTGCAAATTTGATACAGCGGGGAGCCCTCTTCTTAGGTAGAAGGGCTCAGACTACAGTGGTTAAATCCAAGTGCTGGAGTCCCAGTCCAGAGCTGCAGAAGGCCACTCTTAAGAAGAGCTTGTTTGCCAACTGCTGACAGATGACTGTCTTTTCCTCAACAACTAAACTCTTGTTTAGCTTTATTTCAAATGTTTACTTTTCTGCTGGGATTTCAATAAAAGACCCTTGTCTTGCAGCAACAGCAAGTCATCCAGCACAAGAATGGGGTCTGTAAAACTCTTAGTTTTGTGCTTGTAAAGCTCTTTGTGAGAGAGAGCACTACCCATCCTGTGTTTTGCTTTTGGAAGGAAGTTAAACATACATTATTTAAGTTATTTGTGTCATTGTTAGATCATCAGGACAAAGGGGATGACTGGTAGCAAGCATAAAATATTTGAAAAATATGCCCCTGTGATTTAAAAAAAAAAAAAATTAAAACAGGAAAAGAAAAAAAGTGAAGATCAGTCATGAGGTTTTGAGCTGCTTTGGTTTCTGGGTTATCTTTTTTTCTTCTGAGTTCCTATTAGCCTATTGCATCTCAGGCTATCTGCAGTCCCCAGAAATAAAGCCTCTTATTAGGTTTCTCTAACAGAATAGTTGCTCTGGAAAAAGAAGTTCTGCAGATCTGTCATTGGTGTATCAGGTCCATTGAGGAGGATTTCATCCAGCACAGCAGTTCATAATTGTTCCTTTTCCTGGTGGCTTTTCCTTCTGCTTCTGCACGATGATCATCTCCCCATCACTGAACCAAGGCTACAGCAGCTCTGGACAGGAGCAGAAATCAGTATTTTAGATTTCTGTTTGCCTTTTCTGTTTCAAGATTTATATGGTGCTGAGTAGTGAAAAAAGCAAGCTTCAAGGCTCTAGGGCAGGAGCAGCTCCAAGTCTTGAGCTCTGCAGATGCAGCCCCTGGTACCTGTTGGGTGGACTCTGTGTTCGTAGTTTCTGCTCCCACAGCATCCAGCCCAAGTGCAATACTGAATTCATCTCTTCTCCCTGACTCATGAAGAGGAGGGAGCATGGAGGCAAAACCTTCAGTCCTTCTCCCCCACTGGTGTTGACTAAATCATGTGAGAGGGATTAAGGAGGCCAGTGAAGCATTTTAACCCTGCTCTCACTGCAAGAGCAGTGGGGACCTGGTGTGTTCACCTAATAACCAGGGATGTATATCAAAGAGGCTGGTATACAAGAGGGGGAGCGAGGCGGGGTTTAACAAACATCCCTTAATCCATTTAGCTCTTGATGCTGGTGATGGGGGCACAACTTGGAGCTAAAGAGTTTGTGCTCCAGGATTTCCTTTCTGGGACTGTAAAAGTGACGTGTTCCCTTTGGACAGGGAGCCTTTAGGATCTTTTGCTGCTTTTAGGAAGGCAGCAGATTCATGTGGTGCTCCCAGAGCTGTTCCCACTCCTCCCTGGAGCTTTCTGAAACCCCTCTGCCTTTTGATAGCAGTCCAGCTCCCCAGTTCAGTGCCTCGTCTTTGTGTGGGTACCACGGAGTCCGCGCTGGAAGGGAGATAATACTTCCTGAAGTGCTCATTTATCCCAGCAGGAGCCAGGCGGCGAGCAGCATCCACATGGGTTATTAAGCTGTGCTGGGAAAGAAAGAGCAAACTGCAGAGTTGTGTTAGTTTATGTATTATCAGCATTTGTAAGGTACCTGTTGCCTTAGTAACAAGGAACAATGTATATAGCTTTGACCAGGCAAAATCACCCTCCAGTCAGGGAAATAAAAAATTCATGGACTTTCCTCTGGAGCCCCTCCCCCCGTGCTTGGGGAGGGGAGCTTAGGAGACGGAGGAAACTGAGCTGGTTGTTATGATCATACAATCCCGATTTCTGTTCATTCACTGCTCCTGGGAACCCTGCAGAGCTGCTAACAAGCTGTGTGGATATGGAGAGCACGTAGGAATATGTTGGAGGCAGGGAGGACAGAGGGGTGTGCAAGCTCACGTAGCCCAAAGCATGCACAGGGCCTTTCAGGGCAATGGGCTTGGGGTCATTCTGAGCTGTCCTTGAGGTGTCCCTCCTGCCCTCATCTCCAACAGACCTGTGCCTGGCTGGGGTGCACATTAGTGGTGCTTCTGCTGGCTTCATCCACCCTGGGAACTGGACCGCTTCCACGTGAGAGGAGTGACAGGCTCTGCTATTTGTGTGGCAGTGGAGTGTGTTGCACTGTCTTTAGTTCTCTGGGTTTAGTTTTTTATTGTTAGATGAGAACTACAGCATTAATCTACCTGAAAAGCTACTGCAGCTCTCTGTAGCAATTTATCTTCTCATGTGGGCTGAATAAGTGAATGCATAGGACATCGCTAATATTTGTGTCACGGGAAGGTCTGAGGACCATCAAGCTGGGCACTGGGACTCAACACTGGCGAGGTGTTCTTACTGGGGTATAGCAGGGTTGCCTCATCCCTGGAGCAGGGAGCCTGGCCCAAGTATACAGCCCTCTGGACTATCAGATGCTTGATATCTGATATTTTCATTATGGAAAAAAATAATGTGCTCTGTATAAATAGTATAACAAGCTAAACATTGCACTCAGCATGACAACCAAGAAAAATACTGCAAGGTCAACTTAAAGGCTGAGATGGGTTCAGAAGACAATGCTGACTTTGTGTCAAATTCAGAGGAGACTCATAGCACAGGTCCTGGCAGTCACAGCAGATAAAACAGCACTTTCTATTGCACGTTGGTCAGCTAGCATGGGCTTGTTCCTTCTATTTATTCTATATGCTGGCTAATGACAACACAGCTATTGTTCTTACACCTGTTTGCAAAGGGAAATGAACTGAAGACAGAATTTTAGTGCCTCTTCGTGAGGCAAATGGGTCAGATTTTTTTGTTGGTTTTTTTTTTGCCATTTAGTTCAGTACATCTGGTCTCACAAATCTGAGCTGCAGCCCAAGACATATATAAACAATTCAGAGTCTTGTTTTATCATCTTCTAAAGGTTGATAAAGTAAGCCATTAAAATCTTCACCAGGGTGAAATAAGAAGTGAGATTCGGATCATTGTAAACCGGGCAGGTAAGGTGAATCCAATTATTTGTGGCATTGCAGGTTTTTGCTGCAGGAACACGTCACACGTGGTGGCCAGCAGCACAAAACTTACTTCACTGTGGCTTGACATTTGTTTTCACAATTACTATACAATAAAAACACATCATCCATTACTGTTCCACCCTCTTACCATCCTTTTTTCATTGCATCACAAGAGATTTATCTCCACCCTTTGTCAGCCACTACAGTGGTTGCTGCCACTATTACTTTGACTATAATTTTAATTGCCTATAGATGCTGCACTGATCTTCTTTCTGACACTGAAAGATTTAACAGTGGAGTTAAGCTTCAGAATCGATCTTAACAAGTCTTTATTTGGGACTACTTTATTTAATAGACTCTCATAGCTACTAGAGGTGATTTATAAAACTGACCTTCACTGACTGTCTGGAAAACCAGTGAATCAGCAAATACACTTCTTCAGCAAGTAATGGATTCTTCCTGACTGGGAATCACCCTGGCCCCTAAGTCATGGCCACAGCTTTACCTGCCCCAAAGCATTACTGCTCTAACTTTTAACCAGATGATTTATTGCCCCATGAAGGGCAAAATAAAACCAAACTGCTTGTTCAATACACTTTAAGATGCGATGACAGAGATGAAAGTAGCTGATTACTTGCAGTGCAGAGCCTCTTCCCATGTCTGTCTGAGCTGAAAATGTAGTCTTAAGTGTCCCAAGTAGTAGGAGGCTGGACCAAATGTTATGAGAGAGATGACATGGAACAGCTAGGCTTTGATGGAGACATGGCTGGCTAACCTAACAGGCATTCCTTGGCTTTAACAACCCTGCTGCAATGTGCAATGATTTATGTGGCTTTGAGTTCAATATGAAGGTTTCTGCTTTAAAATATAAAGGGGGGGGGAAAAAAATGCATTGGCATTCTGTTTTTACTTTAAAAAGTAAAGGAAAAAAAATTGCATTGGCATTCTGGTTTTGCTTTAAAAAGTAAAGGAAAAAAATTGCATTGGCATTCTGTTCTGGCAGACAACATGCCATCAGGACCGTGCTCCCCAGTGAAAATGCCATAGAGACAATCTGTCCACTCCTACCCATCACATTTCTTTCCATGTCAGTGGCTGGCAGGACGCTGCCATCCGCACGCAGAAATCCAGGCTGCAACTGCAGTGGTATTTGCAAAGGTGAAGTCGTGCAGCTGCTACAGAAGCTTGCTTGCTCCCGATCAGAAAAGTCGATGAGCATTTTATGGATGATAGGTTTGGGCAGATCTTCTGAAGTGACTCCACACTGCTTCCTTTTGCCCTCTGATTTGACTGCTGTAGATGCTTTAGGTACTTCATAGTAAGTCATATAACAAAAGGTTATTAAGTGATACAAGTGTGTTAAGTGCTATCCACAAATCAGTATAGAATATTCCAGGTTATTATAAGACCCAATTACAAGAAAATGGAATTGCATGAGTTGATTAACCAGTTATGAAACTGTGCCTCTTATATAAACTTTCATCTGTCTTATTAAATGTACAGTTATAAATGAAAGGCAGCTAGGCCATTTATTGCAAAACAAGTGGATTGATATGATAAAAAGGAGGTTGTGCTTTTGCGTGGGGATACTGCCAAGAGGAGTAGGAAGAGTAGTCCTGAAAACAAGAATGCTACAATGTGCTTTTACTCCAAAACTGAGTCTTGAATTTGCCCTGTTAGGAAAATCTATTGTGGGGACTTGAGTGAAGTATTATCTAACCATCTGAGACACAGCCCTATAATTCATGGGTCATTGACACAGTAGAGAAGATCAGTTCTGTCTATTGTAGCAGCAGAGGGACTCTTAATCCATGGATTATTAACGTGGAAAATTGAAGGGGCTGTTACAGGCTTGTGGTTTATTAGACTATTGTGGATTTAGGGAGCTTTAATTTGAAGATTATAGACACAATGGAATGCAACAGATCCCTTGACAATGTCAGTGGCAAGGCTTTTGTGCAGGAGAAAGCTTCTGCCTGAATTCTGGCCTTCCCCATCCCACAGGATAATGCTTAGAGAAACACTTATGGGGCTGTAATCATCTTTGAAACTAATTTGACCAAAGCAAGTCAGAAACCTACTTCTCTGAAGATAACGTTCCCTGATCTCTCCAATCTAGAAATTATTTTGTTCTAGGGACATTTTTGTTCTTGCTAGTACTTGATTTGTACCCACTGTTGCTGTTTTGTCTTGCAAACTTTTGATACTCTCTATATATCATTAGGTCTCTGGGACGTTTTGCAGTACTGGTGAGCTGAATGTATGTTACATGTTAGGGAAGGACCAAAGCATGAAACCTTGAACTTCCACTAGTGACAGCTTTAAGAAATATGCTCCTGTCCTGAGCACCACCTCAAAGGAACTGAGTGAGCTGATCTCTGCTTCCTATTCACCTTGGAGGACTAACAGAGATGTGAGGAATTTGTGGGTATGGAGAGGCGCAGTGAGGCTTGGACACGATCACAGTTCAAAAGACAACCTGCCTGCTCTGAAAGCCCACCAGGGAGAGTTTCTCCCCTACTCAAGCATCTGGCAGTTTGTGTGTTCTCCTTTTACCATCTTCTGCTTCAGAAGCAGGGAAAGGACCCAGAGATCATTACAGGAAACACTGCAAGAAAGGTTGGTCTTGAAGTGTGGTGAGGAAGACTCAGAGATGGCATTGGGGTAAGCTTTGTAACTGCAATGGTATTTGAGAAAGGAAATGGTTTACTTCTGGAGGGCATGAGCCTCCCTCATGGGCAGTGTCTGAGAGCAGGTAAAGCATCTGCTTGGAAGTTCTCGGTGGTAACGTGCTCCACTGCAGAGCAAAAGCATGACCTGGATGACCTTCCAGCTTAGTTCTCTGAGATTTATGCTCGCAATAAAAGAGGAAGGACTTGTGAACAAAAGTAACATAAAGTAGCTGGTTGGATCGAGGGTCTTGACATGTTCCCCGAGTACATGCTCTGCTCGGGGTGTTTGTGCTTGCATGGGTCAGATTTGTGGTTCTTGTATGAATGTCTGCAGCTGTGGGTGGACTGAGAGGAGTAAGGAGGAAAGCCAAAATGCCATCTGTCCCTGGCATTGTTTGGTTTATTGTGCTGTTGCCCAGAAAAAGCACGATTCAGTCATGGATCTCCTTGCTGCTGGAAGTCGAGGAAGCCAAAGCATGAATGGGATCAAAAGGAACTGCATAAACCCATGGGTAACAGCTTATGAACGGCTTTGGAATGATGGCTCAGACACAACCTCAGGACTGAGATTTATAGAAACAGGGAGGACAACAGGAGGAACAGCCATACTTGTCCTCTTGTCTAGGGTCTTTCCCAAAGCTGGGTTCTTCCTACACTTTCTACTTGATTTCATTTTAGGTCCAGACAAAACCTGAAAAGCTTTCCCAATAGAGAAGGAACTAAAGGAAGAAGACAACTACAAAAAATAAACTATGGAGGATGTGAACTGGGGAAGAGGAAGAGAAAAGGAAGTGGGGAGGTTTGCCAGGCCAAGAGAGGAGCAGAGAGGTGAACTGAATGCTCCTGTTTCTGTCCCATTGATGTTAGGTGAGGAGTTACAGGCAGTATGTGATGAAGCTCACAGCATGAGGACAGGTTTAGGTCAGGAAAGGTCTGTTTCTCATATTTGTCTCTATTTTGCAAGAAGGAGTTGCTGGAGGAGAAAGCATGTACAGGACTTTAAAACTGTCTCAAGAGTTTCTAGGAGCAGTCTTGGGCACTAGGAGAGTCTCTACCTTCTGATGCTCCAGAGGGTACCAAATCCTTGGTTTCTATGCAAATTCCCAGCAGTCATGCAGAGCCTTGATTAAATCCTTGTAAAATTGGTTGAGGTATTTCACTAGCTTGAGTGATTATTTTAATTTTAAAAAATATATGTATATTTACTTGAAATAAACTCCCGTTTCTCAACTATGCTTATGTTAGATAGCTTGGTTTATATTAGATAGCAAATGTTTAATATTCAGCCTGAGAATAGTAGTTTAGCACAAGTAACTATTTCTTCAGTATTAATTTCCACTTCAAGTATTTATATTTGCTTTCTTTCCCTCCCTTGCCCTCTTCCATAACCTCCCCTCACCAAAATTTACTTATATTTCCCAGGGAATATATGTGCTTTAGAGTAATGCAAAACAAATGATGTATTGAGTGTATTTGCAATGGCCTTTGAAAACTGCCCCAGTGTCCAAAGACTGCTCAGTTTTATTCCTCTAAGTGTTCTGTGCTTACTGCTGCAACATGTCATCTACACAGCCAGGAAGTTGTACAAGTTATACAAGATCCAAGCCAGCAGGATAAAATCCAGGTGATCTTTTAGCCAGCTTTTGAAATGAACATAATTTTGTGACCTAGAACTCCAGAAATTAATATTAACTGAGTGGTCAAACACAGATGGTCTATATGAAGTTTCTGTGTAACTTCTAATTTGACATGTGAAAAGTCTGGTATCATTATAAAATATACCGAGATTTTGAGCACTATGCTATTTAAAGAAGCACATATTGTTGCAAAGGAGAAAGGACCTTCTGAGAAGTGTTTGGCTTTAGAAGATAAATAGGTTTAGGCAGCTTTCAGAATTTGTGTAGCACAATTATTGAGTTAATATTCCAGCCTAATCTGCGGATATACCAGCAGTGAGATATTCTGAAACTGTGGATTGTAAAATCTGTTCAGTTTGAAGATGTCCACGAACTTGAAAATGTTGATGTTTGGATTTATGAAAGTAGAACATAGCTACTTGCTAATTTTGCGAGGTCAGGTCTGTAGTCAGGCATCAAGGTGTTGAACATGAAGCTAGGGATGTGGGCCAGAGCTCTTGCTGGTAGCGGTGTTGAATCAATACCAGAAAGTGAACTTGTATGTACAGACCTCTCCAAAGGGAGGAGGAAGGCTCATATCACCTTGTGTCTGAGCCCCCTCTGTCCTGCTCCACTGAGAACAGGTATCATCTGCTCAAGCCAAAGATGCCTGATTTTTTGGAAAGCACTGAATGTGTGACTCCATTAAATAGGAGCACACCTCTTAATGGTGAGACACTGGACACCTGCAAGGCATTCTGAAAACTTTGGTTGCTCAGAACCCCTACACTCTAAAGAATTGGGAATCTTTCCTTTGACTTCAGCAGATGTATCCCACCAGTATGCAAGAAAATGTTTGTCTTAATATCAGTAGTCGTTTTTAGGTTACAAAATAGCCGAAGGTCTGAACTTCATAGATTTTCCCTGGAGCATGGTGCTGAATGAACAATAGCTGAATAACTTTTATTTGGTATCTGCAGTCACTGATCACACTCCCACAAGATATTCTCACAATCACTTATTCTTCCAGTTCTGCCTAATAAAGTGGCTGGGGTTTGGTAAACAGCTGGAGAGAAAGGGGTGCGGGAAGTCAAAACACTGTACAACTGAGGTAGGTGAGATGTTCTCCTGGTGATTATATGAAGGAAGGAACAACATTGAGTTCCCGGAGCTCCAGGCATCACCCTTCCTGTGAGAGGATTGCAAAATAACACATATTTTGGTCATTTGCTTGCTAACATTCAGAGCAGAATTATAGCCTAGTTGTAAGTTTTTGCCAGTAGATGAAGCTTTCTTACTGATGTCTAGAACACAGAATGGTCCTGTTTGACTTTCACCCTCAGAGGAGATACCTGGGTCTGTTTGTTGGACAAAGACTCCCCACTGTGTGTGGTGAATTAGGGGCTCCCCTTGCCATTTCCCTGTAAAACACTGAAACTTGTACCCAGGGGTGCAGGAGAATAACGCTGCGTGGACAACTTCACCAAATTCCTCTTGCTTGGGCTACTGCTCTCCTGTGTCTCGTGGTTTTCCTGTACAGTGAGGTCAGATGGAGAGCCATCAGAAGACTGCTGACGCTGATTCAGAGCAAGCCTAATCATTTCTCCTCCTCAGCTTTGCCAAAACAATCATCTCTTCTGTGGAGAGCCAAGGTGGGAATTTCTTCCTTCTTCACTTGATCAAAGCAGTCAAACTACATCCTTTTGGAGCTTTGCATATTAGCATCACATAACATCTCTCTTCACTTAACTACTCCAGCCATTAATTATCCATCCAAATGGAGCCTGGCAGTGCTTTCTGTGTTCAAGTTTTTTTTGGATCAGCAATTACATCTGTTGTCGGTCCAGAACATGTCAGCTTTCATCTGTCCTCTCCCTCGCATGGAGCTTTTCCTTTTAAACCAAAATTTTTGTTTAAATATTTAAACATTTATTTGTTTAAGTAGCAAACTGATGCATCCTCTGCTCATGTCAGATTTCACTAAACTGCATTTTCTCTGACTTTGTTTGTTGTCTCATGGCTTAGCAGATAACATGTTAATGGCCTGTAAGAAAACCCAGCAGGATGTATTCTGGGGAGAAAATTGACTATGTCTGGATTTCTTGATGTTCCTTCACTTGGAAATGTTACTCAGAAACATGTTCTGACTCTGATGGAACCAATACAGCTGCTTCTTTGCATCCACAAGGGAAGATCTTCCATGGTCGCTTGTCTTGTATCAAAAGTTGCAGGTGTTTCCTACAGGAATGCTAAGCTCTGTGTTTATTAGTCAAATAAATGGCTGTCATTTAATGCTCCAACCAGTCCTAGTAATTACAATCAGTAAGGTTCCTACACTGTGTATCAGTGATGTTCATAAACTTGCTTCAGTAAGTTCCCATGAGTCATCAGTAGAGTTGACACAGCTGAAGCAAAGTTAAACTACAATTAAGGACGTTTTGGGGGGTTTTTTAAGCCTGGTTTCCTAAAGAGATTATGTCCACCATCACACTGTAAGTCAGACTCTACACCTGAATACGTTTCTAAGTTTCATCCAAATTTGACAGACAGCTAGATATGTCACCAATATCAAGATAAGTGATTGAGGAAAGGAGAGATTAAATTCATGCACCCCAGTCATGAACAGAAGTTGTCCTGTAATCTCAAGTAAACCTCCAGATCCCACAAACTACTCACAGGAAAAGTATTCCCGCTACAGGAGATGTTCTGATTTGATTTTGTGTGTTGCTACCCAGAGACTGACCCAACCCTGAACCAGGGAGCCAAAGGAAACAAGGCTTTGCAGCTTCTGCTGGCTTCTTGTTAAACACTTTCCTAACTTCACTATCAGAGATACATGTCAGCTTTTGGGGTTTTTTTTGTTTGTTTTAAATATACAAAGATGGTTTTCCCATTAAATGTTGTGCAACTGTCCTGGGAGGTACATTTCCAGTAGTTTCTTTGCTAGTAATTCTTGAGCACAGGAGGGAAAATAAACTTGAGGGCAGAGGGCACAGAAAGGTTTTTTGTATTAGATAGGATGGCAGCCTGAGAACATCTCTGGTGTGGGACAGAGGCTTGCAGAAGATGAATGTGCAAACATGCCAGATTCATATGATATGGTGCAATGTTTCCATGATCCCAGAACTCTGCCTGGGACATTGACATTTGGACCATAATGGTCTTCTGACAAATTCTGCTAAAACAATGAGTTTCTGCCAGGTATCAGGTGTGTTGCATGGTGGAGAACTGATGGGGCTGTTTTTCAGCTCTGTGGTTTTGGTAGGTCCTCGTGACCAGCTGCACAGCCTACCATTGCTCAGAAAAGGCGATGTAGCTGAACCCCGCTTTCAGGTCTGAAGCTTCCCTCTAAGTCTGCACAAGCATCTGTTGTGAAGTGTAGGAAGAACAGAGATGTATAGGGAGCAACGATGATGTATAGGCTTCAGATAGCGTTGCCTAACATGAGGATAATGGTTCTGATGACAAATTATTTCACAGGTTGTTCATGTCTGGTAAAGGTGAGAAGCGATGCATTCAGCTTTTTGTATTCCTTTCTCTAACTCCTTTTTTTCCAGCTGATTTATTTGTTGGATCCTCCCTGATGAGGGAGGAAATTAATGTTTTTTACATTTTCTAAATAGGAAGAGCTGAGGTAGGGGAAACTACATCTGTTGAAGGAAGAGGAGACAAAGAGGTACATGGAGAAGTTCCCAAAATTCTCCCCAGATATCCAGCTCTCCTCACAACCAGGCATTAAATAAATTCCTATAACATTTCTATCTGCATCTTTGCAAACCTAAATCCCTCTGAATGTGTGGCAATAAATCATTTACCCATGGTTACAGAAGGAATTTGAAGTATCACAGGGAATTGATCCTTCTTCAGCAACAAAAATGGTGTTTAATTGCTGCCCTTTCCATCTCATGTGGTGCGTTCTAGAGAGTTTGCCGGCTTGAATTGAACGTATTTCAGCTGCCAAATCCTTTGTTGAGGGAAAATCCCAAACCATTTTGCATCAGGAATAAGTGTGCATATATAGAAGTATATGTAAGTATGTGAATATATTTTTTAAAAAATACATAATGTGTGTATACATGTATGTGTATACAAACTATATTTACAGGATCAAGAAAATAAGGAACAAGAGTTTCTGAGATTCTCAATTCTCCTCCAAAGGAGAATTATGCCTGTTGCTAGTGGCTCATGGAAACATTTAGAGTGCAAGTGCTAGGTTGCACTACGTTCCTCCTAAAACTTAAAGATAGCAAATGAATGCTAGTAAATTGTGAGTAGCTTTTTTCTTTTCTGACTTGTTTAATTTTTCCAGTAAATGCTCTCCCTCCAGAACCTCAGCTGGGACTGCTTACTTAAATTTATTTTGCTTAAAACAGGAACTGAGCCTTAAAACCATTATTAATAAACAGTTTATTTTTTACTGTGCGGCATCCAATGTAAATCATAAATTATTGTCCATTTAATTAAAGACACTCACCTTTCCAGCTGTTTTTCTAATCAGCCTAATCCAAAGCCAACAAATTCAAGGGATGCTTTGCCAGTGATGTCAGGAACTTTGGTGCAGGCACAAGCTCTTTCAGGGCTCTTTCCCTCATCACCCCAAGTGTTGGTCCTGTTGAAGCTGATTTGCAGAGGCCCCAAGACATGCTTGAACTTCTGAGGACTCTGCCTCTTCACTAGCAGGTTGCCCAAGGTGGGGGCTACCATGCCTGGCCAACACAGTGGGCTCACCTTTTGCCTATTTTTTTCTTATTTTCCTTGAATTCAAAAGTGGACCTGTGAGAAATTAAAGTAATTTAGCCACAGCTACCCTAGAAGAGCAAGCTTGTTTTTGATGTAGCCAGCAACTTGCTCAATGACCCTTCAAGCTAACCCCTATACAGGATTGTTTCCTATGAAATGGAATGGGATGTTTCAGGCAGCTGGTTGGAGAGTGGAGCCTGTCTGTGACTAATACCTATAGCAACAACAACAACAAAAATCTAATTTTCAGTCCTTTCTACAGCTGCCTCTTTGTGAGCCTCCCAAGTTCAGGAGTAACCAAATGGGTTCATGGAAAATAATCCTACTGAGGCCTTTGAAATACAAATACAAAGACTCCACTCTGACTCCAGAAACCACCCGTGAAGTTTGTTAGAGAGGCTTCAGGAGAAATGAGGTGGGAAACAGAAGATAAAGGTAGCTGGAAATGGCTGGGTTGGTAAAATTCACCGCACTTTCAGTGACCTGCAAAAGAGGGAAAGTGGGTTAACCTTTGTTTAGAGACATGTGCTAAAGATGTGTATTTTTCTTCTCAGCATCTCACCTTTAATTGACTTCTGTTCCATCCCCGTATGTTCCAGTGGCATCTGTGATATGATTCAAACAGGGGTAAGAAAGCCTGTCATGTCTGCAGATAGGAGAAACCAAGACGTGTCAATAATTACAGGTAGCTAAGTATTATTCTGAAATAACACAGAATATGGCCAGGTGACTCTCTCTGTGATCTGCTCTGACTTTGTCAGGCACCAGAAAGCTGCCTTGATCCTGTGTTTATGTGTATGGGGCAGACAGAAAAGGGATTAAATGCTCATTCTCCAAAGTTTTTTCAAGCATCTGAGCCATCTCTGCTGACCAAGTGGCTGCACTTTAGTGACTGTATCATCCCCATGATGACATCAGCACTGGTTTGCCATTAGATAACACTTTTCAGAAGGGGAAATTTAATCTATTGGATTACTTTTCCAAGTAATTTGGGACAAAAAATACAAGCAGGGAAGCTTTGCAAGGCCAGAGTTTGTTTTTACTTATGACATCCTTTAAAACAAAGGTTAACCATCTGGTCAGCTATGTCCTTGTAGGGCTAAGGTTCAAAACTGAAAGGAACAGCCTGGCAGAAGTGTGCTAACAGCAGATGTGAGTGAGAGCTGTGTAGCAAGTCACAGGCTATGATAAACCTGAATTGTTACAAGAGTCTGTGAGGGCTTGAGTATTGGATATTTTAGGTTATTTTCTCACTTTTTGAATTTTTAATGTTGAGTGGTGTGTTTATTTTTTCTTTATGAACCATATTAAAGAAATCCTTTTTAGGCTGGAAAGACCTGACAGAGAAGGACGAAAACAACGTGGGAGGGTGTCCCCAGCCCCTCTGCCCTCACAGGTAGATTTCCTTCCTGTCACTTGACCTGGTTTGGGATTTTTTTCCCTCGGCAGCCCTGTCCAGGGGCCATTCCTGTGAGACAGGATCACTAACAAAAGCCTGGAGGGCTGTGCTGGGACCAGGGACTTGCTTTGCAGAACAGCCCTTTCATATACTGCAGCAACACTGGAGCTGGTGCCACTTGACTGAATCGGGTCCTACATTTGTGGATTTAACTTCATTTTTTGCTACGGGCCTCCTGGTATGTGAGAGAGCAAATTCAAGTGTGCTGCTGTGTTCACTGAGGCAGCAAACTTGGGGAAGGGGGGAGAAAATTCCCTTCCTTCTGCAGTTCATGGTGTTCTTCTAAACTATTTATAAATAGGTCTACTGTAGCCAGTGTTTGCGTTTGGACGGCTTCACTGTTCTCATTTTCAAGGCTCCTCTCAGATCTGAAAGTAAAGGTCGGGTTGACTCCCCTGATTTGAAATAAAGAGGGGGAGAAAGTTAACCCTGTAGGCAGGTGACTCTAACACAGGCACATGAGCAAGTCCTCTCTCCCTTTTGCTCCATTTTCATTTCCCTGCCCTCTTCATTAGCTGATGATAGTTCTAACTTCCTGCAGCCTTTTAAAGACATGCCCCTGCACATCATCTGGGATTCATGAAATGTGGAGTTCTGGTAAGCAGCACAAATCACACACTTCTGGCCTGCACTTGCCAGAAGCCCTGGATAAGTTTTCAGCTGAGTTTATACTTCACCTCCCTCCACTCTACGGAGGGATAATATATGGCTCCAATTTCTCCAGGAAAACTTGCACTAAAAACCAACAAACTATTTTGTGAAGGATTATTTTTTGCTGATTGAGAGGTGTTTGGAGATGACGGGCATCTGATCTCACCCTAAGCCTTAAATTGCAGTAAATCCTGTATTTATTTACTTTTTACTTCAACCAAATAAGACATTATCCTGCCTCTGAGTTAACACTTTCAATGCTTGCCTTAGCCAAGTGCTGCATGCCAAAGGCATTATTATTGACTATCACTGGACAACAAACAGCACAGTGCCACCAATTTGTGTATAAAACAGCTAAAACACTAAATAAGATTTAGATTGGCTCATAAGACACAGAGAATCAGAACCAGCCTGTTAAGCAGTCTTTAGGTTTTACCACATATATGTAATGATGGTTTGGCTTCTGCATGGGGCACCTGAAGGATGGGTAAAACCCTGTGAAACAGCCTGAGACACTGTTGTGTGTGTGGGCACAGGATGTGATGTCTCATCATCTTCTTGATGTTACCATCCAAAGGCTGGGAGTAAGAAATGTCTCAGCAGATATATTCTTGAGGTCACAACCTCTATGTGAATGAAGAAAACATGGCTTTGAATAAGGGTGTGCAAAAATTCACTTCTGAAATAGAAAACACTTTCTCTTTTCTTTTACTAAACAATCAAGAGCACCTTACCCTGCTGTATCCAGAGCAGCTGGCTCACAGCCTTCTTCAGAATAGGTTATCTTTGACTCAAATGGTACATTTACTTTGGGATGGGTTACCAATAAATAGACATTCCTAGGTGTTCTGAATGTGGAGAATGTATGTGGTAGGTTGGTACATTATGAACCTAAACAAAGAAGACTTATAAGACTAAATATTGTTTTATTGTCTATTTAAGACTTTGAGGTGAAATGTTTGTATAAAAGAAGGTGTATTATCCCAAGACAGTGGTTTTATTTCTGCTATTACTAACAGAGTGTTACAAAGACCCAAAAGGTCTCTGTAAACTCTCTACTCTGACTGAGCTGTGAATTAAGGTCAAGATGAACTTGTAAGTCCAAATCACTGAGACAAGGCACTCGCCTTCAGAGCAGTGTCCTGGGCAACAAGACTAGAGGTGGTCTGATCAATAACAGAGCTAGTTTGTATGCATTTTTACTGATGTATGTTTTTTTTACCCAACAACAACACGTGCAGGTGTAATTTCTTTTAACACAGAAGCACTAAAAAATTAATTGCCGTTGTTGTCCTTGGATGTGTTCAGCTGTTCTTTGTTCTGAACATCCCACGGGCTCTGTGGGATGTTTTCTGTGCAGGCAGTAGCTGTTCACTGGCAAATAAGTGTTCACCCTCTGTTTAGAAATCTGATTTTCTTCCCTTATTTGTTGTGGGAAAAATTGCATGGCATTCTTGTCACAGAATTCCTTTTCTAGTTTTCCTGTGTTTTGTTCTCTCACAATCTCTGCAATTCTCTTTGGCACAGCAATTATTATTGTACCAGCTGTAATTCTTGCAGGAGGCAATCCTAATGAAACATTGCTAGGTGTTTTGTGAAATTCCAGCACTGGTGAGTGCCCCACCAGAGCTTTTATTATGGACTTTTGCTAATTTGGTTGGATATGCGCATGAAGGCTTTGATGTGATTTACCTCACATGCTATAGCAAAATCAATTGCCAAAATTATTTACTTCTGAACTGTGATCTTTTACCTAGAAAAGTGCAATTTATGGCAGGTGTTTAGGGATGAATTTCTGCACGGTGTGTTTTTTCAATTGCTTGATGCCTCAGCTGAATGGCACAGGTTTTAGTTCTATACATCACTGAAAAAACCAAATGTACAAAGCACTGTTCATGAGAGCTATCTCTGTATTTCAGCAACTGTTTTAATTATTACAAAATCATTTATTTTAATATCTTGTCATTTCAAATTTAAATGTTGTAGATCTATTTCAATTATAGAGTCTAGACATATACATAGTCAGGGAGACCTTAAAAGTTGAGTTTGCTTTTGTATTTCTTCCATTTACATTGATTAAATATCATACACTAACATATGATTTGCCCACTAGTAATTATTTTGTCATCCTTACTTCCCCAGGCTATTTTCAACTTTAAGCCACTGTTAATCCATGACCTTAGTGCTTTTGTCTCCAGGTCTGAATTATATAAGTATTATGGAACAAGGATTGAAATGAACTACTTTTGGCTTTATTGTACAATTACAGTCAGCTGATTGGCCTTTCTATTTCCACTAACTGAAATAACAGAGTAAATTTAGTTCCTTTCTGAAAGGATCATAAGATTATTTTTTTTTTTTCACTGTAGAAAGGCCAAATAAGAAATATTTCTAAGAGGAAAGTTAAAATGAAGGAAAATATCAACTGTCTGCTTTTCTGGGTGTTCAGGATTGCTGCCAAGTGGACACAAAGACAACCGAAGCAGGAATGTACCCTGCTCTCTGCAGTGGCCACTGCAATGGTAATTGAATAAAATTGCTGAGGGGAAAAAAAAAAAAAAAGCACTTTGGTCATGGAGTTGAAATGGAAAAGTAGGTGCCTTTAAAGGACCTTTTTGTAGCGTGTCTCCTCAAACTCTTTCTTTCTCCATGAGACTACCCAAAAAGCAGAACACCTGTTGAATGTCAGGTTTCCTTTTGGATGCGAGAGCGCAGCATCGTATAGCATGGTCACGTCTAGAACAGGTTGGGCAGTTTGCTGTTGCTTCTGTTCCAGGCAAGCCGTCCGATTCTCGTTTGAAATGCTATCTCTAAGCTGCTTTTCTTCAATTGCTTACTTTCATCAAAGGTTATAATCAAAAGGCCAGACTTTTGGAAGAGTTTGGCTCCCCGGTATCATACTGGTTTCCAAGCGGCATGTAAATAAGGGGTCACATTTTCCAAAGAGAGTACTGCCCCACTGTCAGTGCTGTGAGAAATCTGCTTTGCAGCTCCGTGGCTGTATTTAGGGGGAAACATTGCTGACAGGCTGAGTCAGTGGCCCAAATTCTCCTCCCTTTATCCATATAACCACATGAAAGCTTGTGCCTCCTATCCACAGAGTGTGCATGAATAATTTGCTTGGCATGGGTCTGGAGCTAGCTAGCACAATAACTATGCTTTTGTAGGCTCCATATGTCCCTTGCCTTGGAGCTTTTCAAATGATACAAAACTCTGGTACTGTGACTAAAATGAGAAAAGCCTGGGCAATGACTTCAGAAGCAATTGGGAGTGACCTGAAGCTCATGAAAGGACTCTTGCCTTCAATGGTGTTGACCCAAGTCCATGAGACTTAAGAGTTACATCCAAACCCTACAGAGATCCTGGAATGACCTCTTCATCTGCAGAGAGAATGGGGTTTTAATTACTGCAGGGGAGTCCTGATTTCTAAACACTTCAGAAACACTGGACTCTTTAACTGTACTTCTTGAAACATGCTCAAGAAATAAGTGTGCACACACATTGCCTATCCCTCTCCTCCTCCTATGCACTGAACATTTTTGGTGTAGGAGAGTTCAGTAACGGAAGTGTAAACCTTGTGTTTACATCTATAAACAAGATAAGGTACAAATTGCTGCAATACAAACTTCCTTGCTCTGGCCCTCCACTGACCTCGGCTATAAACGCCGAGGAGCCTCCTTTTCTCATAGTTATAGGAGACTCCAGTCTCTAGGACAAAGTTTCAACCAACAAATGTCCTTGCAAAATGTTCTGTGTGAATTTTTCCAACTGCTGTGCTATTCATACGCTGCCCGGGGGCTCGCGGCTGTGGCATGAGGGCCAGACAGTGCTGCACCCACACTTGCAGGGTACTCCAGGCACGTCCAGCTGCAGGGTGAGGCTGGGTGCATTTGCACTTATTTCCTGAAATCAAGAAACGAGCTACATGCACTTTTGCCAAAACCCTTGAATAGAGAAGTGCATGCTTGTACCACAGTTCAGACTAACTGACAGCAGACATCCCTGTCACTGTATCACGCGCTCATGTCGTCTTCTGGAAGCTCTTTGTTGGGTCAAATAAATTGGTTGCAAAATAGCTAAGATTCTGCCAAGTAAATAAAAGTATAATTAGATTAAAATGCTACTCATGCATTGTCTTATTTTTATAGATTTCAATGGATGTGGAAAGAAAGAAGTCTACCAATAGGACAAGAGCTGGTTTCTAGGCACAGGAACCCAACTCCTTGGTGACCTGGACAGATGACATGGCCTAAAGGAAGGACGCAAGGAGAGTGCTGGGGCATGAGAAAAGCCTTAGGAAATGGGGCAGAAAAGTGAAAGGGACTTGTGTCCTTGACAGCTGTAATCATAGCTCCGTGCACCGAGAGGTCTCAGCCCTTTTTGCTAAAAGCTCACAGCCATTGGCATCCCAGTCCTGCTGCACATGTGTGCCATTGAGACTGTGGTGGGGTTTGCTTTTTAAGCAGAATTTTTTTACTCTGAGATTTCCACAGCCACAAGTGTTCTGGGTGCTCAGTGGAAGCTAAACTATCAGGTTTGGTGCCAATATCAGACCGTAAGGTAGTGCTAGGTCAAGCTTTTCAATGCCAACACTGCATTTGCAAAAGCACCAGAGTTATGGTGATGTTTGTATCTCCCCAGGCAGGACTTGGGTCCCTCTCCTCCTGGAGCAGCTCAGCACAGGGGCACAAGGACATCACCTCTGGCACAGGTCACCCAATGGCAGATCCCTGGAAGATGGACTGGCTCTCAGGTACAGCCCTGCTGTAAGCTTACCTTGTTCTTGCCCTGCCACCACTGCAGGGTCACCATTGGCATGCCCTGGGGATGGTGTGAAATGGCCCTAACAGATCACCACTTCTTATGTGTTTCAGCACTGCAGAACCTCCTCTTTTGTTCCTTGTGCTGTGCACTGGTTTGCAGGAGAGCAGCTCAGGGGTTAGGTGTGAGAGAGAAGGCCCATGGAGATGGTTCTTGGCCAGAGCTGTTATGACACTGCCAAAGCAGCAGAGAGGTGGTGACACTGAATCCCTCCTGATGCTCTCAGTAGAAGCATGACAGATCTTGAAAACTGCTGACTCCTGACCCAGAGGCCTATTTTCTATTCATAGTGGTGTTCAGAAAAATTTCATGCAGTCAATTAGACACTGCTGCTCTAAACCAGATGGTTTTATGTGTACATAAGCAGGGCTACAAAGTTACATTCTCACTGTTCAGAGGGGTTAATTAATTCAGAGAATCAAACAGGATAAGCATGTGTTTGTTTTAATGAGCCCAGTGGGCTCATATCTTTTTTTTTGGGGGGGGAGTGCTCTTTTGGCTCTTGGGATGTTTGGTTGATTCATGGGTGCTGGGAGATGCCAGCATGGCCCACGAGCTACGACAGCTCCAGGGCTCTCAGCCATCTCACTGTCCTGGTATGGCATGAACACAAATGTCCACCCTGTTGATAGATGAAATGTCTCAGATTTGGACAATTCTCTGTTTTGAATATGATCTTTGAGTTACAAAGAGCTGTGGGCAGGAACCTGCTATGAAAACAGCAGAGAGAAACAATGCTGCTGCTATGTGCAAGCTCTCTCTCCCTCTGTAACAAATGCTGCTCTTAGCCGGGTGGCTAGTGTGGAGTAATGCATTAACTGAGTGTGATAAGGCAGGGGAACTCCGATACCAGCTCCATTTTCAGGCCTGTGTTTGTTCTGCAGCGAGCACAAAGGGGTCTTGGTCCCTCAGTAGGCCCTGCCATGTCAAAACAATGTCAGTTAAGTCAACAAATCCATTCATGTTACAGTCATTTCCAAGTCATGCTTCCTCCCTTTAAAAATTCTGGATGGAAATGCTAGGGATATTTAAAAATTAAGCTGATAAAACATGGGGAGAAAATGTGGAAAGAGCTGGCTCACAAACGTGAGCCTGATTCCCATCACCAACATTCAGTATTGTTATTTATATCCTAGTCTAGACACAAAGTAGAGAGGCCTGAAAAATATGATATGTATATCCCAACATACATGCATCGTAGGACAGGAATTTACGTCCTTAGCAGAGTGGCTGTGTCTCCAGGCATACAAGATGTGCTGTCTGTGTGCACATTTCCTCAAGTCTACCATGTGCCTGCAGGTGATCATAGAATGGTTTTGGTTGGAAAAGACCATTAAGATCATCAAGTCCAACCATAAAGGAGGTCTGGTGGTTATCAGAAAGGTCCAAATGGTTCGAATCCTCTTACTTCTGGGAACACTTCTGGTTGGGGAAGAAATGTCATGCCCTCAGGCTGGGTATAAGGGAGCTCAGTTTCTGGTGTCATCAAATTCAGCCCCTGATATCACAGGTAATAGTGCTATAATCCTTATTGCAAACTGATGTTTGTTTTAGAAGCAGTTGTGGGTGTATAAAAGCAACATTTAGATTGCTGGCAGGTTGGTAGCTAACTCTTTCAGCCACCCTGCTTATTCCTACAGGCATCCTTATGGATCTTATCCTAGCTTATCCGCCCTACAACCAAAAGACAAAGTAAGGCTTGGTATAAAAGTCCTGGGAATTTTGAGGACTGATCCATGGTTTTGTGTGCTTAGGGCTTACAAAATTAGCTGCTTACTTCACTGACTGAAAACAGATAAAAAGAAATACCTGCTTGTGTACTGAATAATTCATCAGTGAAAGAAAATGCTGCAGGATAGTATTTGGGATGAAAACTGCATAATGTTAGTCTCCACGAGTCAATCTGCTACCTATAAAGCTAAAGGGATTCCTGCTGGCTGTTCTCTCTTTAGGAAAAAAAAAAAAGAAAAGACAGAGAAAAACCCTCTTCTTAACACTGTCTGCATTTAGAAACAGCCTACATTTTAAGTAATTAAAACTGATCATCCTGACAAACAGTTGTCTCCAAAGAAATAGTCTATACTAAACGTAAATTTTCAAGATCCTTCCAGGCATACCAGCACAACTGTCTCCTAAAAATTCTTACCAAGCCATCTGGTGCCTTATCTTTGTAGCCAAGTCATACAATAACTTTAAAAGAGGGTTGTTGTTAGCAGGCTTTAGTCTCAGGACTACAAATTCCCCTGGAAGCATCACAGCTAGCTCTGAACACATCAGCCAGGCAGCTCTGGCTGTATCAATACTCCACTTCTTTCGATCATGATCCAAAATGTCCAGCTGTGGTTCTTTAGGGAGACCCCTTCCTCATGTGGTTTGCTAAGAGAGTGAAGGAGTTACAGGGAAAAGGTGGAGATGCCATGTGCTTCCAAACAGGGATTTACAGCCCATTAATTCTCTCTACATTGGCCCAGCCTGCATGGCATGATGTGAATGTGGTTACGAAGGCTGCAGCCGATTCACATCATTTGTGTTGCTCTCCCCGCACCTGCGAGGGGAACATATGGATTCCAGGTTTGCTCCTATACAGCCTTTGCCATTAAAAAAGGTATTTAGAGAGTGAGAAGGTAGGAAGGCATGGAGCAGAGATGGCTGATGGAAACAGCTGGGAAGAAGAGGACAACTCTGTTTCAGCTTTGCAGATCATCCAGAATTTGCTCTCCCTTGGTTGCATCCCACTACTTCTGAGCCTGCTCCTTAACATCTCACCTGAACCCCATCATTTAAGAAACACTGAATTCTTACTGTTAAGTGCCCTGTTTTGGTTGCAAAAGCAGGGCTTGACAGTGAAGTAACAAAGCCAGGGCTGCAGGCACCTGACAGCAAAGCAACAATCCAGGCACCTATGGGAGTGGGGGATCCCATGTTAGCTGTGCCCAACTGCTCAGACAATAGCCATCGTGAGAAACAGGCAGGTTGTGGCAGAGTGTAGGGCTGAAAATAGAACTTGCTCACTGCTCGCTCATCCAGGACAAACATAACATAGCTGGGGAGAGACCAAATCCCTTTTTAGCTTTTTGTCACGTGTTTATGTGCTGACTCTCCTCCTCCTAAGCATCCTTAGCCTGTTCCTTATCAATGCTGCTTTCAGAGGAAATGAGAAACTGGGTGCAAGAGTGTAGGAGCATGTGTAGGAAGAGAGCTCCTTCCTCAGCACACCCTGCACTTGGCAAGTTGGAGATTTGCTGGAAGTTGCATCTGCAGCATCGCATTTAAACAGTGTCTCTAACTCCTTTAGCGTCATGGGAGCAATCCCACATGGCTGCTCTGGTCTGGTGCACCTTCTGGCTGTCATAGTGATGTTGTAGTGAGTGATGGAGCTACCATTAGATTATCTTCTCCCTCCCTGTGCCAGGCTGTGCTGGCAACCCTCAGCTACCTGGGCAGCATTTTAAAACACTCTGGTTTTTGGTGCTGCACCTGAGGGAGCAGAGCCATTTTTCAAAGTTAGAGAGAAATGCTTTTTTTTTTTTTTTTCAAGCTGTTGCATCTTGCTAATGAAATACTGGGTGTTGTGTGTGGTGGATATTAATGAGCATGATGTGATGTTGTAACATAGCTCCTGGAAATGGTACAGAGGCCTCAATTCTGCCCTTCTCCAAGTCAATGGAAGTTTTGTTGATGAATTTTGACAGGAGCTGGATTAGGCCTAAAACATTCCCATTTTTCAGCCATTGACAATTTCTCTGATGGTTTTATAACCAGTACATATTTCCTACCACTATACAAATATGATATAGCAAAGACTTCCCCCAGGGAGATGTCTTTGCTTTTAGCTGCCTACCTTGTGACCTCCCTAGGGAAATCAAACAGTTCAGGGAAAAAGAATGTAGTATCTGAAAAGCTGCTTAGCTTTTCTTCCTACTCTAATGGATATTTGTATTTTATTATCTCTGGAGACAATCTACTATTTGGGGAAAGAATGAAAACAAACCTCCTAAAATAGAGTTTTACAGTTTAATGATCCCTGCACTGAAATATGACATTGTACACTTACGCTGCATGCAGGCTGGAGTCAGGGAGTAGAATAGATCACAGGGTCAGAGCTCCACAACTCCTTGTCCTTTGACAAATTGATTATCTCAGTCTCTTCTTCATAAGGTGACGGTGATACCTCACAGAGCTGTTATGATAATGAGTTTATATGAATAAAAAGTACGTGGCTTGAGGGGTAAAGTTTTTTGTACCTGCAGAACTTCCAACATTCCCAGGTTGCCTTTTGGTGTGGGATTACAGAACATCTGCTCTGTTTAGTCCTCCTACTATTACTGTTAACGTTTTGGCAAAGGCAACTGGAACACAGCATAGATGCACATGTACGTAATATCACAAGTCAAAAGGAGTGTATTCAGGTCCTGTTTGATTTATAGCACTCAAACACAAAAGATAAACCAATAGAATGTTTAGCTTGATGCCTTAATTTTGCACAAAAATGGGAAGATCCAGAACTCAGTGTTTTTCAGCTACTTTAGGATGTGTTTGTTTGCTATAAACGCTTGTCAGGCCAAAGGAACTGCCAGGCTGCAGTGAGACCCAGAAGTTGGGCTACTCCTGAGCATGTGTTTTCCACAAGGCAGATAAGAGGTGTAAGCAAAAGGAGCAGTGTGTGAACGGTCTGTGGCAATGCTGGGAGCAGGGGAGGGGTGAGCTGGAACCAGCAGTTTTAAGTGGAAAGCCTCAAGGGATCATTATGTCCATCCGTGCTGACCTGAAGCTGAAAATCCCACACATTTGCAGTGTCTACGTGGGCTTTGCTGTTCCTCCCACCCAGTCCCTAGTTTCTACTCAAGAATCTGTTTTACAGGGTCAAAGTTGTTTCCCAAGCAAACTGAGAGCCAGTTTCCTTGCGTGTGAGTGGAGCAATACTAAAGACTTGTTTGCTTTTTCCTCTTTCACCTTCTGCTCCCAAACGGTGGTCCCCCACACAGGCAAGGAGCAGGGATGGTGTCTGCAAGGACAGTGTTATACTTGCATTTCCACTGCACCCAGTTTGTGCCTCTGTGCAGTTGGGATGGCTCCCACAGGACATGGCTCCTGCTGCAACGTGATGGGTGGGAAGACACAGTTTGAGTTGCACAGTTTGACCCAGGACCAACCTGAAGGATGTTTCTGTCTTCTTTGCTTGAGTGACCTCAGATTAGTCACTTCAACTTGCACATCTCAGTATTCAGGGAACCAGGAAGGGAGCGAGAGTTGAATTCTGCTCTGCAGCATCCAGCTACATCATTTCACATCTCCCTCTGCCACTAGCCCTAAAATGGGGACCAGGATATGGGCCCATGGAGGGGCAAGCTGTGACAGCAGGGACAGAAGTGTCGTGCTGGTATTGCTGTGAATGGCAGGTACCACTTCCCAGCCCTCTCCAGGTCACGGGAGCAAACCTCCAAACAACCGAGCGATTCAGACCTCAGTGGCAGCAGCACAATACACGGGGCATGGCTCGGGGTAAGGACAGAGAGCCCCACAGAGGAAGTAGGAGCTTAAATGGCTACTGTAGATGAGTTAAACAGTATATTTAAATCCTTTTAACCAGGATCAAAAAGAGTTGGTTTGGCACAGATAAGAATTTTGAAAATTAAGAACCTGCAAGTCCCAGCCCCTCTGAACAAATGGGAAAGGCTTAAAACAAATTAAAAATACAGTCTTGACACAACTGCTAAAAATGTTCCTTTAAAGAAAAGCCTTTATGTGAGCAGAACAGCTTCTTAAACTGAGAGAAAGGCAGCACAGAGCCGTATCCTTGTTACCAGCGTAGGCAGATGAGCAAGAGAGGCTGAAATCCAGCCAGGAAGCAGTCGGCTGTTTGAGGGGAATTAAATCTTTCACTTTCTGACCACACAGATTAGACACGAGGAGAAAATGTTTGCTGTCTTCAGTTATCTTGTGGCATTGAAGAGCAACCATCAAAGGGAAACAGCCTGCCTTCTGGGATAATGGTTGGGCAAGCAAGTGGATGCAGCAGATAAAGGAGGATGACGCTTACCCGGAGTGGCCGAGCGGCAAAGAACAAAGCTTAGTGACTTTGGGATCGCCCTCACCTATGGGGAAAAGGAAATGGTAAGGAGGGTGAAAAGCAACGCAAAAAAACACAGGAAATTTGGGTTCCTTGAGTGTATTCTTGCAGCAGTGTACACTGCCTTACATTGCCCACTGAAGTTTTGCTGTTGTGATCAAGTTCTCATTTTGTAGTTTACAGAACAGGCATTTGCAGCTCAACTTTTGCAGTATTTATGTAGGCAAAATTCCCAGTGTTTTAAGGGGATTTTTCCATGGATAGGTATGGACTCTTAGGGCTTACTTTTGACTGAATGAGGACTAGGGAGTCTGCACAATTACCATACCATAAGTATTAATAGATCCTTCCTAATAAGAAAGTTATTTGAATTTAAGATTGTAGCTTAGTTTCTCTAAACTCCACATAATCTATTTACTTACACTAGAGTTTTCCTTCTGGGCTTCCTAATCTCCAGCTGTAAAGATTCAAAATGCTGCACAACATTCAACTTTTCTGTATATTAATGGCAATGGCATTGTAAAAAGGTAATGCCACTGCAAAGCCAGGATTTGATCCTGGGATCACTTCAGTCCACTCCCAACTCTGCCCCATAACTGAAACCTCATTAGTCGCCCCATGGGTCAGCTCCTCTCCTCTTGAAAGATGGATGGGGTTTTGTTTCTTGCCTACCCTCATGTCTGTGTGTGCCAAGGTTTCAGATCAGTAAGTGAGCCCATGAGGATGCTCCTCTGCACGACAGTCTCACTCCATTGAGCTCAGTGCCAAAAGGAAAAGAGTTCAACCCACCCAAGTCACTGGTGTGTGCTGCCACTTCTCAATGCGTGCCAGCTCCTCAGCATCTTTGAACCCCACCCCAGATCCAAATTGACTGGTGACCTTAAACCAGAAAACCAACTAAGCAAAAAAACCAAAGCTTTGAGAGGAAAGCAAAGCTTTGAGAGGTTTTCCTGTCAGTGAGTTGAACAGGAGAAAGGCAGCTCCCACCAGCAGTAGACCTGGCACAAGGGGATGCTGATGCTGGGAGGGGTGGAAGGTGGGATGGATTCAGAGCGCTTGTGAAACAGGACACTGGCTGCCCTAGGGCACTCTGCAACCCAGATAAACCAGCAGCAGACCTATTTCCCAACACCGTCCTGATTCAAGGATGAGGAGATGAGATGAGAGAAGGCTGCAGCCCTCTCCCCCAGGACACCAGCAGGACTAGCTCCACGTAAGCCTCCTCCCTTCCCTTCTGACTCACCTCCAACGCTATGCTCAGCTTTGAGCTCTCTCCTTCCTCAGGCAACTCTGTTCACTGTTCTTCACTCCCCCTTTGCTGACCAGCAGCTCCATATCGCTCAACACGCCCAACTGGCAGTGCCGGCTCGCCCCAGCGCTCCAGGGATACGTGTCCGTACCCACCTGAGCGTGGGATACAGCCTCCCCCTCCCCTGCCATGACTTCTGGAGCTGTATCCCAAGCTCAAGCACCCTGTATCCCTCTTCCTGTGAAGTCTGCAAGTTTTGGGGCAGATGTAGAAGTTGTGGGAAGGTGCTGGGAGACAGTCCAGGGTTCATGAATGTAGAGGGTGCTGCTGTTAGCCCGAGGGAGCAGCACTGCAGCTCAAGGACCAGATATTACGCCTGCTAGGAGTTAAGTAATTTATTTGATGATGAGACAGAAAAAGCCCAAAGAAAAGAATCAGAGCAAGGAAACCCGCCTGGAGGGAAGCCTGGGCTGCTACACGATGATGTTACGAGATTCCCCTTTTTGTTCATCCAGCAGCCCAAGGACCTTGGTGGCTTTTCCAACTCAATCAGGACATAACTGAGTGTGGAGCGGGTGGCGATGTCATGCTCTTTAATGCCAAGCCAGGAAAGGCCCATGCAAGCCAGGGGTTTGTGTGGCAGCCCCAGCAGGCTTTGCAGATTGAAGTTATTTTAGAATAGTTTGGTCTTTCTCTTCTGACGGTTTCTTTTGTAATGTGTGTGCATGAGCAAGCAATTAGCTGCTAGGATGGGAAGATGTTACTGTGAAGGCCCTTTGCTGCATTAAAAGCAAATCTGGTCCAGGTTCACTCATGAACAGGTGAGTGCAAGGAGGTAGAACCACATTTGGTTATTGGAAGAGCTGCTCCTGGCAGTAGATGACACCTACCAGAACAGACACGTCACCAGACATTTGCGATGGAAGGAGGGATACACCTCTGCTCCCCAGAACTGGGAGCAGCCGTGGCTGTGCTCCCTAAGGCTGCACACAGTGAGAAGACCCAAAGCTGTTGTTGGAGCTGACTGTACAACTCAAGTCCAGAAGCAGCCTGGTTTTGTCAAACCCCTGAAGCCAACATGGGTGAGTTATCTTACTGTAAGCATCCAAGACTTAAACACAGTTTATAAGCATGGGCACAATGCCACACTGGGAGGTTATGTGCCATTACGCCTTGCCCGAAAGGCATGCTGGCTTGGGTCTCCACCAACATGGAGATTCCTGTACCAAGTTCAGCTGGTGCAAATCTGCTTCTGAGGGCCTGCCTGGAGCCCTGGCTGGCCAGATACATGGCTCTGCAGGTGATGCTTTGCTTACTTTGAATACTTTTGTATTCATTGTACAAAATTAATAATTTACTGCTAATGGTTGAGGTTTGCAGGGCTTCACCACTTAGTTTAGAAGAGCCAGGAGATGCTGTTTTGCCCAGAAGTTAATTCTGAATTGTTTTTTTGACTTGTTTGTTTGTTGGGTTGTTTGGTTTTTTTTTTACAGCTTTCCCTTTCTGTAACAAATATTGATATTTCTGTACTTTGTTCCAAAGATGATTGGAGAAGGTACAGAACTTTGAAATTTTCTACGGAAGCACAAATCTGAACTTCCAATCATCTATTTTCTTTTGCCTTGCCTACAGGCTTTATGTTTCATTGCATCTCTCCTCATTTTGAAAAGAAAACAAAAACAAGGTTTGGGTTTGAGGAAGTGTAGAAGACAATGCTTAATTACACTTAGTTCTAAAGGATGTCTTAAATTTTTATAGAAAACTTCCAAATTGTAAAACAAAACAAACTCAGATAATGAAATACTCTTTCTGTTCCCTCAGGGTGCCTGAAAACTGTACAACATAAAAATAACCCTGAACAAAAGTTGCTTTAAGCACCTTGTATGCGAGAACTGCAGAAGAAAAGAACTGCTGCAAAGTGGCAGATGGGATTCTTCGATGGTCAGTATGCTTCTTCAAGCTGTCTTAAAAAAAAACAGAAGGAAAAACATCAATTATGTAAGAAATCTCGGCTCTCCTCCCGGTGAGTGACACAGTGGCTCTTCTCCCCGGGCCTTGGCAGCTCAGGCTGCAGCCGGGACACTTCGCGGTTTTAAAACCACTTTGTACCGGAGCCGGCGGGGAGCGGCTGGGGGTGCGGGGCCGCGGCTGCGGCTCCCCCCGCCCGCTCCCTCCAACCACAGTTTCTTGGCCAAAATCTGCGATTCTGGCGTTCCTCGGGAATGAAAGAAAGTGACATGTTGGAAGCGGGAGGCAGAGGGGGGGAGAGAGGAGGAAGGGCTGTCCCTGCTCCTGCAGGGCGGGATCTTTTCTCCTGCTTGATCTATGGAGCCCGCCCCCTTAAATTGGCTCCCGGGAGCGCCCCGTCCACCAGCCCGACGGGGGGAGAGGCGGAAAGCGAGGGAGAGAGAAGGCAGGCGGGCGGGCGGCCGGCTCCCCTGTCCCGGCCCGTCCCGTCGGTCCCGGCCCGTCCGCCCCCGCGCACCATGCGCGGCCCCCGGCTCCCCGCGACTCGCCGGCCCGCCCGCCCCTAACACCGCCCGGCTCCAGCGCCTTCCCCCCGGCAGCGCTCCGGGGGGCGGGGAGGGGGGATAAAGGGGGCGAAAAGAAAAAAAATATATAAATAAAAGAAGGGGAAAAGGAGGAAAAAGGAGGAGGAAAAGAGGAGCCCGAGGAGAGCGCGCAGCACCATGCAGCTGGCGCCGCTGGCGCTGGCACTCACCACGCTCTTCATCGACGGCTTGAGGACAGGAGCCAGGAGGCAGAGACTGCACCCCAGGCAAGGTAAGGGGCTGCTGCGGGAAAAGGGGGAGGAAGCCGGAGGGGTGCGGGGCTGCCGCCCTCCCGGGAGGGTGTGTGGGTGGGTGGGGGGGCTCGGCCTCTCCGCTCAGGGGCATGTGCTTCCCTTCCCTCGCAGCCAAGCTGCTGGAGAAGCTGAGCGAGTACGAGATCGTGACTCCTACCCGAGTGAATGAGTTCGGTGAGCCCTTCCCCACCGATGTCCACTTCAGGCGGCGGCGGCGGAGCACCAGCGCTACCCCCGACGCCTGGACGGCCACGGCCGCTTCCCCCAAGGCGCATTACAGGCTCTCCGCCTTCGGGCAGCAGTTCCTCTTCAACCTGACGGCCAGCTCGGCCTTCATCGCCCCGCTCTTCACCGTCAGCCTCCTGGGCGAGCCTACCGCCGAGCAGCGCCGCCTCTACGCCGAGGCGGCCGAGGCCGACGTGAAGCACTGCTTTTACCGGGGACATGTCAACGCCCGCCCGCGGCACACCGCCGTCATCAGCCTCTGCTCCGGGATGGTGAGACCCGCGACCCGCTCTCAGCTCCGGCCCCGAACCCGCCGGGTGCCCAGCGGCGCCGCGCCGGGGCGGAAGCGAGGAGGAGGAGGAGGGCGGGATGGAGTGATGGGGACGGCCCCTTCCTCCGCCCCCCGCCCGCGGGATGGGGCTGGCGGCCGTGGCTGGTCCCGCCCGGGGGTTTCTCGCACCCACCCGCCCTCCCCGCTTGTCTTATCGCGTCGGGTTCGGGCACCGGGGGTGAACCCCTCCTGCTCCGCGAGTTTTGGGGGGTAAAAACTGTCACCCAGCGGCACCACCGCGGGAATCAGCGGGCGCGGACACCTTCCTGCCCATGGGCTGCCGGTGAGGGCTGCAGAGGGGTGACTGAGGCTCCTCAGAACCCCAGGGCAGGGGTATGGCCCGCTGCTTCCCTGCAGACCCTCCCACCGTCTTGCTGCCCTTCTGTGCTGGGGATACTGGTAAAGTGATGAGCAGGAGCTCCCAGCAGCATTGACCCTTTGGGCTGCCCTGGTGCCTTCCTGCACCCTGGGGTACCTGCCCCAGGTGCTCCATGGGAGGTCTCTGCTGGACTGCATCTGGTCCAGGAGCTCCCATGGATGAGCGGGGTCACCCAGGACAGTGCAGGTGTGGCTGGGCAAGCCTTCTTCCCAGTTACTGGTTGTGCTTCCCAGTTTAGGATGGCTGCAGGATGTTTTTTTTTGCCTCGCATATCTTTTATTTACTCACTAAATCCCTAGATTCATAGTCACGTGCAACTAGGAGTGTTGGTGCCTTCTCACAAGCAGGGATTTTATTGGCTGGCTACCTCCCTCTAGTCCTTACACGTGGGTTTAAAGCCTGTCTCAGGGAGAGCTGCTGAATGAAAACCAGCACAAAGTGATGGAGTTGCACTGAGGCCTCCAGCACACTGCAGCACCATCTCCCCCTGGGCAAGGGTGGCTTGGTAAACATCACTGGCATGGGGATGGGGTCTGGCAGACATCCCCTTCTCATGCTCCCTGCCTATGGATTAGTAATTTGCTTTCCATAAGTTCTAGCAGGATGACTGCAGGCAGCAGTGCAGCCTGGCATGGATGCAAGTGGTGCAATGAGTAGTCCTGCTCCATGGTTTTTCATCTCCTGAAGCTGACTGCCTGTTCCTCTCTGCTCCCTCTCAGCTAGGCACGTTCAAGTCTGATGATGGGGACTATTTCGTAGAACCGCTGCTATCGCTCGAAGAACAGGAGTATGAAGAAGAGCACAATAAACCACATCTAGTCTACCGACACCGGACACCTCCAACCAACTCTTCAAGGGACAGGCAGACTTGTGATACTCCAGGTACTCATTTTGCTACTGCCCTCGATTACTTAGTGCTTATGAAAGGGAACTTTGCAGTAAAAAACCAGTAGGTTTGTGTGGGGCAGAAGGGATGCGGAGTTGAGGGACCCCTCTATAAATGGCACTGCGTGTGGTAGGACCAGGCTCATGGTGGTACTGCTGTCCTGGAGATACGTGGTGTGCCTGTGCTTTCTAGTAATTGGTTGTAAGGAAATTGTGGTCAGAAAAAATGTTACAGTTTCCGTTTCATCCCTGCTGTAAGACTGGCAAGAGATCCTTTGGGCTGTCTTGCCTTAAATACCCCATGAACCTTTGAACTTGCTTTCTGTCCTCTCCTACATGTAATTCCTAACCATCCTAATCTGATTTGCTCTCTATCTGAAATTTTTTTTCTGTCATTTAAATGACATCCTTCTATCTTGGTCTTGCTGTGCTCTTGGTCTTCCCTCCCCAAATCTAGTTGCGAGTTGCAATGTCTTATTTCTTTTTAGTGGAAATGAGAAGGCCTTAACACTAAGCCTGACAGTTCTTCTCTTATTAATCACTTTTCCATGGCTCGTTTTCAAAGGCTTTTTTTGACTCTTGGTCCTTCCTCTACTAGCACCATCTCCCTGACCTCCTCTCTTCCTCTTTCTAGTCTTTACACATATGAAAGAGTACAAGCCTTTTTATCTCCCCTTCACTTTCCTTGGTGAGCAATAGCCTTGCTCCTACTGTCCCTATTATCTGCAGTGGCCTCCTGCTGCTCTCTGCTTCGTTGACTTCCTGATTTTCACAACTAATCCTCTCCTTTGGCAGCAAATACCTAAGTACTCTCTGAAGAAGCTTATTCCTTCAGTCTCCTGTTTCACCTGCTGTTTCGCCTTTCTCCTCTGGCCTTCAGCTAGATCTACAGGAGCTTTAAAGCCTAACCAGAGTAGACCTTGACTGGCTTCCCTTGCGCGGGCTGCAAGCCGCTCGTGCTGCAGAGTAGGTGGAGTTGCTCAGGGAGTAAAGGTACCGCTGGAGGAGAAGTGTGGTGCCAAACTTAGGCTGTATTTAGCACGCGTGACTCGTTTGGCACCCATGGCTGTGGATTGCGGCTGTGCTGTTGAGCTGTCGGTCTGTTCAGCTTGCTCTGATCGCTCTAAGTCAGAAGATGCTCTGGTGCTCTGTGACCACCTAGACCTGATGCTCTAGCAACATGTCTTTCTTCTGGAAGATGTGTGGATACGTGTCCACATGCAAACCTATGTGCTGGGGGACAGTGGTACCTCTCACAAGGTTATCGTTGTTTGTTCTTCCAAGGGTTGCTGCTGGACTATGCCATTCTGGTTTCTCTCTTCCAGCTGTTTCTGCTCCCTTCTTTGAGATCAGATGCAGGAGACTCAGAACAGTTGGAAAGAAACATGGAATCTGGCACATTGCATCAGTAGCCCTTGGAGGAACGGAGCAGCAGATCACAGGACTCATTGAATCAAAGGTAGCTGGGAGGGCTCTGTCATTCACTTGTGGACTTTATTCTGTGCAGTTACAACAGTCTGCTGTGTTTCACTCCACTGTATCATAACTTCCATTTTGAGAATTATTCTTCTGGATCATGATTCACAAGAATAATACTCCATCCATGATATAACCCATGTGGTATATATCTCTTTCTTTTTTCCAGCCTGCTTTGCCTCTTGCTTGTCTTTGTTTCCTTGCTCTTCTCTTCTTCTATGTAATAGAGGAAAGAGGTCTCACCTCTTGAATATAGGCTTAAGGGTTCCAGATAGACATGACAGTCTTACTTGTTCTCCTATCCTCTTCCCCTCCATCTCTCCCTTTTTCTGTCATACAAGTTTTTGAAAGAGAATGCTACTTTGGTCATACAGGTTTGGTGATCAAGTCTTGGTCACTTCATTTAAGGAGGAAGTGCAGGGCAGCTTGGACAGTGCTGAACCTTGGCATTCCCCCCTGGGGTTACATCTGGTGGAGGGAGGGAAGGTATCTCATGTGTCTTTGGAGCAGAGGGGAAAATGAAAAATCTATCAGTGCTTACTGTTTTGGATGGGGCATATCTGTGAAGAATAGTTTCATGAGAGTTTGGGAGTTTTGTTCTAGCTGTAGGGTGTGTGCAAATCCAGCCTTTTGTCCGAAGAACGTGTGAAAAGGTGCGTGTGCATTGCAGCCTTCTGGCAGGGATTGAAATTTGCTGGAAGAGGAAATTCATGCAAAGGAAATCTGAAGTATCCACCCTGCAGTGAGCAAGGGAGTCCACGTTGCCGGGCAGTGGTGCTATTAAGAATGGCTTTCTGATAGTCTTCTTCCTGCAAATGATTAATAAGCAACATAGTGGTGTGCCCTTGCCATGATGATGTAATTATAGACTTCTTGCAGTATCCAGGAAAAGTTTCCCTTGTGAGCTGACTGACAGATTGACTAAAAGCTTTCATTTCCAGCGGTCTCCCTAGTGTTACTTTTAGTTTTCAGCATCCTTAGGTCAGCTTAGAAAAACAAGTATTTGGTTTTGTGAAGTTTTAATTAGCAGTTTCTGATAACAGTTTTAGGTCCTCTGACATATGAGAAATTCTGCAGATGTTCTGAAAAAAGATCTTTCTCCTCTGAACGCTGATGGATATCAAATGCTAACTGTGCTCTGTATATGAACTTTCATAGCAGAACACCAAGGTCTCCTGGTAATGCACTTCAGCCGTCTGGCATGTAGCTCAACTGCTGCAATAAAAACTTTTGACAAAGTTTTCCTTGGGGTACTGGGTTAATGTAGTTTCAGTCATAGGAAATGGTGCAATTTCTCCTCCTTCCCTTCTTTTAGTTCGTACCGTGAATCAATTTGTCATCTGGTCAAGGATCTGGCAGAATAATTAGTTGTGTTTTACTGAATAGCCCTGACGGGATGAAGACTTGGCCAGGCTGATAGCGTGATGTCACTAGGTGCAGCGCCGCTACCACCCATCGCTTCATGATAGCAAGCTCTTCCGATCCAAATTATTAAATATCCGCTTTTTTGAGGTGGAGGAGGAAGAGAAAAGAAATTCTGATCCTAAAAAAAGAAGAAAGGAAGTGGCTCATTGCAAAGCTGGAGAGCAGAGTTTTCCTGCGCCCTGCGGAGGAGTGATCTGACTCTGGTGATAAAAGTCGCGTAGCTGCATCCTGCAGTGACACAGGGAGCTGTGTCCGCCGTGCTGGCTGGCTTCAGGAGGCCAACAGCAGGTCTCGACCCCCCTGTCCAGGCTGACCTCCCACCGGAGCAGACCAGTGGGCCCTGCCCACTGGTTTCCATGTGAAACCCCAAGGGGTTGGTCTTGCAGAGATGTCTAACTCAGGTGCTAACAGGATACTGCCTCTGGTCATCACCTAAATAAACCACTTTGGGCCACCTGTTGCTCTGCATCTGGTGTCCTTTTCTGCTGTCTCTCCTTTCTCTCACACCTTCCCCTTTTTTTGTCATTTATATGTTTATACATATATTTTGGTTGTTGGCTTCTCTGGAGTTCTTCTTTTCTAGTTTTGCTGGGTTTTGTGATGGCTTTAGCCTTTTACTGAATCATACCCAATTATTCTGCCTGTTGGCTACCCCTTGTTCTGAGACAGTTGTGGCCTCTAGCTGCCTGGTGGCACCGAGCCACAATTGCCCTGTGGCCAGGAGTATAAATGCAAGAGTTGGGTGTCCTCATCTCCTCACTTCTGCTGCATGTTCAGCTGTTTATTGCTCTGAATTTTGTAAATTCCTTTCAGCTTTTACTGTGACCTCAGTGCAGGACTCCTGAATGAACTCTTTTGGGCAGCTCCTTCCTTGTTCCCACTGCGTTCGCTTTTCTGGTCTCCTCATCTGTACTTTCCATTTCTTCCCCAGCCTCATTGGTTAAATACCTCCCTGTACTTGCCTCATTTTTCATAATTCTTTTATATTCAAGACCCATCTGTGGCTGAGATGAATAAATCAAGGACGGAATAAGTAGCGAGCTGTCCCTATGACTTGTTGCTGGTCAGCCGTGCCCATCCTGAGGCTGGTGTTAGACATGGGCTCCAGAGCTGCATGGGAAGATCTTGCACAAAGTTCTGGCTCCTTAATGATAGTGCTTAATATCTACCATGGACAAAACTCCTCGTGCAGAAGCAGCAATAACACTCTGGTGGTGCTAAACCAGTAGGAAGATGATTAGAGCTTTTTCTGTTTCTGGAGGAGAGCCAAGGGGCTGTAGCCAGCAAAGAGGCCTTCCAGCAATTCATGCCAAGGTGGTGAGATTTTGGAAGCTGGCTCAGATGTGTGCAGGACAGAGCAGATCTTACCTGCACAGAGCTGGCTGTGCCCCCACCCACTGCCGGTGGAGGTAGGAAAGCCCGGTGACTCAGCTGCTGAGATTGCTTTCCAAAACCACCGAGCATCACTAGCACAGATGGCTGCTGGGCACAGCCTGGAGGCTTAGAACATCCCAGTACCTGCCAGAAACAGACACGAAAGGGTCTCAAGTTTGCAACTGGGTATTTAGTTGCAAGACATTAAAGCAGTTTGACTACTTGGAAGGCAGGACATGCGTGTCCAGGCACAGCAGCTCCAAAAAGGCAAGGCCCATTTACTCATCCAGGTGAGGAGCAGAAAAGAAGCTGTGTGTCCAAGTTGTGTTGAGAAGGTTGCTATAAAAAGTACAAGCAAATCAGTGGCATGAACTAAGTCTTGCCACCAAGCTAGCGTGACACAGGCATAATCAGTAATATGTCACTGATTTTTCAGTTGCACTAATGAGTAATTTGTAATACATCACCCTTTCATAGTAACTTTAACAACCCTTCCCACTGAACATGACACTGGGGAGCCACCGGAGCAGAGGAGTGCTGCCCTGTGTCTTGAGCAAGCAAATGCCTGGTGCTGCCAGCTCAATGACTGCAATCTTGTTTCTGTGTGTTAATTAGCACCAGCCTGCTCAGCCCTTACAGACGGTTGTCATCTCTGCCAATGCCACCCAGCTGCACGGGAAGTCATTGGGGCACCCACAGCACAAGCAGGAGATGGTCCTGCCACCATGTTCCCATGTGTTTGGGAAGGGGTGGCCAGGTTGAGGTTGCCAGGGTGTGGGTTTGTTAATGTGTTATCAGTGTCATGACCAGTGAGGTGACCTGGGGGAGGATGTGTTTGGGGTCTGGCATGATGGCTAAAGCCTGACTTTGTCCCTTTCCTTGTAATGTGGTCTCTTGGTGGTGGAGGTAGATAATGAGCTCTTGTTCCTGCCTGAGCTGTAGTTTGAGGTGTCTACCCAGTGTTAGAATTAGCAATAGTGGGGAATGGGGCCAAACAGACCAGAGATGGAAAATTTCATACTCATTCTACAGACCATTTCTATGTGTTAGGTTCTTGGTTTATGGCAATTTTGAGGCAGAAACTTTGAATGCCTTTTCAACAGGACTTGATGTTTGTACTCTTGTGAGTGGTCTATGGTGAAATCCCAGCTCCTTTGCAGTCAAGCTGTTGGTCTAGAGCCCTTTTGTATTTTTGCTATTTCTTTTGGACTGTTTGTCTTGCTTCCAACTGTGACCTTATTTTGGTTTTCAACTCCTTCATCCAGTGGAATTTCACACTCTAGGTATCTGATTTCTAGGCAGATCTTCAGGCAAATTCTGTACTGCTGGGTCTCATGTATCCGTGGGGTTGCAGAAGATCTGCGGGGAGGTTTTCCTAAGCCTTTGCTTCCAGGTTGAGCAATCCTTGAGCTCTTTCAAAAGTCTGTTTAAGCTGTCAGCTTTGCTTTTGGCCTCAGGGTAAAACACTGACTTAGTTCTTTCCCTCAGAAAAGTTTCTCATCTTAAGGAAGTGAATTGTAATTTATAGTCAGATAGTAATTATTTCAGATTTCCTTCCCTCCCAAAAACACCAAACGAGAGAGTTACATCACAAGTCCCATATGCTAATGTAATTAATTCTATTTCTGGCTTCCTATTGAGGTAATAGTGCAGTAACAGCCAAGTAGTACTTGGTCAGATGGGCCTGGGATGTCAAACACAAGCTTTTCCCATACTGAGTTGGGAAAGGGATCAGGCTGTAATGTATGTGCTATCTTGCTGTGGTTTTGGCAAATTAAACAAAATATTAGACTGACTTCAGTTAAAAAATTTGATCACAGCCAATGATCCCATAGCTGTGGTTTTGTTTGAAAATTTCTGAATGTGAGTTACAAGCAAGGTGCACACAATTTGTTGTTGTTGCTCTTAGTATAGAAAATGCATTAAACATCCATTTGGCAACTCAAATGGTGGAAGACCAAGATTATGACTAACCAAATTACTATTGATTGCTATTGTTTTGCAACTTATGGTAAGTGAACAGAGGTAAATTGTTGTATTTTATAGGAATACAAATGGATGTATGAGGCTGGATGAGGCTTTGAGCAACCTGGTCTAGTGGAAGGTGTCCCTGCTGATGGCAGGGGGGTTGGAACTGGGTGATCTTCAAGGTCCCTTCCAACCCAAACCAGTCTGTGATTCTATGTACTTGCAATTTTGCATCTACTTTTACGTCACCTGTGTGGACATCTGAAGAAGAAGGGCAGGTGGGCAAAGCAGGGAGGTATCACTTTGATACTTTTCATCTGTTTCCCCATGGCATATACTACTGAAAATAAACAGACTGAGTGTTCTGTGACTTCCCACATGCCTGTAGTGTCATTACCAGCATCCCTGTGGCCAATTGCTATGCAAAATTTCTTTCTTTCTAATAAGATAATATTTTTTTCTCATCGATTACTGAGTGTCAGTATAAAGTTGTGGTGATCTCAGTGTTGTTCTTGTTGGCATGGTACTTCATAGCTATCACTAGACATGAGCATGGATAACCTGTTGGCACAGTTGCAATTGTTACATATTGGAAGTTGCATGAAGAGCAAGTAAACAAGCATGGGAGTTTGGGTGCTCAGGTATATTTGCACCAGTTTGACCCACAACCTGGCTCAGATGCATGTCTCCTCATAGGTGAAACACTGGGATGTACTTTAGCGAACTGCCCAGCCCCTTGCAGTGTAAGGGTGGCTTTCAAGGGTATTTTGCCATGGTTTTTTAGTCATTCTGCAGGGCTGATTTGTGTTTCTTCCTGAACCAGTGGATTATGGAAGTGGCTTCAGTGATTTTCAGCACTGTAACTTTCTGTCAGCCATACCTTAAACCAATTTTGTACCAATTTAATGGTGCTTCTATGCCTTGCGGTTGTGAGGTGCAGTTATTTAGTTATTTTGTCTGTAAGATGATCTTGAATCATTTTCTGTCACATACTCAGCTCATGTGTTACTATCTGCTTTCCTAAAGAGGCAATTTATTGTTTTGTTCATTAATCTAGTTTCTGTCTACTGTGCAAAATTGATAGCTTTTATGTACAACTTTCTACCTGAGGCAGAAAAAAATTCTTTAAAACTGGAATGCATTCTCACATGCATCATCAGGAAAGGAAAGGTCCAGAGTTTGTGTGGCCTTTGGTGTTTGTGTGGTGTAAAAACAGAATATTTTTTTACTAAGGGAAGTTGATTGGCACCAACTGCAAGTCTGTGGTTCTCAAGCGTTCTAGTTGAAGCAGCAGGAGGAAAGGCAGGATCACCCCAAAAGACATAGGAGGGTTCAGTGCCACCTTCAGCTTTGGCAGCTCCAAGGCTGGAGTCTCTATAGCCAAAGCCACCACAGGTCTCAGTGGAGGAATGGAGATGGGACTACTGATTTTTGTATTGGTGATGCTTTGTGCCAGACTAAACTGCTCATGGCTCTATGCTTTCTGGCCTTAAGAGTATTTTCATGTGTTACAAACAGAAGTTCTATGCTCTGGGCTTGATGTAGGGAACTGACTTCAGCAGCAGGTACTCCTGGACGTGGACCCTTCTGAGGATCTGAACATTGCTCTAGGTAGATTTCTAGGAAGCCACTTAGCAAAGCATACATGCAAAATTCAAAGTGGAGGAAGGTGAGAAAATTATCAAGCAGATGTGCCTGGGTCACGGGGACTTATGATCTGTTTGTGCAAATGTTTCTCTTAGTAGCAGAGAAAACTTTTTTGTAGAAGCCCAATATTCTTATTCTCCTGGAACAGTTTGGGAGGGAACTCTTTTGAGCCCAGATTGTTTCCTAATTCAAAGGGAAGTATGAACAACACAGGGAAAGTCAAAGTTTCCCTCCTTTGTATTGCTCTAATAGTGGCATCTATGAAAGATCCCATATCTTACTGCATCTTCAATAGTTCCAGCCATGAAAGTTTAATCTATACAGTTTTGTCCAGCTCTTGCCAATGAAGGTTGAAACTCCAGTTGATCTCTTTGTTAAGTGGGTTCAGACTGATTTGCTTTTGAACACTTGCCAGTTTGGAGATGAGATAATTCAAGCAAACTTTCGTTTTCACTCTTAGTGCAGAATATGTTTCTTTTTGGATCCTAGCTGACCTAGATCCTTCATTTCCTCTCTGATGTAGGTCATTGATCTCAATTCTTTTAATAAAGACCATTTTTCCTTTTTAGCCATAGCAGCAGCTCTAATTGCACAGTTAAGGAGCTCTCCAGAGGGAAGGCGGGATTGATCCTGCTCATAGGACCGATCAGCTCAGTGTGGTACAGAGCAAGGCAGTTCCTGCTCCCCCATTATGTTGCCATCCCTGGCTGTTGTCCGAGCAGGGTGAGAAGCTGCTGATGTTCACCTTTGGGTTATACTGGTGACAGCAGCATAGTCACAGTAACAGAGGTGAGAATTTGGCCTCATGCAAGTTAATCTGACGTATATCTGTAGATATATTGAAAGGTAGAGATACAGAGCATATCAATGCAGAATTAAAACAGACCTAGGGCTAGAAAAATCCTTTGGTCCAGCTTAGGACCTGTTTAGGTCCTAAAGAGGAGGCAGTTTCCATCCCATATCCAGGCAAGAAGAGCCTAAAAATATGGTTTGATTTTTAGCTAGTCTGACCTCTGCATGAAGAAAATCCGTTTTGCCTCTTGCCTCTCTTTCCCAAGTGATGGCAGTCACTTCAGTGGCTGATGTTGTACCAGCTTCAGGCAGCAAATTTGGGCCAGCTGACTGTAGTCAGAGCTTGTCCCAGCAGAGTTTGCTGCCATGGCTCTTGCTCGAGTTGAGGGAGGCAGGTCAGATGCCGACTGACTGCCTGGAGGGAGCTCAGCTGCATTTTGAGCTGCTTTATGGAGGTGTGCAATAAATAATTAACTTCCAAACGATAGTTTTATCATCCATGCAGCTGGATGAGAGCAGGTCTAGGAGTGCTATGGGCCAACCACTGAGCAGCAAACTTTGTGTTAAAAATCCTAGATCACGCATTCAGAAAATGTGTGATAGTAAGTTGGTTTGAAAGGACCGTGCCCCTTTTCTAGCAGGGAGAGGTTGTTAATGTTATTAGCTCGAGAAATAGATTATTTTTTTCTCCTCTTGCTCTCCTTATTTCACTACTTTTTTTTTTTTTTTTTTTTTTTTTTTTCCCTGCTGCTATGTGCTCTCATGAACTTGGAGCTGAACTGGAACTGCTTGCATTGTCACATGTCTTATTTAATTGTGCAAATTGCTTTCTATTCCAAGGACAAGTTAATGTAGAAATGGAAAGGATTAGAACTGTTGGGATAAGCGATCACACTTTCTTTTAATTTTTGGTTTTAGCATAACAATAGCTACTATTTCAAAAGCATTCCCTGGCTCTGCCCTGTCACCCTTTCATGAAGCCAAAGTACTCACGTAAGGCCTGAGTCTCCTCTGCCCTCTCCCATGGGATAGATCCAAAGTCCATTAATCAGCAGGAATCATCCATAAATCAGCTCAATGGGCTCTGGGCTGAGGCTTCTCGTGCAAGCAAAAATAAATGGCACCAATGGAAGATGCCATCAAGAAGGAATATCCCTGTCACAGGATTGGGTCTCCTTTTCAAGTACCATATAACAAAGGAGAAACCAAGCAGTAAAAAAATGAACATATATCTCAAAAGACAGTGCACACACCATAGACTGTCTTGGTAAAGCAAGCAGTAAAATGGACATTATTCCAGCAGCCTTTTATCCACCTCTTAACTTTTGAATCAGTGAATAGGCTCACCTAATACTTGAATTATTGATCTGTAGTTTGCATGGTTTTAAAGTGTTTGTCTGCTCATTGGGATTTGGGTTTTTTCTACAGATTAAAGTAAGTGTTTTGTTACTTAAAACCATCCAATTACTGCCATGTGTAAGTAGATGTTTTTCAGGTCATTTGCAAAGATTGAGAGCTTGCCAAGCAAATCATTTTCCTTCCTGATTTCTCTTAATATATTAACACAATAGGAGAAAAAAAAAAGCAAAACCAGGTGGAAAAATATCACACCCTTTTTTTTGGTGGTGTGTATGGCAGTAGGAAGCTGTTGCTGTAAAATTGCATTTTTCTTGTGTGATGTGAGGGATTTTAACTTCTGCCTGATTAAATGCCAGTGTGCTTCACCATTCAGTAACAGCATTTCTGTTGTGGCTGTTGTAAGGGAGCAAGAGAGATATCAACAGCATCAGGCACAGAGAGTACTGGCAGTCCCTATATGCAACTCCCATTAGCGCTGGTGGGGGTTTAGGAGTGGGTTGAGCAGTGCACTGCCATTAGTGTTTAATTTTTTACAGGTGAATGTGCACCATCTCTGAGCCTAGTTATATGCAAGAAAGATGAGTGAAGATAAGAGCTCACTACTATCAAAGTCCAGGAAGTGGCTTTACATGCAATGTGTCCCCACGAGCTTGTACTTGGTTTTATAGTAACTAGTCTGGCAAACGTGCTAGAGGTGACTTGTCCAAATAACGTGCAGTAAGTGTGGGAGTGACTTCATACCTGGGGAAAAAAATACATTGGTTTTTGAAGGGATGATGTGGCTGACTTGATTAGTGTGCTGGACGGGGGAAGTACGCTGATACTGTACTGACACTTAGCAGTGTTAGGTTAATGATTGGACTTGATGATTTTAAGGGGTTTTCCAACCTAAATGATACTATGGTTCTGTGACACTGTGCCAGATCTCCTCAACAGAGAGAAAGGCATTTTTTTCTCTGTGCTAGGCATACCAGCTGTGTTGGGCTCCAGTTCTCCTGTGTGGCTGGGGACAGGTCAGGACTCTCCCGACCAGACCTGGTATTTCATGTGAACCTCTCTGGTTTTTGAGTGGGTTTTTTTTTGAGTGTAGCTGCAGAATTTCAGTAAACATCTCCTGTATAACAGGTGTCTCTTCAAAAAATCCTTTGCATTTCCTTCTTCTTTTGCCACCTAACCTCCCTCTGTGAAGATGGCCGGAGGAGAAGGTGCCTGAGCTCCATGGTCCAGTCTGGGGCTCTGCAGAGCCATGGCCGTGGATGGTGCAGGGCTCTGCCTTCACACCTCAGCCTTGCCTTCAACCTCGCTTGAGCCCTGTTGAGCATCTCTGCATCCTTAACATGTTTTTCCTTGAGCACCTACTTCTTTGGGAAGTTAGTGAAAATGGGAATTTAAGTGACTGAGGGTGGAGGGATGAGGGGAACTGGCTAGAGGGCTGAAGTTAGCTCTTTCTCCTCGGTCTGGTCTTCTTCTCACCTTTAAGTTATTTGTATGCATAGTTGGCTTCCCACACTGACTGGTGCCGAGCGAGTCGGGATAATGTCACAGTTGCCCACGAAGCTGTGCCAGCATGAGAGCACAACCTTGCCAACACAAGGGCATTGATTAGTGCAGAGGAACTGGGGCAATCCAATTATAACCACAAATGCCATTGGCTTTCTCAAATTCTTACTCAAATAACTGCGGACTCACTGCTGTATTAAGGTGGTCTGGATTATATCAAGAAAGGGGAATTCGTAGGTGTTTGGTAGTACAGAGTAAAAAGAATTTAATTCTTAAATGCTCTATTGCTTATTTACATATAGGGCAAAAAAGTAGCATTTCTCAGATGAGTAGAAGCTGGTCAATCCTCTTTGCCTGCTTTGGTATTAAAGAATGTATTTTAGATTTCTTTTTTTGGAAATTATTACCAAATATCCTAGAAGGAAACTGCACAGGAAAAATAGCTAAGAAGTTTCCTATCATTTCAATCTTGTTTGAGCATTGAATATTCCTTTGTTCCCTAATATTATGCTTCCTCTAACCTACTCAGTGGGTCAGATAAGGAAATGTGATATTTTTCACCACCGTGACGAAATTAAACTAAAGCTACAAAGAGCGTGAGGGTTGTAGCCTGAAGTCTCAGATGAGTAGTTCAGATCTGGCTTTATATTAAATGCAGAAGTGAACAGTCTCTCATGGATGAATCACCTTCAATTAGCTACTTCCTATGATGAACTGATTAAAAATTAAGTGGCATCAAATAAGACTGATTTTGCTCTTACATTTAAATAATGCTATAATTACATACTAATCAGATGGTAAATCTTAATTGTACACGTTCCATATGTTTTATTTGCCTGTTCTCCCTCTTCACTTTGTCGTCTTTGTGTCAGCATGGAGTATATTTTCAGGCTGCTTTTATGTTTGGCCTAATTGAATATCAAAAGCAGTATATGTGAAACTTCCTGAATTCTATTCTTTAGCCAGTGGCAGCTGTGCTATTAGATGACCTTTACCATTCCCGTAGCACAGAATAATAAAGGGAGGGGGGGAATTGAAGCCCAGCCATGTTATTGTTAGAGACAGAAATAAATCATATATAATTGCTTCGCTATGAAGGCCAAATCCTGCCGTCCTTCATGCCTGAGTTAGAAATACAGGATTTGGACCTTTGTTTCCTGTGGTTTCCTGGCCACCTTGGACGTGCCCAGAATCCTCACGCTGCCGCTGTGGTGGCTAATTACCATCACCAGGCTCATGTCGCGTTAAACTGAACTGGAGTCTGGGCTCCATCCCTCCTGTGCAGGCAAAGACATGGCTGTGCTGCAGGAAAGCCTCTCCATAAACGCCTGCCTCAGAGTAAAATTACTTCAAAAATTAAGAAAAGCCTTAGATGTTGGATTACACAATGGGCATCCACCTAGTGCTCCTGCTTTGGTAGCTGTTTGGATCAAGCTTGCTAACTCTTGGTTGATGTAAATCAGTATTTTGACATAATGTGGTATTAACTCTGTTCACTCCAGAGCGTACTTCATGGTTTTGTCTGCTTTTTAATCCTAGATCACGAACACAGTCACAAAAAGAACAAGCGGAAACACTGGAGAAGACAGTGGGCAGAAAGCAGCGTATTATCTGACTTGGAGATGTTGAAACACAGCCTGGAAGTGAATTCATTTTCTGCAGATAGCAACAAGACTGGGAATATCAGTGAAAAGAAGAGCCATAGAAGAACAAAGCGGTTTCTCTCCTACCCTCGGTTTGTGGAAGTGATGGTGGTGGCTGACAGCAGGATGGTTGCCTACCATGGAGCTAATCTACAGCACTATGTCTTAACATTGATGTCAATAGTGAGTATTCAACTAGAGTGATTAGATATGCCTGTGGATCATTTTCTAGTGGTTTGGAGTCTCCTTTCTGCTATGTTCTTACTGCAATACTGTCAGTTTTCCTCAGCCAAGTATGGAGATAATGCTGGGATTAGAGTAAAGCTTGGTAAAACTTGGCTGGGAAACATTGGTTGGAGCCTTCTTCTCAAACACATCATGTTCCCTAACCCTGTCCATACCTCTGCCATCCAGCTTTCTGAACCCCAGGCAGCACAAGAAGTGTCACTGCCCCTTTAGTCCACATGCTGTACTCTTTATTTAGGCCCATGTGAATTGAGAAGGTGCTTCGGGGACTGTGCCTTCCACGGGACTGATGCTAGGAGGTCATGCAGTTGCCTGACTTCCCTTGCTGTTGCAAGGAGAAGGAGCCTATGGTCACCTTGATCCTTAGCATTGTGCTAGGGTTGGCTTTCCAGGCTGAGGACAAGCATTTTAGTAGCTGCTGCTATCAGGATGCAGTAGTGCAGTGCCCAAAAAGGCAGCTCTGTAGATGCATGGTGACTGGAAGTGAGTATCCAGTGTCACTGGAGGGATTTTCATCCTATTCGAGGGTAGAAGTGCAGTGAATGTGCCATCTAAAAATGTCCAGGTCAAAATGGACATTGAGAGAATGGACACTGAGAGAATAAGCTGCTTTTGACAGTCTTGGTTGGTGGTCACTGTATCTCAGAGCAGGATGATCTTGTAATTTGGTGAAATGTGTGTTAAAGCAAAAGGAAATATTAGATTCCTGCCATACCAGCAGATTTGTTTCATTCTGAAATTGTGCTTCTGGTGGGAGGTCTCTCCAAGTAGCATCAGAGCACTGAGTAGGGCAGAAGAGCAGCTCAGGAGAAAAAAGGTTGCAGAATGGAAAACGTGTGTTGTCGTAATTTTATTTTTGTACCTACAAAGTTAGCAATAATTCTGAACACTTCTTTTTGAAACAGGTGGCTTCTATCTACAAAGACCCAAGCATTGGAAACTTAATTAATATTGTTATTGTGAAATTGGTCGTGATACATAATGAACAGGTAATGAAAGTGGTTTTCTTCTCCTTCCGTTTGTCACTGGCCTTTGTAGCAAGCCTTGTGATGAGTAATTAAAGCACCTGCTTTGTGTGTGTTGCTCATTAGGATGGTCCTGCAATATCTTACAATGCTCAGACAACATTAAAAAACTTTTGCCAGTGGCAACAATCCCAGAACCACCCTGAAGGAAGTCACCTTCAACATGATACAGCCGTACTTGTTACCAGGTATGGTGAATATCCTCATGAGAACTGTAGCCAGGTGTGTGTAAGAGGCTGTGAGCGTGTGATATATCCAGCTACAGGGAATGTCTGGATTTTGATGTGGGTGTAATGACACTTGCAATTATGAGAGCAGTGTAAGTGTGAGCAGAATTGGGATAATGTGTCCACCATAGCAGTACATGACCTTGAGAGGTTCAGGACTGTCCAAGGTCTGCCTTCAATATAGGATGAAAAACTGACTATGGTGGGGAGTTGGTTCAGACTCTGACTGGATGATGTGGCAAACCAGAATGAGAAGGTCTGGTGGAGGACCAAGAATTGCTTTTGGATGTTGTTATTGCTGTGCTTGTACCTTAACTCACTGATGCATTGAAAATTAATGTGTCAGGTCTGTTCTGCTTTCAGACAGGATATTTGTAGAGCCCACGACAAATGTGATACTCTGGGTAAGGAAAAGCTTTTCTTTGTCTCTTAATAACTTTTTTGTAGTGACAGTGTTTGTTGCCCGTGTTGAACCGTGGGCAACATTTCTTTTTTTATTGTAAACCTCTTTGTTCTCTCCTAGGTCTGGCAGAGCTGGGCACAGTCTGTGACCCATACAGGAGCTGTTCAATTAGTGAAGATAATGGACTGAGCACTGCTTTCACAATAGCACATGAACTTGGCCATGTGTATGTTTTATGTAAATACATTTACGTTTAAATAGCCCAAGATTTATGCTAGCTAGGGCTTGCCAGCCAGGCTAGGACTTGATACCTGCTGAGCCTAATTATTTCAGAGAAGATAAATATACTTGGGTAGAAGATGCACCACCAAGGAAGATGAGGCTGTGGTGTGACTCTGGGAGGTGGTGGGGTGCTCTGAAGCCCATCTGAGAGTAGTAAAAAACAGCAGACCCACATTTTGGGGAGGGTGAGTGACAGAGTACCCCAAGCAGCACCTAAGCGGGTGGAGGAGAGCTAACAACATGTCGCTTGTTACTGCATCTTCTCACATCTACATGCGAATGTCGGCAGGACCTTCCCCAGCAACTGTGGCATCCCAAACGAGCCCCTGGGACTAGCCAGGATTTTGGCTGGGGCTGGGAGGTGCTGGGCACCTTGCAGAGGGCCAGGGTGAGGGGCGGGGGCATGCCTCACCTGGCCTTCAGAACTGAAGTCTTCTCCAAGAGCAGGTCTTCTAGCCTGCCACAGCTCATCTCACCACTACTGAGGACAGTGCAGCGGCTTTGTGGAAAGGGAGGAATTTACCCAGGACGTCTGCCAGGTGATCGAGATGTATAAGTGAGCCTGACCCACCTGCTGACCCATTTCATGAAGGAAACTCTCATGCTGCTGGCCACCCCCAGAAGAGATGCTGTCATTCAAGATGCACCTCCTTCAATGGAAAATTCTTTTAACTGATTTTGACTCTTTTTGAGAGTGGCAATGAGAAAAATTGCCTTAGGTCACATACTCCTTTACCCCCCAGCTACAACTCAGGCAGCTGGTTCAGTCCCAAACCACTTCATGCTTGATTTGCAGTGGAGGTCTGTAGGTGTGGGTTGAATGAGTACCTGGGAACAGATCTTTCATTGTTTTAAACTCCCTTTTTCTGCTCAGAGCTGTCTGAGACCGTCTATTTTTAACCACAGTAGTATTTGTTTAAATGGGATTTCCTGACAAAGTCCTCTACGGTTTGGCGTTCCCCACACCTAAGCTGTGGCTAATTCCTTCGCTAATGCTGCCCCAGAGCTGCTGGAGGGGATGGAGGTGCTCCCAAGCAGGAAAAACCTCTTTCCTCTTTTACAGGGCACCAAGTGAAAAGGTGGGTCACTGGAGTAATCTTCATGGGATATAAACTCCACAGCCTTTGAACGCAGGATCACACCGGGTCATTTCCCCTTCTCCGCTTCCAACGGCAAAGCGCGTTAAGACGTTCTGTCTCCATTGGTGTATTTGCTGCATTCTTCAATTTGTCATGTGCTGCAAACTTCCTGTGGGTTTCTGCTGATATTGATGCTTGATGGCATTTTGTAAACCTACCACATAAAGGATAGAAGCCAAGTCTATCCCTGGTGCAGCCCTATTTAGGCAACATCGTGAAGGATCAGCGTGGCCCAAGGTCTTCAACTGCATTAGAAGATATTTTGCAGACAACATAGAGCGCTGCCAATGCACATGAGGGACTTCGGGCACCAGTGGTTGGTGGGCTCAAGTCATTCATCTCCTTCAGAAACCTGGCTCTTTGGCTCAATTCCAGAGAATTTGCGATTTTTATGAAGGTGGGGCTGGACTCCAGCCTGCCTGCAGGATTGCAACCATCAGCTGAAAAGGAAACTTCAACTGAGATTGCATCTTACTCCAGGCTCCCTCAAGGACTTGTCTGGCTAAATATGTGCAGTAGCAGTGTGGAGAGCTTACCAGGGTGCTGCGTAGCTTTTTGAAGACAAGTGCTAGGAGCCCAATTTGAGCAACGCTCGTTGACACTTGAATATGTGCATATTAATACTTTTATTCTGTAACATCTGCCAGTAGCACATGGAGGGAAAATTCTTGGGTTTGCTTGTATTTAGTTTGCACTGTTGCTTTTGCTATACTAAATACTTGATGTTTGCCACTTAACTGACTCTACTTTTTGCTGTTGTGTTTCTCTTAGATTTAACATGCCACATGATGACAATCATAAGTGCAAAGAAGATGGAGGTAAAAATCAACAGCATGTTATGGCACCAACACTGAACTTCTACACCAATCCCTGGATGTGGTCAAAATGCAGTAGGAAATACATCACTGAATTTCTGGAGTAAGGCCTTGCATATGCATGTGTTAGGCTGTTCTCACACGTGTGTGCATCCTGTGGGGTTCACCAGTTAATCTGAAATCCTGGTGTGCAGCCCTTGGAGGAAATTGGAGGGATTTGTATGTGCATGCATCCTTTACATAGAGCAGGAATGCACCCCTGGAATCCAGTCCCTGCCAGTTCAGCCTCGTGATAAGCTGGCAAGGACCAGCCTCTCTATGGGGAAGAATAAGTCTTCCCCCATGGATATTGCTTTTAAGGAATGTGCGTTCTCCTTGAACCTGAAGAGTGAGTTTTCCAAGCCCTGTGGCCCAGATACAGAGCTGTGTTTTGGGAGGCAGATTGAATCTGCCTTTCTGCTCCACAGGTCAAGATAAAGTCCTGGCACTAGTCCATGGTGGGAACACTGTTCCAGGAGCCTGCGGGTCAGTTTGATGCACAGTGATCACCCATTTTGCCGTGGTGCCTTCCCACATGTTGTAATGGGGAGCAGAACGAGACCCACAATGGTGTCCTGGCAAATCCAAGAGCTTGGTCCCTTGAGTGGTTCCTCTGCTGATCAATGATTTTCTTTCTAAATATATACCAGTGCTTGCTCAGCATCTAAATGCAGGTCATGCATGCTCAGAAATGCTTTTGCCAGGGTAGCTGACAGTCGTTAGCAGAGCACGGGGGCGGTGGTGCTTGAGTCTGCAGTAGCTGCTGTAGTGCTTGTTAAGTATGGCAGATGTGGTGCACGGCTGCCCGAAGGCTGGCTCAGGTCAACACCAATGGGTTCTAGTCTCATCCCCTCCTGTTTAACACCATTTTTCTGCTTTGTGTTGTAGCACTGGTTATGGGGAGTGTTTGCTTGATGAACCTTCATCAAGAACTTACACGTTGCCTCAACAGCTCCCAGGGCTGATTTATGACGTCAACAAACAATGTGAGTTAATTTTTGGACCTGGATCTCAAGTGTGCCCATATATGGTAAGTGAAATTCCACACCTTGGTTTTCTTGGTGTTGCCAGAGCAAAATAAAGCCTCTTGGGTCTGGATGAATGGGAGGCTCATGAGCCATCGAATTATTGGCAAGCTAGTGAGTTAATGATAAATCTTAGGGGGCTAATTTAATAAAGGATAATTTGTCTGGGAAGGCATGTGGTGTGTATTTATTTAATATTTTTTATCTTTTCAATAACTCAAGCAGATGCAGTGTCGACGACTTTGGTGTATCAACATCGATGGCGCGCACAAGGGATGTCGTACCCAACACACACCTTGGGCTGATGGGACAGAATGTGAGCCTGGAAAGGTCTGTGATACCTGGTGGTTCATGCCTTGTATCTGTGTTTCCTAGGGCTCAGGCTAAGTCAGTCAAAATCATCCTATCCCAATGGCCAGTTGCATGGGGTATGGCTGCTGCCTGCAAGGGTGGAAGCCCAAGCAGCTGTATGTGTGTCAAGCCTGATCTGCGTGGATCAGCTCTACCCCAGATAATGTGTTTAAAATTGATTGCTTGGCATACCATTGTTTAAAGCAGGTATTCCTTCTGGAGTGCTTAGCTTCCTTAATTAATACCCTTGAGTGAACTCTTGAGCAAAACTTTTGCAAAGCTTCCCTAGGCTTTTATTAGAAATTTCCTATGTGATGTGAGCAATTAGTAATTTTGTGTAACATAAAGTTGCCAACTGGCCTCTCATCTTGATAACTTCAGAGTAAAATATAGAACTGGTTGACATTTTCTGTATGGAACAGATTTGGCAGCAATTCATAGAAACTTTCAGTTTCCATGTGCAATGTTAGTTTCCAGCTAACATTGTGGTTTCTAGAATAAGTATTCAATTTTTAATCATCCAGATCTGGAGAAAAATAGTTGAGGGGATTTTTCTTTTTCTTCTATTGAGATACTGAAGCTTTTGAAGAAAAATGCTAACTAGTTTTCATCATTTATGACCAAACAAAAATATTCTCCATCTGGGTCTAGTGAAAAAAGTGTGATGTTACTCTACAAGGGTATAGCTTAAAAATATGCTTTTCTGGCTATTAACGAGCAACAGTTAAAGTTTTCTTTAGAAAGAGTCCACATTTTAATTCATAGCCTTTCAAATGTATCTTAATAAAAATAGCTGCATGCTATTTTAGATATAATTTTCCATATAGGCTGTGGATCTCCTTGGTAATTAATCTTCTGTTGCATGTGTCTGAAAAGTCAAATGTTCAATGACGCTTGACTGATTTCCTTCAAGACAATAGGCATAATGTATCAATTTGCCTTCCTTTCTCAGGGAAAAGTGCCATCAGCATGTTTATTGTTGAGAATGTACATTAGAGATGTGGTTGGAAATCCTATTCCTGTGCTACTCCTTGTAGCCCGTGGTGCACAATATTTAATGTTTTTATGTAAACTCGGTGGAGTCTCTGTGACATGACACCTTGTGTCATCAACTTCTCCTTTGGTGAGCTTGGGGTCTGCTCACTGCTGGAAGCTCAGAAATAACAATTTTGTTGAAATTCCAAAAAAACCTACAAAAAACCTGCTGTTACCCTTAGATATGACCAAAGTGATGCACAAACAACTGCAGTGGAGCAGATTAGCACCTCCTTAGATTTAACCCGTGTCATCCAAGAGGCCGTGTCCAGCTGCATGGCTCTTAGTAAAGACCATGGAAGCAAAAACATTTCAGTCCACAAATTTAGACAATTTGACAAGTTTAGACAAATTAGACAAGTGTGACCTGCATTTCTCAGCTGAGAGCAGATGGGCTTTTAAGAAAAGCTAATGCAGTCCACTTGTGTTCAGGCATTTGCATGTATTCTCACAAAAAGGCTTTTCAGAGTAATTCTTGTATCTGTGTGTTGGTCTAATTCAAGCTTAAAGTTTGGATCATCATAAACTCTCTCCTCCTCATTGTTTATTTGGGCTTGTAAAGTGCTGAGGTGCGAGTCTGGAGTGCTTTTCCTTGGAATAAATCACTATTTTGGTACTCTGCCGTGGCCAGGAGCCCCATCAGACTGCTGCTTGCTGACTAAAGCCTTGCCTCAAGTCTGCATGTTTAAAGCCCATGATATATGGGTTGGCAGAAGGAGAAAATACCATGCCATTTTTATGGAGATATCTTTGGAAATGAAGGAGCCTGAATAGCTAAGAAAAATCTAGTTAAACTACTGGGATGTAGATTTAACCGGGCTCTAAATTTATTCTTAAATCAAGGACACTAAAACAACAAGAAAGTATTAGTTTATGCATATTTTGCCTGTGAGGACACTGAATTTGATATCTTTAAATCAAGTAACGAGCCCAGCTCAGAGTTTGGCCTTTGCTGGGTGAGCACCAGTCGTGATGGTTTACAGTGTTTCACAGCACCGGCGCATTGTCGGGTGGGAATAAATCACCCAAAGAAAATAAAGAGGGTCGTAAACTTGGGCCTCTATCTCTTGTGGTTTTCAGGGTTGTTTAAAGAATGGTAAAAGAAGAGTAGACGAATAGCAATGATTTCTGTCTCCTGCCGTATGGCAGCAGGTAGCGTCTCTGTTATGCATGCATGAAGCTTCACAGCACTTGTCTGCCCCCTGCTAATCTATTCAGCCAAAGTCAGCCTAAGGATGGGAGCTGGATTTGGTGAATTAGCTGGGACTCTACTGGCAAGACAAAGGAAAGGAAAGTCTGTTGTAGTGTCTCCTGTCCCTGCCATTGCTGTCCTGCTCAACTGTGTGTCTAAGTTATTTTGAGCTTCCTCCAGACAAAAACTCTTTTATTCTCTTCATTCTCTGATCTGTAAGCTCATAGGAAAGAGATCCTTGGCAGGCTTTTTAGTTTTTCTGTTGTGACTCAAGATAGAAATTATTTTTAAAATACAAAAGGCATGAAGGTTGCACAGCCAGACTATTCACAGTGTGGTTCCAAGACACACCATTGCGTTTCCATAAGATATTCTTGCTGTTTATTTAAAACAGCAGCTCTTTCCCCCCTCCCCCCTGTTTTGATTTACCATCAACTCCAAGCCCCCAATTTTTAATAAAATCAAGGGATGTAGGTGATTTCCTGGTTAATTCTCAACCATTGGATGGGAGACATATAGGTCATGTCACGGTCTGTTAGCTGTGTACATTCACTAGTTAGCTATTCAGTCGTCTTCTCTGGGTCAGTGGTGCCAAGCATGACTGTGGTTATATATTTAGCTGTGAGCATCAACATTGCTGTGAGAAATCCTCCACTGGGACAGCACTGTTGGATTGGTGTCATGTATTTTTTGATGATATCTGTTGGACCTCTTTGTCCCTGTATGGGACTGGCATAGGGGTGCCCATCTTGCAGTTTATCAACCCTCTAAATGCCAGGAGGAGTTGTGTGTTGTAAGGGTTTGTCCTGCAGCAAAGAAACAGGCATTTCAGCTTATTTTATTCTTGTCCTTTACTGTAGCAGATATTTTTCAGCCAGTTTCTATCTGGGGAATCAAATCTTCAGATGAAAGCAAATCAAGGGCACATTGCAGCCTAGAGACCATGCTCATCTCTGAGCAAACACCACATTTAGGGCCCAAGCTATGAGTTATTCAGATGTCCTGCAAACCATGCCCATAGGCAAACACACTTGAGATCAGCTTTCTTCATCAGCAAACCAGTGTGACAAGCTGGCCTTCATGGGCAGAAGGTGTTAAATGTGCTGCAGAGGCAGTGTCCTGTGTGCTGGGGGCACAGCCCCTATGATAGCTTGGTTTTGCTCTGGTTTCCTAAATAGCTTTCCCTAAGGTGGGTCATAAGGATGTCTAAAAAAGGGGGTGAGCTCATGGTGTGTCTTATACAACCTTGTTCCACTATTAGTGAAAGGGCTGGAAAAACACAACACATCGGTAAATGGAATCCTGTTGCCATAAAGACCATCAGGTGTTTCCCTGTCCGAACAGCATCTGATGCAGAGAAATATTGCAAGGAAATATTTTAGTGATGCACTACGTGTTTTCTTCTTTAAGTCTTTAACCTCTTCTAATTTGGGAGCAATCAGTAATGTTTGGGCTTTCTATAATTGCAAAGATTTAGGCATCCACCAGCAAATGAGCATGTCTCTGGCTTTCAATCTGCTTTAGCAAGCGCTGTTTAGTGAGAAGGAAGCCCTGCTCTCATGAATCTTGGGGACACTTTTTCATCTACTCTAGTTGGGCTGAAAGGTGACTGTCTCCTAGATCTCATCTCTCTGGAAGCCTGTGTAGTGGAACTAGCTCACATACCCCAAAGGGATGCAATTTATACCATAAAAAAGGAGGATGGGGGCTTGCCAAGATAATTTAAACCATTTTTACAAACAAAAGAAAAACAAGAGTTATAGCTGGAAAACAAAAGTGTAGGCCAGGCCTTGGCAAGTCCCATGTTATGGCTGAGTGAAAAGAAAAAATACTCTGGATTGAAGAATTAATTTTTGTATGTTATTTACCCTTTGGTTTTGGAAGTTTCCTTTCCCTCTTCTGTTCTGGGGCTTTGTACAGCTGTGGGGAGGTTTGAGTTTTCCCTGTTGTTTTCCCTGCTGCCTGTCTCCTCCCCTGACATGGTGTGGTTCCTGCTGCTCTCCAGGAAATCAGATAAGCCGCTTTTTGAAAAGCCAGTGCCGCGAGCGTTGCCGTGCTGTTCAGCACCAGTAAACAGGGAATATTTGGTGGTTGCTGTTGTCCTCAGTCTTCCCATAAATCACTTCTGTGGACTCTACAGCTTGCCTTCACGTCTTCATTTAAGGGTGTGGAGAGAGAAAAATATGGGGGTGACAGACAAAAAGCAAAGAAGTTAAATTGTATTTGATTGCAAAATCTTTGCTGTGTTTTGTGAGTGGTTGAGAAATAAGTAAGCATGAGTGTTGGCATCCAGGCTGGTCACTGGTGGTCGGCTTGTAATGCAAAAGCAATGCAAACCCACCTTTCCCCTCTCTTTCCACATGCAGCACTGCCGGTTTGGGATGTGCGTGCCCAAGGAGCGAGAGACACCGGTGATAGACGGAGCGTGGGGGACATGGAGCCCTTTCGGGACCTGCTCGAGAACCTGTGGTGGTGGCATCAAGACGGCGATACGGGAGTGCAACAGGCCCGAGTAAGTGCACGGAGGGGAAGCACCGGTGGGTGAAATGGGGACAAGCAGCTGGGCTGCCCAAGTGGGCTGAAATCACCTTTGGATGTTCCACAGCCCATATGTGACCCTGGAACTGGTGGCTTTGCCCCTGGGACTGGTGGCTTTGCCTGGCATGGGTGAAGCAGCACAGGAACCCAGGAGGAGCCAGTTGTGAGTTTGGTTTGTGGGTAAAATGCACTAAAAAGGGATCCCCTCAATGGAGAGAGAGGGGAGCAGCTGCAATATCTGCCTGGGTTTATTGACTCCTCTTTTCCTAGGGAGACATGGCTGGGCTCTCACTTCCAAAGCTATTTCTCTTCCTACAAAGTTCTGGATCAGAAAGGAAGGAGTAGAGGAGCCATGTTTTTATCCATTTTTCACCATTTTACCCCAGCTTTGGCTGCTTTTGCAGCTATTCCTACAAGTCACATCCTTTACACAGTTTTCTACCATTTTACTCCTGCTTTGGCTGGTTTTGCATCTGATCCTTTGTACAGTTACATGTCAGCTAGTGCAAACTAGCCAAACCTCAGCAGAAATCTGTGCCTCATTAAAAAGCAGCACTCAAAAATGTTTGCTGTCAGCCTGGAATGCAAAATCCTGCAGCTTTTGAAATGGTAGGCAATTTTGCCATGGGCTTCAAGGAGAGAAAGATGTGGCCAGTGAATTATTAGTAATAGATTGAGCAACTGGTATGAAAACAGCCTGTTTACATAAATTGTGAACTGTGCTGACTTCTGTTTAACTGCCTCCTTTCAGCCCACGAGAGCAAGAAGGGGTGGGCAGGATGCTTTCCAGGCTCTCATTTGGGACCAAGACACAGAGAAGAGGGGGTCTGCAGAGCTTGTGGGAGCAAGGGGTCTTGAAAAGACTGAGCAGGCTTGTTCTACTTTCTCATCATTGGTGTTGGACAGCTTATTGCCAAGGAAATTGCCATTAGTGATGCACAAGTGACAGTTCTGTCACTGCTGGTGGGAGAAGGGTGAGCTTGTACCTGCAGCACTGGTGGTGAAGTGACAGGAGAGGCTGGCTCAGCACAGCTGGGCAAGTGTTGAAAGAGAAGAGAAGAGTTGAGGCTAAGGGAGTTGGACACCAGCACGTTAATTAAAATGATGCTGAGAAACACTAGCACAAAGGAATTCTCGTCTTATGTGCTGAGTCAGCACATGCCATATGGTCTTCCAGTAGCCATGGAGATGCAAAAATAAAATATCTTTCCACACACAAAAATAGCTATGCTGCTGAACCTTTGGATGCTGTCAGTGAGAAGTGTTCCTGTCTTCTGGAAAGGCATCTGTTTGGACTGATAGCTTTTTGTGGTAGAAAATCTCCTTTATCCTAAAGGCTAGTCAAGGGATTTTAAATTCCATCTTCTGTTATAGCTTGTGGTTTGTATCTTGGTGTTCCCTGGGGCGTATTGCTTTGGCTGGGATTTGCAATATGCTAGGCACCAAGCTGCCTGTGAAATCCCCTGCGTTTGTCATTAAGAGTGGTTATTTTCCAGGCCCCTTTTCAAGGGCTGTGTAGCTGGCACTGACCTCTTCTACAGCCCCTCGTGAAGTCTCCACAGGGAGTCATCTCTCCTAGCACCATCCACCAACTCTGCTGTTTTGCTCCCTTAATTTGACATCGTAGCCTAGGCTCCCACTGCCTGTGTCCCCGTTATTGTGGGGCTGCTGAGGCCATGCAAGCGGGTGAGATACTGCTGGGTGCTCTCCTGCCTCTCCTGCTTTTCAAAGTACTTCAAAAATATACAGAATAGGTGTAGTCTCTGTTTCTTCTGTGTTGTAGAAGGCAGCAAAACCAACTCAAATGCCTTGAGTAACATCTGAAATAGTTGTTATTAAGTCTTTGATATATAAAGATGGTTTAGCTTGTTTAAGATTTTTTTTATGTGTGTGCATAAAGAACTGGGGCAGTATCTTGCATGCCAATAAAATATTGTGTTAAACATGGCATTGAAAATGAACCTCCCCACACCACAACACAGAAAATAAGGCTGCAGTTCCTGCCTATGTTTGTAATGTGCTCTGACACCTATGGAGACAAGTATTCTGCAGGGCTGCAGGAAGCTGTAAGCCTCTGAAACGGCAGCAGACTGTGTTTTGACATACACTGAAGGAATGCATTAGCTAACCAGACCAGACCCTTCCCACTAAGATTGCCCACTTGGGAATTTGAGGCTGGCTGGTACAGACAAAGCCCATGGCTTCAGCATGTCACGTAGGGGGTCTGTGGTGTAAGCCCTGCTTTTCAAAGCAAGGCATAGCTGCAGAATTATGGGGAAATGGCATATTTCATAAGATGTCAATACCAGGAGCCCTGTTTTCAGGAATGGCTTTCTGGATGGAGGAGTGTTATCTCTGGACGTGAGTCTGATCGTGTCTGCGTTTTAGTCCATCACAAAAACATCCACCTGTGCTGAAAGCTGTCTCAGCTTGACACGTAAACACGCCTGTTCATAACTGTGCTGGTCACTGCCAGGATGTGTAACCAATTCCTGGTCCCAGGGCTTCCTGGGATGCTGTGAAGGAGATCTCAAACTGATCTGTGCATGCTAGAGCTTCACAGATTTTCTGCAGTGACTGCATGAACACGTAGGCAGATGTGCAGATAAACACACGTACCCCACAGTTGATCCTTTCGTTGTGGGGGCCTGAGTGCCACGAGACACGGCAGCATGGGGCTGAGCACACACAAAGCACCCCCAAAACAGGGATTCTCTGTGAAGTGCCTCTTCCAGGTGCTCCGGGACCACTGAAGGGTGGTGCCTTAAGATCTGCGAGTGGAAGCCTTCAAGGTTACTCATTGTAGATGAGGCATTAAGCATTGTATATTTCAGACCTGTTGGGGTGGGAGTGGGGATCAGATTCTGCTGTTCCCCAGTCCTGTCTGCTGTGTCCTGAGCTGGGAGGAATGTGGTGAAGCTGGGGTGTGCAGGAGCTTGTAAGGGGAGTTATGGTAGATTGAAAGTAGGTCCAGACCAGCCATCAATTGATCAAATAGATGACTTGGAGAGAAGGGAAATCGAGAGAGAACAAGGAGGTTGCTGTGCATGCACTGCATTCTCTTATGTCTCTGCAGTACATCATTGATGATCATCCATAAAAATATTACATAGTGTGAAGTGTCCCATATTTCTTCATGACACTGAAAATCGATGTTGTATGAGGCTAACTTATTTCTCAGGGTCAGCTCTTTCTGTTTACTCAGACTCTGTGAAAAGCAATGCTGGTTTAAAAACACCCTCAAACTGTCAGGGTGGTTTGGGGCTGTTCTGAAATGTCAGAAGTGTGAGTGTCCTTCAGCCCCAAATGCTGGCTGTACGGAGATTTACTGCCACAGTTACGAAGCCAACAGTTTGCAACATGATGGCAAGTTTTAGCATCCTTCAGGTTATTGTGTGTCCATGTGTTCAATGTTATCTCAATCTCATGGGTCACATCTAGAGAAAAGGAAACTATACAGTAGCTTGAGATCTTTGGATTTTGTTAGCATACCCTTAAAAAAAACCAAAAGGCTCTTGGATGTTCTTCTTAACTAACTTAATATTTAAAAGTCTTATTTTAATCAAATTGATTTATATTGGAAGCAATGTGGTTACCATAAAAATGTTGTAATTGCAGTTTTTTTGAAGAAATGCCCTAGCAGAGATTTGCATAATTTAGAGCGTTTGTGGAATTGCAACAGTCCTGCTGCGGTGTAAATGCTTTCGAAATGTCAGTGGTGAATCCTGTTAACTCCCCCATGAATGACTGGGGCTCACCGAGCTCTGGAGTGTGCTGCTGCCACAGTTGAGAAGTTTTCCCATGTGCTTTGTATATTGAGATATCCCTTTGTAGCTGGAGGTGGACAATGTGCCTGTGTGGGAAGAGTCTGTGGGATGGGCTCCAGCGGTGGGAAACATGCAGGAATGGCCGTTGTCCTCAGGGGCTGCTGTGCTGGGTTAGCTCTGGAGTGGTCCCAAGTGTAATCAGTTACATTAACCCAAGTTGTTTGTCATACCAAGGTGGAGAATAGACTGAATGGGTAGAAACTGGGTTTAAATTTGCTCCACTAGAAACTAGTGTGAAACCAGTCTGTAAACTGAGATCTGCACCAGGCGCTGCATGGTTGGTTGGGCTTTTTAACACTGTTCCTTGCCTAACTGCAAGCACCCGGAACCTTTGCGAGGGACACACATTTAGTTTCCAGATGACAGGTGAGAACTGCCCTTGGAGCAGGTAGAGCTGATGTCACCAGCTATTGCTCCAGGTTGTGCCTAAGGGCAAATTATACTCCTTGGCATTTAGGATAGGACTTGAGGAGTCTACACCACAGCAGTGTGAACCTCAGTGAGGAGAGGATGCTGGCAGGAGAAATCCCACGTGTGTAGCTGGTGATGCTCTGCATCTCACCCATGGCTGCTGGAGGAGGTAACTCCTTCTGCCAAACCTGTGATCATCCCTAGCGTGGTGCTGGTGGGGTGTGGGAAGTCTGCTTGCCCTTCCCTACTTCGCAGGTAGTCTTCAGGCAAGTGCAAGCTGCTCTGTGTGCCTCTGTCTCCCCATTTGTTTCACAGGAACTCTGCTACTTGAGTCACAAATAGTTTTAAAATGTTAGAGTGAAGAATTGTTGTTTGTGGGGGAACAAGCTCTGCTGGGTGGGTGTTTGATGTGCCTGTACTTCAAGAGATGCTAAAAAATTGTGTTCTGCTGTAGGAGCTTGTTGACTTAGTCTGTAGAGACCCTCGTGTATGTGCGAGGGGTTTCTGTCTGTGTTATGAGATGCCAATTGCATCCCGTGTGGAGAGCTTGCGGTGGGCATCTCTGTGCTAAGGGCAGGGGTGGTTCCCATTTATCACTTGTTGTTTTGCCTCTTGGAGGGTCTCTGAGTGTGCAAACTGGCTTCCTTCCCAAGGAGGCTCAGTTAGAAGATGTGCTCTGCCAGCATTGGGTAGAAGATGTAGGTTTAGTGGTTATTTTGCCTCAGAGGCTGGAGCTGCGCACAGAGGTCATCTTGAGCTTCAAGGGCCACTCTCTGCCTCTATACACGTGCCCTGGCACAAGGCAGTCAGGGCACAGTTACTCTGGCTGCTCAGGATGCTCTTGCCCTCCACTGACTCCTCCGAACTGGTCTGTTAAAGGGATTAGCCAGGGCTCACCAGAGCCAGTGGGGGCTGTGTCATGCTGATGGCTGACATGCATGTTAACTTCACCTCCCCTCAGTGCAGGTCCCAGTTGGTATAATTTGTCTTTTTTGGATAATTGCAACTTTGCCCAACTTGACCCTGCCAACATTTCATCCAGATTGCAATGTCTTTCCTTCTGTATCATCAGGGAAAGACAAAGCTGCTTGGGTGCTACTGCAGTTTTTATTATGTGTATTAATGGTGGTAGCTTGTAGAAGCCTCCACCATGCCCTCCCAATGTCAGTTATAGTTTCAGGAAAGAGCATGATGGGGTTTCTTTGGAATATTTAAAGCATGACACATCCTTTTCTGTTTTATTATTACAATTCATTATATACATAGACAGCTGCACGTAGCTGGGCATATGAAATCTTACCCAAGTTCCTAGAAGTGTCCTTTGAACAGACAGTAAATAGGATAGCTTGTATCCCAAGGGCACTTGCCTCACAGCATTACCACAGGAGAAAATAAGTCCTCACCAGAAAAGTGCCTTCTGCTGGGCTCCTCCGATGCCGTCCATGTGCAGCTAGCTCCTGGACCACTGCTGGCAGCAGCTGGAGTGGAAGAGGCTTTTTCAGTCCCCAAAGTGAGCTGTTATCTGGCAAAGGCTCTGTCTGCATACAAGGACAAAAATAGCTTTATGACTACAGCACTGAATCTGGGATTCAAAATGAGAATTTCTCCTAGGCTTATCCGCTGGTGTTTGTGTGGCTTGGGTGATATCGCTCTCCCCAGTTTATACCAGAGTCATCTTACTATAAAATAGAAGTAAAGCATTTATTGGCCATGACTGGTGCTTTCTGGAATATGTGGAGATAAAGTTGTTTTAAAGTTTCTAGTGTTACTATTTCTACCATTTTGAGCTAGAAGTCCTAAAGGTCTAAGTGCTGCCTGGCCTTTCAGCCTCCACAGGGAAGCCCTTTCTCCTTTCTGCCATGATGCTTAGTGATTTGCAACCCAGTAGATCAAATGCAAACTCTCAGCCACCAAATCCATAAAATTGATGGGATTGTGGAGAGATGGTCCCATATGGGATCCCTCAGTGTGAAATTAAATCCCTAGTCAGGGAGGAAGATGTTGCTTTTCCTCTCTGGCTTCTCTCACTACTGCTTCATTCATCAGAGAGCAAATATTCCCTTTTTTTATCCCTTTTTAGCATCACATACACAGTCTTTTTCATTAGACATCTGCATAATCTTTCCTGCTAGTCAGTGTGGGATGTTAATTGAAGACATGCATAGATGGAGATGGAGTCATCAAAATGGTGTGGCACATACTGATGGTGCTGAACAGGTTGCAGAACTGCAATTGCATCTCATTTCCAGCCTGATCCCAGCTGGCTCCCCTTTCTTGTTTCTGCAGACCTAAAAACGGTGGGAAATACTGCGTGGGTCGTCGCATGAAGTTTAAATCCTGCAACACTGAGCCATGCTCCAAGCTGAAGAAGGATTTCCGGGATGAGCAGTGTGCTGACTTCGATGGGAAGCACTTCAACATCAACGGGCTGCCCACAAATGTGCGCTGGGTTCCCAAATACAGCGGCAGTAAGTGGCGGGGGGGATGCAGATCCTGCCTCCTGCATCACCACAGCAGGGTGATGGCATTCAGATAACTTGCTTCTGATTTTCCTCCCTCCTATCCCCAGTCCTGATGAAGGATCGGTGCAAGTTGTTCTGCCGAGTGGCGGGGAATACGGCGTATTACCAGCTGCGGGATCGCGTCATCGATGGGACGCCCTGCGGTCCCGACACGAATGACATCTGTGTGCAGGGCCTTTGCCGGGTAACTATTTTCCCTTCTCTTTGTTTTCACTTCTGTACCTTGTTCCACCCAGTTGTTGATACGCCCCCTTCGCTCCGGGGCTGCCAGCAGCGTCCGCAAGCTCCGTCAGCCCCGGCTGGTCTGAAGCTTGTAGCAACCTCCAGAATTGCAGAAGAGCTGTGCGTGGAGGATGTCTGCACATCTGCCCCAAGTTACTGAGGGCTGTGGAGGTCCAAGCCTGAATCCAAATGATGCTTCTTCCTGTGCTCTGCCCCAGTTCTTCCCGGTCACACAATAGAACACAGTTATTTTTCACACTCTTCTCTATAAGAACAGAGATGCAAGAAGGGTTCCCTAGCGAAGGCATCGCTTGGTGCAAATGGGCAGTTCTGATTCTTGCTTTGTAAAAAAGCCTTTTGTTTAAAAATGCTGTGGGATGGCCACACTGTAAATCAGCAGAAAAATGTGGGGAAGCAAAACAATTTGTCTCATGGCAGCCTTTTGCATACAAAGCTTTTGTGTGCCTTAATTGGGAGGTTTGTAAATGCTGTTCTAGTCTGTATTTGCTCAATCTAGTTTTTTTCAATTTCTCTCTCACAGCAAGCTGGATGCGATCATGTGCTGAATTCAAAAGCAAGAAGAGATAAATGTGGTGTTTGTGGTGGGGATAATTCTTCATGCAAAACTGTTGCGGGCACATTTAACACGGTGCATTATGGTAAGAATCTGTTACTAAAAACTTTATAGTGAAAAATGCGAGTCTATAAAAGCCATTGCCACACTTAATCTACAAAAACACCGATGTAAAACGCAAAATCCTTCCAGCTATCGCGTATTCCATTTTGTAACTATTTATGCTATCCCTAAATGAAAAGTATCAGCTTGTGTAATGTGAGATAATTTTCCTCATTTCCCTTTCCTTCGAAAAAGCAAATGAAATATCTGTGTAATAGCCTTGACTTTCTGTTACATCTTTTCCAGGCTATAACGTTGTGGTCCGCATCCCAGCTGGTGCAACTAATATAGATGTGCGTCAGCACAGTTACTCAGGGAAACCAGAGGATGACAACTACCTGGGTGAGTTGCAATTCTTGTTTCAGTCCAGAACTCTGCTTTATTGTCTTGTTGTGGTGATTTATCCACTGGCTGCTCTCTGCTAGGGAGGATGAAGAATTTTTTTAAGGGAGATGTTTTCTTTTCGAGAATTTAGCTCCTACATCTACCAAACATTCAGCCTTATTTTGCTTTTTTCATGCCATCCTTGATGAAAAGTTTGGAAGGCTGTTGGATGATAAGAAATATCCCCTTAGAGTATCTTTGGGGCTGGGTACTGAGTTCAGGCTGTGGGTGGGAGCTAAGGCGCTAAGCTCGGAACCCAACAAGTTCTGCTGGAGTCTCCTCATCACAACTAAACACATCTCTGCTGTCGCCTTGCCTTGGCTGGAGAGTAAATGTGCCATACCCTGAAAGATATGTGTACAAACAAATCCAAAGATAAACCATTTTCTGTTCCTCTGAGAATAATAATTCTGACTTCACTTAGAGCCCTTCTTGTCCCTGCCTGACAGTGATATGTAACTGTAATGAAATACCCGGCACCAAAGATGTTGGTTTGATTTAAACCTAACAATAGCTCGGCCTTTGCCTGTTGGACATTCATAGTCACTGTTTTCTCTAATCTGTGGATACATATGTAGAGACAGATGAAAATGCTTGTGGTGCTGTGTTAGACCAACCAGCTACACACATGTCTGCTTTTAACATGGCCACGTGTCTTTTTTTTAACCATGCTGATCAGTGATTCACCCCATAGCAAGTTCTGTTCCGGTTCAATAGTGGACATAACACAACTGCACACTGCGACTCATGTTGCACCTGCCACTTGAAGGCTGGTTTTGCCATTAAGCCCTGTTTGTGTCCCTCAGAGTCTGTTCAGGCTGCTGATGGAGCAAGGGGTCCCTGTCCCAGGGAGATGGCTGCTCTCTTCGCTCTGTTTCTTCTTCTCTTCTGCCCACCCCATGCCTGGCACCACCAGCTGCTCTCTGGTAGCACAGGGTCTTGTATTTACATCCCTGAGCAGGGCACTTAGTTTCATCTCACAAAAACCCTGTGTTGCTGAGCATTTTGGCAGCAATGTGGGGCTCAGCCTAAACGCTCACTGTAACTGGATACATTAAAAACAGGATGAGGCTGGTGGTTCCTAGCCGGTTGAAAGTAGAGGAACTCACTTGAGAAACAAATGGAGGAGACTATTGTGCACCAAAGGGAAACAGGGCTGACAGCTTTGGCTGTTGCTCTGAAATGCCATCTATGTGGCTGGACCCTGCACTCAGGCAAAAAGCTGAGCGGGTCCTCCCTGTCCTCATTCCCAGAGTGGGGTCACGCAAGGCTGGCTGTCCCTGCACGCACGCGGCCGTTCACTTACAGCCGCCTTGCATCGCTTCTGCACGTTCACAGCGATGAAACGAGATGGTGCAGCACAAATGCACATTAATACCAAGAAAACCTTACTGAGATGTGATGGTTTTCCATCCTGGGGGAGAGAGAGATATGTTTCATTATTCATCTTTTCTGGAAAAACAATCCCCCTTGCGTTGTGCCTATTCAAACTGGTTCACCCCAGAAGGAGCCCCAAAGAACTTCTCAGCTCTTCTTGGAGGGCCTTTAATCTTCTTGAGAAGCAATGAAGTCAAATCTTCTTTAATGTTGCTTTAATATTGCTGGGAAAGCATCTCTTCACATTAGGCCTGACTAGAAGCAAATGCGAAGTGTGCATGTGTCCGCTTATTTTGCAGCTCACTGAGTGTGAAATCTTGGGCCCTCAGCACTGTGAACCTTGTAGTTGCTTAACAATTTAGGAGGAATTTGATATTGTCATCAAGTCCAAGACGTGTACCTACTGTTGTAGGAGATACAGTAAACGGGAAGGAATCCTTTAATGAGTTTTAGTACTGCTTAATGACATTAAAGCCTCCAAAGTGTGGAATTTGGTTGAGTATAGCGTCTGCTTTGTGAGTTTTCCTCCATCTATGTCTCTTTGCTACCAAGCAGTGTTTTGCTTCATTATCTCTCTTCATTCAGTGTAAAAACTTTCCCTTTGGTGTTTTGGTGTTAAGTTTAGATTTTTCAGTACAGAGGCTTTGTAGTAATGTAGCTGTGATGGGTGAAATGGTGGGGAAACTAACTTAGGAAATTAGCTACATAATCGCATTAGTGTGAAGTTGTGCAGCAGACTGCTGTTTTCAGGAAACTGTTCCTTTTATAAAGCATTTAGGCTTTAAGCCTTCAGTGCTTTCACATACCTTAAGATTTGGAGTAATAAAAAGTACAGGGGGAGGAGGGAGAGGGAGAGAGGGGGGGAGATACAGCCCAAATTCCCTGTAATTTTCTACTAGAAAATGGTGTTTGGGCAATTAAGGTAGGTATATTTACCCTAAGAACACACCTGGAAACAACAGGGAAGCCACTCCATCTGCAGAGCTAACAAAAAGATTTGGGCAGGATTATTTCTGTGGTATAGGAGGGGATACAGACTGTGTGTGCTGTGTACAGCAGCTGGCCTGGCATGCCTTTTGAGTGTCTCTCTGCCCTGGGTTATGGGTGAACTATTTAGCAACAACTTCAGGCATTCAGCCTTCGTTTTAATGAGGCTCTCCAGCAGCAAAAGGAGAAGGCACAGTGTCTGTAAGAGCTCTGCTGCTCTCTTTACATCCTTTCTGTTTGAGAGTGCCAGCGGGCTTTTCCTCCCACCCCAATGAAAAGGAGCCCTGCGAGCGCATGACCCACGTTGTTGTGTACGTATGAGTTAATTCTGCGTCTTTAGTTCTTGTTTTTTGCACCTATGCAGCCTTATCTAACAGTCAAGGAGACTTTATATTAAATGGAGACTTTGTCGTCAGTATGTTTAAAAGGGAAATCAAAGTTGGGAATGCTGTGATCGAATACAGTGGATCGGATAATACTATTGAAAGGATTAATTCTACAGATCGGATTGAGCAAGAAATAACGCTCCAGGTGAAGTATATGTTGTGCATGTGGAAAGTCTGCCCAGCATTATTGGATTGAAAAGAGTGGGCAGTGAAGTCTGTTGGTTGACTCTGCTTCATCTTTTTTCCCCTCAGGTTTTATCAGTGGGTAATTTGTATAACCCTGATGTTCGTTACACATTTAATATCCCCATTGAGGACAAACCTCAGCAGTTTTACTGGAATGTGTATGGCCCGTGGCAGCCCTGCAGTAAGCTCTGCCAAGGTGGGTGCTTGGGAAGGCTTTAAAGAAGACACAATTTAGTCCTGGATTCATCTAGGATCTGGGCAGTGCTCTTAAATCCCGCTCCATTTGCTTCCTTTGAGATTCTTACATTATGGGCATGATTGTTTCCGTGGGCTGTAGCTGTAGATGTTATCATAAGAGGTATAGCACTGCTCTGCTGCATCTCGGTTTCAGAGCAGGGCACCTTCACAGCCCCCTATGAGCCAGGTGAGCCTTGCAACCTGGCTTGCAGGTGAGGAAGCTCAAGCACAGAAAAGGTTACGTGGTGTTTCCTATGGCTGCGAAAGGTACCAGTGGCTGTTTTGGGTCTGACATCCAGTCATTCACACCTGCTAAACGCACAGAGCCCATCCTTGCAGGCATGCTGCAGCTCTGCCTGTGTCCATCTCACCTGCATTAAACCCCTTCTGCTCTTCTTCAAGGGTCTAAACCCCCTCCCTGTTTCTGAAAGAGATATAAAAGCATAATTAAATATCTCTTAATTGCTACTATGAAAGGAGGAAGAGAAATAACTGATTTGATTGCTTTCCTGTATGACTTAAACAATGTGCTTTTTTTTTTTACCTCTATGTAGGAGAACGAAAAAGGAAACCCGTGTGTACGAGAGAGTCGGATCAGCTCACAGTGTCAGACCAGCGATGCGATCGCATTCCCCAGCCTGACCCCATCACGGAGCCTTGTAGCACAGAATGTGAATTAAGGTGCACTCTACTCAGCCACATGTATACATTACATCATATATTTGTTGTTTACTCCTCTTTCCTCTCACGTGTCACGGTAATTCCTTTTCTCAACAGCCTGTATTAGATTTGTACAAAGATAAGGATTAGCAGTTGCCTCTTTGTCAACAGAGAGGGATTGACATCTGCCAGCTCTGTTTTGAGAATCACTTTTCTACATGTTCACATTTCTCTTGTTGGATTAAACTAGTGCTAACTATAAAAAAAAAAAATACACCTAATGGTGAAAAATCTCCCTGTACAATACAGTGCCTGAAATTTGCATCTGCCTGAATCAGAAATGCTCAGCACCATCCTACAAACAGTCTGCAAAGAGGGGAAAAACATATGCTCAAAGCAAAAGAGTAACTAAGACTTGGATTTATCATCATCTGCTTAAAGCAAAGAATAGGCTTAAGTGTAGCGTGGGTTTGAGGCTGTCCCCAGACAACTCCTGGCGAGCTTGAATTGATGGAGCATGGCCTAAATCATTACAACCCGTTTTCCTTTAAAAAGCAATCTGTTTTCCTTTCTGGAGCTTAAATATGGTGGCATTAAAGGGCTGCTGGTAAAGCAATTCAGATGGCTGTGTTTCCCAAGGGGTTTCTGTGGCTGGGTTAAACACAGGGCTGTATAGGGGCTGTAGGTTGGGTTGTCGAGGTAACGTCTGTTGCTATTGCAACAGGTTGGAAACTGGAGAAGGGCAAATGCAGGAGTTTGAAAAGCAGGCAGGGATGTGAGCGCTCCCGCCATTCAGCAGCTATTGACTCCAAATCCCCTTGATCTTATTCTTCTCTGAGCTGTGCTGAAGTTTGCTCTCTCCGCTTAGGAGTGGGGCTAACAGCAGCTCAGGGGTCTCCAGGACCTATGGAGGACATTACTGCCACCTTCCCCAGAGCCATCCCTGTGAGACAAGGGCAATCCAGTCCTGTTCACTCCAAGGACATCTCCCTGGGTCAGGCCTCATGTCCAGCATCTCTTGCCAGAGCTGGAGCCAGGGCTGATGTAAAGCAGGGGTGTATCCCGAGGTGGGAGCCCATCCATCCAGAGGGAACTACCCTAATCCCCACTGATCTCGAAGGAAGTAATTTGCTCACACTTCAGAGAGCTGAAACTGTTTTGCAGGCGTCCTGCCTTGCAGAATGCCTTGTCACACCTTTCAAGCCTGTGCAGATCATTTTCTGACACTGTGTTTTTCAGCTTTTTGTTTTTAGAAGCGGAGGTGGCACTCCTGCAGGGGAGTGTGGGGTGGAAAGCCTTCAAAGCTCTGCTTCTTGCTTGACCATGGACTCCCCTTGCTGCCTTGCATGGTCCCACAGGGTCGCAGGTGGCTTTGCTACTCTAAGAGGGACTTGATGACGACTCCTTCCCTGCAAGAAGCAATGCCAGGGTTATTTGTCTCAGGTTTTTGGAAGCCACAAAATATTGGGAAGTATTGTAAAGAGCACAAGCTTCCAGTTCAAGAGTGTATATTCCTTATTTATATCAAACACCCCTGAATGTGTTACCTGCAGAGACCCAGAGCCCCACAACTCCTGTCTACCTCTTTGGATCCTCTCCAAGGCAGGTGCCTTCACACGGGGTTGTAGGCTTTTGCTGCACCAGAGCTGACGTGTACTTTCCTCGGCTCAGGTGGCACATCGCGAGGAAGAGCGAGTGCACGGCCCAGTGTGGGCTGGGGTACCGCACCCTGGAGATCTACTGCTCCAAGTACAGCAGGCTGGAGGGGAAGATAGAGAAGGTTGATGATCGCTTCTGCAACAGCCAGCCCAAGCCAAGCACGAGGGAGAAGTGCACTGGAGACTGTAACGTGGGAGGGTGGCGGTACTCAGCCTGGACCGAGGTAAGGGGTGCTCAGCAGCGCAGCAGGCACTGTCTCCTCCTTGCATGGGTCTGTCAGGCTGTTTAGGTTGCACACAGCGTATAAAAGCTGGCCACAGTGATTCTGCTTCTGTTGTTTTTTCTGGAGGACACTGTAGTCCAAATCAGCTTGGTACTCTGTATTTTGCACTGCAATGAATTTACACTTTTAAGCCTCCCAAGTTCTATCTTCGTTACACTAAGCCTTACTGGCTGTTTCCTCCTATCACAGAGGTCAGGAGGATGTGTTACCATCAGTGGAGGACTTCTGAAAGTTGTTTCCCTTACACCTTTTTAGCAGAATAATTTTCCACAGCCACGAATATTCCTGAATGCAGACCTAGCACCGAGAGAATGATGAGCCTGGGACTTTCCAAGGAGGGCAGGGTGAAGGGGGTTAGAGAGAATTAATCTCTCCTAAAATGAGAACAAGTAACAGCCATTTGGGAGAACTGAAAAGCAACACTTGTAAAAGTAATAATGGGGTTATAACCCGAAATGAATTTGTGAAACTCATTGCTGCGAGATTTTATTAAGCTTAGCAGAATTGGATTTTTAAAGGAATATATAAAGTAACAGCCTGTTACTTAAAGTACAAATTGTTCTTCTGGAGGTTTTCTGCAGTCTTTTCACAGTCCTGACTGCAAGGTGGGAGAAGGGAATAAATGGGCTTTCAGCACATAATAAAGAAGCAGAAAGTATTGACTCGGTGTCTCTCCTTCCCAGTGCTCCAAGAGCTGCGGTGGGGGCACGCGGCGGCGGCGAGCCATGTGTGTGAACAGCTACAATGATGTTCTGGATGACAGCAAGTGCAGTCAGCAGGAGAAGCTGACAGTGCAGCGATGCAGCGACTTCTTGTGCCCCCAGTGGAAAACTGGTGACTGGTCTGAGGTAGGTGTTGGTCACCAGGGTGGGATCAACCTGCTGGTCCTCCACCCTGAGGGGCTGGTGCCTACGAAGAGGTAGCTCTGTCCTTGCTCATCCCTTATGTTCTGTTTGTGCTCTGGGATGTTGTACCTTCTGCAGAAGGTCTCTCCAAGCCTGTGCACAGGGGCGTTTGCAATGGGCAGCAAGGTCACTGGCCTTGTCACCTCTGGTCGAGTGGCCATTTTCCTGCCTGCAAACCCACAGAGGGTTAATTCCTCTCCAGTCCTGCAGTGATTTCTCCCTAGCTTTTCCACATTTCCTCTGCAGCTTTGGGAAGAAAAATACCTTCTGCTCTCATTTTCCCTTGAGATTGTCCTCATGAGCCCTGGCAGCTCTGGCTGTCGCTGGAGGGCAGGATTTCACCCTACTAATGTCTTGCTCAGCCCTCTCTCTGCTGTTTATTACAGTTATCTCTTCTGCTGTTGCTGGTGTCCTTTGCAATGCAACAAAACCATATCTAGATAGGCTTTTCCCTGCAGCAGGACCAGGAATGTTGGAGGCCCATGCTCTTAAAAGGCTGCTCATCACCTTGGTGGCCAAATAGCTCTTGTTTCTATGAATCATATTCTTTTAGGAAATAATGAAAGCAATTAAGTGGGAACAGGGATTGTTCTCTGCAAAATATCTGTCTTCTGGGTCTTGCTGCTGGCAGCCCAAGCCATGCCAGGGTGGTGGAAGAGGTGCTCGCCGCCTGTGGGAGCTGAGACCCTTAACATGCACACTGGAAGCCAAGCAAGTTTTTTGCAAGCCTTTGGCACCCCATTGTGCACAGGTAAAGCCTCGTTGGGCAGCGTGGTGGCTTTGCCCTACCTCTTACAGCTGCTGGAGCCTTCACGGTCTCACTTTGTTCATGCTGAAGGGTCCCAACCTGGCTGTGCTCACCACACTCCAGACTCTGCTCTGGACCAGATCCTGAGAACAATCCTGTCTCGTTGCAAGATGCTCGTGTTTTTTGTGGTTATTAGCTAAACAGCCACCTCTCGGCACCAGTTTGGTTGCAGTGGGTCTCCAGGTTTATTTTTCAGCGCTGGGGCAGGTGCTGAGCTGGCAGCACATCCTCTGCACCACCTGAGTTCGTGCTTTACTCCTCACAGTGCCTGGTCACCTGTGGAAAAGGGCACAAACACCGCCAGACCTGGTGCCAGTTTGGAGAAGATCGATTAAACGACAGGTTTTGTGATCCCGAAACGAAGCCGGAGTCGGTGCAGACGTGCCAGCAGCAGGAGTGTGCTTCGTGGCAAGTGGGGCCGTGGGGCCAGGTACTGCAGAGCTGCCGTGGGGCTCCTGGCCAGTGGGACCTGGGTGCTGGTGGCCAAGGCTGAGTGCTGGCCTTCCATCCAAATTCAGCAGTATAACTGTGTTAATTGATTTGCACACCAAAGCAGCCCTCTGTTCGCTTGGGTTCAGCAGATGGGCAGAAATAACAGTACCTGCCCTTTGTGCTAAATTTAATCTGTGTCATACTAAATTGGCCATGTTTGGGGCTGTTTTTTTTTTTTGAAAAAAAGGGTTTCCAAGGTTACACTCCTAAATCCATATTTAGATACGTAAATACATGGCCTAATTTTCACAGAAAAGCTGCTCCCATTGAATAGCTGTTGTTGCTTTTAATGTTTTACAGTTTCAGGGTTGGTGAGGCTTTTTTTTCTGTTAAAATACAAGTTGCTCATTTTTCCCAGTGTTCTGGCATCTCCTTTTCCACAAAGCTGTTAGCTCTTGACTGAAAAAACCAGCAACAAACGCAAACCAGTTGTCCCAGTCAGTCTTATTTCCCATTAGCAAAATTATTCATTAGCTGCTTGTGCTACCATGGGGCTGAACAATCAGTTTTAAAGGAGATGATGCAAGTTTTACCAGACTATGATTTACCGTGTGCAGCAAAGTAAATCATTTAAATGCTCACACCTTCATTCCCGAGGAAGCAAGTGAAGCATGTGAGGCTCTGGTGGGTGCAGTGAATTAAAACTTTGACCTAATTTCAAGCTGAAATGCATGAAGTGGAGAGAAAACAGAAGGGAAGCTGGGTTTTATTTTGATAAACACAGGCTGGGCTGAATAATACTTTCTACCCAAAGCAGCTACTCAGACTCAGAGCTTCTTTCTCCTGTCTGTCCTGTTCCAGTGCACGATGACTTGCGGCCAAGGCTACCAGATGAGAGCGGTGAAGTGTGTCATGGGCACCTACGTGTCAGTGGTGGATGATAATGAATGTAATGCTGCAACCAGGCCAACAGACACCCAGGTAAATCCTGCTGTCCTGTCTCCATCTTTTGCCAGCATGTGCATGGAGGCCTCCAAGCTGCAGCTTCAGGAGATGTCTTGCTGCACCAAAGGCTTGTCCTGAACATCAGCCCATGCAGAGCAGTATCTTGGTCTGCTATACGAGTGTTGGAGAGGTGCAGTGTGGCATTCTGTTTGGTGGAGGTGGGGCAGAGGAGCTGTACTTGGGGAGCTCCCATCCAGACCCTGTCCATGTGGGTAACTTTGTGCTCCAAAGCACCAGATTACCAAAAAGACAACAGAGAACTTGGTATGAGGGCATCAAGACTTTGTGGGATAAAAATTACCTTTGCTTATGGTTTATATCCATGGATGTGCAAGGGGCTGTCCAGAGCTAAGGCTGGTCTACAAGAGCTCATGAGCTGAAGAAACAGCAGTTAGATGAATATGGGAAGACAACCAGAGACCAGAAGAATAATATGGGACAGCATTTGCTAGTCTCGGAGGCTGGGGTCTCAGACTCCTCCTTTGGCTTGCATGGGATTTGGGTTGCCTGGCTGCAGTCTGGGCTCACTGAGCTGCAGGACCTTTGCTGTGTGGTACAAATGATGACTAGGGACCATCATTTCTTGTCTGATGCATGTGCCAGCTGCAATTCCAGATCCATAGCCCCCTGGCCAGATAAACTGAGAAATGTTGCACACCCTTTGCAAATTTGCTGAAGAGGCTTTCCATGCTGTGTTCGCTGGTACTTGGATGCAAACATCTAAATTCCTATTTCAAGCAGAGAATGTGCCCATGGTGTCTGAAGAAGCTGAATAAAGCAGAACATTACCATCTATCTGTCATCTAGGGAAGTCGTAGTGCTGATGCCCTGCCCAGCTTCAGTCCCGCATGATTTCACAGAGTTTAACTGAGGCCACAGCATTTAGGAAAGGGCTGGTTTTCCCATGTATGGAGACCAATTGCACTATAGTCAAGGGGTAACAAACCCACTTGTCATCAGCCATCACTTGGCATGCACATCTCCAGTGTAAGTAAAATCACAGCAATGCGGAAATCATTTGTGCCGTTTGTCAAGAGCCGCTCTCTCCCTCGCAGTGACGATCGGTATTAATTTCCTTCTTGGCAATGACTACTCGTAGGCTCATGGAGTAGAGTCATGGCTATTCATCATTTCTGTTGCCAGACCTCCCAGGAGGTCCAGACAGGACCAGAACCCTCCTGTTAGGCACTGTACCAAGACTGAGCAGAATGACATGCCTGACCTCAGAACTTTGCATGCTTAGTGTGTGGTGAAGATCAGTACATGGATATAGGTCGTCTGGTGGGCTGCAGGGAATCAAAGGGCTGCAATCAGCTCAGCAGCGTAACCTTTATTAAGTGGGCTGCAGGTCTCGCGCTAAAGGAAGGGGGCTTTGAAGGGAGATAAAGTTGCTGCTTTGCAGATGTGTGTTCATACCAGAACTCTCTTAATGAACTTTCATCTTTTGCCTCAAAAACATCTGGTTTTAATGCATGGAGATAGCACATGGTTATGGGGATCTCTATTGTAGAGTTCCTAAGAAGTCAAAAGTCCACTGAGGTTCTGCATATGAAGCCCTTGGGATATTGATACCACCAAATTTTGCTGATTCACCAAGAGAACGCAAGGGGAGAGCCTGCCAACACACAAGCATGCAGGTCACAGATTTTTCAAGATGTTGTGCTGATGGTTACATTGAAGAGGAGGTAGTTTAACTGAAACATCTGCAAGTTCTTTATTTCCCTCTTTTCCCTCATGTATTTCCTGTACAGGACTGTGAAATAGCAGCATGTCCTCCCCATCCAAATAGTCCTGAAGCCAAGAGATCCATATCGGGCATTCACAGGACACAGTGGAGATTCGGATCCTGGACACCGGTAAGCATGTATTGTAATGCTTTCAGGATTATTGTACAGTAGACAATGTGATATTTTGAAGTGCATTTGACCAACTTTTCATTCCAAAGCCCTTCTAATATATATCAGGAAACTTTCTAGTGGAGTGCTTGTCGCTCTTCCCTAGTGCTCCGCGACCTGCGGGAAGGGTACCCGGATGAGATACGTCAGCTGTCGAGACGACCAGGGCTCGGTGGCCGACGAGTCAGCTTGTTTCCACCTGCCAAAGCCATCAGCTACAGAAATGTGCACCGTGACGCCGTGTGGGCAGTGGAAAGCCTTGGAGTGGAGCTCTGTAAGCATCGCGCTGTCTCTTGCAGGAGAGGCTTATAGACCTCGTTGCTGGAAATGTGTTTCGTTAATCTGCCGGGCTTGCCCTTTTACAAGTGGGGAGATGAAGGTTTTCTGCTGTTCTTTTTTAGCAATAGCTATCTGTCTGATTTTCACAGCTGGAAATGTGACTGTGTCTCCTTTTCCCACTGTAACGCAGTGCTCGGTGACTTGTGGTCAAGGTAAGGCAACGCGACAAGTGATCTGCATCAATTACAGTGACCAGCTGGTGGATAGGAGTGAGTGTGATCCAGATGACCTCCCTGCCACCGAGCAAGACTGCTCCATGTCTCCTTGTCATCCAAACAGCCATGACTACGGCAGGCCCATCCACCCTTTCCTCTATCCGGATCATCGCCTGAAACTGCACCCTGGAGGCAGCGCCAACCGAAACCGTGCACATATACCAGGAGGCAATCAGTGGAGGATTGGCCCCTGGGGTGCTGTAAGTGCCCTGATTTTCTTATTGCTGTTTATTTATATTTTTTTTCCTGGGCTAATCCAGGTTTTTCTTAAGGTCATTACACAGGGAAAGAAGAGATCCTTCTCTCTGCTCACATCAGTGAGTGTTGCAGAAGGGTGTGGGCATCGCTTCTCAGTGTCTCTCACACCTCTTATCTCCAAGTCTCTCCAGGCAGAGAGCTGCCAGCATCATTTTCCATGAGGCAAAGGCCAACCTCTGCTTTTTGGCCGTCTCCTGGGACATTTACAGCTGTACAGAGCTGTTGCCAAAGCACAGCAGAACCTTAATGCCAACTCCTCTCTCCCCAAGCAGTTTGCCAGGCTTTATCACAGAAGTCCCTAAAGGGAATTAAGCACAAAGGGGATGTCAAACACTGCATTAAAGGCAGTAGGGGTTACTCACCTGCTTAAAATGAGACTTGTGTTTATTTTCTTTGCTTAGTCAGCACCTAAGTCATTGCACTGCAATCAGTAATAGCTGGGTTTTGGAGTTAATAATGCCTGTTAGTTGTACTACATTTCTTAGCTGCACATTCCCACGGTGCAAGGCACTGGGAAGGAGCTGGGAATGCAGAATTATTCCTGGACTCAACAAAGCTATGGGCAATTGTGTCTTCCAGTGCTCTAGTACGTGTGCAGGGGGATTCCAGCGGCGGGTTGTGGTGTGCCAGGATGAAAATGGATACACTGCAAATAACTGCGATGAGAAAAGCAAACCCATGGAGCAGAGATCGTGTGAATCTGGCCCCTGTCCTCAGTGGGCTTATGGCAACTGGGGAGAGGTGAGTGCACCATTCATCCTGGGCTCCCTGGGCCGGGGAAGGATTTCATTGACAAATGGGAGAAGAGGTGGAGGATATTGTGGTGATGTTTATTAGAAAGATTGGAGCATGAAAGGCAGCCTCTGATAAATGAGTGAACCCTAGCAACTACTTGGTGGTGGTTTCCTTTCCATTTGTCATGGGAAAATTTTCTTCCCAGGCAAAAGCAATTTCTACCAAAAACTGAGATTTTTTTTTTTTAAATATATTTTTAAGAGAAGTCTAGTTTAACTGAAGGCCTTTTTTCTTAATAAAAACACTGCTCCATTCTGAAAATTCATCTGAGACAAGCAATTAGAGACATTAACATCCAGTATCACGCTGGGTCTGGCAGTATCATTGCGGAGCAGCATGAATGGCTTTGGGAAGAGAGAAACTGAAGCGGCTGATGCCCTGTCTGAGGCTCATGCAGCGTTTGGAGGGGATCTGGCTGGAGTGGGTTGGTTGGGAAGAGAAGCAACCATTGGGTCTCGAGGTGCTAGTGCTGCAAGCAACCAGTCAGCAGGATTTCTGCTGCCTAGACAGTGATTCCTCTATCCTCTGCTGACTTCCAGTGCACGAAGCCATGCGGGGCAGGGACAAGAACACGCCTGGTGGTGTGCCAGCGCCCGAATGGAGAAAGGTTTACAGATCTGAGCTGTGAAATCCTTGACAAGCCACCAGACAGAGAGCAGTGCAATGTGCAGGACTGTCCTAGAGATGCTGCCTGGAGCGCTGGTCCTTGGAGCTCGGTACGACCATAAACTCTTTCTCTTTGTGAACCGTTTTGTGGATATCCCGTAACAACAGATTTAATTTGCTTCAAACCAAGGTGCTAATGCTTCATGTCTTAAAACTGCACTTAAAGAGGATTATTGACTATATATTCAGAATAACACCTGGTCAGGAAGGGCTTACATTAGGGGAGCTCGAGTCCTTTAATTTAAAAGGCACTTTCTGCTAAATAGCCACCTTTGTCCATTTTATTACACTGTGCGAGCGCTGTGCATTGTGAGTCTGGGTTCTGACTGAGTTCTTTGCATATGGATTTAAACCTGGCATTTAAGCAGTACATTTCCATTGAAGTTAAATTGTTCTGATATTTAATGGAAATCCTGCGCTGTGCACCCACTGGTTTACCAGTTGCGTGTTCTCTGCCAAAAGCAAGATGACAGGGGAAAATGTGGACTAAATTGCATCAACTCCCAAGCGTGTACAAGTGGGTATAGATGAGTGTGCGTGTCCCTACCCACCCCCACACACAGCTATATAGAAACACGTGTGCATGCACACCCGTGCGCTGTTTCTGTTCCCGTGTGTATAGAATATGAGTATGATGTACTGTGCAAAGGCACCTGTAAGTTGTTCTCATGCATCTCTCTGGTTCTGGAGAGTTATTATCTGGCCTGATCTCCAGCTGCTGCTTTAGATGTCCTTAAGTCAGCAAGAGATCAAGGTGGTGGAAGGCTTAAAACCCTGGGAATTTTCTCCTAACACCGTGTCTTACACTGCTTCTTTGCTGCTGGAAGAGTCTGCTACAGAGATGCTCTTGCCAGAGCAGAGCAACCCTGAACCAGGGGGCTGGGATGCTGTCTGGGGTCCCACAGCTTTGAAATTCTCCCTGCCCAGAGCAGCACCTTCTGCTGGGTGCAGAGTCCCAGGGTGCAGCACGGGGCTGAGCCCAGCGCAGAGGCGAGTGCTGCCTGGGGTGCTTCTGGTGCGCTGGAAACAATGGACCTGCCAGTTTTGGAGTGGCTTTCAAACAAATGTCAACCTTTATTGTGTATTTTGTTATAAAAGCATTTGAAAAAGATTTTTTTTTTTTTAAATTAATTTGACTCGAAAGCACTTTATAGGAAAAAAAAAACAACAAACACAAAAACAACCTGTTTGTAGTGTGTTTGACTTCCTTAATTTCATGGTTTGAAAAGTCATCTTGCTGAAACGTAACAACGGCACTCTCATTTCTGTGGGTGCTTTCAGTAACACGAGTGCCTTCAGTAACGCTCCTCAGTATTTTTATCATACCTCAGTGAGTTATGCAATAGCCATAAAACTGCTGAACTGGTGTTTATACAGTGCTTCACCAGGACAAGGGACAGTGATATGAAATATTTCATTTGAGGTGCTAATGTATCACTTGTACGCTGATGTAGTTGGTGCTAAAAAGGAGCGAGGTGAGCTAAGCAAAGCTAGCAGCCCGGGCAGCGGCTCCCCTGCAGAATTACCAGCCGGGAGCTGCTGCCAACCTTTGTTACCTGTGCCGGACCATTTGCAAGAACCAAAGGTGTGGACAAAGTTGTGTTGTGTTTTGGTGTCTCTCAGCGTTCAGCCTCTTCACAGCTGTTGAGGAGCAGGCTGCATCTGCTCCTCTGTGTTGGAAACGCAGGGTGCAGTCCTGTATTTTGGTTTTGGGTTGGGTTTTTTCCACCCGGGAAAAATTCCCTTGACTCTACTAAAGCCTTATTAATTTTGGTGGGTTGTCCCTTGCTCAGTCTCCTGGGAGTGGGTGGGGTGTTGGGCAAACAGGCAGAGAGGGCAGGATCATCCTGTCCTGCCTGTGGCATCTCAAGAACTGCGCCCCAGTCATTGCCATGGTGTGACTTGATTTTTCAGGTCTTACTACCGAGGTGTCCTGTGGCTCTGACACAGGGGACCCCAGAGCTGTTTGATGACTGACTTGTATTTATGGGGTCAAAAGGGCTTCGTGTCCCTCCTGCAAAACACTCCCCATATATGTCTACCTCGTGCTACTACTGTAGGTAGTAACATCCAAATTTTTTTTCTTTAGTGTGGTATCACTTGGATTTGCTTTAGCTCTGTCATCGGTTACAAATGTCATTCTGTAGCTGTACATACTTCATCTGTTGGGATGGAGTGTCACTGCCATATTTTTTTGGTCACTTTTGAAACAAGAGTATAGTATTAGCTGAAACTTTTCAGCAGTATGTATTTATGTAAAATTGTATTTATTTTTCCAATATTGTTATTTAATTTTATATAAATATTGCATACATTTACAATGTTTAATGTTAATGTTGAACAGTGAAAATTAAAGACAAGTAGAATGTAATCATAAATGAATTTGTATAATGATTTATTGAGTCTTTTGCTAAATTGAGATCGTATGCTTAGTTTGGGTAACTTTTACTAAATTTTCTGAAATGGTACTGCAGTGTTCCATCTTTTGACTCGCTTTTACTTTATTTGCTTTGTTCTCCAATGGAAATTGTCATTCTCAATAATTAAACACAGTTAAAAGAGTATGAATTATGAAGTTTGGATAACTAATTTTTCGCAAGCACCTGACTGGCTTAGCTTTGCTCAAGTTTCAGTAAAATTAGTACTATAAAATACATACAAATGAAAGCAGAGAGAGTCTGAAGGGTCCAACCCTCAGTCCTCAGGCGAAATTCTGCCAGGATTTTATACAGTAAACAACTGATTTTTATCTGGCTGGTTAAATCCAGGTTTTGAAAAGATAATTAAATGAATAAACAGATTCTGTATGTAAATGATAATTTTATAACAGGAGACTGGTGAGATGCTTTGTCATTATAATGTATGTTCAAAGTGGACTTAAGAGGAGGTGACACTTTTATTTCCTTGTTTATTTAAGAACATGTATTTAAGCATCGCAGAATTGTACGCCATATGATAGACTTGACCTTTTTATTAAAATAATGCTTTAGAAAACATGCAGAGACTGTCACCAGGATACAGAGAGTGTTTTTTCTCCCCTGAATGCCTTATGGTGTGAATGCAGATCTCTACAAACGCTCTCGAATACCGAGAGGAAATCTTGCCATGTTCTCCAGAACGAGGGAGTATGATCCATCGCTTCACGTAAAACCCGAGGCTGAACCCACTTCTCTCAGAGCAGATCTGCTCCTTGCAATAATCTGCAAAATTTTGAGTTTACCATAATATCCAACTGTATCCTGATACAATTTATGAATAATGCTGAATTCACTTGTGGTGGGCTTCTCATTCTTTCCGAGTTAGGGAACAGGCACAGATAAGGTAAAACAATTCTATCTCACAGCTCCATGTCCTGGTTCAGTCGGGTGAGTCATTTGGGCTTCACGACAGTGGGACAGTAATCGCTGGAATTTGACCTGTGGAAAATGGATGGGTGGGTTTGGGGGTTTGGTTTGGTTTTGTTTTCCTACAGAATATTATGATTTTAAAAGTAATATACTTTGTCAAGTACTTATTGCTCTTGGGTATCAAAAGTTCCAGCTGCTAATGCAATGGTTGTGTAGCTCTTAGTGCCTGCAAAGCAGTGATGTGTGCTTCCCAGCTCTTTATCAAATGGGCAGAAATGCTGGTGTCTGAGTCTTTGAAGACCTTTTAATCTAACAATGAAGAACTGGAAGCTTAGTGTAAAATAATTAGAACATTAACTGTCGAAATGCCAAGCTCTGTGCTATCGATGTGAATTCAGTTTTGGTTTAGGACTATGATGCTGTATCCCATTAGCCAGAGCAGGAAGCTGATGGCACTGATGGCTTCGCAGGGCTCTTCAGCTGCACACAGGGACGTAGGTAGCAGCAAAGGGGCTCTGGACTCGGTGGGAAGCAGGAGGATGGCCTGGCCCACATCTGTGTCAGGGAGCCAGGGCTCAGGATTTTTAATCTTAAAATTGGTGTCAATGGAAAGTTGAGGTTATTTGTATCTAATTCTGTCAAAACCCCAACACATTGTTTACAAAATGCCTTCCCCATGAAGCTGGCTGAAAATAGCCTGTCCAACAGCAATATTCTCCATGTCGTTCTTCTGATAATATTCTTAGCAGGCAGGATGTCAGCTCTTGCTAAGGCAGAAGTGATAACCAGGGGCAGGTTTGGTTGCAAGTATATATAACTCTGCTGTTCTCTTCCTCTCCTCTGCAGAAAATGAATTTGCTGTGACAGCAGCATTACTGAGCTGCTCTATGATTCTTTACACATGTTTTTGCAATAACAAAACCATCCTTGAAAATGAAGTGATAGGCCCACTGAACTCTCTGGTCACGTTGCTTTTTCTGTCCTTCATTCATATGATGTTGGTTCAGGCTCTGAGACTGTGACAGCAAGTCTGTATTTCTCTGTAGTGCCAGGTATTAATAAAAATATTCCTACCATAAGAGCCTGTGAGGGAAGGACAAATGTTGCTGCAGCAGAGGAAGGCTGCACGTGTGGTCCCAGCACCTATAACCCAGGCAGAGGGATGCCCTGGGTGGCTTGCATGCCTTCAGAAAAACAGGTAGAGAAGGTTGAATAAAGCTGATTCAGACCAAGATGAGAATTTGGTAGCCTATGGATATCTCCAGCCATCTGTCTGAAGCTGTCTCTGTCTCAGAGCTGTTTGCTCTACGCTTCGGCTGGCCCACCAAGGCTGCTGTCCCCCTCGGGCCCCTGGCTGTCTCCCCTCCAGCATCAGTCAGACCGACTGACTCCAGGGGCTGCCGGTTTGGTGTGCTGATGAAAGGCAAGACGTTGTCTGCTTTGGTTCCTCAGTCACAAAAAGGTCTTTGACAGCAGACCTCTTTGCTTTTGTCTAAAATAGCAAACCAGACCAATTTCAGCCTTTCCCTGTACTCCCTGCTGGTTGTCACCCCTCCAGATCATCCCACTGCCAGTGCCCAGCTTCAGCCACCCTCCAAAACTGCACATCCCTGGGTGATAGCTGGGAATCCACCTATTTGCTATCTCCTGCCCTTCTCAGAGCTTGTCCCAGAGAGTAAATGCAGTTGGGGTTCTTGTTTGCAGAGCTTCAGCCTGTTGCTCCTCTGGGACAGCGGTAGCAGATGCTTCTGTGGTTCTTTCCTCAGCTCAGTGCCTACCATCCCTGCTGAGGCTCAGAGCCGCTGCTGGTGGCTCTGAGCCAGTTACAGGTGGGTGAAGGCAGTGATGCCTAGTTGCCTGGCAGAGGAACATCACATTATTCCTCTCTTGCTACTTTAAAATCTACAATTTTTATTTTCCTTTGCATTGTTGTTGTTTGCCTGTCGTCACTGGATATCTGTTGTTGCTTTTGCTTCTCCTCAAATAAGGATTATTATATAAGTAAACTTTTGCTATTGGTTCTACTGTCTGAGGGTTGCTGGTGTTGATGCTTCCATAAGCGAGAAAACAACCATCGAAGCCCATTTGCTACACTGCAGGTGAGGGACCACCCTGCACTACTGGGTGCTTAGTGCTGAGCTGACACCTAAGTGCTTTGCTGGACAAGATCCTGTCAGGACTGATTTCCTGCAACTTAATGTTCAGCTGTCACAATCCACACTCCTCCCTTGCAGGTACCTCCTGTTAGTCTTGGTACCCGTTGTGATCTGACCTGGTAGTTAAATCTAGTGTCTTTTAGTCTGATGGAGAAGAACTGGGCAGCAGTATCCCCTCTAACATCCCAAATCCAGTGCCTGAATGCTGGGGAAGTGCCAGGGTAAGGGGCTGCAGGGAAGGGCCAGTCTCATCTGCTCTCCTTCCGTAGCCTCTCCTGTTGCCACTGCCAGGACAGACGTGAGCTGGACCAGTGGTTGGGCTCCAGAAGGTTATTTTCTTGTATATTGAAACTTTTCTCTTTCCCCCACCCCCAGATACTCCATCTTTTCCTAAATTCCTCAGTGTACTTTCCCAGTCAGAGCAGGTAACTCTATTAGTATTCACTGATGTTTCTTATCATGTGTAGTCCAACCCATGCTTCTGTCCTAACTTACTGTAAAATGCTTGCCTTTCTACTCCCAAAGTGAGAAAGTCTCTCCTCAGCCCCTGCCAGCTGCTCCCATGGGCATGTTACACGGTAGCCTGGAGCACGTAGGCAGGGAAGCCCTGCAAGGAAGAGGAGGTGATGGCCAGGAGGGTAATATTGAGAAGTACAGTGGCTATTTGGCTGTATTTGGTATGCCTTAGTGGTTGCCTTTTTACACCTCCCCTCCTACACATTTTCTCAATGAGATGGTCATTTTCTAGGCCATGAACATCTGGCCTGAACGTGGACAACAAGCAGTGGGACCGCTGTTCAGTGATGGCTGCCTTCAGTCTTCATGTCATGGTTGGCCCATCAAAGGCTGTTGGCTTTGTAAAGTCTGCAGACCTCCTGTACATGCACATATGCACACATACAGGAGAAGTAAAGCAATAAATAACAGGGCAATTGCTGGGAACATTTGTCTCCCAAAGCACTGGCTCTGAGTGCAGTAATTGAAATATGTGTTGGAGTGTAGGAGATGCAGCAGAGCAGTAACCTGCTTTCAAGGATGAGCTGTGACGTTCAGCATCTTTGAGCAGATCCCCAGGCTGGGTGTTGGGAGGTCTGTGGGCATTTTTGCTCACATCCCACATTCACACTATATACCCCTAACTGCAATAATTGCTGTTGCTTAGATCCTAGGGATTGCAGCATTTCGAAACAAGGATGTATGATGATGAGGGACACGAAGCAAAAAGACATTTACTGTGTTTCTAACTTTCCTGGTGTCTGAATTGTGCAGTCATTAAGGAAAATGATGTAGTCAGTCTTGTTCCAAAGGCACTTAATGCTCTATTCATGTTTGAATTTTTACTAGCTCACAGGGCAGGCGGGTGAGCCAGCAGCACGGATGAAAGTCTGTCTGATGCCCGAGACCGTATGCAGGCTGAGAGTGTTTAATCCCTAGTACCTTAAGCCAAGATTTTTCTTTATAAAACTGGGGAGCAAGAAGCAGCCCAGCCCTCCTACAAACCCCCAGTGTGATGTACACCTGTGCAATAGGGCTGGTGTTCCTTGGAGAGCTCTTTACTTTGTGTTTCACTCTATGTGACACGGAGAAATCCTGTTCCTGAGTGGGACTTGTAAATGGCATTAGAATACAACTGTTCACTGAAAATATGAAGTGTCAGTTAGCCTAGGCTGCTTGCTGCTTCAATTGCTACTCTCTTAAAAATGCCACAGCATGGAAAATAGGCTTCATCAGTGCCTTCCACATCCCATTATATCGGCGTCCTTGGGTAGCTCACACATTTCCTCCTGATTTGAGGAAATGCCACCGAACGCCTCCCTCCCTGGAGAGACCTGCAGTGACTATTTGGGGGCTTCTGCTTGTTTGTTGTTCAAGTTCAATAGCACCAAGCAGGGCAGGGGCACAGCTTTGTGTGTTCACAGCCCTGCTGATTTCTGCACCTGGTGAAGTCTTTGTATGGCATGTGACAACAGGGCAGGTGAAAGAGGGCGAAAAGGTGCTGCTGAGAAGATGGATGCCATAGAAGAGGAGATGCATGGCTTCTCCTGCTGCAGTTACCTGCTTTTCTCCCATATATCTTGTGAGCCTTCCCACCTCAGGGAAATTCCTGTATTGACTTCAGCACTCAGGGCCTTGAATCTTGCAGGAGTTAAAGAGCCTCCACCCAAGAGCATCCTCTCCTCTAGGGCAGTGTGTGCTGCTGGAGGTACAGGCTCCAGACACACCAGTGTCTTCTTGCTGCTGCAGCAACACATCAAGTTGTACCCTTCTCTTTGAGATTTTCTTTTTTTTTAAACCTGTTATCAGACATCATCCCAGGTTTCTGGCCAGACTCTGCAGCTTGGTTTGGCAGCAGGAAGGTGAAGGTTTTGTGGATGGTTTAATTTCTCCCTTTTGCAAATGATCACTTGGGAAACTCTGTGCCTCTGCTGCAGAGCTGAGAGCAGAGCAGACAGAGGATGAGACCCTGCATGCACAGCATGGATGTTCCCTCTCACCCATGCCTGGGGTGAGGAGCACTCCTCGGGGGCACTGGGGCAGAGCCTGCTCTTTGCTCTTGTGCATGCCAAGGGCCGTCCTCCAGCTCTGGGAGTGCTCCTTGGGACATTTCCATAGAGGTTCTGGACAATGCTCACAGACATACTTGGACTGTACACTCCAAAATCCCTAATGTTCAGGTCTTTTTTCCAGTCCTCCCATTTCTCTGGGAAGTCAGTGTGGATTAAGCATTTGCAAAGCCTCTTCTAACCTGCAGTGCAATGCTTTGGGTTGTTTTGCTCAGGTCTGCAGCTGCCCTCCCTTGAACATAGAGACCATTCCTCCCTTTTAAATGTACCAAGCTCAGAATATATTTTCTGACCTTGTCCCAGCTCAAATCACCATGAGCATGAGTTCTCAGCAGCTGTGTGCATTAAGGTATGGTGTCCCCTTACAGTTTAGCAGGAGAGGAAAGCCTGGCTCGGTGAGTCCTGCCCAGCATACCATGCTCCCACCCCATGGGCATGTTGTTCCCTGTGCTGATGGAGCTGAGTGTGAGATCACACTGAAACAGAATGGTGGAAGAAAAGTGTTTCAAAGCAGCCAGGAACATTTCCTAGACATCTCCTAAAGTGCTGCAGCCACTGGAGAAACCATAGTATGGAGCTGCACCCTTGTGTTAAGCCTGTTGCTTGTTTCACTGAAGCCAAGGGAGTTACCTGCTAAAAGCCCTTGCTGTTGTGAAATTCATTTAGTTTGGATGTCACGGAGCCTCTGTGGCTGGGTAAAGCACACATTTTCAGGCTTCTAGCAAGGGTTCAGCTGGTGAGGAATGATCCAGGCTTTCCTTGGTGGTGTGTCTTCTGATGTCCTTTGTGCTTTAGAGGTTCAGATGTCACAGGGCTGTGATTCAGCATCTGATAGCAGCAGTGTAAGTCACAGTAAGAGCTGATGTATACTAATAGGATGCTGAAGTGTAACAATGAGGGTGTGTGCTTGGGCTCCATGTGCAGCTGGAGAAGTTTGCTGATGTCCAGGAGCAGAGACCCTACAGAAAAGGGGTGTGAAGCATAGTAGGGCTCTGTCATTTTTCTGCTTTATTTCATCCAGCACATGTTTCAGCTCAGATTGTTGGAAAGGATGAACGGGGGTTTACTTATGAGCACTTACTTTCAGTATAATCCTTAATGTGTAGAAATCTAAACCTACAAGGATTGATTTTAATTTCCTCCAGAAGGTTGCTCCTGGCAGAATCTGATAAAGCCGTTTTTAGTCTAATTCTTCCCAGCTCTGAGCCCTGCCCTTGGTGAGCTCTCAGAGCATACCTATCTTTGGGAATTCATTTGGTGATACCACAGCTTGCATTCATTATCTCAAATACCTCCCAAATCGTCGGCTAATGCATGGGGGGCCTGGAAAAGTGGTCTGACAGCATTTTCTGAAACTTTTCACTTTTAGGGGAGAATGTCCCCAGATTCTTGCTGCTGGTTTGCTTTTCTGCTCCGTGTTGAGTTGCCTGTTCAGTGCAGTAAGTTACCAAGAAGTGGAGCTGCTCCATAGCTCTGGACTGCTCTGTGCTGCCTCTTTCTTTTCACCAAGATTTGCTTATTTGTGCCCAGGGTTGTTGAGTCCTTTCGGTGCCAGACTGACCTTGCTCCCAGCCCTCAGCCTGGCAAGTGTCACAGCCATGACATGAGCTCCTAGTGCAGAAGAGCAGGTCCTGGTCTCCTGCAGGATGGTCAGAACCTGGGCCCAACCAGCCAGAAATTTTATAAAAACATTTTAAGAGCTTTTGGGTACATATTCTGGTTTTTACCTGCTACCAGCCTGATGAATCGAGTAGCAGCCTCCCTATGTTAGAGAGGTCTTACTGACAAAGATGTAGCCTCACCTTCAAGAATGTCAGAGTAGGAAATGCAGCAAGGGTTAGTTTAAAGCAATTTGCACATACTTGCTAAAACAGGATCATCTTCGTCATTTCTGAACCCTGCAACAGAAAACAAAATTCTATGGAAACAAAAACACAGGCTTGCTGCTGCGCTGGAGCGGAGTGATGCATTGCAGGAGAGATTTAGCATCATGTTCTGACCTTTCTGGACACAGCTGATACAGAAATATTTTTGTCATATTTATTTAAACTTTTTTTCTTGCATTTATTTAAACTAGGCAGTATATTTATTTGAAAAAAAAATCAGCAGCATGCCAATCCCCAGTTCTTGGCATGGTAACAAAACTAATCATACAATAAATGTAATACCCTTAAATCTGCTCTCAAATGCTTTGATCCTAATGCTATTGGGAAAGTCCTTTTGTTCTTATCCTCTGTGTAAAGCACCAGGTGTGACTGTGGTAGTTTTGGGAGATAATAAAGATAATAACAAGGGGAAGGTTTACTGGTGTCTTTAGTGTAATGGCTATAGCTGATTTTTTAAATAGTGCTTTGCTATTTTACCTGCCATACTTACCTTGGTTTTGTTTTTTTGCTGTTTTGGTTTGGGTTTTTTTTTTAAGCAGCAACACAATGTGTTGTTTTCACACCATCCTCCATGCCTGGCTGTCCTCACAGGTTCACCTAGGGATGCTATTTGTTGCCTAGGGGAGGCAGAGGTGGGTTGATCATGGGCATGCCCAAGTGCGTGTGATTCTTGACTTTAGGAAACTGGTGAGTGGAAAAAGTCAATACAATACCTTGGCTCCACCTTCAAGGCTGGATCCAGAGGTGATTAAAATCAGAAGTCTTCCGTTGACTTCAAAGAACCTTGGATGAAGCTGCTATTCCACAGAGAGCCACCTGCCCATCCCCAGTACTTTGAAGTATTTTCTACAAGAGGTGGGGGATAGGAAAGAAGTAAAGAAAGAGAAATATGAAAGGAGTGATTTTTGTCTGTGTTATTCAAATGTTTTAAAGAAGCCAAGGTCAAAGCTTACCTCACTGTGGCACTGTTATTGATAGATACCATAAGCAGGTGGCAGCATTGGCAGGGATGAAGAGTCCTGCTAATGAAATGCAAAGTTTCTCCAGGGTCTGAAATAAATGATGTGACTGATAGCAGTAGCTAGGTGCATTGCTTCCCTAAGTCATGTGGTGTTGAGATGAAGCCCACTATTAAATTATTTTCTGCATGTGGCTCACATATGCTTAAAATCTACGTGCCAAATGGAAGTGGGAAATACCTGAGATGAATTAGAAGGCAGTTATGAAGTAGACTCTTTGCAAAGGAATTTTCAGTCTCTGGTACTTGGTTACATTAGATTATTCAACCTTTCTTTTCTGTCAGTGCAAATGAGATCATAACTTGTGCGTGCATGAAAGCAATTGGGTGGTTTAGATCTAAAACTACATAGCTGCCTAACTTTGATTTATATTAAAGACAGACAGAGAAATAATTAATTCCAGCACCTTGGGAATTACATTTAAGTATTAACAAAATTAAGCAAATAAAGCCTCAACCTCTGGGTGCGTCAAGGTGTGCATGCACTCTTGTTTGGTGGTGGGATGGTGAGATAAACGTCAGGAGTCAGGCTTCATGCCTGATTAAAAAAAAAGTGAAGCAATTTGTAGAAGGAGGATAACAATTTTGGAAATGACTAGTGCTGTATTAATTCTGAGATCAAATATTTATCAACCAGCTTCAGATCCACAGAAACATGCTTGTGTTGTTGCACAATCTGGTTATTCTTTTAGAATAAGTAGCAGATCTGATGTATTTTGAAATTACCAAAAATATGCTCTTTGCTGTATCAGCTCAGGATGTGGGGCAAGAGAGAGTCCTGATCGAGTGTATGAATTGACTCTTTAGCTTTGGCTGTCATAGTAAAGTGGCATCTACCTGCATGGAGAGCGCTTACCGAGGAGCACTTGAATTTTTGCTAAAATATCAGTGTTGGTCTTTAGTCCAAAGATAGTCAATGGCTGAAAGTATTAGAAGTTTACAACTGGGTTTGGTAGGATTTGACATTTTCTTCTTGCTGCTGATGTTCATTGCCTGAGGAGACATGTAGAAAGAATGAAAAAATGAACTTCTGATTAAATTTGAAGGCTTATAAAAGTAGGATAACGTTAAGTCAATCTTTTTTCTGTTGGTACTAAAGAAAAAAAAAGTGAAGTTTATTAATCTGGGTAACTTGTGAAAGTCTTATTTTAGAACAAAGGACAGCATTTCCACTGTTCCTCAGTGCAAGGTTGAATATTGCTTTTGGGGTTTTTGGCCTATCTTGAAATTGGAGCTAGGCTCAGGAAAACTCCGAGGCAGCCATCCATGCCACAGGCTCGCCTGGCTTCTCACCTCTGCTGGAGGAGCATCATGAATGGCCCTTAAACCTATTGATCACAAGGAACATCAGATTTGTTGACAAAAAACTACCTTTTGTCAATCTGTCACAGTCTTGCAGCAGGTAAAAAGCTTTTTTCAGAACATCACTTATGCAACCTTTTAAGCAACAACATCTGATCTTGTGGGTTCCATCCATTTCTCTCCACCTTGGTCTGAACTTTTCCATTTCAGAGCAAGTTACTGCTGTCTCACTGGTTCTTTGTGTACCTCTTAACACAATCGATTGGAAGTAACGTTGTAATTTAAAATAATCACAGCTGTGAAAGCATATGCTAATTTCTGTTCTAAGAGTTCTTCCAGAGCTGCTACATATATAAATTGTAGTTTTTTAAATTTCAAATGTATTCACAGACTAGGAAGAGCTTGGCTGGTAATTTATTTCTTAGGAAGTATACTGGTGGAGCAGCTCCAAAATGAAGGGAGAAGCCTCACATCTACATGTTTGCTGCATTCTGAAAAGAAAGCAGAACATTTTATATTGAGAGATGGTAGAACCAGTGTGGTTTTGCTCAAGGATTAAACCAGGATGCCTGTGACATAGCATGTAATGACTTGCATAACATGTAATGAAGAAATTGAAGCTGAGTCTCTGGGTGCATCATGCTGAGTAAGAGGCTTGTTCTACACGTAACTGTCATATTAAATTCTTGTCGTGATTCCAGACCCCTTTGATTCCTAAATCTTTTGGAGGAGACTAATCTGAAATCAAAGTGAAGTTGCTTGGGGTTTGCATGCCAGAAGTGGTCACATTTGAAAAAGTTCAGTGAACCTGCAGAAAGAGGTTGAAATTAGTTGCTTTACTACAAAGCTTACAGCGAACATACCTGCTGATCTGCTTTTTGCTTTGATTCTTCAGGCTCTGCCTTCTTGCCACCTTCTGAGTTGTTTACAAAATGCATAAATCTTAAGGATGAGCATGTCCTGGTTTCAGTCTGTTTAGTATTAAAAAAATAATAATAATAAAAAATAAGGTAAATCAGTCTACACTGGTAAAACAAGCGTGAGCTTTAATACCAAGGACATGGAAAATCTGCATTTTTCTCTTCTGCCTTGTCCTTTGTGCAGTTATTTCCCTCTGTGAAGGTGTATATCATGCCTTACTCTCCTGGTTTACCAACATTTGACCTCCCTTTGTTCCAAGGTAAATGGAAATGGTTCCTTTCAAGTTCTTCTAACTAGATACTGAGGGCTCCTGCCTTGATCCCTGTAAGATGACTCTGCTCCTTTGAAACCACTGCAGCAATGCCAGGCATCCAGCCTGTTATCCCTGCTGAATGTCAGCTGCTTTCTCTATTTTGATATTGGCATTTTGGGGGGCTTTGACCAAGAATATCATGCACTATTAAGTGCAAATAGGAGCATTTCCAGCAGTTAAATTCTGTCCTTTCCTATCCCACTCAAGCTTTGTGTAGGCTGCTGGGGACCTGGGGATGTGATTTTTGGTCCAGTTTAAAGAAAATGCCCTGGGTAGCCATGGCCCACGTACAACTGTGTAGATGGCCCTGTGTGAAAGCTGATCTGTTGTTACTTTATATTTACAGTGTTCTGTCTCCTGTGGAAGGGGCCAAAAACACCGCAATGTGTACTGTTTGTCAAAGGAAGGGAGGCATGTAGAAGAAGATTATTGCAAGCACCTTGCTAAGCCCAATGTGCAAAAGAAATGCAGAGGGGGCAGATGTCCGAAGTGGAAAGCAGGAGATTGGGGACAGGTGAGACATGTTGTATACCCTTTTACACCCTTTGATACTTTCCCTTTGTCAAGTTGGCTAGAAGCTGGTTTTCCCATCACTTCTGTTCTTTTGAATTTTTCAAGGGTAAAAGTTTTGGGCCAGATCCTCAGGTGGTGTAAATCAGCGTAGCTTCATAGATAGCAGTGGAGCAGCACTGATTTGTACCAGCTGAAAACATGGCAACTTGCTTTTAGTGTTTATCTGAAAGCAAATTTCTTGTTGTATATTTTAAGATTCTGCTAGAAAAGTTATGAGTTTATAATATTAAAGAGAATCTCCTATTCATTTGTGATTTTAATGTTGTTATTATTTAACTATATTACATCTCAAAAAATCCCAATTTCAGATTTTTGAGAAATCTGAAATTAATTTTATTATCAGCTTTCTGGGAAAGCTTAAAGAACAATCAGGGCTGTTCATTAAAAAAGCTTTTCACGACTTTTTGTTTCTTAACAAGCTCATCACTTGATTTTGCTTCATTAAAAAGTCAGGCACTGATGCATAGAGCAGAGGCTGCTGGAAATGTGGAAGTGCTTGGAGTTATTAGGCATCTTGTTTGCTGAAAGCATACCTTGAATCCTTGTTTTCCTGAAAATAATGTCTTTGTCATCACCTTGAATCTGCTGCATCACATTTTTATCTCTGGACCACACTTTTCCCTCTATCTCATTAGTGTGCTAATCAGCAGAATTATTGAAAATCGCAGACTAAATGAACTGTTAACTTGTAAAACACCATGTTCTCTTGCAGTCTGTCTTCTAAATTAAGCTACAAAACACTAATTCTCACTGTATGTGAGTTCCCTGAAGGATAAACCGTTCACTTCACTACAGGGACCCATGCCAATGTTAGGACTAGGACACTGTACTCTTATTTAATGTTGACTGTTAAAAAAGACAATCAACCCACTGATGTTGTATGATTGTTTTCATACTTGTATTTTTTTTTTAATGCTTACCTTTGAATCCATAGGATAGGAATATTGGGCATTAAGAGTGTAAAGGGCTAAGTGTACGTTCACCATGGAGGTTTAGTTACTGGGGTCTGGGTTCTTTACCCCAGGTATGGCTGGGAGCTCCCAGGTGTACCCCTGTGAAACACACAGTACTGCTCCCATACTGGAAATTAAGTCACTGTTGTTCCCTTTATTACCTGCAGGACTGAAAGCTCCATTTTAGACAGGAAGCTAGACTGAAAAGAAACATGAGGCCATTAGATAGTCTTGTCATGTCTGATTTGCACCTTATTTAAAGTGACTGCTCTTGAAAGCAATTTTTTACAGGTAATAATTGTAAACATAATAATGTAATGGTCTGTCGATTGTGTTAAAATACGCTGATGTTAATTGATAAGTGTTTTCAAATTCCCAACATTCCACCGCATGATCGGAGTTCATTTTATGCAAGTGGAGAAAGAAACCCAAGTTAATAGGAGGATGAGGTGATTTATGGCCTGAGGTAATCTCTTGTGACTAGGCAATTAAGGAATATTTGTATGCTAATGATAAGGCTAAGAATAGGCAGCACATTTCCAGCATGTGGGGTAGCTCCGCAGCCCAGGTCCCTGATGCTTCATGTGCTCAGCCAGCCAGGACCTTACTTGGGGAAAAAATAAAGGGGTAGAAACACCCATTCTGTAATATCAAACTGGGCTTTTTAAAGCCACATGAAATACTGTGGCATGGCTTCCTTGCATCCTGATCCTCACTCTTGCTGGCAGCGTTCCTTTGCCTGTGACAGATGAAGAGTTTGGGCTGTCAGAAGTTTGGAGGTGGCCGTGGCCATCCCTGTGAGAGCTGCACAGGGCTTGTACAGCTTTGCCAAAGATGTAAAGCCTCAGAGCCGAGGTGGATTTAGGTGCTGAACTTCTCATTAAGGCTATGAAACAGGAAACTCTGAATACCCAGTAGATCAGGATCTAAATGGAAGTTCCGTGTCACCTTCCCCATCACCGTGACACTGTTGAAAATAGGAGCTGTGATGGGTTTGCACTTAGATACTATCAAAAAAGCTTTCTGAAAGTCTAATTGCCTCCGAAAGATAATCCCAAAGCTGAGCTGCTGTGAGCTGGCTGCCTTTTGTCTTGGGTAAACCAGCAGAAGTCTGACTGAGAAATAAGGCAAGGATCTCCCATAAAAGTGCATCCTCCTTGTTGTCATAAAGGCACAGGACCTGTCGCATGTGCCCTTGGGGCTTTTTTTCTTTTCCTTTTTGGAAAAGGAATGATTAAAAAAAGCAGGACTGAAAAATACAGGAATGGTTAAAAATGAATCCCAGCCAGCTGAGCCCAGTGCTCTGCTCCCAGGTTTTTTTTCTCTCTGGATGTTTTGTATTCAGAGGCCAGGTAATTCTTTTCTAGATTGTTATGAATCCACTTTCCTGCAGCAAAACATTTTTAATGTATCTGTAATCATCAGAAGGGAAGAAAAAAGGCTTTTTCTCTAAGTTTTAAATGTGCTTGTGTCTGCACTGAAATGTCAGATTTAATGTGTTTGCATCTCCTAAGTAGTATCAATTATGACCATTTACTTAGCAAAAATACCAATATTTATTCTGCTGCCTGGTATTTACATATTTCAGCTACAGGCTGAAATCCAGCCCTGTCTGAAAACTCAGGTAGAGCATCAGTTAGAGTTTCTCCATAGCTGAGCTGGCACTCAGCACTTTGGTGATTGACTTTCTCAGTGGAGAAAGGAGTGTTCCTGGGAAACATACAGACTCTATAGAAAGGACCAACAGACTGCCTGTGCCCTGGGAACATGTAACTATAGCAAAAGTTGGCTGAAAATCTTCTGGCAGTGTCAGCTAGCTGTGTTTCCCTAAGGTAGAAACAGGTTGGCTGACCAATATTCTGGATTAAAATAGCCAGGATGAAAATGGTGTAAAAACCCACCTTTTCTTGCCGCTGTGATAGAGCATAACGGTGTTATAGCCAGTCATGAACCCAGGCAGAGCCGCAGCAGTACTGATGCTGCAGCACAGGCAGTGGAGGAAGCACCTGCAGAAGGAGATGCCTGGATCCACTGGGAAAACTGCCATGGCCTCAGCTAACCACCTTCCACCCAAGCTGTCTGCAGCCGTTGCCCCTCCTCAGCAGGAGCTGGTGTGGCTGGGTCAGTCTCTCTCCAGCTCTCCTGGGGCCCCAGGGCTGGGCTCACCTGCAGCTCCATCTTCTCAGGCTGGTATTCCCCTCTCCGTGCTGTGGCTGGATGGCTCTGTGCCTGCCCTGGGTCTCTGGCCACCTTGGGAAGCCCATTCAGGCAGGAGAAGCCTCCCCTACTAAAACTCTTGCAATTAGCCCAAGGAAAAGCTCTTTCCTTGCTCACTGACTTGTTCACATCTCTTTCAAGGGATGATCCAGGACATGCCAGCCCTGGCCTGGGGTCCTCGGGATCTCGCTCCCCCACCATGAGTGTTCCCACCAATTTGGTTGGAATGCAGCATTTATCCTCGTGACCTTACACCAGGCCAAAGTTTACACAGTGAAAGGAGTCAGTGGCTTTGCCTGGTGCCCAGCTTTGCCTGGCATGGCCAGGGACCAGCCTCCTCCTCCCCAAACCCGCTCTGCCCGGGTCTGACATGCAGCACAGACTCCCCCGTGAAAGAGCCACAGCATGATCTGTGCTCTCTTATCATAACACACCTGGGCATGTGCTTTCTGGCTGGGTGATGAGTGCAAATCAAAAGGCTTTTTAGAGCATGGTGTGCACCCTGCTGTGTAGGTTTCTCCAAGTTTGTGGCCATTATTCCGTTTGACTGTCCCCTATGGAATGCATAGGGCAAACAGTGCTGTTAATCCCAGGGAGGCAGCGCAGCGTATGGGAAGCATTTGCATCACCCGTGACAGAAATCAACTGCTGCTTTTGAAAAGTTACACACACCAAACCCCCCCCCCCCACCCTCTTACAAGTATCTGAAACCAGGTGAATATTCATTGTCAGCTTTTTTGTGGTCCTCTTGGCTTTATGGGACATTTGGATAGTAAAGCAAATGGAGCATTATGGAGCAATACTCTGCAGAAGAGAGAATTACTTCCCCATTAGGTGCCGCTTAATTCCCTGCCTTACAACGGCTCACTTTTATGGATATTGCAATAACGGGCTGTAAACTTGTTTTCTTAGTTCCTGATGTATTAATGAGATTGCTTATATTAATTGTTAACTCAGCAAATGGCTAATCGGAATAGCTGTGTTTTAAATGCATACCTTTGATTTTTACATGCTTCCTTCTATAAGTGTAGATTATTTTTATTCTAAATCTATATCGTATACTTTAAGATGTAGCAAGGAAGAATCCATGCCAGAGGGACATTAAGTACTGCTAAAGATATTACAGTGTGTAGTCACAACAATAAGAAACGTGGTGTGAAAGGAAAAGCAAGCTGCTAAAAGCATTGCAGTGGAGATAATAATTTGAAGATGTCTGAGAAACAGAGAAATTCAGGCTTTTCTTGCTGTGCCAAGGAGTGAGGAAAAATGTGCCCACAGTGTAATGAAGGAAATGTGAAATGCAGTTAATTTTAAAAAGCCAATTATTTTTACAAACTAACAGTATGCCCTGTGCATGTTTAGATGCTCACTGAAAGAAATCCCGGCCGTATCATACTTTTACCTCTCCACTGCTACAGACTTTCTTCTGTAGAATTGAAGTTTGCTTTTCATTAAAGTCCACTCCAGTGACCCCTGTAGCCTTTGATATATTTTGAACTATTACTTTTTTGAGCCGAGTGCCTGAGAAGCAATACGCCGCGCTTTGCCGCCTCTGGCACATTGCGATGGTTTAGCAGTGCCGCTATCTCCAGAGGTTTTTGCAATATAAATCCTGTCTGGGAAATCCTAACCCTAGTGAAGCCAACAGCAAAAATTCCCGCTGGCTTCAGCGGAGCAGGGATTTCAGCCTGTCTGCTCTGCCCTCGCAAAAATTTGTCATCATGCAGTGAAAAGCTTCACCTGGAAGTTTAAATGTTGTCTTTAGAGCGTTGCTATCGCTGCTGTTGAGCCCAGAGCAGAGGGCAAACCCCAGGATCTTACCGTGACGGATGCGACGGAGCCCACCACTCACCTTTTGTCCTTTCCTGCAGTGCTCGGTGTCCTGCGGCCGGGGTGTCCAGCGACGCGCCGTGCACTGCCACAGCGGCACCCTGAAGACAGCTGAGGAGGCAGAGTGTGACCTGGCTGTTCGTCCCCCTCCGCAGCGGGACTGCCACCTCCCTGAGTGCCCCACGCACCGCTGGGCAGCCGGCGAATGGCAGGCGGTAAGCGGGGTCCCCCCCTGCGCCCTCCCCCGGGGTCACGGCACTTGTGCTCTCAAGCGTGCAGCACGGGATGATGCTGGAGACGGGGGGATGCTGATGCTGGAGGTTGCTGCAGGAGGGACAGGGTTTGGGGGCTGTAAGCTGGGCTTGCCAAAAAAAAAAAACATAACAAAATAAGAAAACCCCAACCCAACTAAAAGGCCGAGGAGAGGCTCATGCGTGCTGGCTCCAGCTGGCAGGGGGGCTGAGAAACACCTCTGCAGGGCTGATCTGTTGCTTTGTGCTGCCCTGCGTTTGGCTGGGACCTGTGCAAATATTGAGCAGGGTTTGGGTATAAAATCATAGAATGGTTTGGGTTGGAAGGGACCTTCAAAGGACATCTAGTCCAACCCCCCTTCAGTGAGCAGGGACATCTTCAACCACATCAGGTTGCTCAGAGCCCTGTCCAACCTGACCTTGAGTGTTTCCAGGGATGAGGATTCTACCACCTCTCTGGACAACCTATGCCAGGATTTCACCACCTTCATTGCAAAAATTTCCTGCTTATATCTAGTCTAAACCTTCCCTTTTTTAACTTTAAAACATCACCCCTCATCCTATCGCTACAGGCCCTATTAAAAAGTCTGTCCCCATCTTTCTTACAGGCCCCCTTTAAGTATTGAAAGGTGCAATAATGTCTCCCCAAAGTCTTCTCCAGGCTGAACAACCCTCACTCTCTCAGCCTGCCCTCATAGGAGAGGTGCTCCATCCCTCTGATCACTTTTGTGGCCCTAGGTGGGTAGGATGGATTTGGGTCTGACGTGGGGGCTGAGCAGTGGTCCCCCCCAGACCAAGCCCTGCAACACTGCTCTGGCAGTGAGCCCTGTGCCTGTGGGTTTGAAGGAACAGAGGAACGTAGGGAGAAGGGGATTGCCCATCATGGGCCCTCTGTGGAGACACAGGGGATGGAGATAGACAGATGACACCCCCCATCAGGTGCATCAGCCTCCCTGCAAAACCATTGCTGACCCCAGTGGCAGGGCAGTGGGGGTTCCATCCTGCACCCTTTGAACAGCAAAGGTCCCACTGACTTTGGAGGTGCATGATCAGAGCCTGATCCTGATCACCCTGAGCAGTGACCAACTCTGGGGAGCAGGAGGAATATTAATCAGACGGGGGCCCAGCTTTCATTGACAGTCAGGCTGCTTCGATACTGCTCCTGCATGGCCCCCAGGGGTCTTGAAAGAAAGAAAAAGATGAAAAAGATGAGGAGGATAAGAAAAGCAAATATACAGATGAGAGAAAAAGCTTTTCGCGCATCAGAGGCTGTGCAACTTTTCCACTGCAGATTTGAGGTTAAGGTACCATGTGCTTTCCCTGGTAGTGTTGAAGGCCAGGGTGGATGAGGCTTTGAGCAACCTGGTCTAGTGGAAGGTGTCCCCTAGATGATTCTAAGGTCCCTTCCAACCCAAACCAGTCTGTGATTCTGTGAGTCCTCTCAGCTCTCCTTCCCCACAAGCTTGTCCTTGGCTCATGTCTGTGTGGAGCATCCCAGGCTGCAGGTGTGTGTGACATTATCTGATATCCCCCAGCCTGCCATACCTCAGCCTGATGGGGATGGAACAAACGAGTTTTGCTTTGTTTCCCCGGTCTCAGCAATGCTGGGAAGTTTTAAGGGGTTTATAATCCTATGTGACACGGGCACAGCTACAAGAAGCCAGAGGGGACCATTCCCTGTTCCCAGCTGCCGGGGAGCTGAGGTGTGATGGGATGCAGCAAGAGGCAAAGCCGAGCTGAGCATGCAGTGGTACCTGACGGAAACATCCCAGCCTGGAAAAGAAGTGTTAAACAGCTGAATGGGCTCTAGCAAATTCCTTGCAGTGAATTTTTGCTTTTACAGAGCCCGTTAAATTTCTTCAGCTAATAAATTTACAAGCAGCAAAGTAGGTCACCAAACAGCATGTAGTTGGAGTCCTTACCCAATGGTGTAATTAGCTCTGAAAAGCCACAGCTCCTACCCAATCCTTTTACCCTCTTTCCCTTATTTTTGCAACTTTCCAAACCAACAGCCCCTGCTTGCCCCAGCTCTGACAAGCCCTTGGTAGGAGGTGGATGCTGATGTTTTCCTAAGTTTTCCAAGGTTCCCCGTGCACTGGGGAAATTTTTAACCTGTTACAGAGTTGGTTTTTTTTCCCCCAGGGAAGCTTTGATAGGGAGAGTGGACTGGAAGTTTCCTCACCCATAAATAAGCATTAATAGAAATCTGCAGGAGATGCCCAATGTGAGCTCAACCCTTTGGCTGACTCCAGGCAGTTCTTCTACTGAGCATTTCTTATTTTGTTCTGATGTACCTGGTGGAAAAAAGTAATAGCACCTTCTCCCCAGCCATCAGAACTGGCCACACGTTATTTATAGTGAGGAGGCACAGATTGTATTAGTATTCTCTGGGCAGGGAACAGCAATGGAGCCTAATTGACATGAAAGGTGGGATGTAAAATAACATCCCAGTGCTGTTTTGTTCTTGATTTTCTATCTTTAAAGGAAATCTGTCAAGAGGAGGCTTTTTTATTGTTCCTTTTTGTTGTTGTTGTTTAGAAAAAAGTTCATCTTGCCAATGAAAAGAAATGGAGAACTTATGGGAAACCATTTATTGCTCTGTTGGTGTATCACCATTAATTAGCTGTTCTCAGTGCCCACACCAGGGAGAAGAAAGTCAATAGAAAGGGCCTTGCTAATGTCAAAGTAAAACTCAGACCAGGGTCACAAAGAAAAAGGAAAAAGTGGGAGAGGAAAGGAATTTTATTTCTTTTTTTTTTTTAATATGAACCTCTGTGGAAGGACAGTGCACAGCTCTGGAAGCTGCAGTACAATTCTTGAATCTTTGAGATTTGCCATCTGGGGAAAAATCATGCCATCCTTGCCTAATTTGTATTGCAGAGTTACCCAAGGCATGTTTGAAGTGTTTGTGGCATGGGGTTTCGTTTCATCTCTGTGTCAGATTTTGAAAAGAAAAAAAAAAAGAAAACAATGAATGCTTTTGCAAAGCATTGCCTTTGGGTTTTGTTTTTTTTTTTTAATTGTTATTATTGCTCTTCTAAAACAGTTGCAGAAGTGCTCAAAATGGTCCTTAATTTGAACTGCCAGGAAAATAGTTCAAAATTTGGGAAATGAGGCAGAAGAGACAAATATTGTCAAATGCCTGACCTGTTTTTCAGCTTTTGCTATTAATGGCTGTTATTCCCTGGCCCTGCTCTTTTATGAGATTTATATCTATCGTGGACATGAGATTTCATACAAAATCTATCACCATATTAAAGGGAAAAATAGCCTCTTTTTGTGCTAGCTGAACTGTCCACTTCCTATGTGAAAAATGTTTTATAACCTTGGAGTGTCTGATTGGAACCTCTGCAGTGTTTCTCTTTGATTTGTTTTATGATGGTCTCACTGTCTTTGAGCCATATTTAATATTTCAGTAGGATTATTTTAATTGCCAGTTATCCCTAAAAATACAAATAATCAAACTTTAATTTACTGACGATGACAAAGTGCACCAAGCTGGCTTGGGTTTATTTGGCTGTATGACCATTATTTGCAGAGAAACCCAAAGGAGGCTGGCATGTTTTTGGGAGTGTCAATCCTTCATCAGCAACCCAGGATTTTAAATGAGGATGAGCTTTTGATAGGATAGCTCTTCATGGCCAATGTCAGAAGACCTGTTGACAGCATGGAGATTATTCACCCTCCTAAAATTAAGCCAATATACTTTGCAAATTTAGGCTTAAATATACATGAAGGAAGGAAAAAGGGGAGGAGATGACATCAGCCTTGGTTCTTCCCACTCCTTACAAGGTGAATCCTTTGGCCACGAGCAGCAGAGGGCTGGAGCGATTCACCCTGCACTGGTGACCGTGTGCTGGGCTGGTGTTTGCCAAACCAGAGACAAGGGGAGCTTGGAGCATCCCGTAGCCCCACTACCACTGTGCTGGAGAGTCCCTTGTTAGGAGGGAGTGGGAAGGTCAGGATTTGTGCTGCCTCTGAAAGGTACCACTCGGGGAACCTACATGAGGATGGAGCGCTCATGGTACCTTATTCCCATGCAATAACCCCCTTTCTGATTTTACCTGTGTAGCAGGGAGGTATCAGAGAAGGACAGAGCACAGTTTGTTTGCTCTCTGGGGAAATCACACTCCAGCAAATTCCTCCAGCCCCTGTAGGATTGCTGTGTTTTGTCACAGACCTCGAAGAAGCTTCCGCTCCAAGGACTTAAAGCGAGAGAGTAAATAAGGTTGAAAGCACATGAAGCCCTTGGGGTCTTTTGGCAGACTGCAGATTTTGCAATGTTGACTGTTGCCTAAGAGCTGCTGAGTTATTCCTTTGGAATAAATGCTGCTTTGTGGGGCTGCCTCTCCTTCCCTGTCCCCCTCCACTTTGCACAGTTACTAAATATTTACAACCAACGTGACGCTGCATTCGCTGCGGCTCTCCTGGTTTGCTGCTCCTGACATGGATTGGGCTGATTTTTCTAAGTTCTCACATAATTTGCAGTCTTGGTTCTGCCAGCTCATTACAGAAATGGGAACATGGCAGTACCTGTGTTTCCTCATTAGCTGTACCCACTGAGATCTTGCTAACTGTGGGCCAGCCAGGAGAGCAGGAGCTGCTTTGGGGAGGCTGGAAACGATGTTTGGAGGGTGAGACTCTTAACTAGATTAAAGTGGCATGGTTCTCCAAGCCTAGGTGACTTCAAACAGTGTTTCCATACAGATAGGGGATGGTCTGATTGAATGTTTTATCCCTTTCCTTAGGGGAAGACATTCCCTGCACGTTATATAAAATGATTATTTTCATGCTTTTTTTTCTCCTTGTTAATCCAGTTAGCTGAAAGTGTTAGAGAAGTCCACTACAGGCAATAAATTTAAGAAAATAGGGGTTTATCCACACAGCTTCTCTTACGCTGATTTATTTTGGTTTATGTATGTGTTTTGTAAGATGCTCTGTGAGCACAGACTCACTCCCAGAAGTGCAACCTGGGTTGGTACTTCTAAGATGAGTGGAGAAAGAACCGAGTCCTTAAAGTCTCCAGAAGCAGGGGAGCAGTTGTGCTGGGTTGCTTTGAATATCAGGCAGAGAATAAATCCATCGGGCCCCCTCCGCTGCGGTGGCTGCAGAGATGTGCCCTCACACTGGGCCGGGGCTGGGCAAGGGGGTCCCCCCACACCAGCCACAGCCAGGGGTGTTTTGGAAAGGGGGATGGCTGGGCTGTCATTCTCCAAGCAGCTGTGTTTGCTAGGGACTGAAATGATGGGGGTTGGCCCCTTTCATTCCCTTTTGCCCCATCTCCTGGCCCAGCATGCCCACCCCTGCATCTCTTGGTCCTATCACAGCTGGACCCCACATCCACCCCATCCCAATACAAAGAATCACAGAATCATAGAATGGTTTGAATTGGAAGGGACCTCAAAGACCATCCATGTCCAACCTCCCTGCCAGCAGCAGGGACACCTTCCACTAGACCAGGTTGCTCAAAGCTTCATCCAGCCTGGCCCTGAACACTTCCAGGGAGGGGGCAGCCACAGCTTCTCTGGGCAACCTGGGCCAGTGTCTCACCACCCTCACACCAAAGAATTTCTTCCTCAGATCTCATCTCAGTCTCCCCTCTTTCAGTTAATAGCCATTGCCCTTTGTTCTGTCACTCCCTGCCCTTGTCCAAAGTCCCTCCCCAGCTTTCCTGGAGCCCCTTCAGGTACTGAAAGGCCGCTAAAAGGTCTCCCTGGAATCTTCTCTTCTCCAGGCTGAACAGCCCCAACTCTCTCAGCCTGTCCTCACAGCAGAGGTGCCCCAGCCCTCAGATCATCCTCATGGCCTCCTCTGGACTCCAGTGGGTCCCATGTCCTTCTGATGTTGGAGGCCTCAGAACTGGACACAAATACCTGCTGCCTTGGTGTCTCCTCTCTCCCTATGTCTGAGGTTTGGCTTGGTGCCGCCAGAGGATGGGAGCATTTTGTCACTGGATGCCTCTGCAGTGCCTGGCACAGTGGGACCCTGCTCTCAAATTTACCCCCACGTGATCCTAATGAGAGATGCCAACATGGGGCACAGAGCCACCTGCTCACTCGGGCTGCTGGGAGGAGGGCTTGCTTGATCTAGATGCAGATTCATTTGCTGAAGTCCCTCATGGGTTCCATGAGCCATTGTTTCTTACAAACAGTGCATGAAGACGTGCGGGGAGGCATCCCGGTACCGCAAGGTGGTCTGCATGGATGAGAACAAGCAGGTGCAGAACAGTGGCTACTGCGATGCCAGCAAACGTCCCCCCGAAGTCGAGAGCTGCCGGCTGCCGCCCTGCGAGTACGTCTGGATCACTGGGGAGTGGTCGGAGGTGAGTCCCCATCCCCATCCCCGCGCAGGGACCGCACCACTCAGCACCAGGTCACATTCTTCTCCTCTGGCCGCTGGCCTCGCTGAGATATTGCAACCCAAATCAACAGTGGCAGGGCAGTGCTGTGTGGTTTAATTATGATTTTTTGGTTTGTCTCTTGTGTGCAATTTCCCTGCTGGGGAGAAAGGAGCAGGACCGTGGGAGAAAACCAGGATATTAAAGACTAAACGGCAGCGTGCTCAGAGTCCTGGCTAATATCTAGAGGCAATTTTCTTCCAAAGCACATTGCATCCAGCAGGCACCCTCTTTGGTTTTGTACCGTATTCCTTCATTTATTTCTTTATTTGGTTTTATTCCCATCCCTTCCTGGGGAGCATTGGGGTCCCATGAGCTGTGCAGAAGGTTCCAGGTGAGCATCCTGGGGGGAAAGACAAGCCTGGGTGTGACCATGGGGACATGTCCTTCCTGGGTGCCATCTTTGGCAAGAGCAAGGACCCAGTGTGAGTGAAGGCATCGGATTTGCCCTCACAGCTGGGAGAGGGCTTGGCAAGGAAAATGAGTTTTCTTTGCAGCAGGCACTGCACATGGGAGGACTGGGGCTAATCTCAGCCTGTTTCCGTCTGCAGCGAGTGAAGGATTACTTTCCACTTGGAGGAACAGCAGAGGGAAATGACAAGGCAGCTGCTGACACAGCACTGATTAAAAAGAAAGAACAAGAAAAGGGAAAAAAGAAAACAGGCCAGGACTGAGGGGGAGGAGACATAAGCCACCTGAGATAGCACAGGAGGGAGAAATGTGGAGAGATGAGAATTTCTTGGAGCAGCCTGGTCTCCTGGGGAGTTTCCTAAGAGAAATATTAGAGTGGCTGTGCAGCTGGAGCCCTGACTGCCCCTTTTCCAGACACCCTCTACCTCACTGCCTGTGACCCCCTGGGAGCTCTCAGGCCCATGGAGATGAGGAAGTGAGTGAGGGCTTGCAGAGCTGGAGCTCAACCCACCCCAGCTCCCACTCTGCCTTTTGATGAGGAGGGCAGAAATACTGTTTGTCCTCTAATTGCAAGGAAAAACCTTCCCTTTCTTCCAGCTGCTCCCAGTTATCTGTAATTCAGGGTCAGTCTTGACCATTTTCTTTCTCTGTGTATCCCATGTCATAAAAAAACCCAAACCAAAACAAAGAAAACTCCAATAATAGAGACATTTCTGAGTTCCCAAGGAACTTCTGCTCCTTTCTTTGCCCTTGGGGAGAGATAACTTGTGTCCAGGAGCCAACCTGGAGTAGAGAATCCTGGACCAGCCGTAGAGGCAGCACAGAATTGGGTGCTCAAAGTCAATGTTGGGCAGTAGCCCACTTGTACCCACTCACAACACTCATCCCTGGGTTAAATAGTTACTAGTGATCCCTCAGAGCAGCTTTTTGTGTTCCAAGCTGGCAAGCCTGCCTTTCCTCTCCACGCACAGCAGCGTGCGGTGCTGACAGCGGCTTCCTCTGCCCGCAGTGCTCGGTCACGTGCGGGAAGGGATACAGACAGCGCCTGGTGTCCTGCAGCGAGATTTACACCGGGAAGGACCACTACGAGTACGGGTACCAGAACACAGTCAACTGTCCTGGCACGCAGCCACCCAACATCCAGCCCTGCTACCTCGGGGAGTGCCCTGTCTCGGCATCCTGGCGCGTCGGCAACTGGGGAAGCGTGAGTTTGGCAAACTTCTATTTTTTAATAATAAAAATATTGGAAGAAACTCTCTTTTTTTTTTTTTTAACACAAGAGACACAATGCCAAGGTTTGACAGGGAAATGTTTCAGAGCTGCATAAATTAATGCAATGAATGCCCTCATGCAGCAGCAGCATGGGTCTGTGTAGAGCTTCGTGCTCCAGAGTGAACCCTCATCATATGGGGGAGTCCCAGAAACCACGAGCAGAGCCATGGTCTCCATGAAAATTCAGTTGTAGCCAAAATCTGTGGTAGTGTTGAGGGTCATGCTGAATGCTTAGTCGGAAAGCGAGGAGATCATTGCCAGAAAACAAGGGTTTGAAAACCTTGTGCTAGAGTAGAGGGAGTGATGGATTAGCTGGCAGCTGGGGCTGATCTCACTTGCCCATGTGTGTGAGCAAGACTTTGGAACCACCAATAGGCCAAAACACTGGTAATTTGAGCCTTAAAGGGATTTTTCTTCCTTCCCCCCTCCCCTTCTTACAAATGCTGGGACAGGGCAGGGGAAAGAACTTGGCCTTTCTGTTAGTTATTTGTGTCGAGCCTCTTCTGGGGCCTGAACTGCAAGATCAAATTTTGGTTAAGGTGATAACATTTCACTTCTTTGGGCTTCTGACATTCTTTGAAATGTGATGTTTCTCCCATAAATTTGATTTATTAACCCAGCTCAGGTATTTGTAGGAATTTATCAAACCTTTACAAGGCAATGAGGGTCAAGTCAAGCAAAATGTAGTGGAAGTTGTCACAGTAAATGGCAGAGGCATTTGAAACCTAAGTTCCTCCTGCCCCATAGGAAGCCTCAGATCCTCCCTGTGACTCAGGGCAGAGGAGTTACAGCAAAGAGCCCAGCTTCAATTAATTGGTATTTTCCCCCAGAATTTCAGTGCAAAATGTTCAACTCGTTAATACAACTTCATTGTGAAGAGTATTAATTGCAGAGAGCAAGACCTTTCTCCTCTCTTTGGGCTGGTGGATGTCCTGGTGACTAACAAGTGCCACAACCCTTCTCATCTCAGATTTTCAAACAGATTTAATGGAAAATACCATCACCTTTGATAGACAAAGAGAGTCCTGCTCAGCTCCTTAGTTAAGTTTTATGGATTTGGACCTGATAAAGAATAAACACCAAGTTGCAAATACGATGAGCCATTGAAGACCATGTCCTTCATGGTGCAGTCCTTTAGACTCATCTTTTCTAAATAGATCAGCAGCAACATTTTATTGTCAGCCTAGCCTGGTACCTGTAGAAAGATTGGATTTTCAGGTCTCAAGTCCTGAAGGAACAAGTTGCAGAGAAGGGAGCAAGATGCTCCCACCTCCCATCACCTGCACTAGCAGCAGTCCAGATGAGTTGCTGCTTGGTAGCTCCAGTAACTTCTGCAATTTCAGCCTTAAGATTGCTTTTCATTTGGGCCATTTGAGGATGACCTAGTGTTTGCATAGATTTAGGCATTTTTCCACAGGGTGAGGGGAGAGATGGTTTGGAGGCTGTGGGTTTTTTGGTGTAATTTGGATAGAAAAGAACAAGCCACGTCATGTTCGTTCAGAAGCCCCTGTCAGTGACCCAAGCAATGTCCCCAGCCACCAGGAAACAATTTCTACCATTCAAGCCTTCTGGTGAACATTTCTGTCTTGTACAATCTTCCTAGTGTGAAAAATAAACAATTTCATGTGAGAGCATGGTTCACCTTAAGCAATGCTGCCTCATCCTGTGAAGTGTTTAAGTGCTACACAAAGTTGAGTAGTCTTCTTGAAATAACTAGTGAGGGTGATAATAATGAAGGGATTAATAAACAAAGGGTTTACTTGTTTGACTAAAATTAAGCCTACGTTTGAACACTTTGCAGGAGTGGGGCTTTTGCTGCTGTCTCTTGATACAAGGGAAACTGATTGTCTCTGGTCCTCTGGAGCCCAGAAACCCTTGAGATAAAATCTGAATCTCTCTTCTGTCTTGCAGTGCTCTGTCACCTGTGGAGTTGGAGTCATGCACCGGTCAGTGCAGTGTTTGACGAACAATGACCAGGTCAGCAACTTGTGCCATGTGGATCTGAAACCTGAAGAGAGGAGGACATGTCACAACGTCCATGACTGTAAGTCTGCAGATTTGCACCTTCCTTTGCCTTTCTTGTGCCTTCAGCATCTGTTCCCATCAAACTCCAAGAGATACGCAGTATTTCCAAGCATTGGGAGCCATCCAGCTACACACTAGGGCACTTCAGGGAGACCTCATAAAAATGAACGAGGTGTTTTGGTGCTTTAGATGCTTCACAGTATTACAAAAGAAATTTTGATGTACAGTTGCTCAGTGACTACCAGTATTTCTGTTTTGTTTCAGGTGAATTACCAAGGAGTTGCAAAGACGTTAAAAATCTCAAAGGTGTCACTGAAGATGGCGAATATTTCCTTCAAGTCAAAGGAAAGACATTAAAGGTGCATTTCAGCAACAGATTGATAGTTAATGCATTTCTTGAAGGTGCCAGAGGACCCTGTGTGTGCTCTTCACTTCTACTCGTGCATTTTCTACCTTCAGTTTTCTCAGCCATCCCTTTGCATGTGATACCTGACAATATTCTGCTTCTCTCTGCCAGGTGTATTGCTCTGGGATGCAGACCGACAGCCCAAAGGAGTACATGACCCTTGTAAATGGGGATGCAGAGAATTTTTCAGAAGTGTATGGATACAGGTAAGAAATCCCGTAATTCTGAGCTTTGCAATATTTTTGTTTTCCATGGCAATATTTTCTGGTCATGAGTAGAAAGGGTTTTCTTTTGATTTAGATTGCATAACCCGACTGAATGTCCATATAACGGGAGCAGACGAGAAGACTGCCAGTGTAGGAAAGATTACACAGCAGCTGGGTTTTCCACCTTCAGCAAAGTAAGGCTGGACCTGAACACTATGCAAATAATAAGTGAGTAAAAACAGGGCCTTGCCATTAAGAAAATGTTTATTTTACACAAGTATAACTAACTACAAGCAAGCAGTAGTGCTCTAGTGAGCAAATTTCCTGAGCTCTCCTGTTAGAAGCTGCTTTTAAACTCAGTCAGCTCTTTGCTGCTTTACACTTCGAGTCTGTAACTTGACTACATCAGAGATGCTCATACTAGTTCTCTGTAATACAGGAAAATATTAAGACAGTCGCTGGTGCATCTGCTATGCAGAGTGAATATTTGCATGCTCCCGGCAGGCCAGTGTGGTTTTTGAAGGATTTTGTTTCATTTGGTCTCCTGTTTTCAGACTGGACTCAGACAGAAAGCTTAACCAGGGAGGAGCTGGAACCTATTTTACACACAGACATGTCTGAAGATCCCAGTGTAGGGGGCTCTGCTGGGGTCTGAGATGCTGCTCCCTCTGGGCTGGAGGAGGCTCTCGGCAGCAGCAGACCATGGGGAGATAACTTGTGTTGAGAGTGATGGAGCTGGGGCTGTGGATTTGCAGGGGAGGAGGGGGCTGTAGCTGTGCAGTATAAGTGATAACCTGTTTCTCTTGTTATTCATTAGAGCTGGGAGCTATCCCATTGCTGGAGAGCCCGCAGCATCCCATAGGGTTATGGTTTCAGTCCCCTTGACTCCAGGGATGCTATCAGTTTCCAGCAAATGTTTTAAAAATACAACATATTGTTGGGGGTTCATTCAGTAAATAGCAGAGATTTTTTAGTGAATCAAAATCCTTCCTTGTAAAATGACTCTTTATCTGATAGGGTGTTTTTATCACTTAATTTTCAAGCCATGAGACCTCCCAGTCTATCAATCTATGAAAAGCTACTAATAGTCAGTAAAAGCTCCTAGGTAAAATGCTCAAAGGAACCACCCTTGAGGAATTTGATACCAGGTCCCTTTGAATTTCAAAGGAACTAGGCACCTACCTCTTGTCAGGCTGGAGCTATCTCACATCCCCATCTAAATGAGTCTGGTTACTTCAGATCCCTCCAGAGCAAAATATCCCAATTCCCTTTGAAACCCCGACCCCTGGGCTGGGGCAGCCAGGAGAGCAGAGAGGTGGTTGTTTGGCTTTGTTTAAAAGGGAGGTTTAGAAGGTCCCATAGTCTTCTTGAAAGTGGAGAATTTTCTGATAGAGAAATAAAACCCAAGTTATGGATTCAAGTTTTGTTGTTATTTATACCTAGGCCCTAAATTGCCACTGTCCTTAAACCGAGCTGTAAGCACTGAGCGTGTGAGCATCCTGTTAAATTCAGCGCTAACATACTGGGAGCCACATGTGGAATGAATTGGGGGATTTAATATTAGAAATCCAGCAGATGAGGTCTTGGCTCTCAAGCTTAATGTATGAAACCAGCTTTAGCGAATTTAAACATTAACGAAGGGCATGTTTACATTTATTTTGTCTCTCTCCTTGCATCTTGCTTTCCGTGTTACTCACCAACTACTCTCCACAGCGACTGATTTACAGTTTGCACAGACCCACGATGGACGACCCGTTCCTTATGCCACTGCTGGGGACTGCTACAGTGCAGCCAAATGCCCACAGGTATTTGACAACAGCATTTCATGGGAATTGGTGCCACTTGTTGTGTTCAGGCCCTTTATTAATCACCGCTGATCACATCAGCGCAACTCTAGTGAATGTTACATTCTCATCTCAGCAATCAGAAACTCTTTCCTTTGTCGGTGCAGAAAGCACTTTCCATGTTCCATATGGGAAAATGTCAGGTTGTTATCAGACCAGCATCGGGACTGGCGAAGAGACATTCCCCAGGGCCTCCAGCACTCGACAAGTAAAGGACAAAAGGAAGAAGAAATAAGCCGTGGGAGAAGGGCTGGGCTTTGCATGGGTAGTTGAAGGTAGGGGGATCAGTCTGTGGCAGGGCTTCTGGAAACTCTGGGCAGGGAGAGCAACAGTGAATCAGGCCATTGGGATGCCCTGGGACCCTGCCTCTGTGTTCTGCAGTCTCCTATCTACTGAAACTGCTGTTTGCAGGGGTGTGGGAAGGTGGGTGAGATAACCCCTTTGAATGGAGAAGACAGCAGACAGACGGCAGGACTCCTGCCAAGCCAGCTGAGGGAAAGATGCCTGAGAAGGGAGAGGGCATTTACAAGGCAGGAACAGGTTGGGTTTCTGCTGCTGGACCAACGGGCTCCATCAGTCAGAGGCTGCAGCGGTGCCCACCAGCCATTGTCCCACCATCCCCATGCCCTGCTGCTTGTTTTCACAGCAGCCCAGTTGGACCATCACTAACTCCACTGCAGAGCTGGGAAAACACTGACAGAACAAAGGCAATGCCTGTGCATCGGGGCAAATCCAGCCTGTCCCAGCACCGTGAGGTGCCCAGCCGCAACGGCACAGAGCTGGGCACGGGCTAAATCAAATCCTCAGTAGCTTCAGGAGGTGAGGTAGGACATCTAGCCCAGTCACTTGGAAGAAATGTGCTTTCCTGAAAGTCTTTAGGAAACTAATTAATGCTGGGCTACAGGTGGCTTGCTCCGTGTCCCCAGCACACCTAGATTCTGTGGAGCTGGGGGATGATGAGTGACATGTTTGGATAGTCCAAGGTATTGGGTGGACCAGAGTTGCAAAGAGCATTAAGTAGGGAGTTGCAGCAACAGATGGCAGAGGGCAAACCTCTCCATCTCCTTCCCTCCCTCTTTTCAGAGCTGACACTTTCCTGCACAGCTCAGTGGCTTAGGGATTGACTTTTTACCTCAGAAAGGCTCATGAATATTAATATCAGTCCGCCTGACCCAGACAGTTTGCTTCTTGCAGAAAATCAACATTCCCAAGGCAGCAAGTGCAGGGAGCAAAGCTAACAGCCATCTGGTACCGCACGGCCGTGCTGGGCTGTGGGGCAGCCTGGCCATCGTAAAATCATCAAATGTTGTGAGTTGAAGGGACCCACAAGGATCATCGAGTCCAACTCCTGTCCCTGCACAGCACAATCCCAACATTCACACCATGTGTCTGAGGGCCTTGGCCAAATGCTGCTTGAATCTTGTCAGGCTGGGTGCCGTGAGCACCTCCCTGGGGAGCCTGTTCCAGTGCTCCACCACCCTCTGCCTCAAGAACCTTTTCCTAATATCCAGTATGGAGATTGGGTCCAGAAACAGGCAGGGCTGGGGTCTGCCATGGGGGTAAGGGGAAGGCTGGGGGCAGATCTGCATTGGATCCAGACATAACCCTTAATTTCCACCTCTTTTGTGTGTTTTGAGGCAGAGTGGAATGAAGTGAAGGACATTTTTAAGAAATAAACAAATGAAAGAGTTTTGATTTTACTGAAGTCTAGGGGGAAAAAAAAAAAAAAAAGAAAGCCCAGTGGAAAGAAAGGAAAATAAGGACAAGTGTGCCCTCTCCAGTTGAGGAGCAGCTGCAGCTCATCCCTGGAGTACCTTTCCCATGTCAGGCCCCGCAGTTTGCCATGGAAAAGCCAAGAATGCCCTCAGCCGGCAAACGGTGAAAAAGCAGTGCAACACCGAGAAAAGGCAGGGAAAAAGCAAGATAAAGCCCCTCCTTCCCTGCAGCCACCAACGAGAGGGAAATTCCCATCCCGAGACACTCTGTGATTTGTACAATATGTGCTAATCGCTATCAGAGCAATGGAAAAAATGGAAAACATTGCTGGCAAGGTCCTCTTGGAAAAGTGACACTGTGGTAAGCCATGGGAGACCAAAGCACGGCCTTTTGGGATAACCAGGCTCATCTGATTGGTTTTTAGGGTCGCTTCAGCATAGACCTTTATGGGACAGGCCTGTCCTTAACGGGAACGGCAAAGTGGCTCTCGCAAGGGAATTACGCAGTGTCGGAAATTCAGAAATCTCCAGTAAGTTGTCATTTTAATTATAGTTCTACCCACTCATGAGAAGATTTTAATTGCTGCACTATCTTTTGTGGCAACATCTTCCTAGTAGAGACTAACAAAAATCTAACATTAGCCATTAGAAGTGAGGTGTTGCCTGTGATATGTGGGGTGGGGGGCCCCTAATGGGTTTAACTTGATTTGAGTTATTGCAATTAATTAGTGAGTCTGTTTAATTGTGAAGCTGAAAACGCTCCATGCTGTGGGGTAGACATATCCTGAATTAGTTGTCTGAGGTGTCCTGTGTGGAGTGTGCATCACAGAGCAAGCAGGACCAGGATATGTGGAGTCAGGACTGCAGAGCAGGGCCTGACCCCCTAAAGTTGGTCCAGGTGCCAGGTAAGTGCCCTGAGTAGGAATTGTTCCCAAAACACGGCTAGTAAAATGTATATGGACCTTCCTGCTGGGCTGGGCTGGCGCCCTTGGGAGAGACCCGAATCCCCTGCCACTGCCTGTGGCTCTGCTGACCTCTGGATAAGCCGGACAGGCCTTCACAATCACTTCAGAGCCAAATTTGAGCTTGTACAGCTTAATTTTCCTGCCCATTAACACCTCCATAGCCATGTGCCTTCAAACTGTTGCTTCTGTGTCATGTTCTGAAATTGGAGAAGCCCAGGATCACCTTTTTGGCTGTTACTTCATGTGAGTCATCTCGATTGCCCCTGTTAAAACTCTCCGAAGGAGGTCACCATAATAATTTAACAAAAAGCAATTTGCAAAATATCCTCTCCTGTTACTGCTTTCAACCTCCCTGGCTCTGGGGAGCCCCTTGACCCCATGAGCCTCATCAGTGCTGGATCTCTTAAAGGAGAATTAAACGCTACTGGTCCGACGATGCTGCAGCAAAGCATCCTCCAGTACAGGGAGAAGAGGACCAGCACCACACTCCGTGTCTTAATTCTGGCAGGTGCTTTGCTACTCTTCCCCTCTTCAGAAATCAGAAGCCTGGATATCCAACTTTGGGGTTGCTGTCACCATCACAGCTGTCAGAGTTAAAAGGGACTTTAAAGGACAGGGTGTGTAGGAGACAGCTCTTACCTCCATCACCTGGTGGCACCTGTCAAATGCTGTTCCAGCGGCGTAATTGCCCATAGGAGCAGAAGAAAGAAAGGCATAGTGAGATGATAGCAGCCTGCTGCAGTCTCAGATCAATAGTGTCAAGGGCAGGATGGTGCTCATTTAAAAATAAATGCTTTGTGCAAGCTTGTCCTGCACTTAAGTCCAATTTTCTGGTAATTGAGGATTGAATTCCCCTCAAGGACTGTCTGTCCATTTTCATGACCAAGAGGAGAAAGCCTCTGCAGAGGTGGGATAAGGAAGGCCAGATGGAGGTGTTAATCTCCTGACTCAAGACTGGAGTTGCACCATGCTTGCTGTGCTCTCCTGGAGTCTGGGCCAACCCCAGGACCATTCCACATCTTCCTTTGCCTCTTCTGGCGGTGGAAATGCAGAGCTGAGGGGGATGGCACCTTAGCAAGTGCCTTAGCCTCACCCCATTGATCACTTTCCCTCTTGTCTTGGCTCTGGAGCCACTCCAGGCCTTTCCCTTCCAAATGGACATTTCTTGGTACTGCCTGCACCTATCTTTCATGTGCTCAGGCACAGCTGAGGAGCTGTTATTGTCTAGATGTTGTTTTGCTCTTGTATGAGCCAAGTTTTCCACTCATTACAGTTATTCAGCGTGGGGCAAATTGGAGAAAGCAGATGCCCTTGAGAGACCTCTCCAAATGGCCTTCTCCTTGGGCTTCTTTCAATGTAATAAATCAAAACTACTCTTTCATATTTGTGCTTACCATCTGACCTGGTAGCACCAAAGGGAGTTATATTTGCATACATTTAAATATCACAATGATTTAGTAGATTGATTTAGCCATAATTTGTTTTCTTTCCAAGACATTTTCTATTAAGAATCCTGGCTAGAATAACCCGGATCTGGCCGTTTTGCAGTGTGGAGTTCCTGAGCCCTTACGTGAGATGTTATTTCTGATTTTGCTTGCAGGATGGTACCAAAGTAGTAGGAAAATGTGGTGGTTACTGTGGGAAATGTACTCCATCATCTGGAACCGGCCTCGATGTTCAGGTGTTATAGCAAAGGTGAGTTCTCAGCTGCTTCTGCATGAAGGGAAATCTTCCCCAAAACGTCCTGAAGGAGCAGATCAGGCCATTCTTATAAAAGCATTCGTGCATCCAGTGCATCACTGACAGCCCCACGCAGCATCTGGGGAGGGATGGGGTCCTGTGCTCCCAGCCCTCACTTCCCCCAGTAACCCTTACAGGTATAACACTGTCAACTGGAAATGCACTTCCCACCTCACAGGCACCTGCTTTGGCTCCGCTCTTGTGCCGATCTCTCTAGTGAGAGGTTTCAGAGGTGAAGAGGATGAGCTGACTCTGATGTGCACTTTGTCTGTGCTTTCCAGGTTCTCTGAGAGCAGCCAGTGGAGATGAGATGGATGAAGGATAGCGATGCAATACCTCTGCCTTCCACTTTTTTATGTTTATGTGTGTATATAGATCGCATATTCTTAATGTACAGTATAATATTTATGTTTGGAATTATTTATTTTGATTTAATATTTTTGTACGTAAAATCATTATATTAAGGCTGCTTTTACTATTTTTATTTTTTATTGTTAAATCCTGCAGTCAAACCACTGCATTTTGCGTACTCTACATTATATGTAGCATTATGACAAGTGATACTTTATTGTCACTGTATTCAGTTGTTTACTTTCAATCAGTAATTTTCCTTCATTTACGGGCGGCTTTGGCCCTCTACGGTGCTACACAATCTGCATAGGGGTATTTTTGGCATTTCAATCTGTCTTTATGTAAGGAAAATAGACAAGATGTGCTTAAATTTTATTTTAGGGATTAGGCCGACAGCACTCAAGGAAAACATGACAATGAATACAGTGCTAGTTGCATTAGCAATCTTTATCTTTTAGGTATGTTTTGAATTTCACATGACCTCTGTGGCCAGTGCTAAAAGCACTGGTTTGGTGCTAACATGATATTTATTAATGCTCTGTAGTTTTAGTTAATCCAGTGCCTTTATCAGTGAAAAAGGGAAGAAAGCAGAAAAAAATTGTCAGGCGATTCAAATAAATTAAAATCTATCCCAGGTCTAGGAAAATTCCTGCAGATGGATCTTCAGCTCAAGCCCCTTTTTCATAGGGCTCTGAAGCGAGCTCGCTTTTTAAAAACATGTATTTGTCTCCTAATTGCAAGTGCCACTGTGCTTCCTGGCTCCATCTGGAAGCGGGGTATTAACTCATCCCAGACAGGCTGATCAGGCCATATGTTCCCCTGGGCTGTGTGCTGAGAAGCAATGCGGTTTCTTATGGACATTGTCACCAAATCCTAAGGTGAAGCCAAAAGCATCCCTGCCGGGTTGTGTCCCCGTGGAGACAGTGAGGAGCGCAGGGGATGGGGCCGGGGCTCCCCACCAAGCCACCCCTTCCCCCTGGCCAGGGGACTCCATTGCAGGTACCTGCAGCATTTCCCTGGCTTCCCACTCACTCACAGACCATCTGCAAAGGGAGGCTTTGCGCCGGCTCTGCCTCCTTTCAACAAGATCACTCTGTACTCACAGATAACTCTGCCCCCCCCCTCCAAAACCCGGCTGCTTAACGCCTACTTCTCTGTTGCTTCAGATCTTCCTGGTAAGGCATCTGTGCTCCTTGCCTACCCACCATCCCATGTACAACCAGACTTTTAGCGTTGGCTTTTTTTTTCTATTTTATTTTAAATTGAGGAGACATCTCCCATAGGCGCGGAACGCGGCTGTGCGATGGCTCCCGCCTGTACATAGCCCGCCGCTTGTCCCACGCCACCTTTGCTCAGAGCTTCATAGCACGTTGAACGGGGGTGATGTGACCAGATTATTTTTGTAGTCTATGACTATGTCCCTTATCTCTTTCTCCACAATTTTACTTAGCAATAGGAAGATGCTGCCCCCATCACCTTATATGTCGGGGCAGCCAGGAGCACAAAGTACAAGGAAAGGAAGCTTTTCAGCACAAAATTGCCAACAGTCTGGAAAAACCAAAGAGGCTTATCTGCTACTTTGGGTAAGTCTTGCCATTTTGGATGCAAACAGTTAACAAACCCAACCTCAGGATCTTGAGCAAGTCTTTTGCAGAGCTCCCCAAAAGGATGTGTAATCAATCTGTTACAAAACAGCAGTGTTAAACGATCCGATCCCTGGATTCGTACCCCATCACGGTGACACCTGTCAGCCTGACGGTCAGGGATTGACTGGCAGACATCTCGCCAGCAAACAGGGCTGTGCTACAGCACAACAGCTAAAGAACTGGTGCTCTACACTTATTTTGTGTGTACCTCTGCTGCTCTTATTAATATTCAGACTTAGAGGAAAGAATGAGATTCTTACCCATAATTTGGGGTTTTTGGCTTAATAGTGCATACGTGGATATCATAGAATCACAGACTGGTTTGGGTTGGAAGGACCTTAAAGATCATCCACTTCCAACCCTCGTGCCATGAGCAGGGACACCTTCCACTAGACCAGGTTGCTCAAAGCCTCATCCAACCTGGCCTTGAACATTTCCAGGAAGGGAGGATATGGCCATATCCTAGAAAGACTGATATTTCACCTACATTGTATGTCTATGCATAACAATAATAAATTCTACCTTTCTGAGAAAAATGCCAAAAATACCGTTTCAAAGGTGAAAGAAAAGAGGAAAAAGGGAAAGGGAAAGGGGAAAAGGGAAAGAGAAAGAGGAAAAAGGGAAAGGGGTAGTAATGGAATAGTGATTTTTAATGCTAATTACTTATGTATAACTTCTGTAGGAGAAAAGGGAAAATTGCACTATGAACTTTAGAAAGAAACAGTGGTGCTTAGAAAGTACAGGCTTATTATATTTTCTCTAATGAAGTGAATGGCTATTTATACAAAGAAATATTGTCTTGACCTGTACACGTTCGTTTCTACCATATAGTTTCATAGCAGCTGTTAACAGAGCAAGAGAAACCTAAAAAAATATTAAGTAAACTATAAGGGAAAAAAATGATAGAGCACTGATCCTGTGGTTCATTAATGGGCTTCATTAAATAGGAACAGTCTTTGAGGACCAGAGACATTAGACATTTCTTGTTCAGGAAACAACTCTGGGGTTTGTGTATCAATGCCATTATTTTTCTACAAACTGGGTTGTTTGGGGTTTTTTTGCAAGCACTTTCCTGTACAGTGTTTCTTTTCTTTCTGCTTGCACTCGAAAGGAAATGAAAAGACCCGTAAGACATGTCTGTATGGTCTTTTTGTACTTGCCATCGTATTTCAATACCTGTGTGCTATTATAGAGGCAAAATACTTTGTACACAAGGGAATAATACATTGAATGGTAAACATTCCTTTCTGTGTTGGTCTTTATTTCCAAGCTTTGGGTTCCTTGTTTGATTGTCCCGTGCAAAAGGAGCAAGGGAAGGTAATAATGTTGTTTGTATGGAGCCTTGCTCCAAGCCCACATTGGAGTCTCTGGTCTAGGGGCCATCCTGGAGAATGGATACGTCCATCCACTCGTGGCCTGTCGGTTGCATAGATCGATGCTTCCCAGTTTCTGTCTGGAGGAGGAATGGCCCAAGGCATGTGAGGCACACGAGCATGTCACAGAGGTGCCCCGTGCACTGCTCAGAGGTGCCTGGTGACAGGCTGGCACTGCCATCCATGCACCAGGGACATCCCTTGCCATGCGATGGTAAGGGAGCCAAACAGCTCATTTTGCAAATGTTTTGGAAGGATGAGCTGGGATACTGGACCTGGTCCATATCACTAGCAGTGCTATTGGAAGAAATCTGCAAAGAAAACCCCAACTTTTATAAGTTTGAAAAATATACAAGAAAATTCAGGTAGAAGAAATGTAAGTTAAAAAGAAGCAAATGTGGGAACCAGCTCGCAGGATGGCAACCGAGTGACAAACTGTAGCCAGTGGCTTACATCGCCTCTGCCCCAGAGGCTGCAGGTAAGGGTGAAGAAGTTGCATTTTTCTGTCCCCCCTTGTATGCTCCTCTTGCTTTGTTTCAGAAAATAGAGCAGATCTCTTAGTGCTGGCAGCTCCAGCCTTTTTCAGCTTCTATGTTTTTCATCCAAAAGGAGAGAGGATACCTTTCTCATGCTAAAATAGATGCAGAAAACAGAACATGCAGTATTTCAAAAGCTGTGACTCTTAATTTAAATTGACCAGTATCTTAAAGGCATCTTTCTTTTTCATGATTTATCTTTGATAAATTATTACAAAGGCTTTAAATGTGGGCTGCTGTGGAATTAAGCCAATAGGGGGTCTGTGCATAGCCCCTGAATAATATTTAACCTTCCAGCCCTGTATAATGAAAGGGTTATTTTAATACTTTTGATGCTTAGGTCCAGTTTTTCTATGAGAACTAGATTGCTCTTCTTCAGCCTCATTGTACAGCCTATTGGGACTAATTGCTCCAGAGACAGAGGTGATTGCTTCATCTCTTCACCATTCCCTTCTGCCCCAATAATGGACATTTTTTCCTGAATATAAAATTAAGATGGATTTTATTGAAGGATGTTGGAAACACACATCTCAAGGAGATAATCTTTAATCAGGACACTTGCTAGAAAACCTTCTTCTCCTGCATAGCTATGCTTTGAAAATTGTATTGAAAAATGAGGAGAGGCAGAAAAGACTAAGCAAGGCAGTCTGGGCTGGAAAGACAATTTTCCACTGAGGCATTTCCAGACCTGGTCTGTTGTTTTTTTCCAACATGACTCCTCTTCCCAAACAGACAGTTGATGGCTGACTAAGAGAAAGCATATCTGCCAGGGGAATAGCATTGAGGTAAAAAAGTTGTTCTATCTACCAGGCAAAGGCACAGAAACTCAGACAAACCCAGGAGTCACTAAGAGTTGAAGCAGCTCAGCCCACATGGTAAGTTCTCCCATTGCTTGAACTCTTCAGATTGAGAACTCTTAATTGAGTCTTTTTAAGAAATACATTCAAGTTCATCCAGAAGTCACTAACCTTAGTAGCTGTTGGTCATTTAGTGGAAAGGGATGAATCCCTTTGCAGTACAAATTCCTGGAGGCAGATCTCCAGCTTGCCTTGTGCAGGAGGAAGGAGCTGATGGCCAAAGTGGTGCCTGTCAGTCTCACTCCAGTATTTTCCAAGTATTTTTGCCTGTGCTGGAGTAATCCAGGCAATCGGAATTGTAGCCTTCCAGAAGCAGATTTCGTTGACAAGTTTCTGACCTCTCTTTGCAATAGTGAGATGAAGAATGCTAATAAGTTCTTTTTGGCCTTCACAGAAAAGTCTGAGTTCCCACTTCAAAGTTGGCTTAATTTTTCAGCTATTTTTTTATTAGCAAACATAAGGCACAGTTTTTATCTGTTTTTGATTTTGAAAAATCAAAATGAGAAGAGAATAGTGTTTTGACCTAACCCATATGCTTTGTACACTTTATTTCCTGGGGGTTTTTTTATTTGTTTGTTCCAATTTAAAAAAAAAAACAAACTGTGACATTTTCCATTAAAATACTTCTGCTCCTCTCTAGCTATAAATATTACTTCTGAAGTGTTTAGAGACATGGTCTGTTGACCATAAGTACAGGGAGAACTAATGTAGGTACCGTTTTAAGCCAAGGGAAAGTAGAAATACATTTCTCCTTTGTGAAGCTGATTCAGGTCTTTCAAGGCAGTGGCTGGATATGAAGTGCAGAGGCTGAGGCCATGCACATCAATCTATTTCCACCAGGAAAACCTCAGTTCTGCTGGGAGTGTAAGAGTCCAAATGGTTTCCACATTACGTCTCCTCGCTGGCTCGGGCACATACCAAGCTTTAATGTTCCTGCTCAGTCTGAGCCTCCAGCAGCAACATCAAGCTGCAGCAACTTAAACATTTGTTGGTAGTCAGTGTCTCTGTCTCTGAGAAGACAGTGTGAGGGGAAGAGCCAGAAGTCTGAGTAATCACTGAGTACAAACCCCTTTGTATGCAGGGCAGAGGGTGCAGGGGAAGGCAGGGCTCTGCGTATTTTCTCCCTTAAAATCATTGCTTGGCTCCATTCATATGCTTATAATTTCTTCATCCTTCTTTAATCTGTGACTACATTTCAGATGAGCAATTAAATTAATCAGGTCTTTGCTGCATTGTCCTTTACTAATCCATCCTCGCCGGCTTGCTGACCTTTCTCTTTGAAGCTATTCACTGCTTACTGCCTGCCTTCCCCCACCCTCTCCAGAAAGGAGTATTTGCCATGAAGTGTTTAATTGCTCCCACTCACGGTAGCAGGGAAGCGGGGATGGCTCCCTGCACACTGGCAAGAACAAACGTGTCCAGGTTAGCTGCTGTCAGACAGACCTGCAGTAAAGGTCTTAAGTGAGGCTGCACCTCAAGTGCTGGCTTCAGTTTTGGGCCCCTCACTCCAAGAAGGACCTGGAGGTGCTGGAGCATGTCCAGAGAAGGGGAACGGAGCTGGGGAAGGGTCTGGAGCACAAGTGTGCTGAGTTCCTGGCTGAGGGAACTGGGGTTGTTGAGCCTGGAGAAAAGGAGGCTGAGGGGAGACCTTCTGTCCAACTCCCTGAAAGGAGGGTGTAGAGAGGTGGGGGTGGGTCTGTTCAACCAAGGAACAAGTGTCAGGACAAGAGGAAATGGCCTCAGGTTGCACCAAGGGCAGTTGAGATTGGATGTGAGGAAGAATTTATTTCCTGAAAGGGTTCTCAGGCATTGGAAGGGGTTGCCCAGGGCAGTGGTGGAGTCCCTATCCCTGGAGGGATTGAAGAGTTGTGTAGACATAGTGCTGAGGGATATGGGTTAGTTGGGGACTTGTCACTGTTGGGTTAATGATTGGACAAGATGAGCTTAAAGTTATTTTCCAATTGAGGCAACTCTGTGATTCTGTGACTGGCAAATATGAGTGGGGGCTTATTTGCTCCCATGCCTGTGAAATCCCCCAGCAGGCAGGAGTGAAGCCATGGCAAAGGGTGCAAGCATGTCCCAGATGCTGCCAGGGGCTGGAGCCCTGGCTTCATGCATGGCTTGGGCTCCTTGGATGAAGTAGTCTCAACTTCAGGTCTCAGGTTTGATCAACCCTTTGGAGCAGGGACCGGATTTGTGGTGTTGGGAACATGCAACTGTGCACTTGCCCCTGAGGCTGGGGCTTGCCAGAGCTTAGCTAGAACAAACACGTACCCGCTGGTGGCAATCTAGCCCTGCTTGAGAAAACGCAGCTACAGATAAAGTGTACCCACATTAGCTGAACCGGCAAATAACTGAGCTCTGAAATCATAAACCGTGTGCGGTGGGGGCCAAGCTGCTGGAAGGAGGCGTAGTTCAGCAGTTGCCATGAAGGTTTGCTTCCTGGCAGCAGCAGGGAATGACACGGTGAGTCTGAGCCTTGCTTTGTGTGGTGGTTTCATTTGCCTAGCCCTTGGCTAGCAGCCGTGTACTTGCTCCCCGCTCCCCCAGGGGATAGGGGAGAGAATTGGGGGGCAAGGGTAAGGAGACTCGTGGGGTGAGATAAGAACTATTTAATAATTGAAATAAAAGAAAACTTAAATAATAAAGATATTAAAATAAGAATGTTAATAATAATAGTAATATGCAAATGAGTGATGCCCAGGGCCATTGCTCAGCACCCACTGACCAAGCCCAGCCTGTTCCCAGATAACGATCCCGAAGGAGCGACAATCCCGAACCGAAACCTCAATCCTGGGAGAGCGAGAGCCTGAGCGAAAGCCAGAGAGAGGAGGAAAGGAAGAGCCCCTCATGAATCTCCTGCCCATGGGGGACAGGAGATGGAACAGCCCCTTGGCAGAGCCAAATGCCCATGGAGCTGATTCATTTCAATATTCCTCACACCCCCCAGGTCTTGCACTTGTAGATGGACAAAACACCAAGTCTTTCACTTCCAGAGACAAATGCAAACATTGGGATGTTATCAACCTTTCTCTCATAACAAATCTCAGGCTGAAGCCAAAATACAGCACTATTCTAGGTACAAAAAAGAAACCCAGCTCTGTCCCAGCTAAAAACGAAGACACCTTGTGAGAGCAGAAGCCAGCAGCCTCTCTTCCTGTCTGTGCTGGGGCTCAGCTGCTGAAAGCCTTTGCTGTCTTCTACTCTCCTTCACTGCTCTCTTCCTGGGGGATCCTTGAGCATACCAGATCTCTTCAAATCCAGGTGTCTCAGGGGACAATCCACCCAGGTCAAGGGTGCAGATGACCTAAGGAAACCTCAGCCAAGGGCATTACAGCAGACCTCTCTGCTGTCTCCCGCTTGAGCTGCTGTCCCTGGCCAGCTGGGGCAAATGGAGAGATGCTGCCTGTCAGGTATGTTTTTTAGAGATGTTCCTAAATTATGCTGACTGAGTTGCATTAAGTGGGGTGTCTTAAAGTCCTTCCAACAGTTCTTGTCAACATCTACAGCTTCATCTCATTCCACATGGAAAATGCAGTGGGTGTGCCTTGTGCTGGAATAATCCCTGAGGGCTGCATGCCCACCCCGGGAGAGGCTGCCTTCCTCAGGTGCCTGAGATTATCTGATGATATCCTCCTCTTCATCAGCTTTCCTCCAAGTGGTATGTGAAGCTTTCCAGATAGGACTTACATTCAGATTTCACTTTTTCCCATTTGATCATGCCTGGGCCTTTCAAGAACCTAAATGTACAGAGGAACTTGGGAGTATTGAAGACCTACAGCAGGTAGGTCCTGGGCTGTTTGCCTTACCCAAAGAACCAGCATCTCCAACAGGTGAGAATAGCACAAATGTAAAACCTAGCAACATTTGTGGCCAGAAAAACCATTTCTGGCATCTCAGGGACCATAGACATAGTTTTCTGAATTTTCCCTTAGAGCAGATACCAAACTTCTGCCTGATTTGAGCTATGGCCCCACCACAACCACTGGCAGTCTGGTTTTGCCAGTATCTCACTCCCCTGTATATCAGCAGGCTTAAATTCTATGAAATGAGGAGAAAAAGGCTATTTTCTTTTCCCCCAATGAGAAGAGACAATAAAACAGCTTTAAAAAAATAAATAAAATGACCTTTCCACCTGTGGGATGGCAAAGGTGTGATTAATGTGAGGGACTGAACAACATCTGTGATGCTTCCAGTGCCATTGAAGGAGAATGGCTTCGCTCCCAAGAGCTCACCTCCCACCTTGGCTGCTGACACTTGCCTCTCTGCGAGTCACCCCAAATAGGTTTGGGTTTTCTTACCTTCAGGAACGATCCTGAAAAGTAAAACATGGAACAAGTGTGAATTTACAGCACAAAGCAAATAATTCTGCAGGATTGCAGGAGAGCTCAAGGGAGCGAGGGAGGGATAACAGAAAATTACTTGTTGCTATAGCACGAGGAGGGTTTGTGCAAATTGGCTGAACCCCTCTTGATTGCTTTGTTTAGCCTCAAATTGAGAAGCGTTAAGGAACTGCATGAACCAGAGCCATCCACCACCCACCTCTCCTCCAAGAGAGAGGCGAGGCCAAGCTGCACCTGGGGAGTCTTGAGCTTGACAGCAAAGAAATCCAGTTCTGGGAAAAAAAAAAAAAAAAACAACCCAAAAACCTGCAGCGTTGTCATTTCAGGGAGTGAGTAACAGCCTGCAAGGAGGAGGAGGAGGAGGAGGAGGTGGGTGGAAGAGCAGCAGGGGCAGCAGCCATGATGCATTGCTGTGCCAGCATCAGAGGCTGAGGGAGCTCAGGATCCCTCCAGCACCCCAGTGATGCTCAACCTGCCCAGTTTGAGAGGAGCTGGGACCTTTTTATGGGGGGATAAGCTTCATATATCCACTTGGCTCCATGTTTCATAGCAGGTGCTCCTCTCCATGGAGTGGGACTGGGCTGCAAGTTTTTATTGGTGTGGACTCCAACTCCCAAATGCTATTTACAGGGAAATTGAAGACCGCCTTCAAAATTAACAATAGATGGCTATAAATCTTACTCAGTTACCTAGCAACTAACACAATAAAATCCTAAGGTTAAAAGGAGAAGGGTTGTTTGGAGATACCTTGGGGAGCACATAATGGCCATTTGCATTCCTGGGTGGGAGGACAAAAAAAAAAAAAAATTCCTGGGATATTTACAAATTACTGTATTGATGAAGGAAAAAAGGTGAAATTACTCAGTATGCTTTTAATCAAAATACCTCAGAACTGACAAATCTAACAAAAAAAAATAGTAGTCAAATAGCTGTGATAAGGAGCACTTGGAAAATGTTTGTCGATCTTTGGAAATGATGAAAAGGTTTTGTTAAGTTGCTAAGCCCACTTTCTTACTGTTTCTGACATCTGAAGTGTGTGTACCACAGACTAACAGCGTCATAAATGTTCAAAGTTAATTTGACCAGTATGTGCTTGATGGAATATGCCCTAGAAAAACCTACGCAGAGCAAAAAAAAAAGCCCAACAAAATTCAAACCGAAGTCACACAGCATGATTCATCCCGGCCTGGGTTCCTGTTATGCACAGCACAGATTGAAATTCCATATCCCCACCTCAAACTGGGGTTTATGCACATTCTGCCTGCAGTAACTGCAAATCTTAAAGCTGAAATAAGTGGAAACATTGAATTGTTTCCCTCCTAAAAGACCCTCACGGGGGCAGGTTTACCCAGGAAGGAGGAGGCTTGGTGGAAGAACTATGCAATAAAATAGATGCCTGGTCGCCAGCACACTCCTTCAGCAGCTGTCACACCTCGAGGCATTTTTTAAGCCCTCCTTTTGTTGTTGAAAGGCTCCAGACAACAACTGCCTAATAACGGTCAGACATTTATTACCTTCGTGGTACTGATGGTGACAGGGTTCACGTTGAGATGTAATTCACCTGCATGGGCTGCTGGCAGGAGGAACCTCGAGGGGACCGACTCGGTCTGTAACAGCCAAATTCACCTTGACACAGCAGAGGGGAGCGATGTATGGGTCCAGATGACAAAATGAGATGCTTTCTGCCTTTCTCCAGTGTTTTCTGTTGGTGGCACTGCTGCCTGGTGCTGACAGTCAGTGGGAGGCACAGGGGTGTCAGACCCGATGGAGGGATGCTAAGAATCTTCTGCAGGTATTTTAGAGGTGATTTCATAGAATCATCGAATGGTTTGGGTTGGAAGGAACCTTAAAGATCATCCAGTTCCAACCCCCCTGCCATCAGCAGGGACACCTTCCACTTGCCCAGGTTGCTCAAAGCCTCATCCAACCTGGTCTTGAACATTTCCAGGGAGGGGGCATCCGCAGCATCGCTGGGCAACCTGTGCCAGTGTCTGACCACCCTCACATGAGTCACAGTTTGCAGGACAGCAGAAGAGCTGGGGTAATTTTCCTGGGAAGACTAGAAAACTGTGGTGGTTTTAGTCTGACTGGTAGCCACACACCATGCAGCTGCTCACTCACTCTCCCCCAGTTGGATGAGGGAGCAAATCAGAAGGGTAAAAGTGAGAGAACTCATGGGTTGAGAGAAAAACAATTTATTAATTGAAATAAAATAATAATTAAAAGAATACTTTAAATAATAATGATAATAACAGTAATAATAGAATATACAAATGAATGCTACAAGTGCAATCGCTCACCACCCACTGGCTGATGTCCAGCCCATTCCCTGGCTAGTGATCCCAGAGCAGAGACAATCCCAAAACCACAATCCTGAAAGAAAGAGAGAGATCAAGTGATCCCCAAGAGATCCAGCTAACCCTCATTAATATATTGAACATGATATTAAATGATATGGAACATCCCACTGGCATATCCAAATGCCAGCTTGAGTCTGTTAATTTACTACGCTCCCCCCAAATTTCTTCTGTACCTGCATTAGCAAACCATGGGGAGCTTGGGAAGTCCTTCATTTTCCAGCGACAATTAAAACATCAGTATATTATCAACATTCTTCTCGTTACAAATCCCATACTGAAACCAAAACACAGCACTACTCTAGCTACAAAGAAGAAGATTAGCTCTATCCTAGCAAAAACAGGACACACACTTTCCTGGCTCCTCACACAGAAGCGTGTCTGACAGCTAACTCCCATCCAGAAGTGCTGGGCTAGAGCTGGAGGCACAGGCTCCATGGTCTTTGGTGGCACATGTTGTCCCCATATTTCCCATCCCTGGTTGCAGCTACTGCTGTGGGACCTGCAGCTTCTTTTCCCAGGTGGTAAGAGCTGGCCATTGGGCTTGAACATGGTGACTTTGCTCCTGCTATTTGCTCAAGCTGGTGTCCCAAAGGGGATGGGAGGTGACTGGGTGAGCAGAGCCCTGATAGCATCTCTTCTCCCCCACATGCAGTAGTGGGGCACAATACAAGGTGAGACTTGACAGAGCTCTGAGGTTGGGCACATACCCTGGGACCGGGCAAGCAGAACAGGTCTGCAGCAACATGGGTTTCTTCTTTCCACCTTCTGCTGCCAGAGGCTGAATTTACCACGTACCCCATCACCAAGAGCTAACACAGGAGCTGCATTTTACCTTCCCCTGAGCTCTCTGATTTTGATCATAATTATTTCTGTAGCATCAGGTAAAACAGGGAGCAGGAAAAGAAGAACATCCCTGTCGTTTCTTTCCTCTCAGCCATCCATAACTTCAAAAGGGAACAGGGTCCATCTCACAATGCACAAATGGAGCAAACTGGGTTTTAAACTGGTTTAGTCATGAGAAGGGCTGGAAGAAGTCTCATCTCTAGGCAGGTTTGGTTGAAACAGATATGGGAGGAGAAGATGACGTATTGAACAATTTAAGTGACAGCAGAAACAATAATTTGTCAGCCAAACTGTCTGGCATATATTATCCATGTGTCTCTGTTTCTAAGCCTATTTGACAGCAGTATCTGACACCCCCCCACCTCCGAGCTGAGTCTGTCTCCTCTCAAGAGGAAGAGCTACATGTTTCTAAAAACAAAAACGCAAAAAACCCTTTTGAAAGTACCTCTTGTGGTAGCACAGGTAGGACTGGAGCTGTGTTGCTGTCCCCTGCCCGCCCAGCCATGCCAGGATGTGTGCATCATCCCCTTTGAACATGGTGAGAACAAGGGAGTGGGAGTTTATTTCCTGAGAGATCTTTACTCTTGGCAGCTTTTCTGGAGGAGGAAAGAGAAGAGGAGCATTCAGGCCAGTGAGATAATGTCTCCCCTCCCCTTTCCCAAACACATGCCAGAGATGATGTTCTGGCCTGGCTGTTTCTTTGTGTGGATGCAGCATCTGATCATCCCAAAAATGTGGATTGCGTCCTCCTGACCAGCCCTTCGTTTGCCCTGGATATCTTGGGCCAGAGGGAAACTGCTGTCCCCATGAGATATTGAAATGCCTAGGAGTCACTAAGGACCTGACTGTGTTGGGGTCTTTGGTACCTTAATATTTTTATGGCTCTGGGTGTATGTGATTTCCTCAGATCCCACTGCCAGGCACACCAGGGCAGAAGGAGTGAGCACTTCTCCTATCTGCATCTTCTGCCCTCCCAGGCTGAGCCCTCATCTTCCCTCTCCTTCCAAACACACTGGTGCAAGTCTCCATGCTCAGAGCCCTCCCTGCCTTTCGCCTGGGTATGGAGGCGTTGCCCACCAGCATCTGCAGTACCTGCTGAAATAAGGCTGGAGGATCTAAGCTGTATAGGGTGGCAGGCAAGTTTGGTGGCCCCACGGACAGCTGGGGATGGAGGGAGTGGACCAACCCGCCTGGTTTTAAGAAGCAATTTAGGCCCTGCCTCTTCATCAGAGGACTAGAGCTGTGATTCAGCACAGCCACACCTCCAAGGAATTTACCCTCCAACTTTGACTTACTTTTGCTGTTTCAAACTGATAGCAGATGTCCTCGCCAGCCCTGTTATTGAGGGCACACAGCTTCTCTTGCAACAGCAAAGCAATTAAGAAGGATTTGCAGGTCACCTTTAAAGCATTTCCCACAGCACGTTGAATCTTGTTATAAGTCCTGTATCCAATAATGCTTTTATTTCGGCAGTTTTAATTGGAGTTTTTAAATATTCTGAATCTTATGCAAGGCACCCAAAGTGCTGGAGATTTTCAGGCCCTCACTTGCAGGATGCTCATTCCCTGAAATCCCATTGACCTTCAGTAACTCAGCACCCCTGATATTACTGTGTCCGACATTAGATACAGCTCATAGGTAGGGATGTTTTAATATGAAGTCAAATCCCAGTCTGCAACCAGTTGCCCACTATGTGATGACATGTGTGTGCATTTGAAGATATCACCTCCCCCCACAAGAGTTTATAGTATATTTGTGCACCAATGTATGAGCTGGAAACTGGGAAGGAAAATGATGAGGAAATTTAGCAGAAGGGACCAATGGAGGGAAGCTGGAGGGGTTTAGAAGGGTAAAAATAGCAACTACAGAAAAACAGAGCAGTGTTTTCCCACCGACATGGAGAAAGTCAGTGAAAAAGGAAATTTTCTCCATGATAAAATTCCCTATTTGGTTTGTTGTTTGGTTTTTTGTTTGTTTTTTTTTAAGAAAGCCCAACATTTATGGGAGGAAAGGGTGAAAATCTCCCTGAAACTATTTCATGGAGACTCTTCATAAGGCAACCACACAGCTCCCAGCCCCCTTTCGGTCTCCTAGAGAGGAAGATACAAGTGAAAAATTGACAAAAATGAGAACTGATTAAATGAAAAAAAAAATATATCAAAGGATTATGGTGTTAACCAGCTGTGAGGCAGCAAGTCAAAGGAACAAAGAGACAGGGAAGGAGGGGAAGGAGATGACAGGATCTGCGAACAACCACAACCATGGGGTGAAACTGTGAAATGCTAATGGTGAAGCTGTTTCATCCCCACTGGGGACAAGTTTCCGAGGACCTCGTGCTCTGTGAAGCATGTTTGCTGCTCCCCCTTCTCCCCGTGTTTCACTTCACTCTGCCATGTGCCAGATGTGCTGTTTGACTGCAAACCCCACGGGTAGGGGCTGGTTGTTGGCCATGGGGATCCCTTTGTAGCACATTGTATTAATGACAAGAGGAGGCTGATGCGTTGGCTGCCCTGTGGCTCCTGGCCCCACAGCTCCCGGACCACGTGTAGCTCTGGGAGGACCATGAGCTCCAGGGGTGTAATAGGTGTTTTGTGTCCTAGCCTGGCATCTTAGGCAGCAAATGTATTTTGTGTGACTGCTTCTCCTGCATCCTGCTGGGGTTGTTTAATCTGGAGAAAAGGAGGCTGAGGGGAGAAGGTCTCCCCTCAGCCTCAGGTGTAGAGGGGGGGGGTGGGTCTGTTCAACCAAGGAACAAGTGACAGGACAAGAGGAAATGGCCTCAAGTTGTGCCAAGGGCAGTTGAAATTGGATGTGAGGAAGAATTTATTTCCTGAAAGGTTTACCGGGTATTGGAAGGGGTTGCCCACGGCAGTGGTGGAGTCCCCATCCCTGGAGGGACTGAAGAGTTGTGTAGACACAGTGCTGAGGGACATGGATTAGTCAGGGACTTGTCAGTGTTGGGTTAATGATTGGACTCGATGAGCTTAAAGGTCTGTTCCAATCAAGGCAACTCTGTGATTCAGTATTTGTGGACGAAATCTGTCCTCCCTGAGGAGAACAGAAGCCCAGCAGGAACCTTGGGCTCTTTGCTCCCCGCCTTTGCCTGTGCCAGTAAAGCTTCCTGAACAGCACAGGCTGCAATGGGCTCAGAGCTGTAACTTCAGCCCGTGCCCCTTCAGCACTGCAGAATCCCATCTCTGCTCTTCCGGAGCTCAGGGGTTTTAGTAACACCCGTGCTCTGGTGCGTTAGGAGTGCACTGCACTGCGGGGCAGAGCCGGCCGGGCGCTGTGCTCCCGGGACAACAGCCAGTGCCGGGAATCACAGAATGTTGTGAGTGGGAAGGGACCCACAAGGATCATCGAGTCCAACTCCTGTCCCTGCACAGGACAATCCCAACATTCACACCATGTGTCTGAGGGCCTTGGCCAAATGCTGCTTGAACCTTGTCAGGCTTGGTGCCATGAGCACCTCCCTGGGGAGCCTGTGCCAGTGCTCCACCACCCTCTGCCTCAAGAACCTTTTCCTCATGGCCAACCTCACCCTCCCCTGCCACATCTTCCTGCCATGTCCTCTGCTCCTGGCGTTGGTGGCCAGAGAAGAGATCAGAGCTTGCCCCTCCCCTTCCCCTTGGGAGGAAGTTCTAGACCGCGATGAGATCTCCTCTCAGTCTCCTCTTCTCCAGGCTGGACAAACCAAGAGCCTTCAGCCTCTCCTCATATGGCTTCACCTCTAAACCCTTCTACAATTTAGTGTCCCTCCTCTGGACACTCTCCATTAGTTTTAGATCCTCTTTATACTGTGGCCCCCAAAACTGCACCCAGTAACTCGAGGTGAGGCCGCACCGGCCCGGGCAGGGTGGTTAACTCTGAAGCGGAGTGATGACAACAGGACCGGTAAGATCCGCCGGCCCCGGGAGGGAGTGGGGGGCGGCCGGGCTCTCCCGGGGCGGTGCCTGCCGGGCCGAGGGGCGGGGTGAAGGGGCGGGACGGACCGGGGCGGCCGCTACCGCGCACTGGGGCTGGGGCTGCGCTCGGCTCCGCGGAACGCGGCGCTGCCATGTTCGGCCGCGGCTCCCGCAAGCGGCTCTCCGGCCGGGCGGTGAGTGCCGGGGGAGTGGGGGGTGTGGTGGTCTCCCTTCAGCCCTGTCCTGCCCCGTCCCGTCGGGGTGCGCTCCCCTGCTCCGCTCCAACCTGTGGCTCCGTCCCGCCGCCTCGCGTGTGTCCCCCCCGCCCGGGTGCCCCTGTCCTCCCCCGGGTGCCCTTGTCCCCCCACCGCCCCCAAGCTCCCCTTTCTCCGGGTGCGTCCCCCCTCTCGCCCTGCGGTGCTCCCTCCTCCGCCCCTTCTTCCAGCCGTGCGGGCTCCCCTTTTCCCCACCAGTATCCCCCGCCCCCGGGTGTGTGCTCCCCACTCGTGTCCCTCCCGCCCAGTCCCGCAGCGGGCCCGGGCTGAGCTCTGCGGTTTGTTGCAGCTGACGGCGCCGGGGGAGCCGGAGCGGGGCCAGCCCTGCACCTCCTGCGGGGACCAGTGTCCCGGCTTCGCCCTGCACAAGTGGAGGTAAGACCTGGCGAGACCCCAATCCCCTCCCCCCCCCCCCCCCCCCCCCCCGCGCGAAGGCAGCGGGACCGCGGCGCATCCTCCTCCGCTCCCTCTTCATAGCGTATCGTGTCCCCCTCCCAGCCTGCTCAGGGGGCAGGTGGGGCATTTTGGGGAGCACTGGTGTTGATGTTGCCCACCCTGGCTGGTGGTTCCCGGGACACGGGTGGGTTTGTCAGCCCCACCGAGCAGCACACGGGTGTGCCCGTGCCTGGTACGGGTGCGAAGTGCAGCAGGATCCAGACGCAGGACTGGGGTAACTGGTTTGTTAATTACCACCTCGCAGCCCATCGGCTCCCTGCTGCTGTCAGGGGCTGGTCCTGCTGCCCCGGGACGTGCTGAGGACTGAACCTGCCCTCACCAGGTGGGATTAGCCCTGCGGTGGGGTGGGAAGGGGGCATTGGGGGTTTGCTCCAAACCACTGCGTGAAATTGTAGCCTTCCCCATGACCCCACAGTGGGGTTTTTCCCCTCTGTGTGATGCCAAGCAGCAATTTAGGTACTGAAATGGATGGGGGGGTGAAAGAATGAACATGTATTTTTTGGTATTTCTGCTGTGTCTCTACTAAATGGACAGAGCTGGTGCCTTCGAGGCACAGCAAGCTCTGGCCTGGTGCTGGATCAGCCCCTTCTCCCCTCCCTGCCTTGTGCTGCCTGGAAATGAGATCCTGCTCATGGGCAATCTGGGACTTGGCAATATTAAATCTGGGCTGTGGGCTCTGGGAGCTGATGTGACTTAGTGGGCCAGGGAGCCCTTGGCGACCTTTTAACCTTATTTTATAGGGTATATCTACCCTTTTCTCCAGCATCTGCTGCGCTCAGCGCTCCTCCGGGCTTCTGCCCTACTTCTCAGAGCTGCATCTCAGCAGATTAAAGCATGGGTTCAGAGTGAGGAGGGGGATTGATTTATTCCCGTTGAGTTATATCTTAAGCTTCAGCCTTTCAAATCATCATTCCTGATGGTGTTCACTCCAGGGTGTGGTGGGACCGGGTCCATGGGCTGAGGTCTGCCTGGAGGGATGCTCAGCGGCAGGTGGGGATCATCATAGTCCTCCAGGCTGGCCCTCCACAGATTCTGGTGGCACATCTGAGTGCACCGTGTCCCACCTCAGACCTTCAGAAGGTGAAAGTGTCTCCTTCTCCCAGGCTGCAGAAGCTGTGGTCTCCTGACACCCTCCTCATGAGCTGAATCTGCCACGCGTGCATTAATAGATTTATAAGGTCACCCCTGAGTTGTCTTCTTTTCAGGGCTTATAAAGGCTTTCCTGAGCTGTCCCAGGTTTCCTCGCAGCTGAAGTTTGGGGTTGTCACAGAAGTGCTTCATGATGCTTAAAGGTGTCAAGGAGAGCTTTCAACAGCAGAATAAGAAGAAAAGCTGTGGTCACCAAAGCTATTTCTCCTCTGCTGCAGGGACTTTTGGGGTGCTGTGGTTTGAGTTTCGTTATGCCAGAGGGTGCAACTATCCAGTGGCTTTTGAAAAATGAGACTAATTTTGATAGCATCCCCCCGAAGGCCAAATGATCCAGCAAAAGAGTCACCCAGGTACTTGGAGAGCATCAGGTGAGAGGTGGTGTCTCTGTTCAGGTTGTACCCTCTGCACCAGCACACTGTGCCTCCTGCGCCAGGTCCTGCAAAACCCTGTGTGCGGGAGGAGGTGGGGCAGGAGGCTCCAGCCTGCCAGGACTGCCTGTAGCTGTCTCCTGGCTGCCCTTTTCTGAGGGACCCTGGACACAGACAAGGATTTTGGCTAAAACCATGTTGGTTTTTTTATCATTCTTCTCCTTGGCAGGAGAAGGATGGGGTCCTGTGGGTATGGGTGGGGGTCAGTTCCTAGGGGCTTTGCAGCTTGTGTGCTCCACGTGTGCAGGCAATGCCATGTTAGACCTTACACCAAGTTAGACCTACTCCAGGGACCGGACAAGCTGAGAGCCCTTTTGCATAAGCATTCACATTTAATTGCCTTGATAAAAGAGTAATTAGGCAATTAAATAAAGGCAACCTATTTGCCAGAATACAGCAGAGAGGAAGCACATTCATTTTTTACTAACCAGTGCTCTATTAAGGCCAGGGACATGTAAGCAAGCAGATTATTAATAACAGTTTTGTAGGCTGATAACGTGCTCGAGAGCTGGTGCCCTCTGCGTGCGGGGTGGTGTAGCCAGCTCCAACTGGGGATGCTCACCGACACCTTACTGTGCAGGCTGGGGTTGGAAAAAACAAGGGTTTGCAAGGAAATCCACAGATTAAGGATACAAACCCAGATCAATTAACCACTGGAGATTTGTAAGCCTTTTTAGAATCCTTTAATAGCAGAGTTTTGCTGATAAATGTAAATGGGACTTTTTTTTGCTTCAAAGATGGGAAGTGCTGATAGGCTTTAGGGAGGAGGAAAAGAATTTATAAGCTTGCAGGCACCGAAACCATTGCTGATGCAGGCACTGTTGTATATGTAATTATGCAGGACTGTGTATTTCCTAGTTACCTGTGATTTTAGGTGTGATCTGTGCAGCTTCTCCATCAAGCAGGCACATTGCTTTGTTAGGCGCCAAAGGTTTCTGTGCCTGTACATTCCCTTAAAAGCCAGTTTTCTCAGATGAGGAGATGGCTTGGAGTGTTGGTTCAATTTATCATTCCTGGAAGTACATGCATGCTTCCTGAGCCAGGGAAACCACTCAAAAATAAATTGTATTCTGCAGAACTGTTTTCTTTTCAGAATAAAACTTGTCTCTGTGCAGTAGGTGATGTACAAAAAGAAGATGAAAGAGGATTGCTAAGTAATTAAATAAATGTCCCTGTTTTTAGAGGGTTTTTTTGAATCATCTTACTTTTTTTCTGAAATTATAACCTCAAATTCAAGGTGTTGAGTGAATTATCCTGTAAAAGTGTCGGTATATTTAATACTATTTTGGTGGAAGCAAGGAATTAAAAACACCCTGTGTACAGACACAGTTAAACTGGAACCCACTGCCTGCATCTCACCTCGTGAAGCTCTCAGACCTCCTGCATGCCACAGACCTCTGCCTCTTATTGTAAGGCAGAAATTCAATTTTCAGTTTTAAATCATTTAGCCCCAAAGAGGACAAAGTAAGTGGTTTGTCTGAAAAGCCTGAAGATTCAATTTCATCATCCTTGGGCAGGAAGTCTGAGAGGACACGGCTATCAAAGTAGAAGTGGTGTAACCCCCAATTTCTCCTGGCCTGAGCAGCTAAATGACTCCTTCCTCTAATCACACCGCTTTCTTTTGTGGTAGGTTGTCAGCAAAGTACGTAAAGACTGCAAAGTTCATCTGTGTGGGCTGCGGTCTGGAGGATGGAAATTGGGTGTACATAACCAAATCCTCATTAATACAGGTCGATACTTGAAAGGTGGCTTTGTGTAGAAAAAGTGAAATCAAATTCAATAAAAATCTCCCAACTCCTTAGGAGCCAGGTTGCTGTTTTCTAATCAGATCTGCATGACATTAAACTGTGTGCCATTCAGCTTGTTAACAAGCTTTGGCATTAAATAAAGCTGTCACTGGAGTTGGGTGAATGAATAGCCATTAGGAGTGGCTTTTGCATAATGTCTTGCAGAGAAAAGCCTGCGAGGGAGGTGGCCCGGGAGGAGGGAAGGGAATTTATAACCTTGTCCTGGTGCAATTAGTGTGAATATGCAAACCTTAAAGGTGACAAATGGTTGGCAGCTCCAGGAAGGGAGCGAGTGGCTTTTGCTGCTGTTAAGCCTACTGTGAAGAACTAATTTCAGATTTACTCTGGGCGAAGTAAAATTACAGCCTTAGTACTGTATTTAAAATAGCGGATCCTTCGTGTTGGGAGATTGGCGTGTGTTGAGCACACAGAGGCATGGTTTGTTTGCTCCTTGAGAAAGCCTTGCAAAGAATATTACTCTTGCAATTCAACAGACCTTGCTGTTCTCTGCTCTCCACCTTCTCCTCCAAAACCACCAGCTAAATCATAGATGCAGGACACTTAAATCTCAAGACCTTGTTTGAGCCTTGGTTTGAGGACGGGGGATGCACCACCTGGTTTGCAAAGCCTGCAGAGGCAGAGGAGTGTGGCTGATTTCAGAGGGAAGGCATTCAGATGCTGTGACAGATAAGATAATTTTAAAAATAGTGTCTGAAAACCTTTGGAGAAGTCTTTGTTGCCATAGTTATTCTTCTCATTTGCAAAAGCATTTAAATAACAGTAACAAACATGACATAAAGACAAAGACTGGTTTACTGGGTTTTTCATTTCAGTGTGAGATTGTGTTTTACATCTTTTCCTGGAATCTCTTTTTTTCTTGCATATGCTGTGTAATCTTTGTCCCTCAAAATCAGGTTTTGATGGGGAAGAGATCTGCTTCTCTTCATGCATCCCTGTCACACAGTGGTCTTATATCAGCAATGTGTGTTTGTACAGCACGTAATGCCTGGCCCTGAACTTCCAGGGCAGCTACATGACTGTTGACTTAATATTCAGTAATATTCCATATTAATAAGCGACGTTTTGATGCATACAATTGTTTTGAGTGTTTCCATAACTCAACATCTCACTATAATCTACTGTGGCCAGTCCTACGGAAGTCTGATCACATCTGACCTCGTCAGATCTGGAAATATCTGCAAGGACAAACTTTCCAGAAGAGAGCACCTGGAGATCCCAGTTGATAACAGGGTCAGCCCATAGGGTTGCAATTGACCACTGGATCACAAAAACCTATGGACAAGGAAAAAGGAGATGTGTACAGTGAGGTGGTGACCTGGTAAATGAGGTGGTTGACCAGAAGCCCAGAGATGTTTGAGGTTGCTGGGTGATGGTTGATAGGTCGCTTTGCAACTCCTGTCTCTGCCTTGTTGACTGTAGGCAGGGAGTTGCTAGTGGCAATGGGTGTTTATATTCTTTGTGTGTTTGTCCAGTTCCCAGTGCTCTGGACATTGCGTGCTTGTATGTGGTGAGCAGCAGACAGGACTGTCCATGCAACGAGAAACTCTTGGTGTGTTTGCAGCCTCCATCTGTGTTTGCCTGGCGCTGGCCCTGCCCACAAGAGGGACAAGCAGGGGCACCTTTGGGTCTCCAGTTTGGTGCCTGGTACCTTATCCAGAGAGCAGAAACAATAATGTTTGTAATGCAGCACATGAACGAATAACACCGAATTCTGAAGCATTTGTTTCTACTTTCAAAAAAAAAAAAGTACAGATTATTGCTTCCATATGTTTTCAGCATTTTTTGTAGGTTATGTATCTTTCACACACACGCTCCCAGCTTTTCCCTTTCATGAATAACGTGCTTTGTGCCTCTCTCTCCTTTAGGATTCAGATATTCCACACTTCCTTGCATGTTTATTTGAAAGGCTTTGGAGATGTGAGAATAGCAATAGCTTATCTTGAATGGGTTTGTGCTCGCATTGCTGCCGTGGCAAACTGCCTCGGGTCTGGTGGGTTTTAGTGAGTTGTTCATTTTGCAATGGGGAACCTGCTGAAATAGGCAAAACTCAGCCATGGTCGATCCATCCCACTGCTCTAGCAGTGAGGAGTCCCCTGTGGAGTCCCCAGAGTCCCCTGAGGGACTGTGGAGGGGCCAAGCAGACTGCTGTCCCCAGGGGACCTGTACCTGTCCCCAGGGGTGGGCAGGAGTCACCTGGCTTCTGAGGATGCTGTTGTCCTGGTGGAGGGTATGCAAAAAAAAAAAACCAAAGGTGAGTTTTGTCACCTGATTTTTAAAGCTTTTCACAAAACATTTGGTATCCTTAGATTTTTTTTAATGGGGTTTTGGGTTTTCTTTTTGACTAAGCAGTTCAGAAAGGAGAAGTCATTCCCTGCCAGGTTACTCTGACCCAGTCAGTGTCCTTCAGCCTCTGTGCCCAGGGTGATTTGGCATAGGAGGATGCTGGAGCAATGCATTTTGCTTGGTGTAAATGACCTCAGTTGTCCTCTTCACTGACACCTGTGAGATGAAGCACTCGTGGAAGTGTTTGAAAAATGTGGATCTACTTTTCCTTTGAGTTTTCCACCCCTGTGTCAGTAGGAACAGAGGAGGGTGACTCGTGATGGCTCGTGCTGCTGCCACTGATCCCACAGTGTCTCTGCCATCTGGATGGGAGTTTGAGTGGGTTTGGGAGTTGGGATCCCCATGAGGTTTTCAGCTGTCCTGCCCTGGGAGAAACCATCTTTATATAAAAGTGTCAAGGGCACAGTTGCTTTTAAGGAACTCCAAACCAATTTTTTGGCCTGTCCCTTCCACATCTTCATGACCTGCTGCTGAAACAGCACTTAAACCAGCCGAGACTGATAAGGTATCCTGTTTGTGTTGGCTGGGAGACACAATATCCACTTTAACAGAGCATTACAATATTGGAGGCAGTGTTGTCCCTGGCGAAAAGCCTAAAATAAATTCTTTAATTTTTTGTATGCGATGCACAAAAGAGCAGGTGAGGTATGTACTTGTTTCCGGGCAAGCCCAGGGAGCCTGTTTGAAGTCCTTTACAAGCCACTCAGGATTGTATTGCAAGAACTCAAAGGAGTTTGAGACGCTTCTTGATTAAATTTCAGCTGAACACAGAGCCCTAGTCTGCAGCTGGTGTAACTGGAGTTGTTCTGCAGCATCACAGCTGAGCAGAAGCCAAAAAAGCAGAATTTCTCCTAGAGAAAGGGCAGTGTGGGTACGTTTGCTGTCTGGTTTGAAGGAGCCTTGTGCAATGCTAGTTTTACAAATGGGGTGAAAAACCACTAACAAGCTGTTGTGGGTTTGGGGCTGGTTTGGGGGGTTTATTCTGTATCTGGAGTGACTGTGAATGACACTGATGATGGAGGGGGCAGAGTGGACAAACCAAATTCTGACTTGACTTGTTATTTTACTCCTGGAGTAAACAGATCTTGTAAAAAGTTGGTGGGATTTTTTTAGTGTGAATTTTTTGGGAAAATTACTACACTGATGTTGGATATGCGAAGAGTGAAATGCTGTCTGCCTGCTGTAAGCGAGTGGGTTTGCCATCCTGAAGGCAGAACGCTGGCTGTGAGCGCTTTCCTGGCCAAAAGGCTCTGTAATTGCGCAAGACAGACCCTCAAAATGTGGAAGTGGGATGGATTGCCTTGCAGTGGGCATCTCCTTCAAGCAGACAGCTGTCAGTGCTGGAGGCTGTGGTTACGGATTGAGGTGCCATGTAGGGTGTGATTTAGAGGGACGGGATGATCTGATTTAACAGCTCAGTGCTGCTGGATGTGAAAGGATACGCTCCCTGTGCATCCCCCTGAGCCCAGGGTGGTGAGCTGAATGGGTTGTTGAAGCCTCTGCTGAGCTGGTGCAAGGAGAAGGGCAGAGAGAGGAGGTGGAGGATGAAGGGTCACATTGGTCCCATGGCATGCAAAGCCTAGCTGTCATCCCTGCCATCGGCATCTCCATTGTCTTACTGGGTTTTGCTGCCCTGCTGTAGCCTCAGCCCTCTCGGTCCTCCTCGCCAGCCCCACAGGACCTGCAGAGCCCGTTTTCCCCACAGGATGTGTCCCACCAGCCCCTGGCATCCTGGAGAGCACAGAGCCTGGGCTGTGGCCGCCCACCCGAGGTGTGTGGCACATGTTGAGTGGGGAGGGAAAACTCCTGCTCTTTCAGTAGAGGGTTTGGCAACAGGCCTTTGTCACAGGTACGGTGTGGTGTGAAAGAAAAAGCTCCTGGCCACCAGCTAGGAGAGAAAACCAAACTGGGTGCATAAAGGCTGGTACCCGAGATCCTCAGCTGGAGGGGATCGGAGTGCAGCTGTTTGGCTGCTGCCGACCAAGCGCTGCCCTCCTCTTTCTTGCTCTTGGCTGTAGAGGGCTGTTCAGTCCTTTCAAGAGTTTTTCTTGGGTTTTGTTCCCTTTCTGTTTGCCTTTAAAAAGTAAATCTACAGTCTTTTTTTTTTTTTTTTCCAAAGACATTCTTCCTCCCCACCCAGTAATCCATCCTTATTACACCAGTGAGTCACTCTTCAAATAATCAATTGCGTTTTCATTGTCTGGCTTGTAAGTGTATCACTGAGCTTAAGGACGCTGATAGCATCAGCTGAGACCTTTAGCAGATGGTTTTGCAATTCCTGATGCTCATTTGGATATTTGCTTTTTTCTTCCAATGAATAATCTCCAGCCCTGGCCTGGGGAAAGCCAGGCTGGGGACTCTTCCCCTTGCACACAGCATCTCTGCGGTCACTATCTAATGTCGGAGGAATTTGTAACATTAGCAGAATTGTCTGATGTGAGGAAAACTAATTTTGGGGTAAGCCTTGCGAGCATGGCTGTAAAGAGCTTTTTTTTTCTGATGGGCTGTCGTGTCCTCACAAACTCCAGGCATGCATCAGTACAGCCCCGAGGTGGCTGGTGGCCTGAGTTTTTCTCGGGTTCACCAATGCTAGGGCCAAGAGGTATGTGTATATATATATATACACATACATATAGAATTCAAGGTGCTTCTTTCTGCTGCTGGAGAGGCTGTTTCTTCCCCTGTGTGTGGCTCTTTGCTCTCCTCAGGGCTCTGATGCTAGAGCTTAACACTTTGAGAACGAAGTATTACAATTATTATTCTTACCGCGGAGGGAGGCACTTTGTACTCAGCCGTCGCAGCAAATATTTCATCCCCTATCAATTGCCCTCGTGCAGATGCTGCCGCCGCGGTGATAAAAGACATAATGGCTGCTCTTGCTGATAAGGGGAGTATATAAATATAATTATTGAAATCCCTACACAGAGCCGATGGGTGGATGGATGGAGGAGAGTCCCGCTCCCTGCCAGGGGTTTTTCTTGCCCCTGAGCCCATCGGGGAGAGCAGGAGCCCTTGCCTCAGCATGTTCCCCACCGGCTGCAGCTCCTGGCAGCTGAAATGGGAGCTGCTTGGCCACAGCTGTGAGCAATTAGTAAAAGATGTCTTTTTTTTCCCCCTCCTCTTTCCTCCCCTCCACTTTCCTCCTCCTAGTCTCCTTGAACCCAAGCCCTGGGGGAGCTGGGAGGAAAGCCCAGAGCAGCTCAGATTTGAGATGCTCCTCGATGTGGTCACACTGTGGTAGCGGGGTGCAGGTCTAAGGATCCAACCTGACCTCGCAGGAAGCGTACTGCAACCGAGGAGCCAGATATAATTTAGATCAAGCCAACAAAAAAAATATTTCCATGGCAGCAGTAACCATAGGAGACCTCCCCAGCCTGTCTTGGGTGGTTCCCGTTGCCTTGCCTTCAGCTGTTTGCTTTGCAAGCGGAGCAGCGGTTGTGAGGGCTCCGTGGCCGTGGTGACATCAGGAGTGGCCGGTGAGCCCGGCTGTCCCGAGGGTCTTGCCAGCCACACTCCGGGATGCATCGCCACTCCTGGTTTTCTCTTGCACTCTAGTTGGTGAAAAGATGCTTTCAGAGGCTTCACAAGTAAAGTCTCAAAGCCACCTTTTTACCTTGTGTCAGCTCACAAATGCGTGTTTGATCCTTAAATAGCCAAGGTATGAAAGTGAATTGGCTCCCAGGGTCCAATTCTTCTTCCTTTCTATAGTGTCTTAGAAAGATGCTTTTATATTCCCTCTGGCTCAGCTTGCGATGCTTGGCCTTCAACCAAGATGAGGAATCTAGGACAAGAATCCCTGAGAATAGCAAGATGAAAAGTTATAAAAAATACCAATGTTTTGGGGAAAAAAAACACTGGTAAAAGATTTCATTTAAAAAAAATTAACTGGAATATTTTTTTATCATCTTTATGTGCATACATTTACAGGAGGGTGTAAGAGAAGACTTGTTTTCCTGGGTGCTGTCTGTTCTAGGAAATCTAAGCCATGAAGTGAATACAAATGCTGGAAATGGAGAGGTTTTGCAGTGAGTCACTGGAAGGGATGGGGAACCAGTTGTGCCGGTGTGGCTGTGCTGGTTGGAAACCAGCTCATTGACCCATGAGGATGAGGTGGCTGCATGGGAGCACCCAGGGCCTGGGCATCACTGGAGGCTGCACCCATGGGTGCTCTGATGCCACCAAGCCCCATGAAGGCAGCATGGAGATGTGCCCACCCAGCTTTGCAGAGCAGATGGACCCCGCCCGCGGAGCTGAGGTGTTGCACAAAGAGGTTAAAAAAAGATGTCTCCTTCTGTGGGAGCATGAAGCAGAGGGGAAAAAAATACATCGTGTTGCCAGTAACTAGGATTTTGATGTTTGCTTACCACACAGTGCTGCTCTGTCCTCCTCAAGCCATTGGGTGCTCATCGTGGCAGGGTTTGCTCCTTTAGGGAAGACTGGGTCAATCTTTGACCTGACCTGGGTGGAAGTGGAGCCCTTTGCAGTGATGCTGCTTGGCTTGTTGACTTGTAACCTGCCCTGGCTCTCTGCAGGTGATTGAATCCCTGTTTTTGCAAGACCCTTACCTCTACAGAAGTCAGGCTTTTGCTTAATATGGCACAACATGTAAAGAAGTGGCAGTAGGGCAGGGACAAGGCTGATTCCCTGTCTCTTCTCGCCTGCCAAACGAATGGGAACGCTCATCACAGACCTGCACCCAGGGCATATTAAATCTCTGTTCAGTGCCATCAGGGCCGTGTGCTGGAAATGCAGCCCCTTTAAATGTCAGGCTTGAGGAGAGGCGAGACGTGAGAAGATAATAAAAGTTAATATTCTTAAGTCAGGTTTGTGCAGCATAGCCTGGATTTTTAATATTGCGTGCATAGTTTATGACAAGATGTAGAGCTTTCAAGTACATATATTTGAATATGTTTTAATATTATCTTTCCTTCTGGTAGCAGGAATAATGCTGCTTTACAAAAGGAAAATGATTTCATGTTGCCGTGTGATAGTTTCAGCTCGTACCTCTAATAGATGTGTGATCTGCTGAAGTGTGAAGGCTATCTGATAAATGCCTGAATAATAAAGCTATATTGTTTGTTCTGACTTCCCTTTGCTATTTTCAAATGTATAAATAAAACATTTTCATACTGTATCCCATGTAGTTCCACCCCAGACTATTTCCTTTATGCTGGTGCAACTTACAGGAGACGTGAACCAGGCTGACAGGAGGACTCTTGTGGCATTAGTGTTGCATGTTGCGCTCAAAGGCAATTTTAAAATAAATATTTTGGCCGAAGGAAAGTTACAAGTATTACTAAATAAATAAATATTCTTTTTTAAACAAAGAAGCATTTGTCTCTGTGTACAGCAGAGGGCACTCGGCATCGCTGCGCTGGGAGCCTGCTGCTTGGGGCTGCCAGAAGGGAAAAAAATCCCTGTGCTTAAATTATATTTTGCAGAAATTAAATACTCTGTGTGTGTGTTTGCTTATACATGTGTGTGAGTCTGTATATAAAAAGACACAGGGTGGCATATATATAAAAATAATCCCAGCACATAATATAAAACTTAAATATTCGTAGTGGTGGCTGAAGTTGGATGAAGCATGTTGTGTTGATTAATGCTCAGCCTGGTGTTACGTGAAGCTTCGGAGGGGATTGAAGCATGCTGAGAGGGAAAGCAAAGAGGCCCCGGCTAGTGAAGGGTTGCAATCTTCATCTTCTTTGCAAAGACACAGTCTGGAGACATCTTATGACACTGGGAACTACCCCAAGTCAAGGAAGGGTCTTGAAAGATGGGTAATATTGGGATATGTGGAATTATGAGTCCCTCCTTCTAGGAAAGAAGCAGCACATCTGGGGGCTGGGGGCTGTCTGGGTTTGTGCTGGAGTTTGCAGTGTTGTGGTCTTGTTCCCAGCAGCACCAAAGCTGGTGGAGTTGCAGGGCTCTTATGAAAGTCCTTGAGATGATTCCTATTCCCACCTCAGAAGTTATCAACTGTTTAAGGAACCTTAAATTACTGAGTTTAGTGGATGGGCAAGGTGGGGCAGGGTGGCAGAGCTGGGTGTTAGCTGGAGCATCACTAATTGGAAGATGAAGCACCTGCTTGCTAGTGAAAGGACCCCATCCTGCAGGTACAGAGATGTGTGCTTAATTGTCCAGATCAAGTCATGGGAAGCAGGGGCCTCACCTTGTGTGCTAAGGTTTTTCCAACAGAAATTGATTTTTTTTTTTTCTTTTTTTCTCCCTGTAGCTAATTGTACAGACACTACCAGGGCATGTTTCTCATTGAATTTTTAGTGCACCTTGTGTTTCTTTTAAGAGGGAATGAAGCACTCCAGTGCCAAGTCCACGCTCAGCTTTGGCTTCGCTGTGGCTCTGGTAAAACATTCAAGGCAGCTGGAGTTTGTGCTGTGCTTTGGGCAATGTGTTTCCTTGTGAAACTCTTTTAAGATGCCAGGCTGAATTTTCAGATTTCAGTCATTAATTTCAGAGGAATTCATATTTCCTCTTTCTCCCCTGGTGAGCTGCTTGGATTGAGCTTAATCTAAATCTTTCAAAGCAACGCTCCTGTTGCAAGTGTCAACACTATTTTATAAAATACAGGGTCGGTAACAAGAGTGAGAGGGCATGTGGTTCAAGATAACCAGTTTATGCAAAATACACAGCTGGGTGGATTTTGCTACTGCGTATATGTGGATGTGATGAGAGAAATATGGAAATAATGGAGGGGCTTTATAATAATGGATACTAATTAAGATGAAATGGATTTAGGTGGTAGGGAGTAATCCAAGATTACAATAGTAAGGTGGTTTGGTTTTTGTTTTTTTTTAAATGGCCCCTGCTATTTGGGAGGGCAGCAGAGCTCCTTGTTAAAGGGCTTAAAACAGCCTCTCCACAGGATTGTTACAAGCACTGTTCACTCTAGCCTGGTTGTTTCACAAGAGCTTGGTACAGCTAAGACATGAAATATGTGGATAATTTCAAGGGTACAAGCTGGCCTGCATGCTGCAAAGCATCTTTTCACTAGGATAAAAATGCTGTTATATTGATGTGCCTGGATAATTGCTTTTTTGGAGGTCTCGCTGGAGCCAGGCTCTGGGAAGGAATGTTTTGTCCCATTACGGCGATTTCTGCATTGCACATTTTGGAGCTGTGGGAACAGCCTGGTGCTGCCACCACCAGTTAGATGCTTTATCCTGGTGCTGGTGGGCTGGGATGTACTGGGAGAACACTACTGGAAATGAACTCTTGCAGCTCTGGGATTGGGACCAAGAGCAAAAGCAAGATGCAAAATCACAGCCTGGACTGCAGGACCCCAGTTCTGCCCCACCAGCTCCAGGTTTTTGGGCAGGGGCAGGTGTGTGGAGCCAGGCAGGTTTCTGCTGATGCTGCTTGGCTTTTCCTCTCTTGTAAGGCTTCACTGGTCTTTTTTCTGAGCTGACTGTGCTGCAAAGCACTGGACTTAGCACACCGAGTGCTTCAGGCACCCGCCTCCTTGGGAAATGATGGTTATTAAGTGTTTTTCAGGAGCTTGTTGTCATTAAAGGAGACTTGGCAACGTGTAGATTGAAAGGCTGTGCTTGTGGGTAGCCCAGCCTTGTGCTGGAGACCAGTGAGCCTTAGGACTCACCTTAGCCAATGTCAATAGAAATGAAACTACTTAAATACACAGTTAAAATATGTTGTTATGTTAGCATGTGGACCTCCGTGCAAGATTGCTCTTTAACTGGAGCCATTAAAGGACCCCCGTGGAAGAGGTATAGGAGGTTGGTTAAAAATAAAAATCCCCCGTCTTAACCGCTTGTTTGCTGCCAAGTGGATTTTGGGCTGAGGTGAGAGGTACCTGGTTTTGGGGTATTTCTATCAAAACCTTGTAGAAAGTAAGAAGAAACTAGTTAAAAAGATGCTACGTGCTTCCTTGCAGGTGATGAAATCCAGCTGCCCCGTCTGCTGGCTTTTCTCTTCCGTGCTTCCACGTGCGGTGCCGGAGCCGTGGTAGCAGGGCAGGTCGTTGCCAGTGGGTAACACATCGTTGTGGTTCACATCCGCCGTCTTCCGGGGCTTTTCCAGACGATCCGGGAACTTGAGTGGTTCATAAAAAGAGCGAGTAGGCAAATGGACCAATAAAAGGAGTTTGTAGAAAAGCCCAATATATTTTATGAAGAAAGAAATGGATCCTCTAACGCGAGGGTTGTGTCTTGTAAAATTTTGCAGGGCTGCTAGCACCGTTAAATGCTGACTTTCCGCTCCAGCTGTTCTCCTCGAGCACACGCAGTACCTGTCTAAGCTTTCTATTTGCCTTGAGCTCTTCCAAGTTTGGGGTGAAATCCTGGCCCTGGGGAGGTCACTGGGAGACGTACCATGAATTTCCCAGGGACCTGGAAAGCGATCTTTAGTGTGAGACCTGTGATGACAGCCTTCGCATAAAAACTGTCTGGCCTTTGTGGGGCATATTAGGCAAGGTAAAATACAGCTTTGCATCTTTTTAATGCTCTTTGATGGGAACATCTGCAGCTAGAAGGCCAAAATTAGGCTTGACCAGGATTCTTGCTGCGGAATGCCTTTATGCAATCCAGAAAAAGTTGTTTGGATTTGAGCAATAGATGAGTTTGTGGTGCATGCACACCTGGCTTTTCTAACCATGGTAACCCAACGAGTGAAATTTCATCCCAGCACAGAGGGCAAGCACAGAGCTGATCAATGATTTAAATCACCCATCAAGCTATTTAAAGGGCTTGAAGTGGGCTGTGGCACTGGGAGCTCGGGTGCATGGCCAGATTGGGTGGATTTCATGCATTTTCTGATCTCCCCATGCTGCCCTGAAGCCTGTATGATGGGGAGACAGCAAACGAGGTGCAGCATCCTTGGAGGCTGAACCCCTTCATATCATGGAAAAGATGGGCAAGGAGTTGCAGAAACCAGGGATCTTGCTGCCAATTCAACATTGTATACGTCCGTGCAAAGGAGTGTCTGCAGCTTCGACCTTGACACTACCCAGCCTGTGAGATTTTTAACTAAATCTTTTTAGTATTCTCCTTGTGCAGTTTGAATTTATTCTGGTGGACCGCAGAGATGTGGTGGTGTTCAAGCTAGGCTTGATTTCTTAGCTGATAAAAATTTGATATCATTCTTCTATCTTGGCCCCAAAAGGCAAAGCTGCAGAGCTCAGCTAATCTTATGAGATCTGTGTCTTTCTGATCTGACAGTGCCTGCGAGCAATTTCTGCTGCACCCATACTTTAAAATGGGGCAAAATCACAATTTCCAACCTGCAATTAAAATTTGGCTTCAAATCCAATTTCTCAGCTCCTAAATGCTGAACAGAGATAATTCTGAACTGTGTCCTCGCTGTGAAATGGCGATGCGTGCCGGTGTGTGGCCCTTTGCTGAGCCAGGGATGTGGGCTGACCCCAACTGCAACCAACTCTTAAGAGAAGGATCCAGATTTTAAGGAAATGGCATTCCATTTCCCAGTGACTGGATGTCTTTCCGGTCAAGAGGGGCTACCTTTGGAGATAGCTTGGTCATTCCTGGCTCTAGGGAGTTGGCCATGCTGAGCTCTTCTCCTTGCTGGAGATGCTCAGCTCCCCTTTGGCTTCATGGGTCTCCTCTTATGGATAGTGATGCTCAAAAAGATAGTCTGTGGGGCTGGATGAAGCACTGTGCCAATCTACCAGGCCCCTTCTTGTGAGCTTTCTCCAAGGCAAAGGTTGGTTTTTACTGCTGGAGTTTGGCTGACGCTCTTGCTTCCCCCAGGGCCACCTTTTGAGGGGATGGATGGTTGGTTTTGGCAGGAGCTGGTTTATTTCTTGCTTGTGAACGTAGTTATCTGGGCTGTCTGTGGGCCTGCGTGAGGCTGGGTATTAGAGCTGCTTTGATGTCTGCACTGATACATCTTAAGGCAGCTCAGGATGGTTTTGTGCAGTCGCCCCGAGGTGCTTGCGCAGAAAAAGGTGCTTTAGAAATGTAAATTTTGTTTGAGGACCGATTTTTCTCTGCTGCTCTCTCTCAATTCAGGATGAGGTGATAAAAATGTAGCATTTAATTAAAGTTTGTAAAGGTTTGGAAATGAATTGCTGTAAACATAAAAGACATAATCAAATGTCTGCCTAATCCCCACCTTAAGGGCACATTAAATGCAGAAAGAATATAATGTGTCGGAGACTAGGATTGAAAAGTGATGAGGATTTGGGAACAGATCTTTTATAGCTGGAGCTTCTAAATTATTTTACTTCAGGCTTAGGGATTTAAATATCTACATATTAGAGATAAATATGAAGGAGCCCAATTCTCAGTCAGCACAGCCGGCATCATTGTACCAAGTCATTTTAGCTACAAATCCCTACAGCGTGGCCTTGTGACGTGCCTTACAGCACGGTGGCTTGTCCTGAGAGTGGGTGGGATGAGAGTCAGCCCTCAGCTCATCACCAAGTAGAAGACTTCTCCTTCTCTGAAGTCAATAGCTATTTAGAGAAGAGCACCTGATAGATCTTGATTATTGGAATAGAACAGGGTGAAGAAGGAGATGTGGCATTAGGCAGCGTCAGCCGGGGATCTGGTCTGCCTCAGCGGTGAAGCTGCTTTCTGCCATCTCCAGCTTCAATTTAAAAATAAATAAATAAAATTTAAACAATCTTTTATCCTGAAAAACTCAGGCATCAAGAACCAAAGGCTGTTATCTCTCTGGGTCTCTGAAGAAATAAAATCAGGGCACCTTGGAGCTGCCTGGCTCCATCACCATCTCCCCTCCTGTATCCCTGGGAGCCAGGCATCCCGAAGAGCCAGTTTTCCCCACTGAACCACTGGGCCCTCCAGCAGCACGTTATCAGTAGGACCACGTCATGGGTTTGTTTTGTAATTAGTGATATTTGGCGTTGTTTGCTTTGGGGTAGAAACCAGGCTGCATTCTGTGATCTAACTGTGATTCCTGTTGTTTAAAGGCATTGTGATTTGTGTGGAAATTGGGAATATTTCTCTTGGTGGAGGAAGAGCAGCGTGGTATCAACAAAAACTGCAGCTGGACCTGCATGTTGCTGCACTTTGCTGGGGTGGTGGCAATGAAGGTTTGCTTTCTTTGGGACCAAGGCCTGGAGAAGTGGGATGGGAAGGGCTGCAGGGAGGGGGCTTATGCAGGCACTCATGGTGGTGGTGACAACGCTTGGAGGAGCAGAGGTGATGTTAGGGGATTGTCCTTGCCAGTAGCATCAGGGAAAGGGCAATGTGAACCAGCAATAGATTGACTCATCCTCTAAATGCCAAGAAGAGGAAAAGAGCCAGGGCAAAAGGGAAGGGGATGAAATACCCGGTGACATAACCGAAAGGTGCCCAGTTAAGGGTGAAATTAGTCCCGTGTCTTCTACTGCAGGGCCCCATGGAAACGGGGAGGGCTGTCTTTTTCTGTTGAATCGGGCTCTATGCCAGCCGAAAGAAAACATTTTCCCAACACCAAATGGAAAAATGCAAGGCAGACGTCTTAAATGAGCTGTTAAAGGAATAGAGCTGTGAAAAGAATACGTTTGCTGTGTGCCAGGGTTATGCATTTAACAGATTTTTGACTGGATGCGACCTTTGCAGTTTGTAGACAGAGAAATCTGCGGCGGAAACTCAAGTTGTACTAAAGGCTGAAGGCGAATGTCGGGGTATCATCGCAGTTCCTGGGCTGGGCTTTGCTCAGGAGGAATGGACAGTATCTTTCTGTCCTCCCCCAAAATCTCGCTGCATTTTTGCTTTCCCCTCTAGCCCTCTCCCCTCTCTTTCTGCAGATCATTGGCAGCTCTGCTCGTGCTTTAAAATAACCCAGGCTAAAAAGTGCGGTTTGCGTTTCAGCGATTTTTGATTACACCCACGTCCTATATTTATTGCTGTTTAAATCGGCTGTGTTAGCTTGAGATGTGTTTCTTTTGAGCAAGGAAAAAAAAAAAACCAACAACTTGACTCTGTTGCTAACTGTTGCTAAGGGAAAGAAGATATTTATTCATCAGGGCACTTCTTCAGTGCTGTGAGGCTGGTAGCCATGGAGGAGGAGTGTAAGGAAAAGAAACGGTTATGTATTTAAGCCCTTTCTGTTATTGTTGTTGGACTCTTGCCATATCTGCTGATGGTCAGCAGATGTCTTTTTTTTTTCCCTCTCAGCGTTGTGCATCTTGGATTAGAGATGCAGGTTGGGTTATGGTGGAGGGCAGCTGGTCCCTGGAGCCTGGTGTGAAACCCGAGGGGTCCCTGGAAGGATCTGCAGAGCTTTGGTGGGTCCCTGGTCCCACAGCTGTTATGAGGCCCTCATGTATTGTAGCTATTTCCCCTCAGCCTCTCCAAGGAGGCTTTCTAGTCCTTGGCTTCAGAATATCCTTTTAAAAATCCCCATCAAATCAAAGACACCAAGAGCCAAAAATGATGCACATGGCTGCGTTCCCTCCCTGAGCCACTGCTGCCCAGGGGGGACGTGTGGCAATGCCGTTAGCTGGCTGTCGCCGAGGTAAGAGGTTTTCCTTTCAGCTGTCATAGCAACAAGAAAATATTGTTTTGACGGAGATCAAATTAAAAATTAAATTTGTCTCTTTCCTAGTAAGCGAATTGCTCACTCGTGAAAAATATAAATCACTTTGATCGGGGTGGATATCTTTGTAAGCATCTCTGTGGGTTTCCAAAGTGAATTTTGCAAGTGCCTCGTGCCACATTATGTCCCTGCTGGGTTTATGTCGAGTGTCCCGTGAATTTGAGCTTCATTTAATGCTAGGCTCAGGCTGAAAAACTTCCTTGGCAAAACTTCCTTGGTGCTCGTAACCTACTAAAACTTGGGGGGGACAAAACAGGTCTAACTAGTGTCTGGAAGCAGAAGGGATGACTCTTTCCACTAGAAAAAACAGACAAACAAACAGTAATTTGGTGGTTTACGGGATGCTCTGGTTCTTGGAACACGAAGCTGAGCACAACCTGAGAGCCCAGAGGAGGAGGTGAGTCAGGTAAATGGGAAAGTTTGCGGCAGCACGGGACAGAGGAGAGCAGTGTGAACACCTCTCTGATATTCTCCCACACCCAAAGTATTTCCTGCTTGGAGACTTTCTAAGCCAGATGTGATTTCTAGGTACTTGGTGGCCCTGGGTGCCTTTCTGTCCTGTGAGTTGTCTGTTCCCCCTTCGAGTCCATGCATGTTTTTGGCATCCACAGCATTGCTTGCTGCCACTCGTTGCCCCTGCATGGGGAACCACCTCACTTGGGTTGCTTTGAACCCAGTTAGCTTCCTTTGGTGAGGTCACACCATCCTCAGCCTGCAGATGGGGAAACTGAGGAGTGAGGGGGAAGGACTTCCCTGGGCTGCTCACAGGTCTGTCCCAGCCCCAAGGCCACGCTGATGGCCTTGTTTCTTCTCCAAGCAGAGCACTGAAGCTCGAGCAAGTCACATCTGTGTCCCTTTTGGCTTATAGTATAGTAGCGGTAGGAGGTTAACTACAGCCAAGTTGGTTCTCTCATCAGTTTATCCGTAATTGAGATGCCTAATTGATAGGGAAAAAGGTTTTTGTTTGAAGGTAAAGTGAACAAAGGAGGAGAGTTTTCTTGGAAAGCATTTAAAAATCACAGGCATTCTTCAGCAGAAGTGAACAACCCCCTGTCCAACGTCATGCAAATCATAGTTTTTGGGTTTTTTTCAAGAGACATCCTGTTAGCACGGATGGTTTGTGGATATAGCCAGACTTTTTGACTGCAGGAACAACTCTGGCCTGACATTTGGCACTGGAGCACAACAAAACAAGGGCTGCACAAGTCCATGGTGCTTTGATTGGAAATGATCTCCCAAACTGTGACAAGTGGAGGGCAGGAACTTCCTTCAGATTATGTGGGGTACATGAAGTCTAGCTGTGGGTGTGAGGGGCTGTCCCATCGGCTAGTGCTCCTCAAGGGACAAAGTTTTCCAAGAAAACTTTTTTCCTTTTTTAACTTTACTTTCAACCAAAAAGCTGCTATCTAGACAGGCTTTGGCACTGGGTTGCCAGAAGCAGGAGGAAAGGGAGAAGCCACCCAGAAAATATGCAGGTCCATGTTTTATAGAAGCGACTTGTGGGCTTTTGGTCATCTCAGCTTTCCAGGTCTTGGTTCAGAAGTGGTGGCTTTTTGTAATGAGCTGCTATTTTTATTCTTCTACTCAGTTTCTCTGCAAGGGACTCAGTCCCTGGGGATGCACAGCTGCTCTGCAGCAGATGCTGCCTCCCCTGTGCCCGGCCCGGGGGAGCCTTGAGCCCTGCGTCCCACGTGCATGCCATGACATCTCCAAGAAAGGAGAACAAAAGAAAATTACTTGTTTATTCAAAATGTCAGTGTTGAAATTATAAGACAAAATTCCCTTTTTTCCCCATGGAAATCTGTGCACAAAGCTTTTTCCAGCCAGTTTCCTTCTTAAGCACTCAGTATTGATTTGTGAAATCAAATCGGGCTCGGGCGACGTCGCTGTTATCTGCTACAAGCTGGTGGAGAAAGTCAATGCCGACATTGATTTCCCATTGCACGTGGCTTTCGCGGAGTTCATGGCAGACTGCAAGCGGTGTGAAACCAAGACCATCACTGAATGGTTGGTTATCACCCACTTTTGGCAAAATCCTCCTTCTTTCCCCCAGACTGAGGTCTGCAGCGATGCTGGGGCTGTGGGGACCTGCACCCTCAGCAGATGGGCAGCTGCCCGCGGGCAGTGATGCTGTGGAGCTCCTGCCTCTCCACACCAGCAGGCATTCGTTGTGCGTTTTATTTTTTGCATGAGTTCATCTTCAGTATTACAGACGTGGATGTGCAGAGCAGTGCTGGCGTGCCAGTGAGGATTATTATATTGCTGGGGATTTTTTTTTCCCTCATATATTCGATAAAGCAACACAAAATTACATACATAAACAGCAACATCTGTTACGGAAGCCTGGCCCTGGCAAATTACTGCTTTGGAAAGTCAGCGCAGATACTTGTGTGATTCACTTTCATGCTCGCCAGAGTCACATCATACCCACTTTATTCCAGCTTTATTCCAGCTATGATAGGTGTGTCTTTTTTTCTTTTACACCCACATCAAATTCTTAAAATAAGAGCACTGCAAAAGGAAAAAATAACTTGAGTTTATTTTCCTCTGGAGTCCACACGGCCCTGGAAGTTATTATTAGAGGTGAAGTCATCATGGTGGAGTCTGTAACCCTTGAGGAAGGGTGTGGACGATGCTCTTCTTGCAGAAGGAGCAGTGGTGGTGTCCTGGGGCAAGGGGACATGGGTGCCAGCAGGAAGGCTGGAGAAGTCCCCATCAACCTCTTGCCCATGTCCATGATTTTGGCCAGATGGAGATGGGGTGTTTCCACGTACACCCCTCCTCCAGCAGATCAGATCTGCCCCAAGGGCCGCCCAGCTCCACCACATCTGCGGCACCATCCCTTTGCTGGCTTGCAGTGCCCAGACCACACCGGCAGCTGGAGTGCAGCTATGCCTTTTTTTTTTTTCTTTTTTTTTATTTCACATAAAACAGAGTTGGATCCTCGTTACCATGGAAACCAGCAGCCCTAATTATAAGGAGTTTGATTCAGTGGATGTAAAAAGCTATAATTCGTCTTTTTCTTGTAAAAAAAAATAGAAATAAAAAAGACATATAATAAGATAATAACCCCATACCTGATGTAAGGTTAATCTGGAGTGTTTTCTGTATGAATGGTGTCCCAGGAATAGACAAGTACTAGTACTCTGTAGCGGGGAGCCAGACTGGGATTAGCAATAGCATCCTTTGCTGCCCATTACTTGTGCTGAGCCATGGCTGCCTGCGGGCTAGCGCTGAAAATAAATCAAAATCACTGCATTTGGTAGGATTTTTTTTTTTTCATCTCTCCATTGCATCACGTGCAGCATGAAGAGAGGAGATAAAGCCAGAGGGCAGAGGTGAAAACATCTCCTGCCGGGAACTCCAGATTGCAGCCAGGAAAAGAGCTCAGCACCGCTCGGTGCGGGAAGGACTAAAATCTGTGCAGGGCCCATGAATAGCCCCATTGAGCAGCTGCTGGGCTGGAAGTTAAGCGGTGACTTAAGTGTTTTGCCAGATCTGCTGGAATTTGCTTGTTTTGCAGACAGCGGTGAAGTAGCATTAGGGTTTACATCAAAACAGGATGCGAGTCAATATGTAAATACTGTGTGAAGAATGCTGCATGTGTGCAGAGTGGCCTCGGAGTTCATCCTCCCCATCGGTCTGTCCTGTGAGGGAAATCAGCTGAAAGCTGCAAAAATTGGGGAGTCTTTTCTGTCTTGGCTTTCTGACTGCTGCTTTGTCAAGCAGACAGCAAAGGGACCGTCCCGCGCGGGTCAGAGCATCGGTTATATTTGGGTCAGGAGGGTTACCGGTGGGGCAGAGATTTACACATGGAATTGATTATTTTATTCCATTTTTAGAATGTGCTTACCTCAGTTTAAAACTCAAATTCGTCTTGTAACATGGATATTTAAATCCTGGTCTGGAACTGTAGCTAAGAGGAGAGCATTTAATACTCGCTAAATCCCTATTTCAAATAAACATGTGAGAGAGTGGCTTTCTGGTTTATTGGTGAAAAAACAAAGCTGGTATTTTAGAATTTATCCAATTAAATTCTGCAGAGTGGGCTTTAACGTGAGGATAAATACAGTTAGGGCCGTGTCCCTCCGAGCATGAAAAGCAGGGATTGTTGAGGGGATGTTTTAGTGTAATTCACCCCTGCTTGTGACAAGGGATTTTTCCAGCCCTGGGTATAGAATCATAGGATTGTTTTGGTTAGAAAAGACCTTTAAGATCATCAAGTCCAACCATAAACCTAACAGTGCCAAGTCCATCTCTGAACCGTGTCCCTAAGCACCATGTCTACATGTCTGTGGTTGCTCATGAGTTGGGAGCTCGTCTTCCACCTGGGAACAGCTAGGATGTTCTTGTATTATGGCTTCATGTCAGGGACAAGACTTGTTGCCACCTTTGGGTGGGTCAGGATCTGCATTGTATGGATGGAAAACCAAGCTGTGAAGGGTTGGAGGCAGGGGGAGCCTGGGCTGCTTTCTGGTTCCTCTCCATGGGCTGCACCCCGGTGGAGCTTGGGCACCCCTCCAGCTGGGTGGGACACACCAGTCCCTGGTCGGGATGCTCCTCCGATGGGGCAAGCGGCTCTGAACAACCCAGGCAGAGGGGCTGGCTGCTCTCCTGTGGAAATGCTTCTCCATCCGCACCAGCCCCAGGGTGATCAGTCTTGGTGTTCAGTGATGACCTGAGGTTATTGCACTTCACTTTTGCTGGGATGGTCAGTGCCATCGGCCTGGGGAATGATTTGGGAGTGGGGAGGCAAACAGCGTTCCCGTTCTCAGGAGCAGGATGGGCGCCCACGCTGTGCAGATGGGATGAGTGAGCTGGAGACCTCAGGGATGCTCCTTCTGCCAGTGGTTTGCAGTTAATGGTGTCCTGATATCCGTGACTGTGTGGCATATGATGTGCTTAAAGTTAAAATGGTTTATCAAAGGCAGCAGAGCCTACTCCTGTGCTTAATATTAGGCGTGTGTTTAAGTACCTTGTTGAACTGTAGCACAAGCAGCTAACCCCAGCCAGGACTTTCACTGGGCTTTTTCTGGACTGAAGGAATTTTTCTGCCTTTTAAGTGCCTTGGGCTTTTTACAAGACATCCATCTCTGGTTTTAAAAACTCGTCACCATGGTATAGCGTATCAGCGTCTGACAGCTGTGACCAGGTAAGAATTACAATGTCTTGAATGGAATTTATGAAACCACAAATTACCTTTTGCCTATTGAAAATTAGAACAGTGCTAGTGGGTTTGGACTAATACAAAGGAACCCCAGTGTTTTTTTCAATTAGCAGTCACATGTGACTGATATAATTTTTTAACATACATACCCCCCCACAATGTTTGGAGTGTATAAGTATATATTGGGCATTAAAAAAAATTATAAAAACCATTAGGCAAGAATAGCACGTTAAAATGTATTTTACATGTTTTTCTTAGGCTCAGTTAGCCATATGTTAAAATAAACTTCAGCAATGGCAACTGTTCTTGTTTGAGATTATGTCTTAATAAAATAGTATGTGGGTGGTAAATACAAGCAGATACATTTTTGTGTGGGAATCAAGATTCAGGTATTTTATATGCTGTTTATCTAAACCGTCCCCACTGAGCAGCTTCCACCTCCATCCTCTGGTTTAGGATGTGGTCCCATTCCCACTGAAGCCAGTGGGATGTTTCCAGTGGGGTCAGTGGGCTGCACCACTACAAGGGTTCATGTCCTGTCCTGCCTGTGGGATGGATGGACCATGGGTGAGCTGGGCAGGCAGTGCACTGGGGGTGTGGTGGGGGACTACTCCTCTGAGAGCATCTGTAGGGATTTCACATGTCCTAAAATCCTTGGTAGAGGTGGTACTGGGAGAGCAGGCAGGAAGCTCGGTGCATGAAGCAGGCTGTCACACGCAGCCAGGGCTGGGTGCAGGCACTGGGAGTATTTGACCTTGTTCTCTGGTACAACGTGGCCCAGGGTTGAGATGGGGAGGACCTGGGCAGGCTGGGTACTTTAGGCTTTTTTCCACCCATGAGCATGGCATCTGGAACTTGTGCTGGTGGAGACAGCCAAGGAAAGTGCTCCCATCCACGTGGCCTGGATGGAGGGGACCACAGGAGCTTCATGTGCTCCAGATCCTGGGAGTCAGGACTTGGCAGTGGGCGGTGGAGGGATAATGACAGGACAAGAAAAACGAGGGCTAGTTCACTTTCCACATGCTCCCAACAAAGCCCAAACCAGATCCAGTTCCTGCACTGACCAGTCCAACAGCCCCAGTGTGCTGAAATGCCTGAGGGCACGAGAGGGGCTGGCTCAGCGTTCCCCACTGTCCCTGCTCTGCAGCATGGGGACATCTTGGCATCTGCCAGAGAGGAGCCTTGCTGAAGTGAAGACTGTTGGGTGCCTCTCCTGCTTGCTTCAATTCCACCAGCATGCCTAAACACCCCACTGTGTGCTGTTTTCTTGGGCTGAGAACACGGAGAGTTAGCCAGGGAGCCAGCAGCCTTAGGACTCCTCTGGTATACAGACTGCAGCGTGGTCTTCTGTGCACTTTTTAGCATATTTTTCACATGGCACTTAATTTGCAGGGGTTGGGTGACGGTGGGGGCTGGCAGGTCAGCCTGGTGCCCAGTGCTTTACATCCTGTTTATCTCTGGCTCTATAAGCCCAAGCCACCCTCAGCTCATTTTAATAACCTTTTACTTTTCTGTTCAAGACTTCACAGAGCTGTGGATGAAACTGTTGGTTCTGGATATTTTTTTTTTTTTTTAACTGGGAGAAAATAATCGAGGTCAGCTGCACGTTGGATTTTATTTCGGGTTTCTGTGAACCACATCAAATGGTAACACGAGTATGATGATGAATGCTGGGAAGTTCATGTCCCAACCCGATGCAGATGGTCTACTCCCTGTTTACATTTTGAGGGCATCATTTCATGTTGTATCTATCGCTCTGGTCACTTCTGCTGGTCAAGCATTGAAGGCCAGGGCTCAGCTTTCATGGTGTGCCCACATGTGGTTGTGTTGGTTTTAAATTGCCTTGGGTTGCTGCTGGCTTTCTTGTTGGTGAGCAGTGAAGAGAGATCAACGTGCAGGGGGCTGGCGTTTCAGCTTTTCGACTTGTTCTACCCTTGAATAAACAGGGATTGGCATTTTGATGGTTCTTTTCTCCTAACTGGGGGATCTGCAGTAAACTGCATTTTCACCTGTAAGGTTCTGCTGCTTTCTCCCTCTCATGATTCTGGTGTAGTGATGTGCAATGCAGCAATGACCAGTCAAGTCTGTGTTAAGAACAGCCAGCAAGAGATGGCTCTGCCTGGGGTTGGTTTGGGGTGCATGCTCTTGCCTCCTGTGGTGCCCAGGCCCCTCTGGCTCCCACCCCCAATCAGACCTATCCCTGTGCTATTTCTCCTCACAGCTGATCATTTACTTAACTTTGCATTTATTCAGGATTTAACTCCAGCAGCCTGTTTTAATTGGTGGGGCTGCAGCCTTGTTGTGCTAAACTCAGGACAGATGGTGCTTAAACAGGGACCACACACAGAGACCTGCAGCAATGGTGCTGACCAGGCTGGTCGACAGGATCCCATGTGGCTACTGGTGGGTGGGAGCTGGTGCTGAGTCCAGGATGCTTTGCCAAGCTGCCCAAAGAAAGAGGTGAAGAGAGGCAAGTGGCCGTGCTGGATGCAAGGGGAAGCATTGTCCCTCCGGCTCACCCATCCCTATTTTTTTTGTGGCACGGAGTTTTTCCTAGAAGAGCAGTGGAGAGTTTGCCAGGCCCAACTCCCACCACCTCAATGGGATGCCTGTCACTAAAAAAAGCCCTTTTTTGCTGGAAGGAGGTGGTGGGAAGGGCCCCATGGAGCGATGGCTGGAGCAGTCCCTTCCCCTGATGGAGCCAGGCAAAGGCTTTCTAATGAGGTGATATGGTGCCTTGTTATTAAGCATTGTGGTTGGACATAATTAGCTCAGCACATCAGTTGCCATGGCATCTGGCACATGTTGGCAAGAGCGCTGGGTGAGCTCTCTGCCCAAATGCTCAACCAGTTTGTTTCATTGCTTGGAGCCAGGAGAAAGGAGATGTCCTCAGTCCTGGTCCCTGAAGAGCTTGTGGCTCCTTGGCATGAGGAGGAGGAGGAGGAGAACGCTGGGAGCTGAGGTGGGTGAGGAGGCTGAGGAGGGGGCACAGGGGTGATTCTCCACCAGGAGACCCCAAACCTTGTGCTTTGCTGCAGCAGCTGCCCCAGGACCCCCCCGGGGGGCATACCTCAGTATGACCTATGTGGCTGTACCACTGTTCAGATAATTATCATATCAGCATGTCTTCCTGCATGCACTCTGACAGCTCTTGGTGAATTGTGGGTGAGGAGGGTGTCATCCTGGCTCCAGCGAGGAGAGGCTCCTCATGGTGCTTGCAGGACTCTTTTAGAAGGTGCTGGTACAAATGAAAGGGAGAAGTGTTCCTAACTGCTTTTGCTTTTTTGAGTGATGCCTTGCAACCAAATATGATAAACCTGTTCTCTCCTAAAGAGGATTATGAGGTTTTAAGGGTCAACATATCACCCTGGGTGCATGTTTGTATGGTGCCTGCTTTGCAGTTGGGCTTTGTCTCAAGGTGTAGATGCCTTCCCTTCAGCCTGTGCACCAGCTGTTGGAGAGGTAGGGCAGAGCATCCTCAAGTGATGGTCTTGCAACCAAAACCACATCTTGGTGACCTCAGACTGAATGAGAGGCTGTGATTCACAGCAGCCCTCTGATGAGATTAGAGATTTGTCCACTCAAATTTCTTGAGACCACCAAAAAAGGAAGAAACCACCAGTGAACAGACCTGTCCTCTCCTGTCCAGTCCTGCAGACGGGCAGTAAACCTGATGGTCAGTGGTTTTGTGAGCTGCCAGAAGGGCCAATAAAATGTGCTGACCATGTGAAAGCACAGGGTTTGTGCAAAGGCTTTCTCATCTCCCACGTGGAAATTGGTTTGCAAGTAGAAACAAGGAACCTGGGTATGGTTCTGCAATTAGAAATTCCTCTGTCTGTGACTCTGGTGGGATAAAGGAGCTTCACACCTTACTTAGAGTAAATGGCAAGGCAGCTAATGCTGGGATCTTGGCAGATGGATTAAGGGTGATTATCATGGGATTTTAGGAGAATTAACATAGCAGTAAAATCAAAAAGAAACCCTGGGAAACAGTAAGAAGCATGACAGAAGAAGACCCATCCTGTCCATCTTCCTAACAGTGTACTCAAGAGTGCTTGATCTGGTCTTGAGAAGCAGGAGCAGGTCCATGACTGTGAACCTCTGATGCACAGTTGTGATGGGAAAGGCAGAATGAGATGTCTCTGGGTGTAATATGCCCAGTACAAAATAAAATGTGATCCCAGGATATTGGCTGTGCTGCAGCCAGGATGCCATTATGTGCATTTTTATGAGGCATTTTATCTAGAAGTGCTTTTTATCTCGAGGATCCTTTAAGTTGATTTTCCACATCAATTTATTTTTATAATTGCATCATGTTTACTGATTCTGGCTCGTGAACTTCTAACATCTGAATGTTGTAACTGCGAGGCAGCCAGCCTTTCTGGGGAGACGGCATTGAATAAATACAGTGCTGAGGAACAGATACATTCAATTAATTAGCTTGCACCCAGGCTCAGTAATGAAGTGACTCACAGGGCGTTGATCCAGGGAGTTGCACCCTACTTTGGGCTCTGCCCAGGGGCAGGTAGAGGAGAGGTTACCTGATTTCCATCGGCTGCGAGTTCAGCTTGCGTGGAAGATGAAAAGCAGCGAACTGGAGCTGATGTTCAAAGCTGAAGTGTGTAATCTCTGAATAGTAAATAGAAATAAACAGGAAAAACACACCAGAAAAAGCTCTTTATTGAAATATTTGATAAACAGATGTAGTAACACAGATGAATAGTGAAAGAGTTTGGAGTTGTTAGTGAAGTAAACAGGGATGAAACAGGATTTGGAATATTTTTTCCATTGATTTTTTTTGGTACCAATCATGTATCAGTTGCCTGGTCAGTCATTCAGTAAATACCATTTTACTGGGGAATACTCTTTTTCATCCCCTCAGCAGCTGATCCGTGGTACAAATCAGTTGCCATAATATTTTAGTTGTCATTTCACTCAACTCCTCTTGCAAGGCTCCATCTGACTCTGGGATAAAATGGTGACACAAAGCGAAAAGCTGTCCCAAATTTGCCACAATCTGACATTTCCACTCAGAAAAATGTGCTTTTTTTGGACTGATTTGGACTGGCAGAAAATGGTTTTGCATTTTTGAGTGGCTCGTAGTGGACAAGAAGCCTTGGCTGGTGCAGCAAGGTGCTTAGAGCTCTGGCAACTCCCTGGTACCAGGCTGGGTTTCCCTATACCCCATCAAACCTTCCCACCTTTCTCAGATTTTCTACCAAAATGTGGGTGCAAAGCTTTGCAGGTCTCAGTTCAGGCATTGCACTTTGTGCCTGCCATTAATAAATGGTATTTACATAAGTAAGAGGGTGGAGTATTGCGTACAGCCCTCGTTTGGTGTAGAGTAGCTCTCCAGAGATAAAGTGTTTATATTGAAGAGGAAAATAATGTTTAAATGAAATGGGTAAGCAGATAGCTGGGTTTGGCAAACAGATGTGAGAAACGGAGTAGAAGTCAAATCCTGGAGTTGTAATAATCAGTAAAATAGTTTTCAGGCTGTTTGGTGTCCTGGTTCCCCTCTACCTCTGGTCTAGCACCCAGGGACATGAGGAGTGGGGACTCGGTGACCTGTCCTGTGGGAAACCGAGGGGGTTTCTGGTGGGAATTTCAATCCATGGTGAGTATTTCTTTAAATCACCAAGCAGGAAATTTTTCAGCAGCTTTGGGAACAATATGTCAATGACAACTAAACAAGTTTTTAATAACGTTTACAGAGGGGTGGAGAACAGTGTTTTTCTCCCAAGATCAGTTCCTCCAACATACAAGTGCCACTTTGTACTGGGATGCTTTGCTAACGTGATTTATTACCGGCCTCGTTATTATATGCCCTTTCCAAATGATTTTTTTATTAATTCCAAGCGTTTGTTTGGTCCCTTTCAAATAGCAAAGGAACGAGCCAAGTCCGACAGTCTGACGTATTTATTGAGATCTGTGTACTCTGATTATCACCCCCTCCAGCTCCGCAATGGATTTGTTTACTCTGAATAGGGGTTTATGTACTGCACATGGAAGTACTACAAAAATTAAAACAACTTTACATTTGTTTTTCATGCTGTCTGAGCTCCAGCCTCACAATCCATCCCAGCCATTCAGAGCTGGGAGAAGAATTTGGCGGGACAAAAGTGAGGTTTGTCAATTCTTATTTAAATTCTCCTCTTCTAAAGTAAAGAGCCTTATTCCGTGTCGATAAAAAAGGTTATGCTCAAAAAAGGAATCTAGGTACAAAAGAGGCACAAATTAGCATGGAGCTGTGATAAAGTCTCCTTGGAAAAATGTAAGCAATATATATGTGTACTATAGATCTACTATATGTATATATACTATTCTTTTTACTTTATTTTGTTTAAAAAAAGAGCTTTTCGCAGTCTCTGTTTACGAGTGGTGTGGTCCCATCTGGAAACCATTCCTTCAGACGTGCATCCTACACAATACATCCCTATTTTGCTGTTTAATATGAGTCCGGTTCCCCCGAGCATACACTATATCCAGGCACTGGATGGATTTCTTATCATCTATATTGCTTTGTTAGAGCTGACCCTGTAGCTGTGCAGTCACTTGTGTGTGGTTGGTGTCATCTCCTGCAGCCAAACAAAAGTGTGTGCCAAGGAACTGAGGTTGCAAATCTGGGCATGCAACATGCTTATGGGGCCGTTAACCACCATCGGCTAATTAAAGTTGGACTCCATTTTCTAACCCTCTGACCTGACAGATTGCTGGAGGTTTTTGTTTTGTTTGGGTTTTTTCTTAAAAATAAAATACAAATAAAAATAAACCTCAGGCTGAGAAGTCTGAAGAAAAGTGTCCTGCTGTGGTGGCTGAAGATGGCTTTGCCAGGCTGCAGGGTTGCTGTGTGCTGTCCATGTAGAAGATGCACTTTGGAGGCAGCTGGATGGGGAGTGTGTGCTTAACTGGAGGTGCTCATCTGGGCCCTTTTTGACATCCATGACACTGAGCTGATTTAAATGAACCCCAATTTGCCTTAGAGATGGTTATGACTTTTTCTCATACATGATAAAAACAGAAACATTTTCCACTGGAAGTGGATAGGAGAACATGGGAAGTTCCTACTGCAGATGAATGTATAAGGGAGCCATACTCCTGCTCCAAATAGGGAAGAGAAGAGAAGAGAAGAGAAGAGAAGAGAAGAGAAGAGAAGAGAAGAGAAGAGAAGAGAAGAGAAGAGAAGAGAAGAGAAGAGAAGAGAAGAGAAGAGAAGAGAAGAGAAGAGAAGAGAAGAGAAGAGAAGAGAAGAGAAGAGAAGAGAAGATCCATACAGAAAGCCATATTGGAGCCAGGAGGAGGGTGAAGGGGCTCAACCTCGCTGAAATCCAGCCGAATTTGTTAGTGGAGGAAGAAGCGTTTGAGCCTTTCTCCGTGTTTGTCTGGGAAGAGTGATATGCACCCAAGGAACCATAGAAACAACAAATAACAACGGCGGCACTAAATGGCTTGCTCTAATCAAAAGCAGACTGTTGTGGTTATATTTGAGCACTGTCATTACAAGGAACTCTGTAATGAGGTTTGCTTTTTTTTTTCTTTTTCCATTTGCATCCAACAGATTCCCTGTATTAACATTAACAGCCTTCCGTGGAGCCCAAGGTATTTACAAATTCAATGGTGCTGCTTCAGTCTTGTGGGAAGATTTTCAGTTCTTATTAAGTTACTCAAGATAGTTGCACCAGGCAGATTGAAAGCGTGAGCTGTGTGGCAAATAGCACAAGCTTTGCTGTTGATGAGGGGTCTATAATCCTGTCCCTTTGGAGACCCAGAACATTTATTTTTATATATATTAAAAAGTAATATATATGGACTTATTTCACTGTGGTTGTGATGTCAAATGTCCAGAGCATCTGGGAAGGTAAAGATGGAGCATCCTTCTGCTAACAGCAAGTGAGGTTTTATTTTCCTCAGTTGCTGAAACCCCTCTTGTAGGAAACTTTGGTTTTGGATGTGATAATTTGGTTTATTCATAGAGTGGTACTCTTCTTAATTGACATGTAAGTCACCAAAAGTACTGTGTTTTTTTTTTTTTATTTTTTTATTTTTTGAGGGGTAGAAAATGTATCTCAGAGACCCATGTTGACATCCTGTCTAGCACAGGAAAGGCTCATCTGCTCAGGACAAGCTGAAATGCTCTTTCAGCCCTGGTTTAAAGGAGTGTTGGTGAAAACAGAGCCTGCTGCGGTGTTTGTTTAGATTGCAAACAAAATGGTTTTACGGTGGATGGAGTCCATCCCTAATTGCTTGGTGTTGGAGCGTGGCTGTGGACTCGCAGGGCAGGGGTACGGCTGCCTTCTCACCTTGCAGTCACCCAGTGCTTCTGTCACACCTCCACTGCTTCACTTCACCTCCATCTCCAACAGCTACTCGAAAGCAAACTGCCAGCTCCAACCTCTCATCTCCCCAAGGTGTGAGCAGGGATCATGTCTGCTTTGCATGTCAGTTATGCCAATGGGTAATTGCACCTCACTGGTGCATAGCATGGGTTTGAGAGCCCGTGCACCGTGAAGGTGATGGCAGAGGCTGTGACGTTAGGTCAATAAACTTTAAACTCTAGCCAGGAACTCTGAAAAAAGCTATAATTTTGGAGCATTTTAAGCACAGTAGTGTTGGCATGATGGGTTGCTGGTGGAGGTGCAGTGAAGAAGCAGTGCTGTGAAGAGAGACCCCTGAGTGAATTACAGCAGCCAAACCTCTGGTGCTTGAAGAAAGCCTCCAGAAAGGATGGGCAATGGGGTTTTGCTTGTGCTTGGGGACAGCCAGCCCTGCTGAGAGGCTTCCTAGAGGAAATGAGCTGAGGAGTAGGTAGTGCCCTGGAGAAATGCCTCCCTAGTTCTCAGGAGAGGTGTAACATGGTGATCCAGGTCAGTTTGCTTTGGGTTAAACCATGGAAGGACCAGGATTATTTCCTTTACCAGAAAGCTTAGCATGTAGAGAGCATGTGGTGTCCTCCAATAAAGCACAACAATGAATGTTTAAGGGAACATTACAAGTATTTTGGTGACTTTTCCCAGGTGTGTTTGTCCATGTCCTGCTTTTAGTCATATCTGCTGGACCTGTGAAAGCAAGGAGACTCAATGAAACCATATGTGAGCAACACAGGGCTGTCTAACAGGGAAGGACAGAGCTGCTTTGTGGTTTCCAGAAACAAAACTGTGAAGCCAATTCAGTATTCTTTTGTTCCAGTTAGAATTTTGCATTCCAGCCAGCTGAGCACTGTGGTTGCCCTGGGGAGAAAGCAGGGCCCCAGGTTGGGGGTGATGAACAGGGGCTTGATATATCCCTTGGAAGATGTTTCTCCAACGAGTGTCCCATATGGGAACATCAGCAGGGAAAGCTGCAGTGGCCATCTGCATCCTTGTCATGTTTTGGTGGTGCATGAAAGTTGTAATTTATTTTTTTTCCCTTTTTCCTGTTTTGTTATTCTCCGGCCCCGCTTAATTTAATAGGACTGTTTCCACTTGATCATTTCCCAGAAAAGAGTTGTTAAAGCAAAATCTCTTCTTGTTTCTGCAGTGCTATGTGATCACTCCATCTGCTAGGTCATCCCTCATCAGCTGAGACATTGGGTCAACACCTTGGACTAATGCATCTGTGCAATTTAGCACATGGTTAAACTGGAAATGAAAATTCTCCTTTTCAGGTCAAGAGACACTTTATTTAATTCAGTGTTTAATTTTCAAGGATCTGGAGAGCTTGCAAAGTTTTGGAAGTCTCGGGCCTTGTGTCAGCTTTCCTTCTCTTTTGGCATCCAGATGTTGATTATGGATGAACCAAGCAGTGACACTGACGAGCCCGTTCCCACCCGTAAATGCGTATGAAGAATAAACGAGTGGCTTGGCTGGAGTGAGCACACACTGGTGCTCTGTTTATGTGAATGCACATACCTTTGAAATCGATGCACAAATCCACATGTCACCATGATATGTTCTCAATATATTTAGCATATGTGCTGCAGGAGCTGGAGATAATAGAATCAAAGTGTAATTCAGAGCACAGCCGGTCGAACTTCATTTATCATCATCATTGCCCTTATCATTGCGATGTTGACTGCGGGCTGCTGTGGGGCAGATGATGGCCGTTTTGTGGATGATGCTGTTTGTGCATTTGATTGCAGTGCAGCCATTTGGGGCAATAACATGAACTTTGAAATTCCTTTTTCATAATACTGGTTTTCTGCTGCTTATGTTTATGGCCTCTTGGAAGTAGAATGTACTTTTGCACATGATTTTTTACATTGTGGAGAAGCAATCCAAGAGTATTTGGTATTACCAAGCTCATTTTTAATGGGAAACATCTCTGTAGATAGACTTGCATCTACGTTTGTGATTGCATGCTCAGTAACTACCAATTGTATGCTCATTTAAGCAGATACATCTCCACCCATTCCCTCCAGTTTGTGTTTAATAGGGTGATTTGTTTGGTTGCGAAGCTTGGAGAATTTCAAGAAGCTCAATTTGCAATAAGAAATAGAGGAATGATAAATTTTGGATAAGTTTATGTGTGCTGTGTTTAAGGTACAGGAATGACTAACTGTTTGTTCAGACATCAGCACAGCCTGGGCTGTTACACACCAGTGTATGACAATGTGATGCTGCAGGTGATTTCTTCTGCTGCCTCTACCTGCATGCATGGACATAGCCAAGGTATGAGACATGCGTGATTACCCACACGGTCAACGCACCGACCCTACCCCTTGGGGCATGAGGCTGGACTACAGAACCTTGCATGAGCCCTTCTTTTTTTTGTGATTAGTTGGTTGAAATTTTGACTTTATATATTTTATGCACATAGTTTTGCAGCAGGCTACTAGCTTTATAACTTTCCCTGCTCTTGAAAAGAGATTTGCGATGAGTTAACCATTCATTGGAGATTTACTATTGAATTTTGTGGTTGTTCGAAGTTCCCAGCAGCTGTTGGCTTTGAATCTTCTTGAAATGTATTGCAGAAATTACTCTTTTCTACCATAATCATTATAGCAGGAAATATCTTGGCCCCAGCTGTTTTCTAACGCCATCCGTTACTGCTTGGGTTTGTGCGTTGGTGCTCGAGCGTTTTGGCCACCTGCTGATACCTTCAATGCTGTTTTGCGCACAGGTGACCGGAGTTCTTTAGAAATGCTTCCGGCAGTGCTATATTTATCACAAGAGAGGAAAATTCAGCCTTGTTCTATATTGCCCTTATACGTCATAGCCTTCTGTTGGGTTTTTAAAAGCCAACTGTGCAATTCACAGTTGGGCTGTCGATAAAGATGCCCAGCACTTTCCTGCAGTGGCTGCAGAGATTTGTTTTGAGTGTCTCTCTGGACTTCACGTGGTTTGATAAACATTCTTAGTCTATCATCCCTCCCTCTGTTTCCTGCAGTGATAATGGATTGTAGAAACCTTAATAAGCAAATTCAGGTCGATCCATCAAATAACCGAGTTGAAAGACATCGCGTGTTTCTCTCGGCAAACAGATGCGAGATATTAGGGCTGCGAGTTGCAGACCTGCGTGAATTTAATGGGGAGGTTCTCATCATTCCCAGGGCCTTTGCCTAGAGTTGTAAAATAAATTATCTTCAGTAATTTTAATATTTCATGAAATCTTGCAAAGTGATGGCATTCTGGGCAGATTAATACAAAAGCCATAAAATTCCCATGTGCCATATGTTATGTGAGCACCAAATGGGACGTCTGGGATTCTTAATATCAATATCTCTTGGCTTCAGCAATGATTCATGACATATTCATCCCTGTGAGAACCTCAGTAGTGTAAGTGACATTACCTCAATGTGCATTTGCTCTGTGCAACTGATTATTCAACTAGATTTATGAAAAACCGCCGGACTTGGTGTTTGCTGGCTGTTTCCGGCTGTATTAGGTCTGCATGGTGATGCTGTGCTACCCTGGGCTGCAGCTGTGACCAAGGCCACCTGTGGTACCTGCAGGACAGGGTCTGTGTCAGGCTCTCGTCTCCCTGCTGTGTGGTAAAGGCTCATTCACTCTCGGTTACATAGCTCAGCTCAGTTACGCCAGGTTGGTGCTTCGGTGCAGACGTGAGCTCTTTGACAATCCTTGCTTCCGCACTAATGAGCCGTCTTGGGTTTCCGCGTTAAATCCACCCGTACGGATTTCTCTGCGTGCTGCTGGCCTCCCCAGGCTCCTCTCGTTTGAGCAGCCCCGGTGAAAAGCAGCAGTGCAAACACGAGGGTAATGATCCTCTCTTGGTCTTCATGATTCTAAAGTTTATTTGGGAGGTGTTGTAGCCTGTCAGCATTATCAGGTGCTGTTTGTAAACTGACAGTATTAAACACAACTATATTCTTGATATTCCCCTGGAATCTGTGAAAACCTCTTCAGAAAGGGGTCTGCTAGTTGAGGTTTTTTGGTTTGGTGTGGTTTGGTGGGTTTTTTTTCTTTGGTTGGTTTTGTTTGGGTTTTTTATTTGTTTATTTTTTAACTTGAAAACCCTGCCAGCATTGAGGCCATGCTGTCCCAGGATAATCAAGGGCACTGCTTGCTGCTTGGCTCTGCATCTTGCCCTGCCCCTCCTCGGACGGTGCATCTGTTCATTGATCTCAGACCCATCCATCACTTCTGAGGTCTCAGCCTGTCCCACCCAGGCTAGTTTTTGGAAGAGGGCTGCTGTGAGGAGCCACATGGTCATTTCAGTGTGCTGGGCTCCCTGCAGCACCCACATCCTGCATGGTCCTGTGCCGGTGCTGGCTCTGATGAGTGGCTGGGTTAACTTGTTCCTGCAGCTGGCAGCAAAACAGTGGCACAGCTTGGTTTGGTTCGCTTGCTGGTGAGCAAAACCCATCCCTGGAGGTGGATTTGGGAAGCCGAATGCTTTTCGTGCTGGCACAGCTTCAGGAGTTCGCTCACTGACGATGCTGCCAGGTGACAGGGATATTTTGAATATAATTATCTTAATACACTTCTAACCTGGAGGTTATTCTGCAGCTTGCAGGATGGTTTTAAAAATCCTGTCCCATGGGCTTCACTGTGTGCTGGGTTTTAGCACCGTTAACAGGGAGCACAGAACTGTGTGTATTTTTCTTTCTTTCTGTATTTCCTGATATTTAACCTATCAATCTAATGTGCTTAAAATTCCCAATGTACTTGAAAGGAGCTTATAAACAGGAGGAAGAGTGACTTTTTATGTGGGCAAATAGTGATAGGACAAGGGGAAATGGTTTTAAACTAAGAGAGAGGAGATTTAGGTGAGATATTAGGAGTAAATTTTTCACCCAGAGGGTGGTGAGGCCCTGGCACAGTTTGCCCAGAGTTGTGGCTGCCCTAGCCCTGGAGGCATTCAAGGCCAGGTTGGATGGGGCTCTGGGCAGCCTGATCTAGTGGTTGGCAACCCTGTCCACAGCAGAGGGGTTGGAACTGGATGATCTTTAACATCCCTTCCAACCCAAGCCGTGCTATGATTCTAATGTTCTTCCTAAGGCACAAATACATTTTATTTGTTAAATATTCAGTTTTCATTTTCTCAGGCTGCTGCTTTTTCTCCAAAAACCCCCCAGATCTCTTGCTGCAGAAGAATGCAAATATAGTTGTTACTCCAGAAAGAGAGGTTTATTTGGCAACTTATGTTTTTGTAGGAATAATCACCCAGGGCACAAGTCTTTAGCCCAGTGGAAGTGCAGTTGCTGTTATTTTGTACCCTTCACTCTCTGATTTCATAGCACTGTGGATCCCTGTGGAAGCTCTAAGCAGAGCCCAAGCCCTAGCTGTTGGGTATATACAAGAAGAAATAAAGCCCAGCAATCAGGATTGGCACTGTTAGCTTGGATACTTCTTGAGAGAAGAGTCAAAGGTCCCTGAAAGCCATCTAATCAAGGCAATGCAGGAACAATTAACATGCAGATGTCCCTGCCTGCAGGTTGTGGGCATTAATGAGTAAAGCATTAAGAAGCAACCAGGAGAAAGGCAGCAGGACTGGGGTTCCTCAACCCCTGGGCATCCTTTCTAGGCAGAGGCTGTCCTGGCAGTGGTCCCTTCCTCTCCAAGCCTTCTTGATCCCCTTCTCCCTCCAAGGAGGAAGGGCTGGAGACAGACAGGCAGGGCAGAGGCAGAGGCAGGTTAGGTTTGTGATGGTGCTGCCCATCTCCCTGAGCTGGGCTGTGCCAGCTCAGCAGGCAGTTCACCGGAGAGCAGAAAGTCACCAGGAGGGCTGAGGCAGACTCACCTTCCGCGCTGGCTGTGTGACAGCAGGGTATCGCTTCAAAGAGGTTCTCTTAATGTGATTTCCACTCCTCCCTGTCCCCACGGGATTTCGGTGCATCTGAGGTTTCCGAGGAGAGAGACAGCACAGTGTCTGTTCCCCTGTCCCTGGTGGCATGTCACCGGCTGTCTCTGCTCCTCGGCAGGGCTGACACGCACGGCATCACAACACCAGCGGCTTCTGACATCGCGCCCCGGCGTTATCCGCCCGCGCTGATGGAAACCTCATGAGCATGAAAGAGTTGGGGGGGGGGAAAAAGATGCAGCTGTGAAAAAGGAATAAGGGTGTCACTGTGCCAAACCCACCAACCCTGGTACAGATCCCAGCCGTGGGATGAAGATGTAGGGGGGTGTTGGGAGGAAACTCTCCAGCAAGCGATGCGGTTGCAGGGAAGAGAGGAGGAATCACAGAATTGTCTCCATTGGAAAAGCCCTTTAAGATCATCCAGTCCAATCATGAACCCAACACTGACAAGTCCCCGACTAACCCATGTCCCTCAGCACTGTGTCTACACGACTCTTCAATCCCTCCAGGGATGGGGACTCCACCACTGCACAGGGCAACCCCTTCCAATGCCTGAGAACCCTTTCAGCAAAGAAATTCTTCCTCACACCCAATCTCAACTGCCCTTGGTGCAACTTGAGGCCATTTCCTCTTGTCCTGTCACTTGTTCCTTGGTTGAACAGACCCACCCCCACCTCTCTACACCCTCCTTTCAGGGAGTTGGAGAGAGCCAGAAGGTCTCCCCTCAGCCTCCTTTTCTCCAGGCTAAACAACCCCAGTTCCCTCAGCTGCTTCTCATAAGACATGTGCTCTAGACCCTTCCCCAGCTTTGATGGCAGAGAGGCCATCCGTGCTCCCCCCAGAGCTGTTGGCATTTGTCATCCTTCCTCTGGTCCAGAGACACCAGTTTGGGTTTTGTGGTGGTATCGCTGAGACCTGCCCGTGGCAGGACACCCAGGGGTTAATTCTGAGCATCCTTCCTCCTTTCAGCAGAAGGACAGCAAGCCCTAGCAGTGTTTTGTTTTTAATATCAGTTGGCCAGTACAAGAAAAATGATGTCAGAAAAACCATCTCTCAGTGACAATATGATTAATTCCTTCTTAAAGAAAAAAAGAAGGAGGGCTGGGTATTTTTTTCCCTTTTTTTGCCATTACCTAAAGATGGTTTGACAGTAAAGAACCTGTGATTAATTGCACCAAAAGAAATATAATAGACATCTTTTCTTGGCATCATCTGTATTTTGTGTGATTTTGCTGTTATCTCGTTGGCTCAATACAGGAAAATTATCTCTGAGGCTGCTGTAAGGGCTGTTAACTTCCTTTTCCTTATTACAGATTGATCTTTGATACCTGCTTTTCTCTCAGAGCTCTTTTATTCCCACAAGTGATACAAACCTTCTACTATTTTCCATATATTGCACTTAAGTAGTTCAATACCTTTTGGAGCCTGTATGGGAACATAGACTTGATGATTGCTGTATTTTGAAGATTATATGAGATGAGAAATTACATGTTGTTTTAATAGCTGAATGTATCTGTGCTGCTGATTTCAGATAAACGAATATTTTTCTAATAAGGTGGGGAAATGGTACCTTTTTATTGTTGTTTCTATCCTCTTGAGTGTGAATATTTTTTTCCATCTGTGGTTTCCAGTAAAATGGATTTTCAATCTCTCTGAAATTTCTGCCCAAGTCCCAGCAATATTTGCTTAAGAGCAGTCAGAGTATTACCCAAATCTCTGTTCAAAGCAACAGTGACCTTAGCAGCGGTAAGCAATAATTGGATTATTTTCAGAGATGAAGGAAGATTCACTGTAATAATAAAAGAAGAAATACCAAATGATAACACCACTTGTCTGCCGCACTGTAAGCCTCAGCACTTTCCATAGGATAGTTTAATAGCTTAGCATATTATGAATACTGAATCAGAAAGGCAGAGACTTAGGGAATAGACGCTGCCTTGCAATTTGGGGTGATGCACGTGCTTATGTGAGGGGTTCTTTTGTTGATGATTATTATTATTAAAGTGCTTTTGTTAGGATGTGATGCTTTGTATGTATAAAACTTGCACCTACCTACAAAGTGAGTTGCAGTGAGCTCCGAGCTCACCCTGATGGTGCAAGCAAATTCATGGCTCAATTTGGGGGCCTGGTTTGGTGGCATTACTGAAGGATGTGGCATGGAATCATAGAATTGTTTGGGTGGAAGAGACCTTTGAGATCATCAAGTCCAACAGTACCTGTCCACTGCTAAACCATATCTCTGAGCACCCCATCTAGCCTCTTTTAAACACCTCCAGGGATGGGGACTCAACCACCTCCCTGGGCAGCCCATTCCAGTGCCTGAGAGCCCTTCCAGTGAAGAAGTATTTCCTGACATCCAATCTGTACCTTCCTTGGTGCAACTCGAGGTCATTGTCTCTTGTTCTGTCACTAGTTACCTGGGAGAAAAGGCATTTGGCATGGTGAGGCTGTGGCTGGATCACCTACGTGGCCTGGGTCCGTGCTGCCTGAACCTTGGCTGCGGTTGGGTGCCACCACCATGCCGTGACTTCAGCAAAGCTGATTTCTCGCTGCAGGTTTCTCAGCAGCGTGGGTGCAAGTAACGGGCAAATCCTACGGACACAGGCTGTCCTGGGGGTGCAGGAGCTGCATCCCCACGTAGCACAGGGCAAGGGCTGGTGGGGTTTCTCCTGGTGAGACTGAGCTGCTGCAAAGACAAATTGGAAACCATTTGGAAGAGCAAATCCATCCCAGCCGCGCCTGATTGCCTTGCTCTCTGCTTTTAATTGTAATGAATTATACAGCTCTGCACAGTGGGGTGCTCAGGCTCTTGGCTGAAACTTGTGTAATTCACGTAAGTGTTTACACAAAAGCCAAGTAAATGTTAAGCTTCCTACAGATTTCAATATACATGACCCGTTGTTTGTGTTCAGTTGGGGAGCCGGACGGGAGCAGAGCAGCCCGTATGGTGGTGTGTCTGGGCGGGGGACGTGTGTGTGTATGTGAATTGCATGTGCTAAAAAGACATCTAAAAAACCAGAACCTTCACATTTCCCTGCAGTGGGTTTGCAGTGACCTATCTGGTTTCCCCCAAAAAAATAATTCTCTATAATTCCCATTTATTAAGAGATGCTCAAGGGCATGGGGGAGTTTTTGCCTCTTGACCACTAAAAAAAGAGACTTGTGCCATCAAGGTTACTGGTGTCCTTTCAAGTCCCCCCCATGTGCCCACACAATCCCTCTAATTACTGCAAATGAGTCTTTTGCAGCACAAGTTCCTGTGTAATTCAAAACAACCCTGCCTGCCAGATGGGATCCCTCCCAGGCCAGACCTTGGCAATGTCTGTCCCTGTGATGGTGACAGGGAGCATGTCACACAGGAGGCATGAGATGTTGGTCCTGACCTCTGATGGCATCTGGTTGTGGAGCAGAGGTCCCTTAGCCTGGCTGTGCCCTGTGCATTGAGAGGTGACCCTGGGCTCTAACACGGGGTCTGGCCATGCAGAGCTCCAGGTCTCTTGGCTTCCCTTGACCTGAGAGGAGCTGAAATTTGGAACCTTGCACATCAGCCAAGACCTTGTTGTTGTCCTGATGGGGCCAAATTTGCTTTAAAACAACAAAACCAAAGCAGGCTGTTAGAGAATTTGCATTAAGACATTCCCTGGGCATGCTGCAGCCGGGAGATCTGTATACCTGGATGTAATTTTATGTTCAGGAGCATAAAGACCTCATTACCATGCCAATTGCAGCCCTGCTTGCTTAAGAGTATTTAATAGTTTTCAACAGCCCTGTGTACAGCTGTTTTAGTGGATAGAGAAAAAGCAGGAGAGGACAGGAGTTTGTGTGACTGGAAACAATAAGGATGCTGAAGCAGAAAGCAAAGTGCTTGTCTTGAAGCATCCCTGTAAGAGTCCCTCCCAGTACTGAAGGAACCTGCAGTGTTTTGGAGCCTTTTCCTCCAAAGAAGAGAGGCAGCTCCTCCTCCCCTTGCCTTCTGAGGAGCCACAGTTTTTTCCTCTTTTAGGCCTTTCTCTTGAAAAAAAAAACCAAGTGTTTGAAAGGCAACCTAAGCTCCCACTTCATCAGATGGCACTGGAAGCTGGGGATCAAGGAGAGGTAAGAGATTTGCCTTGAGTATTTTTAGCCTCCTTACCACTCCTGTGCAAGGAAGAATGTATGAAAACAGGTAAAAGAGAGAGGAAAGGAGGGGAAAAAAAGGTTTTATGTTTCTCTGGCAATGGTTTTCTAAGGATCATTCAGCAGCAGTGGAAAAAACTGCAGCAGATGTAAATAATCTTCAGGATTATGCTAAAGCCAAGCTTCAGTCGTTTTCCTGGAAAAAAACTGTACGAGGCCTGTCCATTTAATAATGATCAACCAGAATTTCTCTAGGGCTTCTTGTATTTTCATGGAAAGGATCAGTTGTCTTGATGAGAAATGGTAATTCTGGTATTTACAAATACCCTTTGGTTGGGAAGTGTGTGGTCCAGGTTGGTGTACTTCTTTGATTGGGCTTTTTCTTCCCATTTTGTTTTTATGATGCTATCGTACATTCACAGTTACACACTAAAATGATCAAAAGCAAAGGGTTGGTTTATCATGAAATGGCAAACCATGGCTGTACTCTGTGTCTATAGGCTGTATCAAGATAAAAACACTACATGATTTTTAGTTTTCCCTGTGTTTATCTTCAGTGCCAGAGGTACTTGAGCAATTTTGCAAAGTGTGTATACAGTGCAGTCAGGCTTTCCAAAAAAATCACGGTATCTTTTGAGATCTACACAGGATCTTTCTTACCCTGCTGGGCTTAATTTTAGACTATCGAGTTTGTCATTCAAGGAGGCAAAAAAATTGGTTTGTTGTGTGCTGTATTTAATCAAGTGCAGCAGAAAACTATCACAGACATCGTTCATCTTCACAAGCCAATTCTTGTTTCCATTTTAGTTGTAGAAAAACCCAGCCCTGGTAAAATGGACTCGTTTATTGTGCCGATCTGATGGCACCAAGGTTACAGCTGCTGGCAGGTATTGGCTGGTTTGCAGTGGCAGTCCCATATGGATTTTTATGGGGTTTCAGTGTTCGAGAATTGTGTGTTTAATCATTGTAGAAAAGCCAGGAGACGAGGATTTGGGGAAGCTTGGAAATAAGGGAAAGTGCACGGCAGGCAGGAGCCTGAGCAATGGGGATCCTCACTTGCGTAAATTTTGGTCAGGCAGGTATGAAAATCCAAGCCCTGAGTGTGATGTTAATAAAAATGCCTGGCTTTATACCAGACAGCCCTTTGCGTCGTGGGGATGCTCTGATTTACTGGGGTGTGGGGTTCACATTGCTCAGGAACCAATTCCAGTAATTGCCACCCATTGACCTCTCTGGGGTTTCATCTCCAGCAGCCCTTAATTCAAGAAACAGCTTCTGTCACCCTGGATTCAGCCACAGGCAAAGAAATGTCTGGGGGAGAAGTGATGTGTCCTAAGCTGCAGGAAGGGAGTGGTGGTATTTTTCATAATTTGATGCATTTAAACAGTAATCTTCCAGTTCTGTTTCTGAGCATCTTGGCCATCTCATATATCTGTGGGCTCCTACAGCAATATATTCTTCTCCAGGTTCACACGTGCCTGGGGTGATGGCTTGTGAGCTATCCTGGCAATACCAAAAGAAAAAGAAATAAAAGGCTTGGAAGGGGGCAGGGAGGTGTTGTGATGCCAAGTGGAACAGCTCTGTCTTACCCGCCTCGAAGAGAAATCATCTGAGCGCTGAAGGAGACGGGCTCCATTGCACAGATTAATGTGCAGAGTTTGAAAGCAGCCAAGAATATTTTATATACATACACAGCGAGGCTGGAAGGAGCTGGGTGGTTCATCTCTGCAGAAGCCATTCCTTTCCCTAAGAGGGTTTTTTTTTTTTAAAAAAAAAAAAAAAAAAAAGGAGAGTACAGCGGTCTCTGGGAGCGCTCAGCCAGTTTAATTGGCTGAATATAGCACTTTACAGGTGGGATTAATATGGATATTTCTTAATAACATGTCACCTTGTCAGGAGTTTCAGGGTCAGGACTGCAAGGCTCCACAATGCTTGCAACTAAAGTTCTCACCTTTCCTCCTGGTTTTTATTATTACAATAGCTCCTGTTTGCAAATATTCAAAGGAGGATGGTGTTAAGTTGGTTTCTTCTTTTCTTCTCATGCAACTAGTGAAAGAAAAGGAAAGATGAGGGGAAGGATGGTCTGCAGAGCTTGGTAGTGATCACTGTGGCATGGGTCAGCTCATGGGTCATGTCAGCTTTGACCTGTGCATATCAGCATAAACATGGTGAGCTCAAACCTAAGCACATCCCACCAGAAAGCAAATAAAAGAAGTGATTTAGCAGCACTCAAGATGGCTTCAAAGGACCCAAAACCGTTAGCATTTTTACAAGCATTTTACAACTGGTCTTACAGCCTTTTATCTCTGTGGGTCTCCTCTGAGTGACCACCAGCACAGGGATGCCCGTGGGGAGGAGGCTCCTCCATGCCCAGCTCCCAGGCAGCCAAGGTGATGCCTGTTACTGTTGTCGAGGGTTTTTTTTCTTTTTCTCTGTTTTTTCTCTTTTTTCTTTCTTTTTTCTCACCTTCCCTCCTCGCCCAGTAATTTCAGAGAGGGTTTTGGGAAGCCCACCTACTTAATCAGCACACGTAATTGCCACCAGCGCTAATGGGGTGCACTCAGAAGAAGGTTTCTCTTCATTTCCCTGTGCTCTTGCCTGCCCTTACTCCACTCCAGGAGTGATTGCCTCCACGGCTTCATAATCAACATCTCGCCCACCGCTGAGGAGAGGTTCATCTGCCTGGAGACACGGCAGTGCAGAGCGATGAGGCTGAAGCCTCCTCTGCTCTCTATAAAGTCGTTAGCAGCACAAAAGCGAGCAGCAAGCGCGCAGCTGATAACTGTCTCAGCAAGGCGTTTGCTCCTGTAATGATCGTCTTTTATGCATAGATAATTTTGATAGAGTTGCACTTCCGAAGCCCACTGTCATCAGGGGGGTGTGAGCTGACCTGTTAATCATAAGAGGAATTAATGGGAATTACAGCCGGCGGAGAGCCCCTCTCTGAAGAGCCAGTTCAGGGCGTAGCACCGGAGGGGAGTTTAAAAACGAAGCAGCGTGTGTTGTCCTTGGAGCTGCAGATAAAGTGGCAGCGGGTCGGTTCCTAGGGAGGAAGGGAGGTGTGGAGGAGATAAACTCTGGGATTATAAACACCAGATTTACAGCCTAATGCTGAGGAGTATGAGAACATGTGCATTTTCATTGCATCCGCTGGGTAATTAACAGAGACTTTTAATTTAACTGGGGGTGTGGAGCAAAGGGAGACCAGGATCACCAGGATTTGCAGCCTTGTGGTGGCTGTACTTGAAGGAGACCCGGGTGAGATGGTCCTGTGTTGCCTCTCTTGATGGTGCTCCTATGGTGTAAACTGGTTTAGCACCATTGACTTGAAGTGAAATCAAAGGATTCATGCTGATGCTTTACACCAGGTCCTGGCTGTCTCCAGATACAACCAAACAGCTGTCAGGTCCTCCACAAGGCATTTCCTCCAAGTTTTCTTTTTAGGTTAAGTTTCCTTTAAAATGCTGTATATCCATGTAGCCTGCAGAGATTAAAAGAATAGCTTATCTCATCCGTACAGAAGACCCATAAAGTCCTTAAATATGCTTTATATTGGTGCTTCTCAAAGGAAAGGGTTGATTGCCTGGTCTTAAATATCCAAACTGTGGTCTCTGCGTGTCTGAATACACATACACAAGAGCTCCCTGGAGAGCAGAGAGGCTGCTGGAAGAGACTTAGAAGTTTAGAAAGAATAACACAGCAAGTTGCATTGAAATGCTGTTGTCATTTGTGCATTCAAAATGCACACGCAGTCTGGGGTTTGGAGGAAAGGACAGCAATTAGACAATCCTGTTAATAAGGAGCATGTTGCTGGGAAGCAGAGAACGATGATAGAATGAGTCATTTCTTCTTTAACGGTGAAAGGAAGATAAACAGCATTTGGTTGGTTCTATGTGGGCCCTTCAGGAGTTTTTAAAGTCTATTTACCAATTTTTGGACTCACTCCATATGGAGGAAGGGCAGGTTTTCTGCAGTGTTAACCAATGGTTTATACTTTGGGAAACGTGATGGAGTTGTCCTCTTCCAGGGCAGCTGGAGAGGAAAGTCCTGAGTGAAGGTGAATTCATTCCCAGCATGGGCAGTGGTGGGACCATGGGCACCATGTGCTGTGCCAGCCAAGGAGGAATTTCATTCAAGGACTCCCGATTTCTCCACTGAGAAGTGACGGTGAAGGGCAACTGGTCTGCAGAGAAAGAGCTGTTTTGCAGGACAGCCAAACAGGTACCTGGAGCCAGGTGTCCTGGCTGCCAGTGCTGCCCCATGGCCCCAGTGATGCTGTGGGATGGTGCTTTCCTTCCATGGCAGAGGCCAGCACTGTGATTTGGGACCCAAAACCTGAGCACTTTGCAAAGGCTCTTGCTAGACAGACACAACCATTACCTGCAGGTCTCCTTCATAATTGCAAACTAGGAGGAGAAAGCCCCCATGCAGAATACGTGTCCGGGAAAGGAGGAGCACCTCTCATAAATTACTAATTTGTTGTTGAAACCCTCAGGATGTCATTTAAGGATTTAAGACCAGGAAATCATGTACGTGGTGCTGCTCTCCACTGTTGCTCTCTGGCTCAGTGGAGGTTCAAGCCGGGTGGCATGTGGGTGGCTCTAACTCGGTGTTTGTTATGGGAAAGCTCAAAAGGTCTCCATTTGCCATCCAGTATCTAGTGGTGCTACAGCTCACCTTCTGAACAACTCGGGGAAAATAAAGCAGCAAGGAGAGCTCAGGCTTGCAGGGGAGGGTGGGGAGAACGTGTTTTGGGTAGTCTGTCAGTCAGCTTGACACTAATTGGTTGCAATAAGTAATCGTTCTCCATGTAAATTAGACTCCAATTTCCTCTGTAGTCTGTCTGTTTGCTGTGTGGGCTTCAGTCCCTAATTAGACTCTCACGTGGTGAACCTGGTTTGTAAGCTGCTTTTGTTCACGGAGAGCTGGGCTCAGCCCTCCCCAAGCTGCTGTTCTCTTCGAGCCCCGCTCCCGGGTGGGATGGTTCTTAGAGCAACACTGCCAAGTTCAAAATAAATTCTTTTTTTAATGTAAAGTTTTATTATTTCTATATTTAAAGCTTGCAACGGTGTGGGGGTTAAAATGCGAAGGGGCTTATTGGACTTACAGTGGGAATACCCCTCAGAAACACTTCCTCTGTGCTCTGGAAGCCCTGCTCACTCCTCCATGAATAGACCTCATTGAATTGCTCGCCTCGGCGAAGGCTGGAGCAGCTTGGCCACATCTGGATCCTGCTGCCGGGACACCTGGGGTGCATCCCCCTCGCTCGGGGTAGCTGTGTGTGCACATTCAAAACTCACCCAAACGCCAGCCCACGTTCTGGAGCTGCTCCAGGGTTGCACATCTGTAACTGAGTGCAGAAACATGCAGTTGCACCCGAGGCTTTTATCCCCGAGTTCATGAGGGAAGGCAGGGTTTCTCGATGGCTGCCTGCAGTCAGAAGCTGCCCACAGTGTAGGTCCGAGGTTTCTGAGCTCCTGCCAGTGGCCCTCACCATAACCCAAGCATCAGAAGCCAACGCCATGGTGCAGCATCTAGATCTGCGTGCAGCGGGGAAAGACGTGTCTCTCCGGCTAACATCTGCGCCAGGCTGCAAAAAGAGGAAAACCATATGTGTCAGCCAGCCAGGCTGTGTGCCAGCAGCGCTTTATGATTCAGTAGTTACCTTTGTGAAACTCGGTATAACTTCAGGACCCATGTGCTAACCGTCTCTATAACCCTTAGAGATATACATATATATATATATATATGTATGTATGTATGTATGTATGTATAAAACCTTATGTGATACAGTCCTGACCCAGATGTGTCAGTGGCAGGGCTGGGCATTCTGATAAATACTGGTTTTATTGGCATCTTGGTATTTACCTTCTTGACTTTCAATGTGGTGATACAGGCTGGGAGTTGCTGGCTTTCTTCAGTGCAAAGCTGTGGTCCCCTCGAAGTAAGTAGATAAGAAACTCTTTTGGGAGAAAGAGGTGAAGCAAATTGAGCGTGAGGTTTTTTTATGGCTTCTCTTTACATGATTTATACATTGGCAAGGTAACTTTGCTTTCATACCGCTAGTCAAAACTGGAAGGGATGTTGGCTCGGTGGAGAGCTAAATTTGGGTAAAGGGACAGGATTGGATTAGGGTTTACGTTTTTCACCAATAAGCTAAAAGTGCGGTGGGCGTCACTCCGCCAGCCGGGGCGACAGCCGGGAGCCTTCCCTCCCCAAATGACCGCAGCCGCTCGCGGCACGCAGGCAGCTTCTCACCGGGGCAGATGGAGGATGCAGCCTGGTCCTCAGCACCGAAGGCAGTCACCTCCCCACTGCCCGTCCTGCCCGTCCTTCCCTCTGCCCATACCCATTGCCTATGGGTGTTCCAGAGCGTGAACTGAGCGCCCGTTTAGCCTGGGTAAGTAATCGCGCCCGATTTATAGCCTAGGAATGTGTAAGCTGCTTTAACGCTGTGCAAATGTTTGCATTGGGAAATGATTTTCTTTTCTCAGCTCTGGTTCCTGCCTGCCCTTGCAAGTGCTGGTTCTCACTGCAGGCAGAGCCCAGGGGGCGTGGGGCTGCGGAGCAGGGATGTGCCGTATCCCCTCCTCACATCTGACCCCAGGGACATGGTAAAACTTTCCCTCGATGCAAACATGAATTCTATCGCCAGCCCCTGAGCTGCTCCTGCTTTTTTTACTCTGTTGAAAAACCCCTGAAGAGTAAAACCCTGTGGGAGGCTGGAGCTTATCTTCAGCTCTGTGTTTACAAACGTGCTGTTTGTCTTCTCAGCTGTTGCAGGGATTTGTGTGGAATGACAAAATGCGAATTTTGAACCTTTGGCAGCTGTGTTTAATACAGGATAAAGGCTTATTTTTAACATTGGGATGTTGGATGGTTTTTTTCTTTGTTAACATGAATTCAAGAGAAAATGTCTAATTTTCTTTGAGGCAAAACAAAGGTTTCTTTTAAGTGAAACAAAGACTTTTAAGTACTTAATCAAACTTAACTGAATTCAGTTGCTTTTGGATACTTTAGGAATTAAGCAGATTAGAGGCTGTGTTAGTGACAAACAACATGTTGGGCTGGAAAGAGGGGTTCATTGCTGCCGGAGAAGGCAGAGGAGCCCACAGCCTGCCGGACAGCCGCTCTGGGCAGAGTCCCGGGGCTGTTTGCTGGGAGGGGGTGTTTAACAGCACCCTCTGTTTGCCTTCATTTAGACAGTGCAAACTATTTGTGTGCTTTAGGATTCCTTCTCTCTTCCAGCAGATGTTTTATCTGTGCAACTGGTGGAGTAATTAAAGAGAGAGTTGTGGTGCTGGTGTGCAAACACCCATTTGAGGGGGTTAGAGAAATCTCCGAGTCTGTCCTGGGAGCAGCCAGCTGAGAAGCAAAGTTAACACAAGTTGCCAAAAGCGAAATGCATATGGCCCAATGTATTTGACTTTATTTCTGTGAAGGGGTTTTTCTCCCCCCCACCAAGAACAGGCAGGGGCTACGTCCTGGGACAGAATACCGTGCTGCTTCTTATGGCAAATTTCTCTCATTGTGGGAATCATTCACTTGGGATTTTTGTGGTGGCAGCTGGGGGATGATTAAGTGTTCAGTCTGTGGGAAATTACCAGGAGATCTGAGTGTTTTCCTCAGTGACTTTGTCACCAGCAATGGGGTGACAGGAGAGCCTTCCCACGCGTAGATCGGGCTGCCCCGAGGTTTTGAAGGCTCTGGTTGCACGAGCACGTTTTTGCTCTGCTGCCATTTAAATAATGGCAGCAACATGCTGATTCCTCTAATGATCTTGATTAAGTTATCGGTTTTTTCCTTAATTAGCTACTTGATCTACTTATACCTTAAATGAGTCTACTTGTTCACCTAGAAGAGGGTGAGGGGGGAAAGCAGCTCCTGTTTTTTCTCTTTTAAAAGGTTTTTTTTTCCTCTCCAAAAGGCAGCTGGCATCCTAGGTCAATAAGAAAGCTTAGATGAGCTGACTTCCCCAGTGCTGCCACATCAGGGGTCCATGGGGCGGTCACAGTGTTAGTGTGGTGATGAGGGGACCACACCAGCGTCCTGCCTGCCACCACCAGGTCCTTCCCTGGCAGAGATGCCTCAGCAATCTGTTTCCAGAGGATGAGCAAAATGGCACCGTCACTTCATTTGTGATGGTGGCCTATAAATCCAGCCAGCCATTCCAAACTGGCCGTGGAAATGGTGCCTGTGTTTGCGGATGTGACGCCGAGAGATGGACGCTGGTGCTTCCCAGAGGCTGGCTCTCCTGGCAGCAGCGAATTTTAAATGTGACAGTATAGATGTATGTTTATTCCCAGCATCAGTGTTAGGCAGACACACAAAAGCATTGGAAGGCTGCCCAGGGAGGGCATTCAAGCATTGGAACAGGCTGCCCAGGGAGGTGGTGGAGTCACCTTCCCTGGAGGTGTTTAAAAGATGGGTAGATGAGGTGCTTAGGGACATGGTTTAGTGGTAGAATTGGTAGAGTGGGGTTTATGGTTGGACTTGATGATTTTAAAGGTCTTTTCCCACCACTACAACTCTGTGATTCTGTGAAAATATGTCAGGGTGATATTCTGGGTGCTGTGTTTGTGTGTATTAACCGGGCTGGGGGCAGGGTGGTGTCTCAGGGCCAGTTCTGGAGGAAAAAATGCATCTTTTATCTCCAGTGGCCTTTGTGTTTCCAATGCATTAGTGCAAGCACGGCACTGCATTGACCACCCAGTGTCTCTGCACAGCAGTACAAAAGCAGCTTCACCAGCTGGCACCAGTTCTTCACCAGTATTGCCCATGCACCACCGTTTGTTGCACTCATATCTCAGAGCAGAGAGACTTTTTCACTTTGGAGACTCCTTGTGATACAAGCAGCGGCAGCCTGTGCTTCAGCAAGCTTATTTGTTCATGCTTTTGTACTGTTTATTGCTCTTAATGATATTCCCCTCGTTGGCCTCAGCTTCACACCCTCCCTGATGCAGAACTCGCTGAAACACATACTGCATAATGAGCCTGCTTCCATATATAAATTGGAGAGACACAAGTTGGGACTCTCCCAGCTAAAACAGAACTAAGTGCTTGCCCTCCAGTTACATTGTAGCATCTGTGCCAAAAGTTATGTATTTGGGAGAGATTACCAAAAGTTCTGACATACGCAAGCTTTATTCCTTTGAGACTTTTATATTTTCAGCAGTTTGGTGAGAATTTGGGCTGTACTTTCCTCTCCCAGAAGAAACCTTTCCCATGGCCCGTGTGAAAGCCAGAGCATCGCCCTGGGATGCAGAGGAGCATCCCTAGAGCTGTGGGGAGCAGCATGAATGTGTCCCCAACACCAGTGCTCGCTCCAGCTGGTTCGTGCTTGGATGGCAATGTTCTAAATCCCGTGTGTCATGTTTGGCAGCACACACGAACCCCGAACCCTGTGCTGGCAGCTCTGCTACCCATGTTGGCTAACTTTGGGCGTTCAGCATCACTCTTGTGGTCTTGAATGTTCCCAGGAGAATTGCAGCTCTTGGTTTGGTTTGCAAAATAGCTTCTCAGCTGAGGGTTAGTGGGAAGGACTTGAATATATCCATTGTAATGGCCCAGAACAGAATATCCTGGTATTTTTATACCATGATTCCTAAATGGTTGCCATGACGTGGCAAATGAAAGCATGGTGGATCTTGTGGTCAGCTGTGCTTTGGACACCACGGATGAGCATCACAGATGTTGCAATGCCAGAGCAATGATGGTGATGCCTCTGGGGTGATCCGTGTGTTTCCTTCCATGTCTCCCCTGGATTGCTTGCGTAACCTTGGACAAACCACAGACATCCTCCAAGTTTCAGATGGAGGGAGAGCAGCAGAGCTTCTGTTGCAGCTCTTCAAGGGTTGGTTTCAGAGCACAACCAGGCCCGAGTGGTACCCAGGGATGCCCGTACCCAGATGGCATGTGAAGTGGTCCCCACTGTGGCCAGGACCTCCAGATACAATGGGAAAAAACAGTAAAACCAGACAAATAACTGCACTCAAAAATAAAGTATATTGCTGCTTGTCCCCTCTGCTCTTCTTTCTCTGCACATCCTGGGAGGAGGTGGCTGAGATGAAATATTTGCTCTGGCAGGGTTAGATTTCTCTTTACATTCCTTGGAAGTTTGTGTTTGGATTTTGCACCGTTGGTGTTGGTTTGTGCAGTGATGTTTCCAACAGTTCAGTCACATGGGTATAGTTCCAACTCTTGGTATTTTGTGCAAAGATACAAATGAAAGAAAGGTGGGTCTGGGTAATGAGGTGGCTGTTTAATCACAGCAGGACTCGCAGGAAAGTGTGCATTAAATATGTATGGGATTCAATAACATTTTCACTGTGTTGGCACTGGGCAGTGCAGGAAGGCTGTCGGGAGAGCTGGAGTCTGTTACACAGCCGTAGACCTGGAAGGAGCCGCAGCAGAGGAAAGGCATGAACGCTTGCTTTGTTACCCCGCTGTACTCCTCCGAGCTCGCCTTGCCTTTGGACTTGCAGTGGTAAGCAAGATTTCAGCAGTTGCACTTACAGTTCTGAAAATGCTCACAGTAAATATTTTAGGGCTGGTTTTTCTGATTGCCGTGTCTTATGTGAGTGCAAGTGGCTGACACCGAACCCCTGGTTCGTGGGCAGGCAATTAGAGAGATAAGCCTAAATGACTTCATGTGTCTGCTTTTTAGATTGCTCATGTCTGAGTTACTGTAAAGGGCTGGGATTAACAGAGATTGAGTTCTCAGGGCATTGGAAATCGGCTGCAGCTGGGAACCTGTGTCCAGCATTCACTGTAGGTGCTGAGTTATGGAGTGAGTTATCTATGAGTATGAAATGATACCAGGAAGATTAGAACTGATGATCTAACAGCATTAATGCTTGCTTTGTTAACAGTGTAGAAGGTACCAAATTATCCTGGTGCAATAAATCTAATGCATTTCCTACGTCTGTTAAGTGAAGCTACTTAAATGATTGAAATATGTTTATTTGTCGGCTATTGCACCCAACAGAGGATAGAGGATAGATCTGTTAGAGGACTGCAGCACAGGACGTTAGACTTCCCATAGCAGTAAGAGGAAGCTCTGAAGCAGTAGCAGCCTGCTGAATTAAATATTCTTTTGAGATGAGAGAGTCTTGTGTCGTATTTTAGGATACCTTGTTCTAGATCAGTCGTGTGAGCCTGAGACTGGCCCCAGGCTCAAGCCAAAGGCTGTACTGGTTGCACAGGTCTGCTAGATTTGGGCTTTGGGGCTGAAGGTCTGTGATGCTGGCCCCATCCCATGCCATGAGCCACAGCAAGTGACATGCCCAGCTCAGGCTGCACCCGTAGGCATCTCCCTTGGGGTAGAGAAAGTCCATCTTGGTATTACTGTCGCTGGGAGATAGCTTTGTCCTGCTTTTTAACAAGTGTAAAAAGGCTATATTCAGATATAAGAGAACTACCTCCTTTACCTGAATGCCTGTTGGATAAAATAAATGCTAATCTTGACTAATTAGCTAATAGACTCACTGCGGATGTCTCTGCAATCCATTTATGTACTTGAAAGGCCCATTAATTTCCACTGGCGCCTTAGAGCAGAGCAGCAAGTGAAAGGCTCGGCCGTACCCATGCCCTTTGCTCTCTGCTCCCTTTTCCCTCCCTGTGCGGAGCAGGGAGCCCTGCCACTCCCCGTGACAGTCACGAGAGCCGCGTGGCTCGAGCCAGGCACGGGGCGCTTCTCGCCTCGGGTGTGTCCTGTTTTGTCAGGTCACATAAAGCAATGCCTGGTAGCACCCCGTGTAGATGGCTTTGGTTAACTTGACGCTTATCTTTTGGCTGAGTCACTGGGAGCTGCTGTGGCTGGTCCCTGTGGTGAGCGGGGTCCTGGCTGGGGAGGATTGGAGTCACAGAAACACCTCTTGCTCCTCATGTTGCTTTGACAGGCCACTTTGTCAGGGAAGTACAGATGTGTTTCTTTGCACTGGGAAATTTTTAAAAAAAAAATCTTTCTTCTGGCTTCACTTTTCCAACCAAAACAATTCTATAATTCTCTGGTTTTTAACCCTTTGGTGCAGTGTTTGTTGCCATCCTGGTTCCAGCAGATCACTGCCTGTTTGCAGTTACTCCTGAGCTCTCCTGCCCAGCCTAGCTGGAGCTTCTTTCACCAAGGGGTTAAATTTCCTCAGTGTAAACATTTCTGCTTTCTAAGCTTGTCATTATTATCTCTATGCTCTTATTTTCATAAGCACTGTAGGAAATGGTTTCTTGCATGAAGAGCTTAGAGCTCACACCTCCAAACATCTTCACTTTAGGCATTTTCTCAGTGTCTAGCACCCACTAAAAATCAGTGGAACCTGAATCCTTAACTACTGATAAAATATCCAGATATCCTGAGTATTTAACTGCTTCCCTCGACCAGCCCTGTTAGACCAAGGGGTAGCAGGAAGGAAGCAAGAAGAGCAGTTCCTCCTGGAGCATGAGCACCAGAAACGATTCAGAATTAGTCTGGGTCTAAGCCACAGCAGATTTTGCAATTTAGGGCCCAGAGCCTGTCACATCAGTGACTTTGCAACCCCTGCACTGGCTGCAGATGATGATCCTACCCCTAGACTGGTGGTTAGGGGTGAGGGTGGTGGAGCAGTGGTGGTAAAACGGGTCACCCTTTCCCCTTGCAGTAGGCTCCCTAAAACACGAAAAGCAGCAGCAAGCGATCATTTGAGGTACCAGAGGGTGTTTTGGAGTCCTTAGTCCTTGGCTCCCCAAAATGTGGAGAAGGCTTACTTGGATTTCGTAGCACGTGGCACAAATCTGAGGCTGAGCAGCAAGTGAATCTGACATTGGCTGTTCTGAGCTGTGAACACAATCTGGAGTGGCGCAGGGCAGCACGGTGGCATGCCTGGTGCCTGGATCCTCTGCAGGTGACATGGGCCCCACTGGTAAGCTGCTGGCAAGTGGCATTTTCACCTAAATCCCCAACAAATGAGCATCTACCCCATAACTTTTCCACTATTTTGAATGTTTCCAAACCAATTAACCATTGGATGAAAAAAATCACTGCACTCCAGTTACTTCACTATATCTGTTTTTCAATCCTTTAAAATATTCTCCTATCAAGAAGTCCCCCCTTTTAAAGCAGGGCTGCTTTGGATTTTGATGAGCTGTAGAGCAATTTTTCTGTGCTATATGCTCACTGCCAACTTTCTGCAACCCTGGCACGGATGGGGACAAGTGGGCTTCAAAGGAATTTATCTTAGAGATGCTTCAGAGAAGGATGTTGGACACATGTCCATCAGAGGAGGATGGATATATGCCCACAGTAAATGACTTCTGTCATGTTTTACCATTTTCTGTAGAGCGGTTCATCTCTGATGCTCCAGGGACATCAGAAGGTTGAGCATGGCAGGTTTGCCTCAAGGCAGCGAGATTTTGTTCCAAGCCACGTGCAAAATCATAGTTGACATCAAAACTAAACCCAGTTTCATGACCCTTTTTCTAAGCAAAGAGTGCTGCTTGCTCAGGTGAAGGTGGCGAGGCTGGGAAATCAGGACAGTGCTCTCCTCTGCATCTTACATGGAATGAAAAGTTTACCAAAATCAAAACTTTTCAAAGCAGAGCTGCTCAGGGTACAGCAAGTGTCAAAATCCTTCTTGGCTGTGGGTTTGTGCCAGTGTGTGTAGCAGACGCTCGGGGAGGGGAAGGCAGCTGTTGAGCTGTGATTGCTGCTTATTACACTAATTATAATAGTCTTGCCGGTATCGTGAGCTTCTCTTCTCCTTCCCCCATCTGTCTGTTTGGCCATCCATGGTTGCTCATCTTTTTGAGACACATTTGAAGGGTTTTAGTACCTCAGGGAGCCCAACTGCGCTCCCCCTCTGCTTCCCTGCACTGATGCAAGGGAACGATCGTGATTTGCGCAGAGAATAAATTTTTGGGATTGAGCTGTTTGCCCTGAAATAAGGCCATGCAAAAGTGAGATGCCTTGGCTCTGCAAGTCCACATTTCCAGGGATCTCACCCAGGTGAGCCACCCTGGTCTGGAGCTTCCCAACCTGTTTGGGATTGAGGGGAGAGGGTGATGTCCAGCACTTACTTCATTGCCTTTTTTCCTCCATATTTTGTTTTCTGCTTTGTACCAGTACACCCAGTCTCGATCCTGGTCAGAGCAATCTCCTCCACTCCAGGCACACTACAGGAAGGCTTCTACCTCTACCCAAAGAACATCCACTGTTTTCCAGGGATGTCCTGGCTCCTCTGTCACAGGACCCTGGCTGACCCTGCCTTCGGTACAACCGCTGGCAGCAGCTGAGCTGACCCCCAAATTGTCCTTGTTTTGTTGCAAGGAGACACTGTAATTGAAATGCTCAGCAAAAAGAAAGCCCCACTCCTTTGGATGCCCACCTGGTTTTTATTTCGCTGGGGAGGGGTGACTCGTTGTCTCAGGGCACTCGCTTTGAAGGAGCAGCCCACTCCAAAGCAGCCAACAAAATGCTTTCTGAACCACGGAACAATGAGGCTCACTAAATCTCTAGCAGCAATAATTGCTTCTAAAAGGCTGATGTATTTAGTCTGCTCATGTTTAGCAAACATGTTTGCTTCACCCTTTGAAGATAATGCTGCGTGCAGCACAGCATGGCAGGGGAAAAAAGAGGAAGAAATGACCTGTGCTTTTCTGCATGTTTAACAAGCAGTGACTGACAGGAGCAGTAGCATTTGATAACGCTGGTGTTCTCCCGTTATTTATGAGTGATTGAGTTTCTCCACCCTTCCCTTGGGCAGGATACCCTCAAGGGCTCGTAGAAGCTGGGAGCGCCATTCCTGAGGCTCAGGCTGATGGAGGGCAGCAGCAGCCCGGCACGGTGATGCTGGTGTCTCCACAGGCACGGGGCACCCCTGAAGTCCCCTGGCTGGGGACATCTGCAAGCCATGGCCTGGTGTGTCTATGGTGGCACCAACCAGCATCTCCTTGCAGGGTGGCTTTGACCCTTTGCCAGAGCCTGTGACTGGGTGCTAAGGGATGGCTTGTGCAGCCGGGAGGGATGCTCTGGGGACACTGCCTGCCTGGGGCCCATCAGGAGAGCGGGGACAGGCTGGGACCCCATGGTGGAGGGAGCCAGCGCTGGAGTCAGGGGCCATGCTTCTGGCCAACCCTCTCCTGATACGGTCTTAATCCCTCCCCGCAGGTCCTGATCCCCCTGGTTTGTGTGGTGGCCGGTTTAGCGGCATTTCCCTGTAGATCACGATAAGATAAAAGCGTGGCCATGTTTTACAGTGCGGGAAGTGGGTTTAGAAGATGACAGGTTCCAGGAGAAGGGATGCAGGTCTCCAGCTGCACGCTCTCGCTGCTGCAGCCGCCTTTGATGAGGGCTGTGATTGATGCTGCGCTTGGAGCAGGCGGCGACGCGCTGACCTTTCCCTGACGGGCTGAGCGGCTCTAACGATCTTGATGGGGCTGGCGAGTTGTATATTGGGTTTGATGTACAAGGCTTGACATGGCACGGAGAACTGGGACTGGGGAATGACTGACAGCCCTTTCCCATTAAGGATGGTGAGGCACAGGCTGCTTTCCAGGGATTTCTTTCAGTGGGAATGTTTCACTGAATTATATTGTAACAGATTTTTATTGTTAAATATCTTCCTTTATATAGAAAGAAGTAACTTGTAGGCCAGAAGGCTTATCACTGAAAAGGCTGTTCAAATGATGTGCTTAAATTAATTAACATTTAATGAATTATTTTTACCCTGACTTTAATGTTCAGACTCCTTAGGCAGATAAAACAATGTGGTAGCTTGCTCACAACATTTTTGGTTTTTGTAATTCAGCTGGATAAAATTTCAAACCCTTGACTTCTTGCAGGCAACATTAAAACCTTTTAATTTCCATAAGTTGAGCTGTATATAAATCACACTCTGGTTGGCACATCTCATGGGTGCTTGTGGCAAGAGTAATGAATTTCATGGTCTGTTATGAGCTACTAAAACCAACACAAACACGGAAAGCCCGTTGTAATCTCAGCGTATCATTCGAGGAAGCAATTTATTCTTAAGTATGAACAAATGTCAAGCCACGATAACAAATTGTTATTACTAATTAAAACAAAGGGAAGAAGAGCAAACATCTCTTGTCATTTGTGTACAGTGCCAGGCTGGCTGGGGGACACTGGAGCTCCACCCAGCTTCAGCCAGTGGGACAGCCAGGCTGCAAAGCTCGTGTTGCCTGAGATATGCTGACCTGCTCTGTGCACACCACGGGGCTGTGGTCTGAAGAGGGCTGGGACAGGCGACACACCTGGGCTTAAATTGAGATGCCTCTGTTCATAATTTTCATAGGGTTTTTTGTTTTTTATTTTAATTTAAAATCAAGATTAGCTGGATTGTTCAAGTCTTGGGTGGAGTTTGGGGTGTACCAACACAATGCACGCCAGTCCATCTGCTCACACTAGCTGGTTTTATATCATCTAGATCTACTTCATACTTACAGGTATGAAATAAAAACCTATTTCAGCACCTTCCTTCCAACTGAGTGGTTAGGAGGCTGTGGGTAGCCCAGCATGAGGACCAAGGTTCCTGACCACAGCTGATCTCCCTGTATTTGCAAATTCACTGGGACACTTAAAGCCCTTGAAGGCATCATGAAAGCCCAGTTCTGCTCATGACAAATGCCTTTGATTTCCTCCCAGATGAGCACAGCATATCACAGGAGCATCAGGTGGATCCAAAAATGTACTGGAGTTACCACCCTGCATTTAATGCGGTTTGGGAACCAGTGGCAAATAGGTCTTTTCTCTTAGCTGGGGAAGAGTGAGCAACCATGTCTCTCCTGGGTGGGAGCAGAAATGTGGCTGTTCAAACTGTGGGTGGTTTCTGGGGAGCTTGGATGGAGGTTTGTGCAGTCCCAGGACCTGCCGGCAACTCCTGGCTTGGAGCTGGGGCTGGCGTGGTGCCGAAATCCCGCCGGCAGCCGGAGATGATGTGCACAGTCTGGTTTAGGGAGGTAAAAGCCAGACTTGTGTCACTGGGCCAGGACTCTGGGCTCGCCCAAGACTCACCTCTGAGCACAGAGACAGTTGAGCACCGTGCCCTGGTCCTGGGGGATGTACAGCTTTTGGAGGGGGACACTGGGTGGTACATGGCTGGTGCAGAGGGGAGTTTGATGACCAAAGGCAAGAAATCCTGAGGGCTTAATCACTGACCCAAAACAGCCTATTAGACTGGTTTGAAGCCAAAAAAATAAAATAAAAATCATCAAATGTGACAGCAACTGTGACAGCGTCAGGCAGCAAGAGAGTCCTGAGCCAAGGCGCATGTTAATGTGGACTTGCAGGGTTGGTTGGTTATCCTGGAAATACATCTTCTATTTTCTCTAAATGGAAGATTAATTTGTTGCTGATCAAAGGTTTAGATCTTTGTAAAATATGCCACCAGATAAGCTGAAGATTTATGTGTTTCCTTCATAACATATTTTCAGTGAACGCTTTATGGTTCGTGGAAAGGCCCCAAGAAAAATATGTCATTAAAAAAATAACTGCATTGAGTTTATTTAGCTTAAATTACAATACAGTGCTTTAATGAGGCTCTTGTAGACATCGTTGAAGGACACTATTAAAAAGTCTGCAGATGAGAATACTGTCAGGCTAACAAAGGGCAGAAAACCACGTGAGCATCCAGGTTGTTTTTCACATTCGGTTACAAATTTGATTTCAACATCCAAAAGTAAAAAACATAGTGGTGAGTTAAAGCCGGAGGCTATGAAAAGCCTTATTGTTGATGAGCTCTCTAAAGCTTCTTGCATTAAGGTGATTAAAAAAAATAGAGACAGAAAGAGATACAGTGATGGGTTGAAATGCCTTATGGGCTGAACCTCCCCTTCTGTGTCAGCTGCTGCTGGGTTCAATAGTGTTCTAAAAACTAAATTCCTCCTTGCAAACCACCAGCACGGATCCTTACCCATGGCTCTGCTGAAAATGAGTGGAACACAGCAGCAGTGACAGCAGGAGGAGCGGGTCTGTCTCGTGTGGTCTCAGGCAGCAGCAGCGTGAAGGTACCAGTGGCAGCCCTGAGGAAAAGCAAAGGAGGCCAAGTTTTGGGGATTAATGATCTGCATCTGATGTTGGTCTCTCTGCCCCTCCCTGCATCCCGTTTTTGTTTGAGATAAGACATCCTTCTGGCGTTGAGAGGTATGGGGAGGGTCTACTGCCTTGCTTAAAAAGAAAAAAGAAGAGAAGAAAAGAAGAAGAAAAAAGTGGATTCAACCTAATTAAGCTCCTCACTTGTACTTTGTGGCTTGGGTTCTCCCAGGAGCTTTCCCCACACTTTGGGCACATCCCCATGTGCCTCCTGAAGAACCAGCCCTTTGGCCAGGAGGAGTGGGGCCAGACCCTGCCATATAGGGTCTTCTCCCTCCTCACTCACTGCTAACAGCTTTTTGCAGTCACCTTGCCTTTCTGTCTGGTGTTTGCAAAGCCATGTCCTCTCCAGCCTCTCGCTCTGCTGCTTATCACTGCCCCGTGGCCATGGGAGTGTGGTTCCACCAGTGTCCTTGCCCCACTCAGGGTCCGGTTGTTCCCCAGCCCAGGGACAGCGCTGGGCATGGCCCGTCCTGGCACCAGAGCAGGAGCATTGGCTCAATGAGCAGAGATTTCTCTGCAAATTACAGGGGTGAGCGTGGGAACGGAAGGGAAGAAACCACGGTGGATATCCAGTTCTGCATTTCTGCGGGTAGAAGGATCAGTGGGAAAGTAACCTGTTATTGTGCCTGTCGCTGCGAGCCAGGACGGTCTCGGTGACTTGAGGGACCTGCCATGTCACCGATCCCGGGGGTGTGCACAGGGCAGGGGTCAGCCTTCATCCCCATGGACAGTGGAGGCTGGAGCTCTGTGACATCCCAAGGTAGCAGTGCTGTACACTGCCCTGGCAAGCTGCAGCGGAGGGTGCTCACTAAATAATTCAGAAAGGTGACTTGATCTGACATTCATCAGGTTAGGAGCCCCATGACCTTCAGGACACCGATCTGCTGTCACTGTGTGTGGCCACGTCGTGTAGCTCATTGTCATTGGGAGAGTCAGATGTCACATGGAGCCCTATGGGTTGATGGCAAATTGATACACCCAGGTGATAGAATACAGCATTTATGAAACGCAGGGTCCTACAGTGATTTGTTAAATTAGCTGTAGGGGTGAGTTTGTGCAAATGGCAGAAAGTTAAAAGCTGAGTTTGGGTCCTTGTCTTTAAGCTTAGCAGCAAAGGACAGAGAGATGTGGCTACATGTACAAGCAGCATTGTCCATCTTGCACCTCTGCACCTGAGCGGGACCTTCCTGCTCTCGATCCAATTGTTCTTTCTGTATTTCAGCAGCAAAGGTTTTACCTCTGGTTGTCCAGAGCATTTGCTTCATTGCTGGCAGTTGTCAGCATCCATCCTTGTAATGGTGCAAGTCCTTCACGTGACCTTTGATAATTTGCTCCACTGGCGCAGTATTCTTCTTACTGCTTAATGAAACACCCATTTCACCTGTGTAATGTGCAGAATCCATCAAGAAATCTTGTGTGCCTTCTGGATTTATTCCAACACATGACCTTTTCACAAGCCTCGCAGTAGGTAACAGTAATATGGAGCAATTGCCAATGAACCGGCAGCTTTCAAAGCAGGAAGGCTTATTTCCGCTTTCCTAAGACAGTTGCGTGTCCAAATGTGGCAGCTTCTAATCTGATTTCTTGTCTCAGAAGAGCCTGTTGATTGGATTTTGTGGATATTTAGGTTTGCAAGTATTGGAACAAGAAGGCTGCCAGGAGCAATGACGATTGTATATGCTGTTTGAAGACACAGAGTTCTGCTCATAGTTAGCCATGCAGCTGAGATGTTATAAGCATTGGTCTTACTCATCTTTTACATCAGCTCATGATTCTCACCCCCATTTTATCTTTGTGGATCAACTTATACTTAAAAGTTTGCCATTTCTGGTGGAGTCCTTTTCTTCAGGATGATCCAGTTGGCCAAGACAGCCAAGCAGAATGGGCTGCAGGACTTGGCTTTGCTGTAGGGTGCCTGTTTGTGTGGGGATGGCACCACCATCAGCCCTGCATCAGGATCTTGCTGAGCTGGTGCTGGGTGATGGAAGCTGCTGTAGGTGGAGTTATGCTGAGCACGTTGTACAAGAAGTGGGGTTGGACACTTGGGCTCGTGCATTGCCAACCTTTCCCCTGAGCATGGGGCCGGCTGGCAGTCCTGCTCAAGTGGCACTTGGAGCATTAATAGACACTTTGCTCCCAAGTGTTTATAGCTAAAGGGCCTTTGTTCCTTGAAAGTCAGTGCAGATAAAGTCAGGGATTGTACTCACGTGTTCAGTGAAAATCAGCACGCACAGGACGTGCCGTATGGAGCAGTATCCTGGATTCTTTGTGCCATTTGTAGCCCCTTGTCACTGCTGTGTGCTTTTAGCAATGCATTTCCAGGGAAGGTTGTTACAGTAAACACGGGTAATTTCTGCTCTGCAGCATTTCTGCTCAACATTATCATTTTATAAGCAGGCTTCTTTATTTGCTTTCGCCCAATTCAGTTTTGTGTCATTTCTTTTGTATTGTAATTAACATGTTCTGAATTTAAGAGGAAAAATATGTCATCTTGGGGCTGTGGCATGTTAAGCATAGAGGAGCGAGCTGACAGCCTGCCCATGACAGTGATACAAGATGGAAGGGGCAAAATATGCCACTTTAGGAAGCTGAAAGGTCAGGGGACTTTTTTCCTACAATTTCTGTTGCTCTGAGGGGTTGGAGAGGACCCTCCTTGGCATTGCAGCCATCCCCACCAGAAGTAGAAGTGATGCTGCTTGTTCCTTCATGAAAGGAAGGTTTGACCCAGCTGGATGCGGGAACAGGGTCTGTGCTCAACTCTTGGACTTGCAGCTGCAGATTTATTAAAAAAAAATAATGAAAAACAACAAAAAAGGAACTATAAATGTTCAAATATTTCATCAATGGTCCTGAATGTTTTCTTTTGTCTGAAGTTATCTGAGCCAGCTGAGGTCTGTGCATGTTCTCGGTCCATCCCACTTGGCCAGGGAGAGTTGGGGCAGCTCCAAGGGGGAGCTGGCTGGTTTGTCCCAGCTGAAGATCTTGCTCTTGAGATTTGGAGTGTAATTCCATATAATGAAACCTAATTTATGAGCCTTAATAATAATAATAATAATAATAATTTAAGGCATTTGAGACTGTGGAAAGACTCGCAGCTGTAGTTTCTGCATCCTTCTGTGTTCTGTAAACAGAGCTAATAATGCCAAAATCAAGGGCTTCGAAATCTGGAGCCAGGCCCCAAAAGTCAGGAGCGTGCTATGAAAGCACTATGTGTTGGGCAAGTTTTATTTGCTGTCTGTATTTTTCTGAGACCACAGAAACTAGGTTTTTGAATTTCACTCCCTTTTTGCAAATGCAAAAGCTAAGAAGTGTGTTCTCCTCCAGTTGACTTGAAGCAGAGATTCATTTGTGACCACCTAATTCCCAAGCAATGGGCTTTAAGAGCAGCAGCAGAGATTTGGCAGTGTGGCTCCTTCTCTGTGTTATCTTTTCTTTTCTGAGGGGAGAGAAACGGAGGAAGGAAGCTTTGGCATCCCCATTGGAGTGGCATATTCCTGGACCTCAGTAGTCACCTGAGACACACATAAAAGGTTCAAATTGTGCATCTCTTGGAGCCGTATGAAAGAAAATGTATTAAAATATGCGGTAGCCAAAATGCCACGCTAATAACTTGTATTTCCCAGAATATTTAGCCCTGCTGGTGCACAAACATGCTGCGTCTAAAAACCAGTGGGGAATCATAGCAAATGACTGCAGAAAATAATTAAGAGGGCATTGAAAGCCAGGAGAAAAATGATACTTTGCTCAGAGCCAGCAGATCATTGCTTTAATAGCCTGCGTACCTGAGAAGCGGTGCCTTAAGTTTGACAGCAAGTTGAGATTCGGTCAGCATCAAATAAGATGATAGTTGGGGGAGGATAATTAGTGTCTTCACACCATTCAATTTGGGCTGCTGGTGTGGAGCCAACTCTTTGAAACACGCACATGCGAGCCAGCAAGAAGGATTTTTATTTTTTTTTCCTTTCCCTAAGCAGCCTACAGAGTTTATTGATTTCTAGGAGCGGGCTGATTTCCATGTAAATAAATAGGAGGGTGGCCGTGGCGGGCGCGCGGTCCGGATGCGGTGACTTTGGCTTGCTGACATCATTGCTGATTAGCATGCAGGAGAGGAGAGCAATGCAACAGCCGAGCCCCGCGCCGCTCCCGCGCCGGCAATTATTCTCCGTGGGCTCCATCTCTCCTCGTTAATGCCTTGTGCTTGGAGAGCAAATTGGACATCCTTTTGCCACCTCAAAGGGTCATTTAGTGAAAGGCAGGTTGCGGGGGGGAGCTGCTGGATTCATTTGGATTGGGAGTGGAGAGAGGGGCACCCTCCGGAGCTGGATTTTAGAGCCAGGCAATTTAAGCGAAAGCTTAAGGCGCGGGGCAGCAATGGCACGTTTTTCCACGGCAGGTTTCTTTCGGAGACGTGCCACAGTCAGTGCGTGCCTCCTCTGAAAGGCTCTGACAAAAGCCCGTCTGGCAGCGTGTGCCGGGATGGTTTATGGCACTACGGGGCTTGGGCTGGTCCTGGGAGCAGCCCACCACCCCAAAGTCAACTGGTACAACTAGGGCAGCTGAGCAACCCGCTGGATTTTTTCCTCCTGCGCTGCCGTTATTGGTGGGAACAGGTAAGAAGCTGCTTTTTGGCAGTGACTTCAAACTTATCATGGATTTTTAGGAGGGATAGAAAGTAGAAAAGAGGAGGAGGAGGAGGAATAAGCAGCATTCAGTGGCTGCACGTAGCTGCGTGCTAACTTTGCTCAGTGTGCTGTTGGTGTGATCTACGAAGGGGCTGCGCTTTTTCCCAGCCTTTGCTGTTCTCGTTGTTTATTGATGTAAAAGGTTAATTGTTAAATTGCATTTCTGCAGCTGCAGGGGGTCGAGGAGAAACGCTGATGCCACTGTAATGGATTTTTCATTTTAAAAATAAGCAGGAAGGCTCAGCTGGCTTTAAATAGGAGTAAGTATTTAAAAATCCTCATTTCTCAGTGTTAATTTTACTGTTCTGGTAAATGCAGCTTCCAGAAGCCCGGGTTCTCCGGGCATTTTCTGAGCAGACTGCGTGCAGGCTGGCATTGTGGATGAGGACGTTACTGTTCAGATGTTTATTGCGATGGTTTTGCCTTCTTGAGGGTAGAGAGTTTTACAGTAATAATCTTTCTGCATCCTTCTTTTTCGTGCTAGAATGCCTAACTATAAACCAGCCTAGAACTGCAACCTGGGGGTTATGGTTTTTAGTACAATCTTTTCAAGTCAAATTTCCTTTTTTGTTTTTTTTTTTCCTCTTCCTTGAAGGAGCATTTTAAGCAGATGTGACACAGACATGACCTGTGACCATGGAAAGATTTTAATCCAGTTACTCTTTGTTTTTTAGTCATGATTCCTTGGCAGTGCTAAACACTGATTGAATCTTTTCAAGCCGTTGAGGATTAGCACTGGACAGCATAATGCCAAAATAATTATTCACCCCAGATGCAGTGTCATCCTTTCAGGTTTAGCTCTCTTTATCTTGTAACTTATCTGACTTGGTTTTATTCTGCTATTATTTCACCTACTATGGGAGCACTTACATCACTGCATTGTTGTTATAAGGATGCTGGCTTGAGCCTGCGATAAAGATTTGTGAAGTAAAACTATCTGCAGCTAACAAGATTATATTTTGCTTCATATTTTAATCTTCTCCCGTCATGTGTTTTCTACCAGCCAGATTCAGCTTAAGAAAATGACCCAGCCTTGTGCACTTGCTGCTGGCAGTCGTGCTCAGGCTTAGCCAGCATGTACACAGATCAGGCTGGCAGTGATTGCTGTCACCAGTGGGTCAGTGTTGCCTGACTCAGGGGACGCTGTCTAAGCCCCAACTTTTGAAATAATTACAATTTTCAGCCTAGCTCATCCTGCTTCTGAGCATTTTGCCTATCATCAGCCAGGTTTTTTCCCTTTAGAACACAGAACCTGGGAGATGCTCAAACTGCGGCGTGTTTACTGCTTCCCATGGTTTCTGCTTGTCATGCTGCAAATGCAAACTGGTAAAGTCCCTTAAAATAGCGCTGACAGCCCCAGGGTGGATCACTGGAACCCACTCAGCTTAGCCTATCTGTCCCAGCCCCGTGCTGGAGAGATGGGCTGCAAGTCTGGAACAGTGTCGGGGAAAGAGAGGGGCAGGGAAATAAATACTGACTGGAAAGAGACCAGGGTTATGCAAACTTGAGAAGGCAGTGAGGACTCACACGCTGAACGCAGACAGGCTTCTTTGTGGGGAGCTGGGTTTGGATCTAGAGGTAGAGCTTAAATCTTGCTAGAACCCGAGGCTTGGAGGCAATTTTCTTCTGTCAGTTAAGCAGCAGAAGGAAGCCCCCTGAGATACAGCTCGACAACTTGTTAGGCTGAAAAGCCATGGAGTGGTGTAATTAAAAATCAGACAAGATATCCCGTGGGGCAGGACAGGGGCTTTGCAGTGCAGGCACACGTGGGCTCTCGGGTGGGGAGCGCTGCTGAACTCAGCCCGGAGGGAGAGTTTTGTGAGGGTCCTTGCTCTCTCCACTGCCTCCCACTCCATTCCTGCCGGCCGGGGGCCCCACAGGGCTCTCGGGGGGCTTGGGTTGGGGTTGTCCTGCCATAGGGCACACCAAACCCCTCTTGGGTGTTCACAGTTCTTGGGTCAGCCCATCCCATGGCTCCCTCTGCCTTCCACAATCATGAGATTGGCTTCAGCATTGTTTGGCCACCAGCTTTGGGGTTGTTATCGCTGTTCTTGAGCCTGTTCTTCGCTTCAGCATGGAAACTAGTGGTTTGCATTTCTTCTCCATGACCAAGGAAAAATATGTGGCTGTTATCATTTCTGTGTGCTAAGATCAGCCAGACCTTTAAGGGGGGAAAAACCAAACCCCTAACATAAATATATTGAGATGAGTGGTAAGCCCGTGAGCTGGCAGGCTGCCTCCATCGTCTTGCTGTGGCAGAGCAGGCTGTTGGACACCTTTTCTCCTGGTAGCATGGCTGGGCACAGGCTGGGGCTCACTGCACCTTGTTTTCCTTCTCTCTCTCCCTCACTTGATGTGCAGCTCACATGGGTATAGCACTTTGCCCACCTCTGTCTTATCTCTGTTGTGACAAAAAAGTATTGTGTCTTCTGCAAAACGTCTCGAGAACTCCAAATAGAGAGTTCTTCTGGGATCTGCTGGGTTATTAATATCTCTTAATTTAAACAACTCATCTTTATGCATCAGAATGTTCATGGTTTGTGTCAGAGGTTGTGGCTCTCTGCAACAGCCAGGGATTGTGGCTCAGGTCAGGAGGGTGTTTGAGCACCCTGGGACTCTTACCCAGCTCATGAGGAGAAGCTGGAGCCTGAGCGGGGACCTGTGTTCACTGCAAAGTGCAGGGGTGCTCCTGGACTCCCCAAAATGACCCATGATGCACCCCAGGTCCCTTGGTGTGATTTAGCCACAGGTTGGAAAGGTTGGTCATGATTTAATTCATCCAGCAGTGGTGCTGAGAGGTCTGGGCATGGTTTTGGGCTGTGGTCCTGGTTCCTTGTTTGCCCAAGAGGGTACCAAGAGCTGACAAGTTGTTCCTAGGGGAGTGAAGGACTACAGGAGTGATGTTAACTTCAGTTTAGGTGAATGTTTGCCTTGCCTGTGGGGTCTGGAGAAGCGGGTCTGTCTAGCTGGAGCACGCTCAGGGTGGGAAGATGCCTCATTAGCTCTCAAATGAGGGGAGGAGATAACAGGCAGGGATAATAAGAGGCCCTTGTTAAGAGGCTCAGGGGTCACATGAGCTGCCCCAAATCCTCAGCGTCTCCCATTTCCAAGAAGTCTTGTGATTTACTGTCTGAAGACTGACCCAAAAGCCTCATTGCAATCAGAATGACGGCACGATGCTGGACAAAAATCAGGCTGCTGTATGTGTCTCCAGCTGAGCAGGAAGGGAATTGGCCCTTGGCTTTTACATATCTCATTGGAGCTGAGCAGACAATTGCTTTTTGAAGGATTCCCAATCTCGCATGTTAACGTGTGCACAAATGCATGCAAATCCTTTATTACGGAGCGCAGCAGAGGCATCGCGTGGCCCGGCGCTGGCCGGGGCATTCCTGTTCCTCACATTGTCTGGAGATGGAGCTGCTCCCTGATACAGCCCATTTATTTCCATCCCCGAAGAAACAAGTGAGAAGCAGAGATAAGCAGTGCTGGGAGGTGATAAGGACTGTTTGCTGAGTTCCTCCTTTGTCCAAGAGGAATTTTAACATTTCTGCCATGATTTTAAATTCTGCTGCCAGAAGGAGCTGGGATCTTGTGCTGTCCTTTCTTAAAACAGCTGTGGTGTGGCTGGAAGAGAAGATCCCTGCAGCCAGGAACTTTTCCTGCGGGCAGGGGTCTGCTGCCCTCACAGCCCCAGGGAAGGCTGGGCACAGAATCCCAGAATTGCCTCAACTGGAAAAAACCTTTGAGATCACTGAGTCCATGACAAGTCCTGACTAAACGGTGTCGCTAAGTCGTGGCTAAACATGTCCCTAAGCACTATGTCCAGAGAACTCTTAAATACCTCTTCCATTCCAGTGCCTGAGAACCCTTTCAGGAAAGAAATTCTTCCTCACATCCAATCTCAGCTGGCCTTGGCACAACTTGAGGCCATTTCCTCTTGTCCTGTCACTTGTTCCTTGGTTGAACAGACCCGCGCCCACCTCTCTCCACCCTCCTTTCAGGGAGTTGGACAGAGCCAGGTTTCCCCTCAGCCTCCTTTTCTCCAGGCTCAACAACCCCAGTTCCCTCAACTGTGAACTCATCACACTTGTGCTCCAGACCCTTCCCCAGCTCCGTTGCCCTTCTCTGGACACGCTCCAGCACCTCCATGTCCTTGGAGTGAGGGGCTCAAAATTGAACCCAGCACTCAAGGTGCAGCCTCACCAGTGCCGAGTACAGGGTGAAGGGCAGTGCCATCCTGCCTGTGCCACCCTAGCACACACAGGCTGTTTGCTGGGAGCAGCCAGCTTGGCCAGCTCCTTTGCTGGAGCTACAGATCATTTGCAAGGACCCCCTTTGCCTTGGCTTCAGGTTGCCCCTGGTCCCTCTTCCCTGGCTTTTTAGCTCTGTTTGTGCTTTCCCAGTTTCAAGTTGCCGGTTTTTCACATCAGGGAGACCTTGGCTCTCTTCAGAGAGATGGGGCCATGCTGGCAGTTCTCTCCAGAGCCTCTTGCCCAGCACCAGTGTTTTCAGCATGGCTTAACTTATTGTGGGTGCCGTTGCTGTGATGAAAGGGCTGCAGGAGGCTCCAGCGATGGCAGAGGCTGTGCTTTGCTAACCACGGCGTACAAGAGACTGCCGTGTCCCGGAGACCTCGCAGGTCAGATGGGCTCGTGTAGAGCTGTATGTAGGTGGACCTGGAAGTGTGTTTCTACATCCCAGGTGAGAGGGAGCCAGGTTCTCCACTTGGTGTGTTGAGCCCTGTTTACTTCAGATTCCCCTTGTCTGCCTGTTCTCATCCATAGGGAGAAGAGGGCTGGTGTGGGGTGGTGGAGCCAGTTTGCATCATCACCCTGTGCTAGGAGATGGGTGGGGATGTAACCAGGGAGATGGGGGTTAGAGGCTCCGCTGAGGAGAGGACCAGCCACCGTGCCAAGAGCACCACGTAAAAGCAGCCATTGCAAAATAAAATACATCCATCTTCTAACTTAATCACACGAAGCGCTGGCCTTGAGTAGAGCAAATTTTTCAATCTGTTTTGGAGCCGTTGCTGCTTTGTACCATATGAAGTCAATTCAAGACAGGCTCCTTTCCAGCTAAATCTGACACCAGGAAATGTTCTTTTTCTCCTGATTTGCATCCCACCATCCTGGCCCCACTGCGGGGCAGGTCCGTGCCGAGCAGCCCTGCAGGGTGCTCCCCAGCCCGTGACTCCCTCAGCAGCATGGCTGCTGGCTGGCTCCCTCTCTTCTTTCCTCCCTGTCCACAAGCTACAGCTGCTTAACAGCTCCTTTAGTTACCCTCCGTGCCTGAAGCTGGTCATGCTGTCAGCTCTCCTCGCTTCACTGGGAAGTACAACATCACTGGGTTTCTCCTCACCAGCCCTCAGCTCCTGGAGTCAAGTGTTGCTCCAGGATGTCCCTGGCTTTTAGCCACAGTTCCAAAATATCATAGAATGGCTTGGGTTGGAAATGACCTTAAAGATCATCCAGTTCCAACCCCCCTGCTGTGGACAGGGTTGCCAACCACTAGATCAGGCTGCCCAGGGCTCCATCCAACCTGGCCTTGAATGCCTCCAGGGATGGGGCATCCACAGCTTCTCTGGGCAACCTGTGCCAGTGCCTCACCACCCTGCCTCCTCCCTGATGCTGGAGATCTCTTAATCACCAGAGCAGGAAGTTCCCTGAGATGAGCTTGCAGACCCTTCTTCAGGATGAAAGCAAGACGGAAAGGCTCAGGAATTAAGATGAGATTTCCAGGGAGTGATCTAGGTTAGTTTCTTCTTGCTTAAAAAAACCCTACCTGCACTCTTCTCAAGTTGTGTGGGGCTCCTTGGCTGCACCAGCAGCAGAAGTCATTGCTGAAGCTTTGGTGGTGGTTAGCTGAGGCTCACATCTGGCCAGAGTCAGACTAATGGGTTTCCCTTAGCAGGACACGCAGCTCCACCTGGGCTGCGGCACCCTTTATATGGTAAGGTATGCGGCATGCCAACGCACTGAGCATCTCCAGGCTCTGCTGCTCTTCCCATATTAATGACTAACGAGCCGTTGCTGGCAGGAACAGGTGGGTAGGCTGCCAGTGGTGGCCCTGCTCCTCTCCAACACCCATTGTCTCTCTGCCATAGCATCAGCACCCATGGCACGCTGCTGCTCTGATCTTGGTGCACGTGGTCGAGTGCTGGCACGTGCATCATCTCACTTCATGCCACTGTGCTTCGAGTGCGGTGGGGGGATACTGCTTTTTCAATTTAATCTCACATTTGAAATGTACATTTTTATATTAAGTTTTTACTACAGGGAATTATTTTTAATTATAGTGAGCTGGAAGACGATAAAATAAAGTTGAGTAAGTGAGACCTATGCGAAGAAGTCATGGAAACCATATCATAGGAGTGGAAAGGCACTCCTAGGACACTGAGTATTGTTCCCATGAAACAACATATCCTAATGTAAAGAAAATAATTGTAATTAAAGCTGTTAATCTTCTGCTTTTAATGAGGGGAAAGGAAGAGAACTTAGTATCTCAGGGGCAAGATCTTGAAGTTTGTACAGTTTGCCCAGGGAGGTGGCAGAAACCCCATGCCTGGAGATACTCGGTTTTCAATAGCGCAAAGTTTTTACAGAGCCTGTTGTTCTGGCCTGGGGACATCAGTGATGAGTAGACAAGCTACCTGTGTTCTTTTCATCCTTTGCTTTTCTGACCTGGAAAAACCACCCACCAGCAGTACCTGCTTGCCTGGGATGGGGCAGGAGTCAGGGTGGGTGTAAATCAGCTTCCTGACCCGGTCCTTGCAGTCCCGGCTGTATGTGGTGTGAGCTGCAGGCTGGAGGTTGCGTGGAGTGACCCATGGGGTCTAATTAATCATACATCTCGCTTATTAATTCTTCAACATCGTTATTTAAAGTCCTCACGGTGGCCTGATTCATCTAATTTATTAAAAGCCAAGACCTGTGACATTCTTCTGCCATCCTCCATCTCCTGGAGGGATGTGTCTAGAGCGGGAGGAGGGCAGAAAGGTGTGGGATGGCTTTTTCCCCATCACAGCACTCACAGTCCCAGCGTTGCTGCTATCTGAGCATGGACTGTTGGGTTTGTCTCCCTTTGAAGCTTGTGATTGATATCCTGAAAACTAAAATTTGGCTAAAAAGTCCTAAACTCTGTTAGAATAACTATCTCCAGTACCGAATCCAGGGCTCTGGAGCTATTAATTATTCTTAGCATCTTGTTGCATATTGAGCTGCTTCTAATCATTATTGTGAAATGAGATGAAAACAGCAAAGAAACGAGTGGCTGTGCTGAGGCAGAGCACCCTTCCACGGTAGCTGATTAATTAAAGTATTCACATGAAATGGTGCCTTGATTATTTTTTAAGGTAACAGCCAGAGGCGATGCCGAGACTCTCCGACTGGACGCAAACCAGACGCCGGGGGTGCGTGGGGGTTGCTCTGTGGTTTAGATCTGATGAAAGGCAGGAAATGGGAAAATCTGGCAAATCTCCCTGGCTTGACTTAGCGGAGCCTCTTGACTTTTGCTGGAGTGCATTTTTTATGCTGTAATGTCCAAGTGGAAATTTAGACTCGAATCTGGATCTCAGCACTGGTATGCTTAGCTGGCTTGTATGCAATGGTGAAAAAGAAGGAAAGGTGCTTGAAAATTGAAGCCCCTGATGTTTAACTGTTGCTGCCCTCTGAATTTCTTTGCTTTATCTTACAGCAGAGGAACCTGCAATTGTAGAATCATAGAATGTTGTGAGTTGGAAGGGACCCACAAGGATCATGGAGTCCAACTCCTGTCCCTGCACAGGACAGTCCCAACATTCACACCATGTGTCTGAGGGCCTTGGCCAAATGCTGCTTGAATCTTGTCAGGCTTGGGGCCATGACCAAGGGGAGCTCCCTGGGGAGCCTGTTGCAGTGCTCCACCACCCTCTGCCTCATGGCCAACCTCACCCTCCCCTGCCACATCTTCCTGCCATTCCCTCTGCTCCTGGTGTTGGTGGCCAGAGAGTAGAGCTCAGCGCCTGCCCCTCCTCTTCCCCTTGGGAGGAAGTTCTAGACCCCGATGAGATCTCCTCTCAGTCTCCTCTTCTCCAGGCTGAACAAACCAAGCAACTTCAGCCTCTCCTCATACGGCTTCACCTCTAAACCCTTCCCCAGTTTAGTGTCTCTCCTCTGGACACTCTCCAGGAGCTTTAGATCCTTTTTCTCCTGTGGTGCCCAAAACTGCCCCCAGTACTGGAGATGAGGCTGCCCCAGTGCTGAGCAGAGCAGGACAATCCCCTCCCTCACCCGGCTCACAGTGCAGTGCTGGATGCACCCAGGACACAGTTGGCCTCTTGGCTGCCAGGACACACTGTTGGCTCGTGTTCAACTTGCCGTTGACCAGAATCCCCAGGTCCCTCTCTGCAGGGCTGCTCTCCAGCCTCTCCTTCCCCAGGCTGTGTGTGTGTCCAGGGTTGACATGTCCCAGGTACAAGATCTGGCACTTGCCCTTGTTAAAATTCCTACAGTTGGTGCAATGACAACGGGGTTCCCATTGTGCCTTTTGTGCGGTACCTTATTATTTCTGAGATGTCTCCCTTCTGCTACCCCAGTGAAACCATACCTCATTCCTTGGAAGTTCAGTGGTGTTTCATTTGCACAAATTAATTCTGAATCCTGCATGGTTACTTTAAATTGGATTCCATTGACCCATATTGTGGAAAAGCATTGCACTTTCCGAAATAGAAACTAATTTGTGAGCGTTCCCTTTAACCTCTTTGTATGGGGCTGTGGGGTGTTTTCAGCTGGGTTAGTCCTTTATCCCTGGTGAAGGGGAGTGACATCCTAGCAGCCCTGCAGAGAAATGCTCAGGTTCAAGCCCATGAAGAACATGTCCCATGGACCACCAGCTGCATGAACAGACCCTTAAAAGACATGCTAAGAAGTGATATTTGCAGTGACTTAAGCGAGTGGCTGTTAAATTGCAACCTGTGGGCTGTTCTTTCAGTTCTTCTTGTGCTTTTCTCCTCCCATCCAGCTCTCAGGCAGCGTACAAGCCAGTGTGCCGCTGAGCCGCGGCGCGTGCTGTCGAGCCGGGTGGTTAAGATGCCGTTGTAGTGTGACTGTGGTTTTTGTAGCCTCTCATAATTTAATTTAGCTTTATATGTTCAGACTATAATCAATTTTTATGCTACTTTAATAAGCAAATTTATGCTATCAGCATGCTGAAGGGACTTGTCATTCACAGCTTCCCAGTCAATCCCCCATTTTCTGCATTAGCCAAGTGCTCAGCTGTCCTAAATTCAGTAACTGCTCTGCAATTACCGGCTGGCACGCCGGCCCGCGCCAGGCGGGCGTGTGGCCCTTGTCTGTGCTGGCCCCTGGAAATACTCCTCACGGTGCAGTAAAGGGACAAACAATGACGTCTCCCCAAACACTGGGCAGTCTGACTCAGTTTGGTTGCCAAGTGTTGTTACAGCAAATATGGATTTTTATTTCCTCCTCGTAAGAGAGACGACTCCTGCGTTAGAAAATGCCTGAGCATAAAAAAGGGTTGAGTTCAGTACCTGCGGGCCAGCGCCTGGCAGGAATCGCTTTGCTTTCTTATTTAAAGTGCAACTCATCAGGGCGTTTCTTCTTTTTCCTCTCTGCTCACCTTGCAGGAAGATTTGCCTTCACTGCAAGTGCTCCCAGGAAGAGCACATCGTAACAGTTATGCCTCTGGAGATGGAGAAGACTGTCACAAAGCTCATGTTTGACTTCCAGAGGAATTCGACTTCTGACGATGACTCAGGCTGTGCCTTGGAAGAGTACGCGTGGGTCCCCCCTGGCCTGAAGCCTGAGCAGGTAATGATGACACCACCCAGTCACCATAAATAAATTGTTTTAAGATGCTCTTTGGAAATTGTTGCCCTGATTTTTCTTCTAGGGGTGCATGCATGTGTTTTGTGTGGTTGTTTCTATACAGACTTACAGAGACAGGTCTGGCCTGAATGCACGAATGACACAAAACAGAGATGCAATCCTTGCAGGACTTGTGCTTTTCTGTATCTGTAGATGTAATTGGTAATTGAGAGGGGAGAAACAAAATACCTCCAGGATGGGGTTTGTTGTGGTTGTGCAAGGGAACAGATACAGACTTACCTACTACTGTTTCATGGGGGAAAAAAAAGTGGTGGGACTCCAGTGTTCCCTGGGGACTTGGTGCTCGTGTTCTGCCTTCTTGGACCACTCTGCTCAGCGGGAAGTCCAGGGCAGGCAGTCAAAGCTGGTAGATTACTCTGAAAAAGAGGCCAAAGTCTTTGGGGTTTGGTTTTTCAAACCTGATGTTTGTGTTTTATTGGAAAGAAATTGCTCAAATGAAATTCAAGTTGCTTGGTGCAGGAATTGAGTGGGATGGATTAGACCTCAGCATGCTGTCTGTGTGGAGCACGCCTTGATTTCTGCTCCTTGCAGTTTACATGATTCGTTTGGTTTTTATGCCGATCTTCTATGTGTTCAACTCAGAACTTAATTTGCAGAGGAGATTGCAAAATGAGCTTAGCCTTGATAATTGCTATGGCAATCATTTTAAAGTGTGTAAGGAGGCTGGGAGAGGGTGGAAATCTTTCATTCTTGCTGTTGTAGTTGCTGTCCTTAAATATTGTGTTTTCCTGAGCTTTTATTCAGAAGGACTTAGGTATTTCCTGAAATATTTTGGCACCACCCCGTAGGCTGTAAATATTATCTGTCTGATTAGAGAAAATCCAGTTGTTTGGTGGGGTTTTTTTTTCTTCTTCTTGTCTTTACAAGCCTTGTTCACTGCTTGCTTGAAACTCCTCAGCACCATGTGTTTCATTTGGTGCCATCCAACCATGCAAATCAGGTAGCAGCCTTGTTTTCTGTCACCTTCCTTATGGCAGAGGCTCCCTTTGTGCCTCCCAGGAGGTACAAGATATGGTGTGTGGAGAGATGCAGATGGTCCTGAAGCAAGTCTGATGGTCCTTCATGCTGCAGGGACACAAACCAGTAGAGTTTTGGGAGTCCCATTGGAGGACCATACACAAGCTGGTGCCACCTGCTCTCAGCACTGCCTTCTGTCCAGGCGTGCCGGTGGCTTCTGGAGCCCAAGCTGGCCCGTATCCCTGTAGCTTTGGGTGGAAATACAGTTATTTAGTGACAGGTGGCACCTGATTGGGTAGACATGGTCTCTGATGAGTACAACATGGCATGGACAGCAGTTGAAACCCACTTCCAGCATGATGGTGACATATTCCAGAAGACCTGGATGCTTCTTTGATGCCTCATGTGCTTTTTAAGAAATAGTGTGCCATTGAGGAGTTTGGGATGTTCTGGAGAAAATAAAAGTCCATCAGCTCTAGCAGTAGGTACTGACATCTCATGCATTACCCAGGTTAATGTATTTTTAGATTCTTCCAGCATCTGTTTCTTGTGGAGGTCATGGTGCTCCTCTATAGGAACACCCACTTTCTAATTACACTCCTCTGTCTACGTTGCTGGGCCTTTTAGCAGATTTGCTACTTCAGTCCCATCTTGAATCCCCATGGAGATGAAGAGCAGCCCTATGCAGAGCCTAAGACAGGCACTGAAATCCTTCCAGCATGGCCAGCCTTCTTAGGACCTTTCACACATCAGATGAGCCACTGAGGAGTCCAAAGCAAAATGTGACTTCTCTGAGCCGTGAAAGAGTCACCATGCAGGGCTGGGGGCTGTCCCGGGGAGAAGAACAGCACCCTGAATTTCTCACCCTGTGGCCGAGGTGTTGTGGGGCTGGGAGGTGCCCTGAGGTGCAGGATGGTGCCTTTTGCCTCCCATGGGAGTAGGAGGTACCTCTACAGCAACTTACTGAAGCCCTGCAAGGCTGCAGACAGACATGTGGCTTTCTGGTCGATGAGTCAGGTGTGCGTACGTGATGTGGAGCCTCTGGAAGGCTGATGTCTGCTGTGGAACAGCTGGTGGGCTCTGCTCCAGCTGAGGACACTGCCGTCAGGCTGGGCTGAAAATACAGGTTTGGAGGCAGTGAATTTTTCTTTGCCTTCAGTTGTTTCACTGTTGTATTTCCTTGACATGAAACAGATGAAATGAAACAAATTTTTCTGCAATATTCTACTTTATTAAAATCTCTCCGCAATGTATGAGTTGGGGAGGTAAGTGGTCCCCTGAAAGGCTAATGCAGTTTTATTATTATACTTGGACGACAGCCTCTCTACCTCACAATCCTTGGGAGACAGTGTTCACGTCTCACTCAGCACAGCAATTCACAGGATTTCAGGGGGGGAAGTTGGGCCACAAACATGACATCGGTTTTCAACAGTTCTCATAGGTCATTTCAGAATTTGGAGAGTCCCTTCAATCTGTAGCTTAAAATATTATGTATCATCTAAAGGGGAATCGACCTAAATCTAAAAGGTCTCACTGAATTCCTGGACACTAATTCAGGCATCAGCTGCTCTGTGGTACATGTCAGCTATGTGAAGATCATGTAGGTTACTTAATGCTTGCTACTTGAGGAGAAAAAAAGCATTGTTCCAGTGTTTGCAGATAATGATCCAGACATTGCATCAGAGAGCAAAGCTGATTTCCTTATATTATGGCTCATCAGTGTGCAGGACTACGAAGTGGTCTACTACTATGCAGCAGCCATAAATATTATATATTTCTGAATAGGTTTCTAACACAGGGATGAAGATGGTAATATGAAAAATGTTATAATACCACTGCATAAGGTATGGCAAAAATTCATCTGGAAAACTGGCTAAAATTTCTGACATCTTGGCTCAAGAAAGAGGGGTATAAACTAGAAGGAGACTAGAAATGTTATTTCATTGAGGAGCCTAGAAGAGCTTGGTTTGTTCAGGCTAGCAAATCGAAGGGTTATGATCACTCCCTATGCATTAGAGGAGGAAGAGCAGTTATTCAAGCTCCAACTTTGGCACAAGAACATAGATATAAACTGGCTCCAAATGCATTCAGGCAGGAAATTGGAAGAGCTTTCAAACCATCAGAGGTGTAAGGCTCAGCGGCAACCTGCCAACAGGGAGAGTGACGGGTAAAAACCCAAGACTGAGCTCCATAAATTACAAAGTGATTAGAAAATGTGGTTTCTTGTAATAGCAGTCAGCTATACAGGATGGCCAAGAGGCTCCCATGGGCTCTAATCCTGCTTGGACTGGACCTCTGTGAGAAGTTGTCTATGGCAGAAGAGGGACTTCTCTTCTGGAAGATACAGATGTAGATGGGAATGGGAAAGGTGGCTGTGTGGGACGTGAGGCAGAAGCTCAGGACCTAAGCTTTGAGAAATGCTTTTTTTCCCCTGCCTGCTGTTCAATGGTTGGATAAAGAAATAAGTGTGAAAGCCTTGAAATGGGCAGACACCGATGGAAACGTGTCCTCAGCAAAGCAAAATCCCAGACCCGGCCTGGCTGGGAAGATGGGGGAAGGCAATTTTGGGAGCCAGTTTGTCTGCTGGGGCTGGCAGTCTGACAGCAGATCCTCCTTGCACTGACATAAGTTTGAGGGCAGATGCTTAAAAATAAGTACTTCTATGATGTGTTTTTCACATTTTTAGGCAAGGCATGTGTAAATACATGTGAATGTTCAGCCTTCAATTCCTCAGGCCTGTGGTTTGGACAAATCCAAAGGGGTTATAACATGCCAACTTGAATTTCTGTATACAAGGGATTTTTGAGGATTTCTGCCTTTATTGTGTCTCAATAATAGGAGCAGCTGGTTATGGGCACAGATTTCCAATTAAACAAAAGATGGGGCTCTACTTCAGCTGAGGTGCGGCTTTCTGTATGGCTCTGGCTTGCCAACATTCAAGAGCCTGGTATGTGCCATAAGAACTTAATTCTTTCTTGCTGTCAGCACAGTTGCTCTGATTGAGTCCCTTAAAAGTTATGAAAATCTCATCTGAGCTAAAATTAGTAGCATGAAGGTTCAGGGGAACGTTTTCCTCTATGATGGCTGTTAGAGCTTGGACCTCAAGAGCTTTGCAGTATGCTGTGAAACTCATGGCTCTTATGGGGAATTTATCCAGGGACTAACGTACGTGTTGATTCCTGTTCTGAATCTATTGCAAGACTATAGCAGGGGTTTGAATTATAAAACCTCCAAGCTTCATCAGTTGCTGTTCAGGTCATGAGGAGGGGAGGAAAGGAGGGTGGAGGTGAACCTCCACTGAACGTGCATTTACACCTTACCTAAAGATACCCACTTTCACCACCTCGGTGTGGTAGAAAGTACATTATCTGTGCCAGTTGTCTCTGGGGGACGTGTGCCTCACTTCTGCCTGCGTGTCACAGTGGAGTGCATTTTACCTTCTTGTCCTTTCTTGAGCCCTGTAAGTTCAGCAAACTGTTCCACTCCTTAGGAGACTGAAGTCTTGTGTGCGGCAAGGAAGGGACAAGACAGACCAAAGCAGCCCTGTGCCCCAAGCCTGCATAGTACTGGGGAGCAGATAAGCTAATTTATGGGCAGGTGGAGGAAGGACAAAAGCCCTGTGAAGAACTCTACTTTCCTTGGTAGATGCTGGTCCTGATCCGGAGACCGTAGCACACCAGATGGGGAGCTGAGGAGCTGTAACTCATGTTCGCCAGAAGCTGAAGGCACCTCTAGCTCTAGTTACCCCCTTGCACATGTGCACGCTGTAGTACTTAATCCAAAAACTGCATTTCAGCACATTTTTAAAAGTGCTCCAATTTCACTTTGAGGTAGGGGTAAGTCCATCACCTTCCCAGTGAACTCTTGCAGTATCTAAATAACCTGGCAGTCAGCGGCTCTTATTTCAAGGCTGGAGCTGTCTAAATCCAGCCTCCAGGCATCGGACCGTGCCGAATGCTTGCCAGCCGGATGGAGCAGCAGTTCCCCCATGCAGAATGGTTTTTCCGTGTGCGATGCCTGTGCTGCGTGACTTGGGGGCAGCTGGGTTGGGTTAGGAGGTCCTGGCGCTGTTCCATCTGCCCAGGAGTGGAGTGGATGGGAGGAGGTGTGAGTGCATCCCATGCTGCAAAAAAAAACCAACAAAACCAAACAACAAGAGTGGCAAAACCATGGGTCTGGGCTTTTGCTCCCTTTCTGTGTCCTGGGGTGTTTGGTTGATCGTTGTGAGCTGATGGAAGCTGTTAAAATTATTTAATCCTTGAATGATCCTGCTATTGGAGTGGGAGTCAGCTGCTGTTGGTGGGCCACAGAAACAAAACCACTCACCGGACGGTATTTGCTTGGTTCTTAAATTTGAAGTAGCCGTGTGGTGGGCAGCAGAGGTAAGAGGCAGGGGAAGAGCAGGGAGTGGAAAAGAAAACAGAGAAATCCCAGACTACACAATATAAACTTGTCCTGGAGCTTCATTCGAGTGAACCATCACAGCTTTTCCTTGTTGCAGCATTATTCTAGCGTGCTACTCCATGCCTTAAAAATACAAGAGCATTTCAAGTGGCAGACCCTGGGGAATTATCAGCTATGATCAATGCAGCAGATGATCATTATAATTGCTGGTGCTCCAAGGGACGGTGAGCGGCTCTGCCGGTCAGTACCTCGCAGCACAAAGACCTCTCTCAGAAGCTTTTGAAAGCACTGTTCCTGGCTCCTTTCAAAACAAATTCAATTTCTGCTTTAAAAAGAAAAATCGTGGCGTGTGCTTTCACATGTCTAAAACTTGTGGATGTGCGGCCTTCATTCAAAAGTTTGCCTTTGATGCCAGCAGGAAGCAATGTTTCCGCGGGATCTCTGACAGGCCGAGAACCGCTCCAAAGGCTTGGCAGGAGTGGATGTCGTTCTCAACTGGTGCGCAGCATCGCTCAAACGGCTCGGCTGCCGTTAGCCGTGGGAGAGAAGCGCACGGAGAGCTGCAGAGCGTGCCAGAACAAATAGCACTTAGGAAAATGATTTTTCCTTTGTTCCCTGCCTTTGTCCTGGCGACTCGGGAGCGGGTTTCCGAGTGCAAGCCCATCGTTGTGGGGTGCCAGGCCTCCCGGCGCCGGGGATCGCATCCGCTTCCCGCTGCCACATGCCGGCACACAGGCACGTTCAGGGATCAGGGGGTGATACTGGTCTTCACCCCACTGGGGTTATGGGGTCTCAGGGGGGACCCCAGCTTCCTCCTGGGGTGCGTGCCTGGCTGCATCCCCATGCTCGGCAGACCCAGCCAGCAGTTCCCACTCTCCTCTCCATTTCGGAGCATCTGGCCTGGCTGCAAGGATTGTTTTGCTTCAAGAAATAAATAAGTGCTTTGTATCCCAACGGCCATGGAAAAGGAGGACGTGCCAGACTCGAGCCAAAGCACACTGAACCCGCTTTCCAGTTCCACACGTGCTGTTGTCTGTGGAGCTCGTGTGTGAGCCTACGTGTACAAGCACTTGCAGCATTTTGCAGACACATTGAGAATGTTATTTGCGTGTGGCTTGTTCAGGTTTTTTTTCTCCTCTTTACTTTATCCAAGGGTGACCATCAGGAATGAGAGAAATACTGAAGTCACCAGATCGTTTCTCTGTTGATTTTAAGTGCTCAGTTAAAAAGCCAGCGCTGGGGAGGAGCGGGTGAGCCACAGAAGCAGCCCCACTTGCCCGGGCCAGTATGGGCTTGTTGGAGCTGCTGGCCGCCTTCCTCCCTCTGCAGCCAAAGCTCATGAGAGCTCATGTGCAGCGAGCCAGGGGACAGGGCTGTGGGTGTGTGTGTGTGCACGTGCACCAGCAGCCACTGCTCCGTAAGTCATTGTGCAGGCAGCTCCTGTGCCAGCGTAGTACATCCCTGGGTGGCGTGGGGTGGGCTGCCAGGGCTGTGGGACCCTTGGCATGGCTCCAGGGGAATGATGCTCTCCTGGGCAGGGGGAAATGTCAGACAGTGCCACTGCGCCTGGGTTTTGAACAGACTCCATTGCGTGTGATGATTTACTGTGCTGTGCCTGAGTGGTGGCTGACCCACCAAGGTCCCCTCTTTGGGTACAACTGTGTTCAGCCACTGTGCTGCACACAGGCCAGCACATAACCCCTTCACAAGACCTCTTTGCAAAAGCCTTGCTGCTGGTTTGCAGTTTGTTTGGTTTTGTGAAAGCCAGGCAGGATTGCCCAGCTGGATGTGCCAGAGCTGTTGTGGCTGAGCAAGTCGGCACCCATCAGCTGAGCCAACCAGGACACCGCATGCTCCTTTGTAGTCTGTCCCAGCCGTACAGTCATCCCAAACAGCCCGGTTTGGTGGGTGCTTTCCATAGGAGTGTTGTACTTTGGGGTGAGTACAACCGAATGCTGCTTCCCCACAACAATTCACAGCATAACAAACATGGCATTTCCCCTCCGCCTCCTTTAATTCATTGATCAAAGAGATCCTTCAGCAATGGCTGAAATTCACAGGTTGTTTGCAAACTTTTTGCTCTAGGAGAAGATGTAGGACTTTGCCCACAAAGGTGCTGGCTTGGCTTTTGTCTTTGGTCACCCCTGGGACTGCCAGGAGAAGCTGCAGTCTTGCCTTTGTTTAACAGGGACAGGGGTGGGTTTGTAAACTGTCAAAGTTAAACTGGAAACACACCCCAAATTTAGGAAGACTGCAGAACACAAAGGCATTTGTAAACTAATGTAATTACTTTCCTCAGTGCCTTTGAGTAAAGTTGGCTCCACTTTAAAGGGTTTTTCCTACCCTCGTTTTACATTACGCTCTTTCCTTTCTCCTGCTTTCTTTCTTTTTTAATTTCTCTCTTCCCCCTCTGCCCTCCCCTTTTAGCTCCAAGCAGCTCTTAGTTTCCAAAATGTGTATCAGTTTTTGTTAGCAAAACTTGGCGTTTGGACATTTTCCTTTTGAAGGTGAGAATAACAACCCTGGGAAGCTGGATATCTGCTGTGCTGGTTTCTTGCAGCCCAGAGCCTGTCTGAGTGCCTGGAGACCTCCCTGGGACAGGACAGGGCTTGCCCAGCTGGCCAGCATGCCACGACAGCCAGCCCCTACCACCGGCCTGGCTACCAGTGTGCTGGCCAGCCCATCCCCATGGTATCAGGGCCTCTGACATTGTATGAAGCATTGTTTTAACTCAGGCTGATGTTTTCCATGTTCCTCTGGGGTTTCTCCCATGCAGATGTGAGCAGAGGTCACAGTGAAGAGGGGCAAGAGGGGAAATCGAGGACAAAACTGAGCCCAACCCCACGTGTGGCGTTAGAGATGCTTGTTGGGATAGTCATGGGCAGAGCAGATCTGTTGGGAGGGGAAATGGCAGGATGTAGAGCTGCTGTGCTGTATGGCAGAAGTATTTAATAATAAAACAGTTAAAGATATCGCATGATTTAAAAGGGACTTGTTATCCATCCTGGGTCATTGCCCCACACTGTTTTCTTTATCTGGATGCAGCTCATGTTGCAGAGCCTGTAAGGTCAGTGAGGAGCCATCTGCCAGTGCTTGGGGGGTCTGGATCAGGCCCTTTGGCCGCAGTGCCCTGCAAGGCTGACTAGCTACAAAGATTTCTGCGTTCTCTGAACTGGAGGAGGAGTTATTTTCATGGAAAACCCTGACCTTTTGTACAAAAGCAAAGTGCAGACTGGGCAGTTTTAGTTTTCCAGTGAGTGAACATTTTCTGCGAACATTTTCCCTGAAAAGACAAATTTATCTGAAAATCTCCCCTTTCTTTCTTCGTTTTCCTTACTGGGCACCCTGAATGGGCTGTGCCAGCCCAGCCACCCGCCCTCCTCACTCACGGGGTCAGAGATGCTGTCAGCAGCCAGCTGTGAGCACAGAGGCAGGGGACGCTGGCATCCTGCGCCCCATCCCTCCTGCCCTCGGCTCTTCCATGCAGGAAACCAGGGACATCCCACAGGTGGTGGATGAGCCAGTGTATTTGCACAAGCCTGAGTTAGTGTCAGCCCAGGCAAGGGGCACCATTCTGCTCTGCATCTGCACTCTGGCTGGACCTCTCTGGATAGGAGTGATGCTCCAGGTGAAAGGATCTGTGCATCCCCATGTTTGTCCCCAGGAGGGATGCTGGGTGTAAAGGCAACAGCAGAAGAAGCCATCAAAAGGCATAAGGAAAGGGTTTTCTCCCTACAAGATGTTCCATGGGCTCTGGGCAAGGACTGGAAGCTGCCTGTGCTCCATCCCCTCCATGAGCACCCCTGCAGAAGGTCCTCTTGGCTGATGTGGATCCAAAGCAAACCCTTTCAGGTTATTTCAGGCAACAGAACACAGGTTGGAGCCTGTTGTATTTATTTTGTTTTGCTTTTCAAACCAAATTGCCCATCCCTGCTGAGCTATGTTGCTGGTGTGATGGGAGCCAGTTTCCCGTGGACCTGCTGAGACTAAATGGAAAACTTCCCAGCGGAAGTAAGAGCAGAGCTGGGCACGTGCATCACTCCACGTTGGGCTTTGAGAAGGCAGCACCCGGGCTGCCAAAGGAAAAACTCACATCCCTGCTTTCTGCCTAGGGTGAGTGTCTTACAGCTCGTTACTTTAGGGACCTGGAGCAGGCTGATGGAATTTGGCAGCTCTTAAAAAAAAAGTCATTTCTGGTCTCTGGTTGCAAGAAAAAAAAACAAACAACACAAACCAACAACCTGAGCACAGGAGAAGCGAGCAGCCCATCCACACGTGGGGAATTTGGCTGAGGGAAGTCAGCAGGCGTCTGTACTGGCCGGGAAGGCACAGCGCGGTGGCCCGGCAGCCCGGTGTAAGGTACAGCAGCCAGAGCATCTCCAGGAGATTTTCAGCTGCAAGCTCTGCTGTGGACTAGCTGCGTGAACTCAGGGAGCTCATTTAACATCGTTATGCTGCAAATAGTCCTTTCCAGTGCGTATATTTGCTACCCTGTGTAGCATGTCATAAGAATTTAAGTGTTTTTAATGTGCTTTGATGTCCCTGGGTGAAGGATGCTCTATAAATGCAAAGTAAGTATTCTAATATACATAGTTTGTTTTCTTTTTAACATAACAAAATACTTAGCAGCCTTTCTTTCTTTGACAGTTTCCATAGCTGGTGGGTCTGTTTCTGCTGTGCCTTAGCAAAACAAATTTAGGGTTTTGTGATGGCAGAAGCTCAGCATGTTCCTCAGCTTTGTGACACGAGCAGTTCCCTTGTCATCAGCACTACAGAGTTATGGGCAGAAATCTGCTAAAAATCTCCCTTTCCACAAAACCTGATGATGGGAAAGGTGGACGTTAGGGTCGGTTTGGAGAGGAACCATAAATTGAGAAGACAAGCGATTGCAAGCACTGGAGTGTCTCTGCTTGCACGTAGCTCTGAGTGACACCAGGGAGTGAGCTGAATGCAGAGTAATTCTTTCTGAATAATGCCAGTTTGGGGTATTTATTCTGGAATAAAAAGTGATTTCTTCCTGTTGAAGGATAATTCCCTGTATGAGCCACGCTCTCCTGCCAGCTAGCCCCATTACCTGCCTCTCCATCCCCATCCCTCCTGGTGACCTGCCATAGCTTGTCATCCTGCAGATGCTGTGGGGTTGTGCAGGCAGAGAGGGATTCTCTGGGGAAAGCCAGCCTAGGTGGTGCTTTCTGGGCCAAAGCCCAAAATGTACAGCGAGAGAAAAAGCTGCTCAGAAGCCATGGCAAAGCAAGTGTCGTTTGAGAAAAGGTCTGTGAAAGCTGCAGGCAATGCAGCCGCTCGGAACGAATTGCTGCAGTGTCTGAGAGCCAAGGGGGCATCTCGGGGGGTCAGTCCCACCATGGCAAAGGCAGAAAGCTGTATACACCAGGAAAACAGTTTGCATCTCTCTAGCCAAGTGCAGATTTAAGGAAACCATCCAGACCCCTGCTCCTGCCCGAGCACCTGGAGGCGTCCGGGGCTGCAGGGACTCCTGATCCCAGATGAGGTTTCTCTTACCGTTAACTTCTGGTTCTTCCTAAGCCGCTCAACATCACCGTGGCCATTTCAGAGCTGATCCTCAGCCAGTGAGTCCCATCCCCGTGCCTGGCCCGGCCCTTGAGGACACGTCCCACGTGTGGCAGTCGGAGGAGAGACGCTGGGGTTCAGGATGTGCTTCCTCTCCAGGCTGCCACTGGGCTCCTCCAACGCCAGGGCACGCCGTGCCCCACCACGCTGCCTTTTTAATGGCTGGTGTTAATTACACGCTCCGAGACGAAAGAGAAAAAACAAACCTTCCAACAGATTTTTATCTGCTGTTTATTTCCACAAATTGCTGCAGAAAAAAGCCCGGAGGGTTTTGATGGAGGTGGAGGCTGAGATAGCCGGCAACACGGAGGTGCAGCCTTTTTAACCTCCCCTGCCGAGGCAGGTGCCGACACATCCCCGCAGCCGGCGAAGCATGCTAACGCTATGGAGGCTGACCGAGCAAACGGTAACGAGCTCCGCCGCCTCGCCAGGGCTGCCAGCCCTCTTTCTTGGTGGAGAAAAGGCAATAAAACCAAGGCGATGCCTGGCTGCATTTCCCCACTCAAAATCATTGGGGGCACCTGGTGCCTATTGGCTCAGGGGGTGGCTGCTGGCCGGGCACAGGGGCTCGTCCAGGGACCCCCACTGCAGCCCCCTCTCTTGCTCCGTAGGTGCACCAGTACTACAGCTGCCTGCCCGAGGACAAGGTCCCCTATGTCAACAGCCCGGGAGAGAAATCTCGCATAAAGCAGCTTTTGCACCAGCTGCCACCGCACGACAATGAGGTTGGTATCCAAAAAATGTCCTCGGACATCCAGGGCTGCGGGTGCGGAGGGGATGCGCCTAATGGGGTTGCTTGTGGGAAGCTTGTGGCTGATCCTTTCTCAGCCCTTTCTGCTTTTTGGGGGATTTACTTGGCGTTTGGTTATGTTGCTGTTTAAGTGCTGTATTTGCTCCCTGCTTGGGTTGTGTTGGAGGTGGGGAGGGAGTTGTTTGTTTCTAAAGTTATTTTAAACTAATCCTTCTTCAGTTCTCTGAAATAAAAGCACTTTCTCAGCCCTCTGAGGTCAAAGCCGCATTAAAAGTGGCTTGAAACGCTGTTGAGATCAGCTAGAGCCAGATCCAAAGTTCCAAAAGCCTTTTCCCAAGCGCTGCTTCCAACTCACCTTGGGAGCGTGTGTGCCAAGGAAGGGTTTCAGTCGGGCTGAGTCTCGCGAGCTGGAGGAGCCTGGCAAGTTGGAGGTTGAGTTAAGACCAGTCAGAGCAAATAAACCTTCTTACATCTCCCAAGAAAGATGTGAGGCAGCGAAAAAGGGTCTGATCTTTGACATCCTGTTCTCACCGGTGAGAACATTGGCTTCTGGTAGCCCACAAAATTTCCCTATGTAAACCAAAAAAAATTATTTTCATGCTGCTATCTGAAGAAGCCGCTCTGCAAAATAGACGCAGGTAACTTGTTTGATCTAGGTCAGGTTTTAATGGGTTTGCCTGCGCGTGGCTGGCTGCCATGGGCACAGTGCGGCACTGCCAGCACCAGGGGAGCTCAAGGCACCAGGAAAGGGCTTCTTCCCGTGCACCCTCGGGTCCCAGCCTGCCCACCTGCCTTCCCTGGCATCCACTGAAAACCCACAGCCTCTGACAGCCAAAAAACATAAGAGTGAATACACATGAATGCTGCTGCTGCAGCCCGTGCTGCTGCAAGCTGAAGGCACGAGCCTGCGTGTATTTACTGCAAATTGGCATATTTTGCATCCATTTCCTCCTCGTGCACAGTTTTGCTTCTTTGAAAATTCAAGGTGTGTTGGTTGCTCATGTGAATAAATAATCTTGCTCAGTTCTGTGGGCTTGCTTTCCAAAATAACAGAGGCTGGATTGGGCACTGGTGCTACACTTGGCCACCTTGGCTCTTCAGTTGTACTCTCCATTGAGATGCAATCAGCCAGGAGCTGAGCCTGCAGGATGAAAATAGCCAGGAAGACCTCAAAGTTTCATTAGCTTCAGGGAAATTGCATCGCTCATTGTTTATATCCTTTTATTTTACTTATTTCCTTTATTACCTTCCAACACAGAGGCTTTGCAAGTGTGCAAACTTGACCCTACACTGGAAGAATAGCTGGAGTTCCCAAATAGCTGGAGCTCTGGTTTTCACATGGAGAATGGACTGCGCTCTTGAAATGCCTATAAAATATTTTTAAGCTGCTGTAAGACCTCTGCCATAGGGAGAAATCAGGAAAAGCATCAGTCAGATTGCTGGGTCTGGGTGGGACTTTCCTACAAACCTAGTGCTCTGAGAGCAACTTTCCTCCTGCCCTTTCTTCTCATCTCTGCCTCTTGAAATTTTGCCTGACCCCTGGGCTGACAGAAGCCCAGACAGCGGTGTTTCTCCAGCCTCCCCCAAGCCCAGGCTGGAGTCCATTTGTGTAACCCCCACGCAGAGGTTTGCAGAGCCCGTGGGACTGTGGCTCGCTGGCTGGGGTGCCAGGGACACCCCCAACACTGAGCATCCCTTGTGTTTTTTAGGTCCGCTATTGCAATTCATTGGATGAGGAGGAGAAGAGGGAGCTCAAACTCTTCAGCAACCAAAGGAAGAGGGAAAATTTAGGAAGAGGCAATGTCCGACCATTCCCCGTAACCATGACAGGGGCCATCTGTGAGCAGGTGGGTAGTGGCTGATGAACTGGCACGAGCAAGGTGGCTTTGGAATCACCAAAGTTAAGCAAAGCTCTCGGAGCAGCACTCATTGTGCCTCGCCTGCTACGAGCACTGGGGTCTGTTGGGGCATGTGCCAAGAGCACCCACCATATTTGATGTGGACCAGTCACGCCAGCTCCTGGCCTTGTGCAGGGGGGAAGCTGTTGATATCTTGGCCATAAAAAGGGGATGAAAAGAGATTAAGGGTCACCAGAAAGGAGTGGTGAATTAGCACCTTCTTCTGCTGCGGCTGTGAAAGCAGCTGGTTGGCGATGGGCGGCAGCGGGCTCACCCACCCCCTGTTAAACACCCGCTTTTCTGACAGTGTGGTGGACAGATCAACGGAGGGGACATGGCTGTCTTTGCCTCACGAGCTGGGCACGGCGTTTGCTGGCACCCTCCCTGCTTCATCTGCAGTGTCTGCAACGAGCTGCTGGTTGACCTCATCTACTTCTACCAAGATGGGAAGATCTACTGCGGCAGGCACCACGCCGAGTGCCTCAAGCCCCGCTGCGCGGCGTGCGATGAGGTAAGAGCCAGCTCATCCCAGCTTCTGCCATGGGTGCTGCCCACAGGGATGGCACAAGAGAGTTCCCCTTGCCAACGGGGTGGTAATTCCCCTCCATCCGCCCTGTCATCTTCTTGGAGACATGCATACGGAATATGATCGTTTGGCTTTGCCAAGGGGTTCACGCAAGCTCTTCCTGGGGTTTGAGGTGAGCATCTCAGGTGAGGTCCTCATCTACACACAGGTAGCTGGGGGTCTTTCCATGAGCATTTCCACTAAGAGCACACACCCCATCCTGTGTGATTTTAGCCCAGCTGTGTGTCATGGTTCTCCCTTCTCCTCTGTCTCCCCAGAAGAAGCCTCTGGTGGGATGAGTGCTGTGTTTCCTACAAGATGGTAGTGTTTGAGTACAAGCTGAGCTGAAATAGGCTTTAAGAGAGGAGATTAGTGGGCTATAGGAAGCTGAACAAATGGAATACAAAACGAATATAGAAAACCGTACAGAGTCACCTCTGAGCGTTTCTCAAGTGTCAATCTCTGTTTAAAGGATGGTGAAGGAAATTGTTCTGGCTTTTAAAGTTCTGAAAACCATAGTGTGGAAAACCATATGTACTATAAAATACCATGTCCCATCTATGCAAGCGTGTAATAGTAAAAATCCAAGGCTATATGCACTTCAAATATAAAGAACATTGACGTATGTATCCAATTAAATTTGTAACGTTACCAGTGAAAAAACAACTCCTAACCATTTGACTGGCCCTATTTCCTTGTGGCTTAGGCTGGGTAATTTTTTTTCATGTATTTTTTTATCCTTGCAAATTCTCGTACAAATCTTTCATTCAGCTCCTTTTTTAACACACACTTCTTCCTCTGAAACATCCAGCACTAATTGTGAGAAGGACTAGCTCAGGGGTAAGAGGAGCTGCAGGGGAAAAGCTTTCGGTGTGACCGGTGCCAGGGCAGAGAGCCAGGGAGCAGAGCTGGACCACTGCTTGGCTTTGAGAGTGGAGATAGGGTAGTGATGGGAAACAGAAAGAGCAAGAAATAATCTGCTGGATCCATTTCAGATTGCTGTTTCACTGACCCAGTCTTAACAGTGCTCTGTGCCTCAGTTTCCCCACTGGTATCATGACTGATACCATCTTTATAAGCACACAGGCTGGGGAGGTGTTGGAGAGGAGGCAGGTAGCTCTGTTTTCTCTCCCCTCCAGAGCTGCCAGTTCTTGTGGTTTCGCTCATCCTTTGTACACGAGTCCCTGTTTCAAAGACGAGTAAATGTGTTTTAGTAAGTGGCTGCTCTGCTCTTCAGAAGTCCACCGGATCGATAGGTTGTATATAAGCGTGTTTATTACCCTGATCGACCCCTCCTGCTGATGGATGTGCTCACCAGCACCTTATTGCGAGCTCTGCCTTAACGCTTCGTAATCTGTGCGCTAACACAGGCCGGAGGTATTTGCATTTTAATGTTTTTCCTTTAAGAAGTGATGGATGCCCCTGCTGCAAGCCAAGCACGGGAGTTTCTCATGCAGGACAGGGTGTTAGCTGTAAGATTTGGAGGTTATATGAGCAAAGGGGCACAGCTGCTGTGCATGGGCAGGAGACACAAAGGTTGGTACCTGTGTCCCAGGTCCCCTTTCCAACCAACTCTTCTCCATGTTTGTGTTTTCCCCCCTGACAGATCATTTTTGCCGACGAATGCACCGAGGCCGAAGGGCGACACTGGCACATGAAGCATTTCTGCTGCTTTGAGTGCGAGACGGTGCTGGGAGGGCAGAGGTACATCATGAAGGATGGCAGACCCTACTGCTGCGGCTGCTTCGAGTCCCTCTATGCCGAGTACTGCGACACCTGCGCCCAGCACATCGGTACGTGCCACCGTCCCTCAGCCCCGGGGCTAGCGTGGGGCAAACCTCTGCTTGGAAGGTTGTTTTTGGCAACAAGAGCTGTTGCATTAAGTCTTTGACAGTGAGCTGGGGCTGTGGGCAGGACTACCTGTGGCCAGGGTCTGCCCCATCTAAAGAGGCTCGTGCCCCCCTCACACCCCGCCAAGGAGCTAACATGGTTATTTGTTTGGTTAAACCACTGCTTGTCCCTTTTTGTGTTTGGAGAGGGGAGGACTACCAGAGAGCAACCTCAGGAGCTGTTGCAACTAGTGAAAGCGTTCTCTGGCTTAATATATTGCACACTTTTTTTTTTCCTTTAAATCTGATTTTCCTGTAAACACCCTGGCTCTCAATTCTCTCATTTTTCCCAGCCAAGCTTGCCAAAGGATTGCATGAATTAATGACTTACTGACAGCAAAGATGCTTGTTCATTAGCCCTTATTAATGTTTCTATTTGTCTTTTTTAATCAACCGGCAGATAGATGTTCTCAGACAGAAAGAAATAATGCATCAGAGTCAATCTGTTTCTAGAAGAGTGATTTAAAATATACCATATTCTGGGGGCTAGCTGTCCCCCCAGCCCTCGGGGATGGTGAGCCGCCTTGCTGCTCTCCCCAGTCCCGTTTGCCACTTGGCTGAGCATTTGCACGCGCTCACAGGCGGGCGGGCAGCCCTTTCCTTTGTCCATGGAGGTGAGCTCATGTGTTCAAATAATTCATAGGCTGCAGGGAAAGAAAATAGAAAAAAAAAAAAAAACAAAGAAAAAAAACCCAAACCATTTTGCTCTTGTGCAGCAGCCAGATGGCACTGGGGAGGGGAAACTCAGGGCTTCAGCGAAGCACTTGGAGGACATTTGCTGTGACCTGCAGCACATCCTTCCCAAAAGCTCAGCTGCAGAGCAGTGAAGAGGCAGCTGTTAACACTTCTTGCATGCTCCCTTCTCCCGTGCTTACCCCATCTGCTGTCCTCCCCTCTGTCCATCCATCCAGAGCCTGCCAACTGTCAGGTTTTTGGGGCAAAATGCCTGTTTTGGTGCATATCTCTACATTTCTAGCAAAGGAGGGACTGCAGCCATTTTTGCTGCAAGTTGCTCAAAGTAATCTCTGAGCATTGTGTGTAAAAGCCACATAAATCTGAGGTAGGTTCATACTTAAGACTTGCAAGGCTTGGATTGGGTAGCCAAGGCTCAGGGTAAGGTGGCTGTGCTCTTCCTCTGCGAGATGGTATTAGAAAAGGAGCTGATAAAATCCCACCCATTGTCTTGTCTCTCTTTTGTCCACAAGCGTAGCTCTCCAGTCTATACAAAAGCATTTCGCTTATTATAAGGGGAGAAAAAAAAAAAGAATGACACTAAAGCAAATTTAGCTTGGAATAAAATGGACCATTAATGTTCATTTGTCAATTAGCCGGTGGCATTCAGCCCCACCAGCGATTGGGGCGTTGCTCAAGCTGTGGCAGGTGTGCAAGCACGTGTGGTGCACGCGTGCGCTGTGCCCAGCAGTTTCTCAGGTAATGGGAGCTTCTGCCATGAACAGCAGGTTAAACAATAAATAAAGTGAATAAATGTTATAATTGAAACCTCGAGGGCTTTGCTCACGGCTCTGACCAAGAGCCAGGTGCATGCAGCAGGTGTGTGCTCCTCAGGGTTTTGCTGTCAGGGGACAGACTGCACCAATTCCTTTACTTAACCAAGGTGGGGCTGGTGGGGGGTAACCCGGAGAATTTAGCTGGGTGCAAGGCCAGGGTGTGCACTCAGATATCTGGGACCAGTTCTTTTCCACTCCCTTTTGGAGAAGGAGCCTCAGTAGCCAAAATAAAGTTAGGATGGGTCTGTGGTAGCAGCAGGTGACAGGGATGTCATTGTGGTGGGTTGACGTTGCCTGAATGCCAGGTGCCCACCAAACTGTTCTATCACCCTCCTCCTCAGCAGGATGGGGAGGGGAGAAAATAAGATGGAACAAAAACCCCAAATTTGTGGGTTGAGACAAAAGGCAGTTTAACAGAAACAAAGCAAAGCTGCATGCACAGAAGCAAAAGAACAAGATATTTATTCTCTACTTCCCATCAGCAGGTGATGTTTGGCCACTTCCTGGAAGCAGAGCTTCAGTGTATGCATAGCGGTTACCCCAGAGGACAGACAAATAACGAATGCCCTCTCTTCCCCTCCGTTCACCTTGCTTTTGTTTCTGAGCAGATGCCATATGGTATGGAATATCCCTTTGGTCAGTTTGAGTCAGCTGTCTTGGCTGTGTCCCCTCCCAAGACCTTCCCCACCTACTGGGTGGGGAAAATGTTGGAGAGGCAGCCTGGGTGCTGTGTGAGCACTGCTCAGCAGTTACCAAAACACCGGTGTGTTATCAACACCTTTCCAGCTACTAATACAAAACACAGCACTCTTGAGAGCTGCTATGGGGAAAATTAACTCCATCTCAGCCAGACCCAATCCAGTCATCTCCTCTGGTACATACTTACCCAAGGCAGCACAAATTCCTCATTATGGTTCAGTTGAAGGCTTTTTGTTTTTTTAAATAGGCAGCATATTATTACTCTGACTTAAAGGACTTTATGGAGAACTTGCATTCCTTTGCTTTATGATCGGAAATATCCCCATTTAAGACAAAATAGCTTGAGGCTCGGTTCTGCTGCCTTTCCCAGCATTGAGTAACTCCTGAGCAAAAGCCTGCAGCCTGCAAGGAATTAGAAACGGGCTTAACTTCGTGTGTCAGAGAAACCCTGCTGAAGGGCTTTTGAGAGCAACCCGGGTGCTTGTTGCTCATGGTGGAGGGACACACATGTAAGTGCAGTGCAGAGTGATGTACGTGGGCTAACTCTGACCGTGTGTCTTCCCTCTGAAGGTATCGACCAGGGGCAGATGACATACGATGGCCAGCACTGGCACGCCACCGAGACCTGCTTCTGCTGCGCGCAGTGCAAGAAGTCCCTGCTGGGACGGCCCTTCCTGCCCAAGCAGGGGCAGATCTTCTGCTCCAGAGCCTGCAGTGTCGGCGATGACCCCAACGGCTCTGACTCCTCCGACTCGGCTTTCCAGAGCGCGCGAGCCAAGGAGTCCCGCCGCAGCGCCAAGATCGGCAAGAACAAGGGGAAAGGCGAGGAGGGGGCACGCAGCCCGTGCAACCAGCTGCAGGTCACCTCCAACCGCCTCTCCACCGACGTGGACCCACTGTCCCTGCAGATGGATTTGCTGAGCCTGGCCAGCCAGACGCCAAGCCTCAACAGGGAGCATGTGTGGAGGAGCCGGGATGAGCTCTATCACTACGGGAGCAAAATGGAGCAAAGTCAGTCCCAAAGCCCTTTGCAGCTTCTCAGCCAGTGCAACATAAGGACCTCCTATAACCCCAACCAAGTCCCAAGCTCGCAGCAGGATTTATGGGCGAAACATTTCAGCAACCCAAAGAGGAGCTCCTCACTGGCGATGAAGAGCCACGGCGGCAGCTTCATCCAAGACTGCAGAGAGGACTACTACTCGGGGAGGCTTCGTTCACAGGAGAGCTACAGCGACATGTCCAACCAGAGCTTCCCCGAGACCAGAGGAAGTCTCAAAGTCCCCAAGTACGAAGAGGAAGAGGAAGGTGGCATGCCGACACCGCAGTGCCGCACCCGGCACCCCATCAGTGCCCTCAAGTTCACAGAGGACCTGACGCCCACCGAGCAGACTCCCCGCGGCTCCATGGAGTCCCTTGCGCTCTCTAACGCAACAGGTACGTCACCCCCTCTCCTGTCACCCTGCGGCCACCCTGGGACCTTCTCCGAGCAATGGGCTCCCTTGTGCTCAAGATCAATGCCACAGTGGGTGTCTTCCTATTGTGGGGGTGACCGGCAGCTTGGAGACCACTGCTCGGTGCCGTGGGCTTGCCCACCCAGCCCTGGCATACCTGGCAGCCCCCTCTCACCCTGCTTGCTTCTTTCCCAAATGCAGGGCTTTATAGATGGCTGGCCTTTCCGTGTAGCTCAAAACAAATGTTTTCAAGCTCTTTAATCCCTCCTTTTGTGAAGAGGGTGGAAAAAATCAAGGCCAGCTGCTAACACAAGAGGCAGATTCCAGTCTTCAGCGCCTGAAGGACTGCTGTCAGCTGCCCTTGGAGGCTAAAAATATTTTTAAATACTTTGAAATAGGCCCAGTTAACTCCTTTTGCGTGTTATGCAGTCCTCAAGCATGTGACTAGTTAAAAGAAGTTCCTCCCCCTCGACACACAGCTCTTTTTCTCCTCTTCCCTAGTCCTTTGGTAGAAACTGCAGGGAAGAACCAGACAAGATGCTTATCCCATCAGGCCCGTTTCTCGTCAGCGTATCCCAGGGTAATATTTCTCAGTCCTCTGACCCCAAACATGTTTGGGTTTCATTTTGCAGCTGTGGAGATGGGTGTGCGTGCATGGACATGTCTGTGGTGGGGCTCTGGTCAGAGCCTGTGCGCGCTGTCCTGCTGCAGCCCACTCTAGTTTGGGTTATCTGGCACATCTATGACTTGCTTCTGAGTCCCTCAGCAGAAAACTTCTCAGAAAAGAAAATACCAAGCCTGGTTTGCGGGCCAGAGAGAATGATTTGCTTTTTCTTTTCCACTCCTCCAGCTTTTCTCTGTTCCAGCCAAGCACTGCTTGGATTTGGGCAGGTCCTGTGCCTGGAGTCCTTCTGTCCTGCTGTCACTGGCAGCAAGCAGCCCGTGAGATGTTTGGTCACCAGTCCTGAGGGCTCCCCTTGGGATGCTGGCAGCGGGTGGTGGGGATGTGCTGGTGAGCATCACCGGGCCCCCGGAGAGCTGAGCACCGCTGCACCCGAGCAGTGTGCTCTGCCTGGACGGACAGGTTTGCTCTGCTGCGCCCATGACTCCTCACCCCGCTCCTGGGTTTCGCTGTGTTTGTTTAGGGAAGTTGCCAGCCCTGTGCCAGGGTGTGAAGTGATCTCTGTGTTCAGCCAGGATCTCCCTAACCAGCAAGTGGAAAAGCAGGGGGAAGAGGAGAAGCTAATGAGCTGAGAGGGTTTTGCTCAAACAGCCTCAGATATACATGGGGGGAAAGTAGATGTGAAATGGCGAGGGAGTTGGGAGTTGCTCTCTGAAACAAAGTTTCCCTAAGCAAAGCTCTGTGTTTCCAAAGCTGCTTGTGTTCCTGAAAACTCATATTGTGTAAACCCCACCAGTACAAAGAGTCTTGAGCAACACCAAGCTCAGATGAGCAATCCCTGAGTATTGGAGGGGTTGGCGCGTGCTTTGGAGCTGAAGTGTAACAAGTTATCGGGGACACAGGTCAAGAGATGGGAAACGTGGCAAGGCCTTCATATTAGAGTGAAAATCATTCTGTCTTTCATTTTGGAAACCGCTTTTTAAAATGCTGGGAGGGAAATCTTCCAAAATCATCCATCCTCCATACGTAACCAAAGTATGAATTTCCTTACCGGCAGTGCCTGCCCTAACGGCTCCCTTCTTTCCTGCTTTCTGGAGCAGATGCTCAGCATGATGAGGCTTGCAACAGATTTAAGTAGTTCCTCTGCAGAGTGAGGTGATAACATTTTTATTAATGTGTAAGATTCTAATAATTTGCCTTGCTCTGGGACCTGGCTCAGCTCGAGCTGGGGAGCACTGCGGCAGTAACCAGCAGCTCCCCCAGGGCCGTGTGTGCAATTATGGAGGACACAATTATCATCCCATTTAATCAGCAGTGTTTTGAGGACAGAGAGATTCAGTGACCTGGCTAAGGTCTGTGGGAGAACAGACCCTGTTTTTGGGCAGAGGGCGTCAGGACACAGCATCTCACTGCCTGAATCTCCTCATCCTTGTGCTCATCACCCCTGCAAAGCTCCCCCGACACATCCTGGGGGTCCGGCTTGCCCCATGCCCTCCACCCCACACACCCCAGCTTGGCTTTGCAAGAAACTCCTGGGCATCCACATACAAGGTCCCTTTGAACTTCTGATGCTGCACAGTTGCTCCACCCTATAAAGTGAAATAATTAACACTGCATCCATCTAACATTTTATGGCATCGCTGAAAACATTCTCTTTTTTATAGGGAGCTGAAGGGCAAACAGTCCCTGACCTGCAGAGCACGCGTTAAAAGCTGGTCCCTCCCTGGCAGCAGATTTTGCCGTGATGTTTCTATTATGACTTAACTACTAATTAGCTGGAGACGTCAGTAAGAGCAGCTAACTCACATGCACAGTGGTAGTCCCTGTCCTCTGGCCAGAAGGCTGCCTCCTGTGAACAGACCTTGTCCCTATAATATTTGCAATACGTTCAGTGCCAGAGTCACCCATGGGGAGGGTCAAGATCTTCATGACCCCAAGTCTCCTGTGGGACCTCAGATTTTCACCTTACCAACCAGGCTCTACTTAATCACTTTAAAGCCAGTTCCTCATGAGTTACTAAAGAGTTATGATGCTGTGTGAATCCTGGTCACTTGCCCTTAAAGTGTTTGGTTGTGCTTTGCTATCTCACCGTGGGTAGTAGGGCACCAGCAGACCCCTGAGCTGAAGAGGTGGCTGTGACCACGTCTTGGGCTTTCTCTTGGGGTTTGAATTAGATGGGAGTGCCTCTGCCATCCTCTGGTTTGTGCTGGTGTAATTGCCACAAATTATGATGTAAAAGATGAGTAGGTGTGGCGCTTAGGGACATGTTTTAGTGATCATGGTAGTGTTGGGTTGATGGTTGGACTTAATCATCTTAGAGATCTTTTCCAACCTTAATGATTCTATTCTGTTCTGTTCTGTTCTGTTCAAATATGTCCATTACAAAAGGGCAAGGTCTCCTGCTGGTGGAGGGCACCTCTCCTGTCCTCTCACGTATCTGTGTGAATATCCCTTCTCTGTCTCCAATGTGCTATGGCTTCTTCTTGGAGTCTGTATTTTCCTCCTGCCCAACACTGCCGTTAGATATAGAGGCAAAGAGAAAAAAAAATATTTCCTAGCACGTTTTCCAAGAGAGAGCTCATTTTTGCTGGATTTTCTATCATCTTATTCTTCATTAGACAATCAGTACAATACTGAGATGGAGTATGTCCAGGAAGCTTTCCTCATGAGGAGGAGCCTGATCCTACCAGAGGTTAATCACTTCCCAGAAGATACTCGGTCCATCACAGCCCTGTTCCCAGTGCTTGTGCTCTGCCTTGCTCTGCTCATGCTTGCGTTGCCCTCTAAAAAGGTTTTGCAGGCGCTGTATGTGCCTAGCAGCTGAATTAGAAACCAAGAGCTGATCTCTGCTGATTCCAAGCAGTCATTTCCACAAAATGCCAGCTGGCCAAATAGCTCACTTAAGGAAGTACCTGCAGGCTAAATGTTATTCTCTGGGAACAGCCTCTGTGTGCAGCTTGCAGAGAACAGGAGTGCTTTGGAGGTAGACGTCGCATTGAATGGTGACAGTGTCATATGCAAAAGGAGAAATAGATTTTAAGTATTCTGTGAGAAAATGAATTGGGTGAGGGTAACAGCCTCATCTGTCACAGGCATCAATCCAGGGAGAAAAAAAAATGTTAAACTGGAGCTGTTACAGGGTGGAATGTGATTTCACATATATGGCACACATTTTTCCTGTCATCTTGTGTTGTGAGATGCCCAAAGGCCCCAAATAGCTTGTTTTTCCAGGACTAGAAAAACTGTGATTTACCCAGAAAGCAGAGAGAGAAAACATGAATCTGCACACGGGTCAGTGCTGATCCCTGCATGTCTGAGTTGCAGAGTGGCATTGTCTGTCTCCAGTCCCCTCTTCTTCTTCTGCCTGGGGAGGGGCTGGAAGCTGCAGGGGAAAAAGGAAAGAGCCCTGGTTTTCAGGGCCAGGGTATATTTTCCAAGAAGCATTCAATGACCCAGCCTCTCCTGCCTCGAGGGCTTGGGAGCAGCTGCTGAATGCCCTCAGGGACAGCAGTGAGGGGCTCAGCTTGTGCGGGGTCCCCATCCCCATGTCTTTGGTGGCACAGCATCCCATAGGTGCTCCTCTCCTCCCTGGGCTGGAGCAGGCGGCTGCCCTGGGTGCTTCAGCCAAGTTACACAAGGCAGAAAATGGCACATTGGTTGTTCTTGACTTTTTCTAAGAAAAAGGAGGCTCCCAGCTCTCCAGCACACTCCCACCAGCCTCTCTCCCCAAGACATGTCAGCGTAAAACTGCTTCCAAGTCAGAAGATGGGATCCCTGGCGCATTTCTTGCAGTTTTGAGACCCAGCTGTAACGTTCCCCACTCCAAGCTGGATCATTTCAAAACCCAAGATGTAAAGACAAAAGTTTTCCTTCCCAAAGGGCCAATGCTGAAACTTTATAAAACTGCCAGGAGTGTTTCTTCTCTCCCCCTCGCCCGCCTTTTGCTGCTCGGTGGTGGGAGGTTTGGTGTACTTACCATGGGGGCCAGCCATGTGCACACCCTCACCCCTTCAGTGTCACACATGGATGTGCCAAACCATGTGGGGTAATGACCAAAGCAGAGGGAGAAATGAAACGGACTTCTGGAAGGAGATCTCAGGGGAAACAATAGCACATCATCCCCAGCCCGGTGTGCTGGCCATCCTGCCCTGTCTGGGGAGGGTGTAGGAGCTGGTGGTGCCCGTGACAAGGGTTACAGGAACATTTCCAGGTTAAAATCCAACTTTTTCTCAGGCAGCACCCATGTAGGGACTTCTCTCAGTGAGCCAGAGGGACTGAACAGGTAGGAAATACACCGTGACAGCCTTGGGATGGCACGCAGGGGCACACTGTGGGAGGCTGGCGGCACTGTGACCCGCTTGGCAAGCGCTCTGCTTTCCCCTGAATTGTTTACTTTCCATGAGTTCCAGTTACATAAGGGCTCTGCTTTATTTCTGCACACCCCGAGGTCGCTCAGAAGTGAGAGGAGGCTGAGCTATAAACAAAGCCTCAGGCAGGCTGTTTCTCCTTAAGTTTCTTTTTAGTTCTTGGGGTTGAACTTGAAATAAACCCTGTTTCAGGGGTGGTGGGGATGTGCCTGCCTGCTGCTGTGAGAGAGAGAAGGCTCTGATACAGGGGGTGTCCTGCTTTTTAGCTGGAACAGAGCTGGGTTTCTTTTTAGTAGCTAGAATAATGCTGCATTTTGGTTTCAGCTGGGGTTTGTTATGAGAGAAATGCTGATAACATCCCAGTGTTTGCAGTTGTGTCACTAGAAGTGAAGAACTTTGTTTTGTTACAAGTGCAAGATCTAAGGGGTGTGAGGAATATTTAGATGAACCAGCTAAATTGGTGTTTGGCTCTGCCAAGGGGCTGTTCCATCTCCTGTCCCCCATGGGCAGGAGATCCATGAGGGGCTCTTCCTCTCTTGCTCTCTCTGGCTTTCGCTCAGGCTCTCGCTCTCCTGGGATTGCGGTTTCGGTTCAGGATTGTCGCTCCTTCGGGATCGTTATCTGGGAACAGACTGGGCTTGGTCAGTGGGTGCTGAGCAGTTGTATTGTGTATAAATGTGATAAATGTAGAAGCAAGAAGCAAGCATTACACAGCCCTGTTTGTGTACAATATCCTAAGTCAGGCCATTTTGGAGCAGGTCCAGAGGAGAGCCAGGAAGATGACCAGAGGGCTGGAGCACCTCTCCTATGAAGGAAGGTAGAGGGAGCTGGGCTTGTTTAGCTTGGAGAAAAGAAGGCTCCAGGGAGACCTCATTGCAGCCTACTAGTACTTGAAGGGAGCTTCTAAACAAGAGAGACAGTGACTTTTTACATGGGCAGATAGTGTTAGGACAATGGAACACATTTTTAAACTAAGAAAGAGGAGATTTAGGTTAGATATTAGAAGGAAATTTTTCTGGGTGGTGCGGCACTGGCACAGGTTGCCCAGAGAAGCTGTGGATGCCTCATCCCTGGAGGCATTCAAGGCCAGGTTGGATGGGGCCCTGGGCAGCCTGATCTAGTGGTTGGCAACCCTGTCCACAGCAGAGGGTTGGAACTGGATGATCTTTAAGGTCCTTTCTAACCCAAGCCAATCTTTGTTTCTATGATTTTGCATTCCCCTGACAGAGAGCTTCATTCCCAGCCTCACACCCAGTGTACATGCTCTCTGTGGCCCCTCTGCTGTCACTTGCCGAGTGGTTTAATAATTCATAATTAATGCAGCTTGCAGCCCCAGTTTAGCAAAGCACGCAGTGAGGTTGAAGCACCTCCGAGTGCTTTGCTGTGGCCAGGTTGTAGAGGTGATGCTCACGAGGAATATCTTTGTGCCGTCTCTTTGCTTATTTGGTTGTTGTTTCCCTTGGCAATGTTTTATGGGATAAACATGGTTCTTAATAGGATTGGGGAAAGACTTTAGAGGGGATTGTACAGCGTGTTCTTAGCAAACCTTAATGTTAACCAGAAACCTGCTCTGTGTTCCCAGCACTGTAGCCAGCTCGAGTTTTATATTGAACACTCACTGACGAGCCACAACCTTCACTTGTGCTCGTCCAAAAGGCGTGTGTTTGCGTGGCTGCAGAGTGAGATATTGAGCCTGGCAGCCCCACGCAGTGGAGAGTGGCAGCAAAATAACCTGCTGTGTCCACGTGTGCCGAGGTGCCAGCTCCAATCTGGCCATGGGACAGCCACCAGCCAATGCACCACGCTAGTGCCATCTCTCCTCTTCCAGCACAAGAGCCTCTGGGGCAGCCGCCGATGGATGCACTCAGAGCATTGCTTTGCAGAAGGAAAGTTTGGTGGGGTCAGCACATCACCCCTGGGTTTGCACCCTTGGAAGGGGCTCGGTGATGTGGTAACAACCATCTCACGTCATGGGCCAGAGCAGGGCTCCTGCTCCCCTGGACGGCCTCGGGAAACGGATTCTCAGGTTTCCTTGTTAGAAAAAATCGCCGCTGCATGGTGGGGTCTCCCCTCACATGCTCTTTCTTCCAGGTTAGGGCTTGCTCGGGTTATTAGCTGTGTTCCCAGATGAAACACTTCATTAAGAGGGAGCTGTAATGGCTGTAAATAAATACTGGTAATTCAAGAAGATTGGGTCTCAGTGCACTGGTGTAGCTCTGAAATGACAAATGACCACAGGAGAGGAGGGTTGGTGCCACCTTCACCCCGTCCAGGGTAGCACAGGACCCAAGACCCCAGGCCATCCTCCCTGTGCCCAGGCATCTGCTGCCTTGGGGTGCCCAGGAAACCCTCCAGTGCTGGAGCCTGCCCCAGCCATCTTCTACTGTGATTGCACAGGAAGAGTTTTCTTCTTCTCCAAGCTGAAATTTTCCTTGCAGGAGTTCAGCAGACCTGGAGAACAACATATTCTCCTCCTCTTCACAAGCATATTTTCCCCATTTGAAAGCTGTTATTATATCCCCTTCAGCCTTCTCTTCTCTAGACTAAACAACCCTTGCTCTTTCAAACTTTATTCCAAGGTTATATTTTCTAGATGAAATTTTTTTGGACAAATGATTATGGCTGTCCTCTGAACTCGCTGCGGTCAGACTGGAGCACTCCTGGCTGGCTCCCGCTATGCCTTGCTGAGGCTTTGCGGGTCCACAGAGAGGGACAGGATCATTTTGGGTGTTTTGAGAGACTAATCTGTGCCTAACTACGTTGGTGTAAATGTAAAGTTAAGCCTGGAGGCACCTTTGTGCTTCACATGGGTTAGAAGTTGCATCTTCAACCTGGTACCTGCTCTGGGTGCTGTAAGAGCTGTGCAGAGCTCTCAGTGCCCTCACTGATGCTGTAAAAGCACAGCTTTGCTCCTGGGTGGAAGGAATCCTTCACTGCCACCATGAGCAGCTAAAAGAAAGTTTCCCAGGTCCCCGGCCATGCTGCTTGCTGGGTCACTTGCTAGTGTGGCTCCCAAAAAAAAGGCTTGTGCATGTGCAGCCTGACGGACCTGCCTGGGAAGACACATTTCACCCTCAGCAAGGAGTATTTCCTACTCAGTCTTATGGAGAAATGAAGCCGTTGGGTCTTGGGGTGACTTTGCTGCAGCCTCCTAAGCAGGGGCTCCATCACATCCATGTGCTGGTGATGGTGGTGTATGTGCTCTGTGCCTCTTACAATCGACATTTTCCCAGTGATTCAAGTTCTTAAAATATATGTGCTTAATTATAATCAGGCCATCCGGATGAACACCCAGAAACATCCCCTGGACCTAATAATCGCTGATTAAACCTTGTGCTCTGAGCATGAGCTGTGTGTGTACCACAAGCTCCTGGTCTGAAATTGCTGCCCCTTGTTCTGAGCAGCACTTTGAAGGGGGAAAAACAAATCACTCGCAGTGTCTGCTCGAGCTGTGTGCGAGGGGCTGGGACCCTCATCCTGCATAAACTAAACCTGGGAAGTGCTGGCTCTGCCTTTCCTGGAGCCGGAGCTCTGCGTGCATCGTGGCTGGCTTTACTCCTGCAAAAAGAAACACAGGTTTCACCACAGGTCATGCCGCTCGGCCACCACGGCTGTGGGCAGCGCTCTGGACAGTGGTGTGGAGGATGCAGATGTGTCTGGCTTAATTTGAAAATATTGTTCTGCTCTTTCTGTGTCTGGGGAGCCTCTCCCCAGATGCTTGTTTTTGTTCTCACTGGATGCAGGGCTGGAGGAGGGAGATGGCCAAGACCCGCAGGTACCATCCGACACACCTGGGTGTGCGCTGGGGGTGAAGCACCAGCTCGCCCCGTGTCCCTGCAAGGCAGGACCAGGTCGGCCTCATTCAAACCGTGCTGCCAAAATCAATCTGCTGACACGGCAGAAGCATCCCACAGCCTTTGGAGCTGTATTCCTGCACAGCACTGCTGCTGCTCGCTCTTATTATGGAGCTGTGCTGGTTCTTTTAACGAATGGTCGCATAAATGTCACCGAGGGCTCGTTTTCTTTGGCGTCAGCTATTGTCTGACAGATCTCATTAAGGCCACATTCGGCTGTCAGTGGCCATGATTCACGTTCAGATCAGCTCCACCAGCAATCCCACTGTTATTCTGGCCTTTTCGAAGGTCTTTGTGTGAGTTACCAAGTTGCTTTTGCCTCCCGGGGGGCTGCTGGTCTCGACAGTGGCACAGAAGGGACATGGAGAGCAGCACCTGATGTGACAAACAGTGTTGCTGGGATCAAAGGCAGATCATGGCTCCAGTGAGGAGGTGGTGTGTGGGAATCGCTTGCTCCCATAACAAGTCCTTGGAGGGGATGGGGTTTCCAAAGGGTGGTCAGCAGGGTTGGGTTAGCTTGCTTGAGATCAGCGTGGCTTGGGGAAAAAAGTCATGAAGCTGGCTTGAAAAGCGTGTCCTTTTCAAAACCAAACATGGCTTTAACTTCTTTTTTTACCCCAGCCTCTCCCTTTTCTTGTGGCATTCAGAAATCACCTTTGCTTTACCTTCCTCTGTAATCACAAAATCCAGAAACATCCTCATTAGCAGCAGAAAAGCAAACGAGCAGAGAAATGGCTGTGGCGGCAGGGACTCGGGGAGCAAAGCCAAATCATGCGAGACCCAGCAGTAGCTTATGCTCAAGTGCTAAAGCTCTCCCTGGTACCACCAAGGGGAGGATTTGGAAGACTTTGCCCATCTTAGCAGGATCTGTTGATCTTTTTAAGCCTGAGTCCAAAGAAACCCTGAAGCAGCTTGTGAGCGGGGTTAGTGACAGCGGCCCTTGTTCTTGTTCAGGTTTGGCAGGAAGCAGCTGATGCTGAAGGAGCTGAGCTCTTGATGAAATGTAAGCAGCTTTTCTTAAGGGGAAAAAGAAATTTATTCTTGAATTGTGGGCTGGGTTGTTGGTTTTTTTCAGTTAATTCACAAAGTCGTAAATTCTCAGTGATTGCATAAGGGCTGTGCGTCATGTTGCAAATCCTGCTGATGGTGCACAGCTCTCCACGTTCGGTCTGCATGGGGAGGTTGTCGGAGAGGGACGGGGAGAAGAGCGCCAAAGCAAACACTCTGCGTTTGATTTGGGATGAAACTGGATTTCCTTTGAAATGGCTTGCGAAACATGTTGTCCTGAGCTTGCAATGCAAATGCTGGCTGCTGCTGGTTGTCAAGCCAACATGGAGATAGTCAGAAAATAGATAGAAAACACCCAGAAAACAGGCCAAGGACTAGGGCAACGTGGGGTACGTTGAGTTTCTCATTGATGGTCAAGGGCTGAACAGACGTTTCACTTCTCTGCTGCTGAGTGGAGGCTTTCTGGGCTGGAGGAAAGCACCTTCCAAGAGCTCAGGGCTGGAAGAAGGCACCGTGCAGGAGCTCAGGGATGGAGGAGAGCACCTTGAAGGAGCTAAGGGCCACCTTTCTGAGCAGGACAGCCCCTCCACCTGGACCTGATGTTCCAGGCTCATGCCCACTGTCCCACTGCTTACGGGCCAAGGCCACATGCTGTCGGTCCCCCCGTGGGTGTCATTCTGGGGACCTGCACAGTGCAGTGTGGTGACAAGCCTGAATGAGTCAGTGGCCCTGTTTTCAGCTGCCCCTGACATTGTTCAGTCTTTCAAAACCTGTTGTTGTTGCACAAGGTGTGGGTGCTGGATCATGGCACCCTAGTTATCTCGGTGTGCAGGAGGCCTCAGGTTACCTCTGATGCACAATTTCTCACTGGCATCGCTAGTTATTCCTGTGCAGTCACAGACAGTGTGGACATATGGGGAAGGAAGTCGTGAAAAGCAACTTGGAGTCCAACTCCAAACACCTTAAATTGGTGTGATTTCCCCAAAGGAGGAACTGCCTGCTCTTTAAAAAGAAAAAAAAAAATCATCTTCTTGAAAGGGCTCTTCAGGACAGCATCTAAACCACCGACTTATGTTTTAAAGCAGAAGTCTTGGGCCAAACCCAGCCTTTTCCCTGCATCTCTGCTGATAGAAAATTCTCCTTCTTAACTCTCTTTTTTCTCTTCCTTTGCCTTTTCCTTGCAAAGGCCTCTCTGCAGATGGTGGAGCCAAGCGCCAGGAGCATCTCTCCAGGTTCTCGATGCCTGATTTGAGCAAAGACTCAGGCATGAACGTCTCGGAGAAGATGAGCAACATGGGGACCCTGAACTCCTCGATGCAGTTTCGGAGCGCCGAGTCCGTCCGCAGCCTGCTGTCGGTGCAGCAGTACCAGGACATGGAGCCCAACCTCCACGGCCTCGCCAGCCCCCTCGGCTACCGAGAGCGGCCATCGCACGGGCGGATGCACCAGAGCTTTGACTACGGTAGCGGGGTGCCCGGGGGCAAGCTGGGGGTGCCGGAGGGCTCCAGGCACGCTCCCATGAGCGAGCGCACGCGACGGCGAACTAACCTACGGGATGATGACCGGCATTACCGCCCGCACCGGCCCCGGCGCTCCCGACGCTCCCGCTCGGATAACGCCCTGCACTTGGCCAGCGAGCAGTGCTACCGGCTGAAGGAGAGACCCTCGCTGCGAGCCAGGGAAGACTACGACCAGTTCATGCGCCAGAGAAGCTGCAGAGAGACGATGGAGCAGGGTCCCCGCAGGGACGTCTACGGCCACTGTCCCCGGACGGTGTCGGATCTCGCTTTGCAGAACCACTTGGGCGAGAGATGGGGGCCCTACTTCGCCGAGTACGACTGGTGCTCAACCTGCTCCTCCTCTTCCGAGTCTGACAACGAGGGCTATTTCCTCGGGGAGCCGATTCCCCAACCCACCCGGCTGCGGTACGTGACCAGCGAGGAGCTCCTGCACAAGTACGGCTCGTACAGCATGCCCAAGTCTTCCACGCTGGGTGGCAGGGGACAGTTGCACAGCCGCAAAAGACAGAAGAGCAAAAACTGTGTCATATCCTAATGGCATCCTTGCCAGGCACCTTGGGAGAATGTAAATTAATTCACAAACTTGCACTGTTTTAGATCATGTAAGCGCTTTTATTGTAACAAAAAAGACCTGAGAAGTAGGGGTTTGTAAGAAGGTTGTAAACTGGCTTCTATAAATAGTCATAATCCTGGGCACAGTGAGTATATTTTGCACATCTTACTTTGGAGAAAAAAAAATAAAATCAAAAAGGTTCACTTTACCCTGTAATATTTACCCAGTAGTTCTTCCTCCTTCTCCCAGATGCTGCCAACCCTTTGAGTTCTGCTTGTCCATACGTTTTAGTCACCGCTGCTGACTCTCAACATCAGTTTGCCGGTAGCTTTTGCTTTCCACCACAGTTTTTGTTTCCCATTAGCCACGTTGGTAGATCATGTGTCTCTCTCTTGGACAGTGTGGGAGCCTAAGTTATTTCCGTGATTGTTGTAAATGCAATGTAAATGAGAGTTTGGAGAAAATATTTTTGTATTTTGTAATATCAGAGGAATTTCTATATCTTAGGAGTCACTGGGAAAATGCATGCACATTCGGAATTGTTTCAGCCAGAGCTAACTAAACAGTCCTTTGGTCCCCCCCCTTCCATTTCATCACCAAATTTCTGAAGTATATCAGTGACAGTTTGAGTTCTCATTTCTTTTGAGGTTTGGTTTCTTTTAACCCTTTTTTTTTCTGTTTGTTTGTTTCATTCCTGGTCAAAAAAAGAGAACATTTTTTGATTCATTAGATCTTGAAGAGGCTTCGGTGGCATTTTGAAGTCTGCTCATGCCTGTGATTTTTCAGGTACGCTCCATCAGTCAGATACAGGAATCCTGACAGCTGCAAAAGAGACGTTTTGGGGTTTTTTTAATTATTATTAAATAGGAAAGAACAGAACTACCAAATGTCTGCAAAAAGTTGTAAATGACCAAAGCCGGAGAAGGAATTTTACACCTCTGTAGAGAACGCTGAAGTTACTAAATGTTGAACTATTATTTGGAGTAAATAAAAGTGTAAATGGTGCAATTGTGTGATGTCAGCATGACGTTGTTTTGAATATAGACTTGTCTTATGGTGCTCTAGTCTCCTGGGTTATGTTAACTGCTGTTCATTACCAAGTGGAAGTCTCTCTCAATATTGCCTACTGCCTAACACGTAAGAGAACGACTGTGACCTGCTCCCCACGGGCCTGATCCTGCCCTGGTGAGATGCCCTGGGCTGGGTTTGTCCCAGAGCGGTCCATAAACAGGGCTCAGCTGTATTGTGTTCATGGTGGATGTGAGTTTGTTCTCTCTGTGCTTTAAACCATTGGGGTCCTGCCATTGCAGAGCCCGGGCTGGTTGTCCCAGTGCTTCCTGGGAAGGAGCAGGTTTAGAAAAGGGGCTCTTGGCACCCAGAGGTGCAGGTCAGCACCTGAGGGTGTTCGGATGAAGCTGGGCTTTGAGCTGCAGGAGGGCTGAGAGGCTTGACCAGCTGCATCACCCCATGCGCTGCCGGCGTCTCGGGGTCCCGCTGCAGGGCTGGTGCCAGCACCCCTACTCAAAGCAGCAGGTGCAGAAAAAATCTTAAAGGTGGATGTCTCCATACCACAGACTATTGCTAGGAAATTTTTTTTGTTGTTTGTAAAGGACAATGTGATAATTATTATTATTATTCCTTTAAAAAGAAAAACACACACACAAAAAAAGAAATTACATTTAAGTATATTTAAAAAAATAATAATGTTTTTTCCAGTTGGAATAAATGGAAGTATTCATCCAAAGGGCAGAGTCTCGTGTGTATATTTTTGCTCTTAAGGAGTGTTGGTTAATTGTGAATAGAAAACTGTATTTTCATTGAGCTGGTCTTGCAGTGAAAGCACAAGAGCCAGCTCAGCCACATCCCTGACGTGGTTTCAGGGAAAGTCATTGGAGGAGCATCTCCTGAACACCATGCACCTTCCCAGGGGTTGGTGACCTGGACCCATTTTTTGGTGTTAAAAAAGCCAAATCTTTACCTGGTGTAAGTCAGCACCACTCAGCTGAAATCCCTCCCGGGCCTCCAGCTTATGCTGGGGGAGACTTCAACCTATAATTTATAAATAACAGCCTTTTTCTTAGAAAGATCACAGATCTTTCCATGTTTTCCTAAACAGACCTGCTAAGTCGAGTAGGGGTATTGCTTTCAGTGACAAGTATGACACTAACTACAGGTTACTATATAATTGGCATTTAATATGTACAATTTAATTCATTGCCAGTGATTAAAAGCACAATGAATGTTGTCTGTCAGCTCCGGTACAGCTGAGCTGCTCTTGGTACATCGGGAGCATGAATTGCTCAGCAAATGGTAAAATAACTAATCCCCAGTCTTTTCCTGCATCCCTGCAAATCGCTGATGTGCAGCCCAGCTCTAGTGCAAGGCTGGAATCCAAACAGGCAGGCAACGACCTGGGGAGAGAAGAGCTTCTCAAGCGATGCTCCCCTGCGCTGGGCCCTTCACCAGGGCTGCAGAAATCTTGGATCACGTTTTGTAAGAAAGATGATGCTGGCAAAATAACGAGTCAATACAAATTTCAGCAATAAAAGTGCAAAGGCAGCTTCCAAACCTTTTTTATTTTTCATATGGGCTCCAGAAGTCCCATACACTTGTGAGATGTATGGTTTAAAAAAACCAAACAAGCTTATCTTTTTTTTCTTTTTTTCTTTTTTTCAGCCCATTCAGGGTATGATTAACCATTTCTGACAAACCCACTGAGCTTGAGGGCTGGAGCTATAAGCCTGTAAAATTTCACTCCATCGCCATCTGGCCCCACTGGTTCACCTCTCTGCGCACGCTGCGCATGGGTGCCCGCGCCCGTGGCAGCTGGGGGCACGTAGAGCCCTTTTCTTTCACATCTCTGAGAACCTGGTAAAGGTGACACCACGTGAAGCTCGGGATGAGGGTCAGCAAGTCCCATTTCCCAGCTGGAGGGTCTGGGTACAGTGCTGGGGTTGCTGTTTGGCCAAGGGAATGGGGAGATCTTTGCTGGTGCCCTGGACAGCTGTTGCCGGAGTCAGCCTGGCACGCTGTCAGTGTTGCTTAAAAAAAATAATAAATAATAAAATCAGGTCTTTCGCTGCCACAATTTGCTTTGATACAAGATCTCGAAGCTGTGCAGAAACATTATAATGAGCTGAGCAGAGCCCCTGCGGACAGACGCAGAGATAGGAAGGGTGAGGTGGGAAATAATCAGAAGCCCCCCGATCTGGGAGCTGTTCCATGTGGATAATCCCGTACCTGCAAACGGCTCCGGCTGCGCGCGAGCCCAGGGCGCTCGGTGGCTGTGAGAGGCTCATGGAGAGGTGCCTGTGCACAGCTCAGAGACAGCAGCACTGCATGGCATTTTAATTAACGAGAGCAGTTAGACAGAGGGTGAGGGGTGCTGCAAAATGGGGATGCATTTAGTGGCACAATTTAATATCCCTAAAAAACCTACCTGTGCAGCACCAAACCTGGCACAGCTCTGCCCCTGCTCCCAGCCCCCTCCCCAGCTTCCAGCTCATCTAGAGCCCTGGGCTGGCAGCTGCCGTGTCATCTGATGAACTTTGCTCTTTCAGGCTAAAAAAAATAAAAATAAAAATAGAAATTAAAAAAAAAAACCCTGTTCCTTGCATTTACATACAATTATGCTATTCTTGAAATCTAGGCTGTCCTCATTCTCCCAGAGATTATCTGTCACTTATTAGATGATTATCCTCCACAGCCAGGGGAAGCTCATTAGCTAAGAGCAATTTCAGAGGACTTTATTTTAAAGTTTTGGGGGTTTTTTATGCAACATATTTTCAGCCTAGATTCTTAAAGCTATTTAGGAATTCAGCTGCTATTTGAGTACAAGGAGAATTGGCGGCCAAGGATGCTCAGGGCCCTGAACAAGTCACTAGAGAGCTGGGTCCCATCTCCAAAAGCATCCATAAGTCACGACATATCAGTGTGTTTATAAAATGTACCCAATAATAACATTTTTTTCTTGTAAGTAAAGGATTTTTTTAGCCAGGTCTCACGTCTCCATCTCCCACAAGGTGCTACCAAGCCCACAACCTGCCACAAGACCCAGAGCAACCACAGTCGAGCCCTGGCCCTTTGCCACCCTGTCATCACTACGCATGATTCACCAACCCGGACACTTCGGGTATCCAGGTCTGAGTTACATCAGCATGGGCTGATCATCTCCCTTTGCATTTCTGAGTGTGAGATCTCACCTTCCCATCCCTTTTTAAATGGGCTGCAGCCAAACCCTGACCAGCTGAGGGCTGGCAGCTCTGCAGCTGGGGGCTCTCCATACAGGTCGTTTTGCTTTGCTAAGTCCCACCAGCACCTGCCCGAGTTTCCCTTAGGAAAGACCTTCCCATTTTCCATGGCTATTTCAATATTTTACAATACTGAAAAGAAAAGAAAAAAAAAAGCCTTTTATTACTAGGGAAGTACTGCTAGATGCTGACTTTTAATTTTTTATCCAGGAATACACTCGTAGTCATTTCTAACACCAAGAATGCCGTCTGGACCTCTGAGCAGGAAAAAAAAGAGAAAGTTTAAATTATATGAGTCTGCTGCCTCTGTCCATTGACTGTGGGCTCCAGCATTGTGCTTTGTGCCTGTCTCCATGTGACAGCATCAGCTTCATCTGCTTCCAGGCTTCATCCTCTCCTGGGAGGAACGCACAGAGCCAGCTCACAGGCTTAACCCACCTGATGGCCCCCTGTCCCTTAGCGCTGTGACCAAAGACCCCTTTCTGCCTCTTCACTTATTAATAACTCAGCAAATTACCAGCTTCCTGGTTTTAGGCAAACCCAGTCATTTGCTAAAGCATTCTCAGGAGAGTTTTCCCGTTGTAAAAGCAAATATTTATATCTGCTGCTCTCTTAGAGGCTCTGGATATGATCAACTCTTAAGGCAAGATTTAGCTGAAAGAGCTGATTTATTAAAATGGATAAACAAAGCCCTGTGAAGCAAGTTAATTCAGTCTAAATAAAGCATTAAACTCTGAAGAGCACACATCAGATCACAGTATATACACACACACATATATATATATGTGTGTATATATACAGATATATATATATATACATGCACACATATAATTCATATGATATCAAATACACGTCCTCTGGACTGGGATCCCACGTCAACACCAGCCCCAGGAGAAAGCCAGCCCTGAGCCAGGCCATGCATATGTTAGGTGATGTATAGATTAGCACATGCCCTGATTTTTAACAAACCCAGCCTGACAATCCATACCCACTTCAGCAATCCCTTTGGCTCTTGCCCTGCTTGTGCTCCCTGCCTCGGTTTCCCCCTCTCTAAACCTCCACCACAGTGATGTTTGTACCAACAAGGAGCTTAAAAACTTTGGCTGAAGGAGGCTGCCAAAATAGTTCTAATTTAAACCAGTGGCTCTGGCTCAGGCTTTGAGCCAGTTTTGTTGGCACCTGGGTGGGAGCATGCTCCAGCCCCCACCCCAGCCGTAGCTCATTTCTTATCAACACAACCCTTGTTTAGCTCCTCGCTGCTCAAAAGAGCTCCCTTCAGCTGTACACAAGATTATTTTCTTCTTTTCTGTAAGTTGGGCTTTAATTGTCAATTATTTGCTCATGAGTACTCTTTTATGGCTGATGCTGGAGCAGACTCAAGCAGTTTTTATTTTGGTACTTGGTTTAATTAGCTTTTTTGGATGAGCCAGGCAAAGCAAAGCTCCATTCTTGCTGTTCATCACATATTCATTATTTACATTTTTCAGTATCCCAAGTAACTCGGCACAGAAAACAAATAAATGAAGACTGAAACATATACAAAACATCTGGAGACGCTGCAGTTCTGTAATTATTGCTGCTCATTCACAATGCACGAGGGCTCCAACCAGTGCCTGTTGGAAAGAGCCATAATATATTGGCCTGATGGACGTTTCTGCTGTTGGGGTGGAGGTTTCTAGATGAGTCCCCCCCACCATCCTCCTCCCACCCCATCTGTCTGGGTCAGGTCTCACCTTGACTCACTGCCAAAAGCCAGAACAGTGAGGTTTCTGGTTGGCGTTGGGAGGCAGCAGCCTCTGCAGCTCTTGGCCCTAGATGGTGGCTGCAGCTGGTCAGATTAGGGCTGTGGAATAATTTATGTGATCATTCTTCAAAACAGTAAATCCCCCCCAGCCTGCTCCATCCTTCATCAGCTCATGTGGCCCGAGAGCAATTGATGAATATTTAGGAAGTTTGACTCAATTCACAGACTCCTGTAACGAACAGTGTGAAAATGCCGAGTGAAACGTTTGCGTACGGCCGTGTGCGCTGCTCAGGGGGCTGCTGGGGAAGACCGGGGAGCTGGGGATTGCTGCTCTGAAACCTTCATGGACTGGCCCAAAACTTGCAAGATTTTGGGCCAGCAGATGTGATGCTGCCCTGTGCCCCCCTCTGCAGCCCCACACCCCCCGTTTGCTCACTGCAGAGGAGTTTAATTAAAATCTGGGGTAAGACATGGGTGAAATGGTAATTTTTAATGTGTCGGGGGGCGGATCCCAGCACAGCAGCGTCCATGAGCGTGGGGGGCCCTTGGTGAGCCCCTCAGAGGTGCTCACCCCTCAGGTGTGGCCCCAAGCCAGGGGAGCTTGCTGGCAGCCCTGGTGGGTACTGGCAGCCTGGAAGGGGAAGAGAAAGGGAAAGGGGAGGGGGTAAAGGAAAAGAGAAAGGGGAAAGTGAAAAAAAGATAAAGAAAGGGGGGAAGGAATGGGGAAAAGGAAAAGGAAAAGGAAAAGGAAAAGGAAAAGGAAAAGGAAAAGGAAAAGGAAAAGGAAAAGGGGAAAAAAGGAAAAGGGGAAAAGGAAAGATGAAAGATGAAAAGGAAAAGATGAAAAGGAAAGAGGAAAGAGGAAAGAGGGAAAGGGAAAGGGAAAGGGAAAGGGAAAGGGAAAGGGAAAGGGAAAGGGAAAGGGAAAGGGAAAGGGAAAGGAGAAGGGGAAAGGGAAATAAGAAGGGGAAAGGGAAAGGAGAAGGGGAAAGGGAAAGGGAAATAAGAAGGGGAAAGGGAAATAAGAAGGGGAAAGGGAAAGGGAAAGGGAAAGGGAAAGGGAAAGGGAAAGGGAAAGGGAAAGGGAAAGGGAAAGGGAAAGGGAAAGGGAGATGAAGGGGAAGAGGAAGCAGGAGAGGCTCTCCCCCACCCTGGGTAACAGCCGTGCAGGGGCAGCCCCGGGCAGGAACAGCAGATCGTTTCCCGCAGACAGGACGCGCTCGCCCTGCTCCGCAGCTCCCGGCACACGGGCTCCCAGCAGCACACCCGGAATCTGCAGCCATGGGAGGAAGTGTGCCTGGCTTCCCCGCCTGGCCCCGTCGTGATGGTGGAGGGTTTTGCTCAAAGGAAGGAAATCTTTGCATATTTATGAATATAATAATTTATGGCAAAAGATACACAGAGAAGAAGTTGATTTTGGATGCACAGAGAACTGGAGCAAACAAGCACCGCTCCCCACGGAGGCTTTATCGCAGCCCCAGAGATCGCTGCCTTTAATGCTCCTGCTTGTTAACAGCCAAGAGAGTGTCGGGAGACCCCGTCTACAGAGGGAAGAAAGGCAAAAATCTCCCAGTATCACTTTCATAATTTAAAGTTTCAAACTAATGTTGTCGAGAACGTCATTATTACTGAGCATCCACTGGGCTCAGGGAGTAAAATTCCTTTTATTCATCTCAAGCGTCAGGATTTGCAAGTGCAAAAAATTTTCCAGTGCTTGTCTAGGTCCCTGTTTGTATGCAAATGGTGCTGTAAGAAATTCTTAGACTGAAAGAACTGAATTTAGCTGTCATCAGTCAAAGCATCTGTCAGCCTTGTCAGAAAAGAAATACTTTGATTTTTTTCAGGTCAAAACAAGCCCAAATTATTACTAGAATATTGAGAGAGTTTAAAGACATGAAAAGTAAAATGAAAATTGTTCAAAACCATTTTTCCTTTCAATTAAGTTTTAATTTTTATTTTCCTTCTATATGCAATAGAAATTTTTTTCAGAGGTGACATATTGAAATCAAATAATTTCTTGCAGTGCAATGCACCAGTTATCATAGAATCATTGAATGTTGTGAGTTGGAAGGAACCCTCAAGGATCATCAAGTCCAACTGCTGTCCCTGCACAGGACAATCCCAACATTCACACCATGTGTCTGAGGGCCTTGGTCAAATGCTGATGGAATCTTGTCAGGCTTGGTGCCATGAGCACCTCCCTGGGGAGCCTGTGCCAGTGCTCCACCACCCTCTGCCTCAAGAACCTTTTCCTCATGGCCAACCTCACCCTCCCCTGCCACATCTTCCTGCCATGTCCTCTGCTCCTGGGGTTGGTGGCCAGAGAGAAAACCATGCTCTTGTCCCTGCACATGTGGCTCTGGAGGTCTGAGGGGGTTTTTATGGTAAAAATAAAAAGGGCTGTTGCTCACAGGAACACTTTTCCCTTGGTGGAGCCTGCGCTCATCTTTTGGGAAGACAACCAGAGCCTCCTCCATGTGACTTGAGCTGGCTGGAAGGGGAAAATGCTGGTTTCCAAGCCCAAATCGGCTCACATGAAGCAATCTTTCTCAGCAGTGGGATTTCTGCTTCCTAATGAAAACAGTTTTTTAACAACTTGCTGGAGAGCTCTCAGTGTTCTCCTGAGTCCCTGCGAGGGGGTCTGTCACTCTGCTCTTGGCAGAGAAGGCAAGAAGTTCTCCCAATAAATCCCCACTCACCAGTTTCTCACTGATGAAGTCACTGAAGACTGAATAGCTTCAGCACAACCACCAACTAAAACCACACCTCCAGCTCCGCCCCTGCTTTGCACTTGGCCACAAACTGGGAGAACTGGGATATGCTGGCATTGCTTGGGATCTCCCCCAGCACCACCAGCAGGTTCCCTGGCTGTTTGCTTCAAAGTGGGGTTCAACTCCCAGGTTTGCTGGGAATAAACAAGCTGGGTTAAGGGTCTGGACTGGGACCAGTGTCTCTCTGAGCTGGCTGGAGCAGGCTGCCAGGGGTCTCAGCCAGTGGCCAGGAATAGGTGGGTGGTATGAGCACCCCAGCATGGCTCTGGTTTGGTCCCATCTCTGTCCCCTCGGGAAAGGGAAAGGGAAAGGGAAAGGGAAAGGGAAAGGGAAAGGGAAAGGGAAAGGGAAAAGGAAAGGGAAAAGGAAAGGGAAAAGGAAATAAATATTTTTGTTTGAAGGGACCTATAAAAATCATTGAGTCCAACTGCCTGACCATTTCAGGGCTGACCAAAAGTTAAAGCATGTTGTTAAGGACATTTCCCAAATGCCTCCTCAACACTTTCCCTTTTCTCCAAACTAGACAAGCCCAAAGTCCTCACCTGCTCCTCAGCTCTCTCACCAGCTTTGTTGCCCTCCTCTTGACACAACTAGCAAAAACCACTCTGCAGAAATGAAGGGAATCTCCTGGGGATCCTGAGCTTTTTGTTCCTGATTTGATCCTGCCTGTTTTGGGCAGCTTTAGGACCTGGTGGGCTGCCAGAGGAGCCACATCTCTGTCCTCAAACAGTTACTGCAAGTTTCCCGTTCCTGGTGCACACAGCTTGTACACCTTCACTGACCATTGCTCACTGCACGATCCAGGGCAAGCAGCCCTTGCTCTGCACTGAGCATCCCCCTCCAGCACGGGAAGCAGATGGATTTTCATTTACAGAGGCGAGCACAAGGCTCTCCCTCTCCTGCACACAGAGTTCTGCATCACAGCCTCCATCATTCATATGAGGAACTGTGAGGAAATAACATATTATAATAACAGCATGAAGATATCCCTCAAGCTCTGAAGGATAAGGCAGTAATCAAATTTCACCAATGTGGAGCGAGTTTCCACAACACTTTCCTAAAGATAAGCACGTTCCAGGACCAGCGTGATACCCTCTCCCCACCGGCACGTGTGGTCTTCCAGAGAAGTGATTTCTCCCATACCCTCTACATTGAACTATAGGCAGAATATCCAGATCTAAATCAGCTCCCAGTGTGCTTTCATCCCATATCCCCGATAACCACATTGCCTTCATTTTCATACCGCATTATTTATTCATAGCACCTTGGGAAATGAAGAGCCTCATGAACAGTGGGAGAGGACTACACACCCTCAAACTAATATTTTCTTCTCACTGATGCGTTACCATCACTTTCCCAGCACAGGACTGAGCAAACGAATCACCAGCCAGCAGCACCCCAAGCCCTCTGCCCACCTGCAGACCACACGCTCCTTATTCTTCTCCCAGAGCACAGCACGTGGCATGGGGACATTTGCTCAACACAACCTTAACCTGATTCCTGATTTCCTCCCACAGATTGCAGGTCCCTGTATTTCAGGCTTTCAGAAGCCTGAATTTCGGAGGTTTATGGCTGGCTGACCCAGCTGTCCTGCCAAATGCCATTTGCACAAGCAAGTTTGAGCTTTGGGATGGGCAGAAACCTGAACGCCGGCTCCTCGGTGTGCAAGTATGATTTTGCAGATGTGGTCCATCCCACCCAGGCAGGCCAAGCAGTTTGGATTAATTAACTGCTGGAATCGTGATATAATATCTCGGTATGACATAATTTTGTCCTTTTAAATTAAGCACATGCAGTGGATAGATGGTAGAAAGAACAATTGGACATGTGGTGGTGGTGATTACAAACTCCAATTTGAAAAAGTGGGGAAAATTTCCAAGGCCAGCCACCCAAACCTGAACATGAGGAGGAAGACGTGAACGCTGCTCCAGCTTTCTTAGACAGCTGCAATGTGCTGTTTAATGTCAAGGCCATTTGGTCCTTGTCTCCAACTTTCAGCTAAAAATGTACTGATTTCTAAAAGGCTCAGGCGAGAAGAGGAAAGAGCATTTCAAGTTCTTGCAAAAAAATACAAGGAGATACAACTTCCTGTGGTATTTTTACCTATTTCATCCCATGGCTTCAACCCCATAATTAGGTCTCCTGTCACTTCATTTGATGCTCTGCCCCATTTATCCGCAGCTTTCTGACCCTGTTTCCATATCTGGTAATGTTTTTTTCCATTATCATTGTCAAAAGAAGAAGAAGAAGGAAAAAAAAAGGATTCTTGACCTTCACTCAGATGACTGAACTCTGTAAGAACTGCTCTAACTTTGTATTTCCAGGGAGATGATTGTGGTGTCAGAGTAGGATATCTATAAAGTAGGAGATATAGATGATATAGATATAGATATAGATGATATAGATGATATAGATATAGATATAGATATAGATATAGATATAGATATAGATATAGATATAGATATAGATATAGATATAGATATAGATATAGATATAGATACAGATGATATAGATAGATATACACACAAGAAGTAGAATATATAAAGTAATGGTATCCATAGAGCAGACTTGACCCAGTTGGTGCCCCAGCAGTCTGACAGGCTCTCCCAAAATTGGACCCTGAGAGGAGAGGGCTCCCCACATCCCAGAGCAGCACTGGGTGCAAGAAGCCTGATTTTTTGGGGCAAACCTAAGCATACAAAATGCAGGTGGTGGCTGAGCACACGCTGCAGCCTTAAGCCAGAGCAGAGAGGACATATGCTCATCTTGCATTTAGATCAGAGTCAGAGTTTATTAAAAGAATACATATATATTAAAAAATATATATTTATATATATATATATATATATATACATATATAAAAGGATACATATAAATATATATAAAAGAAGAACCTTCCTGCCTGTGAATTGGTACATACTTCCAGCCAGATCCAAGTGGTGAAACCATGCTCCCAAATGCCAAATCTAACAATAGATGAGCCATGTGTCCATTGCATCACCTTTTTATCTGATAGTTGTTTATTAAGTGAAGACAGAATATCCGGTCCTGGAAAAGCAAGCCACCTGCTGCCAAACAGCAACCTTCACTCTGCCACAGATAAATGTGTTCTCAGCTAATTTATGCTAATGCTCTACTTCAAGTTACACCATGCTTGCCAAATTCTGAAATAGCAGATTTCTCAGTGCTACAACACGGCCCCCAAGAGAGCCGCCCCCTCCTCTGGTGGGGCCATAAACACCCAGCGATGGCCACAGCTCCCTCAGAGCGGCTCTTGGTCAGGTCAGCGAGGCCAACCTGAGAGCATCCACACAGGACTGGACCCAGGATGTTTGGGATGGAGATTTGGGATGTTTGGTTCACAGAGATGCTGAACTCCTGTTAGCCCATCTCCATCTGCAGATGTGAGTCTCAGGTTTATCCCCACTGCTCCCAGCAGCTTCACCGCTCTGGTCCATGGGTCCCTCTCAAGCCACCCAGCACCTGGTCCTCACTCTGATTTCAACAACCGTCTCTGCAAGCAGCCCGTGTCCCTGAGGAGGGATGAGCAGGGGCAGGAGCGCTTCACCTGACTTACAATCAGCCTTGGCATCTCCATGGCAACTCCAGCAGATGCTCCACTCCTAATGGCTCATAAGGAACCGCGGCACTCACAAGCAGCGGTCCCAATCCAGTTCTGTCTTGGTCATCTCCAAGGGGGCAAGAGGACAATGCAGAAGAAATTAAACAGAGGCATTGAAACTGCTTTGAATAACATAATTGTCATGACAATTCCTCTGGATTAAAATTACTCTGTTCCTTAAAATGCACAATATATCTTCTGTCTCTCAGTTTTTGCTCTGCTACTGCTGCTTACTGCTGCTTGGCACCTATGCCCTGCTTTCACTAGGATAAAGTTAATTTTCTTCTTAGTAGCTGGAATAGCTGTGTTTTGGTTTCAGTGTGGGATTATAAGGAGAATGTTGATAAGGTCCTATCATTATTAGTTGCTGCTGGAAGCCCAAGGTCATCATGTTTGGGTAGTTTGCAGGTGCAAAGTGAGGGAAGCACAGTAATTGCTTCCATATCCAAAATCCAAATGACATTTGGATTGCTTCCATATCCCAAACTGGCATTTGGATGTGCCAATTAGATATTCCATATCATATCATGTCATGTTCAGTTGGGTTGATCAGAAATCGGGGGTATTCTCTTGAGGATCGCTTGGGCTCGCTCTTCTGGGTTGTGGTTTTGGTTTCGTGTCTGTCTTGGCTCTGGGATCGCTGGCTGGGGACAGGCTGGGCATTGGTCGCTGGTGGTGAGACATTGCACTGTGCATCACTCATTTGTATATTCTATTATTACTATTATTATTATTATTTTATTTCAATTACTAAATTGTTTTTATCTCAACCCACAAGTTTTCTTACTTTTACCCTTCCAGTTCTCTCCTTACTCTCTGGGGGTGGGGGGAGAGTGAGAGAGTGATTGTGTTTGGCTGCAGCCAAAGGAGTGAAACCACCACAACACATCCATGGAGGAGGCTGAAGGGGACCGATTGGGGATGTGCTGTGCTCAGATGGACTCACTGTACCAGAACTGATTTTCACTGACAGGATGTGAAAGACTCAGGGTGCAAGCATGGAAAATCCAACATGGTTAACCCAGTGCACCTTTCCACTGCAGCATATCGGAGGGAGAAGCATTGGAAAACCTGCTGGAGATTTTTTTTTTTTTTGCAGTAAAAAACTAAAAAGAGCTTCATTGTAAGATATATAAGAGTCCTGACCTTAACTTCTAGGTCAAAGACTCAGCTGGGTGCACACCACCTCAAATCCCCAACCTTCACCTTTTCTGAAGCCTTTTGCAGGTGGCTGACCGTGCTGTAGTAACACCTCAGAGATTTTTATCTTTCCAGCTAAGTGAAAAGTGTATTTTTCATGCACAAGGTGCTGGGCAGCTCTCCCCAGGGGCTGTGCTGCTGCAGAAGTGGTTTGCACCCCAACCTCGGGGTGAAAATACATCTGACACTGCCCAGACACCTGCTAGAGTGGGTGATGTCCAACCTCACTGCTGGGCACATCCCTGAGGAGCACTGGGCAGGATTTAGCCCCTCACCATTATTCAAGAGCCAAAAGGCACTTCCATCTCATGGCTCACATCCTACTCACCCTGTCGCTGCCACTGTGGTGGGAGCTCTCCCCCACAGCCCCTGCAGCTCCATGCACCAGGATATCAGGGAAAGCAAATTTTTTTAGGGTTAATGTGTTTGCATTCATATTCCAGGCCTTGCTTTCACATCTATAACTCATTTTCCAACATCTTCAAGCAAATTTCACACTGTTGGAAAAATGTCAAGGGTTTAATCTGATATGTGTGATATTTACTGATGCCACTAGGGAGAGAGATGATCATATCTTCCACTTCCCATCATGTTTCTTACCAGAGTGAAAACATATCAGGAGAATTCACTGGGTTTCACTATACTTGGTATATGCAAATTAACATAAATCAAACTATCTGAGGAGTGCAGACAAATAACTTTGCATATAAGAGACCCAAGGAAGAGTTTATATGATCAAAAGCTTATCTGTTTTTCCCAGATGTATAAGATGGTCTTGGGGTATGAGGCTTTGCTGACAAGCACTGCCACAGCTGTATTTTAACTGCATTAAAGAGCAGGACCTGAAGCTGAGGACCAGCCTCCCACAAGCTTCATGCTTGACATCACCTGGATTAGGAGTGGAATTAAAGACAGCAGGGAAAAAAGGCAGATGGATGAAAACTATAGTGCATCAATATTGGGACCTTCCTCAGATTAATTTATTCCCTGGAATATCAGCAGGAAAAGATTCCTCTAAATCCACAAGAAATCCAGAGAGGATTTTCACATGCAGCAGAGAGGTCAGTGGCAACCTCGTGCTGCAAAACAAAACAAGCAGAATGAAGCAAGCAGCAATGTTGTGGTGGTTTCACCTGGCTAGCACTGGGCTAGCCCTTGGCTAGCAGCCTAACACAGCCATTTGCTCAATGCCCACTGCACCCAGGGGACAAGGGAGAGAATTGAGGGGCAAGGGTAAGCAGACTCGTAGGGTGAGATAAGAAAAATGTAATAATTGAATTAAAATGAAACTTAAAATAGGAATGATAATAATAATAGTAATAAATTATGCAAATAAGTGATACCCAGTGCCACTGCTCACCACCCACCAACCAAGGCCAGCCTGTTCCCAGATAACGATCCCGGAGGAGCGACAATCCTGAACCGAAACCGCAATCCCAGGAGAGCGAGAGCCTGAGCGAAAGCCAGAGAGAGCAAGAGAGGAAGAGCCCCTCATGAATCTCCTGCCCGTGGGAGACAGGAGATGGAACAGCCCCTTGGCAGAGCCAAATGCCAATTTAGCTGGTTCATTTCAATATTCCTTGCCCTCCCTCTTGCACTTTTAGACTGACAAAACACAAAGTCCTTCACTTCCAGAGACAATGCAAACATTGGGATGTTATCAACCTTTCTCTCATAACAAATCCCAGCTGAAACCATGAAGGAGCTCAGTGTGCTCAGTTTTGGAGGGAGCAGGGATGGGCTGTGGGCTGGAGCCCCCGCCGCTCGCACGGCACCCAGGCAGCCAGGCCCGCGCCACTCTGCATCCCGGGCAGCATGGAAAGGCTCCAGCTAAGCCCTTTGCTGTATTAAGCCTTTTTCTCTACCAAGAATATAAATGCTCTTGTTTAAAGCTTGGGATGTGGTGAGCAGAGGGAAAAAAGCTCAGTCTTTGAATTTTGGTCCTAACCTGCCCACCTGCAAACCCTGGGCTGGGTAGGAGGCAGGGACAGGGCTGCAGTACCCACGGCGGAGAGGACACCCATCGCTGAGTGGAGAGGAACAGACATGTCAAATCCCAGCTGGCCAGTTCCAATACCCACAGCACTGCCAGGAGGCCTCCTGGGCCTGTGGATTCAATTCAGCTATTATTAATGTATGATATTCTGCTGATCCCCAAATATCAATCAATATTATTGACTTCAATAAATTTCTCTCTGAGCCTCTAACTGTAATTTCATTTTGTCCAGATTGAAAAAAACAAAATAAAACAAAAAAACAACAACCAAAAAAAAAACCCCTCAAACCAAAAAACCCCACCCTCTCTTCATGAAAGCAATATTCCTAAGGCTTCATTTTGGAAAGACTTTTGGATCTCAGAAATAGGACTTGAAGTGTTTGTGGTGAGGAATATGCTTAATTAGATTCATGTCTGAGAAGTCCCCAGCTGTTCTGCAGACAAACAGAAATATCTGAGATTTCTTCCAGCTCTATGGAGACACAGAGATTGGCTCCTCTCCCCGTTGCCCCAGTCTGAGATTTGCACATATTATTATTATCTGGTGCTGTTTCAGACAATACAAGATGCTACACAATCTCTAAGCACAGAGCAAATATTCCAGCATTTTGTTTCATGATTATTTCCACCCTGCTCGCTACAGCATCTGAAAAATTCTTTGCTATTTTTTTTTATGTGAAAGGCTTTCTGGAAGTTGGACATAACATGTATTCATTATGAAATGAAAATACCTCATGTGTTCAGGATGGAAAAAAAAAATAAATCCCTGGCTTTCAAGAAAGCTTTGTGAGCTTATTAAAAACAAGAGCACTCGCTATGCATGTCGTTCTGCCAAATGAAAAATTCCCTCCTCTCTTCTCAGGCTTGTAAGCTGCTTTGTGTGTTCAAGACATCTCTTTCCAGTGTCCAGCACATTTTCATGGTTAGTCTAACTTGGAATAAGATATCAGCTGCCTTGTAACAACAGAAGGGGACCGCAGAACAGCCACACCTCATTCTCCATCGTCATTGGAAAGGGATCCTGGGGAAGCCACTGGCAACAACGCCCTCCCAGCCCTCGGACCTTGGGAGCAGACCCCGGTGCTGCAGGGAACCATCATACCCAAACCACATGTCTGGGGAGAAGCTGGAACAGGAACCATGTGCCAAAACCACAGCTGGCCATAAACACCACAGCTCGAGAAGCAATGAGCTGTGACCGCTCCCAAAATCCACATCCCCGGGGCACCACGGTAAATCCAACCACATGCAGAAAGACGCAGTTTGGGAGCTCCAGATCTGGCCATGATTCCCAGGCCCATCTCACTAGCCTGGCTGCTTTCCCCTTCTCTTCCTTGCTCCCTATCATTCACTCCATCCCTGCTTTTAGAGGTCCCATCCCCAGCCCCACTCCTAGCTAATGCTTTGAGGCAAAGCTACAGTGCACAGTGGGATAGTGAGTGTAGGGGTTGGTCCTCCAACACCTCCTTTCCTCTGATTTCTCCTTCCACCCCTTGAACTTCTCCATAGCCCGTCCCACCACACAGGCTGGCCCAGGAAGAGGTGCAGAGAGGCACTGTGCAAATCAGGCAACTGGACACTGCACATGGAGAAGCCCAACTGAGCATCTCGGCACAACAAGCTGCCGTGCTGCTGGGCACAGCCCTAAGCACCTGGTGTTCTGGAAATGCAGCTCTTACCGAGGTTTGTCCCAGCGTGTTGGGGTTGGATACACAGTGGAATATGAGGCCAGGAGAGCATCAAACACTTGAGACCTTTGGGAAAGTGAGGTTAACGTCTCGCTGCCAGAGCTACCCACAAGGGGATTCTCCGGGTCCTGGTGAGACACATCGGATAAGGAATATCGCCCCAGACCCTGCGGTGCCTGGGCTGGACCTGATGGTGAACAACACATATTTAAAGGATCAGACATCAGATTAGCAAAGCATACCCGTGGAGATCACCTCCAGCAGACAGTGGAACAAGTCAAGGCTCTAATCAGTCAGTTATTTAAAAAATAACTTATTTCCAGAAAAAAATCCTTCCAAAGGGAGAAGGAGAATTTTTGAGCTAGCTGGAAAAAACTGCACAGAGCAGCTCAATCTCACACATCATCGAGATTTCCCTCCCCACCCAAGGAGGGCCACACACTGCTGGCAAACACCCAAAGGTTTTCCCAGAACTGGGATAATTTGTTCCCAGGGGCAAAGCAATTCACCCAGCATGGCTGCAAATCTCTGCATTTCATCTCACAAAGGATGAGATGAGTAAGAGCAACTACAAGGACAAACAAGCACTTCGGGAGCTTGGCAGAGCTGCTCTCAGTAGCCAGCAGTAGCATTCCTTATGCCTTAACCACCTGAAATGCGACCTCTCGGTCTCCCTTGCACGCCACGAGCAGAGTCAGTCGGTTGGTAGGTGGTGGCCTCAAGTTGTGCTCAGGGGAGTTTAGATCAGATATGAGGAAGAATTTCTTTACTGAAAGGGCTACCAGGTATTGGAAAAGGGCAGTGGTGGAGGCCCCATCCCTGGAGGGATTGAAGAGTCACATAGACACAGTGCTGAGGGATGTGGGTTAGTCAGGGACTTGTCAGTGTTGGGTTCATGATTGGACTCAATGATCTTAAGGGGCTTTTCTAATTGAGGCAATTCTGTGACTCTGTGTGGTGGCAGGGTTGGTAATCTGGGATGATCCAGTGCTGGATCCCACAAGCCTCGTTTGCTATAGCAGATATCATTCTCCATGTGGATTATCTGCAAGGCTCTCTCTATCCCCCAGTTCTTCATTCCCATTTATCTTACAAGCAATTAAAACTGTTTAAGAAGATGATCACTTTAGACTTTGAAGCTTTTTTCTCTGATTTGATATGTTTGTTCCTTCAAACATAACTTCAAATATTGTGGCATTCTGGATGTGTTCTGTTTCAGTAACAGGCTGCTAATTGTAATTAGTTTTATCATGGTGGAAATTCAAAAATCTGCTCTGAATGCATTCCTTTGGATTTGGTTAAAAGGCACTTTTTGAGCTGACAAGCATTTTGATTGTAGTTTGTGAGAAAAACTCAAATTTTAAACTTACGGGAAAGGTTCATTTTACTGCAGGGTTGAGAATCCACTGTCTCAGAGCTCAGTGGCATCACGAGGTGCTAGCGAGAGCCAGAGCAAATATTTCTCTGGGCTTCCACTTTCATGCAGTATGTTTTAGATTACACTTAAGTGGATTCAGGAGAGGAAGCTGGGGGTGGTGGGAGGGAAGGATGTGAGTAGGTAAGAATGAAAGGAGGCAGTGCATGGAAAAATGGAAGGAAATGGTCAGCTAAAGAAAAAAAGGATGCACAGAAAAGGTGAGGTACTGGCAGGGTTGAGAGCAGATCACAGAGAAAGCTCAGAGTTTTATGTACCAGACTGAATAGGTAAGGATAATAAGGAAATATTTGAGGATAATGTATCCAAGGATTGCTGCTTGGCACTTCAGGAATGGCTGCAAGTCACTAGAGGTGGGATGGAGAACACAGGAAAATGGGAATGAGAGAGAGGAAAACACCAAGAAGGTGCTAAAAATGTTTAAAGATGTTGAAATAGCCAATATACAGTTCAGAATATTCAATATACAGTTCCAAATATTAAAAATATTTCTTCCATGTTTGGACAACCCTGCAGCAGGAGAGCAGCAGTGGAGGAACGTGCCCAGGAGGGAGGAGGTGGCCGGGCAGAGGCTCTGCCCAGCAGGAAGCTGGTGCTGGGCCGTGGCGGCGGCAGGAGCCAGCCAGGGCTCAGGCTCTGCACAAACCAGCTCCTTCCACCCTCCTCTCTCATTCCAGCGGGTACCAACCCTGGCTGTTGGGAATTTGTGTTGGGCAGTGAGTTACCTTGCACCAGGAGAAGCTAATCCTCTGCATGAGTCTTTCCATAGTTGATGTGTCCTCTTCCACCAGCCAGAACATGCTGCTTCTTTCGAGGATGAGATTGCTCTGCCCTCCAAATAATCTCCATGGCAATATGTTGAAAGCAATACATAATTATGGCAGCCTGCAGCACCCACAGAGTGCTAGTGGGATGTACAGGAGATATGAAACTAAAAACTGAATTGAGCATGAACCTTCACAGTCAGATTCTCAGATGGGCAAGAGCAAGGGCAGCTTTGCAAAACAGCAACCAAAGGCAAGGCTGCCTCTAACTCTGGGGATAATTGTCATGGAAACTACAAGTAAAGTAGCACAAAACATAAGTAGGTATGAAAAAGGTAGCTGAAAATAGCTGTTCCAGGAATGTTGCTTTGTAAAGGTTCTAGAAATTAAAAGTCAATAGAATAAACAGTTTAGTAATTTTAGATATTCTTGGAAAATTGATTTTAGAGGGCAAAATTAGACAAACCAGAAAATTATGGCTCAGTGAAAACTCCAGGAGAAAAAAAGCTCTGAGAGGAAAATTAATGCAAATAAGACTCCTGCAAGCTTTATTATATACATACCTAGATATGTATAGATAGATAAAATCATGCATGTGTGTGTGATTACATATATACAGTATAATGTGCATATATAGTTATACATATAACTACAGAGAGTATATACAGTGTGTATGTGCACTATACCCTAGATAGTTACATATATAACTGTATACATGCTGGGCAGTGGGTTACCTTGCACTAGGTGAAGCCAACCCTTTGTTTTGAATTGAACATGAATTTAACATGAGCATTGAATTTAACATTTTTAGCTTATATACCTCACTATATACATACTACTGAAAAAAAAATACTGGGAAAAAAAAGTACTGAAAAAAGACAGCACAAACCAGATGATAGTTCCCGAATCAAACTGAAGACAAGAATGTTTCTCAGAGGTTAACTCTGCTGAAGTCCAAGGCCTTGAGCAGGAAAGTAAGTTGTTTGGTGAGTTGACCAGTGGATAAATGGCATCTGACCGAGGACGGTTATGACACAAAAATCCATACTGAGGGTGAGAGCTCGCCACCCAACAGCAGAATGGATGGGTGCCAAAGAGCTGAAATAATCAGAAAATGCATGGAACAGGGAGCTCAGTGTGTCTGCAGAGAGCCCTGATGGGCAGAAAGTGGGGTACAACCTCCAGCCAACCGGGATGTATTCTGCAATTAACAGTAAGCCTTTGATGGCCACAGACCAGGACACCTTTGTCTCTGCTCCAGAGAGCAGCAAACTGCACTTCACACAGTGCCTTTCTTTGCTGTGAGGAGCTCCTCCCTGTGCCAAGCAGCCAGTGGCACATCCAGGGTTATTCTCTTGGTCTGCTGCAGCCTGCCCGGGTTTTACAAGGCACCAACCAGGTCTCCACGAAACACCACCGAGGCCCAGGCTGCTTTATTTCCAAGTGGTTACTACACAGAAAGACACCAAAAGGAACTAATTACACAAGGTTTTTTACTCAATAATGTCAAATCACAGCTGAAGAAGATTAAATATGCAACCACAAGTTACCTACGCTGCTGTAATACCACTAATAACACTAACATTTATAGAGGGCTAAATCATGCTTTCCTTGCTTGAGGCCCTTCTCTCTGACCTTTGAAGGTCTGATCTTGAGCTGTGATATAAATCATCTGGAGTGTTTTCTTCACCTCTACTGGAAGAAGGATATTCCTATTCTGGGAAAGGAGGGTTAGTCTTTTAAACAAAAGAAAGACAGATTCTGGAGGCACCTGGGCATCCCAGTTCTCTGTTTCCCAAAGTCACTCAAAACACTTCTGTGCACCAGCAAAGCAGTTTCCATCAGCTGAGGATCACCCTCCAGCACTGCACACAGAGATGGACTCTCAGTTCCAGATGGTTTGAATGTTCTGCACACTTATTAAATAAAACCCCAAAAGTAATAATCCAGCTATTTTCACCCAAACTGAAGTTTCTCATGCTAGCAACTGGTCCATTAATAAAAGTGTAACACTGAGGGTGATCAGTGCCTGGCACAGCGTTGTGAGTGTGTACCCTCAAATCCCACTGGCTCTGGGACTTGTCGTGCCCTCAGAAGAAGGAAACAAGAGCAGCTTCTTCAGTTAAATAGATGTTCAAGTCAACAGGCATTAGGGAGATGCTCTCCAGGTACTCCAGCACTCTGCAGCAACGGCCAGAACTACATTCCCATATGTTTTAGAGAAGAACCTTGCCCTGTGAAGTTGAGTAGGATGTTCAGCCTGCATCTGCTCCACCACTGGGCTTATTTTAAAAGACATGATGTTAAAACATGGCACTGGTGTTTGCATCAAACATGACTTCCCTTGGTTAATAAATGTGTGCCTGGTTTGCTACAAGATCTCAATCAAAGTTGTACAACAGGTCTCAGCCAAGTGCTTTTCTTTGCATGATGTGAAAATGACTTGTCCTTATAAAGAGTGAAAAAAAAAAAACAAAAAAGGGGCTGTGTGTTTGAAAAGAAGCTGTGGAAAATACATCAATATTTGTAATTACAGTAGCAGCTGCTGCTCTGCGAGCAGTCACAGATGAAGGCTGCTTCCCTATAGATCCCATACCCCTTCTCCCCACCTCACCCCCATCCCCACCACGGCAATACTCCCACCTCTTCCTTCCTATGTGCCTCATGCCTATATATTTCCCATCCCTCCATGTATCTTGTGATGGCCACACAGCAATCCTTGCTGCTGGCCACGTTCCCTAAACACTAGGAAAAAAAAACCAAAGGCTTTGCTGGGATAAGGGGGTTCCAGGGTAGGACAGCATGGGCGAGTCAAAACAGCTGACCCTCTCCAGTTTGGGTCTGCCCTACCTGACCTGCACATAACTTCAAGGAGTTGGACATTATTGAGAGCTCACGACATCTACCAGATTTGGTTCAAATTGAGCAAGGGGTTCAAACCCATCAGAGCCCAGAAAAAGACTGATGGGCAGAGGGTATAATCGCATGAGACTATTGCCTTAGAAAAAGAGGCTTAAAAAAATCATCAAAGGACAAAAGTCACTAAGGCACCACAGGGCAGGCTGACAGGGCTGAGCTAAGGAGGAAAATGGAGTAACTCCTGAGAGGACTGAAAGATGTCAAATCCTTGCTCTCCATTTCAAATTATCTCAGTAAACTGATAACTATCACATCAACTGGCCAACAACCTGAGGATTTAAGTAAGCTTTTTGCTACCAGGACATGGAAACCTCAATGAATTCCAAACAGATGGATTATTTAGAGATCACATCATATGTATTATAACCAATATACAGATTACAGAGGGGCTGGTGCAAGGAGAAAGATATAATTGTCGACGTGTGAAAACCCTCCAGTTTGGACAGAGACTGGGCAAGAGTAATCAGCACTTCTTGAAGTATTAGAAATGTAGTGAAAGAGCTGAAGTGTGTGTAATTACCAGGGAGAGGCATTGTAGCAAAGCTGATAAAGTTAATTATATAGTACAGGAGCATTTTCAGTTGATGTGGTAGTAATCATAGTCAACAGAGAGGTGCCCAACAGAAGGAACCACACACAATAAAAGCGATCATGTGGTGAGTGTACAGCACAAATTACCTAAAAAACAAAGGCAGACACAGACACACAGCTGGAGCTGACAAATCTTAATAAAGATTTGTGGATTTCTACATGCAGTAGGATACCTTAAAAAGCAGCAGACCTTACCCCACGGATGGTACCCCCCCCGAAACCTGTCACATCAGTCTGGAGGAGGTATCAATATTTGTGCTCCATGTAGGGAAGCAAGGGCCAGATCCAGCACCAGTCTGTGACAATATTAACATCATTTGTCACGGGAAACACCGGTTATGTCCTGGGTGTTGCTGCTGTGTATGAAACAAAGGCACCAGCAGGTTGGTCTAGAGTACCAATTTTCTGAAAGTAAATCTGTACTTAGGAAAAAAGACACCGTAAATAGACCTCACTTTGCAATTCATACAGACCTCTCAACGTCTGCATCCACCAGTCTGCATTAATAACAGCTGGGCTGGAACACAGGACCTAAAATACAAGGTTTAAGCATAAACCATTTGCATGTGTGTGTTTATTCATCTCCACAAACATCTTTTCAGTGTCTCTTGGTTTGACAATGGGACAGACACGGAGCAGGACTTTGCTTCCCTGTGCCAGTAGTGATCTCTCCCACTCCCCGTGACAGACATTTCCCCAGGAGCTGGCTGTCTCTTCACGTATGTTTTTGTGGCACCAAATACAGCAGGTTCTCACCTGTTAAAAAAAAGCTTCCCCCCAAGATTTCCTGAAGAGGTGGCATTAAAGCAACCCAGGGCTGCTGCAGGTACAGGGTGAAGGAAGAGGTTTCCCCACCAGCCCATCACTACCTGCCAGTTTGATTTCTCATGGCCATTAGACACTAATAGCTTTCCAGGTCTCTAATTAATGATGTGGTTTCATCCTGTCTTCCCAGGGTAATAAACTCCCCCTAACGCAGCTGCTTGTTGGAACACCCCGATTAAATGCTGTAAAAGACTTAATTTGGGGACTGTGTGAAACATTGTCCTTCAAAGCATCCTGATGCACTGGTGGGGAAGGATTTATTGATTTGAAATTATGCAGATAAATAAATAAAAGAAACTAATTGCTATGGAACAGATAATTGGCTAATCAGATGCAATTAGCAATATAGAGAGGGTAACAAAACAACATCAGGGAGGTCAAGAGACACAGAAATCCCACTCCAAGGGCATTTTCTGACTGTCAATACATGTGTTCCAGCACTTGTTTAACGGCAGCTGGCCAGCGGAGCTGGGCTGGCAGAGAGGGCTCGGCCCTGTGCCTGTCACTCCTCAGCAATACAGACCATAATTTCTGAGAGCCACACTTCCAGAGACAAGAGTCATATCTATGCCAACAATAATTACTTACAAAAACAGATAGCTTCTAGGAGCTTATTGGGAAGAAATCAATGCCTAACACCTGTAGGCTCATACAGCGTAGCTGTGAGTATCGCTGTCGATACTGCCGCCACTGAAAGATGCAGAACGAAGGCAGATGTGACTCAAGTGTCATCTTCTCCAAAGTTAAGTTAAAACAGCCCTGCAAATGAAACAAACACACCGGCCTTGAAGGTGCCTGAGGATCACAGCAAGGTAAGAAAGCACAATTGGTATTCCTGAGGCGAGTCCGCAGCTGACAGCATGACGGCTGTGCACACACTGCTCTTTGTTACAGTGTGGAGACACCAACCCGCTCCCAGGACCCCTCATGGCTTTCGCGCTGGGAAAGCAAAGCCGCTGAGCAACACCTGGGTCCAACTGGAGCCCTGCCACGGATCTTCATCTGCTGTCAGAGGATGCTCGCTGTGCTGGGGTGGTCCTTGTCTCTGAAGCCCCAGAGCTAAGTAGTGTCACAGGACCGATTTGGAGAGGAAAGCAGAGCACTTCTGTGACCTGCTGCTGGCAAGTGCCACATACCCTGAGGTGATGTGAGCTTTCTCTGAACACAGTGCAGGACCATAAAGGACCATATCACTGACCACCCCTTTCTTACGCACCCCCTGGAGAGCTGCCAGTCACAAACGAAAAGCCCAGTGGTCCTAGTCCAGCACCAACTAACAACAATCACCTGCCAGCCCCCCATTTCCCAAGGGCAAAACGAAGGGGCTGCGGGGAGAGGAGCCCCTGCACCCAGCGAGGCTGGATGAGCAGAGGGAGCAGCGACAGCCGGGGTCCCCGCTCCATCAATGGCACTTGCAAGCGAAACACTCAGAGCCGACGCTGCCGTAACAGCAGCTCCCTGCAAGCAGCGACTCGGTGTCCGGCCGGACACGAGGAGCCTGGACACCAGGCGGTGGCTGGGGAAGGAACACGACAGGTTTCAGGTGGTCTGTCCCAGTTGTGTCCCTGCAGAAGACTGGTGATCTCCAAAGCTCTGAGTTAGCCTTTAGCGACAGCGGGGTTCCACTGCACGCTGGGGGATCAGAACACTGCCCAGCAAACCACAGAGCCAGCAGTCAGAGACACGGCGTGGTTACTGCTCTGAAACACTGTCACCTTGTGGCTGCGCGGCCGCAGCCGGACACACCGCAGCCAATGTGCCTCGCTGGACGTGGGGTGGCCTGGGCACAGCTCTGAGCAAAGGGCTGGCCAGGACATGACAAGGAGCAACCTCACGCAGGCAAATGAGCCTCTGTGTAGTAACAGCTGTTACTGGGGAAGGCAGAGCTCTGGAAATCTGTATTTACACTTCCAGCTCCATCCCACGGCTGCCAAAATGAGGACAAGGAGAGGGTGGCATTAGCCGGGGTGTCGGTGATCACCTCCAGCTGTCAGGAGTATTGACTGTGTGGGATGTGGCCACTCAGGAACTGCAAGGAGCAACCAAACCTCCTCACATGCATGAGCATCGCTGGGGAGGGCGCAGGCCTGCAAAGTCAACTTGTCTGTTCTTCTGGGACACCGCGGAGCTGCCAGACCCTTTGATTGAACAATCAGACAGGAGATCTCCACCCCCTGCAAGAGGAGTGCAGCCATCAGCAACATGAAAGGCAACACTGGAGGGCAGAGCAATGGCAAATACCACTATATTTTGCCGGTTTTAAGCCTGACTGCATAGCTAGAGGGGCTGACAAACCCATCCCATTCCAAAACCATCATCAGGCAGCAGAGTCCTCCTTGGATGTCCTGGGTGCCACCAGAGCCTCTTGTGGGGTTAGTGGGAGCAGAGGCAGGCAGGATCAGTGCTTTGTGGGTGCAGAGGCCTAGGGAGGTGCTGAGGAGCTCCTGCCAGCTGCTAAAGGGGCTGGCTCCTACGTTCAGTGAATATCCAGGGTACATTGTGCCATTAAAACAACCTGCAGCGCATCTGTGCCGCCTCTCTTCAAGGCAAAGAGCAGCATTAGAGTTACCAGGAGGCAGCTCAGAAGTCCTGCTGCATCTTGCTGAGAAGGAAACAATCATTTGAGGTCCATTTTGAAACAAAAAGTATTTATTCATTTGGATCCTTTTGAATGCTGTAAGGCCGAGTGAGAATTACAGTCACCACAAGGCCCTATTTCTTCATATAAATCCTTGCGATATAAATATTCTCTCTGAATTTCCTTTCATGTTTAGCAGGGAACGTCATGTGCATGTAGCCAGCTCCCTTGCTCCCAGTTATTCCTTAAATATACATAAATATGAAAATGTGGGCAAATGCTTACAGACAATGCATGCTGGAGGTTTTTAATTAACTAGTGTTTCATATGGGTACAAAACAAAGCACAACATTTTAACAATAACTAAATCCAGGAAAATTAAAACTCGTCTTTCTTACTTTTCTCACACCTAGCAACTTATTTTGGGGCCAATTAAAAAGTAGCAAATCCAGAAAAGGGAGAATGAAAAGCTTTTTCTCCCACAGCATATAACAAAACTGTGGCTTTTACTGACACAGTGTGCTGTGAACGCCAAAGATGCAGCGATGTTAGCAGGGCGTGGGTGTTCCTACAGACAGTCAGCATGGCCAGAGCTGTAACAGTTACGAACGACGTGAATTTTGGGAGAGGGGCAGACCTCCAGCTGTGGTTGCAAACTAATCTTTATTAGGGATTAGGAATAGAGCTAAGGTGACAGCCAGGTTATCTGCTTACAAGGGAGCTTGCACATACTTTCCATCTTCCACCCAGTGCTGGAGAGACTGGATGAAATAACTGGACCTTGGAGCTCATTCAATATTTTTTTTCTTCTTTAATTTTTGTGAGCTAATCCCAGCTCAGCAACTCACACGAGTAACACTCACCCATGTGTGCAGTGCCTGAGCATAGGAAACATCAGCCCCTGTGTGAGCAGAAAAAAACCAACTGTCCTTTTCTTCCTAAACAAGGCACGCTAAGAATAAACAGCATACCACAGCGCCGGAGCACGCTGCCCAAGAAATACAGCCGGGGACAAGATTCAAAAGAAAAAATATGCAAGAGGTCTCAAAGTGCCTGTCATAAAAAAAATCTAATTAATAGGTCTCTGAGCAAATGCAAAGGCCAACAGGCAAATAACATAAACACTGCTGCAGAAGATCTACATGCAGCTCTCTGCAAAGCATCAAAGCAATTCCTTATCGCGCAATCAATACAAACGAGATTGCAACTCAAATAAAGACATGGAAGACGCACACACAAAAAGACAGCTCCTAAAGAAACAAAGGAACTGCCCAACTGAAAACACAGATTCTCCTTTATTCTAAAGCACTAGAACTACAAGCCAATGACTTAAACTTAAATGAAGCAAAAATAAATAAATAAATAAATCCGAATCAGCACAACAATATCAGCACTTCTCAAAATGCAGCAGAGAGCAGATAACAGTTCCTTCCAGTAAGCTTCTAAATAATTCACACCCAATATAAAGAGGACAATCTTAGGAATACACGGTGCCAAAACAGTTCAGAGAACAGTTTCTCCTGTGACCTCAATGAAAAACCCAACACCAAAATAGAAGCACCAGCAAAAAGTGTTGTGTTTAAAGCCCATTCCAGCAAAAGATGATTTAAAACCAAAAAGGTGATGCCAGCCACCTATGAGAGCCACCCATCCCCACTGCCACCTGTCCACAGGTGTATCTCGGCTCACCAGCACCAAGGGTGAGGGTACTTCCGAGGAACACGCTCCAGCCCTTGGTACCGGCACTGCACGTTGCAGTGGTCAGAAAAGATAAAAAGAAAGATATTTCAGAAAGAATCAGAGAATTGTTATGAAAAGTACAATGTAATGTGGGCCAGAGTTGGGAGTGATGCTCCCCCCAGCTTGGATAAGATATAACCAAACATGGGGTTTAAAGCACCTTTTATTTGCTTTCTGCTTTTCTGGGCCACAGGCGTGCCTTGTGGTAACACATTCCAGCTTTCTTCTGTAACTATAAAGGCTACAAACCTACTTTTTTATTTTCCCCAGCAAAAGCTGGGACCCCTTTTCAGTCTCTCCCCACCTTGTGTTCAACCCTCCGAAAAGCCACGTTCACACAGCTGAGTGGAACAGCCCCGAGCTGGGGGTCAGCACGATCCCGCCCGGGGTGCGAGGACAAGGCAGGTGCCCCCAGGCATGGCTTGTGCACATACAGGGGGCACCGGAGGAACCCCTGGGCGTGGACCTGAGCCCCGGGCCCCTCGAGGGAGCACAGGCAGTGTGCTGTGCATCTGCACACCCTACAGACTGCTCGTGCGTGGCCTCTACATCCTGCACCGTACATGGGCAGCCCCTATAGCCTGCACTGCCTGGGCCCGGCTCCTATAGCCCATACAGCTCTTCTGTACCCCCACCAGTGTGTGCCCAGCCCCTATGGGGCCACTAAACTGGTGAAGGGTTTATAGGAGAAGCTGTATGAGAGGCTGGAGGTTCTTGGTTTGTTCAGCCTGGAGGAGACTGAGAGGAGAACTCATGGTGGTCTAGAACTTCCTCCCAAGGGGAAGAGGAGGGGCAGGTGCTGAGCTCTTCTCTCTGGTCACGCCAGGAGCAGAGGACATGGCAGGAAGATGTGGCAGGGGAGGGTGAGGTTGGCCATGAGGAAAAGATTCTTGAGGCAGAGGGTGGTGGAGCACTGGCACAGGCTCCCCAAGGAGGTGCTCATGGCACCAAGCCTGACAAGATTCCAGCAGCATTTGGCCAAAGCCCTCAGGGACATGGTGTGAATGTTGGGATTGTCCTGTGCAGGGACAGCAGTTGGACTCCATGATCCTTGTGGGTCCCTTCCAGCTCAGGACACTCCATGATTCCATAGCCCACACAGCCCTCCTGCAGCCCCCGCAGTGTGTGCCCCTATAGCCCCTATACCCGCCCTGCGCACCCACAGCCCCTCAGCCCGCTCCCGCCCATCCCCTCCCCGCACGGCGCGTGTCCGCAGCCCCCGCAGCCACCGCTCCCCCACCCCTACAGCCTGCGCGCGCCCACCCCTCTGGGCCGCACTGCGCACGCGCGCCCGCACAGCACACGCCCCCGAGCAGACGCGCACGCACCGCCTCGCGCATGCGTGTCTCCCCCAAGCACTCACAGGCCTCCGCGACGGCAGGGGGCGTTGCGAGGCGGAAGCACGCCGCCGTTTCCGCCCGTCGCGGCTGAGTCACTGGGCCGCGCCGCCGCCACCGTCTATCCGCCGCCGCCCGCACCCGAGTTGCCCGGTGCCGTCCTGTCCCGCTGTCATGCCGCTGGAGAACCTGGAGGAGGAGGGGCTGCCCAAGAACCCCGACCTCCGCATCGCCCAGCTCCGCTTCCTCCTCAGCCTCCGGCCCCGCGCGCCCGATCCCGCCGCGCGCGACGAGCTGATGGCGGCCGTGCGGCTCCACAGTGAGTGAGGCCTGGGGCGGGGGGGGCGGGTCTGTCCGTCTGTCACCCCCGCGGGGTGCAGGGGAGCCCCTTCCTTCCCCGTGTCTGTCTATCTGCCCAGAGGCGGGCGGGTGTCGGCAGGTGCCTGGGGCGGGCCGCAGCGGGTGAGTGTTTCCCGGCACCATTCTGCCCCCGGGGCACGGACAGGCCGGGGGCAAGCGGGTAGGGAGGGGTTGGGACATATCAGTGTAGTGCCTGGTCCCCAACTTTGGCCACTGTCACGTCGTGTTGGTGTTTTAAAAGGCACAAGTTGAGCATCAGGGTCCAGTGTGCTCAGAGTGGGATAAACAGGAAGGAAAGTGCAAGTGGGAGAGTTGTAAAGAGAGTGGTGATAGAAAAGAGGCAGCAAAAAGAAGTGTGACAGGTAAGGCCTGATGAGCCCCTGGGTTTGTCACGTCTGGATTTAATAGGTACCTGGCCATAGGAAGGACGTAGCCAGTATTGACGATCAGTCGCGTTGCCCTTCAGGCTCTGCTCAAGAAACACACACTTGTGGCAGCAGTTAACAGCAGAAACCTTCCTGCTTTTCTTTCAGATATGGCTCCGTATTATGAAGCGCTCTGCAAGTCTCTGGAGTGGCAGATAGACACGGACCTGCTGAACAAAATGAAGAAGGCTAATGAGGAAGAATTGAAACGTCTTGACAATGAATTAGAGGATGCAGAAAAGATCTTGGGGGAGAGTGAAATCCGGGATGCAATGATGGCCAAGGCTGAGTACCTGTGCAGGATTGGGGACAAGGTGGGTTACGGACTCCTATGGAAAACACTGCTCTGTAATCCTCTGAGCTAGGCAGTTCCAGTGAGTGCTGCTCATTGGGAGAAAGCTGTGTGATGTGCAGTGCGTTTTCTCCATGGCACAACTCAGACTTGGGCAAGAAATAGGGGAGGGTGTTGATAGGTGAAACAGGAGGGTGTTACTGAAATATTAATTATATAGGAAAAAAACAAGCAGGCCTTATTTTTTTTTTTCTTGAAAGGGGAAAAAGTTTTTTGCAGATGTTATTTTTCACTCACCTCATGTCTTTAACTTTTCCTAAACTATTTACATAGTGCAAATTAATTTCAAGTTACAGTGTTGATTTTCATAGACCTTAGATTTACCAGATCCATAAAAAATGGCTCTTTTAACTTGATTGAAACTTGGGTTCTTTAAGATTATTCAGAATATACAATGCTAAAGCTCTGTGGGAAGGCGACAGAGTCATGACTATTGGTGGAAGACGACGCGTGTGCTTGCGCCAGACATTTTGCAAACACTCCAGGTGCTTTGAACATTGTTACAGTAGAAAATGCTGTCTTGTCAGGAGGGAGCCCTGACTGCATTCCGCAAGACCTACGACAAAACCGTGGCACTGGGACATCGTCTGGATATCGTGTTCTACCTCCTGAGGATTGGCCTGTTCTACATGGACAACGACCTCATCACGCGGAACATCGACAAGGCCAAGAGGTAACTGCTTGTGTTTGAGTGCGCTGAGGCACTTCTGAGACAAACCATAACAACAGAAATGATAAATCCTTGTTGTCAAGAAGTGACTGAGACTGGTGGTGAGACAGAATCACAGAGGGATGGGTGGGTGTTAGCTTGAACTAGACAGCTTCCTGTTCCTGGATTTTTCATGAGGGGAAAGAGAAAAGAAAGGTTAATATTTTGTCAGCTGTTTTCTAGCACTGCTTTGATTTTAATTTGTAACCCATCCACCACTCCCACTTTTCTGTTCTGTAGCTGTTAGAACACTAATAGTTTCAGGTGGGATTAGATTGTAGGATAAAGTGCAGTCCAGGATTGCCAGCTGAATCCAGCTGCTGCCAGTGCCACCCAGCCGGCTCTGTGAAGCGCCAGCTTTTCCCCTAGAAGCCAGAGCCCCGTGCCAGCGCGGTGTGCTTTGGTGCAGCTGGCCTTCCCTCGTTTCCACTGCCAGTTTCAGTGTCTCCATGCTCCCAGCATTTTGAACCTCAGTGGTTCCTGTAGCAAGCTTTGGTTCCCAGACTCTTTGTGGGTGCCATGAGACACCAAGGCAGAGGGTCTGCCCAGTTACTGTGTTCCTTGGGTGATGACTTTTTGTGTTGCCTTCTTAGCGGATTTTTTCTCGGCCTGCAGTCCTGCTTATAGCCACATCAGTTTTGTGTTAATACAATGCTTGGAAAGTGGCAACTTTTACATTTTTTCTATGCTGATAGTTGGATGGCTTTGATTTTAGCAGCATAGGCAGTGGAATATATTGCCACAGCCGAGGCTGACAGTAATATTTACCTGCACATCTCAAAAGACTCAACTTCAGAGGCTCTAAACTTCTCCTTTCAGTTGAAACTGTCTAAAAGTGCTGGCCTCTCCTGCCCCAAGGAGGCTGCTTTCCTATCCCTGACAGGTGTACAAAGCTTGGACTCTCTCAACAAGCTGTAACATAGAACAAGTTATTCGTTCTCTGATCACATGGTACCAGTTGATTTACTGAACTTGTTTCATATAACTTATGACATAATGCATTTACATAAGTGAATGTTTCTTTTTGTTCTATTTTAAGTCTAATAGAAGAAGGAGGAGACTGGGACAGGAGAAATCGTCTCAAAGTGTACCAGGGCCTTTACTGTGTAGCTATTAGAGATTTCAAACAAGCAGCAGAGCTCTTCCTCGATACAGTTTCGACGTTTACATCCTACGAGCTCATGGATTACAAAACCTTCGTCACTTACACGGTCTATGTCAGCATGATTGCGTTAGAGCGGCCTGACCTTAGGGAAAAGGTAAGGAAAGCACTGGCTCACACAGACACAGCCTTTCTTTAACCTGTTTATCTCCAGGCTGAAAGTGATGATATTTAAACATGTTGTGTGTTTGCTTTCAGGTTATTAAAGGAGCAGAGATTCTGGAAGTGCTACACAGTTTGCCAGCTGTACGGCAGTATCTCTTCTCTCTTTACGAATGCCGTTACTCAGCCTTTTTCCAGTCACTAGGTAAGGCTGTGTTTTTTCCTACAACACTATTTCAGGTGCTACAGTTATTTATTTCAGGTCACACACAACTTCTGTGGTGTAGCTGCAGTCTAGAACTAGAGTTACTTTATGCAGGGAGGAAAAAAAAAAGAAGGTTTTTTTTTGGTTGGTTGTTGTTGGGTTTTTTTAAACAGTGACCTAAAATTTGCTGCTGTTTGATTTTGCAAACAAACAAAGAAAATTTTCACATACAGTGGAGCCTTATGACAGGTCACATACAGTTAGGTGGAAAAGCATTTTGAAAATGGCTATGGAGCACTGTCTTACCTGAAAAGCCAGGACAGATGGGAAAGCTTTGGAAGGTTTTATCTTTGAAATAAGTTATAGGACTTATAGTCTAAAGACCTTGAAATCTCAACCTGCAAAAGAAATTACATAGGAAGTTTGCGCTGTTATTACCATTGGCTTATTACCATTTCAAAGATTTTCAGCAATCTCTCATTCTTGCCAGTTCTTAGACTGCTTGTTTTCCTTCTGTGAGATTTAGAATACAAGCAAATAAGATATTTAGAAAAAGCAAAAATGGAGCCTTTATTTTGTGGAAGACTAGGCCTGATGGGACTAAAAGCTGAAGGCAACATTTTTCTATTGCTGGCCTTATCACTAGCTGAGAACTACAACTGTCAGGAGAAAAAGTCACTTCAGTGCCTGGGAATCCTGGTAACTAATTTAAGAGCTAGTACCAGCAAGTTAATCTATTGCCTTACCCAGCTTTGGGTAACAACGTTTCGTTACGTAGTTAGGTAGCAAGTACCGCTTGTTTCCCCGCGCCGCCGCGCTCCTGTGTGACAGCACTTACCTGTAGTCAGGTGGTGCCCTTGCAGTAGAGGGGAGACAACCTCACACGCTGATGGAAGGACTCTCTGCTGACAAACAGGGTCATTAGCTCTGCCAGGATACTGTTTGTGTGTTATTACTGCTTCTGGTTCTAGAACTGAGGCAGATTATAAAAGTTTCCGTCTCTCTAGTTGGGACACTTCACACCCTGAAGTGTGCACGAGTGCCATAGAGTTATGTTCAGTGTTATGTGATTTATCTGTATAACTGAGATTCTACATTTCTTAGAGATTACTGACTCATAGTCTTTCTTTTTTCTTTTTTTCCCCTCTCTTCAGCTATTGTAGAGCAAGAGATGAAAAAAGACTGGCTGTTTGCACCTCACTACCGGTACTACGTACGGGAAATGAGAATTCACGCCTATAGCCAGCTCCTAGAGTCTTACCGGTCACTGACATTAGGATACATGGCAGAAGCATTTGGAGTCAGTGTAGAATTCATAGATCAGTAAGTTATTTGGCTTTCAAGTTCATAAAGATCTCACTTTACACCTTTTAAATATTTATAATGATCCCATTATGAATAAAAATCTTTGTTCTACTTTGATTCTAAACATGCCAAGTTATGTTTCTGTGGAAGAGCTTGGCTAAATTTAAGTAAGTGAAGCTTATATTTCAGTAAAGAAAATAATTTGATTGCAATCTCTCATGACAACTTTTCCAGTATTTCTTTCACTCTAAATGCTGTATGAGATGTTAGCCTATCATTAATAACTTTGTTCTTTATACTGCTGTATCTGTTGGTCTCCACCACTATGAAACTTAAGATTTTCGAGGATGATTTAGTTCACAACTATGTGAAAACTGAAATGTTCCAGCTTTGGGGATCCACACTTATGTACCCTACAAGTAATCTCCTTATTTAGTTTTATTTGCTTTCTGATATGTGGACAGGATCTGATGATTTTTACTTAAATCAAACATACACTGCAGTCTCAATTTGCAATTCTTTTCTAGTGTAAAACCAAGAGATTTAGATCATGATGAGAACCAACACGAAGTGAGAAGCTGACTTTTGCTCTATGTACATGAAATACTTTGTTTCAGATGCCTTCACAAGAGATGTTGTTCTTTCATAGAGAAGTTTCAGATTTTCTAGCATAGAGAAGTGTTACAGAAATATGAATACTGCTTGAAATATTCAGATATTAATTAATAGGTGTTTCCACAGAAACCAAGTACCATTCAATTCAAAGATATCAGATGTTTTAAAGTCATACTAGTTCTTATGCTTCCCAGTAATTTATTACTAGTTGCAAATTGGCTTACTGTTGATTAAAGGAATATTTTCCTACACCATCAGGAATGTGCTGTAGGCCACCAGCTGATTAAGCAAAATAATAATTTTTAAAAACCAGCATAATTAGAGAGGGCACTAAGAGACTTTTCTAATGAATTGACTGGCATGAAGATATTTACATCCAGATAAATTCCAAATAGGCACACTACATACCTGCTGCCTTTGAATTTGAGAGTAGTTGATGCTAAGCCAAGTGATAACTTTCACAAACTCAAGTGCAACACTTTGACCTGAGAAGGAAGTGCTAATACATTTTGTATTCAGATTGCCGGTGTGATTATTCCTGTGTGGAATGCCTGAGCTTGAACAGGATGAGGATGCATAAGATACCTTCTGAAAATATATAGGCTGTTGCTTCAGAAATACAGTGTGGTGACAGTGGTGGCTTGGAATCGCAGGTTCAGTGCTGTGAGGTCTCCAAGTCTTTGGTGAAACATGATTTAACCAACTTTTTTTTTCTCTCTCTTTACTTAGGGAGCTTTCAAGATTTATTGCAGCTGGGCGACTACACTGCAAAATAGACAAAGTAAATGAGATTGTAGAAACTAACAGGTATGCTATCAATTCCTGTAAATCGCTTCTGACAGCCCAGTTGAAATCTATACATTTTGATGACACTACAGAAATATAAGTGGCTTGGTGTAAAACACATTCTCACTTCTAAACCTTTTTTTTTTTCCCCCCACAACTCCTAGGCCTGATAGCAAGAATTGGCAGTACCAAGAAACCATCAAGAAAGGAGATTTGCTGCTAAACAGAGTTCAAAAACTTTCCAGAGTAATTAATATGTAATTTTTTTAATGCAAGGGAATGCAAAATTTAGATGTTTAAAACATTTTGGAAGTAACCTATAAATATATTGTATAACTTGGTATACTGTAGGTAAAAAAAATTACTAGCAAGAGAGGTAGTGTTTTTACTTTCCACTTCATTATGTAAACAACATTCTGTTTTGCTGTATGGATCCTGGTTCATTTATTAAATGTATGATACAGTTGGTGATCTCTTGTAATACACTTTGTTCCTTTACTTGACTGTATATACAATGTTCAATATTTAATAGCAAAGCAAGGTCAAGATCTCTGAACAGAGAGAACTAATGGCAGTTCTGTGCTTGCTTTTTTAAGACTTCTGTATTTGAATCAAAGGTGAAAAGAATCAGTTGCAAAACAGTAAAGTAGCCAAAATTGTTAGTTGAGATTGTGCACTGTCCAGACAGGATTTGTTATAAGAGTATTACAGCTTAAGGGAGAAGGAAAAAGGATGAAAATCAGTTGGTGGTAAAGCAATAATATAACCACAAAACTGTGAGGACTATAACTTTGGGAACATCTTTAACTGTAGTAGCCTGTCCCTTAAAATGACATTTTTGCCAGCTGTTAAAAAAGCACATTAGCAAAGCATTTCATTTCAAGTTACTTCCTCTGTTTGCAGATGTCAGAATGATGGTAGAACAGTGGAAGACAGTGCTGCAGTTTGACACCACTGATCACATACTGTTGGGGGTTACGATTTCTTTCTTCACAGCTGCTGAGGAGTGTTTCAAGCAGGCTGCTGCCATACTGATGACACATGGTTTCTGGCCATAGCAGAGCCTATGGCAGCAGCTGTTTACCCTGCTTGCTTGGCTTGGGGTTTCTTTTTCCCTCCCAAAGAACTCTGTGACTGAGTTCTGTTAGCTGTTTGATGCCACTGCACTTAGCAACAGAATCCACTTACTGTCTGTATTCGTTGCGACTTTAATGCTTGAACTAACACCAACAGGTAGAGATACCCACAGAAGGATCCTGACATTTGGAAGCTGCTTTGCAGCAGCTGGGACAGTGTGGAATTTCACATGCTCACTCCTCTTGCTGGGAGATCACCCAGGATCTCCTGTCTTTGAGTTGCTGCCACCTGCCTGAGGTTGGACTCCTCAGCCAAAACGTTCAGGGTCCATTTAATATTCTCTGTTGAACGGTTCCGAAACCTAAAATATGACCTAATGATTTTTGGTTTTCTGTTACTACTTACTAAAAAAGCTGTTCTGGTTTGGGGTTGCTTTTTTTTTTTCCCCCCTGACCAAGAATTAGCTATTTAGCTAGAGTGTAAAGATTTAAATTTCACACAGTACTAATGAGAAGAAAATTCTGATCTTCACTTTCTTTAGAACAGTGAGAGTAATGAAAGAGAACTCCAGTCTGTTTACCATGTGGTCAACTGCCGAGTCTACATTTTGTGTGTTCACACATGTATCACTTAGAAAGTTTAATTTAGGCCAACATTCAGATTTTTCAGAGCTGCAACAGTGTCTCTCAGTTTTTCTACATCAGTTCCATATCAGATAAAGTAGAGCCACCTAGGAAGACTTTACTTTTGGCTGCCTTTTGCTAATGTCTTTTCCACCTTCCATACATGCAAATGTTCAGTGTATCAGGTGGTCTGGGCCGTAGGCTTCCCTGAACTGAGGGGTTTCATTTCTGGTGCACAGATGAATTTTCTTTTCCAACATATTTATAATTTAACTGGCTTTAATTAACTATGTTAAAGCTTTGGGAAATAAATCTTAGGATTTCCATCCAGCGTATGCATTACTATATATATATTTTAACTAAGTTGAAGGGAATAGAAAACAAGGCTAACATAGGCTTCCTCCACTCAAGAGAAATCTTGCTGCTTTTTTAGTATGGTTAAGAGCAACAGAAAATAAACCAAAAAAACAAACCACCCCAGAAATGTCTACTTTGTCAGGAAAATAAAAGTATTACTAAAGCTTCTTAGTGTGCTGTAAGATACTTGCAGAGCTTTCACTTTTTATTTTATTCTGACCATCACTATCATCCTGCCAAGCATTTAGAATCTGGTGTTCTCAGGTGGGTGACAAAGCAATGTTCAAACCAGAAGCACACGTATCCTACAGAACAAAGACCCCCTTTAAAGATCCCAACTTGCCTTGTTCATCTTCTGATCTCAGCCTATGTCCTGCGAAGGAGGATCCGGGAGGAACCTGCAGAGCTTCTTGACAAAACTTTTCAGGCCAAGACCTGGCAGGAAAGAGACACAGCAATTTTACCTGAACAATTTTAAGGCTTTGTGCAGCAATTCAGCCTCCAGTGGGATAAAATTCCGGAGAGTCGTAGGGAAAAGAAACGCCTCCCAAAATCCAGAGCCTGCTGCACAAGGATAGCCAGAACAGGTATCTACACTGCTCTCCTGAAAAAAAAAAAAAAAAAGCAAAGCAATCTGGTACAGTCTTTCTCCAAAGAGGGGTCCAGGGTGGTCAGGCCTTGAGCTGATCAAGGGCATAATTTTTTCTATCATTGCTAACTGCCTATTTCAGTTTCCATGTCAAGTCAGAAGCAACAGGATATCTGTCCTTTAATCCCTGAAGTAACTTCAAGTTACCTTGCGCTGTCACGCGATCTCATTCGTTTCACCTTTGGTTTATTTCATTTCCTGATTTCCGTTTATTCCATTGTGATTGTGAGTGGCACTCCAGCCGCAGCCGCTCATGCCTCGGTCTCGACACCTTTCCCTGGATTTATAGTCCACATGCCAAAGCTGTACATTCTCTCTTGTAATTTAAGCCTGTGCAGTGCCTTGAACCAACGCCACTCTCCAGTTTCACTTTGGAAGGCTGACTTCACACGAGCACCAAGGGAACTAGAATCGGACACAGATTTCAAGATGCAGCCACACCAGGGAGACGCTTTCCACCTTGCTCTGCAATACCCTCCCTGCCATGAAGCTGTGGGAATGCAGGAGGGAAGGACAGGAGATGAGGTGGTGTAGGGTTTGTCAGTAAAACTCTGCTACAAAATGGTTGAAGTCTAGTTTGTGTGCAGACATTCTTTGTCTCACCTGTCTCTGCTGGCCTGCCAAAGGCTCCCTTCTCTCTCTCTCACTGAACAGAGTTTCAGGTTGACCCTTGCAGACGAGACAAGGCACTTGCTTTTGAAAAAACTGACCTGTTGTGGATGGGAAGGGACACAGGTGAAGGGAGCTCAACTGCAAAATGGAGGACAAACAAAAAACTTCCAGCACTGTCTCGGAGAGCAGCAACGCCCTGTCCCTGCTGACGCTGAAGAAAGTTTTTGTACCAATTTGGCTGCAGATGTCAACTCCAGTCATTCCCCAGGGGCTCGGACAAAGACTGCACTTCTCAGGCCATTTTTCATCCTTTGCAATAAAGTTTGACTCCAGGTTAATTTGAAAAACTTCACTGAGATGCCCCTGAAGTTTGCTGAGCCAGAAAAAAAAACAAACCCCAAACAAACATACGTCGCTTTTCCACGCCAAAATCCCATGCTGCTCATTAGGAACAAATCCAGCAGCTCATACAGTTCTGAGCCAAAGCACTGAGAAAAGCATTCAGTCCACTTAAGAGTCCCAGGGTGGATCCTACAAGCCACGTGTGTTTGATTAGTTGTGATAATAATGAACCAACAGGAATTTGCATTTAAATCAAGCCAATGGCAAGCTCTTGTATCGGTTGTTTCGGTAGTTGGCGTTAAGTGGTGGCATCCAGGGACCACTTCAGCCTACAAAGGCAATGGGTGCCAGGCGAGGGCACCGGGCCAGCTCTGCACCTCTGCCTCCAGAGCTGCACGTGCTGCGGGTGCAGGACCAGGATTTAGGAGTTTTTTCTGCCAAAGGCAGGTTGCAGTCTTTGAGCCCCCTGTCTCCACCAGAACACCGACACCTTTGGGTTTGAAGGACACACCACCAGCTTCCATTGTAACTGCAGTGGTCTCTGACAACACACACGTGTGCGCAAAACCGTACACGCAGAGAACCTCTGACACTGGGATTTGCATTGTGTGCCTTACCAGGCTCAAACTCCTGCATCACCAAGTAGCTCTTCCTGGATAGAAAGTGGAGTATTTTCCTATGAGACAACCAGTGACGAGAGAAACTGCTTTCTAGGCACTTCAGGGAAGTCTGTGTTTGCTGGGTGCTACTCCAGCCCCTGGTCAGAGGCTTTTTCTATGCCAAACCCCTTTACTGGGAGCAGCTCTGCTCTCTGCCCCCAGGTCAGGGCTCCCCAGCGCTGCGCCAGTGCCCAATGCAGCAAAGGAAGGGGAGAGGGAGGACACTCCAAACCTGCAGAGCTCTGAGATACCTCAAAGAGCTCATGGTTATAGGGGCATGTAGCAATAGGATGAGGGGTAATGGTTTTAAACTAGAAAAGGGTGGATTTAAGTTGGACATTAGGAAAAAGTTCTTCAATATGAGGGTGGTGGATCATTGGAACAGGTTGCCCAGACAGGTAGTGGAAGACCCAAACCTGGAGATATTGAAGGTCAGGCTGGACAGGGCTCTGAGCTGCCTGATCTAGTGAAGATGTCCCTGCTCACTGCAGGGGGGTTGGACTAGATGGCCTTGAAATGGCCCTTCCAACCCAAACCATTCTATATTCTATGATAAATGCACCTTTTCCCTCTTTTTTCGCCTTACCAGTTTTAGAGGACATGAAATGCAGAGTTAATCCTTCAGTTCTAAGCAGACACAGACAGCTCAGAGTCACGAACTTGCCCGAACGCGATGAAAAGCGGAGAGCTCTGCTCTGCTCCGCGAGCTCCCGTCTCCCGCGCGCTCCGTGCTGCAGTCACTTGTACAGCCCAGCACGACCAACTTCAGTGCCAACAGGGTGGAACAGAAATTAGAAATTCCTACTAGAAAAGAAAAATATTTGCAGGCAGGTGAGACAAAAAAGGAAATAAAAATCTTCAGTCAACACAAAAGGTAAGTGTATACATATTACCAGTACTCATTAGAAAAAGGCAAAGCAGAGCCTGCTTGCTGCCTGACCCCGTTACAGCTTGGAGCATTTATTCCAAATACTAAGGAAAACTTTGTCCTTGTTGTTAGAAGAGGAAAGTGAAAGAAAAAGAAAGAATATAAAGGAAGCATTGCTATGGATGGAACTAGGAATTCCCATCACACTAACAGGAGTTTTACTAATTTCACAAACCGCTCCTCAGAAGTTACCCACCAAAAGTGAGTCCCAAGTCCTATGCAGAGAAGAGCCTGCAAGAGTATTTAACCTGCTGAATTCAAACACTGGATCTTTAAACTGTGAAAAAAAATATGGAAGATGCATTTTTGGAAGGGAAAAAAGAACAAAAAAAAAAAAAGGAAACATGATCATTCGACATACCACATTTGGGGCTGTAAAAGCTGCTCTCATTATTTCAGTTAGAAAACAACAAAGCACGAACCTTAAGTAACAAAATACCCTTTGCACGGGACAAATACTGCAGAGCCCACAGAGGCAGCTCCCAAAAACAGGCACCAAAACCGTGTAGTACGTAAAGATCTGATCCTACTGTAGCTGCTCTCATGATGCTGAGGTGCAGTGACAGAATTTGACCACATCCAATCCTCTGAAATTAGTTCACATAGGCACCGATACAGATAACGTTTTCCTTTAATGGTGAATGATTTTATAATGAAGCAGAAACATATAATGTATTCCATGCAACCAACCTCATTTATTGAAAAGTCCTAATTTTATTGCCTTGTTTAGTAACATGTTTGTTCAACAAACTAATCTTTTTCATGAAGCAAAGCACAACTTTTTCTTATAAATAGTATAAATTATTTTATTTACAGAAACTTGTTACAAAACAAATAGACTATATATTTATTTTTTCTTTTAAATATCCAAAGTAATTTTTCTATCCCATGACATTTGTTCATGTACTATACAGCAGCCAACACAGAGTTCAGCTGATCAGATGCTCTTGATTATGTATACAAATTATCAAACTATTCACACATTTTACACAGGAGATTGCTTTTAGAACCAGGCTCAACACCGAGCAAGATGCTTTCAAGGCCTACATTCACATTGACATTATGTAGTGCTCATTTTAAAATTATCTTTAAAACGTAAAATATCTTGCACAAAAGGTAAAAATGATTATTTTCTGCTGAACAGTGAAACACTTAAGAATCTTTCTAAGCCCAATTCCCTCCTCCAGGACAGAATGAGTGAAAGACGAGAGAGAGATTCCTTGGCAAGAGAACTCTTACAGGAAGACAACTGCCTTAGAAATGTCATGTGGAAATCACATCTTTATTTTTTAATGGTTTTAAGAGGTACTTACTTGGGGTGGGTTTTTTTGTTTGTTTTGTTTTCCTGCAATACCAACTATTTTGAACATTTTCTAAATTATTTCATTTATGAATTAACATCCCCCCCTCATCTTCCTAAAATGAGACAGTTAAATAAACTGCTGGTTAAAACCATATTTTAAATCCTTGGCATTACATTAAATATGAGTTATCAATGGGATTGTTCCAACACAAGGTATTCTAATTAAAAGATTTTACAAAAGTTACCAGCATCATTCGCTTTCTTTTGTCAACTCATCTCATTAATTTCAGAAAATATATATATATATGTATGTGTATATATATATAAATGCATACATATGTATATATACACACACACATATATCATATATAGGTGGAAAAAGCAAGCTCCAAAATTTCAACTGAACATTCAAGTCTTTTAAGGAGAAGCTGTCTAAACAGTCCAAGCTTAAAACTAGTGATATCAGGCACTTTCAGTTTTTCCGTTAGTTTTAAACCACATGAGACCCACACCAATGCGCACGCACACACACGCACACCAACACTAAAAAAAGAGAAGCAGTGTGTCACTTAACTAAACGTGGTCTTCTGGGAATCAGGCAACTGAGCAACAACGCCACCTCGAGCATCTCGCCTCCCATCCTGCGCTCGGGTGCCCGCGGTGGGACCCGACCGCAGGAGCCGGGCGATAGTTTGTGTCTCTCCACTCCCACGAGGTGACAAGGGACACAGCTTTCACAGCACAGGGGCATCCCTTCAGTTGCAGTAGGCATGGTAACTATTGGCTTGGCAGTGAACCACTTCAAATTATAAAAAGGTATTTGCGCTTTTTTTCTTCCTTTTTTTCTTTTTTTTTTTAATTAATTAATAAATAAATACTAGATGATCTCAATTGTACCAAAACTGGATATAAGAAAAAAAGACCTGTGCAAAAATACATATTTAAATATGTACAATCAATTAACAAAATATGTCTTCTGAAATAGGGATACTTCAATATTTATAATAGAACAAGAAATTCCAAAATAAAGATACAAAAGTATGTTTGTTTTTTTTTTTTCTTTTCTTGTATAATTCTTTGTTCATCATTGCAGCAATTTTTTAGGTTAAGAAAACTGCAGGAGTCGTAACGAGAAGTTGGAAAGACTATAAAAACTGTATCTCTTAAATTAATACCAAAATCTGTCTAGAAACAACCCAGCCACTGCAAATTCAATTTTGCAAGGAAAATTAATTTTAAGCTTCCTTAATTATTTACAGTAAGAACTATGTGACAATAAAAGCTTCAGGAACAATGCTCTGCTTATAACCAAGATCTAGAACATAATATTGAAGCAGGCCTATGCTCAAGGGCAGATAATCTACGATGTTCTAACTCCTGACTCCCAATGGCTTCAAACCACAGAGGTGAGTGCAGACACTGGCTCTGTACGAGCAGCGATTAGAAATTCACTTTTTAGCACGTCTGCATGCTACCAAAGGAGCACAAATTTGCCATTTCTGCTTTCAGATCCAGAGAATCTTAAAAAAAACAGAGGAGAGTTCGATCACAAACGCGCTAGCGTTCAATCTTGCCAAATAATTTGTTTCCTTTACCTTTGTGTCTAATCAGAGTAAAATTGCACTTGTGACTGACGCTATCCTGAAGTGGAAGCTCTGCCCCAGGGACTTCATCAGAGCGTGGATTTCACTCCAAACGCACGGGATTTAATACGCTTTGATTTCGCGTTGTGGCACATCGCTTTGGTTCCCTTTACGTTAAACCAATCGCAGTTCTAACAATCCTTTCAACAGGGCATCTTAATAAATACGAATCCTTTTGTTCCTGAAAAGTTTGTCTATTTTTTTTGTTTCTTTTCTTTTTTTAAGTTTGCATAAGAAGTGTCTCTAGTACGTTGCTTTCTCGATGTGATCCGTTGTATCGATTCAAAGCTAAAGTGTCTGCATAGAGGCTTCTTGTTGTTTTGCTGTATAACAATGATTTCGTAGCAAGTTCAGGTTAAACTGAAACCATCAGTAAGTAAACAACTAAGCAACTGCTACTCAGAGTGGCTTTGGATTCCCTGATGTACTACTTGCCACCAGAACTGGGGAGAAGGCTGGGCTATGCGAACAGTTGGGACAGGCTCAGATTGTCTCTTCTCAGCAATAGCTGGTGCCCCTTTAAGGCAGAAAAAAAAATATATATATAACTTCTTGGTTTGGAATTGGTTTTTCTTTGTTTTGCTCCTTACTAAAAGTTTAGTCAGTTTTGAGACTTTACCTGATGTTTAAAAACTTAACAAAAGCATCCAGACGGATCAACTCATTATACAATAAGCCCTTCAGCGGAATTCACTTTTGAGGTGTTTTGAAGCGAGACAGAATAGTTCATAAAAATTTACTGGACTATATAAAACTGTGTAAAACCCCTTTTATTCCTCAAGCCTGGGTAGGCATGGGATGACTGTGATGCACACATCTGCGCTTTATGGTGAACTCTGCTGTCAAATTGGTGTTAATTCCAGAATTTTGAAATAAATGTTACGGAGTGGTTGAAAGCGTAACAGGTTAAGGATACAGTTACACAAACAAGGCATGAAGTAACTGACTTCTATGGTTTCTCTAAAAAATATTTAAATACTTAGTTTTAAAAGGGCTATTTTTACAGGCTGGAAGGTAAATCCAGCCTAATTTAACCAATACAGTTGTTATTTTTATATTTCTTTTTAATAACAAAGGCCTATGGTATACAGTATAGGTCAATAAATAGGTTCTTTGGGCACATAGTTTTAGAGTTTATTTGCCTTTGTCTGATGTTTTTGGATTTTTTTAAAAACCAAAATTAACTTATTTTCTTCTGCAATCAAATCTTACTCAAAAGAATAGAAAATAGGTTTCGTATCACAGAAGTCTGACACTTTTATACTTGTTTTCTGAGCGATGTCCTCAAACAAGTTTTTCTGGTTTCGTGTTGGGTTTGTTTTGTTTTGTTTTTTTTTTTTTAAACTCCTGATAGCTTCTTATCCCAAATTACTTGCAAAAGGCTGGGCAAAACACAGACTATTTTTTTGAATTGTGCTATTTTTATATTCCATTAAAGGAACATTGCTATAAAAAACACTAAAGCCATATTCCCTTCTTGAGGGCTTCTTTCCATTGTGCCTCACACATTTTTCCCCCTTGTCACGGGGTCCTCTCCATTGAGGGTGTCTGTCTGGTTAGCTATCACCTACAAAAGACACCATATCAGTATAAAAATAAGTCCACAGTAACGTTTATTTCCCCCCAGAAAACATTCCTTTGCCCAGCTAATCTATGTCAAATAGTGGCAAGATGATGTACTCCTGTAAGTAAAATCTCACAGGTTTGTAGCAAACAGTCCAGACCACCGTTAACACTGATAAGAGCAATTATGTGGCTGAACTTCATCCAGTGTCCATTTCTAGTATAGTCGCTGCTACAGACATGGCTTCAGGGAAATTCCTTGTTTAAGTGACAGTCCAGTAGATTTCCACACCTGAGGACCATGGGAAGTTGGGAAAAATCAAGGCATCTTGGAGTCCAGAAATCCAGATGGAGGTTTTGCTTGTAGTGAAAATTGTCCAGTTCGTTTCTCACCGCGGTGCATTCAGCTATCAGGGACGTGCCTTTGACTTTTGAGCAAGCAAAAGGAAGAGAAGGATGAATGAGCCAGGGCGTTACAGCAGATGCCCTTAAAAGACATTTCCTGGTTAACAAGAGCATGTTTTGGAGAGAATCAGCAGGCACAACACAACACCACTAACACGCGGTCGGCTCGTTCAAGACTTGACATTCCTCAAGCTAGAGCTCTTTGAAGCTATAATGGTTTCAGACATGACTTCTTTCATTAATTCACACAAATTATATTACTCCTTCATTTATATTACACAGTTGAAATAGTATTAGATAAGTCCAAAAATAAATTTAGCCACCTGAATGCTTTTCTTCTTCAGTAAACACAACATAATGGTGAAAACCTTCCTCTATGGCTGAAACTGAAAATTCAGAAACCATTCTGAAAAAGCTCTTACTGACCTCCTGGCTCTCCAGGTACACAAACTTCAGGTTATTAGCACCAGAGGAAACAAAAAGTTTCTTGGGTTTTCAATCTTGAAAAACCTAGTTTTAAAGCTGTTCTCTGAAATTCCATCTTCTACACTCTCCTTGAGCTGTATCAAATGGTTTTTACCCCTCCAAGCCAATTTGAATAGTTTTATTAAGAAGTCTGAGCTACCAGTTTCTAAATTACCTCTCATCCTAATTAATCAAGATCTTTATCTCCCAATAAAGTACTTTTCCAGTGCAATTTGTTTAAAAAAACCCAAAACTCCAAACTAATTTTTAAAATGGGATCTTATATATTCATGAGATCTGCTTCCTTTATAGTAAATATGTTTGCTTTACCGACTAAAAGGGTTTCTATCTTATTTATAACATTTAATCTCGTTATTACTAAGAAGTTAGTCAATGACACCTTGGGATAATAGGCTTATTTTATCACAGTATCTCAGTTCTGTTATCAGCATCATTATGTTCCACTTTGTAGAATGTTTATTACTGACACAGAAACGGGAAGTCAGGCTGAGACATGCAGCTCACTTCCACAGCTGGCTGGCAAGATTTACTTTTAACTTTTTTTAATTTTTTTTTAAATGTGAGGACTGAATTCCATCTGAGAGCAATTCACAGGCAACTTCTATGGAACTTGGAACGTCATGTTTAAGGTTATTTAAAAAAAAAGCAGCTACAAATTATCAGACTGTTTATACACATCTTGTGTAAATATGCTATAGAAACACTCAAAACGAGTTGTGGACAAATAAGAGAACTATCTTTTGCTTGAGTAGGATCTGGAATTGGCCAGGTAATAATTAAGAGGACACATGCAATATAAGGATGTGAAGAGACATGCTCATATTGGCTTAGTTTGAGACAAAATGTCATACCTGATGAAGAAGAGAATTGTTGATCAGTCCTTGTGTCCCTGGGATTGCACCAGTGTGTTTTGCATGAACATTGTTCACCGATGTCAATTTGGCAACCTTGTTTGATTTGCTGCTGCTGCTGCTGTTTATGCTGCTTGAACCAGGTGAGCACTTTCTCTTCTTTCCTATTAGTTTGTCAAGGGAAGTATGTGAATGTGAAAAACTGCTGTGTGAATTGACAGTCAGTTCGCTGGACTGATGAACAAACGGCCCTAAGGAGAGCGTGGAGTCGCTGCTGTTCATCATCACACTCATTCTCTTTATCGATTCTGCAGGGCTTCCAGTTGGAGGACCCCTCCCTGATTGGTCATGTTTGAGGCTAACAGAGTTAGCTTTGCTAGTCATACAGTTGAGGCCAACGCTGTGGGACGAAGCTGTCACCGCTGGATGATAGGAGGTCCCAGAGTTTCCAGAGTTAACCACACAGTTTTTTCTAAAGGACTCTGTGGAATGAGAAGGTGCTAGCAGTGCGGAACTGTTTTTACGCTTCTTTCCTGAGCCGCCGCTGCTACTGACGCTGCCGGTACTGTTACAGGTGCCACTGCCAGCAGGAGATTCCTTAGGTTTAAAAGATTTGCTGGATTTCATTTTCTGAGGTTTGCTGGGCATAGGTGAAGGTACAGAGGAAAGCACTGTAGGTGTTGAAGGGGATGAAGACACTTGTCTCGATTGCATACTGCAGACAGGATCCACTGCACCCAAAGTGGCAGGATTGGCATTTAGTGTCGTTCCATGGGATGGTACCGATTTGTTATTCAGAGACACACAGGAAGGAGATACCAGTGCTGGCGATGACATAACCGTGGTGGGCAAGAGGAAACCTGCTGCACTGACACCATACTGTGAAGCAGGCATTGAGTTTGTCCGATGTGGTGCACGAACTGATGCTGTGTTACTAGATGCTGGAGGAATTTTCCTGCAGGTGAACAGAAAAACAAGCAAAAACCTACATATCTACCATTCTTCGGAATAACACCCAGCCCAATAATGCTACATTGTATCTTGAGGCTGATTAATGACACTAAAATATTTTATCAAATTAATAGTTAATAGTTGCAAAAAATGTAAAGCATAGACTATCAACCTTTGATCCAATTAATCTGAACATAAGCTACTGTTCTTTAACTAGGATCACAGGCTTCATGTATTTCCACAAATACCAAGGAGAATATGAACTCTTTGGCTTTTACTCACTTCCACATCTGTGAATTAAGATGCTTCTCCAACATGAAGTCGAGTGCACATCGAATATGGTTCCATCGCTTGTCAAACACGTAATAACCTCTTCCAATTTGCCGACTACCAAATGTGCAAAACTGAAAAGACAGACTTTTATTGGTGTTTTCTACTTTCAGTAACAAGTCTCTGAATAAGAATGCACTTGTTTATAAATAAATATGCTTTTAGATGTCTAAATAAAGGATAAAAAAAATAGAATTTTTATTTCTATGGTGTAACAACTATTTTAGATTTTTGGCCTTGGTATATTGGGATCATTTTCTTCCCATCTGATACTCCCATACTTATGGCCAAAAGCAGCGGTCAAATTTGAGTCCCTCTGATTGAACAGGGAAGGGCAGTAGTGTGTGTTGGTGTGGGGGCATATAAAAATTATATATATATAATATATATATATTTAACACCTATTTCTGAGGAGCTATCTGTTCATAGTCTGTTTCTTTAAAAAGGAGAGGATTTGATAACCAGTCTAAGCAATAAAGCTCGTGCATTTAGTTTAACTTTTGTCAAGATTTAAATATTAAAACAACACCTTACTGCTACCTTTACTATGATGATTGCCCCCTTGAGTAAAAAATGTGCCTGTGTGTTGGGGAAAGTTCAACAACAAAATCTCACCAAAAAGGCACTGTTTACATGTTCTTATTCCAAAGCCACAGCCCTTTAGAGCAGTTACCAATTTCATCTTCAGTATTTTGGCATTTTGATTTCTTCTGGATTAGGGAAATGAGGTCCAAACATATTTCTTTAGCATGCTTACTTTGCAACTACAGTTAAACCTTCACTGCCTACTGGGCAACAAAATAATTTTCTTAAAATGTAGAAAAAAAAAATAATCACATACTCAACAGAAAACCACCCTTAAAACCCCCAAGTAATTTGTTTACAAGTTCAGAGCCAGCGAGAGACCAAGGTTAACTTTTACTTAACACGTACAGCGGCTGGTTGAGGATGATGACCTGAATAATGACAATCCAGTTTTTCAACAGGCTCTTCTTTTTCATCACATTCTCCCTCATCACTGGATAACCGAGATGCTGGCTCAGCTGCAGGCAAGGGAGGGTGCGGGGACTCGTGGACAGAAGGAGACTCGCTAGGGGCACTTCCACTGTGCTGGGCTGGACAGCCTGGAGGCCTGGTCAGGGCAAGCAGGAAAGGTGTTATTGAACCAAAACTAGTTAAAAATTCCAAGCTGAAGTGCTTATTATTACTGACAGAAGGAAATCTATATTAACATACTTCTGATCTTTTCCACAGTCTCATAACACACCTACCAAGAGGAAGTACAGGAGGTAAGGCACCCCTGGAAAAGCAGCATTGCCTAATCATTGCTGAACCGCTTGCGTTGACGCAAGTCAGCTTTTACTATTTCAAACACCAAACCCTCCTTGCTACGAGTTACAGCTCAGCATGTAATTGCTAATTGCAGACAGTCACGAGGCCTAGAGCAAAAATACTGCCCCATCCAACAGATCCATATCACTCTTTCAAAATCCACCTGATGAAGCTACCGATATTCATTTCGTACCACTGGATCTGCAGATTTTCCTTACCTTGGAAGACTGGGTGGGTGAGGTTTGGGTTTATTAGGTAATAAAGGCTTTGAATCTGTAAGAGTAACTCCATGAGAATTTTGGTGCAGCTCCTGGGAAGTTTTAGTAGGTGAGGGATGTGGTTCCCTGAGAGGGGGCATCTGCTGATGATGATCCGAATGTCGAAGAAGTTCCTTTTCCCTGGTTTTGCTTTTGTGCTCGGCTAATAACACATCAAATCGTTTTCTTCGACCCTGTACAGCCCTCCGCTGGGTTAAGGAATGTGTCTGCAAAACCACAAATAAATCATTAATCAGGCTATTAGATTTGTGGAAATTAAACAAGCAAAACACGTGTCTAGAGCTCTAGAACAGAGAAAATCATCACATTCATGGTTTAATAAACAAATGGAAGAGCGACTTAGAAAACAAACTTAAAAACGGCTTTGTAGATTATTATATCCCTGTCTGATACAAAATAACAAAAAGCAGCAATGGAGTAAAAGGCTTCTTTCAACTTAAAAATAAAAAAATAAACTATCAAAGTTGTTGTAAGGTTAAAACTAGAATTGAAAATCTTTTTTACATCAGTATTTTAATTGCCAACCAGTGCACAACCAAATATACAAAGTATTTACTTTTACTCACAAAAATATTTAACACAATAATATTTAAAATCAGACTTTTAATGGGAGACATGAAAAATATTTATAAAAATACTTTGCTGCCTTCTATATACTACTGTATTCCTTGAAAACTAATGTAATCAAATAGATGGAAGTTATTCCATTCACACACAATACGTTTTCTTTAATACAGCATAAAAGATTTGATTGGGTTCATTTTAACAGTTAAAAATTATTAACACATAATTCAGACATAAACAGCAATTGCAAAAAATATTTTATGAGTAGGTACAGTACAAGGAATTGCTGAGAAACTTCTTAACTTTCTTTCTCCACTACACTTCCGATTTGCCTCGTTCTCTTGTAAAATCTTGAGGCTTTTCCCTCCTCTATTAGCAACACAATTGCCTCCCCCCTGTAATTCCAAAAGGGCAATGTGTTCAAGTTCAGTTCCTCTGGGTCATTAGTACCAGCTTCATGTACCTTTGTTCTGTAGGTGGTTTATTTACCAGATGCTTCCCCTACTGACAGTTTAGCTGCTTTGCAGGAAAGTAGCTAAATATTACACAGCTGCAGGGGACCTGGATTTTTGGTGCCTCAGGACCAAGCGATACCCCTCTGACTCCCAAGATTTTTGAGCCAGTGGACACATTTCATCTGATCAAAAGTTTTTACAAATTGTTTAATTTAGAGTTTGACTTCTAGGCACACTCTGTGGCTTTTTCAGACTTGTTTCTGAGTTGGATGTACATCAAGCAGCATTAGCATTTACACAGACACCTCCTACCTATCTGCTGCAGACTCTGCCAAGGGGAAAAGAGGGGGTGCGAGAGGGGAGGAGCTTGATTTATTTAAATCCTACATTAACAAATAATACTTTTCATGCTTATGAGAAAATTTAAAACTTGTTATCTATGACCCAAAGGTTATCTCCAAAAAGAACATCATGTTGGCCCCCTACTACCTACATGTGGAGTAACATAATCTGTCTCACGTCAACATCCGTGTTTAAAGGGCTTATACAAAAATACAAATCTCCAGGTTACTTTATGTTTTTGAATAAATAATTAACTGAACTTTAAAAACAATTCCTTCTTGATTCAGGGCAACATGTTTTGAGAGGTATCATTTACAGTGGAAGTTACTGACAGAAAAAATGCATAGCTTTCTGTCATATTCCTCAGGAAATGGAATCAAAACTTTACACAATCTTATTAGAGATATCCTACCTTGCATGTCAAAGACCTAGTACAAGGTTTCCTGGTTTCCACATCAATGACACCACAGTATATATCAGGATCAAATTCTCTCTCTGTCAAAGGTACACAGCATTGAAAAGTTATCAAAAGACATTCTGAAATACTAACATTTATTTTCATTATAAAAAATAATCATATTGGAAACACTTTCAAATGAACAAATAAAAATGCACCGTAGAACTGACTGTACAAATAAAATTTTCTATACTCTCTGCAAGTTTATGGTGTGTCAAAATACAGAGCTCTAGTCTACAAACAGAATGCAGAAATTTACAGCTGTAAGGGAGCCCAAAGGAGGAGCAGGTCCTGCATGTCAGGATTAGAGGTCACCCTCAGCAGGAACTGTGGCAAACAAACGGTGGGTTTTTTGTTGTTGGGTTTGGTATTAAGAACTTTTCTACCATTCTACTAACACTCACAGTTATTCTGTTTAAAAAGTGTAAAGAGCAGAGCTGGTTTACATTTTTGAGTTTATGAGGTGCTAGACTATTATGTTTTCTATGTACATTTGGACCTTGCATACAGAAAGAAGGAAAAGAAAATCTTTAAAGATAGTGGAAGAGAGTAATTTTAATACTGTAACAACTGAGAGGCCTTTGGGGTCTGTGCAGTTTCTGAAAGCAATAGCCACATCTTACTTAAGCTGTTTGCAACTGTTAAGGGGGGATGTCAAATTACAGATTTACATCCTAATATATAAAACGAACCCAGTTACAAGTGACAGTGTTATAAAAGTGTTAATTTACTTCTGAAACTTATTTCTATATATTCTATATATGTATTTCTATATATACAGTACTAAGAGGAATATAGCAAGCAATAACTAAAAACAATTACCTGACAATCTTTTATGTAAAAATTTCCTATTATTTGTATTTTCTTCAGGTTTCTTTTCCATAAATGGAGGCACAGAGAGAAGACCTTTACCATTCAGTATCTGTCCAGGGGAAGGCAAGGGTGGCTTTGGTATTGAGGGACAATTAAGGCCAGTCTTTATTGAGGAACTCACAGTAGTAGAACAAGTTGGACCAACAGCAGCTTTCAGTTGGGCACCATCTATCTTTGGATGAATTTTTTCCACTTTGACAGATGGAGTCATACTGTTATTTATGAAAAACAAAGGGAGGAGAAATTGAAAATCATAGCAATAAATTATAAAAAGTACTTAGAATATGTTATTACTCAACAATACTCTGATCTATTCACAATGCAAATCTAGACCTTTCTCCTTTATTCCATGTTCTTATTCTTATCTTTTTTATTTTCACACTTTTTTATGATGTCTATCCATAATCTCTTCTGTCCTCTTTTCCCCATTTCCTTGTAAGTATTTTAGAGTGATCAGGGACTTTAGAATTATTTGGATTCAGAGACAGAGTGCATCACCAAAGCAACTGGAATGGGCCTGTCATACCCAGAAAGAAATGCCCCATTCTGTGACACTAAATTATATTATCAGTTCTGCAATCTCACGTGTGCAGGTCAAAAATCACCTGAATCAGAGCTAAAACTCCTTTATGATCAAAGTAAGCAGCTTACAGCAAAGAATTAAGAGCCTCTAGTAAAATGACCTTTATTTGTAGTGATTTAAGATGCAGCTTTACAAGAGTTCTTGTCCAATTGTCCTGAGTTTTATTTATAATCTTAGACTGGGCTGCTGAAAAAGAGCTGGAGGAGTTCACAGTGATTATCTCTTAAACCAAAAACCCTCTGAAACAAAAGGAAATTCTAGTGCTACAGCAGTGTCTATGCAAGCAATAACATTTAATTCTTTGTCAAAATGTATACTCACATTTTATCATGGGGAGCTTTGCCATGCTGTACCGGATGCATTAACCTGTTGTTTCCGCTGATCTGCAGCTTGTCTTTGGGTGATTTCAACAACTTGGAATTTGATGATGATGCACTAGTACCTCCACTGGATGAACGATTGCTCCCACTTCCACTGCTACCTTTGTTTTTTGAAGGGAAAGATGAAATGAGGGAAAATACTGAAGAGGAGGGAGGAGTCAAAGGCGGCTTGCTGGAGGAGCTGTGTCTTCTTTCTGAAAAAGAGGAGAAAAAAAAAGGTTTTTTACGCTCCCATACAGAAATAATTCTTAAATACTTCATGTTGTCATTTACTCCATTAACATTTTTCTTTTATGGGCTTGGGAGATCCCCTGTCACACACAGCATGGAGGATCCAAGCCTCACTGCAGTCCATGAGGTTCCATTCACTGCTGGTCCCCAGTCGGTCATGGGCTCTTTTAACCTGGGAGCTTCATTCCTCAGCCAGTAGAGCTCAGCTTCTAACAACACTCCCCACTCCCTCTCCATCTTTAAGAACAAGAGTGAGAATCAAACCCAGACCTCAGACACACAAAGCAAAGATACCTCTATCCTCAGATCAAGCAGATTCCCTCACAGGATAAAAATGATCTGTAATTATGTCTCCTAATGGTCAAAATTACACTGGAGTCAACATTTTAACTTTCACTCATGAGAACCTTTTGGTACAGTCTACCAGACCTTCTGTGTGGAACCCCCCTGAAAACAGCAGCTCAAGTAGTGACCTGCATTGGTTTTGGCGGTGGTTTTGTTTTGTTTTCCTCCTATTAATTCTACTTTTTTTTTTTTTTTTTGTGATAGTATGACCAGTTTAGGGAGGATTTCTATTTAGGAACATCAAGAGGAGCAATAGATAGTCTTCTTAAAAAAAAAATAAAAATCTGAACAATTAACTAAGAGTGGTCAGGTTCCATCAATGAATATGTTGGATAATAAACTAACATTTAACCATTGACATTAATATATTGCTAGAACCATTTCAGTTAAAATACTGTGTATTATAAAGGTAGTTCTTTGGAACACTGACTTTTCAGTCACAAAACATCTGACAGCTTCAGGGAGTACCCAGCTATGTCTACACATGGACATGTTAATGGACCATTTGCTCAACTGATACTTGGACACCTGTGATTCCTGGAGGATCTGTGTAATCAACACCTGCTTAACAGACACCTCTGGCAGTCAAGTATATGCAAGCAACAGATCTAAGAGAACCAAGAATTAGCAGGTCCACCAGGGGAGTGGAAAGGCACCTTTCTCCTCGACAGCAGCAACATCTCTTTCTCAGACAAGTATTGTTAAAGGTGCCCAAATCCAGCACTAAGCAATCCCAGGATCAGCTTACAGATTTTGACTTAAGTTTACTTAAACTATGAAAGAAACAGGCTCCCCGTGAAGTTACAATAACTACAACCAAGAATGATAGTCAAGTCCAGTGCAACCTGTATGGAAGTCTGTAATGCTTTGGAAAATGTAAATGACTATATCAGTGTTCTGATTATATGACCTATCACCCTCACACTCCCCAATACAGCAACCATATGCCACTCAGATGATGACCAGCCAGGACTCCATTCATAGCTGGAAGCCATCAAAGAAGATAGCACCAACCCTGCACCGATGTTGGCAGACACATCATCTGCTGCACACAAGCAAGACTGTAACAGAGCACAACAGCCATAACCTGGGGAGAAAAGTCAAGTGGTTCCAGACCTGAGGAGCTGCTTGCTCACAGGGGATGTGGAAGCAGCAATTTAATTATGTTCACTAGCTCAGGGAAAAAAAAAAAGAAGAAACATCAGAGAGCTTAGGCTATGAAACTCCAGTCAAGAAGTTATCTTTGAGACTGAACCAAGGGATGTGTGCTTCTCTGTAACTGCAAAATGGATGCAAGCCTTCAGCAAGAGTCATTGCTTCTTAATTAGTATTTACTAGAAAGCTCCAAGAGGTCAGGTGAAATGCCCAACAGAAACAGGTAACAAATGCAGTAATTTACCACTCATCTCAAGAAACTACTGCTTTAAAATTACAGTATTTAGAACGACCAGTTATCTGTGATGTTCAAAATCATCTAGTTAGTTTTCTAGAACCAGATGCCAATGAAGAGTCTGCGGAGTGGAGCACGTTGGCATATTGATGTTCTGGTACATGGCTGTGCTTCTAATATGACATACTGCTTCTTGCCAAATGTCTTTTTATAGCAATGGCAAGAATCCCTGAGCAGCAGCTCTGATAAGTTACTATTTGAGGGCCATTAGTTCAGTGATGCTACACCCTGTGAGATTACTCTGTGAGATAATGAGAAAAATTGCTCAATGCTCTTCCACCTTCTGTATATTTAGAAAATTCAAAGTCCAAGTTCTTATCACAGTTACAAATAATCTCTAATAAACCAGCAGATGACTAATGCAATCTTTGGGAGTTTGTTTTGATTTTTTTTTTTTTTTTTGAAGGAAGAGAGGGTGTTACTTCCTTGGAGAAAACTTGGCAGATGAGAAGAGAAAGGAACTAGAATAAGACTGAGTAACTCTTTGCATCCCATCATTAGGAATAAACTAGACAGAATATTAATCTGAGCTATTAATCCAAATAATATGAACACTTCTTTTCTGGCAATTACAACTAGTACTGTTCTGGTACTAAACTGAGATGTTAGTGACTACTATATCTATGATGTCTCAATACAAGTGAATTAATATAAAAAGAAAGTGGTTTAAACTGCTGATAATAATAAAAAAAATTAAACTAAGAGAACTACGGCTAATGGCTGATCACACACCAAGTTCACTGTCTACTTGTCAGAGAGAATTTCCATTCTACAGACAGATGTGTGATTTGGAACAAAAACCAAAATCAACAAAAAAACCCCAAAAACCAAACAACAAAACCCAACCAAACAAAAACCAACAAATCAACCAACCAAACAAGAAAAAGACAAATGATCTTTTTCTAGAATTTTGGGACAATTTCTGAAAGAGATATTATAACATTCTAAGTCCGTGAAAGCTTCACTCACTCTTGTGAGTCATGACTTGCGTAATTTAACAAAACGAGAAAAGACTTTTCAGCTCATTTTTCGTAACTGCCTGGACCTGTTTTGTGTTGACTGACGTTCAAGCAGAGGCAGGGCTGCTAATGGGATCTGCTTACATTTAATGTTTCAGACTTTTTATGAAATTCATATTTCTAAGTGACATTTTCTTAAGGTCTGTTTTGTAAGCCCTCTGAAGATTACCAATGTCTCATCTTAATGGAGAAAGCTAATACTATTTTTGAAACTAGACATGTGTTAAGCATGGCACACTTGATCTAATGAATGTATTTATTGACAGACTGACATCGTCTTTTAATGGAAAAATTACTACACAAACTGTCACTGAATAATCAAGACCAACATGCTTATTACACTAAGCATATTATAATGGATAAATTCTACTAATCATCTGCCAATCTAACACGGTTCCCATTTGCCATTAACTCGTGACTCAGCCTAAAAACATTTAAAAATATAATTATCTCCAGGTGTTCAGTTTTTGAATAGTTTTTCCCCTTCACATAACTCTTGAACGAAAACCAATTTTACGTCATGATTGCGTTTACAATACATCAAAGTGATATTTCAAATCCTGTGCCTGTGTAACAGTTCTACACTCTAAAATTTGGGGGAAGATTTTTTGTCGTTGTTGTTGGTTGGTTTTGTTGTGGTTTTTTTTTTTAAATATCAGAAAGATGTAGTTTTGGCTTTGGACAAAGAACCAGAAAGTCCTCCTTGATTCCACAGCACTGGGTAGCATCTGACCTAAAATGAAAGCTGCATTCAACACTGAACAGATAAACTCTTCCCTAAATATCTTTGCATTTATGTAACACCTCTGTGACCCCAAGGAGAAGGCTGTGAGAAGAGAAGACATCCCAGCAAAGACTGTGACTGGGATATCTGTTAACTATCAACGTGCAAAAATACAGCAATAGTTTGTCTGCTACTGGACTTACAGTTGAGCAAGAATTATATATGGATACTGCCAAAGCACATAGGACCTGCTGATAAAATGGACATGGATAATATAAATTTTTTGAGAGCTTAAAAAAATTAAACTTGAACCTTAGTCTGGCTGCCAAATTTCCTTCGGTTTAAAAATCTTATTTTCCATTGTATATTTCCTATTAAACATGCACTAATTTCTGACAAAATACAAAAAAAGTACCCTGGAAGGAGAAGAAGAAAAAAAAAGGGGGAAAGAAATAAAAGAAAGCTTTTTACCATGTTTGGCTACTACTTCTTATTCTTCCACCAATAGGTAAACACTTGGACTTACTATGATTTATAACCTTTATTTCAACATTAACATAAAATAATATATTCTTTTGTACAGAAAAATATTCTGGTTTTTATAAAGTTCCACTTTCTTTGCTATACGCCTAACCAAAAAAAAAAAAAAAGAGAGAGTAACAATACTTTTAACGTTTTTCAAGATGTTCCTCACAGGTCTACACTTAGTTCCCAAAATATAGGAAGATTTTTGTACTGTTCATTCTCTCTGGGCATCAATTAATAGCTTTGGGCAGAAAAGACAAGATGTACAGATCAAATTTCATAAACTCATTTTTTTTACACTGACTTCTTACGTAAGTACTGGGCAAAAAGTCAAACTGACCTGTGTCAGTGCTAGCAGAGCTGTCATTAAAAATGAAGCACACCCATTCGAACACACACAAGTTTAGTTCAGTGAAATATGTTGCAACTCCAGTTAACATTTAGAAAACCAGTTTTAACACAGGCTAGCTTAGCTGCAAGAGTATCATTCAGACTACAGAATCAAATGTGTATATTGAATCAAAGCATAAAGTTTATGTTTAAGTAATTATTATCTTATATATCTGTCTTATCAAAATATAAGCATGATAATAATGCTACTTAAACAAAACTTATTTTTTTCCTCATCATACTGAGCTACTGTTTGACTTGTCATTTGAGAAATGGTTTAGTGCAGCCATATGAAAACAAGTATCTTTTACCTGAGGAGAAAACTTATTTTCTCTCAGTATGACTATTACATTTCTAGAGTAATTGTGGGGAACTAATTTTCTTGATCTTCTAATGTCTCCAGAAGGATCAGATCCCTGACATGACAGGCAAGCACAGACTGGGACGCTGCTCTGGAAGGGCACTTCACCGTAGCTGCAGATTTTACTGCAGCAAGCAGCTAAAATCCCTTTAGTGGCTCTAACCCAAATGCCTGTGTTGGGCTCTGATCCACCATCACTCTGACCTCACTGGGACAAAGGAAAAAAAAATAAAATATATCCATAAGGATTTTGCAAGGGAAGCTTGGGAGCTAAAACCCTCACGGGCACATTACTGTTCCTTGGATGCCACCCTGGCAGCCAGCAGCTGCTTGGGAGATATCGCCTGTGTGGGATCTTGATCTGCTGCTCACTCACTTATTGCTGCTTCATTATCCTGCTCTAATCACAGGGCCTAGATACCAAGGATTCTGCCTTAATCTTCCACTGATGTCCCTTTAATCATCCCATCAGTTCTGTTTGCACTCCAAGTCAGGATGAGGTCACTCCATCTTCTATTGTGCAGTGTTTAAACTTACACTCTTAGCTGAACAGACAGCAGCTCAACCAAGTTAGATTTTTCACTCCAGCAAGAAAGTTACAGAAAAGAGTATTTACAGAGTCCAAGCTATCAGGCTGCCAAGGCTTGACTGGCACCAGCACAATCCCTCATGTCTCTAGGGAAAATTCTTCTTACTAGTTCATAAAAAACCATTGCTTTGCAACCGACAGCTGATGTTATTGTTTATCACTCAGTGTTAGCAAAACCACAAAGAGAATCTAACTGATAGTCATGTATGCTTATGGCACTCCATTCACAGAAAAATAACACTCTAGCAGAAGAGGGGAAAGAAAAAAAGAAAAAAAAAAAGCAAGTATATAATTTATATTGCAGCATACCAATGCAAGTACGGGTGGCACATAGGTAAACATGACGCTGCTCTATGTATTTACATCACTTACCACAATGATCTTCCTTATCTTCACCAGATTTTTTCAATATTATAAATCAGTAGTAATAAGTGTAAACTATATATCTAAGAAATAGGGTTACATAATACCTTTTATACAGACTATGGCCAAGTTATCAATACTGATGCAAACTTACATCCTGCACTTCCTCACTTCAAAAACATTCAGCACAACTGCAGCACAGAATGTTTCTGCTGGTGTAGATACCATCATGTAAAGAGACAGCCAAGCCACAATGATAAAACTTTACTTAAAATGTGCCTCTTCTCAGAACTCCATTAAAATGCACTACCTACCCAATTTTGAAGAGAGTATCTTAAAACCCACAGTTCACTTCCACATCTTGATATGTTAACAGGTTTGTTGTGCATAGCAGAGATTTAAAATGTGCTGGTTTATACATTTTTACATTGCACCTTCCTCACACACGTGCCACAGCATTGTGCAAAGACAGGCTAACATTTCCACTGAGAGAGTTAATATCCAAGAAGATAAAATCACTTTCTTAGGGCCAAAAGACAGAATTTAAGTGGAAGTCCTACATTACAGAGCAAAACATAACTACAGAGATCAATGATTTTTAAAATTCCCTATAAAATGTTATCTCACATTAAAGCAATTTGTGGGGCCTTCAGCTTGGTAAGTGCCATGAAACATTTACACTCTCCCACAATGAGAATTTGCAAAATTATCTTCCTCTCAGAGGATCCTTTGTTGAAGCCAACAGACAAACAAAACACATCAAGACCTTTCTAATTGCTGGCTGAGTATGCTCCAAAATTACATGTCAGTTCCTAGGCCATTTCTACTTCTCAAGTGAGGGCTGCACCACTAAGCTTTACATCACCTGTTTTCTGCATCTCTGTTTAATGGCAGCATTGGTGCATTTACTTCCCGCTCTGCTGTCCACTGCTCCTCATCAGGGCGAAAGTCCCACTGTTCCAGGTGTGAATTCCTGCACCATTCCCTTTTCAATCACCTCCACCAAAACACACACTACAAGTTTCCCTAAAAAGTGGATAAAATCTGGCTATGCTTTAACTAGAGTGCACTGATTTATTATGAAACCTCATAATTACAGAAAATACATTTTTTATTAAGATATGCTTTGGTTACAAATGCTCAATTCAGAGCCCAAAGCTTTCATATACACAAACATTTGTGTTTTAGTGTATCATTCCAGTTCCAAAATTAATCCATAGTAACTCACACTGATTTAAGACATGTAAATAAAACACATCTGGATGTTTATGATGGTCCAGCACACTTAACTAATCTTCCTCATTAAATCCAAACCTCAACGCAACCAAAAGCCACTGATCATTTTGAATGATGTATTTGTACTTTAACTACAAGTTTGACATAACCTACCTCCTATTACTCCAGAAGTCCCAGACTGAGAGTTTTAGCTCAACTTTCACTTTAGTTTGTTTTTAAAACCAGGTTTACCAGAGCACTTAACAGGAAATATGAGCAACATTGGGAACTGGAAAACATCCTCCGAGAAGTATCCCGGCTTTTGTCTTCCCCAGTCTCACTGTGCCACTTCAACCCTTTGAAGTTTCCCAACATTTTAATTTGAATATTTGCAAATTATTTACTCAACTCCCAAGAGGTGTTATGACTGTTAGTTAACCACATCCCTTTGAACAGAAACAGGACATAAACGTTAGCTATTATTCTTATTATTTTGCTCCATTTCACTACAGTAGTTTCAGAGAAGCACTAGCTACTTTTAAAACTGTAAAATCAATGACTCAACTTCTGATTTCTAAGCATGTATGTTTATAATTTTCCTACAGATTTACTTTCTAGAACCAAAATCCACACAAGCAATCACTGTGCAAAATATGTTAAACAAAGAAATTCTGTGTAAGCAAGGTCAGTTTTGTTGCTGCCACTGAGGAAAACAGAGGGAGAAGTGGAAAATCATTTTCACTAGTAAGATTCTGAATGACAACTTCAATAATTGAAAATTGTATTTCAAAAGAAGACAGTCCTGCAACTATATTTTGGGTATTTAAATGATGTGTTTGCAATGGCACAAGTACAGTGTAGCCAGGATGGTGTTGTAATTCTCCAATAGCACAACACTAACTGGGCAGGAACAGCCATCTCCACCACGGTAACTGCTGCAGAACAGCCCCAAACCCAGCACACCTCCCAGGATTTCCAAGATTACCACCACAGAAAGAGTTATTAAGAACATAGCAAAAATTAGCAACACTACAATGTATTTAAATAAATAACCTTCAAGTACATCCCTTTCTCCACTGCTGCCTCTCCACAACTCGACATTACTAAAGCTAGTTTTTCCTTTTTTTCCATATTTGTTATTAATCCTTTCAAGCCCCCTCGTATTTAGTGCAGATGAGTAGTTCTGTAATCAATTTCCACAGGATTTAAAATTGTTCTTTAGAATACACAAGGTTTGCCCCTGATAGATCTAAAATAACCTTTGAAGCATCAACCAGCACATACTGTCATCCCAAGCCTGCAGACAGACCAGGGCTTTGCTGTGTCTCGCAGCTCCCTCATGCAGTGGCAAACTGGAATTAGGGATGCTCCCATCAGGTTCCTTTCAGCTATTCAGAGCCTCGTGGAGAGCACTAAAACTCTCCAGAGCAACGTAAGAAAAGTGATGAAGGCAGGACACCAACTTATTCATGGAGCAGAACCAGAAGCAAAATGGAGCCAGGAAGACTGACTGTTGGGGAAGGTCCCCCTCTGTCACTCCCAGGAGGATGCCTCCTCCAGCCTTCTCCATCCTTCCCTTTGTAAACCCAAACACAAGGGCTGTAACACCTCAACAAGATTCCTGCATAATATCCAAGAACAAACTTCTGGTACGCTTTCCCAAGCAACTTGCCAAGAGGTGAGGGAGGGAAAGGATGGATTTGTCACCAGGGAACTGGCCCTGGACCTTTTGGGCAGTAGCTGTCTTGTAAATCTGTCAAGCACTGGAATATAAATATTGCAAAGTTATTACGGAAGGACAGCAGAGTGTCTTAGATGGTAATCGGGCCATGGAGAGATTATAATGTCCACATTACGAGCACTAATCTCTGTGTAGCCTGTTGATGACATGACAATACCTACACTGATTAAAAAGCAGGTATTGAATAAATCATTTTTTGCTATTAAAAAAATGGTTATTTGTAAAAAAAATGGAGAAATCGCAGTGGTGATAAACAAAAACACTGAACAGAGGTAACGGGTACAGATTAGCATCATACCAAGATGCAGCACGGGTCAGCTTCCTCAAAAATACAGCTGGAAAACTGTTGTCTCACATATGCTCACTCTGAATAACATTTAAAAGCTTCAGTTTTTCAAAACAAGCTTGAAGGAAATTAAAAATAAAAAACATTACTCCAAACTTTTTATTAGAAGTTGAATAAAGAGAAGTTTAATAAAGAACTGTGTGTTGAAAGCATGGGAATAATTAAGGGCAGAACCAACACCTAATTTCTGATTTTCTGTCTCTGCCTGTTTTCTACCCAGAAATGAGCTTCACACCTTTAACACCATGTTCTTCCTCTTCAGCATCAACAATACTCCTCACAAGACCTTATCACATAATATAATATTGTGTAATGTATTCAGATGAGTTCACATATGCAAATGCCTGTCTAGCTTTCATCTTGCTAGTGCTTCTATTCATGCCATAATCAGGAACTTTAATGTTTTCCCCTGTAGCTATTTCTTTACATGTAGCAAACTTTAATAGTTGTACACTGATGGTCAGACTCAGCTCCACTTAAAAAAAATTTAAAAAGCTGTCACTGAAAACTTGATTAAAAGCCTAGTGACCCAAAATACAAAGGGGTTTATGGGCTAACTGATAAAGTTGTGCAGATAGGTGTAAAAAAAAGGCCTTGAGATAGAAAGCTCTCCATATGAAAGAGATCAAGAAGAATGAATTGACTTTGTTTTGAGCAGGAGAATAAGAGGAAGTATCACAGGATCTACAGAAATACTAGTGTCAGTTAAGTAAATCACATTCTCTGATTTTGTCATTAAGAAAATACAGGATAAAAAGCCATTGAGCACAACTATTTTTGTTAGGTACTGCATGACTAACTAGTGACATCCACTGCCACACAATATGAAAGATTAAAAACAGATAAACACGAATATGGCTATTTAGGACTGGCCACAGAGCCAACTACAACAGCCCCTCCTCTCCCCTAAGGCGTAACTGCTCACAGCAGAGACGAGAAAACGCTGACTGATGGAGCTGAGAAGGAAGCTCCGTCGCTATCTCTGACGTCACCCATCTCTCACATCTCTCCCCGTACGTACAGCACCGACCACACACACCCTAAGGACGTGACAACCCTGTGCCTCCTTGCAGCACAGGGGACAAAAGCGTTAGCAAGGCTCTGTATCGACGGGCAGTGCCCACCTGCAGGAAAACCTCACGGAGAAATACGAACAGCATGAAGGATCCAGGCTGGGGCTCTGCCTGCATGGCTAACACCCCATTTTCTGTCCAAATCTTTGTATGTAAGAAATGCTGACCTGTTTCAGGATGGAAAATGAAGACAGGAAGCAAACTTGTGGTAGGGTGAATTGCAATATTTTTAAAAGATGTTTCAAGGGTCAAATAACTTTCCAAAATTTTAAATCTCTTGGAACATAAATACTCAATCTACAACATCCGTGGAAACCAGAAAATAAATACTTTGGTTTACTGTTTTAACTCAGATCCTTGTATTGTTTTACACCAATTTAAGGTTTTTTAGGCATTAGTCATTTTTCAATTATAAAAAAGGATCATTACAGCTTATTTCATTAACACTGGTCAATCACAATTGGCATGAAACAACCGTTTTCATGTTTAAAAACAGTGACCATGTTAACTATACACTAATTAAAATTTTACAGCAGCATTAGCACAGCGAAGTCTCACAGAAATCACTAATACAGTCAAACGAGGGCACAAACCTACTGTGCTTGCACAATAATGTCTTTCAAATTAAATAAACCAGCCTTTTCACATTTCACTTTGAAAGAACGAAGCAACGCTGTAATTAGGATGTGCTAACTAAAATGTTTGTGCAAGTTTAACCTTTTAAATAAAAACACAACCGCACCTGGCACATCCAGGCTGTGCCTGCATTTCCCATTTCCTCCAAAGCCAAGATAGAACAGCACAGACCATCCTGCCCACAGCCAGCCAGCCGCAGAGCCCTAACAAGGAATGTATTTGCCCTCTGATTTATAAATTACATGGATGAGCACACGCAGGAAAACAAGCTGAAACGAACACGCTCTTAATAGTTTCTTTCTTTAATTAACACTTTGATTAACAGCTGCCAGTTTATCTAGTGGCCTGACAGGACTGCAATGGGCTATGTTTTTATTGCTGTTCTCTCCCTTTGCACTCTCCCCAAGGGAGCTGTGGCTTCGGAGCGCTTTTGGGGGATTTTCGAGTTTCTGTGGGGAAACAACCCCGGAGGAGAAGCAGCCGCCGTGGTCCCGGGTCAGGTCTCACGCGGTCGGCCCTGCAGCTCTGGAAGGTGCCAGCACCCAGCACGGACCTCAGCAGGGACGGCATGGCACAGCATGGCATGGAATGGAGTCACCAGTTTGCCCCCGTTCATGGTGAACTCACCACCCACCTGCTTTTGGAGCCAGACCGGATTGCTCCGGTGAGGTTTGGTGAGGGCTCACGCGGGCTGCTTGCAGCGCGATCCCCTCACTGTGAGGACATCCATGTCACTTGGTGAGCTCTGCCGAGGCCCCACAACACCCGTGGGCAAGGGCACTGTCCATGCCGGGCCACCTCGCCAGCAGTGCTGGGGCTCCAGGCTGGCCTCAGGCACCCTGTGCCATCAACTGCCCCGGGGCACCGGCCAGCCTCAGCTTTACCTGCGAGCCTGTTGCTGACAATGGGCACTGAGGCCATGGAGGTGGCACTGGCACTGCTCAGATGCGGCCATGGCAGCAGGCAGGGCGGATGGAGGATAATCCCCTCCATGATGCCCACGGCAAGTTGCCAGGCCCGTGCCAGCGCCACCGCGACGGTTCCTCCAGCAAATGTGATTATCACCCACCACCCCACATGGGGATGGTTCCCCTGCAGCTGTGTGGCCCAGCCTGGGGACACCGAGCACCCCCAGAGCTGCAGCTCCATGGGCTGTCGGTGGCTCGGGGGACATGGCCCCTGCCACCCTGTCAGAGCAGCAGAGGATGCTCCTGGTGTGATTCTTCAGCAGCAAAAATCCACTCCAGTATTTATTGTCCTCTTCTTCCAGACAGGTCTTGACATTCGAAATTTCCAAACTCTGAGGTCTAAATGTTAAGGTTTGATTTCCACCCAAAGTCAGCACATGGATACTAAAATCTAATTTTTACCAAATTACTAATTTCTAGACCACTTCCTAAATAATCATTCATAAAAATTACAGTGTATCTGCTGACAAAAAAGAATAAGAAGAAACAGCTTGTGGCTTTTGCTCTTGTTTAAAATACCATAATGAAAGCTGAAATTCTGGGTCTTTCCTCACTTATCAAATTACACTCAAATTCATTTTTAAAACCAAGCAAATAACTTTTTCACTGAAATAAAAAGTTTGCCAAGAGCAGAGGCAGTTGGCTTGTACAAACACCTTTGAGTATTAGTATCCGTGTGTTAGGATATTACTTTCTTTTCAATAAAAAGGGCTAAACAGAAGCAGGAAGCAACATTTCAGCAGACTGGGTTTTGTTTGGGTTGGTTTTTTTTTTTTTTTCTTTTTTTTAAAGGAACATGCAGAAACCTGGAGACTACTGCTGACAATAACAAGCTTAGAAATGAATATGAAATCCTAAACCACAAATACCAAATAGTAACTTTCCTATATTTAAGCACTCAGAACACAAGACAGCAACCAGTTCCTCTTTTGCTCTGAATTTCAAGAGAAGTTGACAGCTCATGTCATCTACCTATTAATTGTTAAGGACAACCCAGGAATACAAAGACATTTCCTTGGATTATGCCATTTTAAATAAAACACATCTCCTTCCACTGCTAAAATTAGTATCAGAGGCATGCATGTTTTTGGAGGATTTGTTTGTACTATGCCCTCTTCTACTTGACACCCATAATTAAAACTGGGTAAGCCTCCAAGAGATTCTAGTGGCTCACAAAATTATTGACTTTCAACTATTATGTGGGGAACCAGCACTGATGTATTTGTCATCTTAAAAACTAGAATTTATCCTTCTTTAGCCTTTGATTTGGTCTACTCTCATTTTAGGACCAAGAAAGCAAGTAGCTTCTATTTTGTTGCTTGTTCCACAAATAAACTGACCAAGATCAGGCAATTTAATTCCCACATGGAACAATACAGAAAGCTGTCTTCCTTCTGAGTTAGAGTGAGGACAAAGAACCCAATCGCTAAGAAATCCCAGCAGCTGGGCGTCAAGGCAGGAGCTGGAATGGAAGGGAGAGGCATGACGGTACATTCACACGGGGAGAAAACGGCAGTGGCCCGCAGGAAGGCACACAATGGTTCACAGAGAATGTGACAGGATTTTATGCTTGCTTGTCTTACAGTAGCAGCATACCTGCCAACTGTCTCAATTTGGGCATTTGTTTTTACTTACTATTTTTCAATGACTTAAAGGCTTCTAAGTAACTTTATACAGTAAATATCCATGGGGTTTCACCTTGAAACAGACTTGATGCATGTGCCAACAGTTAAATCACATGCTGCAAGTGTACTCTGACAAATGTAAAAGGGATTTTACTTAATGTAGTAAAAATGACTCGTTGTATAAGGCAATGATATTATGAAGTTCTTTTCCCGTTACTAAATATTTCAAGAGGTTATAAGTTTTGCTTTGTATCAACACTACTTAAAGTAATTTACAAAAAAATCCCCAAAACACCAGTAACATTAGATTGAATATAAACACTTATATCATCAGCTAATACCTGAGTTCAGAGGCCTAAAATTAGCCTTGCAAGCTGTGATAATACTTTGTGCAGATACATACACAAAGGGACATACACCTGCTCGCTCCCAGGGAAGGAGGCTGAAGTGCTGAGTCTCCTGCTCTAACTTCAGCTCAGGACAGTGCACACAGGGCAGACGGGAGAACAGCAGTTCAACATCCATCACTGCAGAGAACAAACCTAATTTCCAGGCCTTTGCTGTTGCGATATCACCCAAGAAGGACAACTTGAATTATGTTGAAAACACTGAAACTGAAAGAGTTTGCTCCCTGCTACTCAAGATAACGTAAAGAACAGCATCAACCTCCCCTTCTTTATTTTCTCACTGAACACATGTTAACATGAAAACTTATTTGTGGTGTTGGCACTATGCACACACATGCAGTAGCTCCCTAGTACAAATGAGTACTGTAGAATGTTAAGAAACGCCAAAAAAAAAAAGTTTCTACAACCTGAAGTATTCTGTACAGTTGGATTGCCAAGAAAATTGTTTTTAAGATTGGCTAGAGAATTTTTAATCCTTTACTTGCGCTCTGTTTTTCTTGTCTGCTTTTGTGAAGTGATACAAATGCAGCTCTACCACGTTTCCTTCCACTTTTCTACATTTTAGTGTTGTGCATTTTGAAATTATAAGTTATGATTAAGAAAACTGGAGAGCTGGATTTGAGGTGGTGTGCCCTCCTGCCCCCTCCACCAACAGAGGTCCCAAAGATACCGGGGGGTTATCATTAGCATTAAAATCAGCATTCAAACAGCAAAGGTCAGACCTCTCGGTGTTCTTACGGAAGGAAGGCAGGAAGATCTTCACTCCAGCGTAGCTGTGGCATGCGTATGTCTTATTAAACTGGCAGGCAGGGGGGAGGGAGAGAAGACAAAACATGACAAGAAACCTGAAGCTACGTATGTGCACAGAGAAGGAGGTGTTGCAACAGGAGGGAGAGCGACGGCAAACCACACAGGACAAAGCCACAGACAACCAGGCTTCATTATCTCCCCTGCACACGGAACAACTCATTTATCCTTTCTCAAAATTCAGCAATCTCGGGCACCGATTTCACAATCACTTCAAGCTGGCTGGTGTGAGCTAACACTGCCACAGCGAAAAGCGTTCCTGCCCTCTCCCCCAGTCCTGAGCGCTCAGCTCGAGCCTCTGCACCATCTGCTCTCCCGGTAACAAAGAGCAAACCCACCCGTTCAGAGACCCCCCAGCCGCACAACTCGCCAGCTCTCCTGCGCCAGCGCCGGCAATTAACAGAGCGAGGACTAACAAGAATTCAAACGTGACTGGATCCCAAGGAATGGGTCGGAGGCCTAAGCAAAGAGGGATGACACAGAACTGGGTTGTGAGCTGCAGTAACGATTAGCTTGCCAGTTCCTAGAAGTTTTGAGAGTTCTATAAAAAAAAAAATTTAGACTTCCAAGGAATTTCATCTGATTGATATCAACATTGCATAAGCTGGGCTTGCTTACACTGCTGTCTGCTTATGTTCACATGTGGTACTGTCTAAAATGATTTTCTTGTAAATATTTTGCTTTAAAGAGATTGTTTGGTTACTGACTACTATTATTATTCTTCCTGGAAGGAAGAGAATGATGGGCCTTGAGCCAACCCCAAGCTTCTTAAAGTTGATCAATTGAGAACTCCAGGGTGGTTACTTGGAAAACCCACTTTGCTGCTATGGGGGTGCACAGAAAGAACCCTGCCATGTGCTATGTGACACCATGAAATCAGCCTTTGTGAAGGGAATAGCAAAATCATACAGAGAGTAGTGATACTGACTTATATTTAAGGCTTTTTGTGTCTTTTTTTTTTCCAAAGCTGAAAATGAGAGCTCTGACTATCTTGAAACTCCCAGAACCTCCAGAATCACTGGGCAATGGATTTTGAAATCAGTGGATTTTTCTGTCTAACAGCTGCCACTTTGGAGAGTGTCTTATGTGCTACAGAAAGCACAAATATATCAGCAAGATAACTGCTTTTGGTGTTTTCTTTTCTCTTCCAAGTGGGCATGCTTAGAAGTTCCTCAGGTTTCAGAAAAATGGAGCAAGTCCAAAATAAAATGGATGACTGAGTACAGAGGAACAACTTGACAGGCTTGTTGGTACACAATCAAGTGACAGCACTATATGCTTCAGTATTAACTTCACTTTCACAACGTGCTCATTTATACTAGAAATACAAAATATAACTGCTCCTCATATAGCACCTATATACACCCAGAGCAATTTTTAGGAACTAAAACCAGAAAGAGACATTTAGTACATTAGATTTCAAGTGTACAGTCACAGCTACTGTGGACCACTGCCACCTGGACAACTGGGACAGGGCAGAAGAAATAGGAAGCAGCCCAGGAGCTTGTCAGGGCTTTCAGCACATCCTATTTGCCAAGCCTCCAGCCTTCCTGGGTACATTCTGATGATCACAGGAAAAGGTGATGGGTATGGTCCTAAAGGTCAGTACCCATCCTCATTCTGAACACCAATCGATCTTACGGAGACCACGCTGGACTGAGAAAGGAACTGGCCACTCTCAAAATGAAGTAACTCTAGTTGTCACTCTGAATCCGTGACAAGAAAGATATGAGCATCAAGCTTTGCAATACTACACACATATATAAGCTTAAATCATTTCTATGGCTGTCAAAGGAGTCATGGGTATTTTTAGAAGCTGGCTGCTGGATAGCTTTGTGACCCACATGATGACCTTTGGTCAATGAGTCCATGGCACTATGACGGGGAAGGGACTGAACTGTGGCGGTTTGAAACCTTTCCTTTGACCTTAGAGGCCAGGAGAGGGCCAAGATGGCATCCTTCCAGGCATATACATGGTTATGTGTGGCCTGTCAGAGGCTGTAAGCCAAAATGAAACTGAAGAAAATGAGTGCTAGCTAGTCCCATGCCAGTGATGAGAGGCCAGAGCCCTTACTGCAAGTTTTCTCAATTATGATCCAGAAAAGTGAAAGAAATTAAAACAATTACTTGACTAAGTCCACCCTAATACAGAATATCAAAATGCTTCACCTACAAACTCAAATGAAGACTTCAGCCACGTAGTAACAAAGGAGACACAGCCAATTTTCCTCTTAGCAAGGAGAGGAGCCATGAATTCCATGTGAGTATATACAGACAATAATGAACAGCTCTTAAAACTATCAAACTTCAGATCAGCTCAAATCCAGCTCCACAAATAATACACAAACATCTGAAAGGTGGAAGGGCACACTGACAGGGGTACACCTTCTACCTAACCCACAGAACTAGCTGCAATGCACCTCAGAAACGAGAGCTTCTCCCACTGCTAGACATGACAAACAGGTTCTTCACAACCAGTGGGGTCACACACAGAGGATGTGGCACAATACAACTTCTGCCTGGGAGAGGAAAAAAATCCTACGGGATGAAAACATAAGAAGCTGATTTGGCTAAAAGTGAAGGCTTCCTTTTGAAAAGATATTCTATACAGAATTGAGAGTTAAAGATTTTTTGACAATCTTGACAGACAACAAGGAAAAACTCGGTTATGTAGGAACGGCTTCAACTCTCCAGGAGCCTGGTCTAATTGCATCCTTTACAAACCAGTGTGAAGAGTGAGAGTTTTATACCAACATGGGCAACTCATTATGTAGTGAACAGAGAACAGAAAAGAGGACAAGAATCTCTTGATGATGGCTCTTCTTTCTCTAATACAACCTGGGGAAACAAAATGTAATTGCAATCTTTGTGGCCAGCAGCGCTCTCAGACATTGCAGAACTTGTATGAGGCAGCAGAACAGGCCAAGTTAAATATCAGGCATTTACATATTAGACACACTGATGGCTTTTTCTCCTACATCATTTTGCTATTGTTCAAAGGATTAACATGCTGCCCTGCTGCACGACGACTGGAGGAAGATCTACATAAATTATAGAGTAAAAAATATTGATTTTCTATACAAGCATTACATTATGTTTTTGTTTCATCAATAGCAGATAATAGGGTTTGGAAGCATTTTAGCTGTTACTGCCTGAGATAGCTAATGATGGCCTATTTAGTCAATAATGGTATCATAGACTTATGTAAAATTTCATGTCATATTTATCTATTTCTATTTGTTATTTTCTACATTTTAAAAATGTATTTGTAATTGTTTACAAGTCTCATGATGTTATGGAGCTCTTACAGAGCTGGGTACTGCAGGAACTAATCCAAGACTGCTATTGAAAACCTGCTTGTGTCTTTGTTACAGGTAGACACAACACAACATTTAAGAATCTGAATTGTCATTACTTGGATTTAATTATGTAGTGTTAAACTGAATTAAGCCTAATGAAGAGCTTAAAAAGTTGGCATTAATTGCATTCTTTTGAAAGTGAATTTCAGCCTGCAATTTTTTTTTTTTACTACATAAATTGTGGTTATTGATTGCTATAATTCAATAAACTTACAGGTTTCATTGCATACAAAGTTTTATACACTCCTCCTTCTGGTAATATCTTAAAAACATAGTTTCTAGACTTTATGTGTTTCACATGTTAGATTTTAAGTGTATCATATTGCCTGGACAAAAAAAAACCAAAAAACAAAAAAACCCACCAAAGCAGTACCATGTCAATACCTGCAAGTTTGTTTTTAAAAAGACAGCAAATTGGAGATCAAAAATGAGTAAATAAATAACAGGTGAAAATTATTCACCTGTTAGCAAGCGAATAACTAGGTACCACTGCAGGCTCCTAGTGTAGCAGGTACTCTGTAGCTGTGCCTAAAACCAAAATGTTATTGATTTATTTTAATTTGATATGAACAATATTGTCTCAAGTTTTTCCAGAAGAGCAACACTTGCACACATGCCTGGTTACCATTTGGTGCACTATTGCTGTAGGTGAGAATACGGCTTTCAGAATGCTGCCTTCTTCTCCTGAGGAAGCAGATTAATGAGTTCCTACAAAACACTTTTTATGTAGCTCCAGCATGGGTAACTTTCTTCCATCTAAACCATTTTCCATCCTCCCTCCTTTTCTCTCCCCTTGTAGAGAACTGGTGGGCATTCTTCTTACTGCAAAAGCTGCTGAAAGCGACATATGCATCCTACTCTCTAAAAAAATACTATTTAGAGTACAGAAAATGAGAATTTTTAAATAAGTTCAGCAAGAAACAGAAAAAGGGATGGATAAGAAAACAAACATAAGATGACCTATTAATAAGTGCACACGCATGCCTATACCCATCTCTCCTTGACGGTCAGTGCCTGACAAAGCCAGGAGAGGTGTCTCAAGTAGAACACACAGTTGTTTCCCCTGTTCCCCACCAAAATGCTCAAAATCCAAGAATGCCATGATGTTACAAAAACACACACTAATAACTGCTGCCAAAACAAAAAACTAGTGAAAAAGTTTTTGCTTGTTTTGCCCTGTTAAACCTCTCCTCCTTTCTTCAACTTTTCCCCCCTCCACAGAGAGTAATAAAACCAGCACTGTACCTACTCCATTCTCCCTCCTGCAAGGTCATTTTCTCCTACCTTCCTTACTTAGCTTCCTCCTTATTGTCTTCATCTATTTCTTTTTATATGTATTTTACTTAAGTTCTTTGTTTTACATTTCCCTTTTTAGCTATTCCCCCATGTCCTCTCCTTCCCCTCCTCAGACATACACACACCCAAACTGCAAACCACTTAATTCTAGCTGTGCTGAACCAGCCCTGCCAAAGCTGCCATCCTCCTGCCTGCCCCAGCCAGGTGCTGCACAGCTCTGTGCTGGGAGCAGTGGTATCTTGGCAAAAAAAATTACTGTAATTGATGGTTACTGATGAGATTTCTTATCTGACCTTTGTAGCTGTGCTTGCAGAGAAAAAAAAAAAAAAAAAAAGACTAGGTTCTAATCCTCTCTCTTCCAAATGCTGCATTTGCTTGAGTCGGCTGATGGGATGAGAGGGTACAGTCTGTGCAACTTGAAACTATGTGCTTCCATGGAAAAAGAAAAAAAGAAAAGGACAAAAAGCAACCCAAACTATTTTCTTCGTGACAGTTCAATACTCAACACTGTTTTACAAGCTTCCCAGAATACTTCTCCCTGGAATCACGAAGCGCTGTGGTGTTCATCTGAGGTCTGCAGTTCTTGGAATAATCTACACAGTTCAAGAGAACACATACTTGTCCCCAAAAAATAAATGAGGATGTCCTTGTAAATAATTGATCTGTATGTCTTCAGGTTTTGAAATTAAACTACTTCTAACCCCACCCTCCAACACCGAGTTAATATCTCGATGGCTCTGACACATTCCCAACTCTCCTCCACGACAGCAGAAGTCCTGCCTTTTTTAACTCCGATTCAGGCTTCTTCCAACTCCCCAGCTCTTAAATAGGCTGCAGCTTCATTCTTCTGCACTCAGTGTAGGGCTGTGTGCCAAACCCTGCGTGCCCACGGCCTGCCCTCGCAATGCATGCCACCTCCTCTGGCCAAGCTCCAGCCTGAAGGAGTGGCTTAGGCGTTAGAAAGAGCCCTTTTAGCTGTAAAGGAAACCTTCCAAGGATGTGGAACAAGTAAGCCGATGCAGAACGGCCTTCCCCAAACCTGCAGAAAATCTGATGGTTTTGAGAGCTGTGTTCTGCCCCACGTGCCATTTCATCACTCCAAATCGGTTCTGAATAACGAAACTTATCATTGATTTTTAGATCGGTTAACCCTCTCATTGTCAATCATTTTCAACTGTAGACTTGACAGGGACTATCCCAGCTGGCTTCTTCCAAAGTGAAGCTGTAGTCAAATATACTCAACAGCTACTTTTTACTGGAACTATTGTTCTCTTTAGATCTTACTCCAATCTACTGATCAACTTACTGACTTTCCCCCTCTTGCTAAACAACTACTTCTGTAAGCGACAGTGAACGCAGCACTGCTTCCTCTTTTCCCACAAAGATAAATATCTTTGTTTTTCTTTCTTTCCACTTGTTCTTCCCCTGTCAATGTTTACCTTGAAAAGGGAGCAGTCAGTCCCAGTCTCCAAATGCTTAGCAAGGATATCACTGTAAAGGAGAAGGGTTTTCACAGAACCCTTGTATAATTACATTAGACTTGTTTTATACACTTTAACATTTTAGTAAGGATAAAAAAAAAGATATTCTCTCTCCAGTCAGTGATAAAAACACAAGGATTTCTGTATGTAGATCTTCTGCTGTGGCAGAACAGCATGACATTCAATTCTCCCAAAGGTAAGAAAAGCCAACAGCACACCAAAGCACTTTAAGTTTGCAATATTTTAGCACACACAGTGCTGTAGGTAGAATAATATGAACTACATGGTAAGTGGCAGACTGAACAATCTCTTTTTTAGATCTAAAAAGATCACCTTTTTTTGTTAGCTGATACTTAAAATTGCTTTATGTCTTCAACTAGAGCTTGACAAATCCATGTACCCACAAAAAAGGAGGAAGTTTTACTAGAAAACTGACATCAGCTTCTCAGACTCCCTATGCTTTCATGTAATAAACAAAGACCACAGCCATTACACTTACAAAAATAACCTTCTGCACATGAACTGTTTGTGATGTTACAATTAACCACAGCGCCCAACTTCACCGCTCCTTAAAATCTGCATGGCAGAACTTGCTTGGGACTTTAAATCCCAACTAGCACATTAGGCATTCAGCTAATAGCTTTGGGGTACACATTTCAAAGCCTGAAATATATTTACAGAGTTTCTTTCCAGGTGGTAATAATTTCTTATTTAATGATGCACTATTTTAAAATCACTAAATAATCAGATAAAACCTTCCCCCCCAACCAGAAATGAATCCCATGCTGACCTCTGAAGCCATTCTCTTCTAGGAACATGCCAAGATGATTCTTGCAAAAGCTACAGAATTTCACAAATCTCTGCCAAGAAGAAATCAAACTGGCTGTTGCTAGACCCAGAGACTAAGATCCAAGTACTGGAAGCCGGACTGTACGAACTACCGTGAGAGGACTGTGTATCTAAACAGAGCTGCTCAAACTGCCAATGATATGTTAAATTATATACGTTAACTCGAGCCACAATATGCCAAATGCCACCTGTCCATGCTTGGCAATACATTTGGCAGATTACTCCAGCACATCTGTGACACACCACATAATACTCAAGTTTTATTTTGGTTATTAGACTACTGCAGAAGATACCCAAGAAAATTCCTGTGATTCATATAAAATGTTTCATACTGCTTTAAAAATATATCAATGAACACTGGACAACTGCTGAAATAAAATGCTTGCTGCCAAAAACATGCAGGCCATAATGAAGGCTTATCCCACCAAAACTCAGATGAGCTCAGGCAATCTCCTATGAGGAACAAAAAAACCAAAACCCCCAAAAAACAACCAAAAAGCCCAACCCAAAACAAAACACCAAACAAACTCCTCAATCCTCAGGTTCAGTGGCTTTGGAACAGGATTCAGTACATTCCTTTCTTTTCCTATCTGCTTCAAATGCTGCTTTGTACAGACACTATCTTTGATTTGGTAACCCATGCTGAACACTCTCTGTTCTATTCAAGCAACATCTGCAGAACTTTGAGAAATAAAACTTTAAAATATTAAATACTTATGTCAGATTTTTCAGAACAATTAGCTGATGCCAAATTTGAGATAACAGGAAGAGGGTAGGACAAATTTATATTCAGTTCACAGTATACCAGAAGAAACCAAACATGTAATGCTGCAGGGACTGTAATACTTAGATTACATATGATAAAATATCTGAAATACAATAGCTTATTAGCAGGGATTGGTAACAGATCATTTATCACAATTAAAATCACAACAAATATCACATGTTCTCTCTAAATCCAAGCACTTAACACCAACATCAAAAAAACCCTTGTGACTAGCCAAAGCAGTAACCCTGCTAACTAAAGGTGGGTGTGAGAACTGGCTGAGGGAGGAAGGAGCATGGTCACACGATTAGATGAAGGAGATTCATGAGACACCTTACACTGACTTGCAGGATGGACCCAAGTAAGCAACACAAATGAACATCTCTCTTTACTGCCAGGTTATTGGGAAGAATTTCTTTGCTGAAAGAGTTCTCAGGCACTGGAAGGGGTTGTCCAGGGCAGTGGTGGAGTCCCCATCCCTGGAGGGATTGAAGAGTCATGTAGACACAGTGCTGAGGGACAGGGGTTAGTCAGGGACTTGTCAGTGTTGGGTTAATGATTGAACTCAATGATCTTAAAGGGCTTTTCCAATCAAGGCAACTCTGTGATTCTGTGATCTGCCCTCTGAGTCTCTGCAGGCTGACTACAAGGTTGTGTGATGACCTTCTCTATTCCAATCTCACAACCTCCTAGAAACCACAAAAAGTTTGTAAATCTGTATTATTATCCCATTTCTGAATCCTGTATTTCCAGTTTACACATGTGCTGATCAGAAACCGAAATGTTTAAGCAGCTCCCCGGCAGCTGACAGCACCGCTCACCTCTGCCACTGCATGCCAAACCTGGGGAAGTTAATCAAAACACCAGACATGGCTGTTTAATGACTCAACAGCCCAACACACTATCATCATCTCTTTCCAATACGTACTGTATTCATGGTTTTCACAATCACTACGTGACTCACTGACACTCTCAGTTTAAGCTTTACAGGCAACCTTCATTAGTACTACTGAGAGTTTAACCCCACTTTGTATTTACAGAAACCAAAGCACAGAGGAAACAAACACCTCTGCAAAAAAACCTAGGAAAAATTAGAAGGGAGAAACCCCACACCTCTACACCAATGCTCCTTCCACTCTGCTGATCTATCTCCTCTCTCTGAGCCACAAAGCAGTGCAGAGGGTGCAGAGAAGCATCTCTCTCTTCAGACAGGAGGCTGATAACCACAAGGAGATGTGATAAACCCGTGGAACAGCTGAAATACCAACAAAAGGTTATATGGCCCAAAAAACATGTCACTTCAGGTGTCCATGAACTACCTGAAATAACCATCGCGGTGGCTTCCTCAAAGAGCAACCTTTTGGTGCAGCACGGGAACCGCACCTGGCACGTTTTTGTGGGAAGGAAAGGGAGGAATTAAAAGGGACACAGACACATCCCACTGTCTGCTGAGGGGCATTCTTGAGGAGCACATTGCTTAGCAATTTTACAAAGTTATTTTTATTGTAAGAATTAATATATTACGAGAGGAAACTGCAGGGACTTAAGAAATACACATGATTTAAACACAGAGGGAGAGTCTACAAGGCATGGAAGTTGGGAAAGGCTGGCACAGATCATCCAGAGTGTAGAGAAATACTCCAGCTGGAGAAAAATACTGTGCTTTTTCAGATAGGTCATCATGATAAGCCATCTCAGGTGCTCCACTCACGAGACTGAATGCCTGAACATTACACCCTTTTTCCATCTTCCACCTCTGAATTGATCTTAAGCCATCCAAGGCAAATGCTGATACCATGAAAACATAACCATTCAAAAAGCAGCAGAACGAATACTGGCAAAAAAGGCCTTAAATTCCTTGCTCAGTCCCACAAATGAAGCAGTTGAGACCTGGCCGAACAGAGGATTCATCCTGAAACAACTTTCCTCGGCTGGCTGGTGTGCTTCTGCCCTGCCTGATCCCCAGCATCACTGACACCCTACACCAAGAGGGTAGAACCATTTTAATGTACTGACAGTCAGCTGCTGCACACAGGCTAGAAGAAATACCACAAGCAGACTCAGATATCTCATTCTATTAGATTGCTTTTAAAAACTAGCCTACACGTGGTGCTGTGCATACCAAATATGTAACCAAATTGTACAAATCAGTGATAGCATACACACCAACAGTACAGAACAAATTATTTAAATGGCAATTCACACTCCAAACACTTGCTTACATAGCCTCAAAAAGTAGAATTTAATTTCTAATTAATATATCTGCCAGTCAAAACCATGAAATATAAAAGTATCAGTTACATACAAAACTCTGTGATTTGTATCAATAAAGTATTTTACTAAAAAAAAATAAATCAAACATTCTAATGAACAAGGTTACATTTAAATTATTTCTGATTACTTGTGGTCCAGGGAAAAAAGCCAGCATATGTCCTGCAATGCACTTTCAGCCTACCTAGTTAAGTACTTTATCACAAATATGCTTTGGAAGAAATTAATTAGCTCATTAGGTTTAACTAATAGTTTGTTTAGCCTTCCTTTGACAAAAGTGACATTTTAAAAGAGCATATTCTACTTCAGAAAACAAAATCCCACGTTAAAAGTTTCAAAGGACACCAAGTATGAGCAACACATACCACCAGTTGCAGTAGAATATTTTAAGAGATTACTATTTCTCTGGTAACAATTAAAGAACATCACCCCAAGAACATTACAAAGGTACAGCTGCATTGATGCACTGTATTTTTTCAGAACTTGTTGAAGTAATCCCTCCTTTATCAATCTCCAAAATAATATCACAAACAGAAGACCTAACTCAGGGAAAACTGATTGTGATGAATCCAAAGAATGTTTTATTTTCTTGTTATCATGATAGCATAGTTTTTGTTTTAAAAAGACTTTGTGCATGTTTTGAGGACTTAATCAGTTTCCTTCTCCTGAAGTACACTGTGTTAAAAAAGCCCACACCATTGCCTGGTAACGAATCACCTGCCAGATTTATCAGCTTTCACATTCAATTTCACATTCAATTTCCCCTAAAACTAGGGACAACTGCATAAGGATTTAAAGAATGTGAAGACTGATGAAAAAAAATGAGAGCCAGCACTATACAAAATCACCAAGTCAGCCTTCTTACCTATCTGAGGTTATTAGTTTGGCAAACTAAGGTCCTTTAATGACGTTCACCCCACCCAAGCCTGTTTTTCTCATCAGAATGACCCCGCCTGTTTCCTCTGCACGCCACAGCCCTTGCCCAGCGTCTTCATTGTTCAGAATGGGCTTAAGAAATACTAATAATAACTTCATCATTTCCATCCCCTCCTTCCACATTTCTCTCATAGTGTCAATCTGTTATTGATGTAAGGTTTACGTTAGAGAAAGTTTCATATTCAGAGATCATGCTCCTACAATGTGACATGGAATGGGTACATTATGTTAGTATTTACTCTTTTTTTTAATATATGTTTTCCATACCTTCATTTTGTAGTTCCCTCTTCACTCTGTCCCTTTTAAATTTCAAGTAGTGCTCACAGAACAGTTTGAATTAATTTCACATAACAAGTTTAACACTGGTACAAACAGCATTAAAACAGCCCATGTTTTCAGGTCCATGGTCAAGAAGCAATGCCATACCCATTCCTCAATCTGCCCATAAGCTGTCATACCAACACCTACGATACTGGCTCCTACAGTAGAGATATGCACACCCACTGAGAGAGGAAGCAGTAGTCTAAAAGATGCTCTGTCCATCTTTTCTATTAGCACTTGTCAGAAAACATCTCATTAATTGGTCAGAAAACATCTGAATTTCTCAAACAAAGAAGTTGAATACTCAAAACCTCGTACCCAAATACTGGTATGAAATTGTTTCACTTTCATTTCTAGTCTTGAGTGAAATGTGGAAAAGAAGAACCTCCCAGAGTTCAGTTTGTAGGAAGTAAATGAGCACTTGAACTTGTGTAGCACTTCACATTTTCTCAGTCCTCTATAAACACTGGCTAACAACAACCAACACAAGAGCTTCCTAGCATAGCTAATATACAAAACTATTGGACCAGTAAAACAAATACAAATTGATACTTCTAAAAATAAATAAATAAGCTTAGTGGACATTGGAAGCATACCATGTTTTACAACAAAATTTGTATGTTTAGCTTTTAGCTCAAGTTCACAGTTCACACTGTAACAGAACTGTTAGGTGTAGAAATAATCTGTATAGACATACAAGAAGAAATGACACACACAGACACAAACACACTACACATCCTGTCTGTGAAACATTATGTCATTTCAAAACTGAACCATACGTATGCAGCATTTCAAGAAGACATTAAAAAAATTAAAAGGAACAATATCTTTATATAAGTGCATTACAATGTATATAAAATGATTAAATACAGGTTATGTTCTTTGACATTATTTATAATGTAATGATCTCTGTACCATCAATTTAAAAAAAAATTAAAAAAAATTGCCAGGCTTAATCCTGATTTAACCTCACCCTTAATTATTAAAAATAGTTAAGCACTTACCATAATGTGATTGAAATGCCTGTGGTTTTACGACCTGATTACAGTGGTTACACATCACCAAATAGAAATCATCATGAGCCGGGCAAAGACCAAATATTGGCATATCTAAAAACAAAAAGACAAAATGGCATCTCTCAGCTGCTGACAATTATTGAAAAACAGTTTAATTACAGAGCCATGACACTAGTGTTGAATCATAATTTTAATACATTTGTCTCAAATTTGAAAATGAAGAAATAAGAGCATATAATGCAATAGATAATTTTGTGCTGAAGTATTACAAAAGCAAAAATCTTCTTGCAAAACTAAATGTAAAATGAGCAATTACTTGTAGAAAACATCTATTAGAAAACTGATTTAGGACTGATTATCTTATACCAGATGCAAGAATGTAATAAAAAAAAGACTGACTTCAAATGACAAATACAACATAAGAGGAGATGTTTTATGTATTCTGAAAGGGGTCTGGATTTTATTCCAATTTCATTAAATGAATTCAGAAATGAACTTCATTTTTTATTTAGTTTTTTTAAACCATTTTAAACACACAGTCATTTACCAGGCAGTATTACATGTCTAATGGTTTTATTTGTTTAACAGTGCATTATAGTCCAGCCATCTGCTGCCAGAGATCTGTGTAACAGCTATATAAGAGAGAGAAATAGAGATAACAGTGTGTCAGAGCATGTGTGGATTTCAGAGATAACACACATACTCGCGGACTTTTACTAATAAAATTAGTTGCTACAATTTTGTCTTCAAGAATACAGTTTCTTCAGAATATAGTTTAACAGTTAAAACTGCACTCAGAGACCACTGCAGCACTAAATACAACATTTACTACACAACTTAAAGGTAAATTAATTTATATAATTAAAAATGTTATTCAATCAAAAAATAGGAAATGGCAAACATAATAGTATAAATTCATTATTGCCAAACACATGGCTGAGGGATCTATAATGCTATTTAAAGGTTTAAAATTGATATAAGAAAACTTATTTTCCTTAAAAAAAAACAACCTCAAGTAATAGATTTATCTTAACAGTAACTTAGAAATTAAGTTAACCTTATTTACCTCTGTGCTAGAACTGACCCCAGAGTTTTGTTTCAAAGCTACTGATTTGCCTATGTGTATTTTTAACGACATCCATATTTTTGTTCATTAATGGAACACCAACTATGAAATAAATGGAGTGAGCTGCAGGTTAAGAGTGAACGTGCCATAACGCAAGGTAACCACTGGCAGTACAACCCTGTCAGCCCTGTAGAGCCCCACGGACTCCACTTTGTTCCTCCCAAAAGAACATATCCACACCAAACAGCTTCCAGAATCAAGGGTTCTGACTCTGTAGTCAAGTATCTACATCATAAAAATTTAATTACTTTTCTTTAAAACAGTAAGGTCCATCCCAGGTTTCCCAAAAACCTTATTAGAGCTACATTAAAATTAAGCATGATACCTGCAATAACAGTTACAACTGGATTCTGCAGTTGGATGCATATACAATGACCATGGACATCTGACATGGATGGCTGTGATGGATCAGAGCTACACTTATCTAAGTCACAGGCAACTGAGGTTACATTAAATAAATAATTTTTTAAAAAATCTGATTTGCACTTCATTAAGTAGTGACTCTTGCTTATTTATTTATATGATATTTATTAACAAAAGCATTAAGACCTCAGGCACACTTAGCTTACTGCAAATTAGACAAAACTAGTAAATACATGCTGGGGGAAAAAAAAAATCAGATAGGAATAACAAACTTTTATTTTTCACTGTCTACTTTCTGTGATGTAATATTAAGCTAGGTAAGAAAAAACCAAAACAAACTTAAATGTCACTGCTAATATTTCATGCAGGTGCTCTTTGGGTATGCCTGCGTAAAAAAGTTTCCACGCAGCAAACAAATACTCCAGGGTGACTTCCATTTAACTCTGAACACGGGATGATGAGTGGGAGAACAGCAGCGCGCGCTGCCTGCCATTTACATCGGTGATAGCACACGGACAGGCTGCTGCTGTCTGATGTCTAACGACCTGGAAATCCACACCCTGAAACCTGCTCTCATAACTGCACCTTTCGGACAAGGCTGGATTCACAGCCTTCACACCGGCCTGCACGGGATGCAGGGGGAAATGGCTGCCACGAGAAGGGATCGCCTGCTGCTGTGTCTCCCGCCAGAGAAAGCGCTCCGTGACACCAGCCGCAGACATCACGCTCACTCTGCTGAAGCACCCTTTGAGGAATATTTGCTGGCAACACAGAGCTGTAATTTTAAATGATGAGTGAAACAAATTGGCAGAAACTGATGTAAACAAAAACGTTTTCCTATCTCGGTTCAGGGATCCCAAGAAATCTGAATCATTTACGAGTGTCCTTTACACTGTGAAGCACATCTTCAGAGATTTAAAACCGAAGCTCCAAGTGACAGAAAGCAATGCCAAAATGTTAGGAAATACACAAACCCATAAAGATCCCTTCTAAGAGGAAAACCACTTGACACAGAAAAAAGGATTTGCTGCACACCCAAAAATCACAACCGGGATTTCAAAGGAAGTCACGCACAAGACTCCAGCCAGATCACACAAATCAATTAAAGATCATCTGCCCCTGCAGCGCTTTCCTACAGGACTGGTAACACAGCAGCATCTAAACATAACCTGCCAGGGAGTAGTGAAGGTTAGAGTCCTCAATGGAATTCCTTTTGTTTTCTCATATAAGGTAAAAAAACCTGTAACTTTTTATTATCAAAGCATTTATTTAAAATGGATACAATCAAATCCTTTTGTTAGAGAGACCCATAGGACCCTAAATAACACTGGAACCTGACTGTGCTGAGCACTGCACAAACGCACGCGACCAGCCTCTAAGTGCCACATCAGTGGGCAAAAAAGTGGTATCAATACTTCACAGAGACCTGAGATTAGTTTTAACGATGGGTTTGAAACTGTAAGGAGCGTGGCCCAACCCAGATCAGTTAAGACAACTGGAAGAGACCTGAATCCACACTTCCCAACCCAGGAGCCTCAGCCTTCAGCAGGTAAGCTGCCACGTGCAGAACATGCTTCACTGTCATTTTAGTCGAGCAGAGAAAGAGCAGGTTTCAGGGAAATCTTATTTCTCTTTCTCTGTTCCAACAGGGCACTGTTATGAGAATAACAAAACAGACCACACAAATGTTAGAGAATAATATACAGAACAGTTTGACAAAACTTATTTAAAAAGTACACATCAAGAGCAGATGGATGCCTAATTTTTCTGTTCCCCCCTCAACCACTTATGGAAGTTCACAAGTCTTGCAGTTGATATTCGAACTTCCAATACTTTCTACCTATTTCATTTAATGACATGCAAATTTTCTATTTACAAGTCTAATGAAGTTTACAGTATTTCTCCAGTGTCATTTCAAATGTACTGTTCCTCCAAGCTTAAAGATGACTTTTTAAAATACTTTGCTGTAAATGTAAAGCCCGTGCCTCTCAAGGAAGAACCTAGCAACCATGATTCATATGTTCCTCTTTCAAAGCTGGGCTCAATTAACTCTCTCCATCCAAGAATGTTTTTCAAGGTCAACTAAAAATTTAAACCAAGACCTCAAACTTTCCATTTATTTTTCCATAAATGCAGTATTTATCCGTTATCAACATACAAATACTGTTACAAGAGCTGCAAGTTACATGAATTCTATTAATGCCATAAAGAAAGCCAACTTAATTTACCTCCATAACATAAAACCTTTGAACGTGGTGACCTCCAGAATTCACTTCTCCTTTCAGAAGTAACTTAGTTTCAGTGTTTTTAAAAAGGTGACTGTAAATGATACATGGCTGTACTCTTTACCAAGACCAGAACAAGTCCCTGCCATGGGCAATTCTGAGCTATCTTAACTGCGTTATCTTTTGAGCGTGTAATAAGGAAAATGCTTCTTATTTGGCAAAGGCCAATACAGCATCTTTTCTAATAAAAAAGGAAAAACAATAATGGACAATCTGGCATGCCATACATCGAGTACTATTGAGTTCAGTATGTCTACTCTGAAAAACTTTGTTAAACTGAGCTGCCATCTCTGCTCCTCTGGAGGGATAGAGGAGCACAAAGTCACCTCATAATTTCTTAGCATTTCCAGCATTCTCTTTCAGGACAGTTACACTACTGAAATTCATGCTTGTGGTCATTAAAAGTAACTGTGTCTGGGAACTCTCAATTCTATTACTTAACATCATAGACAACAGAATAAAACAGGGTAAAAAAACCCACAGTTAAAGAACAGGTCAGCAGTTTGTGTCTATCAAACCATTTGATTTAGTGACAACCACAGCTCCACCACATATTTTTATAGGATTTTTTTAAAACCCCCCAAATTTATCAAATTTCCTACAAATCTTGTTTTCTTTTTTTCAGATTGGAACCATTGCACAGTCCATCTACCCTAGCATCTAATGAGACAACATCCCTTCTAGAAATGAAATGAAATTACATATCACCAAAAAAAGTGAGGTCAAGATCTTCTCCAGGACAGCAAAGTCCAGAGGAAGAGGGTGAAAGGAGCCCTGATCCTGGCTGTTTGCAGAGACCACAACACAAGTTTACTATTTTGCAGAAGTCTGCTCACCTGACTGAAAAAACAAGGAGGAGAGTGAAAACTGAAACAGAGGAAGAGAAAACAAAACTAGCAAGGGTAGAACTCACAAGGGCAAAGAACAAACTCAGAGTTAAAGAAGAGAAAACTTGGTGACAAAAGTGACAATAATACATAAAAGCAGTGCAGAAATATTTTAAAAGCTAGAACACTGCTAACACTCACGTCTTTCCTATCCATTCTCAGCATAAAAATCTGGTTATTAGGATTATTTCTAAAAGCCTGATCTGATTTATCACAAATATATACGTGCTGCTCCTTGCCATTTACTGTAATTTGACAATGGATATTTCATGGTGACACCTGATGTGAACAGTAAAATGTTTTGACTACAAAGATCCCCATGACACAGAATAAAACACCTTCAGCACAACACCAACCTGATTATACTTCCAGAATATTCTTAATCACTACAGTTAATATCAGATGCATTAAAAATGTGATGCCCTAGACTATTAACTTTACAGTCAGGGCAGATATAACTCCCTATTATCTCTACAACTCCTCAAACACAGAATTTATTTTTCTTTTTACTGGGCCCTGATTTAAATCCACCCTAAGTAAATGTACCAACTTTTATCGATTCACTAGGCTTTCCATTAAGACATCAGGGAATTGTTTTGGAGCTACTATATAAGGAAATTGTAAATATATCCCATTATTTTGAAATGTTGCCAAATCTGGATTGTTTGAACTATCTACTTCATGGAGCAAGTAAGTTCAAATAATGTCCACAACAGCTATCTCGAATACATTTGCTCTGTACTAGCTGTGTTTTCTCTTCTCATTAGATGATAATTAGTCTTGATCATACTAAGGTAAAAAAATATGTGAGTACATTTTGTTTTCACTTGACTTAACTGGTAGATCCCTCTCTCTAAAGGCATGTTTTTATTAGAACTTTTCTTTAAGATAACACAACTCTTCACTAGCATCTGAAAAAAAATCAAAAAGGGGGAAAAAAACCACAGCTGCAGTAATTTAAAACTAGTTAATGTCTTGAAAGAAAGGAAGTTTTGTGCCACCTCCCATAATTTGCTTATAATACTTGTCCCAGGTACTGTCAGATCCTGTTAAAGTAATAAAAATATTTCTATTGTTTTTACCCTTTATGGTTGTGGAGAACATGAATGCAATTTTAATATCTGAAAGCAGGCAAAACCCCTCAAATTACTATTTTTAAAAGCTTGTGATTTGGGGGAAGAGGCACAAGGAGGGAGAAGGAAGGCAACTAACCAGCACTGAGAACCACATCAATCACCTGCACCAATCCCAGGCAGACTGCAGGCAGAAAGCTGAGCGTGGAAACAGCCACAGTAACGGCTCGTGGGCAGCCCAGAAAGCCAAAATTCTGCCAGGAAATCTGCACGCTGGGTGAGTCCTGCTGGACCTATTGCTGGCACCAGTTGTCAGTAACAAGTAATCTTCAGGTGCAAGGAGGACCTTGGATGTAAGCCTGAGGCAGCAAGTTCTCTGTGCAAACAGCACTGCAGGGTATCTTAATTAACTTAGTTATCTTAAGTAAAGCTCTCATCAATTCTAAGTCATACAGTCCCTTATTTTAATTTATATGAATGCTTAAAAAAAAATTATTGAAGTTAACATCTCAAAACTTACCTCTCATACACAAATACTTCACTTTCTGCAACTATTATTTCCTACACAATATTTTTCCAAACTATTTTCCAGAAACACTAAAGTGCTTATCATTCATGAACACGTGTGTTTTTGTATACTTATCAATGTGAAATGAAATTAAACTACTGGCAAACTTTTTACTGTGTACTACACAAGATGATAATAAAAAAAAGAATATTCCTGAACAGATACTGTGAACAAAATAACTGAAACTATATAATATTCAGAGTGTTCTGGTTTACACAAGTTTTAAACAAAAATAAGAGATTCTACAAAAATATATATACTTGAGGGTTTTCTGCAAATTTTCAAGTAATGAACACTTAGGTTTTAATAGAACACAAGTATTTTATGAACCATATGTGCAGGCATAACAAATTTGTGCCTGCAAAGAACATATGCATAATCAAACAAACCAAACATAAATTGATCAAATTTACATACAGAAACACTTTAAAAAAAAAAAAAATCTGTCCCATAAGGTTTGTGCTCTTGTTTCCTCAGATATAAAAGAACCTTTTCATACAAAATAAAGCACAATAAATGGATATTCCCATACCCGAGCTGTTTCATTTAGGTTCAGAGGGAAGCATTGCCAAAGTATTTTCTGCAAGGTTACCTATTTTTTAAATTCCTTGCCAACTGCTCTCTGTACATGAAGTAACTTACATTTTTTGCACATACAGCTTTTGAAAGCCCAGCTGTTTGAGGAGATATTTGAAAGGCACAGCTCTGAGCACAAGTGCATGAACTCTGTTTCACCATGCAGTTGCTGATAGATCGGATGAAGGAAGGAACAGCTGAAGACTTGATTAAATGTTTTTACTGCATTTTCCACTTTGGCAAATATAGCAATTACACTGCATTTTATTGAAGTCCTAAGAATACCCAAACCTCAAAGTTTTGGCTCAGAAAAATGACTTTCACTTCAAGACCAAAAAACCCCCACAATCTAGTTCAACTAGGCACAGGAGCTGCATTATGAGATTTGATCCCTGGTGTAAATCTTTACCAGTGTTAGAACGCTTTATCTCTAAAGGCAGAGTCCTCTCTGTCCAGTCTCCTTTCGAAACTCAAGACAGGCTCTTTTTCCACAGCTATGGTTCTGTAGTTTTCATTTTGCTTTCCCAAATTCGAGGCAGAATCTTGCCCAGTGAAACCTGAAAGGGTGAAGGAGGACCTACCTCTCCTGGCTCATGTTTTCGGTGGGTTCAGCCACGCTGCACTTCCAAAATCCCATCCCCTGCCCTGTCCCCTCCAGCAAACAGGTTTGCCACACGCTGCAGGCAGTAATGCCCTTCCGTGCATATCCAAGTGGTAAATCCAAAGGCCAGTCCTTTCACAAGGCTGCGAGCACACAATCACCGCAGTTCTCCTCTCGCCTTTCCTCCCTCTCTCTGTGAGGATGCAGAATGCAACACTGAGAGTTGCTCCATCTCCTGCTCTCTAACATTTAGGAGTCTTGGGAAATTTCTGTATTGTGCCCACCAACAGAAACTGAGCAGCAGATACCAAAGAGAAGCCTGTCATGCACACGTGCACCTGCAGCCTAGCACGCAGCTGGGAGTTCTAATTTTAGGCTCCCACAATTCGAATGTTCCTGTAGTTGTATATAAAACACATACTAAAGCAGAGATCCGAGTATTTAGTTAAATTCTTTGTATATGAATTCATCTACACACAACTAATCTTTTGTAAAATCTAACACAAAATGCATGTCAAATTGTCCATGCAAGACTATTAAAGAGGTTTTCTAAGTTTATTATACAGAATAATACAAACTTTCCGTGAGCGAGTTTCCAGAAGACTGCCTGTAGAAAGACTGATTAATAAATTTCTCAATGAAACACAAGGAGCATATTTAAAGCTTTTCAGCAGATGAAAAAGCTTCCCCCCACAGTGTATTCTGTTACATCAGGTTTTCATCAGCAATTTGAATCAAGTCAGTCATCTGCAAAAACTATTCCCATTTACTCATTAGTGAGTTTTCAGAGTTGAAGATACTATAAATTTCTCTAGACAATTTGTGTAACATTACACAAATGCTGCACATACAATCTGTCATGTAAGAAATCTTCATTCAGTCATGCATTGTTTTTACGTGATGTGATCTCATCATGCCACTGCTTTATTCAAGGGAAGCCAACAAATTGTTATTTATGGTTTTGTGTCAAAAACCCCTCCTACTTGTTACATAGCCAGTCCTAAAATAGCTTAGGGAACCCTGAAAGCTGAGCTTAACTTTGTGATCATGACACAAAAATTAAATAGAATTCAGGAAATAAAAAAATTGTTGTTTACACAGTAAAATTAAAATCTGGGCTAATTTAATACAAAAGTGTACACAGAAACACTTCTAGTTAGTATGCAGAAGAACAGGGTCTATTATGAGGGGAGGGAAAGAGTTCTGGATTAGCAACTAGTCACAAACATAGTCTCAATTAAAATTAAATAAATCATCTACAGAATAGTCTAAATTGTATCTTAAGTCATATACCCCAAAGCACACTACTATTATGAATTGTTTTAACATCAACAGGTTTGGTACTTTTCCATCTTTCACACACAGCACTCTGTGTACTCTGCAGCCGCTGTACTTTTGTAGTAGGAAAAAGGAAGTTTGTTTTATTTAAACCTAAACTCACAGTTTACATAAAACTACTCACTGCAGCAGAAGTATTTTGATACATCGTGGCTGCAAAAGGTGAACGTGTTCTAAGCTCCTCACCCTCTCCCATCTCCTATCTAGACAGGCTTTTGTGGAAAATATTTTGGCATGTGTGGTTTTTACCATCTTTCCCTATGTAACTGTCCATATCACAGCAAAACAACTGGGTGCTGGCTGCATCTCGACGCCCAGGAACTGAGGAAGCAGAGCACTAAGAACCACTCACTCAGATTTACACATTTTCTTACTAATTGAGAACTGGAGGAATACAATATACCCATGGCTCCATCTTTTGTGACAGGAGAAAACAAAAAAATTTAGTAAGAATTAAAAAATAAACAAAAAAATGACATTAGAAATAAGAGAGTCAATACAGTCTTTAAAAACCTCAATTTTTTCAAACCAATAAAAATAAGAACTAGAGACAGTTATGCATCTCTTGCATGGCAGCATTACTGCTATCTTCATATTAAAAGCATCACCAGTTAATATGTTATTTTCCCTGCTACAAAGGACACATTTAGTGCTCATCTTTCAACCTCTTCTACCCTCTTCCCTGCTGACGGTGGCCTCAACTCCTGTGTCCAAGCAGCATGGCATTATTCTTTAATTGTGCCAAGACAACACATCTTCGCTCAAAGAACACTCTGCATACATTTTACATCGCGCACCTGATACCTGAGGGAACACATCACCATATGCAAAAAAAAAAAATTAAGGAAAATAATACAGATGACCTGTCAACTGAGCTCTATTTCAGTATTTTATTTTATTAGGCAACACAACTACCTAAAACCACCCCACCCCTGCCACTCCTCCATGCACTGGAACATCCACTTCAAAAATGAGACTGTTTCAATCCTGTCTAACACAGCTCTAAGGAAACTGATGCCTGTCGATTTTCACGTACCAACGGACATTTCTGCTCCCCTCTCAATTTGGCAGGCACTATTAGTTTTTCCATTAAAATGTACTCCCTTTGCTTTACAGATTTACTAGCATTTGAGATGACACAATAAAAAAAATAAAATGCAAGTTGCACAGCAACAGGCATATTAATGTCTTATAGTAAAAAAACCCTCCAACAGTGCTGTGATATTTAATAAGATTAAAAGATAAAGTGGAAAATAAAACAATGTTTTTGTTGTTGTAGTGCAGTAAAAGAGCTAACACACTGCTTACGTATTTGGACACATATGTAGTGACAAAAAGGGTTTTAAACTTGGCTATTGCATACCTTTAGACAAATAAATATGACTGGGTATTTCAATTATCTAGCTGAGGAACCGGTAAACCCTAAGTCTTTACTTCTCACAACTGATATATTCCAGCACATGCTACAGTCATCAGAGCTTCCCTTCCAAGAGGGGATCTAGCTGTTGGGAAGTGTTAGGCTTTAAACCAGTGCTGGGAGTCCTCTGGCACACAGTCATATTGACTACATGGGTAAGCACAGAAGAAAATCAGGCTACCTGTTCCCAGTGTAAGGTCAGTAATTCCACTGCTGGCTGGCTGGGATACAACACAAACCCAATTCAGCCCAAAAACTCCTTATGGAAGTTTTTTTTGATTTTGGGTTGGGGTTTTTTTTTTTAATTGTTATGGAATTTCAAATTCTTCTTCAAGAAGAAATTTAGTTTTTACATTTGCAAGTCCTCCCCCTTTTAGAGTAAGCCCACCACTACCCTTATTTCAAGTTGCATTTCTTCACTGTTAAGAGCAATTTGCCTTATTTTAAGAGCCTGCCTTCAAAAAGTTTTCCAGGATTCCATCTCCAAACATTACACATAAAATAGATGATACCTATCACAGAATAAGAAAGACTTTGAAACACTGGGTGAACAGATCTGTCCCAGGTATTATTCTTCCAAATCTGGCACTAGTTTTCTGTTACTGGAATCACCCATTTCCCTCTTAAATAGAAACAGGTTGGGAATGACTGCAACTTTTAGTATTTGTAAATTTAGATATACTAAAAAAATTAAGATAATTTAGATCATATTATACACACAGAAGAACTGAAAGGGCTGACATGCTTTAAAGTAATTTTTCTGCTCTTTCACAGCCTGGGTCTCTGTAATGGCCACTTGTGATGCCCACAGAAGGCAATACCTTCAGCAAAACAAAGCAAAAGGAAAGGAGAGAAGAATTTGCTCAGTCTACTTATTGTACTGATTTGGTTGGTTTGGTCTAACTCATGTTTTGACAGATACTTCTAAGACTACTTCTCTCCTCTGGTCCCTTTGTAGCTAACAGTGCTCCCATCACATTTGGAAAGAATGGATATGGGTACGTATGAATGGGCCTAAATACACATGGAGGAGGTGAAAAAAAGAACTTTTCTCCCTTTTCTAGGCCAGTTAGGAAGCAAAATGCTCTACTCTTGGAGAAAAGTACTAAACTGAGCACAAGTTTTAATTTTTTTAGGTATCTCATGTCAAAAAGGAAATAAAACCAATAAACCTCATTTACAAGCAGCAAGACAAAGTCATCCTTATGCAGATACAAAAAGATTATAGACATATTTGGCACATGACTGTGCAATGAGACACAGGCAAGTGGTGTCCTGCACCCCCTGAGAACCCCACAGACCTCAAGCAGTGGTCTGGATGCATCGTGTTACAAGACAAGGCCTGTTTGCAAAGGTCTGTGGAAAAGATGTCATAGAAGACATATGGAGCCAATGCTAAGCAAAAGGCACAGCAAAGAACAGACAGAGTTGGTATTTTAAAAGGCACGGAAAAGAACATTTCAGAGCACTAGTCAACTGCCCCTAGATGACTCAGGATGACAAGAGTAAGTAAGATTAAACAGAAAACAGAAAATTGAAAGCTAAACAGGATCCTTTGATATTATAGCAAATTTGTAGAGTTTACCACCCTCCAGTACACTGACAACAAATAACACCTCCATCTTCCTCCAGCAGACAAAACAGAACCGCTGCAAACACACGCAGGGTACCAACACTGTGGTTGACAACAGCAGCGGATCCTTTGCCAGCCACAGGAGCTGCACACATGAATTTCAGGACCTAGGCTGAGGTCTTCCGTTCCAACCCGCTCGGAGACTACGGCAATCTCTACTGGTGCCTCTCCAGAGTAGGCAGGAAGCCAAAGCCACTGCTGCCAAACTTGTTGAGCCAGTCCTCCCAGTGCTGGCCCACAATGCACTGCTTTGTGTTTGGAAATTGCTCAAAAGCTTTTGCTTCCAGCAACAGTGCCGAGCACTTGGGGAATGATGCCAAAGGAGTCCAAGAAAGGGTATCACAGGGCCACCATAACAGTACAGACATCCCAAACGCTCCCACCAGTTGGTGACATCACCCTGAATCACTGCAGTGACGAATGACACGGTGTTTCCCGTGAAGCTCAGATCACAACACTACTCACAGAAGTGCAGGAAAACTCTTAGTGTGATTTAATTATAAATAAAACTGCTGATGCTGCACCTTACCATCAAGTCTTCCCATGTTACAATGAAGAGCACCACCTACCCAGATTGTGATTTTAGTCCTTTCCCAGGACAGGGGCCTTCCTTCCCATCATCGTGGTTATCTATGATGACTCTCAGTGGTGTCAGCAGGAGGACAGAGTATTGCAGTGGTGCACAGAGAACCCCTTTTTCATCCCAAGCAGTTGTAAACAAGCCTCAGACAAGAGACACCGACAGCCCACTGAAGATTTTACTCCTGTGCTCTACCTACTCCGCAGACAAAAATAGCATCCTTATCTGCAAGGCTATCAAGTTAACGCTTCAGATCATTAAATTCAGGCCACAAAAACAACAGAAGAGACTTGCAAGTTTTATTCCAGCACTGACAGAGTGGTCTACACCCCTACATTTCTGGGCACAAGCTGATAGTCAGGCAGAACCAAAAGGAAATTTCCCAAACAAGGGTTGATGCGTTTTGGACTTCTCCAAACACCCCATGGAAACAGCAGTGTTGAAATAGCCAGGCAAAGCAAACCAAGTCAGCTGGCCATTACAGCAGGTTCTACAGAAGGAACAGCAGATAAGGAGAGGGCTCTGCCCAGTCTAGATACAAACCATTATCAAACCATATCAGGTATAGTTCAGATATCGGTATTTTCCCCAGAGTCTCATAACACAACTGGTAGTAGAAATCTTACTTCAATCACTTAGTCACAAAAAAGAGTATTTAGGACAAAAATTTGCCATCTACTGTATGAGCATGTATTGCACTAGCTTTGGTAGGCAACACAGATATATTGAATTTGGCTCAAAACTTCTCCTCTGTAAATTACAAACTACAACTTGGAACAGAAGCTTTTTAACAAGCATGATTTCTAGACAGTTGCTTTGGGTAACACAACTTACACAGAAAAGAAAAACAAAATTGCTTTCTGAAATTCATCTTTAAGTACTTTTATGAAGTAAACACTGCCTATCAGGAAATTAATTTAAGCCTTTCCTCTCAAATACTTCCATTTAGTACCAGGCAAAAGCAGGCTGACTGCCATCTCTCTTCGCAGAGCAGAACAGACATATCCAAACACAGATTCTATGTTTTAAATAACAAGTTATCTGAAGAAGAATCCTAAAAACCAAAATTATACTCCTTACAAACCAAAGCCCAGCAAAGCCTTCTAGCTGTCAAAGGCAAGTTAAACTCCCTTAATACATTCCTTGAGTCGTTCTAATTGAACAGGAATGAAACAGAATTTTTACATTTCCTGGGAAAAGTGGCAAAATTTATTATTTTGAAAGCTGCTTTCCAAATTATTTTACATGGCTGTCTCAATAATCCAACACCCACACTGTCTGACTATTGGGAACACTTTTTGTTCCCTTTGACATATCCATCCAAAAACCAGCCAGTTAATCCCAATCTTTGCGGAGTTGTAGGCCTCTGGATATTCCACACTACTACAGATTTGTTCTGAAGGGATAGGAAGAATATTTGGTATGGTTCACATTTTTGTAAACTGCATTGGTGATGCCTTCTTCTCCTTTTGGCATCATTCGTAACAGCCCTCCAATAAGAGATAAAAATAAACGATGCTGTAACTCCTCAGCAGGGTAACCCAGATTTAAATGGTATTCTCTCCAGTTTGCAAAGTTAATGGGAACTGCCTCTGAAATTTTGATCAAATAAACTTTTAATTTCTATTACCTGGCTTTCTGACATAGCTAATTACTGAAAGTAATTTTTTAAAAAAATACTAACCAATATGTTAAATAATATAAACTAGAGCTTCCTTGCTGTTGAGTTTTCACAATACACTACTTCTAACTGATCCTGATTTACACTGCAGTTATTCACTGATACAACATCTCTAATGCTCTTAAAGATAACCAAGATACAAGATCTACTATACTATACAATCATACAGGTAGCCGTGTTAAAATCGGATCAGGTTCATCCTGAAAAGATGCATAATCAAGCACAGTCCAACGGCTTCTAGGATTACCAGACCAAATAGGTGCTGGAATATTCAATATCTTCTTTAAACAACAATCACTTTGTTTTGGAAACAACTTTAAAGTTGGAATGCAACCATTATTTCACGAATGTTTCACTCAGCAGAGATGGAGGAGCTGCTTAATCCAGCATTACTGGGAGGAAAAGAAAAGATTTTAGAACCACACCCTAGGTTTAAACTGATACAGGTTTTCTTCTGTATTTTAGCCTGAAACAATAGCCAGAGGGTGTCATTTAGGCTGTATACACCTTGACAAAGCAATGGCTACAATATCTAGGGACTGACAATTAAAATGTTTGCATAGTGAAGTACTCCTCAGCCAGCTGTCTGATCACAAGGTCCTGGGGAACGTGGCTGTCACACACACACAAACTCTCGCCCATCAAGCCTCACAACCTGGTCCCATGTCCTCCCTCCAGTCACAAGCAAAACCCTCCTTGACTTCAGTGGCTCACAACAAGACCTCACATCCCTTGATGCCACTTAACCAACTGGCAGAGCTCCAGTTTTCCCACTGACATCTACTACGTCGTTTATGCAGTCAATGAAAAAAACTGTAGACAGAAAACTGAACTTATGAAGGGCAAAATGAAACAGAATCTGACGCTAAAGGAAAACAAACATCCAATTTACTGCGTATTCAGCATATTATTTGCTTTTCAAATTTAACTCATTAAAGCTTCTACACTTCATTCTAATGCAAGCTGCTATAGGACTTTCAGGCAACTGTCAGTGTGAAATTGCCCAACAAACTTTCTTGCAAATAAAACCTTAAGAGCTCTAGATTTCAGAACAGAAGCACATATCATGGACTTACAATCTCAGAGTTGCTCCCTATTGGATTTCAGCCCTTCAGCTGCTTTGTACCCATTTTTTCAGTTCCAGTTGAGAACATACATTTTCTATTACATTACAAACAGTTGATGAAAGCTGCAAGTCTGTTTTAGCCACAGAAAAGCGGATCAAGAACACTGCGTAAGTTTTCTGGCTGTTTCTTCCCACTGGAAGAGAAGGGAGGGATAACCAATTACCCCCTTCACCTTTTATTACCAATGAAGGTTGTCTATGGGCTATGCTGAAGCTATTGAAAGTTGAAATCAGGGCAGGGGTATAAGCTTGTAAATAAATGATCTTTCTCATGGAAAACAGGTTACCACAAAACAGCTTATTCCACAAGGGCTGACCAGCAGCGTTTACACACAAATAACTGAGCATTTAAGTCTTTCTAATCTACTTGAGCCAATAACCCAGAACATTTCCCATCACAGTGACCATTTCCAAAGCTAGTGATCATGACTCCAAGTGACGTGGGAGCAGCTGGGTGTGCAGTTTCCTTTGATGAAGTCATACCCCATAGTATCTGGGGTTACCAGGAGTATCTGATTTACCACAAGAATCAGTCTGAGAGCCACTGTACCACCGGTCCTGGCTCACAGCAGCACACAGCCTGCACAAGCAGGGAGAACTTTTGACTGTACAAAGCCTGCTACCAACAGGAACACCGATCACAATAAACTCATCGCCCTCCATGACAATTGCTTTTACAGTCGTGCTACTCTGCTCCATTATACTTTGAACTCCCTTTGCCAGATTTTATTATTTGCTGCTAAAAACTTGAAGCGTAAGTACAAAGCTGTATTCATCTCTGTGCTGTCACCTACACTGTAAGCATGCCTAGGAAATAACGCTGAGTGTCACATACATGGGCAATTTCCACAGCAGTGGTGACTGTATTCATTAAAAGGGAAGAGAAACAATTTTTTAGCATCTTATAAACTATTTAGAATACTTAATTACAAATCAAGTATTATAACAATTTGTGAAAGATGAAATCTTTTATGTCTTTTAAGTGACAAGAGCTCACAGGTATCCCCAGCTGGCTTTTGGCAGTTACTGCCACAGGCTAGGCATAGTCAGAAAATAAGAACTGGCTGCATTTTCATTTATAGATCCACTGCAATGAAAGAAACAGATTTTAAAACAGTTACCTTAGAGAAGAGTAATCTGCATCCTCTTAACCCAATTTATTTAAAAGTACCCTTCACTAAGCCTTTCTGCCTTTCCTGCTCTACTTAGATGACAGTGTTATCAGCTTGTGACTGTTGATAAGTCGTGTGAAAGCCATGTTCCTACATAATATTTATCGCATTGTTCTTCTCTCACTGTGCATTTGCTGTTAAGTATAGAAGAAAAACTATAAAAAAGCAATATTTAATCAAGTATTATCAAGACATCACCTCTTCTGCATAGGGATAACATAGCAAATCATACACACGACTTAAGAAGCATTAGATAACAGTGAATTCCTGACGGTTATTTATGTGTACAGACAACTATTTCAAAGGTTCTTATAAAAAAAATAAATAAATCCTGCTTTCTCACGTATTATGGATAGACTGAGGCAGTTTTGTGGCTGCAGTTCCAGTGGAAGTCCCCAAGGCCTTGCAATATCACACTAATACTACGGTAATATCTAAAACCTGCAAAGTATCTGTAAAGCATAAAAGATGACACAGTTCTAACTTGCAGTCTAACATCACAATATTCTATTTATAACATCTGACTCACCTCACCAGAAATAATTAAATATTGTAAACAGAACTTAGATTTAAGGATAAGAATAACAGAAAGAAAACGAGGGCCAGTCACAGCAGATAATCTCAGAAGCAGTATCCTTTCAAACTGCATGTTTTTCAAGCCATCTCGTAAAATCTCCACAATTTTCTTAAACAGTTCAATCCACTTTTAAAGTCTCCTTGTAATTGTTTTACGATAACCAGCCCTGAAATCCTTAAAACACTTTGTGTAAATAGTCAATTAAAATGCAATGAAATGAAGAGGAGATTTATCTGATTACAGACTGTGAATAGCTATGCAGAATGTCAAAAAAAGAAGCATGGCACTTTGTACTGCTACCTCAGAATATTTATTTCAATCTATTAAAAATTCTCACAGTGTATTTGCAGGCAGTCAAGGACTATAGAGCCCTCTAAGCATCTTTGACATGATTTAACACAACAAAAATCAACTCAATTGAGCACTCCTGAAGGCTGAATAAAAACAAATTTAGATTTGAAATAAGACACTCTTACTTGTATTTACAACTTAACATTGGAACAAAAATTTCACCAGTGCTTTAATTATTTATTGAACTTGCTGCTGCAAAAATTCTAGACCTTGGGTCTATGTGACAGATGCTTCTAGTGAGTCCTCCTGGCCCAGTCCTGGATTTCACCGCTCAACCCTGCCCAGCACGGGCTCAAGAAGAACAAGGATTCACTGCATAGCCCTCACTACCTCACAGCTCTGGTAACTTCCCTTAATAACAATTAATAAAATCAAAGCTTCTGCTGAATGCCCTAGAGGTTCATAGAGTCTTTTTTATTTAATGCTTTTATTTTATTTTTTTTTCCCCCAGGATATACAAACTGTCCAAGGCCAAAAGTTCAACTGTTATGTGACACGATGCTGAACAAAATTTGTTCCCACCTGCTCTTCTGATAGATTCCTATGGTCACTAGAAGTTGTCCAGAGTGTCTTCTGGAGGTGCCTACCAAAAATTTATGATCTGCCTTCCCACAGAAAACTCAACATTTGCTTTATTAAGATCAGTATAGTCTAAAAAACTGTAAGACTGGTACCATGCTGCATCACCACGCAGCCAGAATCACGTCTGACCCGCGGTACCTCTGAGCACACCTAATGCACCAGTGACCATCACTGAACTAACCTCAACCTCCAATAAAGTAATCGCCTCCACTGCATCTCCCTCCACAACCATCAAGATGACCATCTCATCCAAAATAGCTCAGTTACGTACAGAGAGCAATCAAATTCTTCCTCTGGATTCTCAGAAGCAGCAAGTACAAACAGTTAGAACAAATCCCTGTCAGACTCTATGGATGCTGCAAGGGCAGCAGAGAACTCATTTTAGCCAAGATTCAACCAACAATCTTGATGAATGACAACTGCTCATATGAAGCTCAAGACTGGAGTTACAAATGTTCTCTCCTCTTCCTCTTGTTCGTTGTTGCCAGTCAGCTATGAACTATGGTGACAGTGCTAGTGAAGTGCTAGAAATAGGCAACACAAACACACACAGACAAAAAAGGGGGCTGCATGTGTAACTGAAAGGATGATGCACTTCAGCTCTTCCAAAAACACTCCATGGTTTCAGCATGCACTAAGCTATCAAAACCAAACAAATTTATCTTCTGTTCTCCACCTTTTTATTTTCCATTCAGAGATGCTATAGATTGTTTTGCATTTTTATTATACACATTGCAAAATTATTTCATGAGTCAATATAAGAATCTAATAGACTTTCACCCCAGCTACTTCAAAAAGGGTTGTACACACTAACAAGTATTATTGAAAAAATCTTTGTTAAGAGCAGATGGGTTCTTTTTCTCCAGCCTTGAGGGTGGTGATTTGTTTTTATGCTTGGGGTGGTTGGTGGATTTTTGGTTGTTGTTTTGGGGTTTTTTTTGGGGGGGGGCGGGGGGAGAAGTTTGGTGCTTTTTTGTTTTGCTTTTTTTTAAAATAAAACAACATACAAGATAGCTGGTAGCACCTGGAAATCAACTGTGGGGTGAGTCAGAGTTTCTCAGGGGGTGAGGGAGGGTTTGGGCCCCAGTTCCAGTGAAGAGCTTTAGCCCTCGTCGATTCTACTCAGAGCTTCTCTACTCTTCCACGAAGAGTGAAAAGAGCCTACCTGTTGTCAGATTTTGCAAGAAGCAAAAGTTCACTCTGTTGAAGCCTGTCAAAGTTACCACAAATTAACTCTATGCTTACATACACAGTTCTATCAAGAGATCATCTTCTGGATAGGCTAGGAAGTTCTTTTAAAAGCAAACTGAATTCAATACAGGTTAAAAGAATCTCCTGGACAATCCATTTTCCAAAATGTTTCAAGCACTGATTACAAAGTTTGACACTAAGAACCATTTTCTTCAAATGAAAAAGTATCAGGTACTAAAGACACCAATCACCTTTTGAGACCTGCTGCATCTCCAAGGTGAACTGAGTATATGAGAGCACATTGGCTGTATCTGACAGCAAGTGCTCCCAGTACCACAAAAACAAGTTTGACAGATGCACTTCAGCAAGTTTTCATTTTAAAATACGAGAAAAATGGATGGAAAGAATTAGATTTTCTGCCTCGTTGTTTCAGAACACATTTACAGATTATAATGCAACATGCTACACTTGCTTTGCCACAGCAAAAGCTGTGTGGCAGAGGAATCACACCTTTAGCTGGTTGACAAGCAGTAAGTAATTAAGTGACTATGAGTTAAAAGATTTTCATATGTAGTTCACATGATGGAATAACTGAAGTACAATTGCTTCTAACACACTCTTACATCGAATAGTATTGATCATCACAAGAAGACTTCAGTGTAGAAAGTCTAAATAAGTTTTAAAGCGTACCTTAAAATAAATTTTTCCCATGATGAAGGATGCCCCTTTCTCATTTCCATCTGTTGGGGATTTTCCTTACCAAAAGCAAGCCAAGTCTACTGGGCCCGTACTTTACTCCTGCAGCTCTAATTTCTACATCAAAGCTCAGCATGGACTGTTACTGCCTCAAAAAGCAACATGTAGGAAAACATCCAGCAAGTTTCTCACTTTGGTGAAGGTCTGCAAGGATCTCAGCAGGAATAATTGCATATTATGGATTAGCAGAATAGAAAGCATATAAGAACAGTAAAAAAAGACACAGGGAAGTATGAGACACAAACATTGGGAGTTTGGGAAGCCCAGATTCAATTTCAAGTTCTTACTTCAGTATGAGCTTGGTTATGTCAAGGAGACTTAAGATGCAGAAAAAAGTGTTTGAGACTATGAACTAATTTTAGTTTCCTGATCCCTACATGGAACTAGCATCACTGACAGGTATTAAGGACTCATCAGGCTTCACAACCACCAGTGTGCTGAGAGAGGAGCTGCCTGATCAGCAAATAGGAAATGCCAGTGACAAAGGTGTGTCTGAAATCCTGCCTCTCTTCACAGCTTGCAAATGTTGTCCTGGAATTACACACATCCTTTATTCCTTCAAAAGAATAACAGGCATCATTCTTTTCCTTTAAAGCACAACAAAAGGAAAAGCTGGTAATATTAAGCCCCTTTTTAATACAGTGTTACAGCAATGGGAACACTCACTCTTCATTCAGGAAACCAAGATTCTACTGCCCGCAAGCCTGAAATCCACCTCTCGTCACCAGGCAGGCTGACAATGAAGCTATTCCCACTAGAAGACGCAGAGAAATGGCATGTGGGAAAGGGAACAGCTACAACCCATAATCCAGTGAGTACACAGGCCTGTAGGAGCCTGACCTGAACGCTGACAATTGTTAAATAAAGAAAACAGTTCTTGGTTTTGAACCCAATTCTACTATGTGGACTGTAAAGTCATGTTCCCTCCTTCGTTCCCTCTCCAGGCCATGAATATTTAATTCTTTTATGCAAACTGGAAGAGTTGCAGTGCAAGGTTAAATTAGCCTAAAGAACCTTGAAATCCTTTTGTGAAGTTGGGCCTCTGAGTCAACTCCCGATCTGTAGAGAAAGCGCTTTCTTACACAACAAGTTCTGGTGTTCGCCGCATGTAAAATACCGTGTGGTACCATGACAAAAATCCTGAGGTTAGAGTTGATTTGACAAAATTTACACCTTTGGTTCACCTTTCTGTGTAAAGATCCATGGTTTAGACAGTCCAATTATTTAATAAATGTTTGTTCCTCAATTTTGAATGCAAAATTCTTCCTGGGAAAAGGAACCAGTTACAGTATTCTCTAAATTGCATCTGGTAACACAACACACACATGTTGGCATGTTTTCCTGCTCCCCTAGTTCTTTAAGTGTAAACTTAATTTATGCTACTTTTTCTTTTGCTTTATTTTGCAGTAGGCTGAGCTCCCTACAGTGCAGCTACAGGTATAGACCAAGTCAGTGCCTCATTCATATGTCATAAAGCAATCAAAATAAATAAGACTTCTGGAAGCCTGACAGAGCTACTAAGTTTCACTTTTAATTCTCAAAGTGTTTTATGAACTTCCTTCAACTCATAACCCTACAAATCACGGATGGAGTCAGTGTGGAGAAGCTGTGTCTCAGTGGTCAGCCTATGAAAAAACAGTTTCATTATTTCTATCCAGATGGGGGGGAAAGAAAAAAAAAAAGATTATTCTTCACTTTGCCAGCTAATCTTTAAAATCTGGAAACCTTAGATGCTTGCATTTTAAGAGGCAGAAATAACAAAGAATGTTTGAAAATCCTTCTTATTGTTATAACTACTGTTTTATCACTTGAATGATTTGCCTATTCAGAAATATAATTTAAATAACCAACACAACTAATAGATTGGAACTCAGCAATGAAGTAATAAAGAGAATTTTCAAATGTCCAAGAACTTATACAAACACTCAGAAGAGCAAAATGGCACAAATGTTTCTGAGTGTGACAGCATAGCTGCCTATTACATCTCTCTTACAGGTCAGTGATCACTGACTCTGGTCCTAGAAACTGATTTCTTCTAAATTTTAGCAACACTAGGAATTCTTCACTAAATAAGACATCTTGATTGAGCCTCAGTATAGATCACTGCCTCCCAAATCTCACTAGCCCACGCCACCTTGCTACAGTTTAATTTGCTGTTTGTAGCTCACAAGTAGGAAAGTGCTGCATCAGGCCTTCTCCTAAGGTCCCTGGCAAGTCCCACCTTCTGTGATTGCAAACCAGGTTTACAAACTCAGTCTTCCATTTCTAACTGTCAAATAAATGAGTCAGGTCTAACTGATCTAGTATTGAAAACAGTGAGGCCTATTCTATGGCACACTTCTCAGAAACAGAAAGTCCATCGGAACCAAGCTAGTGCCAACAATATAAAGAAAGTTTTAGAACATTTGTCTGCTATAAAATAATTGTTAAACTTGAAAAACAAACAAACAAAAAAATGGAACATCACCTATCAGGCTCATCACTGTTTCTTCCACTCCATATTACAAAGTTACTGATAATCTATAGCTTTCATTCATTATTTGCTTACAACTTCAAGTGGCATTGTTACGAGCTGGGCTGTTAATGGGCTTTTGCTAATCACAGGTGAAAGGTCACTCTCATTTAGCAGTACACTTAAGAATTAAACATAACACATTGACATGACAGAGGAAGGGATCAGTGTTTGCATACTGACATGGATTATATTAAGAAGCAAAATATTTCAGCTCAGGAGAAGATATTATCAGTGCTGGTCACACAGCTTCCTTAGGGCTATTTATAGCAAAAAAAAAACCCCAAACAACGAGAAACACAGTAAAGACAGTTTAAGTAACCTATGCCCTACCCTACCTTGTAGTTTTGAGATTATATATTAATTTAATAATAACGCTACTAACACCACTCACTGACAGGCCGCAAGTCCCAAATCCACAGCTGTAGGATTGCAGGTCAGTTTCTTTTCTCCTTCCCATGCGTGTCCTCTGGTAACTAGTGAGGAGCCAGAAAACTTCTCAGTGCACTTTTCCTCAAGAATGAATCGCACTCACCTTCTCGGCAAAGTCGCATTGCTTCTCGGTTTCTCCCGTATTCCTTGAAACTTTCTTCTAATGCTGTTCCTAAAACCAAAACAGCCACAAGATCTCAATCGCTGCAGAAATCAGAGAGCAGGGCTGACACCCCCCCCGACTACTGACCTGTAACCCACTCCCCTGTGGGAACAGAGCAGCGCACCGGGGAGACCCGCTCCCATCGCTGCGGCAGCAAACGGAGCTTCCGAGGGACCGAGATCCGCCGTCCCGTCCCCCGGAGCGGGGTGCGGGGCTGCCCGGGCCGCTGTCAACGGCGGGGGACGCCTCACCTGAAGCGGGAGCTCCCCAAGCCCCGGCGGAACCGAGGGCAGGAGGTGCCGGTCTGCGGGGACCGGCTCAGACCTCCTCGCACCCGTGTCCAGGATAAAACTAGGGCGAGCGCTGCCCACCTCGCGCCGCTCCCGAGCCCCCCGGAACCGGACAACGAACTCGGCTGCGACGTTGCGGGGGCGGGGGATGGGATGGGGGGGGGGGGGGGGGGGGCGGTAACGGACCCAACCTCCTCCCAGGGCCCGGGACCGGGACCCGCGGCGCCCTCCTGCCGGGCACCCTGCCCAGTCCTACCGGCGCCCCGCGGCGGGGCCGCACCCGGGGAGCGGTGGGGCCGGGCCGGTACATGGGGTTGGTGGGGGTTGTGTGTGCGGGGGGAGGAGGAGGCCGCTCACCGTCGTTCCCGTGAAGTTTAGCAGCATCGACCCAGTGGCTCCAGGGCTGCCCCAGCATCGCCTCGGGGCTGGGCAGAGACCTGCGCTCCCCGACGGCCGCCATTGCCGCTGCGGTGGCGGCGGGGCCGGCGCCGCTCCCGCCTCCTCCGCCTCCTCCTTCGCCGTGGCGGGGCCGCCGCTGCCGCTGCCTGGCCGCTGCCGCCGCGCTGCGCTGCTCCCTCCTGACGTCACCCGCGGCCCGCGCCGACATTCTTTCCGCTGCAATAATGTAACGAGAAAAAGTCATCGGGCGCTTTAAGGTGGCGCCGGGTTTTTAAGGAAGCGCCGCGGCGCTGTCAGCCCGTTCGCTTTCCTTCCCCTTTTCCCACCTTCAATGGGGAACCTGCGGCCTTGGAGCGATATCGACTCACCTCTGCGGCGGCCCGGGGGGCAGGAACCGGGCGCCCATTATTGTACGGGGAGAGCTCCCTTCCTCTTCACCGTGTAGGTGAGGCGGGTTTATATGTGCGCGCTAACAAAGCGGCGGAAGGGAGCGGGGCTACACCACCCTCCAGGCGCTCCCCAGCTCCATGGAGCCGCCTTTCTCTCTCTTTCTCTCTCCGCACCTCGACCCTACAAAAACAACGGCCGCATCACAACCCCGCTTTGCCCCGGGAAGAGGGGAAGGGGGGGGACGGACCAGCGACGCGACGCGGTGGGGCGGAGCGCTCAAGCCAGCTCCGCCCCTTATTGCCGGTCCACCTTAAATCCGGCGCCTCCTTAAAGGCAGCGTCGAGCAGGAAACTCGCTCCGGGCGGGCGGCGTCCCCGTCCCCCGTCCCCCCCCGCCCAAATGGGCGGGGGGGGCGACGGGACGGGGTCGCCGCCCGCCCGCAGAGAGTTAAATAACACCCCCCCCCGCCTTAAACTTTAGTAATGACATTAAACCCAGGATTAAAGGATGCTTTCCTGTCTGAAAACTCGTAGTGACAAAGTTCAAATTCTGTGATTACAAAATAAAATATAATAATAATAATAATAGTAATAATAATAATAGGGTTTAGAATCCATTTATTACAGGGTTTTTCCTCCCATCGACTAAAATGTTCAAGTATCAATATCAAATTAAACTCTCCAGCCACGATCTGCAAAGGTTTCTTGCTATCACTATCGGCAATAACCTCAATGCACAGCTAAAACTGTATATTAACGCGATCTGCTGCCTCCTCTATAAGTACTCAGCCCATGCATAAGCTCGGGACTCTCACTGTCAGTGGAACTGCTCACGGATCACATCGATGTATTTGCAAAACTAGACAGCAGAAATCAAAATTGTCATTAAATTTGTTTAGACTACGCGGTCGCAGTCCTGCAGAGGTGTGTGGATGTGCAGGTTTAGCTAAGGCTTCCCTGTTCTCATGTAAAATATGGAACTATACAAGCTAGAGATGTTTCTTTCCACATGTATGCATATAAAAGATGTATTTATACAAGCTCATCAGACAACCATCATATGGGATGGGATAGGTTGTAATTATAAGAACAGTTTCAGTGTTCCACCCAACTGATAATTTATGTCACGCTCGGAACCTATCTTGTAAAATTGTAGATTTAATATAGAATACCTCTCCTCTTGATCACTCTAAGTCTAATTTAACTGGTTAAAAAAAGGTAAAGATCATGAGATTTAGATAAAGACAGCAACAATGACTTCTACCACAGACATTTGTAGACGGACTAATTAACAAAGTCTATAACAAAGACTAATAACAAAGACTATCAACTTCTTGAGCTGGGCCTTGATCTTTCAGTTACAAGAGTTCATAACTGTACTGTAGCTTCCCAAAACAGTGAAATAACTCCTCAACTTAGGTCTAAGCATGAATAAAGGTGTTTATGGAACCAGAGTCTAAAGATGAATGATGAATGGAGGGTGTTATTGTTTGATTAATTATCAGTGTGCTTTATAATACAGAAAACTACTTATAATTAAAGCTAAGAACATCACTGGAAGAAAAAAAGTCAGTCACGTGTTCAACACTTTCTGAACAGAACCTAAGTTTCTTTTGTGGTGTAGAAGCCAGATGGGGAAAAAAAAAAATAAAAATCTGTAAGTGATTTATTTCAAGCTGACTTCTTCAAGTACTCCACAACTGGAGTCTAACATAACACCCCTAGCTGAATTCAGGCTCCAGCCACAGGGTAAGTCCAGTTACAGACAGAATGACATTCGCTGTGTCAAATATTTTGGTTTATATTACAAACTGTACTACCTTCATACATTGCTCCTGCTGGGGAAAAAGCTGTCAGAAGGTTGTCTCAGCTGCAGTTTGAAAAACAATCATCTATAGGTCTGAGTGCCCATCAAATCCATAAAGGCTTTTGTTATTATTTATTCTACCTACATCATAAAGCAAATATAGCAATGGGTGACCAAACAGAGCCACAGAACACTGACACCTACCTTTTAACAGTGACAGGTTTTACCATGGCGCACCAATTTAATGTTCACACATGACATGATCCTTTTCTTTAGACATTCCTGATGTTTGTATGTCAAATTACGCAAAAGTACAATGGCTTAATGAGGCAAAATTACATTGATTAGCTAACTACTTTAACAAGCTAATATATTATCAACTTTTCAGTTTCTAAGGTTGACATCAAGTTACTCAAAATGTCTCTTGCTTTAAAAGTGCCAGCCAAATGGGTAAAGCACCTTTCTTTCATAAATCTTTTATTATCTCCTTTCTTGCTCTGTTTTGCTCTCTCAAACTGGTCCTTGCATTTTTTTTTTGCCCTCCCTGTTTCATAACTTTTCTTTTTTCCCCCTTATATCTTCCCACTCAAGATCTAATTCTGCAGTCTGGGCCTCAGGCTGTCCTTTAGTAAACCTTTTTCCACTAATAAAATATTTTCCCACTGTGTCGTGAATACATCAGTATTCCAGCAGAGGGAGGAAAGTGGCAGCAGAAAGATCAGTTCATCACTTCAATGCACAAGACTGATCTGTCAGAGAGCAGGAACAGGGGCAGATGAAAAACCAATGTTACAAGGACTGGAGGTGGAGAGAATTTTCTTTTCCCACAAACTCACTATGCTGAATATGTTTGGGTTCTTTTAAGCACACAAGCTCAATTCTCTTAAATTGTTTCCATAGTGCTGTACATGGATGGATTGATGATTATAGGGAAAAATAAGGAAAACCCTGAAAATCCATCATGTTAGAAGGAGATGAGAAATGAAAACACACACAAGTTGTAAACTTTGAACAGAGGTAACTGTTATGGATCTGAGACATCCAGGTCCGAAGTATGGTCATCCAAAACTTCCCTGTTAATCAGCAGAGAGCCACAGATACCTTTGGGATCAGTTTGGTCCCTCTTGGTCTAAAGTACTTTTTGAAAAAGCCTTTCCCTTCCCACTAACCACAGAAGCAGTCAAGGATGACCTTTTGCACATAGATTAGGCACCTCCATTAGGCACCTAGAATTAAATGACATTAATCTGCTCAGGAGTGGGCAGAACACTCAAGTGTGGAAGGCACTGCCTAGAAGCCAATGCTCTTTTAAGAGAACAAAAAGTGGCCCAGAAATGCAACAATTCAAAGGGCTTAACTGAGGAAGCAAAACAGCCCAAGAAGTAGCGTTGAAACTGAGATGGTGTGTGAACAACCACGGACTGCTTGTGTGTGAATGAGAACAGGTATGCAGAGAACAGAGACAAAAACCATAGAGGAATAAGTTAAGCTCAGAAAGTGGAGGAAAAATGTGAGGTGGGCAAACACCAGAAAACAGTGGATGATGTAGAGAAAACAGCAAAATAATGGGGTGAAGAAAGCATAAACCAACAAAAAATATAATACAGCTTGCAAAAGGAAAGAAAGAGTAAAGGCAAGAAGAGGAAACAAAACATACGAAAAAGGAAAACCCACAGTTTTAAAGCTCACTAAATAGATTTAACATATTAAACATGGTTGGTGATATTATGATTAAACCTATGCCTGCAAACAGCATGCAACTGCTTGAAACTGCAGAGGATGGCTATTTTGTGGCATGACACTGCAGGCATTTTTTCACCTGTATCGGCAGGTTTCATTCTTTTGCCAGGTGGTCCAGGAAAGCTGTTCAACCAGGGAACACCTACCTCAGCTGCTCAGTCAGAATCTGTAAGACAGCCTCTGTATAGGACTTGAGATATGATAATTCTTAACTGGAATGAGAAAGGAAGGATGGATCTGAAGACAAACTCTTTTAAGAACAGAAGTAGAACAATTATATGGTTCACTGATGAATTTCCACAATGACAGTGAAAGGATGCAAGAACTGAAGTGCGAAGGGAGACACAGGGAGAACCTATGAGGGTGTCACTTTATCAGTACTCAGAAGAAAGAAAAATACTGTATTCACACACAAAAAAAAAAATCTGTCAAGGAAAAGATCTGAGGGGCATTACAGCATTAAAGGAAATCAGGTAAGTGAATTCTAGCCAAAAGGTACAAAATGATCAAGAAGGGCTTAAAAACTAAGAACACATTATTAGTGCAGGCTTGTTGGTAGATGAGATTCAAGATAAACTGACAACTCAAGTAGCTGATATGCTGAAGTGAAGTCCTGACCCTCCCGTCAGCTCCTGCTGACAGCAGTGGAACTGGAAGTACATTTTGTGCCTTTTAAAATATGCCTCCATTATTTAGAAGAATATAATTGGGCAAGTAGGGAAGCAAGAGATAAAAAGTTCATATAAATCAGCACATCCAGATGATGAGCGAACTATCCAGCCATAACAAAACAGACCACTTAATTTAAGCCCCACTATAGAAAAATATTGATACATTAATAAAAATGCATCATGGTAATCTGTTGTTTATTCTCACCTCCAGCGAAATCAAACAACCTCTCCCTTTACAACTATACACAGGACAGTGATCCCACAGAATAATAATAATCATCAGTACACAATAAAAAAATATACAACAAACCATACCAGCCTGTTATCCTTTTCCCCCACAGATCCTGGAAACACGTTGATGTGAATAATTTTATTTATAACACTTCAAAGGGAGACCTGAAGATGCTCAGAAGTGCTGGAATACAGCTACTTAAATACTGGAATAGGAAATTATTGAGGATACCTACTGTAAACCACCTATACCAGGGGAAAGAACAATATTATTAAGATTAAAAGAATAACTTAAAGTATCCTTTTCTGAGGAGACAGAATGGTGGAACGGAGGCTCATAAATGTAAGCAAATCTGCAAAGAATTCTGCATTAGGATGAAAATGCAATAGATGCTTCTATATGTTTATCCAAACATGACAATGACTATACTGAACATAGTATAACATTTTTGCACCAAATTATAAGCCAATGTCATTGCCACGTTAATAAAATATACAGTATCTTTACTTAGGTATCAAATATGTCTTAAATGCAAGTCCAATTTCAGAAAGAATTGATGGCTTGGTGATCTAAAGCAGAAGAAGGAGCACAAGGAATACAGGAACACAGATCTTTGCCCTGCTTAGATGTCACTAAACACTGTCAATTCTTGAAGGGAATTTTGCAGAGAAAACACTGAATAGCAACACAGTTTCCCAGTGTCAAAGGTAAATAGCTAAAACTACACAAAATATATCCAGTTAATGATTTGCAAACCAAACTAATCTTTATTAATTTTATGTAAGGTATTGAAATCACCTTTTGAATTTGGAAACATTAAAACAATTTTGGCAACCTAACTAAGCAGATGAATCATTTTAATCAGAGGAATCAGAAATGGGTATGATCTTTTAAATTCTCATTTATGCACAAGGAATACGATATTACCATTTAGAATTATTAAAATCCACAGCTAGTCAGGTCACCTGTAACAAAACATCAGTGCTGAATTTCCATTTGTTGAAATCAAAGCACTTAATGGGAACAGTTTGATATCAGCGATCTTCTGATGGAACCTAACCACCATGCAAGGTTTCATAACCCTGCCTGGTTTCTTGCCAGCTTGTCTACGTGGCTCCTTGGCAATTCATTGAGACAGAAGACTCTGGGTCCAAGCACAGCCCACAGGACTCAAGTTCCTTCAGAGCACACTGATGCCTACTATGATGTGAAGCTGCCTGAGTCCTCATACCCTCAGAAGTTTGACATGCTGATTAATATCAAATCAAGGATCTTGAGAATGCTGGCACCAGGACATTTAAATTTATACCACTCTTCTCACATGTGATTGCTGCTTGCTTATGCTACCTGCATTGACCACACACTTAGCAAATTAGCAACAAAATATCATACAAACTGCACGTGGACAGGTTTATGGGACTTGACAAGACGCAGACTAAGCAAGTTATTCTGAAAGGTCATGGATGTGGATCATGAGATTGGTGGCAAACTGGCTAAACTGCTGTGCTCAAAGGGTGGTAGTGGCTCAAAATCAAACTGGCAATGAGTCACAAACAGAGTTCCTTGAGGGTTGATACTGGGCTCAATCCTGTTCAATATCTTTTAGAATGATCTGGATGATGGGAGTAAATGCATCCTCACCAAGTTTGCAGATGATACAAAACTTGGAAGACAGGTAGACACACCTGAAGGAAGTGGCACTATATACAGAGACTGTGACAGGCTGAAAGACTGAGCCAGCTCAAGAAACATCAAAAAACTGGACAAGGTCCAGCAGAGGATCACCAAAGCAATCAGAAGGCTGGAAAACATACTGAAGAAATGAGAAAAAACTGAGTTTGTTTGGCCTAAAGAAAAAAAGGCTCAGTTGGGATGTAATCACAGTCTTTCAATAAGTAAAAGATAATTATAGAGAAGATGGAAATACTCTCTTCACAAGAAACAGTGACAGGGCAAGATGCAACAGACACAAGTTGCTACAGAAGTTCTGCCTGATTACAAGAAAAAAATATTAACAGTAAGAACAATTGAATATTGGAACAGATTGCCCAGAGTAAGGGTGGACTTTCCCTTGCTGGAAAAATTTAACACTTGGCTTGACCAGGCCTCAGATAACCCACTTTCCACAGAAGGTTGGACCAGGTGATGTCCAGAGGATTCTTCCAATCCAGGCCTTCATACGAGTACATGAAAATCTGATCGATGTTGTGGCCTTTTTTAGTGACAAGGAGCAAGGAAGTAAATAAGAACAATGCCAGTTCCAGTTTGCAACCCCAGGCACTCTGTGTTCACTATAGTACAGCCACTTCTCAGGCTGCAGGGAAAGCCAGGGGAAGCATTTTGTTACAGAAACCTCAGATATCACAGTTTCCAATGTTACATATTGCAAGAGCCACACCATGACAAACATTCCTCGCTTTTCCTGAGCCCAGATTAACTGTGACACTTAAATAAATTCTGCAGTCCAGCTCCATGCTAAGTGTAATGGCCCTTTCCGCTGCCATCTATTTTAAGATACATTAAAAGATGATTTGCACAGCAAATACTAGCCAGGCTGTAACAGACTGGATTCTTCAAGCCTGTGCATAAGAAAAATGCAAACTTAGAGTGAAATCTTTTCTTTTGTGATGTCAAGCAAAAAAAAAAATACAAAATGGTGAAATGCATGTGATAATAAAGAGCAGAGATAAATGTAATGGAAACAAGAGAAAAGAACAGATATTATTTCAATGAATTAGCAGTATCTGATAAAATAATCTGCACTAGCAGCTTTTTAGCACAATTTCAAACTATTATAATAATTTTCTCTTTTTCCTAATGTTCTGCCAGGAATGCTAGTCACAGAGAACCCCACTTTGAGTCTTTGCCTCAGTTTACTATTCTACTTTCTGAACTTGCAAGATAACAAGTATGATATACACTAGAGCCTAACAGCCTTCAAACGCTTTAAAACATCATGGAAATGTGGAAATAGGTAAAAATAATTATTTAGAAAAATAACTTTACTTCTTCTAAAATATAATAAATACATTAAAAATATGCTTGTCTGACACATCTTACTTGTCCAAATTACTTCATCTAAGTGACCGAGATATATAATCCAACTTACTTCTATCTTTTTGACAGCTCCATGCACTGAACTCTCTTTAGGTTGATTGCAAGTTGCTTTATTTCCCACTGAAACATATATTAAACACCTGCATTTAGGAAAAAAAAAAAGAAAGCAGCTCCCCACTGCATCTGGTAACACTTCAGACTTGCTTTGCAACCCTGCTAATATCCTGTTCTCCACGCTTCTCACACCTAAAGTATGTGAATATTATGCTTAAGGAAAATATTTGGGTAAGCATGTCACAGTACCTTGAAAGTATGGTGAATCGCTGGGTTGATTTATCAATTGATCTTCATCTGTTCAGATTTTGGAAGCTTTTTCTAACTTGTACCTGATTAATTCTGAAAGAAAACAAAACAAAAAAAGAGTAGAGCAATAAGACATTTGAAACCTTCTCTCCGTTTCATAACTACAAACGTATCCGTTTAAAAACGAACACGCAGCATTTTATCAATTTTACAAATACAGTTTCTGCAATGGATTTAAAACTGAAAGGTAAGCAGGGAGCTGTTATGCACTCTTATGTACAGAGCAGCTCTTTAAATGGCAGCCTGACATTACCAGAAAGGTATGCATTGGGTGAAATCTCAATCTTCAGCCCAGTTACTGCACTTACATCGACTATTAGTGACCAGATTTCCAAGCAGACGGTTGTGCCTGTGTCACACGCTGGTAACATGACAGCGCTGGATTTTCTGCACAGGATTTGTCTGGAATATCGCACGGCTCCAACCACAGGGGCTCTCGCTACGCAGTCATTGACATTTTTACCACCATGTCGTAGCACACGGATCGCTAAAAATGATCCCTCACGTAACAGTCATTAGTGACCATGACTGTATTGCTGATGAAGAGTTTAACAAAAATCAGACAGATGCACAGACCGAGGCCTTTCCCACAAGAGGAACTTTTATTGTCTCAAGCTCAGGTTTTTCAAATCCTTTCATTCAATGCTTATACCAAATTTAAGCCCAATTTGCTTTGATTTAGCATAAATCAATGCCTAATTGGTTAAAGCTAAACTGAAGCCCTGTTAAAGCATTAAAAAAAAAAAACAACCATTTTTGTGCACAGGTTATATTAAAGATCAAATAATGCTTTTTTGAAGTGCTTTGAAATTAAACTGGTGATTTTTTTTTTCATCTACTAAAAAGTCATGAAAATAGATATAAATAAGCCAATACAGCGCTGGGACTGGATGACACTTCAGAGAAAACTATTTTTTTTCTCTCCAAGGATTAAAGTCCAGACAAGAGGAATGCAGTCCAAGAGGGCATCCAAGCTGTCCCATAGGCTGTAGGGCTCTGCCCCAGTGGAAGGTGCAGAACAAAGCTTTTCCTGGCTTCTGCTGCTCCTCTGGGAAGCTGTCTGCAATCTCAGCTCATGTCTCTGTAGTCTTCTTATGCACTGAGGATAAACCTCCTTTTTTTTGTTTTTTTCCCCTTTTCTTTTAAGCTGCAGTTTAGCATTGACACTATCTTAACTGAGATCACCTACAGATACATTTACTGTTTCTAAGCTTTACTCTGCTCAGTGACACATTTGATCCTAAAAAGCACATCCAAACTTAATCATACTCTAGTTACTGCATAAAATCCAAAATTTTCTTGTCTTCAGTGGACAACACTTGAGAACAAGTCCAGTATTATTTTCTCTCTCTCCTCTGCAGTCACTGTTCTGCCTGATGGTTAGTAAGACTTATCATTAACAAATTTCTACACTAGTAGAAATCTCAGAAAAAACTGTATTTCCTTATTACACAAACAAATCTCATTGAATACTACAGTGTAAAACCTTCTCTTTAACTCTTGCTGCTACTCACGGGGAAAGGCAATGCAGTGTTTATCAAAAATCCTGTTTCTCCTTTGTTTGTTTAGGACAGGACACTCTGAAATCATATGGACCATCCCCTTCATTCAATGTTTAGCCTCAATGTCCCAATCTCTTCAAGCATCTGACCTCTCCGCTGCGGCAGTAACTCACTCCTTCATCTCTACCCCAGTTTGTTTAGGGAACATGAGAACTCTGCATGCAAATCGCTCTTTCTTTTAACCTGATGTAAATGTTATTTGTTATATAAAAGGTGAGTTCCATTGCTTCATGCAAAAACAAAACCAAAAACTACTTCCAAAGACTTAAAGATATAGAAATCGGGCAATAAATAAGTGGGAAGTACAAAAAATGGACCAGATGAGGGTGAAGGAAGGACCAGCAAAAATTTTATTCCTGTATATGAGAGATCAGAACATACAATGTCATCACCTGTGAATTTTGCTGTAGGGATTACCTCTGGAGTTGAGTTTGAAGGAAGTTAAGAGAAGAAGTTTCAAAAGAGTAAAGTGACAGCTTAACGACCCTTTAAAGAGAACTCTTTTTCTGGGTAATGGGTAGCAAAGAACAGGAATTATTCCTGTTGAGAATTTACAGCAGGTCAATTACAACCACAACTGTCAGCAAAGAGCAATGCAAGGAAGCGATGGGATGATTGAGAACAAGCCAGGAGGAGCTCTCTCCCCAGAAGGGAAGCACTTTAGTACCCTGGAAAAGGGAGAGCTACTTGAAAGATGGAAAGATGACAAAAATAGTCAAAGCAGCAATCCAAGAAAATGGAAAAAGTCTTACATTTTCAAACCAGCAAAGCAGACTTAGCATTATGTCACTCTCGATGCCTGACTATCAAAGAAACTTGAGAAGAACTATCAAAGAGCTGACTATCAAAAATACTTTGAGGACTTAATGATACGCACAACAGGGAACCACAGCCTGGCAGAGCAGAAGCTATATCCCAGTCAAAATTGTATCTACAGAGACATATATAACAAAGGCACAGATATGATGACTACTGTGTATTATCCATTTAAAGGAAACATACTTACATGAAAATTGTAATTGCAAAGCAACTCATTAAAATCAAGGAAACGTAAATGCATGTGACAAAGCACCCCTAACTTTTGAAAGTATCAGAACTAACACCTCTGCTATCCGAACTCCTGTAACTTTTTTTCTTTCCCAGCTGTCAGAAACAGGCAGCAAAGAACGTCCCTAAACTTTGGAACATTCTTTCTCCTTTATTATCTCCTACATATCCAAATTTAAGATAAAATACCATGGCTACATCTGGACATGCTAGGTATAATCAACCTAATACTGGGCTTCATTGAGACATTTTATAATTATGGAGATAACCTAATGTCCATTGGAAAAATGGGTGCAGGAGGCGAGAGTTGAAGGAACATGAGCTGGCCAGCAGCTCCTTGCCAGGGGCTGCTAGTAAGAGTAAATCAGAGCAATTCTCAGGCTAATCTCATTTGTGCTGGAGACTGACTCAGGATGTGCCAACTACAGAATCTCAGGGCGTCAGAGACGGTATAAGATCCATAAGCTCTACCAACACATAACTGGCCCTCCTGTTCTCATTGGGAGACACAATTCTCTACATCTTCATGGATTAAAAAGTAAATATCAGCTACATGCTTCAAACAGAGATCAGATACCAAACTTCTGTAAATACCAATTAAAAAATTGCAGCATCTCAAGATTTCACATAGTTCCTATGTACACCAATATCAAATATTTCTCAGAATGACCAATATATTAACTATGATTTGTGCAAGCCCAAATGCAACAGAATATTCACTGAAAAATATAATAATGACAAAAGTTATTCTGAAACTATTTCAAACATGCATAGGTATCTCCCGAGATAATGAAAAGGGTTCAACTTAAATAACGAGTATCTTAGTCACTACATAACTAATATCTTAGTCAATGGAGGATCAACAACACCTTTCTGATAATTATAAATAAACTGATACAAATTGTAAAATAATTCCGCACAGGAAAGTGCACTTGAGGCCTCTTAACTTTGCTGTGATTTTCCTTTGTCTAATGGCAACAGGAAAAGATTTGCATTCATTATTTTTCTCAACAAATCATGTTATGACTAATTTTAATTTCATCTTCCAACAATTTCTCTTTCAACTTAGAAGTCTTCTTTAGCAGTAAGATTAACAAAGTCATAAGAAGCCTTTGCATATTGTACTTCAACTGTTTTAAGTACAACCACACAAAGCATAGAACAGAAAGGTTAAAAAAAATATTTGGTTTCAGAAATAATGAAAGATATTCTATAAGCAAGTATCTTGTCTTATATTTCAAAAAACTTGCACCTTGCAGTATGATTTATACCACCATTTGAAAGTTCAATCCATAAAACATGTTAGCTTACTGCAGCAAACTAAGATAAATAAGGACAGTTTAAATTATATTTATACATTTCTTTAAAAATGGTATTTATATACATCAGTAGAGAAGAAAAAGATATGTTCTGCATTTTATGCCACAAGAATATTTCAGACCAATTAAAACTTGTATTACATCAGAAACACAAACAATAAAAGACTGGTAGCAAGCAATAAGACACTGGACATTAGGGTTTTCCATTTTTTAAAACAAATAAAATTGATTGGCTCATAAAGGGTATATGAAGTAAAACAGTAATGTTAAAAGGAATACACAAATGTATAATATAAACATACTTCTAAAGACAGAAAGGCACAGCTAATCAAGACAATGCAGAGTACACGATTAACATGATTTGCAAAATCTATTACTGAGCTTCTCTGTTAAAGGTAATATTATTCAAACTACACCGTCACGGTTATTGCAGATTAAAGATTTCAAATTAGCTCCTCATGTATATCATTATTGTGAGTGGTTGCACTTTATCTGTCTAATTTCAAATTACTGCAGGCAGATGAAAGTCATCTTAAAATCTGACTCATAATTTAGGTGCCATACTACTAACCTTAACAGAGATGCTGGTTCTTACCCAGGTACACCACTATTCTCAATGTAAACAAAGGACACTGGCATGCACCCCAGGCTAAGGATGTCAGCATTTTTCAAACACCTTTCTGACTGTTCCATTTCATGGTGATGCAATATGACCTACATTTTCAATGGCCAAAGAGAGACAGAGAGATAGAAAGGGAGGAGATAGAGCAAAGAAAGACAGACAGACCTTTGCTGTCCTCATCCTCCATTAACTACAGCTTTAACTGTCCCTCGTGGGGATGGTAATGAACAAGAATATGAGCAGAATAACCTTATCGTAAATTCTGAATGAGAAACTGAAAGATAGGCTAGCATAAGAAATAGCAAGATTTTTTTTTCCTACAATGCTGTGAACAAGTACATAGTAATACCCTCAACAGGAAAGAACAGTAGAATCAATAATTTTATAATCAGTTACCAGCACAAAGCTGTCTGTAATACAGATGCTCATTTTACCACCTCGTATTTCCCATCATGTTCCTACCGCTTCACTTCTGTGTATTCCCTTTAGATCTCAAAACGAAACACAAAATAATCCACATCATTATCACTATTTTTACAGACACAGAAATTGAGGAAGGAGGAGTGATTTGCCCACAGTCACCTACCAGGCCCAAGGCAGGGTTGGGAACAGAAAGCATCACTCTTCATTATCTCAGCACTGTGCAACCTATTAGGGACTGTGATACCTGTCATCCTAATACATAATCTTGACATAATACCAAAATTATCTCTATCTTGTCTTTCATGCACATGAACTTCACACAGCAAACTGCACGAGACTCTCAGAAAGCCTTCCCTCACAAACCATACCCCACATTCCTCAGACTGGCTCTGGAAATGCACTTGACTGTGAATTGTAAAACTTGGCATAAAATGCCAGTAGTATTTTTCACCATAAACATGTAAAAATAAAGACCAAATTAAGATTTAGCTGATTTTTCATTCTTCTGCAACTAAGGCACCTTTCCTTTCAAAAATCAGCAGTTTTCCACAGTTAAACTAGTACATTAAGAAATTAAAAGCTTGTTGCTAGGATTGCATTAAGCAAAAATAAAGATCTTCTGATTTTCAGTTACTACTTTTGAGTGCAAAAAACGTCCTGCAGAATATTTGCAAAGCACTTAGAGGATCACAGCCCCTTTACTAACGCTGGCAGTTCATACAGTAAGCCACATAACAGTAAATCATTTTCTTATTACTGAAACTGAAGGCCAAAACTTGATCTTAAAAATACTTCTGTAAATCCAGAATGACTCCAGTGTTTTCCAAAGAGTTTCTTGGGATTCGGACATACATAAACAAGACTATCACTTGGCACTGCATTTGAAACCAGAGATCACTAAAATGTATAGATTAATTCCTGGTTTTGAATGGTATTTATTATAAAAATAGCTGTCTTATCAAGCAGTATTCATCTCATTTAGTGCAATCACCCCTACACAGCAACTGCTGTGAAACCTTGTTCCTTCTCTTGAGTACTGCTGCCTTTTGTCACTGCAAGGTTACATCACAGCCTAGCAGTGACAAGTTAGGATGGCAAACAGCACCCATACGAAGAAAGGGAGAGAAAAAAAAATAAATCAAAGCTTTTCTACTTTAAAAAGAAGAGACAGAGTGGAGAGTCAAGAGACAGATTGCTAACAGGTATGAAGGAAAGGAATTACCTGTAAAATTATGGGAAGGAGTTTAGAAATCAAGAGGAGAGGATGGACACTGCAGGGGGGTGGTGGAAGACACAATGGCTGGAGCAAAAAGAACTATTTCTCCAACAACACGTGTTCATGTGACTGTGAGGAAATCCTCATTTGCTAAAACGAGATTACAAACACACATTCCTCCACTCTTACTGTCCTCAGTAGCACCTTGGTCAAGCTATTTTACACTTTGACACTGAATTTAGTGGGAAACTGGTATTTCTCCCATTATAAATAAATTTATTTCTGTTAATCTAGGACAAAGTTTTACTGATTTAAATGAAATCTATTAACTTTTGTCAGCATTAATAAAGCTCTCCTGTGAATGTTTCACTGCAACATTTTCTCAGTTTCTCTTATTTTTTGCCCTCCCCTCCCTTTTTTTTATTCCTTTCTTCACAGTATCTCTGTTCATAGGGGGGAGAACCTGAGGTGACACTTTTATTGCTGTCCAACACCATAAAAATTCCAACTAGAGAAGCCAACCGGTGCAGAGACTTGCAGGGTCCAAGCCAGGCAGCGCAGAACGATCCTTCCCTTTGCCTACCAGTGACTGCCATCTAGAGTCAGAGCACACCGCCTGGCACAGTATTGGTGACAAGGAGAAAAATCTCAGAGCCATGAGAGAAACCTTGATTGATCCCATTCAAAAGAAACAAGAACTCACATTCTATAAAGTTACATGTAGCTTAAAAATTAAATTATCTGGGATTCTCTTCTTAACGTGCCTTCTGACTAATGAGTATTTGGCCCATGTCTCCCTGCTTGTCTCTGAAAACTGCAGTTGCATCTTGTTATAAACACTTAAGTTGTACATGTGGGGAAAATACAAATAAAATAGCACTACACTGCTTTTCAAGTAAATCCTGTGTTTCAGAATGTTTGCTAAAAAAACATGCTAGGCCATGCTAAGAAACTGAATAGAAAATTTCTGAATGAAATTGACTGAAAATGCAAAAGTCACTTTTCAAAGACTACCTGTGTTAAAATGCTGACAAAGCTTTAACATTAATGACATCAGTAATACCAATGAGATTAAAAATGTCTTTCTAGTGGCATGAAACTGAATTTTAAAACCTTATCATTTCCATTTTAAGAAATACATTAATAGTGACCCAAATATAAGTGATTTAAATGTCCACAAAAGCCCACCCAAACCAACAACACTTCTTACATACTGTAAATTTGACACATATTTATATATTACATTAATTCATGGCTTTTTATTATACCCTACAAAAATCATATATTTTTCTAACTACTACTACCTGTGTAGCTATTAATATGACACTCAATACTCAAGCATTAATCAATCACTAGATACTCTTTAACTGAATAAAAAGGAGGTTTTTTTGTTATTATTTATCTGGAGAACATAATAATTTGCTTTTTAACATATTTCCAGTAGCAGTTACCTTCTTTGCAAACCACAAACAGATATAAAGCCATAGCTATTTAAGTGTGTGTTAGCATACTCTTCAGCTATTAAAATAATTTATTAGCTATGGCTAATAAGGTCTTGTGAAGAAATCAGTTCTCCAGTTTCCTCACTCTTCTGCTCATGGTCAAGAAGACTGGTAATGAAGCATTATAAAAGCACAAGATTTCTTCTCACATTTATCATTGCAATAGATACACAACCCCTGGGTCACACAGTACACCTCCTCTTATGGCTCGTCCCACTAAGAAATTAATTTTTCCTAAGGGAATACATATTCACAGACACAATGGAAGTGAGTGGGATTAGAAAGTCGCTGTGATCATGGCCAGCTACGTAAGAACCAAATGTCAAGTTGCAGTCTGTTGAAATCAACAATTTCTACCTCGTGCATGCATGCAGCCAGCTGGAACAATTGCTCATTCAGATCCACACTCAGGCCACACTTCTTCCTCACAAGCCCCTCCACGAATCCTCTTAGTTTTTCCAAGTATAATAACAATTCTATAACTGGCCTGGATGAAACATTAGAGCAGAGAAGCGTATTATTTAAATGGCAGGACGACAGCTACTCACTGTAGCACTGTCCTGGAGGATGACATGCAAGAAACATCCCCCAAATAACCAAGCCCACTGAAAAACATAACCTTTACTTGACAACTGCTATCACCTTTCTTACAGATACAACAAATTCCAGCTGAAAAAGAATAGCTGAACAGATCACAGAGGTGGAAAATAGGTTTCAGCGTGTATCAGTCTTGTACACTGATCCTATTAAAATCTGTGCCATGTGTAGAGGTCTGTTAACCAAAGGAGGGACAGAAGGCACCTCCAAAGGTCAGAGAGTCCCTAACTCAGCCCCAGGGCATGATAACTAAACTACCTAGTGGGGACAATACAGGTAATCAAACCTGTTCTTAAAAACCCAGGTGCAGTGGTCCCACACCCAATTAATTATTCCAACCTTTCAATACTTCCAGTAGAAAACTGTGTTAGTCCATGCTGAACCTTCACTGCTGCAATGTGATCTCCTTCCTTCCCCACCTGCCATGAGCCCCCACTTTGCAATGCTCTTCAGTAGATCTCTCTCCTCACCCTCAGTCCCTCCTTGCTTCAGGAATTGCTTTCTTTTGCCATTTGTTTATGCATCAAGTGTTTCAGATCTTTAAGCCATTCCACTCGCATCTCCACACTTCCTCTTTCCTAACTCCATTGGGTACAGACCCTGTTGTCCTGCCTGTGTGCAATTAATTAATACTTTATTTCAAAACTAAAGGAGACTTAAGTAGTTTGATAAACTCAGGTTCCTTAATAATGTTTGTATTTTTTTATCTAACAAAGTTTAGGAAGCTCAGCTGGAACACAGTAGGCACTCCTTCCACACGTAGTGTTTTGTGCTTAGAAATAAACCAAGCAAAAGTACATGATATTCCTGTCACTTTAAAAATTCAAGTCATGTTCCTGAGATAATAAAATGTCATTATTATGGTGCAAGCACAAATATAAAAATGAGGTTGGTCCCATTGCCCTGAAGCAAAGCTATGCACTTTCCTGTTGGTATCAGAGATGGTGCACAAAGAGAAGCTGGTGAAGCACTAAAAACACAGAAAAATACTTGTCAAATGGAAAGAAAAATAAAAAGTAAAAAATTAATCTGAAAGCTTCAAAGCAAACCTTTGCAAAATATGACCATATAAAAGTGAGGTTTTTTTTCTTTTATATATCCTCCAATACTATATTTATGTGCATAAACTCTCAATAGTTACATTTTTTATTTTGGAAGTATTTGTATTTCTAAAGCAAATTTTACTCTTAAGCTTTAAACTCTCTGATAACAACAGACAACTATACCACAGTCTCAACATTCCTCTTGACGACGACATTCTCCTGGGAAGATCTGTGATTTGACATCAGATGATTTTCAGCAAAAGAGATCACGGAATTTCCAAATGATTCTTTCCTCCTTTCCCAACAGAAAGGATAATGGAGCCTAGCAAATCTGGGCCCTGCTGACAACTGGATTAGCAGAAATCATTCTTCTTTAGCTACAGTGACACATAGTTAAGGTTATGTTTTCCTATTTCTATAGCCTTTTCAAAAGAAATTCACATTTTGATGTGAATTACTGTATTGCTTTTCTCAACCACAACAAACAGCCCTGTACCTCACCCATACCTGGGAGAAGCTATCTCGTGCCGGGCTGCCCGTCACTGACTTCTCCTCAAGCAGTGACAGTATTGCAGCTGCTCAAAAGACACCACCTGCACAGAAGCCAACAGAGAACAACTGCTTATTTAAAGAGGACTGTCCCTGCCAAATAACTTTAAGAGGCCTCTTTGAGGGAGCAGCACATTCTCACAGCATCCATCTCCACAAAAGAGCCACAAGGAGAACCACCACCAGGAAAAAAAAAGAAGATACAGATAGCAACTAGACTCACTGATATCAGCAGAAAGGGAAGAAAATGTAGGCTGCAAAATGGCTGTCCCAGAGCTGTAGCTCTCTGTGCCAGATTTAGCAGGCCAGCCCTAGAAAGACACGATGGGGAACAGACTCTATAAGAATAATCCAGTCATTAGGAAACTCGTTACCTGTATCATCATCAGATTATAAATCCATGCCAACATTTGAGAGGACTAGTGAAGTTCAAAATCCCTTCAAGAGCTTGCAAGACCAGGACAGGCTTCTTTCTTCAACAAGTACATTTGAAAACAGCAGCTCTTGAGCTCTTCCCTTCCATTAGTTTGATGATATAAACTACAGTTACAGGCAGTTGCCCCTGTGTGGGTCTTTCATGTAACAACAGGAAAGAAAAGCTTTACCAGAAAACCTGACTGTAAATATCCTCCTATTCCAATCCCAGCAAAGTGGCTGCAGCTCAACTGCAATTTAGATACTTTTAAAATTAAATTTCAAATTGACATTTAAAAAAAGAAATCCCATATGTTTTATTTTAATATGCATGTGCACAATTTTATTTCAGGACATGTTATTGTTCAACAGCATCCTAACTTTACACATACACACACCAAAAACCACAAGCAGATCTCAAAAATGAAAAAAAAAAACCCAACCCATAACTGCCAAAGCAACACTGGAATGAAACTGAAGTGAAAATATTTACAATGAACCACAAAAGCACAGGTGCATACTTGTAGTTATTATTAGCATGGCTTTGTTTTACTCTCATCTCTTACAAGCCAATCTTTATTAATTTAAGTTATAAAATCTAATTTATCTGCCTTGACTCTTTTATTAGTTCAATTCTCTCCATGTACAATTGACATTTAATTTTTTATTAAAATAAAGGCGAAAAGCAGAGGACCAAAAAGAACTCCTTGTGGTTTTCAAGCATTTTGCACTAACGTTTTGCAAAAGAAAAAACAACAAGCAAACCTGAATGCTTGTTTATACCAAGTCTCTACTAAAATATTATTATAAGAAAAGTTACCTTGGCAGTTTTGTAAATACAATTAAGAGAAATTACATTTTGGGCTTAGTGTTTTGGGCACACATATGCTTTCATACCTCAACTGAAAATTTACATGTATATATGAATACATAGGTATATGCACACACTCTACAGGTAATGCATTTTGTGTCCCATTTCTTTTTTTCCTAATATTTGACACTATTTTCTCCATTTACCTTTTGCAACTCACCAAAACAGTTGACAAAGCAAATTATTTTATTGCACCTTTTTTTTTTCTGTTTGCTTATACTTTTCAAGTCCAAATTCTATCCCTGCTTGCAAATAACATTTGAAAATCACCAGGAAGGCATTCATACATCTTTGAATGGAATCTGATCTGCTATGCAAAAATTATCTTGTATGTTCTTCTCCTGCACTTCTGAAACTACTAGTTTGCTTTTATGGATTTTTCCCTTAAACACCTCATTCCTCAGTCATCTAATACCGTCTGTGATGGGCTATACCATCGTGTTCAGTCTATCTTCTGACAGCAACACCATCTCATACTAGTCAACAGCCTGGTGATTACAAAATTCACTCTGATGGAAAGAATTATGGGCATTAATCCCCTCAGGAAGGAGGATAGCTGGGTTGAAGGCTCCCACACATGTGGTGAGCAGTCTAGCGGATAACAGCTCTGCTAATGACGAAAAGGGAACCAGAACCATTGCCACCTCCTGGGTTTTGAAAGCTAAGATTGACCTTTGCTCCCTTTCTGAAAGAAAGGGCTTATGATCCTAATTTCAAGAGAGCGTGAATCCAAAATGCTCCCTAGAGAAAGGTGCTTACCCCTGGATATAGGCAGGATTTAAGCACATTCCTACTTCAGCTACCGAGTAGAAAATGTGCAGATTCATCATCTCCTTCAAGCTGCTCTGGCTGGTATAATTTTAATGAAACACCAGCAAATATTAAAGCATTTGGCCTCCTCCACCTTCATGGAAACACCACCCATCTAGCCCCAGCCAGACCAACCTTCCTTTTGGTACAATCAGCTTGAGAAAGGCAGGGAAATGCTGTAACTGGGATCTGCCCCTTCTGGATCTGAGAGTCTCTGCTGGAAAAGATCAGTTCTCTTCTCAACATACATCTCTTGAAGTATTTGTTTAAATCATCTGTTTTGACAGCATCTGAAGCAATAGTTTAGAAGCTATGTCTTACCAACTCAAAAAAGAAAAAGAAACTGAGGAGAGAGTGCCTTCCTCCTAAGAAGGCCACAACTTCTCTTTGAGGTTTTACTCTGCTTGCAGTCACTACTGGTAGGTTAACAATGGTCTGAAACAAAGTTCAGTGTTTTCACTCAACATATGACATAAGAAAACCTAAAACTGAGCAGGCATCACCAAAGCATGCAACCATAACTCTGATTATTTCTGTTTCACTGCTCAGGCTTGTACTTCACTCAGAAATCAGGGGGTGAGAACACGCTTCGGTGTAGCAGGTTTTATGGGAACTGTAAATTGTAGCTGTGCTTAAGCACTAACCACTGACAGAGCTACTCCATTAAAAGAAAATAAACTATCAAATAATCCAAAGCAAAATATAAACCCTATTTAAAAGGAAAAACACATTTATCAATATAGACCTGATACTCTTTCTTCATCTTCTGAGACAGAAGTGTTTCTTCCAACATCTCTTCATGACACAACCAAGCTCAAAGCCTTGTAAAATTTCTAGGTCTTTTACAGATCTGGACTGCTTTTTTAAAAAAATAAAAAAAATAAAACAAACCAAACCCAACCAACCAACTTCTATTAAACTTTGAAAAGCTGACTCAGAAGCTGCGCAATAGCTCTGATTCAGCTTTCTTAGCCAAGGCAAAGCATCTGGCCACGTGATTCAGAAAATGCCGCTCTGAAGTCGGGCAAGAGCTGCTTTCTAAAGGAGGAAATGCCTGTGCTCCCTTGTAATCTTTGTGCAAAATTCCCTCAGTAGCACTAACAGTTATTTACTTAAACATGATATGAGTAAATATGATATTCACAACTCTCTTATTGTTAATCCAATGTTTCAAGCCACAGTTAAACACAAATATTTACCATTTGGCCTGATGCCAACAAAGACAAATTCTTCTTCTTAGTCGGTGTTAAAACCTCATTCAACATCCACCGCTTCCTATGAAAACTCCAGCAACACCACTGATGATGTTCAGGGCACAACATAAATGCTACCAAACCCACCCACTGAAGGATCAGGAAGGAAAAAGAAAAATATGCTGGGTTTTTTATTAAAAAACAATAAAATAAAGAAAGCCACACTGAAAACACCCTGTCAACAAACAAAGTGGCTACTAGATAACTGACTACTCCTGTCAAAAACAATTCCAAAAGAATAAATGGTTGTTTCCTAACAAAATACATGAAACACAAAATGCCACCCCAAAATTAGCCGGCAGTCATTGGAAATCACAGAGCGCAGACACCACGTGGGATCTCCGAGGCATCGCACAGGCAGCTGAAGTCTACAGTGCTGATGATTTTTAGATTAAAAGAAAAATCCAACCATCCAATCTGTCTTGCAGAGGCTCATGAGATACCTGCTAAAAAGCCTTGACTTCCGTGCCAAGTGGGAACCTACCAAGTCATTGGGAATCGGTACCATGACCCAGTGTTCTACTTCTAACTTCTGATAATTCCACTGCCTGGATTAAAGCACCCTTTGACACGCACACGAGGCAAACTTTCACTTGCTGGGTGCATCCCTGCACCTGTGACCTCAGTTTTCTACACTGAATACCTACATCTCCAGTATGGTGTAGTTTCAACTTGACTTTGAGAAGCTTTAAAAAAAATTAGTGACAGATCACCTTAAAATAGACAATAATTGATCTTCAAGCTTCATAAACATTCAGTAGGATTCAGATCTGAAATGTAAAAAGCTGTTACCTAATTCCTGTGAAGATATCAGAAAAAGGGTAGTATCAGAGTGCCACCTGTATAACCTAGATTAACCAAGAGACAGAGCCCTTTCTTAGGAAAAAGTTATTTAAAAAAACATGCAGCACTGTTTTTTTTAATTGCTAAAATAAGCTCTTGTCTCCCTTCATGAGAAAAGTATTTTGCAAACTGCTTCTGTCAAAAATCCTGGAATTTTATGTGCTTCTTTCAGTTACCCAGTGAAAAATAAGGCAGAAAAACAATCCTATAGCTCACAACTTGTGGTTATGTTATTATCTGATAGGAGCCTGGTTTTTAAAGTATTTCATTAACAGTACAGTTAATCAATCTGGGTAACAGCGGCAGCAGACAGCAAAATTGATTACTGTTTGGATAATAAAATGTTGCATTTTTAAATTATTGTTATTGTCACCAGAGTTGCAACAAGTATTTTCATTCTCCCTTCTCTTGTTATGCTGTAATTCTATGAAAATGTGCTAGCTCTGCAGAAACACAAGGGTCCATGCTAGGAAAGCTTTTTCCAAGGCTAAGAACCACATTGGTTGGTATAAAAAAAACAAACAAAAAAACCCTCCCCAAAACCCTACTACTATTTTACCTCAATCACTGGATTGAAAAAAACAAACAGGTTTATTGTTTTAATATGTTCAGAACAGTGACTAAGAATTTTTTACAGAATGAGATGACAAGCTCTTGAAACACTGATGGTAGTATTCAGTAAAGGCTGAGGCTAAAGACTGCAAAGAAAATATAACACTACCTTAATTTAAAATGACAAACCAGGGTGACACCAATAGGTTAGCATGATATCAGAGCTGCACAAAATCACAGTATACAATAAAAAAAAAAATAAAGGACAGTGCTAACAAGTAATGCTAAACATAGGCTGACAGAAAATAGGTCTTGCTAAATAAATTTGGTATGGCTTTCTGACAAGAATATAGGTTGGACTGTTTAAAAATACCTTGTAGTTTCTGACCTACTATACTTAGATCTTTATAAGATTTAGCACCACACAACAGTCTGATTTAGAAGTTATTCAACACGAAGAAAACCTGGAATCTAAAACCACCTCATAAATTATTAGGGAGGCTTAGGAAAACTATTTTAAATCCACCTCATCAATAGTTAAAGCTGTTTTCTTAGCTCTAAAAATCATACCTCATTATAGCCTGGAATACCATAAAAAGCTTCTTCCCCTTTAACTTCTTCTGCAGTTGGAAAAAATATATACATACACAGTTAAAAGAAAAAGGGGAGGAGGTATAAAGTCATTTTTAAACTTTGTCTCTCATAGATGTTTTTTTTTTTCCTCAGGAAATAAAACTTCAACATTAACAGATTTCCTCAATAAAAATAAATCTGGTGTACTTAAAAACCATTTTTCAGCAAAGAAAGGATACTGACGAAAAATTTGAGTCAGTTCCACACACATGTAACATCTTGTAGCACTAAACTTCCTCAGCTTATACTTCTTGTATCCAGAGTCACCTGGAAACATTACAGAGGATCATTTAACACTTTTGACAAGGACAGGTGTGCAGCAAATTATTATGTATAAGCTGCTTCAGGGTCTTACCATATGGCATACATAAAGGAATTCAAGGAAAGAGGGAAAACTACATCACTTTTAGCTTGGTTGAAAGCTTGCACACACAGGTACTTATTCCAAAAGAGCTGGCACAGAGTGAAGTGCTGTGCCGTCTGCAAGACCTTTTTCCTGTTGCATGAATCTCCAATGCTGATGCCTCAAGGAAGGTCCAACGCTCCTCAGCATTTCTGCCAGCCAGTTGAAGGATTATATAAAAGACCGTAGCTGATAGAATCTGCACAGAATACATGGACTGCTGAAGGACAAATAAATAAAGTCAACCCTGCTCCAGATATCTACATCACACCTGACACTGAATTAATGGAAAAAACCACCCTTGTATACAGCGCCCACTGCAACACTCACACCACACCTGTGAAACAAGGGTTGTCTCATACTTACAAGATGAGGAGCTCTACTTGGAAATCAAGCAAATAGAAAGGAGACCCCAAAGACACTGTGAATACTCAAGTGTGCATAGAAACCCAGCAAGCTGGAAGTGGCTTCCTGGGTGAAAACACCTCGTGGATGTTTAAAATGGCAAAAGAGAACAGGGAGGAGAACAGTACATCAACACGTAGCCTTACTGAGATCCTTGATGATGTATTTACCAAGTCCCACTTCCCATTCTAAAAGAGAAAAGTTAATGAACATTGAAGATGCCTGAAAGGCCTGTCTTAAAAAAGAAAAATAATGGCTTTGTTCTCTAAATTGTTCTTATGAGCCTAAGACCCAGAACAGAGAATTTGTAAGAATCTTGTAATTAGTAACACATATGAAGACAAGAATGGCACAAAAGTCATTAAATATTATTAACTAATCACATGGACTGCTGTATTCTAAATTAATTACTCAAGGACTATCTATTTGTCATTGTGGAGAGTTTAATAAGACTATTTGACCAACACTGGAACAATGAACAAAAAGTGATAAAAGATTACATTGGATTAAATGACAGAAAATAACACAAAAGTATTCTAACATGATTAAATAAATAATTGTGGATTTTCACCTACAATTGTCTTCAGTTTAGATAAACTTCTCTCAGTGGTAGAAATGGAAAAGTCTCAGAAAATGAAAAGAGCTAAGAGAAGGGCAAAAAAAATATTAAGTCCTGATAAGACTGAATGCTTCAAGATGCTTAAGACTTCCAAGAGGTAATCAGTGGGTAAAGAGGGAAAGGAAGCAACAAACTACACTGTACAAAACGTAGAGAAGTTCAGCTAGGTCTTCTTCTCAGCCTTTGCCAAAATACCAGGGCTACACCACAGTGTAGCCTTAGGAAAAACAAAGATTTTTGTCAAACCAACTATATTAATGGGCAACAAAGTCAGATTTCATAAAAGTGAAGGTTTTTAATAGTGCATACATAGCTCACGAATTCATGACTCGTTTTTCGGCCCAAACATTGTATAACTGAATAGAGTGAGGTTTTCACATAAAATTATATCACTCCCAAATCACATAATGATACATAGACATTTCAAGAACAGAAATAACTTATCCAGGTTTTCTATGTTGGAAAATCTTTATTCTGAAAAGTTCAGGTGGAGTTTTAATGACGGCTCCCTGCAATGCTTTCCCAATAGCACCTTTCAAAGAATCTGACCAGTTGCCTATGGAAGACAAAGTACTGGCTTGAAACAATCTACAAATCCATAAATAGCTGTTAAATGCCTCTCTCCAGAACAAAAAAAAAAGCGCTTTGCAATCACTCACAGCTCTAAAACCAGGAAAGCACAGATTACAGCACACACTCACTTTGTTCTTTTCTTATCCTGATTTTTTCCTCAACCCTAAAATTGTCAATGCAAGTGCTGAGCAGAACAAGTGTGTACATTACTTAAGTGTCCAAAGCAAAATGAAGAGGGAATTTGAGGGTGTCAGGCTCTGGATATGTCTCCTGTACCATGATAGATACTACAGTAACATTGCCAGCTTAGGTCTCCCCAAGCATCAAGGTTTGTGGACCAAAAGCCCAAAACTCAACACTTAGTATTGGTAACACCTTAATATCTCTTCTCTCCAGACACGTCTAACCATTTTTTCCAGTACCAGCTTAGTTTTTCAGGGTAGGAAGAAACAACTTTTGTTCTTATTCACTTGCCATAGTCAAACTTCCCATGAAAACGTATTAGAATAATGATTTTTTGCACACCCCAGGCCCTGCTGCTCATCTTCCCGGCATCGAGCAGGGATGAGCCCAAGGGCAGCCCAGGGGCGGCCAGCCCAGCTCCTTCACGCCTGTGCCATGGCCACGTCCTCCGCACCCTCACCAGGGAACAGGCTCCATGGGGCTGCACTCCCGCTACCTCCAGCCACAGGGACTGGCCACCCACCGCCGCAGCTCCCACCACCCTCTCAGCACCATCACCTCGGTGCTGGGCACCATGGCGGGAGCGTCCACCTGCTCCCCTGTGCCACCGCCGCCACCCTGGCAGGGCCCAGGCCGTGCGGGAGCCCTGTCTAGGGAGGATGGGGCCACCAAGGGTGATGGTGACGGTGGCCCCGGAGGACGCTGTGAGGTGGGAGCGTGGCGGGAGGGTAGGCGAAGCTCACCCCGGCCCGGCCGCCTCCCCTTCGCGGCGCGTCGAGGGCGAGAGAGCATGTGCCGGGGGCATGGTGAGGCGGCCCGGGCGGGGGGCGGCGGGGCCGGGGGCGCGGTGGCGGGGGCGGGGAGGTGGAGCCTGGCTGCGGGCGCGGGGACCGCCGCTTCCCTCCCCCGTCGGCCCCTCACCTGGCGGGGCCGCCCCTCGCCAGGGGGCCGGTTCCACGCGGGGCGCGGGCCTCGCCCGCCGGCCCTCCCCGCCGCAGCCGCCGCCGGGCCGCGCGTCCGCCGCCAGCCGGCTCAGGCCCCAGCCGCCGCCGCCGCCTCCCCCTCCATGGCCGCCGCTCTCGCCGGCTGCATTGTGGGAAGCTGACCTCACTCGCTGCTGCCGCCGCCCCGCCGGCTCCGGCACTCGCCGCCATGGGGGCCGTGACCGATGGTGAGACCTCCCTCCCTCCCTCGCTCCTTCCTTCCTCCCTCCCCGCGCCCGCCGCCCACGACCCCTGCCCGGCCGGCCCGCTCCGCTCGGTTCCCCTCAGCGCCGGGCCCGCCTCGGCGCTGCCCGCTGCAGGGCCCCGGCCGCCCTCTGGGGAAGAGCTCCCCGCGCCTCGGCCTCGGGCCTCTCCCGGCCCCGGCTCCCCGAGCCCGACCCCCGGCCTCTCACCCCGCAGACTGGCCTCCATCCTGGCCCCGGCCCCGCAGCCCCGCTCCCGGCTCCTTCATGCCGGGGCACGCCCGGGCCTTGGGCGCCCCCCGCCCCCAGGCCTTTCCGCCCGGGCCCCAGGGTCCCTCAGCCCCACGCCCCGGGGCCCAGGGCCGACTCCTCTTTAACAGATCCTCCCGCTCTAGCCCCGGGAGTCGTTCCCTGAGGGCCTGGGGTGAAACCCGCGCTCGGCTCTGGGATGCGGCTGCCATTAAACCGGAGTTTTTCCTCAGATGAAGTTATCCGCAAGCGACTTCTGATCGATGGCGATGGTGCTGGTGACGACAGGCGGATCAATTTGTTGGTGAAGAGTTTCATTAAGTGGTGTAATTCCGGATCTCAAGAGGAAGGGTATTTGTTTTCTCTTGGTTTTGTTTTGTTTTAGTCGTGGAACAGATTAGCTGACGTTTCAGTGGAAAACTGGACTTGATCCATTTTAGAAAGGATCCACGTTAAAACGTATACATCTATTTTTCATTGTGGCTCTGTGGTGTTTCCAGGGCAAATGCCAAGCGCTGTGGTAGGTGCTGAGGACTAGAGACAGGTCAGACATTACCGAGGGCTGCAGGCTGTATCATGAAATCTGCCAGCGCCGCTCAAATGCCCTCAGGATTGTTGTGCCGCTGGAGGATCTGTCCGGGAGTCCCGCTATTATCACAGCATCATGACTTGAATATTTTAGTTGGCAGTTGTGCATTTGTTCTGCTAGGGAAGTGTAGTACTGCTGGTATTTCTGCTGCTGCTGTTCTTTTTTTAAAAATTACCAAACAAACAAACCTCAAAAACAGGCTAAAGAAGCCAGAGATGAGCAGCAACGTGGTGTTCCAGTGTGGGGTCTGTCCTAGTACTGCATATAAATTCCCAGAGGACACAATATAACAATTGTGTGTACAGAGAAGCACCGTGGTATTAAAATACTAATCTCAGTGGTCACAGAGCCAGCCCTGGCTGGGAAGTTTGATCCCTGGATCAATCTGCCCGTTGCTTTAATACTCACACCTCTTAGGACACGATGGGGGAATTAATGGGTGCGATGTTTCCAAGTGCACTTGCAAAAACATGATACATTGAATCTTTGAAATATTTTATTTCTTTATTAATTATTGCTTAACCCTTACGTTACATGAGTCTCTGTTTTCTTGTTTTGTAAAAGTAAGGGGTATTTTTATGCTGCTTAGGAATAAATATCCTGTCTGTTCTCAGTTACAGCCAGTACCAACGAATGCTGAGTACTTTATCACAGTGTGAATTTTCAATGGGAAAAACTCTTCTGGTATATGATATGAACCTGAGAGAAATGGAAAACTATGAAAAAATCTATAAGGATATAGGTAAATATGAGAAAATATTACTGTTTTCTGTTTGACAATTTCTCTTTTATGAGCTATCTTGTGCCAGTTCTGGTAAACATAATACATACATGTGAGGGGTGGTTTGGGGTTTTGCTTTGTTATTTTCTCATACATGTGCTGTATGTATCTTAGAGTATAAAATACATACCAGTAAAAACTTTTTTAACCTGCTGACATGTCACAGATGACTCTTTAGCTTTTCATAATTTAGCAGAATGTCTTGTTTACAAATATTGTTTGATTTCAGTATAACTGTTTGGTTGTTTTTTTTTCAAAGAAAATAGTATAGCTGCGGCACATGAGAAGATTTCTGAATGCAAAAAACAAATCCTGCAAGCAAAAAGGATTAGAAAAAATCGCCAAGGTGAGGAGCAACAGCTGTATTTACACTTTTTGGTTTCATTATTTTGTTATCTTTTAAAATACATTGTATCAAAAAATAGATTCCAAGTTTTTGAAAGTGTAAGGGTATACGCTGGCATGAACACTATGTTTAGTCTGGTGCATTCCACACCCACTACTGAAAGTTTTTGGTGGATGAAGCAGGCAAGATTGAACCAGTAGATCTCAATGATTTGCAACATCAGGAAAACCCAAAACAGTAGTTGAGAGAAGTTTTCAGGCAAAAGGAAAACCCCAAAAGAATCCTGTCACAATTCAGGTGACTTGAGAAGAACTAAGAACACTATGAACAGCCAGACAAAAGTTAAACAGACTTACACCCAGCAATGAAGGTTATGTAAGTGTTATCCCTTCAGCTCTTAAGGGAAGGTGATGTCTTGGCATACACAGAGACAGTGGTGCCAGTTACACATCCAAGAACTCTGTGGGTGTTCTTACTGAATACCTATTAGAGGTTTTTTTTTTCCCCTACTATTAAAAATATGTGCTGATAATTTAACTGTCTTATTAAAAGATTAGCAATTGAGGAGAAAAATAAGAATTTGTTTAAATGAAATGCAAAAGGAAAATGTTTAAAAGTATAACAAATGAAAAGTTTTAAATACAACTATTTGATCAGTTTTGTGGGTAATTTTAAAGATTAAAATGAAAAATTAATGCTGTTCATAATGTGTAATACCATTTTTAAAAAATCCTGTTGTTTCTCATGCAACATTTCATCCTTTTTTTTCTAAAAATCTTCAGTGTTTATATGTAACATCTTATCAGCACCAATTTCTATACAGATACATTAGATTGTATCTAAAACCAATGCTTAGGAATCATACACAAAAGACCAAGTGTGCAGCAATGCAGAGCTATCTAAAGGCTGTCTTTTCTGACCTTATCCTTTACAAATCACTAGCACTGGGTAAGTTTCAGTGAGTAGATAATGGCTTACAATCATATCTGAAGTTTATTTTAAATTTCTTTTGATGTAATCATCTACTTTGAAATGTGACTAACTGTATACATTTTTATATATGGATATTTGCAGGTACATTTTACATATGCAAGGTGTTATATACAAATTGGGAAAATGTTAAAACAGTTTTTTAAGAAGGACAAAGAATCTGTACCATTCTGTTGCACCTGATTTCTGTTTCTTGAACAGAACTTTCAGAATTATTTAGACTATTTAAATTTCTTTCAGAATATGATGCATTGGCCAAAGTCATACAACACCATCCAGACAGACATGAAACGTTGAAGTAAGTATGAGGCTGCATTAAATAAGCCAGTAAGTGAGAAGTCATGAGATTTGGCATTTCTTTGGTTTCAGTTTGACCTTTCCTCAGTTTCGTACAATTTCTTTTGACATAAGAAGAACTTGAGTTTCATTTTAAAATTGTGCCCTTATCAGCTTTCTTTGGTTAATCTCCATCTGCATGAGTTCAGAAGCATTGCTAATCATCTTGTATTTGGAATTTGTCAGTTATTAAGGTAAGGGAACTTGGATGTTAATGCACATCTAATGTCAGTTTACTAGGGCAGAGTTGCTCAGAAAAGAGAGAGAGTGGGGAAGTGCTGTAAAATGTGCCAGCAAGGGGTTCGGTAGTCACACAAAACACATGGCACACAGCAACTAAGGTGGAATGAGAGAAAGCTAGGGAAAGCTCTTAGGGTTTTTTTCTTTTCCATGTAGTAGTTGTTCCTACATGCCTGGTTATAAACTGCTGTGTGTACCACACTATAACCTGCCCTGGCATGCGGGTTAGACTTACCCGTTATCCAACTCGTCTTGAACGTAGCTTAGAGTATTGCTTGTGCCATTGTTGGATTTGGATCATTATCTGTGCTTTTGGGTCACTTGTGGGGAGATAATATTTTTTACTTTAGAGCCTTAGAAACATTCCAGGACTCATTGCATCTATGAGTTTGTTCTTCTTAACCTGATTAAAGATGTAGCATGGGGTTACTGTGTGTGGGGGTAAGTGCAGTTTGCGCTTTTCCTTTTGCCCACTTACAATGAAATTGCAGAGGGAGGCTGTCTTTTCACATTCCGTGGTCTTTCGTAGGAAAAGGAAGATCTGTGATTGTATTATTACCCTAATATTATATTTTTTTATAGCTGTAAGCCACTGAGAATATTTCACACCTCTCTTTCTCATGTGTTGTTTTTCTGTGCCTTGATTTCATTACCACAACTGATTATTACAGGCAATTCTCTTGAGGCTTGACTACTTCTTACTTCATTAGTCAGCATGTGCCATTTATCAAGTGAGGCTTCATAATAAAGAATTAACAAAAGTGAAGTTTTTCAGATGAGCCAATTGATGAAGAATAGAAACAACTAAATTATAATAGTTTTTTTCCTCAGAGGATTCCACTTGTTTAGGTTTGGAGGGGTTGTTCTAATTTTGCTTAACACATCCAAGCATAAGTTTCTTAAGCAAAGCTAGAAATGGTGCTAAGCTACAGCTAGTAAATTTGGCATTTTGTCTTCTTTTAAACTTAGTTTTATCATCTCTTTAGGAGAGTATAGTGCAGTTAGAAATACCAGTGTGTTAATCCACTGGAAAAATGGCTACAGTGTACACCCTTTGGTCCTTAGTCCTTTGTATCTGTAGTCAAAGACACAGATTTGAACTATAGCAGAGTATGATCCCCCATTTTACAGATGGGGAAACAGGGCATGGTAACAGAATGGCACATTTTTAAAGGGAGCTTGGTTCCTTGGTGTTTCAGCTTTAGCTGGCTCCTCCATGTAAATAGATTTTAAATACAGGAACTAGATGAAGTTTTTGTCTAGTGTTTTAATTACAAGGCTTCCTTTCTCTCCCTTTTGAGGAAAATATACAGAAAATCCTACTATGAACCAAGAAGGACCACCCTTAAACCAGAATGGAAGAAGCCTCACTAACAATGTCAGGCTTTTCGTGGAACTCTTCAAATGCCATGGTTTATTGCAAGAGTTAGTTACATTTACAGCTTTTGCAGGTCATATGGTGCAATAGGACAAAGTTCAGAAAAATACTTTCTTTATGCTTTTAAGGGACTGTTTCTGGGAACAACTAGTCATACAGCACAAAAGAAGAGAAGGTGTTATTGGCTTAGTCAGAAGTAACGCACACGAGGCAATTCAGGAAGTGACAGGAGCTGAACTGCTAAATGGCAGTGCCCACAGTGTAATTAGGTGCAGTCTCAGAAGAGCTGTTAAGAGGACCAAGAAATGACACTGAGTCTTAGAAAAGGAGATAAAAAAAAAATGAGAAGGCTAGGTAAAGAGTCTCTGGAGCAGAAAGTAAAAGAAGTAAAATTCCAGATGTAGCTTGGACCTTACTAGAAAAAAATTGCATGCCTTCTCACAGTTTGCTTATACCTGACAGCACAGTGTGAGCAGCACAATTTGGCCAAATAGAAGCCTTTCAGAAACTAGAAACCAAATACTAGTGAAGTCATGGTATGAGCCTATAAGCTACTAGCCTGTTTCCATTATAGGAAGGGATAATGTCACACCCAACCCTCTTTCAGGCATTCCCCTCAAGGTACCAACCATACTGGCTCAAAAAAATAATAAAAAAAAAAAAGACAGCACCGTCAGGTAGCACTGAACCAGACTTTTTTCCCAGCCATTGTGAGTTACTTAGAACTGGAGGCCTTTTTGTGGTTCCCTGCCCAGACTGGTTGCTGCAGCTGTCAGTGCTTCAGAAAAAAAAAAATGTTATTCCCTTGCTGACCCCTGTATGGCTCTACCTGCTAATTAATCAGGGATGGTCAGCCTCAATCCACTTCACCTTTAAATAAATAGATTCTTCTCATTACATGGACCATAAATTCTGGTGGGCATTAGAGGAAAAGTAGAAGGGCCAAACTGCAGCTTTGACTGTAAGAGTTAATGCTCTATCCTCATTTGAGAGGTAGTGGACATTAGAGCACCTGTTATTCTTTGCCCTGCCTCAGAAAGGATTGTGGTGGTCCATGGTGGGGGCCAAGTGAGAACAGAAAACAGTTAAATGCTTGCAGAAGGATCCCAAAGAGGTGTTGAAATATGATGTATTTCAAAAGGATATGAATAATAATGATGATAGGTGTTGCATATTTCCTTTATCTCTTAATGCCACAGGCAAGTGATTAAAATAAAAACTGGCATTTGAGAAGGAAATTACTGTTTATATGGCTCACAATGTTAAATTCTGTGCACTGAGGCACAAGCTGTGTCATGTAGTTTCATCCAAAGCATGGGTTATTCTACATACTCCTACTGTAAAGTCTACATGTTACCCACTATTCTGTCTGGTCAGCCCGGTGTCAGAGATAAGGTACTTGACTGTGTGTTTGGTCAGTTGTTGTGTCTGGGAACTGTGTTTGTATGTTGGGTATGTAGGTTTATGAAATATGTTCATCCTGCTGATGCAGTGCTTTTATTTAATCTACTCATGACAACATAAAGAAATCTGTGAAGTAGTGAAGCCTATGAAAATGCTGTGGGTGTTCAATGTAACCCACTTTAACTTTCATTTTATGGTCAAGTGAATAACATTTCATTTTATGGTCAGGTAAATAACATGTTTGTGGCAGGACTGAATTGTTACAGTCCAAATGCCAGGTGTACAACTGTGTTCCTGCTTGGAGGCCTTGTTTTCTGTAAAGTCCTGAAATTTCAAGTTTATGACATAATAGTTTAACACTTATGTGAAGTGGCCTTACCTCTGTGTGATTTCATTTGTCATGCTTTGTTTACCTATGCTGTTTATTTAATGTTTATTTTTCCTCCACTTAGTTCAAGTCTATTTTCCCAGAATTTTACAGATTTTTTTTAAAATGCTATGACAATTTCTTTTCAGGCAGCTAGAAGCTTTGGGAAAAGAACTGCAACATCTTTCTCACATTAAAGAAAGTGTTGAAGATAAGGTATGTTTTTCATAGGGATTGTTATGGAATTGTTTATTAGGAACATAATTAATGCAGCACCTGCTATGGGTTGTTTGACTGTATGTGCTCTCTGTTTCCTGACATATATATTTTATCGTTCCAGTTGGAGCTGAGAAGAAAGCAGTTTCATGTTCTCCTGAGCACTATCCACGAACTTCAGCAAACCCTGGAAAGTAAGTGGTGTTCTTAGGTAATATATATAACTGGGTTGGGTTTCAGCAGATCAAAAGGAATCACAGCTTCCAGCAGTTGGCCAGCTGTGTGCAACTGATGGTGACCTGTTGCATTGGCTGCATTTTTTTCCCCAGTAGTAGTCCAGAGCCTGAGACTGCTCAGAATTCTTTTCTTTTATGGGCTAGCCACCGTGTAATTTCCTGACTAGCTCCAGATTAATCTGGAGGCAACGGACTTCTGTAGAAGGTGGGGATGGAGAATAGCAATTTGAGGTTGGTTTGGGGTTTTTTGTTTTGTTTTGGGTTTTTTTTTTTAACAGAAAAAGTATTTCTTACAGTATTCTTGTGCATAGTTTCCAAACTTGTAGAATTCCTGTTTCAGTAGTTCAGACTGTGTCACTGTCATCATGGTATTGTTTGAGGCTTTACTAAAAAGAAATTGGAATACAGGAAAGCTAAATGACTTATCTGCTCAGAGAGTGAGTCTGTAATAGAGCAGGGACTGAAACTGCCATACACAAGAGAGAAATTCAGGAATTTAGCCATACTCATCTTTTGTCCTACAAATACTTAATATTTTCAAACGAGTGCTTACTTTTCATGGTCTAATATGGATGATATTGTTGGAAATACTATTTGCTGGATTTTTGCTGTGTCTTTCCAAGATAGAATAATTGGTATAGCCTTTGAGCATGACCTGATTAATGTACATAGCTGGCTATAAGAGCAGACTTTCATTCTTCAAGGCCATCTGTATCTTCTTAAGCAGAATGAACAGTTAATCCTAGGTGCACTTTACCAGAAGGTTATTGTTATTATGTGTTAGTAACACTTGAGCAAGTGTTAGTCTCTAAAATACATTTTCACATGAATGTATAGATTACCTTTCAGCTTCTAGAATTTTGAGAAGGAAGAAACATTTTAGTGGAAGGCACATCTTCAGTTTGAAATAAACCATTAATAGGCAAAGAGAAGGCATGTAATTTGAAGCAATCAGGTACTGTTTGCTTGAATTGACATTATAGGATTTATTCCATGTTTCCTGTAATAGCTGTTACAGATAACAGTCTTAAAAACTTTAAAGGATTTTTTTTGTTGTTTGAACGTAGCATTTTGTATAATGAGACACTCAACTACACATTTTAAGGCAATCAAAGTAAAATATTTAAGTGGAACGGACACAGCTCTGCAATATAGTCTGTAAATATAACTAAGCATGTTTGACTAACAGTAATATTTGATTTTAGATGATGAAAAACTGTCAGAAGCTGAAGAATCTCAAGAAACTCAGATGGAAACAGAGACCAAACAGTAGATGTAATATGAAGACTGACTCTACTATTGAAGAACGTCCATGTGTCTTCAATATTGGTATTGAAACCAACAGTAAGAAATTGGTATTGAAACCAAGAGTAAGAGAGCCAGAGCTGAAAAATAGTTTTCTACTGCTTCTGTGAATTTTTATACAAAAACACTTGTTTTGCTTATGCTTCAGGGGGAAGCAGTTACAGATCTGTCCAGAGAGGCACTTTGCATTAATCCACAAACTTTGTTATTTGTGACAAGAAATACATATCTTGTTTTACAAAGGATAAAGCTTCTGCACAGTACTTGTGAACTAAGGTGTTTGCAAAACATTGCCAATAAAAGGTGTTTACAAAGAACTTCCTATTTGTTTTAGTAGAAAATTGAGCCTAATAGTAAGGGCTCCTTTTCTTACCTGCTGTTGGACTGAGGGCAATACATCTTTGTCTGAGTCCCAGCTTCAACCTCCTAGTCCAGATGGGACCTAAAATTGAACCAAGTAGGGTCTTAATTTTTCAAAGTAGCTGCTATTTTAGAACTTACCTGTGACTAGACTAGAATTTGCTGGTTCTTTACAAAACTAGTTGCTTCTCTAGAATTAATGCTTGGCGAGGGGTTTAAACCAACAAAAATCATACTGTACTAGCTTTACTTTTTTCTTTAAGGTGATGCAAAGAGGTGCAGTGATCTGAGCCTCACTGCTGTGTTCTGTGCAACCACATCAAAAGTCACATTTTGAAATGACACATTTTAAACTACAGTTTAAAAAGCTTTGTTCTTGTAGAACCAGGAGTCTAATCCTGATACTGACTGTAATCTACTTCTGGATTTTATTTGTCAATTGACTGTTACAAAATACATCATAGTTCCTGAAACAGCTGGTGGAACCCTTCCTTTCCCATGATAACAAACCAAAGTGGTAGAGCAGCAGTCATACTGCTAAAGAATCTCAGATACTTTTATTATTAATAGGAAGGGTGTAATCTCTCCACCTGGATCATCCTGAAGTCCAAGCAGTCTGTTGGGAGGTAGGAAATACAGGTTTCAACCTTCCCAAAAAGAGAAGAGCATTGAGTATGCTCTAAGCTTTTCTAAGGCAGGGAGGAAGGAACAAGGGGTAGTAGTAGGTCATGTCACTACCTGTTAGCCATGATCTAAAATCCCTGTTAAATCAAGCCTTCCAGTGGCTTGGTAAAGGGACATGTTTTGGATCTTGCTAAGGCTGACTCAAACATACGTGGTTGAAGTAAAATAATGATCTTATATAGAATGGAGCCTCCTCCTCAAACTAGGTGACAGCTGAGGGGGACTTCCAGGATTATGACTTTGAACTTTCACAGTCTAAATGCCATATAATTCCCAATCCGGGTGGCTGTGGATCTGTGTGTGTTGGCTTGAACAGACAGATCTGAGCTTGTTGTGCTCACATTCCAAGTTTACTCAAGGCAAGCCAGCCCAATGAGAAGTCATACAGCTTCAGTAGCACAGTGCAGCCCTGGACTAATAAGCTGTTAAAAGTCTTCTAGTTCACAGCTGGTCGACTCAGAACACAGAGGAAGCTCAGGTTTGCCTGATATTGCCTGTGTAGACATGCAGTGTTGCTCATGCACTACAGATTTTGCAGTGGGGGCGCGGGGAGGGTAAGCAAACAAAACGGATTTAGTATGAAAAATGCACTGTCAAACAGTATTTACTGTTCTGCTGTTTTTCCCCTCCTAACAACTGAATAGTAAAGTAGTTTGTAAAGCAGCAACACTAAATTATTGCCAAATCAGGGAGGAGTCACTTCTATGAATGTATGAATTACGAAGATCATAAATGACAGTGTCTCAAGACACTTCAAAGCCTATTAACTTTTTTTTGTCGTTGAGAGGCCCTCCATGAGCTACCTGGATTGCATTTTGGTGCAGAAATGGATGACATTTACCAGCTAAAAATGGTCTCTGGAATAGCATTGTCTTTAAAACCTCAAATTTTTCTATTCTTTGTTTTACCCAGTACTTTGGAATTTTACTTGGATCACTCAAGTATCTTATCTCAGAACTTGTGCTATTCTGTATAGCATCTGAGCAGAAACCTGACCAATGGGTCTGTCCCTCCACCACAGAATACATATGCAGAAACAAAACTTGTATGGAAGAGAAGCAATACAAACACACAGCACAGTAAGGAGTATATTCGAGTTTGAATCACAGTGATGCAATCTTGAAGTTACTGCCCTAGAAAATCAAGTTGCCCTAACGCAACGTGGCAGCAAGAGGCTGATGTCACCATATTGCCTTGGAGAGCAACCAAAAAAACCAAAGTGACATCAATTCATTTCAAGTGCAGCCTCAATGGGACATCTGAAGTCTTTGCTCCTATTATTTGCACCTCTAATCCTCTTGAACATTAGATTTGTACCAGAAGTGAAACAAAACCAAATGAAACTAATACCAGGCAACATTTAACCTGCTCTGTTATTACACCACAAGTTCCAGGTTCAAATCTGCTCTGCATATGTTGAAAATAGGGGGGGGTTTTGTGTCATATTTCCAAGGCACAGATAGTTTCATCCCTGCCTGGAATGCTCTCCTGCTATGATGCTGCTTCCATGCATTGATTCTAAAGGTACACATATAAATATCTGTACATATATAAACTCAGGATCTCAACCACACTGTTTAAATAAGAAATCTTTCCTGTTCTTAGGATTTGCCTTGTCCCTCTCTGAGCTGAAAGATTATTGCATGCCTAAATGCTCCATCTTCATGCCATTGCCATGTAGATGCAAAAATACAAGCAGAAAGAGAGATGCTGAAGTGATAAGCTGACATTTTCTGTGCCAGGACTTGTTTCTCTGTCCTCTCCAAACAAGAGAGTGGTAGAGAGAGAGTGGAACATTGGACAGAACTGGTAATTTGGTCAGAAGGAGAAAGAAGGTCACAATGACACACTGGCAAGTGATGGATATCTCTGAAGCCATGGCAATTTGAAGACAGCTGCTGCCAGCAAAGAAAATTTCAAAAAATGTATCCCAAAGATTTACAAGGTAGAAATTATTAATTATTTTAGATACTTGTCATCTAAGCTTTCCAGCTGTCACAGCTGACTTGTGCCATCCTTTTTGTTGCTTCTTAGGTCTCAGAAGGTTCTCCTTTTTTTGTGAGTTAAAAAAAAACAAACAAAAAACCAACCAAACAAACAAAAACCAGAAATACAGGCAAGTGCTGTTAGTTTTGCTCTGGGAATGTCTGATTTTTATTTTCTAGAATATGTGCATTAGGGAAATACTATACTAGTGTACAAACAACTTATATATATATATACACAACAGACGCCAGGGAAAGCAAGTGAGCAGCAGAGAAGCTCTCTACCTTTCATGCTTCATCCTGATTGTCAAATGTGTTCCTGGGTTACCTCAGCCTTCATTTCCCAAGTCTATTTTAATAAACGCTATTATCTGTGTTGCAGAAGTCCCTAGAAGGGCTGCTTATAGCCCAGGGCCCGCGTGTTGCTAGGCACTGTGCAGAGGCAGAACAAAAATGCTGTTACTGCCCCTGTGTACTGAGCGGCAGCACAACAGCCAGGAGGCAAAGCCAGGCTTGGAGCAGAGCGTCCTGAGCAGGGCACACACCACAGTCTGCCTGCAAAGGCCCCAGTGTTCACCCTGCCCTGCCGTGATTCAGCGGGCTGGAAGCCAGCAGGAGCTGGCACGGCATTGTTGCATGAAGCTGCTTGCTTATGCAGTGAAGGTGGTTGGGGAATGGGACACCAGGGTTGGGGACCTGGTGCACCCACCAATGGCACTCAGCATCCTCACATCGAGGAGTTTCTCAGGTATTTGAGTAATCCTAAAGCCAGGGATGCAGTATGCCATGGTCTTTGTCCGTGTCAGCAGAGTCCTAAGGAGGAGGATGAGGGGCCTTACAGTCTCTGTGTGGAATGAAACAATGGAGGCTTGTTTTGTAGAAGGAAACAAGGTCGAGGCCAGTCTTCGGTAGAAGCAGCAAGCTTGTGTTGGGCAGTCACTGCTGGTGTTGCAGGCTGAATGGCAGGAGCTGATACTAATCAAGGAACCCACAAGGAAAGAACTCGGAAGCAAATTTGGTTTTCTACATGTGTTGTAGGTTTTGCGTGGGGCCACACATTTGGGTTACATAAAGTACCGCAGCCCACGGGAGCTGGGCAAGGTGGCACCTCATGGCAGCAAGGTGCTGGGCTGATGTACAGCACCCAAGGCCTGTGCCCCGTGGGCTTACTGACCGCTCTGAAATTGTACCCAAATGATTCACAGAATCGCCTGGATTGGAAAATAACTTTAAGATCATCCAGTCCAACCAAGTCCCCGACTAACCCATGTCCCTCAGCACTGTGTCTACACGACTCTTCAATCCCTTCAGGGATGGGGACTCCACCACTGCCCTGGGCAACCCCTTCCAATGCCTGAGAACCCTTTCAGCAAAGAAATTCTTCCTCACATCCAATCTCAACTGCCCTGGGCTCAACTTGAGGCCATTTCCTCTTGTTCCTGTCACTTGTTCCTTGGTTGAACAGACCCACCCCCACCTCTCCACACCCTACTTTCAGGGAGTTGGAGAGAGCCAGAAGGTCTCCCCTCAGCCTCCTTTTCTCCAGGCTGAACAACTCCAGTTTCCCCAGCCCTGAACTCAGCACACTTGTGCTCCAGACCCTTCCCCAGCTCCGCTGCCCTTCTCTGGATGCACTCCAGCACCTCCATGTCCTTCTTGTGATTCATCCTGCGCAGTCCGGCACCTACAGAGCTATGACCGAGGCCGGAAGAGTTACGGAGTGTTTGGTTTCCACTCCCCTGGTATAAAACTAATCCCGAATTTCCTCAGCACGAAACCACCTGCCCAGACCCCGCGCTCCCCGCTGTGTAACCCCGCGCTCCCCGCTGTGTAACCCGCCCCGAGGGATCGCCCCCTCCCAGAGCCTGGCGGGAGCCTGCTGAGGCCAGCAGGGGGCAGCAGAGGGCAGCAGAGGCGCGGGGCGGCCGGCAGGGGGCAGCAGAGGGCGGGCTGTGCGGTCTGTCCCGGGCCCGGCCCCGCGCAGCCGGTGCTGCTGTTCTCAGGGGTGCTTTCACCCCCTGCCCGCCTCGCAAGTGCTTTTCAAACCTTTCTGATTGTTTTTTCTTTGTTAGGTTTCAGTTTTCCACGTGCGGTGTCTGGAGTGGTTAAAATCCATAGAGGGTTTTCCCTGCTCACCCCCTGCTTGTGGTTTTCAGCATCTCACCTGAAGTTCACCCCCATTCTCAAAGCGTCCCCTAAAACTCCTCAAAATACATAAAACTGTCTCAAAGCCTCCCCTAAAACACCCCAAAATACATAAAACCCTGCCAAGGAGCGAAAGGCGCGATGCTGAAAGCTGTGCTCTTCACAACACCCCCGATATGACACCGAGGTGCGTTTTCCTCCTGATGTTAAAGAGCAGACACAGACGGACAGCATGAAAGGTAGAAAGCTTCCCTACTGCTCACTTGCTTTCCCTGGTGTCTGTTGTGTATATATATATATATATTAAGCTGTTTGTACACTAGTATAGTATTTCCCTAATGCACATATTCTAGAAAATAGAAGTCACAGACATTCCCAGAGCAAAAGTAACAGCACTTGCCTGTATTTCTGGTTTTTGTTTGGTTGGTTTTTTGTTTGTTTGTTTTTTTAACTCACAAAAAAAAAAAAAGGAGAACCTTTCGAGACCTAAGAAGTGAACAAAAGGATGGTACAAGTCAGCTGTGACAAGAGGAGCAGAGCCTGACAGGGCTTGCACCAGGGGACAAGCACCCTGTGGCATGCCAGGATCTGCTCCCAGCAGCCCAAGGCCAAGGCAGCACCGTTTTGGGATCAATCCGTACCAGGGTATACTCAGAATTTGCAGCATCACAGCGAGAAACTTGGCAAAAGTTTGCTGAAAGCGTTATACTGCATGAGAATTCCTAAAATAGACAACAACCCAGACAAATGCATTTTCAAATTGCTCTCACATTAAGGGGAAATAAAAACCAAACCAACTAAACAACCTTTCTTATGCTTTGCTAGTTTGCTTGGAATGAAAAAGTCACCACTGAGAGCATTTAAAATGATGCTTTATCTCCAAGGAGGAAAGGATCGTGCTCTTATCAACAAAAAACTGTTTCATCGTAAGTACATGCTGGAAATAAGTCTACTGCAGGTAGCAAATAGGCCCCACTAGTAGCCCTTTACAGAACAAAAAACCAACATGTAATTTAAGAGTTGCAGGGCAAGTTGTCTGCAGCCACCTTCCAATGGCTCTTACATAAAGCATTACTACACTTCAATCCCTTTATACTAACCTAACTGAAACACATCTTTATATTGAACTTGCTGCACCAAAATCCCCATGCTTTAGCTCCTATTCCAAACAGAATATTTTCCCTAAAGCATTGTATTGTTGCTGAAAAAACTCCCAAATGACACTAAGCTTCAAAGCTGAAACCGAAAACCTCTGGTTGCTTACCAAGCACAAGAGATGCAACGCATGGAAACAACCACCACTGTCCAGAGCAGCTTCTCCCAGTTATATTCAGGAAACTTTTACAACATGGTGGAAATTCCAAGGTGGAGATGTTTTAACTTATTTTACAGGAAACCCAGGGAAAAAAAAAAAAAAGTCTTGATTTCTTTTTTTTTTTTTTTCCTTAGTGCCTGTTAACATTGGTATTTTTGACTTATTCTGCATGAATTCACAGAAAGCTTTTTGATCAATTCTGCTTCATTCTGTTATTTTGACTGTTGGAGGTGGGAAGGGTCATGGAGTACTGGGGCCACCAGCCCTAACATCCATGTCATTAGTGTCCCTGGTACCCAGCAAGGTGCAAAAATGCAATGGGAACATCTCTGTAGTGAGAGCATCTACTACATGACTACACATCCATGAATGCCCTGGTGTTGGGAGACAAGTTGTACTGGAGCTTTTGCCTGAGGTGGCTGATATGTGGCAGCTATTTTTCAAAGCTTGTAGAGCTGTGTGAAATGTCTGCCCTTCTGACATACCAGCGTGACATTTTATTGAGGAGATTTCAGGAGTGATTGAAGCCAAACTGATGGACCTGATGACAGAAACCTTCCCTGTGCTTCAGTCAAGTAAAATGTGGGCATCAAAACTATTTGCTGGTATGGAACAGCAGCAGGATTCACTGGAAAGAACCAGAGAGCTTCTCCGTCCGAGAACCCTGTGTCCTTTCAGGCGCACATGTTCACTCAGTTTCTCAAATATAAAAAGGTTCTTCCCAATACTCCTTGGCACATTGATAGAAAGAACAAAATCCCCAGGACCAACCTTTCCCAGCCCCATAAAAACCAACAAAGCCAAGGGAAGATTTCTTTCCATATGTCATATGGGCTCTGACAATGCCCATATGACCCTTTACTCACGTATGTGGGGCAGAGGGTGGCAGCGAGGGGGACCAGGGAGCCAGGCTGGCTGTACAGGCAGCGCTCCCCAGACCTGCCTGGGCATAAAGGCTGTGCCGAAGAGCTGGGGGTGCAGAGCTCTGTATTTGGGGTATGTTCAGGTTTGTCTTTTCAGTACTACTCATTCAGGACGGTGCTGTGAGAGACAGCAAATTCCTCTCAGAATATACAGATTATATTCATATTTAACTTGTGCATGAGTTCTCTCCTTTTCTCCTACTGCCAAACCTGCCACTAAGTACACCAAGCAATGACAAAGGATCTCAAGGCATACAAGGAAAAAACCTCATGTAATCTCCTTGCTCCCATACACTTGTGATATTTACTGTGTAGAGAGATGTAAAAAAGGGGTTTGTGTTCCACTGCAGCGTTTCTCAAGATACAGATGGGGTCATCCCCTAAGCTTTATACGACTAAACCCAGACCCCAGTTCTACAAGTGTACGAGTTAACCCTGGTATGCCTATGCCATCCTGCACCAAATAATGTAATATGCAATAAAATAAACCAGTTCACCTGTATTTTGGGCCACTCATATGATGCTAGACACCATGGAAGGGCTGCAGCTAGCACCCAACAAGCACTTCTCTTTGGGAACAGAATGGTGGCAAGTCTTAAGAAGGAAACAACACTGGTCCTGTGATCTGGGTAAGGGGCTGTGCTGCAAACAATGCAGGGAGGTTGCAAAAACACCCAGGAGAAAAAAAATAAGTCGAAAATCAAGTGAGAAAGAACAGAAACATCAGAGTTTGGTTTGAAGGCAAAAGGAAAGCAAAAAGGTTGTTTGGCAGCAAAGCATCTCCGCAGAGAGGAGTGGAAAGGCTGTGTTGTGTGAGCCCAGCCTTGGCGACGCAGCGAGGGACCACAGGGACACTGCTTGCCCGGCATGACAGTGGGGTCTGCCTGGAGCTGCCTGCGCCCTGCTCCCACAGGCTTGGGCTTTGCCAGTGTTTACTTGTCCTGTGGATGCTTTATAATCCAATGTCATGGGTTTTTGATGTGTGCCAACTCCCGCTGTAGCCTGCTGACAACTGATTGATGGTTTATGCCATTAACAGGGCCTGAGGATGAGAATTGCTAAAAAGCAGTGGGAATATTTACTTTCTCCTGCTAATGCAAGTAGCAAGCAGAGGACTTCAAAAACCTTGTAATTCACATGCAGCCAGCTGCAGACCAAGCCCGGCTGGGGGCAAAAAGAAACTGCAGGACAGAGCTCCATAGGGAGAAACAGCTAAAACACAACAAATCCTCAGGGCAGAGTGCTCAAGGACAGGCTATAGCACTAAACCATTTAATTGCCTGCAGGGAGTGACCACCTAAGAGGTGAGCCAGTGGACTTATTTTCTTAGAAGAGCTGAAATAAGAAAAAAGATGCAAAGAAAGGAAGAGCAAAGAGAACTGTCAGCTCGTTGTCCCTGCCTCATTCCCATTCTCCAGGGCTAGACCTTTAACCTCTGTACATCCCTGCAATTGGAAACCTTGCAGACCGCCAGGTACACAGTACAAAAAGCACTCCTGGAAACTTAAACTGATTAAATCAACACACTCATCTCAGTGGCTCCCAATTTTTTCAGCTGTGGCTCAAAGCCTCACACTCATCGCTACCACAGCTTCTCAGTCGAGCCAGCCCAGAGCCACCTCCGCTTCTTCCACTCCCCCGCCTCCACCAGTGATACACATACAGAGTTACTGTGGAGGAGTAAATACTTGTTATTATTCGTCTTGACACTTGGGGAAGCATTGGGAAGTTCAGCTACCTTGCTATTTCACATTGTCCTGTTATTACCCATTGTCAAACTTCCTCCGCTTGTTTGCTTTACAATTACTCATCCCTCAGGGGAGCGGTTTGGGAAGAGACCAGGCACGCAGAGCAGAGAGCAGCAATTTCACCCAGAAATAATAGTAACTGACCAAAATCAACTGATTACATGGATACATCAGTGCAAATGAGACAAGAAAGATTCCCAGTTGTGTTATCTCCAAATTGCTACCTGCCTGTTGCTGTGCCTGCGATTAACCGCATCAGCTGCAGCAGGCTGGGTTCAGCACCCGGTCCTCCTCCTGCTCATTAATTTCAGCAGCAATTCCCAGCGAGCACAACAGGAGCAGGTCATGTCTGTGCACTAAAATGCTGTAAAGCTCCCTGGATGGTGTGATCAAGCCAGAAAGGCACTGAATCGCTCTGCGGTGTCTGTCCCTGGGGCCCAATAGCAGAGGAGCTCTAGGTGTGTACACAAGGGACCTGGCGTGTCTGGGAACACTGCACAGATGCTGCATGTCCCTCCCGTCCCCCAGGTGATCTGCTCCTCTTTGCCTTTTCTTAGCTCACAGGTAAAGGTAAGGTGCCTGAACTGGCCATAAAGGATCATTCAGTGATTTAGGCTGCAAAGGATATTTGGAGGTTTTTAGTCTGACCTCCTGCTCAGAGCAGGGACAGCTTCAGATTTAGGCCAGGCTGCTCAGAGCTTGGGGGCCTGAGTACTCACATGCCCGCAGGGATGGAGGTCTCACAGCCTCTCTCAATCCCAATTCCAACACTTGACCATTCCCATTGGGAAATTTTTATTTCTTGCTGTCTGATTAACTTTCCCTTGCTGGCCATTGTGCCGTTGCCCCATGTCCTTGTGGCCATGGGACAAGCTGGGTTCTGTCACACAGCTGAGCAGCATGTCCTGGCCTGACCTCCCCTCAGTAGCCCCTCCCCAGCCCAGCCATGCTCTCCAGGGCTTCATCTGCCAGGATTGGACCACTGAAGTTAGCGTGCAATTGTGCTACTGCTCCTTTAGATCAAGCATTGAAGAGATTAAAAAAGCCCCTCTACTGATGGTGCTCCGATTTTTTTGCAGCAAAATAGGAGACAAAGAAGTAGGGTTTGATGGGAATCAAGCTCTTGGACAGCATTATTACCTCCCTGCCATCAGCACAGCCAGCCCGGCTTTCCAGCAGCCAAGAGGAGAGAACAACCCCAGCATTTATCATGTCAGAATCCACACTGCTCTCAGCCTGGGTGGCTGAAAGCCTCACCCTGAAACTTTTCTTTCTGGAAGCAGTTGTGTCTGCAGAGCTGAGTGCTCACACCATGCCTCGCACCAGCACGGTACGTTCCCCCTGCCGGCAGACTGACACGATGACCGCATCCTTTCCAATAATATTGTATTTGAAGATCCTGAAGGAAAAAAATTACTCATGATCCTCATCAGAAAGCCAAACAATTACAGTGGTGAATGATACTATAGCAGTACCTATAATTAAGGAACTGCCAGCGCTTTAATTATAAACTAATATCTCCAGTGGCTGACAATCCAGCTGTACAGCAGACCCATTAAAAGAGAGATTGCCAGTTCCAGAGTTATAGACCAGCAATTAAAGTTTTAGGGCTTTTTTTTTTTTTTTTTTTTCTTCTTGCTTCTTAAGATGTGCTTCTTGACTATTAAAAATCTTCGGGGAAATTTCAGTAAAGTCCTTGTGTTAATGAGTAGTCACTTTTCCTTTAACTTTAAATGATTCCTCTGTCACAGCATAGGGTGGGGACAACCTGAGGCCAGCAAGTGTCTCACTAGGCTTTCTCCCATCACACTGAAGCTGAAACAGTGCTGCTTTAACAATTTCCACCTTCAAAGCACTGGGTTAGTTATTGCTCAGTACCACCGAGGAGCTTTGCTGAACTCTACTTAGAAGGTGCCCTAAGTACCAGTGGGGATTTATTTAGGTATTACCTAAAATTTAAAAATGCATTTTAAACAATAAAACTTCATCAAATATGAGGAGGCTGCTCAGAACTCGCCAGTTTGCTATATCCAAAATATCAAAAATGAGATGAAGCTTATCCCTTCCACGGCTTCTGAGCCACTGCAGAACCAGACTGTGGTTCACTTTATTTTTTTCTTCAATCAGGAATTCAGACAAAGCGTTTAAACTTTGCAGATATGAAGACCCTCTGGACTGCCTGTCCCTGCAGGCTCAAGCTTGATCTGTCAGTGAAGCAGGTTTAGGGGAGCAGAGCAGCCGGTAGCACACAGCTGAGGGGTCACCAGCGATGGGCCCTGAGCATACAGGTACCAAACACACCAACATCACCTACTTGGTGAGTTTTCTGTAGAAAATTTCCCTTCCCTGCAGCAGCCACTGCACCTCCCAGAGCTGTGATGGAAATACCTCCGGTGATGCCATTAGGTGAAGCTACTTCAAGCCACGCCCAGGCTGAAAAAGGGGATAACACAAATGACAAACTTCGACCCAGAAAAGTTCACACAGCTTGTGGCCATTCTGTTGGCACAGCAGTGGGCACCCAGACATGCCTTTGCTGACTGGGATATTGCTAGCCGGTCCTGGGACAGACAGGCTACAGCAGCAGATAGATGCTCACAGCAGCCGCTGTTACCTGCCTGCAAGGTAGGAGTTTGCAGCTACCTTTGATCTCCTGACACCCAGGAGTTATAAGCTGTGCTGCCTGGCTGACACAGCCAGCCCTGCCCTTGCTGCAGTAGGGACAAAACCCCAGCCAGGGCACAGCCCCTCCTCACCTCCCTGCCTTTTCCAGCACAGATCTCCAGTGGGGACTGGTGTACAGGCTTTTCCCTTGTCCTCTGCCTGGGGACACAGAGGGATGTTCAGGCTTTGCACTAAGACATCCACTGCCTGAAAAACCACCTGCACTGGCACACATTTTAGAGAACATATTTCCACCCTTCAGGCCTGGCTCAAGGGAAGGGTCCCTGCAGAGCTCAGCAGAAGCAACACTTGGGAATAAAAACCTGCTGAACGAGATGTGCTGTGTCTTAATTACACAGAGCTGGTATTCCCTGGTATTGCCAGCACTCTGTTGGGTAGGGAGCTTCCTGCAACACTGCCTGCGCAGGGGTCCCTCTGGCAGGCGAGCTTTTGCTCACAGCCCTGGCAGCATCTCACACCCCAGTGACCTGCAACATTGCACTGGGCAGCAAAAGACCTGTGATGTACCAGGCAAGGGCAAGGCACTGACCCCAGCTACAAGAGCTGCCAGGGCAGCAAATTCACTTGCCCAACTCATTCCTCCTCCTCCAGCCCCTGTGTCTTGGCTTCCTCCACTCACTGCTGCCTCCCTGGCCGGATGCTCCTGCCCTCCCTGAGCACCATGTCCCCATCCCCTTCCCCCCCTGTAGATCACTCAACATACCAGAAACAAAACCTGTGCTGTTGGCAGCAGCCTCTCAGCCTCTGCAGGCTCACAGGGCAGATGGTCCAAGCTTTTAGATGCTTGTGCACAGAGAGAGCAGCACCTACAGGGACTTTTAGAAATGTCTTGAAAAAACCATGAGACCTCCCTCCCCTCCCTGACCACACTGAAGATCCCACTCAGGGACCTGCCTCTGCACTCAGGCACTAAAGGGCCTTTTAAAAACTGTGGCCTGTGGGCTGCCATGGGATGGAGGCAACATCCTTACACAAACAGCACGTGGGCTGTTGGGGAGGAGTGCACCTCAGAGAGAGGGGCATGGCTCTGTGCAGAAGTAGATATTGCTACCTGGCCTCATGTGATTTTAAAAACCATAAATATACTTATTTATTTCCATTACTTACATTTTGCATATACATTTTTTCTAAACACCAGATTATTAAGCACTATTTTCTCTGCTGGAGAGCTCAAGTACCTAAACAGGCAGGGGTATGCCATAGCACTCATCACCTCAAAAATACCCTGATTTAATCCAGATACAACTGAGTAACTGCTGTTAGCACTGTGCCCTGCACAGGGATGGCATGTGCATGAGCAGTTACTTGCTGTCCACAGACAAAGCTAATCCCAGGGTTTGGAGCTGGACTCCTCCAGGAGAGATGAGAGTCCATCTCCCTCCCACAGAAGGATGCAGGCACCAAATGCACTACAAACACAAGCTTCTCACAGGCATCAGTGAGCTGTAATAAAATACTTTTGATTCCTGCTTAACTCTTATGAACCACAACTTAACACCTTTTCCATAAGCTTTGGAGGAGCTGTGCTGAAGGAGGGAGGCTTAGCCTCAGGGCAGGGTATGAGCAAGGGCAGAAACTGGGGCTTGTTCATCACTCAGACAATCACTTCTAATTTCAGGGCTAGTTATGCAGGATGTTAATTTGAACTGGCAGCAGATTTTTTATAAAGACATCTCAGAACACCAGTCAGCCCCAACATTTGCCATGGAATTTAGTTTTCATATTAGCTTTGCTGCAGTGACATTCCATCTAGTATAGAATACACTGACTCCAAAGGTAAAGGGAGGAATATTATTACTGTTAAGTGTCCTGTGCTTGGCCTTAACTTCTTCACAGTGTAGGACACTAAGAAATGTTGGGGTTATCTCCATAGGATTTGCAGCATCTTTCCTTTCCGTTTATGTGACAGGACTGCCTAGAACTTTTATGCAGGAACAAAGCATTTACTGTGGATGATACTGGAACCATTTCTGTGACATCTTCTAGAATGTATTTATTTTATTCCTGGCTGAAAGTGTTTCAGATATTTCTCTCTCTATAAAGACGGTTCCACCGAAGCGGTTACCACTCTTCAGAGAGCCCTCCTTGGACATGTTGCGTTTCCCTTCTGAAACCATAGGCACTGCTGAAAACAGCCTCTTCCTATTTTTTTCTAATTAGAAAGAACCCTCCTGTACTCTGAAGTTGAGTCTTCAGAAGACTGATGGCACATACAGCTCTTTGGGTGTTGCATGGTTCTTACCCACTTACTTTCAGCTCTTTGGTCAAGCCTCCTACTTCATATCTTAAAATTAAAAACAATCAAGACCAAGCCCTGTGACAGGAATTATTTTTCCCTCTGCTTGTGTCACTGCTGTTTGCATAGGGATGCCTTGCAAACCTGCCCTTGGCCACCTTCACCTCAGCGGTGTTGGGAGCAGAGCTCCTCTAGCATTGCTTCCCAGCCAGGAGCAGGAGATCCTCAGCCAACTCACCCGCTGCACTTGCTGGGAAGTGACCCACAGTCCTGAGCACAAAAGAAGAGTGAAAAACAGGAGAAAGATTGCTGTTCTTTGCTTGCACTGTCTAATTATAGGTAGTACTCTAACATAAAGGCACAAAATGTTAATGTCAGGGAAGCACATTTCTGTCCTGTATCTTCCTTTATCTATTCTTCACTCCTCTTAGGATACAGGAGAGAGCAAATCCTACATGCAATTATACATATCTGTGGATAAGTCTCAGAGATTTTTATTAAAAAGAGGATGACAGTTGCCACAGGAATTGTGAATGCACACATATACATACACACTCAAACATGCATCCCGAGCTTTGAGACTTTTCAATTTTGTGAAGAAAATCTTTTCAGAGAAGGGTGATGTCCCTCTGTTAGCTCTTGCTCTAACCAAGACATCAGCAGTGAAGAACACAGTGAACATGCATCAAGCCTTTCCCACAAGCTCTGATCTAAGAGGACACAATTTTGTGACATGAGCACATGAATAAGTTGTCTGAGTAAGCCATAGCACGGCTACTCTAATAAATAAGCATTTACCCTTCAGTTACTGCAAGGTAGCACATACGGAGGGGTAAGTACTTAAACATGGCAAGTAAGAGCATCAGCTTTTCTCTACAGGAAGGAAGAGTGGGGTTTTCATTTCTACTCCACCCTAAATGTAGGTACCAAAGAAACGAGGCAGCTTCACCAGAGATCTGGTCACTGACAAAATGAGTTAAGACCCTCAAGCTTTTGTTTTCCTCTAAAACACCTATAATTGCTACGTAAATAATCAGTTTAGAGTAGGATGGTTCAATCAGTCCAGCCCTGGGAAAACTTTAATAATAAGAGTTTGTGGAGACTGGTGTCTTTATTAAAAACCTGCTTCAAAGCCCATGCCTGGTCCGATCTCTTCATGCTACCACTCTCATTTTAAACGTGTTCATACACCGAAGAATCCTGATGGATTGGAGCCATAGGAGGTAAACCAGTGGACTGCAGAAGTTAAATGTATTTCTATCCTAATGGGACTGATGCTGTTCAAAGCTCCCATAAAAATTCAGCATGAAGAGCTTCCTAAGCTCAGGGGGTTTATAGCCTTCATGATCACTCAACTTTTAAGCAGATACAAAGAAGTTTTTTTTTTTCTGTCTCTCTCTGAATATATCCATCTCCTCAGGAGCTAGTGAAATACTTTTATAGAAAACTTGATAAAATTCCTCAGACAGCTTATTAATTCTAGTCACTTCAGCAGTGACTTCGCCACCACTTGTGCCACTCAAAGAGGTTATAGATTGCCTTAGTAAGACTGAATCCTGTTCATTAGCCATTTCCCTGCACTTGCATATTAATATTGTCTGGCCTTGTTAAATATAGAAACCTATTCTCTTTTAATCTGTTTTTAACAGGCTTGTTTTCCCCTAAGGGTAGCCACAAAATAATTGTTAATGAGTTCTCCGCCTCTGAAAAGTTTGTGGAATTCCCCAAACAGCCTCCTGTTGCTGCTGGGGAGCTGGGGCAGGCCACTTATCTCTCTGGGTACTGTGCTTGTACCTCTGTTTCGATAGCAAATTTAGGAACTTTTGCACTGCAAACCCTCTTCTGTACTCTGTGGAGACATAATTTACTGTATTTTTTCCTCTGTTTCACATGTACTTATAAACAGAGTCCAGTAGTGAGGATAAGAAATAATAATCACAAATGGTGCAGGTGGTAGGTGTGAAGGAGCTTGCAGCAACCCCTCATCCTCTCCACAGCACAACCCAACCAAACACCAACAATATTCTCAAGTAACTCAGAAAGGCTTGGCAGCAGCAGGTAACTTGCTATCAAATAAATCTTTATTCTACAGGGTAAGGAGACAGTTCTGTTAATTTATTTTACTAAAATGAGAGCTTGTTGAAATCTCAACTGTGTTTTATTGAATAAAGCTTTTCATATAAACAAAAATTTTGGAGGACCTTGGGGAGAGGAGGTGTACTGGAGAAAATGTTGCTTTCTTGGCAACAGAAAACTTAAAAATTTGGAGATTACCATGAAAATGTGGCCTCTTGTGCTGTTAGCTACATAGGAAACAGTGTTATACCCTGAAATAGGAAATGGGCTTTTCCGTCTTTTTTATCAGCTTACAAGATTAATAGCTTTACAAGAATTTAATCCTTTCAGAAATCCAGCACAAATATTTCCCTCTTGCATCTTGCAATAGCAAACTATGCAGCCAAAGTGGATACACAAAAAAACCTAGCAACTAATTTGAGCTAATTTGGTCATTCTGACAAGGCTGCAGGAAAAGAATTTGAGACAGAAGAATTACAGAGGAAATCTCAGTTTTTAAGTGGCAGCCAAAACCTCCCCCTGGTACTGGCAGCACACCATAAATCAAGAGCAGTTCAACCCCACAGCTGCTCTTAAGCTCCTGGTTGTTGGTGTGGCAGCTTTTCCAATATTCATTATAACGAGGAGCTTCTGATGAGCTCTTGATGCTGTTTATAGCACAAGCCCAGGTACAGCTCATTTTACAATAATAACTTTGGTAAAAAAAAAAAATCAGTATCTGTTACAGCTTTTTGACAACTCATGATTATGGTTGCAACTGCAGTGAAGAAATTCCAGACAGGAGAGCTTTTTCCCAGAGTTATGCACTGGGGCAGCACCCTCCACATCTAAACACCCACAGAGAAGAGAGAGCTCCCACTGTCCAACTTCCTGCAGAGTGTGTGCATGGGGGGAAAATGTATTTTGTTTTCCCTTTAGGGAAAAACAAAAGAAAAAAAGAAGATAACTCCCATTCTTCTATACTTTGCAATCTCTAGTGATTTTCTGTATGCTAAAAATACACCAGAAACCCCAACTCTGAAGTGGTGTTCCTGCCCAGCACTACTCTCACTGTGAATCCTGGAGTTCCCTGTGTGCCCACTGCTGTGTGCCAGGGCTCCCATGGTGAGCATCACACTTTGGCATTTAATTCTGCACCGTGAGCAACCTCCACCTTTTTTATACTGACTCGACACAACCCAACCACAACAAAAGTCCTTTTCCTGCTCTTTTTGGGACTGACTTGTTTCCTCTCCTCAGTACCTGTGCTGGACACTTGGTTCACTCCAGAGACAGTTCAGATGCTATGGACAGTAGAGCAGGTCCCCTGTATTTTCAGGAGGCAGCCCCTCATGAGGTTACACAGACAGCAGAGCTGGATTCAGCATCCTTTAAATCAATCCTGACTTCAGCATCTGTACAGCTGAGCCAAGTCCCACCAAATCTCACCACTACATTGATGCAAAGCTGACATAAATGTGATTCATCGCTTTCAGAAGCCTCTTTGCTGTATTTTTCAAGAATCATGACACTCTCAGCTGAATTTTACCAAGAAATCCATTATCTGCTAGCTATTATGTTTATCAAAGCAAGTTTCCAGTGATGTAAATCATTGTCACCTTGCTGAAGCCAGTAGCACAGAGCCCATTGGCACAAGTAGCCTATCTCCTATTAGGATGGACGACAACATATGAATCTTGTACAGCTGACAGACATTTATGGAGGATAATTACAGAGACTGCAAGAATATCACTTACTGTGACATGTTAATGGTTTCTTTTTAATTAGATACATGGGCACAGAGGTGATTGCAAATAATTCAGTTATTGCTGAGCTAACATGTCTTTACCAGGACAGGTCCCCAGATGTACTTCATTCTGCGACAAAGAGCAGTCCATCAAGTATGGGGAAAGCTCTTCAAGCAAGACCAAGGCTGGGAACACCACCTGTGAATTAAAACCGAGCCCAAGTGCTTTGTTTGCCACAAACTGCCCCATTTATGGTGGTATCTAGCCTGATCCAAGCCCATTCCTAGCTGGAAGCAAGGTGGACACGGTACAAAGCAGCCAGTGCTATGGGTTTGGGTGTATACAGGCTGCAGCAGAGAAATGAGAGGAGATATTGGAGGGGGAGTGAGCTCCAGCACATCATGATGAGATGATTAACCCCCCAGACAGAGGACATACAGTTGCACATGGTGTGCTGCTGGTCTGGGAGCTGCAGCACTCACACCCTTAATTATTTAAGCCAGAATAAACAGCCATATGCTTTGATCTTGTGAAGCTGGGGGATACCTGTCAGTATTTGTCAGGGCTGGTGCAGGCTGCCCAGCAGAGCCACCAGAGAGGAGCCTGTGGGCACCAGATGGGTCCCTGGTCCCTTGGCTGGGGCAGAGCACTGGTGGGCACCCTCACCTCTGCGGGAGCCAGGGCTTGCGTGCCTTGGTGATCTCAGAGTGGGTGGCATCCTGCCCTCGAACCTGCTGGTCCTGCCTCGGGACTGCCTCAGGTGGAGGCAATAACCTGCAGTTATTGCCTCTTAGATACTGTTTTCAGAATGTAATTAGAAAAATAAATAGATAAATGCTCTTCTGCTTTTGAGCTCAGATATAAATACCTCACAGAATTACCGTGTCATTATGTGTAACATATGATTCCAACCATGTATACTTTTAATAACCATCTAGCACTAGCTGTATGGCTTGCTTTATGAAGCTTTCAAGGTCACTGAGGAGTTGGCTTACGAGGATCCAACTGAAGTTGCAGGTGTCAATGTGCATGAACTGACAGTAACTATGTGTGGTGACACAAGGCCTTTCCATACAGGAATATTTTTCATGTTAACTCCTTATTTAAAAATCCTTTCTGCAGACCCATCTTATTTTCCTATCCTTCATATCCATAAGTTGTACTTCACAGAAAATTCAATTCACTTCCTGGGAAGTTGGCCAGTGAAGCAGCTTTCAGTTCTCTCTCTAGAGACTACAGCTGTGATGCTGTGACTGACCATCTTCCCCATGCTCCACTTCCCCAGGAATTTCTTCCTTGAGCTCTGCAGTGAATGCCACTGTGTAAGGGAGCAGTGAGCTGTGAATTGGTATTTAATCTCTTGTTTCTAGGAGCAGGATGCAAAGTTGGTTGAATTTCCAGAACGGATGCTGGCTCAATGAGTTTGTCCCTGTCCTGTAGCAATCCCATTGCCACGCAACATCCTCTACACAGACACCACGAGTGCACCTATGTGTGTGAGTGCAAAACCTGTATGTGCCTCAGCTTCTCTTTTTTTAATCTAAATAAGGATAACAGAGCATGGCATGGAAGATCAGGTGCTGGCTTCACTGGGAATTAAGGAGAGAAGAAATCCCCCTCATCCCCCTGCCTGCCTCCAGCAGCCTCCACGAGAAGGGAAGCCACTTTGTTTAGCATCAGCCATCCTTGCTCAGAAATATAATTTTCTTTCATCAAGACATACAATTACTACACATCACATTCATAAAAACAATGCCATGTTTAGCTATTTGCAGCATTAAACTTTGAAAGGAGTTTTCTGTGATGGAATTTGACAACTTTAAAAAAAAAAAAGAGAATTCTTTAAGCTGCAAATACAGAAGTAGATTTAAATACAAACTAAAGTTCCCTCACACTGTGCTGTAAATCACAAGGGAAACATAATTCATTTGCAGCAGTTTTCAACAAGAAAAATTGGCAGCCTTTCAGCAAGTTTCATAATTGCTCTATTTTAAACTTCAGCTTGAAAATGCTCAAGATAGCTTTTAGTTTTATTGAAAGGTTAATTTCACACCTACAGAAAAATATCAGCTTTCCATTAGATCTAACAGAGTGTTAAATGCGAAAATTACAGTCCCTTCATATAAATGTGCAAAGTTTGTTGCATTTTTAACCCATCCTGCTTTCCTTTTCTTTCCTGGTGGAGCCGAGGCACAACAGACACTGACACTGATTGCACCTACTTGTGTGTGGCTCCTGGGTGAGAGCTGCAAGACAACGCCAGCCGCAGGGATTGGGTGCTGGCTGAGCGAGGTGGTGGCTCCTCACAGCCCACGCTTGAAAAACACCCAGCCTGGAGGGCAAATGGGGACATATCCTGGGGACAAGTGTTAAACAAAAATACCAATTCTTCACAGATTTATGCCAAAGTGCCTCAAAAAAATCACCATAGCATCTCTGGGCTCACCTTAGTGTTTGAACAGTGTGAACAAGGCGTAGGCAAACAAATTTGCCTGTCTCCACATTTCATAAGGTGACTTTGCTACTGGGGGGTGATGTGCCACTGGGGACCAGCCTGCTCCTGCAGCCCTTCACCCATCACTAGGCAAGCACAGCCCCTCTCCCACCAGAGGGGTCAAATTAGGGCACAGAATTAGCAAACAACAATGAAATATTTCTGGTGACCTGTGCATTTGGTGCAATATCCTGTCCCACCAAGGCATGCTGAGCCCATCGGTCATTTGGGGTGGGAGCATGCACTCCTTGGAGCACTCCTGGCTTGGTCCTCCAGCCTTGAACAGCCAGAGGAGCCCCAGGAGGGCACTTCTGAACATCCAGAGCTAAATGTCTTGCCATGATTATTCTGTGATGCAGAATTGAATGTCAGCCCCCCACACCCTAAGCCAAGGTTTGAGAAAGTCCCTGCAAGCACAGCCCTTTCAGTTTTCACTGCGATTTGCAGTCTTCACTTCCCCCAAACCAGCATTTCCCCCTGCATCTCAGCTCAGGGCTTCCCAGAGATTAAACACAGTTAGCACTTGTAGCAGTAGTTTCAGTTACCCCTTACTGATACAAACACTTCATGGCTCCTGAAACCATCTTTCCTCCAAGCAACAAGTGTGTGTGCGAGCCTGCACGCTGTTGGAGGGGGAGGAGGAGAGGCAGATACAGAGTGAGTTCCTGCAGCCATATGTGCAAGGAATGCCATTAGGAAAAAAACATAGCTTTTGCCTTCGAGAAAACTATGATTCAGTCACTACTTTATGGGGAGGAAAAAAAAAGTCACACTGAATTTCATTTAGGCGTTTTAAGTTCAGTCTCACCACAAACGATTTGTCAAAGGAAGAGGCAAAGGGAGGGGGTTAACTAATCCCAATGAATCCTGGTACCATGGCTCAGTGCAAGGCATGTTTATGGTGCTCCCTTGGGTGTGAAACATGGGATCCTCCCCAGGGGTCAGGGGACACACAGAGCTGCCACCTATGCCCATCCCACTGAGCAAGGCCACCAGCACACCGGGGTGCCAAGCCACAGCTCAGCTGGGATTACAGCATGCACGTGGGCTGCTGGATCCCTGGTTCCCCAGGAACAACTTAATCACTACAAACAGACAAAGGATTAGTGCAACAGAAGAAACAGGGTTATTGATTGCGAGTTACATCCCCTGTGCGTCTGCTTCTCTGTGCCAGCGCAGGGACATGCGGGGGAGGCAGCGCAGCACAGCCCAGATCCGAGCCTCAAAGCACCTTCTCCTTCAAAGCACACAGTTTCCATCTCATTCAGGAAGAGCTCTTGGGCTTGTGGCAGTTTTGATAATCAGTGCCAATTTTAACCACTAAAGCAACAAGGTTTAGATCCCCAAGAAATAACTGGAGCCATTGCTTGCTCCAGACCACTGGCTCTGAAGCGAGTCAAACGCTCCTCCTTACAACAGCAAAGCAGAACTCGTGTGTAGCAGAGACAGCTAGGCCTGGAAGTAGCTTGATCTGGACTCTTCACCCAGAAGAGAGATTTGGAAAACAGCTTAGCAAAGAGGCCTTCAACCAGGTGTCAGGGCTGGGAGCAGCCAGAGCTTCCTAAGCTGTGCTCCAGGCAAGGTGGCACCTTGCCTTTTTGAGGTTGGCATGTGAGGAGTGCAGCAGAACCCTCCTAAGGAACTGCCAGAGAAGCTATCAGTAAAATAGCTGGGTTTTCTTTGTCTGCTTTCTTCCTTTTTAAAATAGGTTTCTAGTTTTTTCCCCACAATTATGAAAATAAGTAACTTGGATGTCTTGGAGTCTCTCGTCTAGAAACAGCAGGAAAAATGTAGCTTATGAAAGAAGCTGCTGTCTTTTTTAAAAAATAAGCTTCCTTTTAACATTTGCAAATTATCAGCATTGCAAGGATCCTGGCAGCGGGTGAGCCATTCTGCAGGAGATGGATGGGCAATTGCTGAACAAAGGCTTGTGCAATTCGGTTGAGTTAGTGGAAAGTTGAAAAAAAGAAGTTTAGTCATCAGTGATAGCACCTCCAGGCATCCCTCTGCATGTCCCAGGTGAGCACAATCCCTCATCCACAGGGCAGATAACCTTTATGCCACTCTCTGGCATTCAGTCTCTGGCCTTTAGAACTGCTGCTCCCCCGATCTTCCCCATGTAAATCATCACACTTCCCCTCTTTATGATATTCTAATTAAGCAAACTGTGATAACAGTAACTAATTATGTCCATAACACATTTTGAAGCACTCTCTCTGCCTGTCAACACTCAGAATAAGAGTCTAAACTTTGGCAAGGGTCCCAGAGCCAAAAAAGGGTCTGGAGCAAGGTGTCACTAACCTCCTGTCATTAATCTTAGATAAAGAAGTTCCTACGAGCAACTTTGTTCACCTTCAGTCTCCCAGATCCTTATACAGCTTTTCTGATACAGCTCAGTCACACTCTTCCAATCACTCACTCTCACAGACACTGTCATTTTACTATCCCGTTTTCCTGAATAAATGATACCTGTTTGGAAGGAGTGAGTATTAGGATGGACTACAAGCAGTACTTTATCTTCTAGGAGACACTGAACTACAGCAGTCCTTTAAAAAAACCAACTAACAGATCAGTGCAATTGAAAACCTTCCCCAAATAGACACAAAACCGTCAAGTTTTTTTTTTTGTCACCTTGCTGTTTTGGCTGCAACATCTTTCTCCCAGCTCATGAAGCTGCTCAGTGCAGCACACATGTACCAGAGAAAGCCACAGCCTGGGAGCCTTTCCTGTTGTGGTCAGAAGGGAGAGCTTCCCAGAGCTCCACAAGTCAAGAGACAGGGGTTTCTAAGGTTGGGGGAATACAATTGCATTTTAGCATCATGAGACAGCAAAGCCCTGCAGCCCATTGAATAGGCTGAGAAAACAAACACACATCTAAATTTTAGAGGTTCCAGCAATTAGCAGAGACTCTCACATCTGCTTTGGTGGGACATCACCAGAAAGGTGCCAGCCAATACACCTGTAAGAAACTCGAGCTATTGCCATTTCCAACAAGCCTTCTCCATCTCCAATCCCTCCACCTCTTCCTCCACCAACACCACACCCAGCCTGGAGCTCTGACTCCAGCCTCCTCCACCCCAGTACAAACTGGAACAGCTGCCCCCTGCTTCCCACAGCCTGGCTTCCCCCACCATAGAGCCCTGTTGCCCACTGGAGCCTTGCAGGCATCTCCAATAGCCTTCATAGGAGATTTTTGTATCTAAAATGATGGAGAACAGACTCCTGACTGTCAAATAGCAGGGTTCAGGTTCCCCTGTAGCATCTTTGGCCAACATGTTTATACCATTTTTCCCCCCTGGTTTAACTCCTGAGAAAATAATCTAACACACTGGATTTCATACTGCAAAAAGAGATATAAAGCATTTGAAGGCCACAGTCCTGGGCTGTCCCTGCATCATCAAAGGAAACACATCATCTTGACAAATAATGGGTGAAATCTGCAGGTTTCTGGCTGTCTAGATGGTAGGGAACACCTCTCTAAGGAGTTTTAATATTTTAGCCACATCAGGCTTGTGAGTTACAGCTTTTTGCAGTGAGTAAATTGGTTATGTAGATTCATGTGGTCTACAGAATATGTGCACAAAAGGTGGCATAAATATACATTACAGTGCCAACAGCTTGTTTTATTTCAATTCCTGACAGGTTACAACTGACATTGAAGAGAACAGTGATGAGCAGCCACTTTGCAAACCCTCCCTGTAAAAGGCAATTGCATCTGACAGTGGTCCTGGTGGGACAAACCTCCACAGTTTTCAGCTAAACTGTTGTGATAGGGACTTGAGCAGCTCTGCAATGCTGTTTCAGATAATACCTGGTAATGTGCTTTGTGCTCTTCTGAGCTCGCTGCAATTAGAGATGAGTTATTGGTCATTGCTTTCGGATGAATTTGGACCAGGTTTGTGTAATGCAGCAGAGTCCTACTCACCATTTAGAAAGCAAAATGTATTAAAAGGACTAGATAATGATCCTATTAACAGCACTAATTTAACTTATATTATCAGGGCTAAAAACCACACAGCTATTGCCAAGCCCACGGGTGCAATTCAGCGTCTGAGAAGCAGTGAGTGTGAATCAGATCCCAGCAAAAAGCAGTGGCAGGTGATGCAGGCACTCCCCACATCTCTCACATGAGGTGAGCCCCTGTCCTTCTGTAACACACAATGCACCACAAAGAGCCACAAATTCAGATCTCAAACAGCCTGGTTGAATTTCAAGGGTGTCAGAGCCAAGCCATTAGCACCATGCATGGACTGGGCTAGCCCAGGCATCTCAACCAGCCTGTGACACCAAATACTGTCTGTGGCAGCACACTGCAATCTCTGCCCATGGGCATTTGTTGGAGACAGCACTGGGATGCAGACTGACCAACACAAACAAAGCAGCAATGAAAAAATACTCCCCTCATCAAAAATGAGTAGTCATTTCCTTTTGATGCTACTTTGCACACACAATCAGCTGTCATGGGAGCTTTTTTAATTTCATTTATGCCATTCCAAAGTGAAAATAAAATGCTGCCATGCTAGAACAGCAGCCCCTTGCTCTCACTGTGACTGCCAACAAAGCAGGTTACACCTCTGCTTGAGAAGTTTACTACAGCAGTGGTGGTGCTGGACTTGCCCAGGGAAGACAGCAAGTTTGAAGGTTAAACCATGACTGTGCTCAGAGAGAACAGTTTGCCATGGCTAGCATGCTGCAAAGGTCAATCCATTACTACACAACACATCTCAAGGGGTTTCACCTTCTGCTCCCAGGCAGCAAGAACAGGAATGACCAGGTAGAGTCTCTCCCAAGGCAATTTTGCACTAAAATGCAGGTATCTCCTACAATAACATAGGTAGGGGATTAGTGGCTTGGATGGAATGGAAAAAGCGAAGGAAAATTTAAAAGGAAAAGACCTAAGTTTCAATTGAAATTTATTTAATGATTAAAGGAAGCTAAAAAAAAATAATAACCTTTTTTCCCTGTAAAGAAAAAGGTGCCAGAACATTTCCATTTCACAACCAGAAAGTATCATCTTACTTCTAGTGCTCTCTGCTTTTTCTGGGGAGATAGAAGTTTGCAGAATGAAACGACTCTGGGAGGTATCACTTAGTGGAAAAGCAAAACTTCTGCTAAGACGACATTTCTGGGAGTTTTAACCATACAATGGGATGCAACATAGCATCTGCTCCTTTGGCAAACTACAGCCTCACATTTGTTTTGGAGCATCAGCAGCTTTATTCATAATTGAGGATTATTCATATGCCAAGGAGAGATTGGCATTTCTGAGAGGTGCTCACAAAATTTCCATGAGTTTTAGCACATACCTCCTTATTCAAAGTTTACACCAGAAATATGGCATCCACCATCCTCTTGTCCTTAAAAATATTTCTCTCATTCATCAGCGCATGGTTTAGATCAGAACCAGAAGGCAGGAACAATTCCAGTCTGATGGATATACATCCAGAAGTGATGAGTTGTTGATCACTTAGACTAAAAATTACCAGAAAATGCTTTGTAAATGAACTGCTTATTGAGAAGGAAATCTAATTTGCAGCTCATCACCTGTGTCAGCTCCACATCGATTGCTGCTGCCGCCTTACTGATGGATGGCGCTTCTGCTTGGGACCACGTGCTGCTGTGACAACCCCGCTCCTTGCCAGGGGCCAAGGCACACACACGCTGGAGGTGCTTCCCCCAGCTTTATGCACATGTGGGTGACATAACAGATGGAAAGATTATCAAATCATAGCTAAAACCAGACTGGCCCTGATCTGTGATGAACTGTACATGAAATATGGGTGTTTCTTAACACAGGTGCCTTTAAACTCTTCCATCATGCCCAAAGCAAAGCCCAGCTCCTCTGTACATGAGCCCCTGCCTGCCTGCAGCATTTTACCCACAGCAAAGCTGGGCAGACACAGAGAGGTTTTGCCCAACCACCATGCCTGTGGCTGGCAGAACTGGCAAGGCAGCACCACTCTCCATAGGGAAACCTGGACAAAAAGCCAGCAGAGTGGAGGATATAACTCTTCCCAAGACTATTAAGCAGCTGAGCTCTGTAAAAGCCAGAACTGATTCAGAAAATGCAAGGAGACACCCTCCACAAGCAAAGCAAAGCACAGGGCTGACTCCTTCCACACAGGGTCACAGAAGGTCCTGTCTGCCACAACCCCATCCCAATAACACCTTTTAAGCCACAATTTCACAGATCTTTAAAAATCACATATTTGAATATTTTCATGCATATAAAGATCTGATTCACTATCCTTTTAGGATCATCCTGATAACCTCCACCTACAAAAATCTATCTCCTGGCTACAGCAAGAAGCATCAAGACACAAACAAAATCAAGGCAGCATGAGGGTATGTCTACATAACTTCAAGCTTGACCCAAAAGCCTGTATTTTTAACTCTAAATACTTCTACACACACACAGAGCTCCGATTTACCTGTGGAAACAGCTTATTTGGGAACAAACGCAGTGCTTGTGGCTTGCTCCCCACACCCTTTCCCATGACTGCTGCAGTCCATCTCGAGCATCTATTGAGTGGCCACGGCTCCCAGCCCAGCAAATTGAGCCAGCTTGCATTGGCTGTGCTTTAATGTGCTCATCTGCACACTGCAGCGGCTCAGCAGCTGCTTTACAGCCGGTTGAGATGCCTCTGCCTCTGGCAGGGGGAAAAATAAACCCTACAAAGCCACCCTTTCTTTGAGTTAGAGCCCAAGCACATGTTTATGCCAGGCTCTATGTTAATTCACTTCATGCACTATGTAGGCAAGGACAATCTTCTCCCCCTGCACACATATTAAGTGTCTCCCTCTACTTACAAGGATGTTCCATGTGCATCCCCCATCCCCAGGATGTACCTTTTGCCAGGTGACACTATTTATCAGACATGGCACACACCCTCTTTCACTGAGTCAGGCACAGGAGCTAGTGTTTATAGGCTTTCATGGGCCTTGGATACCTTAAATATCTTTCTGTTACTATATACAGAACCAAAGTTACTTCCAGCTTGGATCAGAGCCAGTTGCAGCACGGCTCCTTCCTCAGGCAGGCTTAAAGTCTGTGTTCAACCCTGCAGAGAGCAGCACCAAGAGCTGAGACCCAGCAGCAGCGCAGGGAAGATACACGTGCTGTTAAGTCTCTGTGTCACTGACCACCTACTGACTTTCCTTACCAATTATTTACACAAAGGTGCACTTACACAGGGAGGCGGTGCCGTGGTGTTTGCCCACATGCTTTATTTACACAGTTACTCCAGTTCTACAACGCAGACAGAAGCTGCAAGACACAGCAGGGGTGCCAGGTGTTTGAGCCCCTCAAGTAAAAATGTCCTATTGCAAATCCTATCCCAAAGCAACTCAAATTTTAGGGAGCTTCAGACCCTATAAACTAAGACATCACTCCTGAAGTCACAGGGTGCTTTCTGCATTTTCTAGTCGATGTCTTAAAATGAGTTGTTTGAAGACACAATACTGCAAAGCCTAGGTTAGTTGTGTTTGTATTAGGAATCATTTACCCTTCAGAAGAAGCTGTATTACAGCGACAAAGAAAAAAAAAGTCATATATAAGGTGGGGGTAGAATCTGTTGTGCATGAGGCACAGAGTTCTGCAATGATTTGTCTGTGTAAAGGTTATTTAATTTAGTGAGATGTTGTACTCAAGTGTTGAAATTAGAAACCTGCTCCGAGCCGAGGATCTTTGATTAGACAAAGAGGAGAACAGCAATCACTTGGAGCACTGCACACAAGGGGCGAGCAGCCACTCAGAATCCCTAATTTGGAACTTTTTTTTTAATGCACTGCAAAGCCCACACACCTTCATGGTTTAGATATTCTACTTTATGCCAATTGACTAAATGCTCCTTGTGTGAGCCGACAGCCACTCGCAGTCAGGTCATTTATCTTTCAAAATAGTGACAGAGCAATCTTGTCCTCTCTGGTTGGAGGTCTCTCTCTAGGCACAGGCATCTCAAGGTGGCTCCATTTCAATATGCATCATCTGAGAGCCTGCTGTGGGCAAGTTCAAGCAGACAAAGTTGTAAAGTTGCTTCTCAATATGCAAATCGTGATTGTTATTGTATGTTGTGAAAGTACCAACGTGGCACTGTGCAGAGTGACCACAGGAGAGCTACTTATAGAAACACAGTGAGAGTTTCTTTTATCCCAGCAGACCTCTATTTATATAGGTTACACATGGAAAGCCCAAGCCAATGAGCTACCTACTCAAATACATCAGGACCAAGATAGCATCTACCCACCAGCCACTTTAACATGGTCTCTTCCAAGCCCATGGTGCTTCCTGACTCAAATCTAAACCTTTCCCTGGGGTTGAATTACAGATGTAGAACATGGGAGCTTCATTCCTCAAGCTCCAGCACCAGGCAGCCACAGCTGCTTGCTGCAGGACCAGAGCCCTTGCAGCAGGGAGGGAGGATGCACTACTTAGGCAACCAGTGCAGGAGGATCATGGTGTGCAGCAGGTGATGGGATGCGGTTCACCCTTCACATCTTTAAAAGAAACCTGCCTGGAAGGGAACAGTGTCACCACTCAAGGACTGATAGTGCACTGGTAAAAACCAAACAAACTAGGGAAAAAAGCTCTGTATCTGTCACCTCTGTCCTAACATCAGCTCTGTGATAGAGTCAGAGATGGTCTGAGCCTTTTTAGCCACACTTTTAATAAAACGCACTGCAAAACCTGTATTGCACTGAGCTACAGTCACACAAACACACCCCGACAATCTCTCCAGGAATGAAAGACCCTTGCAGCGAGCCAGGGACCCATGCTGTGGTCTCAGGCTGTCCCTGTGGGTAGGACACAACTCTGTCCCATGTCCTTGGGAGCAGATTCCCACCAGCCTGCTCCTATCTCACCAGGATGATTGCTCACAGTCCTGTCACAGAGGGAGAAGAGAAATGAAAAGCCATGAGTACCTTCCTCAGAAGCAAGCACAGATACTGCTCTTATCTTTATGGCAATTTTCAGTGCACCAGCACATATCATGCTCAACAGCACCATTGAAATCTGTTTTGCCTGGGATCAGCAGACAGATCTTTGCCTGCTGCCTTTTCTGGTACATTAGCTTGTCTTACATTAATTCATCAAATTAAGAGCCCTGCAGTAAAGCAGAACAAGAGTTGTTGGAAAAAGCCTTTTTAAATATTCCATCTTCTTTTGTTTTCAATGCTTTGGCCAACAGTGTCTGCACTCTGCAGTGTAGCAGGCACGTGACAGAGTCCCTGGGCCAAAGTCTAGGCTGGGGTGGGAGTCAGAAAGGCTCCCTTTGCACAATGATCACAAACAGCCAGGAGCTGGGCTCGTATGTCCTGAAGTGTGTGGAAGGAGAAGACTCAGTGCAGTGGCTTCAGGAGGTGTGGCAATAAATCATGGAATTATAGAATGGTTTGGGTTGGAAGGAACCTTAAAGCTCATCCAGTTCCAACCCCACTGCCATCAGCAGGGACACCTTCCATTAGACCAGGTTGCTCAAAGCCTCATCCAACCTGGCCTTGAACACTTCCAGGGAGGAGCATCCACAGCTTCTCTGGGCAACCCGGGCCAGTGTCTCACCACCCTCACAGCAAAAAATTTCTTCCTAATACACAATCTAAATCTACATCTTCCAGTTTATAGCCATTAAAATGGGATATTTGTTCCAAATGGCAGGTGTGGGGACAGTTTTGCAGCTTGCACTACTAACACAGGCAACCGGGAGCTGGGATTTGACTCGACTAACACACATTTAAGGAGAGCACATGGTATTGTACTGTACATCTTAGTGTGTGAGTAACCCCAGTTACCCCAGTACAGGCACCATTTGTCACCAGTCTGTCTCCTAGAGCTCCACCAACATCACAGCAGTCCCAGGAAGGTGCTCACCCTTCACCACATACCACAGGTTTGGGGGTTCACCTGGCTGGGTTTTTGTTGGCTGCTCTTTGAGTCAATCCACTCACCATAGGGGAGGATACAGAGTTGTGCCCCTCCTTGAAACCAGATTCACACAAAGCATCACCCAGACCTCTATTATTGTAAATAATATAAGGCCCTTGTATTTTTAATCCTGTATTTCTAGACAGCCCCCCAGTCCCAGTCCTCACCTCCCCAAGGAACCATTAACTAATAAATAATTGAGAGGAGCAGTGTCTCAGAGCTCACTTGAGCACACATCACGTAGGACCTGGCACTTGGCTCCCACTGTGTGCACCTGTGAAAGAGGGTTTCTTGAGAAAGAGCTGATGACTTTTCATGGTAATTGCCTCCAGCGAGATGCAGTTACAACACAGCAGTGTGTTACAGACAAAATGGCAAACCAGCAAGTCTCTGCTATTGTCACGGTCCCCCTTCCTCTGCCATCTCCCTATACACTATATTAAAGGTAATATAAAGGCTATATTAAAGTGGATGAGTTCCTGAACAATCAGATTAAAAAAAAACCCCAAGAAGTGGTCCATGCCAGGAAAAATGCAAACCTTCATGAAATATTTGTCACCTTTTGCATTCCAACTATCAGAAAATGAGACAAGAGAAATATTAAGCTATGAAAAGATTGGCTTTGTACTCTTTACACTCTTACTGCCAATAAACTAGTACTCAGCTCACAGATAAACAGAAAAGTATTTTTTGAAGATCTTCCACCACAGATGCTAGCCACAACTCCTGTGGTGAAGTGACAACCCCTCTCTAATTAACATCAATACATCAGAGACATGAAAAACAGCAAACATGCCACTGGCTTTTAAGAAAGAGCTCTGGGATAAGAGTGGGGGTATGGAGACCTGTTAGCTTCAATACCTGGCAAACTGGGGGAAAGCTTTGTCCAGAGCAGCATCAGCAGCAGGAGGGACCAGGATGGCTCCTGGCAGAGGAAGGCACTGTCCCACCATCATGCAAGAGGAGTGGTGACCAGCAGAGCCATTGCCTACTCATTTAGCAGCATCTTAATGCCAAAGGGCTTTGGACAAAGCCCCCTTCCAAGGCACTTAAAGCTGCTAGGATGAGAAGAAGGATCCTTTAATAATGCATTGATAATTAGAGGGATAAAAAACCCAAAACACACAAGGGTGGGAATAAGCTACAGTTTTTCCACAGAGGGGGGAAGTACCCAGGGATCTGTACTGCTCACTGGAGTCATCAGTGAGCTAGAAAGTCATTTGGAAGTAAGACAAAGTTTGTAGGTGAGATAAGTCAGGATAGTGAAAACTGGAGGAGATTTTATATATGTTTGTGCACACAGAGAGGTATTTTATAGATCACTTCTATAGTAGTAGCTATATATTATACATATGTAATATTATGCTTGGGTATATAAAAGCCAAAATATATTATAAATTGTTTTTAACAAATATATCTTATATGTACACACAAATATACAAAAGCTAATGGCCATTCCCCTTGCTACAGTCTTTCCCTGGGTGCTCTCACAGGGCAGATGCAGAGGGATGCAGTCAGCAGTAACACTGGATGCAACACAGCAGCGTGCAGGGCTCTGTGGAGCAATGACAGCAGAAGCATCTTAGCAGCAAGTTAAATGCATTCCCTCAGAGCAAACTAAGTGCCAAACCCTGAGCCTGGGCTCTGCTATGGTCCCAGAAGCCAAATCCTCCTGTTCTCCCCAGGGAAGCACACACAGCCAGGCAGCATCAGCCCATTTCCATCCCAGCCACACAGCCAGTCAACTGGATGGGAAACCAAGACAGCAGCTCTCTGCTGAGAGCCACACAAACAGCTTCCAGAAGAGCCCATAAGGGCAGCAGGTGCTTTAATGAGTTGTTACAGAGACCTGAGATGTTGTAGCAATTGGTACTACAGAGTTTAAAACCACAACAGTTTCAGTTCATTTGGTTATTAGCTAATAACTCAAGCTCTATTATTTTAACAAACTGATTGGCTACTTCAACTGATCTTAAAGTACCCATTGGCCCCTGTTAGCTCATAGTACTCACTAGGGCACACCCATCTAGCCAGGAATCTTATTATAAAATAATTGTCAATACCAAAAAGGTCACAGGATGGCTCACAGGGCTTCCAGCTCAAAGGGACAACCTTGCCTTTCCCAAGCTCTTGGTGCTTACCAAAAAAAAGAATCAAGGCCAGACTAGACCTTCCTAAAGCTACTGGGATGCAAGTTTTATCCTCAAGACAGCTTCACAACTGAGTCAGGTCAGGGCCACCAACAGCTCCCCTCACTCTGATTAATACCAGCATTTATTTTCTTGTATAAAATAAATCTCTGATGCAAGGAGACATTTTACATACCTACAAGGCAGTGCAAAACAGCTCTCCAGTCTGCTTAGCCTGGGAAGCCCAACATTCTGACACCCCTCTCCCAAGAACTCTGCTGAAAAAGTGCATTTTCCCTTTATCAGAATTTCCAAGCTGATTTGAAACTCTCATCAGCTGAGAGCTCCCAGTTAAATGCCTTGGGGAGAGCTGCTAAACATTTCTCTGGGCTAGAAAACAGGAAAGGACCAGAGCCAAAGCATTCTTTTTTGAAGGCTCTGGCTGTAACAGCTCTGGGGGCAGCAGGCATGTTTGGAGCATGGCTACCACCCAGTGAAGTTAAAAAGAGTTTCCCCAGGAGAGATTTTTCCACCATGTTACATGTATGCATCCAACACTGTCAGAAAAACTGTCACTTCAGATTTCAGAAGTCTCCAGACTCAGCCTTGAGCTTCCTTCAGAAACCCCAAAGCTTGCTCAGCTTACTCTCCTCTTACACCAGCAACTACTTTACTCCCACAGAGGAGGTAAATCCCCCTAAACCTGCATCAGGCAGCAGAGACCTAAAAATATATATATATAAAAAAATATCTGCAATTGTTCTGGGGTCTCAGGGACTATAAATATTTGAGAAGAATTAAGCATTGCTCTTTTATTTAATATGCTTACCCACTCTTTCCCTCACATATACTTGAGCACTCCCAGCGTTGCTTCACCTCAGGATGCACTGAGCAGAAAGCTTTAGGTGCTCATTAATTAATGCCTAATTTGTGTGGGCCTCTGCTTACCATTCTTATGCAAATTGCTCTCAAATTGTGTTCTGTTTTCAGCTGAGCTGAATCCAGGCACTAAAAAGCCAGAAAAGGAAAGATAAATTCAGGAGTATATGTGCAGGTAATAAAGCTTTTCTTTCCCACAGAGGCTTTGCAGTAACCTTGGGTCATGTGTAGTACAAGCAGAAATTTAGAGAAGTGATAAAGGGCTCTGTAATGGCTGAGTCTTGCCAAACACACAAGTTAAGAGCTGCTGTTGAAAAGAAATTACTGATAAATGCTCACTGATGTGTTGGTTATTAATGTGATGTTTTTATATAAACTCCTCTTCCTCTAGGAATATGATACATTTTTACCTGAGGAGGAAACCAGCTTTTCCATATCATTTAATCATTGTGTGTGTTGCCCGGTATTAACACAGCATTTGACAAAGCCACGTCTAGCGTGATCTCTTTTTAATTTGTGCTCTTTATTACAGTTTGTTTTAGCTACCTAATTAAAGTTTGTCAGGGAAGTAATCAGCCTTATTTCTGTAGTGAGATCAGTTTAATAAGAAGGTAATTTTGCAATTTGTTTTCATTAATTAATTAGGCAAAACCCTATAATATCCACATAGTGGCTAAACCCAGGAAAGCTGTGACACCAGCTACAGTGTCCAAGGAAAAAGGATGTTTACCTGTTGGTGTTCTGTTCCTGATGTGGTTTTTGCCCCTGCCAGCTTTAGACAAGCAAACTTGGTCATATAATCCTTAACCTGGATGTCTCAACGAGTGCATGGTGTCTCCAAACAAACCCCAAAAGAGCATCGTGTGGGGATGGAGGCAGAACAACTAAATCAAGAAAAATCCACCAGAGGATGTGGGAAATAGGTCAACATTTGTACACAGGCTTCCTCCAACAGCCCCAGGTGTCAGAGTAAACCAATCTCACACTCTTGGGAAAAGGATCCAAAGAAATGGTGGGAGGACTCTCTGGGCCACCCCTAGAGAAGGAAAGGTCTTGGGGTTGGGTTGTAGATCTCTCTACTTGTCCCCATTGTAGGAATACTTGGACTGTTTCCAGTACTAGCCAGATTTGGGTTTCAAACTCAATCACAGACCTAGCATACATCAATTTATCCAGTCAGAGTTGTCCTAGCTTTAGCTGCCTTTCCAGAGAGCTCATATTTTGGTTTGTAACATTGACTAATCCTTAATGAGCCATATGCAGCAAGGCAAGACCAAAGATCATTTACCCTGATGCTTGTTATCCTTTGATCCGGTGGTGCTAGGGTGCCTGGAGGCCAACTAGCTGCTGCATGCTGGAGGTTGCAAGGGTGGGAGACATCCTGGTATCCTGTACGAAGTTTATTGATCATCTATGGACAAGCAAGGGCTTGATTTTGCTCACTGATTAAATTCTGCATCCTTTTGGGCTGCTGGTTTTACTGGAGGCTTAGAAACATGCCCACTTGAGGAGCTGCTTCCCTCCAACCGAGAGGTCCTGGCCTCTCATTGATTTCAGGATCAGTGTGCTTCACAGGAGCATGTGCTGTGGCTTGTGTTTCTCTAGACACCAAGATCTAGTGGATAGCAACGGAGAAAGCTGGATTGTGGCAAGGAGAATAAAATAATAGAATCATGGAATGTTGTGAGTTGGAAGGGACCCACAAGGATCATTGAGTCCAACTCCTGTCCCTGCACAGGACAATCCCCAGATTCAGACCATGTGTCTGAGGGCCTTGGCCAAATGCTTCTGGAATATTGTCAGGCTTGGTGCCATGACCACCTCCCTGGGGAGCCTATAAAATAAAGAGGAAATCACAAGTGCAAATTGGTCCCCTGCCTCCAGGGGTTGCACTGTGGGTGTTAGAAACCTGAAGGTGCCACTTGTCCCCGCAAGGGGCTGCAGCTTGTGCTGCCATCGTATGAGGAGCCATCGCCTGGGGGACAGCTCAGGCTGCTGGGGTCCCTGCCTGCCCAGAGGCCCTCAGTACTCCAGGTCCTGTTTGAGGCTCACTGTCTCTTTGGTGTGTCATTGCATGCTCAATCACTATATATGTTTTGGCCCAGAGGAACTGAGCACCACCTGTGGTTCTCTGTGTAGGACATCCTTCCCAAGTTGGCCTTTTTGGGGCCTTTGAATGGGAGGAATGATGATGGAGGTACTACAACCAGCCTCTGCTACAGACACCTGGTGCTGGGCTTGGGCCAGTGAGTTTCTTTCTGTTCAGTTTGGGGGATCACAGTTTCACCCCCACTGTACAGGCTGGATGCTGGGACTGACTCTCGTTACGGCTATGCACGGCATAAACTCACTCCTACAACAGCAGTGAATGAAAGAGAAGTCCCGTGGCTCTGAATCCATCTCTAAGAGCTGTTTGTGAGGTTGGGGATTAGACAGACAGCCTGGTACATCTGGCTACTGAACATCATTTGCTGTTTACCTTTGCTGGAGGAGGACTCAGAACTAGGGCTGTAAACACTTGCAGAGTGAAGGAACAGCAGATGAACAAAGCGAGGAGAGAAGACACAGCTTCACTGGAAACCTTGTAAAGCACAGACTGCAGTAAAAGGCAATGCAGGAATTAAAAGCTGTCAGTTCAGAAAGCCATAAACCCCACCATCTCTTCTTATCTAACTTCCCTGACGGAGCTTGAAAGAAAGAGGTTTTCTTTTTTCCAGGATGTGTTTCAGAGTGCTCCTTTGTGGATCACAAAACTATCACCCTTTGGAGAGAATGTAATTCTGGGACAAAGCTTTTAATCTGCTCTGTGGTGAGCTCCTAAGGGAATGCACCATGCAGGATCTTTCTGAGTCATTCCAACACTTTTACTACGTAGCCACAATTTAACTACTACCTTGGTGGGCTATGATGCAAACCTCTACCTCTCTTGGCAAAGTGACTTCCTGCAATAACCACTTAAGTGGATGTACCAAGCAGCTGCTGAGAAGCTTTCATGGGCCACAACATAGAATCATAGAATGGTTTGGGTTAGGAGGGACCTTTGAAGCTCATCTAGTCCAACCCCCCTGCAGTGAGCAGGGACATCTTCAACCAGATCAGGTTGCTCACGACCCCATCCAACCTGACCTTGTATGTTTCCAGGGATGAGGCTTCTACCACCTCTCTGGGCAACCTGTTCTAGTGTTTTGCCATCCCCATTGTAAAAAAATTTCTTCCTTATATCTAGTCTAAATCTCCCCTCTTTTAGTTTAAAAGCATTACTCCCAGTCTTACTGCCACAGGCCCTGCTAAAACGTTTGCCCATGGAATATGGAAGCACTGAAGTGGGGTGTGCAACACACACATACTTGTGAAGTGTCTTCAACCAAGGCAAGTTTTATTTTACATGAAAAAGTAACATAACACTTACTTTGAGGGAGGAGGAGATGGGCAAAATGTCTCTCAGCCTGCAAGGTTTCCTCAGCATCCAGACTCCAGTGCCCAGCCAGCAGGTCTTGCTGAAGGTGTAATAACAGTGAGGCAATGGGGGACCATATTTCTTTTTCCTGACAGATTTATGCAAAGTTGCCTGCACAGCACATGTGGCCCTGCCCTTCTGGCAGAAACCTCCACACACACAACTCTGCTGTGACTCACCCTCTGAAAGGCAGCGGGCTGGATGCGAGAGCTCCCCTGAGACCTGGGAAAGCACCTTAGAGATTAGCCTAAAACCAGATTTTCAAAACTTTCCGAGTCCAACAGGCCATAGAGTTAAGGCCAGGCATGAAGTAAGAAGTCATGGGGAGAAGCTGTAGGTGTGTTAATAAAAGTATGAGGATGAACCTTCCTTCCTGAGCTGATATTTGGAAATGGAAGCAGAATTTCTGAGGCTGAAGCTCTCCCTGGCCCCCATTTCTCCTCTGGCAATCATATAGAAGCTCAAGTAACTCCAGAGATGACTCAGACTTTTCAGAATAGAACTTTAAACTTAGATCCAAAGTCTGCAGAGCCTCCCTGGGTGACTGTTCACACCTGGATGGTGTAGCTGCACAAATTTCAGCCCAACCCCAGGCCTGCTGAGGTCAGGTTTTGACTAGCTGCTCCTCAGGCTGCCTTCACTTCCAGGGGGTATCAGATACTGATATGATGTTCACACTTGCTGAGGCAGAGGAGCCTGCAGATTTCATCACTTTAGCTGCCTCCTCAACTCCTTAGCACTTGTGTGGGCTCTGCTATGGCTATGAGAAATCGATGATGAACTCCCATTGCTTCCAATAGGAGCAAGATAGAAACAAAATAAAGCACAACAGTAGCCTTTAAAGCAAGCTTTTAGCCAGCTCCCCTGGGGTGCAGCCAGACACGCTGTCTATGCCAGATCAGCTTCAAAGCCGTTAGCTGAGAGCGCTCAGGGCAGCCACAAATAGTCTGAGCTAATAAAGAGCATCTTCCACAGCCGAGCTGCAAACTTCTGCCTACTCCTAACTATAAGAAGGTGCTGGGGCTCTTCTAGGTGCGTCCTTCTGCTGTGGAGCATCAGGCAGGACTTTCAAGGACTGATGCAGATCAAGCCTTGCACATCCCATTCATGTTGTTCAGAAACTCTTGCCGAAACCATCACAGAGCCTCTTGGAAAGCCACGGCCTCTGTGTGAGAAGCCCAGCATAGACTGGCATCCAGTCCCAGCTCTGCTACATGTGCTGACCAAGGCACTTGGCTTCTCTGTGCCTCCAATTCCTTCCCTACCATTTGAATAACTTTGCTACTGAGCTGTTCAGGAATTGCTTCATTGGGTTTTCATTGTGCTTAGCACAAGGGGCTTTTGATCGAAGCCAGGGACTGTGGATGCTAGCACACAACACACTGCATTGGAACAAAAAGGGGCTGTATACGATGAGATGACAGAGTGAATTGATCTGATAAAAGGCTCTTAAGTCATTAATTCAAGTCATGCAAGATTAAGAAACATTTCAGCAATAACAGAAACTGTGTTAGGGCCTTAGTGATTTCAAAGAACTTTCTTAATTGGCTGCACAATATTGTTTCTTTTGGCTTTCACTTGTAACAGGGGGATATTAGGAAATCCATGCTTTCAAAGTCACCAGTAGCTCCCCAACAAGGTTTTCAGGGCTGTGCCATGTTTTCTTTACCTTAGTAATGGGAAAAAGTTTTCTAGGGATTCTCACATCCAATCCATCTTTTTACTTCAGAAAAGGAGCATCAGCTGATTTTTTAAGCTTTCAGATTCTACCTGGCCAAAACCCAAGCGGATGAGGGAAGACACTGAGCGACACCAAGGACACGTTTTCAATATGAAGCTGTGATACCCACATGGATGATTAAGAGTAAGTCCTTGTTTTGATCCAGGATGCTTGGTCAAGATCTTGTTCCTCAGAGGGCACAAGCCCAGAAAGGATGGTCTCCAGGCGAGGTCTGTCCTGCTCATCTACCCCTGTGCTTCCATATCCCACCTCTGGGAGATCTGACATGCAGTCATCCTCACAGTCATCCCTGAGTGGGACGTGTATAGGAGGGACATTTCCATGAGCAAGCAAAGGGACAGAAATAGCTGTTTGCTGTTTTTTTCACTTCTTGTTGCAGGTTTGCTGCTGTCTGTTCTTGTAACCCACCATCACAGCAAGGGACTTGGCTAATACAAGTTTTTCTTTGTAGTAAGACCATTGATGAATGTTTAGCCTTCAGGCCAGGCCATGTACTGGCTGAAGTTCAAACCCCTGAGAGCGGCTCCTTACCTGCTGAGCTCTATTTCAAAAGCCACTGCATCTTATTTCAGCTCCATCCCATACTGCACAAAGACATAGAACTTTCCTCTCAAAAAACTGGCTGCCAGCCTCCTACTGCAACATGTCTTTGCACCAAAATCTGCTACAAAACATTCCCTTAGCTTCTGGAAACATTAAGAGCCTTTTTATGTCAAGGAGTTAAATCTTGTTACTCAGCTGGCATTAACTTCCCTCTTTTAACACCAAAGGTTTTTGATCCCTTCCTGTTTAAAAAATTATGCACCAAAGCTAAATAATTCTTGTCTTCTCCTTTCCAGACAAGGAAGTAGAGAAAATGAAAAGGGTTGAAATGTTTTGCTGGCTTGCTCATCTTAACTGAATTGGTAGAGGCTTGTTACCTTCTTACAGAAGATATTGTGTTCCTGGGGTGTGAGTCTGCTTTTTGTGCCCCAAAAGGTTGTCACAGTGGGTTAAATGTTGTCTCTGAGCCAGGACCTTATAGGTAGGAACCAAAACAACTCTTAGCATGATGAGGCTCTGGCCCTAACCAAGCCCATGGCTGGGTAACCAATATCACTCAGCTCCAATACAAACACATTATTGACCACCCTTTTCCCCACCATCCCTAGTTTGGACCACCTCTTAGTTATCTGGTTTCTCCTCTTCACAGTTCCATGAAACAACAGGCTCAACTGACTGACATGTTCAACAAAGTCATCCCTTTGGTCACACAAGCACAGCACTGCCAAAGATGCATTGCCAATGCTGGACTTGAAATCCCTTCCATAGCGATCGCTCAATGAAGAGGTCAGCTGGAGGAGGAAATAAAAATCAATAACAGCTCCTTTCAGAAGGGTTAATGGGGGGTTGGAAACCACACAGTCAGTGTTTACCAAAGGCTGCAACAGAGTTTGTGGTCACTGTCAATTGTGAAACCCACTACTGGGATCGCTCTGCTTGGGCTGAAGCACCCTGGGCTGACTGGGAGAGCCCTGGGGAGCCGAGCGGCCAGGCCACGGGTGCTGCAGCCCCAAAGGGCGTTGGGGCTGAACGCTCTTGCAGTGATCTCCCCATCATCCCCCCACAATGGGGCAGGAGATGATGGAGAGGTCTGGGGTAGCACGGGCTGCCTTCCCCTGGCACAGAGCTGGGCTGGGGGCTGCACCAGGCTCCTTACTGGTGTTGGGACCCTGGGACATGCCGAGAGCTGGTACAGAGCGCACCTTCCTGAAGCACATAGAGCAGACACGAGGCTCTGAGCACCAATGTTTCAGTCCAGGGATCATTCCCACGCAGGAGTGAGTGCAGCCAAGTTGGGACAAGACTTTATTTCATTCAAAAGGGAACAGCACAGGGTGTCCAGGCACTCGGTGTTACCTCTGTGTGGTTCACTCCTGCTTTCCTTATGAAGTGCCAAGCCATTTCTTCGTTTAAAGCACTGATCATTTTGTAGTTTTCACATTTTTTATCTCCTGCAGCAGGTCAGACATTAGAGTGAGACTGACTAACAAGATCATGAAATCTTCAAAATCAATTTTGTTCTCTGATTCCTCATCCAGGGCAGAAATTATTTCCTGATATTTTGGTTTGTTTTCTTGACCCTATGGAAAATTTTAAACAAACAAACAAAAAAAGACAAAATCATCAGGCATGAAGTTCCTTTTTTATTGCATCATAAGACACCTAAGTAAAAATTTATGTATTTTCTATCTTCCCATTCAGGTTTTTATGTCCACACTCACATTAGTTTTTCTAAAGTCATTCCAAGGAACTCAAGACAGAAATATTATTGCAATCAGACAGGAGAACAACCAGTTCCCTAAGTTTCCACCTGAATTCAGATTACATTTTTTAAAAGATACCTAGTCAGGACCGAAAAGTGGGCAGAGATGAATGCAGTTGATTACTACTGGAAAAAAAATCTAACTTTAGAGCCACAAGTGCTGATATAGCTGTTTATCACCATATCCAGCTGCCATCGATGCCACGGGTGGGTGACCGATGGAGAGGTGCTCTCTGCTCCCTTTCTCCCAGTAGCCCCAGCAGTGACCCCCGTGCACACAGCTCTGCAGCATGGGGCTGGCTCTCCTGGTACTGGGTCAGTGCTCTGGCAACTGCCAAATGCCTAATTAAATGCAATGTGTTTCTTCTCTTCATAAATGCACTCTCTTGTCAATGTCTGAGGGGTTTTTTTTGTTTTGTTTTTAATTTTTTTTGCAATTGCCCTCTTTCCTTTAAAAAAAATGGAAGCAGACACATCAACAGTGCTTTACTGTTGTCCCCTGTTTCTTCAGCCCTGTGTTAGACACAGGCTCAACATAAAGCAACTAATTCACTGAAGATATTTGTACCAGGTCACTGAAGTCTTACATCGGATTGCCCCATGGACTGATGCCCACCCAGCTGCAGGATAGAGCCCAAGGTGCCATTCCTGCACCCAAAGCACCCAGCTGGTGCCAGCCCAGCATCACCCACTCGCCCAAACCCCCTCACCTGTATGAAACCCCCAAACTGGTTTTGCAGCAGGCTTTTGGTTTCAGCTTTGCTGAGCTTGCCCTCAGGGTCAGCAGAGTTGTTGTACACCAAAGCCACAGTAGCAAAAGCTTTTTCAAGGTCTGAGCCTTTCCCTAGAGCTAGCGGGGAGGTAAAAAAATAAGCTATCAGCCTATTAGAAAAGTGGCATTTGAGATATAATTGAAAGGAATCTGTCAGAACCATCCTGAGTGGGTGGAAATCTGTGTAGTTTCATTAATGAGACAGAAACTGTTTGTACCCACAGAAGACATGTCCCAGATTTCATTTGGAGGGGACAGGCAACATGCCTCATGTCCCATGGAAACACACCCCAAAGAGGAGTTTCTATTGGAGCTGGGGCACACAGCAGTGGTAGAGCAAGGTCTGGTCTGTCCCCATCCTGGGCACCCAGCAAGGAGCTGCCACACACGCCCTGGGGACAGGACACACTGGCCATCTTTTGGTGCATTTGGACTCCCAGGATCCTGGATCATGGGAAACGTGGCCCATTTGGGAAGCCTGGCTGAATAAAAATGCCTATGTCCAAGCATCAGTGCTGCACTCCAGTATTACGGCATACCTGGGATTTTGGCTGGAATATTTGGCTGAATTCATCCCTCCTACTCCTGAGCCACATCCTAAAGACTGCACACATAGTCCTCAGGTACCACCAGGCACCACAGGTAATTTGGGTTGTGATTTTTAGGGGAAAGGCAAGCAGAAGAGGAAACACATTGCCCAGGGATGGACAACACCCTCTTGTCTTGCACTGGCTGAGGGTCTGCATGGTCTCCACAGCTCTGCTAAATCCAGAATTTACTGCACTTGGGCTGTGGCCTTAGAAAACCAGAACACCCAAGGGGCAAGGAATGGGTCCCCCTTACCTTTTATTGATGCCAGCTGCTTGGCTATAGGTATGCTGGTGGTGAGAGAGAAGAGAGGTACAGTTATCACCTGCTGAATTGCATGTGTGTATATATAGTTTCTCCATGAGTGGGCTTGCTCATTTCTGTTTCATTTAATCCCTCAGGATTAAATGTTTTCTGTTTCATTTAATCCCTCAGGAGCTCAGGGCTTCCCAAGGGAGACTGGCTTTCCTTCAGAGCAGAAAGGAAAATGGCCTTTACGAGCAGCACACAACATCACAGCTCCTAATTCTTCACTTAAGCAAGTAGCCTGAAGTTATTATTAAAGGTGCTTATTAAATAATTTTAAGAGAGGGGCATTGCAACATCCTTCAAGTAATTTCTTCAGGAGATGAAAGAGCTCCAGGAAATTTCTTAGGTTTAAGCTCATCCCCAGGGAAGTACAGAGGGGTCTGTCATCCCCTACTCACCAGTGCTCCCAGTTTGGAGCAGACACATAGCTTTTACTTCCAGCAGGACTCACGTCTGCAAAAAGCACCTACTAAAACTTTAAGCCTGCTTAGTTTTGCTAAAGTGCTGAAAACTAATTACAAGGCAGCCAACACACAGCAGAAGAGATTGCTTATGATAGAGATAAATACATCCAGACAATGAATTTCAAGACAAATGGCAGATCACTGAAGAACAAAGTGATGACTTACCGCTTGGGCATGCCTGCTGCAGCCAAAGGGCTGGTTTTGGTGGAAGCACGAGCTGGCTGGCTGACCGAGTACTGCTTGGTGCTGGGAACACTTGCTCTGCAGCCACACATCTCCAGGCTGGGGTGTTTGTGATCTCTAGGCAACTCCTCTAATAGCAAACAGGTGAATTCAAGCTCTGCCCTGTGCAAGCAGCCTGCTTGCAGCCATGCCCTATCAATAATGTAAATGCTACCTGGTGACCACAGAGCCAGCTTAATACATCGCTCTAAAGCAGCCCCAGTAAGGCAGCACTGCTGGGTTGGCAAGTAGCCTGGCTTTTATTTTATGTGAGAATTTGACAGAAATTAACCAAAATAATGGAGCCTGAATCCTCTTAAGATCTGTAGGGATGTAACTTTGCATTAGGAATAACTAAGACACTGAACCCATTCAGCTGTACACATTATTATTTTAATAGGAAACTTTTCTAGCGTAGACTAATGTGACTTGCCCCAAGCTATCAAGTGAATTGCTCCTCCAGACAGAGTCAGAAACCAAGTCTTCCCCAAATCCTGACCCAGCATTTCTCCTAGGTGAGCAGGCTCCTGCTCTAATATGCATTCCCCCGGCACAGTGCAAAGGGGAGAGCTGTTCTTCCTCCAGCACGGAGCCTCTGCTTCAGTCTCTACCTGAACGGGTGCTGCCGGCTTCCAAAAGCAGCGCAGAGCCATATGGCAGAGCAGTCGCACATCAGAGGAACTGGAAGGGCTCCGACGAACTTTGTTATTTATTGGCATGGATATTGCTATCAGAAAACACCAACTTGTCACACTGCCTGTCTCCGTGCACAGTCTCCTTTCTGCGGATCCTTTGCCTAGAGGTGTCTAGACAGGATAACTTTGACCTAAAAGACCAAGCATCCATTTTAATCCCAGGGTGGTCTGTGAGTTGACAGTGACTTCAACCACCTCATCCAGTTTATCATTCCTAGTGAAAAGATACAATACTGATGTTAAAACTACCCAGAATGAGACTTTATGTAACAGGACACGCAAAGGAGACTGCAACAGATGGCCTAGAGAATTAAAATGTTTTCCTCATTTAGTAGAAGCTAAATTACTGAAGGGTAATGAATAAGGATGTTCAGCACCTTACTGTTCCTGGATTTTAATTATCTTAAAAAGCATGGGAAAAGAGAACCTTTAATTTTCCATCTAAGAGTGTCATTACTCAAACAATTCAGAGCCTTTTTCTGAGAGGTTTAAGTTGTCTTAGATCTCTAGTGCGTTCTTTAGGACTGGCTCATGAATAAAACAGAGCTTGTAATTGCAATGACGCAGCCAAAACACATATAATCAATGCTCATTATCCCATCAATTAACACACTAAAATTAAACAAGAATTCAGGCTTAGTAATCTGCCATGAGCTAAAGAAAAAAAAAAAAAAGTCTTGATATCATGTTGAAGTGATAATTCCCTTTCACATCTGGTGAACCATACAACAAGGCATGAAAAGCCTTACATCCCGATTAATCCACAGGATGGTAATGTTTGGTCTTAGTGTCCAAGGTAAAAATGAGAGTGAGAAACAGACTCTGTTGCATGTTTATCAGCTACAGGCAGTTCTGTGAGCTGGCTGGCAAAGCCAACCCTCTGTGTTTTGGGCTCTTTCCACTGTAGATCAGATTTCGCTCACAGCTTTTTTAATCTAACCGACTTTTGAGAGCCTGAGCTCTAGAGCAGGTGATTCACTTTGCTGGGGAATTAACAAGTTCAAGCGAGCCTGGAGTACCTTATCCCTCTAGGATACACTAATTAGCATACACAGGAGCATTAGTGCCGAACAGATCACGGGTAGCACGAGGATAACCCTTGCCTTTGCAGATGATCAGCAAGATTTTGGCTGTATGTGTTGCCCAAGTATTCTGGTCAGCAAGGTGTGCAGGGAGCCAGGCCATCTGCTCTGTATCTATTTTGATACACTCTATCTATGTTTGAAATATCCAGGTGCTTTTATCAGTCAGTTTTTAGCATGTTAACAATATTGTCTGCATAAAATACGCAAGCTGATACTTAAAACTGCAAAATCTTCACAAGCAGTTCACTTAAAATAATTGCCACTGCAAAAAGCCGCAGGCTCTGCTTCACCTTCAATATTTTCCCAGAGTTTTCTCACCCTTTCCACGTACTTTTTGCAATGCAAGAAGACTTGTGTTGTGAAACAGTTGTGTGTGATGGAGCCCTGGCTCCCTTAGAGATGTCCCCACAACACTGGGCAGGGGCAGGTGCGGACATGCCTGTGCTGGGCAGGTGTAGCCGAGGGAATACCTAAAACCAAAGATGCATTCACACCATTAGCCACTCAGACTTCATTTCTTCAGTGAGCCCTTCAGCAGCTGCAGGAGAAGTACTGCTAACTAGCACCTGGGGAGGTAATAACTTGATTTCTTTGTGACCAGAACATGGTCATTTTCATCTTACATGGTATCTGTATTTTTTTCCCAAGACCCAAGACTGAGAAACTCCCCACTCCATCTTAGACCAAAGCAGGACTGGCTGCCACAGCCTTATAATATTTTCCTCTTGCTCCATCCCTTTGAAATCGATTACCTAACACGGGGAAAGCCAGCAGAAGCAACAGGTTTAATGTGCTCACTGCAGTTGATCCCTCAACACCAGCCACTACCCGTGGTGCCTCCACTCTGCCCGTGCCCCTCCTGCCCTGGCAAGTGGGCTCAGCCCCACTGGGGAAGGACCTGGTCCTCCTCTTCCTCACAGTGGCATGCAACAAGGAAACACAACCCAGCACAGGTTAACGGGGGATTTAACCAGCTCAGTGGATCGATAGCCATGCTGCTGCAACAAGCAGTCTGCTTTGCACAAATGTAAGTTAGCTCATGCCCTCTGGTCGCAGAGCCAACCCATCTCCTGCTCACCAGTAGCTAGTTTACCCATGCTAACACACTGCTAAGCATCCTGAAACCTCCACCCCTGCATTTATTCCAGGAGGTACGGAATGTGAAGGATAAATAAAATCACAAAGTGTTTCCTACCCATTTGTTCTTCCATCACCATGCCTTTTGGGGTGCATGCTGCTGTTCCCATCTCTGCTGGGATGGAGTGAGTGATGTTCTGTGTGTCCCAGGAACATCTGCCTCTTGGCCATCACCATTTTTTTTAGAAACACCTCTTCACAGTCAATTTGATTTCACTTACAGGAGAAATCTGCACCAGTACTTACCTGCATTGGTCGTGCTGGGCACAGTTTGCTGACGGGTGCCTGATGATTAACCTGTGAGCACTGCTCCCCTGGGTAACACAAAATGCTGACCCACAGGGCATGCTCGGTGGGGTTGTGCAGGGATTGGGGCAGGGAGAAAACCTGGGTGGGGGACACCGACGGGTCAGCCCGTCTCCCCTGTGGCACACGTGGGAGATAGCCCAGCTCAGCCTGGAATTCAGCCCTAGGGTCACGAATGATTAAAATATTTATAAATCCCATTGCTGAGACAGAGCAGCTAAAATGTCATTTAAGTAAAGCTATTAAAACTGGTGTGTGTGTGTGGAAACACCATTTGTCATCTCATGTCCAGGTATGGTACAGCACTTTGGCCAAAATATCCTGTGCAGGCTGTCAGGGAACAGAGAGGTTGCCTTGCGTGCAGGCACAGCTCCCTCAGTTTTATTCAAAGATCTAATGGAGAAGAGATGATCCCAACATTTTTGATATTCATTTTCAGAGGGGAGCCTGAAAATACTATTACCAAATATTTTTTCCTCTGAGAAATGTTTTATTATAGGACATTTAGACTTTAAAAAGGTAGCTATATTTATAAAAACCTAAAATCTGATTAAAGACAGACACAATAAAAATGTAAGGAAAGAAACTGGTAGCTAAATGCAACTAATGGGATGCCTCCCTGCTCAGCTGTGAAAATTTCATATCAAAATGCCAAGATCTTCATACTAAAGATTATGTCATTGACAAATGATAGGACAATCAGCACCAGCTATTATTACTAAAATACAGATTATTGCTGAAGTTAGAAAATTCCAGGAGGAAAAGCTCTTGGCTTTAGTAGCAGGAGGGAATAAAAAGTAACCCTGAAAAATAATAGTTAAGTCAGGGAGAGTACAAAGTAAGTAGCCCACCCGTTGTCATATATAATGATTCTGATTAAAATCTGGCTTAAAACTAGTAGACAGAGGACTAAACACTTCTGACATTACATGGTTACATGTAATAAGTTACATTTCCTTCTCAGCCAGTAGTTGTAGTCACTGATAAGAGACATAGAATATAATTCTTCCCAGTTAGCACATTTTCTTTACTGGTCTTAAGATCAATTTTCGACCCATCTTACATCAAAATAATTTTGGCTGAAGGTTACTCACAGGCTCTATTTCATTCCTGCATTTTTGTAAAAATTCTTGTTTCCAGGCTTTTGATGTTTTCAAGGCTAAAAGTGCCTGAGTATCATATATAATTTCCCATATTACATGGCAAGATAATTTAAGGATTTGCAGAAGAACTTTTTCACAGGAGGATGAAACAATCCATGGCAGTTTTTGCTCAGTAGTTCTTTATGTGTCTGTATCATTAACTGTGAAACTGGAGATATTGTCAGGAGCAGACTACAGACAGGCAAAATGAGTGTTCCATGCGACTGCTTCTTTCATCAGCACATCAGAGAGTAATTCAGGGCTAGAGCCCTCTTTGCTCACTCAAATTGAGAGCATATGCAGATTAGAAGTAGTTAACCTAATCACATCAGGCAACTGCAATATGAATTCATGCAACAGGAGCACAGACTTCCTCCAAGTCCTGACCATCGTTGAGGCTCTGTTACAGGCAGCTTGATGGTCACAGTGAAGGAGATTTGGTCTGTCATTGGGAAAGTGTTGCACAATTAAAAAAGACCCTGTCAAGCAGGAGCACAGCCCTGTGAGCTGGATTTGCACCTAAACTCATCCTGTCTCTTTGAGGTGCTGGGCAGGGAGCAAAGCAGGCTCTGGGTATCAAGAATCCCCTCCCCGTCCTCCCCAGCATCTCCCCAGGGAGGGTGTGATGCTGCAGTTTTGCAAACTGTTCCCCCACCCCAGTCAAGAGCAAAGGGGAATCCCTCAAACAGCATGTGAGCATGTCTCTTCCTTGGCCTCTGAGGCACCTGGAGGGAAAGTCCTGTGCTCCCACTGCCCCTGCTGCTCTGGCAGAGGTACCTGCCTCTCCACAGCTCTGCACATGATAACGCAAACACGCTCTCATCTCCGGTAGCTGAGGAATAGGCTATAAAGAGAAACACATGGGAAAACAGGAGGGACAGCACAGAAGATCAAGGAACATGTTTTGTTGCTTTTTTTTTTTCTTCCTTCCCAGGCTGACCTAGTTATTTAACTAACTGGCAGAGATACTCACTAATGATGAAGTAGGAAAGCAATCAGTCTGCCAGCAGCAGTTTCACAGAGGATGCTTGAGTTTACTTAGCTATTTGTCTGAAACCCAGGAAACATCAAATACAAGTCTTTTCCATCTTGCTGCTCAACACTGCTATACAGTCACTATTCCCAGCTCAAATAAACTTCCAATTTCTCAACGATTGCCAAAGGGTATGATAAGACTCGAATCCAGAGGAACATGGAGGAAATATTCATATACATTTTCTTATATAACACTGCACGCATCATTTTTGTTTTCACTTTTGCTGCTGCCATACTATATTAATCTGAGAATGTATAGATGAAGAGATTTTTCATCCTTCCTAATTCACAGTGAAGACTATTGTTCCCAAAGGATAACAACCAGCTCAGCTGTTCTGCCTGGCAGCAAGAAGCTAACCTACCTGTGAATGTCTGGCCAACTGGGTAAAGCAAAGGGAAAATCTTTCATGAGAACATGTGCCTCACTACTTTTGTCAACTCTTCCACCAGCTCTGCCCTTCAGGGGAAAATCTTAAATTTGGAGTTCTACAAATAATGCCCAAAATAAGTCGTCTTAATTCTGTTCCCCAGTCTTATATTTGAAACTGTGCTTTCTCCAGGGACATCACCTCCTGAGGGTTTGAAAGCTGCAATTCCTGTGCTCATATGGTTACACAAGAATTTCACCTTGTTTGAAAGGTAGGAACGAACCTAAGCAAAACTCAAGTTTCTTTCCCTCATCATTGGATAGAAAAGATCCTGATGGTCTAGGTGGAAAAGTTGAAAAGAAAGCTAGTTGACACAAACCCCCTCTATTTCTAGTGCAGAGGCTTAGATGATCCAACTTGGGATATTCCCAATCAACCAATACAAAGTGATTTATTTATTTATTTTTTTTTAAAGGAGGAGAAGTAGGATTATGTGGGTGGAAGCATGAAGAGCATACAGCATACATCTCATCCTCACTCTTGCCACAAACACAGTTTTCACTTTCTCCTGGCTTGCCTATATCTAACTTTTTCCAAACTAAAAAAAAAAAACAAACCAAAACAAAACCAAGGAACAAAAGAACTAAAAGCCAGAATAATTTTTTTCATTGACTCAGAAAATTGTATTTTACTCCCATTTGGAATATCAGGACATTCCAGTTTCTCTCTACAGCTCAACCATGGCTTTCCAGCATGGGATAATTAACACAGTACTAGGCTAGTTCTACTGACAGGTGGAAAGAGAGGTAAAGAGGCAGGCAGGTATTAAATTGCACAGTTTTAATTTTTTTTTTTTAATTGATGATAGTGACCTTTAACTACAAGTGTCTGTAGAAGTGTCATACTCCACTGTACATTAAAACAATCCTCATAAAAGTGTTGAAAAACAGTAAGAATATGACCAGTAAGGTCAAGCACAGGAATAGTTAATTATATTTAATAGTTGTCTTAGTTCTTCTGCAGTGACATATTAATATTAACATACTCTGAAAACATGCATTGTATGCAATAACTTTATTAGGGTCAAATAGATATCACAATATAGATTCATCCACCGAGTAGCCATAAATTGGTTACAACAATCATAGAAGAGACTAAGCTGTTTTAAGCTAAGATGCTTTCAACATTACAGCTCATACAATAAGATTATATACTGATACACTTTGATTGAGAAATGCAGATGATCAGTTTTGATTAGTGTATTGTGCTTCAGGCTCCCGTTTGTGTCAATGTGTCCCATATGCTGGAGTGAGGAAGGGCTGAATTTCCCAGGGAGAAATCCAAACGGGCTACAAAGTCTGGCTCTGGCTATTTTAGGATGAGTTCCTCTGAGCCTGGGTTATTTGGTCAATCCAGTTACATTCTCCAGTAGCACCAAGCTAACGCTCAGAGCAGTGACAGAACAGAGGGATATCCAACAATCTCAAAAACAGCACGGCTGGAAAGGTTTTCTTATTATAAGAGGGTATAAAGGAATATTTATGCCTTGTAAGGTCACAACAATACATGTGGTTTTCATGTTTTGCTGTATTAAGCAACAGGGCATTTTCACATGGTTCTGTATACTGATATCTGCACCTCTGTTATCTTAGTTAAATAAATACCTTTGTAAACATATAACACAGTTACTTGGTCCTTATTTTCCACAGCTCACGTTAAAAGATTCACAAAACATCCATAGAAATAGTGATTTATAGAATGAATACTTAGCTGAGTTAAATGGAATAAACATTGGTCAGGTACCATATATACTACTGAATGCCATTTCAAGGAAAAACATTTTAGTTACAAAGCATTCAGAACTTGGGTAAGCCATATATTCAACTCTGCAAAATATATAAAAGATGCATACTTCTTTTAAACATACATTTAACAAAATGTAGTGGCAGAAATTGAGAAGTTCCATTTACACAGTCCAGACATGTTGGTAGTATGAAACTGCTTATCCATGCACTAAATTATGGATGACTCTGTTAACTGAAATAATAGGAAAATCTTCTGAAACAAAAAGGTATAACCAAAACAAATGCTCTGAAAAACTCACAGACAGGCAGTTTTGAAAATTTAGGTGCAATGTTACATGCATGGATTTACAGAATAATCTGTAGAAATAATAGTAAAACACTTTTGTTTTTCACCAAAATGCAGAAGGAAATTCAATTATATTATGCATATTAAATACTACAGACTTGAGGCTACAAAATGCTTCTACCATCTTAACACATACAGAACTACCATAAAGTTATCTCTACAGTACATACTACAACACTGAATCCAGGTCACCACCTGCGATAAGCACGTCTCCTGTATCTGGCTAGTCATGGAAAAAAAGGCCAACTCCAGCCCACTGGCCACCTCCCATCTGCCTCAGGAAGTAGGCTGAGATTTTCAATCGACACGAAACACCGTGTTGTAGTATTGATTTATGTAAAACCCTTAAAAACCTGGCGCCACTGAAACTTGAGACCTGTTAAACTCTCTACATGTGAGGGATGCAAGAACTTGTGTTGTGTGAACCCTAAATTTGATTAGTGAAGGAGGTTGGCCCGCTCTGGCCGTAGCTCTGGGACTGGCCATATTCACCCACCTGACCGTAGGAGCCCTGCTGGTTGTAGCCACCAGCCGGCCCATAGCTGTCTTGGTTGTAGCCACCTTGGTTGTAGCTGCTGGACTGTTTCTCCATGGTGTCTGGAGGGTGCCGCTGGCCCGAGGAATGCCAGCCTGTCTCCTTAAACACAAACCAAATGTTGCCTGCCCAGAGGATAAAGTTCAAGTAGCCAAAGACCTAGATGGGGAGAAGAAGAGCTCATCACCCAGCAGCCACAGTCTCGCAGCCCAGCCTTAATTTTGGACCCTGCAAAGTCCTGGGAGAAGTCAAAGCTGCTCCCAAGTCCATCTTTCTCCAAACCCGCTGGAAAATTTTTTTGGCTTTAGAATCATAGAATCGCTTTTGTTGGAAAAGACCTTTAATATCAAGTCCAACCATGAACATAACACTGCCAAGCCCATCACTAAACCATGTCCATGAGCACCACATCTACATGTCTTGTAAATACCTCCAGGGATGGTGACTCAACCACTTCCCTGGGCAGCCTGTTCCAATGCTTGACAACCCTTTTGGTGAAGAAATTTTTCCTAATATCCAATACAAACCTCCCCTGGTGCAACTTGAGGCCATTTGCTCTTGTCCTGTCACTTCCTGTTAGAAGAGACCGACACCCACCTCCCTACACCCTCCTTTCAGGTAGCTGTAGAGAGTTATAAGGTCTCCCCTCAGCCTCTTTTTCTCCAGACTGAACAACCCCGGTTCCCTCAGCCTCTCCTCATCACACTTGTGCTCCAGACCCTTCACCAGGAAGGAGCAAATTTTGGAGCAAATTCCCAAATTCACCTCCCTTAGCTGTAGCTTACAACGTGTCCATTTTCCTTTTTGTTTCCAAAAAATGGTTGAGTTTTTAGGCCAGAATAATTTTTTGTTTGAAAACATAATGTAGTTTAAAGAAACTGTGGAAAGATAAAATTGAAAGAAAATAACTAAAAGGAAAAGTATTCATTGGTCAACTGGTCTGGAGAAGGTTTTTTTGTTTGGGTTTTTTTTTTTAACATTCTGAAGAACAATTTTATGTTGCTCTTTTTAAGGATTTTTAAAGGAATCTGCAAGGCACAAAACTTTTTCTTCCAAAAGGAGTGCACAGATCCCTTTTCAAAAAGCATTGCAGCTGGGGCAAGTTAAGAGCAGACAGGTCAACCAATGCACTGGGACAGACATTTTGTGTTCTCCCTATCCTAATCCCGCACACTCATCCCACTGCTGCTCCACAGCTGAGAGCTGATGCGAGTCACACTCTGCCTTTCCCCTCAGCAAGACTGCACTTCCAATTAAACCATTTCAGCTAACTGGTTTACACCAGCTGAGATGAAAATACCTTTGGAAGGTGAGGGTGAAAAGTCAGTAATCATAGTCACTTACAACCGAAGTGTTGAGGCTTGACATAACAGGGCTGTGGACAGGCAAGCATTTGTTGGACTGATGTTTACAGGCAGACATCAGTAATAGCACTTCATCCGGGTCGGTGGCAATCTTTACATCTGACAGTCCTTTAGCCCAAGCAGATGAGCTCACTAGCCACAAGAATGAGAAGACCACTGTCACAATGAAATCCTAAAAGACAAATTAATTAGAAGCATTATACTGGTGTGTCCATTGGGAAGGGAAAACAAAATATATTAAAAGTCACCAGGAAACTGAAAGCTTGTGTCAGAGGAGAGAAAAGACAAGAGCTTGTTATTTCATGGAAGGTTGTGATTACTGTCATCACCTGTAGAGCTCATTTTCAGAAGCACTTGATGTGCCCAACGGGGCAGAGCCCTTCAGCTGCCATTTGCATCTCCAACCCCGAGGCCAGATTCCCACAAGCATGTGGCTCATACCCAGGATGCTGGGCTGCCTTGGAAATCTGGCCATTCATGGCATCTGGCTGATGAATTGGGATCAGTTAAAAAACCATACATGACTGGAAAAGAGCTAGGTCCTCCTGAGGGCTGGCTCTCACCCCAGGCACTCCTGCAGACAGCTGGGGCAGGTTTCTGAGAGAAAGTGTTTCCATCCGCAGCAGCACCTCAGGGAGAACTTGAAACTGGCTAATCCTCAGATACCAGATGAGGTGTTTTCTCACCAGCTACAGGTAAGGCCAAACATCCCTGCTCTACACGAGCTGTGCAGCTGCTAATTATCACAGGTGAACAAATAAACAGCAAGCCTTGTCAAGCACAGAGACCCCTCAGCTCCTCTCTGTCCCAGTAAAGCATTTGCTCCTCATTCCCATCTATGTGAAAAGAGGGGAGAAGGTGTGGCAGCCCCTCCAGGATCCAGCACCTCTGAGCAGCTCTGCTCTGAACCACTCTGCTCTCTTTTCCCTCAAAAGACTCTCAGGAGCATGCACAGGCATAAACTTCTCCTTGTCTTAGCCAGAACAAGTGGCCAAGTGACATTGTTGTTGTGTGGGTTTGGGGGGAAAGGAGGGAGGAGGTGTGATTTTTCAAGCTTTCTTGTGTCTTGCTAAAACAGAAGAGTCTTTCTGCTGTCATATTTCATCCCATCTGTCAGCCCACAACAGATGGTAGAGGTGCCAAAGTCTAACATACCACTAACTGCATCACTGCGTCTCGATATCCCACCTCCCATAGGGGCTGCTTCCCCTTCCCCCTTACAAAGGAAAGGTGTACATGGAAGGAAGAGAAAATGTTCATTAAGAACACAGCGTTCCAGGTTGCTATCCAAAGAAATAAGTGATCCCTGGGAAACATCATTCTCTTCTACACACACACCTGACATTTGGGGAAGGAGCTCTCTGTGGCACTGCAGGGATGGAGGACATGAGCTTCTTCCATGATGGAAGACGCACCAGTCAATAAACCAGCTGCACAAGTGAGCCATGAACAAAGGATTGCTCCACTCACACAGATGGGATTAAATTAACTGTGCTTGGATGCTTTCCTAAAGGATACATCCTTCTCTTTTAGTGGTGCCACAATTTGCTTTCTGCAGGCCTGCGTCTGCCGCCAAGCTTTGAGTTCCTCTGACCTCCCTTCATGTTGGCCAAATGAGTTTTCTTGATGAGTATGAAGCCCAGGAGCTGACAACGATCTTAACACCCAAAGAGACTCTGGGTAGGCAGAGGCATATAGCCCAGAGTAATTTTTCTTCTCTGGGAGATTTCCAGCAGAAGAAATTACTGTATCTTATATGTCCTAGCAGTAACTGAATGAGAAACAGACTCCTAGAGGCAACAGTTCAATTGCAAACATTTCCTAAAAATTCCAGCTGGTAGAAACACCAGATATTCACTGAGCTATGGATTATGATGGGATGTGATCTTTATTTGCTATGCAGCTTGACATGTTATCTACCTAGATGCCAACCTGACATACAGGTTCTGATGGATGCAATAGATGGGGACACACCAGAGTTTTGGGGAATACACTTTTTAAATGACAAGCAATTCTCTCAGTGCCACCACTATCAGACTCTGCAAACTAAACCACGCTCTGCAATCAGTGCATTGGCAATAACAATGAAACAAATGCACGACAGCAGGTAGAAATTTGAAGCAAACAGGGAGAAATGTACCACAACTAACACAACGCAGGAGCTTAAACTTGCTAAAAAGAGGGAAATTTTAAAAGTGAGAAAAGTTCTTCAAGCGGGTGACAGCAGCAGGGCTTCAGACCTGCTACACAGCTCACAGAGACTGACCCCGTGTTGGTGAGGCATCTGCACAAATCGTGGCCCAAATGACTGCAAAATGCATGAGTCCTTCACTGGAACTGCTGGTAACTCACCTCTTGGGCTATAAAGTACTGCTAGGAACATCCAAGAGCACAGTGCAGTTGAAGGACTGGTCCTAAAGGGACTACATATTTAATGTTATTTCTCAGGTCTTCATCTCACCCCATCCTCCAGCTGACATCCTCTGCTCCCCTGCACCAGGGCGTCCACACAAGGCTAACCCTGCCCAATCCTGCCCTCTCTGCCACTAATTCCCCTATTTGAGAGCAGATCAGAGCCTTGGGGGAATTCATGGAAAGGGTCCCCACTCCTGGGGGGCTGGGATCAGCATTCACAGCCCTTTTATACAGGAACTTCCCAAAACTGTAAACTCTTGCTGGGTGCAAGAAACACACCAAGCCAAAAGGGAAAGATCACACAGCGGGACTCGGAGAAGAAACCATCCAGCCCCTCCACCAGCTGGAGGACATGATCGCTCCCAGAAACACATTACAAGGCCAACAGCTTGTCAAGAAGACAGAACAGGAAGGCTAATGAAACACAAGGAACCTGTCAGTGGGTGCTCTCACCAAGGCTACATGGCCAGACTCAGGCTCTTGGAAGATTTGTTCCATCTCCTCTGCGCTGTGCAAGGAGCAAAATATACAACTACAGCAAACTTGCATCTTCTGTTTTATTTTGAATCTTTGCTAACCTTCATCTTTGGCTGGAACTTGAACTTCTCTTGTTTTCAAGTGGGTTTGGATTTCTGGCTGAACATTTTCACAGCTCTGGGTGGAACAGAGTTACAAGATAATGACATGCTGAAAATAAAAGTGAATTTCAAGCTAAGCTGTTCTGTGGCTTAATGTCTATCTGGGGAATTTCTCCTTGGTAATTAAAGCCAGAGTGTCTGCATACTAAAACAAATCTCGCATTTGAATGTTTAATATCCCTATAGCATGGGTGATTTTTTTTTTTCCTTTGGAACAAAGTAATTTTTGTAGTTGCTCTCTTGAAATGGTGTCTACAGATCTCTTCAGCATGTATTGTGGTACGGTTACACTATGCTCCTAATTGCAAAGTTTCTCTCTCAGATCTCAACTGAGATACTTTGGTCTGCCTACAGGTGCCTTTGGGAAGGAGGCAAAATAGGAACGTGTAGGAGAAAACAGAAAACAAGATTTAAAATGTGCTGAATATCCAAGGAGGGAGTTTTTAAGAGCCTGAAGTGTGTGTAACAAAAACAACAAAAAAATTCTTGCTGCCTTTTTCAAGTTGAAACTTGTTATTACTGAGTTTGGCAAAAGTGCCTGCTTGGAACAATTTTATATATTATATGTTTTAGAACAGAATTGTGAACGTGCCTTTTCTTCTCATGGTAACTGAAACATTTCTCCTTGCTATCAAGCTAGTGGCTTTTGCAAAATACTGCTCTTTGGAGGGGGCAATCTCTTAAGTCTCCCAAGCACAGTTTTGGATCCCCCAGTGTCCAGCATGATCTCACCCAGGCAAAAGTATCTGCAGAAGCTGCTTGTTCGCTCGGCACGGGGACGTGTTTCACCTGCCCTGAGCTGGTCGGTGGCTTCAGCAGCCCCCGGAGTGTGGTAACACACGTGTCCCCGTGTGCTCTCTGTGCCCTGCTCTCCCTCCTGGCATCATGGTCCACGTTTGGCACAATGGCCCTGGGCTGTTAGGTCTGAAAAAATGCAAAATCTCAGCTCTGGCTTGGCCAGAGGGTGCCTGGCATCCCTGCCATGCTCGTGCTCCCTCCTCCCTCGCTGAACCTGCTTCCACGCAGGCCTTTCAGTGCCTCTCTGCAAGCATCTCCATCTGCTGACGCTCATGCTACAAAACCTTTTCATCTGACAAAACCTCCTTGTACACTTACAGCATGCAAGGGACCAACTCCTCAAATGCCAAAGCCTATAAACCCTCCCAGCCCGAGCCTGTCCAGCCCAGCAGCACTGCTGACAGGCTTCATACACAGCCATGCAGGAGCAGAGGGAGATTTCTTTACCACAGGAGGGGCAAACCCCTCAGAGGATTTGCTTTCACAGTCACAACTTCCCTAAAAATTCAAGAACCACCCCAGCAAGAGCCATAGCCCCAGCCCAGGCAAGTGGCCAAGAGCAGGTTGCTGCAGGCACCAACCACCTTCCTATGGTGGCATTTTATCTCTTAAGTTTGAACAAGGTCCCACTCCAGATGTTCTGCAGAACAAAGCTCTGAAAGAATTATACGCTTCTTGAAATGGTGTACAGTCTCGCAAGCTTGTTTCTGCCAGGGATGTGTGGAGCCCTTTGGGAGGCACCAGCATGTACAGCAAGGTCACTGTGGCATGTGTTTCAAAAAGGAGATGACAAAAGTTGGCTCAAACAGCTCTTTGAAATGCAAAGAATTATTCAGGTTATTCATAATTTCATTTTTTAACTGCAAAGGATTCAGTCTTTGTTTTTACAGATGGCTCTTTATCATTTTCCTATCTATTTTCTAGAAAGCCAGACAAAGGGGAAGAAATAAAACATGTTTAATCAAAGACATATCCAAAGGGCAGACTAGAAGTGTAGTTAACTCACTTGGTCTGCAACATATGGGGAAAACCAAATGCCTTCCTGCTTAATGTGATTATTCACAGGATTCCAGATGCAAAGGAAAGATCTCATCTTCTTACATGTAAGCATCTTTATGGACTGTAAGAATGAGATTATCAAGTAATCACTATAAAAAGGAAATATCTCTTTTCAGGGCTATGTCAGTCACTTTTCTTGGCTAAATCATGTTATGCTTTTTATATTAATTGATTGGAATATTGATAAAGTGATTTACATTTATACATGAATGCATGTGATTTTTCAAGGCCAATTTGTAAATTCCCAAAGACAAGCCTGAAGGTACACAGAGACAGAGTTGTCAGAGCATGAATTTTAAATGGAGTACACAGAGTGTATAAAAATGATGGAAAAAGAAGAAGTCTGAATGATGGGTACTGGTACAGATTGGCTGTGACTATTCTTTCCTTTATTTTCCCACTCCAGAGAGAGGTGGAAGCATCTACCCCTGATGCCCCTAAAACTTCAGCACAGGACTAACTGTTGGGTCGGTTACTCTCTGCTGACAAGCAGCCTCAGACAGAGATCTGAGGCAGGGCATGGAGGCGAGTGGCAGTCCCAGGGTGCAGCTCATCCCTGCTCTCATTGCCAACCAGCAATGCCTCTCCAGGGAACACGGTGTTACGCAAGTGGAAATCAGCTTAGGTTAGGCTTAGAGATGCAGAAATACTGAAAACTGGCAAGATTTTTTGTACATTGCATTCATTACAATCTAAGTCACCATCTCTAATTAATTTCTTTAAAATGTTTCTGGCTCTTGAGCACTAATCAGTCATTTGAGAAAGTGCCTTGCACTTGTAAGCGCTGGGGCGAGCCCCCAGCTCCTCACCGCACGCACGCACCGGGCAGGAGCGCACAACGAAATTAAATCACAGCTGTGGTGTGCAGAGCTTAGAAACACACTGCACACATCTATTTGGTATTTAATCCCTGGTAAACTGCTCCTGTTCCTTTGGGAATTGGAAGTCCAAGGTCCTCTCTTAGGTTTATCTGTCTAGTATAGGTGAGCAGAGGGTGCATGCAGCTAGGGCTCGCTGCTGACAGCCCCAGGGGAAGGGGTGACTCCCACCTCCATCACAGATGATTAACACAAGCAGGGTCCTGTGCAAGCAAAAGGAAGATTTTTATCCCCCAAAACTACCAGGCAACATTGGCAACAGACATGGCTCACTACACAGTGCCATCCAAACAGCTATGGAAGGAGTTAACGGCTTCTCCTACTGGAAATATTTCCTTGCCATGTTGTCTCATTTCATGCTGAACTTAAAAATATTATTTCACAGTTAAAGTGATGCTTTGCTGAGATCTCAGCACATGCAGTTGGATTTCCCTATATTTGCATAAACAAGGTAAACTTGAAACGTTTGTGACTGAATTTTTCTCTGAGTTTTTCATGACTTAGTGGTCATTAAATTCTTTATAATTGTATATTCTGCATACAGTCAGGCTGCTGCAAGTTGGTAACGCAGTGATGGTGCCCTGATTGCCTGTGCAAGGGCTTTTTTGAAAAAATATTTTAAAATTTGAAGTAAAAGCTTTTTTTCCCCCTTCCTCTCCCCACTTTCATACTGATTTTTCAAATCCTGAAAATTTGTCAGAAGGAAAGGCAGCCAGCTCTGAGAGGGTGCTGCTTAGAGGCAGGTGTCATCCCAGACTGAACAAGTATCAAGCCAAGAGGAAGTACAAGGCTGAAAATGGGAATGGTTTTAAATATAAGATTGTGATCAAGCACTGCAGCAGAAGCAAGGACAGATGAAACTATCATCTTCTGACTCTACACTAAGAGGCAAAAAACTGGTCGCCTGAAACCGGTGTTTGACACATGGTGACAAGGAAGGAGCGAGGACTGCCCTGTCACCTGCACCAACACGTGCCGAGTGACTGCTGGCTGGACTCAGGCATGCACAAAGCATCCCAGATTCCTGCAGCACTTTTCTTTGGGAGGAACAAGCCCAGGGATGAGACATACTCACACATCTGATTTGATATACGTGTGATCTTGCTGAGTATGTCAGCTCAATGTAGCATCTGCCTAGAGCTGGAGGATGCATCTCCTGCCTCCTTCGCACAAGGCATTACATCCCCTTCCCTTTGGTGAATCCTGCAGCCGTGGGAAGGTGATTCTCATTCCGCATTTCCCTTTAATTCCTCCTGCCTACAGCTGCTTTCTTGTTCTCTGCATTTTCCCTACATCTCCACTGCACAGTGGGACTCACACCCTGTCCCAATCAGTCTGTGATGCTCCAGTCATTGCACTGGGCACAGAGGTCCACATGAAAAAGAATCTTTTTTTCTGAAGATACCCAACACAACAGAGCTGGCAGTGCAGAGGAGATGCTGCTGCATGTGGCTGGGGCAGGCATGAGCTGAGCATAACCCTAAGCCACTTCCCAACATCACTCACCGGCAGGAGCTGCTTTTGCTGTACGACTCAGAAGTATCTATATTCTGAACAAAAAAGGTCCTTCAGGCTTAGTTGAAAGACTGGGAAATTGCAAACAGCGGCTTTGGTAACAGACACCAGTTAAATTTAACCTGTAGATTCAATTACAATCCATTATGCAGAACAAATTAAATCAATGCCACGTTAATGCTGCAGCGGATTGCGCCGTGCATCCTGTGACAAACAGTGCAGCAGCTGTGTCAGGAAAATCCTGGACAACAGCAAACTGCCACATCATAATCTGACATATTAGTATTATTTTTTCTCTTTCTTTTTTTCTGTTGCTACACAGAATAATGTGATTGGTTAGAAGACAGAATTATTTTTCACAAGCAAATTAAAATGACAGATCTCTGCAACTCATCCTTTGATGAGACAGTCTGAAATGAGATATTACTTGATATCAACTCAATCAAGCAAAAGCAAGGCACTTTATTTATTTACTGTTTCCATAGGGACCCCTTTGTCTTGCCCGTTCTACCTCTCCTCTGTGAAAAATTCCCCTCCTTTTCTCACCATTTTCTAGGCAGAGAGGGAAGGTCCCAACAACCCCAAATTGAAGAGGATTCATTTCCTTTGATGTGGAATAAGAATTTTTCCTTCTCTATCAATTCATCAGTTTTGAATCATGCAAACTTAAATAGAACAACTCACATCTCCTTGCAGCAAGAAAATCTTTCCCTCAAAACCCCACAATGCTAAGACTACCTTCCTACAGTTTAATCTTCTCCTTACTGTTACTGCCGTTATTTCCTTTAACAGGTACAGCCTTTCTGCACTGGTGATTTATTTTCCTTTCTATTACATTTTTCTGTTTCTCTTTATCAGTGCTTTTCAATCATTTAAGGCACAAGTCTCAGCCAAATAACTGGTTTCTGTCAGCCGTAAACTTTAGATTTTTCTGAAATCCAGAACTAACTCTTGCCTTTCATCAATCCTCACTAAGCTCCCACCAGCCTCCCTTTGAATTGCTCTTCACACCAAGGCTTCAGGGGAATATTTCTTCTTCCTTATTGTAGCCTTATCCTCACAGTCATGGAGAAGAGGGCTGCCCAGGGAAGGGACAGTGAGACAACCTTATAACCCCTTCAGATGCAGAGACCTGACCCAACTTCAGCGCAGCAAGAAATCAGCTACTGAGCAAGACCAAGGGGTGTATGATGGGGAGTGATGCACTAACAGGTAATGGGCATCTAGAACAAAATAGCTCTCACTGGCTTTACAGTCTTGATTTATAAAAAAAAAGAATGCACAACAGGACTTGATTTTTACCATGAGCCTTCAGAAATCAGTAAAATGAAAAATAAAGGCATGAACAGCCACAGCTTGGTGGGTGCACTGAATAACTGGAAGGTGAGGAGCCTCATAAACCAGCGCAGAGACACAAACGTGCTGGGAGCTCAGGGTAATACTGGACAACCAGCTACATAATTCTTCAAGGCAAAATAATTTATCTGAACCCAGTAGTAATTAGCAATAAGCAATCACCCTGGCTAGGCTTTGGTCAGGGATATGGTTTCATTTATCTGCTAGAATGATACCTAAGATCTCTTTTTCCCTTTTTTCCCCACTGATGAAGCTCTGCTGTCACAGTTGTATGGCTTGGACCCCAATCCTACAGCACATTCATTATTTGTGTGAACATCATCACTGCAGGCAATGGGAAAGAAACAGGGAATCCCACAAGTACCTACAAGATTAGGACTAAACTCCACCTGCAGATAGTCTCTGTTACCCTTGATGTTAAAAGTTTCAATCACCATTAAGATTAAAAAAACCCAGGTGAATGCAGAGATGCTTTGGCCATTGGGCCAGTTGGATGTCCCAGATCACGCCACAGCTTCAATCACCAAAAGAGCAAGAGGTTAAGACCTATGCCTGAAGGCGCTGCAAATGCACACTTACAATTAGAGGTCCTCTGTTGTTTTCACGGTACTTGTTCTGGAAGAAGATATAAACCACGGTGGCAGCCAGCGAGTAGAGGAAGGCAAAGACTGCAATGGTGACAAAGAACTCTGCCGAAGAGGAGAAGTCCCCTATTAAGGAGAGCTTTTCTCGGCGCTTGCCTTCACAAGTTGGAACGTCGAAATTCACTTGATGCAACCTGGAAAACAACCCAAAGAGCAGCAGGTGAAGTACAGAAAAAAGAAACTGTTACCTAAATAAAGATATATTTATATTTGCTTTGTCTCCCTATCTCATTTCTGATGCACATTGATCTCCTGCTTGAATAACTGGCCTTATAAGTAGCCTTGTAGGCTGTGCTCTTCAGAGCTGCTCATACACATGAGGTTACTTCCATGTGAGCATCCAGGTGAGACTGAGGACCTGAACACATCTTTTAACCAATCTCAGAGAAAAGTTGATGTTCCAGTGGTTTGGTACAATACTCCCCGCCCCCACCTTCCTCTCTGGGCTTTTGCCATGGCAACAACTGAAAAAAGGATAACAGGAGAAACTATTTGATTCTCACAATCAATTCTTACAATCAAAGTGGCAGAAAACAGGTCTTATCCTCTACATTAAGGATACCTGTATTGGGAATCTGCCAACTTCCTTATGTAAAATAGCTCAGTGCACAGCTACCTGTGGCTGTTAGCCCATAGGACTGCCAGCCATACAGTGCCTCTACATTAAAAGCTTTTAAAACTAAGCCGCAGCAGAAATACACAACTTGGTTCAAAGAAACAGTCTGCATGTCCTGGTTAAAGCAATCAAAGCCCTAACCTTGTACTCACGCATCGTTAGCAATCAGTGACCGAGCTAACAGATTTGTGGGGCTGTCTGGTAGCTCCCACCAGACCTTTCTTTGCTCTAATAATTTTAATTTCCAATTCAGAAAGAGGAAGAAGATCCTTGGAGAGGATATTTTGACAGGTCCTGGTGCATGGCCTAGATTAGCATCAGTGGGGACATGGGGCCCAATGAGGGATCACACTGTTGTGCTCTGTGCAGGGAGAGCAGAGGGGATGAAGCCAGCAGCAAGTTAACAACAGCAATTAAAGAAGTTATGATCTGGTACAGAGAAAGGATGAGGCCTTCTGGGAGACATTCCTCTGCTCAAGAGCAATTAATGTATGCAACAGCAAGCCAACGGCAGCAGTAGCCATGAATATATGACTAAATAAAAAGTTAGGTCCCCAGAGGAAAACAAAGCACCCGCAGTGGAAATCACAGAAGATGGATTAATGGACGTTGGAGGATTACATGACTTTTTGCTTTTCCTGGTCCCAACTAAATGTACCCAAACACATAAGCAGAACTTTTTTATCAGTGGTTGATGCATAACACTGGTTATTCGCCTCAGGCATTTTCTTTCCTGAGCTTCTGTCGCTGTAGTAGTGGTGGGATGAAAACAAGAAACACGTCTGCCTAGATTGCGGAGATGAGCAGCGGCTGAGTCGCCTCCGCTACGCAAACACAGCAAAGTCTGACGAAAACTGAACACAAGAGACTCTAATGCTCATGATCAGACAGTTTCCTGACTCGGTTTCAAAGCTTCCTAGCATCAGTGCGTGCACGCTTTTTGTCAGGGCTTATTGTTCTTTCCTAAAAGTAGGGGGGAAAAGGTGGAAGAAAGCTTTCCTAGTGCCTGACATGCTAATTTTGTACCCTGGAGAGAAAGTGGCTTTCTTTTAACCATTACTAGCATTATGGAAAGATTTGAAATGCATGATTTGCACGGTTTGAAAAGAAAGTTTTCCCTGCTTCCCTCATGCCTAGCTTCTCGGGTGCTGTATTGATGCAGAACAAAACTGGGAACCTGGTTCAAAATCCCTTGAAAACAGTGGCAGCCTCTGTGGGGTTTTGGATTAGGATGAAACTTGGTCCCATCCCTCTTTCCCCAGGGGAATGAAATGCTGTGTGACCAGAGGCTGTGCTCATGGTCCCCATCAGGTCTCACCTCCAGGGTTTGAGGCTGGCTTCAAGCCAGGTTTCACATTCCACTCAGCCCATGGGGCTGCAGCTGGTGGCCAGGAGGACACCTGTGATGGTGTGCAGGGCCAGAGCTGGGGACCACCCTGTGCTCCCATTCTCTGGCAGACCCAGGATCTCCTGAACAGCCCAAACTTTGCAACTCAACACAAAGGCGTTCAAGGCTGGGGGGTGGGAAGATTTGTTTATTTTTTCTTTCCCCACTTCTCAAACCACCAAATGTTTAATTAAGAAGCATTTTCTGGATGTTAAATATTAATTAACCATGTTTGCTGTGTTTGAACAGCCACACTCAGGTACCACAGCTGCTTTCTAAGGGCTCTGCTGTGGGGTTCAGTATCTGCTTTTCCAGCTGAGCACAGCGAGAAGACTTTGTCCCCTCACAGGTAAGCCAGGCTTTGCTGTGGTGGTGGCAGCCCCATGGTTTTCTGTCACCACCTCACACTGCAAACAGGCTTTAGAGAGTTGCTCTGGCCCTCATGCTTTTACAAGCACTGTGGATCCGAGATGAGCTACACTAAATACAATCTGATTGCTTTCAGGAAAAAAAGAACAAGAAGGCAATTCTGCATGCATTTCATCATGTAAAACATGTCTTTAGAGTGGCTGGTTTTTTCCTCCCCTGGAGTCCTGAAATAGCACACTGGGCAGTGCATGGTGTTGCAAGTAGCAGTTCAAATTCCTGTGCATACCAAAGATGAAATAACCTAAGGAATATTTCTATCAAGATTTAGACTGGGAGTTGCTGTCCACCTCCTGCACCTCCAGCTGGCCTCATTCACCACAGCCCCATCCAGTCTAATCACCAACAACCCACCAGCCTTTCTGAAACATGGTAAAGTAACCAAGACCACTTTTCTATTTCTTGTTTTCCTGACTACACCTTAGTTCTGCACCATGATAAACCAGATAAAATGTTCATACATTACATTAACATCTCACTCATATCTTCTCAGCAGTGCTTTTGTGGCCAAGCATCTGTCAGGGATACCAGATCACAGAAGCCTTCTTCCATCGAGTTATTTTTATTCACTCACTTCTCTTTTTAGATTTCCCTAGCATCTAAGAGGATGTGCAGTAATTGGTGCCTCTTGTGGCCACCTCACCTCTGCCCAAACAACAGAGATCTCTGTTTTGCAAAGAGACCCAAAATAGACCATGACTCAGACCTGGGAAGAGGAGAGGTGACACAGAAGAGAGGCGAGTGAGCCAAAGCCTGGGGCGGTTAGGGTGGAAGCTGACTTCACAAGATACATTTGAAAAGTTTCTTTAAAGCAGAGGAAGATCAGTGACAGAAAAACCAGTTTTACTAATTGAAACCTCTTTTATCTGGAATGGCATCTCAGAGGTAAAGCTCTGATTTTTCCACCGATGTTGCTGAGTCAGCCTTTCTGTGGGCAGGATGGCTTGGCGATTACTCACAAAAAATTAATTGCCTCTACCTCGCCTCCCACTTTTGATGCAATTCTACCTGTTCCGCCTCTAACTTCCTCTGACTTATTCTTCTTTCATCTTCTCTTATCTGTCATTCTTTCCCCACCTTTTTCTTCAAGTTATTCTTGGCCAGTGTCTTCCTTCTGCTGCTTTTCTTATCTCCAGCACTACCTCTGCATTTCACCTTTGCCTTTCCCTTTCCTAAACAAGATCAGGAGCCCTGTGATTGAAATTACATCCTTTGCACTTTGTCAACATCTCAGCAATACTGTTGGGCTGCATTAGCAGAAGTGGTTTGCACTGACTGATGGACAATACAACTAAGGAACACTTCAGTAATAAACGTACCTAATTAGGGAAAATGAAAAACCTTCCCTCCCCAGGTTCCTCTCAAAATCAGCTGGACAGCACTTTTTGCCTTGTTCTGCACTGAGTATTGTTATTAATTCAGAAATAAAGCAGATGACTCGGGAAGGTAACCTGGCACCTCACGCTCAGCAGAGCAGCACTAAGGTCAGCTCAGCTGCTCATCTCTCCTGACCCCATCCCCTTCACCTGCTGGGTCTCTTTGCCAGAAACAGCCACCATTGCCAAGCCATCCAGGTCAGAATTCCCTCAAATTCACTTGAATCTGAAGCAAGTCCACCAAAGGCAGTCAAGTTTCAGTGATGAACTCACAGTAATTAAGGGCTTCTGAGGTTTCTCCTACCATTTGGCAAACTTTCCATTGCCGTGGGAAATATGATGACAAGACAGCTGTATTGTCTAGCTTGACAAGATCAAAAGAGGGCAGGCATGTTTTACAGTGAAAAAAGGGATTTTTACATTGTTCCACAGTAGCAAAGAGCACTTACGTTTTCAGACACTAATTACCCCTGCTCTGAAAACAATACACGAAGCCAGACACGGCGAACAAAGCTACAGCTGCTGTTACATGTGCGTGGGGGAGCAGAAGCTGTGCTCTCTCCATGTAAATGTGAAGTTGCCTTTCTTTCTTGAACTTCCCTAGTACATATTCAAGCCACAATTTGCTTTTAATTATAGCCCCTCTTTTTTTCAAGGAGCCCAGTCCACCTGATGATCCTTGAGCACAAAAATGGTCAGAACCAACCACCCCAAAGACCCATCTTGTCCCATGTCCCGCTCTACCAGCAGACACAGAAGAGCCCAAGCAGGAGAGTATGCACCAAGTCATCTAATCTCACCTGACTCACAAAGCTCCCTCTTTAGCAATGCACACACGGCTTAGACTTGAAACCAACAGAACATAAAATTAACAGCAAGTACACACTCTATTATCGATGAACCGGCACAGATTTCCTCTCCTGGGATTTGATCAGTGTCTGGATTAATAAATAATAGATAAAGTTCTGCCTCCAAAAATTCTCAATGGGGGTTAGTGTTTCTCCATTCCTTTACTAGGATGTGGTGAAAAACGGGCCAAAAAAATGAAAATATCTGTTTTGGCAGATTGTCCTATTTTCTGAAAATAGCATCTTGTAATCCACCCCCCAACTCATCTACGACGTGCTTGAGCAAAACCTGCAACACCCACACACTTGCTTGCAAAAATCCAGAGATCTATTATCCTTCCATTGGGCTTGATTCCCCCCTCACTTGTTTCTGGTAGTCAGACTGTCAATTGTATTTACTGTCTGCAAAGCAATGAGAGAAACACACCACTGGAAATCAGTTACTGCGGGTAGTGCGTGTGGAGGAATCTGTTGTGAAATGCTTGATAATCCCTAAAATGAGGGGAAAAAGTGAAATTTCAAAATACAGTAGTGAAATGCTGAAATGCACAGGGTCCCTGAGCAAGTCAAACTGCTCTGACGAGGCACAAGAACAGGACAGGGGATTTTGCTTTCCTTTTGCTGGGACACAAAGCATAAAGGCAATTCTTTTAGTTAGCCCTGGAAACACTGCAGCTCCCTTGTTCCAGAGGACTGTGCTGATGTGTTTGCACACCGGTGCCTCCAGCCAGCCAGTCCCTGGGTAAATGCCTCTTCTCAAGGTGCCGAGTATGGATTTTCCATAGGGTTAGTGGAAGAGCACAGATAAATGGGAGTCTTTCCTCTCACAGCACAGCTCACCATTCCCATAAGACTTCCCTAGAGCTATTTCTTGCATGAAGAAAAATACTTTAAAAGTCACCTTTAATACTCAGGTAAAAGTGGAAATCTGCCTAAGATGGAAAGGTCTTTTCCTTAATAAAATCAAGGTCCACTGACTCTTCCAATGCTCTTCACAGGCTTTTCTCCAGGAGGAAGCAATGCACACAGTGCTCCTCACTGCAAAGAGCATTTTCCCCAGCGCTGGACAACCCACATGTTCAGTGCTAAACCCTGGCGATCTGAAAGGCTGCCCACACTGCAAGGAACAGGCTTCCTTCCAGCCTTCGGGAGGGTGGATGGAGCAGAGCTCTGCAGCTTTCTCCTCCTCCTCCCAGATCTGCTCTCTGAGGACAGACTCCTGCAGGGAGACCCTGCAGTGATGAAACCAGGCCACCAGCTCTCATACACACCGTGATCTCTTGCAGGGGGAGCCACTGCTAAGCAGTTGCCCTCAGTCCATATTTTTTGGCCATTATAACCAATATCTAGTAATTTCTGTAGGATCTGAATCTTTCCACCCAGGCATCCTGGAGCTGTTGAAGTCAGTCTCTTTTTGAAGCAGCCAGCCAGTTAATACCACAGTTGAACTGCATGAAGTCATTAATCCTGAAGTTCTCTCCAACCCTTCAAAATCCAACAGCTGAAATGTTACTAGAGCTCTGCACAGCTGTGAGGATTTGATGGGATTAACTCCGCAGAAGGACAGCAGGTACCATGGAGGCAACTGCTCCCTAGCCCTTTTGTACTGGTGATGTTCTGGTGAAACCAGTTTTCCACCCCTTTGCTAACAACAACAAGATCATTTCTCTCTCCAAGCCTGCTCTCTTAACAGCTCTTTCCCAAGATGAAGAAATTACTATTTACTTTCCCACTGTCCATCTGCCATGGTGCACATCCCAGTGCTGCCTGCATGTGCCTCAGCCATTCAAAGCTGTGAGATGCTTATCAGTGTTTCCTAACTGTCCCAGCAATTTTCCATAGCTCACCCTACCAGCCCCCAGACACAACACCTCCTCCAGACACACCAGCATCCAAAGGTGCCTTCAGTACCATCCTTTCCTTGGCCTCCTTCACTTCCAGAGCAGCAGCACATTAGTTTCTACCACATACCTATCCCTACAAAATCAGTTCCTTTTTTTCTCTGGAGATAGGAAGCAAAAATTAAATTCTCCAGCTGACTCAGCAATCCAAGCTCAGTCTTTTCTTTGCTTTCTGGAGGAAGAAAGAATATAGTTTACTGATCAAATAACTTTTGTATTTCAGTTTGAACTTCTGTCTTCTCAACGAAACCTCTCAATTTCTTCCAAAAAATATCCCAAAGCCCATAACTCTCTAGAATTATTCAACGCTACCAGTAGTTTCACACAAATACATACTTCATCTTGCAAACATTTACTCCTAACTCCTGTCCTGGACATTTTAATATCCTAAAGATCTCCACTTTGTCACAGCTGCCTTCAGCAGCTTACACCCATCCAAATCCATGTCCAGAGCAGCATCATCAAAAACCCCAGAAGATGCTGCTGAGAAGCTGACCCAGAAAGTTGTACCAACCTATATTATTTTGACTGAACATAAACCAGAAAAGAATGAAAAATATTTCCCTCTCCTCATATTTTCAATTTCTTAACTTGTCAGGTTCCTAGCCCTCACAAGTAGCTGTTGTGCAAACATTTGGCCAGGACTATTTTCCTCCAGTACAGGTTTTAATAGGACAAGCTGTCAACCACAGTTGCTGTCTCAACACACCACATTGCTGGGAGAGGTGGCAATTCCCCCAGTGCCAGCAGCTCAGAGCGGACATGCCACGATGCCTACCCAGAGCATCTCAACACTCATGTCCTCTCCTCCATCTCTCTCCACTTTCTCCCCTTAACACAGCAAGTCAGAGACCCTCTGAGGTGCTCAAGTCTCCAGGAAGGGAAGTTACAAAATCCTTTTGAGGTCACTGGAATAGGGACAACCCCAGTGGTGGCAGGGAGAGGGCACCAGTGCCACATCTGCAGCTTGGGAGCCCTCTCGCAGGACCTGCTCCCAGTGATTGCATTCACAGAACTCTTGGAAAACAGCCTGCACAGCAGCTTCGTCACACTCCTGGAGGAAGAAATGTCCCAGACATGTGCCAGGCGTAGCAATGAACCTCCCCAGACTGTGCATGTAACAGTAATGCAAGCCCTAGTACTCCGCCGTAGCACCAAAAAGGAAATGAAGCGGCTCGTTATAGAACACGCGCCACCGGGAACGCTCCGAAAGCTGAGTGGGTGATCCCAACCCCACTTCTGAGCCTACATCCAGACCCAGATTTATCTCCCGAGATGTTTTCACAGCTCTTCTCAGAAACACACACTTTTCCTAGCTGTGCAGAGCATAGCACTCAAAGACATGCTCCACTGGTCTTTACAAACCCAAATACCTTCTCAAACTGCGTACTTACATTCTTTGTGGTACAGACTGGTAGCACTGCTCTCTGATTTCCCTTCACTGAGCTATTTTCTTGTGGTGAACTGCTTCCTAGTCACTGGGAAGCTTAGCTACAACCTCTGAAAGAAGGTAACACTTAAAAAAGTCATCATGTCCATGGAGCAACACAAATTAGGAGGCCTGGAAATGCCACAGGCATGTATTTTCATTGCTACACACACACAACTGTCCAACGCTAGCTGGTCCCACCATGAGATCCTGACTGAACCCATGGCTTTAGTGTCCCACCTGCTGCCCTCTCCTCTGGTCAGACACAGGAATCAGCTTCCAAACTAACATGCCTCTATTAGAGCAGAACAAAAAGCTCAATTTGGAGAAAAATCTACAAATATCTAAACATCTAGAGATATAAAGCAATAGAAAGCATAAAGCAAAGGCCTAACAACCAATCATTGAATCTAATCAGACCATTTCTGAGAAATAAGTGTATCAAATTCCTGAGCAGTGCCTTTCAGGGAGCGGTGTGGGACTTACTGAGCTCCTGGTTCTGCACCCCAAGACGCTCTGCTGCTGCCTGCATCAGTTGCTAACATTCACACCACCTCCAACCCACAATCAAATGGGCCATTAACTCCACATAAAATCAATCCAAATTCTTGGTCATCCCCTGATGTTCAGCCAGAATCACCTGAAAGCCTAAATCCTTTGTCCTGTGAGAAGCAGGTACACATGTAGTTTAATCTAGGTCTATAAACCTTGAAAGCAGTAATTTCACCTCCAAGACCAGCTGAGATAAACACAAGAGCAATTACAGAAGATACAGCAATGTTTATTTCTTTGAATTATATTGTAAGATTAACTTTGTGTTTTAACTATAATTTTCCCAAGTATATTGACCTAACATACTTAATGCAATCAAATTAAGTCCTCTCTGGAGTTTTATGGCATGACTCCAAGAAAACTCCCAGTCAAAATATTTTCATTCAAAGTACAGGTTAAATCCTTTTCTTAGGGAGCCCTTGGGTTCACTCGAAGGCTGAGCAGCACACAGGGCAGCAGCCAAGACAGACCTGTGGGGCTGCTGATGGACCTGCTGACAAACTGCTGGCACCTTCACACTGAATAACCCATGGGAATCCAGATATGGCAGCAGGAAGTACCTCACTGAGTGGGGCTATGTGAGATAGGGTTGGATACCCACCCTCTCCAGAGTCTACTGAATAAGAAATATTGCATTAAACTCTTTGCAAATAAATTCATGTAGAAAACAGGTGTGGGAGGAGACCAAAGACATCCCACATATCCAGTTCCCTACAGTCCTGGGGAAATCTTCAGGGCTGCTGCACAGTGAATGCAGATTTGGGAGCAGGGGAAAGGAGAAGGATATGTGTTTGATCGTCCCCTGGCTGGGTCACCACACGCTGTCTGGGCTATGGGATCAAATGCCACACAAAGCAAAGCTGAAGAGCTTCTGCTTTGGTTGCTTCTGTACTGGCAGCATGAAAACATGCACAAAGAAATTTGCAAGTGAAGTTGTAAAAAGCCTGACTTTTAGAAATAGCCTTTGTGGCAGTCACAGATAAAACACCATCACTGCACAATACTGCAGAGACTATTCATGAATATATATTAAAAATTCAAATTGGGAAAAAACTGCATATATTATCAAATCCAAAAGTGACTTCCACTTTAAGAAAAAATTCTGGCTAAAGTATTAATGAGGATTTTTTTCTGGCACCAAGACAGTGTTAAGCATAAAATACAACCTCCATGAAGCAAAATAAGCCAGTCTGGATCAATACCATCCAAATTCATCAAGAATCCAATCGCTTTGAGCACCAAAAAAAAAAAGCTTCTACAATTTAACAAAGATTTAAGAAGCAGTGTTCTTCCTTCTTTGCAGCAGGCACCACCTCCAGAAAGTTACCACCACTTTCCTTCCCCATTTACTTTCCAGCCAGATGTGTGTCCCTGAGCTCTGTGTTCATGCAATGTTCATGCATGGACATTCATAACAGAAGACAGTGTCTGACCAGCCTGAAGAACTGCAAAGCAAGACAAGTCTCCTCTGGGGCCCCAGTTCAGCACTCAAGGATGTGTTTGCTTCAAGTTGTAAGGGATTAAAAACTACAAAGTCAAAGCTGGAGAACACTGAGGATAGTGGCAGCTGAGAAGATCTCAACATCTGGAGAAGTCATCTAGTCTGCAGAGGTGCTGCCCCATGACAAGAGGTGGAGCAACCAGCCTCTCCCTGGTGAAACAGACTGGGGACTTCACCGTTGTACAGATACTGGCAGTTAGACCTCTTTGAACTACTCAAGCTGTGTATTGTTGCACATAGCCCAACACACCAGTGGCAGGAATGAGCAAAGGCTTTATCCACCCCTGGGCTGTGGCTTTCTGGCTGTGCACAGAACAGCTTGGCACAGAAACTAAGCTGTTCAGGTCAGCTAACAAATTGTGGGGGTGACGGATGATCTCCTCCTCCATATGACACGGTGCATCAGGTGTGATAAGGACCATGTGCCCAGGATCAGCCTCAAAGAGAAAGTGAAGATGTAGCTGTATCAGATTTCTGGTAGTTTTCAACAGATCTTATGCAGGAACAAAGTGTCAAGTGACTGAAAGCATCTCCCAGTCCCTCACTGCTGGGAAGAGGACACTTGCATTTATCCACAGTGCGAAAAAACACCTGAAAACTGCCAGTAATAACCATTTTTTGGCCAAGTTGCCAATCTTGAAGATTTCTACAAAGTGGGTTTTGAAGACTGGAATTGAGGTCAGGAAGAGGCATTCAAAGCTAGAAAAGCCACAAAACCATCTTTATTTTCATCTGTTTCAATCAGTCCAGTAGTTATTTCTAACCCCTCAACAACAGGCATTAAGTTGCACATTGTGCTCACAGACAGCCACAACTGCAGAACACAACTGTCCAGGAATGAAAGCACAGACTTTTTCATCCCATTCTACTATCTGCTTGGTCTAAAAAAAAAAAACAAACCCAAAACAAACAACAAAACATCCCACAGGACATGCAGGAACAGAGAGAAAAAAAACAAAGACAGTATCCCCAGACACTCATGTACACTGGAGAATGCTGATTTCCAGATTTTAATTATTTCAGTAGTCTGTAGCGATGCACAACAAAAATCATGTAAGGGCTCTCAACTATGGCACTCATTCCAATAACTTGAGCTGTTTACAAAAACATGAAATATTTTTTCCTGTTAAAAAACTATGTTAATTCAAAGCTGAAAATAAATACATTTATTGTGCAGACCTGGATCACCTTTTCCCTGACCCAGGAGACAATGTAAGAGCAAACAGCTCTAAGACAATAACTCATCGATCAGCTTGGCTATGTGAGCTCCATGTTCAGGTTGCTTACAGACTTGCTTCAGTACAGAGACATGACCGAGGTCTCTGATGCCTTCACTACCAGGGAAGCCATGTGCTGGGGCCAGACTGTAAATAGCTCAGAAAGTTCTTGTGTTCATGTCACTATGAAGTAAAATCTTTTTAATGGGTTTCTATTGGGGAAAAAAAAAAAAATAAAAAGAAAGAAATAATGGAGCTGCAATTTTCTGGACAACTTTACAAATTACCAGAACATATGAATCACAACTAAGAAAAGTATAATATCTGTATTTCCTAGTTAAAAATACATCTTAATGCTTTGGTCTGCTTTGCATCATTAGGTCACATTAAATTTGAAGAGACTTTTGTGAAGGTGCCACAATTAGAGATATCTGTATCCTGAAGGATTTATTTCCTGAATTTTGCTCAGCAGGATGCAACATTAGGCTCCTCACTCACATCGCTTCCAGTTTCCACTAACAGTAGTTAAAGCCTAGAAGTCCCTGTTAGGCAAATTTATTCAACAAAAGGACAAAATTAGGCATAAAAAGCACTTCTGAGATCAGGGTTTTAAACATGTGGAAGAAGATAATTAAAGCCATGACCAAACCCTTGGTGCCCATTCTAAGTGGCCAGTTGATATAATCGGGGTATTGATGAAAATCTTCAGCTTCACTGATGCATTATTGAACACCTTTCCTTGTCAGTTCAGATGGTAACCCCAGATCTACAGTGCTAGATTAGGTGGACACAGTTCAGCAAGAAAAGGGACTAAATTGATGCATCTTTCCCAGACTGACTGATTGCAGATCAGAAGGGACCACTGTGAACATGCAGCTCATGCACTTTGCTGCTGAGCTTCACCCAACCATCTCTGTAACTCCTGTTTGTGCAAGAGCACAGCTTTTCAAAAGCACGAAGGTTGGATCTAAGGAGTTCCAGGATGGTGATTTCTCCCTTCATTAAGCTGGAATGGGTCATGCAGAGTTTAACCAGTGCCTCTTACCTTCCCGGGAGCTCTGCCAAATCCGCCTGGGAACTGGGGCACCTACATTTTGGCACAGAGGACACCAGAAGCTAGTGAAACTTCTGCTGGCTTGCTATTGCTTCTGTCAGAAGTGTTTGAGGCCACAATTTGCTTTTGCAGAAGGGGCACCTTCTGTGCAACGAACATGTGTAAAATAAAACATGAACCCTAGGGAGTTTAACTGAGTAGATGACTTTATTCCTTCCTAACTCCCACCCTCAACTGGCACAGCAGTCCAAGACAGCTGGGAGGAGAGCTTGCCACAGTTGCCTGAAAGTCAGGATTGCAGGCAACTACTTAGCACTTAGGTTTAAAGATCTCCTATTTATCAGCAGCTCCTGGTCTCCAAGCTATAATAGACATTTATAATCTTTTGGCCAAAATATTTTCCACTGAATTCTGAAGTAAGATTTACTACAAATGGATAATAATAATAATAATAATAAAAAAGGCTAGTACACTTTGTCACAGAAATGTGCCAATATTAACAGAAGCTTTTTCCAATGAAAGATAGCTGCAAAGCACAAAGAGTCAGCTACTTTCTCCTTGATTATAATCTGTAGCTTCTAAGTAGGCAATTCAGATCTGGCTGTCATATTTCAAATGAAAGACTAACCTACCCATTGCATACAGATGAGGCGTACACTTTAAAGGGTGCTCAATGGGAACGTCTTTAATCAAATGAGATGCTTAGAGAGTGAATGAAAAGCTCCCATAAAATACAATTTCCTTGTCCTTCAGAAGCAAGGATTACTTCAAGAGACAGTTTTACTAACACACTGGAAAGATACTAATAGGTGATTTAAAATAAAATGGAAAACAACATTTGTTTTGCTCACTGCTGTGATACAAAGATGTGTACAGACATATATTTCCATCAGGCTCTCACGTCAGCACCACCAGGCAATCCCATTCTGTGCCACTAGAAAACATGACTCAATTCTCCTAACTTCTATGCACATACTTACCTTAACCACTGGCCTAGGTGAGACTGTTTAAAATTTAATCATGTGATCCTCTGGGCCAATATCTTCCAAGTAGCTCACAGGATGAAAGCCACAGGAAAAGACAAGACATACTCTAAATGAGTTGCCATGCAGCATTTAACTTGGGGATACCCTGTGTAGATAGATTTAGTTAAAGCACCTCCAAAAGCTAAAGGCAAAGAGCTTTTAGTTCAGGATCTGTCTCAGGACTTAACAGACAGCACACGTGTGGGACTGTATTGAAATATGGATCGAGAGCAGCCCTGAGGAGAAGGACTTGAGGTGCTGGTGAAGCTCAACATGAGGTGGCAACGTGCACTGGCAGCCTAGAGGCCAATAACCGTGTCCTGGGCTGCACCCAGAGCAGCGTGGGCAGCAGGGCCAGGGAGGGGATTCTGCCCCTCTGCTCCGCTCTCCTGAGACCCCACCTGCAGTGCTGCCTCCAGCTCTGGGCATACCAACAGCAGAAGGACATGGACTTACTGGAGCCAGTCCAGAGGAGGCCATGAGGATGATCCGAGGGCTGGATCAGCTCTGCTGTGAGGACAGGCTGAGAGAGTTGGGGCTGTTCAGCCTGGAGAAGAGAAGGCTCCGGGGAGACCTCATAGTGGCCTTCCAGTACCTGAAGGGGCTCCAGGAAGGCTGGGGAGGGATTTTTGACAAGGGAAGGTAGTGACAGAACAAGGGGTGATGGCTCTAAACTGGAAGAGTGGAGATTTAGATGAGATATTAAGAAGAAATTCTTTGCTGTGAGGGTGGTGAGACAGTGGCCCAGGTTGGCCAGAGAAGCTGTGGATGCTCCTCCCTGGAAGTGTTCAAGGCCAGGTTGGAGGAGGGTTTGAGCAACCTGGTCTAGTGGAAGGTGTCCCTGCTGATGGCAGGGGGGTTGGAACTGGATGATTTTAAGGTCCTTTCCAACCCAAACCAGTCTGTGATTCTATGAAATGCTCCTGCCAGTGAGCTGCCTGTCTATGCAGAGCACCATCATGAGAGTTTCTGCTATGCAAAGTTTTATTTAAATCAGTAGCTGAAGCCCAAATGTTGCAGTGCAACTCCACTACTTAAAAGAAAAACATTAATTTTGTGACACAAATGATTATGCAGCAAAAATCTTCAGTACAGACTTGGTAAATCAAGCCTGACAACTCAGCTGGCAATCAAAAAAATTTGCTTTTATAAGGATTGGTTAAAAAGCACCTCAATATGATGAATACCAGCAACAAATATGTGCATGGCAGGTGTACTATTCAAACACTTATTATCAAAGTAAAACCAATGAATAGCAAAGGACATGAACAGCAACAAAATGTTGCTGGGATTGGCAAAAAAGAATAAAAATAAATAGGACCTTCACCAGGACCCTTACTACAGAAAAAAATATTGCCTCAGGGCACTTGGATGAGTGACAAATCCGATCTGAAAGGGTGATGGACTGCGAGAGTAACAAATAATTCCAAGATTCTGATTTTCTTTTCCCCACTCAAAGAATCATTACTAGGGTGAGGGTCAAGCTGATGAGCATCCTAATGTGTGCCAAATCTGCAACAGATACCGTACCAAGCACAGATCCTAATGCTGAGAAAAACTTCTAGTGTGAGACTTGAGGTTTTTTCAATATTTGAACTTGTAAAACTTTTGAAATACATATATAGGTATCCAGAAGAAAGGTTGATTTGTGCTTCAAAGCACAAAGAGGTAAAGAAATCCTTTGTGAAGGAACTAGAAACAGGCAGAAGAAATGGGAGAAAACGTAGGGTGATTATTTGAGCCAGTCATACAGAGATCAGCTTGGACATGGAAGAGTCTGTCAGGATAGAGAGAAAAGCATGGCAGAGCTCCAGAGGACACTGCTGGGGGGTATCAGAGTTTGGACTACAGGGTTCTTTGCACATTAAAGGGTGACTATGGAGTCATGGATGTGGGATGCAGGAAGCTTATGGTATTCTGTGTAGCTGCAGATGGAAAAAGCATCCAACTCAACTCCCATTCTGGGAGAGATGGTGGAGTCAGATTTGGGTTCAATTACCCATCAATAACCCTGGAGAGACTCCTCTGTGGCTACTGCGTCCCAGCAGCACAAACCCAGAGTGGGAGCCCTGGCGTGGGGTACCCCTCAGATGGGGAATTGCTCTGCCTGCCCACACTCCTGCCACGCAACAGCCCCACACAGGCTCTTCTCTGAAGGGATCGCTTCCCCCAGCCATGCATAAGCACCACTTCACCAGATTACTCTGATGTCCTCTTCATTGATTCACTTATCTGTATTTCCTCATTCCTCTCCCTTTTCAAAGGGCAAATGAATCCAGACCCAGAATTAAACTGGAAAGAAAGCATGATTCTGGCAGAAATGAGAAGCCACTACATTGTACAGGGGGTTTATTTGGTGGTTTTTTGTGCTCCACAAGTTCCTGCTGACAGAGTTACAATGGCAGCAAGATAACGCAGGAGCCAAGCACAACTACCATCTCACCATAACTTTAATAATTCTTTCTTAATTTTTAATTGTACCCTTCAAAACTCCCCATCTGCTGGAACTAATGATTTCTCTTGAATCCATTGTTTACTGAAGACTTTTGAAACTTATAGGCTGGGGCTGAGGAAGACTTGGCAAGAGGGTACAGAGGTGCTCCTTGGTTTGCAGGAGCATCTGGAGCTACCTGCTGTGGAGTGCAATGCTCCTTCTTCTGTACATCCAGGACTAGTCTCAGACTAACAGCACTGTTTTTTCCCCTCCTGCATCCTCCTTTTTTTAATCTAAGGTGATGGGCCTCAGAAGCACATGGTCACAAGTGAGATGCCCCCCCTTTCAGTCTGGAAAACTCCTCCCCCATTCTGATCTTGATTTAATGGAAACATTTTCTGGCTCCTTCAACCTCATTTCCAAAACATCCAAGCCCTCTTGCTTTACCAAGCTGTCCTGTTGAGCCTTACAATTCTGTTTACTTGCTTAAAGATCTTCACACTCACTCAACTAGCCAAGATCTAGCAGTTCAACTTCTAGGAGAAGAAACCAAAACCTCCAATTCACAGCAATGGGAATGAAAGCAGGTACTACCACAGCTGCAAGGCCTTCTTAATTTCAAGTCACATTGGAAGGTGCATCTCAAATAGCAGCACTCAGGTATTTGACTGCTTCAGCATCATTGCTGACAGCCACAACAGCACCGTGGTGTCAGATGCTCAGTAGCATCTCTCCTTCCACCTACACCTCCCCCAGTTGTCAGCCAATAATCAGAACACTGAAGGCATTTGAAAGGAAAATGCCATGTGAATATGGACTTATTCAGACTTAGATGCAAGACAACTGGTGGGAAACTCATCCTACCTACACAAAGCCTACATGCCCATGCAAGCAGATAAGGTTCAGGATCACAGTCTCGATAAGGGAGCCTGAACTTAAAATGTGTCTGCTTTCTCCAAGGCTATGAACTGCTCTAATATGAGATAATTCTTTCCCAGCTAAGCTCACTTCTCTTTTTAGAGCATCCCCTCTCCAATCTGTTGAAGGAGCACTGGAGAAAAGTGGAAAGAGCAAATGTATGAGGAAGCCATGGGAATATTTAGGTGAAATAGTAAAATGACACCAAGTTCCACAGGTAACACCCGTCCAGATTTTCCAGGCACACATCTGCTACCCCATGTACATCTTCGGACACTTTTTGCACATGCCTCGGGTGTGCATGCAAAGTTCCAAATTGCACAAAAATTTAGTATCTTCATCCTTCTCCCAAAACACCAGCTGGTTACATGTCAGCACCTTTCTCACCTACAAATTACAGGTATTTTTCTACCACGTGGCCTGTTCATGCCACACACCCTACCTGGGTGTGTTGAGCACACCCAGCCACAACCAGGAGCCACACAGACAGTTCAAGGGCCAGCTACAACCTCTATCCCAGTGGATCCCTTCTGCAAATAAACCCTATTTTGCATCTTTCCAACATGCTGGAATGTTGCAATTACCCAGCAATTATTTCTAGTTTTCTAATAAGCAAGACTGTGGAGAAACTGCAGATCCAGCCACTTCCTTCTCAAAGCAATAGCTAATGTGCCTGGTAAAACACCAGGAGATACTTGCTGGTTACTTCTCTCCATTCTATTAACTTTTTACATAAAGTACTATTTTATAATCATGCAAATTAAAAACACTTTACTGTAGGGTGTATTCTGTAATGAATGCTGGAGAAATGACCTATTTGGAAGTGAATCACATTGCAAATCCACATAACTCAATTTTCAGGATCTATCTCATGCATACTAAGCAGAAATGAAAGAAATTTCAGACAAGTTCAAGACAAAAAATAAACATTTGTAATACCAGGAAATGTGCCTCTTTGGAGTAATAAATGTGTGTCAAGGAAGAACAACAGTTCAAGTAATCAAATTCAGTTTCCACTGTTTGGAAGTTGCTATATTTTAGAACATGTTAAAGAAGTAGATGCTATTACATCTAGTCTGTGCACAGCAATCATAAGCAAAACAGTATGTGATTTCCCAAGGAAGCAAAATAATTTTAGAGTCATAGTGTACTAGGCTTGAGATTGGATTACACATTCTTCTCTTAATCATCTCAATTCCTTAAAGAAATCACTTATACAGAAGTGAAAGGTTTCTAGAGTGGACTTGACATCTTTAAAAACAAGACTGTAGATGTTCTTTTGAAGCATGATCCTAAATTGCATGAACATTATTTTTTTTTAAACCTCACTACAGCTTTCAGACACACTTAAACAACATAAAATCTGTTTTTCTAAGTCACTAGGTTCCAAGGTTTAAAGTATTCAGGGACCAAGAGATGCAGACAGGCAATTAGTAGAATATTCAACAGCATTTCAAAACTATGGTTTCAATGTGTTTCATCCTTAGTTTCCCCTTCCCCTTGGAGTGGCTCTTCCAGTTCCTTGCTTCTCCAATGGTTGGGAATCCTCCCTTATTTTTAGCTTAATTAATGGCTACACCACAGTTAATGGCTACTTTATCTCATTTTTTTTTTTTTAAGATGATGTGTTTTTGTTCTTTTTCTGTGCCTCCAGTTTTCCAGTCCCCTGACCTATCCTAGAGTTTACAGGGCTCTTCTTCACCAAGCTCCCACCTCCCAGCAGTTCCCATGGCCCCATCCACACCAGGCCTAGCCAAATTAATTCCTCCTTCACACTGAGAACGTTGTGAGGAGAATTCAGGAGCCCCAGACTGCTGCTTAATCAAAAGCTGATATAAACGATGGGAAACCCCACTGTGGGGGTTTCACATCAGTCCCCAAACGCCTAACTCCCTGCAGAATAACCGCCACGAACCAAACGGGGTTACCTGAAGGGGTAGGCAAAGGCTATGTCAATGTTGAGGTCACTCTCTGACTTGTTTGCACAGTCCACACTGAGGCGCAGTTCTCCAGAGTACCCACCGCATGTTGCAAATGCAAAGATTGCAAAAAGCTGTCAAAAAACAAACAACATATTTTAAATTTTGTTTCATTTCAGCAAGCACCACAAGCAGATCCATGCAGCAGCTCTCACCAGCCCCCTCGGGTCAGGTTATCCATCACTCCGTGCGTTCAAAGCATTCCCATACATTACGCCTGCGCTCTTCCCGAAAGCCAATACAAAGAACCATAAAACTTGAAGCTCCGTTGCCACACGTAGACAGAAACATCACCATTTGTCTGAGCCTGGCATCTCAGCCCTCCCCTCCTGTCTGGAACCCCATTTGGGATTCACAACCCAGGCAGCTATTTAAATCATCCCACTGACAGGCAAGCTTGGACAACAGAAGGATGAATATTGACTGAGCATAATGAGTCAGTCTTAACCCAAATAAAATATTGGCAGAAGTATTTATAAGGAGCAACCAGGAGTAGCAATAGTAGACCAAGACAGTTCATGCAGCCGCCATCCCATACATGGCAAAACAGAGTCGTGCTGCCCCTCTTCCATTTCATGTATGACTTGGGAAAATAACATAATAATATTTAAAATTATTTTTTTATAAATCACCACCACAACCCAAGATGAATATAGAGGTGCAGTAAAGGGATGCTCAGAAAACCAGGAAAAAAAAAAATCAAGACATAGGATAAGCTCAGGCAAACCAGACAGGAACAAAGAACTTGGGTGGTTCTGCTGCAAACTGGTATCACATCTTAATCTTCTAGGAGAAAAGTGAAGGAAGGAGTGTGCAGGTCAGAGACACATCAGCATTTATATTTATATCAGAGGTTCAAACAGAGGAATTTGAAACAGGAATGGGCATCTTAAAACATCATTGATGTAGCTTCCTTGGAAGACCCTGAGCAGAAGTGGATACAGCTTTATGCTGTTGTAATTTAAATTAAAGGACATGCTAGATTTTGTTGATTGTATCACTATAGATCTGAAGTGGCTCCAGCAGCCTTAACAGAGCTACTCTGAGATCTACAGTGGGGCAGATATGGGAAATGAAACGCAAGCCCCTGATCCCAGTCACAGTTAAATAAGATGAAAGTCAGTAGCCCAGAGGAAACAAACAGCATGCACATGTTCTTGGACACTGAACAATTATAGAGCAATCAGATGGAATGGTAAAATGAAGGACTGAATGGTTCAGTAAAAGCAATATGGAAATATAATAAACAGAAAATAGAGAACTATCCTTGCTGTACAAGGCATTGCCAAACACTGTTAATCTGAGTTCTTCCAGTTCACAACATGAGCAAGGCCAGGCATTTCAGCAGCCTCCTTGGACTTCAGCTTTGCATGTACATCTTTTCCCCAGACCCTGCCAGGTTACAGGGGCAATTCCCGAGCACTGGGGCGGGAGAACTTCCCTGGCTGCAAGGGGATGGGCTGAGCATGATGGAGCACAGAGAAAGACAGCAGAATAACACAGATTCCCGCCCCGCTACTCACTTCCAGTGTGACCAGGGCATATCACCAAGGAGAGATTTACAAAGGTATTTAGGTGCCCAATGATAAGGAAAGTTGATAAAAACTTTGAATCAGTTCTTCGTGCTGAGCTCACTGAAATAAAGGAAAGCTGAACTTTACTGTGAATTGATTTGTTAAATATGTGCCATGAAATAAATGTTTCTACTATAGCTTGAACAGCATCCCTTCATTCTAAATGAGACACTTCCTCTGTAAATACAAGAAGTTTCTGCCCTTACATGTAACACAGCACTGAAAATCAGTATTAATCATCTCAGTTTAATTTGTGAGGCAATGTCAGAAAACAATATATTAAGGAGAAGAGGAGAGATTAGTGCTGACCTGCTTTCTGGACTAATTAATGGAGTTGCAAATGCAAGTGTTTTGCAGATACATAGGGAGGCACAAAGATTAATGCAGTGATATATAAAGAGGGAACTGAAGGGCTGCGGTGTGAGACAGACCTGCCAGAAAGGAAGAGCTGTCACCTCTCAGTTACAGTTGTCAGCATGGGGGCAAGCTGAGGAAAGATATGCAATTGAAATGCATCTCCTTTAATTAAGTATTGGAAATCAGCATAAGTGTGTGCCACCAGGTTTATGCACCAAGGCCATGGAGCCATGCCCAAAAACACAGCTCAGGCTTTTCCTTCTCAGAAAGGATCTCCTCCAGAGTTCCTAGGTTTTCCTCTCCCCTTTTGAGAGCATTTTTGACAGAATACTCAGGCACCTGAAGTCTCAGTCCCTCAGACAGCTCAGATCTAGCCTTTACTCACCTTTATCCCCAGGTTCAGCTCTTAATCAGATGCTTTCCATATGCTCTAACTTGCTCAGCGAACCCTTCACTCTCCTTCCTCTCCAGCCACAACCCACCAGGGCTGAGCACCAGTTTCCACCCTTACTCAGCACACTGTTCCAAGCACCCAGGCAGCACCCACAAGGCAGGTGGGAAAGGGAGAAGGACCCAGCTGGAGATTTTTATATCAAACTTCAGCAAGGGCTCAGCCAACCCCAGCTTGGCTCTCGGCCATGGCTGGATCAGATGCTAGTAATGGCTGGGATGACCCAGCTGCCAGTAACGCCCAGCTGGTCCCCACAGCTGTGTGCTGAGGCCTTGCAGCACCTTTTGGAAGCATATTTATGTTTTGCATTGCAGGAAAGCAGGGTGAGGGCTGTAAATCAATGGTATTTCCCTGGGGTATCTTGGTCAAGCAGCAGGCTTAATTCTTCTCTCGCCCAAGCAACCTTCTCCTCCTACCTCTGCATTTTTCCTTTTTTTTTTTTCAGCCCCAAGTTCTGCTGCTTTATGTTGCCAGTGGAGCGCCTGGTGCATTAAGCCAAGATTTACTTGTCAGGTTTTGTGCACGCTGTAATTCTGTGGCAGTTGCAGGAATGCTGTAAACACCACTGTATTTTATTATAGCAGGATTTGTATAAATGGCAGTTGTAAACCCCATAATGGGAGCTTTATGGGCCAGATTTAATAAAACCTCCATCTGCGAGATAATTTTATTGAATCTGTCCTCTCCAAAACTGAAAAGTTTATGGAGAATGGGAAAGCGCTTCCCTATGTTCCTATTTACTCCTTGCCTATAAATCCGCGTTCAGCACTAGTCCCATCTGCAGTGTGCATGCAAATCGCTTCTCCCCTTCATATGAGATAAATCTCCCCAGCACACAGTTACCCTGGGTTATCACATGGCTGCTGCCTCCCAAGGCTCAGCCCTGACAGCCAGTTCTCCGCCTGCCTTTCCTGGAGGAGCAGCGGCCGGGAGAAACACGGTGCCCTTGAGGCAACAAATCTTTGCTGCCGTGGCCATGCCGGGTGGCTCCTGCCCGCTGGCACAGGAGCAGGGAAAAGCCCAGCTGACCCCGTGCACCCCATCCCTCCTGCAACAGCAATGGGATGGGATGGGATGGGATGGGATGGGATGGGATGGGATGGGATGGGATGGGATGGGATGGGATGGGATGGGGAGGTTGGTGCCTTTGCTCCTGCCCGGACCCTTGAGGGAAATGGAAAATGCCTGTCCCCAGCCTGGATCAATGGTCCTTGTTTGATGTGGGATAACACCCCCAGTGAGCACTCTGCTAGTTCGATGTGCGCTACCGAAGCAGTTACCCAATAAGGCCATAGGCCAAAGGGAGGGCGAGGAAGGGTCATTATTTGAGCTCCCTGGCATGGACCAGAGCAATGCACATTTCCAGTGTCCAGTCCAGCCTGGCTCAAAGATCATCCTTCTTCCACATGGTTCCAGACACATCTCTAACAAGGCAGCACATCTCTGAAGCTCAAAATGCCTTTCTGTACCTTGTATACCTTTAACACCCCATCCCTTGCTCATATTATGATAATATTCCCTCCATGACCTTGCAGCCTCGCCCCAAGCTATTGGCATATTTTTGTAAGGAAGTCAGGTAAATCCCATGGTCTAACTTAACTAACAGAAATTATATTTATTGTGGTACTGCACAATAATAAACAGCCTTCACTGTCAAATCAGATTAACATGTTTTAAAGATCAGTTGGCTCCTTAGCACTCTGAGTAAAAAATAGCAATATAATTCCCAGCAGAGCATGTGCTCCTCACACCAGCTCAGGGCAGACAAAGGTTCCTCAGCTGATTTACAGGATCAGCTGGCAGCCCTCCCTCCTCTAATGCCAGGCTTCAATACAACGGCAATGGATTTTTCTAATTCAGTGTTCAGGAGCTGTTATTCATCCAGACTCCAGACTCAAGTCTGGTCCCCTCGTTTCCCAGCCCAGCCATCCTCGGTGGCCAGGGGCTCGGGGCACGCGATGCCTCGGGGAGCTGAAGTCCCAGCTGTGCATTAGACAGTTGGCAGCGCCTCAGCACGCGACCCCGGGTATCACTCATCTCACCGTGGAAGGGAGAATGGGATGATTTCTCATCGCTTCTCCACGTTTGGCTTTCCGACAATTCCCCTCAATGTCTGCTGAGCGACAGCCTCGCTGTGCGCACCAGAAGAAGGCAGAACAGTTCCTGACAAGGCGAGTTAAAAGGCTTATGTAGAGCATGTTACAGCTAAAACATCCTGTTAGGAAGATAACACTGTCATTTAAAATTGATGAAACTTTTATATAAGCCACTTGCTTTCCCCAGGAGCCCGTCTGCCCTGAGCAGCAGCCTTTGGCAGCTCACTGGCAGACAAGATGGAGCCACCCTGGGGATGCACCCCAAATCCCCACTCTGCCTGAGGGCTCCTCGGTGACTCCTCCAGGATCTTGAAATCTTTTAAAAATAAACCATGTTGGTTTCACCTGGGGCTGTGGTGGCCAAAGACAGGCTGTGAGGGACACGCAGCTTACTATGGGTTGGTCTTCAACGCTTTCTCTTGGGCTGAGGGAGGAGAATGGTATCGAACCCGCTGGATGCATTCCTGGAGAGGTCCTCCCTGCTCCCCACTCCTGCCTAACACCAGAAAACCAAAGGGAACTTCTGACACTCTGAAAAAGCCACCTGAAATATTTGAAACACCAACTCTTTTATTAGTCATTTTACGTGTTCAAAGTGTTTTACAAAGACATATTTTTCTGGCACTATTTCTGGATGTAAGGCTTCCCTTTCTCCAGATCTCCATAATAAAGAGACTGCAAAACATTTGCCAAATGCTGTTTTGCTTTACACTTACTGCTGCTCACCATAGCCAACAGCACACGTGAGAGCAGGCTGCTCCAAGGGCTCCGGAGACATCCCCCCGCAGCCAGCATCACTCACCCAGTGGAGTGTCTCGTTAAACTGAGATTATTTATTTATAGAGCAGAGCCAGTAATTGAACATTATTATTAAGACTGTAAAGGGAAGGTTCGAAGGCACTAAATGACTGTACGGGAAAACATTTACTGCAGAGCTGATGGCCCAAAATATGTCACCAGTGAAGGATTAGGAAGCACTTTCTCCTCCAGGTCTCTGCCTTGTTTCTTTTTAAAAATCTGGCATTTTTCCTGTGCAGATCTGAGCTGCAGACTTCCTGGAATCACTTCTCCTACATACAAGCCGTTGTGCACTGGAGATTATCAGATTATTGACTTTGGGATTCCTAATTATATCAGCTTGACTGGTTGATGAATTGGAGGTGGATAGCATCGCAGCCAACGCAGTGCTGGGGGGGTAGGCGATGACTAGCAGGAGTCATTTTCCTCCAACAGCTATACGGGGAGAAAGCTGAAATATATTCTGCTCCTGCTGAGAAATAAACCCTAAAGCAATTGTCCTCTAATTGCTGGGATTTAGTGTGCCCCCTTAAAAATAAAGAGCAGCACTGCAAAGAACGATCCTGTGCCTGCCCAGAGCTGGTCTGAATGGAAGGGAAAGCCCAGGGATGAGGCAACATCTTGGAGTTTGGGGCTTGAAGAATCACATATGCCCCATCTGGGGAATGCTGAACAAACATTGACCCCAGGAGTGCTTCAGTTTAGCACACTGCTGAAGGACCACTCAAGCAACTGTTGAAACACTGGCACAGGTTGCCCAGAGAGGTGGTAAAAGCCCCATCCCTGGAAACATTCAAGGTCAGGTTGGATGGGACTCTGAGCAACCTGATCTGGTTGAAGATATCCCTGCTCACTGCAGGGGGCTTGGACTACATGACCTTTAAAGGTCCCTTCCAACCCAAACCATTCTATTATTCTATGACCATCCCACACCAGGAGGTACTTGCAGACCAGGTGTTCCTCCAGGATGTAGTGGCAGCTGGGAAAGGGCTTTTGGGGTCACCATGCTGGGGCTGGGGAGATACAACGTGCCCAGATTTCATGCAAAGCACCTCCTAGCTTTCACTTGTCTATCACACTTAATGTTTCCAGTGTCTTCTGAAAGGGAGTGGAAATGCAGCTACAGTTGTGTTGGAAGAAAATACTTGCATCAACAATTTTGTATGGCTTTACATTGAGCTAGGTGAATGATGCCGTGTGGTGAGGATGGCTATTGCTGGAAAACACCACATCCTCCATCCCCTGAGGCTGGTAGGACCCACACAGCACAAGCTGCCATATGCCCAGCCACGGCCACCCACCTGGAGAAGACCAGCGTGCTCCAAGACCTCCTCACTTGGCTGGGGTCTTCACCAGGGCACTTGCAGCAGCAAACTTCTGGTTTGGATTTTAGGGCACCCTGCAGAAAGCAGCCCTCAATCCCACTGGCTGGGCAGAAAGACCTGACCCCACAGCAGGAAGGAACACTGCAGCATCCTCTGTTTAAAGCACAGCATTTCATTTAATGCTTTGCATTTTTAAAATTAAAAAAAAAAACATTTAATTTGATTCTCAATGGAAAGATTTATGGCAATGAAATTGGGATATTTTTAGTGAGTAAAGATCATGTTATAATAATTTGGTTCTACAATACTTTAATGCCAAGGAGACAATTTTCTCTCTTTTCTTTGAGTAAAAATTTTATCTTTTTTATTCATCTTTTATTGATTATTCTAAAAATCCCATTTAGCTCGACCACATAATGGTATGGTAATCTTTCCTCATTATATTTTAATAGAATAAAACCCAGCTGTATATGAGAGGATTAGATAGCTGTTCGTTAAGGTAAAGAACATTGTTCCTCCAGATGGCCAGACAGAATCAGTGTAATGCCTTTCCTATTTATTAAGTTCAAAATGTAATGCAAGCTGATGAGATGTTTTTCATCCTGTATTTAATGGGTCAGCCATAAAGTTGAAAGCTAATGCTAAGGTTGGTAGCATGCACAGAAGGGTTAACAGGCAGAAAATAAAGACATATTTAGAGCATCTCTTTGTGGACTCAGTGAAATGAAAAGTTGTCAGAGGACCAAGCTACTTAGAGAAGCGAGGCAGAGATGCTAAGCTCTTCCAGCCCCTCTAACCATTTGTCAAAGGTTGGAGATAATTGAAAACATTTACAAGGACCTGAGGTTTGTTGGTTTTTAAAATTTATTTTATAAATTGCTTTCTGCATGTGGACATTGACAGATTGGCAACGAGTCTTCCACAACACAAAACACACCGACACTTGCTGCAGACGGATTTAGGAGTGCCTGGGGTAATTACTGGGCATACACTGCTTCATTTGGGAGGTATCACAGAGCAGTAGTTTCTCTGCATTTACAGCCTGCAGCCCTTTTTCCCCCCCAGCTGTAGAGCAGTCTGGAAGCTATAGCTCTTCTCTGCAGTCTCCACAACTCCACATTTGTACCCTCTTCTTCTAAGGAGGCGGGAGCACAAGTTGGACAGATTTGTTGAGATTTGTACACATGATCTCTGAATAACTCGTGTTGTGACATGTATCACTTTAGCAGAGACATGTGCTCCTTTTGGGACTTGAAAACTTTTCCAGTCCTAGACTGCTAGCAAAAAAGACAATCATGGTGGTCTCTACCAGGATCCACATTGCAACAGGGCCCAGAGCATCTCAAGTGCCAGCCCAGGAGAGCGGCCACCCCTGGGCTGTGTCCCCTTTCTCTTGCCCATGCCAGCTGTCTCCCTGCATGCCCACATTGTCTCATGAGCTGCTTTGGCATCAGTCGCCTGTGACCACCACAGGCACAGAGCAAGGAAAGCCATGGTCAAGTAAAGGAGATGTTTTCTAGCAGATGATGTTAATTATTTTTTTATTTACAAATAAGGATCGGCAACCCAGCAAGCACTCAGGTTCATGCATAAATGTAATTCTGATCCTGCTCCCTCTTGAAAACACAGGTTTTGTGCAGGCTTTACAAGCTGATTATATGGGATTTATTGTGTAACAAGTGTAAACATTTAATTATAAAATAAAAAAGGTTGGACGGTTGCTCATTTCCTTGCTCACTTGGTGGGTTTAAAAACATCTGGGTTTAAGATGGCCCACAATCTAACATAAATGCACACAGAGCGTGATCCAAGTTATTACCAACTAGGATTTGCTCTCTCTAATAAACACAGGGATTTACATTATGGCTGAGTGACATCCACACACAGGAAGCACTCTATGAAGGGAAAGCACCCCCAAACTTAGTGTTGCCAAAACCCTGATGGTCGATACAGCCTCAGGGACTCAATGACAGTCAAAACTGCACCCTATCTCCTTGGAGCCACAGCACTGGATGAGAGGGGACTGCAAACCCAGCTTGTCACAGCAGTGTTGGACCTGATGCACACACCGTATGCTCTGGCCTGGGATAAGGCACCTCTCCCAGCCCCATCCTCAGCTTTCCCAGCACCATCACCAGGCACCAGCAGGCAGGTCAAGGCCCCTGGCAGCACCATCTGACGACTGCTGTAATTGCTTTATAATCTAATTTGCATCTTTGTTCTTTCCATTAGTGTCAGCTCTTCTCTTCCAGCACTACCTGGTAGACCTGGGCTCCAGTGGAGCGTGTTCCCGCTCTGACGATGGATGGACACAGCAGAAGGGAGAGATGGGAACACTCCTCTGACCAGAAAACACTCTGACAGCTCGGTCCCCACAGCGTGGCACAGCATGGGGACTGCAACAAAACCCTCCCCAGGTCAGCATCAACTGAAAATGATTATTACAGGATAGGTTCCTGTCCTTCAGTCATGCTGTATTATTTATGACCTAATGATTGCCCGTTGACTAGCAGGGATTATACGTTCTCTAAGATGTTTCTGGGTGAATGAAAGGGCATTAACCTCATTATTATCACATCCATGCTCATCAGAGCCCATTAGTAGCTTCCTCCGGGCTCCCTGAGCTGCTGTGTAGCTATGTGGTATCATCTGCTGCCTCTCCACCCACCCCACACACATGCATTCCCACATTTGGCTCTGTCTTCTTTCTCAAGCAGATTTAAGGAAATGGGTGAAAATTATTTATCTTGGGAAGGAATCTAGAAAACCCTTGGGATTAACAATCTGGCAGAACAGCTTTTTCCTGTGAGGATTTGAGAGTGCTTTCAAATTGCTAAGCACTGGGACCTCCATCCTCCTTACACACCCAGCAGCACTCTTTCAGACATTGTCTGGACATTTCTTTTCTTTTTTTCAGTCCCACAACACCTGTTTGAGCAGGACCACTGGGAACCAAGGCTCTGCTTTTGCAAAAGCAGAGCTGGGTTTCTAGGCAATATGACTGTGACTCCCTGCAGGGACCATCCAGCCCTGGCCACTGAGGCCCATTACGGGTGTCCTTCATTAATCCAACCATTGCAGATGTCCCCTTCTTGTTCCAGACTCAGCCTTGCCATGGCACCTTTTACAATGGAGGGTGGCTTGAGACCTCTGTATTGAAGCTCTGCCCAGCATCCTGGGCAGGTGGGACCCAGACACGGCTCATCACAAACCAGTTTTGGATGGAAAATTCCACTGAAGCCAGCTCTGACCTCGGTACCCACCTCTGTGCAAAAGGCTGGAAGAAGAATTTGCTCCTGGCTAACTATCAGCCCACATGGTAAAAATAATTTCTTTTCTAATAATTAAAATGATTGGCTATAAATGAACAGTTGCCTTGCTGTGCTCTGGGAATTCACAGGGAACATTTTGAGCAAGAAACATTTTCAGAATTAAAACCTCCCTTTCCTCTTCTTTTCCGCCACTCCTTTTACACTCTGTCCCCAGAGATGTCATTGCTCTCCTTCCTCACACTTAATCATGAAAGGCAACACCTAAACACGAACATTTTTAGGAAATGCTAATAGTAGTGCCCGTAAATTGAAATTAAAAAAATATTCCTTATCTCACTAGCTCTTGACACAATTCATGTGGACAGCTTAAGTTGTCCTGTTTCCTCCACATCCTCCCCCTTCCTGTGCCCCTCCACACCTCTTGCCTTTTGCTTTTTCTTTTTTACGCCCTTTCATTCACATTCCCTGAAATTTGCAGCCATACCTGCTTCTAAACATACAAAAAGATAACAAAAAAACCTTTGCAAAAACCTTGTCTGAATGTTCCCCATTTTCTTCATGGTTCAAAATACTTAATTCTGAAATAACCAGCCGTCCTTTTCTTTCTCTCAACTGCTAGCAGCTGCTGTACATCTTCTGTGCCACTTCCCAGTGCACTTCAAATCCTCCCAGACCCCGGAATAAAGCAGGCACTTGTACAAAACCAATAATGCATCAATATGTTTTTGGCTGTTATACTCTTTATACCTGCACTGCTGGAGATGATTATCGAGGTTTTTTTTTTTTATTTGCAGATTCAGGCCTGCAGAATAAAACCAGGGCCAACAAAATAAGGAAGCAGAGAAAACACAAGCAGAATGAAAAAAGCAATTGAACATGCTATAAATTCAGAATCAGGTGAGCTAATTTCGGCCACGCTCACTAAAAAGATGACGACACAGCGAAGGAGATAGACTTATTAATTATTTGTGTTATGGTAGCACTTAGAAGCCCCAATCCTTTATCTGGGACTAGCTGTGCTATACATGGCAAACACTCAAATATATCTTTGGGTAATTGCACACAGTTCTCAGGAAAATGTGCAAATGCTCTGTTCTTTCACCTTCAGCAGTTTCTGGTTTGTTAATGCTGTTAAAGGAGTTCGAGTTCACCAGCAGTTTCATTCTGAGCAGCTCATCAGATGGTCTCAGGGGTCAAACAACAAAGAATTCAACATGAGGGCACCCTCCACCCTTAGCTGGATTGGGAATACCACAGCAAATCCCCCAAAGTGGGAATGAGATATCTCCATCCCCATCCCCTGGCGTGGGGGTCTGAGCGCTCACAGTTGCCAATAGGGACATTTCACCCTCATTGACTCCGTGCAAGTTTGATTGCTTTTCTAATTAAGATACATTTTATGGTAATCTACCAAACCCCTTAGACTAAATCACTCAGTTAATCTGTTGTTAGTGCCCATATGTTTACAGCTTTCCAGCCTGCTGCAGCATATTTGCTTTGCCACGGCGCCAGGGAAGTTTAGTGACAGATGAGGCACTGCGCAGGCATTCAGGTGTCGCAGAGCCCTTCCACCCAGCCAGCCTGCGCACGGCACGGATGGACAGACAGCCCCAGCACCTGCCAGTGTGGAGAGGAGAGGAAAAGCGCGGCACTGCAGATATGTCACCCCATGCTGATCACCTGTCTCTTCCCCTGTCTCTACAGAAGGGCTCAGTGCATCTTCCTCATTTTTCTTTCTTTCCTTTTCCTTTTTTTTTTTCTCCGAAATAAAAGGTTGTACATGACAGAAGGCAGCTGAAGGATTTCACAGTATCGTCATGTCTCTGTCCCCAGAGCTCACTTACCAAGAAGTTTCACTGCAGGTTCAAGGGCTCTAAGCATCCAGTGACGGACAAAGACCACATTTACAAACCAAGGACAGGCAGAGTTAGTCCCTCCATCTGCACCCAACACCAAATTAAACAAAAACTGAGCAAGTGCTCCACAGTTCTGCTCCTGCTGACCCTGTGAGCCCAGGCAGGAGCGCGTGTCCCCAGCCCCAACCTTGCCAGCAGCCCAGATACACCAATGAGCCCCTTCTACCTTCTCCAGGGCTGGTGCCATGCCACCACACGCCCTGGCAAGGAGCTAAATCTCTCCTTCGGGCCTGCCTTGGCTCTCTAGCAACCTTGCATCCCACGTACTGACATGTGTGTGCTGTGCTGGCAGACAGCAGCTTCATCTCTTCATCTTACATCAGGCTGCCCACGCTGGCTCTAGATGAAGGAACAGGGATGTGCTGAATGGGGATGTGGCTCTTGCCTGTCCTCAATCCATGGCTCTCCTCATGCCTGCATCCCATGGTGGTACCCATGCAGGCAGGGACCTGGGGACCCTAATTCTGCTCAGCCCCCAGCCCACCACAGACAAACGTGTTGTTTTTACGAGGGTGTACCACACTACTATTTGAAATGACTTTGTGCTCAGCTTGCTGAGAGAAAGAGAGCCCAAAGGCAAAATCAGGAAAGACCAACCTCTAGGTCAAGTTGCCATCTGCCATCCTATGTACAGAGAAACATTCCCTGAAAAAAATGGTCATAAAATTGTACAGAAACTCCTAATCAAGAGTGAAATGAAGAATAAAGCACCTGCCATCACAAGCAGTGACAGGCAGCTGCTATCCAGTATCAACACAAATACTTTTCCCCCTGTAGAGTGTCTATTGATCCAAACAGGATTAACGGAGGTGAGGAAAGTACTCATTAAACCTTCCAAGGACTTGGCTAAAAAAGAGTATCTGGCATTCAGGAGGAGCCAGATATTTAAGAAATCAATTTTTTAAGTGTTTAAGGAATTTCTCTAGGAACTCCTTGAGTTGCTAGAGGAGCAGTGAAGGAAACAGTTCTCAAAGGAAAAGAAGCTCTCCAGGATCCAGGCACCCCTAAAATAACGTTCCAAACTCCTTTCAAACCCTGATGCACCTGCTAGAAAGGGACAGCAGCTCCTCCATCCCACTGTCATAAATCTCATGTTTTCAGCCTTGGCACCTTGGGAAGCACCACGCTGTGAACCTGTCCCTGCAGCTGCACCAAGCCCTGGTTTGCACGTCAGCCTGAGGTTATCTTGCAGAGAGGATGTCATGCTCCTGGGAAGGTGGTAGAAGCTTCTCCGAGGTCCGAGAGGTGAGTGGTGGTTGGGGGTACTGGACTGAGGAGAAGCTGCTCCCAGACTTGCTACCACCAAGTAGCTGGAGATGAAGGAGCACCACACATTGCAACGCTAGGATGGGCAGAAGGTGACAATGAAAAACATTGAAGAAAAACAATGAACATTGAAGACTTTTGTATGGACAACGTGAGGAGCAGGGCAAGCTTCTCCTGTCCCCCTGACTTTGTCTCAGCTGTATCCTGTAGGGATGGCATGTAGGGCTGATCCAGAAGCTCCTCTGCCAAGGAAAAGTCTTGCGGCAATGGACTTAACCACATTATTCACTTTGTGCCTTATGCTCCCTTGGCCACTGGAAACCTGCCTTCAGGGACCGGGGTGAGACCTCCTTATGCCTGCAGTCAAACCAACCACCCTGGCCACTTTTCCTGCTTCAAAGCTATAAAGATGAGCTGAACTGGCTTTTTAATAAACCGCAGCATGCCCAGCTTTCAGGGCAGTCTGGCACCCCTGCTATGATGAGTTATGTGGCAGGAAAAAGGAATCATGCGCCTCAGTTCATGCTACCCAGCCCCTTCCCCTCCAGGGTAACCCAAATGTGCTCTTTGACCATCGTTCTTCTGCTCACCTAGAGGACACTGCACTGAGCCAGACACCAAGGGTCATCAAACTAGAAACGCTTAACGCTGTCCTCAGGCAAGCAGGATTATGCTTAGAAAGTGCGTGAGATGTGCCTCCTCAGGCACCCACGCCCTCCACACCTGAGGAGTTAAATGACTGTGACAAAGGCAATTATCATTATGTACCATGTTCTCTAACATGTACAAAACACATTTTATGTCCTGTGTTCACTAACACTGTGCTGAGCACATACACTCATGAGCATATATGGTATATGGCAATGTATATGGCAGCTGGTATGAATATATATGGTCCTTATGAAACAGCATGCATGCAAAAACCAAGAAGCCACCAAACCTGGTGCTTATTAACTACATTTTCGGGAACTGAGCGTGTGGGCTCGCCCATGCATCGCCCTTTGCCTGACTGGTTGCCCGTGGGATGCTGCGTGCCGGCACCGGTTCCTGCCCAGCCGGGGCACAGAGCCCAGCAGAGCTCACGAGCCCGCTGTGGAGAGGCACACCACAAAATGTTCCCATCGGCTGCTCTTCAGGCAGGTAAGAAGGCAAGTTTTGAAAATTTATTCCATTTTGAAAAAATAGGAACAATTAAACTGGTCCAAAACCAGCTTAAAATGACTAAGCAGTTATTAGCAATCTGAAATTTCTCCCTGGAAGAGTTTAGCTTGAACTGCCAGACAAAACATCCTTACCTTCTCCTGTGGGTTTAATAAACCCAGTTACAGCCTTCTAACATCTTATTAAAGTACACTTTATGTATCTATTAGCATACCCTGGCATCACGAGAGCTGGAAGATTATTCTGGGTCTAATAAGTTGATTTTCTGAGCAGGGATATACTCAAGTATGTTCCCACAGCAGGTCCAGTGTGTGCTACAGCTGGAGTTTTTAAAGACTTCTGAAACACCAAAGCAATCGACTCCCATGGATATGATTCAAGTATGAAAGCATCAAAGTGCCAATAAATTAATCAATATAATGCTGCAGATTCAAGTATTTAATAAACACTTTTGTAGTCTGAAAGCATTACAGTTACACATCTTGTTCTCCTCAGCTGTACTATTAAAATCACTGTCTTGTACTGCCTGGAAAGCACACCAGGAGCTATGACGGGGAGAGATAAATAACTGCACCTCGCTGTTATTTACAGGTAACAAAGAGGTTTCCAAGTTAGCCCAGAGCACTGAGGAATGAGGCTGCTGAGCTGTACAAAGCAGAGGCAGGGAGTGGAAAGTCAGAGCAACAGTCTATTGACCTGTATTAATGATGTTACACTCTGAAAAGCAAGCTATATTCTTAATGACTTTAAAGATTGTCTTTATTTCATTAATACATTTTGATGAGGAGCATGTTGCTGCCAACATGCCATGCTTTAGATTGATCTTTCTATGGTAATATGCAGTCAGATATTCATACTTCACCTTGATTGATATTAAATCACTTTTACTGATTTTTTAATATCAAATACCACTGCATTATTTTTGAGGCATCTTTGATTTAAAATGCCAGAAGAAACATGATAAATCAAAAATCCTTTTCCTTTTAATCCTCACTCTCCACGTTTCTGCTGTAAAATGAAGTGCAAAACAAGTTTTCAAAGCAGGCACTCCCCTCTGCAAAGCAAAATACAAACCAAAAATACTTCAACATAGCTAAAAACCATGGAACAGTTGGGCTCAGCAGGAGAGTACAAAGAAATCAAACCTAAAAACAATTTTGTGGGCTTCACAATTCCCGTAAAACCCCGCTTCTCCCCCAAACAGTACATTTACACAAATAAATAGAGATGCATATAACTTACCGGAGCAAATATCACCATACACATTTACAAAAGGGTATATAATCCAACTTGTGTCTCCTGAAATAAAGCAAGGTTTGTCTCATACTAAAAATAAAGGCTCCCAAAAGCTTCTCACAGGAGAGAGAGAGAGAGAGAGAGGGAGGGAGGGAGGGAGGGAGAGAGGGAGGGAGAGGGAGCGAGCGAGCACCAGCTCCTTGCCTCGCTTTTTATGAAGCAAATAAGGAGAGCAAGAAAATCAATGTCGAGCGAAGTGAGATGATGATATACCAATCAGGCAGCAGCCTCAGCCTTATTTGCAGAGGGATGGCAAAATGCTCATATTATTAGACAATGACTACACAGAGCCCAAGTAGAGAAAGCGAATACGTTCCCCTCCGTGAGAGGCTGATGCTTTGCCATGGTGCAGGTACCAGCACAGCGGGCTGGGAGATGCAGCCCCTTCCCCTCCACTGCTCATGCCGTATCGCTTTAGTCCTCCTGTGTGCTCCATAGGGAAGAAACAGTTGGGAATTCTGGGCTAAAGTTGGACTAAGCTTAAAGAGCCTCCAAAGCTCTGTCATTTACAGACTGTTATCACAGAATCACAGAATTGGAAAAGACCTTTGAGATCATCAAGTCCAGTCATTAACCAACCACTGACAAGTCCCTGACTAAACTATGTCCCTAAGCATTGGAGCAGTGCATCTTTGCTGCTGGCTTTGGAGGTTTTGGGGCTCTATGCAATATTTCGAGGTGCCTTTCACTGCATCTCAGAAAGCTGCCCTGCAGCTACAGCAAAGAGCCCATCCAGAAAGGGGAAAAGACCTCTCAGGTCTCCCACACTTTAAAGTGCACTGAGCTGCTCCCATGCTTGCACAGGACCAGACCTCCAAAGCATCCTCCTGGAATTTGCACTTTTCCCCTTTTTATGGATCAGAGAAACCCTATGGGAAACCCATGCACCAAAAGGGAAATTTTCTGTGCTATTCATCTACCCAAAACCTTTGCTGTGCCCCCGTGTGTGTGGAAGGAGGACGAGAAAGTAGCAGGAGGTAACTCATTGTCTCCAACATACAGGCACCTGCTTGCAAACCGGACACATCAGTGGCAAACACAAGCCATTTCTTTGGAAAGATCCCACATTTGCTCCCTGGCAGCTGTTCAAAGACACAAACCCCCACACCCTGTCACTGCAAACCTCCTTACAAGAGAGGTTTCAGGCTGGTCCCATGTCTCCACTCTGCACAGGACTTTGCCATGACAAAAGCACAAAAGGGATCCACAGACCCCTCTCTGCAAGCACCCAGCTCTGCACTTACCCCGTGAGACTCTGTCATCACCAGCCCATGGTCCCAGCGCCGTTCGGTGTCACTGAGACTGTGAATCACGCGCTCTATGCTCTTTATTTCTCAGCCCTGGGTTTATCACTATTTTGCCCTCTTTTCTACACGCTGCATTAAATATATTCAAATACACATGACTTAAAGAGATGAGACACAGGGTGAACTTTTTAATTTCATTTGGAGACCGAAGTTACATGCTGGTATACAGAAACACCTGCTGAGTGACAACAGTTCTCTACACAGAAAAACTGGAGCACAATTGCTTTACCCTGGCATCTTAGGCTTTACATCGTGAAAAGAGAGTTGGAATTCATAGTGAAAATCCTGAAAACAAAACCAAGGAGCCTGAATTAATCTGATAATTCAATTTATCTGTTCAGGGCTTGCACTTCTGGCACAATCCAGGCACAAAGGAGACTCCAACAGCCCCTCACGAGTGCTGAACCTCCAAGTCCCTTTCCCACGAGCAGAAGCCACATTGCCATGCTGACAGATGTCACTGCTGAAGACGCGGCCCCACGTTTCCAACACATACAGCCTGATGCTGGCTGATGCTGTGATGAGGAGACTTTGTGGAGGATGGCAAGAGGATGCTCAGCCTGCCTGAGCTCCCCAGCTGAGACATCTCATTGCTTGTGGCCTTTTTCATTGCATGCAGCTCTCCAGCTGGCACTGAAACTCGCTGTATCTCATGGTGACCAGCCTCTTGCTGCAAGGCGTGACAGTAAGTGAAATGCAAACACCTCTCATTTTCATTTTCCAGTGAGATAATTTTATTTTCCCTTCCCACAGCTACACAACTGCTGTTGCTTAAACTCACTAAAGTCTTCTGAAAACTTTGAAAAACATCCACTAAAATAGTTTTGCAGAGGTGCACCTGGAAGCTGCTGTGTCTCAGTCCTTCAAAAGATGTGCCCACTTGGGCATCTGTGGGAGATGCAGGGGTGCAGGACACAGTTTTAAGGAGAGCACGATAGGTCACAGCAGGTGATGGTGTTGGACAGCTCCTTCAAACAATGCTGCAACGTGCACTCCATGGCATAAGGAGATTAAAGCCACTTTTTTTTCCGAACTGGTGACATGCCATAAAGTCTGTGGATCAGGTCTAATATTGCTGAAAGTGGATGTGTCAGTGGTTGCTGACAAGGCAGAGCACTTGTCGGGCTGCAGCAGACCCTGCAGCGCTGCAGGCTGGTGCTTTCTTCAGCTTTATTAGATTCCTTTGCAAAAATTTCAGCTGAAATACGGGACAGGACACTCAGCATCACCAAGCATAAAAACAGCTGCTGCCACTGCCAGTGGTTATGCCGTGTCTCTGTGCTGCATCACAGCTTTCCACTTTTGATTTTAAAGTTGGTAGTTTCAAAGCAGACTAAAAAGCTTCAGGAGATTTAAGCCCCAAACTCCCTACTACTGAAGAGCTGTACACACCCAGCAGATTTCTGCCAGCTTTAGCACATCACTTGAGGGTCTGAAGGGATTTAATCCCCAGCCTGTGCACAGCCAATGTAGCTAAAAGGGATGCAGTGACACCAGTAACGGCGAGGTCTGCAGCCTGGGGAGACACTTCTCCCTGGGTACCACAGCGATCACAGGAGGGATCACAGGGCTGCTCTTCTGGCTCCTCACCACACTCTGCCATCTCTCCCCACAGCCCCCAGTCCACAAAGGTACCTACAGCCCACGTAGTAGAAGCCCAAAAGCACTAGTTACACTTAGACCCTCTCACTGCTGTGTTGCTTTACACATTTGCTCATACTACCTTGCATGTATGCATCCAGTTTTATAGATGCCTATAAAATCACACACTGGGTGGTGGAGGTGAAGTTTTATCAGCCCTGCCATGGAGGACCTGAGGTGGAGTTTTTTTCAGCATCACAGTCCTCAGTTCTGCCCAAGGCTGCATCACACCCACACTCTCCCTGGCCAAGCTAAGGCAGGAGCAGGCAGCAAGACCACAGGCCCTTTGGATCATACAACCACATCTGTGCCCACTCCACATCTAATAATGTCAGAGCCTCCATCCCACCTGTGCTGGAGAGAAAAGATCCATCAAGGCAGCAATGGCTGCGTGGGCAGGCTGGAGCCTGGCAGAGGGAACTGGCCAACCTGGAGCTGCTGCTGCAAAAACCACACCATCGCAGGAAACGCTAAGATGGGCTGGCTGCCTGTTTGCCAACAGAGATTTTCACATTTCCCTCTCAATCTTTATTTAAATTTGGGAAGACAGAAAATTAACGAAGTCTGAGATAAACAAATGGTTTCCAGTTATATTTCTTGTGGAAATGGAACGTTTCCTAATGAACCTCCCCTCCCCCTGTGCCGTTTGGCTCTGGATGCAAATATTGCTGCGAGTTTATCAATCTGCGGCTTGTTTCACGCAGTTTGCAATGCTAATGAGTAAACCAATTTTGACATATTATGTAAGCCAGTTTCTGAAACAGAGATTCTTGGCAGGCCAAATGTAAACACAGACACCCTCTTGCATCCAATTTAAATGAGCATGTTGCTGAAAGCACTAAGGGCTCGATTCTGTTGACTTATTCCTGATTTACTCCAGTGGAAAAAAAAAAATTAAAAAATCCCAATTCAATTACTAGTGCAGCAACAATTTGCAAAATGGATCTAATTTTGTAGCAAGGAAATGTGCTGGAATAAGCTAATGCAGGGTGGTGACTGGGGCAATGTACGAGCACAGCACACATGCCATTCCAGATGGAGCTAATAAAGGAGATGACAACCCTCCTCTCCCTCATCCTCCCAAGCCAAATTTAGGTCCAGGTAGTGCCCCATGGGTTGGGCCAGCCCCAGAGGGTGACTTCTTTTTCCTCCCCACTCTTCCACCATGGCTTTACAGAAGGACATTGCCTACCTGTGCAGCAGGCAAAGCCCAACAGCCGCACCAGGCATTTCAAGCCATAAGCTGCCCCTGCTGCAGTTATGCTGGGGGTGGTGGGAGCCCAGGGCACAAAGGAATTTTTCACTCAGCAGGCACTGAAGGTCTGCACCACACCAGTGCACTGCTAGGTGCTGAGACCCCCTCAACCACTCACAACCTTGTCCACCTGTCCCAAAACTGGCAACCAGCCCCACCACTGAGACAGCTGGAGACTCTGATTAATGGATGAATAACATGCTGGAAGGCACGTGTGTTGGATGGCAGACTGTAGAGATCATCATGTAGGGATGAGCTGAAGGTCACAAGCTCAGAGTCAAGGGTAAGAAAGAGGATGCATTTTAGGCCCCTTAAAAAACAGGATCTACCAGAGAGATGAACAGGATTCATTAAAGTGAGGAAGGATTGGAATCAAATCTTTCATTTGCACTTTTCCCAGTACCATCTGGAGCGTTTGCATCCGCCAAAAGCACAGCGTATTTCTGTCAACAGGCAGAAGCAAACAGGGTAGCAGCATACCTGGAGGTGGCCTCTGACCTGCTAATGGCTCTGGGCATCTCCTGAGCGTTTTAAAACTAAAGCATAAGTGTTAAGTTGAACTGTGATGTTCCTGCTATGGCAGAGGAAAAGAAATAAAATAAGAGACATGCTCTGCTGTGAGGTCAGGTGTGCTGCTGCAGAGCATATTTATTGTATGTGTCAGAGATCCCACCAGGCACTGGAGCTGCAAAACACAACCTCACACTCAATCCCCTTCACAACATCAGCACCAGGATATTTTTTATCATACCTGGCTCTTTTACATCATAAGTAAAGGAGAGCAAGAGGAAGAATACTTTTAGCCTTCAAGCAAATATCCCATCATGAGCCTGCAACAATGAGAGCAAATCTGAGAGCTCTTCCCTTTGTGCTGCACAGCGCTTTCAAGCTCTGATCATAAGCGGCAGAAATGCCACACAGTTGCTGGCTCATCAAGTTTTACTCTGCAAGTTTGGAAATACACAGTTGCTAAAGTAATTCAAGTTTTTATGGTATAAGAGAAAACTTAACTGCTGTCTAGACACAAAAAAAAGTAAAGGGCAGTGCTTGAAAGGAGGGCAGCTGACAAGTGAGCATCACTTGGGATGTAAGCGACAGGGAGACAAGCTGGCTGTACAACCCCAGTCTGCCAGCACACACTGCAGCACTGCAGGGCTGTGCAGGAGCAGCCGAGACTGGGAAGAGAAAACATCCCACAGCCCTGAGGGATCACACAGGTTCTTGACTGAACCAGTTCGGTATCAGTCCAGCTCTTTGTCAGTCAACAAAAACCCGCCACCACGCATGCTGCCATCCCAGCATGGAGCTCGAGGTGTGAGTGAAGCCCAAAACCAGATCACCCCATCAACTCCCATCCCACGAGGGAGGGGAGGGCAGCGAGCAAGCGGTGTCCAGACTGAGGCACCACAGCACCTCCCTCCCACTTATCTTTGTATGGTGCATTACAGTAACAGGCAGGCAAGAGTGCCTAATTTCTAACATCTCATTTTTACTGTAATTTTAAATGATGTGGAATAACTTCCAAGGTTAGAAGTCAAGCTGTTATTCAGGGTGAGTCAATTTGCAAAGCCCCCACTGTCCATCCAAGCATCCCCTGGATTTCTGATGCTCAGGAGAGTGTTACTGCCATCCCCTTGTTCTTGGTGCTTTCTGTATTTTTCAACATTAACTTGTGTTTTCACAGGTCTTCAGTATCAGACACTGAGAACATAAAATAATAATCTGAAGACCAAATGGGCATGGATTAGATGATGAAAACAGCATGGAATAAAAGAGAATCAGATTAATTTCTATCGTAATTTTTATAGCTATTTAACAGGAAGAATGAAAAAATCTAATTACTGTCAACTGTGAGTTTCTGCTACCCAGTCAGCAGAGTGCTGTTATTAAACTACTGTATAATTGCCTCTTTTACTCTGCTTCCCACAGAAGTTGTGTTATTTCACTCATAGTTAAACTCATAATATTGGCTTCATAACTAATCCTGTCAATCGAAATCCCCGGCGGCTGGTGCAAAGATAAAAATAGCAAGGAGTTGTTCCTTCCCTCAGCTTTCTCTCAAAGCCCATTTCTGCAAGTACCAGGGCTGCAGCTCAGTGGTGTCACAGGCTGTTGCAGCCACCACTGACATGTGAATGCTGCTCCTCCGGCTCAAGCAAAGCCCAGGAGAAGGACGGGTCCTTCAGCAGGCAGCTCACCCCCTCCAGCACTGCATGTCTGTCCTGGACAACATAAATCATAGAATCAGAGTCGTTTGGGTTGGAAGGGACCCTAAAGACCATCCAGTTCCAACCCCCCTGCCATCAGCAGGGACACCTTCCACTAGACCAGGTTGCTCAAAGCCTCATCCAGACTGGCCTTGAATAATTCCAGGGAGGAGCAGCCACAGCTTCTCTGGGCAACCTGGGCCAGTGTCTCACCACCCTCACAGTGAAGAATTTCTTCTTAGTATTTGATCTAAACCTACCCTCTTTAATTTAAAGCCATCACCCCCTGTTCTGTCACTCCCTACCCTTGTTGAAAGTCCCTCCCCAGCCTTTCTGTAACCCCTCCAGGTACTGGAAGGCTGCTAGAAGGTCTCCCTGGAGCCTTCTCTTCTCCAGGCTGAACAGCCCCAACTCTCAGCCTGTGTCAGCCTCTCCATCCTGACACAAGTAGCTCAGGTAAGATATTTGATGTGGCATAGCTGAGCCCCACCTCCAAGCCCACCCTAGGACATTGTGCTACCACTGGAGTTCAGCTGACACTTGCAAAGTCTGTGGATGTATGAAAAGCGCAGATTTATTCCTTCCCTGAACACTGACTGCTGGGATTGTATCTCACATACAAAAAATCACACTGAAACACCCAACTACATGTTCAAGCACCAACAACATCTCCTGAGATGAGCACAATTTGTCTGTGTACTTACTTAGGAGACTACATAAAACACCAGACTTTCACCCAAGTTTTGCAAGCTCTGTCTGAACCCCTACTCGCTCCTGTGTATTGAACTGATGCTCCTTGCTAACTCCTGGCATGATCTTTGTTGATCTCTTCCCTGGAGACGGCACTGGATTTGCTGCAGAAGACTCAGGCAGGGTCTCTTGCCAGAGCTTCACATAGCTGGACATCGTCCCTGTCCAGTGGGATGCTCCTCTTGCCCAGTTCACAGCATGCACAGTGGGGCCAAACTCACTGTTCAGCTCAGATTTAGGATGAGGTGACAGGGCTGGAAGGGGTGAGGGAAGAGAGATTTGGCCTCACACCCAGACATACCATCCCTGTCTGTGTCTCTGGAGACAACAACCCTGTGCCGGGGTTGCTCTCTGGTGGGCACACACAGAAACTGCTGAGAGCCTGTGAGGAACAGATGGGAAACCACATTTCCTACAGTGGTGACCCAGAGTGAGGGTCCAGGGTGTCCATGCCAGGAGGGAGCCAGTGCCAGGGCTCCACATGCACCTGCACCAGCCCTGGAGCCATTGCACTTGCCTCTACTCTGCTCCAGCCCCTGGCTTCCCTGGGACTGACATGCAGCCCGATGGCACAGAGCACACCAGCACCCCCAGGTCCATGGGAGAATCATGGGACACTGCTTCAGCTGAGGTGTTTTTCCTCCTGGAAGAGCCACCACCCTGCCTACTACAGCCACAGGCGAGTGATACCACACCAAGCTGTGGTACTGCAGCCTTCACTCATGGTCTGCAGCTGGAACCACCCTTGGGATGGACAGCACCAGTGTCCATCCTCCCAGGAAGGAGAAAAGCAGAGAAGCAGTTTAAAAATCTGTGCAAAACCCCAAAATTTCTCACCCTCTCCCCCACCCCGCAGCAAGCAGGGACCAGCCCCAGCACAACGGGTTGCGGCCACACAGAAACCATCGCTTCTCACACAAGCCTGAGAGACCCTTACCAGCAACTCAAGAGGGACCTCAGGGTTAGAAAACCCCTCTGTGTGGGCTGCGAGAGCCATGAATGTGCTCAGTGCAACCCCCTGTGGGAACACAGCTCCTCCCTCCACCACATCACTCTACTGTTTGAGACAAGAGGACAGAAGGTCTTATGCCATTGCCCATACTGCCAAGTGGCACCGCAGTGCTCTCAGGCAAACTGGGAGAGCTCCCAGCAAGCCCAGCCTGGAGAACCCTTGTGTTCCCAAGGGCTGTGGCTTGGGGGGCTGTCTCCTCAGGAGCCTCAACACTCTGTACAAGTGCCTCCCAGGAGGTGGTCCTCACAGCTTGCAGACAGCAAGACTGGAAGAGGACACTCTTGGAGCCAGCCATGCCTGTGGGACTGCCTTGGCTGACACAGCTCTCAGCAGCCCTTCAGATTTAAAATAAACATGGCCTGATGCAGCACTTGTTTTCTCACCCATGGTGTTTGTGCAAATGAACCCTCAGGCTGATGAATCTCCTCACCCAGAAAGCCACAGAGACCCAGACAAACTGTGCTACAAGCCAAAGTTCCTCCTGGCAATGGCTCTGTCACCGCACTGCCAGCTCCTGGCCAGTGAGCAAAGCTCACAGCCTGCACATCTGTGCCAGACACAGAAGGGATGACAGAGGGAAGTGCTGAAGCAAATGCATTAGTGTGACTGAGATCTACCCCTGTGTCCAACCACAGGATGAAAGGAGAAAAGGGCAAACGCAGAGAACTGAAGCTGCCAGGCACAAGGCACCGAGAACTCCTACAGGAACAAGTGTCATCAATGGCACAGCACACAGAGAGGCTCAGAGCACCAGAACAGATAGGGTGGCATAGCCAGCCTGCCTCCACTGGAGGTGACAGCAAATACCTCCTCTGTGGATGCTCAGCCAGGTCCTCAAGGAGAGCATGGCAAAGCAATCGCTCTCATAAACACAGGCCTTAATACCTAGACGAATGTCCTTTGGGACTGATTCTTCAAAGTCTCAAACACTGCCAGAAGCTCCTGATCTTCCTCCATCTGTCCTAGACTCAACTGCTCATCATGTGTCCATTGAGTCTTGTCAACTCTTCATCCTCAAAGAGGGACGAGAGGCCCAAGCTATGCTGTGCTCCTCCTCATGTGGCACAATGCATTTCAGCCACTTCCCGTCAACCAGTGGCAGATCCTTCAGGAGGAATCTGGAACAGGAGAGCACAGGCTCCGTAAGCATCAGGTAAATGAAGACCAGTCCAACTTTCAAGTCTGCACAGTGGTCTGAGCAGGCAAGAAAAATACCCGTAGGGTCTCACTATTGCCTAAATTAAAGTACTATAGATAAAAGGGTAAAAATGTATTTCAACTGACTAGTTGGCCAGGGAAAAAGGGAAAAAAGTGCATTCCTGCTTCGATAACTTCTAATTAGCAGTGAGATTTTCAGATGCAAAAGCAAAGCATTCATCTTGCCACCTACTTTTCCTCTAACATAGTTTAATCAGAGATCATCAACTTTTCTAGATGGAAGTAATTAAGGAATGCAAGGGCTGTTGTGTTTGCAGTTGAGAGTAGAGCCTTTCCTTTGGCAAATCTTGTGCCCCTGGATGCATCTAACCCACCAAAAGCTTTCAGTCATTTGGTACCCAAGGCTTGTTCCTACATGTGGGGTACCCCTCTGCTCCAGCAATCAACGCCCCACTGCTCCATCTCCCTCAGGTCTGCGATCCCTCCCCTGCCACACAACCACATCCATTATGGGAGCAAAATATAAATGCTTCTGATGAGCATGCCCCATACGACAGACATGCTCATGTGCCTGGGTGCCGGGGACAGGAGTTGACTGCAGACACCCATCTCATGATGCAGGACACTTGCACTTTGGCCCTGTGATGGATGCCCTTCTAGTCACACCCAAAGGAGTAGGTGCTCCCATGTGACAAGTCCAAGAACCACTGAAGATCCGCCACATGGACAAAGAAGCTGGAAAAGGGGAAGGGTTTGGCCATTTGATGAAAGGTTCCTCCTCTCTGAGTGACAGCAAGGCAGACAGTGCCGTGCAAGACCAAGAAGGTGGCTATAGCACCATGCTGGATATCTGTTTAGCTCTGTCTGAGACATGCTGACCACTGGATACCATGAAATTATCTCACAGAATTCTAATGCTCAGAAGAATCAGTCATGCCCCTGACAGCAAGTAACAGAGCTGATGCAAAAAGCAGCTAACATCTTACCTGATCCATCATCAGCAGGCACCTCCTGAACATCAGCTCCAGGAGGTCGGGTGGGGAGGTACTGTATTTCCCCTGTGAACGAAGGGGAACGGTGCATTTTTTAAGTTTCTCATTAGGCAGCTGCAGAAGCGCTTTAGATGGACCTTCCCTGTGGATCACAGAAGACTGTCCTTGTCCAAGCATCAGAGGGCTCCTGTGCAAATCAGCTCATTGTCCTCAGGCTCTTGCACATTTTTGCGTGCATAAGATTCAAGTGTTTGTTATTATTTCTTGAAGTGAGGAACCCCCAAGAGCACTTAGTGGGTTTACATGGTAGACAACACTCTTGCACACCAATCACTTCCAGTAAAGTATTCCACAGGTCTGTGTGTCCAGCACATGATTGTTGGGAATTTATGCAAATTTATTCTACAAATAATGCTAAGAGTGAATTTGAGCTGAGACTGTCGGAGATCGAAGGTGTTAGGTTATCAGACATAGTGGGTGGCATGTTAATGAGTTCACTTCTTATCTAGTGGGTATAAGTGAGAGGTTTGATCTACAACTGTAACAAAAAAAAAATCAAAAGAAAAATTGAATTTAGAGCACAACAGATATTCCTGAATAGATTCACATGTGGGCACCTGTTTTATTGCAATGCTTACATAAATATGCATGGAGCAACTGTATCAGAGTAGCCTTGTGTATGGACAAGCCTGTAAAATTAGGATTTTGGTCTAAATAGTAAAATTAACTGTCAGCAAATAATATCAGGTAATCATCTCTTAGATAAATCACAGTTTCTATGAATGTTACTGGCATCACCTTTGTTTATCTGTGTAATACAGGAGGGTGGAGTGGGGGAAGAAGCATCAAAGAGGCCTGAAAGCCAGCAAAAGAAATTCATAGTTATTGTCAAGAGGACTGCTTGCCTCAGTTAAGAAAATGCACCAGGAGGTGGAAGAACAGGTGTAGGTCCCATCTCTGCCACAGGCTATTTTTTCTATGTAGAAAAACAGGATGTATTTCTTGCTCTAGACACAAAGCATTTTCTCTTATTTCAGCTGACACCCATTTTTCCTGAGCAGTTACATCAAACCACTTACAGTTCTCTACAACCTACTGTAGCTTTGTTTTACTGTAATTGTCCTTTTTTTTTTCTTTAAAAAAAAGGGAAAGAGTACCTTCCCTCTTTCTTAAAGCAATTAGAAATGTCACTCACATTACCCTCTGGATATGAATTGAGCTATTCCCACCAGCCACTCAAAAAATACATAATCACCATAATTACTGGTGGCATCTAATTAACATTCAACTTCCTCTCTACAGCAGCTACAGCTGGACAACTCATTTATTTCAACCTAAAACTAATGCTTTCCTAATTATTTGCCGTCACACTAAGCAGCCCACCTGTGTCCATCTTTGCCAACGTCCCTGTCTGGCACAGCGGTACGAGAGCAGAGCGAGCCAAGGGAGCATCTCCGCACACATCACACGTGCTCAGCCTGCAACAGGCTCGCTAACAAATGCCCCATGCAAACATGGGGACCTGCTCCCAGTAATCACACAGCTGCTGGCTCCATCAGCTTCCTTGACTAGGATTCAAAAACAAAAAAAGAAGAAAAGGCGAAGGAGCTGCATACAACAAATGCAAAATAATGCAAAACACCCCCTGTGAGGCTCCATCACTGGGGCAAAAGGCTGCAGCCACCCCGAGGCACTCGGTGCTCCAGGCTTGACCTCGATGGGAGAGGGCAGAGGATAAAGAAGCCCATAAAGTACACATGCTTCTTGTTCCTGAGGATGCTGAGGGCTATCGGCCCCTTCCCATGTCCATGGACCACCCTGAGTGTCTGGGGTAGTCCAGCTGCACAGGAGGGCTCTGCCCACACATGCACTGCCTGCAGCTGGGGCACCAACCTGTGCTCACCCCAAAGCTGTTCCTCAGCTGCTCAAATTAACTCCCATCAGCCAGGAGGCCATGGGGTCAGGGTGGGCGTGCTGATGGCCCCAGCCCCTGGTGTGTCCTGGTGCTGGTCTCCAGGCAAATCCTCCGCCATCACCTTTGCTCTCCTTCCCTGAACAATCTGTAGTAGCAACAGGATCAAACTGTTTAACCCAAATGTGACTTTTAAAATACAGACAGGCAGGGAACAGACAGATAAAGCAACCTGGTTTTAGGAGCCGCTCAGTACCAGGCACTCATTTTGAATAAACTGAAGTCCATATAAATCCATGAGACCTCAGTCGTTTCAGTCCACTCCTAGTTCTTCTTTGTAGACCCTTCTAGCCCCATCCACTAATCAGGCAACTTTTAAACTCTTTTTTTCTGCAGACACATATCCCCTCTCTTGGTAGAAAAAGCAATGCCTGCTGCTGCCACCTAGATGAGCTCCAACTCATTAGCTCTCTGTTTCTTGCCCAAACCAAACCTATTTTCTCCTGTGCTCACACCTCTATTTTCTTCTCTCTTTGTTATTATCTCTCTAATTACATTATTTCACCCTGTAATAATTGTAGCACTCGTAGAAATGATGCTCTGCAAAATTACCTTGTATTTGCATTTATATTTGAGCTTTCATCACGGCACCAACTACATATAAAGGGAGGGGATGAGAAGGGAACTGACAGTTACCAGGGAAAGTTCTGGCTGAGCTCCTCCCAAACTCAGGAATTACTAACATCTCTCTCTTTCCCTTCTTCCTTGCTTCCCTTTATTATCTCTAGTGCGAACCTCTGCAGGCACTAAGAGGTCTCTGCTCAGCCCAGCCACTCAGGGACACAAAACCCACAGCAGCACAGTATTTACCCCCAGTCAAATATGGTTAAGACATGCTAATGAAGTTCAAAATCTACAGGGAGAAGGAAGGAGCTCAGCCAGCCTCATCTTGTAGGCTTCATTTGCTTCAGAGATCAATGAGAAAAATACAGAAGATCAAGAGTTTTCATGGATTGCTTGAGTTTCAAGAAGAAAAAAAATAAAATCAGTCAGTACATGCAGATTGGTGAGCTGTTTATGCAATAGTCAAGTACTTATGGTTTTGATGCCAACATAAGAACTGCAAGCCCCAGTTAAACACAGAAATTCAGTATCTTTAAACTCTGCATGAATTTCTCCCCCATCACCACCCACTGAATGGTAAAGTGCCTTCAAATTGAATTGTCCAGCCCTCCCCAAACAAATCTCCAGCTCCACAAAAGATAATATCGTCTTGGGAGCTGACTTGTGAAACATTTTAGACAAGGCTATAAACAGAGGATCAAACTTTATGAAAACGCCCTAACTCTTACCAGGGCAAATCAAGCAAAGAAAGATCACAATATTGAAGTCTCAGAGTTTCATAAATCAAAGAGCTGCCTGTGTGCTCCGCTGGCTGTCCAGCAGCACTTGTGTGTCAAGGACTAATTGCAAACCAGAATATTTTTCCAGCAAATAACAGAGTTATTTGTCAGAACAATGCTATCCTCCAACCAGCAAAACATTGACAAGATTGTCCAGGTGCACCACATGCATTTCATGTACCTTCTCAATGCTGCCCAGGTTTGCAGACACCTGTTTTTTGGGCAGCTCACCCAGCATCCCACCCACCAGCTCCCAGCACCAGCTGGACTCAAGCCTCTGGCTGCAAATCAGTTCTCCAGGGAAAGGCACCCAAGAGCATCAGCAGATAAAAAGCCTTTGCAAAGCCCAGAAGTCCACAACCAGCCTGGGAGGGGATGAAGTGTGAAGGTGTCCAGCACAGCACAGCTGCCTTGCAGCTCCACCACCACCATAAGGACTCAGCAGCGGTGGCACCCGCGTTCAGCTGTCCTGGCTCTTTCATGCATGCTTCCACGGGCACAGAGGAGAGACGGCCTCTGACAGAGCCTGTCACTGTCAAGCCACGTGCAATTTGTTGATCAAAAGAGCAGGCAGGCGCTTTTTTGAAGGCAGGAGCTGGCAGTGCTAAGAAATTGAAGAAAATACATCAAAGCAAAGAAAAGCATGAAGCATTAAATCCCAGTGGTCTCCCCAGCCCCTGGCTGGCACCAGCAGCTCTGCTTTTCAGCTGATTAGACTTGGGTCTGCAGGGCTCTGCTGACACACTCTGCCAGCACACACCAGACCTCGCCTCACTGTGTTTGCCCGCTTTAATTACTAATTAAGCAGAAGAAACCAGCTCTTCCCTTCCTCTTGCATTAGCCCTGGACACAGCATGCTCCGTAATGCAATGTCTCACCACCCAACACTCTTTCAGATGCAACAACCTATTTGTGAGCACTTGGGCTATGGAAGTGCTGAAGGGCTGCCTTTCCAGTCCTCTCCACAGTGGATTCTCTGGTGTCCCTAAAGAGTTACACGTACACTACCTCTGCAAGTACCCTCAGCAGGGGCAGTGTGGGAATTGTGGGGTTTCATTTATCTATTTACTTTTACAAACTTCCAGAAACGACTGAGGCTTTGAGCAATCTGGTCTAGTGGAAGGTGTCCCTGCTCATGGCAAGAGGGTTGGAGCTGGATGATCCCCTCCAACCCAAACCATTTAATGATTCTATGAATACAGACTCTTTCAAACCACACCACCCTGTCCCATTGAGTTGAAGCTGGCCAACAGGTTAGACTTTAGAGACTTTGCAGGGAGCCAGCTACCACACAAGCTGAGTCACAGCCAAATGATTTCAGTGGATGCTTAAAGACAGGACTTACAGACAATAAAATAAACATCCTCTTCAAACTAATAGCCCTCTCCAAAAGCCAAGCAGGTAGCAACCCATCACTTCAAACCTCAGCTAGCACTTGCCTGTATTCCTAATTGCTTTTCTGTCTCCTCTTGAGACAATTAACTCTACATCCACCTCCTGACACTTTCTCACTCCAAAAAGCAGTTCCCATTTTACTGGCACAGGGCTCTGCATTTGGATCTCAAGCTTCTGTGCTCATTCCCTTGCCTCTGTAAGACTCTGTGTGTGTTTGTGTCTAGGCATGTGTTTTCTCACCCTGATGAATTCATTGTTTATAGGGCTGTGATAGCTTCACTGGGCTAGCCTTTGGCTGACAGCCAACACAGCCTTCATCCACTTTCCCCCTACACCCAGGGGACAGGATTGAGGGGCAAGGGTAAGGAAGCTTGTAGGTTGAGATAAGAATAGTTTTATAACAGACATAAAAGAAAAATTAAAATAATACTAATATTAACATTGTAGTGATAATTATAGCAGTGACAAAATATACAAATGAGTAATACTCAGTGCAACTGCTCAGCACCCACTGACCAAGCCCAGTCTGTTCCCAGATAACGATCCTGGAGGAGCGACAATCCTGAACCGAAACCGCAATCCCGGGAGAGCGAGAGCCCGAGCGAAAGCCAGAGAGAGCAAGAGAGGAAGAGCCCCTCATGAATCTCCTGCCCATGGGGGACAGGAGATGTAACAGCCCCTTGGCAGAGCCAAATGCCAATTTAGCTTATTCATCTAAATATTCCTCATGCCCTACTAACAGAACACAAAGTCCTTCACTTCCAGTTACACAAATACAAACACTGGGATGTTATCAGTGTCTCTCTCATAACAAGTCCCAGGCTGAAGAGCAAAATGCAGTGCTATTCTAACTCCTGAAAAAGAAACCCAGCTCTGTTTCATCTAAAAACCAGGACAGGGGCTGAAAGAGCAAAGCTGCTGAAATGGTTTTTCATCGTTTAGCTCTTCTACATGTCTCTCAAAGGCACAATAAACATTATGGGAAAGCAAATACAGACTCGACAGGGTTGCCTGAGTGAAAATACAGAAATGAGCTAGCGGATGCTGTGCAGAGGGTATGCCAACATGTGCCACACTTCCGGCCTGGCATGGGGCTGAAACCCTCCTCCCTGGAAGCTGCTGGGCTTCAGCTGCTCCCAGTTTCCCCAGCACGATGCCCAGCGCAGCCCCGGAGTGCTCCAAGGGATGCTCTGGGTGAGGCACGTTCCCAGGATGTGTTCGGATTTAACAGATTTGGCAAACGGCACTAGAGGGCAGAGCTGTTTGGAAAAACCCATGACTTGCAAGCAGCCTCCGAATTCTCCATAATCCTGCCCAATACCAAAAGCCCATTACTACACAAAAGCCACCCAATATATTTCCATTTAGAAGCAACAAGCACAGGCATTGAAGAGCCAACTGAGAGCCTGCACTTCCTTGCTTTGACTGTCTTTACTACGACTGGGAGACCCCAAGGGGAGGGACAGCCTCTTGCCAACACAGCAGCACTGCCAGCCCCAGCTCCTCGCAATCCAGGGTGCACTAGGCAATACGAATAATCTCCGCAGCAGGGAAAGAACAAAGCCTATTTTCTTCCCATCACTGATGCTGATAAAAAGGTTTTACTCATCAGGAAGCTTTGATCACACAGACCTGAAATTACAAGCCACACTGATACTTGCTTGATACAGCCAGGCTTGCTGCTAAGCATCTCAAGAGATGAAAAATGCTTCCAAACAGACAAAGCCTTCCAAGGCTTTATTTAGCTTTGGTTTCAAGCAGATGACCACAGCCCACAGGAACCCCTGTAGCTGGGCAAGCAGGACCGTTTGAGGATGTATCCACTCCACCCACAGCAGGATCTATGTTCCAGGGAGCAGCTCCACCAGGCACTGACATCACTGCCAGCCCTCAGCTCCCTGTGCCTTGCTCAGGAGGGTGGGGAGGGACCATAATTCCCAAACCCAACACACTTGTGCTGTTACATGCAGAGCTTTTTCAACAGCATACCATTGCTAACTTTTTTTATTGCACTTTGCTGCAGCGTTCCTGGTCCTGACAGCTCCCTTGGACAAGGATGCTGGTCCTGAGAATCCCACTCCAAACCACTCACAAATCCTTTTCTTATTATTTCCCCAGTGCACATAGTGTGCTTTTCTTTATTGTTGTTAAAATCACTCATCCTGCAGGGCTGCCTGCTTTTGAGCAGGGAAGCAAAGGAGTCTTGCATCAGAAAGTCACTGTTTGTTCCTGAACCTGAGGAACTTGTTCATAAAGTACTATGCTGTGATGTACCCGAGCACCTGGCTCCACTGCCTACAATGGCACTTCATAAGAAAATGTCTCCTGAAAGGGGAAGGAAAAGGTCTGTGAAATATAACTCAGAGCACTGTGCATTAATGGCTTAGGTAACAGCACAGAATAATGCTGGCTATCTTGACAGTGTGGAAAAGAAGTTTATTATTAATATTTAAAGAAAAGGAAGGAAATAATAATTATACTGGTTTCAGGTCTTAGTTACATTTTGTCCCTTGCCACAGCTACTTATTCTCCATCCTTTGAGGATGAAGCCCCACATGGGATGTTTTCCCAAGGTCTAACCAGCACAGAACATAAAGTAGGAAGGATTGCCTCCCCTCCCAATTAGACAGCCCTCCCAGTCTGCTGTAGCCCCATACCTATTTCTCTGCTTTGCAGTAACACACTTGTCATTTCCAGTCTGTGAAGCATCATGTCATAACCAGACCCTTCCCTCAAAGCTCCTCTCCCCATAGGGTCCCACCCCAGACTGTGCCTGTGAAGCTGTTCCTGCACCTCCCCAGAAGGTGCTTACACAAAAACACCTCTTAAGCTGCCTGAAGGAGCAGTTTCTCTCTTTCCACCAGCTACATAAAAAGCCATCAGACTATACAGCACAATTTATTATCCTAAAATCTCCTGATGTCCTCACTCACCAGTCATTCAGTTTGCATTGTGTGCAATTTTCACATATCTCATTTCACACACATATGTGGGGTATTTTCACATACCCCACACACCTCTGCACAGAAGCTCTTTGCTCACATGCTGCAGAGGAAACCAACAGCAAGGACCAGGAGGTCTGACTTACCTGAGCACCTCGGCCCTTCAGCTTGCATCTGCACCAGCCACTTGGTCAAATTTGCTGCTCACTTGCTCTCTCTTCTTCCCTTAAAAGCAAGGGCTGAACAAGATTCTGATGTGACTAATGACGGTCTCTCAAACTTTCAGTCCAGCTGACCCAAGCTCACCTGCACTGACTTAGGCATTCAGCCTTTGGTGATTTTATTTCATGCTCACAAATCCCTGACTCACTGCAGGTGTGACTGGGCTTCCCCTCAGCTCATCAATTGAGCAACACTTATGTTTGCAGATAAACTTCCTTCGCTCCTTCCTGTGTATTGAACAATTTGGCATGGAGTTATCATCTTTAAACAGAGTTGGGCAGAGTACTAAGATAGCCTCCCTGTTCCCCAAATAATTGTAAACAAATTGTTCCTGGAAAGCAGCAATAATACACTAATATTAGACATTTCTTCCAGCAGCTGCATTGTCATCCCTCTAACTCTGACTGTGGTTGTCATGTACAGTGGTGTTGGGCACTGTGCTGGGCTCATCTAACTTACACTTTTTCTCTAGGTCTGCTGCAAAGTCTCATGACCAGTCTGAAAAAAAACCCCCCATTTTTTTCATAAAAACTGACTCTGAATTACAGATCACTCAGGAAAAAAGCTTATGAAAATAAAAAGACATAAACTGTACATGTATATGAGTAATAAATTAAAAAACAATATAAAAGGACTAGCTCCCTCACAAGCAGAACACAAAATCCTAGCATCCCTGCATAAAATCAAATGAAGCCTGGCAGCTTCATTTAAACCTGACAGGTTTAAACAGCACTACAAAGATTGTTAATGACCAAGACTGAGCCTGGTTCCAGCCACCCTCTGTTTTTTTAGTATATAGCAATTCTTGACTCTAGTTCAAATCCACCTGCCAAACCTGCTTGTATGAATTTGCAGCAACTCCTATGGTGGTTGTACAACAAAATATCTGATTTGCACATGCAAATTTCCATGAAAATTATAAACACACAATTACCCTAGATAATTTTTCATTGTATGCTCAGAAGCTGTTTGACAATATAATAATTTTAAGCGTAAAGCACTCTTTTTGTTACTGCAAAACTGTGGCCTGTCATGAGGTTATAAATAAAACACATACAAATTGCTATCTGAGGAGCATGAACCATCAAAGCCAAAGAACACCAAGGCCTGGATGGATTTAAAATCAGAGCTGGCATGAATCAATAGTGGTAAACAAGAGTCTTCAAACAATTTAATGCACAAATGTCTATCTGTGTGCATTTGGCTATAGATATTATCATATTAAATGTAACATGTAGCGGGAAAAACAGAATGTGACACAGGGGCCTGAGGGAAGGGGATTTTTTCCAAGGGCAGGTAGTGATAGAACACGGGGCAATGGCTTTAAACTGGAAGAGGGGAGATTCAGATTAGATATTAGGAAGAAATTATCTCCTATAAGGGCGGTGAGACACTGGAACAGGTTGCCCAAGGAAGTTGTGGATGCCCCTCCCTGGAAATGTTCAAGGCCAGGCTGGAAAAGGCTTTGAGCAACCTGGTCTAGTGGAAGGTGTCCCTGCTCATGGCAGGGGGGTTGGAATTGGATGAGCTTTAAGGTCCCTTCCAACCCAAACCAGTCTGTGATTCGATGATTTGTTGTATAACACATATGTATGTAATTTTGGCACAGCTGGCCATTGAGGAGGAGCTTGTGGAGGGAGCGTGCAGGTGCCATTTCACGCAGTGCTTTCAGAGGGGACTGTGCCCATCCTTGCCTACACAATGCTTCCCGCGCCCACAAAGGCTGCCTCTCCCAGCACCTGTGGATGCAGCCAGTGCTGCATCCCATGGGGAGGAGGAAAGGGACCCAGCTGGGAGTCTCTGGTGCAGAGGACCTGAGCCTGCAGGCTGGGGACGTGCCCTTTCTAAGCAGCCTCACAAGGCAGATGGTGCTGCAAGGCAGACAGAGCGGCTGGGTGGGCAGCAGATGGGTGTGAGCAGCCATGCAGTGGGAATGAGGTGGGACAGGCGGTGGCCAAGCTCTGAGTGATGGCCTGGGGCAGCAGGTCTGGGTGGTGGGAGCTGCAGCTGCATGCTGCCCAGGTGCCTGCAGAAGTCGGACTGCTCTCCCTGTGTCCCTGGGTGCCATCACTCTGCCTCGTACCTGCAGCTCGCTACTTCTGTCTCATATAGCTGCCAAGTGTTTTTGAAGAGTTATGTCATCAATTAGGGAAAAAGAAAAGGATTAAAGAATATTGGATGTGACATTTAAAAACTGAGAATCACCTTATAGCTGCAAATCCACATAATTAACAAACCCATTTTCTCTTCTTCTACCATGCAAGTATTTTTAAATTCAGAAATACCAGCTTTAATAAAAACATGTTGCATATGAGAGAAAAAAGTTGCTTTACTTGTAATGTAACTATTTGATTCTCTTCTCAAATATTTGCATAGTTTTGTTTAATTTCATAGAAACTCAAAATGGAGACTGAGATCAAAGATGCTGATTTCACTAGAGACGATAGATTTTTATAGAGCTCTGCCAAGTTCTACCATCGCCTGAAGATGTTTTAATGCAGGAAAGATCTTTATGTTTCCAGCCTGTCAGTCTCAGTTAAGAATAATAAGTACAGTCATAAATGGACTGCTGGTTCTTACCTGAATTGTGATTTTAACACCCAGTTTGCAGGTCACACCTTACTACTGGTACTGGGCAATTTGGGGCAGGGTTAGAAATGTTTCTATCAGCCAGGTCACTTACAGCAGATGACACCAGGGCTCAGGTTTTTGGATAAACTCAAATTGCAAATACTTCACTCTACCTTGAAAGGGAGAAGGAAATAAGGAAAAAAAAAATCTCTAGTCCTATGTTTATTTCAGCCAGTCATGTAGCATTAGACTATTTTATTAAATCTTCCTTTCATTTTTTTCTCATTAGAGAAAATCTATATAAGGATTGCCAGTGAAGAATTCAATTTCTGCAGTACATGACTTCAAACACACACAGGCTTAAGCGAGGCTTTGTAGGCAGGGTTACTAAGGGGTGTCAAAACGAGTGCATTCACTCAGCTTTGGGGCAATCAATACTGCTTGTGACTAAAACGAGTTGCACCAAAATCAAAGAGAATTCAGACTCTGCCTTCACTTTTACATCCATTAAGTGATGAGAGGTGATGGGGGACACAGGCCATTATTCATATGGCATATGATTTCAGCCAGCCCTCCGAAATAAACACAGCACTCCAAAATTAATTACAGTTATTTCCTTTTGAAACCATCATTAAAAAAACCCAAACACCACCCAACTTCCTAAAAATTATCATGTTTTCCAAGCCCACAGCTAAAGCTCTCTGCTGCCAGCACATTCCCACAGTAAAGCTGGGGAGGAAAATGCAGTTCCCATGGGGGATGCCACACACAGCCCAACATGGGGCCATGCATCCATGTGCTGGAAGAAATCTCTGGCTTCTTCTGCAATGGGTTTCCTTGTTTGTGTCTGCTTGATTATCCTGGAAGGGCAGAATTCAGTCCCTATCTGCTCCAAACCAGGGAGGATGTACTAAATCGTCATTATTTTAACTAATTAAAGAGCAAAGCAGTACTTGCTCTCTTCCCCGTCCTTGAAATACTATTTATTGTATCAGAAATAGTGTGGCCAGCAGGACTAGGGAAGTGATTGTCCCCTTGTACTGGGCACTGGTGAGGCTACATCTTGAATGCTGGCTTCAGTTTTGGGCCCCTCACTACAGGAAAGTCATTGAGGTGCTGGAGCGTGTCTAGAGAAGGGCAACGGAGCTGGGGAAGGGTTTGGAACACAAGCGTGATGAGTTCACAGCTGAGGGAACTGGGGTTGTTCAGCCTGGAGAAAAGGAGGCTGAGGAGAGACCTTCTCACTCTCTACAACTCCTTGAATGGAGGGTGTAGAGAGGTGGGTCTCAGTCTCTTCTCCCAGGCAACATGCGACAGGAGAAGAGGAAATGGCCCCAAGTTGTGCCAGGGGAGGTTTAGATTGGATATTGGGAAAAATTTCTTTCCCAAAAAGGTTGTAGAGCATTGGAACAGGCTGCCCAGGGAAGTGGGTGAGACATCATGCCTAGAGGTATTTAAAAGACATCTAGATGTGGTGTTTGGGGACATGGTTTAGAGACAGATTTGGCAGCATTAGGTTTATAGTTGGACTTGATGATCTTAATGGTCTTTTCCAACCAAAACGATTCTGTGATTTTATGATTCTATGAATCCTTGAGGTTTGGACCCAGGAAAGGCACAGAAGCTTTGAAACTGCCATATGCAGGACTCCTGGGAAAGCTGGCTTTACTGCCGGGTGGCTTTATCTTGGTGCCAGCCCACTCTGGTGCAGGTTCCCCTGGAGCATCTTGCGGGGTCAGCTGGAGACACGGCCACACTCACTGCTCCACAGGAAAGCAGCCCTAGAGGTGCTTCATGACAAGGAATTTGTGCAGAAATCCCACACGATACCAAAATGTACAGTTCTCAAACATGTCAACCTCTCTTTGAAGAGATATTTTTTTTTTGTTAAAAACCGAAACATTAATTCTCCATCTCTCTGTCCCACCAGGCATCCAGCAGCCCCCTGACCAGCAGGATGCTTCCGGGCCATGGGCCAGGGCTGGCTCTGCCACAGGGACTCCCTAAACCTGAGCTGGAGCTGGTCAGGTTCACAGCAGTTTATCACAAGGAGATCCAGCTCCACCAACAGAGATGATACTGACCCAGTGGTGAGTGATGGTGTGCTCCAGAGCCTGGTTTGCCCACCAGCCTTCTCTTCTGCAGATCCACCCCGTTCTCCCCAGGCTCCATCTCAAGCAGGTCAGCAGTTCCTGTTGCCATTAGTGTAACACACTGCTCCATTAGCCCCAGTCCCAGTTTGGGGGTTATGGAGATGGTGTCAGACCAGAACTTCCCAGGGGAAGATCAGGGTGGATTTGCCATCTAGGGCACAGGCCAATGTGTTTTGGAGGAGACAGTACACAAAAAGGAAAAATTAAAAAAGAGCAAAGGCTGCTTCTTCCGCAGAGCTTACAGCAAGTAACAACACAGTGCAGGTGTTCAGTGATCCTGTCATTGCTGTAATCCAGGCAAGGTCACAGCGAGTCCTTATGGTGCTCTGATGTTAAAGCTCAATCCTTGTAAACAAGTTGGCTGAACTGAGGATGCGGATAAAGGCAGCAGGAGGCTTTTCCTCTGCAAAGAGCAGAAAACTGTTTGTCTTGAAAAAAAATTAATCACAAAACCAGGCCTCTATTTAAACAATTTCTTTCCAAAATGTTGGAAGGGATTTCATTTCCCCTTGAACTCAACATGAAAGCAGACATTACATTGGGGTTAACAAGCACCAGAAGTAAAACCAATTAAAATTTTACTGTCACTGAAGACAGAACCAACAGGGTATAACAGCCTTCCAGATTCTCACTGATGCGGTGATGAAACACAAATATTTATGAGCTGAAAGCTGCCTCCAACTTCATTCAGAAAAAGCCTTTTTTGTGCCCCAACCAACATATCAGGATTACAAGAGAGGAGGCTTGGAACAGATAAGTTCTTCACCTTAGCCTTCCCTGCAAGGCAAACACCAGCAGCAGCACTTTATCACCGCGTGTATCTCTTCTTCATCAGTGTTCGGCAAAGGCAAATGAAAATGTGAGACAGGAAAATACCGCTCACTAAAGAAAGAATGAAAAATCAGGAGATAACTTTGAAGTGATGAATCAAACTACTGCACAGAAATGGGCAAAATAAAGCCTTATTTATACCACAGCAATGAGGGTGGTGCGTTGTTAAAGGGAACAGAGGAAAAGAAGATCTCCGTATTTACAGCCAAGGCACAAGAAGAAACTGCTTGCCAGCATCTCACAGAAAGGCTGTGACCCAGCCAAGAACTGAGCCCAGATTTCTCTGTGGCAGTCAAGCACCATGAACACACTGTTCCTACCAAAGGAAGGCTGGAAGAAATGCCCTGGCAATGCAAATCCATACCAGAAAATTAAGCCTACCTAATTAAGAAAATATTCCTCCATGTCTGTGAAATCCATTGCTACAGGCCAAGAGGACTTTGTCTCATTGTCTCATATATGTCACACACGTCTCACACTGCTCTGTGCTGCCTCAGCATTGTGTTGGTGGAGGTCCAAGGAGATGTGGAGAGAAATATGGCAATCGTGGCACAGCACCAAGCAGTCACTCCATGGCATCCTTCACAGGGCAAACAGGAAAGGCCACCCAAGGTCAGCCCAAAGGTCCACCTAGCTCAGTTTGCACAGCTGAGAAATTACCAATGCCAGCTAGTAGTGAGGAAAAGGGGAGGAGAGGGGCAGACACAGAGCATGCACTGGCTGATTCTCACCTTCCCCACTTCTACCAATGAGTGGGTTAAAGACTGGCTGAGCTGGAAATCATCTTCTTAAAAATCCTCTTCTCTTCTCTTCTCTTCTCTTCTCTTCTCTTCTCTTCTCTTCTCTTCTCTTCTCTTCTCTTCTCTTCTCTTCTCTTCTCTTCTCTTCTCTTCTCTTCTCTTCTCTTCTCTTCTCTTCTCTTCTCTTCTCTTCTCTTCCTACCTGCTTCTTTTGCTTTTCACTTTCACACCATAACCAGGCAATGAGTGACTACAATATCACTCAAATTCCCCCAAATAAAGAGCTATTCATTTATTCAGGGCACTGTTTTCTAACAGACTGTTCACCATTTCCTGCTATTATCTATCCAGTTACATCCAAGTCTCCCATTTGAGTTTAGAAAGGGAAGTGTTTGTTTTCTGTATCATTTGAAACCCTATAACAACAAGTGTACTGGTACTGTTATGTGGTTGTGGCTGTAATGAAATAGTTTTGAATTTGTTTACATACTCTATTGCACTATTTTATGTACCATATAAAAAGCTACTCAGCTTAGTTTCTGTCAAAGTATACTATCCTAAGACTGATAGTCATCTACTTCAAATTTCTATCATCTTCTTCATAGCATGATACTCCCATGAAATAAATGGAAATAAATAATGAGGGGCACTGAAGCACTGTTTTTCTTTTAGGGAGGAAATGGGTCTCTATCACAGGATGCATTAGGAAGAGATTAGATAAATACTTTAGGAATACTTTAGGCAGGTCCTGCCTTGGGGCAGGAGGATGGACTAAATGAACTCTTGAGACTGAAAAGAGTGAGAGATAGCTGAATCATATGGAAAAATTATTAATCAGTGGATGGACAAAACTGAGCAATTACTTGATTATCTTTGTATTTCTCTAAATGAGAAGAGATCCTTTAAAGCCAAGTGTGGTCACACTGCTGTGGAAAGAACTGCTCATATCAAGCATCCCAGTCCCAAATTCACTGTGTCACGTACCTGCTTTTAGGTAATGCTTGCAGAGAAAGAGTAGATACAAGCCTGTTAGGAAAATGATTCATTTAGTATCTATGATGACGTGATATCCAGTGTGTTCTCAGAAGGCTGTGGAAAAATACAGCATCCAGAAACCAGAAATGGGGCAGCTATTAAATTCAAGCAACACATTGATTAAGGAAAAAACCTTCCAAATACTTAGGAAGGATGGAGGAAAATCACTTCCTCCATATGCCGGGTCAGTTCAATATCCAGCTGCGGGAAATACTGTGAAATAGGAAAAAGTGTGGTGTTCTTGCCTGGGATGGTGCAGGACTCAGCTTTTGTTTCCTGCCCAGGTTGTTCCCTTCTCCATGTGGAAGGAAAAGTTGCAACTGCAACTTCTAGAAAATATAAGCAAGAAACCTCACCTGAAACTAATGGAGGGAGATTCCAGCTTGACCTGAAGGGAAGAACTGAAGGTTAGTTGAGACGCTGACCAAAGAACCCTTTACAATCACCACCCATTTATCAGTTTGCAATTTTATTTTATTTTCATCAATATTAATTTGCTATCAAACACCTTATTTTACGTATCTGTCTAAGGGACATGTGAATCTGAAGGTTGAAGCATGTCACAGAGCCACACCTCACCTGTGTGGTGGCTGCTCAGCTTGGTGACTGCTCAGCCCACATCACCCATAGGTGCCAGGCACCAACAGCATGAGTGTCCCAGCAAGATTCATGGGTAAGGTAAGGACTGCAGCACTCAGGAGAAGAACAGGAATTTTCTGATGACCAGCAACAAGAAAGCAACTCGTTTGATGTACCACAGGAAAGCAGGGAGTGTGACTGTAAAGTCAGGGAGCTTGTCACAGTTGCTTAAACAAACACGTAACAGGAAAGAGATGCTTTGCTTTACATCCTGCTGTAAGGGAGCACCATTTGTGCACTCCCTGAAAAAAACACACTAAAGCACTTGTAATAGCCATGGAGACTGCCAAAATGAAACTACCTGGTATGATGTCAAAATGTCGATAGCTAGGAAAGAATATTTTAAATCATCATTCCCTTAATCTCAATTGATTTGTAATATCCAGAGGCAAGCTTCCCAAGGTGTGAGCATGGGACTATCCACTTCTGCAGTGCCAGCCTGACTTCGGGGAGCATCTCCCCGGGTGCCACTTCGACAGCAGAGCTGTGAAAAGCTGGCAATGCAGAGAGGTGCTTACTGGAAAAAGCCCACAGAGATGAGGAAACAATGGCAGAGAGTTTTGCAGGGCAAACCTGCAGTGGCAGGGATGCAGGTGGTGTCATCAGAGGGGTGGCCATATTACCAACCAGACCATGGGCATCCCGCACTGCTGCCAGCCCGGAGCAGGGGACAGCCCTGTCTGCACCCCTGTTTACCTGCTGGGAAAAGCAGTGGTGAGCAAGGAACAGCCAGAGCAATCCCTTCCCTGTGATGGACTTCAGACAGAGATTTTTAAGTAGCTCCTTCAACTTATTTCTAACTTTTCTGACTCTCTGGATGAGCACAGAGTGTGGTGCTGCTGGCACACACAGAGAACTTGGTGTAGGACAATGTGCTATACCCAGGAATGCTGGTGTTCACCTCCTGACAAAGGAGTCTTTTTGGCACAGTCCCTGTGGTGCTGCAGACAACGGGGTGATGTAATAGCTCAGAGCACCAAGAAGCACAGTAAGAATGTCTATTAAAAGCAAGGGAAGACTGCTAAGTGAGTTACAGTGCAACTGCTGCCTGGGAAGGCTGCAGTCACCACAGACTCCATGAAAGACAGACACTGAAGTTCATTAAAGAGCTCTCAGTAAACATTTCTTGTGTCAATCCCACTCTAGAGTTATCCTCCATCCACACTGGCTGTGTACCTGGTTCCTCTGGGGCATGTCAGAGATGAGCAGCTCTCAGGATAAGGCATTGCCTCCCCACTCTGCCCAGGACACCGGCACCCTCAAAGCAGTGAGTCATGCTGGGGTACAGCCTATCTGGAAGAGTCTGATTTTCTCTAACCCGTCTCTGTTCACAAGCAGCAGCAGCCAAGCTCGGTCTGTTAGCATTCTTCTGAGAAAACAGCACTGGATCTGGGCTGGGGAAAGATGTGTTCATTCTTTTTGTATTCTGCATCCATGAAGACAGCCTCCTCTGGGCCAGGCTTTCAGTGTGACCACTCTGAATACAACATGCAGACATCTGTCGAGGAACAGCTGGATGTGATCCAGCCTTTTACACGCAGCCACTTCTTTGCCATCGGTCCTCACTGCTAGAGAAGATCAGGCTGCCTCCTTCCTCGCCTCCGAGCTTTTGCATTGAGCCCCATGCAAAGAGCATCCTTGCACTTGCCTTCAGTATCAGGGTGGTTGTAGTTCTGCAGACAAACATAGATGCTGCTCACATGGAATTATTCCCCATGGCACAGGTTCAGTTGTGATAAGAGCAAAAGGATTTAAATGTGGCTGAGAGCTGTGTACATTCAATATAAGGCTGAGCCTTCAAACTGCTCCATATTCCCTTTCTGGTTTTTATGTTGGTTTGGTTTTTTTTCCATATTCTTACACCATAGACAGCATGTGCATTGGGGATGGGGAGACAAACTGTGGCAGTAAGTGAACAGGCCGTGGAGTGGGTTGAGGCATTTACCACATTTTGGATGTTACAAGAAAAGAAAATGAGAAATTGTGGATTTCTCAGATTTTTACAACCCTACAGCTTCTGCCAAGCACAGGAGCTTGATCACAGCATGGGAAATAGGAGCTGGCCCCAGATGAGAGATGGGTTGCATGCAAACCTTCACCCTCAACACCTCACTGCAGCAACACAGCCTCCTTCCACACTATTTCAAATACCATTAAAATATCACTCTTGCCACCCCATACACACAAATATGCACTAATCCATGCATAAGAATGCCTTTGGCTGTCTCTGACACCAAAGTTATAACCAATGGCACAGCAAATGGGGACTATTGTTCTTCATACCAAATAGCTTTTCCCTATACTCAACTTCATCACAAGTAGGTTCTTATATGCTAAATTTATGCAAACAAATGTTATTTTGGCAAATTATTTTGTCAGCATTTTTATGACAACGGATACATGCATAATGCAATGGATCCATCCCGCTGAAGAAAAAGGCAAGCATTTCTGAGGAAATTAAAAAGATTTAGAGAAAAAAATACTCTGATCCAGAATGACTTTCAGTATCTTCCTAAAATTATTCATTGGTTCCTTCACTGTTGCAATTTATTGCAAATGAAGAAAAAGAAAACACAATTAAGAAGAAGCAGATAAGTCTCTTAATGATCAACTCTGCAAACCAGCCCTGAGAACTTGCTTGCCATTTACACCACACGCAAGGATGACAGGGCTGGTTTCCCACACAAGGTTGTGTAGTGCTTGACCATCAACAGCAAGGCCTCCTTCTTTGGCAGCTTTCCAAGGCCCTGAGTCACCACCACACACATCTGTAGCACATTAAGCTGTGCATTTCTTATCTCTGAGCTTTGAGAATAATGTCCCCTATCTGACTAAATAAAATCACATTGCAGGGTCAAGAGACATTGCCATAAGGGCTTGATACGCAGGCAGATAATGTTAGTGGAGCTTCTCAGTCCAGCACCTTCCAAGAATGTAATCCATTTACATCAAGCCTTGAAAGACCATGCTGCCAGCAAAGTTCAACATGTTGGACCTGGTATCTGCTTAGGGCAGAGATGTTTGGATGCCATGAGAGCAGAATATCCTTCCCCTGCTCCCCTGCAGTGGCTTTCAAACAGTTTTCTAAACCACAACTGTAGGCAGAACTGTGGTATCCAAGACACCTCCCTCCCTATATCTGATGAGAGCATAAAATAGTTTGTTGCACAGATAAGGCATGGTATCTGTGGGCTTCTCTTTTCAAATATGCTGTGACCTACTGATATGTGTAATGCAGATTACAGACTCTGTGTACATGTAAAAATGGCCACTTGCTTGGTCAAAAGGTCAGTATCACAAGGTTGTCCCAGCTCATGAACAAAAAGGCAATATCTTTCCTTAAAAAAATTTAAAAGTAATTAAAATTAGTGACTTTCATCAACCTCATGATGCTGCACCGAGAGATGTTTTATCAAAAATACATTCTGTATTTGGAGTCCTCCATCCACATGGCATAACCCAAATCACAGCATTTTTGACCTGGAAAAGTCTCTGCAATTACAATCCCATCATTGTTCCCCCAAATACATAAGAAAAGAGAAGTAACTCGTATTGATTTGCTTTTACCAACATTTTATGGGATTCAATGTAAATATAGCCACGTGTGCAATGCCAGGGAACTCCCATCCAAACTAAGTGTGATTGCCCAGATGATCCAGCAGCAATAAAGCACAGAAAAACACAAATTCACAGCCAGAGAAGGAAACATCGAGTTTCCCTCTACTCCATTTTCCTGACACATGTGCATGAAAGGCCATCTTCCAAATTAAGAGAGGAACAAACTCCCAATGAACCATGGGCTTTTAGATCTTCATATTCAATCTGAATAGTATTGAACAGTTTCAATGCTTAATATTTTCACATTTATTGACATGAAGCATTGAAAAAAGTTTAATACAGATTCAGTATGGTTCCAAAAGTTTACAGAGATTCCAACAAACACCTGATGGATCACAACAGATACACTTGGCTGGTGTATTATTAAAAAAAATGACCTAGAGTGAATAATGTTACGGTTTTTGTCCATTGGAGAAGCCAGATGAGCTCAAAAAGACACCTTTAAGTATTTTAGACCAGGAAAGCTCTTTCTTGACTCTGTCTGAGAGGTATACACAGACTTGACCTTGACTGGAAACAGCCATCATCTTCCTCCATGCACAGGCTGAGCTGCTCACACATTATTAGAAAAGTTTATATATGTAAAAAAATACTATATACTATAGTATTTTATATGTGTGTGTGTGTGTATATATGTAATACCCTGTAAACCAAACTTACACCAGTACATACCTCCCCACTGGCCTCTGCACCAACAAAACCACACAAGTAATATGCTGTAAACTTAATAAACCTGATTACACTACCATACAGACAACAGCAATACACATGAAAATGGACTCAAATCTATTTTCAGCCCATCAGGATAAACAAAAAGATTTAGTAAGAACATGGACAGAGTGATTTTGATGCTACTGTGCCTGGGAAAGTGAGGGAGATAATGAGCTGTCACAGCCAGTAATAGTTCGGCACCAGTGATGCATCTCTGAATGGTTGCAGCTACCAAATAATAATGTTTATTCAGCATTTCTGTCAAGATCAACTTGATGCCTCAGGCGGTTTGGGCAAGAATCACTTAGTCAACATGCAAAATCCAAATTCTACCGGAGAAAACTAATTAAACTGAGAGCATAAAAAACTTCCAAAACATTAAATAATGTCTGAAGAGACACCTTAGAACAGCTGAACTGACTGGAATTTGGAAGAGTCTCTGTTTCTCTGATCTTAAAACACGGGGGTTTTTCGGCCATCCCAGAAATATGTTTGATAGTTAATCTCTTGCAATGAAGCCACCACTGGAGGAGAACATCAGCAGCAATACCTCATGAATGCTCCTTTCATGTCACTCCCCTGATATGATGATGCTACCCCAGAAGATGTGACTGTAAATGATGAAAAGTCACTTCCAAGAAATCTCCATAAATATTTTCATTGGTTTTCATTTTATAGGGTCTTGAGAACTAGAAACATTTCACTCTGAGATATAGCAAAGATCCCAACTGCAACTTTGCTGAGGTTCTACAGCAGCAAACACCAGTCAGAAGGATGGCTGGACCCAACACCTCTGCTCCATGCAGGCACCAGCCTGGCAGGCTCTGGGTGTGCACAGGAAGGGTGCTCGCATCAGAAAGAGTCAGTGACTCCAAACCTCCCCTAACCGGGCAAAAGTGTTCTTCCAAGTTAAACGCTGTCAAATGTAGCAGGTATTATTTTATTTATTATCTTCTTTTTATGTACTATCTATTATCTTCTTTTTAACTGATTCCCTATGTTTCTATAAGATGAGCCAAATATTCACAAGTGATACAAAACTTTCACATCCTAATAAGTAGAAATGGCATTTAGTCACTCCAAAATATACAAGAAGTCAGTTGAGCTTAACCTCTACTACAGTCTATTCTTCCCCAAATTTCTCATCCTTTACAGAAAACACACACCAGGTGATTGAGAGGAGGGTATCTGCTGAATTCCAGCAGCTAGAAAAAGTCATGGACAGTCCCAGGGACGTCATCCTGCCTGCACAGGGCCACGTCAGAGTCGGGATGCTCCCATCACTGCACACAATTACCTACCAAATTTTATCACTGCAAAACCCTGGAAAACAATAACTCTGATGTGGAGCATTTTGCCTTTGTCAGAAACCAGCAGGAAATTCTGCAGACGCACATTTAAAGGGCGATAGCTGGATCTGGGTCAGGCAGAACAGCGCATGTTTTCCGGCAGGTTTCACAGCCGGCCGGAGCCTGCCACCAGGTGTCACCAACTTCTTGATTAACACAGATCAGATCTGCAAATGCTCCTTTATCAGGCTATTTATTACTCAAGGGGACAATTTTCACATGTACCACCAATATAACCAGAAAAGACGGCCACTTTCCCCTCTAAAATCGGATGCTGTTTGTCCCTGTTCTTGCACAAAAGCTTTCAGTACTGTTGCCTCTGGATAATTATTTTATGTCTGCAGTCATTCCTACAGCCTGCCACCTTACAGGAGAACAGAACCTGACCCCATCAGTAGGTTTAATTCTCATTCCCATGAAGGATGTGGGGGCTTGAGGGTGTTGTGTGCTGCCTCTGAACAAGGCAAACTGAAGCCTGCAGGGAAAATCAGTGTTACAGTCTTTGCTTTACTATCAAAAAAACAACCCACAGAGCAGTTATGGTCCAGCTTAAGTTAAGATTTTCATACCAAAGCTGCAAGAAATCCTTCAAGATTTTAAACTGTATTTAAAAATGTTAAAATTTTCAATTCAGTGCAAAGTAAAAATGCCTCCAATCTTTATTGATTTCAAAGAAGCTATGTAAAATTCGCAGCCCAACCTTGCCTGATAGCAATGCCAAATCTCAAGAGTATTGTACAGGGTGACAGTATGAAAAGCAGAGGTGCTAAATACAGTTTTAAGACAGGAATATTATCTGATTTGTTCTGGTATGATCTTCAATAGTGAGTGACCTCAGCAAGTCATTTGTCACGAGGAGTCACAAATCTTGCACCTCTCTGGTTCTCTGTAGAGCCAGAAAGATGCTGGACTCAGCACAAGGAAACACACATCATGCCTTTAAGCCCATGGCACGTTTCACATCGCATATTCTGCTGTGAAAAATGTAACACCCCACGGAGACGTGCTGTGAGTGAGGCAGAAATGTCCCAGGTTTGGCCCTGCTCCCACGGTGGATCAGGGTAGCATCTTCCTCACGAGCCCAGGATTGGGTCCTTTGCATAAACAGCTCTCAGAAATGGCTGAGCAATGTTCTCAGGGGAGGTGCCTTCTCCTCTGACAGCACCTGGCTCAAACAGGCAAAGAGGGCTTGTGTTCTGCTTTGATTTTGCATCTCGTTATCCCACTCTTCACAGTGAGCAGATGTGAGGAGGCTTTTCACTTTTTTTGAGCATTGCTGTATTCAAACCAGGTAGAAAATACTTCACAATACATCAAAGTGCCGTATTTTCTGCTATATTATCCCTCAACCTACTTGTTAATCTAGAACTCCAGACCTCCTCCTTTATTGAATTTTTGTTTTTCTTGCTGTATGATGAAACCCAGCTTTGATAGCACCATCCATAGGGGAAGAAGGTTGTTGCATCATTAAATCAGCAATGGGGACTCAGAAACCTGGATTAAATTCCCAGCTCAGGCACCCCTTCCCTGCACAAGCAAACATAAGCCTTCCCTGCCTGTTGCTTTTCATTCATAAAACAGAGGCAGTGGCTGTTTCTCCAGCCTATAAAAGTGAGGAGGGTGTTTGGCAGCGCTTACAACAAGCCATGTTTCAATACAGCGAAGGGTGAAGTGAATGCCTAACCCATGCTGAAGAGTTTTAATTGTGTTTTTGTCAATGGTGAGGCATTGCAAGTCAAGAGCTATGACAATATACCCTAAATCATACAGGATTACTACATTGTGTCAAACAAACATATAATTAAGCAGCTTTAATATGTTAACAGTTTGGAATCAGATTAGTATTGTATTAGGCTAATAGAGTTGGTCCCCATTAATCCAGATCAATTGCTCAACTCTGTTAGTTTATTTAGATTTTTTTCCAAAAATTCAAAAACATCAATGTAATTCTCAGCAGAACGTACACAAGCTGTAGGGCAGGAGGAATTCAGCACAATATCTGGGCATGTGGATAAACCAAGTGCAGCTTAACTGGTTCAGCCGCACAATGCAGAACTAAACACTCTAATCCCCTGTGATGAGATTTTTGTGCTGTATGAACACAGAGGGTACCACAAGAAGAGACAGTGTACCTGGGCAGCAAGGTCCCGAGGCACCACTCCACGTGTGCTAACGGCACTGAGCCCCGTGTGGATTAACACACCCCCAGGACCAGGATTAGAGCCCAGCACCATCTCACATTGCAGACACAGGTAACAGAGGGAATAGCATTCCCTCTGCTGCTTTTCTAGACAAAAACACAAGCATGCAAAGCACAGATACACATAAAACCTGCTGCCTGGCTTCCCCATGCTATCCAAGCTTTAAGTAAGGGGCTTTGGGAATCACACACATCTTGAGAGCAATGCTGGGATGTCTGCACCTCCTCAACATGAATGATCCCAAATGCCAGGCAGGCACTATAGCAGTCTTTGCAAGCCAGCTCAGAAAGGGTCTTTATTTTCCATCCATGGATTACTCTTAAGGGTGGCTACATGGAAGCACCCCACCGAAAGAAACTGGGAATACTGGAGCAAGAAGGTGGGCCAAGGGCCAGCCCATATCGCTAATGACCTGTACAGCACTGCTGAGACTTAATCCAGCCTCATTTAATGCAGCCTACCCTTGGCACATCAAAAATACAAACTGCAGCAGAGTGACATCTTGCCCTGTTAAGGTTTGGTACAGATTTCAAACTCACAGGTGATGCTTCAAATCCAGATTCCTACAGCCACCCACACATGCACTCTCTACTTAATTTCTCTCTGTATGTGTGCACATGTGTGTGTAAACATATATGCATATTCTCCCTACATATACATATTTTCTATAACCTATCCATAGATATATTCTGTATTGCAGCAGGGCAATGGCAAGATTTTACTTCTTTATTTAATCTAGCTAGGGCAAAAATCACACATTATAGATGCAATCTCTTTTAAACCAATTCTATATTGCTTTATGCTCACAAAACATGGAATAAATTTAGACAAAATCAATGTATACTTATCTTAAACTGGATCAATTGTCCACATTTTTCTATATCACTGCAAACAATTCATTTTAACAGTTAATTTAAGCTGATAAACAACACAGTCTCTAACAAGACACTTTCTGAAGTTATTGTCTACATTCAAGGTAGCATTCAGCCAGCAAGAGAGAGATTTGATTTACATTGCCTGAGTTCCAGTGAGTCACCCAAGCACCCATAAAGCAGACTACACATGTAGAAGTGGTAATTCATCACACCCTTCCTGAGACAAACCCTGTGGTGCAGAAGACAGGATGCTGTAGTCACCTGCCATGTGGGACATGGAGCTTTTATTAAACAGTACAGAGTACCAGGCCTTGAGTAACGAAGCATAAATCCTCATCCTCTGTGTTTATGTTACTGGGGACAAAAAGTCTGCTTAGAAATATTGCTGGGAAAATGTCAAGAAAAGAGCTATACATGATAGAATTACATGGAGACAATGGATTTTGTGCTGAGAATAAAATGGCAACATACAGAATATGGCACTGTTTTTTCCAAAGCCTGAAGCTCAGCACACAACACCGTAAAGAAACACCACTTGCATCTGTTTTGTTTATGATGGAGTCACGAACAGCAGTCAGATATTTTCTGTTGGCTATCCAGCACTTATTGATGTGTAGCTCACTAAGATGAAAATATTTTATGGCAAAGACATCGGCGAGCCCCCTTGCACCAGCAGAACACAACCCTGTGCAGAAGCAGCACAGGATGAACACTTCACTTACATTGGTATTTACAACACGCAGCAGTAAACGACGCATAAAAACCATGGCCAGGGGCACTTACCTTCAAGGGCAGCTTCAGTGTCATGTCATTAACATCTATTTGTGACCGTTTTGAAAGCAAACAGGAAAGCCTGAGCTGCAGCTGTGCTGGCAGACAGCTCACCACTGCAGCTCTACCCTCTACCCCTTTCACCACCTTCTGATGGCCAGGCGTGTTTTCTCCTTAATATTAGCTACAGAAGTAGTACCAGACCCAGTGCTGTACGTGGGTAGTTTCCCCGGAGGGACAGAAGGCTCCTCTCAGTTTGGGAAAATACCTTTGGTAGGGTGTGGTCACTGCTCTGCCCCCATAGCTGATACAGAGGTGCCTGCTGCTTTTGGAGGGGAAGAGCAGGACCATGAGGAGGCACTGTGTGAACCCACGCTCCCCAAACCCTGTCATTTCTCCCAAGATCACCTTGTGAATCACATTTCTTCCCCAAAAACTGCCAGCCTGACCTTTGCTCCTCCTTACCTTTCCATTCACAGTCAGCCACCTGCACAGAGCCAAGGTTGCAGAGCTGCTGGCTCCTTGGTTTTCTCTCTCCATTTCCACATGGCTCAACATTTCTTCACTCTTCAGCACATAAAGCCATGTGTCCCACTCAGTCTGTGACAGCGGTGCCATCAGCCATGTCCTTCTGAAACCTCCTTGGCTTCTGCTAACGGGGAGCAGTGGTGGGATATGAGAGCTTCCCCAGGTGACATTGGGACAGCAGAAGACCCGCCTTCCCTTCCCAGCAACAAGAGACCGGCTGACTGAACCTCAAGAGGGATTGCCATTGATTCTCAAAATATGCTGCAGATCTCTACTAGCCATTTCCTTTCCCATTAAAATTGAAATAATGCATTAAGTGATGCAACTGGAAAGGGATTTCACAAAGAACTATTATTGCACATGTGTGTTTTCCCAATAAAACTTTGATTTATCACAAATAATTGTAGGCAGGAAGGATGACACGTTCTATACAGAAATTTTTTACATTATCAAAATTCTTGTTCTGAAGTTTTCAAAATGAACAGTTTTGGTTGAAAAATAGTGTGTTACAAAATTTTAACACATACAAAAAAGAAAGTATAATGGATCAAAATCAAAATACCTCAGTTGACCAGATCTGAGTTTTGGGGTGTTGGTATCTTTTTCAAGGCAAACAGACTTTCAAGATTTCAACATTTCTTTCTGACTCAAAACAGACAAAATTTTGGCAGTCTTGCCTTTTTTCAGTGAGACGTGAAGGCTGTTTCACACATGGCTTTGCCAAGCACCACTGAGGAAGAAATTACCTTGGTGCGTAGGGAGAGGGCAGATTTTTCTCCTCCTGTACCCCACAGTCTGTGACAACCCCTTGAGAGTGCGATGGTGGCCGCAGAAGGAAATGCCCAGCTGTGGCAACCAGGGTCACCCTCTGCCCCATCCTGTCCCGAGGGCACTGCAATCACTGTGCTCTCCTGGCTCTTACAGGGCTAGAAGTGACCACGAGGCTCCCCAAGTCTCCTTCAGTTGAAGAAGTATCACATCATCACTGTCATAAATTTCTTAATTTTTTCACAAAATTAGCTTTGTTTCCTTTCTTCTCACCATGGTGGCAGAAGAACCTCATCCTCCCAAGGGCTGCAGTGCTCCCCTAACCTACGGTGTGCCTATGGCCACACGAAGCTGGTTCATTAGCTCAAACAGCTGTTCTCCCTTTCATGTGTTTAAAGAACAAAGTTATTTTTAAGTGTGTCCATTATGCCAAAAAAAACAAGTCAAGCCCTCTTTTGTCTCCCTCTTGCACAGCAGTCTCTGTTTCTCACCACATCAGCACTTTTTCACACCTTTCCCTGCTATCAGAAAACAATGTAAAATCAAACACCAGGCAGGAAAGCTGTCCTTGGCCACTTTTTTTTCTCTTTTTGCAAGGTATGGCCCAACCATAAAAGTTTATCTTCCACAAATGAGTGCCTAACCTCCACAAACACAGAATATTTCGGCCTTTTCAGTGAGATTACTAACAAATTTATCACCTCCGTCTATTACCCAGTTGAACACTGTGTCATGGTTCAACCTGGCAGGCCACTAAATACCATGCAGCTGCTTGCTCACCCTCCTCCCACTCAGCAAAACATGAGAAGTTTGCTTGATTTCTTTGCAACAACTAAAGCCATCAGTATATTATCGACATTCTTCTCATAGCAAATCCCATACTGAATCCAAAACACAGCGCTATTCCAGCTACTAAGAAGAAAATCAGCTCTATCCCAGATGAAACCAGGACACATTGTTAAGATTAACTCAGTTTCTAGCACATTGAGAGGCAGACCACGCTGAAGATGAGTTTTTCCCACAAATCAGACTTCCTGTAGCATGCAGAAGAAAGGAAGGTTCAGGGACACCCAACAAGGACCCCATCATCTGCTCCAGCAAGCTGGCCATGGGTGTTCACTGCACACCAGCATCCAAACAGTTCGATGCCCAAGGGAAGACCAAAGGCTTGTTGCTTCCTTATGAAGGCACCACAAACCTCATGGGCTTCATGCTCAGCCTGGCAAGCATGGGTTTGTTCTCCTCATGAGCTTCTCCTTCTGCACTTGAAATAGATAGGAAATATGGTTGGGCCACTGCAGCCAGGAAGCTCATCACACTGGGACCATGAAACCCACAGCCAAACTTTTTATCCCCAGCCCAACCTCCTCCCTTTGGCACTTATGTGGATTGTTTGAGCATAATGAGCCTTTAAATCATTGCTTTTAAGACTCAGCCACTTTCCATAAATCAGATGGAGCCTTGGTTTGGTTTTATATTTTGGAAAGGAGAACGAAGGATGCTCTGGTATTGCCAAAACCATCACAATTTAAAAAAAAAACAAAACCAAAAACCAACAAAGTCAAAGTAAACCATTTGCTTATCAATATCAGAAGCTTGGACTAGCATTTTATTTGTGTTTATATACAGTGACGACACTCAGGTGAGATTAGTAATAAAGTACTAGGTGTCACAGGCTCAAAAGTAATGCTTTCTAGGTAGCAAAGCATGTATGAAGACAAATCTGCATCACAATTTCATTCATACTTAAAGCTGAGGAATGAGTTCGCATAATTGAGAACTTCATCTTTTTGACATATTTGTAATTTGCTTTAAAAAATTAATGCAAACACAAAGTAAAAATGTTCAACACAGAGGATAAAAAAACCACAGGATCAACGTCTCCCACTCCCCTCAGCTGGAGGCAACACACTCCCTCAAAGACAGTATTTATCTTGGCATTTCTAAATTATTCACTGCTATTACTATTTTTTTTTCCTAAAGACATGCCAAGGTATTACTTTCCAAATTAACAGCCTCTATTCTTAGTCACCTGCAATTTCCATCTCCCATGAAAGTCAGGGCAGTCACATGGAACTAAAGACTGGAAGCGTGAGGGACTGCTTGTCCATGAGCCCTATGGCCTTCAGGGTGCCACAGCTCCAGTACTCCTCCAAAAACACACTGTGAGAGCTGCTGCCCATAACAAAGGGGTCGGGATCAGAGGGAGGGGAAGGGAAACCAAGTCACAGAGCAGTCAATTCCCAGAGATTGCCCAGGAGAAGAGGTGGGTGAGGTGTTCTGGCCATCAACCTGAGCAATGCCTGCTTTCTCCCACCACCCCAATGAGCAGGTGTACAATGAACACATCACCTTGCACATGGCTATGGCCTCTGCAGAACATATTGCTTAAACAAGTGCCAATTGTTTGTCACTTGTGAGAAATTTGGCCAAGCCCTGTTAGAAGATGCTCTTTGGAATCATGTTGATGCGTCATCCTCTTGCCATGGTATTTTTAGAGATATATGTGATTTCTAGCCCTTTCTGAGCTAGAAAATAAATCCCACTTTTTCCATGATGGGCAAACATCAAGGAGAAGCAACCACATAAGCACCGTTGTGCTATGAATATGCAGCAAGCGCTGGTACCCTTTTGCTCTAAAGCAGAGGGAGCAAAGAACCGGAGCATTTGGATCCAGATCTTCTTCCTTCAGGTACCGACTTCAAACACTTTGCGACAGCTAACACAGCACAAGGTTTCCACATTCGGCTCTGAACTTCTCCCTAACCTTTGTGGTGGCATTAGCATAAGGCAAGGAGACATATTTTGACTCCCATCTGTGCAAATCCTCCCTGTGCTGCAGAATCAACATTCTGTCAACCAATTATTTTATGCTGTATCACAGCACCGGGAGGGAGGATGAGGGGGGGAGATGAGGGGGAATCATCACACCTACAATCAAAAGAGCAAGGTTTTGCAACATAGCATGTACTAAAGATGTCTGTCTTAAGTCAAACTAGCAGCCATATTTTATTCAAGAAGCATGTAAACAAATCTGGCACATTCATTATAAAAAAAAAATTGTGTACCTAGCATGTTCATCACATTTCAGATATTCCCTTCCTCCCTCCCCACCGAGCTCCATGGAGACAAGTCAATCACAGTTAACCATCTGGTAATCCTTCGCCCAGGCTGTGCAGCTGCTACCTACCATTTTTAATCAGGGCTATGTCTTCCATTCATGCTAAATAGGAGGCATGAACAGCTGCTTGGCCAACACTTTCCAGCAAGCTCGCTCACTCTCTTTAGTATTCCTGGCTTCTCTTCCTTTCAGCTTTACATTTTGCCCATGTTTTACAAGCTTTCACTTAAAAAAAAAAAAAAAAAGAAAAAAAAAAAGTAGTAGTGAAACAAGAGGAAAACGCTTCTGATCATTAAATCTTCAGAGGGTATATTGGCTCTAAACAAGTTCCTGGGGGACACAGACTGTAATCACAGTCTCTGCTTTTAGAAAAATAAAAAAAATCAATGTGTCCACAGAAATATGTTGGGTTTTTTTACCCAGAGAGCCCCGCAGAATGGCTCACTGTTGCACATTTCAGCAAGTGAAGTTTCAAGCGTGACAGACGTAAGATAAATTTAAATTATTAATATAGAGACTCATTTTTAAAATGGGCACAGTAATTCCTCTAGGTTGCAAGGAAGGTTTCCAGCAGGCTTTTCTGTATCCCAGCACCCAAGCAGAAGCCTCCCTGTCTCCAGGAGATGCAGGGCAAGGGCACATGCTAAAGACCTGTTATCCAATATCACCACCAAATCAAGGTCTCACTTGCTTTGCTTGGATCCAGAGGAGCTGCTCCCCTGTGAAACATGTCTTAAGCTTCTCCCATTGTCCAAAAAACTTTGGGTTTGTTTTTGTGGAAGGTTCAAGTTCTATAGCAACCAAACATCTTTTCCAGAGATCTCAATATTACACCATCAGCAGGCAGCATTCCAGCTGCGATTGCTCTGGAAAGCAGCACGTATCCTGCCCAGGTGACAGACACCAGCCCAGCTCCTTGCTGGGCACACATGTGCAGTCCCTCATTCTCTCTTCCACACATCCAGAAGAGCAACTGTAAATGTCATACTACAATAACATGAAAAAAAAAAAAATAATCAACTTTTATCCACTGCAGATGACAGATTTGCTGCAAAGTCAAGAAGAGGGTCACAGCAATCTATGGCAATGCCACCTAGTAGAAATGACTCAAAGAGAATCAGTACACAACCCAGCATGATTTCCACCAGGATTTTGCAGGTGCAGACACCAAGGTGTTAGTTGAGCCTGTTTGTTTAGGCCAACTCATCCAGCACAGGCTGCTGTTGTGAAACATTTCTTTGCAATTGTTTTTTTCCTGAAATCCTCCTTCAGCCAAGAGACACATTACTTATATTGGCCTTTCCAGAAGAGTGGTATGTTGGAATAAGGAAATCACTGTGCAACAATAGTCACAATTTATACCCCAACACCATCATTATAGATAGTGTTATAACATTGCAGAACATTGTTACCTAACAACAGACAAAACCTACACGAAGGTCACACTGAAAACAAGAATAAAAAAAAGACACAATGCTATAGCTATTAGAAAACGTCTTTATTGATTACATGGCATTGGGGAGGTATAATCTTGCATGGGCAAATCTATTGCTTTGCCTTAACTGAAAATAAACAGAGGACATTTTCAGTGCAGAACAACAGCACAGAATTTAACACAATCATGTATTCCTCCTAGCTCACCATGAATTCAGCATTTAACTACTAACAGTTTGTCACAAGTAAAAACAAAAAAATAAAAACATTAGATGACAGGATAGTGTTTCGTCTTGTGGAGGGAAAATTCCTCTAAAACACAAAATATATCAGAGCAAATGTCAAGAGAAAATAAAAAAGGCCTAGAAATGTGGTAAAAGGACCCTGTGAAAAAATAGCTCTAGGATAATGAGTGCTATCAGATCGATTAGGTTCATTCCTCTTTATGCATGCACACACACAAAATTACTACAAATGTTCTCCTTTAACAGCATTTTAGTATTTTATAGGGGATAAAATAAGTTTTCACTGTTGCATCAGTCAGTATGGACTGGAAAAAAAAAATCTTTAAGTTTCTCTGTTACAGATTGAAGAATAAGATATGAACCATGTGTCAGCCCCTTTGAGAAGTCTTGTTTCACCACAAAAATCCTCCTTATGTGTGATGGATCAAGGCAAGCACATCTCTGGGCAGTGATCAGGCTGACAGCAGTGAAAATGGGGCATAAGAGAGGAGTGTGAGGAAGAAAAATGGACAGTGAAAAGCAGAAGTGTGGATGATCTTTTGGGGGGAAAAAATGCTTAATACAGTGGAACAGTTTTCTCCCCACAAACTAAACTGGAACTATGTGCACATTTCAAACTGGCCTTTGCTGAAGGCTGTCTTCAGCTTGTAAGTCAATATTCCCAGACTACAAATTCTGTGTATGTTCTCTGATAACATCCTTCTGCCCTGTGCATCCCTCCATGCTATGGGAGGGAATAAAACTTACATTTAGGACAGAAAACACAGTAAAAGCCAATCAAAAAATTACTTACACTAACAACCAGCAGCACCAAACTAGAGGACTACCAGGAAACCAAGACAGCCAACAGATATTATTGTAGCTGCTCTGATTGTGCCAGCTGCTCTACCCGCTCTGCGGACAACACCAAGAACACCGATGCTTTTCCAGAGGTGATGATGGGGCAGCAGCTCAGGCTCAGCAGCACCACCTGAACAACTTCTACACAACCAACCCCATGCCAAAAAACTGCAGAAAACACCTTCTGTGACCGAAGTGAAGAGCAACAGATTTCCTCTACTACTGTAGTGCTAGAAAGTTGTAAAAAGCTCAGCTTTCCAGCCAAAATATTCTCACGTATTATCCCAAGCAGCAATGCCCATGCTGTAGGCAGTGGTTGCCATTTCTGGCTGAAAAACTGATTCTCTGATGACACTAGGGCTACACCAAAAGGGACCATCTTTTCCAATAAGGAACCATTTCCCTGAGCCCTTGATTGCACTGTTACACGAGGAGGCAAGTGATGTTACCCCCTCCCCAAGCCAAGGAAGGCTCCTATAATTAGGAAAAGCTTATGGCACTTAAACCCCTTGATAGGCAAGTGGAATCAGTGAAGTACCACTAATCCTCACAGCAATTAATTCAGTGTGGAGCAAGACCAGGACAGACGCACATCCACTGCTGCAAAGACTCTGAATAGCTGCGTGCTGCCACACCGGCATAAAATGTGCAGATCTACCTCAAACTGAAAAAAGTCCAGTGTGCAATGGATGCAACTGGATGTGCTGGAATGCTAAGCACAAAACCCATGCAATTAAGGGTTTGGATTTAATAATTTCATTTTATGGGGGTTTTTTTTGCCATAAAATAACACCTTTTTTTTTAAAAAAAATCTCATTTTTACAGAACGTGGTCCCAATAAAAGACACATTCTTCCTTAGATTTACTCCTGAATAAAAACCAGCTTGGCATCTTTGTTGGTTGAGACAAAAAACAAATCACAACCTGCCAGATGTGAGCTATAATAATGGCAGTGGTGATGATTTTGCGTTTGTTCCCCCCACTGCAGTAACAAGTATACCAGTTATGAAACGGAGACTGAAAGGACTGAAAGAGAATTTCAGCATCTTTAATTACAAAACCAGAATGAACTAGAAATCTGGAAAAATAAGTTGTGACTAATATGCAGATCTTTATCAGCTTGTGGATCGGAAGCCATGGTTTGCTGGAAGTTGTCTCCTTCTTGCTAATTTTCCTCAGATGAAAAGGCACCTGTGTTCTCTCTCTAACCGCACGCTTTGCCTCCATCCCCTCTGCAGCATATGCTCAAGCTCGCAGTTACTATTGATAGAATGGGAAAGAATGGCAATTCTTCAGATTTTATAAAAATTCTTGTTAAGCCTAAGTGCTGTAGAATTTAAATTGTAATTCAGATATTCACACTCAAACATCAGTTCAGAAACCTGCCCTTGCAAAATTCCTACCATAGATAGAATTTAAGTTAAATAAAGGCTGCAGTGGTGCACGTGTTTAGACTGTGGCCTCACCGGAGCCTCCATACATGCATGAAAGATGGTGATGAATAAAAGAGTAGAAGTGTTCAGACTATTTTAGGCCAAATGTCCAATGGGACACTGGAAAACAGCTAATTTGGAAGAGGATAGACACATGACTTCAGAGCAAGAAGAGAAGTCTGCTCTGCGACCATTAGCTAAAGCCCTGGGAGCATCCGTGCAATTAGCAGAGGGAACTGGCCCAGCAAGAGGGCGTGGGCTGGGAGAGCAAAGCCCAACAAGCGAAGGATGTCCACGCTCATGCCTTCACAGCAAGCTTTTCTTGAACCCACCAGCCCCAATGCTAAGGTATGGGAAGCTAAAGCCATCAACTGTAATCTGCAAAAGGGGCAAAACCTGTACCACACACAAGATTACTCCTGCAGGATTGGGGTTTATCATGACTCTCAAGCACAGTTTTCTGCAGGGGTCAAACTCCTGGTTCCCTCTCCCCCAAGCATCTGCTAAAGTGCCAAGGCACTAACATGATGGACTCTGGAGAGCATCTCAGAGGCTCTGTAACAGCAGCAGCAGATTTGGTCCCCCTGTGCAGGCACAACCCCTACCAGAGCATCACCCCTACCCCTGGTGTTGGTACAGCACTTGGAGTTTGGGGGAAAAAGCGCACGAAATGGTGCATATGTGCCCAGCAGAGAGACAGCAGCTCTGTGCCTGCCATTAACTCACCTCTCAGGCTGCAGCCATGCCACAGGAGATGGGATGTACAACTGGGAAAATGCAGATAGGGCATTACACTCCCCAGCTCTGTGTTTCTTCCTTCTGTTCCAATTTGGGAATTTTGTAAGACATTTCAATCAGGAAATGCTAACTAAGCAAACCAAAATCACATCAGGGTACCATAGCATACAACTCTGAATAGGAAAACTGATTTCCATGTTATTAGGCATGTAATAAACTAAAGGCACCAAAACAGGAAGTATTTTTTCCATCTAGCTATAGCAATGCCTTTGTTAAACTCCAGAACTACAACTATGAATTAGACCTGGAAACAAAATTTCCATTTCCAAGGCTTTTTTTTTCAAAAGCAGCATCATATAGATATAGACACAGATATATAAGCTCATGCAATCTCTTTGATGAAGTGACTAAAGCTATGATAGTATGTATGACCGGGTAAGAAACATGATACTGTCACTCAGTTAACAGCATGAAACATGAGAATGTAACACAGAAAATGTATTCCTAAGGAGTGTGAAAATACATTAACTCCTCGATGCTCTTCACAGTCCATCATCAGCTACAGAAGGCATGCCATAATATCCAGATCCTGAGTGTCAAAGATTACAGACACAATACACAGCCATAATCAATTTTAATTACGTTGTTTTATCCACAATCACCCTGTAAACAGGTTGGTAGCTAATTGGATCAATAAATGAATTCCCATCAAGTGCAACGAGCTGCACATTCAGCAGGGTAAGTTATTGCTGCCTATGGCTACAGAAGAAGAGTTTGTCCTCAGCATTATTGGGACAAGATAACTTCTAAATTGGCTCAAGCTGCAGATCCCAGCATCACCAGCCTACTGCTTCCAAGGGCTGACTGCAAAGGGCAAGGCTCTCAGAGTGACTGCGGACAGCTTACGTACCCACCACAGTGTTCTTTATTATATTCGCTATTTGAAGCATAAAACATTCAACAACAGGATATTTTAACTCCTAAAACCAGTCAATTATGTTTGCTGAGTTAGTCTGTGTGACTGAGTTGGTAACCACAGCGAAGGAATAAGAATGAAACAAAAGCCCTGTTTAAAACAGGTTGCTCCTTTAGAAAATAATTGTAATTGCACACTGCAAATGCATATGCATGCTCAGTGAGTAATGCATGTTTCTTGTGATGAGAAAGCTGGGAAAAGCTTAATCAAAGCCTATCTTATCAGCAAAGGCTAATTGGCTTCCACAGTGCATCATCCGGCAGAATCTAGCATTAGTGCAAGCTTCGCCAACCATTAGTTGGCAGAAAATCCCAATTTATTTTGATAACAGAGGTCTTACCTCCGGGGGTTTCCATGACCACATAATCAGGTGGTGCATCAATGGCCCATCCCATGCCCTCCAGTCAGCATCACCCAGTTAATCAACTCGACAGCCAGGAAAGATGGGAACTGCCCATGATGCAAAGAGTAATTTGGGAAGCAAGAAAGGTACAAGGGTGATACATAATGAGTTGAAATCTTTTTCTTTTAAGAAAGAGTGCAAAAGAGAAACTAATTAATAAACTGCCATGAGTAATACAAGCCAAAAATGCAAAATAATGATGGACTGAAGTTTTCCCTACAGCGAGCTGTCATCTCAGCTTGTGAACTGTAAGGTTGATTTCCCCAGTGTTATGCAAAGAAGTGGCCTTTTTTTTCTTTCACTTAGCTTTCATATTTTAGCTGCTGCATCTTCTTTACACAGAGGTGGGTTTGCAGGCAAGGAATAAACCTCATCCTCCTCTTCCTGGGCAAAAATGTGGTAATATTCTGTGGAAGCTCATGTTAGTACTTCCAGACTTGGATTTTCACCAGGATGATACATGACAACAAATGACAAAATCTAAGTCAGACCTCCTGGGGGACGGGGGTTAAACACCTTTTATATAAAGATTAATTTATTCATTTAACATTCAATTTGAAATCACCTTACATCTGAATCACAGCCTGAAATTGTTAGAACCAACCTAGCACAAGCTATCACGAGATATCATTCACTTGGTACAAGTCAACAGCAAGGAGCTCGAACCAGAATTTACTGCTGTACTAAACCTAGTATGCAGGAAAGATTTTTGTCATTTCAATTCAGTGACTAGTTCAAGGGTGAGGAATCAAGTCCCACCAGGATCACCTATAAGCATCTTGTGTCTGTTTGCCACCAGGCCATAGCAAAACGGTATCTTCTTGGAGTCTCACTATTGAAAAAGCACGTATGGCACAGTGCAAAGGTACACCAGATAGCTCTGTAAGCATCACAGACACATCAATACAGCACTCCATTGCTGAGAACCTGAGGTAATTAGCACTGCTCCAGCATCACATTAGAACCCATCCTCTCCCTCCATATGGCACTGCCTGGTGTTGAGTAGGTCCATCAGCTCATCCAGATCCAGTCAAGGCATCTCTGGATGTGGTGCATGTCCTGCTAACGCTTGCCATTCAAATCACCCAGCTACAAAACTCCAACTACAACAGTTAAACATAAGCAAAACAATCTAATTTTGTGCTTCAGAAGACCAACTAAGAGTCCCCTCACCCCCTGTAAATCCAAGTGCCAGACCTGGGCGATTAGGACCATGTGTTTCCTAGGTGATAAGCCTTTCATTTTTCTGGAAGACATTTGAAATAGAGCATAGGAAGATTAATCCTCCCCAGAGATGGGAGAGCTCACTGGCTAATTTCTCTTGCATTTAGATGTAATAATTAAGCATATTGATTCTTCTGCTTTGTTCCTTACCATTATAATGAAATAATTAAGACAACTTCAAGGAAATATTTGAAAGCTCATTTCACATTGTCTTTTCAAACATGGGCCACCTAACACTTATGTGCACACTCAAAGGGAAAAGCAAAGGCAGACTCACACCTTATTTATCTCCATAATCCATCAGGCACCAACTTCAGGCAGCAAAGTGCTGCCTCAGGCTCCACTCCATTTGCTGCCTATCATGACTACGAACAGCAACACAAATGAGATCCATCTGGTGTGACCAGGAGACACATTGCTCTGCTAAGCTCTCACAGCAGCTTGTTATCAAGGGAGACTGAAGAGAAGACTTACAAAGAAAAAAACCCAATATTCATAATATTTGTAATTCCCCTTGCAGAGCCTCACTGTAGCATTCTTGCAAAACATTATGCAAATGTTATTTCTAGTTCAAATTTTTAAGCTTAAGATTCTTGGAAGATAAAGCTGAAGTGTTGATGCTCAAGAACGCTCATGATCTCCTTTCTCTCAGACAGCAGCTCAACCAGGTTCTCAAATACAAGTATGAAATTATCCATGAAGGGCTCAATCTTTGCACTGCATCCACAGGGAGGAAAACATTTCCCTAAGACAAGAGGTGTTGGGGTTCCCTGATGGTCCCCAGGGATGTACAGCTCAACTGAATGGATCAGGGCCTGAACTGTATGCATTGTGTACATCTGAATAGATACCCAGAGAGAGCCAAAACTGGAACAACTATTAGAAGGATGAATGAAGATATTAAATATGTGAAAAGTTCTGAGAAAAAGCACTTAAATTTAAAAGGTTTTTCTCATATCTAATTCAACATTACTAATTCAACAGTTGGTAAGTGTTCTCTGATCTCTCCAGCACATCTCAGATTTAAATAATTTTTGGCAATTTTGTATTAAAGTCTTTGAAATATTAATTGTGTAAAAACACAGGGAAATGTGTATGCATTTTAACACATGCTTGCTTCAAGAACACCAGTAAACCCAGCTGATACAAAACCATGCTCTCCCAGCTGTGGAGGGACAAAGAGGAGGACTGAAAAGAAAGAGCTCACTCCCCCAGAGGTATGCAGAAATTCTGTCCTGGTGTATGACACCAAATGTGTCAGATGTGGAGAAATAAGGTCCAAAATGAGCACCAACCTTCCCAGAAGTAAGGCATTTACTGCAGACTGTGATCGCTGGAGTAACTTGACCCAAGAAGTAAAGAGGTCGCAGCCTTCTCTGCCTTTTCCCTCCATGCAAAGTTCACTCAGACCCTCACAACTGATGTAGCTCTGGCACAGCATTAGTTATTAACACTTAATAGGCATCTCCTGTATCTACTGGTCACTCTGACAGCAGGGGACCAATGTTTATGATTGAACACTTCAAACAGAAATCTTAGATGTGGCTACCTCTCAGGAGGAGGAAACATCTGAAGAATGTGTTTTTCTGATATTTATATTCCCTTAGAAATGAAGAGCGTTTTCTGTATGACTCACATCCATGTTTTTCACTTGTGATATTTTTAAACTCTGAGATCCAGTACTGATTGGAGTGCAAAAAGTGTGACTCTTCCCCCATCCTACCCTGAAGGGCCTTTCAGCCAGGTACAGGTGACAGTAGGAACTAGGAATAGGTCATCTCCAGGTTTACTATGGGAACAGAAAGCCTAAAAGAAATAGCTTTGGGATTTATGAATGTCAGCCATATGTGAAAGCTAAAATCTGTTAGGTTTAATAAAAAAAGAAGTGTATAGACCCATTTCCTATGAGAACATCATGTGTATTTGAAAACAAACAGAAAAAATACCCAGGATAAGGGCTCCTTCCTCTCCCCTCCACCCAAGAGTAACTCTACAGTCTAGATCAGAGCTAAATTTAAAAAATGCAATTAATTAAATAAACAATTCAAGGAAATGTTCTCATGACAAGTGATCCAATGCAGATTGTTTACATGAACTTCCTCCTGCTGCACATCCCTTCTCAAATTTAGCATGTTCAGATGAGGGCATCCCAGAGAAACCTGTGCCTGTCGTTGCTACATGGTAGGGGCTGCACCCAGGGTGTCCAGCTCTGAAGTGGTCTCAAAGAGCCAAAAGATGCAGCAAAGAAATACAACAAATAATGATAAAAGAGTTTCAATGCTTTGAAACTGCCCCCCGGAGTCCAGTTTCTCTTTCAGCTTGGAGAAGGCTGAAGGGTTCTTTGCTGGAGCAAGGCTCACCATGAAATCTTGTTGGCTGGGCTAAAATGTCTTTAACATCAGGCAAATGTAAATGCTGCCTTTCTTTAAATACAGTTTAGTTCCTTTATAGCATCATTCAAGAGACATAAATGCCAGCCTCAAGCTGAGACAGACACAACTAGCTGTTCAAAGGAAAATCACGGGCAAGATTTTGCTCTGGGCAGAAGGATTTTGCTAATGGTTTTGCAAAACATTTTTTTTCTGCAGGAGCCAGGAAGAAGAGGAAAGTTGACGCAGAAGAGCCATCTGAAGCAACTTCTTTTAAAAGACATAACTTGCAAAAGGTTATGAAAATTTGGCTAATGATTCAGGTCAAAAGGGGTAACTATCACCCATGTAGTCTACACAAAAATAGATGAGGTTAGACTTGATCTCAAAGGTCTTTTCCCACCAAACGATTCTATGATTCTATAAATTTTTCCAGCTCTCCATGTGACAGGGAATACACTGTTTTCTTTGCAGTAATCCAGAACTGTACAAGATACAGAGTTTAAATACATTTCCATTCAGATAGGTTATCTCTTCTCCTCACCAGCAGCTTTTAAAAGATGCATCTTGAATTTACTGGAGGGCTTTTTCTTCTCAGATTTTTAATTCACTGGCATCATAAAGACCTTTAGCAATTTACAGTGTGAAGAGCACTTTCTCTTTGGATTGCCCTGCTTTGAGCCAGTTTGTATGTTATGGTTACTTCATTACTTACATTGCATTACACAGGGGCAACCGAAGCAGCCACGCTCCTCTCTGCAGCAGATGTGCCCTGGGGCCAGCACAAGCCAGATGTTTCGCAGGCCCCACATCAGGCTGGGCTGCCCAACTGCTTCACCCCAACTGCCCACAGTGCCAAGCCAAACAACACACTTCCTACCCTAATGCTAGCTTGAAAAACAGGATAAATTAGAGAAATATTGCAAAGGAGGCAGCCATGTCATCAGGCTACACTAATCAAGGTGTTGCAATTAGCAAAATAAAAAATAAACAAACCAACACAATAACAACAGAAAAAAGACTTGTGGGAGACATCCAAGTTCTGTTGAATGATGGAAGGAACATTAGAGGCACCACAATATATTTCTTCCTGCTGCTTGCTGTGATGGTCTCAGCTATTTGTCCTCCTGCAAGTCAGTGGGATGCAAGCCAGACTCCTCAAACCCTGAAGCAATGCTCCCCATGTGTGGCTTTGGTGACAGTTTTGTCAAGGGTTGAGCCATAAATTTCAGGTTTAGCAACCGTGACCAACCGACACGCCAAGCTTTCTCCCTGTTACTCAGTTATTGCCTAACGAAATGGCATCTTGGCAAGAATATCCTGTGGGTTTTCTTCACATGTCTTCAAAGCAGAGAGCTCCCACAGCTCACCGCCTAATTCCTGACCACTGCTTCTGCAAGACCTGCCTTTTCGCTGGATCCTTCCCATCTGTACATGCTACGTGTTGGCTTTGAACATCTCAAATGGTACAGGTGGCAAAAACCAGACCAGACTGCAATAAGCTCACTATCCTCTTCAAAGGCACCTGTGCTTTCTTGGTGACACGGCAAGCTGATGAAATGCCAGGGGTCCAGTCTATAGGGAACACAAGAGTGCTATACGTGCACGTTGAATCCGAATTCACTGCATACCACCATATGGAACAGAATCTCAGCGGCATCAAACGTTTACCTAAACTCCATTAATGTCTTCTCCAAGCCAATATTTATAGCATACACACCAGTAGCTGCTGTCAGAGTGTGTATAAATGTTAAACTGAACTGTTAAAGAAACATAATGACAGATGTAGAGATGCTGAAGAGTGCAATCTATTCTAATTTATGATAATTTATTTCCATCATCTGGAGCCCTATTCAGAAGAGAAAGCTGAATGCATCCCAAAGCGCATCACGGGGTGGAGTGTAAAAATCCCCAGGGAAAAAAAAAAAGCTCTTTTAAACCAAGCAAGAGTACTCTTGTCCTAACACCCAGGACATGCTCAGCAATCTCTCTGTGCTGAAGCAATACAGATGTGGGGTACTTGAGCCCTGCCTCCCGGCAGCCCAGGGACATGCAGATTTTATCACAAGTTGGGAATAGCTGGGAACTGTTTGTCCCATGAGAGATGTTTGATCATTGCTGACTCATTACTTTTCAGGCAGTAAGCTATGCAAAAACCCATTTATTAGCTCTGTCAGAGCCTCTTCAGCTGCATCAACAATCAGCACTGCACCCATGGGTGGCCAGCACTAAGGAGCTCATAAACAAAAAGATAGAAAACTATTTTTAAAAATGAGCAAACTATGCCATGGTGAGCTATACAGCAGAAAAAGCTTCTCTACATTGCCACTCAGCAACACAAGCTGTGCTGGATCAGTTCTGCCATGAGACCCGAGCCCTGTCTTAGTCTCCAGTTCCTGTCGTTCTGCTGTGAAAACATAATGGAGGGGATGAAAAAAATAAAAGGGAAAAAAAAGGCAGTGAGAGCACCTGGTCCCTGCAGCAGGCAGTGTCACCAGGCCACCGAAGCCACAGGCAAGGAACTCATTTTGATGGCATTGTCCCTCCTCGGGAAGCACCGTAACACTCCTGCAGGTGGCAGAAGGCTTTGCTGTGTGGCACACCCAGTGTCACCTGCATATGTCAGCCCACCATGAAGCCATCTCCTGCTGCCTGCCATGGCCTCACAATCTGGCCAGGCACAGATTTTGTGCTGGAATGGGCACGCTCTCCGCAGAGCCGCCTGCCACGAGTGACAGGCTGCAATGGCAGAGCCCACAGAGCCAACACACCAAAACCAGGAGACTCATGAATGTGCTCACTGATTCTCTGCTAAGTGACTGCATTGCCTCTGTGCAGCTCTGAAAAACTCCACATTTGACCAAAGAAAGGGCAAGGCACACAATATAAGCACAAACTACAACACTAATGTCCACACACTCTCTTAAAAGTCAACTGAAAATTTTCCACTCAAACCATTTTCACATTTTAGACTCACTCATCTTTTTCCAAAAAAGTTGTCATCTTCTCTCCAAACACACTGACTCTTCTTTGCACCTCCCAGTGCTAAAGGCTTGCAATATCTACCCTGGGAACACTGCTGCTGTGCTTCAGAGGAGTTTGGGTTGGTCCTTTGTGCTGCCCCTACTCTGTAAATCAGGCTCCATTGCCAGTCCATGTCACCCCAATGCATAGGAGGGTCACGCTTGACGTGATCCATCACCAACTCTTCCAGGAGAAGCAAGCCTAGGGCATCACAAGGTGATGCTCTGGGCTACAGAGAGGAGAAGGAAAATACAACCCAACCACTGTTACTTTACAGAAATATTTTGAGCCGAAAGATTGTAGTTTCTATCAAAAATGTTTCTTCACTCACAACTGCATCAGAATGGCCAAGTTTCCATTGAAAATTTAGATTAAAAATTATTCTTTGCCCAAGGAAATGGAATTCCTTTTCCCAAATCAGCTCTACCAACAATTCTTTTTGATGCAGCAATAATGGCCACTTCTCTGACATCAAGGTACAGCCCAAATTGCCAAAGACAAATACTCCACATGCCTCTCAGTCACCTGTCCCAGTCTATAAAACACAAGGGAGCTCACTCTAATACCTTTCCTTGCCATGAAAACACTGCATGCTCCCAGCTCCCTTACCTCCTCCCATCACCACTGAAGCCCAGCTACCAACAGCACAGGGAAAACCTGTAATCACATCTTTATTTGAGGAGTTTTCCACACATTCAGAAATCTGCTGTGATGGTGCTGCTTGGCTACGTGCCACTCGGTACCCACGTTTTGCACGGCTGCACAGAAACCCCACAGCCGGCCAAAGGCTCTCAAAGCGGGCACTGGGCTGGGACTAATCAACAGATGTGCCCAGTTAATGCCATACAGTGTTGCTTCTGCTCTCTGAGGGATCAAACTTTATTAATTATCCCACTTGAAGCTGATTCTGTTTTGCAATAAATAATCTCAGCTCCTGGACTCAACCTTCTCAATGAGTAATTCCATCAAGGAAACTCTTCCGGCAGCACCATTCACAGAAGGAGATTAAAAATGGAGAGAGAATATGTTCAGAAACAAGCTCTACTGAGCCATATTAATGAATAATCTCTCTGTCTACATGCCTTTGGTCACCAGTTGGAAAAGTCAGTTTGTGATGTACTCGGTACTTGGCAGCCTGCAGCTTTTGCACTTTTACCCATACTCAAATGCATCCTTGTGTCTGTGTGCAAGATTAGAACAAAACGCTGCTGTATATCAGCTTGCTGAAATCAAAGGCACACCACAGCAAAGAATTTAATTAAAATGTTAAAATTAAACAGGAAGGCATCCATTGTTTAATTTTTTTGGCAGGCATGTTCTTTCAAACTGGGATCTAATTCCACTCCTTGGTTGGAGATGGCAATCCAGAGAGCTCTGCCGGATTTTTCGGCTGCTGGATTTGGCAGTGGGGGGAATCCTCCACATGCTTTGCTTTGAAAGCACAGTCTCTAAAAAAAAAAAAATAAAAGCTTGGAGAAACTGCTCAACTCCAAAGGATAATTATTACAATATACATATTCTGCAGTAACAAGCCAATTTCCAGTATCAAATCTAACCCCATTGCGCTGGGCACGATAAACACCCATGGGCATCACTCCCCCTTACAGGCCCAACAGGAAGCTGTGACCTTGCCATGTTCAACTGCTCCCACCCACCACTCTCTCCATACAAAGGTTGGTTTAAATGGGGTAAAAACCTGCTGCAGAGCAGTGCTTTTTTGTGTGCAACCTAGTCCCTGTGCGAGCAGGGGAAGCAACTATGTGGTTTTAAACTTGCATACAGATGGGGGGCTTGCCTTGTTTTATCTTGCTTCAAGCATACCTCCAGCACACAGCCAGGGAGATTATTCTGAAAACACCTCAAGCAAGGCTCAAGTTTGCTTGTTAAATAACTGTAAGGTATTTCCTGGCATCCTGGGGTATTTTGACTTGGATGCTGAAGGCAGCCATAGGCCACAATATGGCCCACATCAAGGAGGCTGAACCAAGAAGCCAGTTGTCTCCTTGGTTTTTGGGAACCTGGCAAGGAAGATTTTGCTACTTCTCTAGTATTATCTGGGGTGCCACAGAGGTTTTTCACCTGATATTACAAAGATCAGCAAATGCAGTGTCAAACATGGGGCCCCAATACAAGCACCAACGTGCAAGTGCCAAAGGATTTGAGCTGAGGCTTATCACTTTAAGCCAAGGATGCTTTGGATTTGCATCACCTGAAAAATAACACAGGCACATAGAGCATTAACATCAGGAGAAATGAAGACTGAGGACAGATACAATAAACTTCTTTTTGAAATTCAAAATGCTACTGAAGAGCTGTTACTACAAATTACTTCCTGACGTATCAATGATCTTGCCGATGTTAGGTAGCATTTCTTTCAGAGATCTGGGCAGAATTTCACCTTCAATACTTCAGGTTCTCGAGCACTTCTAGTGAAGTGCTAGTCAGGCTGTTTGCAGCAGGCTCAGGTATTTCTCATGGAATAAAGATCAAGCTGACAGGTCGGGAGTTTTGCAAGGCAGTCAAATCAGATTTATTTCTGGCAGTAGATCTGGGACTGTACATCTTTCATCTGAAAATTTATAACACTTTATTGAAATCTGCCTGCTCCACAGTTTTCCTCCTGCTTCCTTCGCACGAACAGGAGACTACCTCCCCACTGCTGGTTGGCACATCTCAGTGCCTAGGATGCTTGTTGGGGTCTTCTTAGCAAAAAGACACCCCCAACCCCCAGCAAAAGCCCCTGTGTAGGGTGTTGTGAACTCTAACCACTCTGAAAACACTCATGCCAACTTCTGCCTTGTGAAGGCGCTGGCCAAACTGGGGCTGGGGCATCTGCATCAGCACTTATCTGGGAACAGGAGCCAACAGAGCTCCCCCCGTCCCTGACTTTCAGCTCAAGCCCCAGGCTGCAGCACTTTCTGCTCCCCACAGCATCAGCTCAGCAGCTGCCACAAACTCTGCCTCTAATACAGCTCCTCCCCAGATGCTAAGGTATTTTGGAAAAGGCACAGGCAGAAGAGCTAGTTCAGAGAAACACATTTATCTACCCATTAGAACATCACAAACTAAGGAAAGGTAAAACAATAAAGGGCAATGAGCACATTACTTCAGCCTTTCCTGGCCAGTTTTCCTGGGTCATGCACATACCTCTCTGCTTTCAGGACTAAAGTCACATTAGGCTCCTGAGACCTTTCTGCTTTCCTCTCCACGCTGAGGACCATAACATTGCTTCATGCCACAGATGGCTGCTCATCTGGAAACCCCCCTCTCCTCAGAGGCCACGTCAGTCTAATCCTCTGCTGATCCTTTTCCCCTAGCAGCATTATGAAAATACTCAACCATGGCAGTAACCAAGCTGGCCGGTGCAAGACTCCCACTCCCTCTCGCCACCACCAACCTCTGAGCATGACTGAGCCGAGTTCTCACCTCACCATGCATTTCAGCTTAAGTTCAAGCAGTTTGCAAATGCATGTAAACACTACATGCAAAAATCTTCTGGACTGTGAGCCCATGGATTTGCCCACATCCCTAGGCTAATGAGGTAACACTTAATATTTTTTGTTTATATAAAAGGTTCTTAGAAAATACTTCCTTGCTTGACTGAATGCCATTACCAAGCCCTTTTAATGCCATAATTTGTATCTACAATTATAATCATTGAAACACCCATCATTTTACATAATTTAAGCATTTTCTTAAGAAAGGGGAGCAATATTAGCTTTCCTAAGAGTGAAGTATTCTGAGTTGGAAAGCATGGTTTTCAAAGACAAACTTGAGAAGTCTTTACAACAGCCAGAAGATAAAACTGTGCAAATAAAACAAAGCAAAAGCTTACAGTTTGTCTATATTCAGTATTCTTTTGCTTTTGCCAAAAAGTAAGCCAGCTGTCACCTTAGCAACTATGTCACACTTTGCAGTACATATGCCACTTTGAACAAACACCTTAAAAGCAGCACCTCCACACTGTATGTTCCTTTCCATAATGTTCTTTACAGCACTTTGGAGATGCCCCCTGAGAGTAAAAGCCATTAAGACCCCTTTGGACAGTTGTAGGGCTGGACAGCCAGCCAGCCAAGTGCTGTTTTCCACACTGCACCCCAGGACCATAACACTACTTAATTGCTTTTATCTGGTGCCAAAGGAGAAAGCTGCATTTGCAGAGGTGTGGCGTGAACATTTTGCCTTCCACCACCACCCCTGCACACATCCCAGCGTTACCTGCTTTCTGCTGCTGCCCTGTGCCCATGTCAGGAGGGTTCTCCTCTCCCAGAGCAGAGTGGAGACTTCAGACAGTGACCAGGAGATCTCCTGTCCCTGCAGTGTCCTGAATCCAGGTTAACTCTAAGACTACAGGAGCCAAATGGAAAGGGTTTTATCACAAGTCTGTCCTCCCTCAACTGCAACATTTGAATCCAGAGACGTCGAGATGCAGGGCTTTTACCCAGGGCTCCAATTATGCAGATGCTGATTTACAGGAGTGATGACTGAAACATCTCCCTCATAAAAATTGGCAAGGAGACTTTCACTGTCTGTCTCATGGCAGAACTCTCTATCTCCATGCATCTTCCTGCTAGTTTGAAAGTCAGATCATTTTTGTTCCTCTTTTCATAGAAACCTGGTTTGCATATATAATTAAATTCAGCATTAATGAGTCTCTCTTCTCATTTCTATTCCTAATGCTTCAAACAGCCACACTTGGATAACACCAGCAGATTCTGCCATCGAGAAGGTGGCTTACCATGAGGAGATTTTACCAGACTCACCCAGGGATTTCCACAGAAGCAGCACATAAAAACTCCCTCCTCCTGGAACACTGTATCTCAACCATATGTGCTAATCCTACATAACTCATTTATACCAAATCCCACTCTGGGCTGCCTGAGAATCATCGGGATTTAAATGACTTGTTAGGTGACCTTTTAAAATCAACTCTGCCATGATCACAGTGTGAGCCTCAGTGGAAAATGGTAGGCACTTTTCAGATGAAAGATGTCATTTAGTTGCAATGTGGTCAGGCATTGCTGACCTTTTCTCCTTCCCTCCTCGCCTGTACCAGCGTTTGTACCATTCTAACAGCAACGTTTCGATGGGACAAGATTAGCACGGCTCTCGCTTTACAACAAGATATGCACACAGATAAACATGCACGTGAACAGCGTGCAGAACAGCCAGCTCTCTGCAGTCTGCACAAAACCGTGGGATCACAAGACAAGATTTTCTGCTCTTCCACTTGTGTTCTTGAGTTTTCAGTCTTTGGGGTTTCTATCCTCCTTCTGCTACTTGATCTAAAAGCATATGTTTATCAAAGCCAAAGGTTTCAGAATCACAAGACTCCCAGAAGTTGTGACTTTAAGACCATGAGGTAACATACAGTGTAGGCACTGTTACTCTGCTGCTGCCTTTATCCCAGCCCCACTGACAGAGAGCCATATGGTTTTCACATCTGTCTTCAGTGAGACTACAAAAACTTCTCAGATCTTTCCTATCACACACAACAGAGCTTGATGCCTAACAGCAAAATCTACCTCCCAGTTCTTCCTCACAAAAAATAACTTGTCCAACAGCGTTTCCTACCTGCAGATTACCCAAACCTCCATATGCATGTGTTCAGAAGTCATACATCCAACAACACGGACCCATAAAGCCTGCTCACGGGGTCCTGCTCTCTTGGACACTTACATCCTGTTGTTTCACTGTGGCAATTTTTGTCAGTACAGAGCTGCAGTCTATTTTGCATGCATTATGCTAAGCTGCCTATAAGAAATCATCCAATTAATGACAGCTTACCGAGAAGGGTTAGTTACATGGTAATTACCTTTCTAATATTAAAATACCATAGAAATGGATTTACATTTTTTGATTAAGTGGCACATGTTTTATTGACCTGAAACTACACGTACAAGATCACTGAGGTAGTAACTTGGCCCAGGTTTTCAAGAATAGCTAGGTAGATCCCAAGGCAGACTTCAAAAAAATTGACAATACATTTTTCACATGCGTTTGTGTATCTTACACATCAAGATGGATGGACCCAGCACTGAATGCAGCATCTCATCCTGGCATTGCATAAATAACATCAGCAAAGGGAAAAAATATTCCTTTTATTAAGGCTTTTCTTTCAATATGAGGGTAGAGAAGATCAAATACTCAACTCTTCCAGTCCTACATCCATGAGGAACACTAAGCTTCAGTAAGGTTACCTTGCTCCACCGCCCAAAGTCTCTGCCCATGCCAGAGCATGCAACAGCCTTCTGATTAAGCACAAGCAAATGTGATAAAGAGTCTCAAGCAACTATAAAATATCTCAGGCCCATAATATACTATTAAGAGCAAACTACTAATTAGGCATGCCTCATGCAAGAATTACCTTCTTCATTTTTTTTTCACCACTTATTTTAAGCATCCCAAGATATCTAGGCTTTTCTAGGACACACTTGAAAGCATGCAGCTACTTATGTCCATTCATATGCATGCAAATATAATCTAACAAAAGCACTCCATGGCCAGATGAGCAATCAGCATAGGACAAAAGACAAGACTTATTATCAGTCTTTCAAGATTCAGATTCTCTTTGCCTTCTGATCACACATCTGCTTGCAGGGGAAGGGTTGCTAACCCTTTCAGATGCTGTACAGTCACAGCAAGCTTGACTCTTGCCAGGCTGGCAACAACCTGGCCTTTTTTCTGGCTCACAAGTCAAACCACCACATCATGAAGGCAAGGAAGCACAGCGAGGTTAGCTTGGTCTGTGTACACACAGGTTTTTGAAAGCGTCTTGCAGTTCCTTTGTCCAATTTCCACCAAAGATGAAAGGGGATTTGTTGCCCAAATGCCCTGAGCTGCTCTGGAAATCTTTGGCACATCCTATGAAGATGCTTGTGAGCAGGGATGATCTGCAGTCATGCGAGGCCTGGAATGTATTTTTTCTCCACAAAGGCAAGAATTAAAACAACTCCTCAGACACACTTGGGATCACTGAACATCCTCATGTCCATTTCCAAGTTGTCCTCTCAAGAAAAGTCCCAGTGTCCACAAGCTTTGTCCTGCAATATAAATGACTCGCATCTGCCCTGACAGAAGCAGCACTGGCTTAGACAGAGCAACTTGTACAGTCTTTGAGCCCAAGATGCCCCCACTGCTGTGCCCACACCAGACTAGACAGGGCTGCAAGCTGGCAGAGCAGGGAGCTTGTTGCATGGTATTTTAAAACAATAAATAATCAGCAAGGCAACCACAGTGTCTCCCAACTTGCCAAATGATGGAGCTTCTGCACCTCTGCTATTTGTCGAGGATTACAGGGAAAGATGTTACGGGCAGCACTGCAGCTCCTGTTTTTACATGGAAACTGGATAAATGTCAGGCTGCTGTGGGTCTGCAGGAGGAGAGATGTGGCAGATCACTGCCAGGAAGCAGCACAAGTAATTACAAACCTCAACCTAGTGACACAAAGTTTCAATTTTTACAAAAATATTTGTGCAGGTACCCAGCTGATGATACATGAGGTAGTTCAGATACACATCACACCCCCATGCACAGCGCTCTGCTTTCCACTGAATTTGCTTTATTTTTTTGTAGGGCTTCAGAGTGGCAACCAAAATAAAGAGACCACACATGACAAAGTTGCTTGTCCTGCTCACTTTTTGTGGACCCCAATAAAAGCAGTCTCAGCATATCCAGAGATACACAGTACTGAAACTGATCCAAGGAGACGAACAAGCATATTCTTCTCTTACACCTTTCCTTAGTCGTTATTGTCAGGTGCATGCATAGGAGAGCTGTTTCTCAAGTGAAGTTGTAACAGTGCTTGTGACATTGCAACTGGTTGTAGTGCCACACCAGATTATCATGAGAAATAAGCTGCAGGAGGACACCCTCTTCTCACGCAAAGATCTGTGGAGTAACAGTCAGGGGAACACATTGGAGCAAGAACAAACACGGCTTTTAAACAGCTTTTCCCTGCCTCCAGCACATGCCATGAAGCAAGAGTTGACTCAAAGCTGGGAACACCTAGAGCCTATCTTGTACAGTTGTGTGCAGCTTCCCAAGTCACGATTTGTGATCCATATATTGTGGGTACACAATCTATTACCAAGGTAGAGCACTAAGTTTTCAAAAAATGCAACTCTTGCTTAATTGATGCAAGTCACCTTTTTTTCTGCCCCTCTCTTTAACCTTTCCTGGGCCCAAGCCAATGTTGTCTCTTAATGCAATTTCTTGGCTGAAAATAAGATTACAAAGTACACAGGAAACACAAATGAAAACATATTACAGTGCTGTGAATATGCAGCAGAATCAGTCTTCTCTCAGCATCTTCTCTCTGGGTGTTTGGTGATAATCAAAGGAGAAGACTGAAGAAGGCCAGATAAAGTCCCTGCTCCTCAAGATAGAGGTCCATGTTCGAGTCAGACTAAGGGTAAACTGGAATTTGCACACCTATAGATAACTTCTGTAACAGTTACAGCCTCACACCTCAGAAACCTACAGCCACCCCAGCCATCTCCAGCCATGCAAATATTTGCACTCATTTGTACACAAATTTCAGCAGCACCATTGTACAAGAGGTTTATTAATAAAGACACGCTGACCCCTGAGCCACCATGGGCCTACCCAAAATGCTCAAAAGATGAAAGTGCAAATTCAAGGCTGGACTGCCTGGACCAGCTGAAGACATTTTTGGTCTACACCATCTCCACCCTACCAGCCTTTCTGAGGATCCCCTTCACCTCTGCCATCCATGCTGCAACACCACAAAGCCTCTTCCCAAGCACAAGAGCCACCCAATCCCCAGAGTCACTGTGTCACCAGCTGAGATATGAACTTTAATTTTTTGCAGGTGCAATCTAGGACTCAAGTGGGAGGTGCCAAGAGGTGCCATGAGTAGCATATGGGCTATAGTACACAAACAACAGGGCAGAAACACTAATTTTCCCCTTCTTAGATTGCAAGAAGGGCTCTCCCCACTTCTGTGTCCTACCTGCTTGCTTTTCACACTAGAAACCCAAAACTTGGCTTTCTGGGAAATATGCATTAAAAAAGCTTGAGTTTTCCAAAAGCAGAAGTTAACACTTCCCTTTTACATGACAAATAAGTCAAAAGAAGGTAACATTAAATTACTCGCACTTGCTTTCCCAACTCCTAAAACTCTGTAAAACTAGGGGTTATGATTCAGCTGCCACATCACACACATGACACTGGTCACACCCTCCAACAGGTGAGGACTGTAAAGCTCCAAAGAACTCATCAGCATTAATAAGAGCAGGTTTAATAAATTCCACTGTCACCAGCACATTTTGCATAAAAAAAACCCCACTCACCCATCATTTGACACCTGAAATGAAACAGTTGTACATCCAGCAATTAGCAGTGTAATTTGACTGTTCTGATTGAGTGCACCAAGGGCTGCAAGACTGCCAGGGAATGTGAAAGTGGACACAGAATCAGCTGGAGCGTTTGGTGGTTTTAAAGTTTAAAATTATAATTAGGCTGGAGAGAAAAAAAAAAAAAAAAAAAAAAAAAAAAAAAAAAAAAGAGAGTTTGAGGGAGAGATGGACACTTAGTTGAGACCAGAGATGGTAGAGAGAGATGGATAGCAGACAGTAGGCATGGGGAGAGAGGAAGATAGGAGCAACAAGATGAAATGAACAGAGCTGGAATTTGGGTAATCCAAAAAGCCTTTCAAGTACATATTAAAAAAAAAAAAAAAAAGTCTTTCACACTCTGAGATATCAAACTCTAAATCGTGCTTAATTCTACTCACACATACATTTCAAAAAGGGAAAAAGTAATTTCTCAGACCATCTTAACTGTTAACACACTCTACATCCTTGTCCCACATTCCCTTATTGCCAAGGACTGATCCACCTCAGCCACATCAAAGAGCTCTGTTTACATACAGTCGCATGTGCTCTATGTATGGAGATGTATATAGACATATACAAACAGGCAGTGTGCAGATAGAGCAGCCCAAAGAGTTCCACATGTGCCTTTCAACCATGACAAAGGCAGCTTTTATATTCGGCTGTTGGAAGAAGTTGCAGACTAGGAAACTGCCAAGAGAAAGAGAGCTCCCGCTCGCTGTCCCGAGGATGCCAACACACCAGGGGGAACAGCTTCCCAAAGGGCAGAGCCTGCACCCCCCAGCCCAGAGCCCTTCCTGAAGGAGCTCACTTCCCAACCACCACCAGACAGCTTCACCAGGCAGACAGTGGAGAGACCATGCTCCCAGCAGCTATTTGCCATAGAAATAGCTTTGCTCCTCATTCTTCTGTTTCACCACCAGTGCTGCAGAATGGCTGAATCACCCCCAAACTGGAGTCCGGAGCTCAACCCCTGGTTGTCCTGACTTCTCCTCAAGGCAGGTACAGCAGTGCCAGGTGGATTTGTGGTAGCTCTGGGCGAGGAACATAAGGGACCTTGTCCATCCTTCACATGCAGGTCACCCTCCTACGGGGCCACCTTGTCCCAAGCCCGCGGACTGCCACATCCCGATCACCCAGCTCTGTAGAACCAGGTGCTTTGAGGCACCCAGTGAGGAAGAGAAGCTGCTGACAGCAGGCAGGGAGGAGGTCCAGGGTGAGCAGCTGCCCCCAGCACACCAAAACACCCCTTTGCAAACAGCCCACAGCCAGGCTGTGCACGGCGGGTACCAACATGTGGATAAACGCACCCGGATGGGGACGCGCCCCCCAAAATACGCCGCTTACATAACTCGCAGCCAGCCGGCGTTCGGGGAATGTGATTAATCCTCCATGACATGTTCTGAACTTTCCGTTCAGAGCCGCTCTCCGCTCCCGCAGACCTACTGGCGATGAATGTCATTTGACCTGCAGACTTCACTACGAATGAGCATCAGAGCAACACGCAGTGACATTGCTCCACGAACCAATTATCTGCCTCCTTCCCCGCTCGGCCCAGAGACAAGTTTGCTAAATACATAATGAGGATTTTTTTTTTCCTCCCCTTTTTTTTTTTTTAATCGTCTATATCCAACACAAGAATGGTGGGGGGGGGACGACTCACAAACCCAGCCCTCAGCCCGCCCCGCCGGCCACATCGCTGTAGGATGAGAGTCCCCAGCCCCTCGCCCCCAGACCCCGTGTCTCTTACCCCCCTCCCACCTGTTCCGCGGGGCGCAGCGCACTTTGGGGACATCCCCCCCCCCCATCCCAGCCCACCCGCGGCCGAATCCCCCACGGCACTCACCCACTCGAGCACCCTGAGGAAGGCCAGTGGCTCCTTCACCACGCGGAAAGTGCCCGCGGAGGCGAGCTGCGAGCAGAGAGAGGGGAGTCAGCACCGCGCCCGTTCCGCGCCCCCCTCCCATCCCACTCACCCACCCACCCACCCACCCACCCACCCGTCCGTCCGCGGGGCTCCGCGTACCTGGTCCACCGCCTCCATGGCGCCGCAGCCCCGCGGAGCCGAGCGGAAGGGAGCGGAGCGGAGCCGCCCGCCAGCCGGGGATGCGCCGCGCTGCCCCCGCGCACGCCGGGCGGAGCAGCCGGGCGGGGCCCCGCGTCCCCCCCGCACCGCCCCGCGGAGCCGCCCCGCGACCGGGCACCGCTCTGGCCTCCGCCCGCTGCTGCGCTCTGATTGCCTCCTCACTCGTTTAATTTTTATTTTTTATTTTTTTTTTTAATAAAGGAAGGAAAAGGAAGACGCTAGGGAAATTTAAATAGAATAAAATAAAATAATATAATATAAAATAAAAACGGCCTTCCCCACCGCCTGCAAAGAAACTATCACGGTTTTCGTGGATGGCCACACCGCACCGTGAGCATCCTCTCCCCGCCCCGGGGCGAACTGGCCGCCCCCCCGGCAGCAGCTCTGCTCGCCTGCTCTCCGAGCGCTCGCTCCCTCCTGCTCCTGCTTTTGTAGCATTTCCTTGACAGCAGAACAGCGTTTTCCCTCTTGCCTTGCCATCCTTCTGGCCTCGTTTCCCAACATAGCCTTAATAATTATGATTTATCCTGGGTGGCCCAGCCTGGCAGGAGCAGCAGCTCCCCGTGTCCATCCACGCTTGCGTGTCCCTTGTTCACTGACAGCATTTCCAGTTCTTGTGGCATTAAAACATCACCATCAGGGTTTTGTGACAGAGCCAGGTCCTGCCCCAGCAAAGGCTCAGGAGAGCGCTGAGGGCACAAACCCATCACCCTATTTAACAGCACACATCCAGCAAACAGATTTAAGCCCCGATTCTGCAAACATTTGCATATTCACTTAACTGCCACCCTGACAACCAGTTGTGCCACCAGAAGGACACCAGTGCTCAAATAGGATTTGGGCCCTAAGTAGGTCAGAGACTGCAATATCTGCCTAAAGAATACCTGAAGGTTTTATGCCCTGTAAGGAATCAGCCATCTGCAAAAGTTTAATAAGTTAATTAGCTTTGCTCAGACTAAAGCTCTATTAAAAAAAAAAAATCCAAATACATTCCTGGAGTAAACAAGATGCAGATGGGAAGGTATGAATTTCTGAAGGTTTCACAGAAATTTCAAGCAGAGGTTTTGTGTCAAAGTCATGGATCTGCAATAAAGCCAGCTGACGTCTGTGGTACCTATGGGACTGGGTCCAGTTCTATTTTATTTTTTTAAAAATAATCTTTCCTTACTCTGTCAAAACCAGCTTTGAGGTCAGAATTACAATTATGTTTATTTTTTTCAAGAAAATAAAGGTCTTTTGCGCCTTCCTTTTATTTGCCCTAGGATTAAAAAATAGGAAAGAAAAATTTAGAACTTTCCGTTACAAAATGTTACAAAGTAAGCTTTTTTTATTTATTTAAATAACAATCTCTAGGAAATAGCAGAACACTTCTCGGCAATTCCAGTCACTGCCTGTTGGTGGCCTAGTGCCATGAGAGACAGTCACTTCACAGAGGCATCAGGACAGAGCATCCCCAAGTCTCCAAAAAGCATAAGCAGGTAATGAAACAAAATTCTGCCTTTGGCTTCCAGCCACAGCTTCCCCCAGTGGTGCAGAGATGCAGGGCTGGTCACAGCGAGCCACCTGCCTTCAGCTCTCACAAAGAAATTCCTTCAGACCCCAAGAAAAGCAAGGTAAGCATGCTCTCTTCTAGAGATTTCCAGCTCTGGTGTCTGATATCAGCTGTCATTCACTTGCATCAGCACAAGTAACCACAAAAATTCTCAGCTTGGAGGAAGTCTCACTGCTCGCAGTTTGCCATGACTCTCATGTGCTGTTTCCTTTAATAGGTTTCTTTCATACTGGAGAGACTTACAGCTGTGGATGTACTGAAGCAATTCAGAAACCTCCTGAGAGATGAAAAAAAAGTAATGAAACATTTAGTAAAGGCATAACTGAACACTAGACTAGGGAGATGTGGAGAATATTTTTCCTTACTTTTATTGATAGTATATTCTGGAAGAAATATGAAAGAAACCAATGCTCAACCTCCACTGACTGCTGTGGGGAACTGGAAGCCTAATTCACTTGTCCCATTATTAATTACCTCCTATTATAATCCTGAGATCTTTAGTAGCCCTTGAACTTCAGTTTTCAAAAATCAAAGACACAAAACCAAAACCAGATATTTTTAAGACCTTCACCACCAGCAGGTTGGAACCTTTTGAAGACTGGGATGGTTTCCCTGCTGCTCTCTAGCTCAGCATGCTTGGGCTTTCAGCAGCTACAGGAGCTCCCTCCTGCTGTGTTTTCCTTTCCCTTTCTACCATCCCAGCTGCGTTTTGGCTTGGTGCTCTCCATTGCTCAGCCATCCCCACCTCAGCTACCCCTTTGGCTGGAAATCCTTGCAGAACCATGGAAGCAACATGATTTTATACTCACTGCTCAGTGCCTCTTCTGGCCATTATTAAGTCTTACAGATGGCTGTTAGTATTTGTACTTCAATAGACAACTTCTTTGGCTTTGACAGCTGCTCTCTTTACACACTGTCCCAGTCAGCTCAGAAGTCAGAGTACCTCCTTCCCAGTTCTTGAGCCTCCTAGTACAAACCTTGATTTGCAAATGACAGAAGACATCCATGCTTTTTTAATACTGCATAATAAAGCACACTGAAACATATGTTCAAACTAGCAGAGATGGTATGTCTGCAATTAGTGGAGATACAGCAAGAACCTACACACCAAGATACTAAATGATGTTCACTGTTCTCACACCTGGATGACTGTTTGACATGCATTAATAAAAAATGCTGTACATGTGCAGTTACCAATCTCCACGATGAATGAAAAATAGTCTGGGGAAATCAGAAGTGTTTCATAGAGACAGGACCTCATACCGTGAGGGTGTTTCCTAAAGACAGGAACCTCCCACCCTTTCCTTTTCTTAAAGAGAGTCCACCAGTGCCATATGGGAAGAGGCAATGCCAGTCCTGCATCACTGCTGGGGGCCAAAGTCACCCACAGAACCCTATCCTTGTAGTGATCTTCCCACTTCACTATGGAAAAATAAATGTAATTGGCACAAATCCTGAGATGGCAAGTTTAAAAACTAAAGTCCTTATTTCAGGATCAGCATCTTGTCCAGCTACAAGCAGCTGTTTCTTTCCTAGGAAGAATGTGCACTGCTTATCCATTTGGGTACAGAAGGTGGGAAGCTTCCCTGACTAATGGCAAGTGTAAGAACTGCATCTGTTAGATGTTATCTATCAGTAGAAAAATCATCAAGTGCCTCCCTCTCACTCTTACCTTGGAAGGTTTTCTTCCCAGGGCTTTATCAAGAGATGTGTTAGACTTCTGCTGACCTGCCCAAACCTGTGTTCTGGCAAACCCTTTCCTGTTGTGTCCCCCAAGCACCAGGTCAACCAAATTCAACCTTTTGCTCTGCTCCTGCGGGCTGCAGACCACGCTGTACTGAAAGCATCGGATCAATGCAAGCAGCACCTCAACACAGGCACATCTGTGCCACTCCTGAGCATGTGGGTCAGGATCAAAATTACCCCTGTGGGAACTGGGAAATGATCTCTGCATGAAGGGGACACTTACTTTGGGGATCATAGCAATGCTGCCCCTGCCCAGGGCTGCAGAAGGCAGAGCCATGCCAGCCTCGAGGGGCTTGAAGGAGGAAAGCAGGGATTTGTCTCTGCTTGGGATATCTTTGGTTTAAATCCTAATTCCATCTGCTAATGAGGAAATTGTAAGGAATGATCTCTTCTTCTGCTAGACCAGATATTAAACATAAGCCAGACATACTTACATACAGATATATGCATGCACACCTATAACAAGTCAATAGCTGAAAATACATTTCTCCTTGCACATGGCAGAGCACAAAGCTTATGACCCATGGGTCATCCAGGCTGCAGCAGTGAGGACCAGACGGTGGGGTCACCCAGTTTGAAGCGAGTTTAAGGCAACTGGTGATAGCACCAGTGCTATATTTTTTGTGAGCAGTTGGGTGTGGAAATGAGGTCTCACACACGCGCCAGGAGGACCATATGGCACTTAGCACACCAGATTTCCCAGCTCCAGCCAGGCCTCAGTCTCACACTCTACCTGTCACTCTTCTCGAGATCCACACTGTCGAGGGTCATTTCATCCTCTCAGGGTCTCCATCAAATTTGTTCACAACACATTATCCCCAGAAAGGGAGAGCTTGGTGCCATCTCTTGTATTTTTCTGTTGTTTTTAGAGCTACCAGTCATTTTGATGAGGTTACAATATTTTCCTCTGGGGCTGTATTCCACACTAGGGAGCTTTTAACCTTTTCCTGGCATGAAGGAGTTCACTCTCCCATTCTAATGCCAGTTACCAGTTATTTATTTAATGCCTTGACTTCATTTGTTTGATGTCTTCACTCTAAAATCTAATAACATATGTAACACCAAAATATGAGGCCTTGGGATAGCCAAGAATTGCCTTCTGTGTGACCACGAACCACATGCAGAGATCCATGGGAGAGACCAGTCTCTGCCCATTAGGTCCCAGCCACGTCTCCTGTACTAGACTTCCCAGTGCTCATGGGCCTCGCCCCCTGTTTCATTTGCAATTTCTGGGTTTGCACCCCTGTCTATAAATATTCCTCAAGAAACCTTGTTTCCCTCAGAACTTCATTTCCTAAATTTCCTTGTATCCAGTGGATAGGGCCAAACTAGGATATCAATAATTCCTTCTGCCACATGTTAAGGTCAATAAACTAAAATCACACAGTATTTCAGAATATTCCACCTTCAGAAGTTGAAAAGAGTCTGCATAGAGAAACACACATGTGCTTGTTTCAGAGCAAAATAACCTGGAAAAAAAAAGCACATCTCAATATGTTGCCAGATATATAAGGATTTTTCAGGATTCAAATAATTAGAGCAATGAATCCATTGCTCATTATTACGCTAAAGGTACAAAAGTATTTTTAAAAGCAGCTTTGTTGAATCAGCATTTGATTTTCTAGCAATATGCACAATTTCTTTCAGCAGGGTCATTTTCAAAGTATGGTATGAAACTAATTATGGAGTACTTTCTAGAGGTTCAGTGATTAAGGCAAGCAGCCAGCTGTTTGTCTGCACAGCTGATGTTGACCAAAAAGTACTATGCCTACAAGACAAACTGTCTTAAGATTTCTAGATCTCACACAAGACTTACAATTATTTCTCTTCTGATCTGTAAGAATAGCTGCAGAAGTCATCTTTGGTGTTTCTTTTTGGATTACAGTTATATGTGTATGACATGAAATTAAAAGTCATTATTGAAAGTCAAGTTTTCCCCAAGTCCAAAAGGTTTGCCTGACTTCGCTGCAACCTTTGTTCCACATACAAAGAGCAATCCTGGTTTGATTTTTAAAATTAATCAGTAATTTTTCTTTTTCTTAATCCTTCCCTGACATCAAGTCTTGTCGTTTTTTTTTTTAATCCTAGCTTCCAGAGCGCATTGTCTGGCTTTAATCAAAAGCATTCTGTAATTAGGTTCCAGCTAATTTAGCTTAGACTATTTAAAAGCAAAAAATAACCTTGCTTCCTGGTAAAGCCCAGCTAGGTTCCAAAGGAGCTGAACAGGAGTAGCTTCATTTCATAAATATATTACTGGCAACAAAATCCTTCCCTTAAGAGCACAGGATATCATTTATCCTGGGCATTTTCACGGTGATTTTGTACACAGGAGCATGAAGAGCACAGAGAGTGCGAGGAGCACCACTGCAGTCATATTCTGTCTCTCTCCAAAACCTTGGGTCTGGAGCTCTAGAAGGGACACTGTCAGGGCCGAGATCCTTCAAATCCGACCTACTTTTCCATTGCATCCTTTACCAAACAAATATTTAAATGGTAGATTTTTCTTAAAGGAAGAGGGAAAAAGTCAGTGCACCAGCTCCCAGGTACAGCTGCAGAATCCAGAGCTGCTTTGGTGTAACCACAGAGGAAGGTGCTTCCACCCCATCTTGCATGGAGATGATGCCCCCAGCTGTCCCAGCCCCCTGAGGGACACATCTGAACATCCCTGCTGTGCCCTGGCCCAGTGCCCTCACATAGGGCACCAGAGCAATAGTGGGAGCCCTGAATCCACCTTGCTGCTGTTTCACATGAGAAAAGCTCTTTTCAGGGTAAGAGATTAGAGGGTCAGGGCTAGTCAGGGGTGGGGAAGGTTCACCTTATCAGCTCCAGGATTGGTACTTGAACAAGAAATACCACAAACCCAAATTCTGACCCTGAGTACTGGTGTAAAGGACACGTGCATCACTTACAACCGTAGAAAGAGATGAGGTAAACATACTGCATGCACATCTCTGTGTCCCAGAAGGTATTTTCCTGTCCCTCCCTTGCTAGGGGACCATCTCTTTGCCTCCCTCAATCTGGATTAAAGCTGTGCAATTCAGCAGCGCAGTAGGTGCAAATATCCCAAAACACAAAGTGGAAAAACCAAACTCACCAAAATCCCTAAATTCACATCAGCACAGCTCTAAGTTGGAAGGCATTTTTCCTAGGTGGCTGTTTAAGACAGCTAACAAAACTGCAAAGGACAGGAAACATCCCACACACCATTGCTCTCCAGGGCATGCCCACATAACAACATGTGCCCCCACAGCCTGCAGCCAGGAGCTGGTGCCCTGTCATTTCAGAGAGCAGCAAGAGCTTCTTTTCTTTGAAACTTGTGGTTTAACTCAGCCAGCAGCAAACACCACACTGCTGCTCACTCACTCTCCCCCACCCTGGGGGATGGGGAAGAGAGTTGGAGGAGTAAAGGTAAGTAGACTTGTAGGTTGAGAGAAAAACAATTTAATTGAAATAAAATAAAAATAATAATAATGATAATAATAGGAATAATAGAATACACAAATGAGTGGTGCACAGTACAATTGCTCACCACATGCCAACCAATGCCCAGCCTGTTCCTGCCTAGCAATTCTGGAGGAGAGAAAATCCCCAAAACCACAATGCTGGAAGAGAGCAAGTGAGTGTTCCAGCCAGTCCTCATTTATTTACTGAGCACAATATCATATGATACAGAATATCCCATTGGCAAAGTTAGATCCGTTACTCTCACTATGCTCTTTCCCAGCTTCTTGTGCACCTGCACACTAGCAAAGCATGGGAAGTTGAAAAGTCTTTGATTTCTTTGCAACAACTAAAAGCATCAGTATACTATCAACGTTCTTCTCATAGCAAATCCCATACTGAATCCAACACACAGCGCTATTCCAGCCACTAAGAAGAAAATTATCTCTATCCCAACAGAAACCAGGACAAGACTGCTACTTGCCTTTTACCCTGCTGCCTGCTGGTTTGAGCTTTTGCTCAACACATGAGAAGAAAATTCAGTCTTTTCTCCAGGCAGGGAAAGTTCAAACTCACATCATCCTTTCCAGAGGGTGCCCCAAGCACAGGGCTGCAGATGCAGCTGGCCCGAGAGACAGAGCATCATCTGCTGTGCAGCCCGGGCAAGGTCACATCAGCAAGGAGGATGCTCCAAATAAGATCAAAACACTCAGCAGGTTTCCCTGGTGAATGCCAGGCCATGGAGGGTGTTCCAGACAGCATTCCACTTGGATGTTCATTTAAAAGGCATCTAAACAGTATTTGATGAGTGGATAGGAGAGTTAAGCATGGTGCCAATTATTATAACCTGCAACAGGATTTCAAGAAATTAGGAAATGAGAAGCTCTCTACATCCCACTTTTTGGGTTCAGAAACAGAAAGTGGACAAGACAAGTGCAGATTATGGGAAAGCAAGAACCTACAGATCTCAAAGACTGCCTGCAACATCCCTGAACATCAGCCCCCTCTCTTGTTCTCCTCGCAGGCAATTCACACATTATCTTTGCTTTCCTCACCCTGACTACAGTTTTCCCAACTGCTTTCTCAGGCTTTGGGGTTGAGCAAGAAACAGTGCTGCAAACCTTTGGGTTTTAATGAAGAACTTTACTGGATTTAATTGGAAATTTTGCTAACAGTAGGAATAATTCACCAGCATGTGCTGAAATCAGATTATTAGTAGCACCTCAAAACAGAAGATTTATTATCTGTCATAAAAAGAACTATTTAAAACAATAGATAACCACCAAAAAACAACTCAAGCCATTCCTTTCCATGACAATTAACATAAAATCCCTTTCTCATGCTAAGTTTTATCTGAATTTCCCTCAGATCTGCAACCTGGCTAAAGCTGTTGCCACAATCATGCTGGTTGCTAACATACTATTTATAGCCCAGTTGACAACACTGAAATCCATTCTTTCCTCCCAGGACTGTGTTTTTAAATTTGTTGGTTTGTAAATTTGTGTTTCATCAAACTGAAACTAGTAAAAAAAAAATCAAGTTTTTTTGAAGTTTGGTGGAAATTTTAAATTAAAAGGAAAAAAAAAATTAAAAAGAAGCAACTTTTACTGCCTGTTCAAACAGGTGGTTGAGTCCATTTTTCCTTGCAGCATTGTGACTTGCAGCTCCCCAGTGCAGCTCCAGCTCTTCCCAGCCCTTGGACACTGCAGTCTCTCCTTGCCAGCACGGGCCTCCCAGCTCTGCTGCATCCTCATCTCAAATGAGGGTAAAGGTGGATCCAAGGTGGAGCAGAGCCTGGATCATCACAGCTGCTCAAATCCTGACCAGGGACAATGTGAAAGGACAAAGTCCCTCCTCTCAAATTGTTTCTGAGGGAATCTAGCTGATAGTCCTGAAATTATTATTTAGGCACTGCAAAGCACAGAGAACCAGCCAATGTATTCTTCCTACTTACCAAAAAAAGCCATTTTCATGAGGATAAATTTTCCTTCCCATCTGGTTAGAAATACCCTTTTAGAGTTGTCCAAACACCCACAATCCCTAAAGCTGCAGAGAAAATTATTGTCTTTTGTTTTAAAGAACTTAGACCCTCTTTCTTTGCTGGAAAAAGAAACACCAGGAAACCCTGCAGGACAGAGAGCAGGCAGAGACTACTAACAAAAAAAACCACAGTGAAAGGGTGTTACCAAACACAAGAAGCAGCAAGAAAACTGAAGTTGAAAAGTAGGATGGTTAAAAAAAAATAGAAAAGAATTAAAACCCATAAGTATAGCCAAAAGAACAAGTAAAAAGAAAACAGACACAGCCCAGCACAAAAATCTCAAAAGAGCTACAGTTAAGCAGAAAAGAGAAAGGACTTTGCTGGAGGGTGGGATTATATTGAGTTAGCTCCTCCCAGAGGCATCATTAAGTCAATTAGCAAGGGGTGGGGAAGGCTATGAGTAGTGCCTCAGAGGTGTTTCCAGTTTTTTCTTGGAGGTAGATGAGAGAGGCTTTGCATGAGGCAGCAGTGGGTTGTGCACTGAGCCAAAGTCTGGCTAGATCTGAGCATCTCCTGGTCTAGTCTTCTTTATAGCTATATGCTTCCTAAGATAAATAAATATTCTTTTCTTCCTGAAGAACGTTTTTCTGAAAAATCTGAAAAATATTGAGCTTTGAGACCTTAAAAAAACCCCAAGACAACGGAGTAGCAGAAGGGAATGCTGTACCATTTTTCTTTCTTTCTGTTCTCCTCCTTGAATTTTATCATCTCTTGTCTCTCTTCCTCAAGACTTTGGCTCTTGACTGTATTTCCTGCTGCAGTTTCCAGAAACATTTGAAGTCTTGCAAGGACATCTCTTCAGGTGCAGAAGGAGCTGGGGGCTATGGCAGCTCTCACAGAATCAGTCTGAGAGATGGAAAACAAAGGCTTGAGTCTCTGAAATAACTTATCTGGGAGAAATCATAAGCTCAGGCTGTCTGAGAGTATTTGGTAGGCCTGAGGAAGAATGGGAGGCTGCAGAAGAAAATAAAGAAGGTTCCTTTTTCCCCAGGCTGTTGTCAACAAAAGGCAGTGTCGTGACATTGCACTGTTTTTCTCCAAATCTGCCTTGACAGAAGCAACTTTTAGAGCAGCCTGATCTTTATGAAGGCCATATAGTTTATTTCAGTGACCTGTATCCACCAGAACTTCCTGGTGAGGCTGGCAATCTGTGGAGAAGCCCAAGGTGTGTGTACACATATATATTCATACACAGCCCTTAGTGGGTGACAGTTCTTGCACTTAAAAGGAACAGTTGGTAGGACTTCATTGAAAAGGACTTCATTGGTAGTGTCTCCCCATAGGATCACAAGCTATAGGGACACGTGTGACAAAAGGACCAAATCCAGCTGTTCTGTCCTTAAGCAGGCTCAGCCAGTGTGACCAGAAGGACAGGGTCTGGCTATTCCCATGTCAGAGGACAGCTATGACCCAGTGGTGCAACATGGCCATGAAAAGACAGACACAGTTATGGACCCTCTCAGGGGTGGTATTTTCAGTGGGGATAAAGGAGTGTTCGTACCCCTGTACAATGTGGGATGCTGTGTGACGTTATGGCCACCCAGGAATGAGAAAGGTGTAATCACAGGGAAAGGTGTGGAGAGGTGAGTGGAAGAGGTAAGCTGCTTATCTGAGCAAAGCAAGACCTGCCAGGGAGCGTTGCTCCTACCCAAGTGTCCTGAGCCTGCAAACATACTGAAGGCTCGAGTCTCAAGCTCAGTGTCTCTGGCCAGAAAAAGCTGTTCCCACACACGTCCTGCTGGCCCCTTGGCCAAGAAGCTCCAAAGCAGCCCTAGACTGTGTAAGTGCGTCCCTGCACCTCCCTGGATGGGTACCATGGCATGGGAGCTGTCAGTCTAGAAAATAATGGGCAAATCAAGACTTCAATGGGCAGACTTTGGTACCTCCTAGCTGGGGATTTTGCCACGTGGTTCTTCTCCTCTCCTTTTCTCCTGGCTCTCCAGCAGCAGTCACCGATGTAGGAGCAAGACTTAAGAGACCAGCTGTGGGGTGAGAGTTTGGTGCTGAAGTTTGGTTCGAACCTGAAACTGAGCCGACTGAGCTGGTTCCTGACAGAGGGGTGACCTGGGAGGGTGTTAAAATAATCTGATTAAATTTAGGCTGTTCCACGGTTTCTCTCTGAGGGCGGATCTGACAGTGCCAGTAGTGTTGAGATTGTCCTGGTGTGTTTGGAGAGGACCATATCCCAAAATCTGTTTTGCCCAGGCTTGTGCCTCAGCAGTATTAAATAATCTGTGTTTGGATGCTTTATAAATAAAGAAAAAGACTCATGAATCTCACCAAGACAGTCTCCTTCCTCTCCTCTGGAGTTTAATGCAGAGTACCTGCAAATCTGAAATCCAAATATGTGCAAGAGGAGTGTTGCACCCTGTGCTCAGCTGTGCAGGGGAGAGCAGGGGCTCAGATTAGGGACAGCAGCAAACCACATGGCAGAGCTCTTTTTGTCTCTGTTACATGATTGAAATGAGGGAAAAGGGGAAATAAAACACAAAACCTAAAGAATGCTTTGTTAAATCAATGAATTTTTAATCCTAAAATATTATAGAGGTCTTAAGCAAAGCGGATGAGTGTGTCTGTGCAAGTACCTGGTCTAGTCCTGTTGTGTTGGAGGAAAAGATTTTAAAAAATCCATTAAAGGCAGATAACAAATCCAAGGAGCAGAAGAAAAGACTCCTCTGGCTGAAGATCTGGTCTCCTCCATATTCATTACTCACTGTCTAAACATGCACGCTCAGGACCAGCAGGAGTTGCTACATTTCAAAACTAAAAGTCATGGTAATAGATGTGAAAACATTTATATTAAATGCCTTCTTATTGGGATTTACTGATTTAAAAGCAAGGCCATATCTTTATAGTGCTGTATGAAACTATCTATTTAAATAATTGGATTAATTTAAAAATATAAAGGTCAGGCAATTAAAATACTTTTCAAAAATTATTTCATATCACATTTCTTTCCTTTGATCTGAAAACAGCTTGCTGTGTTTTACAATAAAACCTCTATTGCCACAAAGCACCATGCCACTAAATGAAGAAAACAATTAAACTTTTGAATTAACAAAAATAAAACAATATTCTTTGTGCTTTTAAAGGATATATTTGGGGGTTTTTTGGTACAGTTTTTACCAGTAATGAAAATGATGTGCATGTAACAAGAGGAGGTATTAGATTCTTAGGAAGATTTTCACAGCTCTCAAGCAGGACATCTACTGCAGAATCTGCTCTGTGCCGTTTAGTGTACGAACTCAACAGGATTTGGGGTTGTTCAGTTGGCTTCCATCTAATTCTCTCAGAGTAACTTAGCTCACTGTGAGGAAATCCAAGATTGTATTTCTTTTATGAAAGCAAAACATTTAGATGACAGGGGGAAAACATAAATTGAGTACTATTGACAAGCTATAAACATTTCAGCAATACATGTTAGAGATAATGAGTTTTGTAATTTAAAGTGCTACTTCTCCAATATTTGAGCTATTTTTTCTATCTTTCATAATTCAGATGTAGTATAATTCCATTTCTCAAATCAACAGTTCATTCTCAATCCTCAGTTGTACAAAAGCCTTTTTACACCTTTTTGGTAAAGCAAAAAGGGCCTAAAAATAAGAGGAATTTGCTGGCACAGAATAAAGACTGCAGCATGAGTAAGAACCAGACCCCTTACCTAAAATGCATCAAAAAGAAAAACCTGTTTGTGTTCCATGATGACAGGAAAAATTTCTGCAAATAATGGCCTGATTATATGCATATTTACATGTTAATCTGAGCTTGAAAAAAAAAAATCTAATGTTCAAAGTGAAAATCAGGGAAGCCTAAATATTTTATAAATATTAATTTGGTTTTTGTTTTGCTGGGCAATTTGTCACGGTAGATATTTTTAGTCAAACTCCCTCTGCATTGCCATCAGACTGCCTTGACACGCCTGGCAACACATCCTCGTTATCAGCTCCATTTCTCTGCTGCATGGCCATACCCAGCAGGGCAGAGGGGACTTTTTTCCACCTCTGGTTTTGAAATTCATGGTGAGTTTGTGATGGCAAAAAGCAAATAAAAAGACCATTGTCCAAATACTGATGAAAGGATTGAGGGGAGAAAGCTGTCACTCAAGCACTATGAATGAGTGATGTGAGCTCCAGAGAAAACGATGTTCAAACGTCTGGTTTGAAATGGAGCACCAGCACCAGGCAGTGAGCTCAGCATCCTTCCCACAGGACAATTCTGGGGCAGTTTGCTGCTGTGGGGTTGGGATATGTGTCAAGAAGCTGAGGTGAGACAAATTTCTGCCTGGGAGTGGTTCATTTAACCAACAGAAAGTCCTCTCCTGGCCATTTCCATTCCCGTGCAGTGTAAGGTACCGATGCCATCCAGCCACCCCTCTCACGGTACCCGGAGCCTCCCGGGCCCTCCCCCTCCCATGGGATCGCTGGCCCAGAGGATGCTGCAGCACCCGCTCAGAGCTGTTCGGTGCTTTGGGGCCGGCAAGCCCAGAGCAGCTGCAGCCGGTCTCGTTCTGATCCGCATGGAGCTAAATCTGGAACAAGTCCTCCGAGATCAGTGGCGTTTCCCTCACACAAAGCCGCTGTGCGGGAGGGCAGATTATCCCAGACCAGATGTCACTTTCTGCAGCCGCTGCTGGCTCCTGCACCGTGTGGGTATGGCTGTCTGCACCCTTCTCAGCTTTTACTGGGCTCTTGCACTCACCTTAGCATCAGCGTGAGGATCCAGGAGAGCTTCTTCTCATTTCTTGTTTGTCTACTTTATTTTTCAGAAGCTCATTCATAACCACAGATCTGGTGCTTTAAATCATATTTTACTAAAATAAAATTAGGATTCTCCACAGGTGAAATTAGGATACACAGGGATCAACATTTTTGACCATCCTGAGGGCTGAAAACTTCCATTTCATCAAGCAAAAGCCTGAAATTGTTCCTCAAATGACCACAACTCTAGGAAAATCCTTAAGCTTTGCAAGTCTTGTGATTAAATAAAGACATCTATCAGCACCAGAGTGTGCAGAACAGCCCCTTTTAGTCTCTCAGCCAAATATGATCATTGCACTTCATCTACCATCCCTAGCTCTGGTGCTGGCCACTGTCTAGCCACATACAAAATTATTTTCTCCTATTGAATAGACTCTCCAACAGCAGCAAACTCGAGGTCCCATGCTCCTTCCAGAGTATTGCTCTGCCTTTCCCAAAGGATGTGAGCAAACGAGCCTCAGATTGTCCAAAGCCACTATCTCTACAATATATCTTTCTTCCTAAATATAGGAAAACCTTGCCTGGCTCTCATGAGCATATGAATTTCAGAGCTGGCTGTGTTTAACTCTAAGTGAAACAGAGAAGGGATTTATTACTTATATTGAAGAATAATTTATAGTCTTGGTCATGTGCTAGGAGCTATAAGAATGGAGAACAAGAATGCTTTGTTTGAAAGCTCTGCCAAGAAAACCAAGTATGTACTGGACATTTAGCAAATTCATTATTTCATTTTTTTTCAGTTGCATTTGCCATAGGTAATTGTGTACTTGCTGAGGGAGATGGTTCTGTAAGAACTTCTGGCAGATCAGAAGACTCTTGCTCGTGAAGAAGCCCTTGAATTTGCACAGATAAAAGCTTCTTAAACATCTGTGTAGTCAGACCATATCATGCACGTTATTGTGAGAAAAGCAAAAGAGAGAAGGTGATCAAAATATGACTAGATATCATCAAAACTTAGAGATTCCAAATACATCTGCATGTCATTTGCACACTCTCAGTCCTGCTCTAATCAACAGCATAGCATCTGGACCTGTATTCTTTGGAGACTTTGAAGAGCAAAGCACTTGTATGTCAAATCCATTTTGCTTCCGTTTCAGACACAGAAAGACATCAAAATAATAAGGATAATAAGTGGCTAAAGCACACATCATTTTTCATTGTATTGGTGCCCTAATCACACTATGCACATACTTTCCCTAATACATTTTATAGGTATGGCATGAAAAGCTCTCTTTGGAGCTATTTTGTGCAGGTAGACTTTAATTTGGAGGAGAGAGAGATGCAACAGACATCTGTGCTCCTTTACATAGCTTGAGTTGAATTTTGAGGAAAGAGAAACGAGGTCTGTGCTCCACCACACAGCTAGAGTTTAATTTCAGGGAGACAGTCCAGAAGTCTAAGAAATGGTTTTTCGCTGAAAGTTCATAGCAGTTGTGCCAGCTGAGAGGCAACTTTTACCCTTGTTCCTCCAAACCCTGCTGTACCTTGACCATGTACAACCTCAAAGAGAAAGGAGCAAGAGTATCTGATATTCTCCTCTGGCATATGTCATATTTCACAGCAGGAGTTTAATGTCTAGCCATAAGGTTTTTCTATAACCCAGCATGTAAGCTAGAATTCCCAGTGCTTTCAGTTACTGGGCATCTGAGTGAAGAAACTGCTGCAGACAAGATGAACAGTGGTGCAGGGTAAGTGGCACACAGTGACCCGTGGGGATCTCGGAGTGGTTCAAGGAGCTGATTTCTGCAGCAGGAGCAGGGCTGTGCAGTCAGTGCTGGGTGGCTGGGGTCCTGCTCCTCCTACCTGGGTGAGCTGGGCAGCTGTAGCTGCTGATTTTGGCAGGGATGGAATATCACATGCTGCAGGAGTGTGAGAGCAAGCTCAGAAACTATTGCTGGTGGCAATGGGCATCCCATGAATTTCCTGGGGGTGGGGTTCAGTCTCTGCATTATTTCAAGCAAAATATTGCATCTTCAAGCTGCCACTGAAGAAGACAACCTAAGTTGTCTCCAGTGCTTATAAATATAGCAGTATGACCCCCAGAAATCTCATCTGATGTGATAACATGTTGCTGGTTCTGGGAACTGTAGCAGGTCTCCATACCTGAATGAGCAGCTCATTCAAACAGCATAACTGTCAGGCTACACCAGTCATGGTGCTCTTCTAGAGTGATATGTCATGATATAGAACTATGAAAAACAACCCACTGAAGATAAATGGTATGATTATAGTGATCACATATAAGATACGAGAGCTATCAAAAGGCAGAGCACAATGTGGCACACAGTTAAGGCTCTCTGACTTCATTTGGGTGGGAGCTATCTCTGCTGTTTGTGCTTCCCAGTGCACAGACCATGGTTACAAGCACAGAAAAAAAAAAGATCCTTTAGACAGGCTGATGCCTTTGTGCTCTGGATTTAAGAATGAGGACTGATAGTGCATGTGAATATACCCTGCAAAATTTGCATGGTAAGGAAAAGCATCATCAGTACCCACCTGAGGCAGGAGAGGCAGAGAGCTCTGTCCACCACCTCATGCTGTCTAGAGGCTGTGGAAAATTTATGAAGTGTCAGCCCAAAGTATGGTTTGAGTATTTGGGTTTGCCTTTCATGCAAGATTTATATGATACCTGGTGCAATATGTTCCCAAGGGGGTGCAGTGAGGGCTAGGGGAGGCAGCAGCAGGGAAAGCTGCAGCTCACCTACTTCATCTTTCTCGGTGTGCAACTGGCAGGGGAATTGTCAGCAGAGGTGAGAAGACTCTGCAGCCTTCAGTCCTATATCTCCAGCTAAAGCACAACTGAAAGGGTTTTTAAGTCACCAAGAATCATAAAAGATGTCAGTGTGTCATAAAAATAAAGAAAAAATTAACTTGGCGGATGACTCACAGTTAATAACTAGAATCCAACCAGTAGTCTCACCTGTTACAGAGTTTTAGGCGATCATCACCAAATAAAACACCTGAAAATAGCACAAGGTCATGAGTAAAAAATGCTTTGTGAAAATCACCTGCACTGGGAGGATGCACAGAACTGGCAGCCTGGCAGCTGAGGGGCAGGGGAGTTGATGTGCATCAGCATCTTCTTCCTAAAACTCCCTAGTGCCAAAAAGCTGCTTGCTGTCCTTACCTAGTGTGATGCCTTAGGGGTTTAACTGTAATTACTGGTCTAAAAGCTTGTTCAGGAAAGCTGTGATTATAAGTCTGCAAATTTTTCTAATTCCTTGGTCCTGTGCTAGGCTGTAGCAGGTAGATGACATTTTCAGGCATTCCCAGGCTGCTTTTCAAGGCTCCTTTTGCTTCAATTTTCCTCTTACAAAATGACTAACAGTCTGAGGCAGAATAACTCGCCCTGTTTCATTACAGAACGAGCTCGTAATCCCACAACAGGCAGAGTTATGCTCCTGTGCTTAAGATATGGGACATTTCTCGTTACCATTCTGTGGGTAGAAATATGCTTTCAGAAGCGAAATCTGTATTCCCTTGCAATAATATTCAGCAATCAAGAGTTCTACTAGCTCTTAGTGCTTCCAAAATGGGTGGCATAATTAAATGATTTAAAGCCTGCTGTAATCAAGAGTGCACAGTCAATGAATATTCAAGCTGCTCTCATTGTTAGGGACGATAAAGAAATGTCTTCTCTTTAGGTGGGTTATTTTTTATTGTCTAAAGAGTCATCCAGAAGATGGTGCCACAGTTCTGCCTGTAAAATGAATGCCAGCCCAGAAGAGAGTCTGTGCATGGAAAATAACATTTCATAGAAATTTAAGAGCAAACTTATTTTCAAGGACAGTTCAGAGCTCCAAACCTGACATTTAGTCTGTGTTAAGGCTCTTATTGAAAACTAGGGCAATGTATTGTTATTGCCATTGCTCCGTCACTCCAGGCAAGGTCAGCCAGCATGACAAGGAAGAGAAAACCCATCCCATCTCCCCCTTCCCTTCTGAAAAAGGGACAAATCTTTGGGTATTTGTTAAACTACTTTTTCTGGGTAGCAGCAAGCCATCAAAACCAATAAATAAGACAAGGACAAAATAAACCTCTCTCTGGATGCTTTTTGCAGCTTCAGTGGAAGTAGGGAGTGCAGCATAAACAGAGTACGTAGAGGGGTTTTTTTTTCGGTTAAGGCAGGGAGGCATTTCTGAGGCTTTGTGTCACTGAAGAAAATGATGATGTCAAGCCTGTAGATCCTTGTAATCAGATTAAATAATCTAATTTCAATTTCACAAAGATTTGCACTAACATAGGAGGAAAAAATGAAAACTGAGATTGGTATGAAGCAAAATCTTTGCTCCTACCAAAAGCAAGCATTTAATTTTTTCTTCCATTACAATTTTCTGTTGTCTGAGGTCTCTTCTTTGTAGCTCAAGCAATTTGTCATCCGATTAGTCTGATGAAGCATAGAGAAGTCATTTGAACTGTAAATTTTCTGCAGGCAAAATAAAATGCAAACAAGAAGAGCTTCCTGTGCCTGCCAAAGTGATGATACTCAGAATACAAATAAGAAAAAGCCATGCTGACAGCATAAGCTATTTTTATATTCTGCCATTGGCTCCCGGGCATGGCAGTTTGAACAGGACCACATCTGTATTCCCAAACCCAACTAAACCATGTAGTCTTAAGTGAAGTTCATGTCTTACAGAATAGCTGTTTAATCACAGTGAAAGGATACATTGCAGAAAGGATGAATCATGATGTTGATTCACACTCAAGCTGTACGTTTACTGTTTGGATCATCGTGGACAGAACAGCTACAGAGAGGAGGGTTTCCTGCTCCTGACATGAGAAGCACCATGCCACACAGAAGAAGCCAGCAGGGACTTTTGTGCTGGCTAATGGAGCTGAGGGCACTGCACGTCACTGTTCAGTCCTGGAACCTTTAGGAGCCCACATTGAGACCCAGCTTCTTGTGGTACAGTCGCATGGCCATGCTCAAGACATGGGTCCTCTGCCACGCTCCCATGGTGCCAACTTGCTCAGGGTAGCTGGTTTCATTGCCTAAAGGTTATCTCCAGGGCAAAAGCTCACTGTAGGACAGCCTTCACTCAGATGGTCTGAATGTAAAGGATGTTCAGTGATGGTGGATGAAGAGGGCTCCTAGGATAGCTCTGTCCTTTCCCACAGCCTTAGCATCTCTCAACCTCACCCTCACGTGGCTCTTCTGTGAAAAGCACCTGTGGCCTCTTTCCCTTCTTTAAAACCTAAGGCATTCAGAACACACAGTCTCTTTTTCAACACTCTTAGGCTGTTGAATTATTGTATAGACATATGTCATGTACTCATTACCTGCCAGGATGTGCTTAATGACTCTGGCTAATTGCAATAACATCTTGCTCTTATACACCATTTGCCATCACTGGACCTCAAAGCCTTTCAGGAGGTCAGTAGCATTAGCAACAGGCAAGGCTTCCCACAGAAAGCAGAGCTGAAAGGAGCACTAATAGGACTGCAGCTAGCAAATGGACCGTGCAGTCACACAGAGGCTTTGATCCTGCAAGTTGTTCCAAAATAATCCTCTGGAAAATGTTATTGGAGCAATAGGAGACTTTTGTGATGCAAAGGAACTGCTGCTTATGAATTTCTGGAAAGTAATCTTTCTTTCTCTAGATGAGCATCAAAGGGGGACTTTGCCAAGCCAGGGAGTGTTCTACTATCCAGGCACTATTAATTCACCACCATGCAATATTTTTAAAGTAATGCTGTTAATCCTCATCTCCTGGATTAGAAGATGGCTCTGATCTCTACAACGTACCACTTTGTAAAGCCAGGACCTTGCCTGGGTTTGCACAGACATACCCACAGCACTTTGTGCTTCAGGAAACCATTCTTCTCTGTCTCAGCAGATCTCGGGACAACTTCCTGCTGGGGTTGAATTTGGTAGCCATCCAACCTGGGTGAAAGCCCCCAGTCAGTTAGACTGGGGGTAATATCCAAGCCTATCATAAAATTTAAATTTAATCCTTCTTTTAATCAGGAAAAGTAGCTGAAGTCTTTGCTTCTCCCCTTGCTGTCCCCGGCATTTGCTTGGCTGACTGCTCAGCAGCTGCTTGGGCCATGTGGTTTTCTGGCAACTGCGGGACACTCAGTCAAGCAGCGACTTGAGTGGCACCAAGGGCCACGTGGCGAAGGGATGATTGATAACCTGATCAGAGCCACGACTGCGCTTCCACCCACGCTCGCTGCCAGTCCCTTTCAAGAGCGAGATGCCTCTGTGTCGTGCTCTGCTTTTGATGAGTGAGTACATCAAAACACGCCGTGAGATGAGTCCATCAGGCTTTTTACAGCTTTGGACAAGCCTGACTATGACTTTATCCCAACTTTGCTTCTGAGTAGCTGAGCATGTTCAGGGATGCTCTCAGCATGTCCCAAAGCTGGGAGCATTCTGGCAAACTGCATCCCACCCTGGATGTCCAGGGTGTATATTGGCCTGGGTATAAAAGACTGTGAAAATCCTTGCCTAGCCAGGATGGGAAAGGGGCAGGAGATGTGTCCCATGTACCGGGTGAGTGATGCAAACCTGCAGCCTCTAGTGTCAGTGTTCTCCCAGGACCCAGAAACCTTGTAAAAACCACCAGAAGTGGATAACTCCCATGCATTTTGAGAAAATGGGTCTTCTTGGTGGGAAAGAAGATGATATATGGACTTTTTATTTATTTTACTTTTTTTTTTAACAGCCATTTCTCTGCAGGAGGGGGTGAGAAGTTGGGATTTAGGTAGATCTTTGCTGGTGCTGGGGACTGGAAAGATCCTGCAGCTAGGAGATGTCAAAGTTGCAGTGACTTAGCCAGCAGTGCAGTGAGGGCTTGCAGGAGAGCTCTGAACTCTAAATTTGTTCTTGCTGAAATCCACCTTACTCAGGTTTGAAAGAAAGGAAAGGAAAATTAATACCCAGATTATTAGCAGTGACTTTTGCTCTTTTCATTAAGACTTCACCCTGCAGGAGAAAAAAAGGAAGGCAGAGCTAACGTCATGGATGAAATTGAAGCCCAAACCTGATTTTCATGCTCTATTTATTACAGTAGATCAGAGGTTTTGTCTGAGATCCTTGGGAATGTAAAGAACAGTGAGTTTGCTGGAATAAAGCAGCAGTTGCATATTTTCTCCTGCCTCATCACAAAAACTCATCTGTTTTCTGAGACTGAACTGGGTCTTTGTTCAAAAACTGACCTCAGGAATTAAGGTCCTTGATGCTGGCTGAGAATTTGACCCCCGATGCCTTACGTACACACCAGGCAGCTGTGGCTGGGCTGGAGAGGAACCGCTTTCCCCTGCGCTGAAGGGTGCATCACCCTGGGTGCTGCAAGAGGCAGTGTCTGGTGCTCGGGAGGTGGCAATGCCAGCACCAGGCTCTCCAGCAGTGAGGACACGGGGGCACAGCTCGGGTCTCCAGGAGATCCCCTGGCCAGATGGGTATGTCATGAGCATCAGGCACCTGCTAGAGCCAGGATCTGGTGCAGAAGCAGACAGTGTGGCAGTGCAGAGGAGAGACACCCAGTCCCAGCACCCTCTGAGGATCATCTCTCTGCCCAAATGCACCCAGAAACAAGGTCCCTTTTTTTTCCCTCCAAACAAGTGTTTTCCTCAGAGATGCTGTTGTTTTTTGGCTGCTATTTCGGATGCATGGAAACTTACTGGCACAGCGGTTAGGCGTATTCATCCACTTGTTTTCTCTTTTCCAGGATCCAGCTGGGTGCCTTGGGGGCGTTAGAAATCCTCTAACATGGAATTAAACTGAAAATCCCAGCTCTGAGTGAGAGGGCTGTGTTTCTAGCCCGAGCTTTGTCTTTCAGGGAAAATGGCCTCACTTAGCAAGTTGTCTGTGAGAGCACGTGGGCTGCGTGCCAGTAACGCTATCATCCTGCTATCGGCTGCGTGCCGAGTTACTCACTGCTCAGTGACCTTTCAGCAGATTATTGGAATTATATTGAATTTCAATGGAAGTTGCTGGAGCCTGCATCACTTTCAGGCCTGCTCTGTTAAATCTCTGAGCTGGCCAGCACACGCTGCTGGAGCCAAGGTAATGGGAAGAGTCCTTCTAGTTGGGTGGCTGGTGCGGTGGCTTTCCATGTGTGTGATCCATCAGAAAAGTTGTGCTCTGAATCCAAAAACAGCAAGATTATTATGATCAATATCCAACAAAAGTGAGAATTTTGGGTTTTTGGCAGAAGTGGTGTAGGTTTTTTCTTGGGGGATACCTCATGCTTAGGTAGATACAAAGCAGCTGATCTTTTCTTTAGGTGTCTGCATTCAGTTGCACAGAAGAAGTAGGTTTTAGATTGATATTTCCTTAATTGGACACAGCAGAAGGTGAGGAGGAGAGAAAATAATTAACAGATTCAATCATAAAATTGCTTTAGAAGCTCTTTTCAGGTACTTGAGCCAGAAAGTGTCTAACTGATGGGAAGATTTTTGGGTATGCTGATGGTAATCACAAATGGCTTCAGGTTGGTCGAGTTTAAACTGGGGATCTCTAGCTGGAGATGGAGCTGCTTTCCCAGCTGGACAAGCCCCTTCTAGCAATGCCAAGGAGCCATTTCATTGCTGACAGATCAGCACATGGAGGAGGGAACACAGCTCTTGATCCAAAGCACGGACTGCTGGAAATTTTTCTCCTGTGCAAGTCTTGCAGACTTTCTCGTGACTTTCTATTCCATGAAGATTTCTTGAGTGTACTTGAAACGGAGCTGGGCTGGGATGCAGGGACTTGTTAAAAGCAAAGCCTCTTCTCTGCTCATCCCTGCCTGTGTAGGCAGCATTAGAAATCAGGATATCAAGCATCTCAACTATTTGTTGATTCATTACAAGCCCTGGGATTTGTAAGCCTGGACACCACTTCAATACCAGTAACAGCATCATTTCATATCCATTTACTGCTGTAACAATGTTCTAGTGCTGAGACACACACTTGTTTCTGAGCCTGTAGTTCATGCGATGGGTAATACATCTAATAATCCAAAATTCATTTTGTACCTTCCAATGATAGTGGGAAGCTGTGTTTGCAAGATTGTGCTTGTGCCCCTGCCTGGGTTGTGCTGTAGTGAGGGTCAAGGAATGGGGCAGTTTGCAGCCTTGGCTGGAGCTAAAACCAACCACACTGCCTTTCACCAGAACTGTATCATTTGTAACCCACTTTATGCAGGACACGGGGTAGTTGTACACTCTAATGTGTGAGGCACAGACAAGTACTGTAATCTTTGCTACATTTCTAAGCTTTACACTAAATAATTGCAAATATATTATGCTAGAACCTTACAAACCTGACAACACTTTCAGTGAAGAACAGCTATTATAAATAGTGGTACTCAGAAAAAAACAAATTAGCACTTCTTAAATTAACTGAACTTATTTTTGCAAAGAAAGTGACTGTTTCTAAGCTTCCCCCTTAGCAAGAATAACCACTTAAATCAGCTAAAAATGGCCAGTACCCTTGTTGTTCGAAAAAGGGCATAACACTGGTAACTCTGGTTGTGGCAGGGCAATAGGAAAATGAAATATGTAAGTATTTAATCCTCAAGTACAACTAATTGAGTTGCGCTTTCCTGCAATCTGCTGAGCTGCCACTTGATGGGGCCGAATGTCTCCTTTTGCGAGAGGGTCGGGGAGGAGAGCTCACACACCGTCTGTCCTTTGAATCCATCCGTCACCTTACTCTGAGTCTGTCGTTCCTTCTCAAATCTCACTGTACTTGCTTTGCCTCCTCCTGCCCTAAGTCACGGTTGTACATAAAATTGCTCTCTAAACCCCTCTGCTTTGCCCAAGGAAAAAGACAGTGGTACCAATCCCACAGCTAATGACAAAGGACTGGTACAGAGCATCTGGCTCTTCGGACAGGTCAAGTGGACTCACAAAATGCACATGCATGGAGCTCCCCCATGACTTCTCCCCAGAGAAGCCAGGGGAATTCATTTCCCCAACTTTTCTTGCTAAGCTGTGGCTAAATATGTGTCTAAAATCTTCCATGAAAGCCTGGCCAACAGATCAAGGGAAGTTATTTTCCCCCACTCCCTTCAATGCATCTGGTGTAAATAATCCAATTTTGTGTCCTCCAGTTGAAAAGAGATGTGAAAAAAGGGTCGAGGGACTCCTGGAGAGCTGCTAAGATGGCAGGGGGCTGAGGCACATGGTGAGGGACATGGCATCAGAAAATCATAGCTTGTAATTATGTACCTTGGGGCTGCTGCTGAAAGGAGCTGTTGTGCTCTGTTGCCTTCTTGCTGGATCAAACAGCTGTGGAGTCACAGGATATCAGCTGAGCTGACCGCAAGCCATCCATTTTTATAGCTTTATGCTTGCTAGAACTAATGTAAATAAAGCTGTGAGTGTTGAGAGATGAGGACAGCATCCAACCCTGGGCCTTGCACAGCTATACCTGTGTTGCCCAGGAAGGCCACACTCTCAGGGAATGGGGATCCACTTCTGCTCTTGTTATTCCCAGCAGAACCAGTTTCCCAGCCTTGAGCTGAGGTTTGAGATGACCCTTTTTGGGCTGCTTTCCTGCCATTCCGATACCAACTCACAAGTATCAGGAGGGTTGAGAGGATATTTTCTCAATTCAGAAACAGTTTGAGTTCTTTTGATCCTTTGTTTTCTGCTGAAGGAGATTAAAAGGCTGCAGAAAATGTACAGCAGCACTTGGAAGTACCCCCATCTGAGCTGGTGACTGAGTCTGAGACTCAGGCATACTCAATAAGAAGTCAATGTTTCTCTATATGTGCTCCAGCCTAGAATCTCCTTGGCTGAACTGGCAAGTACATGAAAGTCATATGATATGCTAAAGAAGAAAAACCATCTGAGGACTTGAAGGAAAAAAAAATCAGACCAGTGTCTGTGCACAGGTGGGGTGTATAGGCTTTGGGAGAGGGACTGATTTTGCATGTTATTTTAGCATTTCCATGCTCCTGAGTTACCATGCTGTGCAACATTCATGGTCTGGTTGAGGGTGAGGGCTTCAAACATCCCACTTGGCATAACTTCTGGAGCGTACCACCCAACTGGGCCAACACCACTTCCTTAATGCTTTGCTGTTTGTAAAGAAACTCCCTTATATCGTGCAAGCATGCCGTCTGCTGGCAGGCAAAGGAGTGGTGCTAAACTGAATCACCTCTGAATATAAGCTTCATCATAGAGCTCTTTTTATAACACCAGAACTGTCTTCATGTGAAGAATGTAGCTCATTACCAGCCCATGGGAGGAATGAGGCTGGGCCAAGGAACCACAACCTGCTAGGGATGGACTAAACACTGGCCTTTTCCTCCCTTACGTGATCACAGCTCCTTGCAGCCAAGCACTTCTAATTGCTGTCACCAACATTTATTACTTTGAACTACTCAACAGTGAATCGTGCTGAAGTCTCCAAGCATCTGGGGAAAAGAGGCTTTAAAGAGGTTGTCATCTTTATCAGTCAAAATACAACAGCTGATTTGTAAACCGAGAGAAGTGTAGCAGGTTTAACAGGCTTGGACATCTGCAAATTGCCTGCTGATGGTGTCCCCAGGGCAGAGTGTAGGTTATGATGGTTAGGAAACAACTTGTGTGAAAGCTTCAAAAAGTTGGATACAGATGAGAAACCAGCATCTTTTTAACCCAGTATCAGGCTAAAGAAATGGCAAAGGAGGAACTCCTCAATCAGCAGCCCAGGCCTGGGCCTGTTTCCTGTACTAACAGCCTTTGCAAACAGCGTGTGCTAATGAAGTTTAGCAAGGAAAGAAAGCTGGAGGCATTTTCACCACAGAGAAGATCTGACCACTGGGGAATAAATATGGGATGTAATTTAGTAGAATCAAAGCACCAGGTAATGCACTTAATGAGCACTTCTGCTTTAAGTCAAGGGCTTATTATTTGGAAATGATTGCTCTCCATGTATCTGTTGCTGACAGACTGAGAGACATGAAGGGATCAGGGAAATGGGATCCAAGGGTGTAGCAACAGAGAGCTTCTTCTAATGCTAACATGGATCTAATCAGGTGTTGGTGAGCCCTCACCTCAAACAAAGAGGTCCTGAGTGGGAGTTTTAGATTGCAGAGGGTACGTGAGAGGTCTGTGACAGCTTGGCTGCTTCAGCTAAGCAAAACCAAGGCTGTGTATGGTCCCCAGGGGAAGCACCTCATCCAGCAGCCCCAGCTGCAAGCAGTACAGTGTCCCTGGGACCTGCTCAGCTCAGAGCACAGCTCCTGGCTTCAGCAGGTGACGTAGGTGGTGACAGGCAGTGTGGCACAGCACGGCACAGTGTGGCATGTCATCTTGCTTTGCCCCACCTCGCACGCCTCTGAGCGATGCTGAGGCCTGCAGGCTTTGCCGGCCATGGGGCTGCGTGTCCAACAGGGAGGCTCCTGGCCCTTTGCCAACACTGGGGGGTGGGGGGAGCAGAGAATTAGGATAATTGGCAAAAATAAGCAGTTGTAGATTAAGTACAAAAGAACAATATTTGGTTGATTAACTTTCTGGGACAGTGAGATTGCTGCAGCTGAAGGGGCAGAGCGAGTGCCTCTTCCAGACCCCTCAGCTCCAGCCCCAGGTGACGGGGATGCTGTCAGGCCTGCAGATGCCTCTTGTGCTTGCAGCTGAGACCACCGCGTTGCTCTGCCCGTCCCCCTGTGCCTCCCCTCCCTTCAGATGGGGGGGCTGAGAGGGGAAAGCCTCCGCAGAGGGGTGGGCACGGCCGTGGTGACACTGCGTGTTTGCATCCAGCTGCAAGAGCAGAGCATGGGAGTCTCCAAAAGCCAGAGCCCCCGTGATGGTGCTGCTGGCTCTGCTCCTTCCTCCTGGCACTCCTCCTCCTCACTGTGCAGGCAGCTCTCATCGGCTGGGTGTTGCCTGTGGGAGCAAGGATGGATGCAGGGAGCCCGAGAGCAAGGATGGATGGCATTGCCAGCAGAACTGGAGAGGCTCTTATCAGTGCAGCGCAGCACTCAGCCATCCATATTCATTCCCAGTCATTTTGATTTTCTCTGTGTTTGAGAGAGTTAGCAGAGAGCTCCCCCTCTGAAAGAAAAACTTGACAATATTTTTCCATTTTCTCTTTCAAAATTGCTTCAGAAACAAAGGATTTTCCTAGATATTTTATGTACACAGTGATTTGCTTTGTACCATTTCCAAGGCTGACCTGGTAATGAAGATCTTTTGAATGGAAACTATTCTTGACCACGTGTTACCAGGAAAGGGCTTCTGGGTGCCTGGTCATTGAATGAGTCCCAGGTCTTCAAATGGCTTATAATGCTTTGGGGGCAGCATGCCCAGACTGAGGGGGTGTCTGTAGAGGGGAGACTTTAATGAGAACAAATCTCAGCCACCTTCATAGTGTCTTCCAACAAGGGGAATTTATAGAGTTTCCAGACGGTTTAGTGAAAAAGGCTGTGTTATCACCCCTATTGTAATTAAATACATGTAGAAGCCTCCAAAAATTATAACAACTTTGTAGAAGCTTCTGTCAGCCTCCCTGCACCCCTCTCATCCACTCTTCCAGGGCTGGAGGGCTCCCTTAGTTTCCCACAAACACTTTTCCTCCTTCAAGATGTTCCTAAAATGCCCATCGGATCCTGTGGCTCAGAAACCTCAAGAAATTTCAGACAGAAGCACTCAATAGCAAGACTGGAAAGCAAAAAAGGAGAGCACCAAGCTTGGCAGTTTCTCCAAGTGCCTTGGTAGGATACAGCTCTTTGGGTAGTCTCTGTTCATATCCTCATGGCAAGCCAACACACAGCTGGAGAAGACCTTTCTTGCCAACAAGAAGGGTGCATCATTTTGTTGGGTGCCCTGTAAAGGCAGAAAATGGCAGCTCAAGAGAGCACATTCCCAAGTGCCTGGCATGGTGTGCAACTTGGCTTTGAAAGACTTGGCACCACGCTCAAGGAGATATTAATTACGGGCAGTGCCACTAAAGCCCACACTTGCCTGTGCCAAGCTATGGGCAGGGCGTGATGCCAACCATTGCAGAACAGCCCTGTGTGGCTGATGCCACTTGGGGTTTATTGTCAGCTTGACATGGGGTTTTTCTTTTGATGTGCTCATGCTGATTATTTGAATATTGAAGCATATATTTTGAGGCACGTTTACCATAATATAACTGTTGGATATTTGTTAAGTACCGTTACCTAAAGCACTACCCCGTTGATTTCAACAGCAGTTGAGCATAAAATAACAGTGGAATATTTTTAGAAGTTCATATACAAATACCACTCAAATTTCTGCCCATTGTCCAACTATTTGTAGTAATGTTGCACCAAGTTTAACAAAATGAGAGGCTCATGCACTAATGTACTGACAGCTAGCACAAACTTTCCTGCCCCCAACCTGGGAGCTGAGGCCCACAAAGCTTGCTTCAGCTTGGCCATGCTTTCAGAGCTTTGAGACTTTCATAGAGTAATGTAATTTTTTTCAGACTGTTTTAATGAAGCATCACTAAAAAGTCAAGGGAACATGAACACATACTTGGTTTAAGCACTGCTTGAGTCTGTTGGTTAATCAATAATATGCTCACAAAAATAGCAACAGCATGACCTGTTTCCCCACTCCTTTTTGATTTATGTTTCCTTCTACTCCCTCATCTATCAGGAACTACCTCTTGAAACTTGTCAGCTCTTTGGAGCAGGTCCCTTTTTGCTCTCTATGTTTGAGAATATAGTGAGGTGAGATCCCACTTGTGCTCAGAGAGCAAAAAAAGTCCTTTTTGCATGGAACCTGCCAAAATTTCCTAGAAAACTCTCTTATCCAAGGCAGGTTCATGCCTCAGTTCAGAGAAGGCAGCATGGTTTCAAGACAATGTATTTAATTTGCCCTGGTTGAGTGAGTGCATGCTCCGGCACCTCTAGCCAGGGATGCTGCCCAGGCAGGGATGCAGGAACGGCTCCGTGTTAGAGCACTGCAGAGGTTTGCCCTGGCTGTGTATCTGGGAAATCCAGTTCTCCACTTCTTCTGGGCCTCTTGTAGGAGATTGCTGTCTTCATGGAAAGCATTGCTGCCAAAGAGCTTCTCGTGCCTGCTTCACACAAAACACGAGCTAAAATCCTTTTTAAAAGACCTTTCCATAGCTGTTACAGGGAAATGAGGAACAGGGGACTTCTGAATGGCTGATGTGATTGCTCTCCCTGAAGCAGAGCAAAATTTGAAATGAAGGGGAAATTCTTTGATCATAAGCAGACTGCATTGATTTTAAACACACTGATTTGTAAGTGGGAAGTAGAAAGAGTCTTAAGTTGGGAGGTGAGAGGATCTCTCTGTCTTACACCTGCAAATTAATGACTGTTTTTGCTTATCAGAAAGAAAATGCGATAGGAAAGATCAGGAAATTCAGAATCGGTTCAATTATGCCCTCTGCTGCTACTGGGCTGAAACAAGGTCCAGCATAATTCAGAGTAACAGCATGCATCATCTGATTTGAAAGATCTCCTTTGGCTTAGAGGCTTGGAGAACTAATTAAAATCCTTTTTGCTTAGAAGACTTTTCTGGCTCTCTTCCGCTCTCTTCCCTCCATCTAATAAGTGATGATCCTTCATTAGATCAATATTATGCAAGAGGTATCACTTGACTACCTTGCTCAGCCTGAGAGCAACTGCTGCTGCCATCAATACTGGCAAAGAGACTGATCCAAGCCATGATGTAGTAGTGAGGGACCATCAGAGAAATCTTGGCACAATTTACTCGAAGAAGTGCAGGAGAGCAGCTGGGGAGGAGAGGGAAAAGAAGAACTGCCAAGGCCTGATCAGGAAGATGTCTTCATCTGGAAGGATTCCTCTGCTCAGAAAGTGCTTACAAACTTTCAGCCAAAACTCAATGCTCTTTGTTTACCCCAAAACCCCATTTACTCCTCTCAGAGCATAACTAATCTGTGGAATTTTAATTTATTTTATTTTTCACGTGTTTATTGATGTATACAGGTGTTCAAGAAGCATCAGTGGGGAGTTTCAGAGGAAATAGTTGTTACTCAATATCCCACGTTCAGGTAAGTCTGGGCTCTGCAACTCTACAGAGCAATATATGATATTACAAAGGTCCACATGGCAAGGGAAGGAGGGACTCCACTTTTGACCTGTTATTTATATGCCTCTTTGGCTTTTCATATCCCAGGGCTCTCTGAAGACTTGGTTCTTCATGTGCTGTTGTTACTCTCCCGAATACATGAAGCTATTTAACTTGTTGCTGTCTTTCTCTCTTGACAGATCTCAACACCATCAAGTTTTCTTATGAAATGTTACAGTACAAAGAGAAGACAACTCAGAAATACTGAAATACCACCCCTAGAACTTGCAGAGATTTAGGAAGACAAACAGATAGACACACATGGCATTACAAGCCCCAGCCATGAGCTGTGACATGTGAAAGACAACTGAAGGAAAAATTGGGAAGGTGCATTAAAAATACTCTGAAAAATTATAAGGATGTCTGAGATAGATAGTGAGAGTCTCTTGCAAAGAAAAAAAAAAAAAAGGAAATATATGATAATAAAAGATAGAAGAGAGAAGCAGTTTGCCCATTGCTGCTGACACCGCTGTGTTGTGTGAGACAACCGAGACGTGCGTCCCCAGCCCGTGTGATGTTCGGGCACTCGGCGCTTTCACAAGCTGACGACCAAGGGTGCAAATCAGGGCAGAAGTTTATGTAACACAGGAACACACAGCACCAATTTCCAAACCTAAGGGGACTTTGGCGCCTGTCATCGGCGTCTAGGAGAAACGGTTCCTCCTAACTGGATGATTGCATTTGATGTGACGTGGATGTGACAGCTCCATGTGTGAAATAGCACCGGCTTGGCTGAGTCTTTGAAAGGCTGATACAATGGGTGCAGCTTGGATCCTATCTCAGCAGAAAAGGATAAAAGATAATTGTGTCATTAAATCATGTCAGTATTTTACACTTAACAAACATCTCAGAAGGTTCCTGCTCTTATGTGTTTTCAGTTCATCTCAAGGAAATGTCTTCAGGAGATGGACAGATCAAATATGACAAGAGGTGAAAAGCTCTTTTTCCAGCATGGATTTAGCAGTGTAGGAAGCCTCTTGGAGCCCAGGATGTGTTAGGAGGTTCAGGGGAGGGATTTAGCTCATGAAGATTGTGAGTTTAACTGGAGAGCAGTTACGGAGTGATGTGAATGAAGCTGAGAGCAGCCTAGCATTAGGCAGGGCCCAGGCTGTGCCCTCCCCTGTCCCTGCACACACACAGACACACACAGCCACTGCCAGCACAGCTCTGCAATTACCTCCTGCTCTACCTTCTCACTCCTGCAGGGTCTTTCAGAGGAGACAGCCCAGCTCTACAAAATTAATAGGGAATCAGGGTGGGAACGGGTGGCGTTTCACAGAGAAGAGGTGAAAAAATAAAGAAAAACCACAATGAATTGTATCTTTCTCTCTCACGCACATTTGCATGCAGCTGATTAGATGCAGACTCATTGCCAGTGATACCCTTCCCAGGGCTGGCAGACAGGTCTGGGTGGCAGGAGCTGCAGGAGACAGACACCAGCCATGTTGCTGCTGCTGCTGGGAGGTACCAGATGCTGCTGAAATCCGGGAAACCGAAAGCACTGGCAGAAATGGGATCACAGGAAGAGCAGGCAGGAGATGCTCTGGGCAAGCAAAGGCTTCTTGTAAAAAGATGCTGGCAGCTGTGGGCTTTAATTGCCTTTGCATGGTGAGTGCTGGGTGCTGAGCTGAGGGGAAATGGCCACAGTGGTGGTGAGCAAAGCCCCGGCATCCCTGAGGCATGTTCCTGCAACAGGGGACCATCAGCTGAGTTCATGAGTCTCATCTGATTCCAGGTAATATTTTCCCATATAAACTGAATCCGTACTTTCCCAGGGTGGAAGAAGTTTGTCTCAGCCAATGGCTCAGACACAGCCCAGACCCCAGGCTCTGTGTTCCCCTGACCTGCTCAGGGAGCTGAGGCTTCCTCCAGCTCCTGCCCATCAGGAGGCAGAACTGGGACAGAGGAGATGTTTCCTTGCACGAGCTGTTTCTAAACTCTGGGAACCGAAGGGGGACATGATGATGCTGCAGGTTGCGAAGGCACCATGCTCGTGAGGACGCCCACAAAGAGCACTGTGCACAGAAACGTGCTGCACAGTCACACTCTGCGTCACCCCACAGGGCACACAGGCCATGATCATCCTGGTGACTGCTTGTCAGCTTTGTGATCAGCCATCATCAGATGTCCATGATGAACTGAGCTGCAGTATGATATAAAAGCACTCTACTAATTTATTTTGGTGTTTCTTCTTGCATCTCTCTGCTATTTTTTCCTCAAAGTGCATTTTTTTCACACTTCATATTCCTAGAAATTACAATGGAGGGATAGCTGCTCTTTTGTGAATGGACAGTGCTGTTGGATTAGTTCAAAGAAATCACCATTTTGTTCATGGCATTTTAGAAATTCTGGAGTTACATTAGGTGTTTAAACTGTTTGGGCCTCTCCCTAGACTTGCTCTATGCTCCATTTCCCACAACGTGTGAAAGAGCCAGGGTGGTCTGCGATGCCTATAGAGAGATTATGCAGTTCCTCCGCAAGTCTGCGGGTGAAAAAGAGCTGATTTCATCTGAAAGCCTGAGAGCAACCTCAGCCCTGACTAAGGCTTGTACTAATGGATGTCTCACCCTCATTTTCAAGCTGAGATAGCCAATATTAGCAGCATTTCAGAAAACCAGAATACAGCAGATGCCTCATAATCTGCAGGAGGAGACGAAATGTCTTCCAGAGCCTGATTTTTGCCACCCAGCTCTGTCCAAGTTTGCATCTTCCTGGGAGACAGAATTCTGAAGGAGACAGGTACGAGGCTGCTGCTCTGGTGATGCTCTCGGGTTTGCACAATCTGCCTCTCCACATCCCCAAAAGAAGTGATTTTGTCTGCTTATCATCTCTGCCTTAATCACCCTGTGATATTAGAGACATTATTAATATCCGTGCACCCAGATGGCTCCCAGCCGCTGTCCCCGGCCTCCCATCAAAGCCGCTTGCTCAGACCAACTGGCTGCACTGAGTATTATCTCAGAGACATGAGAGAACCAGGGAGATGCAGCAGATGCTTTCCAGCAGCAAACACCCAGGCTGCAGGCTGCTGAAGTCCATGCAAGCACAGCTTTTACTGGAAATAATCTGTGGATGGGGCTTGAAGTATGACAATTACAAAAAACCCAGGGATTTTTATTGCAGAACCACATTTTGCATGTGATTCAGACCCTCTCTGATCTGATTCATATTTTATTTATTTATTTGAAAGAGAAAAGCGAGGTAGGAGGGTGTGTGAGGGTGGGTAGCACAGCACGAGGGCCAGGCTGTGGGACACTGCTCTGTGTCCGTGCCCTGAGCCCAGCAGGCAGCCTGGCCCCCAGGTGAGATGCCTGTCTGATGGACCACGTGCCTTTCTGTCTACTGAAGATAACACAGGGAGTCTCACAGCAGGGCAAATCCGAGCAGATGGGGCTTCTTACATCATCTGAATTTCAGGAAAATGTAAGGTTAGCTGTGCTTTATAACATGCAAACTGCGTTCCCTTTAATCTTTTAGATAACACTTTTGAACTAGAGATGCTCTGCAGCATGCTGGATTCAGATGAAAACCTCTTTGTTCTCACTCACAGCTTTGTGAAATGGTTGGCCTTAATTTCTGTTTGGATGTACAGTTTGTAAACTAATTTATTGGTAGATGTATTTATTTTGCCAGAGCAACCCCCTGAGTATAGGAATTTTCAAATCACTTGTAAAAGTTGTTCTGCCCTCCAAAGATACAACTCACTTGCTGGGTCTTTTTTATTAGGTAATCCTTTGTCTGAATCATCAAGTCTCCTAGCTTTAGGAAGTGTCTTTACATTTTACTTTATGGATTACAGGACTTCATAATTAAAGCAGCTGATCTCATATTTTAAGTTCTACTACTCACACAGCTATTAATGCTGCGGTTAACATCTGAACCACCTTAACGTTGCTCTGGGGGTTTCCTGTCTCTTCTTGCCATGCTTTGAAAACAGCAGTGGCTGCACTGCTGTGAGCCTGCAGATAACAGGATGTTTTCCTAATTGACAGTTGACATCTCCCCTCTCTGTCTTTTTGCTTTGGATCAATTTGTTCACTGGTTATATCTGAACAGTTTATTATCTTATGAGTGCTTGTAATAATTGAGGTCCCTGTTCTGACAGTATTTCCTGACAATGCTGAAGGTAAGAATACAAGTGCATATGATGCTCTGTGGATAAAGCCTGCCTTGTGCCACTCCTGTCATTGCTGTCCCCACCACAGCTGCCGGCACTGGCCTCGGCTCAGCAGAGGCTGGTACAAGCAGGTAGATTTGCTGATCTATCCAGAGCAGAATTGAGTGTGCCACATCTAAACACCCTTCACATCATTTTTTTGTGCTTAAGAATATGAAAGGTCTTCAGAGCAAAGGAGTTAGGGAGAAAGAAGAAGCCACCATTGCAGAAGACGTTAACATGGCTGAAAATGATAACATGCTTCAAAAATTAAAGTTTTTTAAAGTGATCTTTACTTATAAAATACATTCCAGGAGGGGGGACCATCTATTTTGGAAAGGGCCATCATTTCCATCCCAAAAAACATGTACTTCAGAAAAAACATCAAGAAGGCATAGGAAAATATCCAATGTCTTTTTTTTTTTTTTTTAATTTTAGCATTTGGGCACTATTCTTCTGTAAATAACTTGTCTGCAGATTTGCATTTCTATAACCTACACACAGAATATATTGTGAAAGAGAGGGACAGTAGAGACTTTAGATAAAGGTTCTTTGTACTTTTCTGTACAAAGTTCTTTGTACTTTTTCCAGCAGATCAAACCACTCTGACCTGGACCTACATATTGAATATAACAAGTTCACTAGGGAGGTCCCATTAGGGACCAGCAGATGCTTAGGGGAGAAGCCAGGCAGCTCCATGGTGTTGCCAATGGGATGAGGTGTGTGGGCAGGCAGCACCCAGCCCTGCCTGCAGCACAACTCACGCCTCCCTCCTCTCCCATCCCAGCACACATCTGCAGCAGAACCTCACAGATATTTCAGTAGTGCTGAGGAGTGTGCAAAATATTTCCCAGACTTGTTCAGCCCCGTGATCAGGTAACACAATTACAAGAACTTGTCTCCCAAACTGTATTAAGAAGTTTCTTAAAATCCAGCTGCAGCATCCTATCGTTAGATGTAATTAACGAGTGTGCTGTGGACAGGGGTAACCACTCAGATCAAAGCTCTACCAATTTATTTTTTTCTTGCAAACAGCAACAATCTCCAGAGCTCCCTCGAGTCGTTCCATCTTCATTAAATAGGCAGAGCCCTGGCTGCTGAGATTTGATAAATCAAGCGCCAAGTTGTGGGCTAAGGTGCAAGCGTGTATCTCCAAACATTCAATCAACCACCAATATAACGAAAGGTGGGTTGATAATTATAGAAACCTAGTACATTAACTGGGAGAACATTAATGGCAAAGAACAACATACAAGCTTATATTCCCTCTGGCTCAGAAGGTAAATTGCATTTTCAAGTTATGACAAACTTGACATTTGTTATTATCTATTATTATATTATTTATCTCCTTTAAAGTATCATTTAGAAGCCTCAGCTGTGGTCAGAGTCTGACCATGCTCTGAAAAGGTTATATTTTAAGTCTCTGACATTCAAGATAATATTTCCTGCTGTCTTGGTTCTGCCAGCTTTAGCAGAAGTTAAGCTAATTAGGAAAACGTCCATCTGAGTGTATGGAGGAGTGTGAAATGCAAATGTGAAAGACTCCAGGTATATATTAGGAACATCCTGCCTAATAAACATCTCAAGGACTTGCAGAAGGCCTCCCTGTGAGGTGCTCAGGGTGTGCTTCACAGCAGGGTCCTCTCATGCCATGGGTGCGGAGTGGGATATGAAGCACCCAGCCTTCTTCTGCTGGGCACAACACTCTCGTCTGCTCACCCACATGCACACCAGTGTGCACATGGAAAAAGCTGGGAGAGGACTGGAGAAAAATGAGGTCCCTCTTGTACGTTGCGTACACGCCTGTGTCACCCCACAGATGGGGTTGGAATGAACCAGCTGTGAGTGGGGGGCTGCTCACCCCTGTTCTCCCTGGGAACCAGCCCTGGGAGTAATGGTCACCCTCTCCCTGCCTCTGCGTCTCCGCAGCTCCCTGCCTGCAAGTGCCTTTCTGCATGCTGGACCAGCGGTCTCCAACCGATTACTCCTCATCAGCATGTGCTACCATAATTAACAAATGTGATTACGAAGTGCAGATGTGCTGGTGTTGCACCTTGTCACTATGGCAGCATTTTATTTTCTCACTTGTGTTATGAGCTAATAATTAAAGCTTCATATTTTTAGCAGCTTCACGTAATTTAGGGCCAATTTGTTGTGGCAGTCCCTAATGTTCACTTCATCCTCATGGTACCTAACCCAGGTTGCTGCCACGCCAATCAGTGATTTTATTCTTAATTACTGCATCTTAAAATAACAATTAGGTTTGAAATTATATTGTGTAAAAACAAATTTATGTTGCATATACCTTTCAGGCTAATAGGAATGGATGAACTAGAAGTCTCTCCTACTCATTTCTGGTTTTACAAAGTTCATCTCATGGAACAGCCTAGGTTGGAGGGCACCTCAGAAGATCATCTAGTCCAACCTTTATTCCTTAATGCCAATGATAAAACAAAGAGCTTCCAGCCTGCCACGATATCTTAGTTTGCAGACAGTACATGGATATAAGAATTTAAAGTGTTTAAATAATAATTTACAGAAATAAATAATCTGAGGTTTAATTGAGTAGGCAGCTGTAAATAAGAACTCAGCAGAGGAATTGCTGAGAGTTTTTGGGTGCTTTCATTTAAGACATAAATTGGGGGACAGTGAACTAAAGTGAATAAAATTATGTGTACCAAATAGCTCCAGAAAGCTGCTTTAACTGAACTGATAAATATGGTGATTATTGCACTGGCCCTGAAATGATGGGTGACAGAAAAGGAATATCTCACTGTCAGGAAAGAAATCAGTTGGCTCAGGTGCAGTATAAAGTTTCAGCCCAATTTATTTACAGGTAGGTACATTCATGGATAAGTGTTAGAGTATCAGAGGCCAAAGTGAATCATGTACAGAAGCCTTCCAAACTCCAGAAAGGAGCTTTTTTGCCCAGTTCCATCAGTGCCATCATTGCACTAAGGGACTCCCCATCGGAAAAGCTATGGGAGCCAAAATCTTAAAGAGGTTTAAGCTGTATCAGCTGCACCTGTGGCAGAGAACTTCATCTGTGGCTACTGAACATCATGCTTGGATACAGCTCCCAGTCAGAATGTCTTCCCAGTTCCAGTGTACCAGGAACAGACAAATCCCTGCCTTGCACTTCTTTCTACAAGTTTTCCAGGTGCAGCCAGGACTGGGTGTGCTGGACATTTGGTCTGGCACAATAAGGCCATTTTTGTGCTTTCCAGGAGAAAAATGTTGCAGCAATAACCGTTTCCGAGGAAAAAAGCAAGCAGCCTGGGTGGCACAAGGGGGGCTGCTGTGGGTCAGTCACTTAGGACTAGCCCACAGTCTGTCTTGTCAGCCGCGAGTCCCCTCTCCCCTCAGGTTACACCCCAGACAAGTGGTTTTATCATCTCCTGCAGTCTGATTAAAACACTTCACAGAGCACTGCACAGGACCTTGTAGTCCTTAACCTGAACTTAATTACAGATCACCCAAGAGAGCAGCTCAGCTTCCCTCCTGGCAAACATTTGCGATCAGACACTGTAACCGGCCACTCTCCAGCCAGGGCTGCACATTGCAGCCACATTTTTGTGCTACACCAGCAGCTCATCCAGCACCAGCCTTCACCCCAGGCTGCCCTGGTCTTGTCCCATTTACTTACAAACTAAACCCAAGTTGCCTGTGAGGTGTCATGTAGTTTCATGCATGGAGAATTAGGGACAAACCCGAGATGAACTGAAATGCTGTACTTTTCCCAGTTTTAAATCATACCATCAGCATCTGGCTCATTCTGTGGAAGAGCAATGGATCGTTGCACCATGTGAATTAGTGAAAGCTTCCATTTATTATCATTACATCAGTAATGTACCCCCTCCATGCTCTTTGCTAATAGCTCCAGCAATCATCCCAGGATGAGCTCCCTGACTGGGATAAAATGGGCTTTGTGGGTGTACAAACCCCTCTGGACTCTGTGACACCCAGGGGGTCCACAGCCTGGGGGGTGGGGGAAGAGGCTTCAGCAGCAAATCTAATTGTGGTTTATTGACATGCAAAATAACTTGTGTATTCACACATGCAATCTCCTATAAAATCCAGTATAAGCTTATGTATGAGCTTATACATCAGCATGAATTTTGCTAGTAGCTGCTGCACGGTGCCCAGTAGAAGACACTAATTCTTAGTCTACCTCTTTAATTTGAGACTGTTAGTCCTTTGTTCTCAGCCAACATTGTTTTAAATACTGTGTTTTGCAGGGGCTTTTTGTGAAACTCCTTCAGTAACCTACTTTGAGTTTAAAATAACCTTATTAGTAACACAGTAATGATAGTTAGCTTTCCTACATACAGTTTGTCTTCAAAGTATTGCTCCAGCTTTAGGTAATCTTCACAGTGGTTGTGAGAGGCAGGTGATCACTGCAGTATTTTGAAACAATTCTGTTAAAAATTGAGATGATGCAACAAAAATTGGTTGATGCTTAGGCTTGTTTTCCACCTAGTTTTTTTTTTTAAGTCTAATACTTAATTCTGTTGGAAAAATTAGGTCATTAAGGAACAAGGAGGTAATGGCTGTCCAACATTTATCCAGGAGAAAATGAGCAGCTAGAGTAAGGATAAAGCATCTGCTCAGTCTTTACTGGCATCAAGACCATTCTCTGCATTTCAATTAATCAGAGGCTGTTCTGGATAATTTGACATAATGAAGCAGGCAAGAATGAGCTGAAATCCCAAGAGAGCATTTCCAAGATCCCACTGCCCTCAAAATATTTGAGAATGTGGCTAAATCCTGAGCAGGTGAAAAAATTAAGTCTTGTCCTTTGGTTCTTTGTAAGGTCCCTTTCTAAATCCTAGGCTAAACCAAGTCCCTTGCTTATGAGATGTACTCAGATCCACAAACCTTCCCTGGCCACCTCTGAGCTAAATGCCAGGTCTTTCCAGCCTCCATGCTCTTTTGGAAAAGAGTTAGAAATCATCCAGAAGAAAGCAACTGCTGTATTTTGCTGCTATGCCGTCACTGCAGCTAGGTCTGAGTAATTCCCTGAGCAGCCAAAAATCCCTTTGCTGTTCAGTTTTTGGACGATGGTAAAGCATTTGATATGCTACCTTCAGTTTTAGCCTAGAGATGGGATTGAATGTCAAGCCGAATGGGATTCTATATGTAATTAATGATTTATATGAATAGACATCATATTGGCACATTTTAAACCACTGTCAGACCCGAGCCTCACGGAGGAGTACTTGAACAGGAGAGAAGTGAGAGGAAGAGCTCCCCTGAGCCCAGTGTTGGTTGATTGTGCACTCCAGTTTGAAGCAACAGGTCATTTATTAACCCAAAAGAGGTTTTTTATGCTTCTATTGCAAAGAAAGAAATCTTAGTTTTGTGCATTTTCTGTATACCCCGCTTCAGGGCATGGGCTGATCTTAGGGAAGATTTAAAACTGAGGGAGCTCATCTTTCCAAATTGAAGTTAAGGTATTGATGTACTCCAACAGCAATGAGCCAGCTTTCCTCTATGCCTGTATTTCATTTGAATTCCTTCGTGGTGAAGCTTAGATAAGAAATAATATGCTTTGTGATTCATTGATGCTTGCCTGTGGAGGAGAAAATACCGATGCAAAGGGCCCTGCACAGCACTGCGCAGCTTCTCTCTGCGCCAGCGAGTACATGGGGCTCCCGGGAGCATCTACCTGAACCAGCTGCAATGGGAAGACCAGACTGATCTTCCATTTGCTCAGCAGAGACTCTGTAATGACTCCTCCCTAACAAAAAAATCCTTATTGCATCTTTAAATACTTCTTGGGGAGGTCACAGGACAGGGGAGCAGCCAGTACTTGCTGCAAATGCAGGTGCATTTGGGATTTTCCTACAATTCATATACATTTTAATTCTTAGCTCCTCCTGGTCCTTTGCCACTCACCACTGTGGGAGGTAGACCTCAGTATGACTCACACTGCACTTATGGGGAAGGAAATCGATGGGCGAAGAGATTTCCATTTTGGAGAGCCAGGAATTTGTTCTCCTTCTCATGATGTTTTCAAAGTTCTCATCCAAATGAAAACATTTTTGACTTGTCAAATTGAAAGCAGAAGTCAGCTCAGGGCAACTGAATTAATTCATTTTCACTAGAAAGAAATCTTTTTGAAAAGATCTTTGCCTGGAGAAGACTGAGGTAAAAAATTAAATGGACTTGAAAATGGAAGTTTTTTCAAAATGAAAATCAAGTTTGCACCTTGTTCAAACATAATATTGCAGCATCCACAAACCCATCTTTTCATTATTTTTGTTGGAAAAGCTTTTTCCTGCAGGTTTCAGTTTTGATTGATCAGTTGAAAAAAATCCCAAGATGATTTAGCTGGTCTTTGTCTCATTAAGTTTAACAAGAGATCAAGTAAGTGGACAAATCAGCAGGGAACATATGTGAGGGCGCCTTGCCCGGGCCTCTGGGAGCTTGGCCCATGCATGCTTCCAAAACTGACTGTTTCACTCCATTGCATTTGTCGTAAATTGAAAGATTATCTCAAAAGAAGGGAACCTGATGCTTTGCAATTCAGCTGCTTGAAGACATCCCTCACTGCAGGATTCCCACTCGTGGCCATGGAGGCTGGTGTTGCCCCTCATGTGGGCATGGGACATTACCTTGCCCTCGTCATGGCAGAGAATCCCTCAGACTGCTCCGTGGAAGCTATAGGTGACCACTGTTAATCCATGGCCTGGTTTCTTCAGGCACATCTTGTGCTATACCTTCAGAAAGGCTTACACGAGATGCGTCACTGTGCTTAAAAACAGAATATGGCACCGTGACTCACTCCATATAAAGCTGTTAGTCCGAAAACACAAAGTAATGCTTAAAAGTGTTTTCTGGAAAGTTTATTTCTCTGTTCACAGAGCTGAAGCAAACAACATGGCATTGTGTAACCCTTCCACTATTCTGTGCATTCAGTTTTTCTTCACTTTGAACTGCCAGTAACTTAAAATGGAAAATACCTGCAGGAGACCCGGTATTTTCAGTTGTGCCATGGAGCAGCAAGTGCATTGGAAGGCTGAACTCTGAGACTTCCAGGAATATCAATAAATTGCCCCTCTTTGGAAGGTCTATTAACACTGCATTCTCATCCTTGAAGAGTTTTTTGAGTGGTTTCTACATAATGAAAATTATAGCACCCCATAGGGCTTGATGAAAACACCTGGTGCCTGCCTGGAACTGCTTTTGTTGTAGCCAAACATCTCCAAGTATATTTACAAAGATGGGTTGACACTGAGATTTTCCTTGATAGAGAAATTGTCAGGGAGTGAAGGCAAGGTGTATGAAGCTAGGCTCTCCTCTCTGCTCCATAAAAAGCAGTGGTTGTTTGTTTAATGAAGGAGAGCTAGGGTACAGCCACGGGCCTTGAGGTGTTCACTCACACAACAGCTTAGACCAAATTGAGTCAGGAACTGTCTGGGTGGCACCTGGGAACCTTTGGTAAATATAACCAAAGAGTCTCTGTAGGATGGTCTTTGTTTCAGGACAAGAAACCTGCTCACGCTTGCAGGAAGGGAACCAAATCCCTGCTGCATGGGAGTGTGGGGGGCTTTCTACTCCAAAATCAGGGTTTGCAGAACCAACAAGGAAAAGCAGAGTTGTCATCCTCTCAGAGCATGACATGGAGATGCTGGGAAGGAGGGTGTACCTCTCTGGTGATCAGCAGGAGTTAGGTGTGTCCAAGGTCCATGTCAAAACCTACCTCCCCTGCACAGTGAAAGCCAAGCTCCTGATGCTCCTGTTCTCCAGGTCCAGCAAGAAGGAGAGGGAGGGAGATACCCACCACCTCCACACCTCCTGCTGACAGCATCATCTGGGGACCTGGTGTTCAAAGACACCGAAAGCTGCAGAGCTGCCTCCAGCCTGCTTGGGGCAGAAATCCCAGAGAGCCTCTATGAGAGAGAGATCACTCTGAGACAAGCACAGGGAAAACAACATTAATTTAAACAGAAAATGAAATTAAACAGAAAATTTGAAATTAGGGAGATTGTTGGCTGTCTCACCAGGAAATTACTGTCCCTTAACGTGGTTAAGCAGCCAGGCCCCAAGGCAGATGGGCAGATCACCTTAGACGCCCAGAGCCCAAGGAGGTTTGTAAAGGGGGATGCTCAGGGTGAGTCCAAGCTCTTGTGAAGCAGTAACGTAAGTCAGCACAGCTGGACAGTGAACTATTGAATGCTTGGAGGGGGCAAACACCTCCAAAGCATCAGATCAGCCTCCTCCCGTTCCTTTGTAGAAGAATGGTGGGAGAGGGCTGATGTTGCAGCACCAGCAGGTGACAGTCCTTGCACGGCCCCCGGAGGCCCTGATGTACGTGGTCCCCTCTGGCCTGGGGCACAGTTGGCAGCTCCCCACAACCCTTCTCGAGCCTGGATGCAGTCAGGGGTATTTCTGAGCCTCAAGGACAGACATCAGACAGATCTAAAACCAGGATGGCTTCTCCTCTACAGACGTGTCCCAGCAGTGCCCATCCTCAACTTCTTTATGACCAGCTCCATTCCCTGGCGTTTGCTCAGACTGGCACTTTTTGGGGCCATTGGTCAATTTGTGCACTTGCTCCTCTACCATCTCTCCAGGGAAGGGGCTGTGGAATGAACTTTTCTAAGCCCAAAAAGGGAAGGAGCTAGCACAAGGCAGCACTTTGCACTAGCACTTTACCAGGTTCATCCTCCTTCATCTCCCCATGGGCAGCAAGCATGACTTGACCTGAATCTCATACTGACCCTTTCTGCAGGTGAGGGTCTCTCCGACTCTTCAGCAATTTTAGCTTTGAAATCATGCAATGGAGCATGGATGCTGAAAGAAAAGGGTTTTCCTCACTCCTTCCTGGGAAGGCTTAAAAAGTTGAAGGCAATGAAGAGAGGGCATGAAAAGGCCCCTGAGTGGAAATAACCATAAAGAGAAATAAATGGTTATAAAAAAAGAGCTAGCTGTGTTCATCCAAACTTACAGCACAGTCCAAGCTCAGAAATACTCCAAGGACAGACTGGATTAGTGATAACCCTCGGAAACATGGAATAAAGTGAACAATTGAAAACAGCATCATCTTCATCATAATTAGAGAACAGAACAGATTTAACTCAGCTGGTAAAAATGCCAGCTAAAATATATCCTCCTTTGCACCTGTAGGTTGATGTTTAATGCATATTTCCTATTAGAAATGGCAGGTAAGTTGGAAAAGGTCTTCTGGCAGGTTCCAAGCCTTCTATAATGTTTGAACATATTTCACCACTTTAGAGTTATGTTCATATTTATGCTAACAATCCCTCTTAAATACCAATTTAAACACAAATTCCTGAAGTTGAAATCAATTAGATATTTCTGTAGATGAATGCTAAAGATCTGAGAACTTGCATAGCACATATTGTAATATTAGAAATAGGAACAACCTAATAACATTAACTGCTTAGTAAACATAATGGAAATGAGCAGAGAGCATTGAATACTTAATACAGCTCATTTGGAAGTGTTAAAGATTGCCTTAAAACTGTGGGTAAGGAGGGGAGGACTTGGCAGCTTCTTTTAAATGAGGTAAACCATAGGATGTTAAATTATGCATTTCAAGATCCAGAGAAGTCAGTGAAAACATCTTCAAAAGAAAGACTTAAGTGTCAAGATTCCCTGTTTGCTGCTTCTGCCTATACGCAGGCAAAATACATCTTCATCTCACCCTTATGTTTGGTGGAAATTTGGATTTATCATACCTTTTGCTGAGCTCATGTTGGAAGGCAATTAGTGAAAGAGCTTGAGCAGAGGCCATCAATATTGCTCTGCTTGATTAAAAAACCCATCTGGAGCTGGCAGTGAACTAGCCTGCTATTGGCAGGGGTTATTTAGTGCATCACTGTTCCTCTGCAAAACTCCGCGTTTCCTCCATTATCACAGGGTGAGATCCCTGTGGGTGGAAACCTGGGAGATGGTTTAAAAAGTGAATATGAAATGATGTGAGACCATGACACTTGTCAAAGAGATCATAGAGGCTGCTGGCTCCCAGGATTTTGGTACAGCAGATCCAAATGAGGAGCCCCAGCAACTGGGGTTTAGCTCATTACTCCTTTATTTGCTTATCATGATAATCAAGGGTGAAATACCTGCCTTTCCTGTGTTGTAACTCCAGTGGTCTAAGGATGTAATCAGGACAAGACCTGTGGAGAGAGGTAACAGCTTGGTTTACATCATCTCTAATAGCTGGAAGAAGGGGCAGCACGAGCTCATTTTCAGCTCTGAAATCTTACAGATGTAGGGCTGTGTGGGCTGAGCACTGAAAAGAGAACAAAGAGAGGTAGAAACAAACCTATCTTAAATGAGCCTTTATTCCCACGTTGTTCCTTTACTGGGTCCAGTTTGTCTTTGGAGCTAAATCTTCAGCCCAGAAGAAAGGGTTCCTGGTCTGAAAGCATGCCTGCTTGTTCCAGCTGGACCAGCTGCTCCAGTAAAGGTATTGCCTCTCCTTACTGGCTGTGTCCTCATCACAGTTTTGCATGTATGCAAGAAATCAGTCTAAAATCTCTTGCTCCATTCCTCTCGATGGGAATTTCACACCTGGTCAAAGGGAAGTTGAGTCATGCATGAGGCACACGGGAACCACTTGATTATGGCTAGAGAACGGAAGTTGAAGCTGGCCAGGAGTTTTGCCCAGCATTATCTACTGGGCCTATAGCACAGCTGGGAATTGAATGTATTTTCACAAATTGAATGGATTTACACACGCCATCTTCACATGGATTGTAGCTCTTGCTAGTAATTTGGCATGTTGTGTGTTCATTCCCTCTGGTCCCTCTTGTTCCTGTTGTAGCTGTGGGAGAAAAACCACAGTGAAATTTCCCTGGCTGCAATGTGTAACACCAGTTTATTAGCATGACATGAGACTGGGAGATCACCTGACCTCCACATTTCCCAGCCAAAGCAGGTAGTGTGGAGGTGATGGTGGTCAGCATTTTAAAAGATCAGTTAAGAGCCCAAGTTCTATTTCCCCTGACAGAGAGCTTGGTGACTGAGGAGGTCTGTGGTTGAGGAGGAGGCAGAAAAAAAGGGGAAAATAAGATGAAGGAAAGAAGTTAGACACAGTGGATACAGTCTCATCAGTACTGGTTTTAGAGGCATTTCACATTTTAATTCAAAACAATGGATTCCAAAGAAAGCTACTCCCAGGAGTGGAGCCCATCAAAGTTGAAATGCTTTATCTTGGGTGAATCACTCAGTCATTAACAAAGGAAATCAGCTTGATTGCTTATTTTTAAACTTGCTTTTCTCAGACTCCTCTGGAAGTGGAATTTCACAGCTCCCACAGCCCATCCTTTGCTCGCTGCCTGCAGCCACCTACCTACCTAGCAAAGCTGTGGAGCAGCACCTCCGTCACCTTCGCGTGCTCGGATGCTCAGAAGGAGCTGCATTACCATTCACAGCAATATATGGGCTATTTTTCACCAGTGCTAGGGCATTATTAAGTTCTTTTCAACTTGAGGCTGGTACGTTTCCTTTCAAGGTTCAGAACATGAATACAAAGAACTGTGGAAAAACTCTCCTTCAGTCACTGCTGGGACAAAACCCTGGGATTTGTTCAAATACTTGGACACAGCTTTAGCTCTGGCACAACAGGGCATGGCTACTGTTCAAGTCACTCAGTCTGGATGCAGGACACTATCAGTCCTAATGGCTGCAGGCTCAACTCTGCTTCTTCAGCCAGTGGGGTGGGACTGCAAGAACAGATATGTCTCTCATGTTATTACTTTCCACAGTCCTTCCCTGTATTATTATCTGTATATTAATGTGATTTTTAGTGGGCAGTATTTGAATATGTGTAATACTTTAGACTGTCCTGTAAACTCATCAGAGACTGTAAGAGCTGAGGGAGTGTACTGCAAATTAAATAGACTTTTTTCCTCTTAGGGCATCTCTAATTGATCATGAGCCAGTTCCTGCTCACTTTCAATGTCCCTTGGCCATTTTAAGCTCAAATATCTTAATAAAGGCTTGGAATTTCGGGGAATTTATGTGTGGAGCAGAAGTGAGAGTCCTTGAGGCATCCTGGCACAGACACTGGTCCCCTTGCCCAGTGCCAGGAGGGATTCTCTCTCCAACTATCACTTGTTTGTGAACAGGATGGGCATGGGGCTGTGCCATTACACTCTTTTCTAACACAGGATTTTAGGTTTTTTTAACCTCTCAGTCAACAGCAAACAGAGCCATAAAGGGTCACGCTGCAGCTTGAAGCTTGTGCCCAGAGGAAGAGTATCACTGTCATCCTTCTGTTATCACCCTTTTCCTTAGTATTTGCTTTCACTAAATGCTGATAAAGAGAATTCCAGTGCCACAGAACAACGGAATTTACAGAGCATCCCGGTCTTGTAAAGAAGCAGGAGAAGCAGATGTAGAGCCTGGTACACAGTGACTGCACTTCTGTGTTCCTGGGGCTGGTTTGGATTGGACCTTTGGCTGAGTTGAGAGAGGAGTTAAGTATTTCCACCTCACAAATCCCACAGAGGTGGGATGGCTCAGCCAGACACACCGGTGTGGAAATCAAAGCCTGATCCCACGAGACCATCTCCCAAGGAAGGGAGTGGAGCACATGCACTGCAAGGGCTGTTTAATAATAGATCTCAGACGACAGTGCAGGATGTCATGTGGAGGCATCTTCTGCACTGGAGAATGATGGAAAGAGAACTGGCTAAGCCTTTCTCCACCATCTGTTAATACAGCGTCTCAGTTTTGCCAAGATCCTTCAGTTATCCGCAGAAGCTTCCCTACAATGCTGCTTTACTTCCCTTGAGGGTGCTGAGGATCCTGCAGGGATTAAAATCTGTCTGGACCCTTCCATTTTTGCTCAAGATCATTCAAAAAAATGCTATAATAAAAACTTTCTCCAAAGCCAGAGCATTGGTTCTGCTGCTTACAGAATCACAGAATCACAGAATGCTAGGGATTGGAAGGGACCTCAAAAGATCATCCAGTCCAATTCCCCTGCCAAAGCAGGAACATCTAAATGCTGCCCAAGGAAGCTGCAAAAAGAGCATGTCCTGTGTCACAGGTGAGGGCACTCAGATGTTGAGGGAATGCAAAATATGATTTAAAAAAAATATATATTTAAGTTAACATTTTAACTGGAAAAAAAATACCTGGAAAAATAAATATTTGTTCTTCACCATTAAGAAATTTTAAAAGGAATAAAAGGACCCCCAGGTCATTGGGTCCCGTACATCCCATGTTGGCCTGTGAACTCAGATGTCAGATCTTTTCCCTGGGTCAGATGTCACCTTGCCTGGCAGTGCTATAATGAAATAAAACAGCTGAAAGAAGGACACTATTGTTAGACTGTATTAATGTAATTTTTACCCCTAGATAGAAATTAGTCTGTTGTTATTCCTTGCCCTTGTGGGTCAGGCCAAGTTCATCCCATGTAGGAAGACTATTATAGATGGACTAATTACAAATTATTTTCACCTGCAGATTAGCAATTTAAGACACAGCTAATCAATATGTTAGAGTTTGGGAAAATTAGGCAGCATGCTGTTAATAGAAATGGAACTCTTCCTTCAAACTACCAGAAGGGAAGTACCTGGGTACATTTCCCCCCCAAAAAAATTCCTAGGCTCCCATAAGATCTCACTTTAGTTTTTCATCAGTTTTCATTGATTCTCTCCATTGTTTTCATTAGTAACAGTTGACCTATCAAGGTCACCCTTTCCACCCTTCAAAGACCCCACCAGAGTTTGTTAACAGACACTGATGTACAAACATGCAGAAATGCAGTACCTAGAAGTACATCATGAAACCTCTCTGGATCAGACTCTCACTGGTGGTTTGGAGGAAGGTTGAACAGCAGAATATGCAAAAGAAGAGAAATTACTGAAACCCAACTGGACTGGTTGCCAGGGTGGTATTACAGAGCTGGCAATGGAAACAGCTTCATTGAGTATACTTATGATTAACATCAACTCAAAGGCATTGGTCACACTGGATTTTCATTAGTCTAATGGCCATGCCTAAAATACAGTCAGATTTATCAACTGGAAATCCCTTTAGCTATCCTTATTTTGTGAAGCACCAGTGCTAGAGGACCATTCCAAAATAAAAATGACATTACTCATACAGTATATGTCATTTAAATATAGAAATTACTTCAGATCTTAACTACACCGAAATGGCAAAATAATTTCAGAAGCATTATTTGACCAATTTTTTTTTTACTAGAATATTTTTTTAAAGATCAACAAGCTGCTTAGGCAATATTGTACTTGCAGCAATGGGGGCATCTTTTTTGAAAATCCCTGAGATCATTCCCAAGACTATTTGCAAGGAGAGTGAACACACCTTTTCCTTTTAAGGGTCAGTGACTTTGTCTAATTTTCTTTATTTGCTTAATTTATAAGGCACAGTTCCTCCCTCTACCTCTGCTGATGTTTATTATTTTCAAATCAATAGGGGATCTATCCACACCTGTTACCATACTGGTAACAATAAGGTTTTTTTCTACCAGGCTACCTTTTGCTTGTGTTATATGTCAGTCCTAGCCTGGGATATGTGATAGAGAATACCATAAATTAATGAAGACCATTAACCAGATACAATTCTGGATGAAGGACCCCAAAGGTGACCTTTAGATTAGAAGCTGGTGCTGGTGCTGGGGCTTGGCAACATGCTCTGTGTTTGAAGACTTCATCTAGTATGCTTCAGCAGCTCAACCTGTGCACATGGCGATCACTGGGGACACTGGTCAGGTCTTCAGCTCTGAAGAAAATCCCAAGGTTTGTTTCCGTTGTAAATTAAAAACAAAGCAACAACAACAACAACAAAACTCCACCAGAATTTTCCTGTGAACATGTTTTTTGGTTTTATTGGGTTTGGGAACATGGGAGTGTTTCTTTTCACTAATACTGGATCAGGTAGTCCTGGTACAGCACTAACTTTTGTTTCAGCAACATGAAAACAGCTATAGTCTAGTACTTATCCTATGATTACAGCTAATATTCTACTATATCAAAGTCCAGGTGAAACAGCTTCGAGCTATTATGAAACAAAGTATTTTGACATGATAGAGAAGTGAGTAAGTAAAAATTATTCACTTCAGATTTCAAAAAACTTCACCCAAAGCCACTCTTCTTTAGAAGAGCCTTTCTAAGCAGAATCCCTCTCCTTTGCAAATGTTATTTATGAGCATAAAATCACAGGCTTCTCTTGCAAGTACAGCCTAGAGGAAGGGAGCTGCATTTCCCAAACTCTTTCTTCTCCTATGTCTGCCATGAGGAAAACCAGCCCTGAGCTGAGGAAGTCAATAAATCGTGGTTTGGTGATTCAGTAGCTTTAGCTCCCGCGCTGCGACGGGGCTGCTGGCCCGAGGGACCGTGCATGTCGGGCGAGCTCTCAGACTACAAGACACCATCCTGCGCTGTTTCCAGAAGTCAGCTGTGTAATGGAAGTGAGATGGCTTGGAAAATAATAATGAGGTTTAATCTAATTGAAAAGATTTTCTTTACCTTTGGAAAGGTTCAGGTCCCAGCTCAGCCGATGACCTTCAAGATCTATGGTGGAAAGTCCAACAGCACTGATGATCATTACATAAATTATCCTCCTCAACTGCAGAATAACCACTGCAGTTAATACAGTTCACTAGTTAAATTTACTTTATTGTATTTCACACAGCCCTATTTACACTTTAAGACCCAATTTGTTCCTGTCTATTAGAATACATATTGATTTTTTCAGTTTCACTGTGTTGCAGAGCCACTTGCAGGAGTACTTGCACCTGGGAGCAAGTCCAGCTGCCCTGGAAGATACTCTGTAGGGCTGGGCCTGAAGGACTGAATTTTATAATAATTAATAAAAGCCAGAACAACATGAAAAATGGTATGCAAAAAAGCCAGCAGCCAGTCTGTGCATGGATGTTTTATTTTCTATGCATTCATGTAAGGGATTCATTCAATATTTCAATATTCCAGAGAAGGATAAGGGGTGATTCCCCCATTTTGAACCCCCAAAACTGATGCAGCAGTGTGAACAGGGGGTCATTAAAAGACAGTGATTTCAAGCTGTAATTTGGGGGAGTGCTTTCACATGCTGTGCTTATTCACTGTCATTAATTATTAACATTACCTTCAAATGGAATATTTTGGAACTGATACATACTAAAAAATTCAACATTTTTAACCTCAACATCAGTGAAAACCAGAATTTTTTAGAAATGGGTAAGTAAACTTAGCTCAAATCTTATCCAAATTCTTAAAGCCAAGACTAGATGTTCTCCAATAATCAGTATAAAATTTACTTCTATCCTCATTTTGTTCCCAGCTGACTTGATGATTAAAGGTTTGGAAATCCCATTATGATCATTAAGGAGCAGCATCCACCTGTGGTGGATTCTTTTGATGTAATAAAGATTGGGAAGCAAAAAACACTGAGATAAAATCCCTGCCAATGGAGAGTCTGTTGATTGTGAGTGAAGCATGGAAACCATTGCCATGCTTCCCTCTGAGTTTTGCTAGTATTTTAGCATTTTCCATGCAATAAAGGTTTTGTGGGGGTTTTTTTGGATAATGATCTTACTTGATGAAATAACTATTGAAATCTCTACACAAGATGCACTTCAGAGGGATAAAACTATGAATGTAAAACTTCTAGTTGAAAAGAACTGGAAGAAAATAAAATAGGGCATTTAGCCAGTTTTAAAAATACGAAGTTTTTGTAAATGTAAAGCATTTTGTCTCAACATTTTCAAGTGGCTATTGGACTCTTCATTTGAAAGAATAGCTTTTTTTCTTTTAAAATCTGACTTGAATTTTTAATGAAAGAAAATCATTAAAATGTTTACAGTGAATCAGAGCTTTTCATTCCAAGCCAAACAAAAAGTTTCAGGTGTAATCAAACAATATTTTTCTTTAATTGTTTCATCTAATGATTATTAGACTCATTTTGGTTAAACCTGAATTACTTTGCCCTTGGGAAGAAGAACACTTTAGCCTTCCATTTCCACCTCCAGAGTTTCAGAGAGGTCACATGGCGATTGCACTTGCTCTATGAGGGAAAAGATGTGAGGATGATTTAAAATTAGACATCTGCTTGAGGATAGCAGACAACAGACTACACTGCAGTAGACATTACTAGTCCCTCCACTTGTCTTACATTAACTGTTTTATCCTGTGACTAGCATTGGTACAATGACATCCCTTTTTAAATCCTTAATTTTAAGCAACCCAGGTTCCTCGAGGTACCCATGGGGCTGTGTTTGAGCTGTGCTCTTTCCCTGGCAGTCCTTTAGTCTGGCTGCTGGTGTCTGGCCAGCCCCATGCCATGGGCCCACTCAGTCATGTTGGGTAGAAGTCATCATGCACCATACAAAGGTAGAAATAACAGGTGAAATACAGATATCAGGATATATGTAACTGCTTGACATTTATATAGCAGCATACAGCGCCAAATTCTTCTTTAGAATATAGCAGCAGCCTCACCTGACTATACTAGAAGAGATATTTGCGTACTTGAGGGCACTATTCGGTAGCATCTTACAGTTTCTATGAATACATATTTTTATTTGCTTGGTATCTGAAATATAATGTCAGACATTGCAAAAGCCACACACCAGAGGCTTGGTGCTATATATGGCACTAGGACTGTGTAATCCCATGCCCTGTGGAAAGCTTTGTTGTGTGATATAAGGGCTCACTGGTGTTCACCATTTAATTTGACTCCAGGGAAGCACAGAAGACTAATGAGCCCCTGGACAGCTGAATGCTTACAGCTGCTAGCACACAGCTATCCCTTTCCCTAAAATGTAAAGATTTACATTTGTACATAAATTCTACTCAAAATTGACTTGCAGTAGTGCTAATAAAACATGATAACACTTGCCACAAGTTATCTACAATTTTAACATACGGTGAGGTGTAGGAAATGAGGAAAAAAAAGGGGGGGAAGAAAGATGAACAAAAAGAAGAGAAGAGACAATGTTTTATCTGACAAAAGAATGCTGTGGTCAAGTTACCCATGGAAATCCCACCTCAGGAAAAAAACTCCTTGTTGCGTGCGACTCAAACCTCTGTACAGACTGACGCTGGCAATGACCAAGGCAAAATTCCTACTGAAATCCGCAACACTAATATGGATTTAAAATAATCCTGTTGTACAGCATGGAAGATGGCAATTCATTTTCAGAATCAACAAGGCAACTCGGCTTTCAAGAATGTACAAAAATGTCTGTGTGGGGACAACCCACAGAAGCTACTTTGCTAAATGAAAATGAAGTTGAAAAAAAGAAATAATCTAACCATAAAAATAAATCCCATGTGGGAAGCTTCACTGATAGAAAAACCAAAATTGTCACAGATTACTCTTCCGCACTATCAACACTAAAAACCACTTGAAAAAAGGAAACCTCATCTCAGCTCCCAATTCTCTAGAAATAGCAGCAACAGTAAATTTTAATCTCAGTGCTGATTGCATGGGAGAAAGCAAAAATAAGAACCCTTCCCAAAGCTGTTACAAAGCTTGGAAAAACAAGATTTTGTCATCAGTTCTAGACTTTCTACTTCCATTAGCATGCAGGTCAGACCCTGAGAGCTGCTGCTTCTGCTGAGCAGCCTATTCCTGGGGATACACCTAGAAATAAGGGTGACAATAACCTCTGTGATGTACCCCAAGCAGGACTGAACCTTGAGCTTCCCATCTGAGCAGGAAAGCAAACTCAACACTGAAAAATTGGCCAGTTTTCATTCATAGACATTGCAAGCAAATTTATTAGGTGAGTTTGATAATCAAAATTAGTGCTCCACATTTTTTTACTGTTTTTTGGGAGGATTGACCAATTAACACAAATTTCCTGATGCTGTCTGCAGGGTCATTACCTTGTTTGAAACACCTTTTGTTTCAGGGCAGCAGGTTGTCCCAGGACTTGCCATGGCTTCCTTCCCAAAGAATACAATTCAACAAATATAATGCCAAATATTTTTAGGGGTTCCCTTGTTGTCACCCATCAGGTACATCACATCAGAGTGTTACAATCCCAAGCAGGAGTGGCCCATGAGTCCCCTTCTCTCCCACCCATGTAAAGCAGACATCTGTGGCACTGCCTAAAATACAGCAACCTGCTGCAAAAATCATTCTGAATATCAAGTAACTGAGAAAAATCCCTTCCCAGACCATTCCAGATGAGAGAAAAAAAAGCAAGGAAGAGGGGTTTGGATAACCTCAGAGGGGTTGGTGCTGGCTTTCTCATGCCCATTGCTGTGATGGAGAGCGTTACCCTACCTGTCTTGATGCTGCAAATTTCTGCTGCAGTTCTGGGAATGAGCTACTAACACAACTGAGAATTTGCAAAAGATTTAAAAATAAATCTCTGCATACATGTGCTGCTAACACTTAAAATATGTCCCCAGAGCTTTCCCCGTAGAAAGTCTGAACAAGCCATCATGTGGTGAGAAGGTAATGACCATTCTGATGTGAGAATCTTATTTCTGCATCCTCAGTCTGTGTGACCAGCCGTGTCCAGAATACAGCAGCATGCATCAGGCCTCAATACAACAAAGCTTATGAGAACATTTCACTCTAGGCAGACACTGAAACCTTATATTAGTATCAGTGGGACACGGGCAGGTACTTAAACACTTTATTGAACAGGAATAGACTTAAGCAGGCACTTACATGCTTTGCTCCATCAAGATATAAACTAACTCTGAAGCAAATCAATAAATTTTCCCTTTCTATATGCACATACATAAAACATGTGCTCGAGCTGAACGCTAAATCAGAGCCTACTTTCTCCCCTAGTCTAAGTAAATTCTTGTTTGCTCCAGTCTCAGTTCCTGAAAGATATTTTTCATCTCAGCTCTACTAACAGACACGACAGGCTCAGCTTCAGTATTTTGAACAGTTATTCTGAGGGACACGATGGAACACCTTCTGCAGGAGGCGCAGAGAGAAATGGGTACACAGAGCCCGTTAACAATGACAATACCAGTTCACCATAGCAAGTCTAATAAAATAACACATGTGGAGAAATTAGAATTATTAATCTGTCTCCAGATCTAGACTTTTACCAGTCTGAAAAGGAAGGTGTCCAAATTATGAAACTTTCAGAAGTGCATCTAGCTAATAACAATAGATTAGCTCTCCCCTATCTGTTTTTCATCCCAGCTGACTGGTGGGTACACACAGAGGCACCTACTAGCTTTGCTGCGGCTGAGGCTTTGTCAGCATTATCATTATTAAATCAGAGTTTTATATCTTGCCTGTGAAAATTTGCTCCAGGCTCAGAGCTGACATTTAAAGTGTCAGCTAAGAAGAGATTAATTCTTGAAGTGTATTTTTGAATGCGTATGGCTGTGGTTTTTTGAAGTTGCATTAAAATAAAGGGAATTGGAAGTTGACAGATTAGGTTGCTTTTCCAAGTAATATTTTCAGCCCCCCCACTAGGGAACCTTGTAGTTTTGTTTTTATTTAAGGCATAGACTTTGTTCTCACTCCCCATGAGCTTGACAAAAACCAGCTCAGTCACTTCAGATGAGCCATTCTGGGGCGGGGTAGAAACTGGCTTGACATGACAGATTTACAGAGGGAATCACTCCACATGTGCTGTTAGCTCAATCTTCTTACCCAGCAAAGCCCATGAAGAAGATGCTCCATGCAACTAGCAGGGATCAGATGGCTCCAGTACACGCTGCCCACCTCCACCCGTGGCAGAAGGGAGACAAAAGCCCCATGGGCAGCAGAACGCAAGTAAAAGCCATCCAGGAGGTTTATGCCTTTCAAAGAGCATCAACGTGCAAACCAGTCTCCTTGCGCTGGTAGTGTGGGTAACCTCCGCTCCCCGCCTCACACCTAACTCTGTTAAGCACAAATGTGAATACTTCTTACCACGGATTTCAGATCCTTGCCTGCAATATTACTCTCCTAAAAGTATAAAAACAGGGTTCTCAAATAAAATTGCTTATGAGGCACCAGCAGATAACATTTCTGAGGTATGCAGGAAGGTCCTTTAAGCATCCAGTTGATCCTACCTGCTCAAAGAGGAGCATTCCTTTTTCCTGTACATCACTAATAAAGCCTGGGTGGCCAGGCACTGCTCCTACTCCTGCAAGTGGTTTATATGCTGCTGCTCTTAAATCAAGGTGAAGGTTCCTCTGCAAACCGTGCAGCTTTGCAAGACCCTGATGCTGATGCAGCACCTTGGTGAGACGCTATGACACCGCTCCTAGTGACTGCAGCAAGATCAAGGTTTCATGCCTCCCTTGTTCACTGATACCATCCTCTGTCTTTCACTGTCCTTGTGATGCAGCCTGGATTCCAGTGATTTGCTTGCTGGGTCTAACTCTGCTTTACAACATTATCTTCCTGCCCCAAATTCTTCTCTAATGGTTCTCCTTGATGTGAATTTAAATCCACCTTGTAGCTGCTCTTTATGAGAAGCCCCCTTGCCTCCCAGACTAGTCTACTCATTTTGTGTCTTATGGTTGCTCAGAAATGAACTAATTTAGCCAAGGCCAATCTAAATGACAAACTAAGTTTTTCTCTAGTGAGCAGTTAAACTTTTAGAAAAGCAGAATGATTGTAAAGACAGTTTAGAGCCAAGCGTCTGGCAGGCATTGCATTTGTCACTAGGGAGACAAAGGCCATCAATCTAACTAAATTGCTGTGTCTATATGAAATACTTGGCAATAATCTGGCAGTGGAAAAAAACAGAAAACAAGCACAAATTGTAGGCTTTGCACCTCTCAGCCTTGCAGGAATGGAAATGAGAAAGTTCTTGTTGAGTCTTTCCCTCTGCCATTTTGGGCTGTGCACTGCCCGTACAGCCTGACCTTTACCATCCACCCAGGCAGCAGCATGAGCTGCACAGAGGCAGGGAGCATCGCTCCCAACCAGCCGGCTGCAAGACAGCCAGGAGGGACCTTTCACAGAGTCACAGAGTTGCCTCGATTGGAAAAGACCTTTAAAATCATCCAGTCCAATCATTAACCCAACACTGACAAGTCCCCAACTAACCCATGTCCCTCAGCACTGTGTCTACACGACTCTTCAATCCCTCCAGGGATGGGGACTCCACCACTGCCCTGGGCAACCCCTTCCAATGCCTTTCCCCAGCCTGCCAGGGATGGCATCACTTGATAACATGTCAGTAGCCACAAGAGCCAGTAGTCCACTTGCAAAACTGTCGCAGAAACCCCAGAGAGACAGTCCCCCCCCAGAGAGCTTCCTGCCCTGATGGACAAGGGAGACAAAGGCAATGCAGGAGGCAGGACTGAGGAGCTGATCCAGGTTTCCTGAACTGCAGCCACAAATAACTCCCCAACTGCAAGACTTCAAGGTCTGAGGAATTCACCAGCTCTCTGCCTCCCTCTTCCAAGTGATCTTTCTTTGTGAAACATACTGGACCAAACTGCAAGCTGTTTCCAGTCCAAGCAACTCCAGTGATGTTCCCCTGTCCCTGGCAGAGGCTCAGGAAAGCTTGCACACAATGGTGCCCACCTCAGTGCACCAGAACTAGCATGCACAAGTTGTGCGATGATTATGAGGGTTAGGTGTTTGAATCCCTCTGCCTGACAACAAAAACATCCCTCCTCCCCAGGAAGTGTTATCAGTAGCCTGGTTAAATCCCACTCATTTATATTTGCCCAATACTTCCTTCTGCTGAGCTGGACTTTGTGCATAGACCAGCTGAAGGCAGATGTTTATTGCAAAATGCCTCTGTGCCAGGGAGTGTGGACCCAGGGCACCCCCATACCCTTCAGCCATGCCAGAGACAGCCAGATACTTCAGCAAAGCCTGTTTGTAACAAGGTTTTCATACGTACCTTCCAATAATCCAGTGCTAGACTATTTTGCGATAGCGATGTACTCACTGTTCGTATTTACTGGTCAGTCTGCTCCCCTCGAGGTCAGAGCAGTCCTGGCTCTGGTGCAGAGTGGCTGCAGAGTCCTGTGGGAGTCTGCTACGCTGAGTCGCCCTCCAAATCAGGTTTTGTTGATGGCTTGTGGAATATGGTTCCTGACTGCTTCTGCCACCCATTCTCTTGCCTTGCTGAATATTGGAACGCAACTTCATTTCAAGCAAGCTCGCTCAGCTTCTGCTCATTTGCTTTATCTTTTCTCCTTGTCCCAAGTACTCAGGGTGATTAGATTAGGGTTACTTTGAGCATTATTTAGAGAAATCCAGCCTTTGTCCAGCCTTCTGCTGTATGTCCCATCCCTATCCTCTCCCTCAAACTGCCAATCTGATTTGTCAGTGATATCAATAGTTTCCTCATACCATTTTTGTCTTACTTTGTAAATCATATTCCCTTTGTGGCACACTGTCAAACGCTTCCCTGAAATCATGATAGATGATGTCCTCTATTACATACTTATCTAGCAATGCCCCAATGTACTCAGAGAATTCAAACACATTTGTCAGGCAGAAGCCTTCTCGCATGAATGCAGCAGTCACTCAGAAAGTCCTTCTGATATCTGCTCCAAGCTTGGAGGGCATCAATTCTGCTGTAGATTTGCTCTGGTTTTGGTGTCTGTTATGTATCATTTCACAGAACTCCATTTTTCAGATGGTGAGAAAGCAAACCAGGAGAGGTACTTGGAGGGCTAGAATTATTTAAAAAGAAAATAAGGACAAACCCCCAGGTGCCAAATGTTGCTTTTCCTATTTCCAGCAGAGACAAATTATCATTCCTGTCACCCAAACTGTCCTTTTCATCTAGAAGACTTGTACATGAACATCTTAGAAGCAGTAGTGGCAATGTGTTCCCTAGAAAGTGTGCAACACCTACAACCAGGAAATGTCAACAATTTGATGTAGAAAGGCACATTTTTGGGTGGATGAGGTCCCTGCAGTACTCTGGGCTGGACCTCCGCTCCCCAGGAGGTCCTGATGACAAGGAGCTCCATGGGAGACCAGCAGGGAAGTGGTTAAGAAAAAGCATCTCCAAGATGACAAACAGCAGAGCTGGAAAACCTCAAAAGCCCTGCAATATGTAGGCTGGCATATGTTGGCTCCTCATATGGTTGGTTGGGTTACACTGTGAGTGATGATGCATTTGCATGTAGAAGTCACTGTAGACTTTAGAAGTGCCATCTGTATCCTCATGTGATAAATGTCCCTCGTCAGAGCCTGTCCCACATGTACTTCCTGACACTACCCGTGCCACTTATGTAGTTGTTGCTCCCTGGAAATGCTTGCCCTAACTCTTCTGGAAATTTGAGCACAAATTTAGTCTTGTGGTGTTTTTCTGCTTCTTTTCCCTCTTAGAGGAAGGAGATGTGACCCACTTACAGATATCATAATTTGGATCTAGTATATTGCAAATCCTGAAGTATATTAAAAAATAACTTCCAGTGCCCCATTTTCTATCTGCCAGGCCCACTTTCATTTCATCAGCAGGTTGGTTTAGCTGATTAGGTAGAACAAGGTCAAAGAAGATCAAAGCAGCATATTCAGTATAGCTTCCTTGGAGACCTCCACTGATATTTAGCAGGGGAAAGGATTGCAACTGTTCCTCCAGAGAGAGGAACTGCAGCGACTACCTTCCCAACTGTGGGAGGTGCGTGCAGTGGACACATCTTGACTGGAAATGTGTCCTCCTGGATGGCTTTTGACGGCAAACAGTTTCCACAGCACCTCTTAGTGCAGGCTGTGCCTGCAGACAAATTGACCTCTTGTATATTCCTGAAGGACAAAAGATGGAGGATTTAATGCTTCACCTGTCTGATCAGTCCTGTTGCCTACTGTGAGGACAAGGCAGAAAAGACATATGGTAGTGCAGACCACACCGACTGCCTGCCACACCCAATATTATTTTTATTTGAAACAAATAAATACATATCAGGGCTCTCCACCCAGCTGGAAGAGGTGTGCTGCCAGCACGCAGGGTGCTTACAGAAACTTCTCAAAGCAGCTCTTAGCATGCAGCTCAGTGTGCCTGAAAAAGTGTCAGACACATAGACCAGGTATACCTGGGACATGCCCAACCTACAAGCTACCTACTATTTTTTTGTGTGTGTGTTGCCTGGAAGTCATTGTCTAAAAAAAATGAAGATAAAAATAAGATGTGGCCTGGATTTGCTACACTAAACCTAAAGGGAATTCCACAAACCTGCACTTAGTGTCGGTGTTTCAGGGCAGAAAGGTTTGGTGGCACACTGCTAAGGCTGGCATGTGAATTCAAAACTATCTGATGTTCTTTGATCTGCACTGGATGTTCCTTAGTGAGAGCTATAAGGAGCAAAAAAGAAAAATGCTTTTCCAGAATGCTTCTCAGTGAACCCCTGTATAGGGCTTATGTGGGGACCAGCCCAAGGACAACATCCCTGGGTGGGACACGGACAGATGCTCTGGCTCTGCTCCCTGGCAGCTCTATTGGGAAGGGAACTGAGCCCCCACTCTCAGACACTGCTGCTTGCTCACTGTCCTCTGACGTTCTGCCTTCTCCGTATGCTTCACAGACATCCAAGGTGGGCGCAAATTGATGTATGGGACGGGGAGTTTCGCATAGCTTCTAGGAGCAGTTGGTTTGGGAACAGAAGAGTGTTTTAATGACAGATTACAAATTGAATTTTAATGGCAAACAAATGGTGAGATTTGTCACTGCATCAGCAGTCTCACAAACAGGCTCTTGACCCTATAAATAAATGCTGGTTGATCCTCTGCATTAAACCAACTAATCACCAAGGAGCAACTCTTCATTTGATACCCCGTCCCCACAGATACGCCTTTTGGCACACCGTCTCTGTGGTGCATCTGGATGGATGTCACTCTCCTCTGATGGACAGAGTATCCTTGGATCAGTGCACATATTGCTTAAGCTCTCATCAAGTGACAGAAGCAATAAGAGCAATTAAACAAAGAGGTCTAATGGGAATTTTCATCTTCTCTCTTCTAAACGATGATGGATGTCAGTAAAGGGTACGTGGAAGAGAATATTTGAGTGAGCTCCCTGTGCTGTGTCTATCATTACAAACAGTTCTGAGTTCATGGAAAGTTTATCTAATATAAATAAAGCACAGTGCTTAGTACTAACCAACAAGATCAAACATATCTCCAGCTTTTCACTAGTTGCCGTGAGGTTTCATCTTCTCATCTTTCCCTATCTGATTGATTTCCTTTCCTGCCTTATCTGTCTCCAGTGTTTACAAGTCAGGGAAAAGCAGTATTAGGAAACAGGTTCATGACCTGTACCCAGTGCAATACTGAGACTGGATTTTCAAAAGCACTTGTTGGCTCGAGGTGGTGGGTGAGATGGTTTACTGAAATAATTTGAGTGTATGATTTAAAAATTGACGTGTAATTTCCTATGTAGAAAGTTATTTACCTCCACCTTGCCAGAAGAAATTTGCTTCCACAAATTTCTTAAAGCTTAGTAAACATCTTTTTATTTTAAGTGAGCAGTTTGTAGCATATGACATGATATCATCCTACCTCTGGATCAAAGGCCTGAATAGACATTTTGGTGACATCCCAGTTACTGTCATCTCATTCTAGTGACCTTGTGAAAATCAAATACAAAACTCCCTGCTTCCTCTAAGAAAAATCCCAGCTGGTGGTTCTCTGATGGCCGAGTAACAACTGAGAAGGGCTGTGGCAAGGAGTGCATTGAAGATAGCTTTGCGTAAGAAAGGCTGAGCTAAGCAAGGCACTGGAATAAAGACAATGTTCATCTAGAAAATTAATGGCAAAGCTGATTAGTTACAGAGGAAATCTGTGCAGGAACTTACAAGCAATGAAAATAAATTCAGAATGTGAAATGTAGAGTTTATTTCCAAATTGGCCTGAAAATACTACCTTCAAAGTGAGTAAAGGCAACACATTGCCACATCCAGACAGAAATCTCAATAGCAGAAATGGTTCAAGTCCAAGGAAAACAAAGATGAGAGAAAAAAGACACAGACTCTTAACAGAAAAGGATGATCTGAAGTGTCAGAGGAAGTGTTTGACAGAGCTGCAATACACACCAGAAAGCTTGTTACATGAGGAATTAGCCCACTTAAAGTCAATCAGATTGAAGAATGCCAAATTGCTAGGGCTGGGATTGGGGGTAGGATAGCTTAAATGAGTCTGTGAGGCTGTATATCACCTTAACCACTGGATTTGTCCAGCAGATATATCAGAGACTTACTGAGGAGAGCTAAGATGTGTATAACTCAGCCATGTTGGTGTCAGATCAAAACAAGATGCAGCTTGGTTATTTCCCCTGATCTTACACACAGAAGATCTTCACTTCAGTGATTCATCAAAAACCCTCTAGACAGCTACAAAATATGAAAATTTAAACAATTTTTGCTGTCACTGCTGCCATTAGCATTGAAAATTTAAAGCAAAGGTTAGTCATTCATTCAGACGTGGTCAACAGCCTGCCTGGTACATGGTGCACTGCAGGGACCACCATATGCTGAGGTGCCCTGAGACAAGGTGTTTCCACTGGGGCCTTTTTCAGTTTCAGAAAAATCCAACAAAGGTCATCATGCACTGGATTTGGGAGAACAAGGGTGAGTCTATCTGTCCAAGCTTAGGTGTCTGAAATACCTCTCACATCTGGGATTGTGTCCTGGGGTGCTGGAGTGGGATCCAGCATGCTTGAAAGAGCAGTTTACTCCAAGTGAAAAAACTGGAGTAACAGCGCTAAACAAAAAAAAAAAAAAAGTCCTACATGAATTTAACATTTTGGAAACAGCAGATTTCACTCAGCAATGACAATCTCCTCTTTCATTCTTCTTCTTGGAACAATGGCAGTTCAAGATCAAGACACCAAGCAAAGCCATCATCCTTATCTTCCAGGTCACTATTTCCAGGTGTTCATCTCAGCACACTACCTTGTCCCTCTTTCCATGTCGCTCCAAGCCATCAACAAGTTTTCAGACACCTTCAGTGGTTTTCCATCACTTCCTTCATTGCTTATTTAACTCCAAAGCCTTCCCTACCCCCTTGAAAGTTTTTGTTCAGGGAAAGAATTGCTCTGCTATGACTCACTGCAAATAACTTACTTGATTTCTGCCATTCTGACTCAGCCACACCACTGCAGTATGGATGCAGGGTCTTGTGCCACCTTCCCTGCTGTCCTCAAGGTGCCTCTGGGCCTGAAACATGAAGGGTGCTACAGAGAGCCTGGGGAGCTCATCCTCTCACACGTCACCAGAGTCTATTCTTCCTCAAGTACTCTCTCCTTGTGACGTATTATGACAATTTAGTGGTGAGTAGCAAGAGCAGCGAGTTTAAAAACCATTGAACAGCTCATAAAAATTTAAACAAAGTCATGGACCTGCAGTGGGGCAGCTGTGGTTGGATTTAATACCTCAGCCCAAGAAAGTTTATTTGTAATTATCTATCTAAAACACCCATATGGCTGGGTTGTGTACAGCAGCTGAACGTGCTGCTATTGCCAATGTCTGCTCAGAGCACTTCTGCACCCTTGGGCTGGCATCCCTGTTTTATGAAAGCTGCTCCCAGCCCAGCTTGCTGGTGCTGAGGAAACCTCCTTGAGCCAATTTAAATCACTGAGACTAAAGAGAAGCCATCGCTGCCAGTGGAGAGCTGCAGAGAGACACTGCCGGGTGGCAGTGCCACTTCTGTACGTGGCTGTCCTCAGGAGTGGGCAGTCGGGATGCAGCTGGGCTGGCAGAGGCACCAGCCACAACGAGGGAAGCTGGGGCTGTGGTGGCTGCATGGAGGCTGATGATTCTTCTGCAGCTCCTTGAGGTCAGTGGATCTCTGGTTGGTCATCTGCTCTCCAGTAGAGACCAGATCCAGTCCCTAAGGAAAGGAGACTTGCACCCAGGCAAGGCTCTCACTGCCTTACAGGAAACCAGCTTCTCTTCAAGCTGACACCCAGCCTCCGAGGTTTCAAGGCAGCAAAAAATCTTCTGAACCCATTTCAGTAAATAATGCTAGTTGTATAGAAGGGTATATTTTTAAAATTTCTTAGGTTTCCATGCATGGTCGTGCTGTGGGTGTGCACAGTGTGCTGTAGATTAGATAGGTAAGATGATTAGCTGCTAGGAAGATTAGATATTTAGACATTAGGAAGAAATTCTTCACTGTGAGGGCGGTGAGGCACTGGCCCAGGTTGCCCAGGGAAGCTGTGGATGCTCCTCCCTGGAAGTGTTCAAGGCCAGAGCAACCTGGTCTAGATGAAGGTGTCCCTGCTGATGGCAGGGGGGTTGGAACTGGATGATCTTTAAGGTCCCTTCCAACCCAAACCATTCTTTGATTCTATGATTGTATAGTTATGTGCATTGTCTGCAGCAGGTGTGTGCATGCTCATCTTTTTTCAGACCATCTCCTTGTAATCTCCTGGTAATTCCTGGTGGTAAGAGGAGCCTGGTCTCAGGGAAAGGCTCCTCCTGAGCTCCAAGATGTGTCAGAGCAGGGACAGCACGTGGGAGAAGTTCCCTTGAGCCACAGACTGTAGAACAGACAGTGTTGGTTTTGCTGGCTCTGCAACTGTTTGTGTTAAGTAGGCACTATGCCTAGAGGATTGGAAAGGTAGAGACACACGTACTAGCTCTAAACATCTCTTATCTGACAAAATCTGAGGTGTACTACTAATGTGATCTATTAAGAGAAGGAAGGTGCTGTGGGCTGAAGGTGAAGGCGAGTTGGCTGGAGAAAATGTCAGTTCCTTCTTCTTCTCTTTGAGATTGAGCAAGTCACTTATTCTTTCAACATCCTCATCTGTACTATGGGAATGATATTTATTTACCAGTGTTACCTTTACCACCAGAGAAAAGGTGAATGGAGGATGTCCTAAAAGCCCTATTTGGGTTCTAGCAACTGGGAGGAAATGGTGGGGTTTTAGCTCTCCAGTTCTTGCAGAGAATTAAGAAGGAAAAAGCTGAGAGTCTGAAGAAGAACTCAACTCGTCTTCCAAAATTAAAAGGAATTTTTTTCTGCAGCCTACAAGGAGAGCCTTGGAGGACTTCAACCCCAAATGCAGTCTTGTTGCTTTCATTTTTTATGGGAGATGCAATGATGTTACTTTTCCAGATATCAGAGAGGGAGGCACTATCTGAGCAAATAGAGAAGGCATTTTTGGCAAGATCCCTCTGTAACAATACTCTCTCTGAAGCTGTTTGGAAATAATCCAGGTCTCTCACTTTCGTTTATTCCACTACCTGGGCCAAGGGGCCGTGAGGGGCTGTGCCTGCAGCCGGGAATGCCAAAGCACAGAGGGGTGCTGTACAGGGCTTGCTCTGCTCCCTCACCTCTCCTCTCCCATCAGGACAGCTTGGAGGGAGTGTGTGATGGCCAGGACAGCAGAGGAAACTGTTGGTTCCCTGAGCTCTGGTCTCAAACATGAACCTCCTTCCCATTAGGGGAATTAATCCAGCAAATTGACATTCTCATGCATTTTGTTTTTCAGTTGCTCATGAGAAACACTCCAAGGTCACACCTAAAATCTCAGAGGACATAGTTAACAAATTGAGTTTTTGACAGAGTAATGGGCTGGTCTTTAAGGTCTTAGTGATATTGAATGTGTTAACAGCAATATTTAGAAAAGCCTTTAATCCCCCTTTATCTTGTGACATAAATCATAAGCACCTTTATGGTAAGTCCTATCTCCTTTGTGTTTGGAAAGCACCAAAGAAATTGCAATAGGGACATGACTAATCATTTGCTAATCTCTCATCTCTTGACAAATTCCTAGTGATGCAGCAAGAGTTATACATGTCTGTGTCCCATGAATATCCTTACTAAATAAGTCTTTTAAAGGATTATGTTTCATTTTTCTGAACATATTATATAAGATTTCCATAGGGGAATAAAAACACATGGCTAACAGTCCGTGAAGCCTGGCAGTTCACTTGCAAATGTGCCACATGGAAGAGGATGTGGGAGGACAATGAAACTGGAATTGCTCGAAGAGTCTGTTTTGCCTACTTACATCTCCACAAACTACAGAAAACTGTCTGGTTTGACGACAAGATATCTAAAGGAGTCTGGATGCTTAAACAGCATGGATTTCAGGGGGATTTGAGTAGCTAAAGACACAGCTAACCCATGTTCCACAGTGCCCAGAGACCCCCTCGCACATCTGTATCCACATGTGGCAGCCCAGTCCCGTGTCTCTGAGGGTCTGACTGTGTCCCTCTGAGCTCCCGGGCAGAGGTGCCTTGTTGCTCCCAGGGCTTGTGGGCTGCACAGCCCCACAAACAATGTGCAACTGCCGTGGGAAGATGTGTGAGGAACTATGACAGACCTGTCCACTTCTTCACATGCAAAAGTTGCAGTCACAAAAGGTTATTTGTCTCATCTACCAAACAAATTTCATATCAAATTATCTTTGCCTGAGGAAGGCAAAGAGCAATAATATTTATTCTTTTATTTTTGATGTTGGGAGACATCATCTTACCTAAGATTCCCTTAGGGTAACTTGCTGCAGGAACCCAGACCAAAAAGGAAAAATGTCCAGTTTTTGCTTCAGTAGGTTTTGTGTCATTTTTTTCCATGTTAAACAGAATGTTTTCTTTAGAAGCTTTACTCTTTTTATACTGAAAAACAGCTTACAAGCAGCACATTCTTCTTTCTTCTTCCAAGGAAAGTGGTATTGACAGCTCTATTTTAAGCCTCAGACCAACAGGCTGGCAGGAGCCTATGAGCAGGGTAAACCTTCGTGGAAAAGTCAAATCACAAGATTTCACATCGCACTGCTCGAACATGTCAGCTGGGATCAGAGAAGCCCAAGATTTTAGAGGGATAGTAACTGATAGTCAATAACATTCTTTATGTTTCATTAAAAGTACTGTTTTAGTCCAACTTTGCAAGTGTGATATTCTTTGCGTGATGGTATGACATGGAAGGAACGGCAGAGGGCAAACAAATTATTTTTTGTTTCTAATTAATCAAAAAGAAAGGAGTAGGTAAATCTGAGAGTGCTGGATGCAGCTCTCACAAGCTCTCCTGATAACAACCTGACACACTTGAGCTTTTAGGGCAATAGGGAGTTGCTGTCACCCAGGGGAGAAGGATCTTTACAGACCATTTCTGGACGATTCCACATGTATTTACCAAGATTCTGTAAATGCTCGGTTTTACTTGTAAAGGTAGTGTTTGCATCTTGTACTCAAAGTTCCTTTAAATCTGACTGCAGAACTGAATACTTGCTGTACATAATGACTTTGACTGCTTACACCATGAAGCAAGGGTGTCAGGAGCACTATTAAACAAAGCGGTTTGCAGAATTGCTTGTTTAAATTTGTGATAAACTACCAGAGCTGAAAAGGTAATTTAGAAGAAAAGCACACACCTGGCTTTTGCCAAGTCAGGTAATGAAACAAAAATTTTAGAAAGGGCAGCATGCCCAAGGAGGTGTAGAAAAGAGTTCAGACCTTGCCTATAGCTCAGGAAAGGAGGAAGGATGAAGGTGATGTTTCTCCACCATTACGCTGGAGAATACACCACTGCAGTTGTGGTATAAAAGCTCTTTTCATGGAGCACTAAAAAGATCTGTTAAATTTCACGAAGAGCAGGATGATGATGGTGGTAGTGCCACTGCCTGCAGGGAGGTGGGAGATCCCTCAAATCCTGGAGTTTGCAACTGGCTTTGCTCTGTCCTTCTGGGATTGAATTTTCTATGGCCCCAACTGCTGTCCCATCCATCACTACATCACATGTCACCAAACAACTCGTGATGGCCATCAGCCATCCTGCCTCCTGGCGTTTCTGCCTTTTCCTCCTGAAGCTGCAGTGAGCATTTCATCCCTGGGAATATTATGTCAGCAGAGCCAGTCCCCAGGTTGTGCAGGAAAGGCCAGCCATGTGCCAGGTCTCCCCTGGCATGTGCATGGGAGTCTTGATCAAGTGCAGTGCACAGCACATCATACACAGCCACCAGTCACTTTGGGGTTATTTGCTGCCAAATGGCCATGGTCTTGCAACTCAATTTAAAATAGGTCAAAAATTCATGTGTCCACAGATGCTAAATGAGACAATTAATACTGATTTGACATGCCTGCATGTTCCTGGCAGAGGCCTTTTGCTGTCAGATAGTGCTCACAGTGTCTCTGGTGATAAAGCTTTTCATGCTTGCAAAAGGGTGGCTGACAGACTCCCTGCACCAAATTAACTGAAGTCCAAAGACTTGGTGTTTAAACAACAAGAATAAATAGGAAGTAAACATATTTTGTTAATTTTTAATATATCTAAATGTTTATTCATCTTGCTTCTGGTGGTATCCTTTGTTAGCCTGCATGTCACAGAGGAAGAGGTGTCACAGGCCAAATATTCTTCTTTAATGGGATGTTTCTGCTGCTGGCTGAAATTCTGCTGTTCATATGGTCAATCTGGACATGTGTTGCTCTTACAAGTGACTAGGGTTGGACATCCATGGAGGAGAGAGAATAAGCAGAGATGGGGGCTGCTCTGATTTCTCCAGTATTTGGTTTTGGTTCAATCCAATTTCTCTGATGTTCAATTTCAAACCTTTTCCAACAATCATTTAATTTCAATTTATTTTTCTGCAATGTGCTTTTTGTTCCTTCCTTCCCATTTTCCCAGAAATCACGCTCTTGTTTTTGTCTGTTAGTGGATATTTTGGACACTGGTACATTAACTTTAACAGACAGCACTCGGATCATCCAGGTCCCATCCATGCCTCGTCTGAGGATCAGGCCAGTGCAAGCCCAGGCCCCCTCCCACCGCAGGGACCCCTCCTGCAGCTTGGCTCAGAGCCCATAGCATCCAGTTGGTTTGAGAAAGCAATTCTCCCCATTTCCAGTCTAACTCTGATGGATTCTGAGTTTCCCCTACCACTGGTTAATACCATAAATCCAGAGTGCCTTCTCTTGGAAAGTAGCAGGAAAAGTTTGTAAAGCTTAGAGAAATGAGCATCTGTTTAAGTAACTACAGACAGATTTCTCCTAAAATTCAGTCTCCTAAGTGCTTGTTGGAAGCTCATTAGAGCCATTCTGGGCTGTGCCAACTCCCACTGCTGTCAGGGAAGGTCTTTTGGTTGACTTGAACAGGCATCAGAGACTAGCATTGCTGCTGTTTGCAGGCTCAAATACAACGATACAGATATTGCCTGAGCAACAGAAAAAACAAACCTGCTCTGAGCAATACAGCAAGTGAGTGGGGTTTCCATTTTTCCATCTTTTGTTCTGAGGGAGGCAGGGTTATGGCCAGGCTGGCGAGGTCCTCAGAGCCATTTGATGATGGGGGAGCTCACAAAGTTTTTTTGAAAAAGAATCAGTTCTAAACAACTCCTTTGGAGCTTTGCACCCTGAGTTAGTAAGAAAAGATGCTTACCTGCTGCTGTGGCAGTCAAACTGACCACTTGCTCTCATTCTGGTTGGGAAAAAGTAGGGACAAAGAACTTGAGCTTGGGAACAGCAAGTATTGCCAAGTCATTCTGCTGTCTCTTGATCTCTCCTCCCCCTGCACGTGATATTTTTGAAAAGGGAGGATTACAGGGTGGTTCTAGGGAATAATTCCAATCATTATTGAAATGCACATCAAGACAAGTTGATGATCAAAGCGAAACAAGTGCTGTCATATAAAGGGAGCGTCTAAGTGCAGTATGATAAGGGCAGCTATCCCTGACCCATTTAAACGTTTCTGGCCTTGGGCAGCGAAGCTTCAGAAGAAATGAAATGCATAACAATACCCAAATGAGATCCACCTCTGCAATGCTAAATATGATTCCGAGCTGGAATTCTATTTATTTTATTTCTAGTATAATCACATTATCTCAAGTGTATGGTATATTGAAGAGAGAAAAAACCCAACAACTTTGTTGTACATACCAGCAGCGCATGTTAAGATAAAAATCTACATATATATAGATATGAATTATTGCATTACTGATATTTCTCTGGATTTTATCTTTTCTACCTTACTCTTGAGGCACAGTAACTCATGAATATATAGCATTTCCTGGATAGCCCTGAAGATTAACATCCTGGTTCAGATGAAAGGAAAAAATTAATGCAAGGATAATGTGAAATTCAGCCCAATGGTGTGAATGCTCTGGGTCTGAAAGTCTGCAACTGGAGCTTCTGCCTCTCCCAGCAGCTGTGGCATCCTCAGAACTGGTGATACAACAAGCAGCACAGTGACCTTTCCATGCAAAGAGTTAGAAGGATATTTTTTAAACTGATGTCTAAATTTTCGATCCTAAACTGATCTTGAGGCATCTGAATGTTAAATAATAATACAGGATGCCAACAGCAGTAAGCAGAGCAGATTTTCCCCAGCTGACTGATTGCAGCCCCAAAGATCAGTGTACATAAATACTGTATACTCATCACTGCAGATATTTTAGCATGTAGCTATGTGATTATCAGTGGTCTGTGGCTCCAGTCTAAATGTCAAGCAGATTTGTAGCATTTGTACATCATCCACAATGCATAAGTCAAGGTCTTTAAAGTGAAGATGTTTAAAATATATATTCAATATAAAGTAAAGGGTGAGTTTGTGTGCATATTATGTTGCATTATTCCCCTGTGCTTGGGACCCTGGCATATCACACCTTACCCCAGAGCTTCTGAGATGTAACAACCGTCAGTGTGCTCTTACCTCAAAGAAAATGTGAGATAAAAATGCATTATCATAACAGCTATGAAAGAGGTCTAACACTGACTCACCAAAATTGTACTTTAAATTATTATACATTTTTGGAAGTCTTCTCATGCTTCAGATAAGTGTCCCAAAACAGAGCAGGTACTTACTCAGAGCTGGATAAACTGCAATATGGAATAATGGCTAAGATTTAGGGAACTCATCTGCCCACGGGCTGCACTGTACTCATCCCACTGATGATGAAGAGCTCACAGCAGCAGAATGACTTCTGCTCCCAGAGTTGGGTTTCCGATCTGGCTCTGCTCCTCTGCGGGGCCCGGGTGAATCACTCCCTGTTTCACTAATGGAACGGGCATTTCTCTACGCACAGATGATGTTCAGACAACTGCATGTATTTAATCACTTCTTCACTCCTGGCTCAGGATGGGGCTTGAGAAACACAGTGAGAAAAGCTTTTTCTTTGTAGATGTCCTACTGGCAAGTCTAGGAGTTTTCATATCTGATTCTTCAAATTTCAGGTTTTGATTATATATATATATTCCCCAGAAATAGTAGGTCTTCACAAAGGAAACTGTTCATGGGAATGGACTAGTTTTGCTAGATATCTTAGCTCAAAAATAGAGGAAAAAGTCCCTGAAACTGTCCAAATGTTTTGGCATTGATGTTTATCATCCAGTACAAAATCCTGCTCTTTGTCTTCCAAGCAATATTCATGTCAATTGTGAAGCTGGTTATAGAAATATAAATTTTAATAATGGTCAATACTGAGATGGAGTGCTTTCAATAATCTAAATTAGTAACAAATAGTTTGCCTAGTTTCACCCATAAGTGTGTCCAAGTTTTGACATTTAGTTCCAAGGTTTGAAACTATATATATATATATATATATATATATATATATATATGTATATATATATATATATAAAATACATGTATAATTTATATACATTTATAAATATATAGCTATATATGTGTTTATATATGTGTGTGTGCATGCATATGTGTGTGAATATAGCTCTCTCTCTCTTTGTTTTTTTTTTTTTAGTGCTCTTTGAGCAGATGCAGTCTCCTGGAATCTGGATCCTGATACCATGCCCACATCTTACAGAGAGCAGCTATAAAGACAAAGTGATGATGGCCACTGCTGGCCCCCATGGAGATGCTCCTGTTCAGAGCAGAAGGGAGGTGGGCTCCAGGCTGGGGCTGGCATACACAGCTTCCAGCCATTGAACTCTGAGCACACGGTCACTGGGGTATATGCAGGAAATAAAATGGTACTGAAACAATGCATTTGTGTTAAATAAAAATGCTAGCACTTAATGAGCCTCATCTTGTTCTGTGAGATAGGAGTGGAGGAGCAGGAGCAGTGTGTTTATCATGCTGAAGGCATTGCAGGCTTTGACAGGAATGGAAATGAGAGGAAGGGAGGAAAAAGGATGGAGGTAGAGGAACAATATTCAGAATAGGGAACAGCTTGCCAGCTTCCTCCGAGGGTAACAGGGGAAGAGAGAGATTTTCATTAATGGATAACTGGCATTCCTCTACTTTTCAATTTTAACAAACCTTCTAATGATAATTACAGACTTTCTGTATTTATAGAGACCCAGTGTGTGTGTAGACAATAGCGTCATCTACCAAATCCTTTCTTCTGCTGCTATACAAATTAAGCCATTATCTTTCATGCCCTTCATTAAAATATGAAAGGAGATAAGCAATATATAGCTATGTCATTTCCCAGTAGTAGGAGGGGAGGATCAGAATTAACTCTGGCTAAGGAGAGCCAAAAGGATATCTGAAGAAAGAGTTAGAAAAAAAGGTAGGCAGAGCTGTGCTCCCACAAATTCCTGCTGTCAGCCCTGGCTAATGCTTACAGAAATGATCAAAGGTGGAAAAAAAATGAGAGAGGACTATAAAACAGCAAGGTTAATGTTCCAGAGAAGGAGACACACAGCCCACAAGGGTCTTGTCTCCACTAACCAGGCTCTGCCAGGCAGAATTCCCATTTAATCCTTTTCCTTGATCGTCTTCCACAAATGAACACTTTGGCGGGATAAAAAGCTGGACATTTTAAACCTCTTGGGCCCAGCAGAATTAGTCAAATGCCTCTTGTTTGGATTTATGGAGTAAGATGGGGCACCACTACAGATTTCAGCCCAAAGGACAGTAGCAGATGCCCATTGTGGCACACGAAGCAGATGCCTGAGCCAAATCACACTTTGGAGAAGTGCACATCTCTGTTTGTATCTAAATTCTCTTTGGACTTTCATTAAAAGATATTTTAAAAAACAGGTTTTTTCCCTATCATTCTTATCTAATTGTCTTTAGTGACTTGACACTGGTGAGATTAAAAAAAAAGCTTCAGAAAATGGATTTTAGGAATTTCTCCCAATGACAGGTATCTTTGTGCTTTCAGTTGCCACAGACTCCCAAAATTAGTAGGTTCCATAGAGCAAAGTCTTATGCCTGAAATGTCTGTCAGTCTTGTATCTCTACCAGCATAGCAGAAAATTTGCTGTGGATCCTGGACATACTCTCCAAAGCCCAGGCTCCTGGCTGTCTCAGGGTTGTAAACCAGAGCAGTCATCATCAAAAGGCACTATAATCTTGGCTGTAATTTTTATACTGCAAAAAGCATTTGGACAATCAATTTGCATTAAAATAAGTCATCCAAAACACAGCACCTGCAGCCTCGGAGCTGTATGGGAAATTCACTGCAGCTGATGAGCACTGCGAGGAACGTGTCTGGAGAGGTTGTCCCCATTCTCAGCTACTCTAACGTATTTTTCATGTGTTTTTATTTTTTTACTGTCCTGTTACAAAACCATAACCATCTCTCTGCTCCAGCCAGCTAGAGCACATCTCCAAATCTTCCCCTTTCTCTTTGCCTAAAGCAGCCTCCACCCTTTCCAAAGTGTAAATGATGGTTCTGGGGGGAAAGCACTCAAAACATGTCACCACAGCATTTGAACATCAAATACTTTGCTTGCTTTGTAAAATCTTTTAAAATAAAGGGAAATAGCTTACCATCAGCTTTCTATGTGCTTATAGACTATCTATAGTATTTTTCAGTGGCAGGGAAGGCTCAGAGGCATTTTCTCTCCCTGGAAAGTAGTAATATGAATAAATTCATACAGATGATGTCCTATAGCATTGAAATTGTTTTTCTAGCTCTGAAGTGTAAATATTTTCATGTTCCCTGAGTGATTCTAGCCATGTATGGCTGTTTCTTTTGGAATGCTGAATATTTATTGCTGATACTTTGAGAAGAAGATGCAGCCAGTGATGAGAATAACTCCTTTGCTGGGGTGGGAATGGGAGCTTAAGGAAAACTTCACTGTCTTGCTTAAGAGCCTCTGGATTCTGACAGCAACAAATCCACTGCAGCAGAGACAAGGCAGAGCCTCACATCTTCCAAAAGTACTGTAGAGGTTGCTTCGCAGTCAGTCACCGTGTGCCACGCTCCAGCGATGTCGTTCATCACCTGCCCTTCAACAAGGTTATCTAATGATAGTGCTTTTATTGATATTCCTAATGGCCACAGAAGAGGACGTTTGGTGGCAGTTCTTCAAGAATCGGTTAAAAATAGCAATGGCGCTACAAGGCTAGTCAGGAAGGCTGTAAGGGATCTGACAGAGAATTGCTAATCTATGTCTGCAGTGTCATTTCTCAGGCTTTGGTGACTGAACTGCTGTTCCCTTCTCATGACTTTAGAAACGCCATCACAATGAAAGATTTGATGTTCAAGTTAAGGAAGTTATGGACAAGTGGGAACCTAGACTTTAGAAATGAGGGTGTATTTTCTGCTTTCTGCAAAATCAGAAGCACTTCCAGAATTATTTTTCTGTTTAATTTTGCCTTTCTCTAAAGCTATAAGTGCTTCCAAGCTAGCTGCCATTTCCATTTTTATTTAGCATTTGTCCACTTTGTCATTCTTCAGTTTGCATTTTAATAACATTACCAGAGGAGGCTATTTAAAATGAAAAGTAACTCATGTTCTTTCTTTGCTAAGATAAAAGCATTAAAGGAACCCGAGCACAGAAAGTGAGTGCGTTATTAGGGAGTGACATTTCTGAGCAGTGAATAATGATCATTGTGGTTGTGGCTTATTGTGGTCTGAGAAAATCCACAGTTGCCAGTTCACTATTGTCATAGTGAGAAGTTTTGTGACCCCATGGATCACTCAGCAAATGTGCATTTTGCCGTTCATTGTCCTGTTTGTAGGGTGAAGGGGTGCCTTTGTTGCTCTTTGGTTTCCTGCAGTCCTGCAACAGCACCTGTGGCACTGTGGGGAAGCTGGACACCAGATGCAAGGGCAAGTGTGCCTGTTTGAATGCCCAGGTCATGTTACATCTGTTGCTTGATGACTTTGTTTTATAGTGATTTTAAAATGTGAAAGATCCTATGTCTTGCAGTGGCTTTGTACGGTGATGTGCTGCGGTATCCTGGACTGAGAGTAGAGGTCTGGGTAACAGGGAATTGCCCAATGTGGAGTGAATATAAATACTCACATGGCCCAAAAAGAGCAGAATTTTTTTCAAGGGCATGAGCATGTCACAGTGAAACACTCCTCCTGAGGCTGCTGGAGCAAGGCTGAGGCAACAGTGGTTATTTCCCTCGCTGTATTGCTGGTGTGAGCCTGAAAAATACCAGGCATGAGATTCCTGCCTTTTCTTTCTGCTTCCTCCATGCAAGACACAAGAGCCCTTGGGCAGCAGGCTGGATGCTGTGGCTCTGAGCAAACCCTGCCAGCTCCCCAGCAGCACCGTGTGTCTCCTCCGGCGGGGATCAGCCCCCGGTGTCCTGCACTCCATCGCCTGCACCGCTGCCTCAGCCCTGCCAAAAATAACATTTCAGCTCAAAAAGCAACGACGAGCGACATTTCCTCTGGTAATGAGACCCACTGCAGGACAAAAACCACCCTTCATCTTCCCTTTCCCCTGCATCATTATTTTTTAATTGCTAAATGTTTTCATTTTTTTCTGTCTGTTTTTCTTCCTTTGCTCCTTTGTGCCTGGCACCGGGCTGTTGAACTGTAACGTTACACAACCACCGCCAGCCGTCTGCCTCGGGGAGGCTCACCATAACCCAGATGTGTCACATGAAAGGAGAAGTTGGGTTTATGACAGTCGGAAATGCTTTTGCCTACTTCTTAAAAAAACCCAACAAAACAAACCCCAAAACCTTCCCAGTTTCATCCTAATAGTAGAGCTCAGGGTAATCCCTGCACAGTGCTCTGAGCTGCTGAATGAAAAGGATTCTTGTAGCTGTTCTATGTTCTATGCTTTTCAAACAAGATTTGGGTAATTAAGAAGAAAGTTGAAAACTACAGCACTTGGAAGACTGAAGCATGATCCCTCCCAGTGCCAGTCACCAGGACTTGATCAGTTAAATTGATCAAAGTCATTGAGCTAAACTGATTGTGGTTGGGCTCTCCCCACAAAGTCCCTATCAAAACACTCGCAGAGCTCAACCTGTCTTCTCCCATTCAATGGAGAGCTCTGCTTATGCCACTGAGTATGGCAACCTGTTCCTGCATCCAAAGCAAACTAGAAATCATACTAAGAAAATACCAGTAATTCTGACACCTACATTCCAAGGCATTTGGCAATTCAGACAGTAGATATCTAGTACAACAAATGATCAAGGAAGAAATAATCATTGAAATATAGTGGGTAAGTAGAAGAAACATCAGAATAAATTACCATGTGAGCCAATAAATTTAAAAGTCAAACCCAAACTTATTCGAAATCTATGAGTCTCTCACTGATTCAGTGAATAGGCTTTGAATCAGACTGTAAATGAACCTCTGTGGCAATCTTGATGGATATTAGAAATAAGTCTGCTAATGAGAATATTAGAAGAAAAATAAATCCGGCTTGAAAATATCTTCCAGTGATTAACTCCTCCACACCACTCTATAATGCAAACAAGTGTTTTTGCTGTTTAAGAAGTCTTTGGCATAGTTACAGGTACAAATGACTTTTAAGGAAATTACGTTATCACCAGTTCCAGCTCCACATCTCACTGTAAGTTATTTCTCATCCTAAATAATGACTTCTGATCCTGTTAGCCTATGAGTATAACAGACAGTCCCTACCCTTAGGGAAGATCTCCTTAAAAAGTAAATAAAAGCCAGATAAGGTCTGTCTCTATTATGTGGAAGGGAAATCTGTGCATGCCCAACAAGAACTCCCAGTTTAAATGACCATGCATCGTCCTACAAATTGGGTCATACTCAGGTCTGTTAGCTGGTGACATTCACAGTGCAGATAAGAATGACTGGCAATTATTTCTTTTGCATAATTGGATTACCAGCAAATCTATTCTTTCAGCTTCTTGTTTTCTGATATCATAATCAGTGGTGTCACTGTGAATTTGCATACACAGAAACACTTTCAATTCTGTTCAGTTTCTTGAACAGGAAATATTCTTTGAGGTTCTCAAGCTCCCAGTAAGCAGGAGATCTTTAGACAGGGCCCCCAATTTATTCCCCTGCAAAAAAATAATTCATAGTCTTATTGTTCCATTTCCCAAGGATGAAGGCAAGGAGACAACAGCTGACAGGGTGAGAGGAAAGCTCTGAAGCCACCAGGCACAAAGGTGAAGCACAGATTATGCCTGTAGTCTGACATCTTGCAAGCATTTGTCTTTCAGTCCATTATGAAATTCTTCTGCTTGACTTTGCTCTCAGGGCCAGGGGACACAGAGCACATGACAAAAATGGATGAGAACTTGATTTCCACCAGGGTGTGGGATTCCAGGGGCAACACTATAGGCTTGTGATTTTAAAAAATACTTTGGACAGTTGAGAAAACTTTCCTTGAAGCTTTTCAGCCTCTGGCTTGTTGGCTCCTCCAACAAGAGAAAGGAAAAATAAGCAGTGTATGAAATGTGCCTCTCAATAACATTTATATTCCTAGAAGAGGATTTCAAGAAGAATTTGTGAGTAAATTGTCTGGAATAATCTTCAAACTCTCTAGTACTGGCACACACTATGACATGTCACGGCTGACCTGACCCACAGGTACTGAAGCCTCTCCAGAGCTTTGCCATCAATTTCAGCTTGAGGATGAGAAGAAGCAAATTATGATGAGCCCCACTCCCTCCCCGCAGCCCTGACTCATGTACTTGTCTCTCTCAGCTAGGATGAAGAGGTGCTACACAAAGAGTATGGCTTTTTATATGGAGCTTAGTCCTGTATTTAGGTGGTGGTAAGAGAGGTTTTGACCTTCCTGGCTTAGGGTCGTTCAGTGGGACACGGTGGTGGGTGATGAATCTGAAGTTCTGACACATGGTCAAGTCAGCTGAGCTCTGCAGGGCACGGCACATCAGCCATCCCTACACACAGGCTTCATCTCGGGCAATTTACCTCCCGTTTTTGGAGGGCTGAGAGGGTCTGTGTGAACACCAAAGGTGACCCATACAACCTGCCATAACTGAGCAGTGGGAGGCTGGTGTTGGCCATCCCAACAAGACTGAAGCCAGGGAGATAGATAACTCATCATGATGGCAGGATGCCTGTCAGCACCAGCGCTGCGAGGGGCTCTCCAACCACTGCTCCGCATCTAGGACTCAGTCCAGGAACTCCAGGAATCAGAAAATCATCCAGACATGTTTGTGAAAAATTATCTGACACTCCCTGGCAATAATCCAGTGGTGTCCCCTTCATTCTGCACCGTCATTTCTGAAGGGCTCTCTTTTTACTCCTTGAAAAGCTAGAAAACCACATTTCATCATGTCACTAGGGAGTTCAGGGAAAGCTGGTGTATTAATTAGACTTCCCTGCAGTTTAATCAATCGTTGCTCCAGGCTCGGGATGGAAATATAGCAATTAATCTTTTTTTTTTCCTTGTGTTTTTTCATCAAAAGATAACCATTTGAGTATCCCTTGTTAGCAGGAGAATAATCTTGCACTCAATTACCACAATTATTGCCATTATTTATGGGTTTACAATGTATCCCACAAGTGACTGCACAGTCCATACAATGAAACAAGCAGTGTGATTAGGCCAGCTAAGGAAGAGCTGGGATCAAATCTCAACTTTAATTCTGGTCTTATAACCAAAGCTATGTGAGTGAAGGGAGTAGATAATACCATTTGACTTTAAAACTGAGACAATTCATGACTTATTGCAGTCTCATTGACTCTACTTAATGGGTTTTTTTAATCAGAGTAGTGTTAAACAAAAAACATTGTCCAGCAAAAAATGAGGGAAGAGCCTAAGCCATACGGTGAGATGTTGGCCAACACATGTACTTAATCACCACCCCTGCAACTTCAGCCCTGTGGGAAGCCCTTTATGTCCATATGGATTTAGTGGGTTTTTTTACATTCTTCATTCTCATTTTCTCTGGGGAGCTGCTGTTAGGCAATCTTCTCCACATCGACCACAAGGACTGCTGGGTCTGAAGGGCTCTGGGAAGAGTTGATGACTATGCTGAAGTTTTATATGTCTCCTTAACTTATGGAGAAGAGTGTGTTCATCTGGCCTCACGCCAGCTCTGCTGTATGCTGTGGCCGTGATGGATCTGCAGCCACATGCAAAGTTCAGTAGCTAGTTTATTCGTGCTGTCATGCTAATGCGTTGTCTTGACACCACCACAATATGCTTGAAATTACTTCTATAAAAAAAGCAGAGTGACTGATAATTCCAAGGAGGAATTATTTTAGGTTTGGCACCTTCAGTCCATGCAATTTCCAGCTGCTCAGCAGATTAATATTTTGCATTTTAACCTTTATATCCATCTTCAGATACCATTGTATCCAAAAGAAACTGCAGACCTAAGCTGGGTGAAAGACTTTAAATAATGTAAAGCTCTTAACGAACAAAGAGTTCATTATGTAGGCTTAAAACTGTTCATTTATTTGTAACCAGGCCCTTAAAGAAAAATCTGTCAAAGTACACCCAAATATGTCACTGCCTGCATAGCCCTAACAGGGGAGGGCTTTTGTTTCCCTTTCAATATTGCATTAGTAAAGCAATCTTGAGCAAGCAATGAAGTATTTTTGCAACAAGATTCCTAAGTATTCTAAACAGTTTGAAATTAGAAAATGAAAACTGCTGATGAAAAATGAGAAATATAAGTATTGCAATGCATAATTTGTATTTACTTTTAATTTGTGAGGCACTGCTTATGTCTGGGATAAACAGCATATTTCAGCTATTTATTTACAACGTAAACATTTACAAACTGAAAGGTATGAATCAGGCTGTTGTTACTGTTTTGTCTTTAACATCTGATTGTTTCAAGAGATGTTTTGCTCTAGGTATGAAGCAAAGCTGAGGTCTCTGTTCCACCAGTCTGTATGTCCATCTGCCTGATCTCAGCCTGCAGTGTAGCACCCATTTCTTTAATAGGAAAAGGTCCATCTCACCCTACAGCTCTGTAATATGAATATTTCCCTGGGTGGCCCTGTGTCCTTGTCCACATACAGTTTAGTGAGTTTGAGGCCACATTCAGAGACATGCAGTGATTCATTTATAACATATTTATTCAGTTTAATACAATTTTGTGTTAAACATGGCAATAAATAGGTCAGAACCTGATTTCTGCTATGAGTTTCTGAAAGCATCTGGTATGGCAAAAAGTCAGAAGTTGGATACAGGTAACAGATGCTGAGTCGAGAATGGTTAATAAATGCAGTGATCATGCCACAGTGTGCAGGATTTGGGATAGACCCGAGGCTGGAGTAGCTCAGGCAGTGGCTTTGCTGGCCCCATGCTCCCCAGGGAGCACAGCTCTGAAAACTCCCAGCTCTAGAGACAGCGCAGATTGGGCTGTAATAGTTTGTAATTTATGTGTAATTTTGTTACCACAAGAAGCCATTAGTTGTGCATTAGGTTACCCAATATCTTTGCAATGCTGTCATTTATTAGATACTTCTCTGGATTCATATTTATTGTTATTGCTGTGTTTATTATCATTCTAATGGTTATCGATATTGTTGTGCTTCTCTTGTGTATCAGGAACTTCAGTATATTAGCATCTAGGGTAGGACTAGGCAAGGTCCAGCATGAAGTGACTGTGAGCTGTAGGTTTTCCAAATGATGCCTGTCCTGTGCTTTGACTTTGAGGGTCTCAGCGTGGGGATGAGAAAGTCCTGCCTTAAGGTCAGTTTGTGGCAGCTAGGACATGGCCATCAGGAGGCAGCGGGAGGGATTTCCCTCTGTGGCAGTCTCTACCCAAGGTCCACAAAATATCTCATTTTCCATGGGTGCTGAGCCCCAGGGTGGCTAAATGACATGGGATCCTGGGATCAAGCTCCTTTGAAAGAGTTTGCCAGCTTTTAGCCTGTCCAGCAGCCAAGATGCAGGACAGAGATGCCCATTCATGGTTGCATTATCCGGAGCAACCCTAGTCCCACCTGCCCATGGACAACTGAGCTGCAACACATCACACCCAAATTGCTGATCAATTAGCTCTACAAAATTGATTCTTGGCTCTTCTCGTTAGTGTTGTTTCAACCAAACCTGCTGCAGAGCCCAGGATGCTGAACTAAATGAAGTCTGGCTGCTGACGTGGTGACATGTAGCAGCTCAGCTGCCACAGCTGGGAACAGACCCCACTGAATGGGACTTGTACTTTTTTTGACTTGTACTTACTCAGCAAGAGGAATAGTTATCAGTCTTGGCTCAGCCCCATGTTCCTCATTGCCTGGAGCCACGGATCAGCCTAATTTATAAGTCTTTCCCTATAAAAAGGAACATCACCTAGGAATCCTCCACTGTGCATCCCAGATTAATTGTGATGCCTATTGATATGACCTAACTAATAACAAACTAAGCCACGAGCCCATCAGGTCAGTATCTCACTTAAGTCCCTCTTTTGTCAGTCCTGCTTGAGGCTTACCTTGACTGCTTTGGGGTTGGGGTGTTTTCATACAAAAAATATCAACAATTGGGAAATCTCAGCAAAAAAAGGAGGGGAAGTCAATTCATCAAGGAGATAGTGAGTCCATAAGGGCAACTTTCTGCCTTAACTAGTCTCTAATGTGGAAGGCATCTATCTTTTGATATAACCTAATATCAACTATCAAGGCAACACCCTAAAGACAATTCCTTATTACCTCATATGTCTATATCTTATAAAAATTTAGAAATACATGTATTGTTCTACAGGAAATGTTGACAGGGAGATATTTTAATAAATACTGAGTCCTTCCTACAACCCATCAACACCAAGGAAAGTCCTGCTTGCAAGAAGAAAGGATGAAATCACTTCCTGGTCTTAAATTACGAAAAAAGTGTCTGAAAACTTCTAACTATAATGATTTTCCAGTCTTCACTGACATAAATCATCTTGACAGTGTCACTCAAACTTATTGAAAGGTAGGTCAAGCAAAACATATTAGACCAGCAAATTAAATTAACTTATGAGGAAATTGACAGAACTGAGCTCGGCCCTTTGTCCTTCTTTTCCCCTCTTCCTTACCAGATGGCCAGAGCTTGTTTTTGTGCTCTCTGCTGGCTTCGTTGGATGGCCGTAGTCTGTCACCCAGGGGAGCCGTCACCAGACACTTTGGCAGGTTTTCCTTTTTACTTTTTTTCACTATGATGCATAATGTTAAAAAAAGCTTGAGAAACTTCTGGTCAGAACATGAGGGGAGTCACTTTCTAGCACAGTCACTGTTCAGGCACAATGTTCTCTTTTCCTTGGCTTTATGACTAAAGCAAGTAAAACCTCCAATATTCAGACACTGGACTATCTCATTCCCAGTATGAACAACCTCTTCAGAGAGTTTATGGACTTCCACGAGCCCTGAGTTTCACAAGAGGTTTCATGTTCTCCTACGCATTTTTCAAAAGATGTAATTTTAAAATGTTGAAGAGCAAATGCCCAGCACTATGTAATTACAAGAACAAGTCACCTGGGTCTTCCAGCCTGCACCCCCAACCCTAGCTGCACGCCCCGAGGATGCCACTGGAGATTACTGTTGGATGACACAGGTCTTCACAACATGGTATTTCTTGAATGCTTTTCTGGCAGTGAGATAAGGACAGAGCTGATAAGCACATGGCCGAGCTTTGGCAGCACCCTCATCCCTTCAGAAGAGATCAATGCCTTGTCTACACTTTGGCTCTTGAACTGTTGTTTTCTGCCCATTGCAGGCTCAGGAACCTTCTAGTGAGGTTACTTATCTATGGCTTATGCTCAGACATGCGTGTGCCATTTGTACTATATTTGTATCTTCTCCGTGATCAATACATGGAAGAATAAACAGATCTGTCACTTAACTTCAGAGTGGAAAACATTTTGTTCCAGCATCTTTCCTTCCTTAAGGCAGTTGGAATAGTGAAGGTATATTATTTTTATTCAGTGCTTGAGGTTACAAGACAAATTAAAATAACAGTGCGTTCCAAATGAGATTGCAATCTATGTATTGGGTTTCTTTCATTTGATTTCTTTGACTGGGATATTAAATTGAATTGGCTAGTCACATACTTCACAAGGCAGTGAATTATTCAAAGGAAAGCTTGAATTGCAGTTAATTTAGCCTCCTGCAAACCCTAGTTAAATTGTCATTTTCATGGATGGTGACTCAGGGTCTGGGGAGCTGCAGCTTCGGACCTTCTGGACTGGATGTCTACAATGTTCAGCACTTGGGGGTCCAGGGCTCCTGCAGGGATGAACACCTGATGTGAAGCCTCACAGAAGTACACAGGTAATGGGTCTGGCTAGAGTTTAACCGAATAAAATCTCCCAAATAATATCTTGTGTACTAACATGCTCTCAGTGCTTGCAGAAGGAACGAGAGCTGGAGTTAAAAGTAGCAGATGCTCAGCTCTGCTGAAAATTAAAGAGACTTTATCCTCCGCCCAGACAGTCCGGTGCAAAACAACTCCTTGCTGTAACGGAGACAGATTTCAGTCTTTTTAGAAAAGGCCAAACCCCTCCTGCTCCACACTTGATACCTCCCACTCCAGCTTTCCTCTGCACCGTCGGTGTTGCTAGACCCTCCGTTTCTGTTGTGTACATAAGAAAGCAAAAAATAAACCAGTCAATTTTTGCAGCTCCAATTTTAGCAGTATTTTCACAGTTACTATTGTGCCAGAACTCCACATGACACAAAGAAATCTAGTAGGTCAGCAGCTTGAAAATAAAGTCTAATTTTATATTTATGCAGGTTACATAAGAATTTGCTAATTAAGAAGTGTTTGCCTATCATTCTCCCAGAAGAGAAAAACACACACAGTACTTGAAAAGTCCCTTAAAGTTAAAATCAGAATTGATCAGAATTGCCCTTTCCATAAAAGATTCTAAGAAATTTTCACAGGCCACATCAATATTTAAAAATAAAATCAAGTGTTATGTTTGAAAACATAGTGAGAAATGTGTTGGGTTTTAAGTAGCACAAGATGATAATGTTAGCACCTCTGCTAACTAAATCTCTGAAGCACTTGAAAGGACCCAATTAAATTAACAGAGACTTTTTGTTTTCTGCTTTTCATGCTGTAAAAGTAATTTGGCTGTCCTTGGCTGGTGATTTCAGTGGAGCTGAACCAGTAACCAATTTGCCAGCAAAAGAGAGGCCGTAAAAATTTTAAAAGGCCTCTGTTTTTCACTCTACATGGATAATTAGTGGAATTGCTTTTGGAAAATAAGCTTAATTCTGTGATGTGTCTTCAGTCAATGGGGAAAAATACCGTTCATGACAGTAAGGTATCTCCTGGCTGGACCAGACTTTCTCAGCATGGCAGGATTGGAAAGATGCTAGTCAGAAATCTCCTTTTTCTCATGAGAGATCAACCCAGGCAGAGCAAGGGGACGAACGCGGGGGGACCGAGCAGAGTAAGCAGGGACTGTGTTTTTGAAAGCAGTTGTGATGTGGATGCCGTGGCAAACAGCAGTTGTCATTACACTTAATAGTAAAGGTGAATTTATAGATTACAAAGAACCAGCTGCTTGTTTATAACAATTAATCAATAAATTTTAACAGATGCTCAGAGTTTAACAACTGAAAAACTTTTTAAAAATCATAGCTAATAGTTACCTATTTGGCGTCCTATTGATGGGCTTTAATAACCATCAATACCACACACTCGTTGCCTGGCTGTGCTTTCAGCTGCAGGATTTAGCTTCAAGCTACAGACTAACATGCCCAGTGAGCCAGCTTTCATCTGATATTAGTCTCCTCTTTAACTGGAGATCTTCATTAGCTGTCTGCTCATCGCAAAATATTGGCAGAGGCTGCTGAAAGTTTTCTTTTGAAATGGTCCTGCTGAAGCAGCACAGGTTGTCTTTCTAGTTCAATAATTTTCATTGCTTGCAGGCTTGGCTGAGCAAAAACGTTGCTCTCCTCCTTCCTTTGTACCACTACTGTCATTAGGGACTTCCAAACCCTTCCACCACTACTGACAAATCCGGCCACCTTCGCATGTTTTATAGGCTTTTTTCCTTTCCTTCAGGTTTCTGGGTTCACTTAATTAATCATCTTTGTTCCAGTTCATTCTGTTTGATAATTAAGTCAATTTATTCTAACCAGCTTTCTTCAAGCATAGAGAATTCGTATGCATGAAGGATACCTCTCAGCAGTGAGGAAAAGAAGCTGCTGAGTGCTTTGGCCACGTTGATAAATGTGGTTTTCGATTGGCTTGCAGGTACCCTTCAGAAGTCGTCAACTAAAGAAAAACTGTTAAAACACAGAACAAAATTCTTCTCAGATCTTCATTTCGACTAACTCACATCTTTTTTTAGGTGACTTTACTAGAAGTAACTGACATTATTATTATACCGTCACTTTCTTCAGAGAAAGTGCCTTTTTTCCACCTTTCCCAGAACACCCTGAATTTTCTCATCCCTCCATTCTGCTTGGTCTTTTCTTCTCCAAGACATCCCTATCTGTGCCATCTTCTGTCTGTGGAGTTGATTTCCCCTCCTGGTGGTCATGAACCTCTCTGCCTTCCTGAGGCTACTTCTGAAAATGAAATTTGCACAACAAACTGCTCACAATAAACAAACCTCAGTATCTAAAAGTCTATTACTGTTAACTGTCTCCTGTTGCTCTGTTACCGCTATCAAAGTCCAACAACTATTTTATGGAGATTCTTCTTTAATGCAACTCTTTCCCATGTTTTGCTGGCTGGAGAGAGCTTTAAAATGAATGTGAGCTATAACTAATCTTCCCCTAAGGTCTCCAGACCTACTGCAGCACTTCTCATTTGAATGCACCCTGCGTCCATCAGTTAATTTCCTAACCAGATGAAGCACAATGGTTTCTGGCCTGCCTGGCTCTGGAGCTCTCATTACAATAGCAGCCTGGGTATTAAAAAAAGACAAATACCTCTGAGATCCTTGTCAGTCTAATACATTCTTACTAGAACTAATAAAACACACGTAGTTTAATAATGAAGACTTACTCATTCTCTGAAAAATATCATGGTGGGAGTGATGATAAAACTATTCACATTCTCCTATTTTGTGCTTAGCATTATTTGTGTAGCTATGAATCACCTCTGCCACCAAACAGGGGACAGGGGAAAGCCAGCAAGGCTCCTGCAGGCAAGGACTTTAACTGGATTTGTAGAAGGTTCTCTGTGCTTTATGGTTTTCTGGGAAGTATTTGTATTGCTGTCATTTTTACCGATGTTGAGTACATGGAGAACTTGAGTGACAAAAGGCATCATATCAGGTGTGCAAAAATGAACTTCAATCCGTGCTTCCCACAGATGACAAAGAGAATTTATGAAGAAGACCTCTGATTTATAGTGAGCAATTCTGTCCTTGGGAAAGTGGAGAATTAATAATATTCAGAGAAATTACACAGATTTAAACCAGCAGTGACATAAATCGATGGACAGGGCTGCATATTCTGAAAATGCCCTGCCTGTTCTGCCTGCAGTGGTAAAGAGAGGGAGACCTGAAGGGAGAAAGCAGGTCAGATATAGCTTCAAGCTAGCAGCCACAGCTAAATCTAGTAGGGTTTGTGAATCAGAGCAGATTTGTGACTTAAACCCCACAGGAATACCACCAACAGCTGGGATGTAGCAAGTGAGTCTTCATTCCTCATCCCTGGCCATGGTCAGCCTGGCAGTATAGCCTGAAATTAGGACTGAGGATATGACACCAGCCTGTGATGAGGAAAAGAAGCAGGCTAGGAAGTAACTCAAATATTTTCTTCTGCAATTTTTTTAAAATTATTTTTTAAATTTCCTTCTTGACATTTTTCCTCTTTTCTCCTTCCCTTCCTACCTTTTTCTTGTTTTAATGTTGTTCTTCATTAAATAGATATAAAATCCTGCTCTTCATAAAAAACTTAACACCTCTTGCTACAATTTGTAACGTTTTTTTAACCCTGAAGATGATGAGTTCATGTTCTGTGCTTTGCAGTGCTTTACAATGACAAGCCAGCTTCATGAATCTGTGGGTCATAATGTAAAACTGAAATAAAAACCCCTTGCAATCAGGAAATTACACCCGGTGAAAAGACCATTGTGTAGCAGGCATTAAGTAAATTACTCATCATAATTTGTAGGTTTTTGGTAAAATAGGTTAGCTACCAGTATGCACAGGGAGCACGCACATAGAGCAGCAGGGATGTGGTTTTGGTGGGTGTTAATGAGGGAGCAGGAGGCCAGCCCCGCAGAGCTGAGCTGCAGGAGGTGGTGGGGACACCATGCTTGGTGCCACTGTGCTGGATGGTGCATCACAGCAGTGACATGGATTGAGGAACAAGTGCTTCGCTCTGATCCAGCTGTGCACACAGAGGTTTTGTGAGGAGCTGGAGAGAAGCCAGTCTGCCCAACCCCAGGTTCTAGCATGCTGGGCACCTCAGGGATGGTCCATCACCCTCTCAAGCCTCATCCATCAGACCTCAGGAGCAGTCTTCTGGTCACTGCCTATAGAGAGATGCAGAGTATGTTCAGCACCATGAGGACAAGTGCTCTGAGTTGGGCTCCAGTCACTCGCTCAGTTGGAGCACGTGGGAGGACAGAAGGGGTGGAGAAGAGGACATCTGCAGCCTCTTTACTGTTCTTGGTAAATTCTGGGTTCTATCATTGCCATCCTCATACCAGTGGAGCTTCTCCACCCCTGCAAGGCTGGGAAAACATCTAAGAGCTACATTCACTGGAGAATGGGGGGGAAAAAAAGGTTCATCATCTCCATAATTCATCTTCATAATTCATTTGGAAGATGTCAGTGTTTCTGCCTGATGGACATGACCTACCACAGTCTGAGGAGCAGAAAGCCAAAGTCTATCATACAAGAACTGTTTGAAATTTAAAGCTGAAGTTTTTGATGTTTGTATTACAAAAGTCAGAGAGCTCAGTACTTTATTTCAACAGGGAAGCTATGTTTACATTCAGGCATTTGAGTGATTAAAATATTTTATTATACAATAGGCTTAAATTTTGCTCTTGCTTCACCATCTCATCTCTTCTTTTACCCCTTTTGCAATTACAAGTTTTCATCTCACATTCCTCTGGGAAATGCTTTTTTAAAAAAGCAGGGAAAACTCTTTAAAAAGCATTCTGCCTCCCCTTCTTTGACTCTTACCTGTAACTGATATAAATAGAGGTATAATTAGACATTAAAAAGTCAACACATTAAGCTTCTCAATTAATTATGATTTGCCTATTGAGTTAATGTCCTTGTAAATTATTCTGCAGGAGATGTGATTGCCTTTTCCAGACATAATTGCATTGTTTATCCTATGGAGGCTTTCCATAGAGTTCTGTAAAGCCAAAGATATTTGTTAATTGTAATAACAACCCATGCACAAAGCAGTCATTTGCATTGTCCTTCCTTGCTCACGATTTCCAGACACGCAGGCAATTTACAAAATCCCATAAAGTGCCCACTTGCATCTCAGGTATATATATATATATATATTTGTTTTCTTCTGAAAATCTAACTATAAATATCTTTAAATCAGGTATGCAGACTTATGTACCATGCTGTAGCTAATACCTTTTGTATCTCACATTTTTAGGTGCAGTATCTGGGCTCCAATGTTTTCAGAACTCAGGCCATAGGTTAGATATGTTAGATTACAGCTACCTGTAGCTGCCTAAAAGCAGTGTTACTGAATTTTAAACTACTTGCCAAGGCCATGGGAAATAAACAGGCCAGATGACTCCCTTCCAGAGGACAGCAGTACTCCCTGAGAGCATACACACATCACCCATTATTGAAGACTATTAATGAACAGGGCACATATTGCTGCCACCTGATACTGCACAGAGTTTTGCAATGAGTGATTAACTTTAAATAGCTTGATAATCAAGTGCAAATTAGGAAGGGGTGGGACTGGGATGTTGGAATCAATAAATGATCAGGCAACCTCACCTATTTCCTGGTGATAGGTGGCCTAGTGGTCTTCTCCTGTGGCTGGCCATGCTGTGCTCACAGGAAGGTGGGTGAAGGAGCAGGGCAAGGGGACAGCACTCACTGGAGTGAAATGGGGAAACTGTCCCTTGTGACTCCACACTTGGTGTTCTCCATCTCCCCATGCTGGGCTGCAGAAGCTGTGTGTCTATTATGGCTCATATAGGAGTGGGCTCCTTTGCCAAGCTGCCAAGAAATTAATCCTCTCAACTCTTGAGAAGTGGATTTGGTCTGCTCCTGAAGGCCAGCAGCTGTCAGGTATGTGCTCCAGGGTCTGGGACCATGCAGTGTCTGTTGGCAGAGTTCATGGTGTTGCTTGGTGGGAGGCTCTGCTCCAGCCCAGTTGCTTTTTCCACATAAGGATTCATATAGAGCTGAGTTGTACACCCTACTCAACAGGGAATTCATTTGGACTGATGGCTTTTTTGGATGTCTTTGTTTGGTGAGTCTTTGAATACCTCTTGGGGAAGGAAGCTCCCACCTGCACTTGCCTTGCTGAATCAGGTAGTGCAGGCAAATTCAGGTGCTTGCTTTCCCATAATTTAGGCTCCATCACAAAGGCAGGGCATGATGGTAGCTCCATACCATGGATCTGGGGGAGTGGAAAAGCTATAATAATATCTGTTAGCATTTGAGGTTCTTTCTACATGCTCTGCTATGCTTTTTTTTAATTTATTTTGTCTCTTAAGGATATGTGGTTTGGTGATAAGAAACTTTAGAAAATTTCTCATCAAAATTATCAATATTTCACCTTTTCGCCTCCCCATTTTCAAGATTGGGCGGGTCTGCAGAACCCTTTACTTCTTCCAGTTGATCCCTTCTGCCTCTCCAGTGCTCTCTTAGCAGGAAAATCCTTCTCCTCACATTCTCCTCCTCTTTTCTTGCAATGTTCCAAAACCACAGTCGTGGGCAGAAGGACTCACTGTGCTGAGGTTCGTGGGCACTTTCTGTGGTCTGAGTTATTTCTGAGACTAATTAGCGTATCAGCTCTTCTTGACAAGATTTGTTAAGTGCCTGCTTAAAGAAGACAAACAGCAAAAGCTTTGAACCTTTTGGGAGATGTCAAATTGGGGTTCAAGCCCAGGTAACTCCCCTCCTGCAGTCTGGCAACCCCACGGATCAGCTCTTCCTCTGGCACCTGCCTTGTCTCAAATTGCTGTGCAAGATGTGCAAATGTTATTTTCCTTTCTGCTGTCAGCTCTTTTCTCCACATCATTTACTACTTCAAATAATGTTTTGAAAAAGGAATGCTGATGTCTGCTTTCAGATGAAAAATGACAATCCCTGGGTAACCTATTCAAGCACGTTGACAGGAAAGCTGTAATTTCAGGATGGCATCTTTCCTTCTACAGTCATGAGATTTATTGCAGATGAATGGAACAACTGAGAAGTAATTTCTTAGTCACAAGTTTCAATAGATACGCAAGGAAATGCCCTGCTAGTCCATTGAGGAGCTACATTAGATGTAATTTGTGTAAGTGCTCTCATAACAGTGTATCTACCTTCCTTCAGAAGTGTATTTCTCCAGGAAATCTCAGAGGGTTATTTTACTTGGCTTTGGTTTTGTAAGATCTAATTGTTTCACTTCTTTTTAAGTTAAACTACTGTGTTCAGAAACAGGTTTTCTAGGCTGTGTGTATCTTCTACATGCCTTTAGGTATCAGTACAGACACCCCTGTGCAAAGCAGGGAATGCAATTCCTGCTGTGTTTCTGCAGCGGGGAATTCAGGGGAAACCAGAGAACTGGAAATAATGCCAAAATGTGTAATGAGGCAAGAAAAGGTGGAAATCTGTTGTGAACCTGGGTGTGCACATGAGAGTTGTTGTGCAGCAAATCCAACCAGCAGCAAGTGCAGTGGCAGATTTCAATCTGACCTTGAGGATTTCCCTATTTTTTCAGCTGGGCCTAAATACTTTCAAATAAGTGAAAAGAAGCTTTTGACAAAGAAATGGTGCCCAAAGCGTAGGCAGCTCTTTGGCTGTTGAAAAATACAGATTGTCTCTTAAGAGGCCATGATCAGCCAGGTGATTTTATTGAAGAGCTGATTGTCATAGAAATAAAACTCTTGTGGCACGCAGGACACAATGGAAGTGCTGGCAGCCCGTGAGCATGGTGCTGTTTATGCCAGGCTTACAATAAACACGTTGAAAAGCACTTCCAGTCATTTTAAATTACTTTATTCTCTGCATCCCTGAACTCTGATCACTTGCAAATTGAAGCGCTCTTAAAAAAAAAACTTTAAGTACTCCATTAATTTTAAATTGCTCTAAACTGTACAAGTCCAGAAACCCAAAGCACTCTTGAAAATCTGAAGCGCTACAATTACTTTTAATAACTCCAAAAATGTGGGTTCAATATCCATTTTATGTGTTTATTTTTTTCACGTTCGTATTTTTCCTCGCAGTGCAACAAAGCGGAGACATAACATCTTCAGCCCACTAGGGAAGAAAAAAAATATCATTCTAGAAACAAGTCCTCACCCAAATTGTTAGAATAAAAAAGGAGCAACTTTGAAAAAATTCAATAATACACAAGGATTGCCTGAAAATGTGTGTGCCTTCACAGATTCCTATCTACCCCAGATCTTAGATGCAGGCAGACCTGTGTTATGTTGTTTCCCTGCTACTGATGACTGGATTAAATTCTTGAAGGGTTGGTGCTGCTTCCTCCTGCCTATCAGCAGCACCTTGGGCTGGTTTCTCTGCTGCTGCAATATCTGATGGCAAAGCTCCTTGGGCAGCTGGAAGCTGCCTGTGAGCACAGAAACCGTTTTGGTTACTGCCTGGATTGACAATAAGCTTCAGCCCTGAAAAACAGTGCTGATAATCTGATAAATATTTTAATAAACCCTACATGAAAAGGAAGGCAGGGTTGATAAGGCCTGAAGTTATTGGCAGGACGTGCCCACACAGTGCGAGTACAAGGGCAGCAAAATGAATTTTTCCCACTCTTGGCTATTGCACACTCCTAATACGCTGCTGGCACAGCCTCCTGCTGTGGCTGAGGTACCTCATCTCCATTCCCACCACATCTCTGATGAGTGACCTCTGTCAGTTTGAGCCCCCAGACCAACTCCCTGTCCCACAGGCACCAGAGCTAGTCATGGCCACACAGGAGTCTGAAGCTGTGCACACCTGCATCTAGGCTTTCAAACGTCACAGATTTTGGCATTATAATACCCCTGCATTGCATTTCTCCCATCCTGCCTGTGCCCTCCTTGTCATCCCTCCACCCTGAAGGTAAACCTCCAAAGTATGTCTCTGATTTCCACCCTGGAAGTGTTTGGTTACAGAGAAGAAAAGATTTCAAAAATCCTAGAAGTTATGATATTTTTATAAAGGGAGGGGGAATACCTTGAAATAACTTTGAGTAAAGTTCACCCAATTCCTGAACTCTTTCTGTTTCTGAAATGGGAGTTACAGGACTGTGATGTTATAGGAGCAGATATCAGTCTGCACTTCAAGCTACTGCCGTACAAGTGCTTTCATTGCCTCACTGACTTCTGTGGTGCTATTCCCACGCAGGAGTGTCTGCCAGATAGCTTTAGTGAGTGATAGTTGTGACCTTAACCCTGTTACATACAGACTCTACTACCAGCTGCACCCCTGACTGAGCTGCCCTGGGTTAATATTGCTGTAACTCCCATCAAATCCTGGTGCTTAGGCTGTGTCTGAGCCAGAGAGCCCCAGAACTCATCACCAGGATGATCCCCACAAACCACACAGACTCAATATATGTCTTTCTGTATATTTCTTTCTGCTATGAACCTTCTAATAATTTTGCATCAAATATGTAAAGTATTGTTTCTCCTTATACATTTCCTGCTCTGCTCTGAGAATGGGAACAAAGCTGTGGTCTACTGGATGCTGCCTGATTTCTGTGCAGGTTTCCTTTTCTCAGCATCTTCTGCTGGGGACAAAGGACACAGCATGCAGTGCTAACAGTCCCTGAGTGTCGGCCACCAGCCATGACATGCAGGTTTTGGATTCAGTGAGGAAAATGTCACCTCATTTAATTGCAAGGTTGCTATGGACAAGACACTTAAATGTAAATGAGCTCCAAAGAACATCTGTGACAGGTTCCTGGCATATGCTGGGAGCCTCTTCCTGCGAGTGGGAGAATATGAGGAGAAATGCAGCAGCTTGAGTGCAGCTGAATGAGAAGATGAGATGGCTGCAGCTCCATCCTGCCTAGCTTTGTGCCTATGGCTGGACTGTATATAAAACTGGGGCAGGGGACTTGCTTTTTTATCTAGATTTTCTGAGTCCACAAAATGGAAAGGAAGTGTCATCCCAGAGCACCCAACCAGGCTTTCACACCCCAGTGAACCTAGTGCTACCTCTGACCCACCAGATATTTAGGTAGAGTTTCTCCTGCAAAGAAATTGCCTACCTCCATGGCTGGGACACCAGCTCGAGAGCAGAGGAGTCTTGAGACCAGCTCAGGGACATAGTGGTTTGGGTTTGCTCTTTTGGGGAAGAAGGAGGAGAGGAAGGTGCTCTCCTGTAACACTTGTTGAGTAGGGTAATAAAATGAGCTTGCATTAACTGAAATACTGGAGGAGTCAAACTCAGAGGTTGCTGTGCCACCTTGCACTCCTGTTTCCAGCTCAGGCTGTCCCCATCCATCCGGTCAGCAGTGGGAGGTGGTGATGTTGCCCTCCCCAGGGGACATGGTGTTGCAGGAGAGCACTGGGTCCTGCTCTCCTCTCGGCCCTGAGAGCTGAGACTCCTCACTTCACTTGGCTTCCAGATCATGGAAGCTGAAACAACTCTTGTTCACGTACAACTGCTCAGCAGCAGAAAGCTTTCCATGAGTAGGAGGAGCAGCATCAAAAGCAGAAGTTAGTTTTGAGATGAGCACCTGAAGAGATTGGCCAGTGCACGGGGCTGGCTGGGAACTATCTGTATTTTTCATTACTTATGTATCAGACCACCCACCCTGCGAGAGCTGGGACTCTGTTTGAGGCTCTTGGCTGTGCACATCAGGCCCTGGGCTGGTCCAGCGGAGCAGAGCCGGGTGCTTTCCCTCATCCTCGGGGAAGCTGGGTGCTCCCCCGCAAACTCCTGCTTCATTAAGCAAGGGCGAGGATAGGAGGATCCTGCAGATGAGCTGCTTTCAGCTAATATCTAATCAAAAGAAAATACCCTTTTGGCAAGGCGTGGGAGGAGCAGCACGGCACTGTGCTTCACTGGGGACAACTCAACTGTGATCTTCAGTTGCTGAAGGAGAGTTAGGGATGACTAATATGTAATAAAGCAGAACAACAGGTCTGGCCCCCTGGTAAAGCCTTTGATTTCAGTAGCAGCCATTGACAGATGAAACTTAAAAAAACCCTTCACATGCTTGGATAAAGCCATCTGAATACTATCCAAAATACAAATTTTAAATAGACTTTTCCTTGCAAAGGGGATGAGAAATAATAGCTACCAAAGAAAGCTTTTGGAGATCTCTTAAGTCATTTGTTTTGCTTTTGTTTTCCCAGAATTTTTTAAAGCAATATTTATCACAAAATAAATAATTCAGCATCTTTTAAAAAATAGAAAAAAAAAACCTCTGGTCATTACTTCCAAGAAACAGTATCAAATGTTTAGGTTTTCTCCTTTCTAAAGTAACTGTTTTTGTCACAGGACTGTGGCCTCCTGTGTGGCTGAGCAATGCAACACTTTCATCTTCCGTCAAAACAACCATCAAATACTTTTGCAACCCTCCTTGTCATCAGGAAATCTGCTGTTTAAAGCTCTACTTTCAGGCACTGATGTCTCTGCTACATTCAACTTGGGGGAGGGGGGGTGGAAAAATTGGAAAACAAATTTCTCCTCTCTCCAGGGAGATTTTGCTCTGGGAGCTCAGCATCCTCAGTTGCTTTTGGAACAGCCCTAGTTCTGCAAATACATCGAGGTCTGACTTTGAGCCCATGTGCCTTGTAATGTCCCCATGACCATATCTGGGGGAGGATGTGCTGTCAGAGGACTTGTCTCCAGGGCATCCTGCATGGAATGCCACAGCCAGGGGGTTTGTTTGGAGGGACTGGTGGCAGTCCCAGCTGGCACAGGGAGCACAGAGCATCCCTGGTGGGTAATGGTGCAATGATTTTTGTTGCTACTCCCTTCTTATTAATGCCATGCAATCAGTCAGTCCAGAAGTAGGTTTAGATTCAATATTAGGAAGAAATTATTCACTATGAAGGTGGTCAGACACTGGAACAGGTTGCCCAGAGAAGCTGTGGATGCCCCCTCCCTGGAAGTGTTGAAGGCCAGGTTGGATGAGTCTTTGAGCAACCTGGTCTAGTGGAAAGTGTTCCTGCTGATGGCAGGGGGGTAGGAACTAGATGATTTTTAAGCTCTTTTCCAACCCAAACTATTCTATAAGTGGTTAATAATGGCTCTAATTGCCTTTCCTCTCCACCCTCTTGCTGGCAGACCCACCTTTGCCAAAATCCACACTTATGCTCCAAGGCCATGAGCATGTCACCTCTGTGCAGGTCTCATTCCCTCGCTGCTCAGCTCTGCTGGCACCCAGCATGCCATCAGGAGAGAGGGTGAGCACCTTATTTTCTTTCAGATCTCTGTTAGTGCCAAGGACTGATTTGGTTTATTTGTCAGTGATGATACAGGTTGATTTATCCTTTAATTCAATTTTAATTAACAAGCCCTCACCCCAAAAAGCTATTTGCTGTATGAAGGCTGTGTGTATGCACTAGAAATGCAATAAACTGCTGCACTTGAGCATTTTTGTTCCCAAAAGAAGCAACCAAGTGAAGATGGATTGATTCTCTGCGCAACACTTGGCAGCACCAGAGGGCAGAACACATAAGCAATGCAGCCATGGTGTGGGACCGCAGCCACCGCAGTGAGATGGCCTCCTGGCTTGGCCAGGGATTGAGATGCAGCAGCTCCAGTGCTGCTTCTCTGCAACAGGAAGCACCATCACTGCTGCTTTTCTTACTGAATTTAAATCTGAGGGGTCCAGCAGACATTATGGCATGGTTTAATCTGCCAGAGCTCTTCTGCCAATGCTTCTTCTGGTCAACTCAGCAAATCAGGTTAAAAATGGGCATCTCAAAGCTGCTGAAACACGTGAAAACAACAATCTCAGGTATTTTGGTGTGGCTTTGAAGAAGAGCAAAAAGATGGGGAGAAAAGGGCTGGGGAATACTTTTAAGCTATGATTACATGTTCAGCCCCAAAAAGCTTGTCAACATCACCTCAGTTATATGAGGGATGATCTGACTCCAGGATAGGCCTGTGACATCCAGACCTTCATGAGAACTGAGCTCAGGATACTTGATTTTTATCAGTTCTCTGCAACTCTCAATAGCTTAAGAGAAAATATTTGAAGAAACATATGGAAATCTGGATCCAGAGAGTATTTTGTAAATATTTTGTATTCCCAAAGGAGTGATGTGCCTGTTGGTGTGGAGTGCAGGCTGTTTACTTTGTCGGTACCAGGAATGTATCACTCAGGTGAACTGCAGCTGAGCCTTTGGTGCCAGGGTGCCACGGATCTACAATTAGTGATCTAAAGGCCATGCAAAATGAGCTGCTTGTAAGCAAATACGTCCTGAAGCACTTTAGCCATCATCAGCTGCTAGAAAGAAAGATAACCCTGAATCCATCATTACTGTATAGAACCCAAATGACTGAAAAAATCATTACATGTGCCAGCTATTAAGTGATGCATGATGCTTCAGTCATTGATCATGGAAGAGATGAAACCACTCTGTGAAACAGAGGGGAAGGAGGTAGACCAAAGAGTCTGCCTACACCAAACCGAGCCTTCTCCAAGAGATGAGACACTGTTTTGTTGCACTGAAGTAACTGCTAAAAAAGAAAACCATTGAACTTTACATTGGAAAAAATAGATATCTCAGTGAAAAAGGTAGAATCCTGATAGCAGTGGCTGTTGTCTCCAGCTGTGCCATCACTCTAATAAAACATCCTGGTTCCCACTGCAAAGCCTGATGAAAACATTTTCCACAGCAAATGGATCCACCTCAGTGCTTAGCAGTGTGCTGCTGCAGCCAGCAGCCCTCGCACTGTACAGTATTTCAGAAATAATTGTATCAGGACCCCTCCCTGTACCAGCCCTTTAGCTATTTTACACCTAATTACCCATCCTCAGACCCAAATCACTCTCTCAGAGGCTGATCTCCAGGCACAGCTCCACCAGGTCCCCATTCTTGCCAAGCACAAGTCTCACAATCTCTTTCAGCATGTGACCTTACCTATAGCTGAAAGAAAATGCGTGTGGTTTCATCACATTCAACTAAGCAGGACACTTGCATCAGGGACCTCTCCTCACCGCTTGCCCCAGCACGAGGCAGCGACCAGTCAGATCTGTTGGGTTTTCATCTGTTTTCTTCCAGATAACCAGTAAAACGTTGCCTGGCTCAAGACCACAGAGTGCTTTCGGTGGAGATCCCACTTGAAACATACCCATATCAGCTGGGTTTTGACAGGTTATTCATTTAGCTGGTATTTAATTCACTTTGTGTGCTGTGTTGATTTTGTAGTGAACTGCCTTCTTGAATGTTACATTGTGGGATACCAAGTCAAATATTTCACAGAAGCTTAAATCAACATTATTTCCTTTATTAAGCAAAATTGTAATCTCATTATAAAAAAAAAAATCCAGTTAGTTTTAGAAGATCTATTCCTCAACAGTCCCTGTTGATGGCCATTAATGATATTATCCCTTCCTATTTTTTAATTTCTGTAGTTGTTTTTCTTTGTCTGGGATCCATTATCTCCCCAAGATCAAAGCTCAGCAGGCCTATCAATACCCAAATTATTCAACTTTCCCTTAAATAGCAGCTTTTCTTCTCCTGCTGTAATTTTACCTGATCTCTGCAAAAACAGCATTAGCAGTCTAGAAAAACCAGCACGTTCTCTTCAAAACACTTCTATGCAAATTATTTAGACTGCTAATTTGAAGATGCTTAGCTGTTGTAACTATTGCTTGCTACCCCCTGAACTTCTGCTGTTATGCAAATTGTTGTGTCATCATCATCTGATGGGAATGCATCATTTGTGGTTGTTTTTCTCCCCAGGTTCAGAACAGGAATATTTGTTCATTAAAAACATTTGCCTTTCTGCATAATTATTGCCATTTCTATAATTTCCATTTGGTAACAGTCCAAAGACTTTGTTTGGCTTCTCTTCATCCCTAATATATTTTAAAGACTTTTTCTTACTGCTCTTTTCTCTGTAGCTATAGCCTGTCTCCTATATTCTTTTCCTTCCCTTATCTAATTTATCTAGTTTCTAATTTCCAAATTACACTAATTGCAACTTTCCCCTTTTCTGTTTGTTTTCCATTTAGATGCAAACATTGCTCCTTTCACTGTTTCTCTGAGACACATCCAATTTCTGTAACCATCTCGGGGATCCTTTGCCAGCGGAGGGACTGGGGATTTCGGAGGCTTTGCTTGCAGTAGCCTACGAAGGTATTTCTGTATTTAGTGTTCTGTTTCACACTTTGCCCAGGTACATAATTGTTTTGCATTATGAAACTGGCTTTTTCAAAGTACCAAATGATAGCTGAGATTTTTTTCTGGTTTTCCATGAATTATGATCAAGATTTGATCTTGTGCTCCTGGAGGAATGGCTACATCTCCATCCTGGAGTTAATTACTCTCTGCTTGAGAGAAAATACTGTTTCGTTGGATGGTGTTAGTTTTTTGCATTAGGTAACTGAAATAAACTAGAGCTTCAGTGGGTGCTGACAGGTGTACAGAGACACTTGCTTTTGGGCAGCGCTCTCTAGACACTTGCTCACGTTTTCATCCCCAGCTTCCACCTCTGTCGAAGGAGCACCCCAAGCTGCACACATTTGCTGGGCTGGGAGGATAACTGCACTCACATGAGCAGCGGGTTATTGCTGAAAAGAGGATACCCCAAAAACACAAATGGTTTCTGATTGCTGGGATAATCGGGCCAGGGCTTTCTGATTTTGGCTTTTCTGCATGTGGCACTGTGTGCATCTGCAACAGTCCTTCCCAACAAGCTCTTAGGAAGATATTTGTTGGATATTTTACATTCTCTGGATTATATCAGGATCTAACATCTTATTCTCTACAGAGAAGTAACTGAACAGCATCTCCAGGAGCCCACTCACAACGATGACCTCTACCGACACAGCAAAATTGATTAAATGTACACTTACTTCCCTGCAGCTTCAGCAAGGCCAGCAGGTCAATCACATTAGTATAAGATACTCTGTTTTATTGGAGATTTCTTGCAGAAATAAATGTCAGCATGGCTGCAGTCCAGAAATGTAAAGATTCACTGGAGAAGTCAAACATAAATGGATCATATCTTGCGGTTTGACAAAGCTTTTTCTATTGATATTTCTCCCTAGGCACCTCAAGCTACGGATGCAATATCGGATGTGCTCTGTGATTAGGAGAAATGTTTTGTCAGATAAAGTGTCTCAGCACAACACAGAAGCAAGTGAAATGCAGTGGCTTTTGGGATGCAATACATCTCCCGTGACATTGGAGACATTATTATAAACATCTCCATCTCCATTAGTGGCATGGGCTCTTTCATAGCTAAGGAGACAAATCAAGACTGCTAAGGCAGGAGCTATCAGACACATTAAGGTGCCTGAAAGAGCCTGTTGTGCTGCAGTCTCTGCAAATGACGGTCCTTTCTTGTGAGGAACCAGCAGTTTTGGTGACAGATGGATCAGCAGGTGCTTCTAGCAGAGCTAATGTGATGGCCATGGCCCATCAGACCCTTCATTCTTTCTCTTTTGCAGTCTCCTGTCTGCAGTTCAGCCTCCTGCTTCCTCCATTGCTTCCCTGCCCTGAAACAGCCCCTTTGCCATGATCAGTGTCACTGTAGTTTTGTCATTGTGGGCACATGGGCTGGAGACCTGGAAGCAGGAGAGCTCAGGGATTTCTTCTGATCCACTTTATTGCCACAAAACAGCCTATGGGCTCGACTTCCATACTGGTTGCAAAACCTAAAACCTTCAAGAGATTTTAAAGTTTGCAGAGTGGTGTATTAAGGACACACAAATGCATAACTTCAAATATCATGGTGTTATAGGAAAAGGTAGAAATTAAAGGGGAAGAAAAGGTGAGTGCTTCAGTGGTCCTGTCCTCTCCTGCCCCAGTGTTGCACAGGCAATGTGACACCAAGTCTGTGCAACCCATCAAAAAACTCGAGTACCTGTTGAAACCAGTGCAAAGACTAAGACATAAGGGGTGTTTGTATGACTGGCAACTGCTCACTAAATTTCATGGTTTGTGTACTCATATTCATCCTTGTCAGATTAAATTAGGTTTCAACATGCTTTAAAAATGTTGGACAAATTCAGTATATCATTAAGAGAAGATTCATTATCTGTGTAGCATTATTAAACTTATACCCTTTTTAGTACTGGTTTTTCGTAAGTTAATTACCCAAAGCCTTTCTGCATCAGCAGCACTAATGAAACCTCTAACAGGCTGCAATCAAGCAATTTTTTGTTAATATAGAGAAGTGCTTGGATTTATGTTTAAAGGCAAAAAAAAAAAAAAAAGTAGTGCCAGATCTTTGAAGAATATATGTTGTATTTGCATTTTCAGAGGCTGGCTCATTCCTTGATTACTGTGTCCCTTGATTACTCTTACAGATGTGGTGAATGTGGCTGTACAAAGACAGCGACTTGCTAAGGGCCCCATGGTGCCTGTAAATCACAGGCAGCAGAAATTGTGCTTTTTTTTCCCCTGCAGATCTCAGAAATATTTATGGTCTCAGCTGTTTCCACAACTGGTCAAGTGCCAAGTTGCCACATTGTCCTTCGTCCAGTCCCGAGCCGCTGAGGTGGCTGGCAGGGCACGGCCAGGTGAGGCAGGGCCAGCTGAATTTGGAGGCAATTGCCATCAAAAAAAGAACATTTAAAAAAAATGCAGGCAAAAATAGAGAAATGACAAGAAAAATGGACCAGTGCTTTTCTTGGACCAGAGCAAAGCAGAAAGGGGAGAAGCTGTGAGAGCAGAGTATAAAACGACATGTATTTTGAAAATAAAAGAAACCAAAAAAGACTGTAAATATCAGCTTGATGGGGAATGTATTGCAATTCCTTGTGAGGGAAATGGTGGCTCACATCTTTGTCACAGCCACTTGGAGATTTCCAGCAATGAAATTTTCACATCATCTCCCCATGCAGGTTGCACATCCCAGCACACAGCGCTTTCCTGCACATCATCCCAAAAGGCGGGTGTGTGAGCACATCAAAGAGTAAAACTCAATAAACACTGGGAATGTGAAATTTTGGAGCCTTCCCTCAAAAAATCACCCTCTCATGTGGCAATGACGTTGGGAAGGGCTCTCCAGAAAGCTTGATGCTCCCTCCCTCCTTGCCTGCTAGGACAATGCTCTGCCAAGAGGACCAGGAGCAGCAGCTCCTTCATGGGGAATTAGATAGCAGGAGACAGTCCTATGGATGCTGTGACATATGTTCTCAGAGGGCTTGACAAACTGCAGGAATATTTACATTGTCATCCATTTTCTATTTCAGAGAGAAACAGGGCAGCAAACTTTAAGGAAAGTGGCCTAGTGAGAGCTTTCCTTCTCTTACTCATCTACAACTGTAAGACTTTTAAGAGATGAAGGGGGGTAGGAAGGTTAGAAATAAACATGACATCTTTATTGGTTTATATATTTCTAGAGAGAGAAATATGCCACCTCAAATGTAGGAAAAATTATATAAAATAAAGGTGTATTTGCAGTGGTGTAGAGCTTCACATAAAACAGTGTAAAAAAGCCAGGAAAGCATTCAGTGAGCAATCCTGAGCTTAGCATCTTTACTACCTCAGTATGATTTATCGCCTCTTAAGAGGTGGCTTGACCAGAGCTCACACGAGTCTATGCAGAGGGAGTACATGATGCTGCCTAGCAGAAAGTGGCACAATGAAATGGGAGCCAAACCCAGACAAAAAGCTGCAAAGACAGCACAAAATGTTTGATAGAGGCAATATTTAATAAGCTATGTAGGTGCACCAGCTCCCCCTGCACTGCAGGGCTTCGCTTCAGAACTGGGGATCCTGAATTAAGGCACTGCTGAAGCACAGGCATGCTCAGTCAGGAATTACTGGGTGAGATTCAGGTTTGGATGCTGCAGTCAGCCTTGAAAATCCATTCTCCTCACTTATGGCCAAAAAAGATTTGACTGTATCCTTCGATTTCTGCTTTGGCGTTGGCCTCACAGGGCAGGGAAGGCTGGGCATCTTTCTCCTCCTCTGCAGGGAGGTGTCCCTGCCTACCTGCCCCTGGTTTTCTAATCATGCAGGAGTGTGTGCAAGCCTGGTACCTCCCATGTAGCAGTGGAGCAGCCCTCTGGAGCTCATTCTTACTGTCTGTGGTGACAGATACATTCCTGCACTGGTAGGACGGCACAGAATGGTGGGATCCTGCAGGGAAAAGACTCAGCACAAAGCCTGCTGAGGGACAGCTTACCCGGGTGACACAAGTGCTGTCTCCTGCTGTGGCTGGGGAGTCTGCTGGCAGTTCTTTGTAGTTACGGTTCTTCCCAGTGAAGAGCTCCCCTGTGCTCTGAGCTGCAGGGTTTAGCTGATATTAGCCTTTTTCCAGCTGTTTGAAATCCAGCGAGCAAGGCTGCTTTGCTTCTCCCCTCTGCCATTACTGGCTTCCTTGGGGGGAATATTTTGGCTGTTTGCCCATCTGAAGGTGTGTTTGGAAATGTGGATGAGTCCAGGGAGCAAATAGTCTCTTTCATTCTCATCACAAATACCACTAGAGTTATTTGGCTTCGTAGTTATTTCCCCCTCCATGTACTCGTGTTAATACACTGCCATATCCTCAGCGGTGGTGCTAACCCTCCAAAGGCTGGTTCTTATTAGCATGAGCTGTTGTTTGTGGTTTTCACACTGTGTTTTTACCAGCCTTGCTTCCACAATTGCTTGCAGAGGCTAACTGGCCCTTGGTGTGCTGGCTGGGCAATGAGCAGGAGCTGCTGTGCATATAGCAGACATGGCACGAGCAGCACAGCACACGTACGGCACGGTAAATGTATAGTGCAGTGTGTGCACAACACTGAGTATGCAACATCCAGCAACGGGCATATATAGCTCAGTGTACATAAAATACTGTGCATGTACAACACAGTGCAGACAGCACAATGCATGTACAGCATGGTGTACATTAAGCGTGGTGCATGGAGAGCATGGTGCACGTAAAGCAAAATGCCCAAGATCACGAGCCTCCATCAGGTCTGTCCAGAGCCTGGTGGGGTGATACTTGAGGGGCTCTGAAGGAGCCCACAAATAGATTCCATTCTGGTGGCTCTGACAGAGCCAGGCTGCCCCATGCAGCTGTCTGTCTCTCCACCTTGCTCCCAAGACCATCCAAGGACCACATTACCTTCTTCACCTTTACCCTTCAGTCTCATTGTAGTGGCATGGGGCTGACTGGAGCTGTTTTCTTCTACCCACACAGCCTGAAGAGCTGCTGGAGAGGCATACGGACTTGGTCCCTCTCCTCTACACACAGTAAAACAGCTGCAGTAAATCAGCTTGCCAGAGATTATGCCGGTGAGGCCAATAAAGCAACAAGTGTTCAAACAGTGTTTTAGCCCTGCTCTTCAAAACCTGCTGTTGAGAAGAAATAAGCTCTGTCTTAATCCACACAATTCTGTCAGAGAAACGAAGCCTGACTCTACAAAACTGATGAAGTTTAGGACTTGTCCTAGAGATTTATGGTTGAGTGATTGATTGATACATAGAGGGTGAAGAGGGTCCAGGTGGAGAAGCTCCCACCAAGACTGATAGGGAGCTCATGGGTGTCTTGGAAACCCAGGACATGTGGCTGCAAGCTGGGATGCCCTTGAACCCAGAGCACGTGCAGCCCCCAAGGCAGCACCAGATGGGGAGAGATGCATTAGCCCTGGGAGACTGGAGCGGCTGTCCCTGTTCGAAACCAGGGCTTTGCTGGTGTCACAGACCAGCTGCTGCAAACCACCTGCTGAAACAGGATTTTTCGGTAGGACGAGCCATGCCCTGGCTGAAGATGGTGGTAGAAGCAACTCAGCAAGTCCACAATCTGAAAAATCATGTCCTATGGCACTGACCACCTGTTGCAGCTTGATTTGCTGTTAAACAGGATCTTTTCTGTTTCTGTATAGTATCTCTGAAACTGCTCAGGTCAGAGCACTGCCCAAGAGCAAGACAGTGAGATGATCCTGTGAATCACAGAAACCATGATACAGAAGAATTATTTTTTTAAGTGATCTGACTATTCATATAATTTATTTAAAATTAGTAGTGTCCTAGGATCATTACAAAGAACGTAATATTTTTAAGTAATAGGCTGAATTAGTTCTATAGCAATTGTACTGCTATTATTATCCTCTTAGACACATGTAGAAATACTAATTTGTGAGTGTATATACACAGTGCTTTATATCACCCCAGAATCAAGTTTCTCAGTAAAAGAGTAAATTTCGCATCTCACCTGAAAGACACTGCTTGCAACAAAAATACTTGAGGAGTAATGGGAAATGCAAATGCTGCACAAACGCTTGGAAGAGATCCAAACCGATGCTTTTAAAATCTACATCAAACCTTCCTGTTCTGTTGCTGCTGCTGTCTGATATCATGTACAGAGATGTCAAACTACTTAGAAGGCTGAAATCTGTGCAACTCAGCACCTTTCCCATCAGTAAATTAGAGAATCAAAGTGTAATCAAAGTATAAGGGGAGGTTTCTAGTGTAAGGAGGCATATTTCCCTGTATTAATATGCTTTTAAGGGACAAATTCACCCAGCAGTTGCTTTACCAGTTTATAAAATGTGCAGCATGAGCACAGTCAACACACACAGCAGTACAGACCCAGACCTCTCGCTGCTCAGGAAAATCGCTCTCTCTGTGCAAACTTCAGGAGCTTTATCAGTATAATTTTACTGGAGCTGCATTTGGGCTGTATTTCTCCACGAGCCTGGATCAGCTGCATCTCATTTGGGTGAGTACATCCCAGACTCAGGGCCAGTGGCTGCAAAGGGATATTTTATAACACAGATCTTTCTCATTTGTCATCATGGGAAGGGTGAGGTAGCAGCAGTTGTGCCTGTGGGCACCCGTCGGATCCTCAAGGCAGCACCTCATCATAGCTGGCTACCTGTAGCAAATGGAGAAGAAGAAGTCAAACATTGATCTTCAACAAGTTTTCAAAGTCACCCCAAGTCCCCTGAACACAACAGCCCCCACCAGAGAAACCACAGTCACAGGCTTCTTCAGATTTACATTGTAACGCCCTGGTGCTGCGTTTCTAACTCGTCCATAAAAACGTGCTTGTAGCTGAGACATTGAAATATTTATGTGGTTCAAAGTGAAAGGCATGAAGCCGAGTTTCTTTTTTTTGTTTGTTTGTTTGTTCCAGCTGGAGTCTTGCTTTTTTCATCAAACTTGGCAAGGGTTTGGTTAAAAGCAGCTTTCAACCTCTTTGAATCTGTGGGAGCCTAAAGCTTTCTCATTGGATCTCTTCAGGATCTTCACAGGATGCCCAGCTGTGGTGTTGCCCATGCAAATAACTAAAAAATTATCATTTGGAGTGGTCAAAGAGGAATTCCTTTGAGAAAATCCAACCAAATCCAGCAATTCCTGAACAACTCTCCTCCCAATGGGCCTTGGTGTGTCAAGATGACTACCATCATTTCCAAAATTACCATAGGAGAAACAGCTCCTTTCTAGGTGTGCAACCTTTGATTAAATCCCTCACCCTCTACCTCAGCAAATTCTTTGGCTCTTGCCAACCATGGCCAAGCTCCTGGATGGGACACTCAACAGGCTGGATGTTATCTGTATCCTGTCTGATGGCAAAGTCCTTACAAGTAGCATTGAGTCTGCTTGCCAAGTATAAGCCAGTCCATGGCTGAATTAATAGCAGAGAAATTTCAAAGCGCTGCGAGCCGCGGCCGTGTCACCAGCGAGGATGCTCTGCAGAACCCGAGCGGTATCGCTGGGAAGCATGTAAGCAGCTGGCTGGTATTTGTGTCAAATTGTTGATATGTAAGCAGGGAGCATGCTGTGCATTTAAATCACTTTCACACTAAATTTGGAACAGAAATCATTAAATATTTATTCTGTGCCTAAAATATTGCTCGAGCGTCCTACTTACTGATATTACATATTAATTCACACAGATTTTGCAGTACTGATCATGCGTTTATTTTAAAATGGTGACTCTGAGGTGTTCATTATGATTGGGCTGTTTAATGAAAAGTGAGATTCATGGCCCCAGAGGAATCCCATCTAGCCACTTCTGTAAACCTGAGGAAGTGGCTCGTGCAAAGGGAAATTCTAAGGTTCATAATTACAATGAAAAAAGCACTAGCTGGAAGTTTTTACTGATCTGTTGAAGACCAGTAAAATCAACCCTTCCAGAATAAAGACACTTCAAAGTCTAGTACAAATTAGGAGTTATTTCCTTAGCAGTGGGAGTACTGTACATTCAGAGAAGCAATCACTCAGCCAGAACATAATTGCTACAAATCGATTGCTACCTTCTGCGAGTGCTTTCCTGAAATGTGAAGACCAGTTGAAAAACTACCACAAGAAACTTAAAAATAAGTCAATAGATACACCTTGACTTGCAGTGACCCTGGGGATGGTAATCTGGTACTGAAAGGCAGCAGCAATCCAGCCCAGGTTTTGTAAGAGCCCTGTGCATGCTGAAATAGATCAGCTGCAATTATTTCCAGGCTCTGGGCTAGCAGAGTAGGGTGCATTTAATAAAGCTCCCGTGGTCCTCCTATCTGCAGTAAGCCTCAGTCATTTTTAATTATAGACACCTAGAAAGCTGGGGATCAGCACTGATTGGGCAGCAAACTATTGGTACAATCCTCTCCATAGGGTTTGGAAAAGGATTTCAGTGCTGAACCTGACACAAATGTGATGCTGCCAGTCTGGCCAGAAAGCGGAGATAAACAACTCACTTGTGGATTTTGCTGAGTAGCCGCAGACATCAAGTCTGCCCTCTCTCAGGGCCTGCTGGGTCAGGCTAATTTGATGTTATTTATTTTAACACCCGCTGTAATAAACTGTAGGAAGAGGCTGCAAAGACCAGAGCCAGCGCCAAGCACCTCCGACTCACCGCATCCCTGGTGGGCAGCGGGCTCTGCCCAAGCCCAGGGGAGGACAGCAGCAGGGAGGGGGGCCAAGGACATGTTTCCCACCACGCTGGGGTTAAATTTTCCCACCTCTTGCCCTGTGTTATCAAAGGTGGCGATTCAACCTCTCCTCCTCTGCTGCTGCCCTGATGTGCCTCTCATCATGCATCAGCCCTTCTCTTCCTGCAGCATTTGCTCTCCCAGAGCCTTGGAGGAATAGCAGGTGCCTGGGCGAAGCACATCAGGTAGATCATCACAAGCATCAGCCTCAAGGCACAGAAGCCACCAAAGCCAATGTGCTGGGCTGTCTCCTTCTTGCAGAAGGGCTGTGGGAGGTAGAGGGCTGGGGAGCAGTAGCATTGCCTCTGGGCACCAGGGCTGCTTCAAGCCCATCCACTGGCACCCCACGCACAGCAGCAGCCGTGGCGTGTCTAAATCCAGTTACGGGGTGGAATAAGCTCTCCTACCTCAGCACACACGGCTATTTCTGACAGTGGTGCCTGGCTGCTGCGGGAGCTCTCATTTCCCTGCAGATGCTAATCAGGTCTGGAGAGCAACACCAGGCACCTGTAAGGAGGAGGAGTGGCAAGGGAAAACAATGGCTCAACAGCCTTTTTCGAGGGACTAACATGTTCCCCCAAAGAAACTTCAAACATACTACCCAGAAATAGATGAGGAGGTGACCTCATTGCAAGCCCCATTTTCCCTACGGTGCGGCCGGCATAGGGCAGGGCACTCCACCTCTCCTGGCAGGGGGACTCTGCCAGTCCCCAGTGGGCAACTGCCACTGAGTAGGACACAGATAACTGGTCTCATCATGGAGGAGAGACCCTCAACCAAGTGCAAGCTGCCCTCTGAGAGGGCGGTTTGCTGAAGAAAAGAAACTTTCTTGCCTGGGCTGTGATTCAGGGAGCCCTGTGCTGTAAATATTCTGTGTGCAGGGCAGGGAGGAGGCTGAGCAAATGCTACAGCCCTGGTAAGAGAGAAACACCGAGCCGCAGCAGTGGCACCCTGCCTCTTGCACTGTCCACAGCTGCAGTGGCTGGGTCTCCTGCGGTGCCCCCATTCCTGTCCCACGCTTTCCCGATGCCAAGGGGTTAAGCAAGGCCAGCAGCACTCCCTGGCCCCTGCTTTGCTCCTGGCACAGCCCTGATGCAGCCAGGATCCCAATGTAAATATTAGCTGAGCGCGCGTGAAGGGGTGAAAGGAGCACCATTTTAAGCCATTCTGTTTGGAAGACACAGCAATCTATATAATGCTGTTACCAAGAAACGAGGATTGTTTTCCGTGCTATTTTAGGAGACAGTGAAACAAATGGAGCCTAGGACACACCAGGATTTCTATTTCCCCTCTGTAAATTAGTGTTATTACCAAGCGGCAGTGTTTCAAGGTGGCACTCTGCAGCCGCAGCCCGGACTCTATTCATGCCTAAAAGAAAGGACACGTTGCTGGAACCTGCCCACTTGCACACTCTCGTTATCCAGTGTTGTAACTGCTGCTCTTTATTCTGCCCAGCTGCAAGGTGCAAACTGTCCAGCCCCTCACAGTGTGTGTCCAAGGACATCACAGCAAGTCCTTGGGAGAAGGTACCATTTACTCGGCACTACTTGTTGCACAGCATAAGCAAGGCTGGTCCTCAGCAGCTCTTCTGCTTCCTCTTTCAGTTGCTGCTCAAATTTCCCATTTTTACAAACTAGAAGATATTTTTAAGTAGATTCTTTGCCACTTACTTTGTCTCTTTTTCCCCCTTCCCATGTGACCTGCTACCGCACAAAATTCAGACTTGTATAGCAAAATTGCTTTTCCAAAACAAGAGGTACAGCTGAGCAAACACTTATTTCACGTTTTGACAGCACGTTGCCAAAGGGCCGGGGTTGCGGTGAGTAACGGCCAGAAGAACAAACGATCACAGATGTTGGACTCTATACGTGCCGAGAGCAGGCAATGCGATTCCCAGGTGGCTGGCACTGGGAGGCACCATGCTCACCTCTCCACCATCTGAAATTAAGAGCTGCTCTGCTCGTCCAGTTGGTCTCAAAGTGAAGGTGAATCCCAGCTGAGGACCCTGCACACCCCTCCAGCATTTTCAGATCCATATCCAGCATTTCACAGGCATAAGGCAAATCACCCCTGGCTCATTTAACCAACACCATTGGAGCAGTGAGCAGTCAGTGCCCCAGCACCAGCAGCCTGCGGGCTCACTTCACTTTCCAAATCTCTTGTTCAGTGCAAGCAGCTTTCCGTGGTCATGAGGGATCTCAAGGGAGGCTAAACAGAATGAGATGCGCTTTTCTCTCCTTTTTCCCTTCTCGACCATCTCCATCGATGGTCTCTCACTGCCATCCGTACACAGAGATTTTACAAAGGCACTAATTGTTTCCAGCTTTCATAAATATTCTGGTTTACGCCTTTGAACAGGATTAATAAAAAGAGCACAGGTTGGTTTGTTTTTCATGCAAACGTGGGCCTCCCTGTGGGAGCTATTCAGTTAAGCCATCCCAACGGCTGCCTTAAATGGAGTTCACTCTTCCTGAAGGTTTCTTCCAAACCATTGGGTCCTGCCAGCCCGCTTGCCGAGGCAGTGCTGCAGCACCCAGCGCTGCGTACACAGGCACTCTCTTTCCAAAGCCAGGGCCTCAGCTTCAGCTCTGCTTTTCTTTACAGTCATTTCCACAAATCATTATCTACACTGATCTCCCCTGTCTAATGGGAATAAATGGAGAGGGATATGAATGCTACAGCGGCGATTTTTTCTAATATCAGCAAGTTCTTCCTTATGACACCATACAAAATGGAAACAAATTTGAAACATTTCACTTTTAATATTCTTCAACTGATGCTGCTTCCAATATCTGAGGCCACCTGAGATCTCCTTTACGCAGCCAGGAAAGGTGAGAAGCATTATGCTGTCCATGGGGATGGTGCAGGCTCTGCCAAGCGGGTGCATATTTGCTGCTCCTTGTTTGCCGTGTAAACACAAGCAGGCATGGAAGTAGAGTATTCCCGCACGGTGTGCATTGCCTCTTACTGGAACCCACAAGAGAGCTGGCAATGCAGGCGCTTTGGATTTCATTAGGTAATTATTCTGGAAAGTGTTTTAGAGGAAGCAATTAATTCACAATGCTGGGAATAAGTAAGGGCAGGTTTTTGGAAACCTCCTGGAGCCTGCTCCAAAGTGCTAAGCTAGAAAGCACCAGGATTTTGCAGCTATGTGGCATCTTGAAAACAAACTGCCCAACATTATGCATCCTTTTAACCCAAAGAGCCTTTGTTTTAGTATCCTGAACAAACAGCAATATACACCAATATAATATAAAAAATGGCTTAGCTAATGCTCTCATTTATCTGCATTTACCCACTCATAATTGGTAATTACACAATTACCCACCATGAAATATTACCACTGGAAGTTACACACACATAATTTTCATCATCAGTCCATTCGCACTGCTTCCCATCCTGCAGGATGCTGGGCAGTCATGCTGCTTGTGTGGCTGCTTTGCTGGCTCACCCAGCCATGTTTCAGATCGTCTTTCTAGGTGCAAATCTCAGGGTTCACCTTCCATTCATGTTTTTAACATGGCAATATTCCTTGGGATGTTTCAACACCACAGAAGCCCTTGGCTCCTGCAAAAAGTGCCACAAAGACAGGTGCAGGGAGGCTAACACTGAAAGCTTTTGAAAATCCTGTTCCTCTTGCTGTCATCAGAGGAGATCTTTCCTGCAGCTGGAGATGCTGTAATAGCATTGCTTTGCAGTAGGATGCAAACATCTGTAAGTGAGAGGTGTTTCAGAGCGAGCTGGATACACTCTCTGGACAAAAACATTTGGAAATGGAAAGCGAAGAAGCCTGGGACTTTTTGACTTTGTTTTTCCCTTCATTCATGAAAAAGCATTAATATTGTAACTGTACATTCAGACATAAGCAGGAAGACATGGCTGTGTGAAATAAAGAAAGAGAAAATATTGATCACTCTGAGGGTGATATCCCCCTGCTTCCCTGGACCAGCAGGACTCCCAGATAAACCTTGACTAATCCTTGCCTGGAGGTCTAGTCAGGCCTTTTCAGGCATATCCAATTTCAAAGTTCTCCAGTGAGCAAAATCTCACCCACTAAAGGATAAATATAATTCTGAAAGCTCTTAAAGCAGAACACATTTTTTTGGGGGGTGGTTATATGTGTCTATTTTGCACCAATTAATTTAAGAAATCTTTTCTGACAATCTGTCAGAAAAGTCAATCTGTCTCTATAGATAGATACGGGATGTCTGTGATGTTCCTACCAGCAAAACCTGCTTCTGTCATCCCCAGCTGCTTTCCTCCAGCGTATCCACCTCTGCAGAGTTATCTGTAGCACTTCCAACCACCTAAACAGTTCAGAGCAATCACCACTGAAAGAAAGCCTTTCATTTAAAAATGGTCCAGTTTTCCTCTGATCATTTTAAAGAGTTCCATTGTTGTCATGCCTGGGACAGGGAAGGTGGAGAGCTGCAGCTTTCAAACATCTACCTCCTCAGCTATGAGGGAGAGCACCTGCAGCCTCCTGTTGCAGAAAGACATTTCTCCATTCTCCAGTACAATAAATGACATTTCTTTCTTGAAAACCCCAAAGCCAAAGGCTTCTCCTCTGTTGTGGGATTGCCTATAGGTAATACCAATATAGGCATTGATGTAATTGATTCTATTTTTTCTGCCTTTGCAGTTGGCACAACTGGACTCAGGACAATGAGATTTTCTGATGGATAATATGAAAAACACATCAATTTTAAAAACCTCAAAAGAGACTTTAAAAAATATGAAAACTTTGCTGGGAAAGAGATCTTTGAGATGATCCCATCACTCCTGTGGTAGTCATCCCTGCATTAGTCATGTGAGGATACATGTGCCAGGCAAAATGGCACTGGGAGGTGCTGTGCAACCTGTCCCCAACTCAAGGGACTGGCAGCACAACTACATGACGTGCCCCTTGGGTGAGGAGAGGTAGTTGCATCACAGCAACAATATCATCATACTTCTATTTGTTTGTTTGGGGAGATAATAAATAAGGAGGCATGAAGTGAAATGATACTGAGGAAGGCTGAGGGGCTAAAAAACTTTTCCTAGCCTTCAGCTTGGACCAGTCTCTGTATCCCAACACCACACCGTGTGCCCTTTCCTTTCCCAGGCTGATGGGAAGATGCAGAGGTAGGAAAATGTCCCATGCTGCCAGCTCTGCTGGCGGTCCTGCCCTGCAGCCAGCACTGCCACTCGCACAGCAAGCTGCCCGCCAGCACCAGCACCGCACGCTCAGCTCACGCTGTTTATCCCCAAATGCCAGCTGGAGCGGGTTGTCCCGGTACGATACCAGCATCACCAGTACCGGCTTTCGTCAGCCTCTGGGTTGGGTTGACAGTGCTGGCCGCAGCTCCAGAGGAACTGGGCAATAAGGACCATCTCTGGAGCTGGTCTCAGAGGAAAGCAGAAGCTGGGCAGAGCAAGTTGTGTGGCTGCTCCAGCTTTAGACATCTCCAGTCTGATGTGGAGTGTTTATTTGACTTGCTGACTGAGCTCTTGCAAAAAACACAGCGTTGCTTTCCAGGTAAGGCTAACAGAAACGGGGAAAGCCGCTTTTCCCCCTCTGCAACAATTTTTCAGCTGCTTCTCACAGCTTTCAGAAATGCAGGGCCCTGAAGTTTTTCCAAGACTCATCTGCTATGCTGAGCTTTTAATTAGAAGTAGGCAAGGAGCTCAGAAAGCCCAGCTGATGTGAAAATCCCGAAACACGTGGTCTGAAGCAGCACCCGTCTCCCCTCCCGCGAGCTAATCTCACAGCCCCATCACCAGGAACCAATGTTTACCTAGTCTCCTGAAAAGTGAAACAAACATTTATTAACGTGTATAACAGGTGACAGGTATTTTGACATTTACAAAAGAAGCACTGCTAATTGAGCAGAAAAAAAACAACAAACCAAACCTTGAAAACACCCACCCACCACAAATACAGGCTTACGTGCAAATGAAGTCTCAATCAGGTCTGAAAACCACTGAAAATTAAAATATTGAACACAGACACACACAAACATGATGTCTTCACTGATTCAGCCCTCAGAGCTGCTCCTGGAGTCCCCGGCTCACTCCAGGTGATCTTCAAAGCAGAACACCATGATATCATTGCACATGTAATAATTAGGGACTTGGGTGAAATATTTATTAGCAGCGTTGCTTTTGAATTAGGATTTTTAGCTGCGTTGAGGTGCCAGAAGAGCCGCTCGGCCAAGAGCAAACTTGCCGAGAGCCTCAAGTCCATAGGGATTTGTGAGACTCACGTGGCTGTGGGGACACAGCAGTGTCTGCGTGGGGCTGTGGGGACACTGAGAGACAACAGTGTCTGTGGGGACACTGTGGCACAGAGGTGCCTGTGTGGGGCTGTGGGGACACTGAGAGACAGCAGTGTCTCTGGGGACACTGTGGCACAGAGGTGCCTGTGTAGGGCTGTGGGGACACTGGGGACAAAGCGGTGGCTGTAGGGACACTGCAGGCATAGTGATAACTGTGTGGCTGTGGGGACACGGAGGACACAGTGATATCTGTGTGTGGCTGTGAGGACACCGAGGACACGTCGGTGCCCCGGCTGGGGAACACCCGACCCCCGCTGTCCTCCTGAGGGGAGGACGATGGCGGCGCCCCCGGCGGCGGTCGCGCCCCCTCCCGGACGCCCAGCGGGCATGCGCGCGGGGCCGCTCTCTCGCGCTCGCTCTCTCTCCCTCGCCCCGCGCCGTGCAGCACCGCGGCCAGCGCCCGCGCGCAGGGGGCGGGGCCGGGTGAGGGCGGGGCAGGGCGGCGCGGGGGCGCGCGCGGGCGCGGCGGCGAGCGGAGCCGGAGCCTAAGCCGGAGCCGGGCAGAGCCGCGGCGAGCGGAGCGGAGCGGAGCCAGCGCAGCCCCGAGCCGGCCCGGCCGAGCCAAGCCCCAGTCACCGTGATGTTGGACCCGTCGTCCAGCGAGGAGGAGTCGGAGGAGCTGGTGGAGGAGGAGAGCGGGAAGGAGCCGGTGGCGCCCGCCGCGGCGCGGCTCTCGCCCAGCCGCCCTGGCGAGGGCCCGGGCGGTGGTGGCGGCGGCGGCGGCGGTGGTGGTGCCGGCAGCGGCAGCGGCAGCAGCGGCAGCGGGGGGTTGCAGCCGGGCGGGCGCGGCGGTGGCGCGGCGCGGCCCGCTAGCCCCAGCCCCTCGGTGGCCAGCGAGAAGGAGAAGGACGAGCTGGAGCGGCTGCAGCGGGAGGAGGAGGAGAGGAAGAGGAAGCTGCAGCTCTACGTCTTCGTCATGCGCTGCATCGCCTACCCCTTCAACGCCAAGCAGCCCACCGACATGGCCCGCCGGCAGCAGAAGGTACCGCCGCTCGGGCTGCCCTGCCCTGCCCGGCCCGGCCCTGCCTGCTCCGCCAGGCCCGGCACCTGCCCTGCCCCGGCACCTGCCCTGCCCCGGCACCTGCCCTGCCCCGGCACCTGCCCTGTCCTCCTGCCCCCTGGCAGGGACCTTTCTTCTTGTCTGCCTACCCCCTGCCCGCTCCTCTAACTGCCCTTCTGCCCCCTGCTTACCCACCTTGCTGTGTGCTCCCCTAAATACCCCCCTGCTCCTACCCTCTCCTGCCCTATTGTCTCCCCTCTTGCTTCCCCCCCTTCCCCCTAGCCTTCATCCCACTCCCCAGACCCACAGCCATCCGGGCACCTCAAGGGCAATCCCAGCACAGGGCACCTTGGGCCCACAGAGCTGGGATTTGCCAGCAGACTCCTTCTCCTGGAGTGTGGGGAAGCCCCCTGCCCCCTTGCCACACCTCCATGCTGCTCCCCACAGTGGTCTCCAGCATGGAGCCGGCGTGGTGACATATGGCATTGCTCATAGTTACGCAACAATGGGATTTGGGAAGTTTGGGATGTTGGCCATCTGAAGGTTGTTGAAAGGAGAGAAATGGGTTATATTGCTGGAAAACACCAGATGTGTGCCCTTGCAAAGGGACTCTGCCGCTCCATGCTCACTGCAAAGTTTGCTAACTGGGAGTGCAGGCACTGACTTGGGGAGTTACTGAGTCTCATTTCAACTTCTTGCAAGTGTTTATGTGTGGCGAGCTCCCTGACGCCAGCTTCCCGGCAAAACGTGGCAGCAGAGCTTTGCAATAAAGTCGCTGCCACAATCCTGACTCTTCCTCCCCGAGCGTATCACCATGACAGGGGCTGGGCAGGAGCCCCTCACCTGGGCTCCCCATCCCCAGGAGCCCTCTTGGAGCTTGTTTCTCTGCTCAGGCTCAAGCTCATGGGCCAGGGCAGAAATTAAGTTTCTCTGGGATGTGGACACTGGTGCCTTTGGGTCAAGTGCAGCCAACTTTTTCCCTGTGGCAGCCAGAGTTAGGTCTGGGATGGGATGTAGCTCTCTGGAATGGCTGTCCGATTTTTTTTCCTTGTTTTCAGTTGAGTTTCTTAGACTGCGGTTTTAGCCTTGATACTGTTCTGTGTTCACAAATGACCTTTCCAAATCAGACAGACTCCTGGATGTATTGATGCAGACGACATTCAGTTCTGCTACACCACAGGACTATTATTAGTCATTGCAACATACGGAGGTAGGAAAGTGTATCCGTACTGCATGTAGTTTAAAGGCAATATAGGACAATCTGGCATTGCTGGAAGGTTGAATGATCTGCTTTTGTTTGCTGAGCAAAGTGCATAGCTGAAAATATAGCTAGGTTTGAAGATTTTTTTTTTTTTTAATATATACCTTTTTTGCCTGCAACCCTTTTCAGTAATTATGGATTTTCAAAGTCATCTTGGCTTTTGTTTCCTGTGCAACCTCTTTGCATTATGAAAAGATGACAGAATTTAAGTAATTGCTAGTTTTGCAGAAATGAAAACAAACAAACAAGCTCGGTAGTTGTTTCTCACATAAAAGTGAACTGAGACTGAAAAGGAATTTTTGCAAAGAAGCAGGTAGTGTCTCGGTGGTCCAGAGAGGAGTAGCTGGGAAGAAGGGTGATTCCTAGTCCCTGAAATCAAAATACTGCACTGTGAAGGGAGAGAAAGAGGAGAGGGAAAGAGAAAAGGGAAGGATAAAGTGCAGGTGAAACAAATAAATCAGGAGAAATGAGAAAAATTATAAACTGGCAGCAGTACTTGAGGGAATGGGAAAAATTGACAATGTAGGGAGATGTGTCTGGCTTATTTATACAAATAGCTAAAATAGGTGTGTCTTGGGGGCTTACCGTCTCCCCTCAAACTTAGCAGTGAAATGGAATTGGGAAAGCTAAATTTAACTTGACAACACATGTCAAATTGAATTCACCCTTTTAAAGGTAAATTCATTCTGGGTTTTCATCTTCTGATATCCCTGTAGTCAGTTGTCCTGCAGGTTCCTGGGAGTAAATCCTTGCCCTTTTTCCTTAGCAAAGACTCCAATTAAAATAAATTAAAGGACTGATGAGCCTGGAGTTTGTTGCTGGGGGTTTCATCCTGGGAGAAATGGGAAAACCCCCAAGCATTGTGGTTTGGAGTCCCCACACTGCATGGGGCCAGCACGCAGGACTGTGCTCCTACCCCTCCTGTCAGTGCTGGATGGAGGGAGGTGTTTGATCCACTGCGTGTGTTTGATCCACTGCCTGTGTGGGCACCCCGGAGATGTGAGGGCTCGGCTCTGCCAGCTGCAGTCGCGATGTCGGGGAGCCCCGCTGGGCTCTGCCGAGGCAGGGACGCTGCAGCTCCCCGGAGAGGTGTGGGGGCCAGCCAGGCTTCACGTGGGGCTGCTCGGACCCCACTCCGGCATCGGGGAGGTGCCGAGCAGCCGCCGCAGAGAAGCTTCGGTGGAGCTGTCCAGCATGTCCTGCCCGGTGCTGGAAAGAGGAGGAGGACAGCAATTGCTTTCTTTTCTCGGGAAAGAAAGCAATTGATTTTGTTGCAGTTGCAGCGGTGAAGTTCTTGCTTGGGCTGAAGAACCTTGTGGTACCTCCCTTCAGGTGTGTAATCCTCCCTCCTTGGTCCTGCAGCGCTGCTGTATCAGAGCTGGTCGGTACCCTGAGTCCCGGGGGCTGCAGGTAACAGCGGTGTAATGCACCGGCACCGCGGGTACCAGTTATGTAGCAGCACACCTGTGTGTAGTGCTTGGGAGCTGGAAAATGCAGCCTGGTGTTTCACAGCACTCGTGAACCACCTCGAAATAAAGGGAAGTGTGTACTTAAGGTACTGTTGCAACAGAAAGATAATTACCTGCAGTTTGATAAATTATAAAGTATATGAGAGTGAAGAGAGCAGTGGAAATGTGTGAATGGATGGCACAGCTGGGTATATCCTGCACGTGGGCATGACAGCATTGCTTGTTTACACTGGTAGCAAACTCTATTTCAGATTTCGATATGAATTCAAGCAAATGCCACTCAGAGCTGGTATTCTTCTGATCTTGACAGCCCAGAAATTTCAGCAACAGAGTTAAAATTGTTTTTTAGATCACTGTCTTCAAGCCTACACCTCTACTTCAGGTTTATCTCAATGTTTATGTTGTAAGGCTTCACTTGAGTAGCTACACATCTGTGATGTCTACCTGTACGTTCTTTTATTTACATCTCACTAGCGTTTTTTCCTAAGGGACGGGGAGGGAGGCTAATTAGATACCTGTCTGTCTTACTTCCCACTTGGATTTCTTTTTTAAGCCACTGCTGAATTCCAGGCATATTTGACAGACAGAGAGTGGTCTGCAAGATACTTGTCCCTTAAAAGCTTGGTGAAAATAGGGAGATCCATATTCATCTCCTACCCCAGGTGGAAGGAAGGTGGCAGTGTGTGGGCAGCCCTTACTAGACACTGGGGAATCTGAGCCAAAGACCTGCTGAATGTGTGGCCTGGGAGGAAAAGCTCCTGTCAGATCTCGCACCTCGCTGGACACTGAAGGCTCCAGCCTCATGATGCAGCCCAGGAGGAAAGAGGCTTTGCCAGCTCCGTTGCTCTCAGAACAACATGTTTTAGTACTGCAGATGGCACTTAGTTTGGTAATTGCTTGCCCAGGATGTATTTAGTCTTTTCTCTGGCTCACGCTGACTTGTTGGAAGTAGAGTTGAGACGACCATACACACTCTGTGCCTCTCCTTGTGTGAGCCCAACTATCTGAAGCTTTGGGAGGAGAGCTCAGCTGGCAGCCTGGGGAAGTCAGGCAGAGTGTATGTCTCTCCAGTGATGCAGATGAAGCACTCTTGGATGTGGGCTATACCTCGTGCTAAATACCTCCAAAGCACAGCAGCCAAAAGGCACAGCACAACCCAGGAACTGGCATTTGCTCATTCAAAATAGCATAAACTGGGAGATCTTCTCCAGATTATCACCAGCCTGTTGAAAACACTCATTGGGAAAGGAGCAGCAGGAAGAACTCGTTAGGAGTTAAAGCCTGAGGAGCACGTTATCTCAGGCATCACTGCAGTGGTGGTTGTCATCACCTGTTTGCTATCACTGCTTTTCCTCCCTGCAGAACGAGACAGCAGGCAGACGGCAGTCGAGAGAGCAAATCAGTTCCCAGTGGGATAAATGTGGGATGAAAAAAGTTCCAGCTTAGTTGCAGATTACTGGAGCTACTCCTGGGAGAAGTGGCTTGTGATTTGGGTCCTTGTGTAAGCCTGTGGGATGACGTCGGGTGCATTAGCAAAATTCTCAGTCAAATTCAGCAAAGTGCTTAAGCTTGTGCTTTGCTGAAGGCTGATTGATTTAAGCGCTGTGCTTAAATCAGAACAGGTGTGAGGGATCAGAAACTCTTAAATTGGTTACAGTGCATCTTAAAACTTCACATTTCTGCCATTTTGGCATGCATGCAGGTGCTACAACAGTTAGGAACATAGTAAAGCTAGTACAGCCTTCCAAATAATCACATACTACTTCCCTATCATGGGTTGGGTAGTTACTCTCATGCCATATTTACACAAGCTCTCTCTTAAAACCAACACATTGTTCTTCTGGGACAGACTGTGACTCAGGTGGTGTTGGGACTTGTTTTAGCAGCTTTCTGCTGGAGGAACTGTGATTTTATGGTCACAGTCTGCCCTGCTGACCCCAGAAAACCCTTGGAGGTGTGGTTTTCTCAGCTCTGCAGGAGAGGAGAGGTGAAAATGCTGCTTGGCTTGCTTTCTGTCTGTTCCTCAGTTGCTCTCTAGTGCTGTTTAACAAGGAGTTGCAAGGTCCAGGCAGGTCTCAAGCATGACCCTATGCACAGCTTTGTATTTCCAGCAAAGCTTGCAAGGTAGTTATTAGTGCTATGCCCATAAAAACCTGGAAGAGTAGTTAGGGGCTGTGTTTGCTGCTTAGCTAGCTCAGCATGGGCATTGGCCACTGCCACCATCGAATGAGAGCTCTCTGCGTGGCTGGGCTCTTGGCTGGGGCTGTCCCTGGGTCAGCTCTGTGCTAACCCCGAAGGGAAGATGAGCCTGCCTGCGTTTCACTGCTGCTCAGAGAGCATCGCCATGGGGAAGAAGGACTGGCACATCTGAGATGGAGTGTACCTTAGCAGCATGTGGTACAGAATGTGATCATTGTGCTCAAATTCTCTGGAATCTGCAGAAAACTGTTATTTTCAGTTAAAACACTTATCATTTATTTTGCCAGTGACTTATCTTAATTTAATTCTAGCAGACATTAAATATTTGTCATACTTTGGCTATTTATATACATGCAGCTTATTGGATTGGGAAGCAGGTAATTAAATGGGCTGTGAGCTTGGTCTTTTGCTGTTGTAAAAGACTTTGCAGTTCCTGATCCACAGCCTGACAATTCAGTTATTGTAGGTGGCACCTGTCGGGCCAGAGTTGTGATATGAACAAAGAGTGGAAAAGACTCACCAGATCGTGCAGCTCCAGCTCCTGCTAAAGCCCATCATTTCCAAAAGGTATTATTTATGGCCTTGCTTTGCGTAGTCTAGACACTTTCCCTGAAGCACTTTGCCTTTTGCACAACTTGTAATTCCTTCTGCTGAATGATGAGTCACTCGTTCTCCATTCACCTAAGTGGGAAGCGGTTAGCAAGTCATTTCCCTGTGTAATTTTTTGTTAGCTGGAGAAGTATTTAATTTGTTTTTAGTGTGGTTTAGGAACCCAGCCATCACAAAACTGCTCCTAGCAGTGTATGGGTACAAACCCCTTACAGCTACTGCCAGTGCTTTAGTCCAGGGGGGTACAAGGTAAACATCCTATTTTTATTTAAATATGTAAACCTGATAAATATGTTAAAACCAATAGTATGATCAATAAAGCTGTTGCTTGGTTGGTGTTGATATGAATTCAGCTAGTGGCTTCAGCAGCTCCAGGGTTTTACTCACAAAGTGATCTCTAGCAACCATGTATGTCTTAGTGCATCTCTAAAAACTAAGACTAATTAAAACCATAGATTTCCCTTAAAACAACAGATGAGAGGACCTTCCCTGGGGGTGAGCAGGACCTTCTGTTTGTCACCCAGGAGGATGGGTGGCTCCTCAGAGGTGGGGGTTGATGGGTAGCCCTCAAAGGTCTTCCCTTCCTGGAAACAGCGGGGTGAGGTGCAAGGGAAGGTGACATGTCGCTCCTCAGCTCTTGAAGAGTGTGGTGCAGGCACAGGAGGATGAGCAGAACTTGTCTCCTTGCCTTGGCTGCTCCACAAGCAAGTGGCACCACCAGCTCCCAGTGGGTCAGAGTTGGGCCACCTTTCTTGTAGGGCATGCTTTGAGGACCAGCAGCAGGGTTCAGCTGGGTCTTCATGAGAGCAGGAGAGGGGAGATGCAAGAGGTGACAGTTTCCTGGGGAGTTTCCCCATGTTGTTACTCTATAGATACTGAAAAAAAATATGTGGAGCATCCTAACCTGGCAATTGCTTTGGAGTAAGTTATTTGTGGGTGCTTTGAATTTCCTTCTGGATTGAGTGGGCATCATTCTTAAAACGGGACTAAGTGCAGTCACTGAGTGTTCGATATGAACGTGGGAAATTGTTGTTTGAAAAGGTGCTTTTAGTGATAATATTTGGTGTTGTTTGTCTGTGATTCAGGCTGATAAAAGTCAGACATTCTCTAGAATTTAAACACCTGAGTCAAAATGTCATGTAAATGTTTATTCAGCTTGGGGTAAGCGATGCTGTGTTTGTAGTTGTCATAGTTCATAATCTGTCTGTCTACCTCACAGTGAGGCTGGGAGCTGGAACTTTTAGTAGTGGGAGGAATATAATGACCTCTGTGAGGGGATGTTAGTACAGACCACCTCCAGTCTGGAGGGGTTGGAAAGCTGCCCCAACACACAACTCGGTAATGGGCCATACAACTCAATGACTTGACCCATGTGCTTCAGGACAGTCAAGTGACCACAACTGCTCAAGTGCTGAGCATCTGCCCATACTCAAATGTTAGTGTTTGATGAAGAAACTTAATGAAGTCTAGATTTAGCCATGCTTTTTCCTAGCCCAAAGGATGGGTGTTTTTTTAACGATGGTGCTGCAGTGTTTATCTTTGGGAACTGGAGATATGGCGTGCAGATTTTGAAGGAACCCCACTGACTTTGGTAGGACTTTGGGCTGATGCCACAACACATTTGTGCAAATACCCTGGCAAACAGGACTGCCTGCTAATGGTCCAGCAGTGGGCTTTTGGGATCTTGTGTGCTAAATTAGGGTGATGTTCACCCAAGGACCAGATCTTCTTTGTCTTCAGAATGTACTGAGACAATCTTCAGGTATTTATTTGTTTGTAGACCCCTTGTTTCCACCTCCTGTTCCCTTTTTGGGTGTGATTTACAGACATACTCAATGATTTAGGACAGGAACCAGATGTTAATCAGGTTTTGTCCTGCACAACCATAGAGCAGAGCAACCCTGTCCCTGCAAGCCCATCATGTGCTATTTGTCTTCAGCCTGGAGAAGGATCTTGTAGGAGTGAAAACTCAAACTTTTTGGCAGTGGAAAAGAAGCGCTTGTTGGATGTTGTCATTGCCTAATGTACTTCTGCAGGAAAAAGAAGTCCTACATCCAGAGCAGCTGTAGCACCATGGTGTGCACAGCCTCAGCTCGGTCCCTCAGAGCAGGGCTTGAAGAAGGTTTGGCTCCCAGTTGCCTGTCTGGTGCAGAGGAGGAAAGAACTAGAGAAGAAAGGCCAATTTCCAGGCTCACACCCCTGGGGAGCTACTGATAGGCGAAGCTATTTGTTAGGAAATGTCTTATTGAAACAGTCTCACACATGGCCTTGTGAAGAGCATCAGCTGTGTCTGCTCTGGAATCTGAATTTGATCCTGAGCACCCGCTGAGCTGGAGAGGATGGCACTGAGAGTTTGCAGATCCTGTAAATCTGTAGTAGCCACTGATGTCTGTTAGTCACAACGTGTGTTTGCAGTCGATGGGGTGTATGGGGCACACCAGCTCCTGTGGGAAACGATTCTCCCCTCACTGGGGAATTTATCGTGTTACCAGTCCAGATGATGCTAAGTCGGTGTTGCCCTGAGACACAGAAGGGCAACATGCAGGATTTTATCATCTTAAGCACCCCAACATGCAGCTGTGGCCGCATGTTGGGGTGCTTAAGATGATAAAATCCTGCACACCAACACACAGCCTTCTCCACCTCCATATCACAGGGAAGCAGCCCTTTGGTTTCCTTGGAGCCACTCAGGGAGGGGCAGTGATTTACCTCTTTGGGGAAGGATGCAGTTGTGTGTGCACAAGGGTATTTTGGAGCAAGGGGAGTCACAGCCGACGTACAGGCTCTGGCTGGGAACTGAAGGGGACAAGCTGCCTGGCTGGTGGCATGCTGGTGAGATAAAGGGACTTGGGTTTGATATTTAACTGTCAGAGGGAACATAAACCAACGCTCCTAAATACAGCACTGCTCACTGGAGTGAGATGATGATGTTAGTTCAACAAGGAAGCAGAATTGGGGTCAAAAACTTATTTTTTTTCCTCTTATATAGAGGTTGCATTTTTCTGTACATGACCTCACTGTCCCTTCTACCATCCGTCTCATTTCCAACTGGTGCTTTGCTTGGAAACAAACTTTTACTCCAAGAATTGATTCAGGAGAGCCCTGTCCAGCCAGTTGGCCAAGTAAACCAAAATACTACAAAGGCACTTTGGGAGGAGGTTTCTGAGCTCACTCTGGCCAACCTCAGCACATATCTGATGCAGGTGGTTGTGGAAGGGAGAATCTCCTCTGTGACCAGCCAGCCAGATGCAGCCCATGTCCCACTCAGTGTTCCCCTCAGATGTCCCTCTCTGATGGGTGGGGGCCAGGAAGGAGAGGAATTTTGAGCATTATGTTTTAAGCACAGAAAATATTGGCTGATTTGGGAGCAGTTAAGTTGAGAAGCTCTGTTGGGACTGATGCTGATGCTGACAAGGGCTAGCTTTTGCAAGAAGGGGGTTTCACATTGCCTGGTGAGATGTGTGGAGGGTCAGCTGCTCCTACACCTCAGCAGCAGAGGATTTAGGCAGCTAGAAGATGATACAGCCATTGCACAAGCAGAACATGCAGCAAAAGGCAAATTTCCTCCAAGATGCCAAATATCCTTTCCAGATTCAGCCAGAGGGCACAAATGCTTTGCATATTGCACATGCCAAGTTTGCTTTTATTGCCTACACCCGTAGGTTTCCCCTCCCTCCTAGCAGACTGCTCCCACCCTTCTTGCAACCAGAGATGGCAGACTCATCGCTGCCTCGGAAGGAAGCTAATGGGGTGACGCAGCAGGAGCCAGCTGCTTTGCTACCTGCATGGTGACAATGCAAGGATGAAGGAAGGACGCAGCCAGCACTTCTTCAGCCACGGGCAAGGCTGCGTGACCCGCCAGCGATGTGTGCTGCAGAAACCAGCGCTGTGCCTCCCACCCCCGGCACCGCAGACCACCCTCTGCCAGCGAGACCTCTAGGCAGGAGCCATCTGCTGCTGTTATCTGGGGACGTGCAGCTGTCGGAGCAGCACGGGGTTGTTTTTTGGTGCGTAGCCAAGAGCTAGCTGGAGTTAGGACTGCAGAGACTTTGTGTGTGCTCAGTCACTTGTGAGGGCAGAGCAGCTCCCAAGCGTGAATCGATGCCGACGCTCTGCGGTGGGAAGTGGCAGGGAGCTGGGAAGGGCACCAGGCCTGGCCAAGGGAGTTTGGAGATGAGAAGTGACAGCTTTGCTCCTTCCCTTTCTTGGGCCTTTGGTGCTTCATTCTGCAAATTCTCCCCCTTCAGAAGAGTAGCTGTGAAGGAGCTGGGGCAGGCAGCAGGGTTTGCTCACAGCTCCAAGGTGCAGCTGTGTTTCCCTTTTCCATCCCCGTTTGCTCTGCAGCAGGAATGGCCTGGGGCCATGCAGTTGTGGTGGGGAATAGTACTTTTCTAGCCTCTAGCTGTCTTGTGAGAGAACTGATGTCCTCAAAAAGCTCAAGCTGATCATGCAGTGGTGGTTTACATTGGCCAGGGATCTGCCCAGTATAATTTCTGCTCGTTGGTGGTTTCCCTGGAACTTCAGTGGTGCCTTCTGCTCTTAAAGATGTTGGTCGCGATGCTGCAAAGACCCTGTCCCTGGCCTCAGGTATAGTCTCATCAGTTTTACCTGCTTTGAGGGCTCCTTCTTCCCCAGGACCTCTCACAGCATGTTCTCCCCCAGCCTGAGCCACAGGGAGGGAGACCATGTCCGTTTGCTCCAGCCTAGCTGGCCTAGGGAGGGAAGCCTGGGCAGGGGATGGCATCAGAGAGCTTGCTCTATAAATAGTGAGCTGGCTGCTTGCACTGGCTGCCATGAGCCTCTATGGCCGAGACACAGGCCCCAGGGGTTACACCAGCCTGGGGAAGAGGGTTACGTGTCTGTGGAGGAGAGCAAGCACACCTGAGGCACAGGTAGGAAACAGAACATGCTGGTGGCAGCCTGAGGAGCATGCTCAAGTAGGTTTGGCATTTGAATTTAACTTTAAAACCTCTCTTTTTGCTTACTGTTAAATACTGTTACAGGTACCTGTGTGCACATGCTAGTGTAAGGGTTATGAGCTGAGCAAGGCAGGATCTCTGTGGGTGCTGGAGAGCAGCATGGTTGGGGAGTCTCTCCATCACTAGTGGAAGCCATTGAACTGCCAGGACTCCAGTGCCATACACATTGCTGAGTGGTGTAAAATGGATGTTTCTTTCTAAGGATGTTTCACATCTCTGCTGCTGAACTTTTATTTGGAATTTCTCAAGCCCAGACCTCCGAAACCTCCATTGCAAAGTGCCTGCTTGGTGCATATTTCATGCAGAAGGATGTGTGTGATAGAAACTGTTCCTGTAATCTCATCTTTCTGTTAACTCTCTTCTCTCAGCTTCTGTCTCACACCATAATATTCCTGTCTGTACAGAAGTCACCCCAAAAGTGAATCTTAATCTGCTGAGCGGGACAGTCTTCCCACCACCTATTTATAGTGTGTGCAATTACCCTCCATGCATCTTGGAACTCTAATTGCCTTTTTATTGCTGTTTAGCAGTGTGTTAAAGGTTTTTGGATGCTCATGCCTTGTTTTCTCATTAGCTCTATTTATTCCTCCTTTGGCTCCCTTCCTCAACCTCATCAAATTTAGCATCTTCTCCTTGCCTTCGGGGCCTTGGGCAGCTCTGCCACTTCTTGTTCTCCTGTGTCCTTTCTCACGTTGCTGCTTCAGATGCTCTGTGTTCCCCAGTCTTGTTCTGATGTGCTGTTGGGGCCCATCTCCTGGAAAGGGCTGTGTGACACCCTGACAACAGTCTCTTTGTGGGACAGGATGGCTCAGGCAAGATGTCTCAGTGTCTCCAAAGGCAGCTGCCTTGGGTCAGGTAGGGCTGGTGGGTGTGGCGGTGCTGCCCAGGCAATTAGGGGCAGGTACACGATCTGGGAATGGGGAGTGATGGTCAAGAGTCTGGAGTAGAGCTGGTAATAGGGACTGGAAGCTGGTAAGCAAGGTGGAAGGCAGGTGCTGTGGTGTGAGGTCCCCTGTGTGGATTTGTTTCGCCAAGGTGGCCCAGGAGCTGCTGCATCAGCAGTCCCTGCATGGCACAGTATGTGGACCTGGGGGCACATACAACTGGTATCCCTGGGATTGCTTTTCTCTTCTGTGCCTGTTTTCACCTCTCTGCTCTCTCTGATGGCCACAACAATGTAGGCTTTGTGCTTGTGCAGCACCTGGCACCCTGCGTGGGTAACCGGGAGCAAACAGGAGCCTGGCTTTGTCTCGTAGTCTCTGAGTGCAAAGTCCTTTTCAATGTTATTTGCTTTATGTTTTAGCCTTGTTGTGTGGCATTTTCATAGCTCAAATTAATTTAATTATCCCCTGAGGTTCTTGCTTGCTCACAGTTGTCCGGGACTTTGTTGCCCTCCTCTTGTGTATTGTGGAGCCCACACAACTCTGAATCATCAGTAAATGTAATCATGGTGCTTGATGTTTGTTCTTCCAAGTCCATGATCTATACAATAAATGAAACTCGTCTTAATACCAATCTGTGCCTCCTCTTTCTGCACCTGTTACGTTCCAAAACGCTGCCTCGCTGTGTACAGCCCCTCCACTCAATCCTAACAGCATTCCTATTGACCAGAGAGGTTAATATTTTATGTAAAATTGTATCAAAAGCTTTCTCACCCTATAGAGCTGCCTGAGTACATCTGCTAAACATGGTGTCAGCTCGATGAGTGCTTTGTGACTGGTTGTGGGCTGAGGGCAGGTGAGTGTGCCATGCTGCCAGCCTGTGTCCCAGCCTTTGTCCCTGCCTGTGTCCCAGCCTGCAGCCAGTGGTTGCCTGTGACCCAGTGGTACTTGCATCATGGGCTGTGATGCCCTGTGATGCACTTGCATCAGTGCTGCCCTGGGCTGATGTCCTCACTGGTGGTCTCCAGCTGAGTGTGGGGGGTTTCTTAGTCAAAGAGCAGATTACTGAACTGAAACAGGGATCAGAGTTCCCTGCTCTCGGAGGGGGTTTGCTGTTTCAGGCTCCTGGGCGAAAGCGGAAGCAGAGCTCAGCAGTTTGGCACTGGCTGGGGACTTGAACTGGGGCTGGGTTACAGACTCAGCTTCCAGCTCGCTCCTTCACAAGCTTGCACAATTCTCCAGATCTTTCTCAAGCTGCCATCAATAAAAAGGTGATGAAATGTTTTTCCTCCATAGAGTGCTGGAAGACAGTGAGAGCTTATGAGATGCCGAATTAATTGCTTAGCACAGGACATCAGGTCCCTGGGAGCAGTGGGACTGGACCCAGTGAGAGCGGCTGTGCTGTGGCACAGACACTGAGCATCCCTGGGCTGTCCCTTCTGCCACTTGCTGTGTCCTCTGAGCACCCTCTGCAGCTGCTCCCTCTTATCATAAGACAGTTAATAGTCTTACATAATTCATGCTTACAAGTTGTACACTCTTGATGATAAAAGGAGCTGATGTTTAATTTACACACATGGGGTTTCATATAGATCTTAACAATTCTGTGCACCATCGCTGTGCATCCTTTCCTCCTCTCTGTGCATTCAGGAAGGTGGACAGCAGGCTGCCCAGCGTTTCCATACGCAGGGGAAACATGGATTGTCTGCAGGTCTCTCCTCTGTTGTCTCTCGAGCTTGTCACGGGTGCTGCCACACTTCAGGAGGGTGCAGCAGGGAGAATCGCACTGTAATGCAGAAGCAGGACAGGAAAATCTTCAGCCTTACTGCTCCACTTTTCTCCCTCCTTGTAATGCTGTCAAAACCCAACTACAGTATAGAAGGAAGGCAGCCTGGAGCGCTGAGCCTGGTGTTGCATTGCTGGGTGTCTGCGAAGCGAGGCTCTGCTCCAGACAGAGCTCTGGATGCACACACACGTGCTCCGCCTGCCCTTGCTTAGGGCACTCACAGCACAAACCGCAGCTGAGTCCAGGGCTTCCAGTTATTTGTCCTGTGGTGATGGCTGAGGCTTGTGGGGATGAACAAAATGGGACCACCAAGGGAGGAGCTTTTAAACTGGTGTAACAGCTCAGCTGCCCCCCATTTAAACCCATGAGAGCAGGGGCAAAGTGAGACCCCTGATTCTCCTGTCAGCCGAACACACAGGATTCAGTGGCCAGCACGAAGCAGATGGCTTGCTATTTCTGTGCCCTTTCCTGATTGCTGCAAGTCTGGGAGGGAGTTACAGCTGCTCCAGTAGTGTGGCAAATCGTCTCCATTTATCTTGCGGTGTTACGCCTCGGTGATGTCAGATGGTCTCTTTACATTGCGTATATATTTAGACTCAGCAAATCACAGTGTTTTTTCCATGAAAATTTAATGATGAAAGATGACACTATAAGTGACTTTCTTTTTTCTTTTTTTCTTTAACTGATCGTTTCATTCGCTGCATAACCCTTATGCTAATGGTAATAATCTTTCCTTGCTGTGGCTCAGGAGAACAGATGTGCCTTTTGAATTTTTTTTTTTTTACCTAGGCAGAATTTTGTTGGGTTTTTTTTGTTGTTGTTGTTTTCCCACAATTCTGATTACTTACTTTGCAATGCTGTGACCTATATTCAAGGTGAAACTTGTGATAAATATTTGCTTTGGGGAGGGAGACACAACCATGTTTTTGAGAAGATTAAGGCCTGTCAGGCAGCAACCCTCATTTCAATTAGATGGCAAAATGCAAATCACTCAGGCTTCAAAGTATGTCAAGGTGAGAGTAAAAAGGACTTTAATCTATTCTGAGATAAAGTTGAAATCCTTGTGTGCTTTAATTGTTCTTGGTCAGTTATGTTGGCTAGGAATGTCCCTTGCTCTAAGTGTTTGTGTCTGCCTGGTGATGCTGCTGGCTCCATGTGTTTTGACCAGAAAAGCAGTGATCACAACAAAACCCAGAAGGCTTTTAAGGCTGGTGCTGTGGAGGTGCACCCTGGTTTGGGCATCCCAGCCAGCAGCATTGCTCTGGATTGCCTCTCAGTGTTTTTGCTTAAATCAGCTTATTTCATGGGGGGAGGGAGGGAGGGCAGAAATCTTAAAAAAACAGGGACGTTCTGAAAGCAAGAAAACCAAAAATCCAGCAAAGGTAGGTGCAACGTGGGTGCTTTGGCCAGACCTCCCCAGGTGACCCATATGCCAGCCCTGCATGGCTGGCCCTGGTCCCTGTCCTGGCCAAGAGCTGGGGTTGCCATCCAGAGGTGGGGGAGCTCGCTGCAGGGTGGCAGGGCCTGGGAGCAGTGCCCCGGGGCTGGTGGCAGCTCCGCTGGGCGCTCCATGGCTCAGATGGGGCAGCGATGCTGAGTGGAACCACAGCCAGAAGTCACTGAGTGTCAGCACCACTAAATAGCAGGACTGGGGGTTTTCCCCACGCTGCTGGTGCCTCTGGGAGAGATGGTGCATGGAGCCAAGAGCAGGGTTTGCTAAAGCAGGAAGGAGCACGTTAGCCCCAGGACTGCAGGGGCTGGACGGAGGACTTGCTCACACAGATGCTTGGTATGGAGTGGGTACGTGCTTGGGAGGCTTTTCTTCCCTTTGCTGAAAGGGTGAATGAGAGAGCTTGGCTGGTAGGAAGGCTCTGAAATATTTTTTATAAGCTACAGTTTTAGAAAATGTAAAGTAAATGAAAGATGATATTTCTACTCTCCCTTTTCATATATCTGCTTCTCCTTCTGGCTTCTCAGCAAACATTAATGAAAAAATTGGGGGTGAGAACCAGCAAAAAACAACTTGTCCCTGTTAAAACCATGTGTCCAAGGTCATAGCTGTTTATACAGCAAATCTCACAGGACTTGAAAAATGTCCTTGCTGTCATCTTGTGCAATTTATCAGGGGTCTTTATGGAGTCACAGCACTACTTTGCACTAGAGATGGCAACCACACGCTATGGTTGTACATCGTGCCTTTCTTTGTACCCAGCTTGGATGACTAAGATTTGTAGATACAAGGCTCATAAGCTCAATGAAAAAATATCAAAAATGTGAATTATGCAGCTATTTTCATAGCAAAACACTTAATTATGGTTGCATGTAGACTTTGCACTAGAAAAACTGCTGTAGACAGAGAAGCTCACTCTATAAATAACTGTGTCCTTGGGAGCTGGACCTTGCCTCAAGGGCATTTGCAGGCACCCCACATCACCCAATTCCCAAGGGAGCTGAGCAGCCAGCAAGTCCCCCGTGGCTGGCAGATCTCCCATGGCCCCGTGGGGTTGGGAGTGTTTTTGCACGGCAGACCTGGGCATCACAGGCATCGGAGCTTCTGGGAGTCAGGGATCAATGTGAGGTTGGAAGAGCTGCAAACGGGGAGGCAGAGGCCAGGGAACAACCTTCGGCATCACATGGGCTGCTGCTGAATCACTGTTTACGCTGTTTCTGTACCTGCTGACTCGATGCATGGAAATAGGGTACCTCTATTTTTAGTTCTTACCTTGTGCATTCATGCACGTGCACGCTGAAATTAGACTTTTTGTGATGGGAGCAGTTTCTTACCTACACGAGAAAAGTATTTCAGAGTCGTGGCACAGTAACAGCTCCTGATTTCTTCCCTTCCTAACATCATCCACACAAGGAGAGAGTGGGGGAGAGCTGCTTGGTTGGTGTAGTAATAAAACAGTGCAGGATGAACCAGAGTGCCTCAGAGCTGCCTTTCCTCTCGGTGCTGTCCAGCTGCCGTTCTGCCCTGCTGCCTTTCTGGCACCAGAACTGCAGCTGCCAAATTTCAATTCCATATCCTGCTGGCTTCCTTTGCTCTCTCCTTTAGAGCTGATTTGATACCTAAATATGATCTACCAACTCTTGCAGCAGGACCTGGGTGTTTTGGTTTGTTCCTCTCAGTTTTTACTCATCTGTGATTTCCTTTGCCTGTCTCATTCTTCATTGATGCTGGTGGAGCAGCATCGAGCTCTATCAGCAGAGGAGTAGGTCCCAAGATGAAACCAGCACATTTGTTTTGGCAGGAGTTGTGTGTTGGCTGTTACCTGCTGCTACAGTTAATTGTGTTGTGAAAACAGGCGCTGTTTTTGCATATGAGCTGGGACATTGAGGTGAGGTAAAACAGTGATTCGTCGGTGGCAAAAAATCCCATTGTTTTCACTGAGGCCAAGATCTTGTTTATTTTGTTAACGCTGCACAGAGCAGGAGTGCAAAGATGGTTGCTGGTGGAATATTCCAGTGAAAACAAGGCTTTCTCATCCTAGTGTATGGGGATTGACAATGGCATTTTGGGAAGAGCAGAGAAGAAAAGTAAGTGCTCTGCTTTTAAATGGCTCTGTTGTCTGCACGGCAGCAGCTCTGTGGCACTGTCTGTCCTCAGCTGCTGAGACTTTAGAACCTGGCTGGGATTCCCCAGAGCTGATGAGATTATTTGACTTAATGCATATTCTAAATAATACTACTCCGTCCTCCCTGGTGCCCTTCTGGTGCGTGGGACGCTGGTCCCTGCCACCTGAGCAGATGCAGTTGCTCAAATGTGTGACATGGCATGTACAGTGATAGCAAACTGGTGTGAGGGATGTGTCCTGTGTGTACAGGGAGCAGGATGAAAGGCCTGTCAGGATTCCTGCCTTAAAAACCCTGTATCCAAAACCTTAATGCCGTATTTGTGTCCTTGATGTTCTCCTGACTGCCCTCTCGGGTTTGCTGTCAGGAGAAAGAGGCAGGGGAGACTCTGCTGCTCTGCAGCGCTGGGTGAGGTTTGGCATTGGCTGGTGAGAATTGTGGCTTTGGCCCTGTGGTCTCTGTAGCTTTGGTGTCTGGAAAATCTGTTTGCTAAACTGCTGTCTCCCAGTGGGTCTTGTGTCCTAAACCACTTGCAGCAGGCCCTGCAGCAATCTTGCTTTCCTCACCCAGCTTATTCAGAGAATCAATATCCAGAAACTGGCATTGCCTCCAAATTCAGATCTGTTTCTCAAATAACCATGTCATCATGCTGTGACAGTTTGGGCTGGCCAGAGAGAATGACTTAATCATTCTGGTACTTGCTCTGTCCCAGTGATGCCTGATGTCTTTTGGATCCTTTGCTGCCCTTTGTCATTGCTGTGCCTTGGCACCCGCACCCAGGAGAGGGCAGGGTCCTTGTGAAACCCTCACTGGGTGAGTTGCTCCCCTCATCTCGGGGATATCGGGGGTGAAGCAGTCACTTGCATCGCTACAGAATAGTTTTCTGCCTCTGGAGCTGCACAGGGAGCTGCTGTGCCTTCACTCCTCACTGCAGCGTGGCCGCAGCTTTTTCCCAGTATGAAAAAGCCTGCGGAATTGTTTTGAAACTTCACAGCAGGAAGAGTTCTGTTTCTCTTACTCCATTGTGTTTGCCAGCTCAACTTGTGAGCTGTTTTCCAGAAGTACCTGTGTGGGTGTATGTGTGTTGGCTTCACGTGGATGGGTTTCCACATGTTGGCAGCTGTCCTGCAGGGAAAGGCATCACCAGTCCGTGCTGGAAACCTCCCATGGCAGAACGGGGGAGAAAGTGGATGGGGATGCTGAGGAGAAGAGGGAGGAAGACCCTCATGTTGAAGGAAAAATACAGTTTTCTTCTGCTTCACCTAGCTGCAAAGAGATGAGGAGGGCCTCTGGGCTGTGCCAGGACACTTTCTCCAGCAGCTGGGAATAAGGTAGAGCATCCCAAAGATGGGATAGTGCTACCCAAGGGTATGGTGGGTACTGAGTGGGAATCCATCCAAATCCTTGGCCCAGGCACTGGAGTGTGGTACCCTGTACCCCAGGGCTCTTGGTGCCATGATGCTGGCATGTGTTCTTCCCCCATAGTTCCTTCCTTTCTTAGAGAGCACCAGCAATCTTATTAATATCTCCTTAGAGGAGCAGGCTTAGAGGGCTATTACTAAGTTTATATTGAAAAGCCTATTTGCTGGGTGGGTTTTCCTAAGCTTTTTAGGGACTGATCCACAGTACCTCTCTGTTTTGGGGGAGGAAACGCTGAAGGTTTGAGCACTTAATGTCTTTTTATTTTTTTTCAGGGCCTCAAACTGAGATGCAAATCTTTTCCTTCCCAAGATTTTTAAAGCCAAGTATCTTGAGATTGAAACAGTATGCAAGGAGCCTCAGCTGTCCCTAGGGCTTCAGTCTCCAGGATTATTCAGAGATTTGCACATTAGAAGGGTGCTGAAACCAGTTGCCTTGAGCTTCAGTGGAAAAGAGTATTTGACAGTACGAGGTATCTTGCAGATAACTTCCCAGGCACCTTCCTACATTGGTGGTACTTTTCCAACACCACTGCTACCAGTGACCAGAGCTCTGCTTGGCTTATAGCCATCCTCTTATTTAAGGCACAGAGAAACCAAGGCAAGGGAGAAGAGAGGCTGAGCACAACCTGTGTGGGGAAGGCACTCCCAAATCCATTTAGGGCTCTAGCTCCTTCCCTGCCATGCCTGGGGAGATGCCAGGGGCTGTGCTGTGGGGTACGTGACATCTCGTCACAGACCTGCACAGAGGGGTCGTGGGTCAATACCTCATTATAGCAAATCCACGTGTCTGGCTTGCCTTTTTGCTCTCTAATTGCCACCTCCTTGCTTCCTATCTGCATCCAGTAAGCAAGCTGCCGTGGTAGTTAATTACTCTTCTGGGTTGAGTGCTGTACTATAGTTCGTTCTGTCAATACTAATTGTTTTATAGAAATATGAAGTACCACTTTCCCTTCCCTCCAAGGACTTTGAGATGCAATGTGGGCTTTAATGATATCATTTGCCCTTCTGACCAGCGTGAGCAGGAAGATACAATGTGCAATGGGCACTTAGGGTTATCTTTTGGAGAGCCGTGAGTGCTCTGCTTTTGGGGTCCATTCCTGTGCCTTTCCAGTAAAGCTCTTTCCCTGCCCTGGTACCTTCCCAGTGGTGTGTATTGATAACTAATCAATCACAACCCAAGATCAGAGTGCTGATTATCAGTCGTCCTGGTGAATCCAGGCAATCCTTCCTTACACTGTTCCCACCCTGGGTGGATTTCCTCCTTCTTGCTTTTCAGCCTTTGGTTTAATAAATAGGTTGTGCAAAAGAAAAAGTAAATAAGAGGAAGTTGTATGTAGGCATCTCCTGAGAATGTACAAAGTAGCAGGGAAGGCTATCACATAAGGAAAACTCCCTTTCTCATGCATGAAAAATGTCAGCCCTTGATGTTCAAAGGTATCTCTGCTTACACTAGCTCTGGTGATCAAAGTAGGCATCCACTGGTGAAGGTTCTTTGTGGAGGAATTTATCATTTTTGGATTTATATTTACTGCTCTGGAGTATACACCAGGTAAACCCACATTCATTTATAATTAAAGAAAGGTAAATTAAAATGTGTCCTGCGTGTGTTCAGCTTCAGGTTACGTGGTGTGTTTGTAGTGACTAATGTTTTGGGGCTGTGCTCTGGTTTTCTTTGCCTCTCCTGAGGTTTTGCTGTTAGCTTTTGTCATTAGCAGTATTGCACAGAGCAGGATGAACTCCCAGGTGAGCACCCAAGATCTGTGCTAGTTGGTGTGCAGAGATGAAATAGGGAAGCAGGGAAAGGCTTGGAACCTGACTGTGGGAAAGGCCCTGGCAGTGGGATGCTCTAGACTTGATCCTGGCTGCTTTGCGTACTCACAGGTACCTGCAGAAGCCTCAAAAAATGATATGGGCATGTCTGAGGTGCTGGTGTGATTTTAATGGAGACAGGGAGGGTTTGTTGGCAGAGGATGGTTGACAGAGTCCCATTCCCTGATGGAGGATGAGAGGGATCTTAGCCCTTCCCTGCATAGCACCTCCTGCTTGGCATGTGCTGTGCTTGACACAGCTGCAGATGCACACCTTGGCACTTAGATCGAGGCTTCATCTGCTCTTGGGTGATTATACCAGGCAAAAGGAGACAGGTTGTGCAGGAGGATGGCCAGAGGCAAGGTTTGATGGTATTGCTCCATCTTCCCAGGGGATTCACAGAGCAGAACTTAAACTTGCTTTCAGAAAATAGTCCAACTTCTGTTACTATCAAGACTTTTCAATGGCAAGCATGGGAGGGCAAGAAGCAGTGGAGGTTTTGCAGGCCCACAGGGACAGAAATACTCTGAGACTGAGAAATGACAGGCAGGAGAGCTGATCCACGAGTTGAACGGTACCAAACAACTCCTGGCCACTCTTACCAGCATGCCACAATGCTGAACTGCTGGACATCCTCAGTGCCTCCTTGTCAGGCTCTGACACTGCTGTACGCAGGGTGAGATTATGTCTGTCAGTGCAAGCTGTGAACTGGGAGGTGATGCAGCTTTTTCTCTGGAGGAGGATTTTTTGCATATCATGTGGGATTTATAAACAAAACTTATTCCAGTATGGGCTGAACCTTTTCTTTATTCCATTAAAATACTGAGTGGGATGGAAATGAGCTTTTTAGACTTGTTCTCTATCCTCTTCATCTGTGTTGAGGACTAGCTGTTTTTGTAATCAGAGATTTGTTGTTTGGTTTGGAGTTCCCATACAAGGACTTCCCATCCCAGCTGAGCACTCTCAGTGACTTCTCTGCTGTTTTTCTCTTCAAGCATTCAGCAAAGTTTGATGTACTGCTGCTGTCACCTGCAGAAGGTCCTGTTCCATGACCTTAAAATGCATCCCAACTTCAAATCTGCTCTGTCAGGGGCTTAAGAAGGCCTGTGCTGGTGTCCTTGCTGTTGTGTCACCCAGGCTTGTTGAAGGCTGCATGTAAATTGGTCTCCGAAAACAGTTTTCTGATCTCAGCCACAAATCTGATTATGGTTACATTAGGGAATGGAAGCATGAGAAGCTGGGTCATTGCTTTGAATTTTACCATTAAAGGTCAAGTTCAGTTGATTTTTAATCCTTTGACAGTAGCAGCAGCAGCAGCCTCTTATCTCATACACCTGCAACTTCATGTGTGTCTACCAAGGCACAGGTTGGAGTTTAGAGATCAGGCATCAGCCAGGCCAGGCTTTGCTTCTGGGACTTTTCTGGGAGGAAGAAGGAGGAATGTCTCAACTCCCAGTTTGTTTTAAGATGAGAGCCTGGGGCCGCTGTGCCTCAGTGGGACGTGGCGCTGCTGCCTTGTGCCCACTGTCCATGGGGTGCTGGGAGCCCCAGTGCTGTGCGCAGCCCTCTTTGGGACCAGCCTCTGGAAACCTGTGCCAGAACACCCATGGGCTTCTCAGGGAGCAGGGCTGGCTTCCAGGCTGTGCCTGCTCAGGGCCTGGGGCACAAGGACATGTGTTTTGGGAGGGTGAGGGGTCGGGTGCTTCAGAAGGGAGTGGGACATCCCTTCTGTCCCACACACGGACATGGGGATGTACAAGTGGCTCAGGATGCCACCACCAATACCATCAGCTTAATATTCATCTCCTGCGTTTGCAAATCTTGGCGTGAGCTGCAGATTCTTCTCATAGTATTTTGGGGCTATTTCCTTCAGATCCTTATTAAAATGCATGTGTTTTTCCTCATTTAAAAAATATCATCTGTATCAAAAAGCTAATGATCACAATACCTGGCTTCCTTTTCCCCAACAAAGATGACAGCAGTGATATAAACCATTACGTTGCTGATTGTAAAATTGCTACCTTCAGGCACATCTTTATTTTAGGGTTGGATTTTTTGGCTGCCACAATTTACAAGAGAAAGACAGTTGGAAATTTTCTCCTTTAATATGTACTTTTCTCAGCTCTCAAGTCTCTTTATCGAGTCAAGCTGCTTTGGCTGACAGGCTGGAAAGAGCAGAAGATTAAAGTGCCTTTTTTTTTTCTTAATATGCAGCTGTGCATATAAGTATATTGTGTCCTTCCTGAGGTAAGATACAAGTCATAAAGATTTCCTGGTGGGCTTTTGCATTGCTCAGCTATTGTGGTCCTTGCTGCAGTAGACAGGGAATATCCTTTCCTCAGGACTTTTTGCTCATCTGGGTGGTTTTTTTGTTGTTGTTTTTGTGGGGTTTTTTTTAAGTCCCCCTCCTGCAGTTCCTGGTGTGATCTTTGTGGGAAAACAGACCTTCCTAGCACCCAGGTGCAGCAGCTCCAACTGAGCTGGCACATGCAGGGTCCTGCTGAGAATTTGGATTTCAGTAGCTAGATTTTGGAGTGAAATCTCAATGGGATTTTAATGCAGCATCATATGGAAACAATAAGATTGGGGCTTTTTTTCATTTTCAGTTTTGGGGTTTTTTTCCCTTCCTACCTACGTAGGGAGGCGTAAATGCCTGTCTACGAAAATCAGGAGCTGCAGAGACTATCAGAAACGCCACCACCATCTGCCCACCTCCCAAATGGCTGAGGTCTGTGCTCGGTGAATGACGACAGCAGACCCTATCAAGGGTATGGCTTGTATTTAATTCTGCATTACAATCCCTTTAATCTAGGATTATATCCAGTTGTTTTCTTCATGCAGAGTGTATGCTGTCAGATAAAAGCAATAGCAGCTGGGAGGAGAAAAACTGCTTCGAACAGGGGCTGGAAATCTTGAATATCTGCAGATGCATTTGTCAGAGGCATGAACCTATCTCACAGAAAAAATAAAATCCAGGCAGGTGCAGGGGCTGACAGGACCCTCCAGCTCTGACAGATGAAGACCCTGAGAAGGCAACTGGTTGCAAATGAAATAGTAATTGCTTTCCCCTCACTGAATGAAATCTTCTCTGAGGCGATTACACAGATTAAAGCTTCCCACTGCAATGTACCAGAATAAATATAGCCTGTGCCTCTCGCGGGGGCTGCTGCGGAGCAGCGCTGGGCTGCGGGGTGCCTCGTGCGAGGTGTGACAGGGTAGCTGGAGTCAAGAGTAGAAATCCTGTAAAAATAGGGCTGGAAGGACCTTGGGGCTATCTGATCATATTTGAAGCTCCCTCGAAGCAGGATTGAGTGTGCCCAGGTTGTTCCTGATGGTATTTGGCTGGCTGGGGATGTGGGGATATGGGCTCCTGGGCCACCTCCTCCCCTGCAACTGCATCCTTACTGGGACAGAGCTTTTTCCCCAATATCCAGCCTGGCTTCCTTGCTGTAACACATACCTTTAATTTCTTGTCATGGACACAGGGAATGAATTCTTCTTTGCAGCAGATTTTTCCATACTTTGAGGACTCTGCAAAGACTCCCCAAGGGAGCTCTGCAGTTCCTGCAGCCCTTCCTGAGGCTCCCATTTCTTGCCTTCCTCCTGCTCCCCTTCTTGGGGGGTCCCTGGGTGGTCAGTGCCAGCTGGGGTGCCCCTTCCCTGTTCCAGAGGAACAGAGTTCTCCCTCTAGCCTCTTCCCTTGTCTACCCATCTCTGTGTGATGCTTTGGCTTTTCTTACGACACAATACGCCTCCCTTTGCTCATGCTCAGCCTGTGAGTCCTCTCCCCTGACAGCTGAATTGCACTGTGCAAATGACTTAATGTACCCCCGGCCATGCACTCCACTGTGTTAAGTTAAACCATTGCCCTCAATAACAGGTACATTTTGCCAACTTAATAATTGGTAGTAGATGCCACTTTGACAGAGGTGCAAGGGAGACTTTGCCACGCCTACATGAAATCGTTTTCCTTGCTGATCACAGTATGATTTAATTACCTGGCATTGTTAGTGTTGTTTGATTAGGTTATGTGCTATATAATTCCAAGTACAGTGTGTGCATGGTAGTCACATAACACAAATTAAAAATCTCTGAAGTACAGGAGTCATACATGTGAGAGTCACAGAGATCCTTTTCCACTCTAATTAGCTCCTTTCCAGAAGAAAAGAAAAAAGCATTAAAAATGCAGCTCACTTCAGTGTGTAGTAAAAGATAATGCATTGTGTGGGCTTGGACAGTGCCACATGATGGAGCATCATGCTGGGTGCTACAAAACCAGGTCTCTTCCCTGAAGCAGTTTGTTCCCATGAAGAGTCTGGATTTTCTAAAGTGGTTGGCAAACCTAATGTGGGCAAGCACAGGTACTGTGGGAGGGGAGTGCCCACCCCTTTCCCCTGCACCCAGCTTGTCCAGACCCCATCAGTACAAGCTTGGGCTCCCCTCCCAGAGCTCAGCATCAGTCTGTGCCCAAGGGAGGCAGACTCGTGTCCTTGACACAGCCCTGTGAAGGGGACTGCTCCTGGTTCTCGTGGATTATCATGTGAAATTATTCAAATTATGAGTACCCTGGGGCACAGACTGGAGGGGTGTTTCTTTCATTCTGCACCGAAGGGTACAGGGAAGCCATGAGTGTCCGATTATCAGCAGCAAAAGTAAATGCTGGAGCTGACCTGGGTGCAGACAGGACAGGGCAGGTCCCTGGGAAGCACAGGCTGCTGCAGAGGCATTGGCAACTGAAGGGATTTGAGTGAGCTGTAGGGGAGCACCCAGTATGGCATTGGATTGTGAGGGTGATCTCCACACCTCCTATCAAATGAATCATTAGGAAAAAAGTACTTCTCTGGCTCAGGGCTCATTAGTTTAATTAAAGGTCTGTTGGCCTTGCCAGCAGTTCAGGCAGAATTTGATGTAGTCACCTAAGTTGGTTGCTTAAATGATGTAATGTCATTATGGCTATTTTTCCTCGAGTCTAGATTTCTGTGGCATAAGTAACAGGATGAAATGATCTGTTGCTGTCTGTGGAGAGCTGATGAGAAACAAGTGGTGGAGGTGATGGGGAGATACTTCAGACTGGCAGGGGATCTGCTATGAGACCTGATGGTTTTGCTGCAAATTGCGAGGGCCAGGGATGTGCCAGCAACGCTTGGTAAATGGCCACAGCGGGCTCAGCACCTGCTTGTTAAACTGTTTTGAAGAAAATAACCCTGACATCTAGTTTATCTGCCCTCAAAGGACTGTTGTTTGTATCTGGCTTTTTCTCTAAAGAATAAAAAGCTGTATTTATATCTTGAGAATGGATTTTCTCTAGGCTTTTGCATATCCAAAAGCCTCAATGACTTGAAATGATGATTGTAATGATGGACTTTCCTTCTGTCTCAACTGCCGGACCATAATGGGTGAGGGGGGGGTGTAAAGTAGTACTTTTAGTGTACTTTAGGTGTAAAGTGGTTTGTTTTTGGTTTTTTTCTGTAAAGGTGCAATGATTGTCTGTCTGCTAAAAACCTAAGAAAATAAGAACAACTGTCTTTCCCTTGGTATCATGAATTTACAAGGCAGAAATAACACTGAAGTATCACTCTGAAACAGAGGTAGGCACAGCTGAACCCCAGGCTTTTGATGTGGTGCTGTGTTTAAGCAAGGGTTATTAACTTTTTCAAACAAAATCTTTGTTTTGGAGATCCTGAGCTTCAAAGAGCCCGAAAACCGCAGGGGTGGCAGTAGGAAGCAGAAACCTGAGTGAGTAGGATGCACGACAAAGACTTTACAGGCTACTCCCAAGAATACATTTATGTGCATTTAGCTAGGAAGCGATAATACTTCTTTCTGGTTGCTTCTTACAGAGCTGTGCAAGTGAAGCTAGATCTAGCCAAAAACCCCCCAAAACAACACTTTCTGATATTAAGCCCCTGTTCTTCCATACCTGTAGTTTTCTCATGGGCCATCTTATCTTTCTTGTTATATTATCTTCTGATTTTAAGTCCTTGTTTTTCCATACCTATATTTTTTTGTGAACTATCTTATGTTTCTACTGGGGATAGAAATGCAGCCTCCATGCCCCATCCCAAGGACCTTGGTGGTTGTTGGCAATAGCTGTTGTGGGAGTAGCCACAAGAAATGCTGTGGTGGCCACCAGGTTCCTTCAGGCTTGCTCGAGGACTGTACCAACTGCCATATGGACACTGGACCAGGCTTCTGGCATTGCTGACCCCTCGCTGGCCATTTGCACTGCTCTGGATCCAACTCCCCCATCCCAGCTGGGATCCAGCCCTTCTTTGGAGCCTGTTGAACTTGAGTCCTGGCTGTTTTCTCATGCTCTCAGCCATGATCATTTGTGTGGTAAGGCTGCTGGAAGTGACTTAATGCAGTTCTGTACTTATCAAAGGCGATCATCAAGATTGGAGGCTTTTTGGCTTCCCGGCTGCTGCTGCTGTCAGTAGTTCCTATTAACACTAATGGAAGTCACGCTCTGGCATCAGCAGCACAACACCCCCTGCGTGGTGCTCTGCTGGCTGACAGCGTGGTGCTGCAGGGTTCGCAGGAATGGGATCGTGGAGGTAATTCCTTCTGCGTCACACAGAGATTTTACTGCGAGGGGTCTTGCTGTCACTTCATGTGTACTGTGCCAGCTTAATGTTCTGTTATTGTCTTTCTTGGGAAGAGCTCGTAAAGCTGAAGAGCGTGGTGGGGGTTAATGCTTGTTCTGCAGGCAGCAAGAATAAAAGAAGATAAGTCTTATTTCTTTTAAACTTCAGGGTTTCTCTGTGGCCCTCTGTAGCGAAAGGCAACACCGGTCTCAGTTCTGCAGTGCAGCAGCAGCCTCCAAGCAGGGAAAGCAGTCTGTGTCGCCCACCCAAATGTCAGCCTGTAGGCAACAGGATTTGTGCACAGGCTTAGCAGAGAGCTCAGCTACCAGACCCATTCAGAAGTCTCCTTGGTCTTCCAAACAGGCTGGTGGGTGCGTTGCTCTTACTGACTCACGTTGGCCAGACTCTTGAGTTGCTCAGGATAAGCGTCTTTCTTCTTTCATGCACTTGCTGTATGTGACTGTCTGCTGTTAGGCTGCAATGTGGCAAAGGCATCTGTCTTTGTGTTGGTTTGGGGTTTTTTTGTTATTTTTTTTTTCCCTGATGCTATCTGCAGTTTCTTTGCTTCTCTTTTGTATCTGGATGAATTGGGATTTGTTTTGCTTGCTTAAATCACATTTCTGTGAAAATTGTCTTAGGAATTAAGCTCAACAAAATAGTACATGGTTTGAAAAGAAATGGTCACAGTGTAGAAGATTAGAGGAAATAAATTTGGTTTGCCTCTAAATTTAAGGGGAGCTTAGGTGTACCCAGGAGATAGCATGGGAGAGAAGTGAAATTGCAGACACATGTAAACCGGGAGGAGTGACTTGTGCCCAGCAGTTCTGCATTCAGGCTTGGGGAGATTTGTTCATGACAAAGACTTTGACTTTTGAGTTAGTGAGGGGAAGAAGTGTCTTCTCCAGGATTGGAGCTGCCCATTTGCTTCCTGACGGGCAGTGATGCTGAAGTTCTCAGGTGACTTCTATTTCCAGCTTCCCTGGCTCTTCTTTCCAAGATTTCCTCGGGGGGAGATATTTGTTATGGATTGTTGTTTGCCACAGCATGCATAATCTCTGGCTTTCCAAGCCCACAGCCAGGGTTTCATCTGGAAGCTGGCAGCTTTCTTTCCTGTGTGGGTCAAGCCAAGCGTTGAAGCCTGGCTGGGAATGAGTTGGAGGTGGAACAAAATTTTATACCAGTTTGTCCTTCTCTTGTCAGCGTGGGCAGGATACTTGCCCACTCAAGTAACTGAAGACTGAAGTTTGGAAACTGTAGAGCAGGAGTGACTGAATGACAAAACAACACTGGCATCACTGCAAAAAGCCCTGCCAGTGACACCATTGCCACACTGAGGGGTACGGGCTTGTTGGTGCTGCTTTGCTGGTGCTTTCCTTTCATGCATGTCCCAGTCTTGCCTGTCTTTCTGGACACGACCTGCTTGGTTGCTGTTCATTTTGGTCCTCTCTTCTTTATGGGGTTTTGAGGCCATGTCAGAGGAGCTGCACGAGCTGGTGAAGCTGGTGTGGTGTTTTTTGACAGCTCCTGCCCTCACCTGCACTCCCTGAGGGCTCTCCCCATCTCGCAGTGTGCCTCTTCCCTCGCCCCGCTGCCAGGGGAACTTGCTGCCGTTATACCAGAGGGCTGTGAGGGCATTAGTTTTTGAGACAGCATCAACCAGGGACATCTCCTCTGAAGCAGGCTGTGTGGGACGCTTCCACAGCATGCCACAGGGCTGTGTGCTGAGGGAGAGGTGATCACTGGCTGTGCTGCTGCCTGCCCATCAGTTAGCACTGGGAGAGAAACTCCAAGCCCCTCTCTTTCAAATATTCTGGAGCATTTTCAGGTAAAAGACTGGATTCCCAGGTTCTCAGTTTTGTAGGTTTTATTTAAGCAGTATTTAAGATTAGTATTTTTCCTTCCAATTTCTGCAAGTAACAGTGATTTCTAATTCTTTGGTGTAGGCTGAGGCTTCTAATAGGAATGTTTGTGTTACAAAAAAAAAAAAAAAAGGCAAAAAGCAATCCATGCTGTAGGCTGAGGTGAGCTGGATTCGCTGGGACTGTGTGTGCATGTAGAGCACAGCGTGGGATCTGTTCTGTGGGATCAGAGCACACAGGGTCCTGTGGTCCAGCTGCCACTGAGCTCCAGGATCTGCCAGCTGCACAGACCTCCTTCCAGGAGAAATCCTATTCCTCACGCTTGCTGGGAGAAGGAAAACGAGAGTAGTGATTCAATGCATTGTACTCATTTTGGGAGCTTGTTTTCCCACTTTTTGTGGCTTTGACTCTTTATGGTTTCAATGACCTCTTCCAGGGCTCCTGGGAGCAGAAGTGAGGCTCCAGGATTGAGAATAGTGTGGGCAAATGCTAGCACAGCTGCCTTTTACAAAGAATAATTTGATTTTTGTCTTTTCCTCTGTCTATATGCCCACATGTTTTCTGCTCCTACAAACGCTTCTCTGAAATTATATGTTTCAAATCTGCAGTAGCTGTGTTGCTTTTTGTGGGTGGTTTCAACTCGTACTCTTGGTGTGCAGACAAACTTAAATTACCAGATGTAGTAACAGGCAATTTCTTCCCTCTTGCCCTTGGGGACTGTGCTCCACTACAGCCTGCTCTCCTCCCTCCTCCTAAGCTTTTTTAGCCAGTGGTGAGGTGATATAAGAGACATAGGAAATCTGGATCTTTGGGCTTGGACAACATATTCTGGGGGAGTGTTGAAGAGAGTATTTACTCCATCTGTTCCATCCCCTTCTGCTGCAGGTCACTGCTCTTGTAGCATCAGCTTGTGATTCCTCTCCTCCACATGCACGCAACCGGCAGCAAGTGAGGAGCAGAGACAGCTCATCTGGTGGCAAGGGGATAGCAGCAGGCAGCAACCTTCCCAGCAGAAATGCCCTTAAAAATATCCTCCTTCAAGCCTGAAGAAGAAAAATTACACTCTCTTTGAGACAGCCTTCAATATACTACACTGCACAGGAATCCTTAAAACATCTTTCCTAGCTTTAAATGAGAGAGGTTTTTAACGTGTAGTCATGTGTTTTTGCAAAGGATCTTTGTGTAGGGCCATATACAACTGTTGTGTTGAAAATTGCCAGACTTTAGATAGTTAGTATTTAATAGTGGTACCAGACTTGCTTTTTCTGGGTTTGTTAGAAAAGATGGATGTTTCATAGAATCATAGAATGGTTTGGGTTGGAAGGGACCTTAAAGATCATCCAGCTCCAACCCCCCTGCCATTAGCAGGGACACCTTCCACTAGACCAGGTTGCTCAAAGCCTCATCCAACCTGGCCTTGAATAATTCTAGGGAGGGAGCATCCACGACTTCCTTGGGCAACTACTTGCAAATGACTGTCTCTCACCTTTGGCCAAAAAAGGCACTACAGGCCATCAACGGCACAAAAAGGGCTTTATTTATGATGGAGCTTAGGTTTTTTGGTTGGTTGGTTGGTTTGGGTTTGTTTGGGGTTTTTTTGGTTTTTTTTTGGTGGGGGTTTTTTGGCCTCACAGCTTACCAGTACTGTCTCTGTCTCCAGGCTGGGTTGCAGATAGATGCTGGGGAGGCAGGTTGGACTGGACGAGGTTTGGCTGCATTTGCTCTCCATGCCAGGGAGCCAGTGTGAGATATTTTTGCAGTTGGGTCCTGCCACATAGGGCTGGATTGCTGGTTCTGGGTCACAGCGAGCAGCTTTAGGGGGTTGTTCTTTAGCTCTAATGAAACTTGGCAGGAGGTGAAAGGCAAGAGACAACAAGCCTGCCAGCTAGAGGCACCAAGGGCAGAGGGATAATTCACTTGGGGAGCTAGGATGTCCCTCTTGCTCCTGCTAGATGCCCCCAGGAATGGTTCCAAGCACATGTTGGCCATGGCTTCTTCCACTCAGACCTATTGCTGCAGACTCCAGAGCCCATCAGCCAGCAAATGGCCTTTCTCTTATCTTAAAAACCATTATCAAACTCCACACCTGATTTCACGCAGGCAGCTGATTGTCATCTTTGCAGATGCCAGCGTGGGACCTGCACACACGCTGTGTGCGCGCCGTAGTGAATGTGATTTCCCTAGCTACATTTCATTTATATTTACAGCTCAAAGCTGAGAAAAGACCGCTGCTTCCTCTAGACTGCCCTGCCAAGTGAATATGCTCCAAGCCTGCAAATCTGAGCACTTGCTTGAGGGTAAACTAGCCTTGAGGGTATGTCCCCATGGGGACATACCTTCACCATGTCTCTGTGGTGCCTCAGAAAATTTGTAAGATTTGCCCCTTTCATTTTCAGCCACCTTGTATAAACTGGGTCCAAAGACTAGGGCTGTGGAAAAAAAATTGGATCATTCTAACCATGCCTTTCCTTAAAGTAAATAGTAATAAATCACCCCAGTGGAACAATAGTGTTGCAAATCATGTTCCCTAGCATCTATGAAAGAGCAGACACTCATTCTCAGCTCTTTCGGGTACGTATCAGCCACCATACAACTGCCTGTTCCACGTCCCTGCATGGCAGGGGAGGTGGGAAGTTGAAATGCTCTGTTTCTTGCATTCGTTTGTTGCCTCAGAACAAACTACCTTTTACCAAACTTTTTCTTCCAGCTCCAAACAACATGCCCTTGTAAAATCCAAGATTACTCACTTTAGCAGGAAATGTGAGGAGGAGGAGGAGGTGCACTGCAGTTTCACACCTTTTCTCTCTTGTTTTTCCATCTCGAAGCAAGATCTGTTCTGGCTTGACTGATTTATTGAACCCTTTTCAAGTGCTGTCTGAAGGAGACAGCTTATCTTTTACTGGATCAGAGATGTGTTTGGCTCTTAAACAGATTTTCTTTCAAATCCGGAGTGTTTTCTTTCTTTTTGTTTGTTTCCTGGAAGTCATCGCGCGCACACTGAATAAGGGAAAACTTCGCACACAGCAAGTTGTACTTAGGCAGTGCCCCAATGTGTAGTGGGTCAGATCTCTTTCTTTGGAGAAGGAATATTGCTCAGACCTACGTGTGCTTCCCCTTCCACCCCACCAGCCCAATTTCAAGTTGTTTTAGACAGCAGCCCTCTGTTTTGGGGGGGTTGGTAATTTCCCCAGCACTTGGTGAGCAGTGGTGGGTATGTGCAGGGTGCCCACAGCACGGCTCACCGTATCAGCCTTGTCTGCCTGGAAGCTTCTCTCCATTTCTTGCTATCTTGTTCAGCCCCATCACAGATATTCCTTCCCCTGCTAACTTTGCCAGGCTGAAAACAGTACTTTCACAGAGGCTGGGACACACCAGGAGTCCTTGAGTCTCCATTCATTTGTCCATTGCTTCTGCTCTATTTTAAAATAGCTTGTGACATGGAGGAGACTCAGAGTTTAATGATGAAAATGGTACAGAAATAACTGCAGCGATGGTGGATGTACTTTTTTTATTAAAAAAAAAAAAAATATGAGACTGTTTTTTTTTTTTGTTTGGAGATCTGAAGTGTCAGTAGGAGATTTTTAGCTCTGGTTGCTCAATGTTTTCAAGTCAGCATGAGCTGCTGTATACATTAACCAGGAAGGACGAATATCTTCTGCAGTATGTAAGGTCTGCCTGGAGTGGGAACACAGAGATGAAAATAGTTCAAATAGTGATTTAAAAGTGTCTGTCTTGCTTTTCTTGGGCAAGAAAAAGCATCACCATCCTAGTCTGTGAGAGGCTCTCAGTCTTTTCATGTGTGTAGCCACTTCTGGAGAGAAGTGAAGTGCTGTTATTCTCCTTCACAAATGGGAGATGAGGCACAAAAGAAGCAGACGACTGGGCTGTTGGAGAGCAAGGACTTGCCTAGGTCCTAGGATGCTGCCCTCCTCTATGTGGGACTCACCAGCACGGACCAACTTGTGATCCCACCCCATCCTGCACCCACTTTTTGGACTCAGTTTATGGATATTTAGTTGTCCTTAGGTTGTGCTTGGGATCTACTTATGGTCTTCAGTCCAGACACTGGATATACCAAGCCTTGCTTAGCCTCTAAAGTAGTCCAAGAACCGAGCTGCTTGTGTAGTGTTGGCAGCAATATGGGTTACTGATGTTCAGAGTATTGTATTATCTGAATAACACTGACCAGAGTGGTGAAAAGAGGTTGTCTGCTGTTAGTTGCTTCTCAGGAGGGGCTGGCAGGGTCTCCCTGGTTAAAGGGGCTCTGGCCACATTGATCAGCTGAGTAAAGCCATTCCCTTTTACACAATTCTTTCTTTTGGGCACTTGGGCATACTTTGTGAATGCAGCTTTGTAGTGTTTGTAGGAGATTTTGCACACAAGTTTTTTATTATTAAATAAATACAGTATCAGCTCTCTATTGCAGATGATTGAACTGAGCGATTTTCCACGCCTGTCTCAGTGATAGAGCAGGAGGCTTAGGGCTTTGAGGCCACTGGTCAGTAGATGTGCAGCATCCATACCTCAAATTGACTTTTTTACTTTCCTTGTCAGTAAGACTGTAAAACATCCAAGTTCTGGAAGTTGTCCTCAGAATATTCTGAAAGAAATATAAATTCTAGTAGGTTCATAGCCCAGCCTGTCCCTAACTTTTCCAAGGGACACTACATGGGTGACTTGTGGGATATGTCCTGTGATGTTCTGCAGCTCCATACCATGCCCCTCCACTGTGCAGCACACCGTGGTCTGAAGCATGAAAGTATGCGAGTTAACGTCTCAGGAGCTGTGTCACATCAACACTCACAAGCTTTGGGAGACCATGTGCTGTTTTCCATCCAAAGAAAAAAGAGAAGGATTGAAAATGTTACTTTCTGAGACTGCCTGTAAGGCTCAAGAGGAGAAGGAAGATCTTTCCTTCATCCTTTTTCCTGGGCTAAGTTTTTTTGGTGGTCTCAGAGCAGCAAAGGACTTTACCTACCACATGTACTGCACTGTTGGAGTGAAAGGGCAAGCCAAGCCATTGCTGTTGTGTTTGCAGAGAGCTGCTACACCAGTCAAAGCAAATGTGACTTGACCTGCACCTCTGAGCAAGGCTCTTGCTAGCAGGATTTTCCAGAGGAGGCTGTGTAAGTGTTTGCAATAGCAACCCTCAAGACTTGGGGTTAACTAAAGGGTGGCTGTGACTGGGAGGGAGCAGAGAAGGTGTTTGAGCCAGAGAGAGGAAGAGGAGAGAAGCCAACTGCAGAGTCCAGCCTGGAAGGACACCTAAGGGTAATAAAGGGATTTGTCTCCTGCCTTTGGGGTACCCAGAGGGACAGCCCATTGTTGGGGGCCTTTGCATGTCACTCTGCCCACCCTAGGCAGCTTCCCTTCTGTTCGCCTCCTGGTTTTATTTGCTAGCTGAATTTCTGCTGGAGTTTTTATGGGTTTGTTTTTTTCTGTTCTATCAACAGAGCAGCTACACTTTACTACAGGCAGGATGATGCTGGGCTTTCTGCTGAAAGCTGCCAGATCATGATGATGTGTTTTACCCAGCAGAGCTCACCAGGCGAGGCTCCTGTCACAGCAGAAGTCGCCAGGGAGGTTTCTTAGAGCAGCAATTGCCGCTCAGTCGCTGGCCTGGTATTTCATCATTGCTATTTCTTGTATTTTGTGCTGGCTTCTCCATTCTTCTGAGATCAAAGTCACATTCTTATTAATCAGTAAAAAAATAGGGGCACGCATCTGTTTGATCATACACAGAAGAATACCCAGCAGGGCTAGCTTAGTCTGTTGGATCTATTGCAAATTCACTCTGCTAATGGCTTGCTTAGGTAAAATAAGATCAAAGTTGGGAGAGGTTCCAAGTTTTCTGTGCTCTTGTCAGGTGGCTCCATCTTGGGGTTATTCACTTGCACACCAGCTGCAGAGGAGGGACCAGCCAGGCGAAGAGAGAGACAGCAGGAGAAGGAAACTTGCAGACAGGAGCAGAAGTTCTAGAAGCTGTCAGAGCTGCTTTTCCCAATAAGCATGGCCGATCTTAATGGAAAAGGGGACCCTTTTCAGGGGGGGGAGATGCAGGGTTGATGTGTGAGCATTGGATGGACACATCTGGTACAAACAGAGGTTGCAGGCAGTGGCCAGGTATCTTTTGAGGTGTCTACATCTAGACTTGCTCTGTGGTGGCAGGTTGCAGAAGGAAGGTGTAGCTTGGAAAGCACCAGGGAGAAGATCATCATGGCAAAAGCCCAGTCCAAAATCCTGACTTTGCTTTCCCTTTTAGCATTGTGCATCACTGTGTTTCAGAAAGTAGGAGCAGCCATAGTAACATTTTAGGTCTTTCATGTATGTCAAAGAAGTGTGCCTAGCTGGCAGAATGAATCACAGAAAAGAAATGCACTCAGGGTTTGAGAGGACAAAAAAGAGCATCCACGTGTTCCAAAGAGAGTGACTTGGAGCCTGTGCTTTGTCTCTTTTGATAAACCTGCTACTGGATGTAGTCTGGAGCAGTGGAAAGGAGAGATCTGCTCTGCTTGATCTAGAGGTTCTGTGCCTGCAGCTGGTCCAACCAAAGGGATTGATGTTTTACCTTCCCATTACTTATCCAGCCATACTTGAGCCTCTTTAAAGAAGAAATATTTCAGCAAGTGCCAGAATCTTTCAGCACTCAGTGCTTTGTGCTGCAAATCTGCTGGAGTTTGCTTGTAATAGCAGAGGTAGTGAGAGGTCCTGGCAAGGATGGGAGGTGGTGCTGTGGTGGGGCAGTGCCTGGGTGGGTGGTAGCTCTGTGGCTGGGCAGAGGAGGGGGCTGCCTTCCTCTGCAAGCAGCTCGAGTGGGTTTTCTGACCCCTATGGTCACATTGCTGAAGCAAACATTTACTGTTAGGTCAGGAAATACTATTCTTAAGTTGTCAGACTGCTTGAGTGAGAGGTTGGTTCAGTCTCTGAGCTGCAAATCAGTGCTGGGCTGTTGGGTAGGGACCCAGGGGCTGTTTGTGTTGCTTGTGCCCAAACCCAGCCTGATTTCTGAGCATGGGGCAGGTGGGTACATAGGAATGTTGCTCCTTGAAGGGTCCCCATCTCTCTGACCCATCCCTAGCATCGCAGATGGGCTGAGCTGGCAGGGCAGGAGCTGCTGCAGGCAGAAGGGTTTGTGTGTTCCCTTCACTCCTCTGTAAACCCAGGCGTGGTGGTGGCACAATTGTTTTCTCTGCTGTAAATCAACTGGGCACCTCTTCTGAGAGAGGACAAGGTGGCAGCAGGGTTGGTGGCCGGGGATGTGACCTGTGCTTTTTGTTGTTTGCCAACCACAAAGGATGAGTGTGGCTGGAGAGGGGACGGGCAGTGTGGATGCACCAAGGCCTGTAAATCCTGGACAGAGCTGATAGGCAACAAATCAAGTGCCCATGAAGAGGGAATTGAATAGACAATGGTAGATCAGTGGGTGTGTGCACAGTGATCCATGGACGGTCAGACTGTAAGGGAAAGGGCATGCAGGCTTGGTGTCCCTGTAAAGATGTATTGTGGCTGTCAAACCAAAGCACAAAGAGCTCTCTCCGGTAACAAATATTAAACTTCTCTGAAACAACCAGAAAATACACTGTTAGGCAGCTGGGAAAAGTTCCCTGAGACTGGCAGTTAATACTGGTCGCTTACGTTAACAGAGAAAAGCCAGCGACACTCAGCCCTTTGCAGAGCAGCCGTGTCTGCCCAGGAGAGTTTGCAATTAAAACCCCAAGTGCTGGGGATGGAAGTGGCCCATGTGTGGTCCCCTCTCCTGTCAGGGGTAAAGCAGCATTGGCACAGGGGGAATCTGATGCATTTTCTCAGTGCAAAATAACATGCTGAGTTTTTTTTCCTAGACTCATGCCCATTGCTGGGTCTTCTGGTCTCTTCCCCAGCTCGGCTGCTCCAGCCCTTCCCTCCTTCCCTCCTTCCCTCCTTCCCTCCTTCCCTCCTTCCCTCCTTCCCTCCTTCCCTCCTTCCCTCCTTCCCTCCTTCCCTCCTTCCCTCCTTCCCTCCTTCCCTCCTTCCCTCCTTCCCTCCTTCCCTCCTTCCCTCCTTCCCTCCTTCCCTCCTTCCCTCCTTCCCTCCTTCCCTCCTTCCCTCCTTCCCTCCTTCCCTCCTTCCCTCCTTCCCTCCTTCCCTCCCTCGTCATTCATGTCGTGGCTGGTTTTCTGCCTGTGGAAGCAGTGATGATGAGGGATGCTCGTTGAGTTGGTTTAGCTTTTTCCTAAATCACCTGGTGCTGAGGAGTAATAAAATATTTATTAGATGTTACAAAACCAAACCCAGGACAACATCATGGTGAGCAGTTGAGTATTCCTCCTTGAGACAGTACCTGAACAGGAGGTGCCCTGAGGAGGCAGAGCTCTCTGCTGCTCTTGGTTGTGTGCTGTAGGCTGGTCTCTCCAGACAAAAGGCAGAGGTGTTTCCCCTGGGAATTACCTGCAGTCCCCAGCTGAACTGATTCCAGCAAGACACAGGTGACACTGATGGGCTGAGCTGTCAGGGACCGGTGGGCAGCGCCACAGAACATCCTCATGTCCCAGCTGCAGGGCAGACCCTTCCAGTGGGCTGCATTGGGTCAAGGGCACCATGAGGCATCAGTGCACTGAAACAGCCAGTGATCGATCAGAGGTGTTCAAGCAGGGAATGAAGGGGGAGCCTTTCACTTGGAAACCTCCCTCTACAGAGTTCAAATCTGACTGCTGTTCCAGCAGCCGTCACGTTGATGGATGTGGCTTTATTAGCTGGTTTGAGTACACGTACAGCTGTGGATGGGTTATTCTGTAGCCTTCCACTGACACATCAGCAGTTAGCCCTAAAACATCTGGCAAGGTACAATCAGGGATGACCCTTCCTTGCAAATCTTTTGTTGGATGTAGTACTGCCATAGCATAATGTAGGTTGTAAGGGACTTCTGGAAGTCTCTGGCTCAATTCCCCTGCTCAAAGCAGGGCTCCCTCCCAAACCAGATCATGTTCATGCAATCAGGTTCTCAAAATTTGCAAGGCTGGAGATCCCACAGCTCCTCTGGGTGCCTGTCTCAGTGCTGGACCATCCTCACTGCAACACTATCCAAGAATTCCTATGAAACTTTCCTTTTTACTAGCTTTCAAGGCATGTCGTTTCTGGTTCTTGGACATTTAATACTTTTGATGTGCATCATACAAACACAGCTTGGAAAGACAACTGTCCTGTGAGTGCAAGTCATCTTGTTTTCTTCACACATGCAGATTTGAAAGCTCACTTTAAAAGAGAAAATCTGCAGAAGTTTTTCTAGTTATTCAAAGTTCAAAACACATAAATATGAGACTCTGAGCCCATCCATGATACCGTGCAGGGTACAAAAGCCACACCAGCTATTGTGTTATTGTGTAGCATAGACTGGGCAGTGAGCTGTACGGCTGTACTTATTCCTGTGTGCTCAGACACAGCAAAGCATTTGGAGAGAGGATGGATTAGTGAGGCATGTTGCTGTGGATAACTTTTGATCAGGGAACTTTTCTGCAGCAAACAGCTCCTCTTTGCAATGCTTGTGCTCCTCTGGTGTAGGCGAAGGAGGCTGGAGATGATGCACAGAGATGGTGCCAGCTGTTTGCTGGCTGGAACAACTCTGGAGAAGGTGCCAGGGCTCCGTGTGTTCAGGTTTGCATTCAGCTCTGAATCAGATGGAATACGTGCAAAAATAACACGTAGCCAGAAAGCTGGTGGTGCACGTTTGTCCTAAGGAGGCTGGTGCACTGTTTGCTGAGATCTGCATCAAGCAAATCCAATAAATTGCCTCCAAGATTTGCTTGTGACCATGATAGGGACATGGTACATGCCAGAGATTGTTCCACCCCATTTCTGATGTCACTAGATTGTGCTGGGCATGCAGTTTCTCTTAAAATAAAATAAAAATAATTAAATAAAAGTTAGACCAAGAAGGTAGGAAGTATTTGCATGCCCAGATCTAGTGACTATGCGAGCAGGGTGTTCTGCAATCTCTGTTGAATGCAGAAATGACTGTTGTTTTTTTAACAGCTGTCACGCACTGAAAGTAGCTGTGGGGAAAAGCAGCGAGGGTTGGAAAAGCAAGGGAAGGTAAATCGAATAAACCTCTTCCATCCACAGCAGTGCTCCCGCTTACTCCCAGCTTTCCACTTCTCTCTTGTGCGACGGCACCTGGATTTGGATTCACATCAATACAAATCGGTGAGGTTCTGGTGCGAGGCTGGGCTTACACACCAGCAGGGTTTCACCTCCTGCCGTAGCTGGGGCAAAGGCCGTGCTGTTGCACTGATGTGCTTCGAAGGGGAAGTAATTCTGTTGTTTTCCACTATTTGTAAGCACCCTATGGAAGGCAACAAAGTGAGAAGTGGTTTGTATTGACCTCTTAGTGGCCTTACAGAAGCTGTTGGCTTGTTTTGTATGGATTTCTAGCTGATCACTGATGCCTCTAGTAGCCAGGGATAAAATAACACCCCTGCTTTTAAAGCACTTAAGCTTCCACGTGAGTTTTCAGGGCATGTGCTCTTTTAAGCCTGTGGATGGGTTGGTGGCATTGCTTGGCCCTGCTTAAAGGCTTTGGAGGGTGACACTGGGGCTGAGGCTGTTCCCCTGCCCTGGTCCAGCCTCTGCCAGGGGACTTCTCCCTTCTGGGATGTTTCTAGGGTTCGTCGGGGATTCCCTTCACACCTGATGGGAGGGGAAGAGGCATAAAATGAGAAGTGGAGCAAGGTGGGCAGATTTCATTGACCTGCAGGTCTGGTCCCCTCTGCTCCCTTGCTGGTGCAGACTTTCTGCACCAGGCATCTGCTGCTGTGCTGCAGCAGCTAAATTTATTATGAAAGCAGTTTAATTTTGGTTCAGATTGACTCCTTTCTTGATAACATCCGTAACAGTGGCACGGTCACAGATCAATACACCAGTGCTGCTTCACGGTGTGCTGGTTTATGGAAGACCAAGGGTCCTGTTAGCCAAGGACTGGGCCATGCTGAAGCCTGGTGTGATCAGAGAGATCTCCTGTCCTCTGGATGGGGAAAATACTTGCGTAGAGCTTGGGGGCAAGGAGAAGGCAACTGACACTCCAATAGCAGCAAATCCGATGATTCATTTCCACAGCCCCCAGGAGCTCACGTGGGCTGCGTATTGGGAGCTTCTAGGAATTTCAAGGAGCATAATTTGTTTTAAAGGTAGTGTGTTTAATATTGAGGAAGGAGCATAAAATATTGCTGCTAGATGGCTTTATAGGAATTGAACAAGCAAGGACTTCTGGGGGTTGTGCTAAGAAATAACCTGAAAAAAAATTTTAAAATGTTGTGAACATTGTTAAATTCCCAAATGAAAAGTCTCTTGGCTCAGAGTATCTGTGCTCTTAGTATGTCTTTCCTTGTGCCTCAACACCCTGATTTCAATGTTACTTGTCGTTTTCCTGTTTCTTTTTTTGGTTTCTTACAGCCTCTATTGCTTCATCGTTTCTGCCTGATGATAGCAATGGTTGCTGATACAAAATCGTCAATACTTTTAATTAACATCCTGCTTTTCTCTTCTTCCAGATAATTAAATGCTTAACAAAAGCAGACCTAGCGCCTTCCCACAGGTGTCTCCCACTCGATCACTGCATTGTCTCTGTCTCCTCTTATCGCTGACCCAGTTTTCTTTTCAATTCCATCAGGAGCTTCCAGCAGCTCGGATAATTTTGGAGCCTGTTTTGTGTCTGATGCTGTGCATATTGCCCAAGGGCTCGTGATGTCTAGGGTGCTACTGGCGAATGCCACGAAGGGTCTTAGGTGCCTGACATGGCAGATGGACTCTTGTAGCCAGAAATTAGATCCTGGCAGCCTTAAAGCCAGGGGCTTTCAGCAGTGTTTTCCCCAGGGCTCATTGCAGGTGGTGACCAAGGCTGAGGGTCAGTTGAGAGGGATAGTCCTTGCTCCAGCCCTGTGATGCTGAGCCCTGATGCATGTATGAGACTCTGTGAAGTGTGGGCTGCTATTTTGGGGTGGGAATGACCTGTCTTTCCAGTGTCCACAGGCGTGGTGAAGGCTGTTCCATGTTTTCCGAAGCAGAGCCTGTTGAGTCTTGCTTTATGTCACTTTGATGAACATCTCTCCATAAGCATCAGGCTAAATTAATCCCAGATTATCACATCAAATTGCCGTTGCTCACTAACCCTCCTCAGCATGGTGTTGCAGAATTAATTACCAGTATTCATGATGTTCGTTATCATAGTCCCTCGCCACCCCACATGGCGCATCATCTACGTCTAGTGATATTTATCATTGCATTTTTCAAGTGGTCCCTCTCCTGCTTTTTATCACTTGCTGTGTTTACCAGGCTTCATTGTGCTCTGTTGCTTGGATTTTTGTAGTTTTTGATACTTTATTCAAAGTCGTTTAGGCACTTAGAGCCATTAATTTTATTTTTCTCTTCCATTCTATTGGGCTGACTTCGTCTGCTGGCATACAAGTGAGGAAAAACCCCTCTTCTCTAGGCTTTTTGGTCCTTAGTAAATAGTTGTCCTAATTCTTATTATCTTTTCCCTTTAAGTTTTAAGTTGTCATATATACATCTTGTTTGCTTCCTTCTCTTTTGTCTAATTTAATTGTTATCCTCAAACAAGGAGTAGCCACTTCAACATGAGTGTTAGCTGCATCTTCAGATGTTGTACTGGCCTTGACTGATTTATGTGCCTGCTCTGACTTTGCACTACAAGCTGAAGAGGTGGAAGATTTTATACAGAATCACAGAATGATTTGGGTTGGAAGAGACCTTAAAGATCATCCAGTTTCAACCCCCCTGCTGTGGACAGGGTTCCCAACCACTAGATCAGGCTGCCCGGGGCCCCATCCAAACTGGCCTTGAATGCCTTCAGGGATGGGACATCCACAGCTTCTCTGGGCAACCTGTGCCAGGGCCTCACCACCCTCTGGGTGAAAAATTTCCTCCTAATACCTAAACTAAATCTACCCTCTCTCAGTTTAAAGCCATTTCCCCTTGTCCTATCACTGTTTTACCTGTATCTGTTTTAAAACTGGCAGATAAATTGGCAGAATAATGGCATCTTATCTTACAAAGCTGGAACAATCCCTTGTAAATTTTCTGTTGATGTAATTGTGACAAAATTAGAACTGTCTTGTACGTTAGACCAGCTATATGCTGGACAAAAACTGGTCTGAGCTGCAAAGAGACAGCAGAGAAAGTCCTTGCTTGGGAAAGGAGAACAGATTTGCCCTTGATTTATTTATATTATATTAAGTTATTTCACCACTGGTCCTGACTGGTGTTTTATATATGAAAAGCCAGAAGAAATGAGCACGGGGGAGAAAAAAAAATCAAATGAGGAAAGACCTGATGAATGGCATCTTCAACAGCCAACTCGCAAGGCTTTCCATTCGGTGATGAAACTTCATCTTCTGAAGGGGAGGAGAGGCTAAGTGGGGAAGAGATTGCACTGAAATGAGCATGCACGCAGCAGCTTGCTTTTGACTGAGGTGTACCTGAAGTGGTAAAAGTCTTGTGTGCATTTTGTGGTGGCAGAGTTGTTTAGAAATGATGTTCAAGGTGGTTTGAGGTGCTCATGATGCTTAAATGAAATTGCCAGGGTGAAAAGTGCACATGTGTGTGTACCTACTTGTGGCTGATTCCTCCTGTATTGCTGCTGTCCCCAAAGGATAGCAGAAGTGCACACCATAAGCACCCTGATAAGATATTGCAGAAGAATTAGTGAGGTTTTTTTTCCTCATACATAAACCTTTATTGACTAATTTTCTCCTTCTGTCATGTTTTGCAGATAAGTAAGCAGCAGCTCCAGACAATCAAAGATCGTTTCCAGGCCTTTCTCAACGGAGAAACCCAGATTGTGGCAGATGAAGCATTTATAAATGCTGTCCAGAGCTACTATGAGGTAAGGAGAGACAATACAATATTCATATGAATCCTTGTTCTCACTTCTATTCACAGACAAAGTCAAATTCTGAACTAATGGATTGTCCTTTATCAAACAGCACAAAATAATGGCAAGTGCAGGGCTTCTTCCATCTCATGTCTGGTACATCACAAGGTTTGTGAGGTTCAGGGTTTGAACATGCAGCCATATGGCAACCATGGCAACCCCTACACCATGGTGTATCCTATAGCTTGATTGTGAGGAGGCTAGTCCTTCCTTTAAGCTGAAAAATACCTTCCTGATGCTTTTGAACAGTATACTCTGAAACAGGGAAGATGACATGATATAAAATAAATGTCACATGCTCCTTATGAAAAATACCAAGAGAAAACTGGGCAGCACATTCAGTTCTTGCTGAAGCTTTTGCGTTGTGTCTAATTGACTTTGAGATTTTCAGCAACAGTCTTGTATTTTCTCTTTGATATGACAAGTGCTGTAAAGCAAAGAGGGAGGCAGGAGGATGTACATCTACAAAACTAGATGATACCAAAGAACATGAGGCATCATTCATAATTGTGCAAAAGAATAATTATGCATGCCTGTCTTTTTGTACCTCTTTGTCTGCAGCCCTTAACGCTGCCTTTCATGTCTTTTCTCAGAAGGAAAAAGCTGCTTTTTTTTTTTTTTTGAAGGAAATCAGTGCTTGTGATTTGTACAAGGAGTGTTGGTTATTTTTTTTACTAGCCTTTCTGCAAACCATTTCTCTTTCTCCCTAGAGCTATTCTGTCATAAAAGGTGAAGATTTTGAATTGCCTACATAAAATATTGCTTTGGAAGTGGAATCGAAAAGGGGACCAAAATCAGATACTAAAACTGAAGAGAATTTTAACTCTATAAAAAATGGCAGCAGCTGCTTCTGTGTAAGGAAAGCACAAATTATCTCTGGATTAATTCTATTAAACTGGCCTAGTAGTTACTGCTCCATCATTCTCTGTACAGGAAGGAAGCTGAGAGTAATTTACATCTCTTATCAGAAAAGAAATTGCCAAGGGATCGTCAGTTTATCACAGCTTCACCGAGCAGATGCTCTTGGAGAAAGTTTTCAAGATGGTATGAGCTGCATTTTAGGATGTAAGAGCAGAGTCATCTGTTCAGATAAGACTATTGGGCAAGAAAAGGAAACTTCTTAAAAACAGGCAAAATACCTCCCTGTTTCACTGGTGGGTCTGGCTGAAAGTGTGTCCTGACCAGGTCCAGAAGTCCTATGCTGTATAATTATCCCAAGTGATCAAATGTACAAAGAGCAGTTGATCAGCATTAGATGTCTGCAAACCCTGTGTCTTCAGTTCAACTGAACACTCCACCTGCTCTATCCTACCTAAAACAAGCCACAAAAAGCATAGTGCATCGCTCTGTGTCCTTTAGCACAACTTTCATTTTCTTCTCCTTTAACTTATGGCCGTGTACTTTCAGCTAAGTGTGATGGCCAGTCTTAGACTAGTTCACAGGCTGCTATCACATTAAAAGATTGGGTGAGCTGAGCAGGCTTCATTGCTGGTCTGCAAAGCACTGCTGTGCCTACAGGAATGCTGCAGATCCATGGGTGCAAGGTGGGCCCAGGACAATCCAACAGATACTCCAGGAGAGCCTGTCTCACGTCCTTTTACTTCTACAAGTAAAGCTTTGTCTGTCAACTAACACTTTATGCAGCAAGTCCTTTCAGTGAGTATTATGGAAATGCTTTGTTGGACTCATCCACTCTGCTGTGGGCAGACAGAGCCAGGACCATGGGGGGCTCCTCTATGAACATAGCAGGAGATGCCTGACCCAGCTGACAGAGGCCAGTTCCCTTCTGCATGTGCTGGTGTATGTGGCCACACCAGGATTTTGCTCCAGCAATTCTTGACTCCTTGCAGTCCTACTGGGCAGTCTCACAGCTGAGCGATTCACCTGGTATTTTCTAAAGAAAGCAGCTTGCTCTGCAGGACAGAACACCTCTTTTATCTTCTTTTATCTTCCTATTTCATGGTCTTTTTCTGCTGCTTTGTGTCTGACTGGTGCTCCCATGTGCCTGCCTCCTCTCTGCCAGCCCCAGCCCTCCTTTCCTCTTCCTGCTGCTGCTCTGCACCCAGGGAGGACAAATCTGGGCTGAGGGGATGAGTCTTCTGGATGAGGAGTCAGGTCTCTGCCCTCAGTGCCTTCACACCTCTGACATGGGTGAGGGCCACGGATAACAACAGCTGCTGGTGCTGGCAGTTATGGGAAATCATTGGTGCTTTTGCACAGGGTCAGGACAAAGGTGCCTGGAGTGAGAGAGGGGACACGGGAGCTGAGGAAGCCGCAGCAGAGCCATTTGCCATGACCTCCCACCATTTCCAGCAGTCACTGTGCTGAGGACTTCCTCGGCTGCATTGGGAGCTTGGAGTTTCATAGCTCTCACCTATTACTTAACACTCCGGGTGTGTGTAGGTGCCTTTATCACTCTTATTTAAGAGTGATATTCTTCCTCTCCAAGGAAACATGTTGGTATCATTTCAGCACGGACTGAAGAGGCTGCTGGTGGCATCCTGCCCATCTCATCTGCAGGGGGAGCTCCCCAGCAGAGTGATGATGTTGGAAGGAAACAGCCCAGCTCTTCCTCAGCAGCATTTCTGGGCTGGTCCTGGAGCAAAACCCACTACCACTACTGACAGATGCCTGTGCCATCAAGCATCTGAGTACATGGAGTGCCATGTTGTTGAGCAGTATTAAAAAAAAAATAAAAATCTACAAAGTCCTTAGGTCATCCTCAAGCTCTTTAATTATTGAGAGCTGACAGATACACCCCTGTGCTGGCACAGCTTCTTCCCAGCCTGCTGCATTCATCCATTCTCAGCATTATTAATAAAACAGCAGTTCTTGCTGGGCATTGATTGCTCTCCTATGTTCAAAGCTTGGGAGAGGAGAGCCAACACAACATCCTCCTTTCCCTCTTGCCCTTCAGCTCTGCGTTGCTCCCATGGCATCTCCTGGTCTGCAGGGGTCTGTTGTGTTTTGACCCTTCTGCTGCTCTTGCAGTGAGAAGAACATATTCATCAAGTGCCTCTGTCTCTGTCCTGCTGTCAGTGTCCTGCCCCTTGCAGGCTGTTCTCTCTGCAGAGCCTTCCTAGGCAGCCTCAAGCCATGCTGAACCATCCTGTGCTACTTCAGCTGAGCTGGAGCAGGAAGGGATTTAGCCTCGTCCACCAGTGGCCATGCCACTAGCTGTGTGCCTTTGGATGATCTGAGTTGCCTTGGTGTTTACCCATCTGTTTGCAAAGATCAGGCCATTGATTCTTGTCCTTTCCTGGGGCATTTTAACTATACTCTTCCAGTGCTGGCTGCCCAGGTTGGAAAGACCAGGGTATGGGAAAAGTGGAGACACGTGTTATTTAACTGAAGGTAACATTAAATGAATAGAATGCCATTCCTGTCATCTTCTGATAGCAGGGCAGTATGCAAAGGTCTCCTCTGGTGTAGTAGCTTAATGTAAGCCTGGTCCTTGCACTGGTCAGAGGTTTCCCAGGGGCCTGGCTACCAGGATAAATGCAATGCAATGCTGCTGACTTGAGCAGGATGACTGGGCTCCCTCTAACAGGGCAGAATTTGGCTAGGTGGTTGTAGTTGTGCAATAACTTCCTTGTTAAAACATTTGATAGAGCAAGATATCTTGCTTTCCCAAAGAGCATTTATATATCTGGTGAGGTGCAACCACAGCATTGCATGAAGTTCTAATTACATCAAAATGTTCCATTTTATTGGACACAAAGCAGAAGCTTCACCTGATTTCATTACGCTTCCCAAAGTACAGCTGAAACCTCTGTCCATCCAGCAACAAGTGGTTGCTGAGTGAGAAGTTGGGAAGTGTACTGGCAGCCAGTTAGCAGCTTTCCCAGCACTGGATCTGTGTTTTGTGGTACTCAAGGAGGATTTGGGGTTTTTTAACTGACACCATTTGAAGTCACCTCTTTTTTACAGGTTTTCCTGAAAAGCGACCGCGTTGCTAGGATGGTGCAGAGTGGGGGGTGCTCGGCGAACGACTCCCGGGAGGTCTTCAAGAAGCACATTGAGAAGAGAGTGCGCAGCCTGCCAGAAATCGATGGTCTCAGCAAGGAGACAGTCCTGAGCTCTTGGATGGCAAAGTTTGATGCTATTTACCGTGGGGAAGAGGATCCCCGCAAGCAGCAGGCCAGGATGACAGCGAGCGCTGCCTCGGAGCTCATCCTTAGCAAGGAGCAGCTCTATGAGATGTTCCAGAACATTTTGGGGATCAAGAAATTTGAGCATCAGCTTCTGTACAATGCGTGTCAGGTAAGGTCCTTCTCCCAGCCTGGGTGGGAATGGAAAGGGGTTTCTTGGGGAAGGGATTACCAATGGGAAATGCTGCTGTTATGAACTGAAAACTTTTGATCTGACCAGACTCATTTTGAGAGAACTTCTACAAGGGCAGGGGGTTTTGGTTCGTGGTGGGACTTCTGTGCTGCTAGTTTTGTTCTAGCCATCTACGTGGGCCTCCTTCTCTTGCTCGTGCTTGTTTTCTTGTGAAATCCCAGAGGATTGCTGAGCTGGGAAAATTTTATTCCTCCAGCTCTATGTCTGGATGAGCAGGTCTTTGACAGTGTCTAAGTGGGCCATTTTGCTGTGACTTGTTTGCCTTTCTGCTGTCACATCACCAATCTAAATGACAGAAGTACGTTCTTGCAGCCTGCAATAACCTTACTAGTACTTGAAGCTCAGATGCCCCCAGGGTTGGATGTCTTATGCAAACTCACTTATTGAGGTTGTGTACGGGTTCTCCTTAAGTAGAGGGAGCCTCTCTGACCCCCGTGTGTCCATGGTGGGAGGACAGAGCATCCCAAACCCCCATGACCTTGGGGGAAGCTCAACTTGCACTATGAGATCTCAGATAGATGAAAACCTTTCCCATTCCTATCTTTTCCCCCCAGTAAGAGCCAGTTTTCAGAGGGATGGAGCTGGGACTCTGCAGTGCTGCTTGCCTTTCCAGCAGCTCTTGCTGAGGGCTGTCAGTGGCTGTCCAGGCTGTTGGTGACCCAGATTACAGTCCCCTGCTATCGGATATAAATATCACAGGCGGGATAAAGGATGTCAGAGTCAGAGGGAGGGTAAGGTAATGCTGTGGAAAGTTTTTGGAGGAAGAGCAGACCTCAGTCTCTTCCCTGTAATTAAGGGGTTCAGCTTCTTATTGAAATCAATACATTTGAGACCAATTCTGTCTGTCTTCTGTCTAGACATTTCCAATTCTTCTCAAGACATAGAAAATTATGTTTGATCTGTTTTTTCTCTGTAAAGAGCTTAATTATCTTGCCTTTGTTCTTTTTAATCTCAGACCTTTACTGCAGTGTGGGGAGAGGATAATAAATGTCCCTGAGTTAAGGTGTCTTCATGGCAAAAAGGCAACAGCAAGGACTGCATCGATCCTCATAAATTATGTTTACAAACCGGATTTTGTGCTGCCGTCCCCTGATGGAGGACTTCTTTAAAATCAAAACCGTAATATTTTCAGTGATGTGTTGAGAGCTGAGTCAGTTCTGCAGTTGTTTTTTTAACGTAAACCCACTCAAGCCCTGTGTCTCTCATCCCACCTTGACCCGTGCTTGGCTAAGAAACTAGGGTGGTTTTGGGTGAGTGTGCGATCCTACCCTCCTGCTTTGCCATTCCCAGGGATGCAGAAAACAGTATTTAATCACGGCTGCCCTGCTTTGTGGGGGATACCTGCTTCTGAGAGCCTTGCTGGCTGACACCGTGAACCCAGTGGCTCCTCCCTGCAAATTGTCCTGTTGCATCTAGCAACCTGTTTCCTGCAGTAGGTCCTTGCTTTGCTCTGGAAGTGAAGGATTTAATTCTGGGTCTTTTCTAATACTCAGAGGCAGCAAACCTGTAATTTAAGCTTTTAGAGAAAGACGTAATTTCTGTTGAAAGTGAGTATTAGCGCAGGAGTTACTCTGCTTTTAATACCAAGATAGTGAGGATTAGCTACGCAGAAGGGAAAGCCCTTTGTAGAAGGCACAGCTCAGAAAGCTGCAAGGCCAGCAGTCGTTCATCTGTTTGGTGTTTTCCTGGGGTACAGTCCGATGGTTACAGTGCTGTGGGGCTGGTGCAGTGCTGGGGAGTCTGCCCCATGGGCAGCAAACGTGGGAACAGGTCACTGCTGCTCCTTCCCCCATGAGATGCTGCAGGAAAGGCAGCAGTGAGCACCCAGCAGAACTGCAGGCTTTGCTGTGGGGACCCTTATTTGGGTGCTGCCTGTGGTCATGTCACCTGGGCTGTACCAGAGGGATCTTTGGAGCTCTCCAGGGACCAGCAGCTGCTCTGTGCTTTAATCTTGCTGTGGAGCACCAAAATTGGTGTTGATTGCTACTCCTTCCTGCAGGGTCTCAGCCATCACTTGCAGCCAGTCTGTTGTAGGTTATAAATTTAACTTGTCAACCTAGAAGTGTTTTTGTTCACATAGCTTGTGTGGGGAGCTCCCAGCACAAGTTCAGGGTGTGCACCACTTGGCTAGCGTGTTTTCTGCAGCAGAGCTGCAGGAGAGGGTGGAAAATTATATGCAATGAGCAGTGATTCAGTAACCTGCCCCTCTTTCCCCCCCAAAAGCTTCTTCCTGATCTCTCATGATGAAGCACTGGCATCAGCCCTGAAACAAGAGATTCTCACTTCTACACTTTAGTAGCAAATTATTTCCTACTGTAACTCCAAAAGCTCTTGGTGTTTGCACAGGGCAGATTTCAAAGCCGCAACAGCAGCTGAGTGACCGATTGCTCCAGGCTGGATGCAAGTCAAGCCCTGGGCAGTGCCCTTTGTGGCTTGGAAACTCTCCTGTGCCATAAACCCCTGGACTGTGCTGAGCTGTTCTGCACCAGCAGCATCTCCAGTGTGTGAATTCTGATACCAATTAGAGAGCCAAAGGGACCTGCCAGTGTTGCAGCACTAAAACCAGAGACATCTGGACAGAAAAGAATCACAGGTATGGTGTTGCAGCAGCCCAGATGGGTGCTGGGTGGAAAGGGACCCAGAGCAGCCAGAGGGGAGGAATGGGTCCCTGCTTTGCACATAGAGGTGGGCTGTGGCCATGGCAGGACTGGGACATGCTGCTGCAGGGCTGCTTCCAGCCGCTCGCTCTCTCCCCACCACTTTGCATTTTCATAAATTTTCATTTGCCGCATCTGTCTCTCTCTGCTTGACAAGTCATCTTCTGTAAACACCTCTGCTCTGCCAGCCTGGCCCGCAGTCAGCAGCGAGCTCCCTTCCTGGGTGGGTTTGCAAACACCTCTCAGCCTGCGCCTGCAGCCGTACTTGCAGCACAGAGCGCACCCATTGAGCTTTGTGGCACCGGCCCCATAACCCCTAAAAACAGTCACTGATTTCCGTCGTGTGTCTTGTTTCAGTCTGGGCTGCGTTTCAGTCAGAGTCAGCCTAAGCAGTGCTCACTTGCCTCTCTGTGAAGGCACAATTACTCTGTTGGTCTGATTCTTGTCTCATCAGAGTTAATTGGAAGTACAGCTTAAATCTTTTTCTTAATAATTTGATTGAAGCTTCTGTCGCCTGTTGCGTAAGAACAAAATATTTTATATATTCTGTTTGTGAATAAGCTTTAAGTAAAAGGAAAACACTGTCTGGCATTTTTCTGGATCTACTGAAATGATAATATTCCCAGAAATGCCGTGTGGGCTCAACTCGTGCACGTGTGGGTGATCAATACGTCTGCTTCTCTCCCTTGGGCAGCGTACGGGCAGCTGCTGCCGGAGCCCACCACGGACCATGGTGCCAGCCCCAGGCTGTGCACTGGGAGCGAGCAAACCTCCCAAACAAATCCCAGGGGAATAACGAGCTTCCCAGCCGTGGTTTGGTGTGCTATAAGCTGCACTTATTTTTGACCTACGCTTTTCTGACGTGCATGGGAGGAATTGGGAAGCAGAGCCTTGTCCCTGGCAGGCTGTCTGAACGCCATCACTCTCTCTGGAGCAGCAGCACCGTGCTGTTAACACAGTTCATCAGTCAATCACCTGTGCTTAAAAAAGCAACGCTGATCAGCTTCTCCTATTGCTCCTGTTGAGTGGGAACAGAGGGGCTGGCTGGTCTGATATGTGTTCTCCCTTGCTTTGGTGTGTGCAGTGAAGATGCCCCAGAGGCTGTGCAAGGAGGTAAGAGGTGAGAAGAGTTTAGCCTAGTTGCTGTCCTTCTAAAGCATAAGTAGGAATGGTCCTGAGAGCCCCGAACACTTGCTTGGACTTCTCCTGTGGTCTGGAAGAGAGTGCTTTTCTCTATGTGGCCTGTTACATCATACTCAGTAATTGCATAATGATTACACAGAATCACAGAATCATAGGGGTTGGAAGGGACCTCAGGAGATCATCCAGTCCAACCCCCTCTGCCAAAGCAGGTTCCCTACACAAGGTTGCACAGGAAAGTGTCCAGGTGGGTTTTGAATATCTCCAGAGATGGAGACTCCACACCCTCTCTGGGCAGCCTGTCCCAGTGCTCTGGCACCCTCACAGTAAAGAAGTTTTTCCTTAACTTTGTCTGGAACTTCCAGTGTTCCAGTTTTTGCCCATTGCCCCTTGTCCTGTCACTGGGCACCACTGAAAAAAGCCCGACCTCATCCATTTAGCCCCTGCACTTCAGGTATTTATAGACATTGTTCGGATCCCCTCTCAGTCTTCTCTTCTCTCCAGGCTGAACAGCCCCAGCTCTCTCAGCCTTTCCTCATATAGGAGATGCTCCAGCCCCTCATCATCCTCGTGGCTTCCACTGGACTCTCTCCAGAAGATCCTTGTCCTTCTTGAACTGGGGAGCCCAGAACTGGACCCAGTATTCCAGCTGTGGCCTCACCAGGGCAGAGCAGAGGAGGAGGAGAACCTCCCTCGACCTGCTGGCCACAATTTTTAATGCAGCCCAGGACACTGTTGGCCTTCCTGGCCACAAGGGCACACTGCTGGCTCATGGCCAACCTGCTGCCCACCAGCACATCCAGGTCCTTTTCCACAGAGCTCACTTAAACCACCGGGACTGAGTTTTCATTTACTTCTGAAATAATATTTTGTTTGTGCAGAATGAGGATGATTTCTGAAGGGATTTGGTTTTTTTTTAAATACAGTATCCCCAGGTGGTGTGAGATAAGTGTATTATTAATGTGATAGCAGTGATATACCAGGATCTGAGGTAGTGAAAGGAATTGATGTGGTTGGAAAGGCTTTTAGGAAACAAAGATGGGAAGTGGCATTGTAGGAGGATGATTGTGGCAATAACGGTGTTGTTAAGCACAACCTCTGACTAGAACATTCTAAATAATACACAGAGGCTTAAGTTTTTGCATAACACGCTATGTGGCTTGGTGTTTCTGCTCCACTGGAGTCAGCGTGAGAACAGAGCATCTCTGGCTCCAGCAGTGAGCTCCTCTGCTGTGCAAGAGAGCTCGTGGAGGGAGAAGAGTGTTTGAATCTGGGTTTTCTGGCCCAGAAGCTGTTGGCAAGGCTTGAATTTAGATCTGGTACTTTGTAATTATGTGGAAGAGTCATACAGGAGCTATTTGCTGTAAGTGTTGGGCAGTTCCAACCTTGACTCTTTGCTGCAGTCAGTGTTTCCTTGGGCACGAGCCCTGTATTTCCCACTGACCTTCATGACGGCTGAATTGCAGCAGCATTTCTGAAAATCAGGCTGTGGTGTTCTCCAGGTCTTGTTCTTCCCTAGCTGCAGGGCAGTGATTTACTTTTCTATCTCAAGCTGTGCTTGAAAGTCATTTTTAGCTACAGTGAGAAAAGAAGAAGCTGGTACAGTGCTGTTCAGTTAATCCAGCGGCAGTAGCTGATGTCCAGACCAAATCTATGATAAGCTGCTCACTTCCATCTTCCTGCCTTGGGGGAAACATGGGACCCTGGGCTGTCCCTGAAGGATTGTCTGAATTCACAGGCTTCACAGTCAGCCTTTCTGTTCTTTTCCTGGGCCTGAAGTGTCTGTACAGTATGGTATTCCTGTTAAATATGCAAAATACCTCTGCTGAGCTTCCAATTTCACCTAATTCTCTTAGATATTAAGTTTGAAAACACATAGCTAAATATATGCATGTCAAACCTGCTGAGTAATATACGTGGTCATGGTTTTTCAGCATCCATTCATGTCCATCCAGGTAGAAAGTAAAACATCAGAGCAGCATGTGTGTGTGGGTGGGCTACAGCACAGACCAAGTCCCGTTGCTGTCTGGTGGCTGTTTCTCGTAAATGAATGTAAGCCTCTAACCATTGTGATTGGAGTTGTTTTGTAAGTTTTGGGGGCCTGTGATTTTTAGCTAGGAAACATTTCAACCCAAATTTTGTCGACCAGTGCTGGCTTAAAACTAGAATTCACTGTTTTGGAGTTGACATTTATTTTTGCAGCTGAATTAGGACACTGTGTCCAAAGGCTGACGTTTCTCACAAAGCAGAAAGTTCCTCTACCAAAAAAATTGGTTTCAGAAGTGTTAGCAGAAAAGATATTTAGGACTTCTGTCCTGAATCAAATGCTTGATTTTAGCTCAAGTCAGTATAGAGATGATTCGCTGAGCTGATTCGCTGAGCTGGTGTCTCGCCTTCTGCCCCTCTATCATCTCTGTAGTTCAGGTGTTTTTTCTGAAGTTCATTTTTTGACTCGCTGAAGTGTGTTGAGCCCATTGCAGAGATGCTGCAGTGGTACTTGAGAGATTCAGCCCAAGTTAGGGCAGAAACAAGTAAGGACAGATGCTCCTGTGAGACACTGTAGCAGCTCAGATGGTGAGATGAAGGTTAAGGTGACCTCAGAATAAATTTTTGGTTTGTGTGTATCCTCCCCAAACCAAGTATTTCATTTAGTTTGTTGTGATGAAAATTTCCCAACCATCCTTGCAATGAGGACTGAGCCCAGGATCGTTGCACACAGCATGGAGTTACCTCTCTGTGCACATCTCTGTGTCCCTTCAATTCAGAGATACAGGGGTTTAGTACCAGATCACTCCTTTCTGTTCCCTATTCATTGTTTTTGAAGACCATAAAGCAATTCTTTTTTATTCTAGCTTCATCTTGAAGCTCAACACTTATGAAATGGCCATCTGCAGTTCTGGATGTTTAAGCACTAAGGCTGGCTATAATGAGCCCTCCAAAGGAGGAGGAGGTTTGCTGCAGCCCCAGAGCACCTGCAGACACACCTTCATGGGGGTGGTGGTGACAGGCCAGGACTGCAGGTAAGGACCAACGAGCCTCCACGGGCTTCTCTCTCCAGGGCTGGATACCTGGATGATGTGGACAACCAGCAGCTTCGGCCAGCACCACTGTCCCCCTTGCAACCCAAGGGCATCAGCCAGACCCCTTGGCTTTCCCTTCTTTCACTCCTTCAAAACACCTTTTGGTTATTCTACCTATTTCCACACTGTGAGTATTAGCCCCCCCACCACCACCTTAAAACAAAGCCACCCCCAATAAAAGTGGGTTAAGGTGGTTTTGAGATGATCAAAAGCCTCAAAATGCATAAAATATCATACTCTGTTTTCAGTAATTCAGTATTTATTTCCATGGAAACAGAAATGGCAGCCTGGAGCCTTCTACAGGGTTGTAATTACTCCTGTAGCAGGCAGCGGCAGCCGCAGCACGCCTGGCAGGGCTCGAGCAGCTCCCGGAGACGGCAGCGATTTAGCGCCCGATGGGAAACTGGAAAAGGAAAAAAAGTTGTGAAGTGAATGAAATTTTCCCCTTCATAATAGTACGAGGTAGATACACGTGGTCCTTCAGGGAGGAGGAGGAGGAATTGCCCTGCTTCGCTGCTTCAGGGTGTGCTTCATCATTCATTTGAAGAATGATGTTGGTGTGGGAGGGAGGAGAGGCCAGGAGGGACAGGGTGAGTGTGATGTCCGGCTTGGCTGCCACCCACCCTGTTTGGGGGAGGTTTGCTGATGGAGGCCACCTGGGAGGTACAGAGCAGTCCCTTACACTGATCCTACAGGTGATGCATCTTTATAATTAAGAGCAGGAGAGGTGGCTGAGACAGGACATCTATCTGCTCCAGCATCCAACACCCCATCTCCAGCATCCAATGGAGAGCTGTGGAGAACAGCTAGGCCAGTTGGAGGGGGACATGGCAGCAAGTGGGGTGGCCCTGCCAGCCTGGCAATGTGCCACAGTGCTGCTGCATTTTGGGGAGGAAAATGCAGCCATCACTCTCTGCCAGGGTGGGACCCGCGCCCCCGAGCTGTTGACACCACGCGTCTGATTTGCACAGACACGTATGGACCCACGTGAGCATCCATTAGCTGCAGGATCAGCTTATGTTCAGTGCTGTTATGGACTTAGAGAGCAATCTTGGCCCCTGTAATTAAATTTAAAGCAAATTAGCTCTTCTATTAAACAAAATAAATCTGATGTAGCCTAATGCTGTATTCTCTAGCTATGGCTGATCAATCGCTCCTGCAAAGAGCAGGCAAATGCTGCTGAGCAGATGGTCTTGGCTGAGGCATGGTCAATTAAACTAATTAAAGATGCTTTCATTTAATCAGAGGGTGTTTTAACCCTGTTAGCTGCCAGTTGGGGATGTATGTTTTTGTGCACTAGGAACTTTGAGTTCTGGCCCTACTATGGACATCTTCTGGTTTTACAGTCCCTTTACAGAAACCAGGCTAGAGTGTGCATCCAAAGAGCAGATGTTTAGCAGAGAAATTATAATGTCATGCAACAATCATGAAGACGTGCAGAGAAGAAGTCAGTTGTTTTCTTCTAACACTAACCAGAGATGTTTATTAGACTGAAGAAGTCTTCTGCACTGAATCCTTCCCACGCTACCTCCTGCCAGCCTTCCCTCTGGGTTTGAGGGTGTGGATGCCTCTCCGCAACTTAGCCAAATGTCACTTCTTCCACCAAAACAAGCAGTGGCTTGTTATGGTGTCATATTTTAGGGACAGAAAATGGTGTCAGCCTCCAGATAGATTGTGAAGTGGAGGAGCAGCCTCTTATTTCTACTCTCTGCTGCTGTGTAAAATGTTTTGGCTGCTGGGAACCCCTCTGCCACAGGGTTCTGGAGATGGATTTGATTCAGGATTTACTGCAGAAGTCCGTGGGGACTCCTCTGAACCAAAGCCCTGTTTTAGTTTGCTTAATAGAGCACTCAGTCGTTAATTGTCACAACTGGGCACCCTCACCATTTCCCGCCCCCTCCTTTCCCATCTGCTCCCCTGCCCTCACTGTGAGCAGTGACACTACTTCCAGTGAGGCAAATGTGACCAAGAAAGCTCATTAGTCTGATGGAAAAGCATGAAAATTATCTCAAGAAGCAGCAGCGGAGAAGACTAACGCATCCAGACCATTAGTGACCTCGCTGGGCAGCACTGAGGGGCTGTACCATGCCGGGACCAGTCGTCCTCTGCATTTCCAGCAGCTTGTACAAATTAAATTGGAAACACTTGTGCTTTATCCAAAGGCCACATGGGCAACTTTGCATCCAACCAGACCTATCCTGCTCTGGCAATATTGATCCCTGCAGGTACATTAGGGCTAAAGTCAGGATGATTTTCAAGATGTTCATCCTTTGTGAAAGGGTTTTTATTCGTCTGGTTAGTGAGAGGTTTTTGTGGTGCGGTATCAGCTGTACACTCTTCGTTGTCTGTGTGGACTGATTAATTTCCACAGTTTAAGGTTTAAATTACCATCAAGATATCTCTTCAGTTTTATTTTTGTTTCAATTGGCCCATGAATACTTTTCATCATCACATTCATGCTGCAAAGGAATGCATATAAAATAACCATGGTTACCTTATAAAATATCAATGACTTGACATTTTCAATCTACCTTAACCCCTCTATTTAGGGACTGCTAGTTCTCTAATTTCACTGAGAATCTAGTTATTGGCATTACTTTCCTGCTTCTTAGACAGATTATTTTTACTTTCCATCAGATCAGGAGCCTCATTTCAAATGGATGTTTATAGATAGAATTCCATTCCCCTAACACCACCTTGCATTTTTGGAAAGAATAACTTGAGTGTTGAATTCCTGGCTCTAGATAGGAGCAAGCGAGGAAAAGTATGAGAGATTGAAGTAGCTGGTCACCATCAGTGTCACTGCAGTGCTGATGTGCTGGAGCTGCTGTTTGCAGACTAGCAGAAGTCTCTGCGAAGGGAAACACTTTGGCCTTGAAATTATTAACTGGAAGATGTTCTGGTTTCTGCTGCCTCTGCAAGTGCCTGGCTGCTTCCACCTCTGAGCTTTATTATAGGAATAGATCAGAGCAGAGAGGAGGGTCAGGAAGATGGACTGTTGCTGGCACAGCTGTGCAGAAGGAGATGCTGAAGCAGTGGGGAAGGTTTTGAAGGAGCTACAGAAACAGAAAAAGTTCTCAAGCATCATTAAATGTGACAACATTCTGGAATTATAGCTGTAAACCACTTCAGTGGAGGGGAGATTTGGGATGGCACAAAATACAAATTGCAGAAGTGTTCCCTTTGTATTGGCAGAGAGGAGATTACTGATAGAAATGGGGGAGCATGTGGAGAAGTTGCTGAATTCAAGGAAACCACTTTGCATTGAAAAACCCAACAATCTCATGGGGCACATTTCCACTGTCCAGAGTGGCCAAGCCTCAAAACACCCAGTGGGTCTGCCCATGGAGAAGCCAAGCCAAACCTTGTCCATCACAGGGCAATGGTTAGCCAGAAGTGATACATAAAATCAGATATTTATTGTTGATGTCCCAAAAAAACAACCTAAAATGTAACTGAGATGGGTTGTAGGGGTCGGCTTCCACATGGTCTGCTTCCCGGAGCTGGGATTTGACACTCAAAATGCCATTTTTATTTCAAGCAATCTCTCTTGCTTCCCTAACTTTAAATTCAGTGAAGCCACCGTATGTAGAAGCCAGCTCCTCAGCATGTCACATGTTTCATTAGGAAAGGAAAATGTTACTCCTCCTCTTTGTCTTTCCCTCAACCAGAGATGGTGAGCAGAAGACGTGGCAAAGCAATGACCCCACTGGCCTGCTTCAGATAAAGTAATCTTGTCTTTCCTTTGAGCAGCATTTGTTCCCTGCAGTACATGTTCCTGTCAATCAGCCCAGGAGGCCCTGGGAGACAGAAGGGGTGTTATCCAGACCTCTCTCTCTTTAAGCAAGGAACTGCTAGCTGCAAAAGAACCCATATGTGATGCTTATCTTAAGGAAGCCTGGAATACTTAATAAGACATAACTGGTGCGTGACCCTGCACTATGTTAATGCCTCTCTTTCTCTTCCTTTTGACTGGAAATACAATGCAGCTGCTAGAATCTAATTTTGCACATAGGTCTTTAAATCTAATTTGAATTCCACATGAAAACCTCAGAGCTTTGTAGCACTTCAACCCTCACTTATGTATTTCATCACTGAAATCCTGGTGTTTTCCTGGGGACCTTTCAATGCCTATCTCATGAGCAAAATATAAAGATACTGTAGTAGTTGCACATGTGGCCATGCTGGAGGCTCGTGGCAGAGCTCCAGGATCTTCATTTCAACCAGCAATGTCTTGTTGGAGAACCAGTACTGGTTTTCACTGAGCTGTGCTAGCCTAACGTTACACACTGCTCTTTCAGTTTTCTTTTTATCATCTTAAATAGAGAGATCATTCCTGTGACATGCATCATCCACTAAGTGAATATTTTGAAAGTTCTGTATTAATATTTTACTGAGTTTTCTTTAATCTTATTTCTGAAAGACATGATTTTCCAAGGCTGCTTCTACCCCTTTGCAATCCATATTATGTTCAGTATTCCAGAAAAGAGAATTATTTGTAAAAAATACGTTATCCACCAGTCCTTTCTTCCACTCCCTACATTTAATCCTTCAGACTACCAGTGTTTCTGTGTTATTTGACAAATGCTTCATGCCACAGCTTGGGGTGTGATAGGCAGGGTCATTTTAATTCAGAAGAAACTTTAGGAGTCAGATGGATCAGGCCAGAGAAAGTACTGCATGAATATAAAATACAGCTGGGTTAACCTTCCAGTTTGTATCTAAGAAAGTACCAAAATAAAAAGAGAATAGGTATATTTCTTAAGAGAAATGAGGTGCCAGGAATTTTCTTCAAAAGGATTTCAAAGTAGGCGAATTTTTGTTCCCACTGAGCTGACTATAAATTGGGAAATGATCAACAAACTAGATTTAATGCATTTCAAAGGCTCAGCCTCAATATCCCAAACTACAGGGAATGCAGGTTATGTAAGCTGTCCCTTACCTCTATTTCAGCCTTGAGTTTTCATATGCAATATACTATGGTTTTTCTGGAACATCTCTCATGTTTTGTGAGAAATTAGAGTGCAAGTTCAATAGGGAATTAGATGTAATGCAGCTTCAGATACAGCCTCTCATGTATTTAAAAGACAGCTCTAATAGCTTAAAGTCATATAAAAACTGTGCTGGCCCGCATCACGCAGACTTTGCTGTATAACGCAGGACAGCAGTGATGTTTCCTAGCAGAAGTGATCTATGCATGTGTTTTTCATGCGTTGTAGCCTTTGGTCCAGTTCTTTTGTCTCTGAAATAGAGGACAGTAAGAAGGTGGGGAGGTGAAGGCACAATATTCTTTGTCATTCGGTGTGAAGTCTTTGGAGAAATGAAAATTGCAACAGAAGTGGGAAAATTATTGCATCCCCCCATTTAACAGCCTTTCCTTCCAAAGAGCATCTTGAAATTAAAAATAATATTGAGCTGAAGTTCCCCATGTAGTGTGGGAAGACTTAGAAGGCAAGGGAGAGAGGTGTAAAGCTCTCAAGCAGCCAGCTCGAAATCAGACTTCAAGGGCACGTGTGTTTTGCTGTAGATGCTGTAAAGTTGGAGGCTGTGGATGTTAAACGTTGATAGCTATGGCAGGAAAGTGAGCAGAGTTTCCCAGCACGGCTGTATGTGAGCCCTGAGTGCTGGGGGCCCAGGAGAGTGCAGTGTAGGACAGAGGTTGGAGTCTGAACCCCATGGTGCTCCTGTGTCATTGAACTCCTGGACCAGAACCAGGTTCCTGTGCCTTACGGGCTCCTGGGCAGTGGTGGAGCCGAGCTGTGTGCTCGTGTGTCCATGCTTGAGCCTTAAGCCTTCCTTAGGGTGTGCAGAGGAGGGGCTGGTACTCGTGTCCCACGATAAAAGAGCACAAACTGCAGATGCATAATTTTGCTGTCCTCTTCTGAGGAAGCTTCCTCTTCTGCTACCAGGGGAGAAAGATTTGCAACAGAAAAAGGTGCTAGGGAGGAAGCAAGCACAGTGACAGACAATGAGCCACAGAGAAGCGCACACAAACGTTGCCCAGCCCCCTGCTGAGTTTTGGTTGAATGTACCTGCTCGTTCTCGTGGGTGCTGGGACGTGCCCCATGCTCACTTCTTCATCTTGACTGACTGCCCAGTAGAGTTTACAGCTATGCTGGAAACAGCAGCACTATTGCAGGTCTCCAGTTGCCATTAGTCCACAGGAAGGGAAATGGAGCAAGATCTCTACTGAGGGTATTTTGCTCCAGATATTAACATAAAAAGGTAAAAACATAGGACACAAAGCAAAATACCAGGTCACCAACAAAGCTAGGAGACCTTGGCAGGTAACATAGATTGCAGTAGGATGCTGGAGGGAGGCATCAGGCATAAGGCTTTACTCCTTGGCTCTTCCTTAGCAGAAGGAGCATCAGGGAAGGGTTTCCTTGTTCCCAGGTTCAGGACCATAAGCTGTTGGCTTTTGTGGAGGGTTTTGCTAAACATAACTAGCTTCTTTTATGACCTAGCTAAGTCCAGAGGCGACAGCGAGGAAGTCTTTTGGGTGATTTAAATTATAAAATTCTAATAGTAGAGTAATGAAATGATCTCTTATTTGTTCTCGACACCAGTCATTTATCCTGCTGATATTTCTGCCAGTTTGCTGGCGAGCTCGTGTTGTGCAACATTGGTGAAATGAGCCGCGGGCATGTGTTTGGCTGCCATCACCGGGAGCCTTGTGTGCCCACGTGCACAGCCGAGACCAGGACTGACAAAATAGCTGCAAAACAGAGATGTGGTTTCATGGAGAAACTATTGACATAATAATTTTATTAAATCAGGTGAGGCCTGTAACATTTGATGAGAATGTTATTTGACAAACACAGCATTTTATTTTATGTTCGAAAATCACATTAAAACCCAGTGCTCTTTATTTCTGATGCAGGGTGTAATATCAGCAACAGTTCCTCATCACTCTGCCTGCTGTTTCCTTGTGGCTTGGAGTCTAATTCTTTCCCTACCTCTCCCTGTGCACATCTGAAATCTCAAAAATGTAAATATCAAGCAGCCATTTTCAGTTACTGTCTATCTCAGTTCTTTAATCACCTTTCTGCTTGTGGATTTTCTCTTCACTTGGCCCTTTTCTCCCTAACAGCAGATTTTGGCTGGAAACAGTTGTGCTCATATGGTTAAATAGCAAGTGAGGGTAAATAAGCTGCAGGAGCTGTGGGTGCCACCGTCAAAGTGAGTCCAGAATAACTTGGTGGAGGAGAGTGGCTGTCAGTCAGGTCAGACGAGAGCAGCATGGTTGGGATCTGCCTGGGGAGAACAGTCTTAGACGGGATAGTACAGGTTAGATTAATAGAAGATACTGGTTTATAAGCCGTTAAAGATCCATAATAAAAATTTCAGTGACCACTCATGAGTGTACAGCAGCAGTATTTGGGAAAGAGTCTGTTTCCAGCTCTGTGTTTCCCATGAACATCTGCAGTATTCGTGACTAGGACCATGTAGTTTCTTCAAAATTAGTACAACAGCTTTCCTCTGGGAAGTCCCTGGTGTCAGTGTCGTCCTTAGCAAAGCAAGAGAAGAAGAAGCCTGCCCGATGGTTTGGCTAATTGATGTGCTGCTGTTCTCCACCAGCACTGCCTGGTCGGTGGCAGGAGGTGACTCTGCTCCTTTCCTGTGCATCATTTTTGCCAGCCATGTAACTCCTGATCTTCTTTATTACCACTTAACGTAGGCAATTGTTCGGGGTCATTGCTTGGTCAATCTGTTCCGCCTTTATGTATAGTGACTGCAAAACAGCTGAGGATGCCTGGCAGCCAGTAGGAGTTTTATTTCTGTGGATGAAAATAGCCAAAGATACATTCAAGGAGATAATTGGGATCATTAAACTTTCCTATCGTAATGCCAGTTGCAGTTTCATCCATTGTAAGCGGCATCAATGAACAACAACACAAAAATCTATTTCTGTCCCAAATGTTCCAGCAGAAACACTGGTGTTGTAACATCTGACTATGGGCCTGATCTGAGCATCATCATTAGTGATCTTGGGAAGCCCTGGTCTTCTTTGAAATAACAGTGATTTTCTGGGTGACAACAAAATACATTTTGTTTAGGCCAGATCAGGGGTTATCACACGAAGCACCATGTGAACCACTCCAAGTCAGTCAGTCACCCTGATTTCTGGGAGAGCTGGTGTCTCAGTGCCTCAGATTCTGTCTTGTCTGCACTCAGGGTAGTGACAGATGCACGAGATGATTTAGGGAAGGACAGCACAGGATGCAAGGGCGGGAGAGCAACACATCTGTCTCTCTAAGGCTTCATGCCATACCAGTGTGCCACAGCAGGAGGGAATCTCTCTTCACTCTTGTGTGAAATTACTGGATGCCAGACATCAATCAAAAGTAAATCATTCCTGTTCAGAGATGGAGAGTTCATAAGAATCATTAATAAGGAAGCTCCACCTGTGGAGAGGCTGCTGAGGAGGGATGTGTTGGACCGCCGGGGAGGGATGCTGGTGAGCAGAGGAAAAGAAAAATGTGTCAAAGTCCTGCTGGAAAAGGAGTAAATGCCCATTGATAGCATTCAATCAGATGTAACTGGAAATCATAGGGACAAACTCTGTTGGACATGAATTGGCCCATCCCCAGCATGATCCCTGCAGAAGGGAAGAGCAGTGCTGGTACCGCAGCTAACAGCAAATAACAGCAAGGGCTGGGCTCAGAAAAATTCACCAGGCAAAACAAAGTTCAGCAGGAAAGGGGAATGTTGCCTTTCAAAAATGACATTAGCTGTAATGATTCCTGCTTCAGGATGGAGCAAAAGCCATCCTTCTGGTCTGACAGTAGTGACCCGTGTGGAGAGCTTTTCCAGCTGCCCTGGGATGTCTTGGTGTGAAACCCCCCATGGCTGCCTCTCCTGGGGAGGATGTGTGGAGGCACCTGAACTGGAGATGTGGTCAGTCCTGCTTTGCTACAGCAGTTTGTCTCCTCTGTTTTCCAGTGTCTGAAACAACCGTGCTACCCCTGCTTTCCTCATGATGCAAGCCTGTAACCTCCAAGATAACTTGTAGCAAACTTTAGAGGAAGATCAGCTCCTTTCTTTATCCTTTCATCCCTCCCCCCTTTTTTAATCTTCTTTTTTCTGCTTCAGAAGAGGCTCTGGAGAGGACTTAGAAGGAAAGCAAGCGAGGAGGAAGTATGAGCTGTCATAAATAATGTTAAAGCAAGAGTCAGACTTGCAGTAAGGTAACAAGATGCCAGGGAAGGAGATGACTGAGATGTGAAATGTTTTCTAAGTGTTTGTGTATGATTGATGCCTTGGGGGCATCAGCTGAGGGATCTCAGAGTGTTGGTGTAAGCAAGGACAGGATGCAGCCACCTCCTCAGTGGGTGTGCTGAGGTCTCCAGCCAAGGTGGAGACCTGGCGTGCTGAGGCCTCCGAGCCACTTTAGGCAGGTGTGAAGGTTTGGCTCTTACAAGAAAGTGTGAAAGAAGAACCAGGCTTTGAACTCTGTGTGCATGGAGCCGTGAGAAAGGCAGGGCCAAAGATGAAACAAAGACTGAAAGACTGAACAACACAGTGGAAGAGCATTTTCCAAAGACCGAGTGAAGAGGAAGATGCTAAAGAAAGGATGAGGAGGGCGGTTTGGGATCTGGTGTGTGCAAGTTAGGGACTGACCACTCTTGTAGGATGCTGAATAAACTGTAGAGGATTTGACTTTTAGAGCAGCCTCTGAAATTGTGAGCACAATTGTGCATAAATGAGTCTGAACTCGGAGGCAATGCTGTAGCTAGTGGCTACTCAGGTGTTGGCTAGATAAGCAGAGGAACATCAGGAAATATTGGGGGCTACAGTCATCCTTCTACAGGGCAGCAGAAAGACCTCTGCTATATCCAGATCTGCGATGTGCGCTATGAAAATGTGTTGGAAAGGTCTGAGGAAGAAGGGTAAGGAAGGACTAACAGCTTGGCTTACCTGGGGAAACGCTCTATTTGCAAATGGACTGGAGTGATCTTTAACTGATCTTTAACTGTGCACTTACAGGGGCAATAAAACTGTGGGATCAGAGCAGACACTGCTGGCTGCACTTCTGATAGTCAGGGCTGGAAGAACTGGGCAAAGGTGGTGACAGCCTTTCTCTCTCCTGAAAAATACACCGGATGTTTTTCTATCAAATAAACTCAAGTTTGAATGGAGGGTGTGTCCTTAACATAGCAACTGTAGGCTGAATTTTATTCTGGATATACAAGAGGTTGCATGGGAAGGGGCTAGTATTTCATTTTGGGTTGGGAGCCCATCAGCCTCACATGGCTGGGCAGGTTTTGGAGACCGTGAAAGTATCAGTGTTATTGCTGAATATAGAATAAAAACAGTTCAGTTATTTAACTGAACTTTGTCTAGGCTGGTTATTTGATTTTAGTCTGTAGCAAATTGGTGGTAGGCTCTGAAAAAGAGCCCTGCAGCCAGACAGATTGGAGCTGTTCCCTGGTCACCTGCAGCCAAAAGTCTTTGCTATGGAAGTACCTGGGTTAGGAAGCGGGACTGGGATGCTCGGAGCACTCAGTGCTGTGTGACAGTGCGACTGAGGTGATGGCAGATGAGGGGACACTGCTTTGCCAGATGAAGTTTGTTAGAAATTCCCATCTGCTCAGAAGGAGAAGCTATAAGGTTTGTGCTGTGCAAGTAATTATTTGTTATACATTTTTAAACATGAAATCTCGTCCAAACGGCAAATATTTTTAGTGTGTGTCATTGTGCAGTTAAGCAAGCTGCCAGCAGCATAAACCTGAATAACTCTGCGTGATGGTTGGGGTGGGGACAGGAGGTGATTACCTTCACTTCAGTGCCAGCCTTGCAAACCAGCATGAGGTGTCCCCTGCGCTGATTTTGGAAGGCACCTGCAGTGAGGATGATTCACAAGGAGTTGTGGCAGGTGTGTGCCAGGTTTCTGTTTGTCCTGCTAATGGTGGCAGTGAGCACGGGGAGGTGGGCTAAGGCAGGCAGGCTCTCTGCGAGCAGGACTGCAAGTGGGCATCGCCTCTGCCCCAGCACCGGTGGTTGTTCTTGCCTCCTGGGCGAACAGGTTTAGCTGGAAAGGAAAAATAAATACATTTAGCAAGAAGGATTTTCTGCTTTGCCCATTTCCCCCTCCCCTCGTTTAGGTACTTGTCCCCTTTTCAGCTGGTCTCCTGCTCACACGAGGCAGCATCTCGCAGAGCCGGCTGCTTTCTCGCCTGCTCCATTCATTTTACCTGCGACAGCAAGTGCACATCTGGCACAGCTGGGAGGTGTTTGGTCAGGTGTGAAATGTCAGGTGTGAAACAGGAGAGGATTCCCGGTTTTCTCCTGGTGGAATACAGCAGAGGCAATCTCACATCTCTCAGTTTTCAGCAAACACATCCCGCAGAACAAGCCTGAACGTAGTTTGTAATGTAGGCAGATTTGGGATGAATGAAGTGTTTTTCCGATTTTCAAGGAACTGATTGAGTTGTTTCAGCAATATTTTACCCTCCACTCTAACCGCCCTCCCTAAAAAAGAGCGAGAGGATGGATTTGAGATGGATCTAAGCATTTTAGAAACTGAACAGCTTAGGTGTTTTAGATTGCAGAAAATGTAGTAAGGTAAACCATCTGAAAAAGAATGCTCTTTGAGAGGGCGGGATTTGTTGTGGATTTTGCTTAGCCTGTAAACCAAATGATTCAGTTATTCCCTCAGCTTTCATGCAAGGTCACAACTGATCCACAGTTGATTCACTTGCATCTACGAAGCAGCGCAGGCAGGTATCTCAGCATCTCCCAGCTGTTCCAGTTCCCAGTGAACTCCATTCTCGCTCTCCTTCACCTTTCTTAACAGCTCACAGCATTTGGGCTGTCAGTCCCTTCAGAAGCTGCTTTTTCCTGCTGTTTTTCCCTATAACTGCAGGTGGAGAGAGAGGCGGATGCAGGGGGAGCAGCTATTCTGCAAGGGTGTGCAGCCAGGGAGTGATCCGACCCCGCGGGTGGTTGCACACACACATTATTTTTTCCGGTGCCCTGAGCACTGGTTTCCTCCCCTTGATTTCCATAATCTTCTTTAACAAACTACTTAATAATAATTAAAACCTGGGGGGGGAAGAGTTTCAGCTGTAGGCTCCATCTGTGTATGTTCCAGTGGTTTTATAGCCAGTAGCATCTGATGGTACCTTCGTTTGAAGCAACAGGGTGGCTCTAGCATTGCAATTTTGACCAGGTTACAGAGCAGAATGCAAAACAAGCTGAATCTCGTCAGAATGCCTCAATCATTGCTTATCTCTTTAATCTCTTTATTGGTGTATTTTCTTGATTTCTAAAAAGAACTGCAACTGCCATCTGAGGTGGGCAGGTCCCAACGCTGTGGACCTGCAGTCCTGGTTGCAGTCAGACTCACGGCTGGATTCCAGCTGCATATTCTGCCCTCTCTTGCATGTCCTTTCTGCATATGAAGTGTGTTGCCCTCAGTGGAAGCTTAAAGGGAAGACTGAGAGTAGAATACAGATGAAATGAGATCAGAGAGCAGGTTATCACCTTATTTTCACAATGCACTGCCATTCAGAAAGCACCAAGAGACCTCAACAATAGCAGAGACTATAATGCTGTACTCTGAGTGTCCAATATATTTTCTTAATTCTATAAGCAAAAACCTTCTGCCCTGGTAACAATTTCAAAAGAAAGAGGTCATGCCTTGCTGAATGTAGTTCGAAATAAACCACATTTCCTCAAAAAGCAGGATGTGAGAGGAGTTCTTGCAGAGGATCTGTCTGGAAGAGTTACTTTGCAGCTACAGCGAGGCCTGACCCACCACCCAGTCCATGTCCCGTCCTTAAATTGATCATCTTTGTTTCATAAAACTCTGCTCTGGTGGACTATGCCATCTCCCCTGGCATCCCAGCCCTGTCCTTGCCTGCTCTTCAGGGTTTGGGGGTGGTGGGTGCTTCTCTGTCTTCTCCAGCTGCATTGCATCCTGGCATGTGCCAAAGCTGAGGTAGTCGAACCTGGGTTGGGATGAAGATGTTGGGCAACTGGTGTTTTATTTGACTTTAAATGCAAAGAATATCAGTAAAGTGGTGTGGAAAACAGCTCTCCGCTCTGTGGAGATGGAAAGGCTTTGCCTGGAGGCTCCATCCGTACTGAGCTCTAGGGAAAGATAATTAAGAGGCAGTGGTTGAAGCCTGGAGGGGGACTGGGGGAAAGCTAGTGGTGCTTTCATGAACACATTGCAAGACCCTTGGGGAGGCACTGGACTATTTTCTGCCTAGGTCTGCCCAGACACAAGATGTTGGGGTCCATGTCAGACACAGTGTCTGCAAAGAGCCTGGGAGCGAGCTGTGTGGGGTTGCAGAGGGTGTTTTAAACTGCTCTGCAGCAAGCTGACTCCATTTGCCGTCTCATGGTGGTCACTGCCTGGGGCTGAGATCTGCAGGGTGGCTTGTGCAGCCTCAGGTGGGCAGTGATGGACAGATGGACACCCTGTCCCTCTGCTTTGGCCGGAGCAGGCTGTGAGCAAATGGCTCTCCTGTACCCGCCAGGACAGGAGAGCTGCTTGAAAGCTCCATGTAATAATATTCCACATGGAGAAGGATGTTAATGACAGGGAACATGATTGACTGCCTTTTCCTGTTGCTGCTGTATTATCCCTATTTAAATCAGCTCACATTAACTGCAGTTATATTTAACACTGTCTGTCTACACGGCTGAATTTTTAGATTGTTAATTTTCAATTGCAAATCACTTAATTATGTCTGACTTTTTATAAATATTTGTAACATGAGTTAATATTTTCTACTACTTGTGATACACATTCTGGAAAAAACTAATTGTTCTCGCTGCTGCTGCACACCAGGTCTGGTGGGAGCCTCTGAAGTTTCAGTGCTCTCTTATCTAAAGGCTGTTGCCTTTTGCAGCTGATGTGTCAGCAGTCGAGGTCTGAAGCCAGCGATGTCTCTGTGTTATGGTCAGGAAAGCCATTAAGCTTCATTTGGCTCCTCTCCAAGAAGAAAATAAAATGTTTAATGTCTGCATCATGGTAACATGGTGAAGACTTAACACTCATGTTATTGTGTGTACGTGTTATCACTGCAGTCCTGGAGCTTGCTCTGAACATCGGTATGAGATGTGGTGGGTGATGGCTGTTAGCCTAGGAGGAATTTAAAACCGTACCATTTTCGGGGACTTTGAACCCCAGGACCCCGAAATCCCATCTCAGAGAGGGATGGCCATTGCCCATCCTCCCTGGCCCACATGGTACCTTGTGCTGAACTCCTCCTGCTCTCACCTTATGGACTAGCTGCTTTTAAAAGCATCACAGAGTTTTGCTCCCTGTGTTTATTTCTTCACAGCTATGCCTTTCACTCCTTTTCTGCATCTACCTCAATTCTTCTCACATCCTTGATGTTAACACAGGTGCCAGAGCATCTCACAAGGGTTTTGTGCAGGGTTAAATCTCCTACGACAGCTTGCGGCTCTGCATGGCCCCTCTCAGAGGTGCTGCACATCCATTTTGTGCCACTGGTTCTTCTGGGACAGAATAGGCCCTGTTGGAGGGGATCAGGCAGTAGAAGAGGTGGCAAATGTTCCTAATTGGTGGAGCTAGGATTCCAGTCCCTATTCCTCGTGGGTTTTTTTCACGTTGCTACGCCTCTGTGGCAGCCAAATTTCTTTCTGAATATGGTTTTTTTTTCAATTTTATGTTAGCTATTTTTAATGAATGAAAGTGATCATCATTCACGTGATGATCTGTAGCTTCTGTTATCTATGTGTTCACCTGTATCATCATCCCTACCAGGCATGGTGCTGGTTGCAGCAGAGGAATTTGCCATGGTATTGGGGCTGGAACTAGATGATCTTTAAGGTCCCTTCCAACCCTAACAATTCTGTGGTGTTATGAGTCTCTGTTTTACCATCTGGTCTCATCTCCTGAAGGTTATCTGATTTTGTGTCAATATTGAATTTTAAATTCACAGCTCAGGCCTGATCCTCGAGCTGTCATCAGAGCTGGGAGTGAAGCATGTGCTTCTCTCAGGGCACCTTCTCATCCCCAAATACCCACCTCTGCCAAGCATCAGCAAGGAAAGGTTTTGACTTGAAACATGTAAATATGCTGTGACTCTGTGAAGCCCATCAGAAGCTGCTTTCTCATGGTTGTGGAAGGTTTTCAGATGCCGTGGACACAGAGGTCAGTCAAAAATCCATCATGAAAGAGCAAGAAAAATGTGAGTTCCCTGCTTGAACCAACAGGGATTGAGACCTCGGCCCCGAGCATGTTTCGGCACAGGGCGGGAAGCTTTTAAAAGGGAGGTGAGTTTGTGTGCAGGAGCTTTGCCCTGGCCTTGCCCACTGTGTAGACACCATTGGAGATGTTCTCACATCTTATCCATCACCTTTAAACCTGCTGCATGATCACATGCTGCAGCTTTGCCAGAGCAAGTCCTTGTGCAAGTTGCTTTAGTTCCAAAGGCCAAAGTCCATTTCAAGTTACGTGACAGCTGTATTTATCATGAAGCTTTTAATCAAAAGGTGAGGATTTGGGGATATGTGGATCTTTCTTCCATGTTGTTTGGGATGAGTTAATTGCAGCTAATCCTTGCTGTAAAAATTACTTGGAACTAAATAATAGTTTATTGTCATGTGTTGGAAATTCAGGTCATTCTCTTTCTGTTAACTGATTTGAAATTCAGCATGTGCTATGCTGTAAGGAAACACAAGCAAATTAAATGTAGGGATCTACCTCGGGCTGCATCAACCAGCCAGAGCTCCAGTTTCTTTTGTGGTGCTGTAGCTCAGCATATGCTGCCTACACACCTTCAAGTGTCCTCAATGCAGTGCCATAAGAAGAGAGCATTAAGGCACGCTCAGAGGTCAGAGCCTCTGGTCAGCTTAGTTTTTAAGCCCTTTCAGTGTTGTACACCTCGCACAGATGATCTTGCAGAGGGATTTGCAGGGTTCAGAAGTCTGGCCACAGATGGGAAGGACGTGGCTTTTGCACGGAAATGCTCGACCGTGCCTTTTTTTAACAGCTAGCAGAACAGTTGCAAAGGCAGGCAGCGCTTTTTCTTCCCCTCCCCGTTTTGCTGAGTCTGTTTTTTCATTTACTTTGATTTATCATTGCTCATAAATCTGGAGGTATCTTTGCACAACCTGCTGGAAAGCTGCATGCTGGGTTTGCTTCTCTCAGCTTTCCTCAGCCCTGTGGTGCAGCCTTGCAAAGCTGCGAAAGGGTACGGTGGTAGGTGGGTCAGTAACTGAGATGCTTACAAGGGGATATCCACTTTTCCAACACGGGATCCGTGCTGAGCACCTGCCTGCCCTTGCCATGCCACCAGCACATGCTGGTTGATTCATTAGTGCTCTGCAGATGAGCAGCGGGTACCCATGGGTGCTGCTGCCAACAGTAAGGAGGGCGTCAGAAACCTCTGCCCACACCTGCCACCATGCTCCTCTGAAATACACTGGAAATCAGCTCAGCTTGGGGGGTAAACAGCTATCCAAAAGGCAGGGTTTAGACTGGCGTTAATTCCAGGGTGGATCTCTTGACCTCGCCTGGTGAAGCAGGCACAGTCCCAGTGTCTGCATAGGGAGGTGACGGGTGAGAGTCTGCACAGCCCAGGCGGCTGGTGAAGCACAGAGATTTATTGTGTGTTAGAAGACTCAGGGCTCAGGTGAGAAGGGGCCGCTGTACCTCCCAGGGAATATATTCACCGACAAGTCTAGCACAACCCTAAAGTTTGTGAACCGTGAAATAAGATTTCTCCTAGAGAGGGAAGTGTCAGCCCTTACTGAATTATCCACGTCCTTTCTTCTGTTTTAAATCACCCCCCCAGGACGCCTTGGCTCCTCTCTCACAGCAGCAGTGGTTCATTAGATAACCCAGGAGCTTGCTGGGATAACAGGAGTGGGCACCCATCCGCAGCAAACAACCGCCCATGTGCAGCCACGGTTGGAAGCTTCTGAATTCCTGCATCAGGGCTGATTTTACCTACATGGGAGTGAAATAGTGTGTGGGCTTTTCTGCAGGAGAGGGGCTTTGTCACCTTTTGGGGCTGTTGAGGAGCTGGTGGACAATGGAAGGGGAAAAAGAAAATTTTGGTGAAATAACAGGTGCAAATGGTAGTTCCTTGAATTAAAGGGAATTTCATAGAAATATTCTGTGTGACTCTGAGCATAAAAGACTGATTTGGGGAAGGCTGCCTGGCCAGGGAAGAGGTAGTCTTGAGCATCCCTGTCACGCAGGGGCACCGGGAGAGCGGTGGTGCTGGGACACATGGGGATAGCGCAGTGTTGCAGTGCAGAGGGCTGGTAGAGAGGACATGTCCTGCTGGTTCCCTCCAGCTCTTCCAAAATCCTCTCTTGAACCATGTGAGTGATGATTGATGAATCTATAGTCAAGCTGTGCTGAAGCTACAGGTTTTGCTGAAATGGGGCATGTATAACACAGAGAAGCTGTCCTTTTTTCCTCATCCTCACTTCTGTTTCAGATCCCAAGGCAGCTGGTGGTCCTTGGGTTGCAATTTGCTGCTCAGAGTATTAGCATGTTGCCCAGGGCTTTAGTGACTTACCCTACAGAGGCAGCTTAGCATTGCTCTGGTTCCCAGTTTAAAAGGGAGGTCAGCATCCCACCTACAGTCAAAGGAGTGAGTGTTCAGATCCTCCTCCTCTTTCTGCTTCAGAGCTGTGGGCAGAGGTCAGAGCCTCAAACGCCGGGCTGCCTTCCTTGCTCTGCCCTTCACCACTCATAGAGAATAATATTTGCTGTTAGTGGGACAAGGATGCTACAGGTCAGTCTGTGACAGTGGCACGGACCATGTCGTAGGAAGCCATGTGCGGTTCGTGGTACCACTCTGTCCCGTCTGATGTTGTCTTAATTTCTAGAGCAGTGATTTTCTGATAAGACACTGAGGGCTTCCATGCAATGAGTCACTTTGAGGGCCACGTGCTTCTTTCAGCTGGAGCACGACATGGTGCCGATGCCACAGGTTGTGAGAACGTCTGGACTGATAGATTAATTATTAATTGATGGGGGCTTATGAATTTTTCAGTGTTTTCTCTCATTGTGCATCACAAAGTGAAACCACCTTTTATGAGACAAAGATCTTACATCAAAGCTGCAAAATTGTCACCTGCATTGTGGTCTTGTTCAGCCTTCAGATGCAGCATGTTTGCTTTGAAATACTTAATCAACCGTTTGCTGAGCTACATGGCTTCCAGTGTGTTGAAGGATGAGCGCCTTGAAGCTTTCTCTTTGAGGCTTTTGGCACCTATAACTATACGTGACACAGGTATTTGGCTGTGTTAAATAATTTGGGAGGACTTAGCCAGGCTGAAGAGGTACATGAGTGGTTCATGGCTTTTGCCCTTGTTCTCCATTCAGGAAAAATCATTCACAAAGTAGAATTTGCAGATCCCCCAGCTGCACGGTGGTGTGCAGGACACAGGGACAGAGAAAATTAAAGTCAGAGGTCACTGAGAGTGCCCATAGCCAAGGTGGTCTGTGCTCGGTGGCAGCCTGTCTGTGCCAGCCTTCGGCTCTGCAGGAGGGATCGCCCGGCCCCGGGTGCCAACGCTGCTGTGGAGGAAAACCGACATGGGGTGGCTGTGGATTTCATGGAGACCTGGACTAAATGTTTTCATTTCCAGAAGGTGAAGAGCCAGGTTTGTTTCCATTCACAGTGCAGCACCAAGGAGGTTGTTGCCACTCAGCATTTGTATTTTTATCCTCTTTTCTCTCATTTACTAATGCCCATTAAAAATTATGCCTTATTAGCAGCTTATATGTTAAAGTGTTTTGCAAGATCTTTTTCTTTCAGTTGAGGGATCACCAGGGGTTAAAGTGCCTTCAGCAGTGGGCTGGCTGCAATGCTGGTCAATTTTGGGTTCCATTCAAATCTAATTACATAATTTTATTTTATTTTTATTGTTTTACTTTAGCAACTGTTACACCAAAGTAGATAACCTCTGCAGGGCAAGCAGAGAGAACTAATGTTGTATGCGGGTAGACGTATGAAAACATCTAATTTACCAGCAGGCAGTCGGGTAATGATCAGTTGAAAATTGCAAATTATGTACGTCATATATTTGTGGCATGCTGCTGAAGAAAAGCCCAGTGCATATGACAAATCATATGTATACTGAAATTTATAATACTTTTCACATTTAATTGACTGGGGCAACCTTATGATTTATATCTTTGCTTTATTCATAGCACACCCATAACATAGTCATAATGGAGAATGAAACTGATTCAATTTCTTTTTGACTTTGTATATTTGGCTGTCAAGTATTTGAATATAAAGTGGGCATGCGTACAGCAGAAAATAAATAGCTGATGCTCCAGTTAAGAATTTGAGTTTTAATGATATTAGGGTCTGTGTTGCCTTACTTGGGTGTTTGGTCTTGCTTAGATAGTTTGCCTTACATTTGCCCCTTGCCTTACTTCACAAGCAAAGTATATTTTATGGGCACGCATTACTCTCTTGATGGTCCCATACAGCGTTTTGACTGTGTAAGAGGTTCTCAGCTGGCTTTGATGGCAGCAGGAGCCCTTCCCAGGCTCAGGAGCAGTAAGTGGCTGAGCTGTTGGGCTGCTCCTCTTGGTCACAACAGTCTGCTTGAAGGTGCCAGGAGGACTCACGGGGACTGCAGGCAAGGACTGCCTTGTTAGTACCATTCTGTAGATAACAAGAAGAAAATGTTCTGTTGGCTACAACAGGCTGTGATTGCTTTCCCAAATATCAGTTTTTAACATGGAGCTATCATGAAGAGTCATTGAAAATACAGCCTGGAAAGATTTTTTTTGTTGTTTCCTTTAAATACCAGGTTACCTGGCTTGGCATCACTAATTAACCTTGGGAAGCACAGCCCTGAAAAGCAATGCTTTACCCATTCGACCACAACCAAGGAGGCTGCCTAGGGTGCTTGTTGCCTGCTAAGAAAAATAATCTTCTGCAGTCAGATCTTTCCTTGACATGGTTTTTGACACCTGTAGCATTGCTGGAAAACATCTGCAAAATCAAGATAGTGCAGAAAGTGTGAGGCAGTTTGCTGGCTCATTATCATACCACAAAACCAGCCCTCCTCCACAGCAGCATCCTGGATTTCTAAATTTAGCGTGTGAGATATTTTGGGTAGTGTGTGATTAACCTCAATTACTGGAGCTCAGATGGAATTCAAATAATGCCCCCTCTTTCAGAGTTGTAAAGAAATGGAAATCTGGGACTTTACATTTCCTACCATTAATGCAACAGCTCTAGAGATGCTTGCTCATTGGTGGAGATCAGTTCTGTGGTGCATTTGTTCATGGAGAAATTAATTGGTGCAGCTGATCCCAAAAGGTGTTGGTGGTCCATGGCTCTGTAGTGCTTTTGGGATCAGGAATATAGAAATGAATGCAGCAGGTTATGTGGTGCAGCTGCTGTGAATGTAAACCTGGGTGGCCACAGCAGAGATCACTGAAGCTTCAGTGGCTTTGGATCATTGTCAGGACACTTGGTAGTTTTTCCTGCTTGAATTAAATCTGTAATGGAGGCTTTCAAAAACTGATAGAAAATATACTTTCCCTCAATCTCAGCCAAGATAAATGTTGACTCTGGAAAATCATCAGTGGTGAAGCAATATGTAAATACAAGCTGCATGTGTGCAGATCTATGTGGATCTACACGGGTGCCATGGCAAGCAGCATGTTTGAGGGGGAAGCGATGTATTTTAGCTGTTTGGGGAGCACTAATGGACAAGCTCATTGTTCGTCAGGCTGAGAACTGAAACTTTTGTCCTCACTGTGCCTGTAACTTTCCAGACTGCACTGCACCAGCCCAGCCTTTCCTCTGTTAAGCAGTTTGTCTCCAGAGGAGGATAAAACCCAGGAAGGTGGTTAGTGCAACCCCAAGCCGGCAAATAAAGCTCATTTATGTGTAGCAGTCTGTGGGAGAGCCGTCCTACGGCAGCTTGTGACAGTTGCATTTGCCGGTAGCCAGAAGGGGCTGATGCTTTGCAAATGAAGGCAGCATTTGGCTAGAGGAGCCAGCTCTCCTGTGTGATGTGACATTTGCACAAGGAGGTGAACCAAAACTGTGAGGTTTTGCACCAGGCTGAGCTTGGGTTTGTGCCTCATGGGTGAAGCAGCACCATGACCACCCCACTGCCGCACGCTTCAAGCCTTATGCCATGGCCAAAACTACCTCGAAGGAGTCTAAAGAGTGGTTAGAGTCTGGCAAGCAGCTATAAAATTGCCACCTCATTACAGCAGCTATCGACTTCTTCAGGGGCTAGTTTGATTCTGTGCTTTTTTCTTGTTTTGTAATTTATGTCTATGTATTCCCACTAAAAATAACAGATCTGCCCTGAGTCCTACCAACAGGAAACTGCTCGCAGCAGTCCTTGTGCCTTTTCCACATGTGCTGTAATTGCTTGCTTAACTGGCAGAAACAACATTTTACCCTCAGAAGACATTTCATGGCCAGGCAGACGGCAAACACTGAACCACAGCGCTGTGGGCAGTGTGTTGAGGAAAAAAAAGAAAGAAAAAGATCTCTGCTGAAGGCTGCAGGAAAACTGGTTGCACAAATCGGGTGGTAGCACAGGGATGCAGCAATATGGGGGAAGAGGGGAAAGAAAATAAGCAAATGCTATTGCTGTGCATTTCTGCTGAGCCTTCTGTCTTTTTCTGGGTGGCAAGCAGGAGCAAGGGGTGTTTGACCTGGTGATCTGGAGCTGCCGTGTGTCCTGCCCCAGCACAGGGTGACTATGGCTTCCCAAGCACCAGCAAAGGGATAGCCTTCTGGAGGGCACCCCGCTTTTCAGGGGCTCAGACAGTCAGCGTCAAGGCTTGCTGCCAGATTGGCTCACAGGACAAAGTAGGTGTGAGACCTTGGGTTGAGGGTGCTCAGCCCCAGGAAGCAGCTGGGTAGGCATCAAAACAGGGTCTGCACAGTCCCCTGGTCGTGTCTGTCTTGGGGTGGTGAACATTTTGTGTGTCCTTTGTGGGGCTCTGTCAAGGAGTGAGGCCTGTCACCACTCCCTCTGTGCTATACTTAATTGATAATGTAATACAGATGATCAGCCCAAAGAACTGAGCTGCTTCTCAAGGTGCTGCATTGGTTAATTTTTCACCTGGATTTGCTTTTTTTTTTTATACAGCTGGACAACCCAGATGAGCAAGCAGCACAGATCAGACGTGAGTTAGATGGACGTCTTCAAATGGCAGAGCAAATTGCCAAGGTAAAAAAAAAAAAAACCCTCTTTGGTATTAACAAGCTCTTCATATAGAATCACATACGCTGTTCTGTGCAGCCCCGGGGTCCTGTCCTTCCCTCAAAGGTTTATTCTCCCAGTAATCACCAGTTAAAAATGTGCAGATTTTTAATGACCAGCAAAGCAACAAGTACAGATGAAACTATTGTGATGTGCATTTCTTGGAACATCCTGATAAGCTGGGTTGGTTTAGCTTCCTGCAAAATCCCTTGCAAATCCTCAACAGTGCAGAAGAAATTGTCCTGAATTGCTCTAGCTAGATCTGCAAGTGCACATCTAAGCCCTCTTTGTCAAATTTATATGCTGAGCAGTAAGATGGGTGATAGCATGTAAAAATGAGCCAGGAATTGCCCTAAAGGGGCTTGTGCTGTTCACTGGGCCTCTGGGAGCCACAGTTCCTTGCCCATAGGTAGATGCTACCCCAGTAAAGGTACTTCAGATGTGCTTGTCCCAAACAAGTTAACGCTTTGCACCAGAGCATTCAGACTAGCATCACACCGTGTGAACATCACTGCCATCTGGAGCAGCAGACACGGGACCTCAAAAGAGTTTTTGTAACAAAGCACTTGGCTAAACTCCCCAGAGACCCTTCTGTAAGGAGACATCTCCCTAGGAGCAAATCACACCTTTGCACACTGCAGATCTACGTGGCCTCCAATGGACCATAGATGGAGAGAAACTTTAGATGCTGTTGACATCAGTATCACTGAGATTTTATCCTTGCCTCTAATCGGCTGCTCTGAGTCACAGATAAAGCCCTAATGTGGCTGAAGTAATTGGGGACAATCTATCTGTCTGTTCTTGAGAATCAAGAAGCCATTACTAGAAGGAAAAGAAAAAGGTCTAATCAGGGAGCTGTAGTTCAGGCTAGGGACCTGCCTTTCAGCAGAAGTCCTCCTGGCACTGAGCTGTGCCAAATGGTGGGATTTTATGAGAAAGGTAATATCAGAGCTGTTTGCAACCACACTGAGATCCCTGGGTGTGGAAAGCAGAGCCTGTTCATTTCTGGTCAGGCGTTAGCAAGGAAGCCAGTAGCGCCTGCGCAGTTACTAACGCTTCTGTTAAACAGCTACTGCTGTTGTGTCTTTGGGGAGGTAGGTTCTGGATTTGCCCACTTCACTGATGAAAACAGTAAGGTGGCCTAGGACCATATTGCCAAACGATGGCAAAGCAAAGCAGCAAACTGACTGCAGCTCCTTTATTCTGCATTTGGCTCTTTGCCATTTTATTGTTAAGAAAACCTACAGTATTTTTTTATTTGCAGCAAAATGTAAGCCCCTGCTTACCCAGGAGCATTGCTGCTCCCGTTCTGAGATGGGCAGCCAGGCACTGGGTGCCAGAATGATATTGCCTGGTTTTGTTGTTTCATTTTCTCTTTATGGCATGTGGGACAACAATATGCATGGTTCAGTAGCAGCCAGCAGAGGCTACAGCTTCATAAATTGTTTTTTGCAGACAAGAATTTGCCTCTGCTGCCTCTGTTCCTCCCCCAGGGTGCTGAAAACAAACCATGCTGCTGCTGGCCCTGCAAGAGATAGTCTGGGCAAAGTCCTCAACACAACCTGACATTTCCCTGTGCAGATTCAATCCTCAAAGTACAGGTTGGAGGGCAGTTGAGAGTAAAAGTGACTTACCTGTGATCCAGTTTGTGGGTATTGATATTTAATCTGCTTCACATTACTGCTGCAGGCTTTCTCTCCGGAATGTTAGATCCTCCCAGCACCTACCTATGAATAATCGTGTTCTTTCAGACCCATGAATACCATCTTTTGGAGGCATCCAAATGACCTTTTGAATCCTTCTCTGTATCCTCCTTTCCGGGCAGGGCTACTTTCCCTCTAGCATAGGGCAGTTCACAATTCAGCTCAATGAAAAGAAAGCATTTCCAATTTTGTCTCCAGTTGGCAGCTTTTAATGCAGATTTGCTGCACAGGGAGACTTACTGTGCTCGTGAAACTAGCCCTGAGGTGGCCATCTTGGAGATTCCACGCTAAAGGCAAATTAATGCTTTGTTAATAAATTAAGAAATTAATGCTAGGACATTTGTACTTCAGAGGCAACAAAGGCTGTGGATTCTGACAGGATCTGGGATTGCAGTGCTGTAGGACTGGTGGCTCTGCAAGCCCTCCTTGGACCTGTCATATAACCTCAAACAAGTCACCCTGCATGCCAGCTTTCCTCAGTGACCAGCTCCTGCATCTGGACACCAGGGCACAGCTCTGGGTCTTTTTACCTCCTCAGGGGAGTGCAGCTCAGCACAGCACCAGCACAGCATTAGGCAGAGTCTCCCACTGAGACTCTCTCTAAGCACATAAGCCCAGCTTTGGAGCTGGCCAGCTTGAGGATCATGCTTGGAGTCAAGCAGATGTTTTAAAGCTGAATCTGGACAGGCTTTTCACTCTGCGTGTTGTACTTTTCCAGCAACTAAATGAAAGCAGCATTACAGCTGGGAGCTTAGTGACGCCAAGGCAGAGGTCTTTTTCTCTGCAGCAGCAAGTGCTCTGCTGTTCTGTGATGCCTTTCCTCCAGCCAGTCACCTGGCCTCAAGGGCAAGGAGGGGCATATGCATGGCAACTAAATGAGACCTTGTGAGGACACCAAAGTTGTCCATCTGGGGCTGGACCCATCCTGCTCCAGCCTGCTGGACAGGTCTTTCCTTGCAGTCTCTTATCTCTGCTTCTCTTCACACTTGTCACCATTTCTGGCTCTCTCCCTGCTCCAACGTGTGCAGGTCACTAGCATCCTTGTTATCTACATCCCTTGATTGTGTCTTCCTCCAGACTTCCCCAGACTTCTGTGTCCAGTCCAATGGGTAACTTGGGACCACACCTGCAGTTCTGCATTTCCATCACCAGACCCAGTCCCAGTTAAATTGTTGTGCATCACTTCAAGCTACCTGGTTTTAGCCTTAGTATGAGAAGTTGCTGGTGGCACACAGTGAAATCTCTCAGTCCTTGCTGCATTTCTGAAGAGGTTTGTGGGGGCACTGCCAAAATTGCAGTCCCTGGAGGGATGGATAGCAGCAGAGTGAAAAAGCAATAATGTTTGAACATCATTGCTTCAGCAGTAGTTCTCAAAACCTACAAAACAGTTGTTGTTGTTTTTTTTCCTAGGGGTGGCTTGCAACTTATATAATGTATAGACAATAAACCAGACTGATTAGGTAGTTTGTCTTACGCCAGGTCTAATTTACATGAGGGAATTGCTTCCCAAGACTGAGACTGGAAACAGAAGAATGTATTTTAACTGCTTGGTGCGAGCGCTGCCGTGAGCTTATAATGGGCAAGCTATTGAGGATTGATGCAAAAACGAGTGCGGTGGAGTACTTTTTCAGCAACCTGGTGACAGTCTTCTAGAAGAAACATGACCTTGTTTTCTTTTCTAGCATACTTTTTGTGAACTGCTTCTTACAATATTATGAATTACCACTAAGATACTTCGCACGCCAGCCTCGAGTTCCCTGGCTGCAGATGCTGCCTCGCTGTCATACGCCTTGCACAGTCTGTCATAACCCACTGAGAGATGTTCAAACCCTGAGCAGATTCATGGCATGGGCAAAGCTGTCAGAAGACATAGGGCTCTGACCAGTGATCTGAACAGACCTGGAGCATGGGCAGCAGTTCAAAGCTGAAAACACACAGTGGGGAATACCACGTTTTGCTTTCACTGTCACCTTTGGTTTTAATGCTTAAAGGTCCTGTTTACAAAGCACTGGAGGGTCTCACAGTGAAAGGTTGTGTTTTTGGAGGGAGACATGGGCCCTGGCAAGTAGTAGAAAGGGTGTTTTACCCCTTTTTCCAGTTGGAACCACACATTCCTCCTCACATGTTGCTGATTCTCAGTGCAAGATAGAGATGGACCTGCTGGAGTGGGTCCAGAGGAGGCCACAAAAATTATCAGAGGGTTGGAGCACCTCTCCTGTGAGGAAAGGCTGAGAGAGTTGGGATTGTTCAGCCTGGAGAAGAGAAGGCTCCAGGGAGACTTCATTGTGGCCTTTCAATACTTAAAGGGGGCCTATAAAAAAGATGGGGACAGACCTTTTAGCAGGGCCTGTAGTGATAGGACAAGGGGTAATGGTTTTAAAGTAAAAGAGGGGAGGTTTAGACTAGATGTAAAGAAATTTTTTACAATGAGGATGGTGAAACACTGGCACGGATTGCCCAGAGAGATGGTAGAAGCCAAATCCCTGGAAACATTCAAGGTCAGGTTGGACGGGGCTCTGAGCAACCTGATGTGGTTGAAGATGTCCCTGCTCACTGCAGGGGGGCTGGACTAGATGACCTTGAAAGGTCCCTTCAAAACCTTCCCGTGATTCTGTGATTTTTCCCTCCTAGGGCTCCTTTCACCCTTAGAAAATGAATGGAGCTACTGTGTTTTAAAAAGAGCTGGGACATTTGGGAGACTGGAAAACAAGTCCCAAGCTGTCATCATCCTTTGAATCTTTAGTAAATTTCTATCAATCCCAAAGTTCAGCTGAGATCTGACCCGGAGTGTTTGTAATTGTGAATACATATATATGAAGAAGGTAACTTGCAGATAGAAAAATCAATTCAATGCAAGTGCTTGCAAGTTGGATAAGTATCAAGTAGTAATTCTACGGGTAGCTAACAATAATGTTTCTACAATACACAAGGGGAAGCTGTAATTTGTCATCTGGTTTGTGGGAGTTTCCTGCTCGCAAACCTCTCTGCAGATGCTCCTGGGAAACTCTCCCAGTGCAACAAGTGGTTGCTGATTGTCACTGCCATTAATTCTGTTGCTTTTGTTTCCAAATCCAAGGAGCGCAAGTTTCCAAAGTTTGTGTCCAAAGAAATGGAAAACATGTACATTGAGGAGCTGAAGTCATCGGTGAATCTCCTGATGGCAAACTTGGAGAGCATGCCTGTGTCTAAAGGAGGCTCCGAGTTCAAGCTGCAGAAGCTGAAACGCAGTCACAACACCTCAATAATTGACATGGGAGAAGAAAACGAGAACCAGCTTTCCAAGTCAGACGTCGTGCTGTCGTTCTCCCTGGAGGTGAGCTTCACACACACAGCAGTGTGCAGCATCTGTAGGAGTAAAAATCACAGCAGCCAGCTTCTGCTTGGTTCAAGCTTAAGTTAGGTAGAAAGGTCAGTAGGAATCACTTTCTGATCTCCACGAGCAAGATTAGTCTGGCATTTCCTGCTGATGTGTATCAACTGTCTCAGAAATTTGCATTATTATAACTGACCTCTTTATATGGCTTGTTGCTGACTGTACACCAGTAACCCTGAGCCTGGATTGTCCCTGAAACCAGTACAATAATGCAACACCATAAACATCAGCACGTTCAATTATTGCCAGTTAGAGGTGTCACTGTGTTTCCCTGCAAGCTTTGCTTCCTCTTTGGAGAACTGTTAAAAACTGCTGGGGTTTGAATGCAGCTGACAGGTTGGCTTGCAGTTTGTGTGGCAATACAGTGCTTTGCTGGCTTGCTCGTTGCTGTGTGTTGAGCACTGACTCTGCTCAGTGCTCTGTTGAGCAGTTTGTCCCTTACAGCCCAGAGGAAGGCAGGGTGCTGCAGGAACCTGCCGTTTCCCCCAGCACAGGCTGGCTCGGTCTTCGAAGCAGTGTTGCTGCAGTAGCTGTTTTCAGCCAACTTAATTGTTCTGTGCAAACATACTTGTAGTCTAGGCAAGACATTTACTCCAGGGAGTCATCAGCACACCCATACAGAATTGTTGTCATCTCTCAATGAGTGGGTTTATGTAATATTCTTAAAACAACTACCAGGATGGGGTCAAAAATGTAGGATGCAGCAAAATCAGAAAATTCTATTTTTGTGTAATTTCCTGTTTATTTCTTTTCCTAAGGGGTCTCTTGTTATATATATCATGCCAATGCAAAACTTAACAACGCTGGTTGTCCAGTCTCAGAGTTTAACTGGCTGAATGTCTGAAACCATCTTTATAGTCTTCAGTTCAGTCTTATTTAAAAACAGGGCTATGAGCCCAGGGATGGTGCCTTCAACAGCAGCATTAAATAAAGCCTGACTTCTAAGTGTTCACATTCAGAGGAGCAGGGAACTGTCACAAAGCAGTAGACCTCTCTGTTGCAAGAGCCTGTGCAACATGTATGGCTGTCCATAAAGGGACTTGCCCTTAAAATGGGATGTCTCAAACAGTTTGCTCCAGCTGAACCTCGTCTGGTGGGAAGCAGAAGCTCAGTGAAGCAATGACTTCAGGAGCTGGCAGGTCTGTGCCCAACTCTGTGCACAAAACTCTTGCTGCAAGAGAGCTTTTACTGAAAATGTGTGCTCATCAGAGGGCTTGTGGAGCTTTGTGTGCCAGGGGAGGGATCCTCAGTGCAAGGACAGATGACAAGACCTGAAGAGAGGAATTTTAAACCCCTGTATATATGATGCATAGATAGCTGTTATAAAACACAGCCAGAAACTTCCACTGTGTTTCTTGTAGAAAAGTTTAAGGTACATTGTTAACAGGATTAATCACGTTCAAAATAAAGAAGAAGGTAATTACCTGCAAGAAACTTAGGTGATGATTTCTTAATAAGGAAGATTTCTAATTTTTCTAATAACAAAGGTGGTGAAAGAGTTTTTTCCAGGGCCTGTAGTGACAGAACAAGGGGCAATAGTTTTAAGCTGAAAGAGGGTAGATTTAGACTGCATATAAGGGAGACAGTGTTTACAACGAGGGTGGTGAGACACTGGAACAGGTTGCCCAGAGACGTTGTGGATGCCTCATCCCTGGCATTGTTCAAGGTCAGGTTGGACGAGACTCTGAGCAACCTGATCTAGTGAAAGTTGTCCTTGCCCACAGCAGAGGGGTTGGACTAGATGATCTTTGAAGGTCAAACCGATACTATTCTATGATTAATCTTGAAAATAGGGCTTTGGCACAAGCTGAGTACTTGTGTGTTGCTTTTTTTTTTTTCCTCGGATTTCACATATTAAGGCACATTTAGGTGGGTCAGGATCATGTCTGTGAGGCCCATCTCCTGAAGTTTAGTACAGCCCCAGGCACCCACAGGTTTCAACAAGCCAGTGTGCGGTCAGAGGCAAAGCTCCCAGTCTCCCTGAAGACCTCACTGGCTGCCATAATCCCTGCTCAGCCTGTGCAGTGCCACCATCCCTGCTCACCTGCCACCATCCCTGCTCACCTGCCACCATCCCTGCTCACCTGCCACCATTACGTGCTCACCTGCCACCATTATCTGCTCTCTGCAACTACCTGGAAGGAGAGTGTAGAGAGGTGGATCTTGGTCTCTTCTCCCAAGTAACAAGCAATAGGACAAGAGGAAATGGCCTCACATTGCACCAGGGGAGATTTAGTTTGTATATTAGGAAAAAATTCTTCACCAAAAGGGTTGTCAAGCATTGGAACAGGCGGCCTAGGGAAGTGGTTGAGTCACCATCCCTGGAGGCATTTAAAAGACATGTAGATATGGTGCTTAGGGACATGGTTAAGAGGTGGACTTGGCAGTGTCTGGTTTATGGTTGGACTTGATGATATTAAAGGTATTTTCCAACCAAAACAATCCTATGATTCTATTCTGTGAACATCCAGCAGCACTGGGAGGACCCCAGCGCCACCTGACCCTGTGAGTTCAGCAGGCAGAGCGAGATCTGAAGGAAGCTGCTCCTCTTACACTCCTCTTTCTTTGCCCCACAGGTTGTCATCATGGAGGTGCAGGGTCTGAAGTCACTGGCCCCCAACCGCATTGTGTACTGCACCATGGAAGTCGAAGGCGGGGAGAAGCTGCAAACAGACCAGGCGGAAGCCTCAAAGCCAACGTAAGTCTTGCCTTTTGCTCTCTCCACCATGCTCTCCTCTACCCCATCTCTGTGCTGCCAACTCACTGCAGATCAATCTGGCTCCTGCATGGTGAGGTCAGAGGAGACTCTGAGAAGCAGAGGAGAAGAGTAGAAGTCCACGTATGCAGAGCATCGTCCTGTGACTGAGGGTGGCACATAAGCCCTGATTGAGGAAAACAAAAAGTGTTAACGACAGGCTTACATCTCTTGTAGCCATAGAGACATAAATTTGTGCCTATACATAAGTACTTTGCTAAATAGGGATGGAGTTAAGCATGTGCTTAGATAAATACTTGTCTGAGTGTCCATCTGAACTGGTGCCACCAGGTGTGGGTACATAATCTTGTCATCACTGTCAGGGTTTTGGTGGTCTTACAAGAAAGGGAAACAGCTGGCAGAGACACACTCTGGCAGCCACAGCCAGAGGTGGGAGAGAGGGGCTGGGGAAAGCTTCAAGTCACTCAGTTAAAGCTTTATCTGAGGCCACTGTGCCATGGTCCAGTTGAAGGACAGAGTCTTGTTCTGTCCTGTTTGACCTACTCCCCACATCCCCAGCCTTGACCTAGTACTTGGCTTTTTTGTCTTCCCCAGCTGTTGTTACAAGCCTGCTAGTAGTGATTTTGTTCATTTGGAAGGAGAAAATGATGAATGGCTTATTTCCTTTCCGATTTGTGAGAACAGGTAACTTGAAACACCATCCATATGGATTTGAGACAGCTTTACTCTGGTCCACTGCAGAGATTTCACACTTAATTCTTGATGTGCATCCTCACAGTGGAGAGTTGCCAAGGTGATCTGAAGCCTCCTCCGGTGATGGGGAGCAGTGCAGGTGGGGCTGCTGTTGGGATATTCCTTCTCTGTCCCCACATTCCATTCCCTCCAAGTGACTGGCCCCCAGTGGTGTTTCACCAGGAGCTTCCCAAGCTCGTGGAAGGAAAGCAAAAAACACCCAGCTGTGTTACAGGCGAGTGCACAAGCACTGCAGGCGACCAGTTCAAGACCAGCTGATGCAGGAGGAGAGCAGAGCCCAGGGCAGGCTGCCTGTCATCAGTGGTTGTCCTCCTGCAGAGGCATGGAAACTGCTGATGCTTTGTCCCCTGTGCTGTACCAGAGGAGCAGGAATCTGCAGTAAGCGGTTTAAAAACAATATTCCCAATCAGGGAAAGTGCTGCAGACTGGCTTACTTTTCAAAACCCTTCACAATCTGCTTCAGAAAAGGAAGTAGGAGAGCTGTGCTGGGGAGAAAATTTCCATAAGAACCTGCAGTTTTCTTTACTTTATGTATTTTTATTGCTTCAGTGGAGAAAGTTGGGCTCTATTGAGGGGAAAGCACTACTACCCATATTGAACCCACACTTCTGCTGGGCTACATGTGCTTGTTTAGCTTGGTCTGTTCATCCCACTTTTGCTCTAAAGGGTCTGTCCTTCTTTACGCAAGCCTTCTTGCTGTCAGCTGTAGGACCATTTATACAATTGTTGTTTTGAAAATACAGGCTGCAGGAGTGAGCTCTTTAATTGAGTGGGTTTTTTTATCATAATGAAACGTACAGTGTCTGGGCATGAAGCCATCAGCCCTCAGGAAAATGCAGCCAACGCTGGATGCTGCGGCGTGATGTGAGTTATGCAAGTCCATCACACTCATCCTCTCTCTGCACTGGCTTCCCATAGAGGTGCAAGTCAGGCTTGAAGTCTTTTGGGTTACTCCAGCACTTGGGCTAATACCTGTGGAAATGCCTTAGGAGGGGATTAAGTTTGGCAGTTGCATTCCTTGATGGTCCTGGGACTTTTTACTTCCAAAATCAAAGATCAACCAAGCTGAGGCTCTAAAATAACTTTCCATGGAAACCAGAGACCATCACAGAAAGCTTGTCTTTTTTTTCCTCCTTTCATTAGAAGTGCTTCTTTCACTTTGCTTTCCTTCCCAGACTCAACAGCCCAGACAGGGAAAACCAAAGCCCTGTGAAAGCAATTTACTTGCACTTACATTCTCCTCTTCAGAATGCTTGTCATGTTGCTTAATACAAGACCTGAAGGCCCTCAGGTAGTCTGGTGATGAGGGCAGTGATAGAAACAGCTCAAAAAAGTCCTTGGTGCATTTTTGAGTTATGTTGCCTTGCAGACACAAGACCCATCGTCAGCCAAAACAGCCTTCTGGACTGTCAAGTCACTTAGGTGCCAAGGTCATTCACACCGTGTTTGCTTGTGTATTTTTTATCATAAGCAAAATAATACTCATTAACAAAGGAATACTAATTGATAAATAAATACTCATTAATCAGTGAAAGCGTCCCAGGTTTCACGTGCTTTGGGAGGGGATGCTGCCTGGCCTGGGGCTGAGGAGCACGCTGCAGGGATTCTGAGCCTCAGAACTATGAAAGTGTAAATACTGAAGCAGGTTGTCCCTGCACATCCCAAAACTTTTATATCTCAGAGGCTGAAAAAACCAGCAATGCAGGTTAAGTGCCTGTACTCAGAAGATGCAGTGAATACAGTTGTGGAAACAGGCAGTATTTTCTCAGATTAAACTGTAACTCTTCAAACTGCCTGAAATTCAGTTTTGCCATCATCTGGAGGCTCTACAGGACAAGAGACTAAATTTCTCATATGCATCAGGGGAGAAAGAAATTGCATTCAAACAGTAAGATTCACTGGAAGACTTCCCTTTTTTATGACAGCCCTGTGTTCTGAGGAGGTGGAAAGGAGAATGTCACGGGGCCACACAACATTGCAGGACATCTTTTTACCTAAGAATGACTCAGGAGTTGTTCACTGTATTCTGACGTGTCTTTGAAATGCCAGCCCTCAGCTAAAACCCCCAGGCACACTGGTGGCAGTGGCTGCTCTTCAGCTTGGTGCTGTGCCAGGGATGCTCTGCACCCCTAATGGGAAAAGGCAATATCCCAGCCAGAGAAGGATTTCCAAAAGCACTGGTCTAAGTCACTGAGAGATTTGCCTTTTGTCTTTCCTGGTGCAAAACCAGCAGGTTTTAAGAATAAAATGTTTGAAAGCATCAGTGGCTTTGGAGCTTGAATCCTGTTTGTAGATGGTGAAAGAAGCAGGGTGGCAGCAGGGTTAACGGCGACACGTAGCAAGCATTCAGATGAGTCGTGTGCAAGGAGTGTGGCTCTCAGGACGGCAGTAAATACTGGTCTTCTATTTCTTCTCAGGCTCTGTGTTGGATTCCTGACATTTTAAGCCCAGTCCCTTCATGTGAGGATTATCTGCTGCAGCATGGGTGCAGAGGATGGCACAGCACTAGAGAAAGCCAGACCTGAAATAGCAAAGGTTATTTCAGATCAGGCTTGCAGTGTATTATTAGCAGTGCTTTAATAAGTTGTGTAAGAAAAAGCCTTTGTATTATGCTCTATCCCGCAGATGCCTCTACAAAATATCCCAAATCCCATTGTGAGCAGGATTTTACTGCTTTGCACTCTGAAATTTATTCTTGCAGATCTTTGAGAGTTTTATACCCCACCTCTTCTATGTTGTCCTGATGTCTGCCTTCTGCAAAGCACGGAGGGTGAGGTGGCTCTGCACGTTTCTGACACTGCCCTTCCAGGAGCTGTGTTAGTAACGCTGCTGTTTGCACCACCTGAGAACAAGGTTGCCAAGAGGTCTGGGAATAGCCCAAAAGGTCCAACCACAATGTCCCTGTCCTACAGTCTCTATAGAGGCTGCTGTATGTATTTAAACAGTGACCTGTGCTTGTAGCAGTGCTCATGGGCTGTACCAGTGATTCATCTTCTTATCATATCATCTTCCTCTGGTGTGAGCAGAACAAAAGAAAACAAAAAGACCCAAACAACAGGAAGGTCCTATGTGCCTTGTAAATAAATGCTGTATATCCACCTGGACATATTTCAGCATGCAGTTAAGCCTCGTTCTTCCCTGGCACACAGTAGTGAGAATCAGGTGCATTGAACTCAGCTGAATGATTTGGGTTAAGACCAGTAAATAACCAGTGGGGTGAGAAAATGGCCAACCTGTCTGGGCATTTTGGCATGCCTAAGAAGGGCTTGTGTGTAGGCTGCTCCTCTGACTCTGGACATGGCTCCCTTTGGAGGTTTTATATCCCTTCCTTGCAGAACAGCCTCATCAGGACTAGAGCAAGAGTTGTGCAGTAGCTCAGAGGATGAGAAATGAAGATGAAACTTAAAATTTTTGAAGAAGAAAAGATCACTTTTTATTCGATTTCCACCCCCCTCACCCTGAAGTTTTCTTAAACGTGTGCTGTGGGGCAGTGCAGGAGAGAGGACACTCAACAGGTCTTATCTGACTCCATATCACTTGTGCTGTTTGTTGTGACCAAGAGCTTGGGCCTCATGCCCTCTCCAGAAATTCCCTGTTGATAAAGTATTGTCTTTGGTAAACTTTTAGACCTCTCCATCTTCATTACCTCAGCCTCTGCGCTAGGAGACAAGGATGCCCTGTTTTATCTTGGTGCTCGCTCCTGATGCTGCTCCCTGATTTGTTTTCAAGGTGCTCTGACAGCTCAGCTGCTTATCTCTTCTGTGACAGGCTGCTCTTGTTTGGATCCTGCACCAAACCTCCGAGCTTATCGCTCAGCTAGGGTCTTAGTTTCAAATTGGTGTGCCACATCCATCAGAGCCCACTGTCTGACCGTGAAGAAGGACAGAAACTCCACTGCATCCTTCCTCAACGCTGTTTGGTGACTGTCTCCTTCTGGGAGATGGGCACTGAGCAGGCAAGGCAGAAGCCTGCAGGAAGGGAGGCTGGTGAGCAAGGATGCTGTCTCTCTTTGCAGAAGGGGAAAATCTTTTTTTTTTTTGTTAAACAGTCCCCTGCTTTAGGCCCTGGAGTTTGAAGTGATGCTCAATGGCTTTGCACAGGGGAAAAGCATGATAAGAGCATTTTGTTGCAGTCAGTGTTTTCCTGCCACAGTTAGTTGGGAGATACTGTGAACACTCCTGTTGTAAAATGAGAAAGGTCCTTTTGAGATGAGCTTGCACTTATAAATTACAAAAAAATATTCCTTACACTTTAGAACAAATTTAACTCCACTAAACTAGAGAGGTTTATACTGATGTGAGTGGGAGCAGAGTTTAGCCCATAATTAATGTTGTGTATCCCTCAGGACAGCTATTGATGTCGTGCCTAGTAGGTCACTTCAGCCACGTGTGGTTCTGCAGTCCAGGGGGCTGGCCAGAGCCTGTGGCATTGCTGTCCTGACTGCTGTGACAGCCCCATGGGCTCTGCAGACAGGCAGGAGAATCAGTTGCATTAGACTTCCAGCATGACCTGGGTGCTCTGAGCCTGTGCTACACTTGGAGCTGTTGCTATGTTGCAGGGGTATCACCCCATGGCAAAGCTCAGGCAGAAGATCTGTGTGACTGCACGGTTTTGAGCAGTCATTCATATCTAGGTCTGCATGCCTAGCTAAGCCCTGTGTAAGCAAAATTCATGATGCTGGGTAAAAAAAAAAAAAAAACAAAGCAAAAGGGAATTTTAGATGATAGTTGCTTTTTTTTTTCTTTTTTTTTTTTTTTCCCCTCCTTCCTGTTCTAGTTGGCTTCAGCATTAAGTATAAGCTGCCTTAATTACCCAGACTGATTGGCTTGCCTTTCCAGTTGCATGATTTCTTTTCACAGCTGTGCAAATCTTTACAGCTCTTTTTCCTCAGGAAACCTCCAGAAGCCTTATTCCAGGAGCCTTATGAATGTGTCAGAGTAGGTGACTGAGCCTGGGTACAGCTGACATCAGACACTGTCACTTCTGAGATACAGCCCTTGTCCCTGGGGTGAGGGTCTGACCAGAGGGTCAGTCTGCACCAAGGTATCTGTTGGGGAAGTGTCTTCCAGGAGAGATCTTTGGCTTTGCTCTGGGCGAGCATGGTGCGGATGCTTTGAGCCTGTGATGTTGCCGGGCTAAGAGGTGACAATGACAGGGACAGGAACTTCAGGGGAGTTGCTTTTAGGCCCTCTGTCTAGGGCTGAAGGGTACAAAGTGATGTCCAAATCCCCTACGCAAGATTTCTTCACTTACAGCTATTTAGCATGTCTAGGAGCCAGTTTTCTGATGAGACTGTGGCTTTGCACCTGAAGAGTTCTGCTGTAAATTCAGTTTGACCTGCTCTTCAAATATCCTTTTGTGCATGCAATAGTATTTCCATAATGCTCCTGAGATTTATGATATGATGTTCCCATTTTTGAAACTGGAGGCTGTGGACAAGTCATTAAGCACAGCAAAAAATGCACTAAAAAGTTATTACCCAGGTGCAAGTGTGTGATCTGCTACGGGAAGTCTTCACACAAGTGGTTTAGTGGCCTTTTAATTAGAAATTCAGAACCTGTTCTGATGCTTCCTCATAGCTGCTCTGCAGGAGTGGTTGTTACACAGTTCAGCTGCTGCCCTAGGGTCCATGGAGGCACAAAAAATTGGCTTTAGATTAAGCAGCTGAGTTTTTCCTCAGAAATCCCCCAGAGGGATTCCTTTTCCCCAAGTATCCTTCAGATGGCCGCACTGCTGTGGTGCAACCTCCTGGCTGGGACTGCAGAAGGTGGTCCTAGGTACAGTCCTACTCCCACAGGTCTCATGTTTGGTCCCTCCTCTCTCCTGTTCTGTAAAGTTACACTAGAAACTGTGTTGAAGACTAATGAGGGCTTGTTTCTATAGACTTGCTTCTTGTTGTTGGGTTCTCTGGTGTCAAGTAGGTGCAAGCTCTGGCTGTGTTTTCCGTGACCTTTAGAGTATACCTAGCATTGCTTTCACATAGATTCTCTGGTGTCTAGTAAGGAATGAGTTCATGCACCTTCTCTTTCACAGATGATTGTGTCTCTTTCTTCACCAGCTGTCTAATTTCTTGAGTGTTCCTATGCACTTGGGAATTATGTATTCCTGTGATAGTGCATACATTCAAATTTAAGTATTCCAGAAGGTGTGATGATGCCCAAGGCGATTTTCATCGACACCCGTCTGCTTCATTGCTCCTATGCATGAAGCATTAAGGTGGGATAGCAAAGACCAAAAGGACATTGAAATGAGATTGGGATTCAGCAATCTGAAATAGTGCTAAATTAAGAGGAGAAGTGCAAAATGAAAGTCCTGGGGTACAGTCAGTCTTCCTGTTCAATACCTGTGGTTGGTGTTTTTAAAGAAATTAAGCCATGCCTTAGTGCAGCTTCTGCACATCACTTGCCAAGTGAAAGGCGGGGGAAGAAACATGTGAAAAGTGCCCAGTTGTTGGTTTATTCATTAAGTGCAGTGTAGAGCACATTGTTATTTGATGAGAGGTACTGCTATTGCTGGTTGCAAAGTAGTGTAGGAAGATAGAGAGCATGCTTTAAAGAATTGGTACGGTGCCTACTCCTGCCTGGAGAGAGCTCTGGAAGAGGGAATGGTCTAATGGGAAGGCAAACCTTGACAGTGATTTCTCAACATTTTAGTTGTCCTTTCTGTGAAGCAAAGGTAGAGAGGCCTGTTGCCTTTGTGAGCGTCCTGGGTCTCCCAATGAACAGCAGCACTCTGTGTGAGAGCACTTAAAGGGAGCTATGTACTGTTGTCACTCCATGGGCAAAGAGAACAAGGCATGCTCATGGAGAGAGGAGCTTGCAAACATGGCCAGACTGCAGAAAGACATGGCAGCATTTTCTTAAAACCCTTCCAGAGCAACTCCAAGTTGTTTCAGATTGAAAAAGTCCATGGAAGGCAGCACACAGTACACAGGAGCATCTTGCCCAGCTCACTGGTCTTTCAGAACTAGCCACAGGGCTCCCCTTTGCAGTTATGCTTTCTTCCAGGGTGATAAGATTTGATAGAAGTGATTAACCACCTCTGAATGAAATAATTGTTCTGTGAAATGAGCAGCTCTGTGGCTCGTTCGGTGGAGCATCTTTGGCCAAAGGAATCTTGGATGAGCATGAGTGTGGCATTGCAGTCACCTTACACAAGAATTGGTAACAACCATAGATAGTAAATGCACACAGAACCATTTCATGAATGAAACTCTAATTCGTGCTTTATCCAAAGCAGATACACTGATAAAGCTCGTGCAGTAGGCAGCCCTTGTAAAGGCAATTATTCTTTCAGTTCAGACATCCCAGTAAAAGGTTGCTGGGCTCACATTTCCATTTCTTCCTGCTGAGCTTTTCTCCTCTAATTGTAATATCATAGCACTAAGCGAGAGCACAGGGCATTTGAAAACCAGTTGTCATTTAAATCAGGGTAAGTAATCACGCTACTTATTTTCCCTGTTAATACCCCGAAGATTGTGGTGAATAGTGTTGCCATAAATTCTCATCCAAACCATCCGTGGGATTTCTGCAGAAAAGCACAGCCTGGGATGAAGCAGGCTGGGAGGAGTGTGTGGTCCTGGGCACAGAAGGTGGGGCTGGGCTGGGCACGGCACAGGCATGGCAGAGGGACATCTCTGGGGCAGGAATGCCATCTCGTGGCCATAAATAGCTATTATGCGATTAAATCCGTCTCCCATCCCTTCTTACCACTTCCCTGTAACACTTCCCCTACGTATCAGCTATGCTCAGGAAACAGAAATCATTTTCTGTATAGCAAAGATCAGCCTTTTTTGGGTTCCCAAAGCTGTGCTGTCGGCCTCAGCAGCTCCTCTTGGCTGCGGTGCCCTGGCAGCCGAGTGACACAGTGCTGGCACAGGAATGGGGTCTGCAGGGACTGCTTGTGGCTCACTTGAGATAAAGAGCAAACCTTCACAGGCTTTGCTTTGCTGCAGTCTCTGTCAGCTTTACCCTATTCCTTCTGCACCTTACATGCTCAGACGCAGATGTGATGCTCTCCCAGACATATTTCTCTCAGCCGGCAGTCGGAGTGTTGCCATCGCCAGTTTGAGGATGTGGGAGTTGCAGCTCCTGGAGAGAGAGATGGTGCCTCTGATCAGCTGTCTGGTACTGCTGGCTGCATGATGTTAAGCAAGATGGTGTCTGTGTGCATGACACTTACATCGTGTCTCAGAGCCATGGGAACGAACAATGGACAGTCTGTGAAACGCTGGAGGTTGGAAGACAACCTTAGCTGCTGCTAGGAGGAACGGAGTCCTTTGGGACATGCTGTCCCTGCTCACTGTTTGCATCACACCATAGTGCTTTCTGCAGTGGTGTTTTGGGGTAAATGAACACACTTTTCATAAGCAGAATAATTACTGATGATTTTTTTTTTTAGCAGAGGGAGGATATGCTTGGCAGGAAATAGGATGTCACAGGAAATGATGGATTCACTCGGAGAGCCCTGGGGTTACCCCATCAGAGCAGATGTCAGCACTGTGCAGAGACGGGGCCGCACTCAGCCTTGTGTAGCTCCAGGGGAAGGCAGGTACAGCCACTGCTGCTGGCTGGTGCGTGTGAGGATGCGGACTTGTCGGTCACCTGCACAGTAGCTGCAGCAGTGGAAGGAGGTTTTACCATCGTTAGAAAGTCTGTGCAGGGAAGTCTAGGAGGAATGAAATCTGTTTGTGCTGTCACTCCCACTTCAACTCAGCTTCTTCCGAAGGGATGGGACTGAAAGGCTGTTCTGTCAGCAGAAAGGGAGGAGAGGAAACAAATGTGAACAAAAATAGGCTGCGTTGTCTGTCTGCATCTGATGACTTTGGTTATCCTGTTCTGAAGGTGAGTAGACTCTCAGAGTAGAGCTTTTACCGTGGGAGGAATCCCGGAGGAGGCTCAGCAGCTCTAGGGAATCAAGCCGTGTTATGGATGCAAACCAGTCTCAATCTGTTTCTACAGGCAGAATGGAAAGGTACCTTTCCTAGCACCTGAATTGTATTGCCTAGCCCAGGACATTTTTGCACAAGCAGAAACAGCAGATTCTCTGCATATATATATATATATACATATATATATATATATACACATATATATATATATATACATATATATATATATATATCTCCTTTTGAGATTTTAATTTCAGGTATTTTTTGTGCACCTGCAGCAGTTACCTCCAGCATCCCTCTTCAGCAGTGGGAAGACAGGCACTTTTAGGGCAGGCTTCATTTCATCTCTAAACTGGGATGAGGCAAATTAAGGCCTAACTCCACTGACTGTTAATTAGATCTCTCATGACAATAGCAGGAGCCCAAGGCAGGTGACATGGGCACATGTACATGGTAGTACAGTCGCCTAAATTTGTGGTTTTCCACAGTTGTGATCTCTCTCGTGTCTCTGCATCCTGTCCTGATAGCCAAAGATTAGATCCTTTCCTCAGAGCCATAGTTCCATTTTAAGCCCTCGATGGCATGTGAATTCAAAACTCAGTCCCACAAAAAACTTCTTTAAATGACTCATAATTTTGCTGGTGGATGGCTGCTGCTGGTGGGAGGACCTGTACTTCACTACACCACCTCCTGTACTTCATCCACAGCATGATGCACTTGCTGAACACTGCAAAGCAGGCAGCATGCAATTTCTTTTTCATTTGGTGTCTTTATACCCTGTTTTGTTTCTGACTAAATAATGTTTTATCTTTCACTAATGATATCTCTTGAGAAGGTGTATTGCCCTCTTGGTTATGTTTCTTAGAAGAATTCAACTGACCTCAATCAAGGTTTGTAGTCCTACTGCAATTAGTTGCAAAGCAGTCTGTAACTGTCCCCTGCCCAGCATCCCCAAGCTGGCTGTGGTTTGTGGGCATTCCCCCACTGAAACAAGAGGTGTGTGTGGAGCTGCATCCCGCAGACCTCCAGCTGTGTGACCCAGCCTGTGGGTTTTCTTGGAGAGCCTAAAAAAAAAAGCCTGAATTCTTCTATTGCCTTTGGGTTTTTTTCAAATCCCAAAGGCACAAACCAAAAACCTATTAGCCAGTGCCATTACCCACGAGAGCTGCAAAAAATACATATTTTCCCAAAGGCTTTGGGATGCCCTACTTTTTTTTTTTCTCACCAGCCAGCTTTGTCCTCTCCCAACACCTGCTTGTGAAGGGCTTAGCACATGGGCAGCATTGTCTCATTTATGTCATTCCTAGAAGTTCACAAATGCCCATTTCTGAAAATGAAATAAGCCTTTTCATCCCAGTGGTATTAATGCCATCCCTGCACCAGGTTTTGCTGTTGAGCTGAGTAAGTCTGTGTGAGCTCCATTAGAGTGAACTGCTGCTTCAGAGTATGGGTGAGGGAAGTTCAGAAAGATCAACGACAACCATAATCTTGATCATTGACCTCTATTTTATGTTTTTGAATGGCTAGTATGTGTAAAGCATTTGAGAATATAACAAAAAGCTTTCCTGCTTGCTTCTTCACATATAGTTAACTGTTAAACACATTTAAAAACTGTTTATTTTCCTCCTTGTATCTCTAGAAATATGTAAAAAAGAAACAGACCTTAGCATTACATTAGAGGAAAAGGTATGCTACTCCATCAGCTGCGTGAAGGTAGGTTAGCTCAGTGCCTGCTGTGCTTCTTCTCTAACTTTGTTTTTCCCAATGCTCGAGCTTTGGGCATACATAATTTATTGCCCAAGATTTAAGGCTATTTCCTGGAAAGGAAGGGAGGAACTCCTCTTCTGGGAGGGGAGGAGTAGGCTGAAGAAAGAAAACCATCATTTGTTAGGCAGGATTTCTGGAAAAACTAAATCAAGACTGTATGTAGCATTTCAGTCTCCCAGCAAAGTTGTGGGATTGGACCTCTCCATCCTCAGAGCAGGATCCAGCTCCAGCAGGCACCACGGCTGGGCACTGCAGTATGCCGAGAAACCAAGGCTGGATTAGAAGCATCACACCACGTGAGGTGAAGCAGTGACCCAGCAAAAGGTGACTTTGCTGACACGTTTTCTCAAAAACCAGGCAGTGTCTATCAGACTGCTGTCTGTGCTGCCCTCTTGAAGAGCTTCCCTCCACCAGCCAGCTCGCTTTGTAGACCAGACTACAAAGACACCAGGAGGGACACAGGCATGCTGGTGTGGGTGTCAGGAGAGAAGAGGTGAGGGATGTGGATGAAGAGAAGTGCATGAAGCACAACCCCTTCCTGTCTGCACCAGCCGTGCGCGAGGGAGGCAGCCAGACCAGCCGGTCGTTGCGTTCTCCCCAGATCCCATTCTGGCAGTGGAGGACAGCAAGTGAGGTCAAGCTGACCATGCAAATTTTGTCCCAGACATGGTCATATGTATCAAAGGCATGTCAGGTGGGCTGCCCTGCCTCTGTATGCAAGGGGCTGGCTGCTGCAGGAGGATGGGTGGTGCTGGGTGCAGGTGTAGGTGGCTGTGCCCCTGTGGGGATGGAGACAGCTGAGTGCCGTGTTCTGTGATCCCAAGGACATGCTCCTGGCCTGGGAGGGAACAGGCATTGCTGCTGATTCAGTTACATTTGAAAAACCATACTGAGCAGGTGGCTCAATAAACTGGTGCACATGTGGCCAGCATGCAGGAATGTTATAATGCAAAACTTTTTACTTAAGCCGTAAACACGTGGGAGTAAGGCAGGAGGGCAGCAGCTCCCACGGAGAGGTGCCATATCCCAGGATACTGCTGTGTACACTGAGTATAATGCACACCTGGAGTGAACCCACTGAGGGAAGAGCATAGCTCTCCTTTAATACACATTTTTACTTTTGTTTTCTGCTTTTTTTCATGTTTATTCCATGCAAGCTAGCAAGCAAACCCGTTACAGTAAATATATCCGGAGAGGGAGAAAAGATGTCCTCTGGCAGTTTTGAAGCCCATGGAAACTGGTTGTAGATCATGTTTGAATGTCACCTCGTCAGAAGCCCATCACTCTCCAGCTGCTCCCACGTTAGCCTCCTGACAGGCCAAGCTGGTTAGCAGGGCTGATTCATGGCCCAGCAATATAATTCAGTTGCGCTTGTTCATTATTTATAGAAATCACAGGCACCGATATTCTGGCCAGATCAAGTTAAGAGCAAGGATGGAAGAAGGGTCACTATTTCAAATTAGGCAAGGACTAAGCAGACTCACTGAAGACCACAGTATATGAATGAAAGAATTTAATGCATTCCCCTGGATATTAACAAGTACATTCACTTTTGGGAAGGTCATGAGTACTAAAGTTTCACTTAGAGGAATTTACACACAAGAGGTGAATAGAAATGATTAAGCCTATGTCTTTCAAGGACACCTGAGAAGACTGTAGATTAGGCCACATAAGTGGGATATCATAGAGGAAAAACAGCTGGCAATGTGAGGAGACTAGGTAGTCTTACTTGTTTTTTCCATAAGCTGGGACGGGCTGAGTAGCATCAACCTGAAGGTTTGCCAGAAGATTGCCAACGGCTGATAACAACTTGGTCAGCAGCCTGGCACCTGCATTGGCAACAGCAACACTTCCCCTCCATGTACCAGTCAGAACTGTGCCTGTGAGAGCTCCCAAATGCTCCTTAAATCAGACAGGTAAGCCCTCCTTCAAGTGCTCCATGTTGGGTGAGCACATGGAGGTAGTGGAGGACAAGGCTGAGTTTCCTCCCTTGCCATCCAGTTCTGCCTTCTGGTTAATGTTATTTTCTGTGTCGTTTAGAAAAAAATCTGAGCACTTTAGGCTGTTTGGTTAGTAGCTGATGGCACCTCTAGGTGCCTGTTCCTAAAACTTACACACAAAGTCTACAGTGATGATCTTTTTTTGCTTGTAAAAGGTAAAACAAGGGCCAGCATTTGTCAAGTTAGTACCTGGGCCATATCTCATCCTCCAGCTCTTTGCAACAAGAAGAGTTTAGCTACTCATCCTAAGTTTGATGCCTAACTAGAAACCTTGGAGATGTAAGTAGATCCTAGTCATATCACTGGAACAGAACAGATGCTATAAGGAGGGTGGTAATTCTAGCAAAGTCTTTATGCATGGCAGCATTTCTTGGTCAGCTCCAGGCTTTGGGATGCACTTAGGCAATAAGAAATTCTGGGCTGAGGGTTTCAGATGGGATTCAGACAGTTAATATGGTCCTGACTGAGAAAGTACTGTCAGGACTTTCCTGGTTGTGTACTTCTTTTCTATGGCTTGTATATATATTTGTGTACATATGTATGTATGTATATAGAATGACATGATTTGTCTTCATTTGTAGATCTATTATTGCTTTGGAATGTCAGCATAAGCTCTGTGATATGGGGACAATATAGTGTGGCTACTTCATGAGGTTTGTCCAGAATGGGTCTCAAGGCACTTTCCCAACAAATAAACTCCTGCAGTGATAACCTGCTTAATTATGAGATGTGGAAATGAAACTGTTACATTGTTAGTCCCTCAGAAGATCCTAATACCTAACTACTGTCCAGAGCTAATTTTCTGAACAACAATTTAATACACAGCACAGATAAACTGCGTACTTAGATTGAATACAAATGATATTTCAGTGACATGAATTATGGCCTTATGCTGAGCATCACTATGGCAACTAATGACATCACTGCAGACTTCAACCTGCACAAAACCCAACTCTGAGGGTCTCTATTTGTTGATGTGGATCTTTTCAGGGCTTTTGGGGGTATGAATATGTAAGCACCACAGTGTTGTCAAGGGTTTGCTATGTATGTTTACTGTCATTTGAAACATTTATTCCCTTTGTGGCTAATGTTGTTCTCATGAAGGAAACCTAATGAAAATTACTGTTTGTATTTGGTTAGTAACATTTGTTGATAACATATGGTCTGGGAATGCTTCAGCAAATAAGAGCTTTTTAATAGTAAACAGAGATATGAGTTCTATAAAGCAGATGCTGTCAAAGTACACAGTGTAAGGTTGGATATTTTCTTACTTTTTCCTCTTATACCCAAAGCATTATTATCTTCCCGCTGGTGACAACACAGGTTGGTTTTATTTTTGAGAGAGAGAGAGAAAATATAGCCTGTGACCTGAAGCTGCAATTAGAAAATAAGGTTGTTTCTTGGTTCTTACATTCAAAACGTTTATTAGGTAGCTGAAGGCTCACCCATTAAAAAGATGTAATACAGAGGATCTGACTGGATGTGTAGTGCTGTAGATAATTTATGCTGAACCCCTGCTCCTTGGCACTGGTGGCAGTTTGATGAATCGTCATAAAAGATGAAAGATGTGGAACAGTGACACTAGAAGAGAAAACTTCAGAGCAAAGCTGATGAAGAAACTGAGTTCGTTAATCAACTCTACACTGAACACGCTCACCTACTAAGCTCAGTTGGACAAGATTTGCTCAGAGGAGAGCAAAGTGTAGAACCATACTCCTTGGGCACAGGAAGGAGTACATTATTTTTCCTGATAATTTTCCAAATGCAGGACCTGCTGTTTGGTATTTATGTTTGAAGAACTTGTTGCTGGATCACATGTCATCTGAGCCTTTTTACCAGTCATTTAAGGGAACTGCCCTTCTTCAGAAGATGATCTAATTGAGGATAGTGTCAAATGAGAAAGTGTCATTAATAGCGTGAGGGTGAATAGAAGTGGTTAGTGAGATATGGTTTAATCTCTCATCTGGCTTGCAGTATTCTAGGTTGCAGTGTGTGTTCCATCACATCACACAGAGGTGTTGCTCATGGCATGCTCATGGTTTCTTCTGTTTTACAAAAAGCACGTTGTCTGTGATTATTCTTCAAGCCTGCTTGTAAACTTTGCATGAGTTTTGAAGTGTGATGAATTTTCGGGGTCTCTGGGAACTGCATAGAAATCAAGCTCATAATGAATTTTTTAAAAAGGCAAAGAAAGACAACAAAAGAAGAAAAAAGAGCAGTTTTTATCTGATGGTTTCACATTGGGCCTCCACATGATCAGATGTTCGGGAACATCCTCCTTGCAGTGGTGCACTCTTCCCCAGCCCTCCCTCTGCCCTTCATCTTTGGCTGACCTGTTCTCTGCTAACAAGGGCAAGTGTGGTTTTTAGGAGTGTTTTGCTTAGCTCAATCTCTTAAGTTTCTGTCTGACTTTATTTTCATAAGTTTGTAACTTTCTAAGCTGTAGAAACAAAACTTGAAACATGGCTGTGAAGTCTCAAACTTAAAAGCATTATGACTTTTTACCTCTTAGTGTAGAAGGTATTTTCTTCTCTCTGCTACTTTCAAAGTTGTTTAAACCTTACAAATAGGCATTAGTTCAAGTTCCACTTTTTTTTTGTTCTATGACCCTCTTCAGTCTGTGTTAGTTTGCTAGAGAGGAGTGTTCTGTATCTCAAAAACCTTAGCACAGGTGAATGATTTGACATGCTGGTGTGAGTGGCACAATTTATGGAGGCTCTTCATGAACCTAATTGAAAAGCCATGGCCCTAAGGGTGTTGAATAGAGTTGGTATTTCACAGATTTATTTTCCCTATGATTTCTCTAAATCAAAGCTGACTGCTGTGTAAGGTCCTGGGATCTTTTGAAAGAACCCCACAAGGATGCTCACCAGCCCAGCTCTGGGTCATCCATCCTCCATAGTGCTCCTTTCCAAGCCATGCGACCAGCTGGGGGATAACTCATGGAGTGCAAATAGCAGACGGTGGTCTTGGTTCATTGTGTAGTTGGAGAGGTGGCTGCTTCCTGGCCACTGCCATCCCATCCCCAAGGAGCTGATGTCCTGCTCTGCAAGCTTACTCTTGGTGTAATGGCTTGAACTCAAACCTGGGCTGGGACTTGGAAAAGGACCCAGGTTAAGTTGGGGTTTCTTCAGAGAATGCAAACCTCACTTTCAACCTGGCAAGGAGATGTTAATTAGCCGAGAGAAGAGCAGAGGCATGAACGATTACAGATGTCCTAGGTGCAGATGTCCTCAGTCTTCAACTTCTGTTGTGACTATACAGGCTGTTGCTGCAGGAGACATATCGTTCTTTCTAAATAAAAAAGTTCTCTTAAATTTGCTTTCATGCTGCTCCCAAGTACTCTATTTTTTTCCCCAAAGCATCATCATGGTTTTTCCAAACATCTATCCCACAATTCCCTAAGAAGATAATTAATGCCCTTGTCACTCAGACAGCCCAGCCATTTTGGCTTGTGCCAGACATGGCATTTTTGGTTAACCATTGCACGCCCAAGGTGTAGTGCTGCTGACCTGCCAGTGGAGCTGAACATCCCTCTGTCCTTATTTTCACAGCTGGGGCACCCAAGGAGACTTCACAACAACACACGCGCTTCCTGCAGTGAAGGTGAAGCTGTTCACGGAGAGCACGGGAGTGCTGGCTCTGGAGGACAAAGAGCTTGGGAGGGTAAGGAGATTTTGAGTTTAATCATGTTTCCTTCTGGCCCTGCTTTTCTAGAGAAATCTCTCCTGTACGGAAATATCTTTGGAGCACAACATGCTCTGCTTTTTTGCCAAGCTTTAGGAGGGAGGGGGGAAAAAAGCAAGCTCTCCACTGCTGGAAAGGAGTGCATCTCGCATGCTGTCTTTGTTGTGAGTTTTTAATGGCAGCGTTTCAGCTGGCTGTGCCTGTGCTCAGCAGAGGCAGGGGATCTTGTGTGCGATATTGGCAGGCCAGAAAGCCTTAGAAGTTGCTTACGGAAATGGACATTCCTGAGGCAGAAAAGGGGATTATGCTGAAGCAAAAAGAGGGGATTTAAGTTTGGCAAGACAGTGTTAAGCTGCTCTCATATCTGCTGAGCAGCCGGTACATGGTTTGAGCATTTGAAAGCACTGACTGCGGTACTCACTGCACAAGGCTTGAAATCCTGCCTTCCCCTGGGGATTGTGCCTGAACTGGTGGCTTCAGTGGGGCTGGACTGGGAAATGAAACATGGGGGTTCATTGCCCCCATCGATGGTGTTAATAGTTTCCTGGGGTACTGGCCCCAGAGGCAACCTTCCCACTCCATCTCTACTGCTCACCTGTGGTCCCTAAACCAGGGCCCTGGGACTGGTGGCCCTCCATCACTGCAGCCCACACCTCCAGAATGTCTGTGGACAGCACTTTTTTGTGGCTTTGGGACACTTCAGTTGGTCTCCATGGATTTTTTGCAGCTGTATAATTTGTGTTGGTCCCAGGCATAGGTGGCAGCATGCCATGCCTTCCTCAGCTCTTCAGGGTTTCGAGATCTGCATGGTGAAGACCCCGTGAAAACCAGTTCAGGGTAAGAGAGGCTGCACCTTACACACGGGCTTGGGACCTCCCATGTCACGGCTCAGCGTGGCCTGAGCAATCTCCAGGGGCAGCCTGGGCTCTGTCTGCCCAGCTCTGCAGCACACCTTGTTCTCTGCCCTGTTTAAGTGGCTATGGCCAGGAAAGCCACTGATCCTGTGGCAAGCTCAAGTACAGTATTTCCAATTATGGATTAACCTGGCGGGGTGTTTCTTGCTGACTCCGTGGCTCCTTGACTTGCCTTGACACAGGAGAGTCTGTGTCCATACAACAGTTTTGCCTAATTAATATGATTTTGTATTCATCCTATTCATGCAAGGGCCAAATGTTCTTTCAGGTTATAGTGAGCTGTAGATTTAATTTATATCTTTATGGTGGAGAGAGCTGCATGTGATTTTGTCTCATATAATTTATGTTCATTTTAACTACTTGTGTTTTCACATTCATGTAACAACGTTTATCCTTGCACTTGAGAGAGAAAAAAGCAAAGTTACCTCTTCTTTTCTCACCTCAATCTTCTCTTCAAAAAGAGTCACAGCCTCTTCAGACTTTCCTTATCCACACTTCAATCCTTCATTGCTCCTTGTCCTCCTCCTTTTTGACAAAGAGGATGACCCCACCAGGCTGCAGTACTCCAGCTGAAGACCCTACAGTTGCTTTGCTGCACAGCATCATAATAATTTCAGGATTATTTTCAGGATTATTTTCAAGACCTTGTTCTTCAAACAGCCCAGCTCTCCTGCCTTTGTCTGCTGCAGCGTGCTGAGCAGAGGTTTTCACCCGGCTGGCTGCGATGCCATTCAGGGCTTTTTCCCCAGAGTGGTTATAGACCCGCTTGCTTTGTGAGACTTGTTTCCACTGGCAGCCGTGAGCGGTGCTGACTTTGCTGGTCTCGGGAAGCAATTAGCTGTGCACGTTGTTCTGAGAAGGACGTCAGGCCCCACAGCAACTCCTTTTACCCCCTAAGTGCTGATGAGCCAGCCCCGCCGATGCGCTTTAATTCCCGGTCCAGCGGGAATCCACCTCTCAGCTCTGGGCTTCTGCGAGCGAAGGACGTGGGCCAGCAGCGGCAAGCACGGGGAGCCGGGCAGTGATTTCCTCTGGCCCGTGGCCACCGGTGCCTTCAGTCGGCCGGACTTGAAAGGGATGCTCGGTGTGCCTGGAGCAGCTGAGAGATGACACGTGTCTGCTCAAGCTACACCAGGATTTCTTTTTTAGTGAAATAATGAAAACAGGAGCATGTTAAGCCCCTGGTTTAGCTGTTGGAATGGGCACAAACCCGCCTGCACGGAGAGAGGAGGGAAGCAGGTTTTATACACAAAACCACTCATGCTCAGCTGCCCTTTGAGGAGCAGCTTTGTGCTCTGCCAGGCATGTACAATGCCCACTTTCTATTGCGAGTGCTAAATTGGCAACTGGCCGGCACTCCTCATTTTGCCACTTTCATCACAGAGAGAGCTGGGAAATGCTCCCAAGCCCTAAACTGCTGGATGGGCAGCTGAAGGCATGGGAATACATCCTGGCCCTATTGAAGGTGGTGGCAAGGCTCCCACAGATTTCAGCTATGCCAAGACTTCATCTACTGAGAGCAAGGAGGGGAAGAGCCATGAATTACAACAACACTGAGCAAAGTTTATGTGTCCTTTGATGAAAAAGACTTAGAAATCAAAGTAGAGAGCATCTCAGCCACCCTGAGTGACTGCTGCCTCGCTGAGAGATGCGGCTTAGTGCAAGTCTATGTGCTTGCATCACCTGCCTTGCAGTGGGGGTCCTTGGATGATGCTCAGAGTTTGGGTCCATCTATGTTTCGAACACCCCTCTCCATGGAGGTCTCACTTCTCATCTTCAGGATTTGCTTAAATCTGTTTTTTTCCAAGAGTGATGCAGAAGAGACTCAGCTATCTATGTAACTAGTAACAGCTTCAGATTCCTGCCAGAGAAAGCATTAGTCTAATTCAATAAAATAAGTGATAAATAATGTTGATGAATCAGGGTGAAGTCAAGAATCTACTGATGTTAACATCAGTCTTTGGAGGAGGTAATAAAATAATTTTAAAAATCATTCATCAGAGTGTAATGGCGTCAAGGATATTTTGGTGGAAAACAGCCCCTAGGTTGTTGACTCAGCAGTAGAGTTGAAGAGCAGAGATATACAAGGTTATAGGCTGGGATGGAGTTTGGCAGGAGCACAGACTGAGCTTGAGTGTGGAATGAGTGATGGCCACACAGCAAGTAATGAGGGTGAATGATGCCATTTGTAAAATCATTTGCTTGTGTAAAGGTTAATGGATCCAAAGGAGATTCATCTGAATGAATTTGTGCCAGTCAAAAAGCCACCTCTGAGAATGAAAGCATCAGAAGAGGAATGGGTGTAGGAGGGAGAAGGTTAAGCCATCTCAGAGGACACATATGGAAACACCAGGAGAAGATGGTGGATGTGGTGCAGTTCTGGGAGAATACTCTGTGGCTCACTGCCTGAGGGAGCTGCTCTGCTTTGTAGGGGTAATGGGTGAGTGGGAAAAGCACAGCAATGATCCACTGGTGTTCATCTGCACAGCTCCACTGCAGTCACTGGTGTTGCACTGATTTACTCCAGCTGGAGACCATCCCATCATTTCCTCTTTGTGTGAAATGGAAGCAGAGTGTCCTGCAGCCACTATCTACTATGCTGGTCATGGGAGATAGAGGAGCCAAAGAATTTATGAACTTATCTCAAAATAATAAGCTTTATTTTTCAAAAGCAATAAAAAGCCATCCTCACTGATGTGAATAGAAATTTCCAGACTGACTTTTAGGGGAAAAGTAGCTCATCTGATGTGCTTTTTTTCCACATTAAAACCCATTTTGTGAGTAATTTTTTCCCTTTAACATTGTTGATTTCGACACTTGCAGGTTGTTCTCCACCCTACTCCCAATAGCCCAAAGCAATCAGAGTGGCACAAAATGACTGTTTCCAAAAACTGCCCGGATCAAGACCTGAAGATCAAGCTTGCTGTGCGAATGGATAAGCCTCAAAATATGAAGCACTCTGGGTAAATTCTTGTCTCGATCTGAACTCAATGTGTTTTGAATGTGCGTTGGAAAATGTCTCTTTTTCAAGATCTTTGAAGAGAAACTTTTTCTCAAGTTCACAGGAGTTCAAAAGAAAGATAAATATAAAAATGGCATTAGTTCAGTCATTTATAATGCACTTTACATATTCTTAGCATAATTTTCTTGATGCATATCAGCCAAACAATTTAAATTTTAAACAGTATTCCTCAGGAAATTGCTAGGTTATTTTTTACCCTGTAACTAAATAATAGGTGAACTGCCTGACTTTCTTATTGAGCATGGTATAATTTCCTAAGTTATTCTGTGTTTCCCTGTATTGACTTCTCAGAATCAAAAGCACAGTGCACCATCTGCTTGAAATAAACTCCAGTGTGATTGTCATTATTTATACAGAGATACACAGCACAATTAAATAGCAGTTGCCTGGAGTAGGACTAATGATCTGGAAGGTTAAAAGGGAAACTTCTCCCCTCCAAACGTGAGTGTCAGAGGATCTGGAGCCAAGGGGATCCCTGACCACCACCCCTGGCTTCCACCTTTGTGCTATGCAATTACAAATTATGTCATCCTTGGGACAACCTAGCTAATAGCAGTTTTATTTTCATAGTATTTTCTTAGTTTCAATCCATTATTGGGTGGTTTGGATCACTCATCTTTCTTTTAATTCCTTTTCCTCCTTCTCCTGTCTTCTCTGCTAATGAGGTCAGAGCCAACAGCCATGTGTGAAGTTTAATTTTTCCACCATGATCACAGGCACCAACACCAAGAAGGGAGGGTTCACCTGTCATGTTTGTTTCCTTGACCACAGCTGATGGCAACAGGGCTGAGCAGCCCTGGCTTTTCTCAGGCTTTCTTCAGTTAACATCTGATTCACAAGATGCTGCTTAAAACTAGGTGGTTTATAATACTAGCTTGTTATCAGAATTGAGATTGTCTCTCTGATGATGCTAGCAGCAGTAAAAAGGACAATTATTTCCCAGTTCTTGAAATAGCCAAGGACACGAAGCCCACATTAGCATGACTTGGAGTTTTGTGGTTTAAACATTCACCAAAAGTATGTTTGATCTCTTCTGGCATAAGAAAACACTAGTGTAACCAAAAAGGAATTGTTTTTCTATATAATGAGCCAGAACTAAACTAATTATAATGATACATAGAACATATTAATGCTGAATAATGTCATGGTGCTTCTCGTTAGTCTGGTGCTGCCACGATTTTTGCCAGTGTTTGTATTACACTGTCACAGTGGCCACTTCATCACAGAGATTAAATACTGGTTTTGACATTAATTTTAAAAGTTAATTTTTCCTTTTTAGAAAGCTGTAAATTCAATCCTCCTTAGCAATTATTCAGTTTGCTTGAATATCTGTTGCCAAGGGATTTCTAGGAATTAATCTTAAGCTGTTCAGCAAAGAGACTTGGTTTAGTCAGTCCAGTAGATACTGGGATCCCAGGCACTGGTTTTGATGTAATAAGTATCCCTCTGTTTGACAGTTCCCCTCAGCCAAATGGTTTTGTGATGAAGACTTAAAGCAACACTTGAGGTTTCTGTCCCTTAATTCATCCGTTGCAAATGTATTCTTCACCCATCCGACCATGTCGTAGCTCTTCACTGGCACTAAAAGGCTTCTAATTTCTGAGCAAGTTGTGAAAGACAAAGAGGAAGAGAGAATTCATACTGTGTAGCATCAAGACTCTGGGAGCTTTTTTTGTCACTTTCTTTACAGGTTATTTGTTCAGGCTAGAAATAAACACATTCATGAATGCTGCTGAGCTTAAGAGTCTTGTAATTACTCCTGCTTGCACATTAACTTCAGTTTCTGGGTGTAAAGAGAAAATACTGAAAAACAAGAGAACAACATCTAGTCACTTGTGTACTGAATTCACCTATTCTTTTCTCCTAGGTATTTATGGGCCATTGGTAAAAATGTTTGGAAGAGATGGAAGAAACGATTCTTTGTCCTGGTCCAGGTAACAGATTTAACTAGAAGTGATCTTAATTCACAACATTAAATATTTAAGTCTTTCCTCTGGCCATTTTCAGTGCTGTGTAATTGATGCTGAGCTGTGGTTCTGCATAGAGTATCTGTTAAGTCATGGAGTTTTTTCTAAACATATACATCTTCTCAAGGATATCCCAGTTGCAGACGTCTAGCCATGAGTTTCCTGATGCATATGAATGCTTGGTGAAATGGAGAACCAATTTTAGTGAGGAATTTATGAGATGAGAAAGAAGCTCTGTCTGTCTTGACTGGAGGTACTTGGGTGCAAATGCTTCCTTTTGAGCCTCCAGGTAAAATCTGAAGTCCATTGAAATGTACAGAAGTTTTATCACTGACGACATCAGTCAGTTTATTATTCTTGACATTTATCTTGCCTTCATGTTCATAACTGCCTCTCATTGTCTACAGCTCTCATCAATCATTTTGCAATGTCTGTCTTTCATTTTTCCTTTTTTCTTTTTTTCACTTCCTGCCCTTCCAGTTTCAGCAGACCTGTACATTTGACCATGGTTAAGAATTTCAAGGAAATAGGTAGAAGATGTCCTCTGTGACCTAAAAGGATCTGATCAGTACTTAGTGTTTTAGATCTTTCCTCACCTTCCCAGGGACAGCTGAAACTACTGCACTGACAACAGAAGTATGGGGCCCCAGTTTGAACAGCTCCATCTTCACACCAACCTCATAAAGCCAGAGTCCTCTTGGGTCCATCTCTCCTTCCCTCCTCTCTGGGTTTCCCAGGGTATGTTGTTTCCATGTATGAGAAATAAAATCTGTGTGCAGGGTCCTGTGGTGAAAGCAACACAGATGCTGTAGCAGAAGAACATGACATCCAACTGAGATCTTGTGCCAGCACAGATGCAAAGTGATCAAGTCAGAGGGTGAAATTCTACTGTCAATGAAGCAGATGGCAGGTCTGTCACAGAGGGTCTGGGATTTCACCCTTGTGTAAGATCTGAGATGGTGTAAACCAGGTGCACCAGGCTCCACATTTGGGATGGAGCATGCTTGTGTGCTGGCTCTCCTGTGCCAGTAAGGGGAGGAGTCTCTTCCACCTTACACAGCTGGCTTCTCTGGTTCTAAATCACCTGGTGTAAACTCGTTAGTTTGTTCTGAGTTAATTATTACTCCAAATTCAACTGTCTCAGTAGGAAGCTTAATTGCATTCCCCATTTGTCCTTCACTACTGGCTTCCGCAGTGTTGTGAGGCAGACAAGAAAATCCATCCTGGGGAGGTAAAAGGGATTTGTGATGTGCGTGACCCCATGTAAGTAGGAGTCCATTTGAAGAGACCAGTTGAGTACCTAGTCCAATAACCACATGTGATCAGCAGTGACAGTTTAACTGCTCGTTTTATATTCCAAATAGGGTCAAAATGAAGTGGGAGAGTTAGTGTAGAGCAGCCACAGGCGATGCCTCTATCCACCCAAGCAGTATATTTAGATTTAGGTAAAAGTAATGGGTTTAGGATCTGTGTAATCCATTCCTAGAGGCATTTGCTTTGCAAACAGACCCCCTGTGAATTTCTGGCCAGGTACCTGGTGAGGTAGGGTGGTTGGCACCTCACAGAGGAACCCAGTGTCTTGTAGATCTAGACCACTGGAGGTAAATCCCAAACTCCTGGGTAAGCAGCAGCAGCAGAGGCCATAATGAAGGTAAGGCCTTTGGGGAATATTATGCAATGACCCTGTTCTTGGGTAGGGATTGAGGGATTGCTTTTGTCTGTGTGTTTCTTTTGTTATGTTCTGAAATGAAGTTAAAAGTGCTGTGGCAGACTGTGGGCACCTGTAGAGCAACTAGTACCGCTTTTCCTTGCGAGCAGGTTCATTCTTATTAGACCAAGTTCTCAGTCCCATTTTCCCTGTGAACAGCGAGTCTCCAAAGTAGAGAATTCTCTTTCCTAAAACAGCTTCTTCCATAAATAAATCTATTTATATTATTGTGTGCAAGGATTTGCAGGTTTGGATGTGAATTGCCATGTCTATGTCTCTCTCTGAAGGATCCTTTCTTCTGGCCTTTCTTTGCAGTCACTTCTCTAGTTTTCAGTTGCTATGTATTCTGCAGCTTGCCACTCTCAGAGTTATTCCATGTTTTCTCATGTTACTAGGTCTGTATTCGTCAGTTGGCATATAAGAGCAGAATTTGGCCAGAAAAGCAATTCATTTGAATAAGATGAGCAGACTTTTGCCCCCAGAGAGTCTCTGTAGCCCACCTCAGAAATTCCAGCTGCCATTGCAGCTTCTCTGTTATGTTACCGTTTGCTCAACATTTGGTGCAATGTAAAGTGTTCTGCCGTACATCAAATATAAACAAGAAACACTCTCTATGCAGTCCCTTAGATGTAGTTTGAGCATATTGAACATGTCAGCAGGCAATAAAGATGGAATAAAAATACTTTGCTGTCCGTATGTTTGTCATTTGCTTTTCATGCAATGCAAAGGATGGGTGCTGATACGAACAGGGATTGGCAGCAAAGGTGTTGATGTCCAGGATGCTCTGAACTCTGCTAAACTGCAGACAGAGAATAACCCCAGCAGGAAGGTGAGCTGGCTCAGTTACATAAAGAATGGACAAGGAGCAGGCCCTGGTTCAGGAGCTCACTCGCCTGCACTGGGCTCCTGCTTGCACCGGAGCCAAGAGATGGAGTCCAAATCATAAAGTCCATTTGGGATGTAGTGGTCTGGTCAGTCCGTGACACTGCCAAGAGGGCAAGGCTGTAAGTTCAGATTAATAACTAAATGTTTCCTTTCTGATCTCTTGTCTCTGTCCCTTACCTGTAGCATCTTCTAGTACAGCTCCATCTCCTCTATCCCTTGCAAAGTAACCTCCTCCTGGTCCTGTGCCCTCTCGTGCCCCTCTTCCCCCGTTGCAGATGGATACAGCCTCTGTTCCTGCAGTGCTGTTGGGTGGTACCACTCTGCCTTCCGGTACCAGTGGTTAAGAAATTCATGGTAATAAATACTCAAACTCTTCATAACCATCTAAACAAGGCACAAAGGTGCCAAACTGCATGGGCGGCTCCAAGGAGGAAGGTGTTGATGGCAGTTTGTCTCTTTTGTGTCAGTGGTGCCTCGCCAGTATGAACAGAGGCTTTGTGCATGTATGTAGAAAAAGGAGCTGTGCAGGGAGCGTTTCCAGTGCTACTTGGCTTGTGTAAGCCCTGGAGAGAAGGGGAAAGGAGCAATAACTGCCTTGTAATTTGGGTGGAATAATCCCTCGCACCTTCTGTGTCTGTGTAGCTGCGAGGGTTGTACAGGAGAGGAGATGATTTGTTTGGGTGTAGTGGGTGAGAGCTGTTCCTTTGTGCCATTTCTAGAACTGGGTCTCACCTCTCTGGTGCAGACGTTGCTGAGTGGACTTGGTTCAACCCCTCGGGGAAGGTTTACAGCGTGGCACGGCTGGCAGAGCTGGTGTGTGTGCTCCTCCAGCATGTGCCCGTGCGTTCAGAGGGGATAGCTTTCTCTTTCGAATGAATCGCAGTCCTCTCTGCACGCTGCCCACCCTTCTCGTAGACACCCTTTGAGATGAGCAGCAGAAGAGCAGAATACTGATTAGATGTAAATTACATGGCAGAGACTCGTTACTTGCCTAATTTTAAATCCTGAGATATGCAGTGTGAAAGTGATGGCAGGATATGGCCCTGAGCTTGGATGGAAATGGTCCGCAGCATCACAAGTGAGGAAAATGCTTCGTAAAGGCAACAGTAACGCCAGTGGCAGTGGTAAGCCAAAGCAATGGAGCAATTTAGGGCAAAGTTCTCCATGTCTGGTTAGGAAAGAAATTGAATATCCCTCACAGATGTTGTAAGTGTTCCCTAAGTTGCTATATCAGCTGCCTGAGCACGGCATACGAATTTCAGCCAGTTTGCCAATTAGACCCTTGATCATGCAAAAGCTGGGATTTTTGATAGCTGACAGAGCTTGTATTAATTCTTTGCAAGGTCTAATGTGCTGTACTGGCAACAACACTACTGTTGGTTCTGGTGGGTCTGCTGGCTTTGCGATAGGACATTTCTTATAATGATTTTTAAGGGCAAGTGAATTAATTAAGCTGAGATTTCAAACTGAATCTGTTCTTCTCTTGTCATAACCCCATTTCTGTGCTCTGGCAGCATATGGGAAGTAACACTCCATGGTACCTGGATGACATGTCTGCTGAGTAGCTTGAAGCAGTTTTTGGCTGATTGTGTCTGATGGTGTTTGCAGAATGTTGTTGGAACCAGATCAACTCTCTGCAGATTAAAACCAGTTGCAGTGTCTACGCCTGGATCTATTGTTCTAGTGACAGACTCCCTGAACTCATTATAATTTAGACTAACAGTGACAGTTCCTGCTTTTAGCAAAATTCAGCTGACTTGAGATAAAATGAAATGAAGTAAGTGTTCAGTAACTCCAAATAACCAACAGAATTTGAAAATAATTCAGCAAAATTGCAGTATGCTACACCAGCAGTCCTAGCCTGTGGTCCTCAAGTCAAGGTAAATGACCCATAATAGCCGGTCCCTGTAATCATATTAAATCATGTTTTCAGTTAGACCCTCACTGAGAACTGGCCATAGCTGGTGATTCTTGGGAAACCTTGAGTGTTGGTGATAAATACGAAATATTTGGGAACTGGTGGTTAAACACATGCCACAGCTTGTTACAGCTGGCTATGGTAGGTCCTGCATGTCCCATCCATACTCAAGTGGGATGACTTTCTGTCAGGCAGCCCTGCCCAAGGAGAGCACACACACACACCTCCTGCTTGAAGGAAGAAGTTAGGACAACTGCTGTGTGCAATTGTTTAGGGCTGAATGGATGTGCTGAGATGTGAAAACAACAGTTTTCACATTTGTTTCTTTAAGCTAGATAATTTCCTCTGCTCATTTGTGTCAGGAAAGGGCTTGGGAGGCAACATACAGCTGCAACCAGAGGACAAGAGTCTCCTCATCAAAGTAGAAAAGCTGTATTACAGCTGGCAGTATCTTAGCACAGTTTCTCTCCCTTGGGTCAAAATGCATGCTGTTAATGTAGGAAAGGTCCATTTAAGAATTTAACCCAAGTGGGGCAGCGTTATGTCAGCAGTGAGGAAGGGGGAGGCGAATGACTGAGCTGGGAGTGTGAGGGATGACAATTAACAGGTTTGAGCAGGATCCTGGGGAAAGCGGTGCTCACTAGAGCAGGAGTCTCTGGTGGAAAAACAAGGATGAAGTCAGGACTGGTTAATACATATCTACTGTATTTATTAATCAGTCGGATTATATAGCTGGTGATTGAATATGGTCAAGTGCCAAGAAAGTCAGGTCTAATTTAACAAATGGGAATAGTGAACTTTGGCATTTGTCTCCTGCTGTCTGCTTTCCCTTTCCTGAATTTCTTTGTCTTTTTCTCTCTCTCTTTTTTTTTTCCAGTTTCTTTTCCTTCTGTTCTTTTGTCTCAAATTATTTCTCAAAGTCTTTTCCCTTTTTTGTAGTGAACCAGCCAGGGCAGACTTGGATTATTCCCTTTCTTTTAGTTTTGCTCAGTTCAGCTTCCTTAGATGCTCCTTTCCTGGCCCTCATCAAGTCCCTGGATGAAATCCCAGCTGCTTTGAGAATTTGTCCCTGACTGGGCAGAGATTTTTCCTCTGTCTTCCTTCGGTTTCTTCTCTGTATCTGTGTTTTTTCCAATTACTCAAACCATTCATCTTGCCCATCCCATCTGCTCGCTCGCTCTCATACTCAGCTCTGGTTCGGTGTGAACTCAGCAGGCTGTAAGATTAATTTCTGCTATTAACTGTTTCACTTGTCTGGCCACTTCTAAGCTTCTACAGAAAACAGGCCCTGTAAAGCACAATATTTTAAAGGACTGACAAAAGACAAGCTGCAATCTCCACTGAACCCTACAGTGCTGTTCAGCAGCAAAGCACGATCGTGACTTATCGAGCTTTCTAGAATCTTGTTTTGTTGGGTTTTGCTTTGCCACCACTTGTAAATGGAAGGAGCCATGTTGCAGCAGTAGCCAGGGCATCGGCTTCTTTCTGATTCCAAGTGGTAAATGCTTTAGGCAGCAGGAGGGGACAGGCAGGCTGGTGTGGCAGTCCTTGAGGTCAGTAGCTGGAGTTGTTTCGATGCAGGCACTCTGCACGGCACCGTTGGCACTTTTTCCAGAGACCATTCATAGCTGCTTCCTCATCCAGCCTGATCCTGGCTTGCCTCCTACCAGCAGGCTCTTGGGTAATCCTGAGCTTGGGCTTGGGATGAGCTGTGTGAGTAGAGAAGTAGGATGTGAACCTAGATAAGCCCTGGCTCATCACACGTTGTAGACTGACCTGTAGTTTTCTTTTAGAGTTCTCTTGTAATAGTGATGTAGATCAACTTCTTCCAAGGAAATCATGTGAATGCTAACAGGAGGGACCATTTTGCTTTGCATATATCCCAGCATGGCTCCACCAGAGCCTACGGTCTACATCTGTCTTTTATGACTTTTAACATGAGGGGTATAAGCTCCAAAATGCCCGCATGTATTTCCATACATCAGTGTAGTGTTGGTGTGGTTGGCCTACTGATAGGGATGAAGAATATTTTCTGGGTCCAAAGGTAAGATGAATTATTTGTACATGAAGAAGAGCCTGAAATTCAGACCTCATGTTCTGTGTCAGAGAATAAGAAACTGAAATACTGAATGAATTTTACCTGTTGCTAGAGTGTAGACAGGAAAAACCATTAGCTGTATTAACGTTTTCAATCAATGTCAGCGTCGCTTAGCACTGACTCATTTCGGGAATTAAATTTATCACGGAGTCTCTGAAGTTCAGGCTGTCTAACACAGAGAGAAACCAAATCCTCAGATGAAATCTCCGGGATCTTACTGTAAATAAAGCACATTCAGGAGTTTCTCCAGGAGATGGCAGCAATATACTGCAAGTACCGCGGAGTGAACGCTGCAGGAGCCGTCTGAATGTTGTGCTGTGGGGCACTGGGATATTTTTAGATTTCTTCGTGTTAATCTTTTTAATTTTTGTGTTGCCGGTACAATGGTATGCATTCAAAGTTCATAGCATAGAATATACACTGGAGTGCTCCTGCTATTGGTCTGTTACTTGTCAATCTTTCGTCAGTGCTGGTAGTTTTGAGGAGGATGCAAGATGTTTAAAGCATCACTTTTAAGTCTTACTCCCACAAATGTGTTAATGATAGGGTTTATTCTTAGGTGGCTTTTGGAGCTGTTCCTGGAGGAAGGCACGGTGCAGGCAGGGCTGCTGAGAGCAGGCTGGCAGCTTGCAGAAGCCCGTAGAGGGCAGCAGTAAACCGAGTGTCGGCTGGGTGAGATGCACCGATAGAGGGTCCCCTGACTTAAATAAATGACATTTTATTATCGATAGATACCACCAAAATAGGTACTGCATGTGTTTTTGTAGCCGAGCCATTTGTCTGGAATTTGGAGGCAAAATCCCCCAGCCCAACCACTCGCCCATCATTTAGGATCTCTCCTGACTTCCCAAAAATGACGAGCATGATCCATTGCCACCCACCAGAGTTTTAAAGTTTCCTCTAGAGGTCAAGAAAATGTCCAGACTAATAAAATTACGTCAGGCATCCAGGATGTGACACAACCTTAACAAAGTCATTTGAAATCATTTGACAGTAAATTTCCCCGTGAGTTCCTAGCCTGGGGCACGGAGAATCCTCTCCTCTCCTCCCTGGACGAGCTTCTCGCCGACCATCCAGATTGCAGCACGCTGCGTACGCGCGGGGTCTTGATGCAGCCTGATGGCCTCCTAAAGGCGATTCGGGAGCCTGGAAGAGCCCCCGCAGCTCAGTTGGCTTCGTCAAGAGCTTGACATTGAATGTATCGTGTCATGCAGATGGTACCTCAGAGGAGTGAGAGCTGCCATTTACAGCACTGATGACAACAACTGCCGAGATCAGTGGGATCTTAAGATTGCTTTAATATGACTGGCACCTAGCAATTTAGCTCACATTGTTTGTGACAGGGTGTCACTCTTGCACTTGTCTGGGGATGAATGATAGAGGGTTTTAAAGCATGGAGCTTCCTCTTATGGAGGAAATTAAACCGCTGTATGTACTGATGCAGAGAATTAGGTGCCTGCCACAGCAGGATGTGTTAAGAGAGAGCTTTGCAAAAGCCTGATATAAAGTTTAGTCTGTCTCGTATGGGCAATGACCATCAAAATTACCCCCCACCCCCAGTCCCTATAAACACACCGTCAGTGTACGGCATTTGTAAGCACTTTGAATTGCCTTGTCGTGATCACCCGGTGCCATCTTAGCTTTGTGATTTCCTTCAGGTTAGTCAATATACATTTGCTATGTGCAGCTACCGGGAGAAAAAAGCTGAACCTCAAGAGCTGCTGCAGCTCGACGGATACACTGTGGACTACACCGACCCGCAGCCAGGTACGGGGCCCGATGGCTCGCGGCTGCACCCGCGGGTGCTCATGCTCACCACGCTGTGTACGGCTCCCAAATGGGAGTCCTCTCTCTCTCCCTGCTTGCAGCTGAACTGTGATCAGCATTATTCTAAATATGTTTGTGTTTATACTGATCATTAGCTATGCATGACTTTCCTATAAATAGATCTAAGGAATTGAGCTAGGAGTTGCACCAGAGGAGGGAAAGACTCATCTCTTCTGGGGAGCCTAAGTGAATTAGACACTTAAATCCCAGTGAAATTTCCTTGTGAACTGAATGCTCAGATCGAGTGATGATCCTGACCTGTGCCTTCAGATTATATTCCCCAAATAAAAGGTTAGCAGCTATGCCTGTCTTTACTGGAGAAAATATTTATGGGCCCAATGCAGCGTTTTGCCTGCCCCATTTTCTCTCTGACAGATCTGAGTGAGTGGAAGGGGCTGGGGCAGAAAGCCCCCTGGTACCTGGAGGTACCTGCTGTGTACGTGGTGCTGAGACCCTTCTTCAAGTGGAGGAGCACCACGTTTTTTTTATTTCAGTGGTGCGACACACTGAGCATGGTGATCTTCACTGTGCCCTGCGTAATGGTATCCCCAGAGAAGATGAAGAAGGATACAGTAGGTTGGTCATCAGGACCTTGATTCCAGGTTAATTCTGATGTTAGGGAGATGGGAAGATGGGTGCTGGATCAGGGCAAAGACCAGAATAAGCACATCACACCCAAGCACCTTTTGTGCAGCATGAGCACTGGTGCACTCCCTTTAATGGGAAACCTCCAACCACATCCTCTCAAAACTCATTTTTAATGGGGCTCCAGCAATGCAATCCACATGGGACCTGCACTGATGGGGCTGTAGGTGAGAAAAGTGATTAATCCGAGTGTGTTGGGGCATGTTTTAATAATCCCAGCTCAGGATGTTACCTGGGGACCTGACAGGCTCTGTTGCAGGTGAGTTTGGTGCAGGGGTGGGGAGCCCCAGGAGCTGGGGCAGTGTGGGGCTGGCTGGGGGAACACCCAGGGTGGTGGTGGTGGGGTGGGAAGCTCGGGCAGATCCCCCTGCCTGGCCTCAAAGTCTGCGAAACTCGGTTGTTGCTTCCTCTCCTGGCAGGTTTGGAGGGCGGCAGGGCATTCTTCAACGCTGTGAAGGAAGGAGACACGGTGATTTTTGCAAGTGACGATGAGCAGGACCGTATCCTCTGGGTCCAAGCCATGTACCGAGCCACCGGCCAGTCTCACAAACCTGTGCCGCCTACCCAGGTGCAAAAGCTAAATGCTAAAGGAGGAAACGTGCCCCAGCTAGACGCCCCAATCTCTCAATTTTGTAAGTAACTAAGTTCTCCTAGAGAGCAGAAGTCTTTGATGGAAAGATTTTCTGCACTGATGTAAATCAATATTTGCACACATGTTTCTGATTCCAAAATGATTTTTTTTTTTTTCATTATCATTAAGCTGCTTTTTACATCAGTGGATCCAGAAGCAGTTAACTTGTGTCTTTAGCACAACCAAACCCAAGAAACAAAATTCCTTGGGGAACTTGTCAATGAATATTTTAAAGTGCAATACTTGATGGAGGAGAGACTGGGATCTGAGAGCCTGAGACCCAGCTTGCTTTCAGCAGACACGCGTTTTACCCCCACACAATAAACTGCACACCCAGATCAGAGCGATTCATTAGCGCCATTAGCTGTCTATCAAATGCATCACGTGCTCAGAACTACAGGTGCAAAACTTGCAAGTATGAAATGCACACACAAAAAGAGGTCTCCTGTTGAATATTCAACTGTAGGAAAACATATGGTATTTTTAACAGGTTGCTTTGCAGGCCAGTTAGATGTGAATTTAAAGCAATCATCTTTTAAGTTGTAGTGATGCTGCCTGTCCTGTGCAGTTATACCCAGTTTGCTTAATTTGAAATTTAGAGCAATTTCTTTTGTCTTGCAAATGTAATTTGGTTATAAATTAGATTAATGCCTCCTCGCTTATTTTTCTTGACGGTCTCAATCACACATCTCGAACCTTTTTGTTATGTAACGTGCAGCAGTTATTGCTAGTTTCAGCAAAATTTAAGAATTAGTATAATTAAATACAAGCAAAATATGGAAAGGCAGTAAATATTAGTAAATTCTTCTAATTAAATCAGCTTTTAACATTTAAAATGGTCTCTGTAAAGCTGTTATGTTTTGTTGTAAGGAACTTGGAAAATCTGCCCCTTGCTTACCAGTATAATTTGACCATCTTTTATATTGGTTTAATTTCTTCACCTCAGTATCTATAGAAAATAACAATGCAAGACATACAGCTGTATGATCAATGTCACAGCAGAAAACCTCTGCTTGCTGCTTTTTTTGTTTTATATCCTGCATATTTTGGACTTCCTTCTGCCTTGCATTGCTGCTGCTGTGAGCGAGACGTAGCATGATGCAGTGTGGTAAACACATAGTCAGTGTTCTCATTTCAGTGGCCCTCATCCTTCTCACCCCAGTCAGGTCACTGACTTTGCTGGTGCAAGATGTAAGGGATTTGGGTCAGGAAGGAAGGACGCCTCTCAGAAAGCTCACATGGGAGGTTGGAATTGGGCTCTTGCAAGTAGAAGGTTTACTGGCTGTGGTGAGACCTGGCTGAGTCCTGCTGACCTGAGAGCACTCCCAGGGGTTGTGTGTGTCTCTGCCCAGGATTTTGGATGTAGCAGGCCCAGGTCCTTCTACAGTTGCTTTTTTACAAGCTAAAAGCCTTCAAAGTGTAGCAAGGGAGAGAGGCAGAGGGATACTGCTTGTGGTTCCTCTAACAAGCAGTGCTGAAAGATGCTGCTGTTGACTATGTGCTGTGGTTGGTGCAAAAAGGATATGCTCTTCCTTATCCCAGCACGATCCCTGAGGATTAGGATGAGGCCAGCAAGTGAACATCAAACTGGGGAAGCACCTTTCCCTCCAGACTTCTCCCATCCCTGCAGACATCAGGCCTGGAGAATTTTTATGCTGGATAAATTCCTGATGTTTACCGAGTTTTCACTTTGCCAGACCAATATGTGGGATCAGGTGAAGGGTCCCTTTCCCAGACACATCGTAGTTGCCTGGCAGCAGCTCTAGCAAAGTCTGCCAGGAGTTTGGGAAGGGAAAGGGGATAGCTGGGGCCACGGACCTGTGGGTGTGTTGACTCCATGCACAACCAAGCGCAGTGTGCGTGGGGAGAGCTGAATGCTTCTGCGTAGGTTACATGGGATGGAGAAGGGACAACTGCCTTGTCCTGGACCTTGACAGGGAGCAGGAAAGTTGGTGACTGAGCCCATGAGTCCTCTCTGCACCTAACCACAACCCAACACATCCACCAGACTTGTGCTGCTCATGGTCCTGCAGACCGGTATCAACCTGACTGTGCTGAGAGCTATAGAAACGCCGCAGGTTTCACCTTGCTTTTTCCATCTCCCTTGCCTGCCAGGAGGCAGGGACCCCTCATCCTTGATTCTGGTGAAAACAGATGAGATTTCACACCCTGGTCCCTGCAGAGCATCTGAGGGGTCAGGATCTGATCTCAGTTCCTCTCACTTGTTCTCATGCCAATAGCAGCTTCAAAACCAGATCATTCAGCCTCTTTTATGCCACCACCCTCTTTCCATTGTGTCTTCCCCATAAGCTGGGCAGCTTCATGCTCCTCTTTTTGCTGCAGGCACTGGGAAACCTTTTTGGTTGAGTTGTGCCAAAGCATGGAAGGGGGAAACAAGCCAGCTCCTCACTCTGATGCTGACTTGCTACTGCAGCATCCTCTGGGCTAGGTGAAGAGTGCATTTTGGCCTCAGTCTTCCTTCCTCCTCCTGCCCTGGATCTAGATTCCTCTGAAAGCTCTTTGTGCACAGGACCTTCATCCTGGAGGGCAGGATACCATGGTACACCTTCATCTCAACAGCAAGGGCTGCTCATTTTTTGTATCTCAAAGTTTGTACGTGGCAATGCTCTTTGCAAAAGTCATTGGGCGCAGCAGTTAAATAATCAGAAGCAGAAGTGAGTCATGCATGTCACACATGATAGCTTATCGGGTGTCTTAAATGCACTAAGATGTGTCTTAGCTCCTTCAGTCTTGAAATTCAAACATATCAAGTATTGCATTTTTAAAAAGGTCTTGGTTATTGGGTTTTTTTGGCTTGGGTTTTTTAGCTTTGTTTTGTTTTGTTTTTTGCCTGCAGAAAGGTAAGAACATTTGAGACACATTTTATTCTTGTACATTTATCTTTATACCAGTCATATTTTTTTGTGCTTATTTGAGGCTATGGTGAATGAGGATGTGCAAAGAAGTAAATGTTAAGCCATTTAACAAGTAACTGTTCTAGCTTTCATGTTGTAGCAGTCCGAGATGGCACATGCGCGTGCATGCACATGCAGAGAAAATCCAGCCCTCCGCTCCTGTGATGGAGCTGTCTGTTAAACAGAAACTTGAGAAGAACATATTTTGCTGTTGGGGAAGCTTGGGAGAAATAGTGAACTCATTTGGTTCCCACCTCTTTTGACTTTGTAAGCACAAACTTCGAGCAGCACTCAAATTCTCATCCACAGTTCTATAGCAGCGCTTGACTTAGAAGTAAACAGACAGCTCTGAACCAGGGTGGAGTTTATTTTATTTGCAATTTAAGTACTGAAAAAAATAGATCCTGCTATTCATTAATTTTTGTATGACTCTACAGTCCCTTTTATGTGGGTGAACAGTAACTGTCAGAGTGAAAAGTTTTGCTTTTTTTATTTTGCTACAATTTAAAAGAAAAACTCCATTCACGCAAAGCTGTGCTTTTCTCCAATGTTCGCATTATAAAAGAAAAAACCCAAAACTCTTCTTGCTTACTGTTGAAATCATGCACAGTATTACAGTCAATAATGCTGCCAATACATATTACACCTTTTGGCAATATTTAAGCTTCATAAAAGTGGTCACTTGTCTGAAAGCACCAATCTTTGTTCGTTCTGTGTTAGTGATGCATCAAACAAAATTCCCAAACATGCTCAACATTCTTTTTTTTTTTTTTTAAACCCTTTTCTTTTTAACATAAAAGATTGGTCTGTACTTGTTTTACGTATCACTCATGCTTATATTTCATTTTTAAATGTCTGTTTATATTTAATGATTGTTAATCACACCATATACAAAGAGTTGCTTGTTTTGAGAATTTGTAATGATTTGTTCCCCCGTACTAAGTAGTGAGGTTTATTGAGCTGCTTAAGAAATTTTCAGCTGTAAGTGGGGTTTTTTTTTGTTGGTTTGGTTTTCTTTAATTTTATTTTTCATTCTTTGCTTGAACCCAAATATTTAGCTGCTAGGTTAGGGCTCCTGTCTGCTTTCCTGAGCCTTGTTGCTAGTCTTTATGTTATTCTGGTTTGTTCCTTCTTACCCTGCTAACTTCTAGCTGGACTCAAGGGTAAGTGCTTCCCTGTAGCTAGCACAGCTCAGATAATCAGACTAGATTATCTGACATATGCAATGTGCTTTTTTTTTTTCTCTTAAATCTTTCTCATGTTTAGATTTTGTAGTACAAACTTTCCATGTTATTTTCCTGAATTGAGGTTTGAAATGTAAGTTTCCATACTGAAATTAGGATGCATGTGATGTTTGCATAATTGCCTTCTCTCCCTGGCTTTCACATTGGCATCAAGTGATCCTCTTAGTAAAGCCAATCATTAACATTTCTATTTTTCATTCCAAGATGTAAATATTAATTAACATCACAATAAAACTGTAAATAGTACCTTCTTTTGTTTCATGGAATTTACATCTAGTTGACTGCTTCCTGCCTGAAAACAGATCATTTTGCACTCTGACAATATCCTTTCTCTCCGTGCCAATGATTAGCTTGGTGCAGCGCACCAGCATGCGGGGCTAACCATGGACACCTCAAAGCCTAGAAAGGTAGGGCAGGAGACCCAGAGAGACCTAGACGAGGTGCAGAACTCCACAGGAGACCCCCCCAAAAAAACCCTTTGTGCATGCCTTGTGAATACAAGCCTGAGGCATCGAGGTTTGGTAGTTCCCTTTCCCATAAACTCGGTAGAGGATGATTTCAGCAGCAAGCAGCAGCTCTGGGTCACCCTGGGTTTGGAGATGCTGACCCACTCCAACTTAAATGCATTAGTCATGGAGGGGTGCTGCTCTCCCTCTAAATTGTCATAAATTAATGTTTTAGCATGGGTCTCAGTCACCAATCAAAGCAATGCTTGTCAAAGAATAAGCCAGGGGAATTACTGTTTTACCTTTTCCCACTGGAATACCTACTTTGAAAAAGATAAAAGCCCAAACTTGTGCTGTAAAAGAGCTTCTCCCTTAGTCTTTGTTCAGTCTTAAATACACCCAGTGCAAATCCTTTATTGCTGTTAAAAGCTGCTTCTCTAAAACCTGGTGAGTGCCTTAGGAGGGAATAGCATCAGTGGGTCATGAGAGCTGGCAAATATGTATCCGGAGTATCTGAATGCAATTATGAGAAGGAACAGGCGGTGTCATCCCTCCTGGCCATCAAACAAGACTCCTTTTTTTCTTCTTCCTCCTTTTGTTTCTTTTTTCTTCTTTTTTTTTTTTTCCTATGTGTGAGTATGTGCGTGTGTATATAAATATAGCCCTGGGTAGCAGGCAGAATTCCTTCTCAGCAGACACTTTCTTTTTTCTTTCTCTTTTGTTTGTTTTCTAAATGTTTGGATTTCCAAAGAGGATTCTTATCAGACTTTACCGCAAAAAAAAAGAAAAAAAGAAAAAAAAGTTTAATTTGATGGAAATACAGATTTTTACCACTTTGAAAGAAAGAAAGAAAGAGTGAATGATTGAATGAACTTGGGTCTGGCAACATTACATGTATTTGCACTACAATGCATTGCTATCCTATTAGATTATTAGTTTTGTGCTTTAATTGCTTTTTTTTTTTTTAGATAGTTAGAGATATCATGAGAACGCTGCTGTGTCTTCTGTATTGTCAACTTGCAGATGCTTCATTGCAGGAATGCAGAATTAAAATGTTAATTTAGTTCTCACATAACTTGCATGAATTTAAAACTAGCCTGTAAATCACTTCTACGTGCTTTCAGAAGCATGGGGCTCTAACTTACGAAATACGAATTCACAGGTTTCCGCAGTCATCCAATTCAAAACATTTTAAAATAGTTATAAAAATGCTGTGAAACAATGTTGTACCTTATAAATAGCTGTTCTAAAACTGTGTTTTTAACTTGCCACACAAGGAATTATGTAAGTGCATACTACAAATTCTTCCTCATTTAATTGCCAAACATCAGATAACTTAGATTTCAATTCAGTGCCTAGTGTGTCTGGTGATTTACAGGAACATTCATATCGTTTATTAAAATTATAACTCAAGCAGAAAAGAATTTGTTTGCAGCAGGGGAAAAGCCATAAAACACAGGAATAAACAGCCAATTAAATTTAAAGCTGTCTTCTAATGTGGAATAATATGAAGTAAAAGAAAAGAGCTCTTAGGCATCCAGCGGAGAGGCGAGATCAGCGGGCTGCGGCGGCCGCAGCTCGTAGCGGGGAGGAGGTTTGCAGAGCCCCGGACACACGCACACACACACATCACTTTTCAGAGGTGGCAATGCCGTAGAGCACGGTGAGGAGGGGACTTGGTAAGTCACCAGCCAGCACTGCCAGCAGCTCGCTCGCAAACAACAGCTTGGCATTTTAAGTCCCGCTATGGGTTTTTCCGCACCCCCCCGCACCCCTTCAAAACACCGGTATTTGCTCATAAAGCCTCTGGCTCCACACAGCCGAACAAAACGAGGTTTCTAGGCGCTTCCCCTGGGTATTTCTTTACCGAGTCACAGCCCAAGCGTGCCCGTCAGCTCTGCTTAACGGGGAGAGCAGAGGGGACCCACCCACCGCCCCTCCAAGCACACGGCAGGTCGCCCGCCCGCCGCCGTGCATTGCCGGCGAGCACCGCGCAGGCTGGAAAACTTCTCCTGCTTTGCCCGGCCAGGCCAGCAAAGAGTTTTCTAGAAATATCTGTAAATGAATAGCTGCCATCAATCATTGTCATTCCTTTATTTCATGTCTCCTGATGAGGTTGACTAGTGTCATTGTTTGTTACTGTCCAAACCACATCTTCATTCTTGTAATGTCAAGCAGATATGACAAGCACACATTTTCCAGATGAGTAAGATACAAAGTCACCTTTTAATTTACAGTTGTTTGGGTTTTTTTGTTTGTTGGTTTTGGTTTGGTTTTTTTTTAATAAGCGAACGTGTCGTAAAATTTACTGAATGTTCAGTTGCCTTTGGTACTAAAGCAAAGTCACTCATTAATGAAAAGAAATAAATCTGGAGTAAGAAATTCTTACAATAAAATGGCTACCTAAAGCCTTTTATAACAAGAATTCTTTTATGGAGCTTGTCCCCCGCTATTAACTTCACTGCTCTCAGAGCAAAATCTGCCAAAATTATTGCTGGAGCAAAAGAAATGCAGAGGGCAGGGAAATACATTTGAAAAAAAAAAAAAAAAGAAAGAAGAATGAGAGATTTGACTATTTAGTTTATTCCTTTTTAAATAACAGTTAGATAAGGAGAAATACAGCCCTCAGAGGACCAAATGGTGGGACAGTCCTTTAGTTTTCTTTATTGTTGTTGTTGTTGAAATCTTTGTGTTCCCGACACTGGGAGATTTTTAAGTCTCTGATTTCAAACACTTGTAGGGAGTGTGTGTGTGACAGGGGGCTAGTTAATGGAGCCAGTATAAAACACAAACTGGATAAAAATGGGACAAAATAAGCCCAGCAGTATTAAAAAAAAGAGTCTAGTGTAGGTGACCAAGTGTGATATAAAAGGCCAGAGCCTGCAGTTTTCTAGAAGAAAGGTTTGTGGAGTCTGTGCTGCCAATTTACCTCCGCTGGCAGCCTCCCTTCCGAGACCACCATCGAACACCTTTCAGCTGCAGTTGTGTGCAGCTTGTCTAAATATGTAAGATAACTTTTGTGGGCCTGCAGCAGCATTTTGGCTGGGGCCCCGAACAAAGAATCACCAGCGAGCTTGGCACAGCACCTTGGGAAGGGATTGTAAATTACTGGAGCATCGTATAACTTTCTTTCTTTGGTTTCTCCTTTCTTTTTAGCTAGAATAACAGAGCGGGGTCAAAAAAGCAACCGTATTTGAGTGAAACAATTAATTTAAAGTACTTGCAAATTAGTTGTACAGTTTGGGTGTGAATATTAGCCATTCTCATTTTGTACCCTGTTTAAAATCTCATTCAAACTGTACAAGCCATTTAGAAAAAGAGTAGATTATACATTAAACTTATGTCATATGCAGATGTTGGCATTATTTTAAATCACAGATCAGCTCTCTGAAGCAGACTAGTGTTATATTTACATCTATCCTATTCTTTATGTATTGCCTAGGAAGTTTAATATTTTTGGTATAGTTTGATTCCTAAATTTTACTTTTAAAAGCGAGTCCATTGGAAAAATCAAAATGCAAAAATAAATAAGAAGTTGCATGGCATGTTTATTTTTTAACCATTAATTAAGGGAAGGTGCATTTAGTGTAGGATTGTCCTTTTTAACCAGCTCCTAGTTATTCTGAAGAATTTTAAGCATCTGGCCCAGAGCAGATATTCCATTTAAGAGACATTCACGTGTGTATTACCATTTTCCAAAGACATCTCCAGTTCACACCATGCCAGCTTTATCCCCGGGGTGGGTGATGTGCACCCACCCAGCCCCACAGCTCTGCCAGTGCAAAACGATTTGCTGCCACCAGAACTGCGGCGCTGGGTGACTGCAGGGAGAGCTGCGGCTCGTCAGCCTCCTTCCCGTGGCAGAAACCCGCATTTTAAGCCACCAACCGAGCAGAATCTCATTCTTTTTTGGTCCCTTGACCTCATGTGGTGCCACATCCGATGCTGCTCTCTTTGGGTGGTTGTTCTGAGATGGTGAGATTTGGGGTAAATGGGCTTTTGAGCAGGCACCCAACGGGATGCTCAGTAAGGTGTTTCGTTGCAGTGATTAATGAAACTAAAATTGCCACTGATTATGAACAGTCATGGAAGCCATTTAAGTACCGTGTCGGTTCTCAGCTCTTGGCAGGGAACTGTCTGTGCCCTTGCCTTGGGCAGGGAGATCTTAAACAGCCCAGGACAGACCCTCAGCTCCATCGTAACCAGCAGAGCTTTGGCTGGTTCACACCAACCAAAGGTCTGCTCTGTGTCTCCTTCTCCAGAGAGCATAAAGTAGGAAAAAGCTTATTATTTTGGAGTAAAAAATACTAATTTCAGATATGGTTTGTAGCACATCTGCTCAAAAAAGTTCACCAGCTAAAGGGCTAGAGGACTCTTCAAATTTCCAGCTGATTTACTCAGCTCTCAGAGCCTCGTTGGCTGAGCAGGAGGATTGACAGTGTATCAGGGCTCCTAATTGAAAAGTAATAAAATCTCTGAGCAAAGCTGGCAAATTAAGGCCTCCAGCCAATTTGTCAGCTTGCAGTCAACTCCGAGGAGCTGGGCAAAGCAGCAAGCCATTAAAAATAGTCTGATAATAGCTGTTAAAACATTTTGCGGGCAGTAGGGATGGAATGGAAAACAGCACAGACAAACTCTTGGGGAGTCAATGCAATCAAATTGATCATGGCCCAGAGGGACAGAGATGATGGGGCAGCAGGCCGGCAAAACAGATAGGAGCTGGCCCATGCCACCAGCCCCAGGGCGGGGTGGGCTTCACGGCCCATGCCCAGGGGTGCTGGAGATGTGCCGTGGAGGTGATGTGCTCCTCGGAGAGGTTGTCCCCGTCCCCCGAGCCAGACCTCGCGCTGCCGTGGCTCTCAGCATCCGCGGTGGCTTCTTCTGTCCCCATGCTGAGTGCACGGAGCTGCTGGTGCAGGTGGGGATTTGGGACTGGGGAGGGAGGCAGCAGGACCTGGTGCACGGAGTGAAACGAGGAAGCGGACCCTCAAAAATTAACCAGCCCTAGGCAAAAAAATCAGTGTTTATTCAGCAGGGTTTTTTATGAGGAAAATTGCCAGCTACTGCTGAATTAAGTATTGCTACCAGCTAATTGAAATGTTGCATGTTTTAATTTGTCTGATTTCTTTCCAGTGGGTGATGTTATTTATATAGTTTGTGTATAGCTAATGACAGACTATACAGAAAATGTAAAGATTGCTTCCAATGATCAGTAATATCTGAGAGCACAGACATCGACGGGGTATTTAGGAAGACATGCCATCCTTCACAGCTTAATGTTAAAGAGTAAAACATATATGAAAGAACATTATCTCATTATCATCTAAAGCTCTTTTTATTTGATTTGATTTTATTTTAAATTAAGGATTTTTGTTTCTTCTGGTAAAGAGGGATTTTGTTTTAAAACAAATACAGTTACCATATAGTGCTATTTCGGAAAACTGCATTTTTTGTGTCCTTTCAGCCACATTGTTTCAAGGCCACCCAGTTCCCCTAGGAGGCTATAAACAGGGGAAGGATTTAAATCCTATTCTCTTTGTCAAGGATTTGGCAAGAACCCATATAGTAGGAAGCTGAGCACGGACAAAACCGAGTGAAAGGTGTCCTTTAATTCCCCAGCCGCTGGTAGAACAAAGCCCGTTCCCAGCGGGGTCCCAGCTGGCCGCACCCAGGCTGGTTTGGCGGCTTCATTTCAACTGCTGAATTCGATGTATTTTTAGTTAACCATGTTGAGATTAATTAATTAGCCCCTAGGAGTTAGTGCCCGTAAACGTCACCCAAAGCAGAGAAGTGTGAATACGTTGAGGCTGTTAATTCACCCAAAAAATGGCAGCTCGTACTCCAGGCAGGGGAAATTCAGCCCCTCTGTTGGGATGACTGGCAGCTCCGGCGCGCTATCGGGTTACTGCCTCGGTGACAACAAACTACATCTCAATTTAACTTCTTAGCAATGCTTAAAAGAGCATCTTTTTATTTCAGTGAGGTAGCATTTAAAGTTGCCATTAGGAAAAAAAAAATTGCCGTGGGGAGACAAACATTGGCATTTGGATAAAGAACAACGTAACTGGTTTGATGCCTAGAAAACCTAGTAAATGTAGAGGAAAATGCTACAGCTCTAACTTCATTAGAATGGCAGAATCTATTATAATTAACCACAACTAACTAAATAGGAGCTAATTTACTTACTGCGAGCCAAAATTCTGTTAACTCATAGCGTATTGTAAGATTCAGAGTAAGTTCTTGGGTTTGTGTTCTGGTTTTAAGTACAGAATAAATGCACTATAATGAGCAGTTGATGAGATGTTAATTCTAAAATCTTTTGCTTAAATTCAACAAGATAGTTCATAACTGATGCAAGTTGACAATGGGAGGTGAAAAGTGTACTTACTGTATAGCCTGCAAAGAGAAAAGTTAATGGCAATGTAGGGAAGAGGAGATATTTAGCTTTCATGCTTCATACTATATATTTTTTTCTGTTGTATTTGTCAACTAAAGTGTCTTATATCTCTCTAAATGGTGTCTTTCTCTATATGTATAAATGAACAGATGCAGATAGAGCTCAAAAGCATGGCATGGATGAATTTATCTCTTCCAATCCCTGTAACTTTGACCACGCTTCACTCTTTGAGATGGTTCAGCGCCTCACTTTGGACCACAGACTTAATGATTCCTATTCTTGTCTGGCAAGTATATTCTTTGGTCTCTAGTGATATAAACATCAAGCAGCAAAGTCAAAGCTAGTGCAAGTGGGGGCTAATCCCCCTGTTGCTGGAAGATTGAACTTCTGTTTACACCAGGTTTGAATCTGACCCAGAGGTATTTTCTTTTGAGAGGCTACCTGCAGTGAGCTGACTGCTGTTCTCCAGTTGCACTGTCTTTACCATTTCTGTTTGCAATGCTTAAAATGTTTCTTCCTGCAAAGACAAACGCCAGTGTGGGGATGTGAAGTAGAGAGCAATGTTTTGCAGCCTCCTGCACTGCCTTCCAGAGTCTTCTGGATGAAAGAACAGGGGAAAGATGATGGTCTGGTACCACCTCCTATGTCAATGGAGTCCTACCAGGAGTAACTGTAGCCCAGCTTTGAGTCTCTTTATGAGCAGGATCCCAAGCAGGTAACAGATGGGACTAGGTGGATAAATGCAGTGATGCCACAGTCTGTCCACGCTCATGGGGTCACATGCCCAGCCTGATTATTCTCATGAGCACAGGTTGGAGCTCTCAGCCCACTGCTGTGTAACCTGGTCTATAGGACAGTGGCACTGAGATGCTCCAGGACAGCATATAGCCTTTGGCTGGGGTGCAGTGCTTGTGGGTTCTTAGGTATTGTGAGGATTTAAATGACAAATAATGTTTAACAATACAATTTGAACAATTATTTTTTAGTGATTTCAGTGGGGAGGATGAAGAGGCTCTTAGGTTTTGAGAAAACAACAGGATGGAGCCTTTCTAGAGGGGCCTGAAATGCCAATCCTGTCCTGAACATGGCACGGGACAGATCCTGACCTGCCACCCTCCTCGTGTTGCACAGAAACCTCCACACTGAAGTGTCATTGTGGGCTTCTTCAGCAGAAGGACCACCCCGTGACAATAGCCTTCACCTTTTGCCAGCTGTGCAGTCCCTGGAGGCAGGGCTCTTGAGTGGCTTGCTGTTAAAAGCAGCAACCTGGGAACACAACTGAGCAGTTGGCAGCAAGGTTGTCAATCTCAAATCCTGTCCTCCATGTCCCCCTCCACCATGATGCTCCTCTCACCTGCTTTGCTCCTTGCACCACATGCAAGGGCTGATCTCAGAAGGACTAAGATCCAGTAAATGCCGTTAGCAGTAGCGAGTTGTCACCTTCCTGCTGAGAGACAGGGCTAGGAGGAATGGTTATGGACATCCCCTGAGGTAAGGGTGGGGTGGGGGAAGGCTGCAGTGTGGACTTTACCCGCAGATAACCAAGTGGTACAAATAGGCTTGGTGGGAGCATTGTCAGACCTGCAGCAGGTTTCTCATGGGTTCCATCGAGGTCTTTGCTCCGGCAGGCAGTGAATTTGGCATGCAGCTTCTGCTCCCCATGCATGGCTGACCCTAGGAAGACCATCCTCATCCATGCATGTCTGACAGGTTGGCTTGCAGCTGGTTTGTCTCTGTGCAGTCTCAGGCCTGGTGAGAAAACTGTGGCTGTTGAATTAAATGCAATGGAGAGGTGCAAGGCCATCACTGAAAATGATTAACAATATTTCTCTTCAAGAAACCCACCAGCCACACTTCTGCTTGTTATCAAGCTGTTTAGGCCCTTGCTGGAAGTGACCAGAGTGGAGGAGCTCCCTTCAGCACCAAGACTTGTGCCTCTTCAGAGCAGGGCATCGCCAATTAACCATCATCTTTCAAATCACCCATCACAGTGTTATAAAGAAGAGAATAATGGCCTGTGTTCACCTACACTTGGATTTCACATGCTGCTTTACTTATTTTGCTATGATTTTGTCCTGAATATTGTGTAAAAAGCCAAACTGACCTCAAAATATGAGTTCAACTGCCAGGAGCTCCCATTGTTCTTGCTGTGTCTTTGGGATGTTGGTGATACCACTGCGCTGGATTGCCTGGAGGAGCTGTGAGCCCGTGGTAAGCCTGCTCTGTGCCACTGGGCAATTGCTATTCTCCCTACAGGACATTCCCATGCAAGGTCCCACAGAGTTTTACCTCATCACACCTCTTCTTGTTTTTAAACATGGACATGGAGGTGCCAGGGAAGACCTCCCCAGACACAGTGGCTTACCCTGACACAGAGGATAACTCAGCGTTGCCTCCTTTTCGTGAAACCAGGTTAAACAACATTATTGTGAGCCCACTTGCTGGCTGAGCCAGGCATCCCTATGAAAACAAACAGGCTGGCTGACTAATCATCTCAGCTATGGCAGAAGTGATGTTTGCTGGCAGAGAGCACTGTGCTGGGGAAAGGGAAGAGCGTTGTCTGCATTGCTTGCTGAGGGTTCCTGCCCATCGTCCACAGACTGGTAGCACAGTTGTATTCACAGCTCTGCCTGGACTTCTGGGAAGACTATGCAGCTCTTCCAGCTTAGTATGGACCCCACACATGTCTGGGTCTTCATTCCTTTCTGCTTGGACATGTGTGTTATTTCTGAGACTGCCTTTCAACTCTTTACAAGACTTCCCAACCCACTGGCAGGACCCAGCTCGCGCAGCCAGGTCCGTACTGGAGCAGGATTGCCGATGGTGTGTCAGCATTCGTGGGATTCACATAATACAGCACGGCGTGTACTGAGGAAAGGTGATCTTCCAGAGTGCCCAGCTTAGCTGAGATGATGTGAAGGAGGCAGATTAAAAGGTCCATGAAGCAGGCTACCAAAATGAAATTGTTTTGTTTTACCTATGGGAGATGAGAAAGTTCAGCTACTGAGAAGTGAAAATTTTCCTTCATCTGCCGTTAGCAAAATTGCCAGTGATTCACCAACCTTGACCAAGCCTTGCTTTGCCCAGCTTCACCAACTTCAAAGCTCTCACGTTGCACTCCCCACTGGTGCCTGGGACACATGTCCCCTTCTCAGTGCAGTTCAGCTTGTTGAACACAGTCAGCTGAGTTCCCTGCGCTCTACATCTTTCCTTCAGTGTCCTCTCTAGATTTCCTCATGTCGCTGAAGACCACCTGGGAGACCAAACTCAGCTATACCTAGCTACTTTGGGATGAGACACCCGGTGTGTCACTGCTATCAGCTGTGTTTGCCAGGCTGGCTGGTTGTCAGCTGGTTGCACCAGGGAGCTCTTAATCAAGAGTCAGGATCTGCCTGAAGATGTGGGGGATTTGTCTGAATACTGCCTTTCATCACACTTTAGATTTTTTTCTGGGGCTATGGGGAGCAACATTTAGTGCTCCTCTGGAGCCCCATTCAGCAGCAGGATTTTTATTTCCTTTTACTTCAAAAGGAGACCACCTGGTTCTCCTGGGCTCTGTATCTCTTCACTCATAGTCTGCTTGCCCATGCTCTCATGAGGTATCGTGGTATGAGGCTCATCACTGAACCTCTGAGCTTCTGCTCAGGCTTCCCTCAGTGAGCCATGGCAGCAATCTTGAGTGGTTGTCCTCATCCCCTCTGTCCACCTGAGGACCAGCACTTCTTGGAGCCTGGTACAGCAGAGCAATGTGGGGTACCCAGGATCTCTGGGTCCAGCCTCCTGCTTCTTTCATCCCAAACTCTGGGCTTGATGAGTGGCTGCAGTGAAATTTGTGCCAGGCCTTCCCATTGGTTTTCAGTGGGGCCAAGATTTCACCCCACAGGGAGAACAGGGTCCTTTGTGTCTGTTAGGTGAATATAACAATTTCAGCTGTGTTTCTGCCCCAGTAACCAATGCACACGTCTTTGTCACAGAACAGTTATGATATTTCTATATTTTTGCCATTCCTGACCTCCAAAACTTGGGTGAAGAAAGGCAAGGTGAAGAGATGGACCAGGGATGTAACAGGCAACATAAAGAAATCCAGAATCAAGCATAATACCAGCAACCAAAAAGCAAACAAAAATACCGTTAAAAGCAGCAAAGGCAAATATACCCCTCCCAAAAAAATAGCCTTCCAGAGTGCTGTCCCATCTGCATTGTTCTGTGGCTTCATTTTGAAATGTGCACTTCTAGTGATCCCAGCACTGTAGCTACTCCCTATATCTATCATTTTCCCCTCATTATTTTAATTCTTTTCTCAATCTGTTTTGGAGTTGGCCCAATAAGGATGAGCAAATCCTTCTCTATGTCTTTGAGCTCTTAATTGATATTTCTTCAACTCTTTTCAAAGCAGCTATTTTGGCATCTAGAAAAGATTTGGTGTCATCTGAGTGGTAGAAAATATATTTTAATCTTTCACAGCAGTGTTGTTTCTAAGATGTAGCATTTGGGGTAACAGATGGGGTGGCAAAGAAGTTGCCTATAGGGGCAGTGCTCTGCCTCAACTACTCTCCCGCCCGCTGCAGGAACTTTTCAATTAAACGATGAAAGATTTTGCAGCTTGATGCATTCCAGAGCTGCGTCTTAGCAATTGTTTAGCACCCAAATTTCCATGTAAATATTGACGGTTTTGCAGCATTTTGAAAAGCAATCTACAAGAATATTCTTGTTCTCGCTACCGCCTTTCCCAAAGACAGAGGCGTGCTCCGCTTCGGCTGTCCCGGGACATTCACCAGAGCCGTCCCCTTGCAGGGCAGGGTGTCCTCCTCGGGAACACGGATGTTGCACCACAAGCCATGTGTCACCAGGCCCTCAGGACTGACAGACAGAAATAGTTGAGGTTTCTGGATGTGTAAAGAAACCCTGCTCGTGAGCAGAGCTTTCCTTTGCTTCGATGCCGAAGAGGTGGGTGATGGCAGAGCATGTCGCCGGCAGTACGCAATAAGGACGATGGGAAAAGTCCCTTTCTGATACTGTGGAGCTGCCTTCCTCTGTCTTCAGGACGTTCCTACCTGCCAGATGCAAAAGTAGTCATTATTCAGTGTAATCTGCTGTGCTCTCCCCTAGATCAGTCTTCTTGCTCCTGGACAAATGTGTGGTCCCATCCCTGAAATGAGATTACTTTTTCATGCTGTTTAAATAACCAAACCTTTGTCCTCTCTTAAAGGTGTAAGTCTTTTTGTTGTTGTTGTTTTGCTTTTTTTTTTCCTTTTTTTTGCTAGGCAGTGACATGAACTGGCCTAACTTTTCAGCATATTAAGTGTTATTTCCCTTCAATGGTAGCATAATATGTTTTTGTTAACAGTTGCACTGAGTATATGCTGTGTTTGGGTGATGATATACAGACTGTGTTGTTTAAGTGTGACCTCTCTCCTTTTTCCTTAACGTAGCCTTATGTTTGTATTTCTTTTATTAGAACAGTTGACCACTACACCTCCAAATCTGATAGCCTTTGTATTTAATAACTTATATTTAAAATCAAGTCTCTTTATTTCTAAACAGGGCTGGTTTAGTCCTGGCCAGGTCTTTGTGCTAGATGAGTATTGTGCACGTAATGGAGTGAGAGGCTGTCACAGACATCTCTGCTACCTCAGAGATTTGCTAGAGCGCGCAGAAAATGGAGCTATGATTGACCCCACCTTACTTCACTACAGCTTTGCCTTTTGTGCATCACATGTTCATGGCAACAGGTAAGGAATTCTTCTTGACTAGCAGCTCCCTGCCAGCAAGGGATGACTTTGTCAAATACAGGTTTCCTTGGATAATGCACAACAGTCCTCAATTTGTTTTCACAGTGGATGTTTGGCAGCAGCGCTTCTAGTGGCGTAGTTGGTTTGTTTGTTTGTTTCGTTGCTTGTTTAATGTAAGCAATAAAAATGCACGTAGAGGATCCAGAAATTAGGGGGTTTTAACTTTCTTACCCCAGCATGTGCTAGATGCAGTTCTGGACAAGATAGAGTTGAAGTACATGTGACTGTCATGGGTTGAATAAATAGAAGTAAACCATGCACTGTGCTGATTTAATTATTGTGTGAGAGGATCTGACAAGTTGCAGCAGTGAAATTTTCAGCAGCATCAAACTTCAGTGTTCAGAAGGGCTTTAAGCCCTCGGGCACCCATGTCTCATTTAAAGTCCACGTGACGTCAGTTTGGAAATTGCTTCAACATAACTGAAAATTTTATCTTGCTGCTGTCACAAAGCAATTTCCATTTCAGAACTAGCCCGTTCCTTTCTCTCAAATGTGGCAAACCTTTGATGGGAGGAACTGGAGCTGGGCTTTTTTCCTGTTCTATTTATTTTGTTGACAACTGTAGCATCTATTGCAGCTTCTTTTTCTGCTCTTTTTCTGTGAAGTTGCATTCTATACTTTGAGATATCGCTCTCTATCCTGCATACCCTGCCGAAGAAAGGAATGTTATAAAATAATTATGTGTTTCCATAACCCCTCTGGCAAATACCATCCCAAATTATGAGACGCATCACCCAGGTTTCACTTTGCAAGGCTCCCGCTTGCTTTTACAGTTTGTTTCATACATCTTGTCCTGGAAATTGAGTTTTTGCTTCCTTAGTTTCTTTTTTAATTCTGACTTTCTTTTGTTTGTTCATTCCTTCTTTGCTAATTGTTATTTGATTTCAGTTGTCTCCTTTCAGTTTAGTTTCCTTTTGGTTTATTTTGAGTTTTTTCATACTTTCTTCTTGTTTCTTTCACTTTTGCTGCTGGCCTTGCCCCCCACCTTTCAATCACTCCCCAAAGCCAACGCATGGCAGAATTACTTGGTGGGTCACAGCCAAGTGCAGACGGCGATGGGGGCAAAGCGTCTCATGCCCCTGCCGCTGAGCCGGAGACAAAAAAGGATTCCAAAAAGGAGTCCAAAAAAAGGAAAGATTCCAAATCCCAGCCGAATCCAGAGCCAAAAAGGTAAGCAAAAGCATGCAGTGCACAGAAGTGTGTTGTAGAGGGCACCAGGCTCCTCGATCACTGAGCACACTGGGCAGTGTGTGTCCCTGCGGCACGGGGAGACCCGCTGTGGCACCAGCATTTGGGTTGTACACTCTCCTGGGAGTTGGATGGCATGTAGGCACCCAAGTCCTGTAGAGGGTCAGGGCCTTGAGTTTTTTAGGTGTGTGTTTGGGAGATCGCTGACATGGCATGGAGGGGATGAGACTGGGCAGGGGAAACTGGCTGTCCCCATCACCCCACTTCCATAGATGGGGCTCATCCCAGCAGGATGAGGAGGCTGTTGTGGGGACAGGGCCTGGTCTGTTTGGTCCAGAGAGGAGGCCAGATGCTGATCACAGCTACCCCAGGTACACCTTCACAGGATCCAGTTTAGTCAGAGCTGGAACCTCCTCTTCATCAGGGCTAGTGGCAGGAGGTATCTGACAGGACAACCCACCATCCCCTCCCTCCCTGTGGAGCTGGAAGCTCAAGAAAATGTCTTGCTCTAAAACTCGTGTGGTGTGTGGACCCCAGTCCTGTGCCTGTGCAGCTGCCCAGGGCTGCATGTGGCTGCTGTGCCATGCCAGGAGTCTGCTAGGCACTGCCAAAGGGGCAACTCAACCACAGCCAGGCTATTCGAGTAATTCATTTAAAGTATTCCAAGCAGGGAACGAGGTGCTTTGCTATGACTTAGCTGTCTTTAGCTGATGGTTGTCTTCACATTGAAAGGCTGAAGGTTCATATTCCTTCTTGGTCACTGCCGTCTCTCTGTTGGCTGGGGATTGCAGGAGCTGCAAAGCTGCAGCATCGTGCTTTCTCACCCAGGGCCAGCTCTGTGTGATGCCCGGGAACCGGAGGAGTTTGGTACGGAGACTGTGGGGTGTGATTTCTGGCCTCTGCTTTCAGGAGGTCACAAAAAGGGACCACAGTGGGTCAGAGAAAACATGAATCCATATCTTTGGTGTCTGCTGTCAGATATCTGAATATTTGAGCAGAAGAGTCACAGTTTCTTTTCAGAAAGCTGTTTGAGCCACATGCATGGTACATTTGTGAGCTGGCTGACAGAAAGCCAGTGTTGACCCATGCAGTCCTTCCTGGCAGTTGTGACACATGTAAAGCCAGGTTCGCTTTATCTATGTCCCTTCCTCCCACCTGCTGCAGCCATACATTGCCCATTGCCTTAGGGCTGGCCATGCTCTCCCTGGGAAACCTGTAACTCATGGCAGAGCTGAAAACTTCCCGTCTAAAATTTGCCGAGGCAGGAGCACACCTGCCCTGGGACTGGGCACAGCGTCCGATGGAGCGTCTTGGAGCAGCCTTGCATTGCGTTGTTGTTAGTATGCACAGTGGTCTGGGAAAGATTCAAGTTATGAGACTTTTTTCTCTTTAAAAAAGGCTATTTTTCTGTAAAATCTGAGAAAGTGTCAATTTTCTTTATAAAAAGAAGTTCCTTCACTTTTATAGACAGTAGAAGAACCCAAATGAGTGGTTTAGCTTTCCCCAGAATGAAGTTGGCTGTCAGTCAGAATATGCCACCCAGTGAAGAAGGTTGAGCAGGGAGATGATTTCATGTGGCTATCAATCGCCTGTATTAGCAGCAGACAGTGATGGAGCTGAGGTGGGCTGTCTGTTTGTATCGTGTTTGCGTAAGGTCAGGCAGCGAGACAACAGTCGCTCGCAGTCAGCGGGGAAGTGCGGGCAGGCTGCGGTGCGGATGCTGAGGACAGCCTGAAGGTCAAGGCTGACAGGATGACAGGCGTCAGTGCAGGGACAATGCCTCCTCGCCTGTCCGGCTCTTGCCTCGGTGCCACGGCCACGGCACCGCAGCCGGGACGGGAGCAGGATGGCTGCTGGTGGAAATGCACCTCCAGCTTGGACCTGACCCTGTGGCTGCAGCAGGTGAGATGGTCAAAATGGGATTTTGGGGGCTATTTTGGAGCCCTGTTGCTTTATATGTCAAGGGTTTGGTTCTCTCTCCCTCCCTTGGGCTCACTTATCTTACTCAGACCCTTGAAAGCCTGACATAATCTCTCCAAACCAAGGCTGTGAATCACTGCTATTTGCATTATTATTTCTGTTCATTTCATCCTTTTCCAAGTAAAAATGGAGTTAAATGTAAATTGTTTGTCCTAAGTTTCACCTCCTGCAGACACTTGAATATATAAGGTGCAGGCTGTCAGGAAGGCAGGGACCAGCCAAAGACCATGAATATCCACATGGTTTTCTGGTACCCAGGTACTTGCTCTTCACTAAGACGGAGGAGCTCGAGGCTTTGCCACTGTTGTGGTCACTACTGAGTTGATAACAGGGTTTTGTCCACTGGGTATCGCTGTATGCCTTTTGTAAAGTCCTGCCATTATGAAAGCTTTTGTGATTTCTGATGTATTTACCTAGGTGACAGGTAAGAAGGGCATAGTGTGTTCAGGCATCCACTGGCTGTTTATTCACATTTATTTCCTTTTGACACCACCACCCTAGTATTGAAGTTATTACTTTTCTTTATCGACAGCCCTCTGAACAAGGCAAGAAGCAGGAATGGTTTTAAGAGGACATAGTGGTTTTGAGTAAAATTATGAAAGGTTTTGCATGCTTGCCCAGGACTTTCCCTGCCGTCTGTTTCCGTGTTTGTCGCTGTCCTCACGTTGGAGGGCTGTGACAGCACTGCCGGTGTCTGACACGCAGAGAAGTGATGGGTCACAGGAGCTTCACTGCTTCCCTGCCTGCACATGGGCAAAACCTTGCAGAGCAGAAAGTTGAGCTCAGCATTCCCAGGCCCAAAGTTAGTGTCTAAGCCTTGAAGGGTGATTCCTGCCCCTTTTGAAGGAGTGCCTTTCAGGAGTGACCTTGGTTTCGCATGTGCCTTTTTTTGGATTTAGCCATGAATAACTTTCTTTTAAAGTGTTAAAGCTGGCATCAAACAAGACTCTTTCTATGCTTGCTAATCCCAAACTTTTAAAAATAAGACTAAAATGTTGATCATGTGCATGCTAAGTGGTAGAAGACATTGAGCTTTTCAGAATCAGGATGCCAAACTGAATTGCTTTCAGTCTAATCACAACTGAACAGCATCATTCTCTGCAAGTTGTTCAGTGACTATTTACCCAAGGTCCAAGCAGTTACCAGTCTTTCTATTAATTAATTTGGTATATCAGAGGTTTGCCTTTTCCTCTGTAAGCTGTATTTTACAGCATCAGACTTGTTTTCAAGAAGTAGCTCTTTCATTAGCTAACATTAACATTAGCTTTCATTAGTTTTTTACAACTGTAAGCCAGCAGAAATGATGTTATTGTCATAAACCTTGAGGAATTGAAAAGTCTGCATAACCTTTGTCATTTTTTTCCATTGTCTTCTAATTGCATATCTGGCTGTTTCACATAAAGGCAAGATTTCTATACAGCTAGTTAAAAACACAAACCAGGACATTTTTTTGTCCCTTAAAAGAAGTAACTACATGAACACTTTATCGCAGTATCTTCACATGCTTCCCTAGTACTTTGTGTTTAGTTTCCACATCTCATTCAGATTAATCACCCTGGCTGCAGTGAGGCAGGTTCAAATCTGGCATGGTGTAGTGCCGTACCCTTTCATTAGGTGCTGGCTCCATGTCCTGACCAGCCCCGTGCGAACTCCGTGGTGACACGGTGTGCGTTAGGGCTGTCTGTCGGATAGGATCCGCCGTCTGTGCTGAGGGGCGGTGGGTTGCCAGCCACCAGCAGATAACCCGCTCTGTGCGGTTATCTCTGCCGGCTGACGTGATTGATTACAATGGGTGTAGGATGGCAGTGCTCAGAAACCATCCGGTTCAGCCGCGGTACGTCAGGGGTGCAGATCGCACATGAGAAGCGATGAGCCGTGACTTGGCTCGGCGCTGCGGCGTGGAGGAGAGCCCAAGTGAAATGAAGGCAGGAGTTGGGAGGCTGAAATGGCTCCCATGCTCTGCAGCATCTCGAGCGGGTGGCTGGGGCAGCGCCCAGGAGAGCGGGCGGAGGGCTGAGCTGAACAAAGGGCTTTCAACCAGCGTTTCACACGCGGTGTGAATTCCCAGAAGAAAGGGGAGTTGGGAGAAACCGATGTTTGCTGAATAAGCTTTTTTTCAAGGGGTGTAAACAGGTGGGCTCTTTCAGGTCAGATTTGCTGGGGGAGATGGAGGAGGCAGCAGGCAGGCAGGTGTGGTCCTGCCCACATCCCCGGAGCCAGTCCTCGTGCAACTGGTGGGACCTCGCGCAGGCGAGTCTTCCTGCGAGGGATCCTGTGCAAGCCCATCCTGACACATGCCGTCCAAGGCACTAATCATCGATGTTTACTGTATAGCTCATATGTGCTGCACCTGGCAGCCGGCAAGGGAGCTGAAGGCAGCACGTGTTTTATATTTGAGTTGTTACTTTAAAAATCAAATTATTTGCATCAGTTTTTGACATTGTTTTTTTTTCTCTTGGCTCTGTGTGCCAGGGCTCACAGTGCGTGCAAAGATCTGTTTGCTACGTGTAAGCAATATTTTCCTCAGTAAAAAAAGTGTAGACAAGTTAAACATAAAAGGTGTAAAAGATGATATGTCTTTTCATTTATAAGCCACCATGGTATTTCATACAGGCTTATGTCAAAGTGATTAACCCAGTGGAGCTATACTGTGTATTTGTAATTGCATACAAATGCATGCTATTGCTTCATATATTAGTCTTTGTTAAAAATCATTTTGATATATTTGTTTTAGCAGCATAACTAGCCCTGGGGGCACCGAGTATAATTAGAAAAGGGCATGGGGGGAGGCGGGGCTTGTAGAAGAAAGCAGTGGCCTTAGGATCACAGGTCCTAATTATAATTTATAATTAACCCTGGAATTTGCACAAACCATCTAAGCTAAACAAGGACTATCATTTTTGCTGTTTAAATTGCAACCCTTTTTTTTTTAATTTCACCACCTGCTTTGTTGATGATGTTGTTTTTATGGCATAAAACTTAAAAACAAGAGGGGATTAGGAAAGTGACATTTAAAACTTTTCATATGAAATAGTTACAGTGGGAATTTGCTAGTTGAGAGCCAACATAGTGAATCTGCAGCAGAAGGAGAGAGCTGAAACTTGTTTACTTATAATTACAATTTTCCTTATTTATTTTTCTTGCCTTTTTTGCCCTTCTGCTTCCCTCTCTGCCCACAACTTCTGCCGCACACCTCAAGTGTCCGTGAGCAGGAGCTGTAGTGTATCGGGTGAAATTGTGCCTCCACACAGATGGAGACATTTATGTTGTTTGTTGACCCAAATTCATAGACCCAAACCCATTTTGTCCCTCATGAGTCTGTATATACCATGTACATACAGAACTTTTTCCCCCTTTTGCTCTCTTCTCGTTCCCCATCGTTGCTCCAGTTTAATAACGATGGGGCTGTGGATTGCGTGTCAGAACATCCATCTCCTCCAGCTGCATTGTAGCCAGCCTTGCTGCAGAAATGCTCCTCGCCGGAGGAGTCGGTGCTTCTGTCCATAAGATCAAATAGCAAATATCAAAGTTGAACTGGAGACCTTTACTGAAAACAAAATTGCTGATAAACATCAGAATGAGCTGGTGCGACTTGAGCTTCTCCTGGGGACTTTTTTCCAGCCCTATCAGCCATGTACTGGAATTGTCTACAGCACAGAAGTGAATCTTAAATTGTAGTGATATTAAGCTATATACCCTTTGTGTTCTTGCAAAAGGGAAAATAAATATGTTCCCTCAAAAAGATTACATTTTCAAAGTATATTTGACTTGAATATTTAATTAGGTTTCAAAATTATCAAGCTAATAAATTAAGTGCGAGGCTTTGGGTAGTGTTTTTCCAGTTCTATGTATATCCTGCATTTGTCACTAATTAATGAGTTCCTAATGCTTCAGCTTCTGGGAAGATGAGCAACAAAGATTAACATAACTAGTAAATCTGAAGATGTGCAGCTGGGTTATAGTATCTGAAATTTGACAAAAACATTGGAAGTATTATTATTTGTGACATGGCTCAAGATGGGGGATTGTGAGGAAAGCAAAGATGACAGAACTGGTGCTAACCACTGTGACAACAACTTGAAAAGCAGCCGACATGACATCTTTCCTATCATGCTGCCGAAAATGTCAACTTTGTGAAGGACAGTGAGAAAATGGTTTGCCGAAAATTTGAAAGGTAGATTCAAGAGATGCTCATCATGTCAGATGCAATATAGTCCACAGCTGGGTGAGAAAGGGAGTCCTTGCCGTGGTGATGGCTCTCGGTTGGCAGGCCCTTCCAGACATCCACGCTGCTCCAAAAATGGCTACAGCTGACCTGTAGATTGTCTCCAGTTTGCAGTAGCATGATCCGCAAGAGCGACGTGCATTTACCCCACGCGGCAGGCCCCACACGGAAGGAGTGGTGGCTGGAACCACCAGGTTAGATGTCCTCCTAAGACCCTGAGGAAGGCTCATAAAGACCCTGAGAAAGGCAAAGATGAGGGGATGACCATGGGTTAAGCCTAGTGGTTTCCATGCACCTCAGTGGTTGGGTTGGCATCCCTTGGGGCGTTGTGACTTGGGTGAGAGCTGCGTTGGCCAGAGCTTGGCTCTTCAGACCCCACCCTTCATCTTCGCATGGGTCAGTGTTTTCAAAGCAATGCTTCCAAAGCCAACACTGCCCAGGTGGGACACGACTGATGCTGTCATGTATGCCCGTTGTAGGTGTCCAACACGACTCATTACGTAGTGAGCGTAAATAACTGGTTCTGGCAAAACCAAAGTCCTTTAAATGCAGTGAGAAACTGTGATTTGTGTGAAAGGCCTGTGACCCAGCCTGAGCTGTCAGATCCTGCCATGAAATCTCTCCGGTTGAGGTTATTGACCCAGCAAAGGGTAACATAACTTCCAGACCATTTCCAGTCCATCAGCAAATCACTGCCAGGGCAGGCGGCTTTTCCTACCTCGTTTGTCAGCACTGATACAATTAACCTGGTGACACTCCATGAGCTGTTAGGGGTACAGGGTGGGAACTGAATGCCAAAAGTCAAATGAGGGCTTCAAGCCTGCCCCTTAATGTATGGCGTTTGTGGAGGTCTGTCTTGAATGATCTGCTCTTCTGCTTGGGACCAAAGCAGGCACTGCGACGTGCACAGGATCACAGAAAGCATGAACATCTCTGTCTGAATATTAAATATTTTATGGAACTTTGGAATAAGAAATATATTAAGAGTGTTCAGACATTAATTTTTGCTTGATATCTAATTTGGGTTTTTTGTGGCTTGCTCATTTCTTCAAAATAACTAGTCCTAATTAGGTACTAATGAGACCAGATCCATACTTCCAAAACTGTTTATGAAATGTGTTCCCCAGCTGAGACATTTTATCCAAGTTTCAGCCTAAATCTTTTTTCTTTTTTTTTTTTTCCTTAATACACAACTGAATTTGGCAAATAATCAAGTAAAGATTTCTGATTAAATGCTGTTTAAATTTAAATACATCCCCTAATATTTGAATCTTTTTCTGTGTGTGTCCATGTTGCAAGTTTTCTTCAATGTATATTTAGCTTTAAAATTTTTCAGTAAATATCATGTAAGGTTTTCTAGTTCCTCTTCCAAAATGTTTTAGTGTTTTATTCACCTGTGTTGGAATATCAGAGTTATATTTATGATATTAAGAGTTTACTAAATGCAGGGTCAAGGAGAAATGATTGTATGGATTTTATAGCTTTTAATTTTTTATAGGTTTTTTGGGGGGGGGGTTTAAAGTTTAAGGCCTTTGATTCTTTAAGAGGAAAATAAAGCCAACCAATTAACCCCTGACAGGAGGTTCATTAGAAGCTTTGTAATCCCTTGCCAAGTCTTTTGTATAGCCCAACCAGTCTAGTACTGCGGATTTATGCAGCTTAAGCTGAACACTGGAGGAGGCCTTTAAGTAAGAACATTTGTTCAATTTTAAGACATCTTACATTACCTAAAGAGCGCCTGTGCCAGCAGAGTTGCCCAGGAGTACACAAATCCCTCGAGTTTGGTGGCTGGCCGTGGGGAGCGGTGCCGCTGATTGTCTGCCTGGCCGATTCCTTTGGTGAATGGATTAGAGTCGCTCTCTCCTCTCGCCCGGGATTCTGCTGCGCGGCGTATTTTGCCGTGTGGGTGTGGGGGAGAAGGAGGGGATTGCTGCTTTCGGCTCTCAGATGGGTTGGCATCGGCAGAGGTATGGGGTGGAAGAGCATCATCCAGCCCCGGGAGAGCTTCAGCAGGGTTCGCCTGCACACTGTGCTCTGTGAAAGGTGAGAAATACCCCGAGGCAGCAGCACCTGGGTGTCTCACAACGCACTCCTGTGCACTCCTCAAGTACAAGAGCGTCGTCAATAGTCCGAGAAAATCTTTGATAAATTGTATCAATGTGTTAATTTTTAGAAATTAAAATTAAATGACTGAAAAGTCATTGCATTTTCAAATACAAAATGCATGTCTCTCTCTAGGCACATTTTGGCAGAGTATACGGAAGATGGTTCACTTCAATAAATCACTATAATGGGGTGATTCAGCGGTTATGAAGGAGTGCAGAATTTTATATTCTGTTTGTATATAAGCCTGTTGTCAATATTCTTTTATACTGTTAATTGTGTTAAATTAACAGTTGAATTTTTGTGCAGAAATTCAGTCCCCGTTTTGCCAGCAGCCGGCCCAGTGCTGCAGTGAGAGCTGGCATTGCACTCCCTGTCATATACCTATATTTAAAAGAGGATTCTGCTTTTTCTGACTTCATCACAGAAAAAAATTAAAGGGGGGCCCACATCTAGATTATCCCTCTGAGAGTGGTTATTTCCTTATTTGTTTATTTTTTTATAACCTCAACAGTCATGCTGTTGTGACCACCCGTGTCTCGGCGTGGCATGTCTTCTATCGTGGGTTAGTGGCATCCCTTTTTGAAAGGGCAGCGTGCTGTGTGCTGTGGGGATGAGGTACCAGGGTGGTGAGGTGGAGTCTGAGTCACTCGTGGCATTTCTTCTCCAGGCCTGACGGGATAGGAACTGTGACCGTAGACGAGAAAGAGCGTTTCGAAGAGATCAAGGAGCGGCTTCGTTTGCTTCTGGAGAATCAGATCACGCATTTTAGGTAAAGGCAGAGAGCCCAGGCTGAATGCCAGAGGACTGATTTCCTCCCACCTCCCTCCTATAAGCAGCAAAGCCAAAAGGCAGGTTTTGAATGCATACAGGGATTTTGTGTAAGTGGCACAGACCTACACAGGGCAGCGAAGCTTGCACCGTAGCATGTTTGAAGCCAGAGAGTGGTTTTCAATATATAACATTTAAAGAGTATTTCACACCATTGTGCTCCCATAGGCATGGTAATGCTGTGGATTTTTTTCTAAACTTTAACAACAACAATCAAAAAATCCCTTGTCTTCTTATTTCTCTGCTCAGTTATTACCCATTTATTTTCCCTTCTCCCTTGTATTCACACAGGCAAGGCTTTCTGCAGGGATGTCACAGTACAGAAAGGATGGATGGTGTCCCCACGAAAAGGGATGAATTACACCTGCACACCAGCCAGGTCCTGAGCGGCTGGTGCATGTTTGCAGGCACAGGTGTGATGTGCATTCACACACAGAGACACCCCATGAGCCCCTTGGAGCTGCCACTTGCCAGGGTCACTGGCCTGTTCAGCCTGGTGCATCACCTGGGAGTCAATGTCCTTTCCAGAGGGACTTTTTTTCCCCATTTTTACAAGGAGATGATTTTTAACTCTCTCCTAGGAGATCTAAAAACTCTTCAGGTGACACCCAGATTTAATAAGCTGCTAAAACTACCAGCTTATTACTGCCCTGTGTTCTGTTTTGCTGCCTTAGTGTCCACACCGTCAAACCCTTTTAGAACGTTACTCTCTATGAAGACTGCTCCTTCTGGGCAGAGGGACTAGAGAATTGCTTGGGCATATTTAGAAAAGCATCTTTATAGCTCTGGAAAGGCTTGTTCATATGCACCTGGTCTGATGTTAATGTGATGTGGTTTTTCTAGGTACTGCTTTCCATTTGGCCGTCCAGAAGGTGCACTAAAAGCTACTCTATCGCTGCTGGAAAGGGTAAGCATAAGAATAACAGAGAGTAGTTAAAATTACCTGTATTCATGTATCTTTCCATCGAGAAGAGCTTGAGGAACTGTTGCCTTTGTGCAGGATGTGTAATTAATTATAGTTAATATTTAAATGTGAGGGTTTAGGTGAAGTTGTTCTCTCTCCTGCATCAGCTCGGAGGTCAGTGTGTAGCCTGGCCACTGAAGGCAGCACAGCCTACGTCTGTGTTGATAGTTAAGGGTTGGAGGATCTTGCTGGCAAGCATCTATGCCGCAGACCCTTGTAAATGATGCCTGGCTGCTGTCTGGTGAAATTCCCGTCTCAAGGCAGGCTCATTCCCCCTGGCTGTAGGAAACCTGCTCACCATCGTCCTCCCCATCCCTATTTCTGCCTTCTTGCTGCTCCAACATCCTTCTTACCTCGGCTAACCCACAGTATGGCCAAGCCCAAACCTAAACCATGCTCAATCAGTGGAGTCCAGGAAAAGCATAACATTGCCTGGCACTGGGCAAGTTGTCATAGATCTTACTGTCATGCCCTAAAAAATCAGAAGCACAGATTTCAGGGCATGCCATAGGGTATAGATACAGAAGGGGAATAAAACGGCAGGGGAAGGTCCCACATCTCAAGCTGGCCAAGGTGACCTTGTAGTGGATGCTGCATGTTGTACACGTACCCCGAGAGCCACGCAGTGCTAGTGTAGGAATGGATGTATGTGCTGGGCTTGGAGAAAAGCAGTTCTGTGTGCCCGGTGCCACAACAAATCAGATTTTCTTGTGTCAAGGTTCTGATGAAAGACATAGTTACTCCGGTCCCTCAAGAGGAGGTAAAAACAGTCATCCGTAAATGCTTGGAGCAAGCAGCTCTAGTCAATTATACTCGACTATCAGAGTATGCCAAAATTGAAGGTAAGTCTCTTTCTTTGTGCAATTACAATTTTGTTATATTTCTAGGTGGCAACTGTGGCTGGGAGCTATTTAAAAGAAGCTCATTTGCTATTTATTCGCTTGTCAATAAAAGTGATGTGATTCTGAATCATTTTTGTGGTGTTGGCTTCGGAAGCAGTTTAAGAATGGAAGCTATGCAAAACGTTTCTTTTTGTGGAAAAGAGAGAGGAAACAGTTAAAAGGAACTGTAGCTTTTTTTTTTTTAATCATTAGTGCATTTGGCCAGTGGTGTAGTATTCAGACTCATGTCGTGGTTTTAAAAAACAAATGGAGAAATACTTGGGATGTCATCTTTGCAGCTGAAGGTATAGTGCAGCTAATTGCTTGTGACAGTGGAGTGCAGGAAACGAATGAAAAATAAGAAGCTGAAAAACTGTTTAATCTATGCTTAATCATTTGTAACCAATTTAAAATGTCTTTTTTCTGGGAGTGTTTCATTGTCTTTGCAGTTTGCATAGCAGTCATTGATCAGTGATCCCATACTTGCATCAGATTTCCTTCTTGTCACTCTAAATCCAGCATAGCTGATATTATTGACCTTTTAAGTTATGGGAGAATAATAACCAGTGACTAGAGACACATGTAGCCATCAAAAAGACATTTTAAAGCTTGCTAGTGGATACGTGTTAGCCAAAGTTCTATGATCCAGTCGTTCTTTACATGTTAATCAGTTTATGTTGGTACCTTGTTGGCTGCTATTCCCAACTTGAAACTCCTATTCAACCTTTTCCGAGTTCCCAGTTGTTTAAACCTGTATGTTCCAGGTGAATGGGATGTTCTGCTCTAGAATTTGGGTTTCTGTCATGTGTGATGTGAAGCTTTCTCACAGCTGAGATTATCGTTGTATGCCTCTAGGACAATATTGAGAGGAGGAAAAAAAACCCCAAACTCCCTCTGATTTGTTCTTAGTTCTTGTTTACATGAAAAATTGGGTTGTTATATGACAAATTGTCCAGGTTCTGTACATGACATGTCCTCTCTTTTTCCATTTTTTTTCTGTCTAACGATGCAAATTGTGTACCAGTGGTAATGAATTCATTGTTATGCATCCAGTGAGAAACACTTAAGAATTGGGCACTAAAAGGATGTTTATCAACTCTTGACTTGGTAATGAGTGACAAAAATAGAGAAGGAACGAAGGTTTCATAAGCACTGTATTATCAGGCAATTTATCGAAGCACTCAACTTCACAGGATATTTTAATTGGTGTATTCTGTAAAATGCAATGTTTAAATATACTTGACAAGGATGGAGAAGGACTGAGAATCAAAAGCAGCTTTTCTGTTGATGGATGCTTCTACCCAGGGCTGGCTCCCTTAGGTTCTCTGTGTAAATATCACTAACTCTTTGGTAAGATTTGCTCTCTTCTTTCAGATAAATCTATGCAAAAACAAACTTTATGATCTGTAAGTAAAAATGCATTCATTTCCAAAGTAGAACAGTTAGTGTGTACTTTTCCTTTTGTGCCTCAATTCTTCTTGGTTGTGTTAATTATCTGCCCTCTTTTTTGCACTGTGACTTTTAGGTCTGGGAATACTTTGAAGCAACAAACCTTTTTTTTTTCCAGCTACCTTTTCAGAGAAATAGTTCATTCCACACTACCTGCTCTCTTCTGCTTTTCTCCTCCTTTATCCGTGATTGGCCACAGCCACTTTTTGATGCTGTCTTTATAAAAGTGGTTGTAACACCAATTTCCAAGCATGCTGGGATTGTTAATTCGAACAACCCAACATCCGCCAGCTGCATGCATCAGGTTTTCTCTCATGAGCATAGTCCACTATCTGTTCAAATACTTCCTTGAAAGAGCAAATAACAAATTTATCTGAGTGAGATGCGTTCCTGCACGCCATACATGGCTTTGAAATCTTGCTTTTGAAAGCTGACATTTGAATAGCCACATGTTTAAGAGTTTTGTCAGAGATGCAGAACCAAATCCGTGGCAGCAGTGCTTGAGGCTATGCTTATGAAGAAATACCTGTGAAAGCCTTAGATACTGAAGGCTGAAATCCTTAGTATCTCGGAGCCGTAAACCAATGAAATTCTATTTCCCTCTATTCATGACGTTTTGATCATTATATTCTTGCAAACAGTTCAGAGCAAACCTCTAGAGTCATGGTCACAGCCTCTCTTGTGACTCATGGGCATGCTGAATGGTTAATCCAGTAGATCTCCAATTTTAACCCTCCTTTTTTTTTTTTTCTTTTTTCTTTTTTTTTTTCTTCCTTTTATCCCGTGTGTATCCCAAAATACTCTACGGCTGCTTTCCTTTTAACCTAATATAAAGTTTTCCTCTGACCTATAGCCTGTAACCTCTTTACCTCTGACCTAAGCCTCTTGCATGCCCAAATCCTCTTTTATAGGGAAAAAGAGAGAAATGTATGAGCATCCTGTCTTCTGCTTGGCCTCTCAAGTGATGGATTTAACCATTCGTGAGTACCTACCACCCTCCTCTCCATGCTGTCCTCACTCTTTCTGTTTTCATTACCTCAAGAAAGTCCAGATCCAAACCAACTCACTCTCCTTGCTTCAAGTCTTTTAGCATTGGCTTGTCTGTTGCTTCTGTCTGTGAAACCCAGTGTGAGAAGTCCAGTCACTTTTTATCAGCCTAAACCAGGTTAGGCGATTAACCCATCTGTTTGTGATAAACTCAGACCGTCTGTAAGTTTTTTCAGTTCTTCTTTATGTCCGTGACCTGAATGCATTTTTACTTTGCTTCTGTGTAACCCCAATTTGTAAAGTGCTTGTCACTGGTACACAATCAAAAGGTAGCAGCTACATCGGGGAGAAGTGAGCTAGAGGTCAGATAAAGGACACTTGGAAAAAGCCATCCCTTTGCCCGCGTATAAGATCTTTACCCAATCCTGCGTGTAAGATCGTGTAAGGCTGTCCTTTCTCTGTGCATCAGATCTTACATGTCTCCTGTCTGTTAGCTCTCGAGCGGAAGGATGCGCTTTACTCGCTCTCCTCCTCGATTTTTTTACTGTCTCCTTTGCACCGAGCTCTGGAGGGGACATCCCAACCCCACTGTCACTTGGAGATCCCCTCTGTGTCCTCAGAGCTTACCCACTCTGGTTTTCTATTTGTGCAGCGTTTCACCTCCGTGAAAGGAGCTTCTTTTGGTAACCCCATGCTTTGGAGGGGGCGGGGGGCGAGATGGGGCGACTTTTCTTCTTTTCAAATGTCATATATCATGCGTAACTGGGGGGCTGTGCGGTCCACTTGCTCATTAATCCTGCATATCTGTTCTTGTTTCTCTCTTTTCTCTCCTTGTTGCTTTCTCTCTTTCATATAGAGAATCAGAAGGACGCAGGTGAACAATTGTATATGCATTATAAATTGCTAGGACTGTTCAGTTATATTTATTTTGTTTTCTTTTTTCATAGCTCCTTAAGATATGTACTCCTTCAGGCTGAAAATGGAGATGCATTAGTACTTAAGGAGTTAATTTGTGCTGTCTACATAATCTCCTTTTCCTTAGAGTAGAGTGTAGATTAGAAATCCCTTAGAGAAATATAGTATCTTCTTAGGAGACAGTTTTAGAGGAGAATCTAGCCTTTCTAGAGAGAAAGTTTCTTGTTTTCCAAAAGAACTGCAGTTCATTTTGGGTGAAAAAATGTTGGTGATTTGGCCATTAATTTAACACACCTAACAAGCACATTTATAACTAAACTAATGTTCATTTTTGGTTTCCATATCTTCTGTTTTATGCCCTGATGGGAGGACTGGGGTTTATTTTTTATTATTATTATTATTATTATTATTTTCTATTTTTTTGTTAATGTGTAACAAACGATCCGGTCAGACAGAAGTTGTGTTTGTCTCTTGTTTACAACCTGTGGTGACATGTAACAAGGCAAAGGCTCAGCTCAAGTGCCCGTCTCTTCAGAAGGGATGGAGGAGCTTTGCAGCCCCTGTTCTCGTTTCTGTTGTATCACAGAGTCCTAGTTCCAAAGTCCTTGAAACTTGAACTGTTCATTTCTTTTTGTGAGTAGATTGTTCTGTTTTGTGGAAAAAAAAAAGAAAACAAGAAAAAAGGATCAGGTTGATTTCAGCTGTGTTTGCAAAGGAAATTGTCTTTAAAAAGCAGAATAAGAGGTTGGGCCAGATTCTGCCCTGGCTTCCCCAGGGCTCCACAGCTCAAATTTGGCCCATGATCTAGAGCTATTGCATGACAATAAAACTAATTTTGGATAGCAATAAGTATTTAGAAAATGGAGAGTAATTTTTCCTTATGGATGAGAGGTGCAAATAGTCAAATGGCAAATAGAACAATCCCAGCTATTACCATTAACTACAGCAGTTTGAAACGTGCACAGGATGTTGTGCATTAAGCCCAATGAATGCACTGAGCATCCCGCTCGCTGGCAGTGACTCAGCACATGCTCAGAGTTTAGAAATTCAGAAGGACATTTCTATGTATTTCTATCTATGGCCCAGCTCATTTAAAAATAAAACTAACTTCTTCTCGATGCTCAGAGCGAGTGAAAAGACGCAGGGAGTTGCAAGTCTGTTGCTTCAACAAATCTCTTGTTGTCTTAAATGAAAATTTTTCAGGCAAGGTCAGCAGGACTCAACTTGAAACCAGTTCCTCAGCTTAAGTGGAGTCAAAAGTGACTGAGTTTTGGCCTGACTTTTTATTTATTTTGCCAGAAGCAAGAATAAAAATAAGATACTGAAAACAACTTCCTCTAAAACACACAAATGTCACCCTTTTATGTCCTTTCTCCTGAAAAGTGTATAGTCTCTTGCCTTGCTTTAAAAATATTGATTTGAAATAGAACATTAAACAGAACACTACACTAAAACAATTAAAGATGAATGACTTGCTTTAATTATTAATCAGACAAAAATACTGACACTCAGCTTAATAAGTGCAACCTTTTAATAAGTGTTCATCTGCTTATTTATATGTCAGGAATGCATCGTTCCTTTAGAAAAGGATAACTGCTCCATCCCTTAAGGGCAGGATTTGTGAAGTGTGCTGCAGTGAGTTGGAATGTCGTGGGACTGAGGGGTCCCGTGAACACAAGTGCCACTTTGCACTGCGGGAGTTGGGTACAGGCAGCTTTAGAGGTGGTGCCAGCCAAGGGGATAGTTGTCAGTTTGACAATTCATAGAATCATAGGATCATAGAATCACCTGGTTGGAAAAGACCTTTGAGATCATAGAGTCCAACTGTACCGGTCCACTACTAAACTATATCTCCAAGCACCCCATCTAGCCTCTTTTAAACACCTCCAGGGATGGTGACTCAACCACCTCCACAGGCAGCCCATTCCATTGCCCAATAACCCTTTCAGTGAAGAAATTTTTCCTGACATCCAATCTGAACCTCACTTGGTGCAACTTGAGGCCATTGCCTCTTGTTCTACCACTAGTTGCCTGGGAGAAAAGACACACACCTGCCTCACTACATCCTCCTTTCAGGTAGTTGTAGGGAGTGATAAGGTCTCCCCTCAGCCTCCTCTTCTCCAGACTAAACAACCCCACTTCCCTCAGCCGCTCCTCATAAGGCTTGTGCTCCAGCTTTGTTGCCCTTCTCTGGACACACTCCAGTGCCAAAATGTCCTTCTTGTAGTCAGGGGCCTAAAACTGGGCACAATATTCAAGGTGTGACCTCATCAGTGCTGAGTGCAGAGGAAGGATGACTTCCCTGGTCCCGCTGACCACTGTTTTTGATACAGACCAGGATGCTGTTGGCCTTCTTGGCCACCTGTGCACACTGCTGACCCAGCCATCCAGCCAGTTTTTAACCCAGCGAGCGTGTGCTTGTCCAGGCCATTGGCAGCCAGTTTCTCAAGCAGAATGCTGTGGCAAATGGTGTCAAAGGCTTTACTGAAGTCCAGATACACCACATCCACAGCCTTTCCCTCATCCACAAAGCGGGTAATCTTGTCATGGAAGGAGATCAGGTTTAGTATAAGACTCAGAGATTTTTTTAGTTTTCAGACCGAGTATTTCTCATACTGTGATTTGATTTTGGTCTCTGTAAAGTGAGGCTTCTTGTGGTAGTGCTGAGTTGATGCATAGAGATAAGAAGTGAAGGAGACGTGGGGATGGAGGCACATAGCCTGGTGTCGGGGCAGTGAGCAGTCAGACATGGATTGCGAGCAGAAAGTGACTGGAGAGCAGATGGACCCACTGAAGTCCTATTGCTCTGTCACCAAGGGAAATCGGCTCCTCTTGGGCTATCTAAAAATGCCAGGTTTTTGCTTGTCCCACAGTCTGCCCAGCACCTATCCAGGGAAGCAGGGCTCCAAAGGCACAGCATCTCACCACTCTGCACCGCTGCCATGCACTATCCTCCCCAGGTCTGTCCCTCCCAGCTGGGCTGACAGAGAAGCCTCACTTCCCCCAAAAACCCACCCAGTGGTGGTGTCAGGGTGGGTGCAAAGCCCAAACCTGGTCAGCACGGGGGTCATGGAGCAGCGAGAGGCAGTCTAAGCATAGGCAGACATCAGTCAGGTGCCTACATCAGTCTGGGGACCTGGGGGCACCTGCAGGAGAGGGACCGAGCACAGCAGCTTCGACTGTGCCAGCCTCAGCTGGCACCGGCCACAGAGCATCTTGCACGTAGCGCTCGCCCCAGCAGGCGTGGAGAGTGTCCTCAGCCAAGGAAGCGGGTGCAGAGAGGTCGGTTCTTGACTAGAGCAATGCAGCAGGATGTTAAGAAGCAGTGGTACCTTTCAAGGCATTCGTGCCTTGTCACAGTCCCCATGCCCACGATATGTCGCTTGCCTCCCCTATTTCTGGATCTCAGCCTGGGAAGCTCTGTGCACATGTCCGTAACTGTTAGAGTGTGCTGAGGATTAGGAGCTCAGCTGCTTGTTGGTTAACCTGGTCCAAGCCAAGGAGAGCTCCCGTGTGATTTGTCAGCCCAGCCACTGCTCGGCAATTACTCCCAGTATTTGTGATAAACCACAAAGCTTAAAAAGAAAATAAAATTACATTCCTCAAATAAATATGGATGCAAAATGTATGAAAACATCAGTCTGTATGCAGGAGTGGAGACTGAAGTCATTAGTGCATCATGTACTTTATCTCAGGCATGACTACAGCCTGTATTTGTGTGCTGCTGAACGGCTGCTTGATTTGTTTGATTCCTTGGAAAGGCATTTGGTCGTGTTTAATGAAGAATTGTTCTGCAGCTTTCGAGATTTCCTCTTGCCCTTTCAAAGACAGTGTTTAAAGCAGTATCAAAGTTATTACAAGAGCTTCAGAAATCACAAAGATCTGCGTTGTGCCATTATCTTTCTACAAGTCTCTTATCAACTGCAGAGCAACTTGCTGCCTGAGGCATGCGATACAATTCAGATATGCAAAAATTCCTCACTAGGCTGAATAATCATCAGAAATTCAGGAGATCAGTTCTCTTTCAGTATGTTGAGTTTTGAGAGCTGAATTAAGAGTATCTTTCTGCGTTGAAAAAATAATACTCTATGAATTTTTCTTACTTTTAAGATAACACATCTTATTTTGAAAGAAAAAATAGTATCACTGAAATCCCTTTTAGATACACGCCAATTCATTTCACAAATATAGGAAAAGGCTGCTTTGCTTCATCCTCAGGCTAAGTCCTTTATTCTTTATAGTTGAGAACAGTGGCTCTTTTTATCATTTTCATGATTGACTCACAAATGTGTGCACATGTAACACTTATATACTAAAGCCTTTGGCAGGGGTTGTATATTTTTTTATTATTACAAGGAAATCATTGAGTCAATGGCTAAGCTTTTAAAAAATATTAAAAGTCAATAATAGCCTTCTATTGCAAGTGTAATTTTCACTGTTGCTGATGTGTTAGTAGCCCATCTAGCAGGAATCATGTTTGAAAATCTTCCAGTCCATAGAGTCACACACAATGAATTGTATGTACCCAAAGTAGCACAGATTTTTTAATATACCTGTTATAATCATTGCAAGCACAACCCCAGAATTTACCAAATAATTCAAATTTCTGCAAGTATTTTATTTGCAAGTATCATGCAGAAGTGTAAAATCCTTTGACAGAAGTTTGTCCAGGAAAGCACCTTGTCAGGTTGTTAGTAAGGAGGAAGCTGCTTCTGCTTCTGATTTCAGTGATAGAGGTGTTTAAATCTTACCCGTTTGACACACACGAGCAACAAATACAAGAGCATTTCTGATACTAAACTGGCTGTGGCGAGGGATTAGAGAGGAAAAGGACAGGGAAGAAAGAAAAGCCAAAGTGAAACAAAACCTGCCACGCACACTGCAGCTGGTCGCTGGCAAGTGCCATAAAACCCATCCAGCCTTATACAGCTCCAAGCAGGAGCCGAGACACTCCGTGAAAGGGATCTCACGTATCACCTCTGAGACCTGGACCCAGAGATGCACGTAAAGTCCAGCATCTCACAGGGCATTGCAGTCATGGCCCCATTTGTACTTAAATTTACAGATGAAATTAATCACTTTCCTTAGCCAGACCTTAATCTTTTAAATTTTCTTACAATAAGGAGGCAACAAAGAAAAAAGTGAGTCAGGGTTTACAAGGCATTCAGTGCCCCAAGGAAAGGAGAGAGCTCTTTCTCTCCTCTCCTTCAGCTCCAGGTGGTTTTGCAGTTGTCGTGCTGGATTTGGGTCTGGAGAAATTAAATGAACAAAAAAAAGAGCTGAATATTTGTGCAGACTGGGCCAGATCAGGATTACATCAAGAATTTGTTTCTTCACCTGCTGTAATCCCTTGTGGAGGCTTGTTTTCAAGAGCAGGTGGTGGTGGATGTCTGTGAAGTCCAAAATATTTTCCATGGGCAACTGTTGGTGATGCAGGGGCTGGACTCACATTTAAGGGTGCTTGAGGGTCACAGTGAGATGCAATTCCAGGATGTGATTTTCCCTGGCTTTGATGCTCTTAGGAGGAGCTCTCCCTCTTTGACTCTCCCAATTTTGGAGCCCAGTGGACTCCCCTGGGTGGTGATGAGTTCCCACCACACAATTGCCAAACATGGGTGGGAGGAGACGTGCAGTCCCTGCTCCCCATGGCCCCGTCCCATGCTGGGACCTTGGCACAAACTGCTCTACATAGTGATGGGCAGTAACGAATTCTTCCTACATCTACATGTTGAGCTCAGGAGCTATCAGTGAGTAGCCAAATTCAATTCTTGCTTATGTTTTAAATTAGAGTGAAAGTCATTAGGCCAGTGCCCAAAAAGCAGTTATTTTTGTCACTTGAGGCTGAGAGGTTTGTTTCTGGGGACAAAGCCACCCTTGGTAAACATTGAACAAGAATCAGGATGACTCCAGAGATGAACAAATAGATTTGCTTTTCCTGTTAACAGAAAACAACAACAACAACAAAAAAAAGCCATAAACCAGTAGCTTGAATCTAAGAGTCTGCATTAAATCACTACACAGCTTAAAAGACTAAAAATATGTGTGCGTGTGTGTGTGTGTGCACGTGCGCATTGTGTGTGTGTTTATGTACGTATGTATATCTATCTCTATGTATGGTGGGGGAACCAACAACTCATACTCTTTAACTAAAGGTTTACTCGAATATTCTTTATTATACTTTGATAAGTGTTATAATTCTGTGAGAATTAAAAGCAATCAGAAATCTACTTTGCACAAGCCAACCGTTTTTTTTTTTCCCCCACTGGAAAATGCAAGCAAAATGGCAAGGACTTTTGGCAATAGAATGTCCAGATAAATATGCCAGATTCTTTGCAAATGGCATTATTAAAAATAGTCACAATGCTGCTAAAAACTGTTATTAAATGGAATAGAAACTATTGTGTTAATATATTCACAGTATATAATTTATTCTCTGAGTGTATGTAAAAGGAAAGGCTATTTTCTTTGAATTTTTCCTATGCTGATATTGTAAACTATATGACAGATGGGTCAAGTCCTGATTGCAGTATTCTAACATTTGGAATAGCAAGTAACATATTTGATAGAGCTGGCAAGTTTTTATATATGATTCAACCCAGAATATAAAAGCCACTAGAATTCCAAGTTGAAAATAATTAAATGAGCTGGAAACGATCAGGAACCACACATTTTTAAGTGACAGATTTTTTTACATGTTTAAATTGCACAAGAATATTTTATAGCTCCCTTTAACCAACAGTGACGTTTAATTCTAAAATGTGTAATTGATATTTGCAAAGCAATTAATTCCTGTGGCTCATTATTCTATTGCTAAATGTACCTAAGCACTGGGGCACTGACTTAAAGTCGTCTTTTTTAGTTCACCTTTTCTGAATTCCAGAGTTTTAACTGAATTAACCTATTTCAATTTCCTCATGTGGCTGCATGAAGTGCAGTTTCATTTTTGTGCTGAATTTTTAGCTTTCTGATTGCACAGTACTGTAGGATGTTCAAATCTGCTGACTTCTGGAATATGTGTTGTCAAATGGTGTCATTACCGTGTAATACTTGAAGTACCTATAAGCAAAAACCCAGCAGCTTATTCCATTTGTATTTGATCATTTCTGCTTATGTTCCTTTCAAAGTTTCCATCTTTTTGTCACTGTTTATGAAGTCATTTGTCTCTTTACTTTTGGCGTCTCTGTCATGCACAAGCAGCCCGTCCGTCCAAGCCTAAGCCACCGGCTGGGCCACCATCATCTCCTCAAACGCAGACTAACATGATAGATCATATGCTCAAAGGCATGGCCAAACAGCCGCCAAGTACTGTAATCGTCTTTCTTCCTTTTATTCAGTGGTTTTCTAGTCTAGCAGTTGCTTGTGTAGAAGTAGAAAGCTAGTTCTCACGTGCAGCTTTACACAAAATACCTAGCGCGATGTGGGTAGGTTTTAGAGATTTAGAGGTAGCATTTATTTCAAAATGTCCACATTTTTTTGTCTAGCAATGTCTGACATATGCAACATTTTCAAATACCAACGTCAGCACAAAATAACATTGTTGTTGCATAACATTTTGCATGAAAACTATAAATATGTATGAGCTTTACATGATGTTGGATGAAATGTTTGATAAGTATATCGTATATGTTTCATGTAACTGTCAGTGCTCCAGCTATCTTAGCAGAATATTCTGATGTATAGTAACTTAACCAGGGAAATATTTAAAATAAGAAGAAAAAAAATTAAGATTGACATCTGCTGGCTGCCAAAGTTGTATAAGCATCAATATTTTCTTTAAAGACAGCATCTCTGAGCAGTTGTTCTTATTAACACTTTTGTCTTTTAGTTGTATTTGAGAGCAGATCAGTGTTGCAAATGAGAAGGGGCCTGATGCTGCTCTGATCAATGGAGAAGCTTCCCCTTGGCTTCAGAGGTGCAGAAACAACCAGAGCTTGCTAAGGGATGTGTCTTTGGACTACTTTGCACAAAAGGAAGAGGTTTCTCCTTCTTGTAGTCAGTGAGGTGCTGGATTGAATAGGAGAAAGAATGAGGGATTAACCAGTAGTTCTCCAATTTCAGTATTTGCCCAATAAATTATGTTAAGGGGAACCTGGTTTTTTTTTCTGTTTCCAGTGATATAAGAAACAGGAGGGAAACTGGAGGAGAAGACCCTAAGGCCCCTATCTGCATGAATCAGCAAAAGCGTAGAGTTCATTTGCTTGGTGCTTTCCCATGTTGCATGTCTCAGCTGAGCTGAGCACCCGCAATGCCAGACCTCAGCTGAGCAGGTTGCTGAGCTCCTCTGAAAACCAGCCTGTGTTCCCCTCACTCAACCTCCCAAATGTGACCGTTTTGAAAACTACACCTTTCCTTTTCATGGGAAATTCCTCACCTGTAAACAAGTGTTCAGGATTCAGAAGCGAGCAAGATTTTGAGGGGCAGAACTAAGTCCTGGAAGCTCACTGAGCCTTCAGCAAGGAAGGGATTTCTCCCTAGGTGATCCAGTGCAGCAGAGTGGTACCATCTGTGTGCAACCACAAATTTCTGTAGCATCAGTAGAGAAGACCTAAACATTGGCAAAAAACTAGTGCATGCAGGAGACTGGAGCAAGATGTCCAGCCAGAACCTTGCATGTCAGCACAACCCAAGCTGCTGGCTTAGCTGGGCTCCCTTGGAAATCCCAGGGTGGTGGCTAGTGATGGCACTTCGATGCATGCACTGATGTTTTGCTGAGTTGGGCACATATGGTCTGTTGTACACTGCTAATTGTAGCAAATCAATTTGGCTATTTGGTTTTGGCTTTTTTGGTACTTTACCCATTTACGAAGTCTCCAGCTTTGATATCATGGAGAGGCCAAAACATACATGGGTGCAGAGGTATGAATTGGGTGGTGTAGCTACCAAAGTGCAATGAGATTCTTCACCTTAGCTGCACTAGAGAGCTGGGATTGGCACCTAGTTGTTAAACCAGAGTGACACATCTAATTAACATGCGGATGTGCTGCAGTGTAGGTGGATCCCCAGGGAGCAGCTCTCCTGGTCTGCTTCTCCTCGGGGTGACCATTGCAGAGAGACTTTGCACAACTCGGGGAAGAGCTGCAGTGTCAACTCCCAGAAGCCTCCTCAATTGCACTCAACCAGCTCTGTCACTCAATTAAAATGTGATTAGTTTATTTTTCTCTGTATTATTTCTAGTTAAATACTCTAAATGTTCCAGATTATTAGCACCTCGGATCTTTAATATGTTATTAATAATATAAATCAACTAGAAAAATTTAATTATTTTTAAAAGTCTTCAGAAAACGCTGCCAAGTAACTCAATACAGCTAAACACCCCAAGCTCCAGGATTTAAACTCTTTGGTTTGTTTGCGGGGTTTTTTGCTGTAAATTTGCATCTCTTTTCCCATATAAATCTTACCTATGAACGCCTAGTGGGATTTAGCACTTTCCACTCCTTCCAGCATGTGTAACTCCTTGACCCTTGTGAAGTTTAAATCCTGGAGCAAGGCAGACCTGCGATTTTTGCTTTCAGTGGCAGCTGACATTTCAATTGCTCGAGTGTGACAATTTATTAAAAGTACAGACAGATTTGTTTGAATTGATCTGCTTAAAAAAAATTTAAAATAATATAGACACGGTTTCTATAATAGCATCATCTACATTGAAGGATACGTACTGTTCGTATATTAGTGGCCAGATGCTGTCTTTAGGGAATGCAATGTTCTTATTTGAGCTAATAAAGTGCCATCGTCTCATCAGAAAGCAAAACAACTCTGACAGTATTGTGAAATTTGGAGCTGGAGCACTGTATTTTCATAGTATAATAACGAATGTGGCTTTCTGGTTTGCTCAGTACTAATTATATAAGCATTTAACATATGCATGAAAAGATCTTTAAAGCTGTAAAATATTATGGGATTTTTTTTTTTTTTTAAACCTCTAAAATAACTTACTGTACGTCTAGCTTTTCATTCTGCCTCCTTTTTAACTCGAGTTCTTGTACTACAGAAAATGTAGGCCGGTTAGTCACACCAGCTAAAAAGTTAGAAGATACAATACGTCTGGCAGAATTGGTAATTGAAGTCCTACAGCAAAACGAAGAACACCATGCGGAGGTGAGCCGCGGCGTCCTGTGAGGTCGTGTCCCCCAGGTCTTCAGCAGCTCTGGTGGCTTGCTGGGAGCTGTGTATCTTTGTGTGGTGTCTTCCCAACTGGTGCTGGGTTTTCTTCTTTAAAAGCCAAAAGTATTCTTAAATAATGGTGCTCGAGTGTGATGAAGGCAAAGTGCAGTTCAGGGAGATTGCTTTTGTAGAGGGGAGGGAGGGCTAAAGGAAAAATCAGCGCCAGCAGGAGCCACATCTGGCCCAAGTATATTCACCACCAACTACATAGAAGAGCAAGCCTGTCCACTTTTCAGAAAGGTCATATTTCCAAATAACAACGTGTGTTTTTGCCTCCAGACAGCACTAGCTGGGTCCCTGCAACAGCTTACCGCTCCTGTTCTCCAGAGCTGGAGCAAGGAAAACCACCACAAAACAAAACAAAACAATTCTTTTTTGCCCCTTTCTGAGCATTCAGGTTGTTTCCAGGGGTTTCCCTGGGTGCCTGCAGTACGTGATTAACTCACCTGATATTCTGTTGGCCTCTTCTGCCTTGACTTACTGGGAATATCTCAATTACTAGTCACGAAGGTTCCCATGAATTATTCTCTGTTACTCATTATTTGGGTTATCTAAGGCCCAATACAACTACTCTTAACTCTTCAAAGCACTTTAACAGAGAGATTCGTGTTTTAAAACCACTGAAACCATGTCATAGTCAAATATAGACCCGAGGTTTGATCCTGGAAACACTTGACCCCACAGGCAGCTGACATTGCTGGCTGTAGTCCCGCTCTCAGCACGTCAGGACATTTCTGCCCAAGCAAGTGATGTTGTGTACCTGTGTAAGTATTTGCAGGATTGAGCCCTGAGTTCTTGATAGATCTGGTGCTCTTGGATACGTGTTGGAAAGTTAATCGTTTTAAAATTCAGAGTGAGCAGTTATTGTTTATGACTGTAGGTAATGTAACACTCATTCGCTATTTTCTCTTTTCCTTCCCATTGATATGTAGATACTCACTATATTTTGCATTAAGAGCCTTTGATAAATAATTTCACAATCACCTAAAAATCATGCCAGTGTATATTAAATTTGCAGTATAATTTAACTGATTGATAATACACAACAATCCACAACACCCAACTAATGCCTGATTGCATATTTAAATTTCCTCCCTGTTTTTCTACTGTTCATTCAATCTTGGATGATCCTGGCAGGGGAAAGAGGTATGTGACTAAACCGAATGAAACGAGTCACTCCTGTCATATTTCGTGCATGCCCTCTCAGTGCCATGTTTCCTTCTGGGATTTTACCCGGGTTGCCCTCGCTTCCGTTAACTTTGACCGAGGAATGTAACAGCAACTTCGAGTCGGCTGCTTGCAGAGCTGGTAGCCTGACACAGGAGGGTAAATGTGGCATAGTAGTCCGGTCCATGCATGTAGCAATGGGTATATTTTACGAGCGCTGCAGTTACATCCCAACACAACCCTACCTGCCTGGACTCGCTCCTCAGCCTGTTGTTACCTCTGTCGTTTTGCATTCACCCAACCTCTAGTACACTGTGGTGGAGATGGACTAAGTACTACACGAGTGCCTAGAATGGTAGTGGTCTTCCTCTGGTTTTGTCTGTATGTGCCTTGTACTGGATATACAGTATTTATATGTAGAGAGAGAATATACGGGGTGAAGAGTGAAATAAACCACGTTGTTATAAAAGCTCGAGAGCACTGCGCTTGCGCACAAACTGCCATAACCTGTCCGAGGATAACCAGTGCTTTATTCCACTCATCACCAGCACAGGCTGGGTGTACAGCCAGCCAGGAAGGAGTTGTTTTTATCATGTGGGTTATTTTGAAACGAGTAGACTTCTGAAGGAAGCGGTTACAGGGCCGGTCGCGTTCAGCCAGCCACGCTGCCGAGATCCTCACCAGGAGGAAGACTCAGAACTGTTCTCCAGCATCTTTTGTGTCACAAGGTTTTGATTAGAGACAGAAGGTTAATGCCAACATGGATAGGAGGCATCCTGGTCCCTTGTTCTGAATGGTGACCTGGAAGGGTGAAATTCATCTCTCTCCAGAAGCCCGGCACACTTTCGGTACGTTATTGTATCCCTGTCCTGAGGGTGGCTGTGGCATTTCAGCAGTGTACAGGCAGTTGGCCAGCTCTCTGCACATTTGGAATTGCACCCAAAGGAAGAAAGAGAAGAGGCTGGGTGGTTTATCACTGATTTTTATTATGCATTGTAGCCACTTTATGCTCTCACTGTGCAATGAGAATTGCTGAGGTATGGCACTTTTTTCCAAATTACTCCAGGTGAGGGTGTTTTTGACATGTTGTCCTTTCACTTGGAGAAGGTTTGACCTGCAAGGTGCAACTCTTCACTCTACTTTGGATGCTCAGCAGAAAATTAAGTTGCACCACTTACTGAAGAAATGCCTTCATTTACTGAAAACCAACAGTTTTTGCAGTTAAAACATGCCCCTTTTCTCCCCACATGGACATCCAGGCAAACTCTCTAATGACAATCCAGAAAATAATCCTCAGAGCATGGAAAATGTTCAGAAAACATTACAACAGAAGCACTGTGTCTAGTCAGTTGGGTTTGTCTTGCCCATAAGAGAGAAGCAAACAGCACAGGCAGAAATGCAGCAGAAACCGTGTGCCTTCATGAGAGCGGGAGGTCTCTGTCATTGTGTCATCTCTCCCATCAGATGTCTCCCACCTCTCTTTCCCTTCCTCTTGATGACTGATGACAAATGCCAGAGACAATGGCATTCACCTATTTTTAAACTTGTTTTCTCTCTCTATGTATACGTATGTGTATATGTATATATGTATTTTAACTCCTTGAGGTTATACATATATACATGTGTATCCATGTGTAAAATATACAATAATAGGTGTGTTTGGCTAGAAAGCACACTTTTTTCCCCCCCTTTATATTGTGTTTTGAGCAAAGCAGGTAAGTAGATGGTAAAGAAATGAAATGTTACCATCTTGAAGGGAGATTTGCAGACTATGGTGTTACTGCTTCAACCACAGGAAGGTCCTGCTCACTGAGAATAGGGAGGAGGAGATTGAGGATCCTGACATAAATTGGAGACTTACAGAGTTAAACTTTGACTTTTCCAGCAAAAAGGAAACTGTGACTGGTTTGGGTGTATTTTTTTTCCACAAATTATCACATGCTTTTCTTCATAATTTCTCTCAAACATAGCTTTTTTTTTTTTTGCTTTTTCATGGAAGTGGGTTTTTATTGCAGGACTCCCCTTTTTTCCCTCCCCCAAAATGCTGATTGCCGTTGGTCCTTGGTAGCAATCACTCTTTGCCCGCAGACCTGTGGGCAGTGTCTGATGGAGACAGAGCATGGCAGGCTCTTGGCAGGCAGTGGCACAGCCAGAGAAACCACGTCAGTGCAAGGACAGCCCAGTATCCTCCGAGAAAACCACAGGCTGCTGAATTTAAAAGGACCCTCTGCAGCCCTGTTGCTCAGCATCCTCTCATTTCCCACCTGCACTTTGGGGAGAAGGTTTGAGCAGGCATCAGGGCAGACCTGGGTCGTGATGTTTTTAATTCCTATGCGGTTTCACAGCGGTTCGACCTTTCCCAATGCAGCATTCCCAAGCATCTGGCCATGTGCTCAGTTGGAGACCAGCACCAAACATAGGAGGAAGAGCTGAAGAGCATTGCCATGCATGCTTAGCCTTCCAGGCTGCCGCACCTCAGCTTTGGCTTTACCAGAGTAACAACTCTGTAAATGCCCCAGGCCACCATCACTGCTGCCCCTGAGCTCTCCAAGCACCCCAGGGCAGGTGTTGCTGCAGCAGTGCTCGACAGCTTCCTCTGTGTGCATGGGGCTGGGGCCAGTTTGCAGATGAAGGAACCCAGCGTAGCCACCTTGTCCCCATGCTGTGACCACAGGGATGCTGTAACCTACTGGTGTTACTGCTCTGGGCCTGGGCACACCGAAGCACAGCCCACCTCATCCACATCTTCACCCCCATGACAGGGTGGGCCCAGTGCTAAGATTAGTTTGGGGGTTATTCCATTATTTTGGTTATTTTATATCCTGGATGTGCTCTGGGCATGTAGCACCCAGTGCCACATCCAACCTATCTACATCTTCACACCAGTTTTGTATCAAGTCATGGAATAATAGCAGAGCAATATCAGTCTTCTTTATATCTTAGGGGAACAAAGGAGTGGAAATAGTCCCAATGACCCCCTGCCAATGTCACTAGCAGCTGAGAACTCAGGCCAAAGTAGGAAGAATTAAAGGAATCCATGGCAGTAACCCAGCTCTGGGGCACTGCTCCCTCCCCATGGCTGAGTGAACCAGCGGCTGGAGCTGTGCTCTGCACATCAGTGCGGTTCTTCATCAGTGAATCAAAACTGAACCCTAAGAAAGGGAAACTCCATTCTGCTTGTTCATGACTGCTAAATTCTGCAAAAAATACCCCTCCCTGACTGGCAATTCCTCTTAGGACCGATTCATCTATTCCCAGACTTTTCCGTTTCATCTCCAGTCTTGTGGATATGCTAGAGGTTTCTTTTTCTTGCAAAGTGCTGGAAACCTGTTTCTTAGATCTTTTAAGTCACTGAGTAATTTCCTATCACTTCAAAATGACAGCACATGGTCCTAACGACAGCACTTCTCATATTGCATGTTCCCAGCCAGAAGTGATTACTAAACACGCATGCATGCGTTTGCAGCATTCACATCTGAGCCATGTATGATGTGAATGTCACGTCAGAGAGCCCGTACAGTGAATTTTAAGGACCCACATGCATGAGAATGAGTTACTTCACTGATCTTTTTTGGTTTTCAAGTTTAGATCTATTTTTTTCCTGCCTCTGTGAAAATACAGGCTTGCCAGAGATTTTTTTTATTATTTTTTTTTAATCTTGGCATGTTGATAATAGAGCTTTGTAATCGGTTTCCTGATCAGCAGCATTCTGAAGGTGGTAGTGTGTTTCTATGGATGTGTATAGCTGACCATGTAAAATGAACAGTGCTGTAATAACTTTTACTGGTGATGATGCTTGAAATATTTCTAAAGAAGAGTGTGAGTTATTTAGGGCAGATTTTAATGTCTTAGGCTTCTAGTTTTTCAACACAAATAGAAGTAGTGAATCCAAATAAAATTTAAACTGTTGAAAAGTACAGCAGAAAACCCACAAGCACAGTGAAGAAACTCCCAAATTTCTCTACTTTAGAATAAGAATTAGTTGATTTTTCTGATAGTTAGCATTATTAAAGATGAATGAAGTGATTTATTGTAAATTGAACAGACAACAAATTCTCTGCCATGTTACAGCTGCGTGCCTTTACAGTGGAGCTTGGAACAGATCCTCTACAAGAAACCTTTGTATTAAACTAGCAATGCCTAATTCCTGTGAGTAGCCCTGTCTGTGCAGGCTAGCACTTTAGAGCACTGTTCTCTTTACAATAAAGGTAGTTTCCGTGGGATGCACTTTTGGTTTTTTGAGATAGGTGGCCTAACATCTTTCCCTGTGCTTTATTAGAACTAATATCTTTCTTTATTATCTTTTTCTATCAACTCTGAAGGCCTTTGCTTGGTGGTCAGACTTAATGGTCGAGCACGCGGAGACCTTCCTGTCACTGTTTGCAGTGGATATGGATGCTGCGTTAGAGGTGCAACCCCCAGACACCTGGGACAGCTTTCCGCTCTTTCAGCTTCTAAACGATTCCCTCCGTAGTGACTGTATGTATTGTATTTTCATCATTTCTTGTTCAGTGGGCAGCTCAGGTCACTGATAATACTTTCAGCCTCTCCATACTGCACAGAGAACTGAGATGGGTAGAGATTTACAGTACATGCTCTTTTAGCATCAGCTTGATTTTGTTCCATTTTCACTAAAAAAAGAAAGCACACAGACACCCCTTAAATCAAATGCCTCAGTCAAAGGTGAGAAGTTGAATTTCTATTTTGCTTCATCTTCTCATGTCTCTTGGCAATGGCTGCCTGATAAGCAGGGAATTAGGTACTCTATCTCACTGTCATTAAATGTATGTATTGTTTTATATGTGTGTACTGCATTTATTTAAAATGGAGTAAAACAGTCCCTGCTTTAAAAGATTATATTGAAGGGAGGAAAATATTAAAGTCAATGGAAGCAGGAGTAGTTCAGAAGAGTAGTGTTGTGTGAAGTAAGGCTCTTCTCCAAAGCATGTGGGCCCATGCCTTCAAAACCTGTGAGGATTTGTCACTCTCCCGGATGGTCCTGCCACTCCCTGGAGAGCTGGTGGCAGAATTGGCATTGCCTTCAGTTAGGTCCCAGACCAGGGCCCCAGATGGCTTTCTATGGCCACATAAAAAAGCCAGGGACTCATCCTCAGAGACACATTTCCAGCATCATGGTAGTGAGTAACCAAAGAAGAAACAATTCTACTACCTGAAAAAACCATAATGTTTGCCATGCTGCATTTCTTACATCCGTTTTATTCACAGGAAGTAATAATGTATTTGTAAGTTTGACATTAATGGAAAAGATGATTTGTTGTCTATTTGTTTGAAGTAAGAAGCCATTCCTGCTGTCTTTGTCTTGAATATTGGTGCCTGATGCCAGCGCCTGTTATGTTCTTGAAGTTTCTTCCTGTTCGCTGACAAATTCGTTGTGTGATGAAGTGCCACGCTGTGGTTTGTTACAGAGGTTTTAGTAACAGTGGTGTCTTACTATACTTTTATTTATCTATTCTAGATAATTTGTGCAATGGAAAATTCCACAAACACCTCCAAGACCTGTTTGCTCCACTTGTTGTTAGATATGTCGATCTGATGGAGTCCTCAATTGCACAGTCAATTCACAGGGGCTTTGAGCGGGAGTCATGGGAGCCAGTAAAGTAAGGAAACCTCCTTTGATACAATCGGAATTTGGGTGCAAATGGATGGAGATTCATACAGAGATGAATTAGCAAACATTAGACTGGACATGCAGAAAGTGCTTTAGATTTTCTAGTTTAATGATAAAAATAGAAGGCCTGACCTCTTCAGGGTTTTCAAGTTAATAAGGGATATCGTATTTGCTTTTTCAAATGCATTGCTGCCTCAGTTTGAACTGTGTGCCTTTGAACATGGAAGCATGAAAATGTGAAAACCTTCTTAGCTGGCATGGCTTTTTGGATCCTGTTCTAAAAGGCCTTTTTCCAATGCTGTTTTGAACTCAAATAGCTCCTTTTCAGAACAAAAAACCTTGCTCCACTGTGTTCAGTCCAGCCCTATAACCTGTGTGAGTCATTGCTGTGCTTATTCTTCCCAATACTAATTTTTTCCACCCACTCCATGGAAGGATAGTGCAGCATTGTGCTTCTCACATCAGCCCTGCAGCTGATGGCTGCACGTGTCCCCATGTCCCAGGGCAGCTTTGCCGGGTCCCAGCTCCCTTGCTTGTAGGATTAGGAGTGCAGAAGCCATAGTGAAACACAGGCGAGATGATTTAAGTAGAATCAATTATTAAATTTGGAGAACTAGGAATTTGCCAGCAAGAAATGAGTAGCCTTAGAGAAACCCAAATTGAACTCAAGAGCTGGTGAATGATAAAAATGTGGCATGTGTTTTTTGGATTACTGTTGTTATTTCACAGGTTTTGAAGCATTGCTGAACCCTGTCATCTTTGCTCTAAAAAGCCAAGTCAGATCCTACGAAGGAAAAGAACTGACTTTTCCTTCTAATAAAGGTTTTAAAAGAGAAAGATTGACCCTTGGCAAACAAGATGAGTCTGGCAGTGCCTCAGATGGGATTGGGACCAGGTGACCTCTGGAGAGACTATTTTCCCTGCTTTTTTTGTGATTCTCTAGGCAAAGTTAAGTGGCACTGCACCCTTGGAGGTTGCTGCAGAAAAGAACGTTTGGTCTTTCAGGGCTTTTCACACCAAATATGTTCCATTTACAGGGAAAAGAGATTTTGTTCGGCAGCCAGCCTCCCATATGCAACCTGGAGTCTGAGTACCCAGGTTTTTTCCTTTCTTTCTTGTGCATCCTCAGCATCCGTAAGGATTCTGCCTGCCAAATCTCAGGCCTTTTCTTGACACCTGATCATCCCCTCTGTTTTGAGTGGGGTTAAGTGGCTGGCATTCAGGAGTCTCTCTCACTTTCCATTTGCTGTCTTTGGTCTGCAGGCTAACAGGATTAAAAATCCTAAAAAATCTTGTTTCAAATAAGCAGATGTGACCCAGAAAACATAGAAGAAATAGATCTTTCGAGTAGGAGAATGCCATTTTTACAGCCACTCCTTCAAGCAGAATTGCAGTTTGAAGTGAGCATTAGCTTTTGTTTCAGAGCTCTGCTTTAGTGATGAATATGTTTATATTTCCTCATCTGTTATGAAACACAAGCAGTTAACTCCAGGTACCTGTCTGCCTCAGTCAAGCAGTCAATAAGCAATTTGTTCAGCTTTTTTCCTTTGTCAGAAGCTGACATCATTTTGGCTTTTAATTACTTTAGTGGCTTAACTATAGATGTCCCTAAGTACTTGGCTGAGATACTTGCCTGTCAAAATGCTTTGTCCCTGAGTATGCCATTATCTATAATTTTGAAGTTATCTTTGATAGTTATAAAAGACCTTTTCTTGGATCTCTTGAAATGGTTATTCCCTTCTGGAGTTTCAGTTACAGAGTGCTTTGAGCACTGCAGTTTCAAGCAAAAGCCCAGAATGAACTATATGTCTTAAAGACTTGGGTATTTAAAAGATTTCTTCCAGCAGGAAAGTGGGTGCTTTTCACAAGAATCTTGTGTCCATCTGGTAAAAAGATGCACTCGGGGTTTTTTTTTCACTAGTTGGTATTTTGTTCTTGTGTCTCGCACACAAAAATGCGAGTTACAAATCCTGCCTTAACACAATGTGACCCAGCGAAGGAAGGTACCAGTGATGCACAGAGGGTGGCACATACAGTGTAAGGGAAAGGAGAGGTGTCATTCCTAGGATCTTATGACAGTTCAGATGTGCTGTTCAGAACTAAATGTTAAGGCATCTTCATCTTTTGCCTCCTGGGCAGACCACCTGCTCCTCTTTGTCTGATCGACAGTGATCTCGCAGGAAAACTCAGATCAGAGATTTACTTTGTTTGATTGACCCTCCTGTATCTACTGCCTTCCCTTCCCCCATGTCCATACTACAGCACAGTTGAATTTTTGGCCATCAATTCTCAAGATGTTTGTACCAGCCAATTCCCACCCAAGTCACAGCCTTCCATTGCTACCTCTCCAGCAGAGCTTTTTGGGAATTGGGAACACTGCAGTATGTTCTTCCATGGCTTTCCTCTACTTTGAAGAAAGGCCTTCAAGTTGTCCAGAAAAGCTAGATCATCAAAGCTGTCCGTTCCTCCGAGCTTACTGTTATCCTGCTTTGGATCTCTGCAGTGAATTGTGAGAAGAAAATCTCATTACCTCCTATTAACCAAGAAATTATTCCACAGCACAGTCTTTTGAAAGAGTTTCTCTATGCTCATGCTTGTAATCGAGGCTGAAATATGTAGCCCTCCATAACCTGACCAGATGGCAGTTTGCAAGCATGTATTTCTTCTATTTTCATTGCTGAATACTCTGTACCTTATGCTACGAGGAGTTAGGTATAGAAATCACAAACAGTGAGAGAGATGCTGTTAAGTATTGAAAACATGGGGAGAAAAAGCATCGATGTAATGTGCTCATGAGGGCGATGTAATCTGCCTCTGCAGAGCTGCCGAATTTGCAGGGGGTCCGTGCCCTATAGCTAGAGCAGCTGGTGTGCTTGTATGAATCCACGCAGAGAAATGTGGAACACTTGTCCTTCGCACAGTCATCCAAATACGGAGGATACAGAGTAGGTCTGTTCTCTGGTGAGTTGAGAGGTCTTGGAAAAGTAGGGTTTGCAATGGTTTTGGTTTTTTTTCCTTGCTAGCTTCTCAAAGAACGCTGGTTTATCTTGCAGCCAGCAGACACGTACGTGTGTGTGCGTCTCTGTGTGTGTGTGTGTGTGTGTGTGTATCTGTGTTGAAAGATCTTTATGAACAAATGCTAAAGCTGCTGCAATGACAACCAATTTCAATTGCTTGACTAGGATGTTACTCACTGACCTATGGCTGTCTCTGCTGTAGTCCTGGCTTTAGCATCTCTTAATTCCTCACTAACCTTTTGCAAACTATAAAAGTATCATTAATATAAATGTAAGAAATTGAACAGTATGATCATACGAATCATTTTATAAGGTTGTACTATTACAAAATGCTGGTGAAAAATGTTTCCCCTTAAAAGAAGCACCGTTGTAGTGAAAATGAGTATTTTTGTTACTATTCTGGGTGTCAGTCAGAGGAAAAGCACAGATTTGACTGCCTACCTCACTATCAAGCTCTTTGCTTCACATCAAGGCTTTTGTGAAAAGATTTGCTCTTCAGCATTTGCTCAGCCTAGGCAGTGAGGTTGTAAGCATTTATAGTGATGGGAGAGACAGACTTTTGCATCTTCCATCCCTAAATCATTTCAGGAATCCCTTAGGAACTGAGCATTTAAGTATGAACAAGGGTCTCGTTTAGCTCTATTCTGAAACCAGGAGCCAAGTCAGTAAAAATACTGTGATTTTTCTGCCCTCCTTTCAGTGCTAGGGCAGCTCTACAGGAGCAGCCCCTGTGCAGTTGGACTTGTTTTCTGTGATCGGTCCTACAGTACAGTGTGAGTGCTGGGATGTTGTCCAGGGGTATGTTGCCAGTCTGTTTGCACTGAGAATTTCCCAGCAGACAGCCCAGGTGAAAGCCATTTCCACAGCTACCAGACACAAACGGGGCTGAATCAGAAGAAGCCAAGAAAACATGCAGTACAGCTTTTATCAAACATATCAGGATCCAGTCCTGAAGCTGAGTCGTCTTAAATCAGACAGCCCTCATCTTGTTGATGCAAATGCCCACATTCCCTGCCTGATGGCTGAGGTTATATTTAGCCGTCTATATTAAATAGGCATGGCTGGCTTCTAGAAACAGTTTCTCATCTTGGACCTGTAGTTTTATGGTCTGAGCAACTGCAGGCTGGAACATTTGTTGGTAATATTAATCATTTTTTACAGGTCTCACTGCAACTGTTAGTCAGATAATTAGATTGGTTGAACCTGCAAAACTGTGCATGTCAATTCAGGAGAATATTTTTAAAATTAGTTACTGTATGTTAACATAATATACTCCATTATTTTGCTGTTTTGTTTTGTTTTAAGAGTACTAACTTATTCTTGCAACATATTCTTGCATCAGCAAAATAATGTGTTGTATAAAAGAAATATGTTTCCATGTGAATATAGTATACTGTTTACTCTAGAAGTCATATTTTATTAATACAGTGTTTTTATTAATATAACACTGTCAGTTCTTGAATTTTAATATTAAAACCAAAGGTCCTCTGATTTATGTGTTTACCATCTGGCTAAGTTATTTAAGTTGCTTTTCCTTATACATTTTTATGTTGTCCACCTCTTGCTATTTCTTTATTTATTCCATATCAGTATCTAACCACATGCACTGCCATTTCTGAAGATTTAACACTCTCAATCACTATGGAGTCTGTGTCTCATTCAATAATCATATCATCTTAATAGCAGATATAGTATGAATGGGAACAATGGAGTGCTTTATTATGTTAGCAAATTCTCATATCTGCTTGCTGCCTCACAAAGACAACAAGCAGATAGCATGAAGTCCAATCTACTAAGAATCAAAGAAACAAAAGAAAACAAGAACATACTTTTTTTTTTTTCTCTCGAAAAAGGCTTAGGATTGTAGTTTTCCTCCACAACAAGGGATTTTATTCACAAAGAGAGAATGAAGATAAAGTTTATTCCCTAAGACTCGCCACCAATGACAAGCTGAGCTCTTGCAGATGTGTGATTCAAATCTTCTGTTGCGTTAGGAAACATTTATTCAGTATAGCCAGCTCAATTCCATTACTTTGGTTTTTGATATATAAAACTTGCAGTAAGAAATGGAGTTCAAAATAGGACTCCAGAAAGTTGCCAAGATTTTAATATGCCTTGAAAGATAGAGTGTATAGTTAGTTTTTTTACCTAGAGTCCAGATAATGCTGCCTGTACAGCAGTTAATTTAATCCAGGGGAATGGGAGAGATCTCCCAGGGTGGCATGTCCTGGTGTGGTCACTAAGAGCAGGGAAGTGTGAACGCTGAAGCTGCATCCATGCGCATCAACAAAGCTTTCAGGAGCTGCAGCAGTGCAGAGTGAGGCTAAAAACCTGAAATCCTAAGGCCATTTTCACTGAGCCCAAATAATGATCCAGGGAAAATGGTGTCAAAGCATCTGTTTTTTTTTTTACCTCAAGTGGGACTGTAAAACCATCTATGGATTGTGTCCCAGCATGCTATATAGTATTACTAGATGAAGGCAGAAACAAGATATACTGCTGAAACTGGCTTCTGATTCCCAAATCCCATGACATTTTTATTTTGCATAAAATTTAACTGTGATGAGATACTCATTAAAACACATTTAGAGCAATTATAACATCTAGAGATCTACTACACTAAAATACATCAGGGTGTTTTGCAAACTTCGAGCATGTGGTGCTGTTACGCCGCACGCTGTTTCAGGAGAGTATGTCACATTAAATTAATACACTAGCCCACTTTTAAAAGATCTCTGTTTGCATAACAGTAGCACATCTGAAAATATTTATTGAAGTCATGATGCCCAAGTACACATGCTTGATAAATTAACCTTTAAATGTCTTAATCACCCCATGGCCCATTTCCAGCCAAGAAACATTCACATACCAGTCCTGGATTTATTCAGTGCAATTCATTCAAGTGCACGTGTAGAGCTGGGCAACGTGCAGGACCCCTTTTCTCTGCACCCAGGAATGCAAGGGAGGATGAGGGCACAAGTCTTCACTGAGGAAGAACCTTGTGGTTCACCAGTTCAGTGCTCCAGATTAGCACATCTTTGTTATTTATAGAGTACAAAATAATAAGAGAGAAGTTGGAGTGAAATCCCGACTCCTGAATTTGGTGGCAAGAAAAACTCATGGACTTCTGCAGGGCGGGAATGTCAGACTTTCTGGTTCCCTAGTAGATCTCTTAGTTTAGCTCTTTCATCCAACCTGAGTGTGTAAGAACTCAGAGTCACTTCCTTACAAGAGAGATTTTTCCAAGGAAAGGCTGCTCTCTGCACTTCAAAATGGTATCAGGACTTGAAGGGGGAGTTATTTTCTAGTGGGTGGTTGAGTACTCTGTTAATTTGCTACTTTGTGATTCTTCTTCTTTTCATTCTGTTGTTTTGGGGGTTTTTTTAAGTAACTTGCTTTTTATTGCAGACTGCAAACCCTTAAGTACACTTAAGCTTCCATACCCATGCTTCTTTCTGAAATGTTTTGCTTTAGTTTTTTAACTGTCGTCGTGCTGTGAACTTTGCAGATTTGTTTATGAGTGTCACGTGCTTCTGCTACATCTGCATTGTCACTGTTATGGTATTTTTTCTTTCTGTCTGTTTCTTCCACAGGAGTTTAACAAGTAATCTGCCCAATGTGAATCTACCAAATGTGAATCTCCCTAAAGTACCAAATCTACCAGTTAACATCCCACTAGGCATCCCACAAATGCCTAGCTTTTCTGCACCGTCATGGATGGCTGCTATTTATGATTCTGAGTGTGTATTCAGTTCAAATTAGATCTCATTTAAATTTAAAGTAATCTTGGCATGGATATGTATTGTTTGTTTCTGTGCATTATAGAAAACTTAAAAGAGTGATACAGTTAATTAGATGTTTCCTGAAGGAGACACTAGTGAATTTCTGGCATGTGTATTTTGAGGGGGTTTTTTTGTATAAATCTTAAAAATTTGTCTTCCTCACACTGAGAATTTGAGCAAGTATCTTGCTTTACAAAATAGCTGTCAACAATGGGACATGGCCTGAACAACATACGAACCGCAGAATTTATAATGCAACATGATATGTCTCAGTGAAAAATTTTGTCCAAAAGATAAGATGAAGCTATTTCAATGCCTGTCAACCAATTTCTGTGGACCAGATGTAGATCTAAAAGTGAATTTTATTTAATGCAAGCTCCACATTTCCCAGATAGTAATTTTTGTCTTGATTTTGATGAAACAGTTTAACAAAGAGGAACACCCTGCAACAGTTTTTATTTGTGTTGGGGAAGGCCCCAGGGAGCAATTAAAGCTCCACAGCCATCATTACAGCCTGAATAATGCTGTGACCAACTAAAGAAAGGTATTTTCAACGTGAGCTTTAGATTATGGCCTGAAAAATCAGGCATGGTGTCAAAGCAGTCAGTCTGGAGGAGCCTTGTGCTCTGTGCTCCCAGCTCCCTGTCCGAGCATCCCAGGGTGCAGGGGTGGAGCTCAGGGGGGACATACCACAAGTCCTGAGCACAGATTAGGTGAGTTCTCTTCTTATAGCAGATTTCCCTTAGAAGTCCCAGCCACCAAGCAGTGTGGAGAGTGGGACACAGTGGGCTCAACCCAAATGTCAATGTTTGAGGTAGCTCATCTCTCAAGGGAGCACAGGGACTGAGATCTTGCCAGTTCTCCATCTAAATTCCCAGATGGTTTTTTTTAGGATTGGCGTGAGGTGGTCTCAGCCAGCACTGCATGGATGTGTTGCTTTTTTCCTACCTTCTCACTTAGATAAAACTGTAGAAGCTCCCCAAAACTACCCCTGTCACCATTACTGAAACACCCTCAATTACATCTACACCTGGAGTCCACCAAAGTGCCTCTGCCATTAGCCCTTTGCAGGCTTCATTGCAGAGCAGTGGTAACAAATCAGAAGTGAAACAAACACTGATGTTTGCTTTTTAATAGATTTTTAAAACTTACTTTAAATATTATCATGGTCATTTATGTTTCAGTGCTATACAACTCATATTCATGCTAAGATAGCTATATAAAGGTTAGCTTAGGCAGTTGTCTGTAAAGAGTACTTGAAAGTTTTAATCTTTCTCTGTGCATGCTTTGTGGTATTGCCTTTGAAAAGATAAGAATCAAGTCATGAGAGAAAATTGGATTCATCCCTCTGAAAATGCTCGAACATCAGTGGTGTATAGCAAGCTGCCTGCGTGATTAGAGCAATTGTGGTGCTCACAGGCAAAATATTAACAGTGTATCTTGGAAATTAATATACTATGTCATTAACTTGCACGGAGCCCTAATCAAAAGTGAGAAAAAGACCAAGAATAATACTTCAAAAATTTTGCAACCAAGTGGATGTCATAATGTTACTGTAGTAAATACCAATTATTGTATTTGGATGTATTTAATTATTTAAAACATAAATTCATGCAGTTCCAAAACTGGGTTTAGATTCTTAAAGCTTATTTATACCCAAGCACAGGTTTGAACCAGCCGAAACTAAAAACTGACAGTGGATGAAGGCTTGAGACTGTTGTACAAATTGGTCCCCTGGTTAAAGGAAATGCCTGATTCTTTATCTTTTCATCTCCCTGGTTTCCTTTTACTCACCCTTCCCCTCCATCAAGGACATGTTTCCTGTTGCTTAGTGTCAGATACGTTTCTCCTACAACCGAGACGATTCTTTCTTTATCTCGTTAACTCCGTTAGCACAGGACCCCTCAGGACCCCTCTAGCATGTTGGGACCAGGGTTCTCACCTTGCAGTAGCCGTGTCTGCATTAGCTCCGGTCTCCTCTAGCATTAACTCAATGCAGCTGGCATCTGTCACAATAGAAACACTCTCCCTCATCTGTTTCTATAGATGATGTCAGCACAAGTGGTAATGCATGGTGTGTTAAATATCTTATCAATTACTGTGTTAGCATTAGTGGTATGCGAGGAGGGGGTTGAAACTCTTGAAGCTCCCTTGGTAATCGTTCTGAAAAAAAGTGAGGAAGAAGGAGAGAGCAAGAGAGAAGGGTTATGGATGCATAAATTTCTCTGCACAAACAGAGCACAATCCGGTTCTGTATTTTTATTCTGTAAGTGGAGGTTTGAGATATAATTATCCTGTGAAAAGAGACGGTGTAGCTACACACTGCGGGACCAAAGACTTCCATCTGGGCTGGGGTGTGGGCACAAGAATATACACTTGGGAGAGAAATTCAGAGTTTTGTGACAGACCAAAGATGTGGCAAAATGAATTTTTATTAAAAGGGAAATTTGTTGTCCTGTAGATGCCTTTGCAAGAGGCAGATCTGTGAAAAGGTGCAGTGGTCAATCCTGCCAAAACTCCTGGATATGAGATGCCCTTAGCTCAATTGATTTACCCCGATTTTTTTTCAGCTGTTCAAGAGATAAAGTGTGTCCTCGCTCACCACTTGTTAGCACTGTCCCTTACCTGGAAACGAGGGTCTCACTGGGGGGGACAAGGCAAACTGAAGGTATAATTCGGAGGGGGGAGAATTGCATGAAACCCTACATCTTAATAACTGCATACAGTCTAGTATGGCAGTTATTATTGATCGAGGATTTTCTACCCCAATTTCTAGCCTTAATTCTTAATAATCACATACATTAATGTGGTTATTAACTAAGGCTGATTTTTACCATACACACATTCTTCCTGTTAATATGTGTAATTCATAATGTTGTCTTACTCATCTGGTCTGGAAAGTTTTGTGGGTTATGACAGCAAGGTAGATTAGGCAACTGTATGGTAAAACTCAAAATCCTGATGGTGGAGATTGCCAGCGTTGTCCTGTGTATGAAACTACTGTCTGCTCTACACTTGTTGCAGGAATGGTCTCCACATCAGGTTGCAAAAACCCTGGTACCACTTATGACTTTTATTCTTATTTTGCCCTGCCAGCAATGGATCAGGCACCTCAGAAGATCTGTTCTGGAAACTCGATGCCCTACAGACCTTCATTCGGGATTTGCACTGGCCTGAAGAGGAGTTTGGAAAACACTTAGAACAACGCTTGAAACTTATGGCGAGTGACATGATCGAGTCCTGCGTGAAGAGGTATGTGCCCACGAGTCAGCTAGTCATGTTTCTCATAGAAGCTCACAAGATGCAACATTTTTTTATGTCTTATTAGCAATGAATCATAGAATCATAGAATGGTTTGGATTGGAAGAGACCTTAAAGATCATCCAGTTCCAACCCCACTGCCATGTGCAGGGATGCCTTCCACTAGACCAGGTTGCTCAAAGCCTCATCCAGCCTGGCCTTGAACACTTCCAGGGAGCTTCACTTCAATCACTATTTATTAGTGACCTCAGGTCACCTATGCCCAGCACAGGCTGGTGGAAAGCCATCCTATTGCTGTGAATTGTGGAATCTCCCAAGCAAGCACTTTTCCATGCAAGCACTTCTCTGTTGAGTCTCTGGAGAGTACATCTTCAAAATAAGGCATTAAATCACTTGTTCTTTCAATCTCTATGGGCAGTTACTTATTTTTGGTGCCACACATGAGATCAAGTCTTTGTAAATGCCATCTGATGTTGGCGGGGTTGAGTGCTGAAGGCATAGATGTAAATAGGATCCCAGCACCCACCTCAAAACACAGATCCCTGAAAAAAGAAGCAAAAATATGATCCCAGAAAGGGGATATTGGCATACAGGCTTCACATCTGCTATTGACTGAGAAAAGCTGTTTTATCTTCAGCCACGTTATAGGTTACTCACCTGCAGATCTTCCAAAACAGAGAGGTTTCCTTAAAAAACATCTAAACATACAGGTTGCTGTCATTCTAAAAACAAAATGTTAAGGCTAAATTTCCAACCTTTCCACAGTCATTTATGTCCATTTGGCATCAAAGGTGATTAGGCAGGAAGAAGAAATGAACTTTGCATTCCATTCTGCAGAAATAAATAGACAAAGAGATGAACCAAAGGAAAAACGAGTGCCAAATACAGCTGGTATATGCTAATATTAGCAGCGATGTGTGATGTGGCTGTTCTGTACCACAATTGCCTGGCCACTCTGCAAGTGTGAGCGTGGCATTTCTTGTTCACACGTTCCTCACAGTCTGGATGCGCAACGTCACCATAGAGGAAGGCATGTTCGATCCCCGAGATGTAGGCAGGAGACTTGCCCTCTGGAAGGCAGACAGCTCAAGGCTTGCTCTCTCACTGTTCTGGAATAAACCCCTTTGCATTTTAAGTGCAATGTGATGGTCATGATGTTTTTGGCATTGAGCAAGCTCATCTTTGGTCCTTTGGTTGACACGAATGCTGAGTTTCAGTTGTTGTCCAGTTGTCAGATAGCTCTTTAGGAGCAAAGCCAGTGCTGGAACTCTGCCCTCTTCCCCCACCACCAGCAGCAAAACACTTATTTTCTTTTTTTTTTTTTTTTTTAATTGGAACTAAGGCACCTTTGCTACACCCGTAGTGCAGTTATAGCTGTGGTGATCTGTAGAAATCAGACCAAGTTAGCTCAGCTGAGATAACTGGGAAAAATAAGTAAATATGCAGGTACGTCTGAAGAAAGGCTTGTGTGCTTGAAATCTGGGGGTTTTTTTTTTTCCCAACTGTTTCAACCTTTCTACAAATATGTTGTCCCTCTGTAAAAACCTGGCCCAGCTTGTAATGGTATGACTATATATAATGGTTCTGAGCATAAGTAGGAACATGCTCCTCTCTGTGAGGAGATGGAAAATCCCAGTCACTTTGGGTCCTTTCAGTAATTATCAAGATTCTAGTCCCCGAGTCCAGGCTAAATCTGGCACTGGTAATTAAATCAGTTCAAATGCCACTGCTGATGTAAACCAATATGCTGCTTTCCCTATTTATATCACCTGCAAACAGGGCCTGGCTAAGGTTTCTTTAGCAATTTCAGTTTGACACAACATTTTTCTTCGCGTCTGTCTCTGAACCGTTGAATACCATGGAGGAGCCACCCCGCCTTCCACGCTTGGTTGTATTTCGGTGCTGTCAGGAAAGCAGCCCTTGCAAGGAAGGTCTGTTTCACTAATAAATCTGGGCAGGAGGACCTATGTACCAGCTCAGATCTCATCCCAGGAATGGGAGTTTCACGTTTGTAAATGAGTTTTTATTTGCATAACCCTTGGGGGATCTTTCAAGATCAGAGTTATTCCTGAGCTGAAGCTGATATTATTTGTTATTTCTAAATTGAAGCTCCTATGTTAATTTGTTGGCAGATTCTGTCTGATGTGATAATTGTTCTGTGTTAGGTTAGATTAGTGAAGTACTTCAGGAACCTGCAGAGGGGCTCCAAAGAAAGGCAAGGCAGTGCCCACTGTACTGCAAGTGTTCTCCACGTTAGAGTCACAAGTGCCTTGGTGTTTCAAAATACAACACAGGATCAATTCTGTAGTCTGTGGCCCAACCAAGCTCTTGGTGTAACACGGTTTGTAACTGGCAGGGATGTCACATTTGAGCTCAGTGAAGCCTCAGGAGAGCAGAGAGGTGCGTGCTCGTGCAATGCATGTGCGTGTGTTCATGTGTGCACGACTGCGCCCATGCACGTTTTGCAGATGTATTCTGGTGAGCGTGTACACTTCAGGGAAACCACTTCTATGGGACAATTAGGAACTGTCAGCAAGCAAATACAATCATGTAGACCTAAAAATGCAATGATCTGGCAATGTCCTTTCGGTCAAGCAAGCTCCATTTGTAGATGATACCATGGAGCAACAGGAGCTTCCTCAAATGCGTCAGGTTTATTGTTTGTCCGTGGTTATAAATCAACTAATGCAACCAAATTATAGGTGTACGTTAGCACTGCTGTTTGTAGCATCATCACACTGTTTATCAAGCATGAGAAAGTCATAGTTTCCCTGAAACCGTTGCACACTTTATAAATAGTGTGTATTCTAGAAAGTGGGTTTCTTTTCAAACTGGAAAATCATTTTTAGTAAAACCACATTTGTAACAATTGCCCCATAATGCTCCCAGCAGCATTTGGCTTTCTGGTTTGTTGAACTCTTCTCAGTATTGTTCCACATTATTATTATTACCTTCAGTATGTTTAAAAGCAACTGAAATGTCTTTTTCTCTTTTCCTCAACAGAACCAGGATTGCATTTGAAGTAAAGCTGCAAAAAACCAGCCGATCAACAGATTTCCGAGTCCCTCAATCAATATGCACCATGTTTAATGTCATGGTGGATGCCAAAGCTCAGTCAACAAAGCTTTGCAGTATGGAAATGGGCCAAGAGGTAAAAATGCAGGTTCTTCCTTTCACAGCTTTTAAAGGCAATGTCATGAAGTTTCCTGTCTTCTGTTGTGCTAGTTTCAGAGGCGTTTTATCAGTTGTGAATTTAGCCTTCTATATAGAGTGTGCAGATGAATATGCAGGGAATTGCTCTCAAATAAATCTTATGTATATAAACACTCGGAATCCTTGTCACTTAGGAGAGACTTTTTGCAAGGGCTGTGGTATGCATAAGGTATCTCTTAAGCTTGGTTGCTGCATGATGAGTCATTAACTGCACCTTGGAGCCAGGTGTCAGCACCACACTTTCTGTGTATGACTATTTTCTGTAGACAAACATAAGGAAAACAGAAGTGCCAAGTTATTCCTGTGGTGCTTGTAAGGAAAAAAAAAACAAAAAACACCCAAAGAAAACCAAAACACCAAATCGATAACTTCCAAAAGTAGATTAAAATTCCAGCTGCTGTGACTCTTTGAGTACTGGCTGTAATCAGCATGCTTGATGACCCTGGATTTCCAGGTTCTTAATGACTCAAGCTTCCAAACAACAAACCTGTTTTAATTAATTGCGATATTTTTGTATTCTGAAGCCATAGTTGCAGGTTGAAGTGTCTATGAATTGATCTATGAATTAGAAAGACACGCTAAGTTGGACTACATTAAATGCATCATAATGATCATTTTGCTACAGTGGCTTCAAGCCAAATTAAATATTCATATACCAGTCTAGAATAAATTCACAAATACTCCTATCCTGATGCTTGTCAGCACTTCCTAGATAAGCCCTTTTGCTACAACTTTCCATGGTCATATTTTGCAGTGAATCATTGCAAGTTGGTTTTTTTTATGTTTTATTTTTTTACCTCACCCTGTTCCTCTTGAGAGGAATTGCTCCAAAGGCCACTGGATATAGCAGGATCCTTGCCCTGATGTCAGTGGTGGTTGGATCAGACCCAACTGTTCTTTTTATTTTTCTTATATATGTTTCAGTTATGATGGTTTGTTTGACAGTCGCCTTGTAAGAGAGGTTTTATACTGCTCATCATCAGGTTCTTCCTTTGTCCTCCAGGTCAGCTGAGGCAGATCTCAAGTGGGATTTTTTTGTCCAACCCTGGACATTCACTTCTGTACAATTTTCTGTCCCATACCCATTTATCTCCCCAAATTACTCAGCCTGCAGCTGCTGCAACATCTGCCCTGGAAGTGGCCCATCAGCCAGGAAGGGCTGTGGTTGCAATGCTCCTCACTGCAAACCAGGATCAAACCCTTGTGCATTATACTTGCACAGTCCCTGGGGACAGGGACATTTTGGACATCAAGCAGACTCATCAAGATACCATGACAGAGCAAGCTCGTTGCATTCATAAAACTGCCAGGTTAAGTGTTTAGATGGCGCAAGACTGATAACTCTGTGGCTGGATGTAGTGTGACCAGGCACTTGCTGCATCTTTCTGTGCTGACTTGTGACACTCTGTGCTTGCCAGTTTCCTCCAAATTTTGAGCATCAATCACATTGCACATTCAGCCTGAGTGAAATTGCAAGTGAGGTAGGAAGGGGCAGGATGGTTGTTTCTCCGCTGCAGCAGGGATTAGCTCTGCAAATCTGCCTGTGCAGCTTCAAGAAGGTGTTTGGTACAGCAGCTCAGAGACAGCCTGACTCCTGTGGCAAGTAGCAGTTGCTGGGGCATGAGGTTTTTAACAGATAGCTGAACTAAGAGACCTGTAAAGCAGATGTAAATTATCAGTGCATAAGTTACCGTTTAGGGCTACAGAATTTTATACATCCTCCTTTCTTTTCTTTCTTTTAATGAGTGTTCCTACCTCCCCCTCCATTCACTTGTGCCACTCCATATTTCCCCTACCTCCATCTCCTCTTCTTGAAGCTGTCTAAACCTGTGCACTGAGTTGGTCATGCTGGGGGATGAAGGTTAGGATATGGATCTGTTGTTACAGCCTGTGAGGGGGTGACAAAATGTCATCCCACCTCTCCCAGTCCCCAGTGGCAATGACGAGGCAGTCAGGTAGACAGCAGAGGGATGAGGAACTGGGTTTCAACCCATGTCTTCCTCCATAATACTGGGTGCTGGGTCTGTGCATCACTGAGTCCCTCTGTCCCCCCATCCTTGGTGTGTGACAACCACATGGCCCAGCCAGGGCCACCTGCAGCCCTGCCGGGGAGGGACAGACAGACAGAGAGGGAAGGACAGATACAACTCACTGATGGGACGCTCTGTCAGTGCCACAACTGCCATGTGCCTTCTAAAATACACTGTCCCTTTGCAGACAGGTCAAAAGCAGCACGAAGGGCTCACAGTGCCCACCGCCGTGTTCAGGCAGGGTCATTGCCCAGACCTAACTGCAGAAGGCATCTTCGTTAGAAACAAACCATGGATTTTTCTGATGGTCCGAGCTGTACGTGGGCAGAGACTCTCTCAACACGTTACTTGACCTCACTCCTGCAGTTTCCCTCCCACCCCAAAGGCCTTCCCTTCAAGACTACCTTCAGTTACACTCACTTTAACAGATACTTGAACGCATTTTGTGAGCATTACCCTGTGAAACAAACACCCATCATTTCATTTCCATTTCCTTGTCTCTAAAGGCAGCTGTTAAAACATTTGGTAAACATACTTTACCATCTTAAATATTTATTTTTCCTCTGAATTTTTAATACATCTAAGGGGATAAATGTATGTATTAAATGTTTCTCAGTTGGTCTAGTATGTTTCTATTTAATATCTAAGGTCAGATGGTCCTTAGAGAAATACAACGTACACACAATCTGTTACATGACAAGGCAAGATACTCATCACATAAAGTCAAGTTGAATCATTGTAGTGCACTGATTATAGATTGTAATAATCGAGCTAATAGGAAGCTGTGATGAACTCGATCGAAAGCGGAGGCTACACTGAGTAAAGCAAACCAGTTATGCGATCTTTAACCTTGAGCATTTTCATAGGAAATGTAGAAGAAGGTGTGAGAAACACTGGTTTATGAGCCAGGCGTCTGTGAAAGCAGCACCAGGCAATCATTTCTCAAACTGCTGCCTTCTCCAACCCCATCCTGGCTGAGGCTCATCTTCCCAAGGTGGAGCTGGAGCTGCAGCACTGGCGATGCAGAGTGCCTGTTGCTTCGGCTGCCCAGGGCAGGACCCACAGCCTCACGGGCCCTATTCTGCATTGTCCCTGGCCCTGGCACCGGGTCTGAGTCTGCCCTGGGGGTTGCAGCTGCAATGGGAAGGAGCAGTCAGAGTCCTACCAAAGCTGCCTTGGTGCATGCATGAGGTCTTCTGCTCTCAGAGCTGTGGTTTTATTCCATCAGGGCTCCTGCTTGCTTTTAAAACAAGCTTTTAATTAAAAATGCATCAGTCGATACATTTCACAGTGTATTTTTTTGCACATAGCTAGCCATTTTTGAGTTAAAACTCATGATTTACCCAATGAAAGCAGTTAGCTAAATCCTTGGTTGCAAGGTCTTCCACGCACATGGAAAATGCAGCAGCAGCAGGAAAACATCGTGGGGAAGACACCGCCATTATATGCACAACCCCTTCTTCATCTCCCCTAGGAGGTAGGTGAATGCTGAGCATGTCAGCAGCTCCTGCCCATACCCAGCTGTCCCTGGTCCCCATTACCCTACAGCTGTATCTTCAGCTGTGCCAGGAACAGCTAGGTCACTCCTGGGAGCTGATAGAGCCTAACTCTGCATGAAACAGATGAATCATCACTATGACTGCTATAAGGGACTCGTATATGTCTTGACCTGCAAAGCAGGACATGGAAACGGCCACTGCAAATGCAAATGTCACTTGCTTGTTGATGTCTGTGTTTCCCTCTGAGTGGGCCCAGCAGATCACAGCCCATGACATGGCAGTGCCAGCCTGTCCTCCTGCCTGGGGTAAGGCTCTGAGTGGCCCCAGCCGGGACTTTGGCCACGATGTGCTGCACCACACAGCCTTGTCCTGCCTGTCCTGCCTGCCCTGCCTGCAGCAGGGCTCACCCCTCAGGCACACCCAGCTCTGGTGAAGGGTGTGCAGCTGCCCCAATGCTGAGCCTGCCTGTTGATAGCCACTCACCTCCTCTTTGGAGCAAAATAAAATCCTAAAAGACTGTCAGCAGTTAGGTACAACCCCATCCCTTTCCTCTCTTTTACTGACTGCAAATACTACAGGTAGCCATCTCTGGTATTTCAGTGAAAGGAGGTTTTGATCACATTTCATTTTCCATTGCTTATTGTTTCTGTGCATGATGCTGCTGTTCTCATATGTCCCTTTTTTAAAGATTTTGTTTTATTTGTTTATCTTTGTATGTTCTTTTTCACTTTCCTCTTTATTTCTGTCCCAAATCATCTGAAAAGTTTGCTAAAGAGTGGGTAAGTGTATCCTACTTTTATTTTCTTTTTTCCAAATTCCTGTGTTAGTATGTTACTGTCATAGAAAAAAAAATCCCCAAACTGTAGAGTAGTTTAGAGACTACTGATCACACACTGAGACCAAAATCTAGCATTTGTAAAACCCTCACAGTCTTCCTTCCCAAAGTCTGATTAGTATTTAAAGCAGATCTGTCTCTTTCAATGTGATTTGATGTTAACATTTTAAAACAATATTAATGCCAAGTGGTAATGAATATAGTGACTAGCACCAGTGCTTGAAATGTTTGACTGAAAAATCAAATGTTTTGTGTTGGAAAGCAGTCATAATCAGTATTTTCTCAGTCCATTGAAAATAAGAATATACTGTATGTTTTCACTAATTAAATCTTGTATTGGAAACAGGTCTTTTCTAAATTAGTAGAAGACTGTATTTTAGTACCTATTCTAGCCATATTGCAGCTGATTGCATCAGAGCTCCCAAGCTAAGCAAGGTTTGGCATGTGCAGAAATTGGGTTGAAGACTCAGAAACGCTGATGTTGCAGGTGCTGGTGTTGGTCAGCCGGTGCTGAGCTCGTGCTGTGGGATCTGCTAACACCCAGGGCTCGGGGCTGCACTGCCTGCTGGCTTTTGCATGGGACAAAAAGACTCATCTTGGTTTGTTGAGGGCTTTAAAATCTATCTTATTGTCACCGAGTAAAGCATTTCAACAAGTGGTCAGTTTGAACCGTGTGCAGGCTGAACCCAGGGTGTACTTTGTGTTCCCGTGCTTTGCTGCAGGAGATGGGAAGTGCACAGCATCATCTCTGGTGCTTCAACCCTCTGCAAACTCCTCTGGTGCAGCAAATCCTCCCCACTCCCCTTCCCAGGGCTGTTGGTTTGTGGTGCCCTAGCCAAGGGCTGCCCATTTCCCTCTGGCAGCAGGCGAATGTCACTGTCGGGTGTGATCCATGTGAGCAGGATAATGCCTGTAGAAGTGAAGCAAAAGGACTTTGGGGTCTCCAGGAGCGCTGGGTGCTGGTGCTCTCTGGCAAAGCCTCCCCTCTGACACATGCACATGGCTCCCAGAGCTGTGGGCACACAGAAGAGGGCAGGGTTTGCCCATGCTTCACGAACTGATGTAAGATTCTCCTGAATTCAAGGTCCCTCCTAGAAGTGTAAGTAATCAGTGGCCGCTATAGCGGAGCACGGGGTAATAAGCTGCATAATTCTTTGGTTTAGTACTGCTGCATATTGTGGTTTACCAAGGGAAGAGGCTGACAGCCATAGAGCTCTTGCCTATGATCAATGCTAATATCTTCCTCCCCCTCTCCTTTTCTTTTTCTTTAGCACCAGTACCATTCAAAAATAGATGAACTAATTGAGGAAACCGTCAAAGAAATGATAACACTCCTAGTGGCAAAGGTAACCTTCGGCTTCAGGTGAAGTGATTCACTGTTAACATTGCGTTTTTAATATGTGTGTTTCCATTAAAATGTGACACATTAAGATGTTGAATTGGCTTCTTGTTTCTCACAGGCAAGATCATACATCTCCCCGTCCTTTCATGGTGACTCTTTGATGATTAGGAACTGCGTGAGATAATAATATGCTGCTGTCAGGATTGCCATACTGGGCCAGAAGTGGTTTTAAGGAATGGGTGTTATGTTGATGGGGTAACACCCCGTGGTCAGCATCACCCCACAGCACTGAGGGTAGCTGCAGTCAGGGGTGACACCGCTAAATGCTGGTGCGTAGATGTTGGGGTGGCACGCAGACGTGGTCACCACTCCTACGCAGAAGGTTGTGTGGACAAAATAACTTGTCTTGTGCAAGATCACCATATGCTCTTCTAAGAAATTAATTTAGAGGTGACAGTAGTGGGAAATGCATTCCAAAATGTCAGGTTTAATTGTTTGGAAATTGTTTTTCGTCAGAGTCAACTCCTCTAGCTCAGCTGCCAGCATTTCCCTTGGGTTGTTGTGTAGGTCTGGTCTGCTGCGCTAACACAGGGGAAATTGGTACGTAGGGAGGGAGATGGTGGGGTGTGTTTTCCTCTAGTTTCAAACTTTCTGAGAACAAGTCATCCCTATTATACAGTGGAGACCTTTAAACATAATCTGCCAACATATGCCAGTTCGATTCTTCTGCAAGAATACCCAGCTAGCTGCATGCTTGACACGACGTACTGGGAGTGAGAACCACCAGCTTCCCCGTCCAGAAAGGCTGTGCTGGCTTCCCTACGCACTGTACCCACCCCCTGTCCCCAGTGTCACCCATGACACCAAGGAGTGACTCCCACTGCGTGAGATGTAGCACCTGAAAGGCAATGCTCCTTTCTCCCCACTCCCTAGCCCACTGTGCTGGGGACAGGTTGTCTGCTCCTTTGGTGATGCTGGTGATGAGAGCTCCACTGACTTCTTTGAAGCTGATGCTGATTTTTACACCTTTGTTCAATTATTAAAAATAATTGCAGTATTTTTTGTCTTCATAGTTTGTCACCATTTTGGAAGGAGTCTTGGCCAAACTGTCCAGATACGATGAAGGAACTTTGTTTTCTTCTTTCCTGTCATTTACTGTAAGTACAGACAATATTTTTCTTTCTTCCTTTTTTTCTCCCCCCCCAAGTTGTAATCTCCTGCTCTCCCAGGACTAGATCAGCTACATAATAATTCTGCCATTCTGTGATGTTTGAGCACTGTAACCCCCACATGAATATACAACCTGTATGCAGATATGCGGTACATAAACACCCAAGATGCATAGGTCATCTCATTGTAGCACAGTGTAAAGTTATCTCTAGACATCATTTAGGCTCGTGGAGCTTATTCTGTTCAGGATGTGCATGAAGGTGAAAAAAAAAAATCATTGCACTGTACATGCAATTTCTCTTAACTAAAGAAGTCGCTTCATTGCCACCTTGCATGACAAGTGTGTTGCTTTCATTCTTCTGATCAACAGTGACCATTTTAAGAAGTAAAAATCACAATAAGAGGGATCTAAGGAGTGCCTTTGTGATGCTAAAAGAGAACAAGGTGGGGGAAATACCATGAGGTTACACAGCACAAGGTGCCCCTCATGACGCATTTCTCCTTAATATTGGAGAACCAATCCACAGGTCATCCCATTACCCGTTTCCTAGAAAAGTATGGGACAAGAACAGTATCTGTGCAAAATTGGCCTCAGTATCCACAAGGGTTTAGCAGTCTGAGCTATATTCCAGAGAAGTGTTGTGGCAGTTTCTTAGGACAAATGCATAGCAGCTGATTTTCAAAGGTCTTCTGAAATGCGTGCCAGAAAGTTCACGAGAGCGTCTGTTTGCAAGTGTGGCTTCTCTTCGCTCAGCTCACAGACAGGTGTGCACCCAAATGCACGTGTCTGGGCTTGCTTGGAAAGTTGCAGTAACATTTTCACCCACATTTTCACCCACTGGCCCTGTCACCCACCTGTGCAGCCCATCCTGCGCTCACTTATTCACAGAGACTGGGCAGGAGGCAGAAGACATTGCTCTGCAAACTGGGAAGGCTTTCCAAAATCTCTTTCAGGAGTTGTCTTATCTGCTCATAATTGTCTGTTGTTTGCTACTTTGGGACCCATTTTGCTGAGTTTGAGGCAGTTTTGTAGGATCTGTTTGGAAACAGGGATGGTAAGAATGGATGTAGGAAAGCTCAGCAGCTGAAGGAAGAAATTCTGCTCACAGGCAGCTGTGTGCACACACAGTCTGGCAGCTTATCTGAACTGCCACGGGGCTCTAACCAAGCGTCACAACTCTGCAGGTGTGCTGGAGGCACTTTGTTCTTCCGAGAAGGAGGAGAAGGGAGGGTGTCCCACTTGCTGCCCCACAGTGCAGCTCTTCTCCCACCATAATCCCTGCATGGTTATGCCTGGCATGGGGGGATGCAGAGGATGGCTTGGGGTGGGTACCTTCCCTCATTCCAGTGCTGCTGAGGGTTAGGCGATGCTCGCGTGCCAGCAGCAGAGGATGTGGAGGCGGCAGCTTTTCAGGCATCGGAAGTACCAGCATCAGCCCGGGCAGACAGTGTAACGTGCAGCCCTTCCTTCTCTGTGAATCCAAGCTGTTCCTCCATTGATGCTGCTGCTCCCACCACATCCCTACTGTTTACACTGCTGAGTGGTGCTCCCTTTGACTGCTGAGCAAACACCCCGGCTGTGCTCGGGCTCTGGGTGCCCATGAGTAGGCAGCACGTAGGTCCATGGGGTCCCTTGCTCTGCTGCTCTTCTGACACTTACTGACAATTAACTGCCTCAGCAGCAGCAGAACAGTCTGTCCCACTCTGATGGCCCCACAGCCTTTGATCCCAGCTCCACAGCATCAGTTTCCTGAGTTTCCAGCTGGGAAGGGGTGTGCATCCAAATAGTTCCTGTGTGTGGTGTGTGCATGTCCCCAGGAAGATGCTGAGCACCTGTCCCCAGCAAGGAGGCTGGGCACACTGTGGAGGAGCAGGATTGCTCCTTTCTGAGCAAGGGATGTTTCTCATTTTGTCCCACTTGTTTGCTGGGAGCCACTGGGCAGCACCAGCCATGAGAGGAGGCTGAGGAACAGCCCTGACCCCTTTGATGCTGGGCTTAGAAAGTCCTTTCCCTGCAGTAGTAATGGGATTTGCTGTGTTTAGTCTTTGCAACAATAAATAGAGAAACTCTCTCTTGTTACAGCATGCTTGCACCACCTCCCACGTTTTCCCTGTCTGAACAAATACAACAAAGTGTGATGGTCCAAGCTGCCGAGCTCTAGAAAGCATTAGTCTCCCACCCCCTTCCACCGACTTCTTGCATCGCCTGTTTTCCAGGCGCTCTGCAAGTGACATGTAATCGGGGGTCTTGTGACAGACAGTTTTATCACCTAGTAGGATATCCTCATTTCCAATTCTTGCCTCGAAATTCATGATAAAATTAATGCATCTGTTGTCCTAATAAATTCTCACTAGCCACTTCTCCTTGCAGAGCACTTTGAGAGGAAAATACCCTTCTAAATTTGGCCAGACTTTTTTTCTTTTTTTCTGTTTGTTGCTACATTTAAGTGCATCCCGGCGGCAGCCCGGGCCCTGGCTGGGCGTCTGCATGTGCAGATCCACTGAGTCACAGGAATGACAGCTGCTAAAATTCCCTTTAATCTGGATGGCCTCTGTAGGTGGAGAATTACACCTACAGTAATTAAAACTCAAGGCTGCATATTACCCGAAGGAGACAGAAGTAAAAGATCTTATTTTTGTTCTGCACAAAATTTGTATGGTAAACTGAGACGTTTCATGGCAAAGTCACATACTTTGTGAAAAACGGCAGCCTATCAAAAATCACACAACATCCGGCAGTTTGGAAATTTCACTAAACATAGCCAAATTTGAGTTTAAAGAAAAACAAGTAATTATTCTGATTAAAGGGGAGTGGGCAGGAGAAGCAGCTCAGTTTTTTTGTGGGTGGAAGGGGGAGATCGCAGGAAGTTGACTGAGTTATTCTTGTCGCCTCTTGGCTTTGGGGAAGAAGGCAGCTTGAGACAGTGATGCTAATCTGGACCTAAGAGTGCTAAATCCACGCTCAGATTGCAGGTTTCCTGGGATGCTGCTGTATTGCTTCATGCCCTGTGTGATGTCTGAAGATACAGGTGCATGGCAAGGTGCACCCTGAGCACGGACCCCGGCTTCAGTTCAGTGGGCTGTTGAGCAGCATCGTTTTCCGAGCTTTCTTCCTGGTTGATTAGCTTTGCTGCTCAGAAAAAGAGCTTGTTTGGAGCGAGGGGTAGCCCTGCCCGTGGCTGCTCCACACCGGTGTGGGTGTGCCGTGACTGCTTGCTGCTCCGGAGCTGCCGCTGTTGGCTGGGCTCCAGCTGCCTTCACGCGTGGAGGCTGAGGCTCCTCCGCTCCCGCTCACAGGATCAAGGGATAGCGCTTCGCTGCCTCCTGAGAGAGTTGTGAGGATAAATGCAGTGAAAGCCAAGGTGTCCAGACAACCAGCTGGGAACACGGATACCTGGAGGAGAGAGGAGTGTTCGCTCTTCACTGGGAGCGAGCGCTTGGCGCTGATTTTGCTCCCTCCTTTGTAAACTCCTGTGCTGGGACGTGCCCCGTTCTCCTCCATCCCCTCAGAGAGCCAGACCCCAGTGCAGGCGCTCAACACCCTCCTCCTGCCCTTCCCTCTGTTCTTGCCCCTTGGCTCGGCAGCCCAGGCGCTGCCAATACTTACAGCGTTCACCTCGGCAATTACCACCAGTCTGGTCTTTTGTATCGCCTCATTGTGCTTAATTATGCACCCCCCACACACACCATATGAGTGCTTCCACCCACTCTCACATTCTGTCTCACACATACATTCATTCTCTCATTCGGGACACATAATTTATTCATCCCAAGATGCAACTGTGTGCGTGTTATATTTAGGCTGTTTTAATGGTAGCTTTAGAAATATTTAAAAGCAGGTGAGCTTTTACACCCAAACAAAGATGGCCGGCAACGCTTACCCTAATTAAAAGCAGAAGCGTTGTGGAAAATCCCAGCCATACTCTTTCTAGACACAGTGCCTTATGCTACAGTGGGAAAAAGGTCTCTCTGGCCAGCTGGGCACTGCTCAGTTGGAAAAGTTGGCCCTGACGTTGGGGCCACCCCACCTCCTGAGCCAGGCAACGTGCACCCTGCTGTGTGGCAAACCAGAGAGAAAGGAAATTTGGGGTCTTGCAGCCCCTGCCAGCTGAGGTCAGCATCCACCCTCTGGTACCCAAACTCAAATAACATCTTTTAGAAGGGGGGCGAAAGCCATAGGAAACTCTAATGTTCATAGGCTGGGAAGCAGAGAAGCTTTGGGGCACTTCTCTGTGGCATGGCATGAGCACGCTGCCCCAACATGGTCTGTGAGCTCCTGCCAGTATCAGGGCCAGCAAAAAGGAGGAAAATAACATCCCAGGCTGCAGCCTGCGAAGCTGGGGGAAGCACAGCACAGCCAGGACTATGGGCAGGAGGCAAAATTAGGGTCCTTTGGGTGCTTCCTTGTGGCCACCTTGGTGCAGATGCCTGCCTGCCTCATCATGCCACCATGCCCTCGCTGCTGGGGGAGCTCCTACTGTCCCCAGAATGTGGCTCCTGGCGGGAGAGACACACGCTGCCTTCAGAGGCACGTGGCATCGGGCGGAGAACGAGGCCTCCAAGGAAAATAACGATGTCTACTTACGAACCCCATCTTCCCCCGCGCGCTGAAGTAGAAGAGGGAGAAGCACAACTCCCACACTATCATCTGTTGCTATTAGAGCTGTAGCAGCAGTAAAGTTACCTCTCCAAAACAACAACAACAAAAATACCGCCTTTGCCTATTCTTTTAGACAGGAAACGTAGTTTTTATCACCCTTTTTCCCCCCACTCAGCATCATGTTGTCCCACATCTTGGCTGGAGAAGCTCTTACAGGTGTTTAAAGAAATAGCAATGACCTGAACACGTGCTGATGGTGTAAACTCTCTTCTTGTTCCTTTTACAGGTGAAGGCTGCTTCCAAATACGTGGATGTACCCGTAAGCACAATTTAAACAACTTCTGTCATAGTAATTTGCATCGTGTTTTGCTTTATGGCATGTGTAGCAACCCACGTTATGCATTAGCAGCCCAGATTGAACCATGGGCCTTCACACTTCTAACATTTGAACTGGAAAGAATATCTCCATGACGTTCATAATGAGCAGTTACCCTCTTATGGAGACCTACGAGGCTGTTTAGGCAATAATTTGCAGATGGTGTCAAAAAGGTACCATATTTATGCAATTGGCTTGAATCACATTTTTAAAAAAAATTGGGAGCAGTGCATTCTGTTAATTCTTCATTTGGACTTGTACAAATACAGTATAATTTCCAAACAAAAAGGTCCAGACATGTTAGAACTGAGCCAACACACATCTAACACATTAGCTAATCTATTTTATTTTTGTTCTTCTAATTGTTGGTTTATTTTACTCTTTCGGAAAATGACTTTTTTATTACTTTGGGGAAATGGTGATGAGCTAGCAACATGTGTTTGGGAAATTGTTAATGAAAATAATTTTTTCCATTTTTCTGTAATTGGTATAGGAAAACTGTACATCGTCTCCTCTAATTAGACCTTGATTCATAAGGAAAAGAGCCCTTAACGTTCTTAGACAGAGCACTTAACTTGCCAGAAATTTACATTTAAATTGAGTTGAAGTGTAATATGTGAGTGTTGGCTGGAATAAGGGGTTACTGTAACATTTACAGGCAGAAAGATCCCGAGTAATTACAAATTTAAAAAACAGTAGATCTTTATATACCACACCAGTTCCTGCATCCAGTTAGACTGGGCAGTGTAAATCAAGTATAACTCAGTTGAGTTTGACCTGTACCTATAATGTGTATATGTACATTTAATGCAGATGTGATTGCTCTGCATGCTCTCACATGATAATGTGATCAATTTATCAGACATCTTGGACCATGTCATCTGTGTTCAGTGTTTCCATTCCTCCATTCAAGAGGACAAACTCTTGAACAGTAGGAGATCTTGCTTGGTTTAAAATACCCCAATGCAAAGATCAGCATCCTGTTGTCTTGGAGTAACAGAAACAAGAGAGCCATTAGAAAGAGACACTCAGAATTCATTTCTAGCCCTAGAAAATGTGGAGATCCTTCAGCTGAAACTCCTGGTCGTTCAAGTGCTTCTTAAATATTTAGTCATCAGGAGTTTGTGCACAGAACATTTACTTTAAGTAACTTTCAGGGCAAAGTGTGGCCTTTTCTGAGGTCTTTACATTCCTGGAAAGTAAAGCATCTCTAGGGAAGCAACCTCGGTAAAATGCTGAAAACCCTTTTAAGCTTTTCCAAAAGCATTTTCTCATTGTACCTGGGAGACCCTTGGGAGGTCCTCGACATTGCGGCCATGCAGGAGGAGCAGGGTCTGCTCCCATCCTCAGAGCCGGTCGAGCACTCTGGTTCTTGTGTAAAATAGAGCAGAAATCATTCATTTTGGGTTATTTTTTGGTCATTTCCCCACTTCCTTGTGGAAATGAAGCCACTTTACAACAGCTGTCTTGACAGCCCCCAAATTTTTGATGAAATCAACCACCAGCCACACAGGGCTCCTAGACTTTCACAGGAGGATGCCCCATGGTCTGTGAGCCACTGCCTTTCTGGGGAAAGGAGAAAAAAACCCCTGTTTTGTTAGAGGCTCCTCTTTTAGAGGACAGAGAGGAAATCTAGTGTTGGACAGAAAACCATCAGTTAAATCTAATTCTGCAAATGCCATTGCAATTGTCTGGGTACAAACCAATCCTTTTAATGCCACCTTGAAATGGGCACGATCGGCGTGTTGAAAATTGCTTGAAAGTGTAACACTTGACTACTGCCACATTCGTGTTGTCCTCATTGTTTTTCAAATTAATACCTTGTCATTGTTGCAGTAGGTGTTAAGAAATGTTACTGGCTTCCCAAGGGCCAAGCACTGGCCCTTTGCTTGATAATTGTTTGCTTTGTATTAAAAAACTCCCTTCCTACTGCTTTCCAAACTGTCCTCATTTTCACCCTGGAAATTACACAGATGTGTTAACTAACTTCAATTTACAGTGGCTGACAATCGTATCTTGCAGAGAAATGATACTCTGTGATCTGAGGTAAATCACAGTAATGGAAACTAATGACACTAGTTATTAACAAACTTCCAATGTGCCATGGAAATTTAAGATTTTGTGGCAGCTCATGTAATGACTCCTGTTACAGTATTTTAATGGGTTTCCTTTGAGGTAAGTTTGATTCCAGTATATCAAGCAATGTGAACTCAAACAGGATTTTTTTTTTTAAGCATTTTCCCTTCCACCTGCCTCCATTCCCATTTCCTTAAGAGAAATGCTGTTACCCCAAAATCTTGCACTCTTGTAGGTTGCTGTTTACAATCAATTAAATTCTGCAGAGAGCCATAGAGATGTGACAGCACAGAGAGACTTCCTGCAGTTTAGCAGCAGCTTAAACATCCATGTAGATATACATTCCCTGATGTACCATTTACCCAATTTATTCTTAAGAGCAACACTAAATGTGAGCTAAAGTCAGGGGGCTAAACAGAACAAGAAAGGTGCTTTTGGCATGCCTCCTGCAACGCCAGCTGCTTACTGCAGACATCCTCACAGCGTAGAAGAAGAACCAAGAGCCCAGCTCTGGCTGTTAGCTTTCTCCCCTCAGAAACCAGAGGGCTGGTGTAGAGAAGATGACCCAAGAAAACAAGAAATCCCCAGCCCGGCTTGCTGGTTCATTCATTGGGTCAACAGCACCAGAGGTAGCAAGACAACTTCCCAGCATCGGTATGTTGGGGAAGAGCTGTATTCCTCTGACTGGCTTTGCTCTAGGTGAAAGAAGAGAAAGAGTGAGTGTCTTTGCATGATCTTGTGCTGCAGACAGTATTTTGCTGGGCAAAGCAGCAGGACTCGGTGTCCATCAGGTAAGGAGAGGGTGAAATGCAGGAGAACAGCAGGAGATGGAGGAGAAGGAAAAGCAGCAACGAGGCTGCACAGAGGAGCTGCCCCCTGAGCCGCTATTCATGTTTCTCTCTCTCTCTCTCTTCTTCTCTCCCCCATGCAGAAGCCGGGGATGGATGTTGCTGATGCCTATGTGACATTTGTCCGCCACTCTCAGGATGTCCTGCGTGATAAGGTCAATGAGGAGATGTATATAGAAAGGTTATTTGATGTAAGTAAATGCCTTCTCCTCCTTGGACACCAAGCAGGAGAGACCCAAAATGTGACAAAATAAGACAGGAGGATAAGTCACATTTTGAGAAAATTTATTGGTTATAGCTTTAAAAAATAAATAAATCTTTCCTTTCTTTCTGACTAAGGCTCGTATCTGCTCTCTGCCTGCTTTAAATCTCCAGTCTACTGTGTCTTGGTCTGTCTGTGCGTGGATTTTAAGGGAACAGCATCTTCTAAGAGAGCTCTTTACTGTGTTTAAGCTTGTGGAAAATCTCTCTGTAACAGAACATCTTGGTCATTGTTCTCACTGTTCAAATTTGAGCTGGGTTTTTGGCAGATGCGCTTGCTAAGGGCCATCTCTTCTGCACACTTTGCAGTGCATTTCATTGACAAGCACTCCAAAACTGACAGTGAATTAAGTGTACTAATTTTTAAATTTGAAAAATAACCAAAACAGAGCTGATGATTAGGAACAGACTTTCATATTTCAGGAGGACCATGTTGTGCTGTCTGACACCAAAGGTGAAGTTGAGACGTGGTCTCCTTCATGAGAGTGGCATGGTAGGAACTGACCCAGATGTTCAGAGCTATTTTTCTGTTGCACCAGATAAATTCATTGGACTGTAAGAGAACAGTGACCTGTGATGCCCGTTTGTTTTGGATTTGGATGCATGTTAACCAATCTCTCTGTTTTTGTTGCTCTTGTTGTGTTATAGCCTTTCTGTCCTCGTAGCTGTTCTATAGCGAAGGTTTTCTGTTGACAGCCAGCCTGTAGCATTAGTGTTTCAGTCTCCTTTAGGGTATTTGTCCATATATCAATTTCTGTTTGAAGCAGCTTCTGTTCCTACTTTCCTTCCTGTCATCTCTCAGCAGTGCCATTTCTCAGTCTCCCAGCTCTGGAACTGTAACAACCTTCCTTGCTTTCTTTACTCGCTCGTTTGCTTCCTCAGTGTGCAGGGAAAGCTGCTTTTTTTTCCCAGCCAACCTCCTCCTCCACTCGATACCTCTCTTTCTGCGCATTACCTGTCCCTTAGAAACCTCTTCCTCCTTTACAATCCCCACTCTTTCTTTCCCCTGTACCTTATCGGATTAAAATGGAACTTATCTCTCATGTCAAATGTTTTATCACATTATATCAAGTGGCATGAATTAGAGTCAAATAATCTTACTGTGTACATCTACTAGCATGACCCATATCCACTGAGAATGCCTCATTCATGCACGGAGCACAGCAGTGCCTCCTCTGGGCACCGCGCATCCTCGCTCCGGGGAGAGTTGTGCGGCGCAGAGCACCAGACGCAAATCACCCATCAAGCAGGCATGGGGAGAAAAAAACAAAACATAAAACAAAAGACTGTCGCTTCCATCTGCAGCAGGCCTGCGAGTGCATTGCTCGTTTGTGTTGAAATTTATTCCATGAGCAGTTAAATTTCCAGAACTCATCTGGACTGTTCTTTTCAATGCCCACACTGCCTTTTCCCTCATCCTTTCCCTATGATTCACAGTTGGTGTGTTTGTACCCTTTGGGCCATTATTTCCAATTTTCAAAAGGCTGGAATTAGCACAAATATTGATTTCCATTTGATCCGCTCAGATTTAGTTTTACCAAGCCATATTTTAAACAAATTAACAGTTGACATGGAAAAAAAAAATAAATAAAATAAAAGAGAAGCTACCTTGGTGGAAAGCAAAAAGAGCAAAACTTTCTTGCTCTCCATGCTTTCCTCAAGTCTCCTTGTGGAATAAAATAATTTGGAGTAGGGTTTCTTACGTTGCTCTGCCTGTTTTGACCCACTCCAGCTGCAGGCAGGAGCTACATCATGCAGGAGCTGTTCCCATTCCCATTCCTGCGCTGGTGGGACAGTGTTGGGACCCAATGCCACTGGTGTCTTCCCTCGTGTCTCACGTATGTGAGTGTGCGCCTGTGCGCGGGGCGAGCTGCAGGGCCCTGGGTTCACAAGGAGGGAAGGGGATGAGCCAAGCCCTAGCCACCCAAAAAATTGCAATTATGTTTTGAACAGTCGTGTATTGTCTTTGCCAGGTTGCAGCTGAAGAAGCAAATTGCCCCTGAGGTCAGCTCTCAGCACGGCTGGGGTTGGAAGCCACCGGGTTTATGAGTATGTGGGGGTCACCTGGGCTCAGACCCCGTTTAAATCAGTGCTGTGTTCACCTGCATTTCAGTAAGAACAGGAGCAATTGCTTAGCGCTGTTGTCCTGAGCTTCATCTCAGCCACAGTCCGTCAGCTCTTTGCCCCCCTCACCCTGCACAGCGAAGCAGCGCGACCATGGGGTCTTTAAGCTCCTTTGGTCTCTGCACCCATGGCCGTATTTTTCAGGGACATTTTAGGTGCTAGCTACCTTTTTAATAAGAAAGAAAAGATAAATAATCAGAAATAGTATTTACAGTGCTGAATTAGACTTGGTACTGTTTTTGTTCTTGCTTCCCCCAGCACAGCAGAGGAACAATCCTCTTAGCTGCAGAGTTTCTCCAGGCAATGAGATTATTAACGCTTCAGAGGCCGGCTCCTCTCCTGGCTTAGTGCAGCAATGCTGGCTTACCCCAGCCACAAGCTTAGTCCAGTTTTAGGATGTTATATGTTAATATGTGCAGCAATGGCAGGTAAACAGCTTAAATCTGCCTGCAGGCAGTTCCTCTGGTCTCTGTGAGATCATGTTGGAGACACTCGCAATGTAGGGCTAAATTCCCTTTCTGTGCAGCCAGGAAAAGACCTTTTTATTTATTTATTTATTTATTTTGCTGTGAGTAGTGCAAAAGATTTGCACAATGCAAGGTTCCCTATTGCGTGTTCGGTGGTGGTTGCAGCTCCTGGGTTCTTCCCAATTCCCACATTTCTCCACAATCCTGCCCAGCATTTCCTTTCGTTTCCCCTTTGTTTCCTCCCAGGAGCAGAGGCTGCAGAGTGCATTAGGCCATCTCCCAACAGAGCTGGGTTAATACGGCTTTTTTGGTATTTGCCATGATTTCTGAGCTCAGAAACCATCTCTCTTCCCCTTCATCACGTTCCCTGTTTGCACCTGCAGAACAAGGCTATGCTTTTTGGGAGATACTGGTGTTTATGGAAGATTGTTGTAATATTTCTGTCTGGTCTGTGTGTTAATCCTCTTAATTGTGCAAATTAGTTAGGGGTTTTTTTTTTTTCTTCCCCCCTGAAATAGAGTCATCTTAATTTTAAAAATCTGTATTCTTGGGATCATTGAATGAACAGATTGATCGTGGAGTTCTGCTGGTAATCAAAACCTAACTAGCTTTTTGGCAGTGCTGTTTACTGCAGGGTAACATGACTTATTTACTTGGCCTGGCTCACTAATTTGATAACATTTAAAGCTAAAACACTGTAATAAGGCCCGTTGTTAGAGAGCAGTGCTAACAGAGGAGTTTCAGAATAGCATCGTAGCACCCGCTCCCTGCGTTCCTGTGCATGGCTGCGTGCTTTGAGATTTAAACTGCTGTGATGCTTTGCACACAAAGCAGAAGGATCACAAACTCTGGTAGTGCCTGATGGAAAGTTAGATTTTGTTACTTTCTCCTGGAAAGGGGGCAGAGTTGACATGCAGAATGTGTCTGTTCATAGGAACGATGAGGCAGAGGCAGGCGGGTGTATCTTAAACATGGAAAAATACCTTCAGAGTGATCTTGAGTCTTCAAACCAATCCTGCAGAATTCAGGTCCCCTTTGGCTTGGGACACTCAGTATTTCATCAGATCAGAGTTTATATGTCCGTGATTTTGTCTGAAGGCAGTGGGAGTTTTATTTGTAACGTTTGTGCCCTTTGGTGGAAGTTATTTGTCCATGTGTGTACGTGCGTGTATCTTTAGACACACCCTTAGATACTCACAGTGTAAGTTTCAACCCATCAGAACATATGTGATCCAGAAAGTCTATGACTGACTAGTAGATAGTGTGAATGCCAACCTTCTTCCTCATAAATTGGTAAACACTATTGTAAAATAGAGCAGGAATATTTCCTCCCAAGCCACAGGCGAGTAGCACGTACACAAAAGGCTACTGAACGTCGAGTGAGCTTCCCGAGATCCCGCGAATTCCTGATGCAGTCCCTAAATAGCGCAGATGGCATTTTTCTCTCTGATGATTAATTCAATATCTTACAGGGGGGGAAAAAAAAAACCAAACAAAAACATGCTTTTGATATGAGAGATCAAAACACCAAGAGAAGCCCCTAAGATTGCAAGGACCTAAAAAAAAAAAATTAATTTATTTTTTTCCTCCTTGTACTTCTTGAAGACACCAGCCTGAGTAGAAGATAAGGATTAAAACAGATGTGCTTAGTGCTAGTTCATCTGCTTAAATCTAGCAGTCTCTGAGATCAGTGATTAAAAAGCCATCTCTAACTTTGATGAAATCCACTGCAATGGTAATACTGTGTCTCTGATCGCTTTCTTATGGGCCTCATGTCTGCCTAAACCGGACATAGAAAACATTTCACTGGAGATGATACATGGATTATATGGGTCAATTATACACTTAATCTGCCTTCTGGGGATTAAATGTGCATAGATTGACCCTGTGTATTTGGCTTGTCCTTGGCAGTTATCAGATCAGGAAGGGTGCCTTTACCAAAAAGTCTGGTAAGAACTTAATCACGCAGTGATACAGCCCGCTGAGGTGGCAGGAGTCACAGTGCTTTTTGCAGAAGGCAGTTTTACCACTTCACTGTCACTGTGTATGTTCGGCTTCCTCGAAGGTCTGTGTCACAGCCGGGATACCAGACGGAGTATTTTTGCCTGAAACGAGAACACGAGCCCGTTCGTCTCTGCGAGACGGAGGCGGTTTCTTTATCTTGATGGCAGGGTGGGATCGGCAGGTCCGGGCTGGCATAGCGAGGAGGGTGATGGTGAAGATCAAGGGTTTGCTCTGCCCTGTGCCATCCTCAGTGCAGAGGGACAGTCACGCCAGGTCCTCTCTCAGCAGAGAAGGAGGAGCCATGGCTCAACTGTTAGAGGAGCCAGGACCTCCTTCCCACCACCCTCGGGCAGGCACAGGTCCTTGGCTGGGGCTCTAGTGCCAGGTCCCGTCCCTCAGGCTCAGCTCAGCTGAGTTTTTAGGAAGCCCCAGTGATACCCTGGGGCTGATGTCGCAGCTGGTGGATTTTCGGTTGCTGCTCCCCAGCCCACAGCCCAGCAGGAGCACCAGGCCTGAGGACGTGACTCAGGACTGTCCTTGTATTTCCAAAGGTCACTCCCCGTGCTGGTGACTGACTTCTGAATATCAGAGATACCAAGTAATAAGGATGCAGGGCACTGTGCGAGTCTCAGACTTCAACAAAATCCTTGTACAAATTTCCAGGAGCACTTCTTACTGGTTTGCTGTAGGATCCGCAGGCAGCTCAGCATATGTCTCGGTACCTGCTGGTTTGGAGCCTGATACCACACCTGAGCATACAGAAAAAATTACAAAAGATAAATTGGCAGCCAGATCAGTTAATTCAGCAAGTCCTTTGCAGATGCTTAGGCATTTGCTTATTCTTAAAATCAAAGCTTTTGCCTTCAGTGGGGTTACTCACTTGAATTTTGGCAGCTCCTTCAAGGCGTGCTTGCAGGATCATGGCATTTCTTGCTGGAGCGTAAGCCTTGCACGGCACAATGAAATGCCAGAAGAGAGCCCTTCTCACCCTCCCTTCTCCTTCCCCTCCTCGAACCCAAAAGCCTGGTCGTGAGTCAGTGGAGCTACTCACTGTGAGTTAGAATTACTCACAGGAGGACGGGTTGCAGGATCAGGGGAAGAACGGATATCAGACTGCGCGCCGGGCTCCCATCTAATATCTGCTTGCAGCCGCGCTCACCGCTTTCTCTTAGACAGACAACAACCTGTTTCCCTCCTACGCAGCTAGACTGCTCATTAGGGCACTAACTCTCTCCCACTCCCATCCTGATATGGCCTCCACTGAGCTATTTCTTCTGCGTTGTTTTTTGCCTTCTTTTTTTTTTCCCCCTCTCCCTCCCCTTCCCGAGTGAGTTGTGAAATGAAGACAATTAGGCAGATTGATCTCGGGGAAGTGCAGCTTGCTTGCTTTCTCCCCGTGCATCTTTGGAGGAGCCGGAGCAGCACAGCTTTTGCTGCAGCAGCTGCCGCAGCCGTTGGCCAGCTCGGCAGGACTCAGACCCAGACCTGGAGTCAGTTCCACTGCAGGGACCTGTGCTGGGGAAAAAAAATAGAATTGTGATGGCAATTGTCTGTATATCTTCTAGGAAGGGACAGATTCTCTTTCTGAGGGGACACAGCATGCACTATCTTTCTACTGCCTCTTTTCTTCCCATGTGCCTGCTCAGAGCTGCACAGGAGCGGGGAGAGGAGCGCAGCAAGGACATCGCTCCTCTGAGCTAACCCTTGTCCTTTTTTACTCCCATACATGAGCTTCACACGGCAGCAGGCAAGCCTGTGGCCTCCCACCTCTCCTGCATTCCCCTTAGCAAGGTTTCTTTCTTGAAGTGCTCGTTTGAGTAGGCTCCATTTAATTTATTTTAGGGAGAGTCTTAATAAAATAAGTCCTAGATCTGTCACTGGATTTTACATGCTCGTAAGGGGTTTTTTCCCTTCCTAAATGTCTTTATCAGAACAGCTTTTCATGTTCCAGTAGACATTTGGTTGAAGACAGTTAATTTGATTTCTTTTCCAGAGGAGATTTTCCATTAATCGTTCTAAGAAGGCAGACTGATTGCTCTGTTACGTTAAGGTCAGCATAGGCTTGCTCACATCATCCACACAGTGCTTTTGAGCGTCGGGAAGGGTTTTTTTTAGGGCAGGCACTGAATGAAAAATTATTAATTTCCTGGTAGATGTGAGTAGCCAAGGCAGGGTTTGGGGAAGAGGTGCCATCGTGCTGTATGGCAGGCAGCAAGGCATCCCGCATCCAGAGAGAGCCTTTTTGAGAGTAACCCCTCTGCTCCTTGGCCAGGAGCTGTCTCTGCACATTGGTAACTGTGTACGAGTTGCCTTCCAGCTTCGTTTAAGAGATCTTAGCTAATTTGAGCTCCAGTCTTGCGGGTCATCAGCCAGGAGAGCCCAAAGGTGCTGGTGTTCCCCATGAACCCCAACCCAGGCGGGTGCCAGCTGAGACCAGGGGGTGCAAGGGGCGTGGGAAGGGCCGGGACATCCCGGTGCACACAGATGTGGGGGGCTGACCCCCATCCCGCTGCCGGTGGCTTTGCTCCCTCCCTCCGGGCTGTGCAAAGGGTCTTTGCCCAAAGAAACTCCGGGTGCGCGCAGGGGTGAGCCAACGGCCCCTGCACGGACAATGAAGAGTTGTCTGGTTTCCTGCAGCGCCTTCAATCCCTCTTTTCCTTTTCTCCCGCTGCAATCCAACCCCACACAATTGCTGCCGTTGCCTGCGCTGGCCAGCGGTGCGTGCGAGATTAGCTGTCCCAGGTCACTTCGTTTCTCTTGATCTGCGGCTCTTTCCTTTCCCGGTGCTGCTTTAAACCTCGCCCTGGATGTATGATATCAGCATTCAAAAATGCTGAGCAGGACTCGGGCAGGGGGTGCATTTCCTCCAGTGTGTAACCCCAGGAGTGATACCGGGGAGCTGCTCCCTCCCACACTCAGGACCAAGATACCCAGGCAGCCTCTAACTATTTCTTTTTTAATTTGCAGGCTATAAAAGAGCCAACTAGAGTCTATCAAGTCCCACTTTGTGACAGCTTTTGATTCAACCTAATAACAAGTATACTCAAAGCATTCCATAGCATGCATTTACTGTGTTGCATCTTATTGAGTAACTTTGCATCCAGTTATACTGTCACTGCCTTGCACTAACAGGGCTCTGGAATCGGGACAGAAAAAAGCAGCACGCTGTGTGGATATTGTGTTTTACTAAGCTGCTTTATATAGAAACTCAGATTTTAACATGTCAACTTCATTTCTTTTTTGAAAAATGGAAATAAGCAGAGAATATTTTATAAGTTAAAAAAAGTATTTGAGAACAAGCATCCATACAGAAGTGGTTTCGTGTGTGTGTGCATGTGCCTTTATATTTTTTTATGCAGAAGCACTTTCATATGGGAAAACTGAGGGCTGCAAAATCCTGCAAAGCAGCAGGTTTTGGGTTGTTGGGGGTTTTTTTGACAGTTCCCAATGAGCACTGTGCACCTTACTGAGCTGTATCTACAGTACTCAGAGCCAACCTGACCATGTACCCAGGGCCCCGTTCAGAGCTCACTCCTCAGCATGCAGATACATGGGATGCTGCATCCTGGTGCACCCTGCATAGGCAGCATCTTCCAGCTCAGGGATGGATGTAGCCAGGACAGGTTGCCCAAAAGGCAGCATTTTCTGCAGAGGTATAATGTTGTACCCCAGGGGAGAAAGCTCAGGGAGACATTGTCATCTACTGCCTGTGGCACCTTACCTCTGCCAGGGATGTGAGTATGTAGCTTTTGGCTAGGCAGAGATTTTGGTGACTGGCTAGCAGGGTAGCCTACCCTGATGCACAGTTTGGGAACACCTGCATAAGTGTAAGACATCATATTGCCAGCAGCAGAGTTGTTCCTCCTCCAGCAAAGGAGCAGTACTGTCTGCAGGTCCCTTTCCAGCCCTGTCTGGCTCTGTACCTGCCGTGGGCTTGTGTGATAAGAACGTGTGGATTGCCTGTGAATCTACTGACGGGCAGAGTACACAAACCTGCACCCACCGTGGCATGAGGAGCTGCAGCTGCTCCAAACTAGTCTTGGGAAGGGACTTTTTTCATGGTGAGGTAGTGATAGAACAAGGGGCAATGGTTATAAACTGGACAAGAGTAGATTTAGATTAGATATCAGGAAGAAATTATTTCCTTTGAGGGTGATGAGACACTGGAACAGGTTGCCCAGGGAAGCTGTGGATTCCCCCTCCCTGGAAGTGTTCAAGGCCAGGTCAGGTGAGGCTTTGAGCAACCTGGTCTAGTGGAAGGTGTCCCTGCTGATGGCAGGGGGGTTGGGACTGGATGATCTTTAAGGTCCCTTCCAACCCAAACCATTCTGTGATTCTATAAAACACGTGTAGGTGTTCACTGATTTTGTGCAGTACTGAAAGCAGAGAGTGTTTGCGATGATCTTCTTGGGCATCTTTATTTTCTGGGGACCTTGGCCCCACTGGCATGAAAGATGTTGATCCTCCTTTTCCTCCCCAAAAAGGGATAAAATTAAGAGTGGAGAGAAATTTGCAGTGAGGAGCGTGCAGGATGAGTTATGACCCTTTGGCAAGCGGGAAATTTGTGCAATCCCACCAGCACATGCAGAAAACACACCCAGGAGGGGTGGGAGCCGCCTGGACCCGGGAGCCCTGTGCCTCCCTCCTATTAACACCCGTGGCACCAACTGGCCGAGCCCCATCGGGTCCAGCTTTGAGCCAATTAAGGGTGAAGCGCCAGCCTGAGCGCACCCTGGTACCGAGATCCCCAAACAGTGGGTGATCTCAGGTGCCATATGTACTGCAAAAAGCGTGCGCCACTTCGATGTGCCGGGGTCTGCCTTTCAGCTTTCATTCTGAATTCTCTTCCCTCTTTGAAGGCAGAGCTTTTACACGATTCAAAGTTGTTTTGGTTTTTGGTTTGGTTGGGTTTTTTTGTGGTTTATTTTTGGGAAGAGAAGGGGAGGGGGAGAAGATAATGTAATTCGGTGATGCCATTTGCATCCTAGACAGATGATGAGTTGCTCTGGCTAGCAGCTTAACCTTATTAGGCAACGCTGGGACCGTGACTTTATTAAATAATAATACAAATTATTTTAATATCAAGCCCCTTTGACTTTGTAACTTCCTTGTATAGCTGTGCTGTCAATGTGAATGAAGTCTCGTAGTTAAGGAATATAAAATAGAGTAAAACGCATCCAGAAATCACAGCACTGGGGTGGATGTTGAAGAATACACTGTGTGTAGTTGCAGTGATAGCTTTGTAGCGATAGGAAAAATCCCAGGAAAAAAAAACACAGTGCAGCCATTTATTTCAGTAATAGCTCAGTGTGAGTGTGACCTGGGAGACTCCAGACAGGTTCACAAGGCTTTGATAGAATAAAGTAATAAAAATTAAGGAAAAAAAAAATACCCTGGAGTTTCATGGGGTTTTTATTAAATTGTTAGCACTTTACTAGATCTCTAGAATTTAATGTACAGTTTAATAGAGAGGTTTAATTCAGGAAAGGAGGGGCGTGTTGCCTCTTGTGAGGACGGCTTGCCCGGGCGTAGGCAGAGCGCTGCCAAGCGCGGCTGATGGAGGATTTGCTCGTGCAGGCGAGGTGCAAGCGCAGAGTCCGGAGTTTGGCAGAGAGTTCACGTACCCCAAACACTTCCCATTTGCGCGCTCTGTTTCTGAACAGACCAAGCCGAAGACCCCGCAGAGAAGTTAAATTAGCACACTGCAATCTGTTCCCAAAACTTAGATTTCTTTTCTGAAAGAGGAGATACTTTCAAAAGTGTGTGAATTTGAGGGGGGAATTACCTTTCTGATGGCAAACGGAGGGCTGCCTGGAGCCCTCTCGGTGCTTTGCTGTTGTGTGCTCTGTAAAGCTACACCCAGAGACCTACTTTTGATGTCGACTTTTGCATACCTAACAAGAGTATACGCGCTTAAAGAATTCCGTGCACTAGAAAAGCCACCTAATGATCGGACAGCCTTATTATCTGGCGTGTGCAGCAGGACGATAACTATTTATTTACTCTTTGCGGATAATGTTCTGTTATTTTCTTGTCTTTGGCAATAGCAAGAGAGCATCTGATATATACAATATTGGTGTGTATCCAATTGTTTGTGAACATCCCAAGTTTTGAAACATGGTCGTGAGAGAGGAATATAAGCTTAAGCTTGAAAGGCTAAAAAGCAGAAAGCCCCACACGTAAATGCTATTATGCACTTAATGAGGCAGGGTTTAAAAAAAATCAGCCACACAAGTTGGTTTTATCAAAGAAAATGTATAAATAACAACCAGTGATTCAAACTGCCTCACAAAGGGAAAAGCAGGGACGGGAAGCTAGCACTTCACTTGTGGCATTCAGATAATAGTATTTACTACACTAATCTTTTGGGCTTAGCAATTGACAATCAATATATTATTATCAACAAGCGTTAATGCAAACAAAAAGCTTCCATTTCTTTTTTAACCGTGTCCCTTAAGTCCCTTAAATTTAATTAAAAGCGGACAGCTCTCCCTTTAGTACAAATTAGAGTTAAAATCATATTAAATATTTGTTCTAGGGGAAAACAAAAGTGTCAGCTTGTGCTACCAGGTTTGGCTGGGGTTTTTTTTTTCCCCTTTTTTTTTTTTTTTACACACAGAGGGGGAAAAAAAAATACCAGCTACTCAAAGTTAAAATAAAGTCTCTCTCCCTCCCTCCCCGTCTCCCAAGACTACTGTCTATAACATGTTGTTCCTTATAGAAAGTGGGATATGGTGGCATTTGCTTGATTAACTTGCTCGACAAAAGTGACAGCTGCTGTGGGTGCATGTAGCTAAGCTGCACAGCGCAGTTCCGCCTTTGTACATCTGTCAGCAAAAAAGGAGGAATAAAGAGTGAAAAGAGACAAATTGGTCCCAAAAGGCAATCCATTCAACTCAGGAGGTTTGCTCTATTCAAGCACTCGCTGGGAATCTCAAGTGCTAGGTAGCTTATTCAATTTCATTCATTCTTTAGAATGAGCCCACAAGTGTTTAATTTCTTATTCTGTTGAATAAAAAGGGGGAGCTTTTTTATTATTATTATTGGAAGCATTAATTGTAAGACTAGCTGATCAATGCCTGTGATATTAACTCATTGCTTATTTTCTGGTTAGCTGTGCTTACACAGCCACTAAACTTCATTTCTGTAACGTGGGCAATGTCACACCAATTTCTCTGCTTCTGGAAAACCCAGGCACTCGCAGGGACACAGCACTCGGTCCCCTGAGCCTTGGCCCCTGCCAAGCTTGGAGGAACGGGCCAAATCCTTAGCAGGTGTAAAGCAAAAGAGTTGCTGGGTTATTATTGATGCCACCCGTGGCCACGGCCAGGACATGGCTGAGCCAGATGCTCTTTGCCTGTGGGGCTGAGCCCCTGACCCCGCTGCAGGTTTGGCCTTCTGGGCTGGGGCAGGTTTTGTAGCTCAGAATGCTGAGCTGCCTTGTCATGGCTTTTCTGGTCCCCCAGCGCAGAGGATGGTGTCGTTGAGTAGTAGGAAGAAAAGTTGATGAATGCCTGGGATGGGGATGGCTGCATGTCAGGTCTCCACTTGCCTTCCAGAAAACCTGTGTTTTCAGGGGAAAGATGGGCCCCTTCCATCTTCATTGTGTGGCAGAAGGTCCATTCCTGTCTTCTTATTGACACTGGGGACTGGAGCTATGTGTGTGCCTGAGGCACCACGGCTCTTCACCCGCCTTGGCTGTGCCATGTCCTCCCCTGGGGCCACCACCGTGTATCTTAGCTCAAGAGTTTCAGACAGACTTGTGTCACCAAGGCTCTGTCCTCGCTTTTTCCTCACCCTCCCAGATGTAGAGTCAGCTTGGGGGATGGCATGTCACCTTCTGCAGCAAACAAAGCCCAGGTTTCCAAAACACAGCCTGAGAAATAGCTGGGGCTCAACTCTGCAGCCTGTCCAGGACCTTGCTAGCACAGGCTGGGAGCAGGGCAGGAGACATGCTTTGTCCCATCACCACTCCCATCTGCATCCAGCATCCTGGCTGAGCTGACCTTTGGAGGAGGCTCTCAAACTGGAATCACATATGCTGCCATATATGTTCAGACTTGCTGGGAACATCTCTTTTAGATTTTTTTAAAGAAAAGAGTAGGAAACTGCATTGGCCATGAGGCTCTGTGCTTCATGCTTACTGTCTTCACCAAGTTTTTGTAATTGCAATGACAGCCTGAGATCAACAGTGGAAGAAATATTGAAGGAAGGTGGAGAGGAACACCTTAGTGGCCACAGAAGACCAGAGGGACAAGAGTGGTGCTTCCATAACAGCCCAGGCTTTGGGTTGCAGGCCTGCCGATGGCATCACATGTACAAACCTTGCTGTGTACAGGGCACATCCTGAGAAATGCAGGAGCACGGTCCCTTGGGCAGGCAGGCTTCACCAGAAGAGCTCCTGCTCCCACACACTGAGGAAGCCTTCACACAGCGTTAGCAGAGCTGGTCCTCAGAAAGCAGAGTCCTGAGCTGCAGAGATGACACCTGCCAAGGGGAGGTGGCTGCTGTGGCTGCATATGACAACACCAAATACCAAATTTGATCTCAGAGCCACCCAGGATGGGGATGGACACAGCTCTGTCGGCTGTCACATGGCTGTCAGCAGTGGTAAATCAGTGCAGCCCCACTGTGCTTCCACCAGCTCAGCTTCTGGCCCGTTGGACGAGGACACACCACCACGTACAAAGAGTCGGTAATTTTTTAACTCTTTTTTTTTTCCCTGGCTAATCGAGTCACTTTGAGAGAGGGCTGTTGCCTGAGAGCAGGTTCAGTTTTCCTTTAATAAGACTGCCAGTCAGCACGTTCCTCTCTCCCTTCCCACCCCTGTGGTCCCCTCGCTCTGTGCTGGCCGGCTCAGGGATGCTGCAGAGGCAGCCGCCCGGCACCCGGCACCCAGTCCCTCACCTTTTGAAACACCTTGAATTCAAGGCTTCATTTCAAAGCTGCCTTTCAGCATTTCAAAACAAGTCTGTTTCCCGGACAAAGAGAGGGAACCAGCCGGCGTTCGGAGCCTCCTTGTGCAATGTGTGTCATGGTTTTAAATAGATTTGCCCTGCTTGGATTGGTTCTGGTTGGAAAGCGAGTACTGAAATGAGAGGTCATAGGGGAGAGTTACTATGGTAATTGAGTAGTATCACCAGTAGTTTTGCTCTTATGAGCATTAAAGGACATAATAATGGACAAACAACAGTGGTTAAAGCAAGCAGGTAGGATTACTATGTTCTTTTGTCAGAAGTATATAATGTCTTGTAGTCAGTTTTAAAGACTTCTCAACCCCCAAATCCACCCAGCAGTCACCTGCTGAGTAATTTTGTATGCCTAATCTCTAGCCCTTAACTACAAGCTTTCTGCTAATTTGAGGCAAATGGGTATTTTTGACACTAAATAGGGCAGTAAAGAATCCCTGACCTAGAAAAACTCTGTTCCAAGGCACTGAGAGCAGAAAAATATTCTTTCAGCATCCTTGTGAGACCTTTGGAATGACATAAAATAGCTTTGACTAAACTGTGCTGCAGCCTTCGATTAATGGTTTGCAGAAACTTGCTGAACATCCCTACTACAACTTCCCCCATAAAACTTGTCACTTCAGATTGCCATCAGCCACCACAACAATAATCATTTCATGCCTATTGCTAATTGCAAGCACAGCTGAGGCTCAGCGGGGTGCTCTTGCACAGTCCCAGGCCTTTATACCAGCCTCAATCTGTTGTATGGCACTTGTTCACACACAAAAAAACTACCAGTAAAGGCAGAAAGAGGCAGAGTCACAGGTTCCTTGTAATCCCTCTGCTACCCTGCTGACAACCCAGCCCTATAAGCATTCCTGGTTTTGTCCCACTCTTTACAAAAGCTGAAGTGACCTTAAGCTACTAGTATGTAAGCTTTTGAATGAAGAATACAGCTCCTTCAGGTGCCTTAAGAAGCAGTGTTGCATCTGGCTTACGAGATTCTGTTTGCAGCACCCCTGGGGTGAGCTGTGGCTTCCTGTAACATGTAAAATATGAGTGTGAACTCAAGGTTCATGGCAAGGAACAGGAGGTCATGCTTCCATTCAGCTCACACCAAAGAAGACGGGGGTTTGCAGATGTTCCTGGGTATGTGTAATGACACCACCTCCCGGAAAGCGCAGGAACCCAGCACAGGGCTTTTATTAATTATATTTTTTTTAAATGTGCCACACTCAGAGTGTTACTTGCAGATTTATTCATATTGATTTTTGCAATTGATGTATTCAGAGACAAACTTGCTATTTCAGCAACTTATTGATCATGCTTTTGTATTTAAAAAAGGTGGGGGGGACGAGGAAGCTTACTGCCCAAGCTGGTTGGGGTGTTGGATGGGCAGCTGTGGAAGCCCACCCCTTGGCATGCTCCAGTTCCTCTAATGCCTGTCCAGGAGCATCCCAGCTATCTCATGGCCCACCTCATCCTCCCAGGCTCACACCCAGCAATGAAAGTCACTGTGAGAGACAGAAGGGGAACAGGAACACTAACCTGAAAGAGGGATTAACTTCTTGGTTGTGCAAATACGGTGTTTACTTGCTGTTAGTGGGCTCTGACAGCACCCAATGGGTGTCTGTTTGCATTTCCTCTGCTGTCAGCTGGGTCATGCCGTGCAGCAGGCAGCGGGGCTGTGGCATGCCTTCATGGGAGCCTCGTCCCTTCCCTGCTGGTGTCCGCGCGGATGCGTGGCATCCACCATGGATCCACTGGGATGCACCCTCTGCAGCCATTCCTCACCCTGTGCCCCCACACTGAGTGTAAATTGTCCTCTGTGACAGAAAGGGATGCCAGCTAGCATCGCTAATGTGTGTGTGCAGCAGTGAGATATGTGCAGTTTTGGTCCATGGACCTGGGAGCATCAGGGAGGTCTGCTCATTCTTTACAACAGATGTGAGGAGTTTTGAGAAAATATTTATACTGGTTACTTTGGTGTGGCCATGCCACAGCTCAGCTGGCCCTGGGGCTCCAGAAATGTGCCTGAAATGTGTTGCACCCCCATGGCAAGGCCTCAAAGTTCAGTATTTGGGCTGTGCCCTCTGTACCTTGTGTATGGGGACAAGCTGCAGGGCTGCAGCCCCCAAGGAACTCCATGTCCCTGGCATGTGCACCGCTGCCCTTCAGGGAATAGCCGACCCACACAGGGGGAGCAAGGTGGCCGGTGTCCCAGCAGGACCACACTGTGCTCTTTTGTCTGAAAAGATCACGTTTTCATTTTGGAGCATTTGGCTTTGTTGTTGTTGTTTTTTTTTTTAATAATATAATCATATGCAAATGTTATCTTCTTTGGTAGGTTAGTCATGAATCAGAGGGCTTGTGCGTCTTATAGCACATCAACACTGGTGATCGCTAAAGGGAACATTTAATTTATGGGCTAACTTATTTTTATGAATATGCAGGGCTTAAATTCAGCAGTTGGTGTGTGCTCTATGAAGTGACGTGACGGTTTTGTGTATCAAGATCAATGAATTAGACTTTGTCTTTTTCTCATAAAGCGGAAAGTCTTTGGAGTAGCTTAGCTTTGAGAAAGAGAGCTCCTTTCACGCTGCCGAGCAGTACGCCTGGCTGAGCCCTTGTCAGCCGGTGCTCGAGAGGAGAGGGTACAATTCAGATTCGTAGGAGGAGTTTGCATCTGCCTAGAATCCAGCGTGTTGGAGTGCCTGAAACCAGAAACAGAGCAAAATGTTTCATTTTGCTTAATCTGAAGGTCTTGCAGCACCAAAGTCCCACTGCCAATAACCTCCAGGCAGAGGTTATAATTTCTGTTTCAGATCCATCCAGCCGGGTAGGTGTGTGTGGTCCAGAACAAACAGAAATGGCAGGACCTGCCCCCGCTCGGGACTTCTCCTCTCATTTAAAGGTGACATGAACACCGGGCAGATCGTTTTGTGGAAGGAGAGGCAGCAGTGGAAGGGAGAGGCAGCAGTGGAAGGGAGAGGGCATGCATATGTAACATACGGTCGCTTCGTTCCTCTGTGGGTTCTGATTTAAAGAGGTGGTGGAAGGAGGCGTTTGGGTGACCTGGGCATCTGTGTGCCAGCGCAGCCCTGGGTCACAGCTAATGTCACTCAAGAGTGTGATTCATTTAAGTATGCTGATTGCAGAAAAGCAACATTTTAAACATTAACGATTTCTCTCTCGTTTTGGCCAGGTGGGCCCCAGTATTAAAGGCAACCCAGGCAGATCCCCCAGTGACAGCTCTCTGGGGATATCTGGGGATGTTCTGATCTCTCAGACTAGTCTGAGGGACTGGAAGGTATGAAGACTCACCAGACCTTCATGTCTACTATGCTGGTCAGGCCCACACCAGCTAACCAGAGTGCTTCACTCACAATTCAACCCCAATCTGACATCAGGATCTCAAGTGACAGCTAACAGTATCTGAGCTTGATTGCTGTTACAGAGCGAGCTCCTGCTTGCCTGTCTCAATTAGTTTCATTCGAGCTCTTAGCTCTTGCCAGGTCTCTGTCCTGGAGATGAAGGGCTAGCAGGAATCTCTGCCACAATTTGCACAAGGTGTAAGCATCGATCAAGAGATCACCACATGCCTTTTCTTTGGTGACTCTTCCATCCCTTTATTATTTCCTCCATTTTATTAAGAGGTGTTGTAGAAATACAAGTACAGGAACATCTTCATGGATGTGAGGGAAAAACCTTTCTGTATGCAGCATGAATAACTTCTGCTGTCTGCTCCTGGTGGAGAGTGGCAGCTGCTGGGTGCGTTACCTTGCAGTTCAATAATGTGTGGAACCCACATTTTTGTGATGCTGGGCTGGTTTAGCTTGGACTCATTTGTTGCTTTGGTCAGCCTTGTGCCAGCTTGTGCACTTGGCTTGTGGGTGCCCCTGGACATTGGTGCCTGTGGGCTGTGGTGCTGCCAGCAAAGCCAGTGACACCTTACAGTGTTGGAGCTGCATGTCCAGCAGTGCCATCCGCACTCTGCTCACAGGCAGGCACTGGCATCTCAGCCAGTGTGGAAGGACAGAGGGTAAGATGTGACTGGCCTCAGTTTTGCTGCATTCAGTCATCTCTGTTTGCTGGCAGCTTCAGCAGCTGGAGGGAGGAGGGCATGTTTCTGCACCAGAGACCCCACCTGAAGGTGCAGCGAAGGAGGCGATCATACCTGCCTTAGACTGATGGAAGGGCTTGGGTGAGTTGGGAGGGAGCTGCATCTCAGACTAACCTGGCTGGCACTCAGTCAGGATTTTTCTAAATTGGTCCAGTAGTTTGTTTGTTTGGTTGGTTTTTAATCGTTAACTGGTTCTAGATTAATTGCAGCTGATTTGGAGTATAGATTTTGATCTCTGTGTGTGCTTGTGTAAGAGAGATTGCAAAGGAAGAGTGTGACTGTGCATACACAGGCAATGGGTGTCTGTATGCAGACCACTTTGTAATCAACTGTTGTACTGAGTGCCGTGGGGAAGTTTTTGTGATCCCCCCCTGCCACAGCCCCTGCTTTTCCTTTTCTCGAGGGCTCGCTGCTCGTCTGTGTGGCGTCAGACGTGCAATGCCAGCCCTGCGTGAGCAGGGCACTGATCCACAGCCCACCGGAGACTTCCTGCACCGCAGGGCTGGCAGGCTGCTGCCACACAGCTGCGAGCCTCTTTCACAGACAAGCAGCAAAATTTCAGCCCCAGGAGGGGCCCTGTGAGTTCAGCAGCTTGAAACAAGCTCATTTTGTTTGCTGCTCTTCCATCTTTCATAATTGTAAGGGTGAAACCAAAGCAATTCCCAGGCAGCGTCTGTAGGTGCTGACACCAGCATCCCACCCGCAGCCCAACCTTCCCCCGCACCAGCCTCCCCTCCGCTCGCCGTCAGGGAACCAGACTCGCCCCGTGGCTGGTTATGTTTGAATTTCAAGACGGTAAGTAGCTTGAGTGTGGGTCTGACACACTTAAAGGCAGGACTGTGCTCTCACTTTGGGGAGGATGGGTTAGAAAATGGACTGGGCCCAACGCACACCGCTGCTGTAAGTGCCAACAATGGCAAAATCTGATTACAAAAACCTCACGGTGTTGCTGGTGGCCATTACCTCTCCTAGTAAGTTTGTTGTTGTTATTGGTAACATTTAAAAGCTTATGCATGGAAATTCTGTGTCAAAGAGGGTGCCTGTCTCCCCCTCTAAGTCTGTCACATCCCATGAACAGGCTGGCTGTGGGCAAGGTGGGTGCTGACTGGGTGCTGGGTTATTCAGGGCACGGCGCGCTGCCCTGACGTGGTCGCTGGAGAAGTCCTGTCTCTCTTGCAGCAATGGTACACCAGCTCGATGAATGTTGTCTGCACCTGGCTGACAGACCGCATGGACCTGCAGCTTCACATTTACCAACTGAAAACTCTCATTAGGATAGTAAAGGTAATTGTCCCACGTGTTTGCAATACCATCTTGCTGTCGGAAGACGCGTGCATGCATGCATGTATGTTCTCTTGGGCAAACTGTCACCAGCAAATAAATTAAGCCATTCATTAAGATTCTTAAAAATTAAGATATGTGTGTGTGTGGCATGTAGTAAAGGATAAACAGGAACTTGAAATGCATAGAGATGCAAATTACAGGTGTGCAAATAAGAACAAAGTAACTTTTTGCATGAAAAAGGAAAACTTTATTGCTATTTGAGCCTAGTTGTACCATAAGCACACCAAAAATTAGCCTTTTTGTGGAAAAACACACGGTTTGTCACAGGTATTGATAACACCAGTGAACTCCAGTGTTAAAATGGGTTAAATAAAACCAAAAGTTTTTAACATTGTTTTACTAGAAACATTTAAGTCCAGCTATGGCTTGTGCTTATCGTCAGAATGCAAATGAGGATTGTTCTTATAGTTAATTGAAGTTGTTTCTTTTACAATGGGTGTACATAATCAACTCTAAGAGATCACAAAGGTGAGATAACATACCCCAAAAGTAACATTTTTTCCCTTGAGTGCACGTGTATGTGTATATATATATATGTGTGTGTGTGTGCGTGCCTTGGACTAATGATAATTATTTCAGTGTGAAATCGCAGTGGTTTACATGAAATAATAAGATCACAGAAGGGGGTAAATATATTTTTGATCATTTTAGGTTTCTATCTAATGTTTTTTGGTCTAGTATTTTGTAATGTTTATGGTCTTGTGTGCAGTGAACACATTGAAGGCATGAATAAATTAAAACTGAAATGTATTAAATGTGCTTTTCATAACTGAAAACAACAGGCACAGACAAATTATTTCTACTTGTCAGCTAGCTGAAGAAAGCTTTCTTCCTTGTGCTTTATTTATACCAATAGTAGATTCAGAAGCAGCTACAACAAATCCAAGGACTTTCTGAAATAGCAGAACAGTAAATGTTTCCACACAGAGCACAGAGCAGAATTAATTGAACTTTGAAGCCAGTTTTACGTCATGGAGTCGAGAAGTTTTTAAACATAAATTCAAATGAGATCTATTAATCGTAATAACAAGGGAACTATAGCTAACCATGGAAATACAACCTCAGGTTCAGAATTAGGTGAAGGAAGAGAGATTTAAGAAACACATGCCATGTGCTTATGTTGATACATCAACAATTTCCCCCAGTGTCCTGGACTTAGCTTATTTAATCCCAATACTGTAGGCAGGATTATTTAACACAGAGTATTCCAGGAACGTGTAATCACGTCTGCAGTTATGGGTGACAAGAGTTGTGCTGCATGAAGAAAAATAGCTGCTGTTACAGGCAGAGGAATGCATCCAGAAGCAAGGAGTTAGTTGGAGCAGAGTCCCTGTCTATTGCTTTGATGTCTCTTTAGACCCCAACCTCCCTTATGCAAAGCTCTCCTGAGCAGCCCCCCCATACATCCATCCCTGCTTTGAGGCTGGCATGTGGCCACCCAGCCCAGCCACCCTGCGGGCCCTGCAAAGGTGGGGCTGGAGTCACAGAGCCATAATTTGTTGTTCAAGGCACGTTAAAGGGATCTCAGCCACGGCAAAGCGGTGGCCAGCAGAGATGCCTGCCCTGCAGCCTCTTCCATCAGTGGCCCCAAAGCCCAGGGGTGGGGGCACGGGCTGACTCTGGCAGTGACGCAGGGGAGCCGGTGTCAGCCCTGACCTCTGTGCTGTCTCCTCCCTCTCCGTGCCTCTCCCTGCTTTAGAAAACATACCGGGATTTCCGATTGCAAGGTGTGCTGGATTCCACCTTAAACAGCAAAACCTACGAGACCATCCGGAACCGGCTGACGGTAGAGGAGGCCACGGCGTCGGTCAGCGAAGGCGGAGGGCTCCAGGGGATCACCATGAAGGACAGCGATGAGGAAGATGAAGAGGATGACTAGGGAAGCTGGGCTGGAGGTCGCCTGGTGTCCGTGCATGTACCTCGTCTGTAACTCAGTTAGCCACATTAGGAGTTTTTATGTCAGCTCTAAATGCCCATGAGAAGTTTACCAATACAAATGCCATGTTAGCTGTGTGGTAATAAGGTTAGCACCTCTCTTTGATTCATCGGTTTCCTAATTTCATATCTATATGTTCATAAGCAATATGGAGCACCATTGTTTAATACTGTTAATGGAAAAAAAAACTACATAGAAAATATGCTAGGTGTGTCCCTGTTATAATTAAAGTTTAAACAATGCTTCATTAATGTACTGTATATACATTGATGGTAAATTGTTGTGAAGATGAGTGAATCGAGTCCTTTCATTTCTTTGTTTCTCTTCTGTGGATGCCAACTGCTTAAAATTAATAAAAACCAGCTTTGTTTTTAAAAGAAAAACGAGGCAATTACAAATGATTTTTTTTTTGTTCTCTCTGTTCATTTAAAAACCAGAAAACAAACAAACCCAGACAGCCGTTTGAATCACTCTGCATCCTTGTTAATGTACCAGGCTCTTCCCTTCAATATGCAGTTAACTCCATAGAGGCTACATCCCAAAGGATTAGTCATTCTAATTGCCACACCAGATTAATCCTATCATTATGGATATATCATGCCACATTACAAGTCCAAAGCAGTTGGTTTATGTTGACGTTTGCTCCTCTAAATGTTACATTTTTATTTAAACTTCAAATAACCGTGTATGTACAAAGACAACTTTATTTACAATCTTAGACTATACAAATGTGTTTATAATAATATATTGAATATTTATTTCAGTAGATTGTAACCATAATTTACAATTCCTCTGTTTCACAATGATTTTTATATATGTCATGTACATTGCATTTTGACCAGTAACTGCATGTCCATCAGTCCCCCTCTCCAGAGCTTTTACTTTCTGTGTAAAATAGTGATCCATCTTGCTTTTTTTGCCTTATACAAGCCGACAGTTGTAAAAGTGTGAGAACTGTGGCTTCTCAATAAATAACTATTCAGATGTCCTAAGAATAAATTATGGAGTCTTTTTATGTCTGCCTTAGAAAAAAATAAATTACAAGCTGAGATGTAAGAGCCCCCATCTCTCAGAATAAAGGCATTTTCTTTTCTCATGGGTGTTTTTACAGTTTATTAATTAAGAAGATGGTTTCCTGACTTGCTCCCCAAGATCAGAGTGGGACCAGACTGTCTGTTCCCCAGGTGCAAGGGCATTTCTGCTGTCACCTTCACAGTGGATTCCACTGTTTTCTAAGCTCTACACCCTATGATCTGTCTCTGGAAGTCTAATTCATGGTCCTCCCCGGTACAACCCCCGTTGTTATATGGGTATCAGCCTTGCCCAACACTTACCTTCCACCAAGAAGCCTCAGTTTGTATTTTAACTTCTCCCAAAGCAGCCAGTTGCAGTGGCCTACAGGGCAGTTACAAACACATGGCACAGGGCAAACCCCTGGCTGAAATTCAAAAGCAGGCTGGTTTCATGGAAAGCGTGTTAGGTGGGGAGTTTTCTGAGAGGTTTTGCAGTCATTCCCTCCCAGCAGCCACTTCAAACCAAAAAGGACTCCTGCTGAGCCAAGTTTCAGTCATTTGAGAGCAAAGTGGAAGAACTGATGTCCTTCACCCCCCAAGCACAGCAACCTGTTGCCTCCCTGGGGAATGAGGACAAATGTTCACCACCCATAAATAAAAGATGGGCAACTGTTGGGAAAACATTCTGCTTGACATAATGAACCATTAAACTAAACCATCTTCCAGTGCCCTAAGAGTCATGAGACACTCCCTGGACCTATGGGAGGAGGAAGGGACCTCTGGGAACAGCCTGTAAAAGGGGTGTCAAGTCCCAAATGGAGTTGGGATAGTTATGGAGCCTGTTTCACATTGACTTGCAATGCTGGATTTTGGGTCCTTCCCTCTGTGGCAGCATTTATTACCTGGCTCTGGAGGTGCTCTATAGCCCCATCAAGATGGCCATACCCTACACATTCAACACCCACCTAGCCATGGTGACCTGCATACACCACTCCTCTTGGAAGCGGGACATAAGCAAGATTTTTACTTTAGGAATGGGTGGTAGGCACCCACATTTAGCACCATTTATGTGCTGATAAGCCATTTGAAGCACTAGGATAGACAAGTTTTAAACCCTGACCCAGCAGACCATTTATTGTTTTTTATCTTGCTCCATGATGCTGGTAGAGGGAAGCATTGCCAGAAAAAAGCCCCCTCTGAAGACTTAGGCAGGAATGTGGCCTTGTGGCCCCCGAGACAGGAAGCTCTTCCCCCTTCTTACCCACCCCCCGAGCTGTGCAAATACTTGGCCCTAAATCCCCAGAGGAACCGAGGTAGCAGAAGAGTGTTTAAGTCATACTGAGTCCACCAAAACCAGTTCAGGTGCCTCTGCAGGTCTGTCACTGGAATTCTGTCATGGTTTTAATCCATCTGCCAGCCAAACACCATGCACCCACTTGCTCACCCCCTCCCAGTGGGATGGGGGAGAGAATCAGAAAGGTAAAAGTGAGAAAACTTGTGGGTTGAGATAAAGATAGTTGAACAGGTAAAGCAAAACCAGGAATTCACTCACTACTTCCCATCAGCAGGCAGGTGTTCAGCCATCTCCAGGAAAGCAGGGCTCCATCACACATAACAGTTACTTGGGAAGACAAACACCATCATTCTGAACATCTCTCCTTTCTTTTTTCTTCCCCTAGCTTTCCATGCCGAGCATGACACCGTATGGTACAGAACACCCCTTTGGCCAGTTTGGGTCAGCTGTCCTGGCTGTATCCCTCTCCCAACTCTTGTGCACCTCAGCCTCCTTGCTGGCAGGGTGGTATGAGAAGCTGAAAAGTCCTTGACTTAGTGTGAGCCCTGCTTGGCAACAACTAAAACATCGGTGTGTTATCAACAGTCGCCCCATCCTAAATCCAAAACACAGTGTTAAACCAGCTACTACAAAGAAAATTAACTCTATCCCATCTGAAACCAGGACAGATGCACACAAAAACCAGCTATAACCTGACATCGTTATGGCTTGGAGCCTTCAATCACGCTGTGAAGCCCTCACAAGAGTAGCCTGACAAAACAAGTCTCACCAGACATAAAGCAATGAACAAACCAGCACCACCTACCTAGTTCCTTCTTTCTAGGTGGTTGAGATCCACTTGAGACCCATACACACACTGACACATATGGGTGCTTGTGCCCTCTTCATCCTCTCCCTCAGCTGTCCCAAATATTTATATGAAGGACAACAACTCCAAAACGAGGCACTGGGAAAGCCCACCAGGCTTGTAACAAAGAACACCAAGGGAGACCCAGATTTGTAGCTCTGCTCCCAGTCAGGCAGATCAGAGCTGGAGAAACAGCTTGATTCTGCTCTGGAACTGTCTCCCTCTTTTTTTTTTTTTTTTTTTTTTTTAACATGAAATATTTATTGAGTAAAAACACAGCCCACTTCCACCTGCCACCTTTCAAAATAGTGAGCCCTGCTCAGTTTTTTTTTTTGAATGAGAGAGTGTGGGTGCAGCCTTCAGGAGATGATCCTTCACTGTGCATCACTCACGCACATAGGTGCCTCCCTGAAACTGCAGCAATGGGCACCTTTGTCCGAGTTTCTCTGCCATTAGCAATGACCCTACAGCCTGTGACAGCTTTCCACATGTCCTCAAACCCCAATAAAGCACCTCAGAGACTCTGTAACAACTCAGAGGATATGTCAGGCTTGACCACACACTCAAAACAAGGAAGCATTAGCCAGCTAACTTCTTTTAAGTTTGAACCCAAATCATGAGCTTCAACTTATATACTTCGGTGGGAGCAGGGAGCAATGCTGCAAAGCAGGATTTAACCTCCCACTCCAGACCCTGCAGCCCGTGGCTGAGCACAGGAGCACGTTGTACCCTGATCCCCGCTGCCTTTAACCCTGCAAATGGTTACACGGGTGTTGGCAGCCAAACCTTGTCCTATTTGGGTGCTGTACCATGGCACCAGGAGCAAGAAGTGCTGGCTTGTGTTAATCCTGCAGAAATGTGCAATCCAAAATGGGTTTGGTTTTGTTTGAAAAACATACATTTGGGTTTAAAGCCATAAATTCAGGTTTAAAGCCCTTCTGGCCACAGACTGTGCTTTGGACAGGAGTTGGGCTCCCACAGAGCAAAGCTACAGCTCAGGCTGCATCTAAAAAGGCTTGCTGATGGATGGGAGCGCTCTGGCAAACCCAGCCGAGGAATGCAAAGGTCTGCTGCTGGTTTCGCTTCAACCCATTGCTGCGATGGAACGAGCTCCAACAGTCAAAGGACTTTCTGCCAGTACAACTGCACCTAGATGAAGAATCTGCCAGTACAGTTATGTCAATCAGTTTTGGAGAAAGAGGAAAATTTCATCCTTCTGCCAGCAAAATTTTAAATGATAGATCAGGCCAAAACTTCTCTCATATTTACAGGGAAGTCCAGCAAAAATATCCTTTTTTTGACAGACTTACTTAAAGCATGTGGCATGGAGACTGAAAATGCTATCAACTATTTGACTGACAAGTGTCAGCAGCTGTTCATCCAATTTGTTTTATATTTCAGCAACTAACAGATTCTTTCCCCTCTGCTGTAATGCATGTCTCCTGGCCCATAGGCATCTTAGAAATTGCTTTTCTGCCTCTCTAGTGACCAAAACGTCAAAAATGTTAGAAGACAATTTGTGTTCAGAAGCATAAACAGGCATGCAGCAAAGCAAAGATGATTTTGTCAATGTCCAGGCTGTGTTCTTTTTAAAAAAGTCACAGCAAACCTAAGGCAAAAAATTTCTTCTCTAAGCTTTAAAAGAAAAAGCTAAAGCAAACAAAGTGCCGGATAAATCAGCACAGGTTAAACCATCAACCACCAAGGGAAAAAGCACTCATCTAATGGCCAACCAAAATGCAGCTGAAGCATATTTCAAGGTCTGCACTTTGTCTGTGAAGTTCACAACTCTGCACTACTGCCACTGTCACCAACATTTGCTCAAAAACCTGCTTCATGGTGTCATGAATCAACGGAGCCGTTGCTGCATCGAGCTCAGTCCAGCTAGGAGAGTCCCTTAAGCCATTCACAAAAACCAGCCTTCTTCATCTCAGGTCTAGCAATGCTTTCAGAGCTCTTGATCCCTGACTGTATATAATATAAGTTACAATTATTGCAGGTGCCACCTATTCTGAACTTGCTGAACTAAAAACCCAGCGAGACACCTCTCTCCAGTGAGCTGTATTCAGCCGTATTTCCTTTATTCAAGCACATTTAGGCTCTTGAGCTAAACCTGAAGTGATATTTTCCTCAGCCTTTCGAAAAGATACATATTCCATTTCAAGTTGTAAATCTGCATTTGTTGTAACTATGCAAAATATGGGAGAAAAAAAGTGCAGAGATTATATGCAATCTGCCAGCAGAGTTGTGTGCCATGAGGAAAATGCCTCACAGGTCAAAACAAAGAAAAACACTGAGCAACAAATTAGTTGCAGGCAGTAGCTAATATGGAGATCAAAAGATTAAAATCAACATGCAACGATGAAATCACTGGAATAATAGGAGCACTTAAGAAGATTAAGTCAATAACAGAGTCCAGTAGTACAAAAATAAGATTTTGATTATACTGTAAAATTTTATATTGGGAGAGCAAAAGCAATTACAACGACGACATGCTTCGCTCTCCCCGCCTTAGACCATCTTGGCTCATTTCCTATGCAAGGAATACAGTTGTTGAAATAAACAGAAATGTTATGACTCAAGTGCTCGATTCAAAAAACAAACCAGGTGGTCAGATCAGATTGGGGACTGACAAGATGGGGTCTGTAAAATGAGGACTTGTTGCAGATCCCGGAGGATACGACAGCTGGGGGGAACAAAGGCCACACCGTTTAGGATTGCTTTCAGCAGAGAGGGCTCCACAAGCAGCTGATCTCAGGGGCTGTCCCAGGCTGTCAGCTGGAGAGGAGAGGCACACACTGGAAGGGAGGACAGAGGAGAGAAACGGCTCAAAGGCTTGAAGTGAACACGGCAGCTAACTCTGGTAACAGGGAAGGTGTATTGCTGTCCAGGTGAAAAAGCAAAGATAGCGAGTTTGGTTTTGGTACGTCAGGGGCAGAGCACACAGCACAGCCTCCAAGTCCATCTGGACCTTCACGTAAGGGACAGGAACACATCCCATAGCCATGTTCACCAGTGCTGGGAGTCACCCAGTAGCACAGCCCAGTGGGGACAGGAAGGATGACCTGCTGAGGGGCAGCTAATGCTCAGCACGACAGTTCTACCCTTGGTCAACCAAGGCATGTAAGCAGGAAGAGATGAACCAGTCCCTCCAACACACACAGGCCACGGCTGTGGGACACCAGCCTCATCCATAGGCTGCAGCTTACAGCTCCCCCAGGAAGAAACAGTCATTTCAGGGGGGCTTCCTCATCCAAAAAGTTTCAGAGCCCTTGGTGGGTTCTGCAATGGTACATGAGGAAGAGCCTAAGCTGCTCCCCAGAGCTGATGACTCAGCTGGGCTTTTCTCTACATCGTTTTTTCAGTATCACTAACTTCAGCCCCACCCCACCCCCACCCCAAAATCACAAGCTAGACTCATAATTAAACCAAATAAATAAATTATCAGCTATTTTTACAGAATTTGTGGGTGTTCTTGAACATTCAGGGAATACTTGGGTCATGCATTGAAGTTTTTTCCTGCAATAACAAGGTCTAGATTTTAGTTTGGGTTCCGATTGTTGAGGGGATTTTTAGTGGCTCTTCTAGATCATGCCTTCCGGGGTGAAATCAGCACTTTTCTTGTGCCCAAGTGGCACAGCAGCAGTCTCACCAATCAACCTGGGAGTCCTGCCAGGCTCCCTCTGACTTAGCCACCACCACAAGGGACAGAGATGCTGCAGCCCAGCTGGTTCTGCTAAGGAGGTAATTGCTGCCGTCAGTTGTCACCTCAGTGCCTCTGCAGCCAATGGGGACACCTGTGACAACAGTTTGAACAAGGGCAAATACAAATCTCAAACAACACAACATGTGGTATAGACAGAAAAGTTGGTCAACACGGAGCAGGGAGTGAGTTGCAGAAAGACAGTGGAAAGATTCTAACTGTATCTGATTTTTTTCATTGGAAAAGCAAGTGATTTTGAACATGAGATGTTTTTCTATCTCATTAAGGGGAGGATAATTCAAAACACGTGGGGTTTGTCCCACTTATTTTTTTTGGCCATCCTTCTTTCAAGCAAAAAAGGGAAGGAATAGGAACACAAAACTGAAGTGGGCTTCTACCCGTTTTCACTGCTTTTTGCTCCTTTTTTTGAAATGTTTTCAGTAGGAAAGTGAGAACAAGGCCATCCCCCCATTATATTCTCCTTCTCTACTTCCTCCCACCTTTTCTCCTAAATAGAAAATAAGGGGGAAAAAAAACAACAAAAAAACCCAACAAACCCATAAAAAAGGAAAAATTTTAAAGCTTCCACTCTTTCAAAATGAAAAAGTATAACATTTCAAAACACTAGGAAGGGACATCTTTTGAGCTTCAGCATTCAGAAGTGAAATGCAGCATCGCTCCGTCCCCGCGACATGAAGAACGACTATTTCCAACAATAAGGATGCAGAGCAGCAGCTCACCCCTAAAACAATTTTTTGCTTGCCTTACTGGCTGGGTTGACTTCGGACATGTTGTGGACTCTGTCGACTCCTCGACTGCCTCCTGGGCCAGACTGGTCTCGCAGCAGGCACTAGACTTCACCCATGATGTCTCTCTCCACTCCGCGCTGGCAGGCAGTGTTTTTGGGGCATAAAGCCTGGCTGGGATCGAGCCGTTAGTTACCATTCCTGTTGACAGGCAAACTAGAATAGGCTCTGGCTCACTTTCTCCGAGCTGCGGAAGGAGGAATGAGCCGAGAAAAGAGTTCATTCAATTGCTTCTGTTTGGCAGCTCTGCAGGACTCTCCGCATAGACAGAAAGGGATGTGGCAAGTAAGGAGTTGCCATTTTTAGAATTACATAAGCCAGTTTGATTGCCATCGAGGCACTCTGTGCAGCTCCCACCATGGTGCCCTGCCGGTTGCTCTGCAGTGGGGCTAGGTTTCAAAAGGTTTTAGGAGCAGGTCAGATACCAGCTCTTAAAATTAGATTCAGGTTGAAAATGTCAATGCTACCCCTGCCATCACTGACAAAGTCGACCAGTACAGCTATGCAAGGACTCTGGGCCAGGGTGCTTTCAAAATCCCACTAACCACATGTGCCCTGGGATCCATGCAATGCTACAAAACCTAGCTCCCCAGTAGTGTTTCATGATGCAAAAAAAACCCCAAAATTTCTAAAAAAATAAAATAAATTTTAAAATTACCTGCCTATGTATACACAGTAATGCATACACGACACGGACTGGCTGAAACAATAACCTGGAGGGACTCGGTGCCTCTGCTCCAGCCAAGGAGGCCTCACCATGCACTGCCACTGCCCCATGCACCAACACTGTCCTATGCACCGTCGTGGCAGTCTCCGTTGGCTGATGTGGCAGCAAGGTCACCCCACCCACCCTAAGTGCCCTGCAAGGTGAGAGGGTCTGCCCATGGGGGCTGAGGCATTGGTACTGCTTCCATCACATGAGGCACCATGGTTTCAAGGGGTAACGGGAAAGCAGTCAAATGGGTAACAACCCCCTCTTCACCTCAGTCCCAAACTTTGTTGTCCTATTCCCCATTTGTTGCTCGCTAATTTGTCCAAAAAGTGTCTCTGTCTGACCACTGCAAACCAACCTCTGGCCAAACACCTTGAGGCCATCCCTGAAGGTGTAATTGCTGCCTTGCACCAAGCCAGACCCAAACCCAGCATGGTGGGGCACGGCCCGGGCAGCACCGCAGCCCAGCTCTCTTCCCAGCCTGGCCATGGGCCCCACCGCTGCACCTTGCACCACCACCAAGCTATGAAGCCACATCAGCCAAGCTGCTCCTCCAGCTCACAGAGCCACTTGGCTGATGGTTCACCCCATCGTCCATCACCTTCTGCTAATAAAAAAATAGGTATTAAAAAACCATATATAAAAAGCAAAGCAGCAAGAAATCAAAGCCACCATTTCAGAGAGATCGAAGTATAATGCTAATAACTTTCGGCAGCTTCTACTGTGGAGTTTAAGCAGCTGCCAAGTTAAATAACTAGGAGGATCCTAAGTTATCTTCCAACTGACCAGAAATGCCCAGCGCCGGCTATCCAGGCCAGGGCAGCCCGAGTGGTGCAGGGAGCCGGGCCGGGCCTGCGGGACCCTGCGCTCCCCGCCCAGCCGGGACCCACCCGGGACCCCCTCGCCAAGCGGGTCTGGTTGTCGGGGAGCCCAAGGGAAACCCCCGCCGGTTTTCGATGTCGGCGGCCGCGAAGCGTTTGGGGCGGGGGCTGCCGGGCGGGCACGGGCCCCGCTGATGGGAAGAGGCTGGTGATGAGTCTCGGGGCCAGCCCGGCCGGTTCCACGCAGGGGGCTGGACTGTCCCGGCCCTCCCGGCCCCGCAATCGTTTTTCTGGGGGAGCAACGGCGCAAAAATAACCGTAAGAGCGACGGCGTCTGCACTGCGAGAGGCTTTGCGGCGTGCGCCTTCCAGGGAAAAATCCGAGACCCATCCCAACGTCGGGGATGGGATGGGGGGTGAAGGGTTAAAGCCCCACGGGAGATCAGTCTCCACGGGAGAGGCGGAAAGCGGCGCCGAGCCGGGACCCCGCAGGCCGCCCGACGTGCAGCCGCTCCTGCCCCGCAGCCGGGCGGGCCCACCTCGGCCCCCAGCCCCGTTCCGCGCTCCCGAAGGCGCGGGGGTGCGCAGGGCGGCGTGGCGGGGCAGCTGTCTGGAAGTCAGTCACCGGTAATACGCTCTCCGGAACGCCACAAATCGAATCGATAGAGACAGCCTCCAGCTGTGCCTCAACCTGCGATTTCAATTAAAAGACCGAGCTGCGATGCCCGGGCTCTGCGCTGGGCTCCCGCAGCACTGGTGCAGAAGGCGTTGCGGTACCTACCCCAGCTCCTCACCGGCCAAGAGCCGCGACCCGGCCCCGGGCTCCGCGGGGGCTTCTCCGGGCCACGGGGAGGAGGCGGCCCCGGAGCTGCTGCACGGGGTCCCCGCCGCCCCTCCTCGGGAGCCCCGAGGCCTGCGGGACCCGCTGCCCCGAGCAGGGCGGTGGGTGCGGAGCCGGCAGCCGACCCCTCAGCCAGGGAGAGAGAGAGAGACCCGGCCCAAAAAACACCCCGGCGGGGACGAGGGCGGCAGCGAGCTCCCGGCCCCGGCTCCGCAGCCCTCTTTTATCCTGCCCGAAATCATCTCGTTTACAGAAAATATTTGTTTGCACTATTAGTTGGTATTGGAGTTAATTACTCAACGTGTGAGCGGGGAGTAATATGGATAAAAGCAGCCCCAGTGTTTATTGTGTGGGTGAGCTGTTGAGCGGTGCTTGAATAAACTGCAATTAGGGTTAGATAGAGATTAATTAACATGTGAGTGGCAAGGTGTAAAATAGTTCCCAACCCTCCACTCAGTATAATCTGCAGGCGAGGAAAAGAAGTTTGTGGAGCTAATTAAATACTTTGCTCAAGCCGGCGAGCCCCGGGAGCAAGCGGAGCCCAGCCGCCGCCTGCTCGCTGCCCGGCGGAGGAGCGGGCTGGGCGGGCAGCGCGGCTCGGCTCCCCGGGGCTCAGCCGGGCTTTCCCGCAGCCCAACCACCGGACGCGGTTTGTGCCGGTGCGTGTGGCTCTCCGCTGTCCCGTCCCACTCTCTCCCTCCAAAAAGCGGGACAGTTTCCTCCCTCCCCTGATCCATCAGACTCAGGCGGGGAGGATGGAGCGGGCAGGACCAACACCTGATGCTCCAGGCGGACAGACCTGACCCCCGGGGAGGAGTATGCCCCGGCCCCGAGCGCAGCCCCGGGGCACGGCTCTCCCCTCCGCCCGCCGGGAGCCCGGGGCAGCCGCCGCCTCTTTTAAAGTTTGTTTCTGGAGCGTGTTGTGGTTCGCAGGTGAAAAAGCCTGTCTGCAAACAGCCACCGGCGAGCTGCCCCGGCGGGGAGAGGCGGCCCGGCTTTGTCAGCGCCGCACAAAAGCCCCGAATTCCTCCAAACTTTCTTAGGCGTGCTAGGGAGGCGGAAAAAAAATAATATATATATAGGGGCCTTTTCATTGCTTGCTTTACCTCTGGCCAGGCTCAATCTAAACCCTTCGCTTTCCCTCCTCCCCTCCTCCCCCAGATAATCCTCCCCTTTATTTTAGAAACACACAAAACCAGGTTCCACGCAGCGCTATAGTGGCTACAAGTGAAAGAGAATTGAGCGCCCTGAATCGCTGGGGGAAAATTGGTTCGGCTGAATAGCCCCGGCGAGGGACGGGGCGGCTAATCAGGGCCGGGGGTGGTGCTGCCGGGCCCCCCTAAAACAGGTGGGCGCGGGACTCGCTCAATTACCGCGTCCTCGCATCTGAGGTTTCTACAAATCCTCCCCTCCCGCATCAAGTCGTTTTAATTAGAGAGAGGAAGGGAAGAAACTCTGGCACTATAATGTAGCGTCGCCTATTTTAGGCGGGGGGGGTGGCACAACCAAAGCTAGAAGGGACGTGGACAGCCACCCAGCTGCCCCCGGGGAAGCGGGGACATTTCGGGGTGACAATTTGCAAAACTCCCGTACACAGCGCACGGGTCCTATTTTTATTATTGATTTTTTTTTTTTTTCAAAAGCAGCGAAAACCCAGCCCTGGACTTGACTCCCTCCGCGTTTATTTAAGGCTAATCACCAGCTACTCTGAGAGGGAAGGGGGTGGAATTAAACTTAGTTTAATTAACATTAATACACTGTCCTAATTAATGGGTTGGCTATTAATTTATACATGCTGGGGAGGCTCGCAGATAAGTGACAATTTATTAATTATCTTCTAGCTCGGTTGCAACGGAGCTGATTGCAGATGGGTTGCCAAAATAACTCGAGCATGGTTGCGTGGTAGTTGCTTTAGGAAAAAAAAAAAAAATTCTCCCCTTCTTAAAAAAAAAAGAAGAGGAAGGAAAAAAAAAACCCTCACGCTCACTCGGAGTGGCTCTTCTAACCCCAGCAAGAACTGGAGCACTCTTTTCTACCCAACTTGTGAATCGCACTTGCCTTCTAATTTGCCACATGCAAAACGATTCCTCTGCTTTGCAAGTTGCTTTTTAAGAAGGGAGAGAGAGAGGAAAAAACCCAGCTCACACACGAGCGATTTGTGCGTCTTAAACTGGAAGGAAATTGTGCGTGGAGCGAGGGGGGGGGGGGGCTCCTCTTCCTCTCTCTGCCCCAACCCACCGCGCTCCAGCCCGGCGCCTCGGCTCGGGGAAGATCCATGGTGGCATCCCCATGTCATTCTGCTCGAAGTGACTTCATGTGATGTCAGCTTTAAATGTACGAGACCGTGATCTGACGCTCAGGAAGATGTTTGCTATCAAAATGTGACTGTGGCCACACTGCGCTGCTTGGATGAGTCTCGCCGGCGCTGGGCAAAGGTAAGTGGTCCCAAGGCGAGTCCCACCGCCCCTCGCCGTGCCCCCCGCCCCTGCCCCCGCACTTCCCGGACCGCGGCCATCGGTGGGGCTGGGTGGCATTGGGCTGGGGGGGAGGTTTTTCTTTTTCTTCCCCCCCCCTTTTTTTTTAATACTAACAAGGTCTAGCTTGCATGTTACTTTAGCGTGTTCCGCTTAATGAGCAGTAATCTGGTACCCTACGTGCCATTGTTCTTGGATATGTTCATTTGAATGTAAATAGGGAGGGGGTGCCGGGGGGGGTTGTTGGTGGGGGGAGAACAAGGTGCTTATTAAATTGATTTGTCTCCTGGCTTTTCTGGAATGCAGAGCCGAGACTGGGAGCGAGTCGCTGCTCACACCAAGTTCCCGCACGGCAGAGCGAGATGGCGAGCTCGGGGTCGCTGGAGACGGTCATGCCTTCCTCCTGCCCCCGGCACGACGGCAGGGCCGCCGCCGCTAACCCCTCCAAGACCCTGGCCTTCTCCATCGAGCGGATCATGGCCAAGACGTCGGAGCCCAAGCCAGCCTTCGAGCAGAGGCACGGCGGGCCGGGGCTGGAGCCCGAGCCGGGCAAGAAACCGCTGAGCCTGTGCTCGCCCCTGCCCTGCGTGATCCCTATCCCGCCCCTGGGCTACGAGGTGCCCTCCAAGACTCTCCTCAACTACTCGGAGCTGTGGAAGAGCAGCCTACGGGGCGGCGCGGGGCTCTGCAAAGCCAACTGCGGCGTCTGCTGCAAGGCAGAGCTCGCCCTGGGCCAGCCCAGCGCCCGGCTCATCAAGCCGCAGGTCATCCACCAAGCCGGGGCCGTGCCGGCCGCCCCCCGCTCCCTCTATTACTTCAACTACCTGGACGCCGCGTACCACCCGGCCGACATCCTGCACGGACAGCTCTTCCCCGCCGGCCTGCTGGGCGCCCCGCCGCCGGGGGGGCTCTCGGCCCACCAAAAGCTTTTCCTGCTGGAGAACGCCAAGCTGGCGGGGCTGGCGGCCGAGAAGCTGCCGCCGCCGCCGCCCTTCGCCCACAAGGAGCGGCTGCCGGGACACCTGGACCAGGTGATGAAGGAGGCGGCGGCGGCGGAGCGCGGCGGCCCCCCCAAAGCTCACGCCAAGCTGGGGGGCGGCGGGGCTGCGGAGGGAAAGCCCAAAAACTTCACCTGCGAGGTCTGCGGCAAGGTAAGGGGGTGCTGGCAATGGGCAGGGGGGTATGCGGGGCTGCCGTGCCGTGCCTGACCTGGCCTTCCCGGCGCTTCCTCGCAGGTGTTCAACGCGCACTACAACCTCACCCGCCACATGCCGGTGCACACGGGGGCCAGGCCGTTCGTGTGCAAGGTCTGCGGGAAGGGCTTCCGCCAGGCCAGCACTCTGTGCCGGCACAAAATCATCCACACCCAGGTAGGTGAGGGGCAGGCGGGGTTCGGGAAGCGACGGCTCCCACTCCCCCACTCCCCTCCAGCCCTCCTGACCGGCCTCTCGCCCCCCGGTGCAGGAGAAACCCCACAAGTGCAACCAGTGCGGGAAGGCGTTCAACAGGAGCTCCACGCTCAACACCCACATCCGCATCCACGCCGGCTACAAGCCCTTCGTCTGCGAGTTCTGCGGCAAGGGCTTCCACCAGAAAGGTGAGCCGAGCCGGGCCAAGCCAAGCCGAGCCGGGGCCCCCGCGGGGCTTTCGCCCATCATTAGCGGGGATTAAATGCGGCGAGTCCTACGCGGCTGGGGAAAGAGAGGGGTGCGGGCAGAGCTGCCGCCGCCGCTCCCAATTACCTTCCCTGTAAGCCGGGCCGCATCGCCGGGCCCTGCTGACGGTTCTCCTTAAATGCTTTTTAAATGAGAGGTGCCGAGCCTTGGTCCTAATCCAGAGCCCTCCGTTTGCCGCGGGTCACCGGGCTGACCCTGCCTCTCATTTGTGCCGTGCCAGTTGCGCGCTGCTCCGCGGTGACACGGACCGAGTTTGACAAGTCGGACGGGAGCGCGGGAGGGACACACACTTCCTCATGCACCCCCCTCTCCTGCCTTACCTGTGCGCCGTACGGCCCGGGCACCCTGGGGTAACCCCCTTTTCCACCCTTTCCCTCTCTCACAGGCAACTACAAGAACCACAAGCTGACCCACAGCGGAGAGAAGCAGTACAAATGCACCATTTGCAACAAAGCCTTCCACCAGATCTATAACTTGACTTTCCACATGCACACCCACAACGACAAGAAGCCCTTTACGTGCGTCACTTGCGGGAAAGGATTTTGCAGAAACTTTGATTTAAAGAAGCACGTCCGAAAGTTGCACGACAGCGTCTCCAGCGCTCCCCCGCCGCCGCGGGACCCTGGGCGCAGCGGGCAGAGCTAAGGGCCTGCGCACCGTCCCACTCGGACCTGCTCCACCAGGCCAGCACTATTTATCCAAACCAGCCTTTGCTTCTCTTGTCTTTTCCCCAACGAGCTCAGCCGCCGGTAGCAAGGGATCCCGAGCCGCAGTTGTATATAAGAGGAATCTTATTTAACGGCCGAGCGGGCCAGGAGGGGCCGGGCTGGCCGCCCCCCGCCAGGACAGCGCTCTTTATACGTGTCTGTAAATCTCCATTTTAAATGTACGCTCGAATAAGTGAGGAATATATATATCTATCTATATATATCTATCATGGGACAATAAACCGGCCCTTTCGTAGGTGTCTCATTTCCCACCACGGCCCTGGTCCGAGCGGGGACCGAGCTGAACGGCGATGTAACATCCGCCGTGTAAACGCGGCTGGCGGGAGCGCCGGGAGCCGGGTCCCGGAGGAAACCAAACGAGGGCGGGAGGGAAGCGGGCAGCTCCAGAGAGCCGCTGTCCCCCGGGAACGGGGCAGCGCCGGTGCGGGACCCGCCGGCGGGGCAGCGCGAAGGGCGGCTCGGAGTTTCCCCGCACTGTTCTCCGGGGCCGGTTCATTACAGCGTGTTTAAGCCGCTCCTGAATGACTATCTTTCCCTGCATGCAGATGAAATGATCTCACGCTTGCTTTCCGAGTAATGACCCAAATTAAGAGAGAAAACACAGACCCTTCAAACCGCATTACATTAATCACTCCCAGCAGGCCTCAGAAACTCTTTTTGATCAGAATATGGATAATCAAGCACTTGGATTACACTAACTATTCCCTTCTCATCTCCCCCCCTTCCTCATTTTTAATATGCAAGTGTCTATTCCGGCCACGTCGTTAGGAACAATATTATTCTAGCGGAGAAAGGAGATGGAGCCGGCCGAGCGTGTGCGTGCTGCTCGGGCCGGGCTCGCCAATGAAGTGGGGAACGAGCGAGACACCAAAATGCCTGGGGACGGCGTAATGGGGACTTCACCTTTCTCCGCTTAATTGAGTGGTTAAATGGTGGGAGGCGAGGACGAGCACAGCTCGGCAGCGAGCGCGGGAAGGGGAGACGACCCCTCGCTCTGGCTTTCTGGCTTCATTATCCGGCTGCGATGCTCCGCGCTCCCCGAGGAGAGGGATGCGGTGAGAGCCGGGGGGCTGCGGGGCACCGTGCTCCCGCTGGAGGAATGGGGGCGATTGCAGAGTTTCTCGGGGTTTGCGTTTTTAAGTACCAGAAGTAGAGTTTTTGATGGTTTTAATAAGGTGAGGAGAGGGAAGGGATGTCCAGTGATCCCAGCAGCGGGGAAAGATCATGCCAGAATTTGTTGAAAGATTTGGGAGTTTCAGGTTAAAAGGAAACCTAAAATTAAAAAAAAAAAAAGAAGAAAAAAGCAACCCCCGTCGCCATAAGTCACCGCTCTGGAATACTTTGGGGGGAACCGTCCCCCAGGCGAAGGGGCCGTCGCTCAGTCCCTTGCAGGCGGGTCGCTGCTGCAAACCGTCAGCCGAGCCCGGCTCTCCCGCCGCCGGGACAGACGGGGCGAGACAGCCCATGGGCCGGGGGCAGCGAGCAGTGACCCCTCTCTCCGTGAGGACACTGTGCAGGGCGAGGCCAGGACAGGACGAGGTCCCGGAGAAGGGAAGCCCGGTGCGGAGGCGAGCGGTGTATCCAGCGCGGCGGCGGGGCGTGCGCGGACCGGGGAGCGGCGGCGGAGCCGGTCCCGCTGCCAGGGCCGCGGGAAGCGGCGCTTCCTCCGCACCTCGAGCTCCGGGAACAGGTCTGGGCTGCCAGCCGGGTGCGGAAAGCGGGAGCCAGGTGCGGCTGCGGGGCCCGCAGACAGCGCGCAGGCTGCTTCCCCAGCCCTCCCGATGGGCGAGGGCAATGCGGAACCGCTCCCGGAAAGGGAACTGAGGAAGCGCGTTCTTTCCGCGTTTTTATAAAAAGCGGCGTTGTTCACAGAGCCTGCTGTGAGGGGGAAGCGGCACCCTCGGGGCACCCTGAAGGGCCATGCCGGCCGGGTTTGGCCCCCTCGCCCCTCCCGGGGGGCGGCGGGCAGCCCTCCCTGGGCCGAGGCTCGCTCCAGCTTCCCCCCAATCTCGGACGCTCTGAGAAGGGGCCACCGCACCCGCTCGCCGCCGGCCGGCCCCGGCCCCCCCACGGGGGGGGATCTCACCCGGATCCCGGCACACACAAGCCGCAGATCGCGGGGGAGGGGCAGCTCTGTCAGACACACACACGCCAGAGACTCCAATTATCTTCTCCCTCACAAGATGTTTCTGCTGTCCACGACTGCTCACACTTCGGCACTCTTGCCAGCAAGCCTCAATAATAACACAAAACCCGCACAAAAAAAAAACCCTCTCCCGTTGCCGCAGCCGCGCACACAACAGATTGAGCGGTGCCGGTGCCTCGAGGGGAGGGTTAGAGGTGGCTCCGCGCAGGGAGCGATGTGCCAGGGCCGCCGGGCTTCCCCCCTCGGCCCGCCCGGCCCGGCCCGCCACCTCCCCAGGAGCGGGCGGCACCCAGGTGCGTCCCGCCGGGCACCGGGAAGCGAACAAGCCAAAGGCAGCTGCGTTGCCCTTTTCCCTGCACTCCGCTCTCCAAACGTCTGAGCAACCAGTTTGCTGCTAGAAACATGTTAATTGCCAACGGAGCTCATTAAGGCATGCACATGCAAAACACAGCGAGGGAGATTAAATGGACAAAAGCGCAATAATGAACTGTCAACAATCGGACCCATCTACACGACCAGGAGCACTCAAGAATGAGGCATTTAGAGGCAACAAAGGATTGTCTGGGACAGGAAGAAAGGACGACCTAGACTTTTGTTTAGTCAACACAATTGATTACAAATGAGAGATTAACAGGATAGCTTCAGAGTTTTTTTGAAGGAGGCAGAAGAGAAAAGTCCAATTAAGTGCACCGAATGTTAACTACATTGATTTCCACGGCCAGCCCTAGAGAAATTCTCATTAAACCATCCCTGGCGATCCCTTTTGGAAAGTAATTTGTCTCCCTGATGGAGCAGAGAAAGGGAGCCGTGTAAAGAGAAAGAAGCGCTAGTTCTTGGCACAATGAGCTTAGGAGACACACTGGAAAGAGCCAAAGGGGGAGTTAATGAGCATCTGACAAGCCGCTTGGACCCGGGCCTGGAGAGCAGCGATGAAAAGATGGAATTGGCCAACAACTATTCTTTATATCAAACATAAAAAGGCCAATCTGAAACAGGGCTGCTCAAAGCTGGTGGGGAAGAAAAGAAAGGCCCCCACTGGGGGGTGGAGTGGAGGGCTCAACTGCCCCATTGGGACAGGGGGGAAAAAAAAAATGCGCTGGCACGTCCCTCTCCCGAGCGAGCGGAGCTGCCGGGCCCCGGCATCACCCCGGGACCGGGCACAGGCAAACAGAGCCCGGCCTCACCCCACCCCGCCCCCGGGAAAAGGCACCCCACGCCCCCCGAGCTGGGTACAGCTTTAAGAGGTTATCCCTCAGAGGTAGACACCGGCCAGCCCAAACCACAGCGGCCTGGCTCCCCACAAAGTGCAGCGCTGCCTCGAAACCCGCCTTCCTCCTCCCTGGGGCTGCACTTGCCCACCTGCACCGACCCCTCCCGCTGCCCCGGGCTGAGCCCCCCCGGGACCGGGCACCGCGGAGCTCGGCGCAAGGCAACGCGTCTCCTCTCCCCTCGTGTAGACACGGCTCGCTCGGAGGCTCTTAAATCAGATTAGGGCTCGTTAATAACAATTTTGGCTTAAGTCTGTATTGACTTAGGTTTAGGAATGGCTTAGCACTTTCGCTTAAGTCAACACTACGGCTAAACTGACACATGCCTTTCTCAACCCGCCGGGTCCCCGCAGATGCCCAGGTGCCGGCAGGACTTGCCCTTCTCCTGCTTCGAGCCGTTTTACGGGAGTATTTGCATTATTTTGAAGGCGGGCCTCGAGCGTGCCAGCCCACCCCCGCGTGTTACCCACGAGGGTCCCCTCACGGAGGGGCTTCGCGGGCCCCGCCACCTCCAAGGGTCAGGTCAAGGTGGGGGCATTACTACTCCTCGGGCTCTTGCCCTTTCACCGCCCAGCCCCGACAGCGCGGCCCGGGCCCGCTCCCTAACGCCTCTCTCCTTCCCCGCCTCTCTCCTCAGGCCCCCTCTGCCCCTTCAGGTTTGGACCCCGGATACCCCTCGAGAGCCGGGGCTGCGCTGTCCACCCGAGCTCTGCGGAGAGAGGAAGGGGCCGGAGGCAGCTGCCCCCGCAGTGGAAGGTGGCACGGCGGGTCCCGCCGCGGGCATCGCCCTTCGGCCAGCACCGGCAGCGGCCATGGCGAGGGCTACCAGCTCCCTAGCCGCGTCTGAGCCCAGGAGCGGCTGCATGCGGACGGGACATCGAGGGGACAGGTAGGCCCTGGGGCCGTACAGGCAGAGCGGGAGGGGGGGACGGGCAGCCACCCTCGGGCTGGAAGGGGGCTGTAGTGCTGGTGGGGGGCTGCTCGGTGACACGGTCACCCCAAACCCTCCTCTCCCGAGGGCTCCTGCGGGCGGACCTCACACCATGGCCAGGTTTAAATTAAACCCTTCGCCTCCCTGTCCCCACTCGTGCTGCTGCCTTCTTCCAGCAGCTCTCCCGGGCAGCCGCGGCGTTGCGGGTCCTGCCCTCCCGCAGCACAGCACTGTGCCCAGCACCCAACACCATCACCACGGGGGACTTTGGTAAAGACACATAAAGAAGGGAAAAGCTCTTACCAGTTTGCCTCTTCCCCATCTTTTAACCGCGCTCCTGACACACTCTCACCACTAACCCTACCTGGACCAAAGCTGCTCTCATTTATCTCTTGCAATTGCTTAATTGATTGAATCAGGGAAAGGTAAGCCCAGCACGTGCCCTCAATTAAAAACAAAACAAACAAAAAACCAACCAAACAAAAAAAAGCAGAGCACTTGAACTACGGTTCTCTCCGTTTGGGACAGATTACCTTTTCCCGTCAGCTGCTGAGTGCGCAGCTGGGCCGTGCGGCTCAGCCCTGGGCACCGGGCACCCAGAGCTGCTGTTCCCCTCTGCTCCTTTCCGTCTCTCGGCTGAGAGAGCACCAACAGCCTTTCCGTGCGGGTGCTGAAAGTCACCAGTGCTCTTAAAATCCATAAAAAATCTTCTTTAAAGTGGGTAAGAACGTGTTTAGTGACGGAAAAGCCTTGTCCCATCCTTAACGCAGACAAAATGCTGCCAGGCACGGGGTGCAGAAAAAGAGTCGGGTCTCAGAGTTTATGAACTCGAAATAACACAAAACTTTACTTTTCCTACAAATATTTGCCTTCTGCCTTTGCAGAACACGCAGGCTGGTGAGCAACTTTAAAAGTGACCTAGTCAGGGGGCAGGGGTGCCTCCAGCCGATGTGGCAGGGACTGGGCACCCGGCCGGACCCGCAGCGCTGCGGTGCAGGGCAGCACCGCGGCTTCGCCTCTCCCGGCTCCTCGGGGAGCTTTTCGGAGCAGCCCAGGCCCATACAAACAACCGGGGCCACCTCGGTGGTGAGCGGGGAGGGGGGCTGCCGCAGCCCCAGCCCTCCGCGCTGCTCCGCCAAGGGCGGCCGGGAGCAAAACCCTCGCCCAAAGACAACGGAGTTGGGCGCTTTGAACCTCTTGGAGCAAAACCAGAACAAAAATCGAGGCCACAGGAGCCAAATATTTCCCCAAATCAGCGCCGTTGCCTCGCTGCAGTGGGCACAGTTGTCCTTTGAAGGGCGCAGGCGTTTTAAATCGCAGGGAGAGCACCTGAGACCTCCCAAGTCCCGCTCACTGTCTGATACTCCTGCTACTGTCTTCCTCGCTGCTGCCAGTTGCCAAGATATTTCACAGAAATAGAAGCTTTCTGATTTATAATCAGCCTCTTCCTTCTGATTCATTATGTTAATGAATTGAGATATTACCAACATTGGATTATCGCATCACTGAATGAATCCAGCAAGAGAAAGCTGATTATAGAGGAAAAAGCCAAGTGTAGCCGGAAACTTGATAAAAAGAAACGACCGCGAAATCGCGTAAAGCGGCTGCGGTTGTTTAAGCTCAGTCTAAACACGGGTCGTTCCCAGGTGACGAGGGGATGCGATAGTTTCGTTCACATATACGACCCTTCCCCCTATGGATTTACGGAGACGTTTTGCACCGTTACGATCATTATTACAAACGTTTCCGAGGAATCAAACTCGCTTCCTAAGAGCTTCCCTGGGAATCTCGGCGCCGTTCGGACATACACTATTCCTCCTTCACTTTCCCAGCGCCCTGAAACGACCGACCGCCGTCCGTCCGTCCTCCCACTCAGCCCTTCCCCGTGCCCACAGAGATCTCTTTCCACACCGGGAAACCACATAGAAATTTTTAAACTTTCCCCCCCCCCACCTTCCTTTCTCCCAGCCGCTCAGGTTGTTGGGCTGTCCTCGGCTGGGAGCAGCCCTACCCCTCGGGCAGGCTCCGCGCAGGTTAGATCGCGCTTAACAAAGCTGCAGGCATGTGGTTCGCTTTAAGCAAATTATCCTCCGGAAGCTTTTATTGAGCAACAGTTAGAGCACCGTGAATGAAGCTATTGGGAACACATACCAACTAAACGGGTAAAGAAATGAAAGTCTGAAAACCGAAATTACATTTCCCAACACCGCTGTGAGGCAGGTACTAATTTACTGCGGCTTCAAGCTATGTAATTAGTCAAGGAAACTGTAATTTACTTAAAGGACGGCAAAATTTTCCTTTTATTAATTTGCAATATATTTGAAAAATAATTTTACGGCAGCTGGCTTTGCTTGAATCTGTTTCAAAAGTGTGATGTAAATACTGTCTCACACTATTTTGTTGCCTATTAGGGCTTTCTGGTAGGTGATACGACTGAGAGTAAGGAGAAAGAACACCACACGTTTATTTTTAAGATCATCATCACTGGTGATAAAACTTACGGGAAGGAGCGAGCGTACTTCCTATCTGTAAGCGTTAAAAACAAACGATTGCAAAGTAACTAAAAAGATACAACTGTAAGACTACATACCCCACAATTTAGGGCATTTTTAAGAGCTGTTTCATCTGTGTTTAAAAGTAGCAAATTCCCAGGTTAAATCACCCTATTTACGGCAAGACAAAGAGCTTCACACAACAGGAGGATGCACTAAAGAATCGCGGGTTTTTTTCCACCTGTTCCCTTCACAAGGCTCTAAGTATCTCTATCAGTATTTTGCTAGTAATCACATATCCGAAGTAATTTACCAAACAGTTACCGTGAAACAGCAGGAAGAGTGCAAATAATCGATCTGGGATTCATTAGATTTGGATTTTTCAGCAGTAAACTTCTGAGATTCTAATCTTCACTCAGCAGATTAATATTTCAGAGCAGTGTCAGAGGAAAACCGAGGAAAGTGAAAAACTATGCTTAAGCAAAGTATTTCTCACCAGCACACTCACTGTCCACACACTTGGCTACATCAGGGACCAATGTACACCCAACTCATACATGCATGTAACACTGAAATCCAGAAGCCAGTGACTACAGCATCAAAGCTTTATTTCAACTGTAACACATTATAGCCATGGATTATAATCCTTGAGCAAACAGAATATTACAGTAATGAAGACCTTAGCATTACAAATATGTTAAAACAGCTTGCATTTGGGATGATATTTAAGGTCAAGTTGTATCTGAACACAACTATTAAAATATTATGAAAATTACCATTATGGAGTAAATAATGTTTTCTTTCAGATGTAACCTCAAAGTACATTCCATTTCAAATTTGCTTTTCCTATTTTTCAGTACCAACAAGCTCAAACTGTGTATCTACATCCCTGATCTGCTCTATGGGAATGAAAAAGACAGGAATGAAGAACTATAAGCTCAGCCTAAAACCTAGCTCCCAACTTCTACGAAAACACGACCCTGGACAAACACAGTCAAGAAGACACCATAGTAAGTGTCGAATATCATGCATCTAAATCCTCTTATTATTTCATACGTACTCTCAAATGAAATTAATAGGCTTAAGAAAGATTCTGCAGAGTAAGAAATGTCTTCTGCTAGGGAAAACTAACATGCCTTCTGCTACTGCCCCCACAGCCAGAATAACTGAGAAAGGAAAAAGCTCGGGAATGCGATGGTAGAGGTGACAAGATGGGTGAACAGGCTGTGCTCCTGGGTTAGCACTGCGGTTACTCATCTGCGCATAAACCTAAAAAAGGATGATTAATTATTTCCTCTTGTAAGATTCTCAGATTAATTTACAAACAGACAAAACTTCTGGTTTTCCTTATTGCTCTTCACTCAATTGCTTTCCCCCCACCCACCAGAAAAGTACAAGCAGCAACAGGCTCCGAGGACCGCTGCAGCTTATGTATATGTATATTTTAACAAAAAAGGGCAAGCAGCACGTCAAGAATGCAGTGTAACAGGTTGTGGTCTGGGGGAAAACAACCCAAACATTTACCCAAGATGGGAGGAAATTATATAAGATACATACATAAAATGTAATATATATACACCTTATATTTTATAAATATATATATATATATGCTTGGGATAAGATGAGGTATACCTACATAGAATCAATATGATTGAAGTAACAGCCTTGACTTGGTGAAGAACACCCATTCAAGATCTTATTTAAAGCCGATATTAAACCATAATGGTATTCGTTTTTTAAAACACACAAGCTGAACTAACATTTGCTTTCTCGAATTTGTATCTAGAGAAAGGCAAGTGGCAAGCTGGATCAGCCATAGCAAATTAAACTGTACACTCAACTAATTGAAGTATAACAGGAGATATCATATAATTATGTTCCCTGCCACTGCATGGCCCAAGGTCTGTGCCAAACCAGGAAACGCTCGCTCCTGTCCCTGAACGGCCCCGCTGCCTCCTGCCTCCCTGCCCTTACTGCTGGGCTGTCTCACACCCATACCCAACTGCATTTATTTGTATCAGACCACATTCCAACATGAAGGCCCTTGTCTCTGAGAGCAGCCACCTATACATATTCTTGCTTTAAATATTTCTCTTCATTTTATCCTTTTCTGGCCATGTTCCTATATAATTTTCCAAGCACTAGTTATCCTACTGCTTCTAAAGATATGCAGCAGGAATAAAAAGTAATTTGTCTTTGAAAATAAGATCCTTTAATTTTAATCTTACCCTCTTTGCCCAATAACAACAAAATAAGCAGAAACAGTATCTGAGCAGTAAACTACGGCACAGAAACGACACCAACGCTGCTTGCAGGTGCCTTTCACTCATCCTCGCTCATCCAGCTGCCATGTCCTCATAGTCCACAGGCTTCTCTGTCCTTCCATGGGAAATCAAAAGGGGCAAGGAGACAGTGAGCATCTGCACTGCCTCCGTGTTTAGGCGGAGTCCAAAGAGATAAAGACCCAGATTATTCATGCTAAGTATAAAGTACTTAGGAGCCCAGATTTTAGTTTAAGCGATTTCCCTTTGGATGCAAAGATCAGGATGAATCCTAGTCTTTGTTAGCAACTAACTGCTCACCCATGCCTTCACTTTGGGCATCATGTGTAATAGCTTTTCCCTTCTTGTCTGCTCAACTGGTTCCAATTATTTTCTTTTTAAATTTGAGCTGTACAATTCTAAGAACCACACACATTCCCGCTAAATCAGATTGAGAACCACATTGTGATCTTACAGAAGAAAATATTACCAAGTTGTCTTTGTGACAGAACACTGAGTAGGTATAAAATTGCAATGGTCTCTATGCCAGGTTTTTTTTTTTTTTTTAAGCTCTGTGCTCGTAAGATGAAAGCCTAATTTGATATTTTTGTAGTTATATAACAGTTCTAATATTTTGTGACATTTTGTATTGTGACACTATAGATGAAATTGTCATCGGACTGACACCCTTTACTGTTTATTCCTTAATTACAACTGTTAACAACACTGCAGAGAAGCGTGCTAATCTGCCATCACATATTATGAAAACAACGTTATTGTTACAAACACCAACACCCACTCAACAGGATATTTCTAAGATGGCAGTTTCTGTAAAAACTTACCAGTTTAATGGACACTTCAATAGATAAAGTTTTAAATGAACTCTTAATATTCCTGTTGAAGACATTCAACAATTTTATATCACAGCTGAAGTTTTTATTTTATCGTGTCAGTGATTCTTCAGCTAATGTAAATTCAGACTAAACTGAGTGCCTCATTTCATGGAGAACAGCATCAGTCCTTAAAGACTTCTTCTAGTTTTCAGCTGGAAGTTAGTTCTCTAGTTCTGACAGGGCTATAAACTCCCCATGAACAGCTAATCAGTGAATAACTTAACTATGTTTAATTAACTAAATGAACACAAGCTTTTTAGTGCACAGATCCACACCAGTCAGGACCTTTATGAGAAATGTTCATAAAATGTATCTCAGCTTCCATAAAAGTCATTAAAGCATCCCTACTATTAAAATATATATATCTATGTAGGTCAGTTCACTAGTAGCTTAGCAAAATTTGTAATAATCACATTTTCATATCAAACAATAGCAGAGGTAATTTTTTTTTTCTCCTACTTCCAGATTGGGGGTGGAGGTATGCTGTTGCATATGAGATTAAATTTTAACGATACATCAACTCAAAGTCCAAGTTCTTAATTTTTTTTTTTTTTTTAAAAAGATTATTTTTCTAGGCTTCCTTTCTTAGGAAGGATGAAAATTCTGCAGGCCAAGTCACATGCCTGGAAGGATCTTCCACCGAACTGCTAATTTAAAAAGCCCTGCACTAGAGCAGTGAAATTTTCATACTGAGTTAGCCCACTGTACAATCAAAACTCACTGATCCTGCACCTCTGTAGGAGGAAGCTGAGGAGCTGAAAATGAAAATATTATCTCCTCAACTTCTATATATGCTGGGTTCTGGGACACCCACTGCCAGCTACCTTTCACTTTGCTTCTTTCAAACTTTTCGTGCCTAAGCAGAAGTTCTCACTTGTATATTTTATCAACATAAAGAAAATAGCATTAAGAGCAGCTTAGAAGTAGCAAAAAATCCCTAGATATTTGTTTACTTTTTCTTGTCTTTACCCACCCATTAGACAGGAAAAACAAAGTAGGGAGCAGGAGGCTGTGAGAAACAGCAGTGGTTACTGGAGAGAGGTGCTGAAGCAGTAAAAGCAGCAATGACAAAAATCAGGGAAAGCAAGATGTGGAAATTCAGGGTGTTCCTTCTACAACTGCTCTCATGAGGGTTTTTACACAGACTCCTGGTGCTAAACCCAGGCTACTCTGATGCAAACAGCCTGCCTTTCCTGTTAACAGTAAGTTCCTCCTTTCCCCCTCATCCACAAAGAGACAGGTAGCACAGAGGACTGCAGTGAAGAAAGGTAGTGCATGAATCTGTCTTTTCTTATGGCACTTATATGTAGAAGCAGAGAATTAAAAATAACCTAAACTTCTTATACTGAAAAAGCAATTGCTTGGGTGGGTTTCTATACACCAGGGTTTCCCATTTTTGATCCTAAAAGCCCCTTTGAGGATTGCTTCTCTACTACAGGATAAAAATAGAGAATTGTACACAATGTGACAATGGAAACAAATTATCCAAAATAGTTCATTTTAATTAAAATTATTTACATTACAATTTAATGGCATGATTCTCTGTTGCTGGATGTGGATGATCTTGTATGCTTAAGCCCTAAATTACAAAATAAAATGAACTAGAGTGTTTATTTTTGTGAATCTTCTTCTGGGTAGCTTATGTTCTGTTTTGTAGTATCCATTTTCTTAAAACCAATAGGAACTTCTGCTCTTCCTAAAAGAAACTCTTCCCATTTGGGAAGAGATTCTTTTATTGATGCCCAATAGAGAGTCTGAGAAAGACATAAAAAAATTAAATTTAATTTCAAAATTTGTGTCAGCCTGTTTAAAAACAATACAAATATGCAGTGCATTATTAAATCTTGCCTTATGAGTGAAGCAATTCACAAAAGAACAACGTACTTACACATGAAATTTCAAATCTCTTGTATGATACAAAATATCAGCCTGGAAAGATTTTATTCCATAGCATGAACTGCGAAGTGACTAAATGTGCCCTCTTGTGGTAAGCAACAGATCAGCTGAGACCCTCACAGTACCTTTAATAAAATAGTTTCTGTGATAATAAACTTTCCCAAAAGCAGCTTTTATATTTAAGTATGTATGTTAGTGGGATTTAATTTTGAAGTGGAAAACATCTGTTTAATGTTATAAACAAAAAGCGCTTTGTAAATTGGTAGAAGAGTTTCCAGTAATGTAGTTCAAAATATATGAGTAAAATTTTAGATGTGATAAATCACTGATGAAGTGACCAGCTCCAGTATTTGGATCACAAATGGAAAAAAAGCTGTACACTTATCTAGGAAAAACACTGAGGATTATCTAACCCTTTCTCTGAATTACCCTGTGCCTCTGAGTAATAAATTTAACTTCAGTTTTGCCTGTTCAATGGACATACCACTCATAATTTTTGTGTTGGTATCCTAAGGATAGCTTTGTTGTTTATGAGATTTTGAAGACAATTTTAAGTGCCATGTATCTTTTTCCTTCCCCCCCCAAATACCATGATCAAAGACCAGTATTAAGCCAACACTATTCCATCCATCAAAGTAAGTGTAAGTATTTTTAGACATTGATGTCCATTCAGAAAAAAAAAAGTAGTAGTTGTAGTAGAAAACATTTATGGTACATACTTATTGAGCCTTTTTTATTTTACATGCTTAAGTACATAATATTGAAGAAGTGTACCACAAAACTGAACATCTCCCTGTGGAGTATTAGATTCCTGGCTAATCCTTTTGATCCTTACAAGTAACTCAGATATAACTATGGCTCTTGCAGATTTACAAAAATATTTTCTTCAACAGATTTACTCAAAGAATCTTTTTTGACAAGCATATGTGCTGTCACACAAAACTACTCCAACTTAGCAAGCTGGGGATCCATTATAGCCATAACTTTCAAAGTATATTAATACAGACACATATATGGTTGAGTGAAATATGCTCAGAAGTGTTTTGGAACAAAGCATGCACAAGAATTTTGTACCATGAAAGAAAGTTTTCTTTTCCCACTAATTATAGCACTCTTCTCTAGAAGTATAAAAAAGGCTGAAATAGTATCTTCTCCTTCAAATAGTAATTCTGTTCTCTCTAAAATTCAACCACTGCTGCAGAGTGTAGAAATCTCTGCAGTCACAAGGCACTGCTCTGCATTCTGCAGTTTGTGTGGACATCAGTCTGCATCCCACAAGCAGCTTAACACCTAACACAGGACAGCCCGAGAGACAGTCCAAATCTGATCCAAACAACTCCAGAGGTGCCATGAAAGCCCTGAGCACAGTCAAAACTGGTTCTATATTAGTAGCCTGGCATCTTTCTTAGCATTATTCAAGAGGTACAGGTATCCAGGAAAAATGTACCCTTTTGCCTAAAATATCTAAAAAAAATTAAAATAACAATTAATCAATGACTGAATGGGCACAGCACACTCAGTGTGCACCCTGTCACAGCCACAGGAGTAGGCTATTTACAAAATGCAATGACACAAAAACTTTTACCAGTAACCAGAAGTGATGCCTCTTATTTAACTAAAAGCCTAAGCATTACAACACTTGCCCAGCAGGTGTGAAACTAATGTACAATACGCTTCTCTTCACAGGCTGACAGCGCTAAAATCCATACCTTTCCCCTCCTGTGACAGTGCCCTAGCACACAAACTCGTGTGGGACACTGCCTGCTACTATGCCTGGGGAAACTAAGCCACCATACAACAAAGAACCCACCAGCCACCAGTGCAAGAAATGTAAGTGGGAATCTGACTCAGTGGCCTTGTGGCTAAGATACTCAGTTTGAATCAGGAAGAGCTGTGCTCCAATTCCTCTTCCCAGGACTATTTCTGTCCTCTTCACTCATTCATCAGTGCACAATACTGATAAAACCTTCATGAGACTAAGGAACTAAACTCGTTACATTTTACCAGGATAATATTTAATTCTCAGAGTAATGTGCTGTTCAAAATCTTTTTCTTTAAATAATGTTTTAGGCAGTACAGGTTAAGAAGTAAAAATGGAGTGTTCCTGCTGCAGCAGTATAAGCTCCCATACAACCATAAAATAACTCTGAGAAGTGCAAGTTTCTCTGTTCATGCTGATAAACTGTTGACTCTGAAATGTAAAGACAACAATCTGTGGCAAACTGAAAATGAGATGATCATATAAAACAAACTAAATGGCTCTGACAAACACAGTAATCTTCCGATATTCACAATATTAATTTTTATATTTGACTTCATTTTTTAAATAGAAGTTTGTATAGATTTGAAAGCTGCTAAATATTTCCACCAGAATGCTCCAGAATCTAGGGACCTTGCCCCAGAATTTAGGTTCAGCTTGCTACACAGTACACAGGCCTTTGGCTATACCAGTCACTGGATTTTAAAATCAATTATTTTCACTTAAAGAACATGCTTCAGGGGGAAAAAAGCAAAATATTTGGTAAACAGCAAATGAAAAGACAGAGTTCTAGGACTTACTTCTAACTTAACAGTATCGGGATGTGGATACACTCTTTCTTGCAGCTTTTTTTCTGCTGCTTCTATATCCTAAAACACAGGCAAAGCACATTTTAAAAACAAATACTGGGAATATTAAACATTCACACTCATGTCAAGACATTTAATTAAATGAACTCATTACAGCTAAACAAGATTCAAATAATAACACTGAAGTTCAAGTCTTTCTGTTTAGTCATTCTGAAACCCAACTTGTACTCGTAAGATCAACATCCTACAGTTTCTAAATATGTTTGCTGCACCTTTTTGATACAAGAATAAATTTCATGACCACATAAGACAGTTGCTGTAAAACACCATTATTCTTTCTGGACACTGGGGTATATTACAGTTAAATTATGTTTTCTAAAACTTACAAAAATGAGGAGAACAGAATGTTTTTCTCTGTGCTGCATGAAGACTGAAGTATGTATTCTATCTCCTGTAACTGTAAAGTAACTAGGCAAATTATGTGCAAGATCTTTACTCCTCAAGACAAAGATGACTTGCTAATATGCATGCATAACATGTGCACCAAAATGTAGAGCTGCAGCAAGCTGTTCACCAGACAAACTTGGATGACAATGCACCTCACAGAGCTTTCTTACAAAAAACCCCCAGTATTTGGGTTTCTGCTTGTCCAGGGGATGTGTGCTGGATTCACAAAGGACTATATTAATTTCTAAAAAAAAAAAAATAAAAAGAAACAACCAAAAAACCAGCAGCAACAAACAAATCAAAACATCCCCCCCCAAACTAACCGCCCTCCCCCTTTAAAGTTCTGACCCATTCTTGTGGGCTTAGTTCCATACCCAAACATTGAAGAGATTGAGTGGTGGGCAGATGAAGAGAGACAGAAAGGGACGTGGGAGTGGGGTGTGAAGAAGCCAAAGCTGAACAGAGTGGAGGGGGAAAGAAAGCACAGCAGATGGCAGAGTTGGGAGCAGAGAGCGGGTGTGAAGAGTACAACAGAAAAACTAAATGAGAGAGGAAATTCCCCAAAGGGACTTCCCAAATATTCAGCACCACTGCCGCTGAAAAGAAGAGCGAGATTCTGGAGGAGCACATCCACAAGAGAGACTAAACATGATTACTCGTATTGAACAATAGCCAATCTGATTACATCAATAAGTAAACAGTGCTCAACTCAAATTTAGCTTGAAAAATATGACTCAAATTCATTAGAGTATGATTAATAAAAGCAAAAAAACATCCTTACTGTTAGCTGAAGTCCACCTTAGTGATACAGATACACTCAGTTCATTCAGTTTGCAGTATTCATCTTATTTTACTTCATTAATGCCTTCTATAGCATGACTGTATCCTCTGGTACATAATGACAAACCTAATCCAAGCAAAACTGTTCTCCCTTTTCTACAGCAAAGTGCACACCTTTGTAGGAAGCTAAAGGATGTCTGAGAAAGAGCAAACTAAGTCTCAGATTTACCCAAATCTTCGGAAATAGCAAGGGGCTGCCCCTTTTCAGGTGAGAAAAGACTAACAGGGGATAAACATAAAGGGGGAATACGAGCAAAGATGGAAGCCATTTGAAGTCACAATGACAAAATAACAGAGGACAATACAGACTTATGTAACCTAAGGAAGGAATTTCTCTGTTGTGTGTACTTAGAACAGACACACCACAAACAGCACCAAATGAAGCTCCTATCAGTATGGCTCAAACCAAGTCTGGAGAAGTTATCAACTATACTGAAAAGAAGGATCAATCAGTAATGTTCACTTCATATTCTTCCATAGGATTTTCCTCCTTTCTGATTCCTTCTTCCTAATTCCTGTCAGGATTTTCACAGGAGGGAAGAATATAAATCAAGATCATTACTTCTTTATGAACTCAGCTAAATCACTGGAATGTTTACGCCGATAGGAAGCGAGTGTCTTTCAGGCAAGAAAGGAGACAGCAGTTGTGCATACATGTTTGGGAGAGAAGGTCACTTTGGCATAGCCTAGATATTGGATGTGTCTTTTCGTTGCTCACTCTAGTCTGTATGTTGTGCAGTCTATTGTCATTCAGAATACTGACTTAATGACAGACAGTGAAAGAAATTTTTGCTGGAAGGTGTAGTATGCTTTAGAAAATAACTGAAAGTACTGAAAGATTAGATGGCACTTCTTGTGTGCCCATCCAACTGGTAAGCTTTGCAGGAAAAAGAAATCCCTGTCATCAATATAAAAATAAATACGTCAGCAGCGTAAACTTCTTTGGAAAACGCAGCAAATCCAACCTGTCACAGCACCGAAAAAAGAGAGCATCTTACAGCACTTCCCCTAAAACCACAAGGACTGGAACAAAAACAATTCAAGACCCTTCCCCAGAGGTAAAACAGAATACATGACACACACATCACTTTTAGGGGACCAAATTCAGCTGTCATTTATATTGATATCAGTCAGGCAGAATCCCACTTGAATCATTCGAGAATTACATTCCTGCAAAGGAAAGCAAATTTGGTCTAAGTTACCTTCCCAATACTAACTACTATATAGCACATTCTTTATTTTCTATTTCATGTTATAAGCTGTTGCCCAGTAATACATACTTCTAAGCACAAGAAATATGACTGACAAGCAAATGTCATAAATAAGATTATAAATACTAGTCTAATTTCTGTTTTTATTACGACAACATTATATAACTACCAAATGATACAGATTTCCCTAATCTGCAGTCTCCCTCTAAAGACATCAAGGAAAACACTGATAATTATGTTAAAATGCTGAACAAGTGCTTAGCACATTAAAATTTAAATTAAAAAAAAAAAACCCTGTTTAATTCCTTGCTTCCTACCGATTAGAAAATAATTTTGAAATGCTTTCCTGTGCATAAATATCAACTAGCACAGAGAAATAAAGATGCCTTTTGCTATGATCACACACTGAAAACAACTGATTCTGCTTACATGCAGAAAACCAGAAATGCAAATAAAAAAATAACACTTCATCATGTCCATGTATTTTTGAGTAGGCCAAATCAACAACTCTCCACATGGTAACTGTGAAATGTACAGTGCCTGGTATCAGGAACAATATTCTGAAGCTGGCACATTAATCAGTCTTGTTTTCAAGCTTCTCTTATATTATTCTGCATAGATTTTTTTTTTTCCTGTTTTCTTCTGTTATCAGAAAGCATCTGCAGGAGTGCATGCCTGTTAAAACTAGTATAAAATTAATAGATTTAAACTGATTTATGCTACTTTATCCTGCAACAGAATTTGTTTTGATACATATGTTTTTGCTTTTTTTCCGTACAAACACCAACATTTTTGACACTTGAAAGGAACAATTTTGAGGATGTGACAGAAGATGGCAAATATCTGTTTAACTGCAAAAATATTTACACTCTGTATATGTCTGAGCTATTGTTAACATCTCCAATACAACAAGCTTTCAGCATGCAGAAATATACCCTGCATTTATTATGTTCGCCTGTATACGTTAACTGAGAATGCATTTATAAAATACAAATAATTTATAAAACCCTATATTTATGAAATAAAAATCTATTATGAAATGCATATGGAAAATGGGAGTTACAATGGCTGAAATTACTAAATCAGTGGAGCATGATCTATAACCAAACCATTACTTCTCCCCAGCCTCCCACTGAAGCACCTACACTCATCTATACCCACTGCAGAGAGGTTTGATTGCCCAGAATGCACCAGTTCACCAGAGTCCATGTGGAAAAATCCTCCCTGTCACAGACCAGTTAAGGCAGCATCCCTGATTAACTGTTCTGCCTTATCTGCCACTCCCTAAATACAACTTCCACTTAAATACAAAAAGGGTCTGCAATAGAATTATACCCAAATCTTAACCAGGTTCTGCATGAAGAAACAAAAAATTAATCTTGTAATTTTCTAGAGTAAAACTTATTGTTTCTATAAAAACAATATGTGCAACATGGACCCTTAATAAGGAAGAGTTTAAAGAAAGTGCACAAGAGCTATGGTGTTCTGCTGTTTCCTGAACTACAGGCAAACATTTTTCAAATGCATGCTCATGTCAGTGACCAAGTGCAATCTCTTCAAACTCAGATGCCTAAGCTAGGGGTTCCAGGAGAGGTTTTATCATTCCAGTTCCTGCCACCAAACCTAGATCTTTTTAACTGCCCATTCTCAAATGTCTGCTGGATTTACCTAGGAAACACAAATTTTACCTAAATATGTCAACAGGTTTGTAGAACAGCTACTAACATTATTAACAGTATCATCACTAGGAAGAGCCAGAAACAGCAAACACTGCTTTCACAGACTTGCAAGTAGGATTCTTGAAATCACTCTACAACTCTTTAAAGAAAAACATGAAACTCAGAACCTTTCTTCTACAACTTCACACAACCACAGTGGGAGACTAAAAGCATTATAGGTTGGCCAGGCCCTAATCACAAACATACTCCTGTATCTTGAAGCAAAGTGTAAAGGTGCTGTGAGTCTTACCAGACTCTAAAGTTCTCTTAGGCAGACATGGAATAGCATGTGTTGCATCTCTACATGATGTACTGAAGAAAAAAGAAAAAAAAAAAAAAGAGATAGTAGCAGCTGCCACCACGAGGCTCATACAAGAAGGGCATGGGAAATAGGTAGTGATGCCATCAGATAATAAAGACTTGTCATTTAATACTTTTGGTCAAGTTCCAGAAAAGGGAACTGTAAATAGGAGAATTCAAATGATAACTATAGAGCAAATGCTTTTTAAAAAATCCTCTGAGCTACAGAACCATGACATTTCAACAGGGTTCCTGGGAGATGCAGAAACTTACATTTAAAAGTGCTGCATTCCTTTTATGAGCTGCATCAGCTGCTTGAGTTTGCCATGCCTTTTTAGTCTTTTTGTCTCCTAGATAAGTCTCCATCTGCTGTAGCAGCTCTGATCTCTGAGACAGTCTACAAAGGAAAACATTTTGCTAAGTGGGTAGAACATTTTGCTCAGGAGCTAGAAAATAACCTTTTTACCTTACCCAGTTTTCTCAAAACTAGGGGGCTAATTAAGCCGGCTGTAGGGTGGGTGTGCTGGGGGAGGGAAAAGGTACAGGCAGACACCACCTGCTGTGCTTGTATGAAGTTACAACGTTGTAACCAGCACTCCTCATATGCTAAGGTGCTTAGAAGCACCGAATCTCCCAGAGCAGGACAGGCAGGGTGGGTTGGGGTGACTTGATCAGCGCTACTCTTGCTCATTGGCAAGTACTAGTTGTTAGAAGAAAAGCAGATTTTTCTGAATCATTACTGTATTTGCTTCACAATCTGAGTTTACAGGGCAACAAAGAAGCAATTCTATAATCGAGGCACAGAGTGAGAGAATCCAATTACCATCCCCAAACAGGAATTTAACAGTGACAGGGGGTTAACAATGGAGATCTGAAACCAGTACCACCATTAGAAGTCAAAAACCTCATCAACCTAAACACCCTTAGCCGCAATCAAGGCTGCTAATTCCACCAGTTCATGAAGGAAGAGTGCCACCTCCTGGAACACCAACCCCGTGTTGAAACACCACTGTGCTGTGCGCAGGGCTCCGATCCACTGTGCTCACAGGGAGCGAGGGAGGTCCTGCAAGATCACAACACGCCCTGCTGCGGGGCAGGCCACAGCGCCGGAGCGACTACTTACATCTCTTCGTGTCTTCTAGCCAGGTGGACCTCCTGGGCCAAATAGGATGACATTTTCAGTTGTTTCCCACAGTTGCCCCTCTATTAAAGGAAAAACAAGTGAAATTAAAATCTTCCAAAGACAAACACTTTTCAGTACTAAACAATACTGTGTTAAAAAGCTGCGCTAATGATATTTATGCATCAGCTATCTACACAAAACCTGCTTATAAATGTCAATATTCACCACGAGAAACTGTTACATTATGCTTTGAATACGCACTACTAATGTTCACAGTATGCTTTAGGAAAACCTTACTGAATTCTACTAATTTATGACTACTAAAACTTGACTTTCAAGTTTCAGATTTCACATTTTCTTAAGTTTCAGATGCTTACAACTGCACATGCAAACTGTGTGCTTGAGAAATTTGTGTATCACTGTTTACATTAGAGATTTCTGGCTAGTCATGTTACTCTGAGCACAAAATTCTACTTGTAAATATAATTTATAACTATCTCTCACAGATACAGTGCCCTGTCATAGGAGTCTATGTTTAAGTACAGGCATGATTAAACTAAGTAACTTAAGCTACTAAACCAGTTTAATTTTTGAGTGATTGAAAAGTTAAGTGAAAACTTATTGAGCTCAGCTCTTTAGTACTTTAACACAGAAGACAATGGAATACATTGGAAAAAAGCTTAAATTGTTTACATTTTACTTTGTTTGAGACATGAAGGAAGTAAACTGCCTACTGCATGCAAATCAAGATCCTACAGCACTTTCCATAGGGCTGAAGGTGTTTTACAGCCTAATATTTTTTCCACCTCAGGGATGGCTGCACTGTTGTCACATTAAGTAAAATTAAAGAAAATAAAACAGTCTATTGCATGTTCCCAATGTTGAAGAGTGGGAAAACTAAAAGATTTCATTGAGATACGAGAACATTAGGAATGGTTTCTCCTCTCACACGTAACTTTGAAGCGAGTTAATCCCATGTGCGCTCTGACCTCAGCAGAGCCCGTTTTCCAGGGATGCTCGTTTCACCTCACTCTGAAAAATACTTACACGGAACTGGCCTATTGCTGATGCTTCCCCTTCATCTAACACGTGGAGCTTTAACACCCCTGCTGTGCTCTCTCCCTCGGCCGGGGAACCTCCGTGCTCCCGCCCAGAGAACGCCATGCTGCCTGCCCGACCAGGCGAGGTCTCGCCTCACCAATTAACGTCTTTACCGGCAACGGGATGAAACTAAAGCACGGGGAACCGTGACAGCAAACGCACGCACCTTTCCTTAGTGGAGCCTAGCTTACAAATGGCAGCAATAACCGAGCACCCGGCGGGAGCGCCCTCCGCCCGCAGCCCCACGGGGCAACCGCTTCACACGCAGCTTCCCTGGGCGGTTGCCAAGGTGTGAGGCAAGGCGGGCTGGGCCGCTGCAGGCTGGGCCCCGCCGGCAGCCCCACGCTCACCCCCTGTCCCGTCAGAAGCCCTCGGGAGGCGCCGCGGGGCGGCAAACGGTAGTGGGGCCGGCACCGCCCCCTCAGGCCGGCACCCCTGAAAAGGCGGGAGAGGAGCGGCCGCGCAGGGCCGCGGCGGCGCGCGGGAAGGGCACGCAGGAGCCACCCCTAGCCCTACCATTGGGAAGGCTGGGGGGGGGGGGGGGGGGGGGGGGGGAGAAGGAAGGAGCTATGAACCCATGGGAATGTACCATTCTGTAGGATTGAGGGAGGAGAAGGCAGGAAAGAAAAATAAAGTAATACGCAGACCTAGTTTACCTTCAGCCCCGCCGGCTTCGAAAGGGGAAGCGACCACCCACCGTGGTCTCCATGACGCCTTAACCCCCCCCTGCTGCCATGGAGATGTCCGGAAAGGCGGAGCCTAACCGTAGGTGCTGATTGGCCCCGTAGCACCTCGGTAGGCGGAATCAGCCGCGGTCGGGATCCGCCTTCGCCACTGTGATTGGAGGAGCGAGTGGACGCAGGGCCCAATCATTGAGGCTGGGCGGGCGGTGGCTGGAGGGTGGTCTCGTGCAGTGACCGTTGGCGCTGAGGGGCGGGCCCCGCCGGCGGCTGTGGCAGAGGGCGGGAGCGGGCTGGGGCGGGAGCGGGCTGGGGCGGGCCGGGCTGGGCGGTCGCCCCGGGAAGCGGCCGCGTTTCAGGCGCTGTCCGAGGGACAATCAGCTGCTTGAGCCACCCCGCTCCAGTGCGCACACGCACGCGAGGTTAGGCAAGAGTTTGTACCAACTTTCGGGGCTTCGCAGCCCAGACCCTCCGCGGAGGAGTGGAGCCGCTCCGAGTGGCGCTGAGGGCTGGCGCCGCCTGTGCTCCCCCTCCCAGCGCGCTCACGTTCTCGGGTGAGGTGGGCTCAGCTTTGGTGTCAGTTCAGTTCCGCAGAGAAGGCCCAGCGCTGCGGTGCTGGCACGGGAAGCGCGATGTGGGTAACGCCAGCCGGGCTCTCCACGTGCATTTCCAAACCCTGTGGGGGGATCCTGTGCTCTGGATCGAAGAGCAGAATTCTTCCAGGCCTCCAACCTGAAGAGTTACTGAGGCTGACTCAAGTTCTTTATATTAAACTTTTTATCAAAATGCTCTTTAAAAAAAAGCCACAATTGATCCACTTTTTGTGACAGTTTTGTCCTTTGCAGAAAATGTACACCAAACAATTCTAAGCCAAATACAGCTGAAAGTTATTTTTTTATTAATTTTCTTTGTTGCCCAGTGGATTTATGCACATTTTTTACCTGCAGGCGGTTTCTAAAAGCTCCTCTGAAAGAGCATGTATTCACTGTTTCGTTTCTAAACATTCCCTGCTCCTAGTGTTTTAAGACACCTGGTCGCAAGTCTTTCCGACTGCTGAGCAGGTTTTTCTTGTGATTTTTCAGCTCTTTATCTTTTCCATTTTTCCCATTGTCTTGGTTTTCTATTTCTGCAATAAACTCACATTAATTCACCTTATGACATATAATTAAAGTTCTTTATTGGACTTGTCAACTTACCCTTGCTTATTGCAGCACTCAGGACAAACAGTACTTAAAATGTATATTTTTTTTAACAATTGTGATTTAGAAATGATACTCTCCAATAAATGATATGGAGAAATAGGAGCCTGTCCTTATTTCTAACGGTGTGAAAAGCTGATGGTTACAGTCTCACTGAGCTTAACGAAAGACTAACTGCTTTGCATATTCTGCTTTGAGCTCCACCAGTTCTCTTTAATGGCGGTGATCTTTCTTGTAGCATTTAATGAATTGCAGAAAGAATAGAGACAAACTGAGGTTTGGTTTACATAAACCATTATATATGTCATTTGTGGAGAGAATGCAAAGAGCATTTTAGTTAAGCTAGAGATACTATCAATTGTTCAGTGTTGCGGAAACAGACAGGATGGAAACCATAATTTCTTAACGACTACTTTATGTGACAGTGGATGAAACACTCTGTAAGTTCATAGCTAATGAGCTATAAACTCTGCATTTCTTTCCTCAGTATTAATGTTCTTTTTTCATTAGAAGAGCGACCTAACCTAGATCAATTCCAAACTTGTCAAGAATATAAGCTTTCAACTTTTTTTTTCTTTTTTTTTTTCTTTTAACTAACACTGCTCGCATCAGCCAGAAGTCCCCAGTAGCAGGCTGGTTTGGGTGGGTGGTTCTCGGTATCTATGAAGCACCCACAGTGAAGTCAGTGAGGGTCACTGCAGAAAAAGGGCTTTATAGATCAGAGTCACTGCCGTGGGGAAAGGCATTCTGCTGCACATCTTAATGCACGGGCCTCTAATTGTAGCACGCTCTATAGATTGTTATGTTGTCCATCTCCCCATCCTCCCCTCCCAGTTTTCCACGTAAAAACATATTTTAAAGTTTTTATATGTGTGCCTTCATTAGATACTTCTGTCTTTGTGTGAATTTACTGTTGGATCACTGGCACAAAAATGTGAAAAACTAGATACCTGCAACTGAGACCCCAAGATCTCTATTTACTGGGCCGAATGTAGTTTCACACCAGAGTAGCCTCTCTGTTGCTTGGTCTCAATCTGCAGTAGAAGTGTTATGAATGTTGTACTCCAGGACTACCTAAATACGGATTTAGGACCTACTCTTAGCACTGAAGTTTGAGCATTATGACCCCAGGCTTTTCTTAACCCTGCAATTTGGTTTTACTCTGAAAATTTAGAAAAGGGTTTTCTGAGCAAAACTGGTGAATTACAACACTAGGTGGCACTTAAACACAGCTAACAAAGGCTTTTGACTCTTGCAACACAACACAACCAGTCAAACACATTCTGTTCTAACATGCAGTTAATTATATCCTCAAAATGATGTCTTGGATTGATATTACTAAACAAACATGTATAAAATGTAATTACAGACAAGTGAAATAAATACTGTAGGCTTATAATTGGAAGATATGTTTTTTGCTTGTAATATGCCACACACCTGTGCGTAGTTTATACAGCTAGTATTTTATTTTGTCATTTTTACTAACATTTACAATGGTGTGATTTAGCTTTATTTGCTTTTATTTACTGGTACCAATTTTTGCCATATGTCAGTTTTTAAAAAGTGCAATGTTTTTATCTATTGGGATTTTAAAACAGGAGTATTTCAAAGAGAAAAGAATAAAAGAAGGGGTTTTTTTAAGCAAAACCACTTCAAAACTATTTTTTAAAATGCATATATTTTGGGGTATTTTTCTAATTGCTTTGTTTCCCTCTTATTTCTTTCCTTACCTTTTGGAGGCATACTTCTGTTGCTGTAACAGCCTAATATCCACTTGGAGGTCCAAAGCCTATCTGTTCATAAACATTTCTTAAGTGGTGCCATTGGTAAGATATACCAGGCCTATGGGACAGTGTTAGAGCCGTGAAATCCCATCAGAGCAGCCTGTGGCCATCACCTTGGGTTCTGGCAGTTTCTCCTATCAGCCGCAGAAGTGGTCAGCAGCATTTCAATCAGCTGCACAAGCCCTGTGCAAAGCTGCTTTAAGTTACAACAAGCTAAAAAGGCAAAGGCGTGCAAGGAAATGTCCTCCCAGTGCAGGAGCAAGCTAATACAGCATCAAACCTAGAAAATGCAAAAATGGACCTTGTCAGCTCTTTCCCCCCACGCTCCAGCATTCAGGGAGTTGCTCTCAACGTTACTGTTGGCACGTCCCATACCATTCTCTGCTCGGGTTTACAGAAAGTTGGCTTCTCTGTGGTAGTAAGATTAGAGCTGAGATGAAGCTCATACATGGTAGGACAGCCCAACAACATGTTTCTGCATTTATATTTTGTTATTTGGCAGCTGAAGATGCATATTTGGTGTGGGGAAGATTTGGACATGTGTGGAAGTCACACTTTCTTGAAAGAAAATTCCCAATGCCTTACTGTATGCTTAGACGAACTAAAGTGAACAATCTGTGGTGGCTTGTTGGAATTGCCCCCAGACACCAGGAGACTTGTTTCAGGTGAACCAGCAGCCAGACAACAGACCAGGATGGGCTGAGCACCCATCAGCTGGTGCAAAAGTAGTTGGTCAAACTAGAGACAGTTGGGTCTCAGTTCAGAACAAGTCCAGAACATGAGCTGGGAGACCTGTGGGAAGAGAACTGACAGCTGTGAATGTGAGGGCACGAGGTGGTGGAACTCCAACTGGTTTGTCTGCCTGTGAAAATGCAGCATAAAACTGTGGATCAGGCCAGAATCTGTCCAATGTCATAGAAAAAAATAATGGTTGTGGTAGAAGGACATAAGAAAGAGTATTTTCTTTATGCTTCCAGTAGAGTTAAAAACCTGATAAATAGGACAAAGCTAAGAAAATCAGTATTCTGCTGCAATTTATTTTTTTCTTTTGAGAAAGATCCTTTTAGGCTCTGGAAGAGTCTTTCCAGGTAGTAGTAGACATGGCTGTGAAATATAAACTATCCTAGACAATACCTGAGACAGTTTACTGATACACCCATTCAGTATCATCAAGGGTTACCTGCCCTGACAGGTGCTTTCCGTCAGTAGTTTCTACAGCATAGCTAGGGGTTTTTTTGAGATTTCCATAAAATAGTTTGGCTCTTGAGGATTAACATTAAGCCTTCTCTTAAAAAAAAAATCTACAAGCCTCGACTGACTAACAGAAGTACAGGTAGTAGGATGTTTTACAAGTAATTATAAAAAACTATTTACAGTAATTAGCTGGAATCTAATTGCTTCTCAGCATGTTAGGTTAGTAAATTACATCTTTATTTCAAACAACTCTGTTGTCTGTTTTCCCTAAACTGAACACAGGAAACCCAGTGAAAACAAACACTTGGAGAACCACCATCCTCAGTTCCTGTTTGATGTGTGTCAAATGGGAATGCTTAGCTTTGATCTTACACGCAGCACTTAACTTACCTGTGGATACTACATCTTTCTACCCTTGTGCACCGAGAATGTGCTCCTGAGAGGAACAAGAAGATGCATGTGAATAAGGAATACACCTTTTGGCTCTGAAGCGAGAGAGTCGCATGAGGTGATTTATACATGAGAAGGTTGATTTTCCCAGGCTCCCTCCCTAATCAGTGCAGAGATAAGCTCTCCTTGGCGGTGGTGCAGAGCATGAGGCTGAGCATTTGGAGTTGCTCTGACGGACCAGCGGTGTGTCCTCTACAGGCTGTATGGGGAGCTTCGGGAAACTGACTTCCTCACATTGGTGCCTGTAATTATGCACCTGATCAGTGTCTGATCATCTGCTTCCAAACCAACCACAGTCTATGTCTGTCACACCCTGTGGAGGTTCCCTGGACTCCCTCCTGGCTCATCTCGCCTGCCATGCAGACAGAAAGCCTGTCAGCTTTGGCCTGTTTGAGGTTCCTATTTGAAACCACAGCAAGTTTACTGAGGAGCAAGTCAGTGTCTGTAATGTCCATGTGAATCCGATCCCACGCAGGCGCTGCTGATCATTTAAGCCGTCTTCCAGCTGCTTTCCCACACCGTTTTGATCAGACTGGACTGTTTAACTTTGTGTCTGCTCTTGCTCTGGGATGAACCATCTTCAGTTTTAGTCCGTTTGCACTGGGTGTACAAGTCAGCTTACAACTTTTATCTAGTGTAAGGAAGGAATGTTATTGCCATCTGGTCTTACATTAAAATTGTCTTATTCTATAATGATGATATATCTACAGAAGCAAAAAGTTCTTTGAATTCTAATATATGCATTTATGTGACTGTCAAGATGCCCGATATTAATAGCTTGACTTTTACTGTAAGCAGAGGTAGAAGAAATAACACCACCTTCACAGTTCTGGCACTGTTTCCTTATGAGCTGAATTCTCAGCCCATGGTTTCTGTCTCTGGTTTTTGCCATACAAATTTGAGTGAGAGTGTTCCATTTTTTATTTCAGTTTAGATTTTGAATGCTTTTACTATGAGATTCTTCAGTCCCTGAGAGAAATCAGAGAGGCAACAATGCTTCTTTTGTTGCGTAACACCAACATTTATTGACAATGAAAGTAACTGAACTTGCACAAGAAGCCAGTTTCTAATAAACCCTTTTACTAGGTTGTTGTTATGAAGGTTGAGCTTTTCATTTTTTACAAAAACCCCACTCTTTTTAAAGAAAGGTCAGTCAATCTTTTTAGAAAGATTTAATAAATGACTTTTCCCCCCTTACCAAATTTAGTCTTTTGTTGAATAGTTTCAGTTCCTATTAAAGCCTCACAAAAATGTACCTTCTATTGTATTTCTTCTAATAGCTTTCTCAGTATAACTATAATAAATTTGTCAGTCTAGCTTCACTGAACACTGGACTTGAAAATCGTACCACGACAGATTATAAATATAACCATTTCTAAACCCTTTCAAGAAGTTTTACCCTTTCTTTCAACACATTTTATGTACTCAGCAATTCGGTGAAAATATCCTTTCAGAGTAATTCTTTAAACTCTCTTTCTTGGTGATAGCACAGTCGAGTCATTTGATCAGTCAGTCAGAAAACCTGAGTCCTGTTCCCATCTCTGCCAGGGTGGATTCACAGGCTGAACCAACTTGCTTAAAGCCAATGTTTTCTTAAGTATTCATTCAAAGGAAATGACCGACTTGACCCATATAAGGCCTGATTTCCAGAGTAGCTGAGTGCTCAGAACTGCAATTTGAATCATTTTAAGCAGTGCCCTTAGCACTACTGAAAAAAAAGAAGTCTAATGGCATCTTGTTAGGTAACCAGAAATGAAGACCCTCAAAAGTAGCTTTTATAGCATATTTTAAAAGACACTGAGATATTCTTTTTTGACTAATCTCTCCTTATTTTGCTTCTATGAAACTGGATTGTTGATTTTGGGGTTTTTTTAGGAGAGAAGTTACTTTTTTTTTTAGAAACATAAAGTACTGTTTTGATAAGTAATTCTCTTGAGGACATGTTTTAGAATTTGAATGAATGTATGAATGTAAACAGTATGTAACAAAACCTTTAGAACATTAATAACTATACTAAAAGCAGAGAAGCAAGCAGTGTGGTCACATAAATCTAAGAGAAGCAAACAATCTAAATATCTCAAGCCCTATATCATAAAATCAGCTTTGCTTTATAACACTGTGTAAAGAATAAATAGCGATCCATCATATTTGCTTTGTAAGGATGAATGGGAAGCAGAGGCAAGGGTTATCTAAATAGTATAAAAATTTAATGAATACTTCCAAGGGACACAAATAATCTGCACTAATCCCAAATTACAGCACATAATCTGTCCTTCAGTTTAAACCCCCTTCTCAGGTTTACCCATAATCAGCAAATGGAGGACAAGATGGACTACCTCACCCCTCTTTCCTTTGCACAGAATTGTTCAGCTGAGCTCCTCGCAGGCCCATTATGGGTCATTGTACTTATTTGACCATCTGTGATGGTTGTGGTGTGGTTTTGGTCACCTGAGTTAAAGAAAAATTAAGAGGTTTGGGAAAAAGCTTTTAGGATAATCAAGACAGTGGAGCAAGCTTGTTTTGTGAGAGGAGATTAAAATGTTTGGCTAATCAGAACAAAATCAGGAAGAGTATCTGATTGTTTTCTGCTAACATGAGTAGTGTTAATATCAGAGAAATAAAAGCTTTTTAAGCAAAAACTTTGAGCTAGAACAGATTCATTTTAACACAGAGCATGATCTGGGAGTCTGTGACATGGCTCTCTGCGTGACCTTCAGAGGGAATCCTGACTTGCAGAGCCTTTCCAATGGCAAGTCTCTCGCTGCAGCCCTGTTCTGCTGAGCTGTGCTGATGAAATTCCAGGATCACATCACCGGCGTCAATATCGTAATCAGCTGCTGGTCGTCTTTGAGAGGAAACTTGGAAATTAAAACTCCAAGTCACCTGCTGCTCTGTGCCTCTGGTTATGAATTGTATTGCAGAGGGAAAATTGTCAATAAACCATGTAATGCAGAGCAACTGCAGTCTGCTTGGCTTTGCCTGCCAAGACAGCCTGCTTGCGGTTGACACCAGTGCTATGTAGGTGTGGAGTGTTGCTACACCATTGAGGCATTGCAAGGAGAATGTTTTTAACAAAATACCTCCATGTTGTGAAGATCTTTCTGTCTGCATAGGCTTCCTAATGTAAACTTCTATTTGCTGTGATCTCACTGTGAGCTTTAAGTTACAAAGTCCTACATGACATTATTTGTAGGTATCTGTTTGTCTGAACCTGTTTCATAGCCTGAGGCACAGAAAAGCAGGTGAATTTAAATTTTAGCTTTCAAGTTGGTTTTCAAATGCTACCAGTTTAAAATAATAAAATAACAGCAAGTTCTAACAACATTCTCAGGTTTTCTTGCCCAGTTGACTGTCTTTGGCTTTACTGAACAGGGCTCTATTTGTGATCAGTTATGGACAGCGCTACGGAGTCCAGGCTTTAAAATAACTGAGTAAAAATGTCAGTGCTGCCATTGACGTGAAAAGGATGCACGCTGGGTTTTCTGTCATTATGTTTCAGCTTAGCAGTAATGTAGTAAAGGAGATTTTCTTTGGAAAGATGAAGCAGTAAGTTCAGTAAGAAATATGAGAAAAGAAATACATTCCAAGGAATGCGAAAATTACTTTCCTTAGGGAGTATCATTTATTTTTTTTTTATAAAACCATATCACAGAGGGTGTCTGTTGATGGCTAGATCTTCAGTTTCTGAAAATGGCCATGACTCTGGCAAAATCTGTAGAGTTACAGAAGTTTAAATGAGCTTTTTAAAGAGCATCTTTTCCTAATTAAATGAGACTTATGAAGTCACACTCTGTGTTTGCATTTACACCTGCATGCACACGTCTTTCATGGCTTTTTTCAATAATTTTTGAAGTTGACCAATTGCAGCCAAATTCAACTCCAAGGCTACTAGTCCCAAAACCACTGCACTTCTAGAAGATTTGTGAGAATAGATGGCTATTCAGAGAAGAAGAAAGACTGTAAGGAGAGCTTACAACTTGCTAGAAGTCAGAGGGTCCATGTAGGATTTTTTTCTTACCAACTCAAATCCATAGGAAAACCAGATTCCTTGGTTCTGTTATTCATAGAGCTGCATATCTACTTACAATTTCTCTATATTTAAAGCAAGTGAAATGAAACCATTTTATATAAGCAATCAAGTCATCTGTTGCTAAAATATGGACTGCTGTATAAATCAAGCCATTAGTGAGATGCCCTAAATTTCCTCTCTGGAAATGTCTCTCTGTAATTGGCTAATCTCTCACAATAATTTGTGATAACTTTTTACACATTGTGCCAACTGGAATAATCAAACAGAGCTGATTAAAATTATGCCTCCCCAGTTCTATTTAAAAAAAATGTAGTTCATAACTTTTCTATACTTTGAATTGGCCTAGAATGTTAGAGACTCTGAGAGGGGACTTTTGTCTCTGCACTAGAAAATACATAGCCAAGTGAAGAAATGGTTATTAGTCTATGTTCATGTTGTTACTTTCAGGAAAGATCATGAAAGCATTGTTGAGATCCATGGCCTAAATCGCACACAGCATGGTACATCACCACAAAGTACCCAAAAATACATTATCTGGCAGTAAAAAATCATTTTCAATGTAACCTGAGTATTACTTATCAAGAACTTTTGGACACTAAGAGGAGTCACTTCTGGGGCATGTATCCCACTGTAGATATTGCATAGAATTAGAAGTGACATTTATTTTAAATTAGAGACCAGATGAAGAAAAGAAACTATAGGAATTCGTTCTGAAAGGGAACTGAGTATTTTATTTTTTTTTTAAAAAGAGCCAGTTAACTTGAGACAGTAAAGATGGAATTATACAAGTCAGGAACTTGTCAGTCACTGAGTCTTTTTTAGAGATGCACTATGAGAGAGACCCAAAATAAATCAGTAAAGGTAAATTGTAAAGGACTTTAGCTCTATTCCATTGCTTTTGGCTCTTCACCTAACTGCTCTTTCCCATGTGCCTTCAGTCTCAGCCAGTGGGGTGGTAGGAGTGGAGAAGAGCACACACACCAGACCAGATACCCAGTACCCGAGCCGACCAGAAACTGCAGCTGGTGATCCACTTCGTCATTCCATGCCATCTCACACTAGTGTCTGTGTGTGTGAGAAAAGCAATGTTTTGCTCTTCTCTTCATCCTTTTTTGTGCTCTGCCTAACACCCAAACCAAGGGAAACCTTCAAGGCCAACAGCCACCGGTGCAATGTACAGCAGGATGTACTTGGGACCACAACGAGAGCAGCCTCTGGCCAGGTAATTCCTATTCCTCTGTGGGAGTCTGCAGAGCTGAGTGTGTGACCCCAAGGTGTGTGGCAGTGTCAGGAGCAGCTCTCACTGTGCACTTGATCCAGCAGCTGCTCCAGAATTTGCTCCTCTCAGCTAGGAGAGCATTAATTGCTAGTGTTTAGCATAGAGCAGAAAGCAAATATCCATCTAAGGACGTGCTTTCCACCTTGTTTTGACCCCCCCACCCTGTTCTTCCAAGCTGCAGTGCTTTTACCACAGAACCGAAGTGCTTCTGCCTCAGCCTGATAAGTAACTCTGTATGAGGAATTATCTTCTACTGAACCGTATGTTTGCATGGGCCACACAAGTTCTGAGGAAAAAAAAGAGATTTTAATTCCCTCTATGGTTTATTGAGAGGGTTGGTTTGTTTGTTTGGGCTCATTTTGTGTGCTTGCAAGACTGTGAAGTTATGATAACACCTGCCTTCCTTCTCATCATCTTCCTGGTGTAGTCTGTGCTTAGATTTCATTCACTTGCTTATAGAAAAGCAATTGGCTTAGAAAATGACTCAGCATGATATGGGGGTGAGGAGGAAGAGAGACAATGAAAGATCTCACAGCCACAAGACTGAGATTTACAATAAATGTGGCTTGGGAAAATTATTTGTTTACTTTGAGTGAAATTTTTTAAAGGCAGTTAGACGACTAGCTACTTTCTAGGCTAAAATATGTGTCTGAAAATCAGATTAATCTCAGTGGAAACAGTAAGTTAGAAATGGCATCGTTCTTTTTACACTGTTAAAATGTTCTACAAAGCCTCATTTGTAGTTTTGGAAAAATAAGGCACACATCATAGAAGTGCTTTAGAAAGAACCATCCATTTGCAGTCAGGGTGCAGGATTCAGATCTGTTTGCCACAACACCATGGATGTTGCAGACAGATCTTCCCAACATAACACAGGCAGAAAAATCTGTATTACTGAGTGTGTAAGAGTATTCATACTGTATCCTAAGAAGGGACAATAGAGGATATCCAGGGAAATTGATAAAGAGCAACAGACATTAATTCTTACCGGGCTCTGACAGTCTGTAGACTAGGCACATCCTTAACCAGAGATCATATCCACTTTACTCCTTAGTTGAAACTCCTTTGTGTAAATGTCTGAGGATAAGGTAAAGAGCACCATACATAAACAGAGAGCAAACCTGTCTCTTTGTTATGCATCCACACACTGCTACGGATGATGCACATAAGTCCACAGCTGAGGTCCCAGGATAGTACTACAACAGAATAATTACTATTCATCATAAATATGTTTGTCAGAAGACTGAAATAGATATGCCTAAAATTGCTCAGGAAAATATGCAGTAATACTGAAAGCCAAGAGATTTAGTGATAAGGTGACAGCAAAATCTTGGCTCTGCTAAAGTCAAAATGAACTTTGCCAGTGCCTTCAGTAAAGCCCAGATTTTTGCCTTGAGAATCTGCTCAGACCAGCTGCTCTTCCTGGATGTCCTGAGAGTGTCTCCTGCCTGAAGGGGCTCCAAGGAAAGGTGTGCTGTCATGAATTCAGAAAAATGTATTTGAACAAGCATGTGTGCACCATGAATGGCTATGCTATTCTTTTTGAGAACAACCTACTCTTTCCAGCTTTGCTATTAATTTTCACAAAGTCAGATACTGCAGCTGAGCACTCATGGTTGTCAGTGTTTACATTCCACCCTGTGAGGAAGAACTGGCAAGAAATATTCAAGTACATAGGATTTTGTAAAAAAAAAAAAGTTGGCTTTCTATTTAGATAGCACTGGAAAGTCACTGCTGTGAAAAATGAGAGACTTGAGCATAAACTACTTTTTTTTTTTTCCCCCCAAGCTTTCAGTCTTCTGTACATACAAATCAGGAAAAGAACCACTACCAGTCCTCCTTTGGCAATTTCTCCAGCCATTTTACAGCAAGTGCTTCTGCTTGTAAGTTTAGTACTTTATGTTGTGGCCATTTTTGTGAAATAAATCTATGAAGAGCATGGCTGGCGTGGACAGGAAACACAGGTTAGTGTACTGGTGAAGCTGTATCTTCAGACACTAAACAGAACTCCTGTGATAGGAGGGTTGAAGGTACCAGCTCAATGATGGGGATGAGAGCAGAGATGGCCATCACTGTGGCCTCACTGCTGCACTCAGACTCACAAACCTGTGTAGAGCTCTGCTGACTCTGAAGGCTGTTAGCAAACTCTTGGTCTTGTTCCCAAATCTGTCTATACCGATACTTCAGCAAGAGCTAAGCTTCTGCTACAGGCATCAGTTGTCATGTGGGGAAAGGCAGGGCATGGATTATTGATAACCACTTCCTAGGAAGAAGTGGAGACCTTCAGAATATCAACAACGTGTGATAAAATCTAAATGAAGAACACATAATGAAGCTGGGATTAGCTGCACAGAGAAACTTCTTAGTGCTTAAGCATTGCCTGTTGGTGCTGTAACCTGTCGCAGTTCATACTACAACTTTATAATGAGGTTAGTTTATAAATTATTAATAGGCAATATGAGCACCTAACAGATAAGAGTAACAGGGGTTACAAGCATATCAGCAGATAATGTGCTATTGCAGTAATAATCAAGCTGCTGAACTCTGTAATCACCTATAACAATTGAGACCTATTTGTGAAAATATCTATTAATTCTTACTAACTATCATAAAAAGCAGTTTAATACAAAACAGGGCAGCAATGGGCATATAATATGAGATCACTTTTTTTATACTGTTTTGTCTTTCAGCACGTGCTTGTGCTTGGCAAGATCCTCCTGTGAATAGGAAATATGTCAGCTAGAATCCATGCTCGCCAGCTAGGTGCGAGGAGATAGAGAAATTTCTTTTTCTTCCACCATTGCATTGTTAGGAAGCTCAGGTTTTGAGCTGGGAAGAAGCAATAAAGGTTTCATGAATAAAAATTGTTTGTTACAGCCATGCAAAAACCATCTGTGCAGGTAACTTGGGTTACACAGAAATTACATCCTCTGGCAGTGACCCCCTGCAACAACTACCCCGTATCAATCAAATCACATCCCCTAACTGTAGGTGGAGAGCTGGGTATCTAAGTGGGGCAATGGCCAACCTGGTCACTAAGTACCTTATACCCATCTTGGACCTCAGGTTCACTTGGATAGCTCAGAAAGACTTCAGGATTTGTGTGCTTAATTCAAAATTTGTAATTGCAAGGCTAAAATTTCACTTTCCTGAAGCTCATTACCTTTGAAATTCCCTCAAGTCTGGGACTCAAAATAATGTTTATGGGAAAGCAGGATATAAGCTATAATAGTTATAATGACATGGTCTGAAACTGATCATCATCTGTTTTATGCAAGTTGAAAATTAATTTTAAATTTTCAGCAAGAAGTTAAGAGTAAAAATAATATATCTGGAATTCGTTTATCTGGAGGTCTGCTGCCATTCAGCTCAGGAAAACTACAGATATAATCCCCAGTGCTGTGAAGGTGCCACACTAAACAGGCTATGGATTTATGGAAGCTGCCACGATTTTCCAAACCCAGCGTGGAGTAGCTCACTATATAGTTTTACAGCTATATATATATGTGTGTGTGTGTGTGTATATATATATATAAATAGAGATGTGTGTGTGTGTGTGTGTGTGTGTATATATATATTCTCATCTCCTATGAGAAGCTGAACCTCAAGGATGCTACCTGCTCTGCACTATGGCTGGGACAGATACTTAGCAGTGTGGATGCAGCCTACCTTTAACAGAATAACTGGAGGTCTTTCTTCATATTGCTTTGCAAAAGTACCTTGTATCCTTCACCGGAAACTGAAGCTGACAAAGGAATGGATAGGAAGGATTTTAGTGAGTAAATTGGCTTATCTTTTGATATTATAGCAGTAGATAAAATTAAACAGAAAAAAACCCGAGCCCACAAAAACCAGAACAAACCCCTGCCCCCAAGCAATAGCATTTTCAGTCATTATACTGGGAATAACATGCAACAATAGGATTATGATGACTGCAAATGTACCATATTGAAATAAAATTAGTTTAAAGGCAGGAACAATATCATCATCAGGTAGCCTTCATGCAAGGTGGAATATAGTTTTAATAACTTTATTGTTTGAACTAGTCTAAAAAAAAATATATAAAGGCACTCCTCCTCCCAATACAACAGTGATTGTGTTAAAAGCAAGGCCTCCAGGTTTAGAGGGCTCTTTTGGTGTGCCCAGCCTATGAAAAACACGGGCTGTGGCATGCAGCTGAAAATCAGCAATGCAGAGTGTTGAAATCTCATTCGGAGATGGGTGTATTTCAGAGTACGGAACCAAGCAGGAATATTCATTATATGGAAAGTTAATGCATCATGCTGCCTAGGAAGGGTGCTGAGAGGTGGCACAGGAAAATCAATAAAGATTGAAATCTCTGTAAGTGCAGGCAGAATGTGGAATAAAAGCTCCAAAGGTGAGGAATCCAATTGCCAAAGTTAATATTACCTTTTTGGGACATGCTTTTTGGACTTACTCAGAAGGAAATAACATAATGGGACTTTGCTCTCTCTTTTGGAAAGGGAGCATTGTATAGTCTGAGGGAGAAAAGAGGATGAGAGATGATTAAGGCAGAAAATTTGGGCAGGGGTGGCTGTGTGCTCAGGAAGACATCAGCCCAGCTCAGGGCTGTTCATTGCTGAGGCTGGGATTAAGTGTCTGTTAATAACAAATATCTGGTTAAAGCACTCCAAGTGGTGGGGTTTATGCCACTTGTGAGAGAATGGACTTCCCTCATCTAGTGTGAAGTTTCCCTAAAACTATTTTTTGAACAAACTGGAAACCACCAGGAGGGCATTGGACTGGGTCAACAATTTGTACCACGTGTCTGTGATTTTATGATCATGTGCAAAATTAGCTTTATCATATTGTGGCACAATACATACACCCAGTTACATCCAGCAGCAGGAGCATAAAAACAGGGATAATCTGAAAGAAATAAAGGCACAAAAAGTGGGGATGAGAGAGGACTACTAATAGCCCTTATTTGAGAACTTTGGTATAATTTGAACAACTTTATGCCATTTGTATTAAATCACCATGTTCTTTTCGCTTGTCATTTTGGAGCTTATTCTTTTTCTTTTTGTCATAGCTTTTCTCTGACAAACTCCAGCTTAATATATATTTTTTGGCAGTTACATACTTAATCTTCCCGATTCCTGTGGATACCAGCACAACAATGTGTTTCAGAAGCTATTAAAGCTGATGAATCAGAGACCAGCCATTGATCTTTGCTGGGGACTGGAAGGTGCTGAGCCCTGGCTGATCAGGTGCCCGTGACTCAAACCGGGGAATGAGGAGGAGAATTTTGGCAGACAGAGAAAACTGTGTTGTGACAGGATTCTGCTCATCTGACTAGGTTAGGTTGAATCAGTTATTCTTCCTAAAATGTGCTCCCAGTTCACTGGGTGAATGCTATGAAGATACAATGACATGAAAGCTGGCTGTGGCACTCTGCTATTGTGGAGTTGTTACAAGGCAAGGAAGAGACAGGACATTTTTAAATACCTTTAAATTGTAAACACAAAGAATGAGATAAACAAATGTAAAACTATACTGATACCCTGCAGGAAACCAATTCGGTATGTTTGTGGTGTGCCTCATTCTTTCCAAATACATGACACAGTAGACTACTGAGATATGTAAACCTATCAGATGAGTAAAACTTTGCCTATTGCAAATGTACTCGTGATGGCAAAGATTGAGAAGAATTTAATTTTTTGCTACATAACATTATCAACAAACACAGTCATCTTAGCTTTGTAATATAAGAGCCTACAGCTACAGATTTCAGGAGCTACATCATTGCTAGGAGGTCAATAGCATTTCTGAAATGCACACAGGATCTTTATAGCCTGATAGTAGACAAGCCACCTACATCCCTTTTATTTCAGAAAAATAAAAGAAAATAGGAAAACAAAAAAGAACAAAGATTTACTTATGGCCAATTTCACAGGCTGCAATCAATTTACAGGTCACTAGAAGACTTTCAGGCAAAGGCATAACATATGCCTAACAGGCTCAAAGTAAGAGGCTATCTAGAAAATTGGATTTAAGTAATAAGGAAGCTTCTTTAAAGCACTGAAATTCAGAAGGCCGAGCCTTTCATAACCTGAGTTGCTGAACTTTTTAAAGAGTTTTCAAGATTTTTTTTTTCCACCTGACTAATGGTGTTTTCCAGCTTCAAGGCTGGTATTAAGCAAAACTAAGGACATCCTTTGCTAGTGGCAAAGTGTGATAACCTTTCTATACCTAGCCAAATAAAGTGTTAAATATCTTAACCCTTTTATTCTGTGTCACCTATTTTTCTACAGCTACCATAGCCAATAGCTTGTTTTGGTCACAGTCACACCCATGGCATTTGAACACACTAGATGTTCTGCAACTTGATGTTCTCTACGAATGTCAATTCACAATGTCATGAATGAAATTATATTTAATTTAAATGACATTAAATGATATTTTAAATTAAAACTACAGCTTAGAAACAGAATGTTCATCTGATGATTTGACTCAGAGTTCATCCAACAGTCCTGACACCAAGCCAATACCACTAATGATTTGAGCCTGTTAGGAAAAATTCCTGGAGGGCAAAGCTGTGTGGTGCTGATGGTCCCATCAGGCTACATGTAATGAAGGCCTCAATTTATTGTTTTTCTATGGTTTTCCTATTCTTGGTCATCTGCTGATGAAACCTGATAAGCACCTCGTTACAGAAAATTGCTCATTTATCTAGTACATGCAGGACACCCCCATTCCATCCCTCTCGTGCGCCAGCTAGGAGCTGCTTTGCAGAGAGAAAACAGCCAGGCTTTCTTTAACAGATCATCATTTCCCTTCCATGCATTGGCTGAGAGAACACTAAAGATCTCATTTTATCCTGCAATCAAGCTTGTCAGCTCTCCCCTCGCTTTTCCTTCTCAGCAAGGAACTGAAGAGGAATTGCAGTCTTCCCCTCTCGCAGAAAGATGGGGCGTACAGCATCTCGGCGCTCTGGTGCTGACCTAGAGAACTTGCTGTGCCATATGCCAAATGGATATTACTTGAAATAGAGTTCTCCCTCCCTTAAGTCTCAAAAATTTCTACAAAATTCATGGTGATTGTCACCAGTATTTCCTGCCTCACTGAAAGTCTGTGTGAAGGAAGCACCTCAACCAATGGATGAGAACGTGCTGACCACCATAAATGTCTGTGGGGCATGCTGATTTCTTACTCTAGCAGACTATCAAGTCTTCATCTATGATGTCCCACACACAGCCTACTGATTACCCAGTGTGAAGTTAGTGTAAATCAGCAATAAATAGGTTGGCCAGATGTTATTGCTGTTTCCACCTACGTAGTTGCTGGAGCTGTCACATGCTCCATAGCGGCACATGGAGGTGTGGCAGGCAGTTGGGCAGTGGATGGCGGGGCTGTGCGATGCATGGCCGAGAAGCCACAGGTTCTCTATTAGGATGTGAAGGTATTTTTGAGTAGTCTGTACTAGATTTCTTACAGCACCTGTGTTTTATTCCCCAAGCTCTGTCTTGTGAGGGTTAGTGTGACACCCGCTAACAAGACTGTGCATTACCTTCTGTATGCATGTGGTACCTATGGCCAGAGCAGCGATACATCCTATGGAGCAGTACCTGAAGTAGCCATCAGCTGTTTCAAACCCATCCTAGGCCAGATTAATGTGGAGGAAAAACTTTAGTGCTCGGCTCAATCCTGGCTGCTGGAATCATCCTCTGATGGACCCAGAGAAAGCTGGGACCCATATTGCCTAGATGGCACAGAAAACCATCTATATTGCATAGAAGCCTGCTTGCTCTCATCTTTCAGATGGGGCATCACTTTAAATCATAAAAAACCAGCAAAACAGCTGGTGGAGGGTTGTGCCACATTCCCTTCTATCAAACCTTGGGCTTCCAGCCAATAACGCCATCCTTCCAAGACAAAACACACATACCTTCTGGCTTTCTTCTGATGTTGACTCAGAAACACTCTTTCAGCAGCTCCTTAGATAAAGGAACAAAGTATTTATTATTAGATATTGTGCAATAGTATCCTGTGACATGGGACATACAACCAACGTGGTCTGAGTTTGGGCGTGACAGAAATTCTGAGCCGTACAGAAAGCACGGCTCAGGACATAAAGGCAGTGGAATATGAAATATTGGAAACTGCTCCCGTAAGAGACATGGAACTGAAATGCAGAATCTTTTCAAAATTCAAAATCATAACATAAAACACCAGCAAAGCAGGCACCAACTCCTAAACAAGGATTTCAAGACATAAGGAAGATAACAACTTTAGAAAAGTGAGCCCAGTGACTGTCAGATTAATTGAACACAGCGTCAGGAAAGATTGCTTTGTGAAGTGCTGCTTCTTAAAGCATTACAAAGTCAGAAAGACATCAAAAACATTGATTGGCAGCAAAGGGGAAACAGAAACCACAAGTGATCAATAGGGCAGCTGCCAGCAGGTAGGGGTGACACATCAGTGCACAAAGCACTTTGTGGAGCTTGAAGTGGCTAAGCAATAGGACTGGGACCAAACCATTGATCAAAATTATTTTTATGTTGCAAAAGGTCTTGCAAGGACACCTTCTGGCATTTGAATCCATTTAATAAAAATGCTCCTGCTATTTGTACCTGCTTAGCACGACTCCCAGCAGCCGCTGGAAGCCTTAAAGGCTAAACTCATTAGCTATTTATTACAGAAGAATTTGGGATCTCTTGATACCACCAATTAATTCAGGTGTATTGTTAGTAGCGGGAAGTGCTGGTAAATCATATCTTTGTTGACAAAGTATTAATGAACTACTTGCTACATGTTTCCACTGGATATAGGTCTCAGCCTGGCCTCTTCCCCAGCATAAGCAGAGAATCCAAGCACTTTCTCCAAGGCTTTGCCTTTTCTCCTGTCCTCCACTCCCACCTTCGTTGCTCACCAAGACAGCTTGGGATGAGCAGGGACTCCCAGAGCACAGGCTGCACTGCCAGAACAGTGACAAGGGTTGTGTGTAGGCTGACAAGGCTGCTGCTGAGCTCAGCTCAACGTGAGGATGAGTTAGAGAACAGCTGCTCTGTATCCCACAGCGAGCTCTGCCCCACGTGCTGCATCTGCACGCGATGATCTGGGAGCAGCAGGGTGGGGGCTCCACTTCAGAGCTGCTCCTTTCTAATGAAAATGCAATTTTTCATTTAGGGGGCATTTAAGGGCCAACCTTGGGTTGTCCTGATGTCTGTAGCTGCTACAGACAAACCTTTGTTGCATCACTGTTCTGGGCAATGTTCCCACTGCCCAACTCCTACCTTCCTTGTGGCTGTTCAAGCTCTGTTCCTTGTCGTATCTACTAGAGATGTAGGGAGGTTACGCCCTTCCTTCAGGAGAAATGTTTTAAGCACCAGGAGACAAGCCTCACAGCTCCTTCTCCACCCTTGCCTCTCCCAGGGCATCCCTCTCCAGCATTTCACTAGGCAACACCCCAGTTCATCCTGGCTTTGCTCAGAGGGTTTCCAGATCACTGACAGCTGCTGTTGCTCTCGTTTTGCCTGTCTCCAGTGGGGTGGCATTTTCTTCCTTTGTGGTTCTCCCTCCCAAACCCAGACTGTTTTAAACCTACCATGAATAGGCTGGGTGAGTTTCCTTACCTGGTCCTAGGTTAGACCTGCCAGGCCTGCGATTGTCTTTTTCTTGCAGCAGGCAGCTTTAACTCATGTTCCTCTTGCCATCAGCTCCATCCTTTGGGCAGTTCCCAGACAAAGAGTATTTACCAGCTTTCTCATACTGTTGTATGAGCACTATGTACCCACCTGCCTGTGCATGCAGGGGCTGCTGTCTTCTCCATGGAGATTCATCAGCCAAACTGGGGAGAGGAACCTTCCTGTGGTGCCCAGCCCCAGCTGCCTGCCCCAGCCTGAAAGCTGTGCAGAGGGCACTGGGCCCTTCTGGCTGCTGTAGCATCTCCTGGGCAGGTCTGGCAGGCGGGGAAGCAGCTCCCTGCCCTCCCAGCCTCTCTGCCCGAGCAGCAAGGCAGGTGGAGCCTGCCCCGGGCTGCTGTGGGGCTGTTACTGGGATGCAACAGGAGGCAGTGCCTCGGAGCAAGGGCTGGAGGAAGCATGCGACAAAGTCTGGGGCTGTGCAGGAGTCAGCAGGCTGTGACTGCCAAGACTGCGCTGTCACACTCATCACAGTCCCCATCTAGTCTTCTCGGCTCCCTCTCTCTCCCAGTCAACCATAACATGGACCTTACCAGTGAGAATGCAGCAACACAAAAGGCAGCAAATGTACAGTGCATTGATTTTCACCAGCAAGTTTACGTCAACAAGCAATTTCAGTTATTGATGTGGTTTGTCCATGTGCAGGTACCGCTCTGGAGGTTGCCTGCTGCCGTGTTTGTGAAGGCTCTGTCAGCCCAGGCAGCTGCTGTGTCCCCACTGCAGGCAGCTGTGTCTCTGCGGCTCGCTGCTGGCAGCAGAGCCGAACGAGAATGGATCCACAAACCCAAGTGCTTTTCCCACAAGAACAACAAAGGTAACACATGCACTCAGCACAGAAGCAGCACGGGAGGAGGTACACCGGGCTGTCGAGGTTGTGTTGTGAAACACCGAGCGCTGATGGTGTAACGCGCGCTGGTTTCAGTGCCAGCTCTTGGATCAGATGCAGCAGGGAGGTGTGACTAACGTTAATATTGCTGCTTTATCTCCAGGAGTTGGAACATCTGTCCCCCTCTCCCAGTTTGCCCGAGATGGGGATGAGTACTTTTGGTTTTTCTACCACAGCTCTGGGTTTAGTCGAGCAGTGAGTAGATGCAGGTCCGCACACCGAATCAGGCGACAGTGGGTCGGTGGAAGCCCCTGTTCCTCCAGGCAGACATCTGCTGATAAACCAGAATTAGACCTAAGGACCAGCACACCCAAGGGAGCTGGCAACAAAGCTCAGGCTCTGAGGTCCGCTTCCGAATGGAGACAATCCCTCTTCCAAAAGGGATTTTGATGGGTCACAACCGTCTGGCCCAGTGGTGGAGAGGAAAGGGGTTACTGGCAGCTCTCTAATAGTTGTAGACAATTAAGAAAGGGACGGCAATCTCCGCTGTCAGGTGACTGAGAGACAGTTCCCAGCTGAGTACTGCTTGGAAATATGAGATCTAATTAAAGCAGGCCTTGGATCTCATCATTCTTCCTGCACGCCTGGGACAATGAAATACTGACTCGTGCATCTGTTCTCTATGTGTATTTGATGCAAATAAGGAAGAAGTCTGTAAATACATCAAAAACCATACTTTATTTTATGTATAGCAATACAATTTACATATTAAATAACACTATAATAGAATGATTTGATATAGTTTTAACATAACAAAAAGAAGATTCTTCAAGTTACAAAAAACCCCCAAACAAAAACCAAACCAAACCGAACAAAAAGTCTCCCTCAAAATACTCCCTCCCACCCTGTCCCCAAACCAAACACCACATTTTTTTTTTTTTTTTTTTTTTCTGAATGGATCAATGAGACAAACGTATCCAGTGACTGGCTAAGTCTAATTCCTATTGCACACACTGACAATGGAATCCAAAAAAAACCCCCAAAACTTTCACAATCACTGCCCCAAAGAAATGACGTGTGGAAATCCTTTTTGGAGTGTGATGATGATGTCTCACTACCTCGATACACAGAAGGTATGTACTCACATAGCCACCACAGAACTAGGAAGGAGGTGAAACTAGAAAAAAATTAGCTTTATATGAAAATATAAAATTCTATGATTATATACCATAGATACAAAGTTCCCAGAAGATGCTTATCCAAGCAACAAAATATTTACAGTTTTAATGACTTTGCTATTTTAAAAATGAAGGAAAAGAAAATAGGAGTACACATGAATGCTTCGGTCTTTAGAAACAATGGCTGCTTGCTAGTCTCAAACAAAAAGAGTCACTACCCCAAATGTTGGAGAGTTGTGACATTGTATAAAATTGACTATCTCCTCTTTTGGAGACATGTTTATTCTTAAAACTCAAGACATTTTTCTTGAAATTAATTATCCTCTGTAGAAAATGCTTCCCTTTGCAAATAGTTAACAAAAACACTAAAAACAGTTTAACAGCTAAGACAAAGTAGAGGCCAAATATCTTCATTACAGTTCCTTCTCTTTATTTTTGCATTCCTTCTCCTTTGATAAGTAAAGCCAATGTAGCTCACATTGTTAGAATAGCAACAAAGAGAAGAAGAGCAAAGGGGTAACAGTAAGAGTTGAATTACGTCTGTAAAAAAAAAAACAAGAAAAGGAAAAAGCAGAAAAGAAATGCAGTGGATTAACAAATAGGCATTTTCCCTTCATATAAAAATTCACTGGCACCATTTGAACATAAACTTCAGAACACAAGATCTGATATCAGAAGACATGAATTTGAGAAAGACTGCTAAATCTTTAAGACAACTAACGTTTTAATTTTTTTTTTAATTAAGTTGGTTTTGTTTTGCTGAGAATTAGTAGTATGTATCTTTGGTAGAATCAATATCTATATTTTTTAGCTTTTAAATAAAATATATCAGCTTAAAAAAAGGTTAATAAGAAGGCAGTTGTGCTGTCTTGTAAAGATTCTTCTCCTAAAGTTCCAAGGTATCACTCTGGGTTCAAGCAATTCAAGCAGTCAGAAACTGGAAAAACAAGTGAAATTTTGCAGATCCTGTAAATGATTCCACTAACCTAGAACAGACCCACGGTACAGAAACAGTCACACACAAGAAGTAATTTAAGGGTTTGGGATTTTTTTTTTTTCCTGTTCCTAAATTCATATTTGGAAACAGACACTGTGAAACACTAAGGACAAACGCTGTTTAAAATGAATGATCTTTAGACCTTGGTCCTGCAGAAGAACCGGTGCTTCGCCTGCACACCTGAGCCGTTCCTCGGGCTCCCCCAGTCCTGCCTACCAATGCCAAGTTCAGGCACAGGAGCGCTTGTAGGATGGAGCACTCGGCTGAGACTGTCACCCATTTTACATGCTAAGATGACACAGCAGCTTCCCAAGCATTCCCTCTTGGAAAGCTTGGCTGCTCACGGGCTCAACGCACAGAAGGCTTTTGTGTCTTTCACACGGTCTGCGGGCGCAGGACACATGCAAGACACGGAGAAATAATATTTTCTATATGTAGACACACACCTGCACGGGTACTTCAGTCCTTTATTTCCTTATTTCTCAGGGCTGGTGCTGAGGACCATGTTTTATAGCAATGGGATATACTCAGGTTCTCTTAATTTGCAGGCCTGCACGTTGCCTGGGAACTTCTGATGCTTGAAAGACATCCCAACTGAATGACAAGAAGTAATTACGGCAGGGGGGTTGGTGTGACAAAAGCAAGGTTGTGATGCACAGAGTGGGACTTTGGCCAGAGAAACTCATGAGAGCGTCTCTGTGGAGCTCTACAATTGCAGATCTCTGAACACACACCGGTTCCTTCTGCCAGACTCGCTCAGTCCCAGGGAAGGAGGTGCAAATCCATGTAAGGGAGCAGAACTGCAGCTGCTTACACAGCAGGATAGATCTGGCTCTTCTGCACTCTTAATCCTGACCTTCACAAGCAATTCCTAGCTTCATCCACTTCCAGCCTAGTCCATCACTACCATCTTTTGGCTACCTGACTGTCAGCACAGCACTTAACACACAGCTTAAGCCCCCTTCAGAAAAAGTTCATGGAGAACTCATAGAACATCCATGTAAATTATTTCCCCATGGATTAAACCCCAAGCAAGTATTTAAAATGCCAGTGCAAATGCATGGATTTCCAAAGCATCTACCAAACTTCAACCCCCACAGCTGCCTTTCACTGATTTTTTTAACACTCATGAGAAGGTAAGGGATTAAACCAAGGATATCCAGGCAGTGTGTCACGAACCGCAGTTATCTTCCATCATGTCAGTGAAATGAAAAGTAATCAGCTGGAAGTACTGAACAAATCCAACCCTCTTGATGCCTGCAGTAATCTTTGTGTCACTTAGCTCTTGTCAGGGTTTGAATTCTTAACTTCTCCCTACACCTCCCCAGGAACTTAAATTCTTCAGATTGAACTGATCCAACTCATCAGAGTCCCTTTGTGCTACCAGCTGGAATTGCCTGAGGCCAGGATCACTACTGGGGGCAGAAGGGGGGCTCCACAGCCTCTAATGCAGACACAGACTGGACAGCAGCCCACTCAGCAAAACCTTCCAGCCCTTGCAGGCAGCAGCACTGGAAAATCTACTTAATTCTTGATACCAAGCTGTAGCGACTGGAGAGCCAGTCTCAACTCCTACCGGACATTAACTGACTCCCTCCTTGCTGCTGGGCTGTCCCAGGGTAAAGCAGATGCAAACTACAAAGGAAACTTTTGAACTATTTTGCACATTTTTTATTCAGAATAGCTGGTGCTGGACATGGGATTTCCTTACCGAAACCATGGATATATTTATTATCTGCTCAGCATCAGCAGCTGTTTGGATCACTTGTATGGAGGGATTCAATAAACTGAGAAGTAAAAGGTAACTATATAAAAAGTTGTGATAAATTCTTAAGTACTTTGGTGTTGAATTAATCAAGTGTATCCATATCAGGAAATCTTTCCCTTATTAAAAATGAAAGGCCAGATGTTAGCACATACCAGTTTGCATCGCTCCTCTGCTCAGTGAGGCTGTATCAGTTTGTACCTCGTGAGGTGCTGAATGAAAATACCTACTCTCAATACAATTTTAAGCAGTTCATTTTCAGTTTCCTTGTGTGTGAAAATGCACAGAACCTTCCTCTTAGCTAAGCTTCCTCCCTGCCCTCCCCTCCAACAAAGGAAGTGGGTTTTGTCTCGCCAAATGTCTATATTTCAGCGAGACTGGACTGGCAGAAATTAACAGGTTTACATTTAAATGAAAAATATGCTGTAACATTTTGACAAGTCCTGAAATATTACCATGCATGTTTTGTGCAGTTCAAATTTTAAAAGTAAAGAAACTAATGCCATAGATAAGGGGTAGTGCCTTTAACTGTATACCAAACATCAGGATGGGTGAAATGACATATTTCCTTTTTGAGGCAGATTCAATAACCCCTCCCTACTCAGCCGAGCTATGAAGGACACATAATTAGTTTTAATTTTCAGGATAATTAAGTATGTGCTTACGTCTTTTGTTACAAAGGGATGGACCTTGTTGAATTGCAACCAAATACAAAGGAAAAGGGAGCCAGTGAGGATGTATACTTAAATGCTCCAAACAATAATTCAATTATTTATATAATCTGGGGGAAAACATTTTATTGGTGTGGGAGGGAAAACACAATAAGCTAGGTTTGTGCTAAAGAATTAGTCTGGCAAAAAAAAGAGGGAGAATGTAACTTTATAGGTAGTTTTTTTATTAGTTTGCTTCACCAGTAAATATGGATCAGTACTTTATGTTTTAGCACTAACGTATGAAAATTACACACCTGTAAAAATGGCATCTAACAGTTATGAAATTAAGAAACGCCTGTCATCATGTAACATACCATTAGGTGTGAGGTCATATTCAAGAAATAGTAAGGAAATTAATGTGTTTAAAATATTGAATAGCTTAGTAATGTAAAATATTGCTACCTTCAATATATCTGAAAACAGGTCTGATTTGGGGTCGTAGTAGATTTCTCACTGTACTGGTTCTGATGAGAACAAAACCAAAATACTTTCCTGTCATAGGGCTGGTTAAAAACTAAAATCGACATTTTTCTGAATACACGGGGAGACTTTGAAATTGTAAATTCAAAACCTATCACTGCATCCCACATATGAATTGCATCTAATTTATAATTATATTGTATGTAATTTAGATATTCCATGTGAAGCAAGTCTTAGGCCTGTAAGTGTACAAAACAGCAATTTGAAACAATACAGAAATAATTGTTTCAGCTCCACAAGGCTATTACACCTCCACTGCAGCTAATAATCACCTGCCACGTTTTTGTCAAGAAAGGATGAACACTGCTCATCCACTCCACTGGAATGCTCAATGCCATTACCAAAACTGTGACATGATCATTAAAATAATAAATATGGTATGAAGGGGTACAGTATCTGTTGTAGAAAGAATCCATCTGGCCTAGCATTCAAGATTTAAGGGTCACTGTAGTTAGCAAAACTTCACTGCATTTAAACAAAACAGAAAAAGCGTATGGTTGTTGTCATGGAATGTCACATCAGGGCTTGTCTTGTATTAGAGTATTATAGGCAGTAACACTGATCATATAGTGCAAACTAGATAAAATTGCGTTTCACTGTGTGAAATAAACAGAGGTGCAAATGCTCAGTAGGATACCATTAAGACATAAAATGGCAAAAAATAAATATCAAAACTTTTATCAGTGTAAAAAAGTAATTGGGTTATTGTATAACCTAGAGTCTGGCAAAAAAGGCCTCAAAAAAGTTCACTCAGTCTTCAGAAGTTCTACAAATTAAGTGCCTTTTCAGGTTTCCAATTAGACAAGAGACTCCATGCTTTCTGCGGGATCAGATTCGTCACTGGCCATCACAGCACCATTTTTGTCCAGTGTCATGGGACCGTTTCCATTTTCCTTAGTGCTGACCAAGCTTAGCATTGCCTTATAAAGAAACTGGTACTGCTCCTGGAAAAGAAAAGGCAAGTTATTTCAATCCTTTCAGGGTACACAAGCGAGTGGCACTTAGATTTGTCACTTCCAGGGAAGGTCACGGTTATTCATTACTAGAAATGTACATATAGCAAAGAAAAACACTCAGAGAGCAATTACCTCTATTAATCTAGTTTAACCTTGTCAACCTAAAATTCCAGTTTTGGGTAGATTATATTATTCCTGATACATTATTAAACACTACAGGAGGGCAGGTCAATACCTGAGCCCACTGCTCAGCCCCAGGTTGTTGCCTCGTACGGAACCACACACACACTGAGACATGGGTGCTGCTCTCACTGCACACCGAGGAAAGAGCCCCTCTGTTGAAGCTTTGTCTCCCTGCAGCTCTACCTGCCCTGCTGCATCCCTTCAGACCACAGTATGCCAGGTTTAAACAGCACAGCTTAATTTACAGGGCTGGCAGGGGGATGATGACAAGCTGAAAGGTCCTTCTCTGCTAGGGCTGCCTGTACAGGGGCCCCTAACTGCATGAGAAATAAGCTTAACTGCAAATCAGGGACTTACATTGTAGGTTTGAGGTTTATAAAAACCGACAACTATAAAAAAACCCAATCCAAATGCAAATTCTCCTTGGTAGCAGATGCATTAGGACTTGGTAACATACACAAATATGTGTTTTAGTTCATGCTTTTGGTCTCAGATGAAAACCTTGTAAACTGTCCATTTATATTCCATTTAAAGACTTACAATGTCTGTAAATACTCCAGGCCGCATCAGATTTATCATTTTTGCCACCTGGAAAACATCGACAGCATTTTCATTCTCCAGCTGCTGGGACAGAGTGGTAAGGGCACATAGCGTTCCTGCTGACACAGCTCCATACCTGAAAAACCACATCAAAACGTTAAGTTACTCAGAAACATACTTGGGCACTCACACAGAGCCATGAAAATGTTGATATAAGTCTTATTTGATTACTGTAGTTCATCTTTGTACCTATTAAATGCTTGTTTTATACTGGCTAATTTTTAGTCATTTTAATTTATAGAAGAAATTTGTTGGTACACCAGTCATCTCAGGATACCTGCAGCATTCAATACAAAGAACTGTAACAGCAGAAGAACGTGAGCCATTTAAAAACACTCATCCTGGAGACTGTAACACTGAAATCACTTCTCACATGCCACATGGACTGAAAGCAGCGGCATTATAGCTGAGCGTATTTTAAATTCATTAGTGGGAGCTCAAGCAAAACGTAAACGATTAGAAAGAAATGAGACTTTGCCTCTTCCTCCACATCTGACAATTACAGAAAACTAACACGGATATGAGGTGCTCACAAGTAAATGGGGCACATCTCAAAGTCTTCCTGAGGTCTGATTCATTGGCAAAAGGCAACATCCCTGAGTTGGGCACCCAAGAGACATTACAGATTCTGAAGAGTTGAGCTGTGCTGTCATTTAATAAGAACCTGAGCAACAGTTATTCATCAGGAGCGTGACTCAATGTGTCCTTGAGATACTGGTCAGGTAGAAATCTTATTGCTGCTAAATCTGTGGGTATGCTTGAATCATACCTGCAGTTGCCAAGGCATGGCATAAAGCATCCTAAGCAACAGGGGCTCCTAACTCCTCAGGAGCCTCAACTGTCCTCTGCTCTCCCAGTACTCAGGAGACTGAAATTCTGTCCTGGCTGTGCTATGGGTCAGCTCTGTGACTTTGAGAAAGTCTGTGTCTAAATGTCACCACCTGTAAAAGGGGACATCGGTGCTGACTTGCTCTGTAAACCATTTGGAGAGCTGTACATGAAAACTTAAATAATCGGCAAGTGCTGCAATGCCATCTGGCACCATGAGATTACCACCAGGATTCGTTTACAACATTCCTGTGGAAATCCAGACATATGCTGACTTAATTTTGTGTGATTTTTGCAAACTCAATTTGCCTAGAACTGGGCAACAGTGATCAGATCACAATAGATCTGCTATATTCGAGGAGAAGTCTATGGAAGAAGAAGCAGAACCATGTAGATGTTTGTGACTGACCATCTGCACCGAGAGTGGACAAAGTGGCCAGCATGCGTGTCTGACTGGACACAACTAAATGCCTCTGCGGGTCTAATGGCCTCATTTTTACCTGGGCTGATAACCTCCAGCTCCCAACAACCTGAAAGCTTCTCTCATGGAAAATTATGCAGCAAATCTTTACCTAGCTACCTACACATGGGCAGCTATATTTAAAAATCTTGACAACTGTCTTGAGTTGGAATTTCTGAACTTCTTTGAAATGTTGTTATCAAGTTCATCCCACCATGTACTTCCTAAATACCATATGCATTGAGGATCTGCAAATTCATATATTTGGAATTAATCTGCCGTTGTAATTATTAGTGGATTATGTGATATAGTTGTTGCATTTCGTAAAGGGAAATTTTCATTTTCAGCTACATTTACTTAGGCTCCAATGAAAAGTAGAATCCACATTATGTATTAGGCATAAAAATAAAATCATTGAATATGACAAATAAACCAAAAAAAGCAATTTGCAGAAAGAATGACTCAGCACTGTTAGGAATGTGATTTTGATTTTTTTTTTTTTTTTTTGGTCTAGCATGAAATGCCCAAATCAATAATGGTTCTAATTTTGTAAAACATAATCTTAAATACTGCAAGAGTAGCAAAACCTCACTTCAGACTACCCAAAGCATGAACATTAGAACTAGCCTGGAATTAATCAGTGCTGGCAAAAGGCAACAGAGCTTACACTGTGCATTAGCAAGCAGGAGACAGTGGGAGAAAAACTTTCTGCAGCTCGAGGCACCATTTGCAGGAGTGGGTTGGGAAAAACCTGTTGCAGCAGCAACACCCCGATGTGAAGTGAAAGCTCTTTCTGCAGCAGCAGATACCAGCATGTGATCGCACATCAGCACAAAGGCTGAGCTGACCACCGAAACACCAGAGCATGGTAACAACGTTTGTGCACAAAAGGTGAAGATTTCCAAGCCTCTCCCACTACCCTGTTCTGTAGCAATGACAAAGGTCTAACGGACTCGAGCACAGGGGGGTTGCAGGCACAGCAGATGTTTATGCTGCCTTGGTGTTTGCTCTAAGGGCAACTCAAGCAGTGTCAGAAGTGGAACTTCCTTGGGATTTGAACAGCAGAATGACTCCAGGAAGTGCTCTGTCCACCAGGAAACAGTCCCTCCAAAGAGATCCTGTTAGACCCAGGCTCCAGCTTCACTTGAATGGTATTTTGCAGCTCCACAATGTGTGCAAATAGCAATTCCCAATGCACTATTTAGTACCCTTTATAACTGGGCATTCAAGCATCGCTGGCAAGACAATGCTCACCACTGCATTACAAGAGAGACAAGTATTGGGGCATGCTGGCCCTGTCTTAGCAGGCTCCCTCCCTCCCTCCCTCCCTCCCTCTTGGCATCATATGGGCCCCTTAGAGTGTTTTTGGGGAAAAAGAAGGAGGAAAAATAAATTTGCTCTCAGAAAACCCAGGCCCTTTGTCACAAGATACTTCTACTCTCATCCTGAGACACAGCTGAGCTGAGCATGTTCTGTCTTACCTGGCACATTAAACCTGAGCTGTTAGACAGGAGCTCAGGCTGTTTTGAAATTGGTTTCCATAAGCCCATATTGGGCTGGGTTCTGAAACAGGTTGTAAGATTTGTTTTGGATACTTCCAGGTGCAGAAGAACCTAAATGCTTACAAAGCAAACACAACTTCACTTTCTGAATCCACCTGAGATTATGACCAACATAAAAACTACATTAAGCAAAATGTATTTGGCCTCAGATGCCAACTTGAAAACTCATCCCTGGAAGTTTAAATATCCTGATACTGTTCCCTAGACAACTAAATCCCATCTGTTCCATGCAAGAATGGACATCAGTCCTAACAAGTGTCCCGCAGCCAAGTAACTCCTTGTACAATCTGCTCATAAATGGGAGAAAAGAGATGACATACTCATCATGAACTATGGTGGGGCCATCCCTTGTTAAGGCCTCTTCCTTGATTACATTGATAAGTTCAAAGGTACTACTTATGGGAGCATCTGGGTTTGGCCATTTAGGACACTGAAAGTGGCGGACTTCCAGAACGTAGTCATCCTGCAATGAAAAACCAGCCTGGGCATTAGAAACTTTAGTTTCACATTTGTCCATTCCAGGTAGAAAGAGGGAAGAGCCTCACTACAAAATGAAGAGATACCTTCTTCTTCCAAACAGTTTATATAGAAAGAAGCAGACAGACACACATCTCTAGCATCTCTGTAACAGCGAACAGCCAAAATAATACAACTTTAACAAAATGTTTAATTGAGAAAAGATTTTGTATTTGAGCTCAAGGCTTACATCCATACAAACCTCTCTTAGAGCCCTTATAGCTCAAAAGTCAAAGAAAAGAAGAGCAACTAAGGAATTCAAATTTAAAAGGGCTTACAAACTAATGTTTCACAGCAAAATCCAACTGCAATCCGGACAGAAAACTAGAGGCAGGTTTACAGCTCAAAAGAAATATGCTTACATAAAACCCCTTACTTAAGACCCCCAAACAATTAAACGATAAATGCTGAGTTTTATAAGCAGAAATAGGACAATAAGCCCTGGTGTACTTTACAAAGAATAATCCAATCCACTGGTGTAATCTCAAAATGAAAATTCCATGTCTTCACTTTCAAAAAAGACAAACAATTAATACTACAGTCTCACTAGCGAGAGGAATCTATCTGGAAGTAGAAGGTGTGAGAGGGAGAAGGAGACAACAAGAAAACCTTTCTGCCATGAGCAACATGCATGCACATGCATTTACAAGTAAATCCTTTTCAAAACTGTGTCTGAACTCTTCTTACATATTTAAACATGAGTCACAGAATTATCTTGACTTTTATGTACCATTTGGTGGTCAATTTAATCATGAACTAATGACATCAATACCATTTTGGTGATAAGCCAAACCTCACATTTGGAGGTTTATCTTACCTGGGTAGCTTCAAGGATAAAGTCATGGATGATAATTTGCTCTTCATTAGAGAGGCACAGTCTGTCTTTGCTGATAAGGGTCACAGTAAAGGCCTCACAGTTCATGGATTCCTCGCGACTTGGCCAGTACACAAACTCATCTTCTGCCTGGAGGAATGAAACAACACACTACTGCAGCCTTTCAGATACCTTGTGTGTGACTGAAAAATCCAGTGGATCAACAAACTGCTTTGATAAATAGAGATGATCACGAGCTGACCTTTAAAAACCATTTCTGTCTAAAACAAATTTACTATTACAGTTGGCAGTAAGCCTGCCAGATCCTTCCTTTGGGTGTCCAAACAGGTAAAGTCTGCTTTTTAATTGGTTTCATAGGGAAATGGTTATCTCAGCTCACTCATACTTAACCTTTGTATTGTATCTCAGGCTTTATTACCTCCTGCCTATGTGGTTTTGCATGAAAGTCAGGTATCTGTTTAGAAAAAACTCATTGACCTTTAAAAATTAATTGCTTATTATTTTTAATTTGTGTTTATTGTGGTCTAACACAAAACTCAAGGTCTGTGGATCAGGTCTGGGTAGAAGATTGAAGGATACTTATGGAGGGCTTGAATTTTGAGGAGTGAGGGGAGGAGTGAGGAGGAAGGAAGAAACCCAAATATTCTTAGCCTTGAAAAAAAACAGTCTTAACTTAATGCAAGTTCTACAGCAAAACTCCTCTACTGAAGGGACATTGTAAAATCTCAGTGAGACTGTGAATGATGGAAGAAGCTCAGTGCTGAAGTAGCCTAACTGACAGGATGTAGACAACATATTGTCAAAGCTGTTCTTTAAAAAATAACTGTGAATTCCTAATTCACTGCAGAGAAAGAAAATTAGGCTCTGTCACTACATACAGGCAAAGCCTGTTTCTTCTCCTGACTTCAGGGGTCTACTGTCCCTGCAGTGTAAGCACAGAAGCTACTCTGGCAGCATGCACAGCACTGCACGCCTGCATCTCTGAACAACTCATGTTTTACTCATGAGAAAACATGAGCTATGAACCCACTTCATCCCACTGCGGCCATGAGCATGTTTCTAAAACCAGGCTTATTTCTTTGGGCCTGGAGCCTTGATGGATATGATATGCAAGATACTTTGAGATTTGGACCTTAAATGTTTATTCTGAAAACGGGACTTAGGGTCCCAGGTCCTCCAAGTGCCTTGACAATTCTGCCCTCAATAAGCAGAGGTGCCAGCAAGCAGTGTAACACTGCTGGGGAAGTGACAGTCCTGCCATGTGACAGGTCCTCATGCAGCAGGTAGCTTGCATTATCATTTTGTCCTTTGGCATTACACATTCAGCACCTTGATGCTGTCTCAGTCCCATGCCAGCCCTCCTTACCAACCAACACAACCAATGCCAAACACTGAGCCAATCCTGCTGCCTTGCTGGCCAACCTCCACCCTGCGAGTGGTGAAGGTGAAAGAAGGGACCAGGCATCCTTGCAAGGATGGCTGAGTCCAGCATTCTTCCTTTACCCTTTAATCACTATTGTTCTGCAGAGCAATTTCATGTACTTGTAAAGACAAGATCAGCCTCTTCATTTCCAGCTGCCACACTTTCATTTCATTAGTGCTTTCTGCTTCAATCGGATTTCTCTGAACGCTCCTCGCCTTGCAGTGCCTGCAATCCCTTTCATCGCGCCGCTCGCAGGAAGCGTATCGACTGCTGCCTCTTTAGTAGCCCCTCATGACTGCTATTTTCCTGTTGTAATGAAGGTGGTTTCTCTTCCACTCTCAGCTACAATCGCCCATTCACCTCCGTGATGTGCGCATGAAAAACCGAACCGTTTAGTTCTCAATCCTTTTCAACGCGCCCTCTTGAGATGTGCCAGTAAATCTGGATGTAGTGATTAGCACTTCACCTGTGGCTCCTTATTCTCTCTCTCTGTCTCATTATTTCCACTTCAATTAACATACATGTTTGCTTTTTGCTTTCATCAAAAATAGCATTTGTAAGCTTGCACAGCCATAGTCTTGCATGGCCTGAGTCTTAAGCCCCTGGGCAAACAAGCAACTATCCTACTGTCCCTGCTCTGTATTTCTGCTCCTCCCAAGGTCTTTACCCACAGCCCTGGCCACCCAGTAACCTCAGTTCCTTGCATCCTACCAGCCAGGCAGCCCTCAGGAGCTTCACAGAGGTCATCACCACTGGCACGCTGCCTGTGAGCACTCTGGTCCATCCAGCTCAAGATGTCTTTCCCAGGGGTGAGGGCAGAAGAGGAGAGCAAAAACCAGGCCTCATATCTTGGCACTTTTCTTTTTGTAACAAGCTTATGGCAAAGTTTGAGACCGTGTCTCAGAAACTGGCTTTTGCTTTCAACCAGCAAACAGCCACAGCAGGTAACTCAGTGACACCAGGCTGGTGCCCTGCTTGGCTGTGTGACTGTGGTACCATGCAGGGAGGGACACGTTTGACTCACCAGGCTCTGGTTGTCCGGCAGCATGACGATGATCTGTGCATTGTGATCCCAGATCATTCGCCAGAAATCTTTAGTTGTATGTGGCAGTGGATGTTGGGTGATGATGAACTCATTACTCCTGTAGTAGCCCTTTTGCAGCAAAACAAAGCACACAGTTACTTACTGCCTTCAATACTTTTAAAGCATTAATTTCATCTTTGGAGACACATAATGACCCTATTTCATTTTACTCAACAATATTTTCACACAGACTATAATTTTATAACCCCATTTCCAGTCTGCAGAGTCCCTGTTGTTTTCATTTACTCTAAATACCAGTATTTATTTGACTGTACCTCATGGAAATACACATTTAATCTAAATGCATCTTGTGTTTAATTTTTTTAGGCAACAATCTTTAATAAAACACAGTTAACAGCTTTACATTATGGGGAAGGTGTTAAAATCTCATCTGTTAATACACAGCCATTACATACAGAATTAAGACAATTATAGGCATCTAGTATTTAGCACCTTAGAATTGATTTTACTTTGTAATTAGGTGTTGGCTTCCTCACCATGATATAAGAGGCATTAATGTAATCTGTTCCCTTCATTCCAGGCAGCGGTGCCAAGCCCACTCTAGCACGCTCAGCTAGAAGATTAAAAAAACCAAAAAACAAAAACAAACAAACAAAAAGATCAAAGTCTGGTCATGGCACAATGTAGAAAGTAAGAATTTCTCAGACGTTAACAAACCAAACAGTGTGCAGCTCCCATCTCCCGCAGGAGCAGGCCAGCACTTTAACTGTGTTAAAGCATTGCCTGCTAACACAGGATATAAAAGAGAATGTTGCACAATATTCCCACAAGGACAAAGTAATTTCAGGAATCAAATTTTACTATAGCAAAGATTTTCACAGCAGGCTGAATTACCAAATAACAGTATATGCAGTGATAACAGGGGATTTCAGGTAATTCTTGACTGTAGTGTTCCATTTGTCTCCAGCAGCACACAAACCCAGCTGATTTATTTTGTTTCCCCTACCACTCCATAGCACTACCATCACTTACTCCTCCCAGCTGGAGGGTGAGATAACCTCCAGGGACAAAACCCTACCCTAACGAGTAATCACCCAGCAGCGTGTGCGTGTTCCTCAGCAGATCTACTCTTCTCCATGTTTGAGGGCTGGGTTCAACAACATCCTCAAACCAAATGACAGGCTCCTACTGCCAAACAAATCACTGCACCTAAGTGACAAAGTGTAAAGTTGTATAGACTATTTCTGCCCTGTTCACATTTGGTTTTAAGATATATCCTGATGACTTCCCTTTTTATTAACAAACTTCACAATGGGCTGTATCTGTTCCATCATTACTTTGTGCTAGGTTGGCTATCACCTGTCCTGTATGTCCTGTACTCTGGGTAACGTGATGGGCATGACATGGTGTCCATGCTTGGTCTGGTGCAAACTCATTCCACTTGGTAACCATGCACAGATTCCATATTAATGACTGTGAAACTGTGGCCTCGGGCACTAAATACCCTCAAATCTGGGGAAGGCTCAGATGCAGAAATTGAGTGTAGTAGCTGAATTTCAAACAACTTGTGCCAATCACACCAGGAGATCTCACCTGAGCTGGGAGCGGTATCAAAGTAATTCTCTCAGTATTCCATAGATTTATCCCCTACCTAATTATTCAAATTCTTAAGCACTTCAAATTAACATTTCACTTGGACAGTATATCTGGCTGACACTGTAACTATTTTCTTTTGTTCAGTTTCATCAGGGTAATTCTGGAAGACAAGACAGCTTGGTCTGAACAAAAGATTACATTTCTCCTTCCTAGGGGCTATGCCTTTTCATGCATAACACCAGGAGAATTCGGTACAAAAAGTTATGCTAGGCAGTAATCAAACCGAAGATGTGATCTTACACGGCACGACTGATGAGTTCCTGTTCTTCTCTTTGTTGCAGTCTTTCTGAGCACTGAAGCATTCCACGTATTTTGCATTACACTGTGTAACCAGCTGAAAGAGAATAAAGTACTAAGTCAGTCCTCACAGTGCTCTAAATGAAGAGAGGAGGTTTCTTTGCCAACTCCTGTGAAGATGCATCAGTAGAAGAATAAACTGCATTGTTAAACTTGTTTAAAGTACTCAAGATGCCAAGGGAAATCATCCTTTTCATACAACATGTTTAATGGATAAAAAGATCTCTGCAGCTCTCAGCTTCGAAACTTCCTGAAAATGAAGTTCCATCAAAATGTATTTTCACAGAACGCTACGTTTAGTTATCTTTGAGAATATATTTAAAAGACTTGCAGATATGTTCAGTCAGAAGCAGGTCTCAAGGAAGAAAAGCTAGCAAAATAAAACAACAACAAAACTTTCATGTTTTCTTCTAAAATAAAAGCCAGATCATTCCTGCAGAATGCCTTTTTCTGCCAGACTTTTGGAGAACCCACCACGACAGCATCTGAGATCCGAGGCTGTGGGTTACATTCTCTGGTCTGCCAAGTTCATTCTGGGCTGCTTGAGAGGCACAAAGAAAAGTCAGGGAGGGAGATCTGTATTTGAATGTTCTACCAGAGCAAAGAGGGTAAAGGTTGGCTTTTTCATCTCCTGTACTAGCAACTCATTCCTCAGCATAATTTTACTCCAAGATGGTTGAATGGAAGCTACTGTACCAGAGCATGAGCACAAGTTATTTTCTGCCAGCCCTGTGGTAGCAGCAGAAATGAAAGATTTAATAATTGCTGCTGGTCACGTCCCCGTTTCAGATGCACTCTAAAAAAGGTAGCACTCAGCTCAGCTGTGTACTGGCAGAAGCCCCATTAGAAGTTACAGGGTTTCTAAATACCTGTGCAATGCTGGCAGAGAAAGTAATTTCTTAAAATGGCACTTAAGATTTGAAATTTTGCCACAAGTCACCAGAAAACATCTTTATACATGTAATTTAGCATTGTTTGTAAAAGTGCAACACTTTTTTTTAATAAATCTTTTTCTCCTGCTGCATTTTGTGTGCATGTGCACGCACTTGCGCTTGTTTCTGTAATTTAGTAATTAAGCATCTGGAGTATCTGACTGATGGAGAAGTACTGAGATTTCTATGAGTGAATTCAGAGAGGAGCCTGTTCATTTTTTGAAAAGCTTGGCACCTGGTATAATTTAACAGTTTCAGTTCCTTAGGTAGCTATTAACTGAGTTTAGCTGTGAAAACAGATGTCATGTATAATCTTCCTATGATACGTAGTCTCACAGAAATATTTTAAAATGCATTCAAATAAAATGCAATCAGAAAATATTAGGTTTCAAATAGATCTGGGCAAAAAGAAATTACTTTGGCCAGGATGAAAGCAACTACAACATAGCAGGGAAAAGCAGCAAGCATAGTTACTAGCAACGAGAAAGCCATATTGGGTTTCCTGGTCTTAAAACATTTTTAATTCTTTATCCAGTGCTGAAATAGTAGGTGGTGCTAAGAACCTCATTTCACTTTCATTCTCTCTATATATGCATGAGAGCCACAGTTTGGAGGAAGACTTTCAGCCAAGCTAACCACAGACCCAGGAACATCCAAGCTCCCTTGGGAACAGGGAGACAAGCAGCACACTCCAAACTAGTGTCTGTCTTCTCACATCTGACTTCAAGAGTGTTAGTGCTGATTTCCAGCAGTGTAGCTGAGACTGTGGAGGACTGAACTTCTCAAGATGCTGTGCTGTGCAAATCAAGTGTTTTGGTTTGGTTCCTTATCTATGACAACTGACAGTGAAGGCAGGCCATACAAAAGAGAGTAGGGAAATTAAGTCTCTCTGGTGGTTACCTTGAACTGTTTTTCTAGTCGTGTCTTCCCTCCTATGCCAGGTATGAGGATGCTGTTAACATAACTATGCAGCTGGTTTGCAGATACTTCAGTCTCCTTCCCAAGGATGGCTTCCAACAAGGCATCATGAATAAAAATGTACTGCTCCTAGAAAAACAACAGCATGTCACGTAGGCACTTGGAATCAGCTAAACAGCTGGCTTTAACTGAGGGGTAGAGCACACTAAAGGAAAGGGTGTGCAAACAAGCCACCCATGCAAATACTGCCAAATCCAGAGTAAACATTTACAAATGTAGTACGTACAACTGAGTAAGTCAAAAGCAAAATCTGAAGTTTCTGGTCTACAGAGACATTCCAGTGCAAAAAATGCCTGGTGATATATTCAGTTTTTACAGGGATGTAACTGAAAAATCCATTTTCTTTTTGATTACAACATAAAAATGAACATGGCTTTACATTCCATCCCCACTCCAATCTTTACCTCTGTCTGGACGAGGTAGTTGCGCTGTGTCCTGATATGTTTCAGGAAACCCAGGACATTAACTGTGCTTTTGTCTTTTATCTGTTGCAGCATACTGTCTATCACAATGTAGGTACCAGTTCTGCCAACACCAGCACTATAGAAAACATAAGAGAAACGCATGAAATGCAGCCAGACCAAAGTAAATATTCACAACAAATATTCCTGCTCACAGACCTTCTTTTCCCCGCTAGCACCAACCACAAAAGTTTTGAAACTCAAAATATTTTGAGTTTCTGGGAACTTTACCAGGTATATATTTCATGAACTGATTTTTGGCTGTCCTGTCTCTGCTGCTGTTTTTACTGGTGTTGACTAGAAGAAGCCATACAGAGATTCATCCTATGCCAAACTGCTGCTATCCTGGACCACCAAGGTTGCTCCAGGCTGTGGAGCTGCCCTGGTTGGCTTCAGTCTTGAGGTAAGGCTTATGCTTTGTAGTGGAGCTGTAATCCTGCTCTGGAAATGCAAGGACTTCTTGAAGGGGAAGATGACAGTCCTGGGTCCACTGAGCAGGTGGAGAGGGGAACTCTTCAGAGTTTCTCAATTTCTGCTCAGGAAGGTGCTCTAACCTCCATCATCCTCTTTGCTATGGTGCTGTACAGTCCCCTCCCACACAGTGATGAAGACTGCAGCCCTTAACTCATAGAAGGGAAACCCTCTGTTGACTGCAAGGGCTGGTGAATGTGAGTGTGGTTCAGAGGCAATCACATGCCCAGGTCTCTTCACATGGTTGGTTGCCAGCAGAAGCAATCCTGCCCTGCCCAAGCACTGAACAGCCAGGCTACAAACAAGCTTCGAACAAGAAACTGCACAACCACATCAGTGCAACACTCAGCAGCTCAGTACCATGACACAGGGGTTTGCAACTGGGAGCTTTTGCGTTGGAGCTTTCTCCAGATGTAGGCAAAGCAAGCTCATGCCTACCTGCACTCCATGGGGCTGGCACACTCCCGCGGCAATAACTGATGGTGTTTGTCTTAGCTGGCACGTAAGAGCACACGCTGTGCACTAGGTACACTTGCCATGACGTAGTTAGTGACACCCATCATACCTGCAGTGCACCACCACTGGTCCCATGTCCGGGGTTCTGGCTGCGGAGGATCTCCTAACGAAGGTCAGCACAGGCAGAGCGTACTCCGGCACACCCATGTCAGGCCACTGAGTGTAGTGATACTGAATGACTGTTCTCTCGTTCTGCCGCCCTTTGGGGTTTCCTTTCTGACCCTGCGTGCGAAGTGTGCACAGAAAGAGAAAGATAAAGATTAGGGAAGAGAAGCACAGAAAGATATTCAATCCTACTGGCTTGCTGAGCTGAAAAAGTGCTGGACTACAGCAGAAGAAATCTTCTGCAGCTCTGCCTCCTGCTAGGTGGAGACAGAGTTCAAGGAAAAATACATGTGGGAACAGGCAATAACTGTGACACAAAAGCAGCAGTGAACTTGAGAAAAAGAAATACAGGCTCAACCTTTCACCAGGTTCCTTGTAACCCTGACTACGCTCACTGGTTGCCCATCCACCTGCTACTTCAAGTTGCCCATGCAAATGCCGAGTTTTGCTCCTCTGTGCCTTGCATCCTACAAAAGCCAGAAGGCATCTGGATGAGAACACCGAAGGCTTTACTCACTTTTTTCATCTTTGTGTTCCTGACTGTGAAGCGGCGCACGGTGTAGCAGGCGTGAACGTTTGTGCTCTTCAGCGTGACGATTATGTTGCCATACTCCTCGCTGTTCTCCGACGGCCAGTACTGATCGCATTTTCTCTGAAAAAAAGACATAGTTGGGTGGGTTGGCTAAGTTGCTTCTTGATATTTGTGTATAGAGCTCCTTAAAAAAGTAAAATCATGGCTAGCTATGTATCCCTCTGTTACCTTAGTTATATATTATACATCAACACATAAAATCCCAAACGATTTAAGAACAAATCCTGCCCGTGTGATTCGAGGAGGTGGTAAAGAGCAACTGCTAACAAACTAGAAAATCTCTTACTCTTCCTTTTTCAACAAGGTTTGTGATCATGACAATGATTCCAGTATTTTGTTCCCAAATCATCCTCCAGAAATCTTCAAAGGTAGACTTTAAAGGTCCTTGGGTAGCAATGTAAGCTTTTGCTTTGTTGTAACCCTTCAAAGAAAACCATAATGCCAAGTGAGATGAAAGCAGTATTATGGCAGACGTATTAATATTTTAAAGGTAACAAAGAAAGGTGCCTTTCTCATTCAGAATAGCAAGGAATTTGTAGCAAAATTATCAGGTGAAACTGGAAAACACAACCACTTCACAAGTGGCAATACTTCCTCCTTGTGGAAGGATTCAGAGTTAGAGAAGAAAAAACAATTCAAGCAACTTACATCGACATAATTAGCATTAATGTAGTCACTGTGCTTAGAATCTTTTCCTGGTAAAGGCCTTAGCTTCACCCTGCTGTGATCATCTGCAGGATAAAAACCAGAGCAGATAAGCATTAAGGAAACACAGTGCAGAACCGCAGGTAAACATCCCATTTCCTAGGTATTTGAGTAGCCCTTATTAATACATGGAAGAAAGTGGCCTTGGATTGGGGTCAAGGAGGAGGTGGGAGTACCTGTTCTTGGTCATCTGCTCATGGTAGCAGATCCTCAGGCTTCACACCCCTTAAAGTACGTGGTTCATGCTGGGACAGCTTCTCTGTAAAGGACACTGGAGCTTCAAGAGCACGATCTTTTGGATCATCCACATCACACTGTAGTGCAATTCAAAGAGCCAGGGCACCCCTCAGGGCTGTGTAGCAGCATGTGGAGACACCGGCTCAGCTCTCGCAGGCAGTGAAGCTGCCTTTGCTTGGCTCGGTGCCTGAGCTCATTATCCCCCACTCAGTGCTGGGCTCAGACAGCTCTACTGGCTCTGGGAGCTGAGTGAATGTCCTCACTCCTTCACCACCCTCATCATACCAAGAAGACAGACTTTAGGTCATGCTCTTTAGCTCCTCTTTTTGTTCCACCCAGATACTTGACTTTTGGCTAAAATTGGAAAAAAACCCTGCAGTTCTCCTGCTCCTAGGCAGCAGCATTGGGCTGGGTGGTGCTTCCGACACATGCAGAGATGAGACAAGCGGGCTAACTTTAAGCATGAAGAATCTTGTTTTGGTTGCCTTCCTTGAGCACCAGTGGAGAGAAAGAGAGAGGGCAGCCTGGAGGACTGGAGAGCCTGCTCCAATCCTCCTCCAATGGCACTTCTCTCTCTGTGCCTAGAGGGACCAGACATCGATGTCTAAAATCAGAGTTGGGACAACCACAATGAAGCCCCCTGCCCAAGGCCACACAGCAAATCTTTTTACAGGTCTGGGAATTGGTCCTCAGCCGGCACCTTGATTACTTCGGAGAATCTGTTAGACATATGCATTTCCTTCCTATGCCATCAAAAACATTCAAGTTCACACTACATTATTACAAAGGTTATGAACATTGTGAACTTTTTATCAGCAGCTCTCCATTTCTGTTCCTAAACCACAGCGACTGCTGCATCTGCCATTCGTTCCACATCAGAGAACGATGTGGAAAACGTTACTGCATTTCCATCCCAGACCCGCAGTAATCTGCATCCTAGAGCAGAGTCCAGATTTGCAGTTCTCAGAGGAGTACAGGCAAAGCCTGCACCATGCTACGAAGATCACTGTTTGTCCAAGTCGTACACACAGCTGAAGCAGTTTGAAATACAGCAGATAGATACACTCTGTAAGATTTAGCACCTTTGGGATTATAAGGGAATCCCAAGGATCATCAATAAAACTCTTTGCTCCACCATGCACTTCCCTTAGGCCAGTTTTTAGACATTAGCAGGCAGAAGAGCTCTGGTCATCAATTCATCTCAGTTATTCCTCCACAAAATTTCATACCAAACTGATACTTCTAAAACTACACTTGGACCATCAAACTGCAAAATATTTTCAAACAAAAGCTGGAGTGAAATCCTGGCTCCCAAGAAGTCAAGGCATCCACTGCCTTTAGTAGGGAAATGATCTCTCAGCCACACTTTCATGTGTTTACTAATTACTGTGCAATAACATAAGTAAAGGCCTCCTGCCTTTTGCAGTCACAGACAGACACACCATGAGAGGAGAGTGCCTTTTTGGGTTTATCCATTGTGCTTACTTACAGGCTAGGATGTTGATGTATCTGTTCTTGTGCTTGTTATCAGGGTGGTTGGAATGCTCTGCAGTGATGTTCATGTCGGCTGTGCAGCGCTGCACTTCCTAGACATAAAAATTATTTGAACAGAAAATGTGTCAGTTGAAAAAATTTAAGCTTTATCTCTTTTTGCAACAGCTTAGAGAACCTGTGTTAAAAATATCAATACCTTAATTGCTAGATTGAACACAAAGTCCTTCAGTATTGTCCTGTATGACATGTTCTGCTTAAACTGAGCCGTGTAGCTGCTCCTTGGTGCGTGGTTATATTCTTCTCCACAGACTTGGTGACAGATGCACCTTGGGCACCCTGAGGGGCGACTGTCCCCTCTGACCAGCAGTCCATCTGTCTTCTGGCCTGCATCTCCTGTGATGCTCCACTCTGTCCCCTCTTGAGAAAGGAAGACAGGGTCCCCCAAAGGCAAGAGTGGCCAGTGCAGTGTAAGAAACTAAGCACAAAACCCACTTCAACAGAAGCCTTTGACCGCTGGACAACTTACCTGCTTATAACCTCTCAAAACAGGGTTTTTGACATTTAAGTTTGGCACTGACCTTTTGTTAGTTCTCTGCAGAGAGATGCCTTTTATAAAATATAAATAAAATAGATCTCTGAAGATAAGAGCAAGTGCTTTAAATACCACTGCTTGGACACTGATTAACAGCCCATGATATAGTGAAAAAGACAAAAGGCTGTATCCATGTCCATACACACATTTTCAAAGCAGAAAGAGGCCAGGCTTGCCAAGGTGTTCATGAAGCTAGAGATGCAGATTTCTGTCTAGTTGAGGCTGTAGCTTAGATACCTAATTCCCACTGATTTTTTTAACTTACCACTCAATTACACTGTCCAACAACAGAATACAGAGCTACGGAAATGGGGCAAGGGAGGGTCTTTTCTCTATTCCCCTTGGCCAGACTGTCCTAGTTACACACTTCAGAGACTGCAAACTGAATCACTAAAACTCATGTGTGATACCACCTCCAAGATACAAATTTTATTGTCTCTATTTAACCACAATCTTCCTGAAAAAAACTCTTTATTATTAGCATAAATATTCTTAGTTTAAAAACACATTTTTGAAAAATGTTTAAATGTTTGGAGTTTACAAAGTTGTGGAAAAAACTATATTTATTCAAATCTTTTGCAAGTCCCAGAAATTGCACCAAACAGAACCAAATTCCCCCAAGGATATATGAGAAAGTGCCAAATTACTTTCTACTTCAGGCTTAAAAAATAACAGTATAGAACCTGCCTAAGAGGGAAAGTCATTAGGAGCTCACAGCTGCTACAAAGATCACGAGCTAAGTGACAGAGAAAAATTATCAGGAGAAATGCTATACAAACAGCAGATGTAAGAGTTCAGCATTATGCAGCCATTTCACAAAGGACTTGCATAGCAATTTTGATATCTTCTCCAGCATTTACATTTTAAAAGTGCCAAGTATACTAAAACCTTGAACATTTTATAGCTTTTATATCCACATGACACTCCCAAATAACAATTGCTTCTCTCTCTCTCTCCCCCACCCCACAAGGAGAAACATACATTCAAGATGAGCTGAGCAAAGACAAAGGGGAATCAGGCAAAACTCTCAGCTGGCCCTAAGAGAATTTTCATAGTTCCATTTCTATCACAGATATAAAAAAACACATTAAAGTGTGTGCTTCCCCTAATTCTGTCCTATCAGCTCCAGTAAGCAAGGGACTTGTGATTACACAATGGGCAGGATAAGTTCAGCCTAAGTCATAACTGGAAAAGCAGCACTGCTTAGATGTTAGGTTGATTTAATGTAATTTTGGTTTACCCCCCTCCCCTCCTTTTTTTTCCTTTAGAAATCATATAACATCACTGCTGTACTTGTAGTGTAGGTCATGCCTAAAAAATATCCCCCACTTCTGAAAAGCCTCGCACCAAACTCTACATCCCTGCATGACTACAAAATTCTTTTTAGAAGTTATTAGCATTGAAACATTTATGCCAAATGCTGTAGGATTTAATATAGATGAATCCAATAAGATTCTGTGGAGAATACTCTAAAACATTACAGAATTTAATAGGGAATTACCTCCCTGCTAAGGAATTTTCTCTGACAGTTTAAATACTACATAGTAAATGTATCACTTTCTATTAAATTCCATAGGATTTTTCCATAAGGGAATTGTTCGTGAGGTTAATCATTTTAATTAACCTTTTTATGTTGATGCCGACTGTTTTCTCAACTGTACATGTTCCCAGCTGGCCAATATAAAGTTAATAGAAGGGGAAGATTAAGCTAAGACAGTGAAAAACACAGCTATAGAAAAGGAGGTCTGATGCTGTGAGAGCTGATCATCTGAAAACGGCCTTTCTTAACATGTAACATTCCAAATGATTTTTAATACTCTGCAAAGCTGCTATGATGGTGGATTCCTATGTCTGCACACTGCAAAGCATAGCAAAAGGAGATTGCTCAAGAAAAAGCTCCTTGTTGCCAATGCACATTCACTCTTTTTTTAAAAAAAAAAAAAATGTAGAAAAATGAAAGGTCATTTTGACTTCACCCCTGCCAGTCTAAGACACAACCATTGCTTTGGGATGCTGAGGTTGTCCAACAAGAAGGGGACTAAGGATGTCCTCCAGCTCCACGTTGGCCACTGGCAATGTTTGGCTGTGCTGTACAGACAGATCAGACTGAGAGCAGAGGGTGGTTATCCATGCTCTCTTACCCTCCTAGCTTCATCTCTTCAAATTCTAACAGCAAATTACTAAACCACAGGCTCATCCCACCAGACAGTAAGGCACAAGTTCACATTCCTTTGTTATTAAAGTCGAAGTGGTTGTCTTTCATCAATGCGCAAAATGCTGCAAGAAGACAAGACTAGTTGCAGCCTGTTTGTTATCTGTGCCTCTGTTCAGAGAATTATTTACCCTTTGGCAGAAGAGGACAGCTCAGTGTTAATAAATATCACCCTGGAGAAAGTTCCAAAATGTCACCATCCTAATTATGCCATTTTACCACATTTATGTATATTGCATATTTACTTTCCCAGCATTTTCTGTTGCTTATGCAATGAACACACTGGGATTTCTAAATCTCACTGGCTACCAAGTCTTTCATTTGCATTTAAAGCATCATCATGATTATATTATTATTATAACTTAAGTTTGCAAGCAGACCACCAGGTCAGGTCTGATTGCAGTCTAAACAATCTTCTCTCCAAGTAGCACAAAACTGCCACTGGCACCTTGGAGTAGGACAGATAGCGTCCACATCACCACATCCATAATTCATCCACAAACTTTTCAGCTCTAGAGTCTTTTCTTTGGCTTTCCTTAATCCCACTTAGTCTTCTCCACTGATTTTAACAGCAGCTGGCTAGCACAGTGCCGCTCTTCATGTTTAACTTTGCAGAACGCATTACTGTCCAAAGATGAATGGATACAGGCTCTTATTCTGTCCTTTCAACTTATCATTGACAACTCAAGAAACTGAAGTACATGGTTTCAATTGACCGTTAGTTACTGTAAAAAGTGTTCTAGTCTATGCTATTATGGCTAATTTACCTTTTAATTATATCGCCCATGCTAATGCTAATTGGAATTTGATACACCCAGGTTTAACGACCCATTTTCATTGCCTTTCTGAAACAAGTTACAGATTAGTTTCTTCTAAACTTCAAAGAATTTCCATTAAAGTGTAAAATCAAACTGCTCCATCGTCTTGCTGGCAATATAAGGTTCTGAGCAAGCCTCTTTGCTACAGTGAGTGAGCAGGAACTCGGTCTCTTGATTTGCCCTTATGCAGTGCTGTTGTTTCCCATTACTTCAGTCTGATGTCCTAGCAGGGGCTGCACTGTGAAAGCCTATGAATAGCAATGAGGAGGAATCACGAACAAAGAAAGGATCCTAATCTGAAGGACTAAATTAGAGAAGGTCCATAGCTATGTTTTGATGTCATTGTGGTATTTTTCAGCATGAAAGCAGCTAGTTTATCTCCTCCTAAAATAATTTTTATCTATTATTTTAATCCCAAAATAGAGATTTCTGTAGTAGTGCTCTTGCTGTTTGTTTTATCACAGCAAACATGAAGACAGCATACCAACAGAGACAGCAGATAGTATTTGAAGATATCCCACAGGAATAGTGTAGATTTTTGCAATAATTCAGCACTAGTATAAACTCTCTGATGGCACTCAAGAGGGAGGTGAGCTGGGGACAGATTAGAAAGAAGGAGAAAATAAACAAACCAAAAGGGCTCAACACAGGAATAACACTGGAGGAATCATTAATAGATAGCTAAAAATTCCTGTAAATGAATGAGAGGAGAGGATGGTGGAGGATCATCTGCTTGTGATATCCATCCCTTCATTAGGCTGGGAGGTACCAGAGTCTGACTGAAACTTTGCATCACCCGTGCGGGGCTACGGCTCCTCTGAGCGGGGCTTCCAGGCGGGAACTTTGGGTATGGCTGCGGTACTATGGTTAATAACAGAAAACTCAGATTTCTGAACTTGTTTTATTGCCTCTCTTCAACTTTATCTCTTAATTCACAATGTTAATTTCTTAGGGCAGATCAAGCAGTGAGGTAAGAATCAATAACTCCAGGAAGACCCTCTTTGACAGCAATCCTTCCTCCTCCAGCTTCACAGTGCTGCTTCCCTTTGGTTTCAATACAGCAGTGCACAGGCTGAGAATACCTCTAATTATGGCAATTTGGGGCCAGGGTTATAAAACATTTCCCAGTGCAGTAATGTCTGCTAGCAGCATGCTTTTGAAATGGCATCTTTCTACTGCCAAATTCCTTGGTGTAGATGCAGTTATAAGCATGTGTCTGGTATAAGCTGTGTCTAATCTGTAAGGGATGCCAATATAACTACACAGTGTTTTTAAGTGTCTCAAGAAATGTGCAAAGCGCAGCGTTATCTGTCTTCAGTGCAGCCCTTCGCTAGAGAATAACATTCTGAGGTCACCAGTTAAAAAGAGCTAGTGACCCCTGCCCCAAGCAGCAGCAACCAGGAGAATAACGTTAGCAAATCCCTGCCACATCACTGAAGATATAGATTTATGTTTTCTTACATTTCAGGACATTTAGAAGAAGGTGCCACTGGAGTATAAAGATATTTTCAATTTATGTGATGAGGGAGCTAGACAGCCTGCCTCCGAGTTCAGCGAGCCTGTTCAGACTCCAAATTGGCAATGAATCATTACACTCACATGGCCACAGGCAGGAGAGGTCTGCAGAGATTGCATTCACCCACTCTAATCGCTCCTGCAGCAGCATTGACCAACCCACTGCAGAATTAGGGAGGAGGGAAATAAAATTGTCTGATCTCAGAAATCCAAATACTGTATTATACTATAAAAATTCACAGTTAATTTTGCGGATGGAGGGTGATTTCATGGCTTAGTGTTCCCTTCTTAGAGCAAATGGACACGACTACTGAAAAAACTTACTGTGCTATTCCAGTAACCGGACAGAGGGAGGGAGTGAAACGCTTTACCGTGGGAGGTGGCACTTCACACTCTTTTTGAGACAATAATTTGGAGGGCACATGCCCTACATAGTCAGGCTATCAGGGGAACAGAAGATGACAAATGTGACATCAGTTTTTAAATGAGATCTAGAAGGGATATAAGGCACTACAGCCCACTAAATCTGACTTCTCTGTGGGGCAAACTGCTAGAGGCTGTAATAAATAGCAGAGCTAGTGAATGCTTCTAACACACTGTGGAGAGGTCCCTGAAGAAGTCTATAGGTAAGGACAGTCTGGAAGAGAATAGCATATTTGGATTTCCAAAATGTTAGTGAAAAGGTCTCTCAGAAAACATTACTTAAAAAAATGATCCACCTTGGAGCAAAAGGAAAAGTCGCCTTGTACACAAACAGGTTACAGGCGAGACTCACCTGCCCAGGAACTGTCAGTGTTCAGATTTCACCAGTGGGACTTTATGGGGACCTAATGTATTCAAAAATGAACTGCAGAGGAGACAGTGTGTTTATAACACAAAATTATTCACAATAATTAGAACAAAAGCTGTCTGTGAAGGGAAGCAGAACAATCTTGCAATACTGAGTGGCTGAGTGATAAAATGGCAAATGAAATTCAATGTTGATAAATGCAAAGTGATGTACTTGGGAAAAATAACCCTAACTATACATACGTACTGACAGGTTCCCAATTTGCTATTGCCATTCAGTGACAAGACCTTGGGGTCACAGCTGATAGTTTTCTGGAGGTGTCAGCTGAGTGCTCAGTAGTTGTTAAAAAACAAATAGTATGTTAGGAAGAAGGAAAGTAATAGAAAACCACACGGAAAACGTAACTGTGCTCCTGCAGAACTCTGCAGTAAACCCACTCATTAAATACTGTGCACAGTTTTGGTCTTCCCATCTTGAAAAGGATACGGTAAAGGAAGGAGAAAAAGTACAGAGGGAAGAAGTCATCATAAGTTTAGAATGGCTTCCTCAAACAAATTAAATAGTTTAGACATCTTCAGATTTAAAAAACCAGATTACTAAAGGGGAGTATGAGGGAGGCAGACAGAATCATGTGAGGCATTTAAGTGAACAGGGATGTACTTTGTAACGCAAAAACTAGGAGGCACCAAGAGAAGTTATTAGGCATGAGTTAAAAGCAAAAGGAAATCCGTTTTTGTGGAAGAAATTGTAGAATTCATTGCCATGGGATACTCTGGACACCAGAAGACTAAATGGGTTCACGAGGCAATTAGAAATTTATGGAAAATAGGTCTATCAAACACTATTAAACCCAATGCTGCCAAGAAATTCTCTGGCTAGACGAGGAGTAGATACAATACATATCCAATACAATTCCTCTGGCTCAGGAAGCCTCTCAATCTCTGTTCAGTCTTGCCACCAAACCCTGCCCCAGTGCTGCCCTGTAAAAATGTGGTACCTCACCCTGTCTGCCATAGCAAGAGGGTGCTGGAGCTGCCTGAGAGCAAGCCAAAATAGCTCCTTGAACTTTTTTCAGTATTAGGTTGAACAAATTCCAAGGTGGATTACAAAGAGTTATATCAGAGACCAGCACTGATGATGCAGGATCGTGGACTTCATTTGTTGTTCAGTATGAAACTGGGCCCTATATTTCTAGTTTATATAAAAAATTGAAAATTCATGGGACTCGAAGGAAATCTTAACAATCCTGTATATACAAGAAAGCCCAGCTACCACCAGACAATAAAGCTACTTGCACTATGATTACCCAAGGGAATAAGGATTCATTTTGGATGTACTTTCCAAGAAAAGATTTGTGAGTTCAAAGTCCTTTTCTCCTCTGCACATAAAATGCTCCCTAAACACATTCACAAAATATTTAGCTGTAATTACAGCTCATTTTAAGATGAGGAGGGAGTATTCACACAATTTACTTTCAAAGGAATCTTCTTCATATAAAAAACAACTCAATATAACCCACAACACGCTGTCAAAAAACACAGGAAGAGACTTACACCAAAAACTAGGAAGAAACAAATGGAGAATGTTTACTTTCTACATCAGGCAGAGTATATGTGTGCCTAGCTTAGTCTTTCCTCTCACAGGTTCCACCACAAAATTCCTGCCACAGAAATCTCTGAAGAGATTTTTGATCCTTTTTTCCTTTAAAAAAATGCCATGTGCTGGCTATCTTTGGGAAGATTTATTTATTCTGTAGTATTGATCCAATTTTTTCAGTATCTCCTTGCCACCCTCTTCTCTCTTCCTTTTAGATGTAAAAAGCAGATTTTTTTTGCAAAAAGCCTGTATGACTGCAGAACCTAACACCTCTTTTCAGAAGTTCCTCAGGTATGATATGGATGTGGTACTTTCCATACAAGGCCAGCAGCCCTGTAACACTGGATTTCTTATTTCAGCTGGAATCCTACTGCTTCGCAAAAAATATTATCTAAGCCTCCACTGTAGCTGGCAGATACAACTCCAGCACATAGACCATGGCTGGATCTGACTGGACCTGAGAAGTTACACCACTAGCCACTGCCAATAGCCTCTGTATAAATGTAACCCCAGGCTCCTCCATCCCTCGGGCACTTTTGAAACTGGGATTCTGATCTCTGGGTCAGTTTAGGCACTTGAGAAACATTTTACCTACAGGCTCTGTGAAAAATCCTGGGTTTCACTATTCTGTCCCATCGCTGTGAACCATAAGGAAGAAAATCAGGCCCACGAGGCATCAGCAGGGCAGAGCATAAGCAATGAAAGGGAGCCAGATGGTTTATCCCAGACAGTGATTGCCTTGTTCCTATTCCTTCTCCTTATTCTAGGAGGAGATTTCATTTACTCCTTAGGAAGCTGAGATCTCAGCTACATTGAAATACCTCTGGAGTAGCTACACTGACTTCAAAGCAGACACTCCAAATTTTAAGCCAGCACGGAGAACAGAATTTGGCACGTGCAGTGCAGTCGGTGAAGTTTAACTTTCCTTCAGAGGGGACCCCGTGCTCCCCAGAACAGGACTAATTGGCCAAAGCCATCTCTCCAACTGCCTGCCACGGCATGGCACTCGCAGCAGGGAGCTCCAGGAAGAAGGGAAAAAATAGGGCTATTAGAGCAATGTTTTTCTTTGCTAAAACATGGGCGGAAGGTGTCCAACATTTGTTAATAGCAGTGATTTTGCGACAGCTGAAGCAAAGCCTGCTTAAAGCCAGACCAAGTTTACAGATGTGTTGCTGATTATTTTGAATAATTAAATGGTGTAAAACCCAGCTGTGATGAATAGCACTGGGGTCACAATTCATAAATAATTGAGAAGAGTGAGTTGCATTTGATCATCCTGATCAAATTCTACTCTCTGGAGAATAAATGTTTGTCCTGAATACCATCAACATTGTTAAATGCCTCAATATTCCTGCTCAGCCATCCAGCCAGCAGTCAATTGAACTAAATCACTTTAACACCTTACACATTTGCCTTCCTCATGAATACAAAATGTTTCTAACTTACACAATGGTTTCTGGGCATCAGACAAAGCAGCCACTCTTTATAGACAGTAACCAAACAGCAACAATAAATGTTTTAAATGATCCCATTAAAAACAATTCCTGCATACAGTCTTGTCTTTACTGCAGTAAGTGAAGAAGCCGTAGATATTAGGCCACCTATTTTGGTTCAGTGCCTTGTTTGTAAGCAGAGCTGCCTCTCTGATTCACATGCAGCACACAAACACACCTCCTTTTGCTGGTGGGGAAGCCAGTAGCACAGCTCCATGCAATTTCCTGGGGTTCCTCCTGCTTCTCAATACTTCCAAAAGCTCAGCTGGGACTGTGATTAGACTGAATGAAATAAATGCCTAGAAACCAGCCAGAGAATACTGACTTGAGCCTATTAGGGCCTGACTCTGCAGCCCATCCTCATATTGTATGGGTTTGGTAACCCAGAGGTGGAAAATTGCTTTCACTTCTTTGGAATTGCCTCCAATTTATAGCAGATTTATAGGTCAAAATCTGTCCCAAGCAGGTAACAAGAGGCAAAATTTAAAATAGTCACATTAGGTAAATACTACCAACTAAATCCTGAAGCCTTTTTCCTTGGTTTTCTTGGAACAAAATAACCAACGGCTTGAACAGCAATCTTCCCTGGCTGCACAGAGCATGAACAAGGACTCCAGGAACGGACCTACACTTTAGATTGTCATCAAGGACCAAATTCTACTACTCTTACTCATAGTGAACACTATTTTACTCCTTTTGGGCTACTTAGGGGGTATGTGACTTCTCAGTGTGACTAAGAGGAGCAAATTCTGGGCCAACAAGAGTAAAAGAACATGCAGATTGTAAGAAAAGCCTGGAGTTAAAAACGACTGCTTGTATTTTCATGTTGTTCCTGGGGGATTGCAAGCAGCTTCTCTTATTTAATAAAAACCTAGGAGGGTCCCCCCTTAAAGGCACGAAATCTGTGGTGGTTAGGAAGCATTTGTAAATGTCCAGTCCCACATCACTCATACCTGGTGACAAACTGGCATTTTCCTATTTCTTCTGACACATTTGAGCATTGCACTTACCTGACATGACAGCATCACACAGCTGTCGCACAGTCCCCAACAATTAATACACAATTAACTTTAGGAAAACAACATTTTATTGGTTGGTCATTAAATCGTACCTCAAAGTCTTCTGAGAACCCATGCTGGTTATTAGAATACAGCTCACTGATGTGTTTAACGAACTGCTTGACTGGAATTGCTTCCATATCATCTGTAGAAAGAAAGAGATGTTCAGAGTTGCTGGTTTATTTTATGTATTTGTCTCATACATAAAACTTCAGGAGAGAAATTTTTCACGCATTACCACTTAGATCTGAGTTCCCAGGGGCAGAGCTAGTTCAATATATGATAATAAGAAATCTTGATGAATCTGGCCAATTTTGAAGTAAACTCTTCATATTATATTTCTAATTCTAAGCACTGCAGTTATGAATACTGAGAGTCTATTCCCCATGATGATAATTTACAAAGTCCAATTGAAGTTCAAGAATCGTTTAGTTCTTGTTTGCAGTTTGAAGATGGCGGTGGATGGGATGAAGAGGCCTCCTCTCCTTCCACATCATATAAAAAGAACAGAAGAGACCCAAAATATGAAAGTACAGTGGACAATTGCCCCCAGTAAGTTTTTACCAGACTAAGCAGAGACAACAGCTTTTCTCCTGAAAGTTATTAACTTTTTCCTTTTTTACACAAAGACGTAGAATAAAATGGACTTATCACGAAACTGACTCCAAGCAAAATAAGAGACAACACAGCACCCACACTGACCTGAGTTCTCTCTCATGCCAGACACTATTCATAACATTGAATATGTATTCCACTGGACCATTTGTTCTTGCTCAGCACAGTGCAAATTCCACCCAGTATACCAATAAATCACCCCCAAGATGTTTTCTTAAAAGAAAGAAGTCAAAGGCTTGAATTGAATTAAAGACAAACAAGACTGTTTGAAGCACCTGGGACTCTGGACAGATTCTAATGAAGCTGGGGTGTAGGATGGCTGCCTTCCTTCTCTCTCTTTCTGTCCCTCAAAAAAGGCCTCGATGTTGTTCTAACCACCACTGCAGTTGGCAGAAACACTGTGCTTGCCAAGATTCATTAGTTAATATTTTCAGTCTGGCATTTAGAAAATGTAAATTGCTCTACAACTGTGATTACTTTCAGCATGTGAAATAATCTATTGCCTGATGGCTACTATTGTCTGATTGTGTGATTTTATGGCAATACTCTGGTATTTATATATTCCATTTAATATTCTTCTGAAGATCACATCCAGTTTATGTTTACTCCCAGTAATTCAGTGGTGTATTTTTGCTCCCTTTTAGCAGCCATATGGTTTAGCGCTACAGCTGCATTATAATCTGGATTCTTTTCCTTTTAAACATCTACATTATGATAGAAAAAATCCAAATATTTCTACAGATACTTAGCAAAATTTAACGATAAATAAATAGATGTGACATTTACTGTATTCAGAGTGAAAGATCTTTGGCAGCTAAAACCTCTAAGCTGTCACATATGCTTTTCTTAGCAAAGGGTATGAAGATCTGTATGTGCAAATGAGGTTCTACTTTGGCAAGAATTTTATAGATCCCTGACAATCTGATTTCTTTCCAGCTGATAGCAGTTAATATTGACCATGTCATTACTCCTCTACTCTTATTTTATCAGGTAACGCTCCAAGGTGCCTTTTTGCATCTATTGACATTTTCAGATTTCAATCAGCTCTCTTCTATTTTATTTAGAAGAGCCAATTGTTAAAGATATGTTTGCAATCTGATCACCTCGCAGTATCGTAATGTTACTTTAATTAACCACATGCTCATTTACTGAATAATACAGAATTTAAAACATTTGACAAGAGTATGCTCATCTTAGCAAAAAGCTGCAGCATGCAGAAATTCTGGCACTTTAAAATATTTAAGTGATAACATTTATTCTATGTAATATTGAGAACATCACCATCTCGTAACAACATTTGTATTAATATTTTTGCAGCCAAGACACTTGAATGGAATGATCTATAGGAATAGCAGTGAATAGCAAGAGCCTGTAAAACAATCTTTCCTCTCCTGAAAAGTAGCCCATATATCCTAGATTTCCTTGAAAATAACTTGTGCTATGATAGCAATTTCACATACTCTCACAAGAAAAGTTCCATAGGTATCATTTGGTTGTTTTTTTTTTTTCTTCTTAAGTAGTCTAGCTCATCTGTGACCAACCAAGATCAAGGATTCACTGCAGTAGACCAGTGTGTCCAATTTAATTTTGCAGTAGGCAGAATTTAATTTTAATTGTGATCTGTGAGCCAAAAAATACATTGGAGAGAATGCACTCTCTGGTCCATTGAATTCCCACCAATTTCAAGGATGGGTCTGCACCAGGGATCCACAGCAAAATATGGTTAGTTTTCTTTTTATCATCATCACTGCATGGTGGCAGTATGTCTCCACCTTTATAACCACTGCTAATTCACTTCTCTGTTGTTCACTATCCCTTATTGTTTCTCCTCCCTTTTTTCTCTTATGCATTTTCACTTCCGATTCCCTCCAGAAGCCTTAACCCAATGCAGTGTCTTATCCTGTTTGATAACATGGGCAATAATTAAACATTACATAAATTAAATGGGAAATACTGGTGACATATCAGCTCACTGGGTGAGAGGGAGCTTATGCTGCTGAAGCTGCCTATAAACTCAGGAAAACCATGTTGGAGCAAATGTAATTGTTTTGCAGCCCAAAGGGGATGGGCAGCCCACGTGCCCATCTTGCCCCTGCTGATAGCCCCAAGAAAGCAGCTGTACATAAGATATAGTCTGTTACACTAACCAATGAAACAGAAAAGTGTTAAAGTCATTTGGGCCTGTATTTCTCTGTTCCTGACCTCCAACTCCAAACTCCCATCCAGGGACACGTTACTTTAGCTGGGGTCTATGCATGCTTAGCCATGGGCAGCTGCTCAGACCTCTGGAAGAATGTGTACTAATAGACTCGGCACTCTTGAATGGTATCTGCTCTGATGTTATCTGAAGATCGCTGTGACCTTCTCCAAGAAAACCAACAGAGGTAGCTAGATGAACAGAATATGCTTTTCCTTGCACTACTGTCAGTCCAAAGGCTTTGGTTAAGCCTTCTTTCCATCTTAAGACAAATAGACTTCAATGACTATAATTCTTTTAGTCGATTGAAGAGATTAATGGAATCCTATAATGGCTAATTAGGAGCTCTCATAGTTCTTCTGTGCATATTCCCTTTGGCACCATATATTTTCCCCATCCAAAAGCTAGAGTGACATTTGATATTGTCAGTATGATGCTTACATTTTGCAAGACTTAAACATTATTCAAAAAGAAGAGGAAAATTTTTTATAACATACCTTCACCTCTAACACTGCAGATATAATTACATTTCTGTCTTGTTTGGGTTTAGCCATCTGTTTTATCAGTGTCAATAAAGTGATTCTGGATTTACATCACTATAAAATATGAGCTGAATCTGGTACCGTTCCAACCCTTTGTGTTATGCAGAGAAAGAAGTAATCTGAGACAGGAGCAAAAGTCTCCAGAACTTTTAAATAATTCTATCTATATTTATTATTATTAATAATATAACTTATAATAATATTCTTTATAATCAGACACTACTGAAGCTGACAGGTGCGGGGTATGTTTAATTATGCTAGATATTTAACACTTTAGTGGAGTTCCCATAAGATAAGTCCAAGATAAGTGCTTGAGAGGAGTATCAAAAACACAAAACCAAAGAGGATGACAGCGGAGCTCATTTCCTGGCACAAAGGGAGAATGCCAAGAAGACAATTATGTTTATTTAAAAAAAAATGATTACAGAGGAAAACTTTCACTTGCACCTCATTTTTTAAGAAACAGCAATTGCAGAATATTTAATACACCCCTTCAGAAGACAGCCATCTTCAAAAGAAGCCCAACATGTATAGAAGCAATAAAGTTCAAACAGGGTTACATTTAAAGTTTGGTTAATTAGTAATCCTACCAGGAAGGATTTTCCCATATCTCCCACTTAATAAGCTGCCTTTGTAATGTTAAAGTAAGAAGGGCCAATTTCAAAAGAAAAATGGGATATCATATCAGAGATGGCATTTCCACATAATAAGATCTCAGATTCATTTTGATTCATTTATAGCCTGAGAGCTCACTGGATAGTTTAGTGGCACTGGATTGGAATAGATGGCTTTGGGTCAGGAATTAACCCAGAAGGTCAAAACCAGAGTGCTTCCTCATATTATCTTTCTCTAGTTTGGAGTTTTGGTGTTTCTGGAGACCAGACATTTCACACACGAAGAAGCCCCAATAAGAAGATTCTCCCATTTCTTGCATTCTGTTTGTAAATGCTTTCTGGTTTTCAGCTATTATCTTACCCAGTCTACTAAATCCAATATACTCCTTGTTCCTTATGCCTTACTTTTAATGTGACAGCTTACACCATTTGTCTGTTAGTCACGACATTTCAGTCTCTCATTTGCAAAGCCACCTGGATTCATGTGCCATAGCTGTCACGTGGCTTGGCCCATCTGCTCCAACAGCAGCCACTTACTGCACTGCTCAGCAACCCTGTGCCATCCCTTCCATCTCAGAAGCACCTCCATCAATTCTCAGCGTGCTCTTCACAGCTGGCTTCAGCCAAAGGACGAGGGGACTCTCCCACTCCCTCTTCCCTGCCTGCGGGGCTGAGCAGTGAACTGAATCAGTCTGCTGATCTGACTGATTAATATAAGAAACAATTAATTGAATTGTAGGGAAGGGGAAGAAGGACTAGTTGTCAGAGGGGTAGATGAGTTGATCCTACTCATTACCATGAGGAATAGTAAAGTGATAGGGAAACTGCCCTTTCTGAAGGTAGCACAAACCTAACATGGCTTATGACCATCATGAAACCAGTGATGTTGTTAGTGACATTAATCCTGGAGAATCCACTCTCAATAGTGTATCCTCACAGCTCTCATCTTCTGCAAAAAAAATAATAAATATTCCCAACTGGAAAGAAATATCTACAAGCAGGCTCACAGTAGGACTGGATTTGACCTCCTACCTCACTGAAGAATAACCTATCTGGCAAATGATGTCCCATATCCATAGCAAACAGCCCCTTTCTGTTCCTAGCAACACAACCTGGGATGTTGATTCATCTTCTACCCTCTTGCTCTCTCTCTATTGGAGAGAATATTGAATGCAATCCCAGGATTTGTTTTTTAATATTCATTTTATTGTTAACCACGTTCAGTGGGGTTCATGGATTTTTATTTTTGACAATGAGGGATGGAAAAATTCTGCAAGCAGCTGGACTATCTAGCATCAATATTTAGGCTGCATATTACTTAAAACTGAGTCTAAAAGCCACTCCATAAACTACAATATGTATCAAAGTGAAGGCTACAGAGCTAGAGCAAAAGCTTGCCTTCACATGCAGCACTGTAACCAAGTAACCATGTGGAATGCAACTCCAACAGATTAATTTCCACAACCAGCAACGGGGCACTTGCAGCCCAGATTTAAATAGGATCCATGCAGCTGTACCACGCAGTGTGGAAGTGCACACAACACACAGTACTAAATGGGGATGTAAAGCCCAAATATGTCTGTATTTGGTCTATCTCTAGAAAAGGTGGCTAATCATAAAGAATATTGCAAGGATTAATAACATACCCTTGGGTAAAATTCTGCCCCAGCAGAGGTTATTGAAAAACTCCTATCAACTCCACTGAGGTCAGGTGCTCACCTTTATAGAGAAGCTGAGACAAAAATTTCTAAACCTACAGACTGAGCATATACTCTGAAGTGCACATACTTACAGGGGTCAGAAACCTCACATGCAGCTCAAATCTTGGCACTGACTGAATCTGAAATGTTTGAGCAGGCCACTCCACAGCCAGATCTCTGCGATGCCCTAACTCATGTGAGTACTGTTCTCCCTGAGTAATTCCACATGTAAAAATGGGTGGTGCCCAGCTTACTTCAAAACATTTTAGATTTAATGCATTTGAATTACACATATTTATATAGTCGGAGCCTTTAATTCTGTACTATATTGGCTTTCCTTGCTTAACTATTTAAGAACACAACTGAAGCCACTATGTTTCATTCAGAATAATTAATTTTTCTGACTGATCACACTGCTTGCTATATTAAAAATGGACAGAAATACAAGAACAGTTTTATTTGTATAGCATGAGTATCAATTATTTTATGATAAAATAAAGTCATTAAAACCCCCTTAGTATAAGAGAAGGTGTCTGCTTTCTGTGGAGATCAAATCTGCATAAATACTAAAAAGGCAGTACAGGTTTCATTCTAAGAGACCAAACTACCTGCTGAAGCCCTTTAAGGCTGGCATCCTCCTAAAGTCACTGATCTCAGTAATTAAGACAAATTATAAATTAAAATAAATTAAGATAAATAATAAATTACTAAGAGTTGATTATTGGGGACACTATTCCTCATTAATGCTCATTTTTTTTTGTAATCATGTGTTTATCTAGTACTGTTTTTAATAAAAATGTCCTTCAAAGTGAAAAGGCACAGAAAACACTATGAGTTCATTTGAAAGTCCTGGATAGGTGAAAGAAAGAAAAACACAGAAGTCCTTCCAGCAAGATAATTGCTATCTATTTGTTATAATCAAGCCAAATGACCACAAGGGCAGGTTTCTGATAAAGGAGAGACACATGAAAAAGCAGAATATGAAAAATCACCGGTGTAATATTGTAGCTACATTCATCTCTTGCTTCAAGATTTAATCTACTACAATGCTATTAGCCATGTGTCAGTCAGGAATATAAAGATGTTAATGATAAAATTTTATATGTGTCAAAATAAGAGCTCAGTTTAAATCTGCTTGTACAAATCTTAGATTAGGTTATCATTAATTATAAATGTAATAGCAATACACTTTTTCCCTTTAAGCAAAAAACCAATTCCAGTCCAAGAGAATGAAATAATGTGAGTTTTCCCTTCGCAGAGACATTAAACATTATCTTATTTGGTATTGTCTGCTAAGGAACACAATTTTAATATCACACATTTCCATCTTTAGGCCCCAGTCATGCCAACAATTACATACATGTCTTACATTTCAGCACATGGAGGTTCAACCCCAGGGCTCTGCAGACCAGTGTGATGGCTCTCAGAAAAGGATCTATCTCTGTTTCATGTGGTCACCATGAAAACGTGTTTTTGGGTGATTTAGCCAACTCCTGGAGGCTCCATTACAAGTACCATGATTAGATACCATACCATAAATTCTTCAGTGTCTGCAGGAGCCACAGTTTGTAGCAGAGAAAAAGGAAGGTAGATGTTCCCTAAAATACCTTGATATTTTCTTGGCTTCAGAGGACAGCTGTGTTTGCAATATTGCATTCATGAATTTAATTGAAGCTGAAGATAGGTACAATTCACAATATGGTGCTGGAACATAAATCCGCAGGGAGCAGAAAGCAGAAATAAAGTCTTAAACAGCTGAAGAGCACTACCTCTGTGCTCAGTGAAGAGCTTCATGCCCTTGAGAAATGAGTTCTCAGCTGCACTTAGCACTCTTCCTTGGCCCTTGTGAGTCTCTAGCACAGAGGATCACTGTGCTCTGTACACTGTCACTGTTCTGGCCACTGATGTGTCCTGGTGCTCTGCTCTTTAGCTCTTGGGATGCAATTTGGGACAGCTACATCTTAGCAGAAAACAGTAAGATAACTGTTCTCTGTTGGGAACCTGCAGTTTCCTTATCAAATGAGATACCTCTTGATACAGTTTCTTAATAGAAACAGTTTGTCAGAGGGTGGATGTTACCAGAAATGTAGGAACTCAGCTTGTAAAAGCCACATCAAGTCTAACCACTGATGATTGTCAGGGAAGATTGAAGGCAGTCACAGTTATTGAAGGAATAAGGAAGAACGTTTCAAAATTCTGCAGAGATTTGACAGAAACTAAGAGTTAATAAGACAGACTCTTGATGGGACTCCTTCTTGTAACCATGAGAAGACAGAAGGAAATGGAGGAGGATCGTGGCTGCAGTAGCCTTCACACGCTCACATGACTGCATGAGGTGGTCTAGATACCTCTTCATTGCAACGCACTTGGCCACTCCACTATGTCCTAGGCTCATGCACCTACACTGAGTCCTTCTTGAAGAAGCATGAGAGTGTTTCTCCATCAGATTCTGCCACTGGTTATTTTAAATACAGTATTCATAAACTCCAGTACTAGTTAAAAAAAATAATGTACTGCCTTTTACACCTAACGCTGCATGCACCTTGATCCCAGCCCTGGGAAGTGCCCCTGGGCCTTGCAGTCTAGATACAGCTGGAATAATTATGAGCATCACATCTGAGACATTTTACTTCTACTAAAAATGGTGAAAGATATCTGGAATAATATGGTAAATGAATCAGCTGCACTGGCCAGCCATTGTGTTCTTCATGAGCCATGTTCCCCTGGACTGTGGTCAAGACTGTGCAGAGTTTTGAGTTTTGCCATAGAGTTAAGCCTCAACTATCTCTGAACTGATCTCACAAGTCCTGCTGACATGAGTGTCACAGTGTCCACTGTGCCCATGGGCTGGGCAAGGAACCAGTAAAGCCCTAGCAATCTCCAGAACAATGCATCACCCAAGAGCAGGAAAGCTCTGAAACAAAGGAAGGTAGGAGAAAGGTAGAAATGGAATTTGTGCTAGTTCCACTACTTGATCTAAGCTGCACCACAGAGGTGCACTCCTGTGCTGCTGGTCTTCTGGAGCTGGTCTTGTGACAAGGAGAAAGGAAAACTGATAAGGGATGCATTTTGTTTTGCAGTGCTGCAAAACATACAGGTCCACAGCTACAATGCTGCTGTTATTCTCACTTATACTACTTACTTATCCTACTGAAAAGGATCAAGTCCAGAAATGTTTTAACTGATCCAGCTATGGAAAAAAACCAAACAAACAGGAAGAGAAGCTGGTTTGCTGAGAAAGATCTTGCCAATACCAAATGTTATAGTGAAGAGATCCGGGCAAAGATGATATGGACGTGGCCAAAATTAACTGAGTGCGGAGGCAAAGAGAAGATGTGGAGAAATAATTTTGTTGGGCTGAATCACAGGGACATTTCGGAAATGTGCCATTGATTACAGATGCATTTCTGTCAGGTGCAAGGCTTATGTGAGTCTAGATTTATACCTCAGTTGTAATATCCAGTGGGTGACTCAGTTAATGATATCTCCTTTGTCCTGTGTTTCTCTAGATCAAGCAGTGCAGATAATTAGGAATAATGATAATGATTTGGGTCTCAAAGCAAATTTGAACAGATAAGCATATGCCTATGGGTGATGTGGCTTCAAGCACAATAATTAAGCATGTACACCATGGGAAGTGAAATAGAAAAAGGGTAAAATCATTCCTTTACAAGAAGATTTTTTTAGATTTTGGACCTGAAAAGTTGTACTGTGTGTGCCTATCGCAGGTAGCTGGCAGATTGACTTCAGAGTTCATAGACCTGAGAAAACAGAGGGTTTGCCTCAACAAGAGCAGGATGTGGTGCAGAAATAAACACAAGAGCTACCTCTGAGCATGCTAACACGTCACGGAGCAGAACGGTGGCATGCAGAGACACCAGCAGTGCTTCTGAAACCTCTTGAGTTGCATCAGAACGTCGCTGTGCCTGGCTCCCAGGCACCTGGCAGAGCCACCCCACACCTGGGCCAGGACCAGCCAACCCAAACCTGCTTGGTCTCCTCCAACCAGCAGCTCACTGCATGCTGTAGATGGACCTTGGCAAATCTACTATGTGTCTTCAGACACGTTGCTCTAAATTGCCACCAGTGTGGCTGCTCGTACGTAATTGAGAGTAGAAGTTGGTCCATTGAATTGAAGGAGGTAGATGCATGGTTCCATGAGGATCTATTCAAATTTATTTTGTAAGGATAGGGTTTTACAAGCTAACAAGGTTACTTTGAAAAACTTGCTTTTGTGAAAATTCCACTTATATTTTGCTTCTACGATCAATGTGGCAAGTAAGACTTTCTCACACCCTCTGGCAGCTTCCAGAGGGAAAGTTCAGAGGCTTATCATTTTGGCAGTTGCCATCAGTTCAAAGGAGAACTTTGTCATTTAATGTTTTTAAGGCATTTCAGTGGGCTGCCTACGTGGGAGCAGCAGCTGACATCAAAGAGTGTCATTTAGCAGCAGGTATCTGGGGGAAAAGAGGCCTCTTCTACGTCTCCAAAGAAGGCAAATGTTTAGGAGAGCCTCAACATCTTTCCAGGCAGTATCTCATCTTTGGAAAAAACCAACATAGTTGGAATTTATCTCTACTAACTTTGAGCCTCATTACAGACCTCCTGTCCAGGTAATTAGTTAATACACATAGACACAGGCACGTCCAGAGGGTGGTTTGGCTTTTCATGGCCTGAATATCTTTACTATCAGCACCAAGATCTTCAAGTTCATAAATTTGTTCTCTCTTAAGACCTTTTGGGCATGATTCAGCTCCAGATTATGGCAACTCCATTTGAATGTTTGTATGCCAGTGCCTAAACGTGTACTATATCCACAAAAATCCTGTCATTAAATTGGGAATTCAAGAGCTGGATTAACCTTTGCATCCAACTAGACTAAACATCTGTGTAAGGCCCAGTTCTTCAGGTGCAGTAGAGCTCATCAGCAGTCCTTCCAGATTTTTAACTACAAAGCTTCTCAAGGTGTCTTGCAGCAGCTGCTCAACAAGTCCCTTAATCTGCACTGCCCATTATCAGGGGTGAGCAGTTTTTTTAGCATTACCAAGCCTGAGCAGACCACAGTGTGCACTGCAGTGATGGTAGTATCACATTGATCTTAAAGCTGCTGTGGTCCAACAGCTTGGCCTGCTCTAGTCATGGGAAGATGTCTCCAAAAAGCAGGTTTCTTCCATTCCTGGCCACTTGTTACATGCTAGAGTGGCTGCTGGAGAAGCACTGGCATATGTGCTGGCCTTACAGTACCCGCCACCTGCACAGTTTTAATGGAACTTCTTCAGCCTCTATTACAATTTATATGAATGCCATCCAGTCTTTAATGGACAAGAATCTTTAAAGATCCACTGCCTCAGCAACACAGACCGCAGCATGAAAAGTTGGAGCCTTCTGCTGGTTTCTTTATCTAAGAAAAAAATGTCTCAATTACAGTAAAAAATCCTATATGTAGGCCAAAGAGACTACTCTCTGACAGCAGAACTGCTCTCCTCCCCCTGTCTTGTGCTTGTAATCCCCTGGGTTTTGACACTGCTCTGCACAAAGTCCAGGTTAGTCCACCCTACCCTTCTTCACAAGCTCTAAGGAGGTTTCACATGACAGCAGGTATGGCAGGACCATTAAACTGACTGCCAAAAGCAGACCCAACAGGGAAGTGCTCCTCCTGGTTTTAGAGTAGGAAGCACAGAACTCTCCAACTATCTAGGTCCTTTTGTGAAAACTCATCATGGGTGGTCTAGAACTAAAACTTCCTACCTCCTGTTAACCTAGAGTAGAAGAAGAGTGGCTCTTTGCTAAGGTAGTGAGGTGACCAGGACATGCATCTTAGTCTGACATAGAAAGGAGAGGAGATGATAGCATGCTTTCTTTTATTTTCACTGGCACAGCATCAGACTGCAAAGCAAATTGCCTAACGTTTTCTGCAGCAGTGTAATAGCCAACCTTTCATATTAGCTCCCATGGGTACTTTGAAAGACTTTTTCTAGAAAGGAGTTGCACATCTACTGAATAAAATCAAGGAAAACCTAACTGGATTCTTTCACTTTTCTAGGATATCTATTTCTTCAGTGTCTCAGTGACGTCTTTAAATGTCTTTTTGGTAAAATGAATCTAATCAGCTGCAGATCGAATCCTAGGCCAACGACACAAATTACAGAATACAACAAGGAAGCTTAAAACCTTGAAGCAACAAGCACCAGCATTTGACAGACTGAGGTCAATACAACATTTTGGGTACCTTAATTCTGCCTGTGAAACTGAGCAACATCAAAGAAGGCAGTGTCTGCAAAGGCCACTGTAATGCCAAGCTGCTCTCTGTCATCATGGCTTAAAGGGAGCTGGATCCTGCACTTGATAATTCCCAGGGGAAATGCCTCATGAAGAGAGAATAGCACTAAACTCTGCTTCCAGCTTCGCTCTCAGTGTAGCCGAGAGGAGAATCTGACCTTTGGTAACTTGATTAATATCAAACTAACAGATGGCTCTGGACTTTCCTTGAGATTGTTTGATTATCCTTGTGTCTTGCTTTTCTCCCCAAGATCCAGCAGATACCACCTCTGCACACGCTGAAAGTGGGGGGCAACTCCTCTCATCCTGAGAGAGCAGTGGAACTGCATATCCCTCGTCCACAAGCTGCCCTGACAGAGCAGCTGGTTTCACCCTGGATGCTATACCTTATTGTTTTTAAGAAGTGTTATTCATGTTTTTGGCATTTTACAAAGGTTATTCTGAAAATTCTATTAAAACCATGCAGGAGAGGAAAAATATAGAGCCCCATTGCAAAGCACCTTAAATTAAATGAAGCAGCACCCATACAACAAATCTCTACCAAACCTCATGCTTTATCACAAGCATAACCTTCTTTCTTTATGTAATTAAAACAGACTCCAAGTAGCACAAACACAGAAGATTAAGCCCGTCTTACCTGGAATAGGTATAATGGGAATACTTTCATTTGGGACCACACGGGGGGAACTGCTGTCCTCCACATAGAAATGGGCAGTCTGAAAACACTTTCTGTTAAAGGAAAAAGATAAAAAAGATTCAGGGTATGAAAAACTGCACCCTGAAAAAACAGCCAAAAACTTTTGCAAATGTTCTCCTTCTCCATTTCTGCTCCATACTTTCAGATGTTATAGTTTTAAAATATGAAAGTGTGAAAACATAGGTGCATTTTCTACAATTACAATCCTAGTTCCAGATACTGGTGTGCTCCAATTCATTGACATCTGACATCCACCCATCACAAATGCCTTTGTATATTACTGCTAAGTACTATTGGATATGAATCTATACTCACAGAAGTTAGTGGTTGCAAAAGAGGTTTCAAATAAATAGTTCAGAAAGAAACCCTGCACACAAGAAACATATTCAGCATACAGTTCAAGCCAAAATCCACCTAAGACACTAGCATTTCCAGGGAAAATACACTTGCTGTAAAAGTTTCTGCTACGTAACAGCCAACAGACATTAATACAGCATCTGTAACTGCTGCATGTCACGATGCTCTGCTATGAAAGTTATCCTTCAAACATTACAGGTTTTTCTTTGTTTGTTTTTTTAACACTAAAGCCATACAACCCTCATCCCATCCTCCTCCTGCAAACTTGTATTACATCTACTGCTACAGAAAAACCCAACAGACGCTTAGCTCGGGCCCCAGGACTCATCTCTGAAAAGGCCTGTAAAGAATAGGAGAACTTAAATCCACCTGACTGTTTTTTACCTGTATTTAATGCAAAGCAGAGAGCACAAGCTGGTCATCACAGAAAAGGTACTGAGCAGAATAACATCAAGAGATCCGAGGAGACTCTGCATGGTGATGTTAACTGAGGCAGGGTTTTCCAACACCAGCGTCACTGCTCATTGCTGACTTAATGAGCTGCTTGAGGCTGGAACTGAATATTTAATGAGTCTTGCTTGGTGTGAGCAGCTATTGTGGCAGGGGAAGGGTCTGCTCTCATCTGTCAGGGTGCTAACAATAGCTTCCCATTGCAGGAAGATCCCCCTCAATGAACTGCTCCTCAACACCTGGGCAAAGTTTGCAGGCGGCCTCGTGAGCTGTGCCTTTTGTCAAGTTGCCGGTTCCCTTGCCGAATGTATTTGCACATAGTGGCTTGTGAGTTTGTGCCTCTCTGCAGTCTGGGCACTGTGCTCTCCACAGAGAGCCCGCTCTGCAGAACCCGCTTTGCTGACTTTGTCAAAGTAATCTGTGCACTCCTCGTTTTTGGCATCCATACATGCCAGGGAGCAAAAAAGTCACTGAAAATCAAACCACTCTCTTAGGCAAAACCAGAAACTAAAATAATCATGGGTGCTTGCTTTCTAGGTGTTTGTACTCTCCACTGCACAGTCACAGGGCTTTACAACAGAAGCACAGGCTATGGCAGCACAAGTACAACTTAAGACAATACAGAAGCAGAAGAGAGCAGATTTCACAGCATGAGGTAACTGTCTCAGAGCAGCTTTCTATTTTCAGGCACGATGTCTTGCATTGTGTGAAGTTATTTATTTAGTGAGTATGCTTTTGTTAAGAAACACCATAAGGTGAATTCACACACAAGGATGCAAGATGTGCAATAGACTCACAGCATTTAAAAACATGGGCTGAACTCCCCCCACCCTACTTGCTCCCTGTTCTCATTTTTTTTTGGCAGCCTTTATTTTGGACAATGCACACCCTGGGGGCACGCAGCAGAATAAATCAGTCACACAGAAAGAAGAAACTATGAATATGAAACAGGCAAAATATTCCTGATTTTGATGTATTTGGAGCTCTTTCCCTTGAGTCAATACTACAAAAATCCTTGAACGGCTTCTCCCGGTAATGAAGGCCTTAAGAAGGTGTTTGATAAAAACGACAGACCTTTACATCAGGATTTACAGGATTTTTTTAAGCTGATCATACTTAAGAAAAGCAATTATTTTTGTAATTTGTTATTTTATACTCCGAGAGGCTCTGATAGGCTGGCATTATGGTTTTTTTATGCAGCCATAAGATAGCTTTTTCTTAATAGCCTCAAAACATGTAATTGTGTTGGATAATCACATTGTGCGATACTGGAAGGCCCATGACTGCGATAGCTGAATACCCAGTCCAGCGTATCTCTGCTGAGCACAATGTTGGAATAACAATGTATTAAATTAATATTTCACACAGTAAAGTTTTCTGCAATCATTAATGTCATTAACAATTCTGTATTTTCTTCCTGGAAGACTTTCTGTAGCTGTTCTAAAAAGGCAGTCACCATGGAATTTGACTAAAGGTTTCCTAAGTCACAAACACCACGTTAAAACACATTCTTGTTTTATGTATACACATATATAATACAGCATGCTCAGTACTTCACAATGCTGGATACTGGCACATTAGGTGAAGACATGTCTCTCTCAACCTTTTTTTTTTTTTCACTTGCTCATAATTGCTGTAAATATTCCAAGTTTAGCCTCTACAGCTGAGCTTGTTGTGCACAGGCCATCGCATCCTGTGCTGGTGACTTCCTCCAAGTCTCAGGGGCTCTTAGTGACAGCAGAAGGCAGCACTGATGAGACTATCCAGGCTCAAAATTGAGAGCAGGATAAAGTGGGTCGATCTTAAAAAGACCTTTTATGATAGATTTCATAAACTCGCTGAATTAATTTTTCAGCAAGCTCTGCTTACTGGGTCTGTTTCCTACTCTTGCACCTCTCCAGGAGGGAACACGAATCTCAGGGCACGCTGCACATGCCTCCGGGACCCCGGTCAGATATTGTCCATTTTTCAGCCTGGGACTGACCGGGTGAGGCAATGCCTGGGCTCAAGAAGAGCCTTATGCAACCTCGTGTCTACTTTGTAGTAATAAATATTGATAGCTGAGATCAAGGCTACTGAAAGGCATTTCGGACAATTTAGTACCTGCCTTCTCCCCCAGTTTAGGATGCTTGTTTTTACCCCCTGGCACTTCCCCTACCCATTACCTTTCCCTCAGTATACAAACCTGAAGTGGCAGCAGTTGCTAAGGCTACAAGAGGCTGCAGTAAATCTGTGTGTGTATTTGGGGAGGGCTGGATAAAGGAGAAGGATGAGAGCAGAAAATTGCTTGTTTTGAGTCACTGGAGAAGCAGTCATGGAGAGAGGTGGGAGTAGATGCAGGGCTAGACTAGGTGCAATTCTACAACTGTTTTCACATGAGCATTTTGGCCTGTAACTGTTAACCCCAGTGTGTATTCACATGCAGGTGTGTGCTCATTTGCTCAGGAAACCAACACCGTCAGCAGAAAAAAATAACCATTTTTTTTAATGACAGAAGTGAAATGGCATAAATGGTTATTGAAATCTCAACAACTGAATCACTAATTTTAGAATAATTCTTGCAATTCTGCAGCACTGGTTGATGACAATCAAATCACAGCCTTGATTTCACCTCCACAAGATTTCAGAGAGCCCACTTCTTTTCTGCAAAATGCCAAAGAGTCTGCTGTCTCTGCAACACGCCCGTGTGCAGTGAAGCACACCGTTTTCTCTAGCCCCATATGGTTTTTTTTTTTCTCCCTTTCCCTGGGGTACAATAACTGTGTGAGATTGTGGTGATCAGACACACAGTTGTCACATATGGTTCAAAATGCAGAAAGTAAAACACTGCAAGATTAGCATCTCCCCGGAGAAGGAGCAGAGGCAGGGTCTGGAATGCAAAGCCGATGTGAGAGAGAGCATCCCCCTGCCCAGAATCTTTCTGTAGAGATACCAGCAGCGGGTTATTAAAACAAACTAACAGGATGCAAAGTCCAGAGCAGCAGTACTTCATTATCAAGCTGCAAGCATGAAAATATGCCAAGAGATGGTCCTGATTAGCTGGGTTAAATGCTTGTTCCATCTCCGCAGAGCAAAATACCAGATTAGCTTCTGTAGATGAAGAGATGCCTTGTGAGATTTTGACACTCCAAACGGGTTTCCTTGGTTATTAGTTAATAAAACTCAAGCAGCTTCTCCCTTATACTCATCTAAAAGCAAGAGGGAGAACCAGATCACATAATGGCCTGAAAGCATGGATGCATTTTATTTTCGTGTAGAAGATCTCGCCTCAGTGTTTAGTTTATACTGCTCCAACACAAACACACGGCGAGCAGTGCAGTCGATGGGAGTGCTGGGAATAGCTCTGAGGGCAGCGTTTGGCCTTTACTCCTCTGCGCTCTGTCTAGCGCAGGCAGCATCCCCTGATCTGTGCTGACAGGCAAGGGATCCGCGCTGCTCCGGAGCAGCTGAGGCAGGGAGAGAAGGAACAAGGGATTATTGCAGAGGAGCAAGTGATTGCATCTCTGACGGCTGTCTGAAACCACCAGGACAGTGGCTGAACACAGGAAAATCAAAGGGGAATGCTTCACTTTCTAGGGACACCCAAGAGCCTCACACGCTGAAGTGACTGGCACATTCATTGCTTCCTTGTTCACTAGGGATCTACTCCTCCTTCCATGCATTTCTGTTGGCTGAAGCAGCGTGTATTCCCTCTCCAAGGCTAGCCAGGTTTATACTACTTTTTTTATGTGTGATAGCATCTAGGAGCACTAGGCTCCCGGTTTCTTGCAACTGCTCTCTTCTTGGGTCATTACCTCCTAAAGCATGACCAATTCAGGGGCAGATGGCTTGAAAGGGTCCTGGAGGCCTATTCACTACTGTCAGAGCAGGGCGAACCTTGTCCTCTGGGTACCCTTCCTCCAGAAACAGCCTCCAACAGACAGGAGCTCTGCAGAATGTACATTTAGTAACGAAAAGGCCAACAGTCCCTGCAGCCACCCTAGTTTCACACACAGTCCTTAGCTGGTGGGCAGAACAGACACGATCGAACAGGAGTCAAACCAGGATCTGTAACAGATCTCTAAACCAGGCTGCACAGGACATGGCTTAGTCTTAATGCAACCTGGATATAAGCATTCATTCACCACTCTCCCTCATGGGAGGGTCTGCAAAATAACTCCCAAGCAAGGATCCCAAGACAGGAAACGATCCCTTTCACTACCTCTGCACATTCATTCTCACTTTCAATAGAAGAAAAGATGTTTCAGATTCTCACTGAACTGTTTTCCAGGAGACACAATTAAGATTGGCTTCCGCTGGCACCAAAACCAGAGTATGTATGCAGTCAAGTGTACTAGTAACACATGGTTTTGCACTTTAAACTAGCTTCACTATTCCTTGGCAACCATTTGTCACTGTCAGAATTGGCAATGACTCCTCAGAAAAGAGCTGCAGACTACAGAAGAACAGAAGCGCTGCAAATCACGACCATGTCACCAGCAGAGCAGTGGATGGGAGCCTGGACAACAGCTGTCTACAGTCTGCACTGCTCTAGCTGGGGTCATCAGTCACTGATTTTTATGAGCAATAAAACTGACTCAAGCGTTAAGAAGAAAAAGAGAAGAGAAAATCACATGAAAAAAGCTGATCTTATGAATATGAATAAGTGACCAGCATGGAGCAGTGATATTATGTTCATTGTATCAGAGGGGCATCTGCATTTACTGTTTTTTTCGCTAGAAAATGGCTTATATTGCCCCAATTTTCTACAATTATTTTCCTTCCCAGGTCTTAATGCTTAATGATCAGAATTCAAAAGCCAAGTTATAAAAAAATCTATGCTATGCTGGAGTGGTAAGGCAGTGAAGGCTGACCGAACTTGAGCTACAGGAGGATATACAAAGCAGGAATGCATAAAAACCAAGAGAATAAAGGAAAGCTGAAAAAGGAGGAAAATTTCCCTACAATAATGCTGATTCTTCTGCACATCCTTCCCAAAGATGACTCGCCTTCTCCCCACAAAGCAATTTATGCCTGTAATCTTCTTGAGCAGTGTTTAACACTGCACAGATATGATAACTGGAGAGGTCTAGATGGTACATGGATAGGTTTCAGAAGTTCACAGTGTGCCAAGTCCTTGTCACCCTTTCCTAGACAGAATGGTGAAAAGACTGTGCCCTTCAAGGGACTTCCTCTGGGCAAGGAGAAATGCTTTTTCACATTAGTGAGTTGTTGTGCACCCACACAGTCCAGCAAAAGCTAAAAGGATCCAAATGCTAATCACCGTTCCAACCACACATTCTGACAACCACACATTCTGCAGCATCACAGAGAAATAAAGACAGGAAAAAGGCTGGGAAAAGGCAGGTGGAAAAAAGAGAAGTATTTATGATGAAGAAAACACCACTAGAAAATTGTCCATCTGAAAAACTAATCTGCAAATAGGACTAGGGATTTCTGACACAGAAAGACAGCTAATTTAATATTTATGGCCTAAATTTGCCAGCTGACTACACAGCTCTCCACAAAATTAAAAATCTTTTTCTCCTGATCCTCCGAGACCATATCCAGCACCAGAGACTAGACACCCATTTACATCACATATGGTATTGAACTCAGACATTATACAAGAAATAATAATTTTTAGAAAGGTATTCAAATAATTAAACAGTTAAGAAACTACAACACACACAAAGATGAGCTACTTGGAAGTCCTCCCGCCTTCATCAGCTGTGTGACCAGAGAGTGCCCAGGTGGCCAGTGCAGAAACGCACTTAGAAAGCTCTTCAATTGCAAATTGTAAGTGGATAAATCTTAGTTTAACTCAGCACAAACATTTTCCACGCTTCCTTGTCCCACCTTCCTGGTGTCCCTGGAGAACAGTGAAGGCAATGGTGAAACCTTATTTGTGATGACACTTGGCCCTGTAACACTCGGTAGCTAATTACTCTCCTGGTGACCTCTGACAGGGTTAGAAGCATCAGACCTTCCCCTCCTGCTTTAATCAATACTCACAACAGCTGTGTTGGATACACTCAGCAATTTTACAGATGACTGAAGGGGTTTACTCATCACTATTTTCTCCTGCAAGAGAAAAAGTTCTCTAGTTATATGCATTACTACTCAAAACCTTAATGCCTTCAGGCAAAAAATGGGCTACAGAAACCTATAGGCGGTACCTTAAAAGGGTTTAAAAATTAGGTATGGTTTTAAAAACCAAAGGGAGGCCTGATGTATTCATTTTCCTCTCTCTGAGTAAACTATTTATTTAATGCAACATTCACAACAAAGACTAAAAAATCACAGAGGAAAACAAAGACATGCCTTTTCCAATCAAGTAATACCTTAGGCAGTTCCTATAAAACGTGTTACTTCCAATGCCCTAAACATCTTGTAATATTAAAAAGGAACCTAAAACTTTCACACAGAAGGAAGCTAAATTTAACCAAGTGAAGAGTTTTCCTGTAATCACAAGAACTGCAGCAATCAATGAAGATTGCCTCTTACTAGAGAGAAGCTTTTAGTAGCACCTCTAAGAACACAAAATTGGGCATACATGATATTATTATTTCAGGACATGAATTCCCTTCAGGATGAATCACAGGAAAGGAAAGAATAAAAACAGGGTGTCACACCAGGAGTTTAAAATACTGGTACTTTTAAACACAAAGTATAATTAATCTGGATTGCAACTGTGTTACAAGAAAAGCAATACAGAGATGATCCCACCTAAAAGAGGACAGCAGAAACTAGGTCTCTTTTTGGAACATTCACCCAAACGTCCCTAATTACTCCCACTTAATTACTCTCAAAATGGAAAAGCCATAACCTTTCTTTTGCAAAAATATCCTTTCCTTCCTCTGAATGGGACATCAGGACTTTCAATTAACAATTATTTTAGTTATCACAAGCCATGGCCTGGGACCTAAGCAAAACACAAAAATGTGCTAAAAATTTAGGCACATTTTTTTTCCTTTGTTTTGATGGCCCTGCCCATCTTCAGGCAGAAATGACAATTTGTTAGATATAATGAAATACTCAATGGAAAGCTCCCTCCTTCTGAACAGACACGTCTGTGTGCACCTGGACTAAAGCTGCATGGGAGAACCAGGAAGATTTCCCAACACTGCTGGACATATTTAATGTTTAGCTTATTTGGGGCCAGGATAAAATATTAAAAGTGTGATTATTTCCTTTCTCTTTTAATCACTGGGTGTTTGGAAGGTAGTCTTTTTCCATTGGCCATTTCAAAAAGAAATAGCTAATTAAAAATTTTTATGGTGTCTCTGTTAACTTTGTTTAGAACACAATTAGAAATGGCACAAAGAGATACCTCTGGAAGCACAGCACAAAGGAAAAAAAATGAGCAGCTGGCACCAAGAGCAGAGAAGCAAATTATTTAGTACCTGACAGATAATGAGAACACTGAAAATACCCTACTTAATGCTAGTGCTCTGACAGGGCTACGTACGTCACCTCATCACGCTAATACAGACAGACCGGGTGGCAGCCAGCTGGTCCTCTTTCTCCACCCATCTCCCTTAAAGCAAAGATTTGTAAGCCACCAAATAATAAACCTGGACAGCAGTCTTGAGGATCATTAATCTCGCTATCAATCAACCCATTTGGAGATTTGCTTCTTGCTGTCGCTGATACTAATCTGGTAGTGACTCGAGAGCTCTGGGGAAGCCTGGAGTATGCGTGTCTGAGGAATTGCTTTAATGAGTTTCTTGCATTCAAAGGTTAACAAATGTGACAAGGAAACACAAATACCAGAGACAATAAACTACCACCCCCTGAACCAAGCCACTGAGAAACACCATGCTGTGTACTCTGCTGTGATATGCTGAATACATTTCTAAGCAGCTCTGTACAAACACCCGAGTCGGACCCCAGTGACCTATCGCAGGTGCCAGGAGAGATGCAGGCACGTTAGCGTAAGCTCTGCCTGCTCCAATACTCCTTATCTGCTGGGCTAAGTACCTTGGGCATAGCTCGGCACTAACAGAGCTATACCGCAGAGAAGCAAGTTGTATTCACTGAAGTGGTGTTCTGGATAAATCGGACAATCAGCGTGGTGTGAACATATCCACTGGGCTCCCTTTGCTAAACACAACAGACCCACATCAATTAATACATCAGAATAAAAAGTGCCCTCATCAGTAAGATCCTTCCAGTAGCATGTGCATTAAACAGTGCAGTATTTCCTGTGAGAGTGTTTCTTAAAAATAAATAGCATCAACAATAGCAATAACATCAAACAAATCCCAAGATAATTAATATTATAAGAAAAATCTAATTAATACTAAAAGGTAATAAGTAGTATTAAACATACTAAGGCATAATAAGGAAGCACAGAAAATAAAAACAATGTATGTTTTAAATTATCACCTCCACAGACCAAATAAGCTAGAAGAAATAATCTAGAAATACTATAAGCAAATAACAGAGGTAGAATCCACTACACCATGAGGCAGAGGGGACTAGAAGGATGACCCTGACAGTACTTGAAATGAAGTGAGAAAGAGTTCCCTTTTCAAAATATTTATTAAGAAAAGGACATCTTTGAAGTTTCAGGCCTAATACCCATGCAAAGCTCCTTGAATTTTAGTGTCAAGGAAATACACATTTATTACACAAAAAGGATTCAAAGTATGAGGCATATCACAAGAAGTTACCATGAAGTCTATTAGCAGGCAACCAATTATACAGAAGAGCCAAGAACTGACAAATAAAAAGTAACAGATGTAGAAGAGACTTTTCTTTAAGAAATCAGTCAAAATTATTCTGAAAACTAAAAACTGCTTTCATCCTCACGACAAACTCTTTTGCAGTAAGTATACACTTGGGCAAATAAACTATTGCTTTCCTGTTGTCTTAATCAGTGTGTAGAAACATCTAATAACAAAACTAATCACAGGAGGAGAGCATTTTGATTCAAGATAAAAGTTCATTGCAGATAAGCGAAACAGGAGAAATTCATTCAACCTACATTAATTATTAGATCCCTTAACATCAGATACAGTTCAATATATTTTCTATTTATAGATCGTTCTCTTTATTTGCACTATTTCCAAAGCTTTAATCTACCTATTATTAAGCCCTTTACAACCTTTCATTGTTGATAAATGTGGGCCCAGGGAAAAGGGGAAAAAAGCGCACAAGAATTGCAGTTCACATCTTAGCAAAACATATGAATGCTTAATGTATGAAGAAACGTGCCTGGATCCATCAGGCACTTGCTCAGAAGCAGACATGTAAATTAAACAAGCTCTTGGCTCAGTATTTTCTTTTCTTGGAGCTCATGAAGTGACATGGCTGCACAGACACACTGTCCTTGAGGAACGTTGGAGATGTCTGCTCCTAAGCGAATTGTTCAGTCCCGACACCTCTAGCAATTCAGATTAATTTTCTCCTAATGTATTTATGCATTTCATTTCCATGTTCTGATGTGATCTTTGGCTGTGCTTTTGCTGCCATTATCACAGCAATTGGACAGTAAGCTTGGGAGCAGGAAAGACAGCAGCAGTCACCATGGCCAACAAGATGCACTCAGGCATGCAGGCAAAGGGAGATTCCAGTGCGTCTGAGGTCCTGCTGTTAGACCCACCCCACCTATTTTCATCTCTGCTCCTAACTGGGAACTTCAGAAGAGAAAGCCACCTTGCAGAAACACCTGGACAGGCTGGAAGAGCAGGCTAGCAAGAGCCTTATGAAGTTTAACAAAGACAAGTGTAAGGTGTTGCACCTGGAAAAATGTAATCCAGGAGTGCAGCACAAGCTGGGATCTACCTGCCTGGAGAGCAGCTCTGGGGAAAGGGACCTGGGGGTCTTGGTGGACAACAAGCTCCATGTGAGTGAAGAGCGTGCTGCTGCAGCAAAGAAAGCCAACGGGTTTATCATCAGCAGAGAAAAAGAAGTCATTACCCCACTCTACTCAGCACCTGTCAGGCCACACCTGGAATTCTGTGTTCAGCTTTGGTCCTTGCTATACAAAAAAGATGTGGACAGGCTGGAGACGGTTCAGAGAAGGGCTACAAAGATGATCACGGGACTGGGAAGCCTGTCTATGAGGAAAGGCTGAGAGAACTGGATTTGCTCAGCCTTGAGAAAAGAAGGCTTAGGGGAGACATCAACACCATATTCCAGTATTTAAGAGGGCGGCTATAAAGAAGACAGAAACACCCTTTCTACAAGGAGTCATATGAAAAGATGAGGAGTAACGGATACAAGTTCCTCCTGGGAAGATTCTGACTGGACACAAAAGGAAAATTTTTCACAATGAGAACCATCAGCCATTGGAATAATCTCCCCAAAGCAGTTGTAGGTTCCCCCATATTGGACACTTTTAAGATTTAGTTGGACAGGGTGCTGGGCCATCTGTCTAGACTGTGCTTTTGTCATGAAATGTTGGACCAGATGACCCTTGAGGTCCCTTCCAACCTGGTATTCGATGATTCTATGAACTGTAGTAACAAGTTCCTATCTTATTCCAGTATTTTAATTCAAGGACTTTTGTGAGCTAAAAATGTTTAAAATGCAGACTAAACAGCAGAGTATTTTGCCACTATTTCTGGTAGCTTTGTCCCAGACATTTGGTTTCAGATCTGTGATTTCCTGTCGAGAACACACAAGTGTGAAATACTTGTTGATCCGTTTATTCATTTGCCTCCTGGCGGATCACAGCCATTTTGACAGAACGGATAAATTGACTTGCTCCTTGTTATTTTATTTTTTTTGTTCACATGCTTCTCCATCAGCCTGGATGCACTGCCCGAACTTCCCAGATGCTGAGCTTAGGTCTTTATCCCTCCTTCACCCTCACTTTCCATCCTGCACCCTCCTTTTAGAGGCCTGCTAAGCCAATTTCACACAATATCCAGGATGTCTGAAATGCCACAAACAAACCCTCGCTATAGCAGCTTCTGCAACTCCATCTGCCAGATGAAAATGATACATAATATTTAGAGAAACTATTTTCGAACAATTCAAACCCAATGAACACTTTACATCACTGTTTAGGACATGAGATATATCTGTGACAATTGCATCTGGTTACTCCAGGCAGCGTTTAACCATTTATCTACGGCACATCTCAGCAAATCATCTGTTTTTCCAAGTCATGAACGAACACTGCAGTCTGGGAAGGGAACAACTCTTGATCATTCTCATTGAGAAAATGGCAAAGGTAACAGCTTCAGGCAAAACCCTGTAACATCAGCACAAGATTTTCAATGCAAAGTAATTTCAGCAGGCTAACAAATGAGTCACTTTCCTCTGACAGACGTGTAGCAGAACACAGTGCATTTAATTGATGTGCCCTTTTATTGCAAAATATACTGTCTCCCTCTGGTTTGACTGGAGCAACGGGATGCAGCACTGCCAGGAAAGAGATGAAGAATACAAACTTGGCATCACATAGTAACTGAACGTTGATTCATGGAAATTATGAGACATTCAAGGGGACAGGTCCCAGGCTCCAAATTATACTCCACTCTTGTATTGCCCCCATGTGATTATTGCAAGTTTGCTTACAATTTGCTGCTCACTCTTCTAATTGGATTCCTGCAAAGGGCAGTTTGCTGTGCCACGAGATTGTCACTTTATATCCTGCTTTAACTCCAAACCACTCAATTAACAGCAAATTCCATTTATTATAAAAGCATTTGCTTCTACCCATATGATGCTATCAGCAGCCATCTCATTAATATTTATTTCCACAAAGCAGCCCACTGATGTTAAGATCTCAGATGCAGCCAGTAACTTTAAAAGAGGAAAATATGTGAAGCCAAGAAGGTCAAAATAGAACATGAGCTGTAACAGAAAACACCCAACCCACATTAATTTAACTCCTTCTTTGCAGAAAACTGAGTAAATATAATAAGGTTGGCAGAGAGGAATGATGATGTTAAAGTTAATCCAGTCACCAGAAAAAAATGAGGAGTGAGGTTGCCAACGCATCACTCTCTGGGGTGGGGAGTTGCTGTCTGGTGCACCAAGGCAAAAAGATGTTGGAAGGAGGCATGGAAGGGGAACGCTCATCCGCTGCCTTATTCCCCTGCGAGCTGAGCTGTCTATTTTCCAGGCTTCAAAAAAACTCCAATAAAACCAAAAACAAACAGAGAACTGTGGATAACCTTAGACCCTGGGCTAGGTTTGATTTAAAGTCCCTTTCCCTCAGAATCCTTTTCTGTGCTCAGCACACAGGGAATTGGCACTGCTTGCCCTGGCTTCACAGTGTGGAAGCCAATGGGACCCCACACTTATCCAAGGAGTGAAGAAGTGGGCTGCAGACGGTTTAAATGTTTCAAAAAAGCTGGTACTAAAGCTCAGGGATTCTCTCGCACACTTTCAGTACAAGGAAGCGTTGCCAAGGAAAGAGAGAACATCCAAGTGTAAGCTCAAATCCTATAGACAAGGCTGCAACCCACTGAAATCTGAGAGTCACAATAAAACCCAGACTCTACATTTCCCCGCAGGCCTGGCTGCAGCTTGGATGATCACAAGTGCTGGTGAAATGGGAGCGTTTCTTGTACGTTCAGAAGCTCCCAGCTGCTTCTCAGGCAGAATGCTCCTGAGAGTGAGATTACACATTCAGACACAGTGAGATGAAGCAGCTGCTGAAAATGTATATCAAATACTGTGATTTCTTCTCTTCTGCTCTCTTATTCTGTGCACCTTGAATAAAACTATGCTGCAGGGACAACAGGTCTCCTTCTAGTAGTCTCCACCTATTCTTTTAAACTATACAACAGGGAACTTGTTCCACGTAGCTCTGTAGATAGCAAAGACAGTGATGTTGAACTCTAACCTTCTGCTACCACAAAGAGCTAAATTAATTCCCTACAGCACATCAGCACTGCTTTTGAAAAGGCCCAGACTCTGCAAAAAACAGATGGAAACTAAACTTATGGGCCTTTAAAGATGTCAAGCATTTCCTTGCAGTGATAGCAGAAGAATCTTTCTTCTTCCCATCAATTTTTTTATTAATCAGAGCACACATGGCAACTCCCTGTGTGGCACCACTCAGGGCTCACCCCATCAACATAAAACCTTGTGAAATTATCACCTCGGGTTTACCACTGGGATAACAATGCTTTTATACCTAGAATTAAAAAGATGAATTGCCACAGACTGGCAAATCAATGTGCAATGGCAGACACCTAACTCCAGTACTGTTTCCTTGCCCTGTTTCTTCTCACAGACTGCTTCTGTGTTTGCTAAAGGGTCTGGCTCAGAGACCCAGAGAAAGGACACCTATTGCACTGTTGTCACCTTCATGCTTTTGCTGTCAGGACCATCATTTTCGAGATTTTGAAGCACAAATGCATTTTGGACAGAGCAAAGCCAAGCCTGCAGGCTCCTGCTTTGACAGCCAAAGACACTCGAGAGAGCTGCAGACTCCTTGTAGGTCCCCAAATTCTCATCTTCACCATCAGGTTATGTGGAATAGAAGATTCTTGATCATCTATTTTCTTGAAGCTGTTTAAGTGAGGACCTGAGTCAAGTTACTCTTTCTTCCCCAAAGAGCTGAACTGGGATTTTTACCATCAAGAGGGTGTTGTGGTTGTGAAGTGCCAAATCATTTCTGAAGAGCCATCAGGGACCTGGTGCCAAGTTCTTATTCACAGATGACAACCATTACCGTAAACATAAGAAAAAGGGTTCTATGCTCCTGACTGCAGCCAAGGACTCCGCATGATTTGGCTTTGCAGTGATAAATGTCACGTTTACAAGGGGTTTTGCAACTTGAAAATCCATAATTTGCTTTCCAGGGACTTATGCTTGATTATCAGGAGAGTTCGAAGCACTCACTGAAGTCTAATGAATAGAATTAACTCATCATTTAAACAGGGACTAATATGTATGCAAATGAGAAAAAGTTAAAAATAAGAGTTCAAGCCATAATTTCAGAAAATGCAGACTGCATCCTTATGAAATAGGAATGTTTCAATTCACCTCTTATCTTTACATCAATGTTAGCTGCTTTGTATGCGAACAATAGGGTGCATCAAGCTCATTTTGTTTTTTATATTTGAACTTGGACTTATAAAATGGATTATACTGAAACATGAATAATATATATGCTAATTAAAGACTCCATTTAATGACATAAAGATGAAGACCAACATAGGCTAATTTCTATTTGCAAATTTCCTAATTACTGTATATTCCCTTGGAAAGCAGAAATGTTATTTCCACAGTCTTAGAAAAAAGAATATTTTCTTTGCTCAAATTATTTATAAAAAATCTTCTCAACTTTTTTATTTATTAGGATTGATCTCCACAGAGATACAATTGCTTTGCCTAGATAGATTCAGTATTAAATACTGCCCAAGTCAAACTATGGTGATTTGTGAATGAAAAGGGTGTTACTTAATTATTAATTATTATCAGATTTTTCTCTACTAAGGAATTGTTGTTGATAAATGTAAGGTGTACACACCCTTCAATATCACAAAACATATTCAGAGTAATTCTGGCAGATGTAAACCAAGTACATGCTCCTGATGTTTGATAGACTCTTAATCTCTTTTCCCTTTCCTCCTCCTTTTCCCCTGAATTAGTCAGAACAAGGACACGGGACAAGTGTACAGCTGAAGGGAGACAAAGCATTTGCAGAAAACATGACTACAACTTCTGTCATGCAAAGCCGACAGAAAAGCCTGCTGAAGAATAAACAGATTGCAGGAAAAGCCCTTTTAGGTTAAAAGGCTTTTTTTGTACCTATAACCTTGACGGAAGTGGTGAAAAATAGTTCATTCAAATGAATATGAAGCCTGTAATGATATCAGGGCCAGAAGACTCTTTTTTTTGGTGTTGTGTAAATGTTGGTTATGTGAAAAAAGAAGCCCAGATTCAGCCTTAACTTACAAAACCAGCTCTGAAAAGCAAACTGCAAAGCAAATCCATTTACTCCCTGATTGAAATGGCACCCTGAATGATTCAAAAGTAAGGAGCTGTATGAATGGGAAGAGACTCACCATTGTGGTACATTTATGTCCTAGGCTTTTATTAAAACAACCAAACAAAAAAATAAAATTCACAAAAAATGACAGGTATGAGGGCTGCATCATCACAGCTGTCCCTTCATGTCTGTAACACCAGTTGCTGTTACCCATGAACACTGAAATTTAGGAAGCTTATGAGACTGTGAAGGAGAAATGATCATCGTTTTGAGTTATGATGTGGCTGGTACTGTGGTACTGTGCCCTCAGTACTGCTACTGCTGTACAACTGCTGTGATCTTCATCCGTAACACCACTGCCAGGGGAGCACAGCCTGGCGCTGCGGGAGGACAGGCTCTCCCTGGTCCCAGCTCACCATCCTCTGCCCTTGTGGTGCCCATCCCTCCACACGCCTCCTCCCAGCATTAGAGGAGCTGGCTTGGGGAAATAAATACCTTAAGAAAAGCCAAAAAGCAACTGGAAAGCTGGCAGGCCAGTTTACTTTGATCATGGCATAAAATCCTCTTTACTGACCCACTGCTCAGCTCCTAAAACATGGTGAGGTTGGCAGATGTAATTTCCCACGATGGGTGTAGGAGATGCACTCCATCTGCCCACCTTGCAGAGGGCTCTTCTCTCACTCCCATTCAAACCCCATATTTACCCCTGCCAATTACCCATCAGCAGGGGAAACTCCATTCCCTATCTCCATCCACTGCTAGTGAGGGATTTGCTCCAGCCGAGGAGCACCTGGATCACCACCCTCATGCCTGTGCAAAAGGAAAGACGTCCCTTTATACAAGACTTGGAGAAACCTCCATCCAGAGGGATTCAGCATCATGGCCCCGAGGCCAACCTGTGGCATGAGAGAACATGCTCCAATCCGTAACAGCTTAGAATGTATCTGACATGAGGGGTAAATGAGACAAGCTCATGCTACTACAAAACATGAGGAATTTTACCAGCACTCACTAGAAACTTTCCAATAGTAGTCAAAAAACAATTTTAGAGAGTGAATCATTGTACAGAAATATATCCTTTTAACTGGTAATTTGATCAGAAGGAAAATAAAAACCAAATTTGAGCCTTCAGGGAATAGAACATCTGTCTTTATTGGGAAATGTTTTGATTTCTTTTCTTTTTTTCTTTAAACATTAATAATATTTTTAAAATTCAAATTTGGCTTATTTCTGTTACTTTATAAATGTCACTTTGTAAGATATTTCAAAACATTTTTATTCTATTTTGGAAAAGAGAGGATTTCCAAAACATGAAACAACCCACCAGTTGAGAATCAGGCATGCCACCTACACCTGTTTCAGCTTAAAAGCTGGAGCTCAAATGAATTTTAATCTGTAAATTCCTAAAGTGAAATATGTTCCCCAGGGCTCAGTGTTGGGGCCAATCCTGTTTAACATCTTTATCAATGATCTGGATGAAGGGATTGAGTGTACCCTCAGTAAATTCGCAGATGACACTAAGCTGGGTGGAAGTGTTGACCTGCTTGAGGGTAGGAAGGCCCTACAGAGGGACCTGGACAGGCTGGATCAATGGGCAGCAACCCACTGTATGAGGTTCAACAAGGCCAAGTGCCGGGTCCTGTACTTGGGTCACAACAACCCCATGCAATGCTACAGGCTTGGGGAGGAGTGACTGGAAAGCTGCCTGGTGGAAAAGGACCTGGGGTTGTTGGTCGACAGCCAGCTGAACATGAGCCAACAGAGTGCCCAGGTGGCCAAGAAGGTCAACAGCATCCTGGCCTGTATCAGAAATAGTGTGGCCAGCAGGATCAGGGACGTCATCCTTTCCCTGTTCTCAGCACTGGTGAGGCCACACCTTGAATAGTGTCCAGTTTTGGGCTCATCATTACAAAAAGAACATTGAGGTGATGGAGCATGTCCAGAGAAGAGCAAAGAAGCTGGTGAAGGGGCTGAAGTCTTATGAGGAACAGCTGAGGGAACTGGGGTTGTTTAGTCTAGAGGAGGCTGAGGGGAGACCTGATCACTGTCTACAACTACCTGAAAGGAGGTTGTAGTGAGGCAGGTGTAAGTCTTTTCTCTCAGATAACTAGTGGTAGAACAACAGGCAATGGCCTCAAGTTGCACCAAGGGAGGTTCAGGTTGGATGTCAGGAAAAATTTCTTCACTGAAAGGGTTATTGGGCAATGGAATGGGCTGCCTGGGGAGGTGGTTGAGTCACCATCCCTGGAGGTGTTTAAAAGAGGCTAGATGGGGTGCTCGGAGATATGGTTTAGTAGTGGACAGGTATGGTTGGGCTCTGTGATCTCAAAGGTCTTTTCCAACCAGGTGATTCTCTGCTTTTTGTAGCCATAGAAAAGAAGTTTTCTTTTAAACAAAAAAACTCAATGTTCTGCAACAAACTGAATGGATTCACATACGTGCAACACTTGTAATAGCAGCACAACATAGGTTGTGCATTCCAAGGCACGGTTTTTCCCTGAATTGCACAGGTTTTAAGAAAAGTCTACCCCTGCTTATTATTGTTTTACTAGGCTGCTGATTCCTAGTATTTATCCAACAAGCTAAGATTGCTGAATTGATTTAATATTCTTACCCTATAATTTTATACTCAGACCACATCCTGCTGTGAAACAGCTAGTGCTAATGTTAGTCCACATGCTGCTGTGGGACTTGGGACAGCACAGGGCCCTTCAATAGCTATATTTTATAGTTAAAAGGAGAGAGAAAAAAATATAATTTATCTGGTGGCTGTGGTTAATTCACAGTTTCACAGCAGAGGTATACTGTTCCCTCCGGGTACATCTACTTGTATTATAGGATATTTCATTCACAGTTTGTTCAAGACATTCTTCTAACTCTGAACCTACCAATTTATGAGAGGGAATCTACTCCAGAGATACCTGTACACACTTTTAACACATACTCTTACATACTAAGGATATTATAGAAAAGATATAAACTAGCAACAAATCAAACAACAACAGGTTAATTGTTTCTTTGAGCTGAGAAGGGGAACAGAAAAAGAATGTGTCATCTTATTAAGAAATAGTTGTCTTTTTTTAAAAAAAAAGGGTTATTTAATTTCACAAAAAGTGTTTGTGAAATTTCTTTCTCTTTTAAAATACTGATCGTAGCTTTAAAAGCCAGAGTTCAAAAATTTTAAAGTTGTACAGAAATTTCCTGCAGAATAACTTACAAAAGACCTAACAGATGAGTAGGAGAAGCCAGGGGCACCTGCCTTCCTCCACCACTGTGCTTATCAGAAAACACATACTCCTCACAGCAAACGATTTCTAAGCACCTACAAAACAGTTCTTAGTGGAGCTTAACTAGAAGATTTGAATATTTAAAAAATATTTGTTCTAAACTACACCTTGTAAACTCCTACCTTTAATCCAGCTACTGCAGAGATAAAATCTTGCTCTTTTTTTCAGACCTCACCATTACAGCAGCACTGGGGAAGGCATTTCCAGAAAAAAAATGTCTGCAATTAATCCATTTAATTAGTTCTACATTAAAAACCAGAAAGATCAATTGCAGCCATGCCACAGGTCCCTCCTTGCCTGACCTCAGCTGCTCTTGCCTGCTTCCCTTTGCTCCCTCTGCAGAAGAAAGTATTTATGGAAGTGTTGGGGAAATGTTGTTACACCTCTAAACAAAGCAGTGAGAAGTGTGTCAACAGCAGTTTTCCAACTTGCTGCCAGGATTTCTGCATAAATTTCATCCCCCTTTAATAAATGGGATGGCCTGCGTGGGCCTGTGGGCAAAGCTGAGCCTGAATGTCTCAACTCTTATGGGACACATCATATAGCAAATTAAAAATAAAAAGTATAGTCCTTTAGGAGTTTTCAAGGTCACAAACATGATATTAGAATTCTAGTCTTCCACAACCAAAGCTCGGATTCTCCTATTGTTTGACTTATGGTTGCATGCTTGACATTATCTTTTAAAATAAAGGTGATGCAGTTCTGGGCTCCCACCGAGTTCAATGGCCACATCCATGAAAGTGCCTGAGGAAAAGACGTTCACACAACTGACCCACATGGTATGAACATCCCAGGAGCTGAGGAATACAGACATTTTCAGAGTGAGAGTTCTCATTTAAAGGTACTGTTAAAAATAATCACAATCCAGCAGGCCCCAGGATTGCTGGTGCTGGGATGGGTGGTTTCACAGCTGTGAAACCTGGGTTCTTCAGGCAATCGCCATTCCTCATCTCCTTTGCAATAAAATATTTGCATGTAACAGCCTCTCCAGGGATGTCGAGATTCAATCATGCTGGGTGCCTGCTCACAGGATCTTTGTCCTTGGCACCAGGGGTGGCCTCATGTTGGCACTCACTGCTGATAATGGGGCAGTATTGACAAGTGTAGTATGGATGGTGCCTTAGATAACATACAGCGGGGACAACAAACCGCAGCTATACCAACCCCTTCTCCTCTGTTTTTAAACTTCAAATCATTGTTGTACTCTTCCCTACTTTTAGGCTCCCTGCTGCAGGAGAACAGATGGAATAAAACTCCAAACAGATTTTTTTCCACCAACCTGTGGGCCTCCTGACACAGTTGTCCTCTGCAAGCTGCCTTTGCAGCTTCTTTCCTGTCCATGTGCATCTTCCTTTCCCTCTCTCTCCAAAGCTAGAGTCCTCCCTCTCTCCTCCCCCCAATTTTTAGATGTGCTCTTTCATTGGCTTCACATTATTCAGTTCGAACATGATGCCTTTAAACTGTGTCTTCCAAACACTTTTTCAGGCTTCTAGTCTGTGATTTACAGGACAGTTTATCACACTACATCACTCCTCCTCTTTTCTCACGCTTGCATGTGTGCTTTAAAGCCTGCACCGCAGAGCCATGGAGAACAGGCCTGGAAGCTCCTGTGCAGGATCAATGACTCCTGCAGTGCTCATAACAAATGGCTGCTCAACCTTGTTTTTGAACCTAGAAATGATGGAAATTCTGCAGACCACCGCTTTACTGTCTTTCCTATCATGAAGCTTTTCCTAATATCAAATCTAAATTTCTCTCTTCCTGCAATTTAAGCCAAAGACTCTGCATCCCCAGCATAATGGGTGCAGAAGATCATGTATTCCTTGCAGACCCCTTTCATGTCATAGAGCACTTGGTTCCCCTCTCTGCTAACAACCCTCCCTGCCCATCTGGTTTAACCAACTTCCTCATAGAAAAGGTAGGTTGCACAAGAACAACCATAGTCCTTTCCTATTTACACCTAGAGATACACCAGCCTGCTATAAATCTGGATTTGCTTTTCATTTAAAGGACAGTGGAGAGAAGAGCATTGCTTCATGAAATTTAGATGAAGGCTGGACATGCATGACACAGGAAGAAGTTGGCTTCAAATGCCTGACAAGTAACTTGTTATTGCAATTGCATACTCTCTAGAACCCATTTAAGGTGATACAGGTTCTTCAGTCATGTGGACCCACACTAACAAGGGCAAGGTCTGATTTAGCTGATACCAGTTATTCAGGAGTCACTGTTAACATCAATGGGACTGCTCAGGTTTAAACCTGAAGCAAAATCTAGACTGTGCTATTTCCTTGAAATGGGACATTCCTGGCATTATGGGGTCAAAATGTGCTCAATGATTTTTGATGTTACTCCTGATACTGTATAATTAAGATTAAAAGTACTATTTTCTGAGCTTTGTAGATATCCTGATGGTTCTGGAAATCACCACTGATCTGCATTTAAGCTTGGCAAATTCCTCTCCAACTCCTTTCCTTTCTCAAGACAAAAATTGTTGGTTTGTAAACTGGCAGCTCACTACTGGCTTCACCAGTGAGGAAATGGAAATCTTGCAGAATTCAGGTTTGCAAGAAAAAGTAAAACTAGTGTTAATTAAAGAAGAGTAAAAGTAACAGGCATATAATGAGAGAACATGCCCCTTTCCACAGTCTAGCTCTTAACAGATCATCCAGTATGCTTAAAAAGCAACTTTCCATCTGCAAATCTGTCTCTCTCTCTCTTTTGTCTAATGAGCTTGAGTTAGTCTGTTCAAAAGCCCAAATGGGCATCTCAGGGCCAATTCAGCAGCAGGGGGTCCGTTACTATAACAACTGACAACTCCTGTGATTTCTGAAAGGCCCTAAAGTAGCCATTTGGGAAATGGTTATTGAGCAAGAAGTTGGGAAGGAATGGCTGTGCAGTGGCATCTCAGCCTCCCCTGCGCACAGCTGCGCTTGCCTCCCTGAGCCCTTCACACACAGAGGAGACCCCAGCGCCCTGATGCCCTTGCAAACAGCTGGGCCATATTCCTTTCAGCTCCCTACAAGAGCAGAAAAGCCCATGAGCCAACAACGGAAGGACCAGCAGCGGCACGCTACACTTTGGCGTTAGCAGATCTCCTCGTGGGCTCTCCACATCTTGCCCCAGGCTGCACGTTGCCAGATGAAAGAGCAGAGGTGCTGTCAGAGAAGTTTTCATATTGATTTTCCTCATAGTGGAAGAATGATGAGTGCTCAAAGAATGATACCAAGAGCTAGAACAAGCAACCGGCAGCTGTCCTAAGCTTCAGGCTTGAAAGCAAGCTGCCTGCCGCTGGCACAAAGCATGAGCTCAGCTCCCCATGCGGCTAAGAGGGAGCTGATCACAGGCCTGCTCCCCTTTAACGAGAACGAGCAGTGCTTTGAGATACAGCACACAAAAGGGCCCAATATTTCAGTACCTTTACCTCCAGCGCTGGAAAAATCAAATACAACCTGGATCTTCTGCAATAAAAGCTGAAGTGTTCTTCCTGCATTGTCTGAGTTGAGGCAGGGAGATCAGAGGGCTCCAAATCCATCTGGGCTGCATCCCACTTGCCAGGCAGTGATCTGCCCCGTCCCCATCCCTCTGAGGCTGTCTGTCATCATATGAGACTAGATGTGGCCAATCCCAGAGGAACAGGAAGGCATGCCCTTTGTTCAAGCAGGGCACATCTGGTCCCTAAAAAGGAGATGGGAGCTGCAAGAGGTTTCAGCCAAGTCACTCACCTCCACATTTCCCCTCATCTCCCTGTGGCGTTGTGCGCCTCCCAGCTTAGGAAATCTCTTGCCCTTGTCGGCTAATTCTCCTCACTGCCTGTGATGACATGGGTTGTGCTCTGGGGCACTGCCATCCCCAAGCTGAGCACAAGCACCTGGACATGGTCCTCAGGCATCACTGAGGGCAGTGGCAGTGCAAGCATCCCCATCGCTCGGGCTCATTCCTGCCTTGTGCTGGTCCCTCACTTATGCTGGTACAACTCTGGCTACTACACAAATCAGACTGGGTGCTAATCTGGCTTAAATCAGGGCAGGAAAGCCTCTCTCTTCTTTTTTTATTTATTTTTTTTAAAAAAACCCCCAAAACCTCATGGATTATTTCTCAATCCAGCTCCTCACATGGTTGTACAAACATTTGCGTTGATATCGCAGAGGGCAGAACAAGGGCAGGAATGGAGGAGGCTGCTTGAACTGCTGCTGCGGAAATGAATACTCATGCAACTGCACCCGAGGCATTCTTAAAATCAACACAGAGGCTCTCAGAAAGTGTTACCACCTAACATCCTCCACGAGAGAGAAAATGAGCAGAATCGCAAATATTTTAGAGTAAGCTGAAAGCAGCTTTTATCATTCTAAGAAACCAATTTTACAATGGTCTGTAAATTTCCAATGTTCCTTTTTCAATCAGTACAGTAGATGAACAACACATTGTGTACTCATAAAATAAAACCTAGAAATAGGTTCAAATAACAACTTCAGCACTTTTTACAACCTGCTACAGGCAGAAGTTCTTTTTTTTTTCCCCCAATGAAGTTTTAACACTGTCTTAGCTCTGGAGCTGTGCAAATTCCCCAGAATTTAAAACCAAAAGGCAGTTTCCCAAGGCAGGGTTATTAGAAATGGTCCAACAGTCTTTAGTCTTATCTTGCAGCTTTCATTTCTATATTACAAACTGATTTACAAATAAGGCTCACCAACCTTCTCAGTGTTATTTTCCGAGTGACAGAACTCAGATGCTGAAATATTGAACACCTGAGCTTGCTCCCAGTGAGGTCTTTGCCACCGAGTTCAACAGCAATGCTGTCAAACCATAAGTGACTTGGCTCTGGGTCACACAAAAAATCAATGACCGAGTCAGAAAAAGAACCCACATCTCCCGGTGCTCAGTGCAGTTTCTTCTGCACAGAAAGGCACTGCCAGAGAAGTACGAGGCTCTGCCACACGACTCCACTCAATTCAACAGGATGCTTAACAAAAGCCAAAGAAAACTTTTACTATCTACTAAATTCTATAGGGTTTTGCCTAAGGAAAATTAAAGGCATCTTTTTCCCAAGCTGTCTCATATACGCGCATGACTATAAACAAATTTGCTTGCTCTTTGAAAGGCAGCAGCTGTGTTGTTCCAAAAATCCCTCCTGAATGTAAACATATTAGCACTGTATAAACAGCTTGATTTAAGAAGAAATGCAATACAATATTCCTGCTTTGTCTTTGGGATCACGAAGTTGATGGTGGCAATAATTCAGAGGTGAATTATGGTATCTTCTGAAAAGAAAGAAAAAGAAAACTCTCCAGCTATAGTTGCGAATTAATTTCTTCCTCTTAGCTGAAAATGAGAAATGGCTATAATTTAGTTCCCATTTAAAAGTTGCTGTTGGCTAAACTCTAAAATCTTAATTGCTTCTTAATATTTTCTGCTTATTCTTCCCTTTGAAACCCCAGTCTATAGCATTGTAGTGTTTAGATTAAAAATCAGAATGGAAAACACTGGAAGGTCACCAGTCACTCCTGAAATACACTGGGGTTTTTTTGTCTTTTTTTTTTTCTAAAATGACAGAAGTTAATGTGTATCAAAGTATTTTAGTTGATTTCCCAACTCTAGTCACCCTCCTGGCACCTCTGTGAGAAACAAAGTGGCACTGACCCTGGGTTTCCCTTAACATGTCAATACTCAGGACTTGTTTGATTTGCAACAGAGTGTAGTGCATGTGCTAGAAAAGACATGTTTCAAGCCATATTATGGCTCAGCACGCTACAGGAACTCCTCTTGCAAAAAAAACTTGAAGTCACACTCGATCCCTAAATAGTTTGGAGGTCACTATGAAACACACTCTGCAATTCTCAGAGCTCTTAGAAAAGGCTGTGAGAATAGCAGTGGCAAAGACTGCAGACAATCCAAGTCACATTTTAAACTGACCTTGAAGAACTGCAGAAGGATCTCATGATACTGAATCCGAGTACAAAATCACAGATGCAAAACAAAAGCCCAGAAACACAAAAAATAATGCATTTGCAAAACTGCATGCATTTTAATGGGCTCTAGATGAGCTAGTAGTGCTCCAGTGAAAGGTCCTAAAATCTCAGGGAATAGTTCTCAGAAATACTCAGTGCTTGTCCCTGCAGTACACAATTTCAGGATCCAGTATGAAAGGCATGAAAGCAGAAGAAGAAATACCATTGTGCCACAGCAGAAACGAATGGTGAATCTATACATTGAGTAAAACAAAGATCTGGTGTCCTCACCTTTCTGCCTGCTAAGACTCAAATTCTTGACTCAATGCTAAAATAAATCAGTTTAAAGCATTAGAGGTCCTGCGAGCAACAGTCCCCTTCATCAAACCCATGACAGCTCAAGGAGCAGCCAGGCCAGCTTTTTGTCAAGAGGAATCAAAGATGCACAGAGGAAAACTTAAATTACAGCCATCATTGTCCCTCCTGCCCAGGAAGCCCAACTGCCAACTAGTCCCAGCAAACTTTGTGGCTCCTGGTCATCCCATGACCGTGCTGCTCTCATTGTTCAGGGATAAGAAGCAGCACCATTTTTGCAGCTTCATTATGCTGACCTAGTTTATTTTCCACTCTCCCAACTTAAAATCACATAGTCCTCTTTGCACAGCAGCGCCATTAAAAGTACTGACTTTAGGAAACTTTAGTGGAAAGGTAATTCAGAGCTGCTGCTTGCCTGCAAGTTCCTATCCCTTTTCATTACTGAGATGGCTATCATGCTAAAAAGATGGTATTGACCCTTTCTCTCAACATCAATCATATTCTTTCGCCATTTGTCCAGGATCCACATGGAAAAGGAATAGAGAACAGCAAATTACCTCTGCAAATAAGGGATTCTTGTTCAGAAATTGCACAGATCATTTCCAAATACATTCAATTACAAGAAGTCTCTAATGAACACAGCATGGAAGCTCAACAGATAAAGAAAGGAAAAGCTTCATCAAACAGTGACTGTTTCCTATCACTCTCCTTTTCAAATAAAGGGAACAGAAAATGAAGCTTTCTTACAACAAGACATCATCACAAAACTTATCTCATCACTATACACCATAATGAGTTACCAAGGATCCAAAGAGAGATAAACGCTTTGCCAAACCTTCAAGAGCAACCTCCCCAACTCCTTATTTTGGTCCCTGGATAACAGGGCATCAATGCAATGCAAACAAGCAGAAGGCTTTGCTCTGCTTCATTGTTCTACTTATGTCACCTCTGGTCTCAAATCATCTAATCCCACAAATGCTCAAAAACACAAAAGTGAAAATATCATTTGTTTTACCCCCAAAATAGATAGCCAAAGGGTAAGCATGTCTCTTCTGTATTTTCTAGTTCTCTGAGTTTCGTTTTGTAATGCTTTTTCTCACATCAAAACAAAGAACTGCTGTGCAAGAAAAGACCCCTTGGTCCAGCACGCCTGTGCCCTTGAGGGTTATCCTTTCATAACAAGTGTTTCTCTGCTGTGCACTTCAACACCATGTTTCTCCTACTGAAAAAATCTGTTTCGAACTCGTTTTCATGCCATTTGCTTTGATGGTGTTATTTAGCAAATTATTCCATATGTTGCTATTACATTTTAAGCTAAGTGTTTCTTCCTGAAAATCCAGATCACTGTTCCTTTCAAACTTGTAAATTAGACTCTGCGGTGTTTGAGGATCTGTTTTTTCCTTACTTTAAAACACGCAGAGAGATAAACATTTTATTTTCCTCAGAAAAGTTAATCACATTGAAAAGGGCACAAAAAATGTGGTGTTACCACTTCAATGGCATGGTCTTCACAACATGAAATCTTACTGTGGACGATTTGTGTTCTAGTGGCTTGTTGATTTATCCTAAAACACATGTTGACATTTTTATACACTCTCAGTATTTGTTAAAAAATCCACAGAATATGAAGGTAGACACAGGAGATTATTTTGAAGGTAGTGCACTTGTGCTTTCAAGTTTGTTCATTGTTCCTCAATCTGTTGCTTTGTATTATTCAAAAACTTTTGACTGCTAAATGACATACTTTCCATGTCTATATTAATTTTTAATCTCCACTTAAAAAAAATATATTATTTATACCCAAAAAGTTGATCCACTGATGTCAAAAGTATTAATGACAATGCTCGTAATATTATCAAAGCCACTGATGAATGTTAACTATCTGTGCATATTATGAAAAGCAGATAAGAAACAACTGCTGTCTGTATGTAAAATAAATATTACCAAAGGGAAAAAAAAAAATGAGGTGGATAGGAATTTTGAAGATAAAGAATATTTAACTTTAATTAACATATCTTAATTTTAGACTTGAGTAATATTATGACCTATAACACAAGCCAATATTTAGCAAAAATTAGTCCCTAACTATTGGTCACTAAGCCAGCACTTTTCACCTTTAATAGCTTCTCAGGGTACTGTTACTCTGTGAGTGAATGAAACACTAATTTTGCAATTATTTCTCTCCATTCATTAGTGAAATTGCAGAAAACTGAAATGTTTTCCAAACAATGAGAGGTACCAACATTCTTCTTGATTACAGCTTTTAGCTTTTTATTTCAAAACCTTTTCTCCTTAGAAGAGTATTTGGTATCAATGCAAGATAAATATTGCTAACCCCTTATTACAGTGCCTCAGGACATTCCATATCCTTCAAGGGCTTGCCTGGTGTGAATGTGACCAAGTTTAGTCCTTCAAATGAAGAAAATATATATTGAAGCACAAGACACTACAATGGGATCTTTAGAACCTTTCCAATTTCAGCTTTTGTGTACATATCACAGTAATTTTATTCATTGTCTTACTGCAATGGTGTTAATTACTTGTAAAAGTTAATAGAAATTATTTTCACAAGACTATTGTCATCTATTTATTACTAGTCTTTCAAATGTTCCCAGCCTCATCAATTTGCCCAATTAATTGTCAGCGAACGGGTGCACTGAAAAACAGCTTGGGAGGTTTTTAATTCATTCTAGAAATACAATGATCAGTAGACTGCTATTTCTCAAAGCTACTTTTCTGTGTCCCATCTGATTAGATTTTGAAATAATTCCTAAATACCTTCTATGAGGCTAATGCCTGGTTAATTTTCACTACCAGACAAATGAGGTGTGTTTGGGTTCTGGTTCTGGCACAAGAAGGTGCTGCAGGTTTTAATTTACTCTAAATCGAATGGAAATAGATTTGTTGATGCTAATCCTAAACTCCACTACTGAACTAAAGCCCATTGGTGTAAAGAACATCTTTTTGTAAGAAGCAATCTTTACTTTCAAGACCTTGCAGATGGCACTTCTGAACACCTCACCAATGCTAAAGAACTCCTACTCAGAGCATTGCTATGTCATGTGAAACCTTTCTCAAAGTACAGTCAAAGGAAGAAAAGAACTGCTTAAGACCACATAGGAAGTGTGTGGCAACGCCACCCATGGAACCAAGTCCAGTCTCACTGGGCTTTTCTCCCATAACTACCTTTCCTAAAGGCCAAGAAAAGATAACTTTTTATGGCTGTATTAGAGGGACTAATTGTGAAAATATTTGTCAGCATTACAGCTGGTTCTTCCATTGCTACAGCTCTACCAAGCTGATTTTCATTACACAAAAATCAATATTTAAGGCAGCTGAATAGTTAACCAACAGAACTGTTCTAGCATCCGGACAGTTGTCTAATGCACCTATCACCGTAACATCTAATAAAATAAAAAACACAGGACCGCATTAAAAAAAACACATGAAATGTGTTTTAAATCATAACCAGTTTCCAATCTAAACAGGCTCACCTCCAGTAGACAAGCACAGCAATGAGAAGAATGAGGCACACGAAGGTCAATGCTGAGACCACAATAAGTGGGATGATCCATTCCATTTTACCAGGAGAAGGTCTTGTGGCCATGCTGGAGCTGTTCTTGTCAGCTGTGTGTTGAACACATAACAAAAACAATCACTAAATGGAGAGAATTACTGTATGGAAAAATGTGTAAGCAAAACAAATAGCTTGTCCATTTTATACGGCACGAGTAAACAGAGCAAAGATCATCTAACTGCAGTGTGGGACTCCATTTATCTTTAAGTCTAAGACATGAGAGCACAAAAGTATGGAGTTTATTGCCACATATGGCTTGATTTTTACTACTGCCTGTAATTACAGTCTCATAGACAATTTTAGGACTCTTTAAGGTGCAAGCATCTATTATCAGATGTGGAGTACCCCACTGAATCGTTTCACCACGGTAACAAAGCGAACGCTTTGCTCGGTCATCGGCACTTGCACATAAAGGCATTCTGCTTCTCAACACTACAGGACAGCCCCGTTTGCAAAGCTTACTGTAATACTTTGCTTCAGAAATTTATTTCTTGGTAAGTATCTTAAAATAAAAAATCCTCAACATGTTGGGTGTCATGTCACATCATTTGCAGAATTGTCACAATCTGGTGAGTTACAGCATACGAAAGCACTTTTTAGCATATGGATTGTCAAGATGGATGGATGAATGAATGGAGAGGATGTGTTGTAACTGACAGAAGAAATCATTATGCCACAGCTTTTGAACAAAATTAAAGTTGGTCAATATCCTGAGATCTGGCCAAGTAACTCTGTTTCCCTTTTTGCATGACTTCTCATTTAAATTACTGTATAATGTACAAGGTGAATATCTAGAGGTACTGCAAGTAGTGGAGACAATGAGCATAGACACTGTATCAACGTATTCCAAAAGACAGCTAATTTGTTCAAATTCACGTAGACTTCACAAATAAATTGTTTTGGACAGAATGATAAAAGAAAAATACAGAAGCGGATTCTGTGTCTTATTCATGTTTCCTAACAAACAGGTGGTAGCTGATCAATACCTGTCAACAGGATGCAATAGGAAAGGATTAGTGTAAACAGCTTCAGATTTGAACCAGGATTGAAACGAATGCACTTGACTTCTGCTTTTTAGCCTATGTGAGTCTTTCTTTACCAATGTGCTTCTTTGCCCCTGTTCAGTGTTGTATTATCATATCTTCAGAAACTGCTGCAAATCCTACCAGAAGAACATAATTGCCTTTTCACCGTAGGCAGGCAAAACACAGATAATTGGAAGTCACCAGATGTCACATAATATGAAGTCATACTCTATTTTAATAGCATTTAGATTATACTCCTCCATAGGCAGGAGTAAAATTCAACTAACATGGAAGTAAAGGTTAATTGTAAATGCCTTTGCCTGACTGCTGAAAACAGAGCAAGGCTGCAGGCTGCTGCAAGCCCAGCAAGAAATCTTTCTAGTTTTAAGAACTAGGGCTGATGGAGGTAATGCCCTTTAGCAAGCTGCCTAAATGAGGTGCTAATCAGGGGGATGTTTGGGGGACGTGCACTGAGTATAGAACTGATCAAAAGACAGATGAGTAGCCAGTTGTCTCCAAGTCAGTAAGAAAGGCTGAGGAGGTTACCAACAGTGCCACTTTGCAGAATAGGCACACAACGTTGTCCCTCGAGCACATGGTGAGTTTCCGTTTTCACAGCATACTAATATACAACACACTGTTTTTAAGACAGCGTTTTTACTTCCTTGACTAGCAAAGAATAAGGAAAAGAACAACCCCAAAATTAGAGCAGAGGCTTACTCTCTGTATTTGACAAACTTGCAAAAGTCATAAGCCCTGAGGCATCATTTTTTTTATCAGTGCATTTCAAATAATTCAACAGCATGAAAAAATTAAGCCTGTGATGTAAGTGTTACTAATCAGAATGGTAAAAGGGACAAAGCAAAAAACTATGCAATGTAATAAAACTCAGGAGGAGAGCCAAACAGTCCCACCACCTTACATCCATTAGGGTGTTACTTTATTTCTCTCCAAGGACAGTATTCTGTTTAGTATCACCTCCACATATTTCAACACAAAAACATATGTTTCTGTTTGCATGGGAAGAAAATCAAATACCATTGTAAGCACAGTATGGGCTGGAGTCCCAATGCACACTATTAAATTCTGCAGTGCTTATGATGCTCCTCTTAACTCAGTCTACTGTGGAGAACACACTTAGCTGACCCTGCCAACTCCCCACACCACAGATGTGAGGATAAGAAATTGTTCAGTATGTTGAATGTTGGAAAAGCAAATGACATTCTCGCATGCTGATGGCTGGCCCCAAAGTTCCAGCTGGGAATGCCCAAGCAGTGATATGCTCCAGGAAAAAAAGAGATCTCTCCTGTGCTGGCTTTGAAGAAAAAGTGTTTTGAACTGCTTAAGTAAAGTGTTGAGAGAATTTAAACAAACCAATGCCAATAAAAATTGTACTAGAATGCTGGGGCCAGAAGTACAGCACTACAGCTCTTGAGTGTCATGGCAGAAGAGCCCAAGAAGGGGCAGCACACTGCCCAGCACACGGGGTAACTTGGGAAAAAAATTGAACAAAATACACACAAAAAAAGACAGAGCTGGGCCTTCCTAGATTCCTGTTCTCCTACGTAACAAAATATTATAAACCAAAAAATAGTCAGCATTTCACTCTTTTCCAAAGCAAGAATATTGAGTCTTGTATCAACAGCATATCCCTGTAACTGTGCCCACTATGCACCGTACTTCGGGGGGGAGCTTAAAAAATGGACCAGGAAACTCAATTTTTGCTAAGAAATGTAAACAGTTTCCAGTGGCATATGCCTTCGTTGAATTAATTCAGTTTGCCTTTTTTTGGCTTGGAATTCATCCCAGTAGGAAGGAATAAAAATTATTACAGCATATCTGTTTCAGGAGGTCCCACAAGATACAAGCCCCAGCACTGCTAAATCCACTCCTGCATCTGGAAGAATCCACAACTACTGTGCACCAGGCACCCAGCAGATCCACCCAGGCGCTGGATGGATGAGGCCCTGGCACAGCGAGTAGCAGAGGGCATCAGGCAGCGAGGGAGGCTTTGGCAGCACAACTCTTGCACAAAGGTCAAGGCAAGAAAGAGGCATTCTACAATTTGTGAAATGTACTGTTTTTCTGGGTATTCTTGGTAATTGGTTCCTGAGAATAGAAACATGTTTATTTCCCTTAAGTAACACTGCTTGCTATAATAAGCAACCACAGCTGTAATATATAACCTACCCACCTTTATCATGCATTGCACACACCGCCAGGACAAAGTTCTGTTTGTTGTACCATTGCAGATACCGTTAACTATGACAATATGTGTGTTCTGCAGCCCAAAAGAAAATCCCCGCTTGCCAAACTGCCTCAGATCATCCAGTCAATTAAAATAAAGTCACTTGCTCATCTTTTCTTTGAGTACACAAAATTACGGACTTATACAAAGGTATAAATTAATTCTGGAAAATAGTATCAGCCATATTATTAAACACTAAAAAGGCAAAACCATGTTTTTAAAAAAAATATTCCCTTTGATACAAGCTCATGCCATTGTGTAGCTATTTTCTTTCTATTTCTTTAAAGGCATTCCTGTAGTAGCCACAGTACAGGCTGTGCACAGCTAAGCATGGCTTTTCACTGTTTTGTAAACAGATGCCAATCATATTTAATCCTGATGTCAGATATCTGAAATTCATACTGTTTGCAAAAATCAAATAATTCAATCCTTTTACTCTCAAGCCATTCTGCTGTTTGCTCCTTTAAGTTGCCATGTGAAATGGCTCAAGTGCCACATGAAAATACAGCTTAATCATCCTTGCCACTTATGGAGAAAGAAAGAAAGAATTACACAGATGTTTAATTATCTTAATGAGGTTATCCCCAAAAGGCTTTTGTAACCTCAGACCTGGCAAAGACTGTTCTAAAAACCAAAGTTCCATCTCTGATAAAAGCATACACCAGACTTTAAATTTAACCCTGCACATCATGAGCTCTCTACAAAGCCCTCTCGTGGGAGGAACTCAGCAGAAGTGGGTGAACACTGAGGGTTAGGAGGACCTGGCTGAAGTTTGGATCAAAGGCCAGACCCACTTCTCTGTTCTCAGTCCCAGTTCATGACTCAAGCAAAAGCCACAACTGGACATCTCCCACTTTGCTCTCAAGAGCCCACTGGTAATCTCCCGTCAAATACAAAGGATGTGTTTAACTGTCTGGCAAAACAAACCAAAATCCTGTGATAGTATCTTCTCTAGCCTGATTAAACTGCATCATGCTGGTTTCTTTTTTTTTTTTTTTTGGTGGTAAAGCATCATTCTAATTGCTGTTTTTCTAATTTTCAGGTTTCAGTGTCGCGGACAATGCTGAGCAGCTGCCTGTGTAACAGTTGCAGATCAAAGGTACAATTAGTCTAATGTGGGCACCAAAACAGAAAAAAGGATGATCAGGAAAACGAAAAGAGGGGAATGCAAGCAAGCGTTCAGTGACAGAAGAAAATCATTAGTGTTGGCCGATAGCACCAGACAAGAAGAGGCCAATGCCATTTGGAAAATAATGACATGGTCTCAGGAGAGGTGTGTGTGTATGTGCGTGTGAAATAAGCACTAAAAGAAAATGAGCCTTGCTGTACTAATTGGCCTCACACTTTCCCCGTAATTTCTCATGTGTTCCCTGCTCTCCTCTAATCATCCACGCTCATGAGTACTTCCCCACTCAGTTATCTCCTTACAACTGCTAATTTGATGCTATATAATTAATTTTACAAGTGTACATTCTTATGAAACAATTTTTTACTCTTTAAAAGGATTAAACTTTCTACTCACAAAAACATTTCTGAAACCTTGACAAGCTTTTTAGAAACTGCTTTCCTGGAGAAAAGATGAATTCAAAAAATATTTCTGTCCTCTATAGAACACAGTAAGCTGCAGGGGTTCTTTCTGCTCAGTTTGGGAGTGGCCTTCACCCTCTTTTTAACTGTCCTGATGCTCAGGAATGCTTTCAGACACTTCTGGCAAATTTCCATATTACTGTGGAAAACAATTAAGTGGTAGCAACTAGTCTTAGGCTTTGTGCTGGTGTTTGACTGATGGGTCATTTCACCAGCTGTGGGTTTTGCTGGCATGTGCTTTTGGGAACCTAGATCCAGGCTGGAGGAAAGCTCCTTCTCCTGCACTCCCAAGAGTCTTCTCACAGGGGTAGCACTCCCAACAGGCCACCCTAGCCTTATTCAGACTCATCTAGTAAATATTTGGGCAAATTCCAAGTTAGGTAGACCTCAGCTATCCACTACAGAAGCCTGGGGACAAAAGATCCAAAGAAAAGGAGGACTTGCCTGAAAAGACTTTGAAGAACAAGGTCCTCACGTCTGGTATAAAGAGATTCATACTGAAAGCTCCTGTCCCAAAGCCAGTAAGAAACATCTCAAAATGTTCTGAGAGCTGAAAAACATTAGCCCTTCCCAATGTCTGGACAAGGAGTCACCAGGTTTGTGACCAACCTAACTTCTTCCACCTGGAGGTCAAGGACAGGGAATGAACCTCTAGCCCAAGAAAAATGGCACAAGTGGCCTTTCCTCATCTCTGAATAGCCATTCCAAGCTCTTCTGCTGCTGAATGTCCTCTTCAGTACACTGAGGGGCCTGGGAGAGGCTTGTCTGGGAAGCTGAAAATATACTACAGTTCCTTCTCCTCACCCCAGGTATGTCAGCAGAAGTTTAACTAAGATTTAACTACGGTTAATTTGAGTGAAACAGGCAACTCTTTCACTTATCTTTTCCCCCAGCTAACATGTGCTAGTTATTTCAGATGTCATTTCCTACACATGGAAGCCATTTTTGTAAGACACTGTGATCTTGGCAAGTTATCCTCTCTCCACATGTAAGCATGGAAAACCTAATCTGCAGAGTCCTTTCCAGACTGATTGTCTTCGTGTGCAGTCTGCAGGAAGAGTCACTCCAACCCTCCAGGCCTGCAAGTGAGCAGAGCTCTTAAAGAGGCTGTCTAGTAGGAGGCAAAGCTGTATTGAACCACTTGCAGTGCTAGTTCTCTGCATGCTAAAAAAAGACAGAAATCACTACAGACTAAGGGGATACAATTCATAACAACCAGTGAATACTTCTTAGCAATATTAACAATATTTCCCCATCTCATTTATTTTAATCTTTTTCTTCTTAACTTCACCACATAATAAAAAATCCCCAATCTAATAACAACCCCTTTGTTATGAGCTAAGAAACAAGACCGACTATCCATCTTTCCTCCAATTTACTAGGCTGAGAATAAGCCATGAGGCTCCTTCCAGGTCTTGTCTAAGGGACATTGTACTTGGGTCATCCAATAAATTGGCACATGAGAAACAGCAAAGCAGAAGGCAGGAAGAACTTGAGACAACTTCAGAGGCAGGTTTACCCAGGCAGACTGAATTGTTGGGGTTTGAACCTAAATGGTGCTGAGTGCTTTCTCCCAACACTACAAAGCAGGGTTAGGACAAGTTGCCTCCTTCCTGATAAAAAGGTGATTAGGGGAAGTGGCATATTGAAAGCTGCCTGACAGGCATCTCAGACTATATTCAGTCAGAACACTGTACTTTCAAGATTTCCAGTTGAGGAGTAAGAAAAACAGCAGAGGGTTTTAAAAAAATCAGCACAACCTTGTGCAGGTTTCTTGGCTTCTACATTATTAATCTGTTCTCTTACAGAACAGTTATGATTCACAGCATTAGAGTCAGGTCAGCATTTCTGTAACAAATGTTATTAAAGATTGGATTTAGCTTTGGTTTTTAAATTGGTTCTGAGCTATAATGGAGTGCACAATGTCTGCATTTTTGTGTTTATAAATGTAGGGAAAAATAAATATGCAAGGTTTTTTCATAGCACTTTAAGTCTAGAGTAGCTTTGATGGAAAAACAAAATTACAAAACAGTCTATAGATGAGCAAAATAAACAATAACAGTAAAAAAAAACACAACCAAAAATGTGCACTATCTTACAAATGCTGTGATAATACACATAATCAGATAAACTCGTCGCAGTATCTGAATCTCAGCCCTTACCCTGCAAATAAATCCATACAAATGTACTCCATTTGCTCCTTGCAGTTATAAGATCTGTTTTCCTCACCAGTACCTGGAGCTCCCCAAGCAGAAACATGTGCACATGCACCTGACTTTCTGCACAGCAATTTGAGAGCACCATGCCTGTTTGTGCACCGTACCTTACCAGGCTTGTGCAGCAAATCCTGACCACACAGGGCTTGGTGCACATGCAGATCACCTGGGCATGCTTCCAAAAGGTCGTATTTGCTGTGCGCACGCTGTGGAGCAGGTACGTACATCCAGAGTTGGTGCGTACAGGAGCATTGCTAATTCTCATCAGGACAAACACAGAAAATACATGAACTCTGCCTGGCTAAGATTTTTTTCCCCCACAGGAAAAAAAGAAGGTAACCCTAGTGCAAAAGGTGCCTTGTCTTGGAAGATCAGAGCACATAGGTATTGTGGTGAGAAATAAACCAGCGATGATCCCGTATTTGGGAGAATATCTCAAAGTGCAATCAGGGAGAATCCTGCAGATAAACTAAATTACCTTACAGCATATATAGCAACCTTCCCATGAACCACCAGCTTGGCACAGCAACCACTCTTCCAAACTAATCTCACAGCCACAGTTCACTGCATTCCCCCCATCCCCCCTGCCTTTTTTTTTAAACAAAATCCTTAATACCGCATGTTGAGGGTTAACATTTTTCCAAATTTTCTCTTTTAGTAAGTAGTTCAAGGAGCATGAACCTGTCCCACTAAAATAAAAGGGTGATCCTTCCCCTTCTCCTCCCCTCAGTAACGAATTGTGCGTTGGGTCCTGTGATGACCTGCCCATCGGATGAAGCCAGGTACCACAAAAATATTCTATCTACTGGAAATCAGTAAGGAATTTGGATTGTGCAATTTGCCAACAGTCTTATGCTGGTAAAACCAGTTTCCCCTGAGGTCGCTCACCTGGGTTAATGGTGATGAATTTGTTATCTGAGGGGTATTCTTCTGGAAACCTGTCCTCCTTTGGAGGAGGTTTTTTCGTTGTCTCTGGTCGTCTTGGGATCTTCCCCAGGTACAGTTCATCGGTGAACGCTGGTGGCACTTGGGTGGAAGGGAGTGGCTGGGGCTGAGTGTCTGCTTCGGCAAAGCTCTCCTCCTCAGGACCTCCAGCCGTGGGGTCAACGTTTTGGTTTGGCTCTTCATCCGATATGGTTTTATTTCCCTCCTCCTCAGCAGTCCGGTTGGGCGAAGCCGTGGCCACGTTAGGCTCCGTGCTATTGCGTGCCTCCGCGGCTGCCGTTGCCCTGTTCTTCTCCTTCTTTTCAGCATCCTTTTCTTCTTCTTCCTCATGCTCCCGCTCCCCATCCTCACTTTCACTCTTCTCATCCTTCTCCCCCTCCTCGGCTCCCTCGCCGTCCTTTGTCAGCGCCGAGTCCCGCTCTGGCCCTGGGGAGGCGGCGGCAGCGGCCTCGGTGGCAGCCACCACTGGCCGTCCTGCCTGCTTGCTGGGGGCGGCTGCCGCGGGGAGCCGGGTGGGCCACATGCTGCTGGGGAAGGAGGAGATGCCACCACCACTGAAGCCCAGCCCTGCCAGCAAGGTGCTGGTCACCACTGAGGCCATGGTGGCCTGGCTGCCGCTGGAGGAAGGCCCCATCCCTGTGGCCATGGACACGAAGGAGAAGGGGAGCCCCGAGGAAGTCCAGGTAGAGGAGCCGGAGCTGATGGGAGCCATGTCAGCTGAGGAGGCAGGAGAGGCTGTGGGCTTGAGGAGGTCACCAGCAGCAGAAGGGAAGAAAACACAGCAGAGAGCATCAGCAGGAGCCCTGACATGCTACCTGGGGTTATTTTTCTTTTGCTTTTCCCTCCCTTTCCACACACATGCCATTCTGGTTGCTCTTCTCTTAAAATGAGATATTTACACCAGCTGGACACAGGGTTGAGCCAGGAATGGGACATGCCACAGAGCTAGATGGCAAATGATGAGGAAACCTCCCTGCATTCACTGCTTCCAATCGCTGTCATCAAAAACTTCTTTATCCTTATTTTACAGTGGGACCCTCTCCACCCATGTCACCAGCAGCTTGTGAGTAATGTTTCCTCTCAGGGGTGAGCAGGATGTAAAGCAGTTTAATGAGTTTAGCTGCATTCCTTGCACTGTTTTAATCCTCAGAATACAGAAGTTTAAAAATAAGCCTTGCATAAGGGCTGTCCCAAAATAAGGGCTGTGCTGCCCACGTGTGCATCTGCAGCTGGTGGGTCTGCTCTGACAGGGAACTCTGGGTCTTCCCACACGCATTGTGAGGGCCTCAAATGGTACTATTTTTATTTCCTTAATTTACCCATCAGCATTATTCTCCTAAGGACTGCTACTGCAGTGAGTCATTACTCTCATTAGAAAAGACCTGCAGCACAGGCAGCTGGGCACTTATGAAGGACTTGGAGGGCATCAGGAGCCCTTGGGCAAGTCACCAGGACCTCTATCAGCACCTCCAGGCTGTAGCACCCACGTATTGACTTGGCTTTCCCCATACTTGTCCCCAGTCACCACCAGTGACCCTGAGCCACTTCCCTCAGGGAGCTGAGAGGAAGCAGGGAATGAATCGTGGTTCATGGACTTTGCATCCTCTGCAACCTGCCACTGCTACTCTAACAAGGTCAACTCAGTGCACGCATGCTCACACGTGGGGCTCTGTGCACATGTGTGTATGCTCTACCAGAAAGAAAAACCCTTAGTATGCATAAAGAATTAGACAACTAATTAACCTTCCTAAATTACATATGGAAAAAGATGCTGAAGCTAAGTGAGTTGGCTAAGGATAAGGAGTAATTCTGTGGAAGAGCTGGGGTCAGTACGATACCTGGACAATGTGACCATGGTCTCTCTCTGACTTACTGAAAAATGTCTCATGTTAATCAATTAATTAGTAAGAGGAGAATTAGCTGGAAAGGTACATATCAGATGAGAACAAATAAGGGTTAAATAGGTGCTACTGAACCTTGAACAAAACTGTAAAATGTTTATTTCTGGAACTGAAATTTGTAACTTAACAGTATTTCTGTATCTCCGCAATTTCCAGTTTCAGTCAGGCTGTGTAGCTGAAATGCTGCAGCAAACCAAGAAAGGCTGCTTTCACATGTTATTTTTGACCAGCTGCAATCACAGAGAACCTGAGATCTCAGAAGAAAACCTGTGCTTTAGAGATTTCAAGCCAAAACTTTAAATAAGCATCTAAACTTTTGGATACTTATCAGTGTGAATCCCTAAGGCACTGTGAGATTTGCTTTTCTCTGGCATGTACAGTCTCAAAGCTGGAATGAGTATTAAAATTTGACAGCAGATTTTATATGTCTAGAATACCTCTATACATCATTAAACAAACATTAATCATTCAAATTCAAGCTTTGTATGTGTTATTTGCTTACTAGGGAGTATATAAAACTGGAACAGAATAAAACCAGAAGCAATGTACTTAGAGAAAATTCAACAGTATGAATTCAGTCCATAAATTTGACTGAACAATTCAGCATACCAAATGCCAAGAAATTTAGGTTATGGATAGTTTATGTTAAATAACCTAATAAGGTGCTTTCAAAACTGAAACAGTGCATTCCAGTTTTACTGTAAATGTATCAACATTTTTGATTCTGGAATAGAAAAGTCAGCTTCAGTGATTCATTACAGCCTCACCTGAATTAAAATGAAAACAAAGATCTTGTTAAGGCTTTATTCACACAGTAGCAAGTATCCTTAAAGCACCAGAAGACCAAAGGTGCTGTGTGTGAAGCCTTGCTCCTGTTGTATATACTTCTGGTCATACAGTTAAGAAAAGAAATTAAATTTATTTCCACAGTCATCATTAAGATCACAAATCCCCTCTAAATGAGTTGAAGATTTTTTTAATGAGTGGGAAGATTTTTTTAACGTTTGATTCTCCAGTGGTCAAAGCCTTTCAGAGCATGAAGGTAAAAAAAATCAAAACCCTTCCAATATTTTTGGTATGCTATAAAACCTTTCCTGGCGGGTCTGAGCAACCACCTCCCCAGGAGAGCCCGGTTCTGCCGCAGATTTACAACGTCGTGCTGCCACCTGGTGGGACTGTCACCCCAAATGACCGCTGCCCAGCCACACGCCACAGCGATTTACGGCCACGACTTACCACTCCTGTTTTCACAATTCTGGTCCCCTCGAAAATTCGAGTAGTGTTAGCTGAGAAACAAAAGAACAACAGCGTGTCAGAGGGCTGGGAGAGGAGGCACTGGTAAAACTGTTAAACATCTGCTGAACATTCCTACTACAGAACAGGTTTGCACGTCTCAGCCTGGAGTAAGGGCGACTCAGCTCGTTTGGCATTACTCACCTTACCTCGCACTTGTGTCTAAAGATGGGTTCATTTGTCTTTAACTACTCAGGCCTGGCAATGCTGGTTTAAGTGCACTGTCAGAAAACACAGGCTCTCCTTCAAAGCCAAGGTGGATGAAAAGTCCTGACTGATTTATACAGGAAGCAAGAGCAGCTGATGATAATAGTGTTTTCTGCCCTTACATCATAATTTATTGCTATTTATCTCAACTACTACTATAATCGGCCTCTGAATAACGTTTTGAAAGCTCAAGTGGATTACTTTTCTAGGTTAGATCTTGGGTACAGCCAAAGATTAGAAGACCAGCTCCTTTTTGGGGAGGCATAGAAGGAAACAACATCTACTCCTGTTGCAGACGCACGTATCGCTTCCACTGTTTTGAACCCTGGGCTAGAGTACCCTAAGAGTATCTGGCAAAACTGTCAATAATGATTTACTCTTAACTGTAATTAAATAGGTATCATGGTCAAATTTCAAATATTTTTTCCATTCTATTATCTGCTGAAAGAGACCATAATCCGTAATAAACAAGTTTCTAACTTCTGTCTGGCACTTAAAGTGAAGTCCAAAACACTATTCTGAGATACTAAGAAACTGAGAGCCAGATGTGAGATCTTGGTTGGACAACCTTGTCTGATCCCTGCTCCCCCTGCAATGCTGCTAACACTGTGGCACGACACTAGAACGGAACTAAATTGTGTCCACAGCTTGATATCCTTCAGATGCTAAGTGCTACCTCCACATTTTCCAAAAACAACACTTAAAAATGCCTCTTATATTTTTGTTCCATACACAGCATTAGACCCAAGTGACCTAATCCTTCACCTTAAGGATTTCAATTTTTAACTCTCTGCTTGTTTTGCTTTTCCATTACCCATTCCAAGGTTTATATATCTGTAAACCAGAGTGGGATAGAGTGTTCTCAGCAGAAGTGATTTCTGCCCTACTTAATAATAAAAAGGTAATAATACATTCCTAAGAAGAAGCAAAACTTCAGCTCCTAAAAAACTGAAAAAGCATCAAGTTCTACCAAATATCAGCTTTACCAGATTTCTCCAATAAACTTAAAAGGAAATCCATAACAAAGGACAGCTTAGTATCCAGTTCCTTAGCTTACATTTAAATATGTATGTTTTGGAAATCACTGAGGTTGTGTGCATGGTAAAACCTGAACATCTCCACATGTGGTTGTCAAGGTAGAACCGATCTCCTTTCTACTTTACAAAAAAACAGACACTGATCAGACTCACATTCTGCTACAGCTGTGCCTCTGATGCATAAGCAGTCTCCGATGAATTTGTTTTAGAAAACTAGTACCAAGAAAAGCTCTGGATTCTCCTAAAACCTGACGAACACTGCCAGCAGAGAGGTGCAGGCAAACTCCCATCACTAGAAATAGGGCTCTGGTAAAAGTCACTGGCCACAATCTGAAATCAGCATTGTCTACACACATTCAAATACTTTCTGAAACCATTCCACACCATAATTGCACTCTGTAAAGAAAGCGTTAAACACACAAAGACTCATAATATAAAATATGTATGTGGGTTTTTTACCTTGAAAGAGCATAGTCTGGCTAAAGTCACTACGCATTTCATTTCGGCAAACTGCTTGAACTCTGAACAGATAAAGGATGTCAGGTGAGACATGGCTAATGATGGCCTTCTGTTTAAAAAAAATAGATATTATTCAGTTTTTCACCCCCACAGTACTGTCCACGATCAGTTTGAAAAATATAAAGCATTGTGCTAACACAGGACATTTCTGCCTTATAAGACAAAGCTATTTCTAAACAAAAATATTCACTGATCACCTGGAAGAGGTCAAGGTCAAAGGACTTCCCTGGGATAAAAGTGATGCACACAGAGTCTGACGACTCTGCCTGTGAGAATGAAATTAACACGTCCCACATCTCCTCTCATGACAGTTTTCACACCTGAAAGTCTCTGTTCTCTTCAGAAAAACATATACCCCAAATCATTTGGCCTCGCAGATTTTTACAGGTGGAGATCCAAGTCCCAAATCTGGGATAAGCCTAGAAAATTCACTGTATGTTCAAACTGACTGCTTATTTTGCAACAAACTGGCTATGGCAATTTGATGCCGGTGGCCTGGGCAATATGATGCCGGTGGCTCGGCACCCTGGGCTGGGATGTCCCTGTGTACTTTTACACCTGAGCCACTGCCTTGCTGCCTCCCAGCTACTCTTTTGTGTTGCCCTAGTCCATGATCACCTAAGTTCATGTCTTGCAGCAGACAGCAGCAGTAGCTGTGTGGGTCACTTGAAACACCAGTGATCTCTGTAGCAGAACACTGCCTAGCTCTGTTTCAAGATGGGACAGTCCAGCTGCCTCTGCCAGAGCACTGAAAGCAAATTGCACTTTCCCCTGAAAAAAGAGTTTCGTTCTTCTTTTGCCCCTAAAATAGACTAAGCTGTCATTGCTTTCTTAACCTCCAAGTTCTGCTGCACAGCACAGGGTCTCACTGCAATTTATTTCCAAGCTATCACTCCATCATATTCCCTGCACTTTTAATTATTTCTTTTACATAAAACAGGATGCTTTCAATATGCCCACCTCATTTTTGCTGATTAAGGCTCTCCTTATACCTGATTAAAAAAAAAATCTCCCTTAAGAGTATGAAGTTATGACAAGAGAGAGGTTACAATATATCATAACCTTGGGTGCCTTTCAATACATTCCTTTCTGATTTTGTGAGGCACATCATTCCCTAATGTGACCCAGATAACAATGTCTAGTGGGGAAATTGAAAATATAAATGGAAATGAAGTAAAAGAATCTTCATCTAAGGGAATAAGAGCAGTATTATTGTATAACTGATTGAATGGGCTCAGAGGACTGCGTATTTGAAAAAAATACAGTAACAGTCATTAGGAATAACACTCTGTGCTGCTGCATTTTTCATGTGCATATACAATTACTGATTTCATTATTCTAGAGGCTTTCTTTGATTAACAATAAATGGAGGCCTTTCAAACCTGAATATGTCACTTTGATTTTATATGCAGAGAATGTTAAAGATGAGTACAATACTTGCTTCCACTTAGACAAGAATGACAAGCAGATCAAATCCTAAATGGAGGAGATAGACCGGTGTTTCCATCTGTGCTGGAACTGTTTTACTCTTCCCTCTTTTTCTCCCACTGCCAGACGCAGGGAGTGCTTGTACAGGGCCACTGCAATAATCTTCTAGCCCTGACCACGCCACTCCTACTGCCGGCAGCACTTACTGACCGGGAACTGCTCCAAAGTCTGCGAGGGGCTACGCAGAGTGAAAAGCTGAGCCCAGGAACAGATTTTGGGGGATCGGACTTTTAATGTGAAAATCTGAGCTGAACACAAGCCAAAAGGTATTCAGAGCCTAACTATTTCCCGAGCCAGCTGCTTCTCAGCAACAGTATATGAAAAACCGTCTGCAGACTTCGTCCTTTATGCACTCACATAAACTATAGCACTCCAGTGTTTTGGGTAGTCTGATAGGCAATGTTCAACTAATGCTGACCATTTTAATAGCAATTCATTGCGAGTCAAACATTAGCCTGTCTATAAGGTAACAACTGCTTTCTTCCTCTATATCCTTCTACTGAGAAAATAACAATATAAGGGTAGCTTGACACATGTCTGGGGTTGATGCTGTGGTTTTACCAGGTCCTTATCACTGTCCTTGGTGAAAGTCTTCTCCTTTTCATCTTCATTTTTAGTCCAGCTATATGAGATCATGTAGTTCATGATCGGAGGGTGGTAGATGGTTTCTGGTTGGTTCCAGGTTACAAGTAATGCTGTCCTATTCACAGGCTGAACTTTCATGTTGACTGGGGGAGTGCTGCAAGCTGAAAAACAGAAGGAAAAAATATTAAGCTCTCCTAAATAACTGAGAGAAAACAAACAGGAAGAACTGTCTCAATAAGAGCCAGGTTTTTTCTTTAATGCCCTTGCCTACAGTAATAGCTTAGACTGCAATTCACTGAGACCAATGGGATTTAATACCACCTGCAGCTGCTTTCTGCTCTCCAGAGTAAAGGGAGCGAGAGAATCCATTCTCTGCAGGCAAGTTGCTTAGTTCTCAACTTGTTTTCAGTCCTGACATTTGCACACACACTTTAACTTGGTCGTTTAAGAGCTCTGCACTGGAACATTAAGAAGTCACATCAGCCTGAGCCCCAGCTTCCCTGGCCCACAGCCTACTGCTATATGAAGGGGGTAAATACTCCTGTGTGCTCTGCAGGCCCTGGAAACAGTTGGAACCTCTGAAAATGTGACACTAGTGGGTCCATAAGTATTTTCCTCTTAACCTAGCACATTTTTGCAAATGAGCAGAAAACTTTCTATATATTTTCCTTCACAGATTCCCAACTGTTTGTCAGTAAGGTATCACCAGCATGGGGAAGAGCGGCACTTGATGGTGCTTGGCCATCTCTCTCTCCTTACAGGCAGGGGAACCCTCCAGACAGCTTCTGAAAGCTGTGCCTTCCAACCCTGCGTGCAGTGGGGAGGCACAAGTTACTTCTTACTCAAGCTTAAGTCACTGGGGACATTGGCATAGGAACAGCTTAATCAGTGGGCAAACATGGCTTCTGCAGACACCAAAACCCAAGTTTCTCCAGGGAAGACCAAGCCCAGGCTGGACAAACCCAACTTGTACACTTCAGGAGGAGTGGGGTGCACACAGCCCACTAGAAGCCACTGGAGAAAACACTTTTCAAGCCATTGAAATGTAAAGGCCAGGGTATGACTGAAGAACACTAGATGGCACTCATATGCTACCGAAAAGGACCATCACACATTTCCCAGCTATAAAGAGTTTAGATTTTTTTTTTCCCAAGCTTTAAAAAAAAAATCATGTTTAAAATACACAATTCAGGACAGATTCTCACATTCTCTTTCCCAATATAAACTCTGAACCAAGAAAAATCACTTGCAATGATACCTAAACACATGTGCCGTGGCAAAGGAGCTGGTCTCTTCTGCCAGCGAAAGTCAAAGTGTCACCCAGCCCATCACGCTGACACTGTTTGCAGAATTATTTTTCCCAGTACGGCTTTTCCGTTTAAAGCCAACACATTCAGCTTGTTTGCGCTCTGCAGGTATGTGACTGTGTGTATATTTGGCCATTATTTCACTTCTAAAGAGTCCTGGCAGCACTGAAGGGGAGAAACGTCTATTCCTATGCCTGGACTTGCAGGTTGGTCATGTAGCTCTGCTGTTACATTACTGGAATAGCTACAGTTCCTAAATAAAAATGATTAAATGCTGTAAACACCAATATTACCAGTACAATAGAAAAATACCTGTCAAAGGCATTTGTGCAGTTATAACTCACATTTTGTAGCTAGCCCGAACAAGGGAACATATTATTGCAGAAATATGCTTGGGCAGGAAAGACCTTTGGTGTTTACTCCTGCCATGAGTGGTGACAATCTTGCAGTTCTGCAGCAGATCCTCTGCTCAACCCAGAAGGATGATCCAGCAAAGCAAACAAACCCTGCAATACCTCAAATCACTTGTTTCTTGACAAAACAAGTAGGAGTTTCTATTCATGCTGAGTGGAAGAGACCAAAATGGCATTCTGTGGACAATACCACAAAGCTAGAAGCAAGATGTTGGTCTACTGCCTGCAGACCTCTTCCCTCCTGGTCTCTCCTGGTCTCTGTGAGGAGCCCACAGAGCATGGGATGAAGGTGGCCAGGACCCAGACAAGAGGGCACAGCTGAAAGCAGCTGCTGTTGTATTTACAGAGCTTCATGATCCTTGGTATGCCTCTCCATGCTCACCTCTTTCCGCTGAGATAGTCAGATCAATTCTGACAACACTGTTTATTGATAACTGCACCAATAAATCATAACTGCCCCCCTTTGAAGCCCTTTGTCACCACAGAATTACACTTCAAAATGCCAGGCCAGCCTTTACTGCTCCACCTAATCAAATCCTATCAGAGATGGGAGCCCAGGGTGAAGGACTACCCAGACCTATAAGTCCTACCCAGTCTTCCTCCTCCAGGAGGACATGCAGAGATTTATATAGTTAAAGTAATCATGCATCAAATTGTTTTAGAAATAATTCAACTAGGTAACCTTCATGAAAGACAAGAGATCTACCTTAATTGCAATACCCCTCTGAACCATGGCTAGTCAGCTGTTTTTCAGACAAGGACCCCAAGCCATTCTAGGGACAGGGGACTGTCACATCCTCTATTTCATGCCATTCTTTGCTGCCAGCTTCAATGCCACTCAGAATAGCTCGTGCCAGCCAGAGGAAAGCAGCAGGTATTTCCCAAGGGTAAACAGGAGACTCACAGGCTCAAACTCAGGAGACCCTCCCACCCCTGCACCCTGATCCAAGAAGGACATGAGCACTTTTCAGCAGCTGAGTGACTCCAGTGACTTCACTGAGACAAGTTTTGACTGGGACAAACTGCATTCACAGCACAGAAAAAGGAGACTGAATTTACAATACTGCTGTTTCACAGTAAATATTACGAAATTTTCATACTTAGAATGACTTTGCTCCAATTACTCCAAGGCACATAGCAGTACCTGATGTAATTAAGTAATAACCAGCCTCTTCTGTTCAGCCACTTTTTTTTTTTAAATAGCTTATGAATGGGCAAAAAAGAAATCTTTTTTATAAAATGAAACATATGGTTTTATTAATTTAACCAAACCTGCTCAGGACACAATGGAATAAAAAAACATTTGATCCAATAATTCAATTTGATGATTTAATTAAAGTGATACATAATAATGTAGAAAATGTCTGAAAGGCAAGGAAAAAAAGTGTAATGATTTGACCATCTATAAAACAACTGGCATTTTGCAGAGATCTAATTTTCCTTTTAATACTCTGTGTGCCTTGGATTTTTAAAAGAAGATTAAAAGAATTGCAGGCTCCTCACTCTTCTTTTTTTAGATGCTAAAGAACCTCTACTGATTTTGCAAAATGCAGCTGAAGGACAAATAGAAATGCAGAAAGAAGATGGGACAGGGAGGAAGAAGTTTGCATCTTCCTCTGAACTGAATCAGGACACACTAAAGAGAAACAGTCTTTTTCTTTTCTTTTCCTTTTTTTTTTTTTTTAACCAGGCTAAATAAGCAAAAAACCCCCTTGTGAATTCATGATTGCTTGAGAAAAAAAAGAACTGAAACCAACAACCAGCATCATTTCACTTTGAAACAGCAGATCTCAGCTATTTTTATAAGAAATATTACTAATGCTCTCCTTTAAATTCTGATCCTAAGGGATAATGAAAATATTGAAGGGGCTTTCAGGATGCCTTTCTGTGGTGTAGTGCAATATTGCACAGAGGTACCTGACCTGGCCCTGCAGGACACCAAAGCCATGTCCTGGCCAGCAGACTGCCTGTGCCAGGACTTGGAGGCACTCAAGAGGCCAGCACACTCACAGTGCCAGGGCCATGCCTCGCCGCAGGCAGCGATGCCCCCAGCATGGCACGCCTTGGACCTCTCAGAGTGAAAAAAATCCTTCATCCTCCTGTCAGGGATGGTCTGAACTGGGAACCTGGCAAACAAGCTGGCTCCTGTCTCATGGAAAATCCTGCAGAAGAGGGAGGGTGCATCTGGAGGAAGCCCTCTGACCTGACACGGGGCAGCCTCAGCTGGCGTTTCCAGCTGTTGGCCATGTGCAGGGCTGTCTAGAAGCTCGAAACAGTCTTTTCTCTGCAGATCAGCCCACCGGGGAAGGCAGGGGGCAAGCCAGCATCTTGGCTAGCCTTGTCTTCCAGGGCTCACTCAAGCCTGGAGAAAACCTGTTTGCCATTCGCAGACAAATGTAGCATGCTAATACAGTCCTAAGTGCTGGCCAGGCCAGCCATACAGCAGAGAATTATTTTCTTCATGTTAAAAACATTCCAATGGGCTGGAACAAACAAAATTAATTTAGCAACTCCGCATTCATCTCTCCCATAATTTGATTTGTATGTTGTATTTGGCTACGTAACCTCCACGAGGCTTTCCTAACTGAAGCCTGATAAAGCTTAATCCAAAAGCTCCTGGCAGCTCCATTTCAGAGAGCTGAAAGACAAAAAGGGACTTATTGTTTTGCAAAAATTAACCACTGATATTAAGATACACCCATGGATGCAGAAAGGACACGTAAGAATATTAAGAGTTTGTTTGTTTGTTTGTTTTAAGAGCAGTCTACATTTCCCTGTCAAAGACAGAAATGCAAAATCAGACAAACTTTCTGGGTTTCATCATGCTTTTCGCATATGCTACCTGTGGTTATAAAAAGAGCTATTTAGGGAAAGTTAGAGAGAGCATAATAACCATATATTTGGTTATTTTTTGTATGCCTTCTCCCTGTAAAACAGGTGCCTCATATGACGAATCCAGTGGCACTGGGCTCAGAGGGATTTATAAAATCCTCTAAAAAATGTTCTAAGTTAGCTCTTCTATGCATAAAAATGTCACCACTTTAAAGGCAGTTATTTCTAGCTGTGCTATTCCCTCTTTTGGAAAATCCCACACTCTCCCTCCTGCTGCATTGTCTCAGCAATGCAAAACCGCCTTTCCTCTCCTCAGTACTGTGGGATACACGTTGTGTTGGTACCCTGACAATTTTCAGCACAGAAAAGCAACGTGCCAGTGAAATCCTGAAGCCTTCATGGTGAGATGGACAGGGATCTTCTGAGGCAACTAATACATGGAGGGAGGCAACACTGGCGTCAGGTTGTGCCCATGGACCATTAGAGGATCAGGACTGATCAGAGGCAGCTAAAAGACAGGTACAAGGGTCTTGTCTTGCTCTGGGCAGCAGCTCCTGGCTGTAAGGTGAGAGGGGCTTCACTTCTCCTCCTTTTTCCCCCTGCTCCAGGTGTGCATGGAATAGCTGGCAGGGAATGGTGTTTCTCTCTTAGAAAGGAGGAGCATAGAGGATGGTAGATAGGGCATTTCTTCCCACATGCCCAGTAAGAGAGAAACTGAGAGGTTGATACAGGACTTTCCTCTCTTCCCTGTAAGGGCAAACAAGTTGGTGGTCAAGCTCTTTGGGGAGAGAAGGTATTTCTTTCCCCACTACCCCAGCACTGGGAAGGAGTTGCAAAAGCCAGTCTTTCAGGACAGATGGACCACTTGCTGCCATTGCTGTAACTCAGCCACAAGCTTCCCAGCTGATTTCAGAGAAGCTTGAAAACTGTCACTGATGCCTGTGCTATCAGCAAAATACTGCACCGAGTTCCCTCAGCCCTGCAGCCTCCAGGAACCCAACTGCAGACAAGACAAAAGTGATGCCACCAGCAGAGAAGGGAAGAAAAATACTTGCAACTACATATATATATATACACACACACATATATATATATATTTTCTTTCTCATTATTGGGCCCTCAGAACTTCAAATAAGCCCTGAAATGCAGAAATACGAGCTATACTACAATGAGAAAACCCACACTTGCTTTCAGTGCCATGCCATCAGCATCATAGTAAGGGAAGCGATACAGTGCCAGATTCAGCCACCTTGCATTGGCGTGACTCAACAGGGATGTCTGGGAAGAGACTCCAAGATCCGTAACAAACAGCAGCATTCTTTGGGCTGTCGGATTCAATCTCAGAGTTCAGCGAGGGCTGTGCTCCCAAAGGATAACAAACAGACTACGAGGATCATACTCAGAGACAACACAGGCTTTAATACATAGACAAGTGCTAAAAGGCACACTTAAAATATTCACCCCTCCTCCTTTTACTAAACGTTTGCAATTTTTTTGCTTTGCTTTAGCATATGTTGTTAACTTCTCAGACTACTTATAAATGACATTATTAATATATAAGGATAATTGCTTTAAAGAGAAGCACACATTTTTCCTATACCTTTGCCTACACTTTGCCAGCAGGCATTTGCAGGCTCCAGAGCACGCTGTACACACAAATATTTGTGTTGATCTACTTCAATCCACAGGCAGAATGTAGCTAGGAGACAGACTATTTATCTTCCCTGCTCTTACCTTTCACAACGCTTCAAACAAGACAGGGTTGTTTAAGGTGTGAGGGACATCGACAGACCCCACACTTGCTTTATGAGTCCTGTGAAATAACCTCATGAGCAAACTGGCACATGGGGCACTCTGATGGAGGGGCTCTGGGCAAGCTGGGTTTTGCCCCTCTGCTGCCTGCCCATTTCCTAAGGTGAATGCACAACCAGAACTTGGATTCATTCCTGTATGGCTTTCTGTGTAGCATTTGAGTTTCCATGGCACCACAGCAACAGTCCTTGTTTTACTATATTGTGTTTGAGCCCAAATATTTCATATATTTCATAAATACTGTTCCTACAGCTGTGGCCTGAATCTTTCGTGGGTGCAGATCGGCCTTGCACTATCAGATGCCATGTTGGGCTGACGTCTGCCAAGGATCTGCCCCACAACTTTTGTGTTTATATTGCACATATACACACACACACAAAGGTGATTTGTGTTTAAAAAGTACAGGCATGTCCTTATTTATACAGCTTGTCTGATGCAACATGTGTAATCACATTCAGCAGCACATGTCGCATCAACAAGTGGAGAAAGGAGGATTTCCTGCCAGAAGGACAGGTAGAAAGTATTTGCCCTGCTAGCCAGGCATCCCTTTCCAATATCCTGGCGAGGGTTGCTTGGACCAGGGAGCATAGGAAGAACAAGCCAATAGGACAGGTAGAAAGTCTCAGTACATGCCTGAGGGATGCCCAAAATCAGACTGGGAAAGAAGCTTCCCATTCATAGCTTCTGGAGGCTTTTTTCAACACAAGGGATGAGCTGCAGGCACTCATGGTCCAAAGTACTGTCAAGACTGAAATTAAAATCAGTACTTCTGTGGGCCAAGCAGCTGGACTAGTAGGTAGGCAGAGCAGAAAGGAATTCCCTGCAGGTGTCAACTGAATAAATCATCAAGCTCCCCTACAAGGACTCAGCTCTTCCAGCTTTAGTGGCAGCTATGAACCCAAACCATACTTAAAACTTTCACACTGAATTCCTCTTGCTCTTTTGCTTTGGGCCCTTTATAATGTCTAAACAAGTGTAAGCAGTTCCTTATTGTTTATTAATAAATCTACTGGTAAGCTGTCCACTACATTCAGGCATAGATACAAGAGCTGCTCTCATTAGAACCACACAGAAGTTACTACAGGTGAAAACAGAAGCCTGCAGAACAGAACCTTTGTGAGGGGAAGCATGAGACATGTATTAGGTCTATCTATCACATCAATTTGCTCTCAAAATGGATACATTTTTTTTTCTCCTGAAACACTTTGCCTTCCACCTGACTGATCTGAGACTCTTCAGAAGGCAGCAGCCTGCCCTTTCCTGCTTTTGCATGACATGCTCCAACACAACCGCATACATGAGGACCCAGCATCGCAGAGCAAGACATGGATGAGGTGGAAGGGATCAGATATGCAGAAGGAGCACACTGATTTCTGCCTAAAATGCAATTACAGCAGATATCCAAGGTGCACGTCCAAAGAGACTCACACAGCAATAGGTGAGTCGTTTCCTTGGAGCACTGAGGCATAGTGGCAGCTGGGCAGGTCTACAGTGCACAAAAGACGCAGGGCAAGCAATTAACAGCACAGTGTTACCACCCTCAAGTGCAACCTTTTGCACCGAGCCAGCCTGCTGCACCAGCAGAAATCCTAATAACAGTACATAGGTTCATCTGAACCAGCACACTGTTCCAGGGCACTGACCTGGCTACAGTATACAGTCCAGGAAAAAGGAATGGAATTGGGAAAGGATAATCTTCATAACAAAATTAAATCACAGAAGAAATCCAAGGAAACTAGGAAGGAGTTCTTAATATGTGAAGAAATCAACCTGTGAAACAGATTCTGGAATGGAAAAAATATTGGAAGTTAACTAAAAAAGGTTCTTGCTTATTTTTGTTTTCTCTAACTAAGATAATTAAAAAACCCATCATTTAGCTTTAAGAATTCTAAGTTAAGATTTCAATACTGTATCATCTTAAATTTATATATACCACATTGTTGTTTTCAGTAGATTACACTTACTGCTACAGAGTATTTTGCCATCATTTAGGTTTGACTAGAACACATAAAGGACATTGTGCAAGAGCAGAACTTTTCTGCCTAATACCCTTTCTGGCCTCCCAGAGAGAACCCGAGGGCATGAAGACACTGCAAAGTTGTTTTGAAAGAGGTCTCATAAAACATGGGCATTTAGAAAGCAAAAACAAATTACTGGGAGTAATAACAGAGGCTATAAATGAGATAAATAACTTGATCTCATTCAGAAACACTGCTGCCAATGCTCTAAACTATCTGCCTCAAAATTATGTCATTGCACTGAATCTCCAGAAGTCAGACTTCGGATGCTGCTGCAGTGGAGATGCACTTCAAAGCAAAGATGCCACACCATGCAGAAAAGGCAATAACTTTGTAGAAGCCCTTAGTTTCATTTCTGATGTCAGAAGGCATGAAATAGTGAATATGAACTGAAGTGCTTCGCTTGAGCAGTGCTGTATTGTTGACTGCATGTTGATAGCTGGAGCCATGCCACCAGCACATAGCATGCAGGAGGGAAAATCCAAATATCTTCCATCCACGTTTTACTCGCTTTAAGTTACAAGGGCTTCCAAAATGTATCACTACTACAAAGAACAGTAAGGAAAATGATCGCCTGTACACTACTATAGAAATGTCCCAGCTGTTAATTTAGAGTCCAAAGCTAAGTAAGTTTTACTAGAGTGAATTTATGACTGTTCATTATTTAACTTAGTCTAGGATCATAATTAAAGATGGTACTCTAAGGCGAATTCCCACTGATGGGAAACAGCATCATTTGAGACTCCAGCAAAGAGTAATCAGACACCTTTGGGGAAGTAATCAGGCATCTGTGAGAGAAAACTCTGATGTCAAGAGCCCCACACATGGGATGCTTGTTTAACTGTTGTGAGGCTTGCAGCACATTTAATGAGACAGAAAGGTTAAAGGGTTTTTTTGTTTTTTCAGCACTAAAAAACAAGAGAAAGAAACATCTGATGGTCCTAATCAGCAGCAAAATAAAATGGGCAGATACTGTTGCACATGAGGTACATCCTGAAACAAGGAAATGAAACACCTTTTCCTCCTGAGCTTCCATCTCCACACCTTTACTGAAGCAGGTAATGTTTTGTAAATACATCTCTGCTTGATGGGACAACATGTGAAAGTAGTAAAGAACATGCAGAGTCAGGTCCTTGAACTGGATGGACTTTTATGTAAGAATTCTGTTTACTTGTCCCTGAAGAGCAATGTTCACTATTAAACTGATAAATAATTAGCAATCTCTCTGGCATAGCTGCTTGAAAGCGGCCCATGAAAAGGCAGGAGTACAATATGTGATGTGACAGAGTAAAACAGTCCTGAGCCACAGAGGCCAAGCCAGAAAGGAAAGGAGGCAATTTTAACAGAGATAGTCATGTGCAAAATACCAAACACTGCCACTGTCACTGATACATCTGGTATCTGATGAATATTTTACAAACACATTCCCAGTTTAATGTCTGTACAGAGAAACTCTAACTTTGCAAAACTTTACATAAATCAGTGCTGTAACACTAGTGAGCCCTCTTGTTAAATTCTACAGACCTGATGATCTGCATGATTTAACAGCATGATCCACTGTGTATCTTGAATCTCTGACAAATTCATCTTCTTAAAAAATGTTATATATGATGGTTTATCATCAATCCACCAGTTGCTACAACTACATAGCTGAACACTATTTACCCTGAATGGGATATTTCAGAAGTAAGATTTAAATATGATCTGTATGGTTTCTTGAAACAGTTCAAGGGTAAACTTAAGAATTAAGCTCAGCTCATGGGCTCTGATTCAGCAAAGGTCTTATGCATATGCTTTTATTCCAGGCATACATGCAGTCCTCAAGAGAACTGTTTTAAATCAGTTTTTGCCAACAGGAAGAAGGAATGAGATAATGGAACCAAAGAAAACTCTTCTTGCTAAATACTAACACAAAAGGAAAACTGGAGTTTTCACTCCCAAGTAAAAAATTAGCCTGCTACACTATTTCAAATTAGCTAAAATATTTTCAGTGTCTTGTATTCTGAGAATTGAAATCACTGCCTCTCTCTTCACTGCCTCTTTAAAATTAAACAAAAGAAAAAAAGAAAAAAAGGAGGGAGAGGAGAGTAACTGCAAAACAAAAGGCTGGTAACATTCATATTGGCTAATAAACTGGATCTAAATGCACTGACAGTTTTGGTTGACCTAAGATAGCCTTTCCCAGAAAACATTTCATTTACCAAATGCTACCACATCCAGAGCTTTCCTAAGGAAATACTCAGAGGACTGGCATGAAGTGAGAAACAGTTTCCTCCAGTGTATCTGCAGGTTTTGCTACTGGTCATGGTTCTGTGACCTGAGATAGCTTTGATAGCTGGGAGAAAAGACATTCCTGCTTGCTGCCAAACTGTTTAGGATAGCATGTTTCTCAATGGAGAACTGCAGAGCTGCGTGGCTTTGTGTTGATCTGAAATTCCGTATTCACCAGGGGATTCTGAAAATTATTCTGAACATTATGCAAATTGTTCTGGGCACATTTTCCTCCAAAATAAGAAAGGCTTACATAACGAATGCTACACTGTTTTCTAGATTAGCAATACTGCCCACAGACTTAATAGAGTGTGACAGAGGAAACAAATTGCAAAAATTCACACCGACAAACAAATCCAAACTTCCCCTCCAGAGCTGAAGACCATCACAAACCATATCACCTTGCAGCAAGTAAAAGACACATTTTCGTGACCTTGCCTTTTCCTACAACACAGAAATCTAAGCATGGGGAGGGCAGACAGGAGCTAACACATGACAGCCATTGGCCACATTCCTTAGTGCAATGTGGAAAGCATCGAGATGCTACCATGAGGTGTGCAGAAGAATCTGCATAACATAAATTTGCTTTGCTAACCCTACGCTCCTATATTTGTATGCTAGAGTGTCTGGCTGAAAGCCCTCCGTGCAGCCAGCATCTCAGTACTTTTGCATGAATGACACTATATACAGAGGTACTGTATTTACTAGCTGAATAAACAATAGGTTTTGCTTTCACTCAAGTATTATGACTTCAACTCATTTTATTTATAGGTCAGTAGTTCAGAATGTGCAGTGGACCAGGCACATCATCCCTGTTCACCTTTGTCAAAGAAAGGGCCAGAAACACCCACGTTGTTCTACCTCTGGAACAGCTATAACTCATCCCTGTAACCTTTGGAGGATACACTGCAATCCACTTTGTGTTAGCAACACTGCAGCAACCTATTTATTTTTAAGCTCGTGGAAAAAATGCACCTATTTTCATTGTCCCTTAGTGTGCACACAACCCAAAAAGTGACAAGTTGACACAGCCAGTACAGAAAGACTGGCTGCCCAGCCATTAGCCTTCTATAGCAAAAGCTCAGGGGGGGGAAAAATAAAATAAATAATAATAATAAAAAAATCACTGAGTCCAGCACCACGCCTGCCATTAGATGGCACGCTGAATGCTGTCAGATCATAGGAACCAGGGAGAATGCATGAGGCCCACCTGAGGATCCCTCTTGAGCATGTCATAAGCTCATATTCCCAGGCAGGCATGAGTACAGAGCGACACAGTACCTGGACATGATGGGAGAGGACCCAGAGAGAACCTGCTCAGGAAACCAGTCCCCAAGCATGTTAAGGTGTCAAGCACCAAGGCACCAAGGTAGCCAAATGTGGACTAACGTTTGTGCAGCTCCCTTGCTCCCATAGACTGGCTCACATCGTGTTAACTAAGCCACGTGTGCTTGGTCGAATCTGGGCCTCAGAGTTCTTAAAGATCAAAGTCAATGTGAATCTTTCCAGTCATTCAAGTGCTCCTTTGGTATCAACACTTTCAACTTCAAGATCAGCCCATTAACTACAGGCCTCAGCATTTGTAATGCTCTGTTAAAATTGCGGGCTTCAGCTCTTTACTATGGGGGTGAAAATCACCTAAAGCATTTTTATAATCTTAAAAACCATCCAGTGAGGCAAGGAATATGCAGGCATGGGGCCAAAGCAGTAAAATCTTATTCAATATTATACCATATGTACCAGAGATACGTTGGCTGCACTCAAAATAAAAACTAGTCGGTTTTGTCACTTTTAACATAATGTAACCTATTAACTTTGATCACTGTTCTGGGTAAGTAATATGTACACAGGATATAACTGAAGAAATAAATATTGACACATGTTGCTGTTAAAACACTGATTGAAAACTGCAGGCCAGAGCATCAGAGCGTAGCAGGGTTTCTTCATTCCCAAGATCTCCTTCTCACTTCTGATGTAAATTCACCATCCCAAGGCTGCCTTTAATGTACATGAGGTTTGTGTACGTGTATATTATATATATATAAATAAGCCCGCTCACAGAATAATGAGCCCTGAGAAATACACTCTTCCAGCACTCTCCTGGGAGGGTGAGGTTGCTGAACGCAGCTGTTTCCATGATTCACATCCTCTAAGAACTACGCTCTCTGTGCCTGGCCAGGTGAAAATGCCAGGTATGAAAGGAAAGCTTGTAAAGCTGCTTAGCTGTTTCCTTCTGGCAAACTGCCCTCTTCTTCTTTACCTCTACCCAGAACTGGTTAAGCACTAAGCAGTTCTCAAGACTGAAGACTGGGAAGTACATGTCATTCCTTCTACCTATAAATAACACCATTCAATAAAATAAAGGCAAATAAAGGTAGTAAATGATATTTATTTCTAGTCTTATTTTATCCAGTACACATTTCTCTCAGAATTTTTGATGTGCTCCTCTAGCCAGAGCTGTATGTGCCAAAGCAATGACTGCAACCTGCCTCCCACCCCCCTCTGTCCAGCTCATTATCCAGTGTCTGACAGAAGCAAGCGCCAGCTGCTCTACAAAAAGGCACATGAAACACTTCAGCAAAACATTAGAAAATCACCTGCCTATAAGGAAGAGGTTTTTTTCCCCTGTCACCACTACCAACAGATTGATACAAATGTTGAATTAAAAGGTTGATGGTTCTTCAGAAGTCTTGTTACTGTAAAAATGAAACACATAACCACATCTGGACACTCTATTCCCATTCAAACACCCAATGAGTCAGTGCTAATGGGGCCGAAGTTTTACCTCTGACCTTGTCCCTTCATGTTTCTCTTTTGTCAAGCAGCTCTAAGGCCTCGCAGTCAGTCGGCAGAAACAGGGACATTGCCAGTTTGAGACTCACATATTCTGGGGCTTTATTGCCACGGCACCTTGTGACAGCAAGTTTCACAGGTAACGGCAAGCACACACAGGATTAGCTTATTGACACACACCAACAAGGAAAGCCCGTGTACACTCTATTATTTCTTTGGCAGCTCACAGCTATCCTTGACACCGTTTGATGGCAAAGAAAGATAAGAAAAATTCTCTTATTAGTCAAGTGCAAAATTCCTAAGTGTAATCTACCTTTGGAAGCTTCTGTGCCGAGTGGATTTTCCAAGATGTCTGTCATATCTTGGCTCCAAGCATCCTTCACAGCAGACTTAGACACCTTCCTGTTGTTCAGGCTTTGCTGTGGTCGAAAGTTATTTCTCAGGTACTCCACGGACTTGACATGGTCTTGCTGTTCGGTGGTGAATATGGAGTAGAATGCCTCCAGCTGATCACAGCCATCATGGGAGGGGAGAGAAAGGACATTAATTAGAAAAACAATGTGGTGAAATCCGGGTGGCTGATAAGAAAGCAAAATGCCAGGAAGTAAAATGTTGATGCCAAGACTGATAAACCACATGGGAAGTCAGGCTGCCCACTGAAATCACTGCCAACCGTCTTATCTCAGCGCAGTGCTTATCCTGCCCAACAAGGGAGAAGGCCTTCTAGCAACTTGTGGATGCTTGTCATGGGTGAGGAAACATTTGCCCTTAGACCCCTTGTCTGGAAGGATTTTGTGTGTGAGACAGCCACACCAAGTTCTCCTCACTGCTGGCACCGTTTTGTTTCACAGTATTGCATCAAAAAGTGCTTTGAGGTCATTCCACCCCAAGAGTCTTCTCCAGAGCAGGGCAATGCTACCTTATCTCTGAATACTTTATGAAGTTTAGCTGCCAGGCTAAGCTTCACCAACAGCTTTTGCAGAACTTCCACAGGAAGGTCACTGCAGTTGTCACACCTTTATGGGATCAACACCCAAACCCAGGAGCTGGCTTGCCCAGGAGAGGGTCAGTAGCAGAGTGGAACAATCTCAGGACTACCATCTCCAGGAGCCCTGTCTTCCCTACTAACTGCTGTTCCCTCCGATATCTACCTACAAGGGGAGAAAAAAAATAACACAGAATAAATGTATTTAGGCACAGTTAGCATATACTCCTCTGGGAATAAGTTTCCTCTGTTGGATTCAGATCTGAGCTATTTTTAATAAAATGTATTAACTTGTAAGAACGAACTGTAATTGGAAAACTTTTCTGTTACTTTGTATCTTAACATTTCTTAGAAAGAAATCTCTAGCACACTAAGGTGAAAATGTTTTCAGCTTGTGTTTTTCTCACAGCTATCAAGGTCAGTATAGCATTTACTAATAGCTTGTTATCATTCAGGTCAAGAACTTGAATTAGTTATGTTGCTGCTGGCAAGACTGAGCAAGACAGAGCAGAGAAGGATTGAGTCCTGATATTGTTTATATCCACATCAATTACATATTTTGATAGTATGGATTTTGGGAGTTCAGAGTCTGGCCCAAGACTGTAAAAAGGGACTTGAATTACACTCACAGCTTAATGAGAGGTCACTCTGAACGCCACACCTGTTTTATTAAGTGCATCTGCTCTAAAAGTGACAGAGAAGTGTGTGAGCGTCCTGAAACTTGGAGCTGGGAAAAATAATCTTTGTAGCCTCAGCTGATAACACTGATAAAAATAACCAAAGAAAGGTGTAACAGAGCAGTTAAGCATCCTCCACTGAACCAAGAGGCACGTAGTGCCACTACCTAATTTCCTTTCAAACCAGTAATCTGAACCCCCTTTCACTGCTGTTGTCCATCTTGCCCAGTCTGCTGGGCTTGACAATCCCAGTCATTAGGCTTGAATCTGTAAAACTTCTCTGACCCCCAGGGCAGGAGAGAATCAATTTTTACACATTTCATTTCAAAAGTAAGTCCCCTTGGAGTGGGTGGTGCGCTGAGCTGGCTAGTGGAGATACATATAGGAATCTCCTGACTGGGAGCAGCACATGGATACTGGGAAGGAGAAAGGATGGGTCACACAGCTCTAATCCTGAGTTTGGCAGCTCTGCACTAAAACACAAAACCAAGGGAACTAAGTCCCACTACAGGCAATCACCTCCAAGATAACAGAACTCAAGCTTGTACATTTTTAGCAGTAGCTTGCCCCTAATCACAACTACTTTTACCATACAAGCAGGGAAACTGAGGCAGGGGGACAGCAGGTGACCAGCTGGGAGGGGTGACAGCCAGTGACCAGTTCCCACTGCAGGCAGGGAGCTCAGGTACTGCTTCCAGTCTTGCAGGTACTGATGGTGGGATTTGGATTGTAATTTTTTTTTTTGCATTTTAGATGAATGCCCTGTTCCCTGGTTCTCAACTACAATTCTCTCTGATTCTTCAGAGAAATATATTGAAAAATCTTGAAAATCATTTCAATTATCAACAGAAGCCCTTCAGAAGCATTTATGGATGGGTTAAAAAAGGGGTAAAGGGACTATTACCTTACACTTTTGTCTTATTAAAAAAACCCAACAGCTGATCCTGCTATGCCCTTCTGTGAAAGCACAGATCAAAACTCTTGTGAATATTTACGTATCTTTTGCATTTCATGCATTGGAAACAGTTTTGCTGAAGCTAGCTAACATGGCTTAAGGTTATTTTATAAAAGCTGAAGAACTTGGGTAGCAACTCCTCCTCTGAAGTCAAGTCTCTAGGCTTATACTTCCATGACATTAATTGAATTTTTAAATTTTCAGAGAACTTTTAAAATATTTTCTTCTGCCATGCTACCTTGGGGAGGTATAATTGCATTTTAACAACTGCCAATTCAAATATGATTTTTAACCTTCCCCTTTTTATGTGTTGAAGTATACATAAGTAATTTCAACTTCATTTTTACTATAAAAATATTATCTACCACAAATGAGAAATTAATTTATCTACAGCTGCCAGAAAAAAAAAAAATAAAATAAGAGCTGCAGTCGAGGAGCTACATTCACACTCTTCTAGGTACAAGAGCTCCCATTCAGAAGAAGACATGAAAAGCTGCTACAAGACTATTGTAGATACAGGGAAACCTGATCTAAAACTCCTAATCATGTAATTACAAACCATTAAAGCCTGATGTGCAGTTTTCTACGGGTTGGATATACAAACAGCAATTAAAAATACTGAAACTGTTCTAAGCACAATGAGATACTCTGAGGTACGCATTATGAGAGATAATGCCATGCTTTGGGTCATTGAATGCACTTAGCTTTACAATGCATCTGCAGGGTGACACGGCTTGTCCTGTTTTGTTGTCTAATTATCGGGAAAGATGATGATGATGGAACACTGAGAATAAAACAGAGAAGCCCCCACAAATGCACCACTTCCGTACTGTCCTTTTTACAAGGTAGTTTGCACAAAAGCAAGGATTTAATTGGAACAGCAACAAAGCTTAAACAATATCACTTTCCTCCTCTGGGATTACAGAGTGCTTCATGGGGTTTTTGATAAAGAAGGTTAAACTATGGCAATGGATTATGTTGCACCGCTTCTGTTAGAGGAACAAACAACAATCATAGCGATGGCAGGGTGGCAGGCTCTTAAAATACACAGAGCTGCCAAGGGGATGAATACTATTATTTATGCCACATGTGTTGTAGTATCAATGAAAGTCTGTCTACACACAGGATTCCCAGCCTTTATCCACACATGCATGCATAAAGCAGCACAACGCCAAATTTTAAAGGCTTGACTTGGCACAGTTACTACTGCACAGCACAGGAAAGAAGCTATGCCATGATGAAGTACCTTTATACCTTATATAGTGATGGTCATAATTGGCATTTACCAGTTTATTTGCATTGGTTAAAAGATAAAAAGAAAAAATGAAGTCATGACCCACCTGATGGGTATACAGGGTATAAAACTGAGTGTGGGCCAGGCCTCACAGCCACCAAATAATAAACAGTAAACTTATTGATGTAGTGAAAAGCTACAAGGGATTGCAAGTACCCTGCAGGCAAGGGCAGAATTCAAAATGATCTCGACAATCAGAGAATTAGCCTGAAAAAAACAAAGGGTCTGATTCAGCTGGGACTATGTGCAAACTCACGCTTTGGCCAGAACCGTGGGCTGCATGAACGCACGATGCGCTCAGCACTGCGAGAGAGCTCTGGGGAAAGCCTCTAGCACAGGGGGTCCTGCTGAGCAGGGGCTGAGCATGGGCAGCAACGTCACCCTGCTGTGAAAAAGGCAAAATAACACAGCACGGGTGGCCAGACACATGGATCCTGCCATGTCCCTCAGCCTCGGGAGGGCTCCAGCTGAAGCACTGTGACCTGTTTTGAACATGGCACTTCAAAAAAAGATGAGTCTACAGGAGAAGCAGTGGGATCTAGAAAACATGAAAAAAAGCCTGGAGCAGGGGCACGGCAATTGCCTTCCACCCTTTTGAAATCTTTGAGAACCAGCATCTGTCAGTCGGGATCACCCTGACTCTTCACAGAACTCACTCTTCACAGAATTAGTGTATTTAAAAAGTTTGTTTTCAGTGGCTTACACCAGATGAATAAAAGGAAAGACTAACTTCAGCAGGATGGCTTTCTAAAGACAACAATATTACAATGTCAAAATACACTTAACTGGTAAACATCTGACTCCATCTAGCCATTACTTTATTGGGAGCATTTTTCTCCAGAAAATCTCAGAGATTACATCTATTTGCATTAAAAGCTGCAATGTGCTAATTTTAAAGATTTGTGCACCGGCTCTCTAAGCACATAATGGCAGCTTTACTGTGTTATAAAAACAGTTAAGCATGAAGAATTAATGGAAAGATGTCTTTTCTAACGTAATTAGTTCAAATTACTAAATCTGAGCAGAACTGAAATCGCTCTCTTTACTTTGAAAACAAAGTTTCAATTAAAAAGAATAAAAAGGAATTCCATGTAAATATTTACACCATAGCTTAATTTAATCTTAACAAAAACAATACGAAATAAATCATTGAAAGGAAACTGGTTTAATGTTGTACCGTCTTCTTAAGACTGATGGCTCATGTTCAGAAACAATATTACTTAAGAGTAAAAAAAAAATGACCAACACTTCCTTTTTTGTCAACAGAAACATTTTTGTTCTCAAAATTAAAACGTTGGGTTTTGAAAAAACTGTCTTAAAGAGGCCATATCAAGAGATAGACTTCACTAATAAAATAAACACACCTGATGGTAAGAAATGGGAACTGGCTTCCGAAAAACGATCCACTCCACGATCTCGCTACACGGAGGAGTCGTCAGAGAACCTGCGTAGCGGTAGTAACTCCCCAGCGATGTCGGCAGAAGGTCCCTCAGCACAAAGGGATCCAGAAAGGTCTCCTTCTCTGCAGGGAAGATTGACAAGCAGAATTACACTTTTTAAAATGTGTCTTTAAAAGAGACATCACATTGATAGGCAGCTGAACAAGGTGTAATGGCAACAACATATTTTATCATATATATATCTATATAAGTGTATATAGATATATATATATAAAATGAAAGATGAAAACACCCTATCAGGAAGGCTCTGTAAGAGTTGATGTGTTGATTGTTAAAAGAGCAGCCAAAATGCTAGTCAATCCTATACTGAACACTTACGCTCCTGTTTTGAATGTGTGCAGGTGTGAAATGCCCTTGTTATCTCACTGGTTTACGTTTGCATAGATATAACACCATATTCAGTGGTTTCAGCTCTCACTAAATGGCTCTTCAGCTTGATGGCGGTGAAGGTTCACCAAGACCCAGCAGGGACATCGCCAGGTCCCAGAGGTCCTGCTTGCTGCTGCGTGACCACAGAACATTGGGCAGGGTATCCATCCCATCCCCACTGGCTGGGGAAAGGCACGCAGGAGCGGGGTCAGTCCCTCTGTGGGTTGCTGAGGTGGAGGAGGCAGAGCCATGTGGCTCATCCAAGCTGCTCTGGGAGCTGCCAGGGGGACGAGCTGAGGAGCAGGGCACCTCTGAAGCTCAACATGGTGCTTGAAGCAGCATCCAGCCAGTGCTCATTTGGGACTGCCTGCACCTGGCCACACAGGCATTGCTGAGGTGCTGCTAGATGCAGTCAGCACAGCACCAGAAATCTGTTTCAGAGGTAAAACTGATGGCTCTTAATCCAAGAAACTCCTTCCCAGGGTCCAACAGTCTGGGGACAAAGTCTTTCCTCTGAGAAGCTCCTTAGACAGCCTGAAATGCAAACCTAAGCACAGAAAGCATTTACCTTCAAGTAACAGTGACAAGCTGATAATATTTTAACACTGTGAAGAAAAATAAATAAATGAAAGGAGGGAACAGCTGCAGGCAAGACAATTTCCCTGCCATCCCTGAGCACTTATCCTCTGCAATTTATGTTGTCTCACAGGCCGAAGCTCCCTCTCAGCCCGTGCAAAGGTGTTCCCTGCCTCAGGGCACGCTGACAGGCGAGGCTCTCCCATACATCTCTATTCCTCACTTTCTATATTCTTCGTGCCTCAAACAAGAGTCCACATTTGGGTGGCAGGAACTCTTTTCTCTCTGTCTCATCAGAGCTGCTAAGCAAGCCCGCTCCCCCCGCAGCAGAGCAGAGAAGCAGGTAGGCTGGTGATTGACACACACATCTTCCACAGTCAGAAGGAAAAGAAAAAGGATGAAGTCTGCAGAATTCACTTCCACAGCATCCCACGGTTTTCTAGAAGTCTTGATCAAATCAAGAGTTGTCTCTACCTCTGAGCAGCAGTCTGATAATCACAGGGATTTTTTTCCTCTACTGCTGCTTCAAGGTGCAAATACAGGATGCACTTCAGACATCTTCTGTTCTGCACAATATCAACAGGTGTGCAATGGTTTCATAGCCTTTAGTGTTCCAAAATATAAGTAATTCTATCAAAGTATACATTGGAACAGAATACCGCAATCTCTTTGTTAACAACTTCTTTCCTTCTAATCCAAGCATCCTTCTGCATCTCCAAAAAGGAAACAAACAAATAATAAAACACATTTTTCCTCTTCATAGCATGCCTCTGGGAAAAAAAGTGTGCTTAGATAATAAATAGTAAAATGCATAAGAGTGGCCAAAGTTCAAAGAGATTCTAATCAAGAAGTCATAATCACAGCAAAAGGCTGTATTTAATTTCATTGGCTTGTTTTAATGCAGGAAAAATTGGTTAGAAAAACTGCAAACTCAGTCACAGGATTTTATTTCCAAATGCAGCACACACACATCTTCACAGCAAAATGACATGGATTTTCTGTTCAGTAAACTGTCCCTCTCTACAGGGGAGCTGAGCACAGCGGACCGCTCTGAATCTGAAAGAGATTTGAACACGCAAACATCCTCCTGGCACCACCAGCCAGTGCCTATGTATGAAAGGGATGGGAGGCAGGGACAGATTTGGAAAAGAACATTCCTCTTGCTTGTGAGAAAGAAATGATCAATTAACAATTTAACTATTTTTAACTTTTACAAGCTCTTATTTAGAATGATGGAATCACTTAAGATGCTGGATAAACATTCTGTGAGAAACCAAAAATACCAAATGAGTATCCTTTTATCAAAGGATGGCAGGAGAATGAAGCTCATTTTACACTTTCAAGGATTTTTATGCCATATGCTGACAATATTATATTTTAATAATTAATTGCTCATCAAAGGAAAAGATGAAGAACAGGGATGCTAAATTCAAAGTTATTCAAATTGCAAAAATGAATAATGCATGACTTTTATATTAAATACACACTGTATTAAGTAGTCTACATTTCATCCAACTCTGTCTTTCATTTTTAGACATTTTGAACTACAATATGAATAATCAACCAAGGGAAGCTTATTTAGACAGAGAAATACCTTATTTGAATGCAAACTGGAAGTATCTGACTATGATTAAATTTTGGTTATCAATTAAGGAGGGTTTTTTCCTAAGCATATGGAAAGTAATAGTCAGCTGTGAAAAAGAATATTTCTTGAGGAAAAAGTAGCTTTGCTAATACACAGTTTAAGTAGGGCAGGGTGTACTCGATCTAATTTTTCATGGCTACAAGCAATGCTGTAAGTTTTCATTAATGAATTCCAAAGATTAAAATTAAAAAATCCCAACATATAATTGGATTAAAATGACTACTAAAATAGATCATAATCAATTGATTATGCTTTAATAACATAACACTTTTGAAAGCAGATCATCCACTTGTATCACTTCCATCTAGATGCATGGTGTAGCGTTTTAGAAACCAGAGTCACCAACAGATCTTCACATGAAGCTTAAATAAAAGGGACTTAGAAATTCAGGAGTATACCTCCCATATCCCTCAAGAGCATATAGAAACAGTAAATGCCATGAAGTTATGTTCCTAAAAGCTTGAGACATTTTTGAAAACGGGATTTTGAAGTCACGTCACTTCTAAAATTTCAACCTTAAATCAGTTATTATTGTTGGTAAAACTATAAGGAGAATAATTTGCAAGTAAAGCAACACCATTCACTGAATATAATAGAAATATTTTATATTCATATACCTACACACGTGTGTTTATATAAATAATTCCTACTAAATGGGAAAGAACAAGGTTGGAAATAATACTAAATCTTTCTTCACTGTCTTTTGTGACCACCTCCTATTTCCCATTTTCAGTGCTTGGAATGGGCACAAATTGCACCCACAAGGCTGGGAGCAGACTGAGCCGGGTGAGGAGGGAGAAAGACAAGGCTGGCAACTATATGATCTACAAGACAGCATTTGCTGACAGGTACCAGAAAATAACTGTCAGACAAAAGCAATAAAATGCACCAATGAAAAACATGTGTTCACCTGCAAATATCTGTGAAAGACTTCAATCAGTGCTGCAAAACCCATCCATGAGCCACCTACTTGTTCTTACGCATAAACCAGAGCCCCACACTGAAGTGCTCTCTTCTGCTGCTCCTTCTCCTACTCCCAACTCAGCACCTGAACACGGATGCACACCCGAGCAGAAAAATAAACAACCATGATATCGGAGCCCCAGAGATGGTGACCCCAACGACAGGCCCTCAAACTAGAGAGCATTCCTCTGGGAAAGCAACTATAAACATGCTGCAGTGGCCACCACTCCTAGGCAATGCAGAAAAGAGCAGCACCTGGAACATCCAACTGAGATGCTCCACTAATGCAGTACTGACAATTTTATTGACAGTTAACAAACAGCAATACTTTATTTACAGCACCAAGGCTCATAAAAGTGTTTAATATTTCCAAAGGAAAAATTAGCAAGTACCACAGATTCACTGTTGACACTTAAAGACAATGAATGTGACATTTAAACTGCTGAGTGTTCCACAGCGTAAAAGGACAATATTGTATTTTAACTCTTATATTAACAAAAAAACAATTAACAGAGCCAGCTGGTTACATATTTGACCTCCTGATACAACAGTCACATCTACCTCTTGGTCCTTCTCCCGTAACAGCAGTGTGAAAAGTCACACCCAGTATATTCTTTGTTTGGTCTGGTAAATCTCGCCACTGCATGGGACTTGCATGGGACTAAGGGCTAATTTTTCTACAACCCAACGCAAAGGCAGAGCAATTGCAGGCATGCTTTAAAAAGCTGACCTATTTACAATCTGTGTTTGTAAAGGCATCACCACTAGATGTGAACTAATACTGAATTCTGCACAATAGTTCTCCAAGCAGAGGAAAAGATCAGATCTTAAAACAGACACCAGTAGTGGATTTCCACCAACTACTGCCATTTTCACAAGCTGATGCCGACAAGTATTATACTGCACGAGCCATCAGTTGAACATTTTGTGTTCAAGGACTGACTTGCTAAAAATATATTCTGTAAAACGCTAGATAAAGATAGACCTGGATTTTAACCAAATCACTGTAGAGTAAGAGGCTTCTTGAGATATACAGGTAAACAGCTCACAACTATCTGTGATCAAAACCCTTTTTAAATCTAACAGGAACTTGGATTGGAGATCACAAGAAAATAACGATATGCCAAGTCCATTTATATCTCATGGAATGCTTTGGGACTTTCATCATGCTCTTCTGTAAGAAAACAGGAACTTGGCTGCATTGAATACAATATCTTAAAATGAGCTTATTTCCAAAATTAACGTATGTGCAATGCCTGATAGGTGGAAACGTTACCCAGCTACACTTTGAATAACTGAAATCTGCAATACCAATACCAAGAGCTTTGAAAGTCTCCCAAATTTGTTAAACAATGTTACTGCCAATTTCATTTTCACAATGAGCCAAGTCATTCTAAAGCTTCTGCATTCAAACGTTTAAAAAGCAAACACACAAAAATAATCAAAAGGACACTGTGCCACACACCTACTGAGCCAGAACTCCCCAGATAAAGCAGGCTGCACACCAGAGCCAGGGACCAGACTCACAGGGGTGATTTTAAAGATGAGATTACAAACACTATATGTTACTTTAACTGAAAAGATCAGTAGGTGAGGACTTGCTGTGTAAATCCAGCATGAAGAGCAGTTTCTGACAGTCCTCTGTACATGGGGTACTTCTTGTCATTTATTGTGCAATTATTTTTTTCACTTTTATTTAGTTTTTTAAAAAAACAGAGTCTTTGCTGAAAAATGTAAGGAACCGTAAAGACACAGAAAGCACAGCATGGCAGGGAGGAAGGGAATGAGATAATAACACAGTCCTGCAGGCTAATTTAATTTAAGACAACCAGTGAGTGGTACAAAAAACAGGAGGAAAGAGAAGAAGTTAACTCTCCCATGCAAAAAATAAATTAAGTTGAACATTTCCATACCAGGTACAGGTCTCAGGCTTAATTTTTCTTACTCCCTCTCTTAAAACAGCTTAGGAAGAAAAGGTTTAGCTGGGGACGAGAGGTCTTAACTCCTTAAAGAAATAAAAAATAATTCTGAATCTTTAATGTTTAAGCACTGCTGATGCAGAGCTTGGCAGAGTGGCTGTTGCCATTCTCAACTGGGATGAGACTTCTCCAGGTTTTGCAAAACCTAACCTGAGGCAGAGGTACATGCGGAGATAAGGCTAAAGGGACATGGAAACTGAGAAGGGGCACCAGCGATAGGAGGCAAAAGAAACTATGACAAGGAGTTTAAAGGAGATGATCATCCCTGGAGCAAGCTGGACCCTGGCACAGGTAGGGTGAAATGGGGCAGAAGTGTCCAGAGGAGCAATGAGCTGTTCATGTCTGCTCCAGTAGGGCCAGAGCAAAACCCCATGTTCTCAGATTTCATCACCTCTCTCTTCTCAGCAAATGTCCTCAAAACCCACCAGCAAAGCACCCAGCTCCTTCCTCCTGCAGGTGCTTTGTTCACATTCAACATCAACCTTAATTCTTAGCTTTTAACCTTAATTCTTAATTTTTAACAACTGCAATCTTCTTTTTGTTAGTTCAAACCAGTTTTTCTGTGCGATATATTAATTCTATGTCAGCTCACTGGTCTTTACTCAGCCGCGACCAGCACTGCTTTCAGCAGAGCAGACAGGTGAAGGATCAGAGATTTCCAACGTTTCCATCATTTATTCTTTTAAGTGATACAGACCCCTGCAGCTATGCACAGAGCTGCCCTATATAAAGGTGTGAACTTATCACCTCTGCTCTCATCTTCATTTCCCACTTCCCTCCTCCTCCCCTTTGCTCCGCAGCAATCGTGTCCTGGCCCCTTTCACAGGGCTACCCTGACTGTGAACACAAGAACAGATCAGAAAACAAAAGAATGTATCCAGATCATCCCCAAAGAAAAAGAAATGCTCCTCCACATTTCCTTCTCAGTTTAACACATCATGCTGCTCTCCCTTTGATGGCCTTCCTTGTTCCACATTGGGCTGCTGTTTTCTTCAAAGTTTTACTTTAAAAGATGAGGTCCCACGGTATCACATCTCACCCTCACCCCTCCCTCCCACCTTTGTTCTCTACAACCCCTGAATATTTGGTGCAGAAAGCAAAACAGCTTGTCAGGTGGTGTTATGGTTAAAGTTAAAAACAAAAGAAAAAACCTGTCATGCTGCTAATGGTGTTTTCTTGTTATTATGCCTTCTGGTGTGAGATCCACAGGGTAACTAACACTGTCTGGATTGCTTCATTTTTAGTGCTGATTTATTTTAACAGGGTATTCACTGCCTTTTGGCCTAGGACAACTGGAGAGATATGTAACGTATTTGTTCTCTTTTTTCATTATTAAAGCAATTCCGTTTCCACTGTATTTTGGTATGGTCTCTCCAGTAGCCCCTGAAACTTCAGTGGTCACCACGAACTTGCCTCAACACCTCTCACCCATCTCGAGGGAGACCCAAAATCACACTCAGCTCCATGCTGAGTTTAAGCTGTGGCATTTCAATAATATAAAGGGAGAAGAAAAAAGCAAAAATTTTTTTTTTTCCAAACTCTCTTTTAAATAAACAAAGGTTCTTCTCTTCCCCTCAACCCACATTCACAAACAAGCAACAGATGCCATCGATTCACTTTGTACCTAAAGCTTTTGATCTGGCTGCACTTTGATTTTCAGTGCTTACTTTGACAAGGAAGGGAGCAAGAGCCCCATTTTTGTGACATTAATAGAGGCTTTTCTGCTGTGGTAATTTATTTGTGCTCTGCTAATAATTTTCTGCTGATCCGTGTAGATTCCTGGTGACAGACACAGAGAACAGGATAGAGTGACAAAACATGGTTTCCATCACCCTGAAAGATTTTCCAGGGGTCTGGGATAGCATGGGCTGCCACTCCCTCTGACAACCACTTGCCTGCAGGTAAACCAGGATTGCGCAGAGCACCCACGCCCAGGCTGGGAGAGGGCAAATTCTGCACAGCCTCCAGCACCGGGTGCTGCCCTCAGGACTGACAACGGGGAGAAAGATTCATTTCAATGCCTTTGAGCCAGCTGGTAAGAACAAGGAAAAGGCATCTCTAAGAGGCTTACATACAAAACGGTTCTAAAAAGGGCAAGTCAAAGACAGCAGAGGTGGGGAAAAGCAATGTTTCTGTGCAATAGTTCCATCTCTCCTCTGAGATCTCGCAGAAGCATGTGGCAGACAAAAGCTTTCGTAGCCATTTTAATGCAAATTAACTGTATAAGACATAACCTGGTATTTTCACATTCTCCTATTCCTGCAAGGGCATAACCATTCTCTCTGAGGCCCTGGGAGCCTCCTGAGCCCTTGCACAAGGGCAGCTCCATCCTGTCCCATGCTCCTCAGCATCACAAGGAAGGACAAGGAGCAGAGAGGTGCTCAGGCACGGTACCCACCCAAGCACATCAGCAGGAAAACAGAGGCAGAAAAGTCTTATTTGAAGCACCATGACTGGCCCACGTGTGGTGCAAGTGCAGCCAGGCAGTACTGACTTTATTACTTTACCTAATGATCCAACTTCAACTAAGGACATGCATTGTCCCACCAGCATCAGCACTGCTGGAGGCTTTACCCATCAGGTTTTGTGATGGGAAGAACATTTGAAGAGGAGCTAAAAAAGACCCCCAGAGGTCAGAGCTGAAAGACACTGGCAAGTTGGCACCAGAAAATTCATATCACGCCTGCCCATGCTCCATCCCTTCTGCAAAGGGCTGCACGCTCCCAGCTGCCAGTCCCTGGTGGGCTCCGTGGCAGACGCACACTCGCCGTGCACTTTGCGGCAGGGAAAGCAGGAGTGAGAATAGCAGGCACCTCACTGGAGGGAGGTGTGACAAATCCTTGGCAGAGCACAAAACTAAAAGCAATTTTGAAATCAGCATCAGGCATCTGACAGCTCTGAAAAAAGCCTCCTCGGCATTCGTGTGCCTGCACAAAGCTCTGCGAGGGTGGATGCAGGAGCTGGGGAGCATCCGTGTGATGGGAATGTGCTGTTCGGCAGGAAGACGCAGGGCAAATCCGAAAGCATTAACATTGATCTGAACATTGTTAGGTGGTTTGGTACATGCCTGGTTTTCCTTCCAGCTAAGAAACTTTATATGGTTGCTCATGTAAAATTAAGCTTAATGTGGCATTAAGATTCTACAAAATTATGCCTGGAGATGAGGAAACAAAGTCAACTCTAAGCAGTGACTAAGGCTGTATTGATTTTTATGCGTCCGTTTCTGTATTGCTGCTACTAAGCTAGTGACACTGTGAAGGGCACAATTATTTATGTTCCATCAAATTAGTAAGTAATTCAAATCCCTGACAAAATCTCAAGCAAAAATTGCTTTCACTTCCACAGAAAGTCCTTCTGACAGCTAAATTGTTCACTTACCCCTGGAAGGGCACTGTAGAAATACAAGAACTTCACAGAAAAAATAAAAAGCTATGCAAGAAAAATTAAAAACAGTTCACCACTCATCAGTACCATCCCTACATCTAACTGAGGGTCACTGGATCTGTCATGATTATGGGGACAGGCTAGCGTGGGTGCCCTACACAGCATGGTGCAGAGTGGAGTCCCCATACAGGACCAAGCCTTCTAGCATCACCATGAGGCAAATGAAGAAATGAGGATAATGATGATGAGTGTTTGTGTGGGTGTGTCATTTCCTCTTTGAAAATAGAGTGATTGCGAGGAAGGAGTGACTGTCCAGCACAACCCAGGAAGGATGCTTTGCCAGTTAGAGGGAGAGGGATATGGAAAACTAAGGAAATTTTACTTAAATAGGCATGTTGAGATGAGGAACATGGGAGAAGCAAAGTTGAAGGGCTGGTGAGCTCTCCAGCCAGTAGAGGATATATGAACATATGTGTAATATATCTAATATGTCTAATTTAAAAGCAAGGTAGTTATCTCAATATTCGTATGTATTCTTGATTTCTACGTTATAAGCATGTGCCACTGTATTGTGGTGGCCACCTAAGAACAGGTATGGTTACAAATGCAAAGAAACTTAAGGTTTCAATTTTGCCTCTCTCCAGCTCCTTTTATTGGATCCCTACTTGATCCAACCACTCTATCCAAAAACCACAAGAGTTTTCCACTAGATTTCAGCCAAAAAAGTCCATGTTGCCTTTGGGTCCCAGTCCAACGCAGCCAAATGGAAGGCAGGAAGAACCTTTTCAGATAAATTCATAAAAATGTGCTCATGTAAGATGCAAGTAAATTACATCAACAAAAGAAATGAGAGTGTCTGGAATAAAAGCTCAAAACTTTACTATTATTCTCTGTAATAACATTAAAAGAGAGATACGATACGCGAATTCTTCACTGAGGCATTCCTTCGATATTTAAATTAAAGAGAACAATTTATTTGAACAACTACTTTGTAGGAGGAAATTCCCTTACTCTAGCCACCAAAAGAATCTTAGAAAAGGCCTTTAATCAGGGCCTTTGAAACAGGAAGGAAAGCAAGATTTTCCTCTTTTTCTTCCTCAATGTTTTGAAAAGGAAACAAGCTATTGAAATATATCAAGCGATTTCCTTTACTTGAAACACGAGCAGCCCTCTGTGCACCGCGAGCAAAACAAAAATAAACGCCTTTCATCCACCCAGATTTTGCTGCGGGCAGGCAGCACCAAGATGGACCAACCATTATGTGGTCAGGGAATCACAGCCTTGGGACCATGTCATATCCTACCCAAACAATTATTTTTGGGAATGGAATAAGACTCTTAGGAGACACCAGTGTGATTATCCACTAGTGGCTGTTTCAGCTGCAGCAGCGAGGAGCAAGAGAGGGAGTAGGAAAAAAAAAACCTATGAGATCGCTAAAACACTGTCACACTTGCAGGGGGTAGAGGGTCTTGAAATAGAAGGCATGTAAAAAACAAAGCTAAAAAGAGATCCTGGTCCAGTTAAATGGCAGCTTGACTTTAGCGTGAAATTACATAGCCACTGAAAAATCCTTGCAGCCCAACTCATCCTCACTTTATTCTTGCTAGTCTGTTCTGTTACCCAGTGGGAGCTAGATAATAACATCTATTTTGATGGAAAACAATACAGTTTTTCAGTTCAGTGTGTTGTTTTTATTTCACAGCAGAACGCTGCGATTTATAAACAGCAAAACCTATGGAAAATTCTCTAAATGAAGGAATTTATGGTACGTTATCGTTTAACCCCTATTTTTCACTTTGGATTTATTGGTGTTCCCAGTTGCAATGTTAAATGACTCTGAAAGTACAGCAATTAATCTAAAATTCTATTTGTTTTAATCTAACACTGTCAACTAGTTTTAGGTTTGCAGTCAAGAGAAAAAAAATGTTTGTTAAGCTCTACAGCACTAGCTAATGTCTAAAGACAATCCTTGGAAAAGGTGCAAAGATGTTTTATCACAGCACTATAGATGGGACAGAGATTTATTATTGTACCTAGCACCATTCCAGCAGATGCCTTCTGAATTACAATGAGATTATTAAAACTTTACAAATCATTATATTAAAACCTGACAAGAGTACTTTGGGAACTGGAGCATCTTGATGTCATTGCTAATGATGCATTACCTGTTATAAGGCTTCAGGAAAATTCCTAAGTAAAAACCAGTTATAAAAGTATAAAATATATTAATATTTATTTCAGTACCTGCTATAAGTTCAAGGATAATAGGTTTATATGCATCAGAACAGCCGAATGACCATATTTATGTCAGCATTAGAAAGATGTTCGTCTGCTGCAAAGTTTAATTAATTTTCATAGATAGTTAATTTTCTGTTTCATTATCAGCTCCCTAAATTTGAAAGACAAATAATTTATAAACAAATAGAAACTTCAGAGAGGAGTATTTTTAGAGCAAACAGAAGATAAATAGCAGGAGTGAAGCATCAACGCTGCCTTCGAAGTACTAATATGAATGATATATTGTAGTAGGATTTGATTGATAACTTACACATTGTAGAACACTGACTGAAAAGAAACAAATTGTTTACTGTTAACCCCAAACCATTTTCAGGTAACAAATTACTCTGATCTTTACCAACCAAATAATGTCTGCAATGCCCTTAAACATCAGCGAATGAGGAATGTGCAGCCTCACCTTGTCCTTCCAGGGGTGACCTGATCCCTTAAGGACAATATTCCTGCCCTTCTCCCCTTCCCAGCAAGAAAAAAGTTTAAGGAGCTACTTACCGTGATGTACGACGCCCTTCAACCCATGGATAATGGGATCCAGTGCTGGATTGTCCCTCTGACTGACCTACATGCAAAGGATACAGGATTGGTTACATCTATTCTGGCATTGAGCAGAACAGTCTCAGTTTAATCTTCTAAAGAGGGGAAAAAAAAAAAAAAAAAGATGTTATCTAACAAGCTGCTTAGTTCTCACATTTACAATGGCTCTTCACCAAATGCCAAAGATACATGGCATAATAAAATAAAGTAAGGAAGGTTAAATCAAAAGAAAGCGTCCCCCGAATTCATTAAAGCATTAGTTGTATTATCACCCCAGCAAAGTGTAAAAACAGATTATTTTTCTCCATCTAATTCTGCTTTCAAAGAGGAAAATCGCTGTGATAAACAAGTTATCTCAGACCAGTTCATCCCCTACTGATATGGGAATAAATCTGGTGCTGCCACTGAAATCTGTGAAGCTGGACCCCTTTCAGCTGTAATGGAGTTGGACCTTGGCATCTCTTTGCTATTTATATTTTTACATTTATTTAATTTAGTGGACAAGGGAGAGAGAAAAAGCTTTGTGAGAGGATCTAGAAGAAATCTCTGACTTTGACAATGCAACTGTGGGTACTGACAGACCAAAAACTGTTATCCTGGAGTATTTCTTCTGTCACTCAGCAATCACCCGTGTCCTCTGCAACGGTGAGACCCAGCACAAGAGAGAGGAGTGGAAGGCAGCAGGAAGGATTAACCCTGTTGAGCTCCACAACTTCCAAATTAAACCCATCACTTCAGTCACTTACTTGTAACAAAGCCAAAGAATTTACAACCAATAATGCAACTTTTTTTTTTTAACCTTTTGTCTCTTCAAAGGTATTGAAGGAATAAATCACAATTTGTGTGAACATATTCCATTATTTAAGATACTTGCCAGTTTACTTGTTTACTTTCAGGAAATAAATACTGGCATGTACCTCACTCATGTAGTACTTTTTTTTTTGGTCACCTGTCAGTATCAGAAGCCTGAGCAGTGCTGATCATTTTTGGATTAACTGCTTCCAGTGGGTAAACACGTGGAATGCAAAAGAGTTCCTCTGTACTTTGCTGCTTGCCCATCACCTCAATGTCATGAGGAAATGAGAGTTTAATCACTTTATGGCCATGTATTAACATATGAGGAAGGAGCGGTGACTAAAGAAGAAATCCCCGAGAGAGGACCTTGTGCCCAGCAGGGCACACACTATCACGTGAAGCGCAGAACCAGCTTAGAGCACGCTCTTAAGAGGACATCATTGATTGCAGCACATTTAAAAAATGCTTTATTAGAAAAAAAAAATCACAAATTTCAACGACCCGAGGAGAAAACTGGGATCCACTGCCTAAGTTGCACAAGCACAAGCACGTTTCTTCTCGTCCTTCCTCCCAATGACTAATTAGGACTCTTAGAAACCTCATTATCTTCTTAGCCAACTGCACTGAAAAAACCCACAACAACCAACCTTTATTTTTCTGTTTATTTGGCCTTTGAACTACACTGCTGTGTTCAGGACACAATTTCATGCTCTTGTCTAGAGACAAAATGGTTTGTTTTGGTTTGGCGTTTTAAATGGAAATTTAAGATCTTTTTCTCATTGCAGTACTCCAGAACTTGCAACGATCAGGTAGGGCAAGATACGCAATAAAATTATGAAAGTAGCAACAGCAGCTTTGAAATATATACAGCTTAGATGTTACTGGCAGTAATATTATTAGCCCTGAAGGCTCTAAGCTCTTTGAAGCATGAACTTTTATATGCCCAAAGGGGTGCTCTGTACACTTTGGATTCTGTATAAATAATAATCACAGCATACTGAACCCAGTGACCCACTTTGTAGGTTCTGTCTGGCTCCTGGCAAATCAACAGCTAAAAATGCAGAGCTGTTGCAAGACATGTTCTTGCATCTTTTCCATTTATTCAGGTTTCTCCAAGCTATGGCTAGCACTAAAAAAAAAAATCATTTAAAAAGCTACGAGCAATTTTTTAGAAGAGAATAAAAAAACTTGCACTGGACTTGAACAATGTTTTATTTATTGCTGCCTAACCATAAGTTGTAAAGAGTTTTATTTTGTTTCCTTTGTTTTTATTTCTGGTGACAGTGGCAATCGGTTTGAAGAAAGCAAATAGATGGAAAGAATCCTAAAGGTTAAAACTCTTCCTTTTGGGATTTTCTGTCAAAGTAGATCAGTTCTTAACCTCAGCTTTGGCAGCGCCCCTTTAATCTGCTGAGGTGGTATGCCTATGCAGATCCAGCTACGCAACCTTTTTGATAGCATATTCTGCAAACAGGCTGTGTTCTTCAATAGCATGAACAGTCACGTTATTTCTTTGGGGGCTGGAAAGCAAATGTTCCATACATCTGTAATCGTGTTTTCTCTGAGGGTATGGGGAGTGTGATCTCATGTTTCTTTAAAAATCACATGCAAACAAGTACCACTTGCAGAGATGTCAGTTCAGACCTGTATGCAATGTAGTCTTATTTTCCTTCCAGATGCTTCTCCCCTTTTTTCCCTATACTCACATGCTGTTCTCCCACACCTCAGTACAACTGTTTCAGGATCTTGGCAAGACCATCAGAAAAGTGCCCATAATTTTTCTTATTTTGAGGAATGGTTCAGGCTTCAGAGCAAAACTTTCCTTACACCTGTTTTTTTCTTCAAGTTCTTAGGAAAAAAAGAAAATCACCTTGAATTCGCTCTCTTTTTTTTTTTTTTTTGCACTCCTCTGTATACTTCTTCTGCCTGTGTTCACTGAGAAAAGGAGGTTTCTGAAACCCAAAATGTCAAGTTCTATCCCCATTGCTGTACGTCTCTGGTTTAACTGGCCTGGAGCTAGCATGCTGGTTGAGATCAGAGATTCACCCATACAAGAATCTTGGCTCTAACAACAGCTGATACTTAAAAGAAGGGCAAAAAAAAAGGCAGAAGGAAAAAAAGGACAAAAGTCGCTAGAATAAGAAGTGTCCTTCTGACCTCCTTCATGATTTCAAGTCATGAAGCTTGAGCTTATATCTTTCCCCAAACTGTTTTTATCTTTCCCTGTTATATAATCTGTGTTACAGCAGTGTATTTTTTATTATTCTAGGAATATATCCTGAAGAAAAACAGCAATGAATTCTTCAGATTGACTTTACGTGACACATTTTTCATGATGCCTTGGCTGCAGAGTTAGAGAAAGACCATACATCTGTAAGTGGGTCTCGGTACTTAGGCTTCACCCAACACATGTCTGCCAAAGCTGAGCAAAGCTTTTCTTTTCCTGTGAGAGAAGAGCAATGAGTTTCCCCCTCCTCCTTCAAGAGGCTAACACAGAAGAAACATCATAAATGAAAATTTCTCAAGCACAGGAACTTCATGCACGAACACAAACCTTGCTATGCTGCTGGTCATGACAGATGGAAAACCACCCTGAAATTGCCCTAAAATACCCACAGTACCACTACTATGAATGTTGTTTCCTGATGCTTTTGCTCAAGACTAACACTCTATAGGTCTTATAGGTCTGCAGTAAACAGGACAAATAATGTTTGTGTGCATCACTTATAATTGAAAAATGCCTGTCATCCTCTTCAGCAGAAATAAACAGGTAGCTATCACGCTAAGCACAAGGGAAAAATAAACACAGAGATAACTTCAAGCAGTTTCCTGTGCTGACAGACCTCTCACCACAGGGTAAATATGGGATGAAAATGACATGAAGAAGTAAAATCTCTTTGTTTATCATACCCTTTGGGTGACTTGGATACCTGGTGCACATGCCATTCTGAGTAGAATGAATGGCTTGACATTAACGCAATGAATAAAACAAAGCATTTGCAATTCAGGGAAAGGTAATGCTCAAGTGACCCCATTCTGCAGTCATAAACCAGAGATGTTCTTCAAGTGAAGCCATGGTGGAAATCATTATCCTAGACAGGCTACATTTACTTACAGCTCCTGCATCTAATGCGAGGACTGAGAAATGATTCATTCCTCAGCGAACAACAAGGTTGATCAGTCATGAACTCTATTGACAACAGCGTTAACACCTTTCAGCAGCACAACCTGTTGTCCCCTTGCTTGATAGTGCTGTTCCTACAGCCTTATCTCAGAGTTGACAGGGTAGGAGGCAGGCCAGGGAGCTAAGCAACTTTGCAGGATAATGTTATTAATACTCCAAAGAGGAAAGTTCCAGTGAAGAAGTAGAGCAGAGGTGTGACGAGATGTTAGACACCACCACAACCAGACTCACCACATTAGTACAGGCACCAAGCCACAGCATGTAAAAATAGACTTTACTAGGCAAGGTACTACTCTATAGAAAGTCCTTGTGTTATAGCAGTACTAAGCTCAGCGTGTCCTAGTGAGTTAAAAAAATCCCAACCAGTTCTCATTCTCTATCATTCATTGTACATTAAGTAGCTGAAGCTCTCTGCTCATCTGATTATTTTATAGGATAAACCCAGAACCTCATGAACTCTCTGATTTTACAAAAATCAGCAGAGTAGTAATGTGTTAAAATTTATACCACATGCTATATAATTTTAACCATATGCTAAAGTCATATAAGTAAACCATGACCCGTCTTTCTGCTGGAATTAGTTCTATAAAGCAGAAAAAAAGAGTAAGTCTTAGACAAAAATTTAGAGCTTACAATGACTTTTTAAGGAAAAATAACAAATAAAACCAGAAATACAGGGGAACCCCCAAATAAACAGTTAGGCAGTTAGAAAGGCCATGCAGCAACATCAGATTTTAACTCCGAGATCCCTGCCCACAGGGGCCAGACTCCCCCCATTTCCCACTGCTCTGGGCAGTCTCTCCGAAAGCCAGCTTATCCTCCCACCAACCAACATGAGAAGGGCCAGGGGAAGCACCACAAAGCTCACTAATGACCCCTGGTACCAGACATCTTGTGAAAAGTAGGTGATTATCAGTAGCTTGAACAGTTCAGAAGGAATACACTTTCCTTTAAAATACATGTTTAAATAGATCTATTGGATTGAAGAAAAGGGTTCGGGAAAAAAAGAACAGAATCAAAAAAACACTTATTTGCAGCAATATGAAATACAAATTTCTCTCTCATTTCTACCCTAAAAAAAAATATCTGGCATTTAGACTTATTAAACTGTCATAAATTTGCAGCAACTGCTTTCAAGCTCATTAAACGGGCTCCCAGGCAGTATTGCAAAGCATCTCAAAACGAAGGAGAATGCCATAGCCAGCTATATCGAAAGGCAAAATGACATGCATTTTGTGCAAGTCAGAGGAAAATGAATGGCAACAATTTTGTGATACAGTACCTGAGCCTTTCCCCTCCGAATAGTGATATAATTTACTTTTCTCTCCTACTGCAACATTTGGCCCTTGACTTGGAAACTAAATCTTCAATCTATCAAGCCTTACCCATCTGCTAAGTAAAATGGCCAAGACAATCTGCATGCCTTGAATTCGATATAGCCAGCTGCTCCCAGAGTGCTGTGGCATTAACATCCAGAGACCATCCTCTCGAGCTGTAAAGGACAGTGTCTGCCAAGGATGAATGACTACATACTTAACCGTGGCAGCTGAAGCCAGTGACAATGGCTGACACAGAGAGATGCCAATGTGTCAAATTCTACTTTCAATTACAACGGTGAAAGTCAGGGATAATATTCCCCCAACTGCACGCCTTCAGCTCCCATTCAGCTTGCGGTTAAGATCTGCAGCTCACCAGCCAAATACTCAAGTCTCCAAACACTCTGTACAAACAACGAGGAAGAAAAAGAAAATTATTATAAATTAACTAGGTTGCAGAGATTAAATTGTCTTGTAGGGTTTCAAGACAATCAACATGGTTAAACAATTTGTTCTCTTATCAGCAAAGTGGTGTTGGACAGATGCCAGTCCTCAATCTCTATGGGAAAGGACACGATTTTCACTGTTTTAGAATAGAAATGAGAAGAATCCCTTTAATGTGAACATTATGCCATACAATATATATTTTAGCATCACAGCAACAGCATTTCAAAGAATCTAAGATAATCAAAGTCAAAAGAAACATACTTTTCTCAGCAAAGGGAAGCATATTGCTTGTGAAACTCTTCAAATTCATGTCTTTAGGGCCAAATTATTTTAGAGCTAGCTTACAGCTTGGGTTGGTCCTACTCCTAAACCTTCTGAGTGATGATGCTTTAACCGTGCACTGATCTGCAACACTGAGAAAGGATACACATCCTGGCTTTGTGGTATGCACCCTTTTGCTCTGCACAAAGTCTATTGTCTCACCTCTCTCTTCTCCCTTGTTTGAAGTCCACAATATAAAAGTTGGTTGTGGATAAATAACTCCTTTCTTAAACATTTCTGAATAAAAGGAAGTAAACGATTTCAGCCAGATCTGGAATGTGGATGAAGAGATATGAAAAGTTTACATGTGTTTTGCTTTGAAATACAGTAGGAAATATGTATTTGGACCTTTTCAGGAGAACTGATGGGTGAGAGGGGGTACTCATCAGAACCACAGCACACTGAGCTGTCTGTGAAGGTAAGAAAATGCCTACAGAGCTCCCGACACAATGATAAGCTAGATTTGGCACTCTAAGTTTTTTACCATCACAAGCACTAAATGATCCGGGAATGATATATTCCTGCTCCTCCACAGATGATATTTTCTTCCATCTCCCCCATATATATGTGCTATAATTGCACATCTCCCATACAAGTCGATGCAAAAGGACAAATCTGGCCAAGAGCCTGCAGCTTGACAGAGGTGAGCTAGGAGCCAGAAAGCATTTGCCATGTAATGAACAGACTGCACAAAGTGAAGTATCCTGCAGGATATATTCATAGGGGAATACAAGAAATGGAAACAGCCCCCCTAATACTTCAAGTTGTTGCTCATGTGTAAAATCAGAGAGAATAACAGGTAACCAGGCAAGAATGTGACACTGAACCTTATCCTGGCACACACTATTTCACACAGATACTGCCATGACCTTTGATTTAAAAAAAAATGTGCATTAGAGCTGAGTTCGCCTTTGCCTATGGCAACTGGTTTCAGGTTCAGTGATTTGAAGGCAAATTCTGTTGAGTTAAACCTGGGTTTTGGCCTTCAGGTGTTAATAATCCCGCTATGAATGAAAATATACTGAAGTCATTGAGGTACATACACCAGTGGAAGGGATGTTCCTAGATGTCTCATTCACTATGTTGTTTGAAAAGAAGGAAAAAAAAAAGTTAATGAGTCTTCCAATGATTATTTTAAATAGAGTAATGGGTGTGCATTGATCCTTCTAGCTAATTCCACTTTGAATAATACATCATTCTGACTGAAAGCTTGCTAGTGATGTATTAACTTCATATTTCATCACAGCTTTGGAGGGTATCCACAGTGAGATATTAACTAGCAGTGGCAAAGAAGCAGTGACACTTTTTCCTCCTTTTTTAAAAAAAAAAAAAATCCAAAGTGGTTTTAAAAGCTATTGAACTGACTTTAGGGTCAAATGTTCTGGCTGCCCCTCATCTTTGGTTGACTGCAGTGCAGCTGCTTGCAACCACAGCTCCTCTCAGCTTTAGTTCACCTCTTTCTTTGCTTCATACCAGCTGCCCCTGGATCTGAGTTAGTTACAGACATCCTGGGACAAAGATGTGACAAACCAGGTTACAGATCAGCAACTCCCACTTTTGCTATGTCCAGTAGGGATGCTTGAAAGTATAAGAAACACAAATGGTCAATCTTACAGCAAAGTTTGGCTGAAATATCAGTGTCACAAAAAGAGCAAAGGGGCAGCACAGGCTACCCCAGAAGGCACACAAGGCAACATGCTCCTGTAACAGACTGGCTCAAAAAAAGCAAGAGCATGAAACTGAAAGGTAGAGTTAAGTACTGCTTATTAACTCAGCTAAGAGTCCGCTGTGTTTGTGCACACTGAGTTTCTTTGTTAGCAGATAGGATTGATCTTGTATTGTACACATGCTGCCAGCTGACTGATCAGCTCACCGGGCTGAGGAAGGCTGTGCAGCCTCCCCTTTGCAGCACTATCTCCATATTCACTATCACAAGATTTGCAACCACCAGGATGGTAAGAAACAGCCAACAATGTATTTTTCTTTCTTTTTGTAAGCTACTTGTTTGCCCAAACTTTGACCCACTCCATTGATAAGGCAGGCATTAATTTCCCCAAAGTATTCTTGCACTTTGAAAACACAATGCAGCTAATTTACTGCAAGTGAATAGCACATTCAATTAACAAATTATTGAAAGTTTTTTCATAAGCATATATTTAAGGAAAAACAAAAGCTATCTGCAGCTCAAAAGCACAATCTGACTGGTAGCAATAGAGTATCTGAGGTACAAAGCTCTGGGAAAGACAAAATGTAATTGCAACACAGAGGAGAGACAGCTTCAGTGGCAGATTCTCAAAGCTGGGAAAGCTTGATTGATAGACTGTACCATCTGCAGCTGCGCAAAAAAAAAGCTAGAGTAGCTGCAAGTTTATTTAAAGCAATTTTGGTGTGCTGAGCCTCCTTCTTCTCCTTTGAGAAAATAATATGATTTCTTCATAGAGCATGTAGTCTACTTATTTAAGCAGCAGTGTGCAAGATCTCTCAATCCTACCAGTAGTTCAGCTGGAAAAATGACACACCAGGGGGTAACATTTTATCAGGATGGAGGCTATTTTATAAAAACTGCCATCAGTTATAAACTGTTCTCACCATCCAAGTTAAAAAAAAAAAAAAAGGGAAAAAAAAAAAAGAGTTAGGTCTCTTTTAGAGTTTCCACAATCTGCCCAATTTATGGAGTGTTTAGGTAAAAATAACCATTTTGACCTAAGTAGGGAGGAGGAAAATGAAATGGTGTAATGAAAAAAATATACTGAGCACTGCAGCCAGATCATCCCACAGCACCCATTCTTTGATATACAGCTTCACACATTTGGAGAGGCTAAACTCAAAACTGTGAAACCAAGAGTGGAAGTTAGCTCTCATTTCCTTCTGCTTCTGGCTTGAATTTGGTGCAAACGTGTGCAACTGAGAGAAAAAAAAAATATATGTGCAGCTTTTTTTTTTTTTTTTTTTTAAATAAAACAATAAAATCTGCTGACTAAACAAGAAAATAAAATCTACAGGGCAAACCATGAAGGGTGGAAGGCAGCAGCTCAGATGGGCATCTGTAACCCCATTATTTTGCAAGGCTTTGTAATTTCATTGCTCCAGCTAAGCTTGCCTAGCATGCAGAAGAGATTTCCAGCTTTTTTCCTCTCTTCCAGTCAACACAAAGGCTTTTGGTGAGAGACGTCACAACAATCCCCCCTTTAAAATGTTGTCTCAGCTTCCCAACACCTTTCAGTCATTCTACATGAAAAGTCCTTGTTTTTTTCTCTCCCAGCATTGCCCCAGCTCACTTCCCCCACAACAGCGGCAGCTCCCTCCAGCCCGCCAGTACGATGACTCAAGCCAGCATCTATGAGTCAAACACACAAAGGATGCAGAAATGTCAATTAAGTTACACAGTCACTTCCCCAATGACAACCACACCTCAGTTCACAATTAAATTAGAAATCCAGAGAAAACAGATTGTTGTAGGGCAGAATTTTTATCTCCTGCTTTGAAACATCAAACTCTTAATGTAGTTTGCTTGCCGTTCCTTTTACCTCATTTTTAAGGATGTCAGTGTGAACTGATCTACTGAAACTGCTGCAGGAGTTTTTGCTACAGCAATTTCCCTGTGTCTAACTTAGCAGCCATGGGCTGGAAGGGATCTTAGGCTTCTAGGCATCTTTGCAGTACAAGAACCCAATGTTAGACCACTGGTGCTAATTAATTCCTTTCTGGCAAAAGAGGGCAAGAAAGTCTGTCAACTATGACACATTTTTGTATTTGTAATTCTCTTTCAAGCAAGTTCTTCCATTTTTACTTATCTTTTGTCAATTTTCAGTGTCATTTAAGCTCCTGCAGATGTGTGCAGCTTTGAAAAATGCTATGAACTTGAGCAGTTCAGTCTTGCAGTACCTAACGTAGAAAGCACCAGCTAATCCTCAGTTTCCTCACTTGTGTCTCTGCTCTCATTTCTGAGTTGCCTCCCCTTCCCATCGCCCATCTGCCACATCTTCCTCACTCTCCCTTCCCACCCAGTGAGCTGTTTCTGTCTCCTCCAATGCTACAGCATCCTCTCTTCCCAAACCAGTCCACATACCCTCCTTGAGTACCATTGTATGGCTCTGCTACCTCCTCCTCTCCATCCTCTGCCTCCTGCACCATCAAGGAAGCTCCTGTGCCCTTACACCTCCACCTGGACATCCTTCATGGAGACAGGGAAAAGAAGCAGCTTCAGCTACTGAGGGTGGTGAGTAGGCTCATCCAGGGGAAATTTGGATATCAGCAGAAAGAGTGCAGTGCCCAGTTGCAGGCTGGCCAAGGACTCCATAGCTAGTGGGCATAAAGTACAGGAACCAGCAGAGCTCTGACAAGTAGGAGAGATGAGACAGCCCTCATCTCAATCTCCTTCAAACCACTAAACTAAGAATGGCAGGATGTGGCCTGCAATTTTATTCTCAGCTGCCTCTAAGCTACTCAAGTTCCTGCAGCAACAAAAGCACAGCTCAAACCCCCTCATTTCACCTGGTGTAACACTACACACAACAGCGAGGATCATATGTCAAGCTGTTTATTTTTCACTTGGTTAGAATGACCCAAGAACTCACTCAGTTCCTTATAAAAACATTTCAGCAAGTATCATGGCTTGTGTTTAGAGGAAATGGGGGAAATTATTGTGCAGAAAAAAGCACATAGACTACAAGTGCATTGAAAGCCTGGGAAACATTCAGTTTGTGGCAGCAGTTTCTTCCTCTCGAAATACAAAGAAACACAAAAACTAACATGACACGTATGCTTGTTTCAAGATGTTCTACATTTCAGCAGTGGCAAAGTGAATGCTATTCAATCACTGTGAGTAAGTGATAGTCTTAAAGCCACATAACTCCTCAAGATGCCTTGCTCCACAGGCTTCTTACAGCTTTCTGCTGTTCCTGTGGAGCATGACCCAACTATGGAGGGGGTTTTCAAGCTCTGTCTCTGATCAGGAAGCCCTCCTCCTACACAGGACATAATTTCAAAATTGCCAGAGTCTCAAAATTTCAAGAAAAGGTACGAGAGAAGGAATAAAATCTAACTGAATACGATTTAAAACAAAATTTAAAACATGGTTAGAAAAAAAGGTTCTCTTTGCACAAATCTAGTCTGACCCAGAGCAGTGAAGACACTTCCTGCAGGTGGGTGCACCCAGGAATGCTCTCAGGAGGAGCCCTCTATCTCCTCTCCTCACACACACTCTCTGAATCTGCTTGCCAGAGAACCTGACTATTAATTTTGGGTGTTTACTTGCTTCTTTTTTACTTCTTTTCACACCCCAGCGCTTTAATTCCGATGTATCCACAGACCATGTACACTGGTTATGACCCTGTTACCAATGCTGTGACCAGTCAGCTGGACCACCCAGGCTCCTGGCAGATGCTTTGACACAACCTCAGCTTTGGTAACCACCTCTAAGTTTCTCATCCATCTTCTCAAAATTTGTCAGGCTGCATGGTCCTTTGACAGCACCACCCTTCTATGACCACCTGTGACTGACACCATAACCTGTGTTAGGCTTTCCCCTGCCAAAAGCTTGAGCTGGTAGGGAGCAAGCTAAAAAGCCAATGTTCTGTAAAGACAATCCTTAGAGGGTTGATACAGAGGGACACATTTACTGCCAGGTTGCTCAGGTAAATCCTTGAGACCCAACACAGTCTGAATTCCAGCTCAGATGCAACATACATACGAGGAGCACAGCACCAACAGCTGCTGTGAGGATGAGAGGGTTGTCAGAGCTAACGGCAGCAAGCACCAGTGCTTGAAAGCTTGATGCCACAGCATCCCATGTTCTCTGCAGACTGGCCTGTAACCCCAGCACACTGGTAGGACACACCTGCATTTGCACCTCTGTCTACACTCAGATTTAAGGGGTGCAGCAATCATTTTAATATATGGCATGATAAGAAAACATTAAAAAAAATCTTCTGTGTTTAAGGGTAAGACAGTAGCCATATGCCCCAGATGCAATGGAAGCAGTAACGAAGGAAGAAAGAGGGTATTTCCTAAAACATAGGCATAGGCCGGGCACTTAGGACATAAATGCAGCATTAAAAAAAATTGCTTCTGACACAAGAACAGCTGACAGAGATAATCTCCATAGCTCAGCATGAATTTATACAGCCTTTCAGCAACTCTATTAGACAGGTGTGGTAGCAGCCAGCTGTACTACATGCACAGACCAAGTTTCTCTAAAACTGGAGTGCCCATATGGCCCTGCAGCACACCGAGGTGGTGCCACCTGCCCGGGCATCACCCCCCTCTCCCACCACCATCTGTCCACAGAGAGGTGTTGGTATCAACCTGAAGAGAAGTACAGAGCAGGGCTAGATAATGAGCGAGTTCAGGCTCCAAAATAATCAACGTTTCCATCCACAACACAGGGACCACCAAACAGCTCTACCTAGATAGCTTTAAGAGCCAGCTTCACTTCTGGCCTTTAATTCTCTGCCCAAGTTATGAGAAGAGACAAGTTTTGCCATAAGGTGGGGTGGGTCGCATGCTATTAGAGAAGGTAAGCTTATTAGCTGAAACACAATAAATCTCTGTAGATATCTGGAATAGCAGAAGGCAACAGTTTGCTTAGCTATATCACTGGTAATGAGTTGGCAAGAGGAGAGCATTCCAAAATGTTAACCTAAAGTTTAATTTGACTGGTATGCACTTTGGGAGAGTACTTAACAAGCCTGGTTCATCCAAGATGGGGAACTATCTGCCTGCTCATGTCTTGCACGAAATGCAGCAGGATGTAAAAGCATGTCTTTTTTATCAGTTTAGAATACAAAATGAACAAGAAAAAAAAAATCTTTGAAAAGTGATTGATGTAGTCTAATCATGTTTCACACAAGAGCATTTCAAATTATGTTAGATGTTTTTATAGGATCTAGATATGACAAAGAAGGTTTGCCAGGTGGCAAGGTAGGCGGGGGGAGGAAGGAGTAAGAAAATAATTTTATGTAGACTGCTTCTAATAGAGAGGCATGTGCATAATGCCATATAAACCACAGATAAAATACACACAAAAAATTACTGGCTTAGTTGTTAGGGTTATGGAGCTTTGCTTTCTAATCAACGTTTACTCATATAGCTGGTTTTTAAATATTGATCTGGTAGCATGATCCTGCAGGAAAATAAATATCAAAAGGGGTGATTTAATTCAATCATCCTGATTCCTGTATAACATGATCCTATTTCTTCAAAAACCCAGAAAGCAGTAACTTAAGTGAAGCTTACAGCTAATATATTTACAGCCTTAAAATAACATGAGACACACTATAAAATACACTGAGACCCAAAGTTAATCTGTTTTAGCAATATTCTTGCAGTAAGTAAAGATTAATTTTACGCTGAAAAAATCCATTTTGTCAGGAGCGAGTCTGAGCTTTCTAATAGCCAAACTGCTTTCTAATATGGCACATCATTTTACTTTACTCCTTTAGAACAGTTTGCCAAATCTCCAGTTAGGCTTCATTTGATACAGTACAGATGTTGCAAAACCAATACCTTCTTTCAGAAAGTGTCTTTACTCTTCATAATGACTGCATTACAATGCATTTCTGATGTGCAGGAACGGTACAGTTACAATCAGCAGCTAAATACTTTTCTGATGGTATCAGCCAGGCAGCTTTTCCTTGGCTTCTCAGTGCTCCCAGAGCCGTGAAACAGTTGCAAACACCATAAGCTCAAAGGAAAAATCCTGCTCCATCTTGCAAGCCTCTGAAAACTCCCTGTTCAGAGGTGCTGCGAACAGATTTAAGCAATCTTTATTTAACACACATTTCAATTTTCAGCATAGAATAAGGTGGTGATTGGCATTCTTGACTCTCATCTATCTCCAGTAGAGCTTAATGTGCATAAAAGCACTTCCCAGCTTCTTTGCTGGTTTTGTTCAGGAAATCTGATATAAGCACACCTCAACTTAAAACAAAGTGGGGTTTAATATTCCTCAAACTGGGACCATTTAGCTCATTTCAGATGCAACACCTCAGCCACATTGGTGTGCTTTTCAGTGAATCTCGAATGTAGAATATCCATCTGAAAGCTACTAAAATCTTACTGTACAAAGGTTCCCAGGTTTACACACCTTCATCTCCACCCTATGAACTCAAAAGATTTCTGATTCAGATTCACAGGAGGTAAAACATCAGATACAAGGATTGCTCTGGGCAAGCCGCCATCTCGGCTGCAGAATTATTTTGGGGGGTGATATGCCATCAGCGTTATCAGTTAAGCCATCAGCCATCCATACAGATGTCTACCTCTGTACAAAGACATACAGAAAGAGACCAGACTAGACTCTGATTTACTTTCATTGCCTTTCTTTGACCCCTGGAAAGAAAACCACTGGCTCAGAAAACCCTTGATTATCATCTGTCCCACAGTTGTCCTGCAGCACAGAAACTACAGATGACAAAAACCAGCAACATCTCTGTGTTCCAGCAGTAACCTGTAACACGGGATTTACAGTAATTTAGGATAGATGGTAATTAAATTACTGAGGGATATTTTCCTGCATGCTTGCTCTGCATCATGCGTAATGTATAGGAATTATACAGGAAACCACACATATCATTGGTGATAACTGGAGTGGTGCTCACACGGACACGTCAGCCCAACACCGATTCATGCTGTCCCCAAATGGGGCGGGCAGCACGCTCTCCTCCCAACCCCTCCTCCTCCCTCCCTTGCACTCTTCCAGGCTTTCAGATCACATGCAACGCAGGAAAAACATACCGACATTTCAGCTGGACCTGTTCTGTAACTTGGCTCAGGATGGATGGGGTAAGCAGTGCAGATGAAGACAGAATTAAGGTGACCACGTAACCACCTCATCACTAATTGTACAAAAATGACATGTTCCATTTCTTTGTACAAGGTGAGCCCTAAGTGATTCTTACATCTCACAGCAACCTATTAACCAAAAGAGACTTTGTGAATGGAGTATCTGGGTAAACACTTCAAACAAATACATAAATTATGCATACTCGATATACTTTTTCTACCTGAGGGACCAAACTGAAACGAGACTAAAGAATTATGTTTTATTTGTATTAAAAATGTATTAGCTGCTGTCTGAGGTGGTTTTCTAGAACATTTGGTATGCTACCCCAGAAATTTTCTCTGAAGCTTGCATTGTTTATTATTGCCAATATTAGGAGAAACTTGGCACTGTTATATCTGAGGACTACAGTAATAATTCTTCAGGCAGAACAGCTTAAATTTAATACAAATAACTTTTTAATCTGAACCAGAAGATCTAAAGGCAAAGGAAGCCCCAGTTTTACCTGTTTATTTTATACATTCAGACTCTACAACCTCTCTACTCTCTCTTTTATGGTACAAAGTGAAACTAGGCAATCATTTATGAATAGAACCTGTGCTCATCTTCACTTAAAATGTACCATGACACTAACTGGTAACCAGAGACATAGGAAGACTCTATATTCTATACATGGAAGATATAGAGGATGAAAACAAGTGTAATTAAAGGGCACACAAATACTATGCAACATCCTGCAGGCAACACATGGATTGCAGAGCTGGAGTTAGACTTCTCCATCATCCATGAATGTAAATCAAACGTAATATACTTGATTAATTATCTGAGAGACAAATGGGGTATGAGTCCTGGATAGCAACAGAGGATGGTTTTTGCAGAAGAACAGATCGAATTAAATTTAAAAAAAGAGGTAGGCAGATGGGGATAAAAAATGATCTTCCTGGAATCCAGGCTGGATGTTTAACAACAAGGAGAAAACAGGGACTTACTAGAGGCAGCTGCTGTGTTTGGGAGAGAAGAGAAGGAAAGGAGAGGGACGAACAGCTTTATGTCTCCTTTGATTTTGCATCTAAGACCAATTCTAGCAAAACTCTCTGAAGACTTGGATAGCAAAAAATAGATGCTTTATTTCCACCTTCTCTCTCTCTCCCCTCTTTTTCTTAAACAAAAAAGGTCAAGTCAAAATGCACCAGATTTGGAACATGTAGGAAAAATGAGGATGAAGCAATCGTTGCTATCACAGAGAAGAGAAAAGGTACTTGCAGCAAAGAAAACAAGCCACATTCAATGGCTTCTCAGTGCTCAAAGACACAAAGAGAGACTCTATATCTAGCCTTCTTCTAGGGCTGTTGTCCCTCTCCTACAGCAGACAACAGGCAAGTGACAGGAGCCTGTGTGAAGCATGGGGGGTCCCTCCAATTTGAGCCAGCTCTCACGGCATCCAGCTCTAGGGCTGCTTTGTCATGTTTGATAAAGTGACAACGTGATGCATCAACAACGCACACCAGAGTAAAATGCAAAAAGCATTACTGTAGTTAGAGAACTAATTTGTTTTTTAGTCTAATGGTTATAATCAACAGACTTCCTGAGTATCAATCTTCCTGAACCATGGAGGGGGTGAGATTACGGACTGACAACTGTAATTTTTACATATTAGACATCCAAGTGTCATCTTAGGAGTCCAGTAATGAAAACACCACAAGATAGTTTTCTATCAATTTCAAGATTTTTACAGCATGGCTACAAAAGTGATTATTTATGGTTTTAAAGACAGGATATTTTTAAATCACAGAGAAGTAAATTACAATGTTTAAGGTGCTGACATTAGACACTATAAATATTCCTAAACCGACTCCACTTTTTAACATGAAGGGTGAGAAGGGAGGCAAAATAATACACAAATGCATGCTGATCAAGTTCTTAGGGCAAGTTATTCAAATAAACCCACTATAAAATAAGGAGACAATTATGAGAATTAAGGCTAACAAATTGGTATGTAATTCAATGAAGTAAGTTAATAGCATCCCACTTGGGATTAATTGCAATATATTAATCAATTAAGAAGCATTGGGAAAGCAAAAAAAGTTGCAAGTCAAAAACATTTACAATGCTGTAAACTGGAAGATAGTGATCCTGACATTCCAATGAACACTAAGCTAGAAGCACGCAGAGGTCTAATCCCCATGCAATGCACACAGCCAGCTCTCATTAACGGTTACGACAGCTCAAGATATTGAGGACAGAACCCATAAAACATAGAGAGTATTTCCCAAATTCGTAGCGTTAAGCAACTGTGGAATCCAAGTCCTCTTAACAGCAAGAAAGTTTACAGTTCATTCCTAGCATCAATAATTGTGATCTTTCCATAAATTGGAGCAACAGACCATGATTTATCACAAAAAGCTAAAGTCACTCAATAATCCATCACCATTGTTAGCCAACCTCCTTGCTACCGCATCCAAACCAGAGAAGCAACAGCACAAGTTCTGAGTTATGATCTCAGACTTTGCAATAAAGAAAGCATTTACAGTGCATCTGGAGGCAAAAAAAAAAAAAGCATCTAATTTTTACCTTTAATTAGGGTTTTTTTTTTCAGACACTTTGGAAGTGCATTTGTCTAGCAATCTGAGATGAAAAACAAAGTAAAAGTCAAAGACTCTCTGTACATTCTGGTGTTTCGCCCTGCCCTGTAAAAAGAACTGCATGACCACTTTCTGTACAGCCCACATCTTTTAAAACTCAACCTAACAAAAAGGCTTTAATTGAAAGTATTGTATTTTGGAGGTCATCTGACATAAAATCTGGCTTCCTGCTCTTCTGCCTTATTGGAAAACACCACGAATGAATTCATAAAGTTGAAGAGAAGAAGGGAACAGAAGATGATTGCTTGGGCACTGAAGAAGATAAGTGCACATAAGGTAGATTATCTTTCTACACTGCACAGTCAGCCTGTGGATAGAAAAGTTTCAACACAGCAGGTTGCAGCCATCATGATCTAGAGACTGCAAATGCCTCTTGGCAGAACACAGGCAAGCAGAAGCGGAACGATGTGTTTGCTTCCAAGAACGATCTGTTTCAGCCGCCCTGTCAGTCTGTCTGCCTCCAAATCCAGCCCCCCTTTCGCTCACGCGTTTGTACCTCGTTCCTCCAAGCACGCTTGCTGAGGATGTTCAGGCTGCTGTGTGAACACCTCTGCTCTGAGCAGTCCTACATTTAACCACACGGGCTCTTTCTCCCACGCTACGCTGCAAATCACGAGAAACTTTGCTCGTGTTTGTCTGGGATTTGAAATAAGGGATTGCCAGGAGCCCAGGCTCTGCACGGTGACCCCAGCAGCAAAGGTGTGCATCAGCGCTGTTGTCAAATGGACAGAAAATTTGTAGCACTGAAGATTATCTGGTAAAAAAAACCCCACAGGTGAAAGGGTTTCTTCAGTGCAGTTCAACTCACTAACAAAGTCCTTGTTTCTTGAGCCCAGTGGCGTGTGAGTGATGAACACCACTGAGCTCACAGCCCTGACCCTTTCCAGCTCCTTGTGCTCCCCAAAGTGCTCGTGGCTTTTGCTCAGTGAAGTTCCAAACTCACCCCAGCAGTCTGCCGCTTCTTCACCTGCTTCAAGCAATGATCAAGAGAGGGATGCACCTCTGTCCATCTCACTATAGCACCTTGCTCCACAGCTAAAACCCTTTTGAAGCTTCTCTGTTAAACTCAAGACTTCATCAAAACTGTTTCCTTAGTATTCTTGAGAGTCACCCTACCCATTTATGTACTAAAACAAAAGATGAAGAACTTTATTACCAAAATCTTTTTTTGTTGTTTTAAATTTATGCTTTTAAGAGCAATTTTGCTATTAAACAACATCTGAAACATAATAAATCAGGACTCAGAAATGGATCAGAATAAAGTTAAAGCCTCATTGTTAAGCATTTGAAACTCAATAATCACCAAAATTGAAAAAATATATATATATTTTACTCACAGAGCTATTCCCCATCTGTTCTCTCCTTTCCTTCTTCTTTTACATAAAATATTCAAAAATATTCATATTTCCCAAAGAAACTTTCAACAGAAGTTGAAATAAAAATCTGAATTTTGGCCTTAGTTTAAAAAAATCTTTTTCTTTTCTTTAATAGAAAGGTAAAATAATTTTTTTCAGAAACAGACACTTTCCATGAATTTTTGTCTCCTACCCAAACCCAACACCCAGTCAAAAGGGCTTCAGTGTAAGTTTTCTGATCAACAAAGATACTTATTGTTAGGCACCCAAACTTGCATGTTTTGGCTAAAGAGACCACTTTTGGAGGCTGTTTAGTGCCATTCACATATTGAACTGAATCCAAATCTAACAGACTTTAAGAAGCTCTTATAATTTTATATTTAAATTCTCCATGACTCAAAATCACTTTTGTCTTTTGGTAATTTTTATCACTATTTTTTACTGGAAAATTAAGAGAGTTCTTTTCTGCTCCAAAGATGCTTCACATTACTCAACATGTGTAGTACAAGTTGTTTCTCAGAAAAATGTACTCTCAGTACTCTATTGACTGTATCTACCTACTCGGATTTGCTTGTCCTTTATGTGTCAGAGTAGCTACTTTGTATGTCTCTATTATTCTTCACCTATTTAAAGGCCCTAGAACTGCTTTTATTAGAAATAACTTATAGTTTTAAATAGCTGCAACAATTAAAAAATGCTAGGAAACTGGACCTCAGTGAGTAAGAACAGATTTCAAATTGCTCTGCTTGTGTTCTATTGCATGGAGAGTTAATAGTACATACACACACACTTTGACAAATATAAATGATACTTCCAAAGGCACTGAATACAAACCTTTAGCCTGCACACATTTTCATGTTATGAAGATAATAAAAAAAAGACCTGTACTAATTACTAAATAATACTATAATCAATAATAATAGTTTTATTACTCATACACTCCTATTAATAAAATACCAGGGGTTCTAATGTAACCACTAAAAGTATTAATACTGTAATTTAATTTTAAGCTTTTTACATGTATCTGAAGTCCATTAAAATAAATGAAAAGCCTCTCAATGACTCTGGATGATGCCCTGCATGTTAATGATGCCACATGTTATTTGAACTACTGCAAATCACCTTTAAGACATTCCCTAAACACCAAAGCACTGATTATGGTTCATGTAGGTGGATATAATGTTTCAGGAAAAGTGCAGACCTTCCCTCTCCATTCTCATTTTCATAGTCAAGCTAGTTTTGCTCAGACTTTCAAAAAGCATTGTACTAAGGAAGAAGTGGAACTAGGGAATTGCCAGGAATCAAGGCAGGGACATGGGAACCTGGTGTCCTACCAGATATGGTTCTCTCAATAGCTGCTATATTTAAAACACTTACTAAATTTATTTGGTTATGATGCAAAACACATTAAAGAGTTAATGAAAGGGAAGAAGGGAGGAAAAAAGTTTCTAGGGAAGTTAAAAGCTGAATTCTGTTATTCAAGAAATATACATTGAAAAAAAGCATGTTTCTGACAAATATTCAATGACTTTGATGGTGTTTCACTGAATTATTCTGCATCTAGCTCGTTTAAATCTCTGTGCAAAGCGAGCTATTGACCGACTTCATGAAGCACACCAAGAACTTCTACCAAAAAATCTTAAAAAAAGCAAGGCCCCAATTACTATTTGCTTTACTGAAGAGCAAATATCTGCATACCTAAGTTAATAGTAAATATAAAGACAGTTACACACAAATAGCACATACATATCTAACAGTTAAAAGTGCTAGACAGTATTCTTTTGAACAATATCTATAAAAAAAAATAGTATTGGAAAAGAGAATTAAGAATGGCATCCCAGAAAAAGACCTGTAAAACCCTTGGTTTTTATCCTATGTACTTCTGAAAATACTGTTAGTTGCATATTTGCCACCAAGTACCTAATTACCTTTAAAAACCTGCACTGCTAAAGCTCTTGTGTGATCAAGGTATCAACATCACTCATCATTATGAAGATAATTTTAATGATGAAAGCATTGCTAAAAGTTATTTTAAAATTCATTTTTACTTTAACTTCTTTAAAGATGATTTGTTTGAGTACCTGAGACATAGTAACTAATCACTGATGGTTTTCTTTGCAAATAATAAAATAGATTTATATGCCCTCCCTGTAGGAACAAGAATTCCATCACCTCCTCCTGAATTTCTGAGCTATCGAATATTTGATGAGTGCTTAGGGAATCAGTATTGTGTCTTTTCACTGCAGTAATCAAGGAATGAAGTATTCTCTGCTGTAATGAATCTACTGCAGGCCCAAAAGATGAATATTTCAAATGCAAAAGCAGTATGTTTGTTTTGAACACATTTAAGTTTGGCTTTAATAAAGCAAGTAGCGAAGTGTGCAATGAATTATATTGTTAGATGGTTAAGAGAGAGCCGTGCAATATGTCTGAATGCATTTAATCCAAGTAACTACTCATTTTAAATGTGACTTGTAAATATGTATTACATGTATATATACCAACGGATGACTCAGGAACCAGTGAGAGATCTGGGCCTTCCCTTCCCCTTCTGGCTTGCTTCAAAACCAGCTCAGCCTGACAATTAACCAAGGCCTGGAGCCAGAATATCATTAAGTACAAGTCAAACCTTATGTGGGCTGAAATGAAGCACGTGCACCAACCATTCAAGTTAGGATCATTTAAATCAAGGCTGAAGTGCCCTGATGGACTGGGACCTGCTATGTGTTTCAGCAGATCGGTGGGTATCAACATGTAGCCAAAGGCAACTTTCAAGAGGTCCACACACCAGTGACCCTCTGCAGATGGGCCCCGCCACTGTGGTGTTCGCGTTTCTCAAATCCAGAGGATGCTGTGGGTGGAAGGTAATGGATATGTAAAGTCAAACATCCTCCACTTGCACTAGCTTCACTTTGAGAAACACCGAGGAACCCCATACTGACAGAAATGGTTATATTGTCTCCAGAAGATTTGGATTTTTTGCTAAAATAAAAAGAGAGTTATGTCTAATAACAAAAACCAAGAGCTTTTCTACTCACACTGCTGTTTAATACTCTGATCTGCTCTACCTCTTGAAACATACTGACTTTTTTCCACAGACATTCCCACTTTAAGAAAAAAGCCATTTTCCCCCACTGATTCCCCACCTTCAGTGAAGTACATTTATGGTCTTTAACAACTATTATACCTGTCACCATCTGGCTGGAGTTCTCTTCTCCTCTTTTTAGCTTGTTCCAGCTGAATAGCTTTTAAAATAATTTGAATAAAAAGATTAGAGGTTCCTAAGTCACTTTGCTCCTCTATTACACTCACTGTGGCCTCAGTAAGGATGAGAGAAGACCTTGAAGGAAACACCATGGCATGGTGTGAGGTTTTGTTTGTTTGCTTTTGGTTTTTGCACAGTGAGGCACCTTATTCTGCCCCAAATACACAGCAACAGAACAAAAGTCTGCAGGAATTTTCAACAGCACTCCCCTGCACGTACAAGAGTCCCCAGCACAATGCTTGAAGGGATACTATGGTCAGAAAAGGGACCAAGTACCGCGGGACCCTTTTCCATAACATATCTGTTCACTTTACAACTTGTACTCCAATGCAAAAATCATCTTTCAGAGCCCAGATAGAGGTTTCAGGCCAGCTCATCTCAGTTGCAGGTTGAGAATACCTGCTATGGAGTCCCCATGGTGCTTTTTAATGTGAGACCCTCTGAGTGCCTATCCACAATGAAATACAGAGATGAGCAATTATAGCAGTTTGTATATGAAAGAATTGTTTTCTGATTTTAACTAGAATTTTTTTTTTTAATTTGTCAGGTCAACTGACCTGCAGCATGTAAACAGCAACAGAATTTATCAACAGAGTTTACAGTGAAAGCAATGAAAGAAGCACAAATCTAATTAGCAATTACAACAAAGTTCCAAGTGCTTCAATTATCCAAGGTCAGAACCAATGTACTTTACCTGGAAAGTGCCCCTGAAACAGTGAATTCAATAAGGAAAATTCTTATATAGTCCAAGTTAAATTATTTAAAAAGGAGGAAAGAGGGTTCTTAATTATTTAATGTTTCACCAATAATTATATAGTTCAGTATAATGTTCACTCACTGGAGAACCTGATTTTCAAAGGAACATTTGTGAACATCAGTCAAACAAAAAACACCTGCCAGACTATAAATTCAGTCAGTGCAGTACACATTCATTCCAACACAGCATTAACACATTAGCAAAAATCCAAGTCTTGACTTAATGGCAAATCTACCCAATAATTTCTCTGTTAAATATTTACATAGATAAGTACGCACAATTGAGTTTTCTGATGTATTTGTAAAAACCACTATGATGTCTATTGCTACAATTTTTTAAAGCTGTGTTTTAGATAAATGAGTTAAAGATGGGACTACAGCTCTGGAAAATAGCAAACTACAAAATTAGTACTCGAAGCCGCCAATCAAAATGTGGCCATAAACATCTTATGGACATTTCATTCTAAAGTTACTAAGAATCTATTTTAAAACACAGCTTTTATATTAGTTGCATGAAATACTAGCCATGGCCAGCTTATCCACATGGTGCCCTGGGGAGAAAGGCTAAAGGAACTCCCAAGTATTTCTGAACAAAACTGTCTGTAAAGCATTTTCCAAGTTGTGGATCACCAGCTCCAGCACATGATACACAGCTGAGAAAACTAAAATAGCACCTTGGTCAAACACAGTATGGATCTGCAAAGCATTATCACAATCAATTAATAACCCTATATACAAAAACTCATGCTCTATGGGACAAAGTCTGGAAAACCTTTACGATGGCCAAAATAGCAGTTGCCACACTGAAGTCCTTTGTTTACTTACATGGACCATCATTCAGCATATGCCCTTCCAGAATGGGGACTTTGGGCTCTACCAATCTTCCTTGGCAGTATTCCACCTTGAGGCAGAGCTAATCAGAAGGAAGACCTGATATGCTTGGAAGTTGAATGGCACACCACTGATTTATCATTTCAACCCAAAGGCAAGGGAAAAAATACCAAGAAAAGAAAACCATTTCCTTGCAGCTGCAAAAGAGGTTGTCCCTGGGTTGCTTTGCCAAAGAATTACCTTACCCCCACCTTCTGGAAGAGATCACAGACAGTTTGTCAGTAATGGCTTAAGATTTCATGGCTCCTGGAGCAGAGGAGCCCAGCTGCACCATCATCCAGACTTTACAGCCTAATGTCCTGTGGCCCGCAGGGCTAGAAATGATGAAAAGTATAGATTTCTGCTTCCCTGAGGGGACAGCAACACTTGGTTGTGGTCTTAAAGAGCCTGAGGTCTCTTACAATCAAAGATGGGTTTTTTAACAACATTACAGACTATTTTAGGTTCTTCTTAGTGAGTTTAATGGATCCCTCGGAACCATGCAAAGTGGGATTCACAGTAAGTGCAGCACCTGGCTTTGTAGGTGGGGAATAGAAAACACAGTCCCACTACAATTTTAAGATCCTCTAAAAACAGGGTTTATAGAATAAATGTCACATACAGACTAGAAAATAGTGTGACATGGGGCAGTGCTTCAGATGGCTTATGTGAGGCATATGAGGGTAATTTAGCAATTAAATTCCAGACAGACGATGCCACCTGTATTGCACACCATGGCATAACGCACGCTCCTTCTGATGCGGCACATGCTCATAACGTGCAGCTCTTCACCATGGTATAAATCACGTTACAGTGCCTTTGGCTGCACTGTTTCTACACTTCTGTCTTGTAAGGCCAAATTAAAATTGCCCAACGCTTCCCACAGCACATCAAGATAAAGAAGTCTGGGGAATCATCCTCCTATGCCACTGTAAATTATCACAGTTCCACCAACTTTACCCTAACACAAAATGCCACAGAAGTGCTTAGAATTCAACAGTGATGAATTTAACACGCCTACTTCCACTAGCCTGATGTCAGCAGAGTTACAGCAATTGATGCAATACAAGGATCTGTCCTTTTCTCCTTATCAAAGCATTTGATCAAAATCAGTGACATGGAAAAAAGACAACCTTACTTAATTTGAACAGGAGAGTCAGGCTTGTCACTCTAACATCAGAAGAAAAAGGAGGTATTTACATACAGGTACTTGCATATTCTTTTTTATCTGGCTTCACAAAGATAACAGTAAGATCATTTTCTTCCACAGTAAAAACTAGTGTGAAACCTCACAGAGGACCAGCATTTTCCCTTGCCCTCCCCTCTTAGCTCTCTTTTATAAAAACAGCACCTTGAGATATTTCAAAATCCCCATTAGCCACTTCTCTGCTTGTGACAGCATGGTGGTACGGAGTTGCTCCAACTCACTCTGTTCAATTCACCCTCAAGTCAGAAAGGAAAAAACTCAGTTTCTGATGCAGCATGACAAAGAACCCACACTGCTGAACTCCACTGCCACGTGGCTTGACCCGCCAGCCATCGCAAGCAGCAGTCTCTACCCTGCATCGCAGTTCTCCAGAGTGCTGAACCAACAAATGAGCCAACCCAGCAGTCACGCTCTTGAGGATGCATTTTAAAAAGGGGATGCATAAATTCACTGACTTGGAAACCTGGTCTGTTCAAGAACTTGTTACTATGACAATTTAGAAGAAGCTGCTACAGATAAGATTGATGAAACTTATTGATTAATTTTCTCTCAAGCTATGTTTGAATTTTAAATTTTCTCTAAACAGAACCTGGTTCACATTGGTTTGTTAGTATTCCAGAGACCCCAGCAACGTGCTTCAGCAGTGAAGGAAGTTCCATGATAAATGTGTTCTCCAATCTGCATCTGTAAAGTAGCTATAAAATCAGAACAATTCATGCAAAATTTTTCATTATGTTTCTAAATATACTTATTTACATTTTAAATCACACTCAGACAATATGATGTATCTTTCCCTTAGACAGGTGAGAACAAGAAAACAGATGCATCCATTAAGCTTGAAACAATTCAATGAATTAAATAGTACTTGGTGAATGCTTTGGTTTATGGATATAGCCCTTGTTTAAACTTACTTGAAAAAACACAGCCATGGCTCCTACTACCCTGTTTTCTAGAACTGCTGTTCCAAAACTGTCAAAGTCATCAGGATTGTAGAAGTAAATCTGCATCTGTAAAAATTAAAAACAACAACAAAATCCCATTAGTGTTGATTCATACAGCTTTCAGATGAGGTGCTGCATACCCATTGTACATAAACCCAGTGTTATGAACCTGAGATAAAGGAATTTTGCTGAACAATATTGTTTAACCAGCATCTTGATTAATAGCATGACTGCCCTACTGGGACAGTAACCAGGGAACAGAGTCAATGCAATGCATTTTAATAACAAAACCAAGCATAAACAGTATGGCCAGCCTGTTTAGATGTTAAACTTTGTGCTTTCTGCCAGGATCTCTTCATTTCTTTGCTCATTGCAGACTCATCTCCTGCTCTGTTAAATGTGCTAAACATATTTATCTCAAAAACCATAGAGAATTTTTGAAAAGGATTTCAACGTTTAGAGTTATTCCTTTACTCCTAAAGCAATTTGTAAGATAAAAGTCTGTCTCTGTAGCAATGCATTTTTATGAGCCTCTGATATTCAGGACTACAAGTTAGGGTCAGCTTTCTCCCTGACTTCAGTTAAATTTCATTACTTTTATTTCCAAAGCAGTAGTACTCGGCAAAAAGTATGTATGAGACAAAACTAGATATTTTAATGTCATTTTAGGATTAATTATAAATAATAATAATAATAATTAGGCAAACCCAAAGTGAAAGCAGGACAGAACAGTATTACCCCCAAACAGCAAATGTGAGTTATACAAATATGAAAGGACTGAGAAAGATCTTCCTTCATATGCTCTGCTGTTGAACAATCCAGCTGACTTTACTACACACACACACACCATGAAAAAGGGAAACTCACAGAGGCCCACAGATGCTACTGCTTTTAATTTCCTATATGGTTCTTGTTCCATTTACCACATTAGCTGAGCTCCCACTTCTGCCAGCCATCCTAACACACTGCTGCTTCTCCAGCAGTTGTTCAACCTCTCCATTCCCAAAGAAGCCTCTAGTGTTAGTCCATCTATGTCAGCCATTATTTGCTCCAAAGGATCTGGTTTACATTCAAAACATTCAACACTCCTTTCTCAACATTACACCATGCAGGTGTGTACATTTTCACAGAATAAATTCAGTATTAGTAACATTCATTGTATGTGCGCTCCACAGGTAACAAATAAAGAACATGTGCCTGATAGTAACAGCCAACCACAAGAACTGGACCTTGCAGTGGTTGCTCCTGAGGCCATTCAGTGATCTCCCCTGATGGATTTCACAATCCAAACCAGCACTGGTGCATCTGTGGGAGCAACACTACTGCAAGACAGTTGGCCAACACGTACCTTCACTCATGTACATTGACTCCAGCAAAAAAACCTGTTCCTGGCTATGAAACAGGAATGGACCCATCAGGCTTCTCTGCCACTGGCCTCTTGCCTGAACCTGCACATTCACTCCTGCTTCTGTGCTGCCCACTGCCCATCCCCTGACCTTTTCTGGCTTTTCACAGCGTTACTAGGTGATAAAGAATAGCCACACAGAACACAGTTAAATGGAGATGTAAGGTCTAAGACTGTCCTTGCCTCCCAACACACTGTCGGTCTGGTCTGATCATCTCTCTCAAAAAGTGCCAGATTCACAAACGCAAGTATTTTTCCCATATTCTGAAATTTTGATATTGCCAGATGAGATGATACTCTTTTATCTTGCTCAGATATGTTTCTATTCATATTTACTGATTCCCAGGCTTCTGACTGTATATATTGGCTGTAATGTACAATACTGGCAAAGTACCTATACATCTAATAAAACATCACCATATAGAGAAAAGGCCAAGATGAAGATCAGCCTCTTCAGACACAGAGGTACGTTTTTTCAGCTGGAGGATGAAATAAGACCACACTTCAAATGGCTCACAAAAAATGAAAAAAATTGTCTGGCGCTCACTCTAGCTTCATAAAATTTGAAAGCAATTTTCTTCCCCTATTTTGGCCTTCCTATTCCCAGTGTATTCACAGCACACACAGAGATGCTGGCAATATCTCACAAAGTTGGTGGTTCTTCCAGGTTCTGACAACTTGTGCTTTGAACAAATGTAGACTGAAGTACAGCTATTCATTGATGTAGAAATTAGAAACAGTTTGTTTCAGGTAGAATTGCTTAAACTTCAATTTAGTCAGCACAGACAAAAGCTCACAAAACACTTACAAATTACATTTTACTCCCCTTTAAAATAAAGTCTAAAATTAGGTATACCTTATATAAAACACTTCACTATATAGTCCTCATAGGAGTTTATGAAGGAAAGCATCACTAAGTGAGTTCAGCATATGCCAAAATCATTTTAGATCAATTTTGCTCACAGCATTTTAAGGAAATTAATTTTTACAATACACTTTTGGATAGCAGTGCAAAGGGCTTTGGTAAAAAAGTGCTTAATTCAGATCCCTCGTCTCAGCAGTGCAATTTCACAGACTAATCAAGAATCACACACTGCCTTGATTACCATACACATTGAAACATTTTCCCCTTGCTCCCTGGTGTTTTTCCAGAGAGTGTGGTTCCTCTCTCTGCATCCATCAAGTCAAGGGGAACTGTCTCGTATGAAAAATTATCGTCATCTGTCATACAGTAGCTTTCTTATGTGTTCATACAGCTAGAAGGAACATTTTAGGAGTAGAATCTCCCAGGAATTGCTATTATATAATTTACACACGCATACACTGCAAAAACAATGTTAAGAAGATGATAAAGTTACATCCTCAAAGCTGCATGGTTCAGGCTGCTCATAAAGCCACACCTGGACGGCTGAGCATCAGTATTATGACAATTTTCTAATTATGTGATCACATATTGTTCTCTTCCATAATAGAGTTTCATCTGTTTTCCTCCAATTTACAATAAAATGTAAATGTATCTAACGTATTTTTGTTCTTTTATACATAATATACATAATCTTGAATGCACTTATCAGTAGATATTTAATATTTTCTATGGATGGCATAATGTTCTTTACATACAAATCAGGAATGAGACAGTTAACCATAAAATTAATTTCACCACATACTTAAGTGGCCCAAACATGCCAGAAAATTTTCATTATTACTCCTTATTATATAATTAGTATGTACAATAAATGGTGCATTTTGCATATAAATGACTTCTACTGTCTCTGCCTGGTACATACAAAGCAGAATGCAGAATGCAACAAAGGGGTATTTAAGTTAAAAAAAAAATTGGATCTTATTATGGTATGTTATTTGTGAAATGCAGAATGGAGCATCATCCAAGCTTACACATCTAACCTGAATGGTGACACCGCCTGACTTCAGCACCATCATTTTCTTGTACCTTTTTGCATGTGATTGCACAATAGCTTCTATTTCCCTTTTTAAAAAAAAAATATATATATGTAAAGGCTCTGAATCCCTTGGCAATGGGAAAGCCTGAAATACCCTTTGTAGTTTCTACAGCGTTACACTAACTGTCTGCAGTCAGAAAGCTCTGTTCCACACACCCCTGCTGACAGCACTCCAAATAGCCTTCCCAGGGACATAGGTCCCAGAGGGCATAAGAGTCCTGTTCTCTACGGCCCAATATACCAGATTTATGCATCTTTCACACCTAGCCTCATTACAACTAACAAGGCTGGGAAAGGCTTACATGGACTTCTCTAATCTCAGATGTGCAACACGACAGTATGCTTGCATGTACCTTGTAAAGATCTATTACAAAAAAACACACAGTGTCCAAGCAACTTGAAATTTTCAGTATTTTGATAAGGTTAAGCTGAAACAAACCATCCCTAGTGACACAAAGGCACTTCTTTAGGAATACTCTCTTCATCCTAAAATGCTACCAACTACTGCAGCTACAGAGCTTTAACAAGGCAGGGAGAGGGCAGGCGTTTGTTTTTAATGGAAAAACTTTATGCTTTGACACTCTTCACACTCTAAAAGAGTAGAATTGTTTTCACTCAAACTTGAGAGAGATTTGCTGTACAGCATAGATTAAGCCTAAAAAAAAAACCTCACTGAAGGGGAAAATCTTCAGAATGTTACAAGTGTCTTAAAACAGAGGATTAGAGAGAAAACCCTCACTCTGCCATAACCCAGGAGATAATTGCCAGTCACCCTGTAACACCATGTCATGTTTTCTAGTCTCTTCTGTCCAGAAAGATCCTGTGCCCAACCATTACAGTTTCCAAGCACTCCAGGCCATTTTCCAGCTGACAACACTTAGGCAAATGAATACATCACATATATCCAACACCTGAGTAATTCCCCAACCTAGAGTATCTCTGCCTCTGTGCTCCTACCAGCTATAATTACCCTCACCCGTGCCATGGGGCAGGCAATCCCTTCCTCCTCAGGGTCAACCTAGTCTCTGCAGAAACACCTTTCTTCAACTGCGTTCTTCCAACGTTTACAGAAATCTGGTGTTCCCCAGTGCTGGCAAAATGTCAAGCCCTGCTCTGTGCTTAAGAGATTTTTGACTCAAAACTGGGCTGCCACCACGCTGATCTCGTAAGGACAGGCTGTCCAAAATGTGCATGTGTATTACTGAGAAATACTGCCCACCAGAGATCAGTTCTGATTTTATTAAGTACAATTGCCTCAGAACGACTAAACCCTCTTTATGAAATGTCACTGGCTTGCAAAAACAGAGCCTGTTTCAAATGAATGACTTCTCCCTGCCAGCCATCCACAAATAAAAGGCTCCAGCTCTCTGCTCGGATGCTCCTCCTCTGCTTGGCAAGACAGACATCCAGACAGAAATCACCATTCCTGTGCATGACATCTTTTTGCTCTTACTACCCCACTACAAAGACAGAGAGTTTACATCCAATGCAGACTATCACGGCTAAACTCATTCAGCACTTATGAGAGCAAAGCCACAATGAGCATTTGATAGATCCCAGAAGATGTGAGCGAGTTCAAAGCAATTCTAAGAGACTGGAAACCAAGCAAGGACATTTTCCATAGACAGATGCCAAGTATTTTAAAAATAAATAATTGAGACTTTTAAATTGGGCTGCTATCACCCTGTGCAACCTCCTACAGCAGATTTCTCTTCAGATTAAAAAATGAACAAAGGCTCATTGTGCTGTCACAGATGTGGAGTACAGAATATTCAATAGTATCAGGAATGCTGGAGGAAGGGAAAAGATCATCAGAATTGGGTTTCCGCTCATTTCCTTCCAGCAATCCAAGGACTACCATGCGATTTAAAGCTAAAATAAAAAACTCCACATAAAAACCCACCCCAAAAAACGTTTTATAGACTGGCCAATCTTTTGATGAATCAGGCGGCATAATGCAGAGGCGACAGCCATGGGGTTTATTTGTACTGCTTTAGGGACTGGGAGTGTTTTCAGAAGAGTAAAACACACAGGCATCACAGTTAGGTTGCAAATCTTTGCAGAGTGCTGAAACCAAAATTTTGAACTGTTTGCTTTAAATCACTGAATATACTAATTCTTAATTAGTACCTTTGCTGCTTATATTTTAAGACTAAATTATTCTCACCCACTTTTACAGCTGGATATAAAACCTCTCACAGAAAAACAAATTCTGTGTGAAGATTATGAATCATACATGACTTTTCTTAATTGAAAGCCCGTATGTAACTTACTTCAGCTTTAAATATGTGCATAGATTTCTAGCAAACTGGATGATGTGATCCATTTGGCTGGAATAAAAATTTTCTACAGACATAATGTAATCTTCACTGGAGCACTGAAATTCAGAATAACTGTCCTGCAGCTTGTGTGTTTACTGGAGTGTGAGATGTACACTGGGACAATAAAGTCCAATGTTTGACTTCTCATTATATTATCTTTAAAAAACCCCATGAAACTTATCATTTATAATATATTCTAAATCTGCTTGGGGGGGAGGGGGGAAGAGTGAATCGTGATGTTTTCCAGTTCTTCTGCTAGAGCTTGATGTAATAACATGGAGTATACTGCATTCTTTTTAAAAGATAAAAGTTGAACAGGAGCAGATAATGGCATGTTTTTCCTGCCTAGTCTATTATTCGTCAGTGAGTCTTTAACTATAGTTAGGCAGGTACAGAGATGTATTTTGAATGTCATAACTTAGTATTTTACAGTGCCTAAAAGCGTGCTGGGTAAATTGCAAAACAAAGAGTCAGACAGGGTCTTTGCCCTAAAGTAATTGTAGCTTGATAATGAATACAATGCTAGGCTGAAAAAAAATGAAACGAGTTGAAACAACAGGAAGAGTAAAGATCATAGAAGTGAAATAACAGAATTTAACTCAATGTAGACATTCACATGCCTTAGATGTAGGATAAATTACCCTTTAATCTTTTTTAATAGTAAGCATTCATTATTGCTTTGTTGTCTACAAACAACACAGTAGGTGTATCCATGTTATAAACTGAGACTAAGGGATTTCTTAGTTGTTTTCAACCTGAAAGTCGGTAGCTGTTGCACTTTCCACCCCTAACTCTGACCAACATTTAAACCCGTGAGTGGTCCCGTAAAAGCCCAGTAGGAACAGCAAGGCAACACGATGCCCATTGGATTGCCCTGGGCTCCAATGCATTGCTGGATCATGGCTATATCACTCAGTGTCTTGAGTGTTAAGTCTTGAATGTTAAGAGAGAAGTACCTTAGCAAGCCAGAAACTTCCCTGATTTCTACTGCCAGAAATAAATAACCCTGAGGCGCACTCCCGTCCCAAGCAAGAAAATCCATCTCATGTACATACACTGAGTCATTACACAATGAAGGCATATTTGATGCTAAAAAGCTGTATGTTGCATTCATTTGTATTTCCATAATATGAAAATAACGGTTTCAGTGTTTATGCTTTCCATAACATGAAACTTTTTTGCAATTGCTTTGTACTCCAAGTAACAGCCATATGATTCACCATGAAATGAAGTCTGGAAAATCGTTTTGGATAAATGGAACTATAAATTCAATAGAATTTCCATGACAACATAGATTGCAACACTCTGCCACAAGTAAAATGTTATAAATCATTCAAAACCAACAAAAAATCAGCAGTAAGTCTTCTCTTTCACAAGACCCCTGAATTATAGAGCTGTGGTTATTACCTCCCTATGCAGCGTCTCTCATTTCTGATCCTCTTCCTTGTTACATGTGTTGTTTCATATCTGACCTTCTTCCAAACACAGGAAATTGTAATACTAACACTTTAATACTAAGATGTAAACAAGAAATGAAACATAATGAGGAGGAGGCTTTTTTGAACCTTTCCTCCTTTTATCATCTTCTAAAAATGTTTAAATATCTTCATCCTGTGGCAATTATACCTGTGTATCCAGATACATCACAGCATCTTGTTAGACTCACAAATTTAGGAGGCCCTTTTCCTGGGAACGTGGGTGGTTAGTGTATAATAGGGTGCTCAGTCAGCTTGTAAAAAGGATGTGAACCACATGTCCAAGGGATGGAAAAGATCCAAGGAGAGGAGGAGGTAAAAATAAAAAAAAAAGAGAAAAGATTACACCACACAGTGTTGCTCATTTGTACCCCTCCATCAGAGGGTCCTGACATACAGTATTTTAAGTCCAAGGATCTGGAATGAAGTGATTCCAGGAGGAGCTTCACTGCAATTTAAAAATCACTGTGGTTGTTGCCCTTGTGCCCATGAGAAAATCCTTGAAAATGCAAAGCTCCTTCCCTCCTGAAAAGATCAAGATGTCCATAAAACCAAATGAGAGACAAATAGCCCAGTATTCTGTTTTTTGGGTAGAAGCAGGAGTTTTTCTTACAAATTAGGTCTTTTGGTAAATTGAGATGCAGCAGTAACCTTGGATTACAAAGGCTCATCTTCCCAGACTACTAGAGAGTTTCTGCTATCTTGCATAAATTGCTGCCCATTTCTGGGCCTCGTTTCCTCATCTGTAAACTATGGTCATTGCCTCTCCCTCCTTTAACTGGATGTCTTATGAAGGAAAATATGAAAGATTGGACATAAATGGGGGAATGACGAGCGACTGAAAAACCTATGAAATAAACTACCATTTGGAGTGGTGGTGGAGAAAAAAAACTTGGGGGGTTGCTGTTCATTTGCTTGATACTGCAATAAGGAAGAGTCCCACAAGTACCTCATGGAGACAGTACATTGCCTCTTAATACTGGTACCAACTTCTAAACAGCTCATACCTGACACAGAGCTGATGTCATAGGAGTTCAGCACAGACACTTACTACAAGGCACTGCATCCACATACCCAAGGGCATCTCCCCAGGGTCCTAGAGGTCAGCTGGGGTCTTTTACTGGTCTTTAACTCTGCTACCAGATTCTGAATCTGACAGAGACTTTTTGGTTTATTTATCGAGTAGTTCCAAGTCTCACCCACAGTGGCTTTGTCTAACTGGCATATTCCAAACGAGACATCAAGCACATGCATGTGGGAACACGCAATACCGAGACTCACAATTCAGCAAGAGGCAAACTTTGCTTTCTTAAACTGTCCAAATGGAAAAATTAGAAGCAATACTTAGCTGCTGTCAGGGGTTAAAAACTGAAACAAGCAATTTAGGAAGTGGCTAAGCACCAAATGCCACAGCAACTAAAAATAAGCTGAATGGACTGACTATATGAACAGAATAACTCTGAACTCAACCCAAAAGTGACTGTTTCAGATGGCTTCTTCATCTGTTCCCCATGGTCTTCCTACAAGGAGAACTAAACTACTGAAGATTTTTAAACTTCAAAACACCCAAACTGTCCATACTACAGCTCATCTTTCAAGAATCCATTTACTTTCTTAAACATCAAGAAGTGCTGCCAGAATGGAGAGAGCTGCTGGGATTTCCGAGCAAGAACACTCAAGCGCTCTTCGGGGAAAAGAAAGGAGTTGCACTTTAAAAATAAATCCTACAACAGCACACTTTTCCTAGCATGTGTGATTAATACAATTTCATATGCCATTCACTTTAAAGATGCACTAGCACAAGTATTCATTCCTTTGAGAGCTCACATCTTAGCACAAATTATTCTTTTTGTACTGTGGAGCTCAGAACGTCCTGTGTGGTTTATTTCTTTTTCTGTAGGGTTTTGGGTTTTTTTGTTGTTGTTTAATGGGAGAAGGCAAGCTCTTCCATGAGGTTTAACAATTTTCAAAATGCCTCAGAACAAATTTTGAGGTATTTATAGTTTTGTTGCATCTCTGGATTCAAAGCCATGCAGCAGATGGGGCATGTGTTCAGAAGCATTTTGCTGGGCAAGGGCCATTCCCAACTCTGAGGGGATGTGAAATCCTCTGGGCTGTACACTTGCAGAGTTATTTTTCTTTATGAATTGTGAAGTATACGGGCAGTTACAGCAGAACAAGCCCAAGAGAAGAGCTTACTTGGAGGGCTTCATAACAGAGGTTAAAAAAAATATGGGCTTTCCCATATTTTGTAGAATACACATCTATCTAAGGCAGCATTGTAATCCCAAAGATAAAGCAAGCAGTGTTCAGCATGAGAGGTCTCAGTAGCTACTTGCAGATTACTGGAGGAAGGAGGGAGAGCCCTGTCCTACAGGGACAGCAGTAGTTCTGCCACAGACTTCCCATTGGAACACAAGAGGGATTTTTCCAATGCAACTGCTTAATGTAGGTGTTTTATTTCAAGTTACTCAAAAGGCCTTAATATGCAAGGAGCAAGTGCATGATATCCTTTCTAAAGCTCAGGATCTCTTGAAAATACCTCAAACTGAAATCCTTCCCCACCATGGGGTGCTACCCAAATCCCTCAGTCTCTTGGAAAACCTTTCAGACAATTTCTTTGTACTCTGTCTCTAATTTTCTATCTTTCTTTACTCTTATCCTCTGACTGTTTTACCCAAGTAGAAAGTGAAGTCTGCACATATCTGAAGTGCAATCTTCAGAAATTTGTAAACTTCTTGTCTTAGCAACTTTGTGTACAAATGTACATACACACACAGAGTAGCTGAATACACCACCTTAACAGCACCAGTTCATTAAGGACATGATTCTGTATTAACATACGGAAATCAAAAAGAACTGGATTTCAGCACAGCAAGAAGCAAAATATTCAAGTAAGCAGCAAAACTGACGGAAAGGTTAAAGTGCTAGAAATTGTGTAGCCTTTTAAAGTTAAAAACTTGTCCACTGTCACATCTGCAAACCCATTTGCAAATACATTCTGTAATGGTCCTTTGCTAAATGTCAAAGTTATTCTTCCATGCCTATGAAACAGAAACACAAATCTAACTCTCCCTCCCACGCTCAGACGCTAGTACCTGCCTGCAGATGCCGTGTCAAGACTCCCCTGACGCATCCGACTCTGCTGCTTGCTTGTGGCATCACCTTATATAATGTGAATAAAACAACCTCTCAGCTTTAACACTTCCAATTTTTTAAGGGCTGGTTGATGTTGAAAGAAAAGCATGTTAAACTTCTTTGAACTCCTGATGACCACAACAGTGCTACCAGATCGGCATCTGAGTCCACATTTCACAGGCTTCGGAGCAGTACAGTTTTCAGCACACACTCCTGGGAGGCATGCACAGTTGTGTCCCCGCTCAGCCAGGCTCTGTGCCAGCTTCGTCCCTTCCCCCTAACTCTGTATTTTAGTAATAAAAATGAGTTTCAAGCCAGAGAGTCACATTTCCACTCTGGCTCACATCTGTGTATTTCTGAAGGCACCTCTTCTGCCTCAGCATCTCACATTTGAGCAACTCACCTGGGTAATGGACACCATATAAGTCCTGGTTTTCAGTATGACAGTTGCTGGCTTTTCTCCAGACTGTGAGTGTCTTTGGCTCTAGACGTGCTCAAGCAAATTAATTCTTGCTCATGCCACTGCTGTCTCTACCAGCTCCAGACACTTGGGTTGTGCCTGTAACCACAAATGGAACCTGGAAATGCTGCAAAATGGTGCAGCATCTCCCTATCACATAACGCGGAGACCATGGCCCCCGCTGCCTGGGGCTGTGGTGGGCAGGGAGGGTATCACCTGCAACACAAAACCATATCATTGTACACGTTACCAGTACATTCACCTCTCCTGGTGTTGTTCTGTCACAGCATGAAATGCCTCAATGGAACTTCTGAAATATGGGAGTTGCACAGGTAAAGTCTTTATCATAAATCTGATAATTAACCTGCATAACTAATTTCCCTTCTGGCAGCAGGCATAGGTTGGAATAAATAGTCTACTCAACACCTACTGAGAGAAGACTTCTATATTTCATGTTTACTTTAAGTAAGTAGAAAAACCTAGGGACAAAGGGCCTCAAAGAGTCAAATTCCTTGCAGTTTCAACAAAGTGCCCTGAATAATACATAAAGCAGCTACGCTCTTATCCCTAAAACCACAGGTGTGAACCAGATGTCACGCTTATCTTCTCTTGAGATTACAGCAAACAATTGCACACTTTCAGAATATAAAGTAAGCTTTGGATCAAGAAGCCTGAAACATATTAAAAGTGTGGCACTGAAGTTAAAAATTCAAATATTAACCTACAAATCACTGATTCATTTAAGAGTGTTTATAGCCTATGTTCTATTAAAGTTATATTTCTTTTATTTAACCTTTTAATAACAAGATGCATTATGAATCACAAATCTGAGACAAAACCACTTGCATAAACCTCAGTCTTGGCCAGCAAGTATTGCCAAACAGATTGTTCAAATATACCACCACCTATTTAAAATATATCATGGCTCAAGGAACAGAATTAAAGTTAAAGCCTTGATCTAAATTTTAAACTTTCATATTATTGTAATAAAGGTTTAGAAGAAGGTGAGCATATGCTGCACTCAAATATTGAAAGGAGATTAAACCCAGAATGGTATCTCAAAGAGAATTTTAAAATTAACTTAATACATACTAACAAGACATAGTGCAAATGGTGCACCCCTTGATCACAACCAACCACCTAAGAGTGCATAGCAAGAGGATATTCCAAAACATCCAGTTTCAAGAAAATAACAGTTTAATCACTCAACCAGCAAATGACACTAATATCCTACTGTTTGTTACCGGGGGCATTTCAGGAAAAGGATGACAGGGTCCTTCTCATCAGATGCATGAAATCATCATGCCCCAGCATGTTTTAAAGGCCATACTCAGACTGCAGTATTTTCTCTCTTAAACTAGGTTCAGGCACCACTTCTTGACTCCTGTGCTGACACCTCAGGAGCAGTAGCGCTTGCTGTGTAAGGTGAGGGTCTGTTGTCTCTGATTGATGATTCATGTCCTATTTCAGTTTTTTCTTAGTTTTCCTCTTCCACCCTGGTTAGCTTCATTCTTTAATGCAGCATGCCTGGTTTCCTTCCAGTGCATCCCCTGTCAAACACAGACACTGCAAAGGCTGTCAGCATCTAACGCTAACACTTCGCTAAGAGATGTCTGCCAGGTCAATTTATGACAGAAATATTGCAGGTTTGTAATTAGAGCCCTAGATAAAGTCTTGTGTTTACTCAATAATCCCCATATTCACTTAATAAAAGCATGCATCTCGCTCTCGAAGCTGTAGATAAAAGGTGGTGAATATGACCTGAATCCAACAGCTGTAATGTCAACTGCTTGATCTTGAGGGAGTTGGACTACCCTGTTCATATAACAGTATTCACCAGTGACCCAGAGCTTCATTCTGCCCTCCAGCACCAGAGCCTGTGACTCCAGGGGAAAAAGCATCCAACGTCTCGGCTCACTCATGTTAATAAAAGAGAGTACAAAGAGTCATAGGCTAAGGTGTTAACATAACCCTGTCTGTAATGCTGCACACTCAAACTTGGTCTGAGTTGAGAACACAGGCTCAGGCTGCTCAGCTCCATGGTAACACTAATGATTTAAACTTCTTTATAACCTTTTATTAAAGATATAGGAGAAAAGTTAAGAACAATACAGAAAGAGTTTCAAATATAAACAATTAAGTCTTTGAGCTTCACCATTTGCCTTCTCATTTCTGTTAGCGAACAGGTTTTTCTTACAAGGATAATCTTTGGGTGGTATTAAATGTGGTGACAAATATTCTTCTTCAGAAAAACAGGTGAGATAATCTAGAGCTAGTTCTGGAGTCCAGTCCTAATTTCTGCAGAAGAAATGTAACAGTAAAAAGAAAATAAGTGCATAGACAGATAACACAGCTTCTGCAACTGATACTTGCAACTTCATTACCGTGGAAAACAGGCAATGAAAGCAGCTGTTATCAGCCACTCCAACACCTGGTAACTCCAGTCAGGTGGCTTTTCCCTGCCTCGCTGGTCATGGGATCACAGCAGTGCTGTGAAAGGGAGCGTGGCTGGGCTCACTGTGCCAGGCTTGTATTAAACAGAAGGAAGGAAGAGATAGGAAGGAAAAGAAATGAGATGGGGGACGAAAAGGACAAAGAAAGAAGAGACAGCATCCGCATCTCTCACGCCAAAGGTTGAAGATTTAGGTGAAGTAGGTGGCAGCTCTGGCAGCTTCCCATACTGCTGCTCTGAGCAGGTCAAAACCCATTCAGGATCATGACTGTCTTCCCAGAATACCCAGTCACGTGGTGGTTGGTGTGTTGGTATTACAGGGTCCTGAGATCCCAGGAGACTGTGAAATTGCAAGCATTGTATTTTATGTCCTTCCCTTCATCAATACATCATCTGGCCCTTTCACTCTCCAGAGCTTCCCTTACACAGGCTGCCAGCCAAGGGCTGTGGATGGCATGAGTCTATTCATTAATTACAACCATCAATGATTCACAAAACACCAGTTTTGATCTGCTATTTTCCAGCTCCATTCCCTTCTCTTTTAAGCACGTACCTCAGAAGGTATCTCCATGGTTTTTAGACTATTTCAATCTGCCCTCTTTCTGTAGAGTTTCCTAACAATGCCACATGCTGATCTTGTCTAGAGTAGTGTTGCCCTGGATGTTGTCTTATGCCCAAGGCTGCAATAATATAGCCCTGGAGAGCCCTCATGAAATCATTTGGTTCAGGCCATGGGTGCATCCAGCTCTGTATCCTGTCTCAAGTACCAAGCATTAATAGAAAGTAAAAACAAGACAGTGCATGTTTACTTGGACAAACAGCAACTGTCCCCTTAGCTGCAGCCTTGCAGCTTCCAGTAAGCCTCAGAAGCCTGAGCTGGAAGCTGCACAAGGACCATCCTTTGACTGGTTTGTCCAAAACTGTTTAATCCTCTTTCCAACCTGTATTGACTTCTGACTGCTAGAAGATCATTTCACAAGGGGTTCCACAATTCATGCACTTTCAATGCACTGCATGGCAAGTGTTCCTCTCTGTGTGTGTGCTTCTGTCTTTCTGGGCTCAGACTTTTAGTTATAACATGAAGCATAACAAGTGACATCTATTTAACTTCTTTGAGATTTCATGAGCCTTTGTAATCATGTGCCGTGAGTCACCTTTACCAAGCTGAGATGTCACAACAACTATTTAGATTCTTGTCTCATGGAAGGTATTGCATATCACTGAAGGGCCTCTATGTTTTGGGGACATATAATGCATTTCTGAGGTTGGGCAATCAGAACTGCCCAAATCATATGGACCATGGAGTAAAGATTCCTCCTGTTGATTGTACTAATTTCCTAATAATTTCTAACCTTCCTATTTGCCTTTTTGCTATGCAGAGCACTGAGCTCACATGTTCAGAGAGCTCTCTGTAAGGATGCTGGGAACACTTCATCGAGTGGCAATAACTAATTTAATGTTCATTACTATATGTGCATAGTCAGAGTCTTATTTTTAACCTAGTTAAACTAGAAAATGAGATTTATATAATCCTGCTTTGTGTGTGTGTGTGTCTGCATATGACACGTCAGTCCCTTGTAATAACTCTAGAGTGCATTGACCAATTTCATCAAGACCTGAATGCTCACTTCATTTCATGAAGGCTTTACACCCATACAAGTTCCTTTGGAATTAAGTGGCAGATTTAAAGAGAGACCCTATTAATTTCACTGGTATGGATCACATCTTGAAGACTCTCCCTGTCCTCCTTCACAAAGCACTTCACCATCATGTCTAGCATAGGCAGCAGCCACTTCAGCAGGTGCCACATTCCCTCCAAGTTCAGCAGTGCTGTACACAGGTAGGCTGGGGCTTCTTTGAGAGTTGCACTGTATTAATTTCTGCACTCAGGGATCTACCACAACACACAATGTATCTACTTTGTTTTACTTGGTGGGACTGACATCAGTAGGTGCCGGTTCCCATGAGTCACTGAGAAAATAATTTGGATCTAAGCGCACACAATATTAATGGAAATCCACCATTCTGTTAAATATTGTAATATGGTAACTTTAATCATAAAGCCTCTCAGTATTTAAATACTTCAGGCACTGTAGACATTTATTCAACTAGCAGTAGATGAATTTTCAAATAGATACTTCTGAGTAATTATCCTCTTGAGACGGCACCAATTGCTAAATAATGCCTCAGTTTAATAGCACATAGCTCTTAAGAAATTAACAATTCTGGGGACTATTAAATCTCTCAGAAACCTAACAAAGATGGTGATAAATACCTTGCACTCCATTTTAGTCCTTGTATGGATGAGGAATAGCTTATTTTTTTCTCACCTGTTAGCTGGACTTCAAAGACAACTCCTTAGAAAATTTGGGGGTAGCCCCTCCTGCTTGCTCTAATAAGGCAGGGTACACACATTTGTTCTTCCAGACATCAGCAAATGTTCCTTACAAGCAAAATTAGTACTCAGACTCACAGGGAAAGCTGTCTTAGTAAAATCTATCAGAGGAAGAATAACTGGGTGGGACAGCTAAGTGGGAACTCACGAAAATGCCGTAATTCTTACAGGTGAGGAATAATTAGTCTGTCCCTCCAGAGCATTCCTCTGTCATTCCAGGGAAGAACTGCTGAGCAGCAAAATACAGGGAACAGAAACAGTATTTAATCCAAACTCACACCACCAGTGAATCAAGGCATGACTGGGGAGAGAGTTTTCAGATGAACCTGCTTTTATGTAACACACAAAGCTCTAGAATATCACAAAAATGCAGACCTCTTGTTCATACAAATTGCTGGCCTTTATTCATGTTCCCTAAAGATGTTTTTTTCTAAAACTCCACCTGCTTGCATATTACTTACCCCTAATAAAAAGAACACAGGAAAAGAAATTTGCATTCTCTGGTCACCAGAGGTCTGTGAATGGAGCAATTCAGCATGTCACTCCATAGAGGAAAAGGTTGCCTTTTCAGAGTAAAGAGCAAAAAGATGGAAGTAAAAGGCATAAAAATACTTGACTCCTCATCCTGACACCATTTTACCTCTCGAGGGCATTCGGAACACTTTAGAGATGACGACCTCTCCAAAGCAAACCATATCAGATTGTGTTCACCTTCATGCTAGTTCACTCAATGTCCCAGCTTCATTTCAAAAGCAGCCATCAACAACACACAAAAGAGGCCATCTCCTTATACAGAGAAAGCAGAAGCTAAAATTATGGCAATAAAGCAAATTTGCAGCAGCTGACTATCTGACCCCTAGTATCAAGTAGTTTCATCACCATTTGACAGAGCATCATTAAATGCTCGTGTACTTAATTCTGCTTTGAATGACAAATGAAAATAAGATGAATGATTTGATAACTTGGTGATCAAAAGTTTCCATTGTACTTTCTTCCTCGTTAGAAAAAGTTACATTAAAAAAAGAGAAAGATTAATAAGGAAGTGCCAGGTTTTAAGCAATGATTAAGGACTTTACATAAAAAAGCTCAAAAAGTAAGGACAGTGAAGTATTTTTAGGTGTGCAATAAAACATAGCATTTTAACATATATATATGTCACTTCGGGTTCAGCATGCGATAAATTTCCATTAGTATCTCCCTGACAATTGAAGCCTGGCTGAATACTAAATAAAGCTGTGTGCTTGTTCTGCTGAGCCCTGTTGTGGAAAAGAAGGAAGGTGTGAAAAACACAGGAAAAACAGTCTATGTGCCAGGTTCAATCACAAACACTTCTTCTGTGGCCTCTACAGGAATAAAACTGGAGGGCTATGACCACCCAAGAGCATACTCTCACCACATAACGTAACCACGTGTCCTGGACCTAAACGTGGCCTTCCCCCTTGACCTGTGAAGGGTTTCCCCCCAAAGGGCTATATTACACCACGCATCAGTTTCTGTCGGCCAGTAAGCCATCAAGAGAAACAGAAGCAGCAACTCCCCATGTCTTCCCATTCTGAAATTAATTGAGATTTAATAAATGCATGACAATTTTCAGAGCCTTACGTGAAAGAGGCTCCTAGAGCTGTTGCACTGGCGGAATGAAGCTCCGGTGTATTCCGATGTAAGTTTGTAAAGATAAAATCTCCTTTGAAGACTATCTTATGATTTCACTTAATGACGGTTCAGTAAGAGATGATATGAAGGAAGACTATGTCCTTAATAAATATGGTGACTTTCTGATTCTGATGTTTGGACCCACCCTGTGAGGTTTCAGACCTGGGATTTCTGTAGTTACAGGTCGTTCCTCAGAAAGCCACACTCCCACCTGTAGATATTCAAACGCTGGTAACACTAACAGCCCCCACACCAAAAAAATCACACTAGCTATACTATGTGATATCAAATTTAATCTTCTAGACAAATGAAAGAATGTTCATGGACACATATACAGAGTCCTGCCTCTATTAAATTACCTTTTCAGAATGTAAAGCATTTGACCAGTGCAACCTGACAAATACTAGGATGAATGCAGTAAGTTACAAGCAGAGTTACACAGCATAATTGCTAGGTTTAGGTACATTGTCTTAATTGTATCACTTAGGTATTCTTTTTTTTTTTTTACCCACACACATTAAACAAGTTCAGACAGTCTATGCTAGACAGGGATTAAACCTTAGAAGTCAGATGCTAAGAATAAAATCAACAGTGAGTGAGAGTGAGGGATCATTACAGGAGGCTCAGTCTGAAGCCACCAATTTGTAAACTACTCAGACCTGGGGCAGCCTCCTCACTTGGTGTTCATACAGGATCCAGCACAACAGACATGGAGCCTGGTTCAAGAGACACTACAACCACAGAAGCCAGCAAATCACAGGACTTCTGCACAGTATCTCCAGTGTCAGATAAAAGAACCTTAAAAAAAGAGACAAGAATTACTGGGATTTTCTCTGGCCTAACTAGAGACACAAACATTTCAGGGGGAAGATGGTTTAAAGAAGATCTAATGCAGGACATAAAAAACTACTGGAGCCAGCTTAACTGAGGTGAGATCTCCTCCTCCTTCCTTCCACATCACAACCCGATTACGGTCACACACAAATCGGAGTTTGTAATCACTATCATCTTGCTCTTTTCCATGTTAACAGCAGCAAGACATAAATAAGAATGAACTTTACCCAACAGTAATAATGTCAGGCATTTTACTAAATCCGTGATATAAAGATATTTCACCCACTGCCAGATCCTCTTTATCACACACAGAATTTTGTCATATCTCACCAAGAAAAAGTAGCTATATGCATATGGTTTTTAAAAGATTCAGAGCTTCCACATAAATAAACACACACATACACCCACAAGCTTAGGGAAACAATACATTCTTTTTCAGCAGGATGCTGTGAAAAACAATGTTTATTTTCCCTTAAATGCATGAAATGACAATAACTGATTGTCAGATCACTACAGTCTACTTATAAAACTCTGAGAAATTTTAGCTGTTTGCAAACTAGTCTTGAACAACTTCTGAAGGCCTTTGTTAATGCCTGTCCCCAGAGAGGATGGAGATAATGCAGGAATCCCGCCTGCCACAAGAACAAATCAATATTTTAACATTCCTACTGCAATATTTTTGATCCAGACCTCACAGAGAGCCACCATGAAAATTAGCCACAGCATATTCTATCATTTCAAATCCATCACAGACAAAGATAAAGCTGTACACCTGTTATTTTGGTAATTTTTGCCTGTATTTTCCTAGCATATTTCACAGATTGGCACCCTTATCACTCTAGGCTTTTTCAAAAAAACAGTTACAGGCAGTGATTTTTTTTTGACCAGACCTTAACTCCTCAGATTCCAAAATCTGTCTTTTCTAGGAGTTATAATTATTGGGTGTAAGAACTGAAATGAAGTTGTCAAGTGACAGTAATGGGCTCACTTTCTCCCTTCCCCTCTTCCCCAAGACTGATGCTATTCATTTACAGCAGGTCTACATACAAGACCATCTAATCTAATCTGCCGAAACCTCAGTGAGACCTGGCAGTATCTCAACTGGAAAATAGTTCTAAAATTATTAATAAGATGACCTTTCAGTTTAATGCTTTGGCTATCATAGATACCTAATGGTGCACTCTGCACAAGTCACACTCAGACACTGGCAGCAGGAGAGGAACAAAGACAAGAATTACAGTAGATTCCTCACTGCCATGCCAACACAGCCGCTTTACATGCAGTTACATACCAAGCAGCCAATTTTATTTCACAATACATATTGTTTATGTGAGGCTTGATCTCCATCTTTGCTCATTTTTAGAAGTCTTAAGACAATTCAGTGGGAGCAAAGGCTCCTTTTCTGCTCTATGTATACAGATAAAACTGAGTTGAGGCTTGTCCAGGGACTGCAAGACTGAGGTGACAGGGTACCACTTCTGAATCCCATGGTTTCCTACTAAGTAGGAAGAAAAGAATACCTTAATTTGTTAAATTCCAATTAATTATAATACAATTTAGCAAGCTTAATACAGGAAAATGTCTTTACTTTCCCATTCTTGTAAGTTTTTAGAAGAATATGAGGTTATATGATTGATAGAAACTTCCAAGCTTTTAAGTAGTTGATACTATAATGTTTTCCTTAGATAAATTATTCCCCTGATGTGGAAATGTTAGTTTTAATGAAATGAAATAGCCTTAATTGGTTGTGATGGGAAGTAAACCATGAGATAAACATTGCATAAATAATTCACATCTTTCCATCTGGGGAACTTCTTCCTGAATTCCAAAGTGTCTCAAATCTGAAATGTAATAGACATCATTTTAGCAGCAACTAAAAAAAATGAAGACTTCTTCCAATATACTGCATCTGGAGTGGAGAGCATCTGCTATTCTGGAGTTGAGTGCATATTTTAAGACATAGTTTTAGAAACTTTTTTTGATTCCGGACTAGAACATTTTCTCCTCACACATGGTCTTCCACAGAATGGGTCTCCACTGTAGCTGGATTTAACTTTAACACCTTGATCTATCTGTGGAAATTCACATTTCCCATGCCATCCCAACTGGAATATGTAAAACCTTTTCCTCTCTTTTCATTGACACTGTGCTGTGGCCAAGGCAGCATCTAGAAAACATTTGGAGACAGAGCTGCAGCATGTTTCATACTGGATGATGGTTTATGACCCTAATGCTCTTGTATCTGCACTTACTGCTTATTCATTTTAAGAGTTGGTCTCTCATCCAGGAAGAGCTTTGAGAACAACTTTTCTCCTAAGGACTTGCTGCCAAGATCTATCGCTGGCAAAGGCAGTCAAGGTGGGCCCCCTTGTTATAACAGAAAATCTGTCTGATTGCAAATTCTCTGCAGAATTTGTGGCCATTACTGCACCCCACACAAAAAACAGGGGAGGGGAGCATGGAAGCAGTGAAACCACAAAACTCATTTACACTATTTGATTTGATGCTATAAAATTCATAATGGAGAACATAAGCAACCGTAGCTTCTATGTGGCAATCTTCTGGGTGTTCTGCAAATGCAATCTAATAAATAGCACATCACGAATGATTTTGTTCTAATCACATCTCTTATTCAAGACAGCTACTGACTTTCCTTGTGTGTCTGAAGGAAACTTAAGACATTTGTGCAAGTCACTAAAAGTGCAGTTTTTTCCTTAACGGTATTATTCAGGAAGGATCATGACCTCTGATGAAAAAAGTGTTGATTTAAAACACCACTGTGTGAAACAAAACACTTTCAAAATATACTATATACATAACTTTAAAAAATTATATATATAAATCAACAATAATATTCTAAATAGGGAAACTGCTAGAGATATACTTATTTTTTCTGTCTATCATACCAAATAAATATAGAACCATAATGAAAGAACATATTATGCTTGCTTGTGTTCATTGTCATAATTTTTATAGCATCAAATCAAACAGACAATGGAAATGAGTTTTGCAGTTTCACTATGCCTTCTGGTTATCAAGTGATAAGTTCCTAGGCTGATGACCATTTTTTTTCTCTTTTAATGCAGACTCCAAAATAAACAATTCCAACACACAGAGTGAAACTTTTAAAAATAGATTTTCTTCTCTCTCTGCAAAAGCTTACAAATGGTCGCACTTACAGAACAGGGTAGGATATTTTTGTAGAGGACTCAGTGGGATTGTTTCCTTTTCACACAGCAAAGCACAAGATACCCTGGGACTCCACTCAAAGGGCAGAGTTTACTAAGTCTGGCTCTACCCACTCTGAAGTCTGCTATGCTTAAAAGGTTTCACCAGACTTGAGCAGCTCTTAAACCTTGAATATGGAGAAGTGCTACTAGATGAGTCACAAATCATTTAACAGGATTCTGCTCTGCTTCCAGAGAGTCTCAAGCAATGCTCACAGCTTTTTATACCTATCAAAGAGCATCAGAAAGATGCTGAGATTCTTTACTCATGGAAGAACTAAGAAAGACAACGGGGATTTGACTTGCCAGGATTTTTGTCTGCTTGCTCCCATTGAAGCCCATGGAGAAAGGCACCTAAAACACTTGAACCTTTGACACATCACTCGATGTAATTAGCAAAAGGCAGACTGAATTAATTTGTTTTCTCTATTATTCTCATGCAACATGGGAAAGGGGAAAAGACAGGAAAATGTGATTTTCAAACCACAACAGTGAGTCAGGGTGACTCAGAACAGGTACCAATTAGAAACAGCAAGTTCATGTTTTGAAACTGCCTCGATTCTGCTTGGCGACGTCTGCACTAGAACAGCTTGCCGAGAGAGGATGTGCCGCAGAGCCTCTTTTAAGTTTCTTCATTCTCAAAATGTACTATGTTTAAAAGAAAAAAAAGAAAAAAATAAAAAGAAAAAAAGGAAAGAAAGAAAGCCTTCCATGCTCAAGAGTAATTTTGCAGAAAATCCCCAAACCACAGAAAAACAATTGCTTAGAACTTACATTTAATGTTAAGGGCTATTCAGGAAATGCAAAATGTTTTCTTTAAATTGTTTAACCATATAAACAGCAACGCAGAAAGCATTTCTTATTAAGCATTTTTATGGTTACAGCTACTCTGCCGCTGAAAAAGCAACTACTTATAAAAATAAAACTAATATTTATGGGCACTATAGCTCAGGAAGGTACCTCTTTTATAAGACATTTACTGCAGCAGCCATTGCAGCTGAATCATGTTACTGCACAAAAATGAGGGTTTTTTTTTAAAAAAAAAAAACTCAGGCTAACATTTAACAACTTTAAGTAAATGATAACATATGAAATTAACTTCCAACAGCACTAAAAGCAGAATAGCAAGGACCAAATCTGTGAGACAGATCATCCTTCCACTGTGTAAGTGCCTGCAATGGTGCCAAGAAGTAGGGAACATTGTGACCACCAAAACAGCAGATGATTTACAGAGCTGTGCAGAGGATTAACAAATTAATCCAGCACACCTCTCCTTGAGAGACTGCAACCTGCTAAATTCAAAACTCCCCTCCTCATTACTCTTCTCTAGTATTAAGCACTCGATACAGCACATCTTGTTTTACAACCAACATGAAGTTCACAGGGGAAAAAACCCACCATCCCTGTTCTCTAGGAGTTACGTCCCGATGCTGCTGCTCTCTCCTTGGTAACTGCCAGCAGCCTCATTTGTGAAAACTTCTGTTCTACAGCAGTCATTACAGAAAGACCTAATTATAGAAGTAGGGAGTCACCCTTCCAGACCTAGATAGCATGACCTTTAAAGTACAAGTTCAAGGTCATACTTTAATTCACCCAAAGTCCCCAAGATTATTATTTTACAATGTATGCACTAATCAAAGCCATGCTTTAGGATTTGGCAGACAAGCTGTTCTGTCTATCAGAATAACTCACAGATGGTATGTATGTGACACAACATATTCATCATGTTATATTCTTAGTATATGCAATTCTCCCCCTTGCTAAATTTTCCGGCGTTCAGCAAGGGCTCTAAAAAACTGCTGGTGCCTTGGAAGAGATACCCTTCCAGCCTTGTTGTCTTTAAATTAACTGAATAAAGAAAGAATCTAAAGGTTGAAGAAACTCATTCTCCTGTGTAATTGTAAAACATATTGAATTTGATTTTTTTTTTACCTTAGGTACTATTTTTTAGCTTCTATTTTGCAGCTCATGTTTGTTTTCTGCTCTTCAGTTCACATATTGTACTTTCTTTTCACTTGATGTGTGCCATATTGTTTTAGCTTTTGCTCTTACTTCTGCTTATTTATGATCCTTTTTTGACCAAAATCTCAGTAAGATTTGCTTTAGGGGCATTTTTTAATCTTTTTTTCCAGGTAGTTGCATGCATAAGTGAACCATTAAAATTGAATCAGTTCAGTGAATCAAACTGAATGACAACAAACTAAAATGAGCAGAAACATGCCTAAAGCAACAAGCAGATTACTTATTTTACTTATTTGTAATGTTGCTTTCTTTTTTTTTTTTCCTCTCCTCTGGTTCTTCTGATGAAATACAGAATCATGTATTTTTTTTTTAAATACTGAGATGAGTTTTCAATCCTGAATGCCATATAGATTTTGTAAAGGAAAAAGCAGAAGGGAAGATGCACCCACACAAGGTTACGTTTCAGATGCTGGCCCAGCAGCCTATTGAAAGCTCATCATCTGGAGGAGTTAACCAGCAAGCACCGTCTGCAAGAGTTCATGAAAATAAACTTCTCGCTCCCAATTTCTCTTGCTCCTATTACATCTGCCTGTCATTTACTCCTACTCTGCTTGTGTTTTAGAGCCTGAAGAACACAAGTCACCTCTACCGCTGACCTTTGTTTTGTACAGTGTGCTGGCTTGGATTAGTCTTTGTTAAATGAGGACAAGAGAAAAATAACTGAAAATTAGGTTCTCTGCCTTGGAAAGAGCAAACACACAGCCAGCATGCAAGCTACCACACTTTCTCTTGCAGAATGATAAATGTCACTGCCACGGTCAGAATTTTTCAATGGTTTTCAGTGTTTTAGCTTTTATGCTGAAAGCAAAAACATTAATAAAGCAACTGAAGTAGTAGGCATGTAAGTCCATGAATGTCAGGAGCAAGGTTTCATATATGTCACTTTACAATAATAAAAGACTTCATATACAGTGCTAGGACTGGATGTTACTATTTGTGTTTTTTTAATGTGAGGAACTAAGGACAGGAATGCAAGCGAATGGAAGAGAAAAATGAAGGCAATTCCAATTAATCATTTGCCCTAGTGACATTTTAATACATTATTGTTACAATTATTCTAAAATAACCTCAAAGGATCATCACACCAGCTTTTTCAGACTTCATTTTTCACCAAGTGAAATTTTAACAAGCAACCTTCCTGGAAAGTTTTGATCTCTGAAGAGGCAATACCCGTTAATCCTTCTTCTGTTCGTGGGAAACAGGGCTACTGAAATATCAGGTGTGTTATGGTACAAGGGCCTCTCTTCATTTCCTTAGATTCACTCGCTTGAGGTTTTCCCTGCTTTGGTTTCTTTCTCATTCACTCCCTGATGACCTTCTTAAATTCACCATTTTCAGAAACTGACTTAAAATATGGCAAAACAAAATGCATCAGCCAGGCTGCAGGGGAATGGAGGAGAGGTGGTGTGGGTTTTTTAAGCTATAAAGTTACTTTAATATTTTTTTCCATTTTACAACATATAAGTAAAATAACCTCTTCTGTCTCAGCATAATTAGTTCCCCAGTCCTGGCATGCCTAAGAGCCTCGTGTTGTTTGGGGTGCTGTTTGCCAGGGAACACTTAATATTCTCATCTATCACATGAATCAATAAAACACAACTCTGTTTTTCACAAGGTGGCAGTGTATTAGGAAGAGTCATATGGGCTGAGTTAATTTAAAAGTAATAGACTGAAATTGTCCACATTACTTTTATTGAACTGACAGAGCAGGTCCAGTGCTGCTAAGAAATTAATCCCATTTCATGGAATCACAGAGCAAGGCAGTAAAAGTCACTGGTTTATCTTAAAAAATAATTTAAAAAATTAAACTTGAGCTCTGATTTTTACATCCAGAATATGAGGATTTTTTAAAGACACTACTTGGGAAATGAACAGTAAAATTAGAGCTATGCCAAATAAACTATATAGCCATTGGGTTAAATTCACATTCATCAGAGAAAAAAACCCAAAACAACAAAAAACCGAACAAAACAACATCTCCCTGCTGATTACCAAAATGTCAAAGCCTGAAAATTAACTTCAGGCACCTCTGATGAGTATGAAAATGAGGAGTGAAATTCCCACAAATTCCCTTACTCCTCAGTGGAAGAAGGTCTGTTCAGGGGGCAAATGATCCCAAGGGCTCTGTGACCCTCAGGAAGGTGCTAGTCATCACTGAATAAAGAGGAAAACCAGGGTGAAGAGTCCAAAGTTAGGGACCTTGGTTTGGTCCAACTACCTGAGCTGGTCCTAAGACGACAAAAAAAGGCAAATAATTCTCCCCCAGATCAAGAGCAGGCAGGATGCTCATGATATATATATATATATATATATATATATATATATATAAAATGTTGGGGACCTTCTGCCTGCAATGATAACTCAGTCCCTCACTCCAGCTTCATTTTGGGTTAACACTTTTATACCTTTAACATGTTTTAATGTTCTGTCCTGACAGATTTTTACAGTGCAGGAGATGGAAGAGGCAGTGCCAGAGAGGAGCATGGTGAGCACTGCAGGGCAGAAGCATTATCAGAATCTGTGTCAGCAAAACAGATTTCACCTTTGATAAGACCTGTTTTATCATTACTGGACCCTGGATAGTAGGCTACCGGCCAGGAGACCTTCACTGCAGCATATGGTGATGCACTCATCATAGCTGCATCCACACACCATGCCCTGAAACTATGACCCTCATTTTCCTAAAAGTTTAGTCCTCAAATTGATAAATTTCCTCAGTCATGAAATTAAAACCTTCAGCACCAAAAATATATTTGCATCCAAGGATACATGTCATTTCTCATATCATGCTATTTAAATCATTTGACTTTGAGTGAGATATGGGAGAAATTTAAGTTTCAGTACATTTTAGTCTCCATCATGTCAAATTTACAGCCCTGGAGTAAATCACACTGCCAAGACAAATGTCTTCACTTAAATCAGATTTGTTGCTTCCTTCCATACTTCAGAACATTAATAAAATTGGAGTTCTAGTTCATAATAATAGTTTCATCCTCACTGTGCCAGAAAAACCGCAAGAAGTTCACAGGAACCTTAATTCACCCTCCACATACTCACTTCTCTGGGTTAAGCAATTATGGGCCCTGATTTTTACTAGCTATGTGAACACACGTGCAAATTCTTAGAAGCATATCATCATGCACACAGTTGGTCCAGATATACTAAGAATTGCTTTAAATGTCTCCTCTAAATGCTGTTTTTATCTTCAGACTTCCTGAAGATTGAAGGCATTAAGAACAACAAAACAGCTCTATGAGAAAGGGGCAAAGGCACCTGAAAGCAAGCAAAATGGCAGGAATGTTTACAGCTCACAGAAATTACTTGAAATTTCTCCCCTAAGTATAAGAAATTTCTAACAACTATTTTTCCCTGCCATCTTTCCAACACGTCTTACATCTGTGCTCCCAAGAGTACCGAATACTCTTCCATTTCTGGATTTGGTGTATAGGAGCTGCTACCGATGAGGATTACAGATCCAGTCCCTCCAGTAAATGCAAAGGAGATTATAATTTCATTTCCCCATGGAGCACCACCCTCAGATTCCAGTCAGAGGCAAAGACATGTTGCTTTAGTCTTTATGCAAGATTAAAAAGCAGACCCTCACTGAAGCACACAGCAATGAGACGGGGGGCAATAAGGGTATAAACTGCACTCGTGCAACAGCAGTTCACGGAGCAGAAATCCCAGCATGTAAAAAAAAAACCTGATCACTTGAAGCTGTGTTTTTTGAACCACCGTTTTCCTAATAATTATTCCTAAACCTAAAGACTAACACAGATAGGGTGAGTGGCACAAAGCTAGATTTCTAGCAAGGGATAAGGAACATGAATGCATCTTTCTAATCACCACCCATCGAAAGCCCCTTTGACACATGTGGCTCCGGCGTTACATATGGCTTGTCAAGATCCCTCTGTAATGGGAGGCACATGTCAGTGGAATGTTGCTGGGAGCTCTGTGTGATTCAAAACGCTTACTGCAGCATTATTACAGTAATCTTTCAGCATGCTTTTACTCCCCAGCCTCTCCCCACTTTAACAAAACAATCCTAAGCCTGTATTAACAACAGGGTTTAATGAAAACCATACATTTCATGATGAGTGTTTGGTCATGCATAGGAGATTTGTTTGGAATCAGGATCACTTCTCTCTAGGAATATGACAAGAGATTAAATCATTAAAAATGTATAGTCTGTAATTAGTTTATCATTGCCAGAATTGCAGGAATATTTTCCAACATAAAACTTATGCCACCAGCAAGAGATCATTTTGAAAGATCAATGTTGCTGAGATATCAGAAAACAAGAGTAATTAGGAGACAGCATGCACTCTGTTCTCCTACTTTTTTTTTTTTTTTTTTTTTACACTCACATACACACACACAAACACTACATAACCCCATCCTTATAAATCCAACCAGTGATGGGACAGATTCTGTGAGATAGCACAACAATATTAGTGATTGTCTTAACTGACATGGTGATGTGAGATTATTCTGAAGCACCACCATCTTCTGAGCCTTGAGGATTTATACTAACTGCATATTTCTGAAGAAAGCAGCACAAAGCACCACAAACAGGATCTTGGTATTAGTTAATTATGGCACTGCAATATTTTCACCGGAGGCATTTTAGAAATAAACTGCAGTACAGTGATGCTGTTTGTATTGCAATAGTTAAGGTGGTTTCAGACCATAAATTATAAACCTCATTTTTCAGAGTTTATGACAGGGCTATAAAAAAGGAACCAGCCCTAGCCAGTTTTCTTTTATGACATAAAAAAATTAGCTATTTGAAAGCTATACATTTATGCATGAGTTCAATGGTTTCAAATGATTTTTCCCCTCCCACACTCTCCTGTTTTCAGTATGTACAAAATCATGGTCACATCTGATGGCTATTCTCCTCTTCCTCCACACTGTGCCCCATGCCTTAACACTTATTGCTGCTTAAAATCAAGATTCTTTTGTTTTTCAGTTGGAATTAGCATTCTTTTGTGAGTCAGCGTCCCTGGACAACTCTCTCTAAGTATTTAGTAAGGAAATATTAAAGCTGTCATTTTCAATATGAGGTTCACAGACCCCTGAGGGACTAATTTAAAGGGGTCTGGAAAAGACAATTAAGAAAAGTCAGTTTACTGTCAGTAGGCTTAAACTCACTGAAAAAGGGCCTACACTTCAGCAGCAAAATGTTTAGGAGACTCACAAATAAAAAAAATGTCAAACTTGCACTGAAATACTAGATTATTTTTTTCCAAGGAGAATATGAATTTAAAGCAGCGTAGAGGGTTGATGTCAGCTTAGAGTACAGAGAGTTTTATTCAAAAGCAGATGTCAGCCTTACAGGCTCAGAGCTTATATGCAGCAGTGATAGCAGCACATGCCAGCAGCCTTCAAATGCCAGCTCTGCCTCTGGAAGGACCAGTGAATTTGCACCATACCTGCTCCGCCACTGCCAAGGTCACCACTTCACCAAGCTGTCACAGAGCACCCCACCTCTGTCCATACCATCAAGTGGAGGTAAACATGCTGGTTTAATGCCCTTTTGAATTGAAACAGAGTTATTTTCTGGATTTTGGTTTCTTTGGAGTTGCATATTAAAGGAAGAAAATGTCCTTCAGTTTTAATAAAAATCAGACTCTGTCCTTGTCTCATCTCACCAATCCTTTATCGCTTTGGACTGTAGCGGGACAGGCTGCCTGGGAGACATCTTTCTCTTTTTAGATACTTCTCTTACACAGGAGGGCTAGGCTATGAACACAAATGCATACTAAAGGAGTACACGGTGCCAGAAGTTGAGATAAGGCTCTTTCTAGACTAACAATTGTGTTGATGCTTGTGGGCTTGATTTCAGGAAATGAGAAAGCCACCATGCATCGACCTAAAAGTATTCAGTCATGTGCCAAGTCACTTTGCAAATGGGACATGGGATCCTAAGTCACTTAAACACTTTTTTATGTTCTTCCCACTGTGCATGATTACTGCCAGAGCTCTATGATATTCAGTTGGAAAGCTCTACAAATGCAAAATGTTCTATGATAACCAAGCGGTATTCTAGCATACAGCTTAGTTTTATATGTGGTTTTCATGCTCATGGTGTTTAGCAGCTCTAGGCAGTAAATAGTTTGTTACAGATAAAACAGCAGATAACAGTAAGAATATAACAATTTTTCCTGGCCCAAAAGCTGATCACTAAAGAAAACCAGTTCAGCTGACAGCTTAGGAACCCTTTTCTGCTGAACTGGGATGAAAGGTGATAGTTTTCCTTCCTTACAATTACGTGTCCTCCCCATTCATTCAATGCAGTTTCCTAGAAGAGTGGTAAATCACTCCCAAAACAGCATCAGTGTAGGTAAATGTTATTTCTTCACCTTGCAGCAGTAAGCAACCATGCTCAATTGTCTTACTTGCCCCTCTGTCAGTGGAGACCGTCAAGATCCCCAAGGGGTTTCTGTCTGGGCTATGCATTTCAGGATTTGGCACACACAGTGGTGCCCTCCTCTCCTGCCTGTTGGTCCATTGCATTCAGCAGAGCTCTGCAAGAAAAGGTGCTTATCAGATACTGGAGGAATGAGCTTGTTTTCAGAAGCCACATCTCTGTGCCTGCTCCCTCAGCTGGTTATCTGAGATAATAATGCCCATGTTTATGTGGATATTTCTAAAGTGAATAACTTAATCCATTACTCAACTTGTGGAAACATTTGTAATTTAAAAAAATTCAGTCAGCAAGAAAATCCTCCTCCCTGTTGTGGCAAATGCACAATTCTCATTAACCCCAGTGAGAGTCACACATGCTTTGGGAATGGTGAAACCCTGGGTGTTTGGCTATAGCAATATCCTATTGCTGTACAGAAATATAAAATTACAGAATAAGTAAAACTTACCACCCCAATGCATCACCAAGACTTTCTAGGTGCACAAACATCCTTAATTTATATATAATGCATATGTATGCATATATAAATAAGACAATGTAGAGCAAAATCACTTATCAGATATTAGTCACAACTTCTTGAAAAGGATATGATATTTGTTTGAACCACACTTTAAGTACTTTAAATTGAGATACCAAAACCTCTTCAACATCATCAACCTGGATTGAAAATAATCAATAAATAATCATTTTGTGTGTAAGTATTAAAGGCAAATGTCTGATACATTAATTGTGAAACCCCCTTCTGTACTAATGGTTGCCATAACCTAAGGGATCGATTCCATTATGGATATTTACACAGTGACCTATTAGGAATACACGGAAGTATCATTTTTTACATTGATTATCCATCCTTAAAACAGATAGTAATGTATACTTAAATGCATGGATTGCAAAAATCATTTTTAACCTTTATTACGTACTCTTTGTTGAAAAGGAAATCGTTTGAGCATCATGGTACGAGGGACACAATTTCAATTTATGTCTTAAGAGCAGAGGACAGTCATGAATGCATGAGAAAAAAAAATAATCTTTGTAATAGCTGGGCAGGTGAGAGGTGCCTAGAACACAAATGTTTCTAATCTGAACGTAAGCAAACAATACTGACATTGCTGGGGAACCAGAAAAATAAATAGAACTTGTAGGAGTTTAGTATGTATTGCCTTTTGGAAATGCCTGAAGCAAAATCCCCCCTCTGAATAGCTCCAGCATAAACTCCAATAAGGATGCCTGACACTGGAGGCAGTGCTTTTTAATTTGACGGGCTTGTCCTGTGTCAAGTTTCCCTGGTAAACAGCAGGGCTACTGGGGAGATAACTGCAAATCCAACCATGAACAGCACGAACGGCCTCAAGGTTACACAGAAACGCACCTGAAGGAAACCAACTCCAGCCGCAGTCAACCGACACCACAGGCCATGGCGCCTGCCCGCCCTTCCCGCCCTGCAGCCACGAGGAAAGGAAAAACCTCCACTGTGTGCTCCAAGTGGAGGGAAAGTCCATGGGCTACAGGACCAGCTGGGATAGAGCATCTGGAAACTGGAGCAAGGCAGTCATAAAAGGCTCCTGTCAAGTCAGAGGCTGCCTGCAACGCTGATGCTCTCCACCTAGAGAGGGCAGCGGTGATGAAATACTATAGCCCCGTAGAGAGGACATAAACATCACAGACCTGATGATGATGATCACTGATATCTGGGCATAACTGGAGAAAATGGAGAGAATTTAACCCAGAACAGCAGCTTCTTTGTACAACTGAAGCCTGGTTATATTCAGGTTTTACAGCCAAAGAGAAGAAACTGCTCCTTCTATTTGGCAGTAACTCTGTGTCAAGCTCTTACCAGGAAAAGAAAAGGAAAAATAAACTAAAGCCTCCTAGTACATTTAAAACAAGCTGTCACTAGGTTAAATAAGCCCTAAAGAAGGCACATAGTATCTGCTCTTAGCAAATTCACTTACTGATTATCAAATCAATTTAGCGATGCACCGAAGTGCCCATCATCCCTCAAGGCTGTCGCCACACCTGTCAACAAAAACCAGGCGCCGACTCCTCTCTTAAGGACATAACATGTGTCAAATTGAAGGTCCTATTCAAATCACAGCTTCCTGCCAGTTCTGATCTCCTCTTCCATCTTTCACGCCATAATCTGCTTAAAACGAACAAAATCCACTGGTTTTAAAAGTGCTGAACCTTCTACTCGCCAGTGAGGCTGGCAGTAGGGTGATGGGGACGGCACCGGCCCCTCAGGCTGCCACAGCAAAGCACCCGTCAATATGGAGCGACAGAGTTATGGATAATTCCTCCTGGGCACTCAGAGGGCACTCACTGATCTTTCCAGTCTTTATCAGAAACAGAATTTTTTGGTTTTGTTGGTTTTGATATTGTTAGATAAATAGGTCTTTTTCAACATGAGTTTCTCTCTTGCTAGAGACGGAACATATACGTGGTACAATCACAGAAACAACAGTGCCCTGCTGTATATCTCCTGTCCTTCACAGCAGCACTCATTAAAAATAAAATTTCCAGTCCTATAGAAATTCTTTCAAAAAGCATAGGAGAAACTGTACAGATGAACCATAGATCCAAATCTCTCTCCATACTTACTCAGATGTTACTTATCTGCACAAGCAGTATTTCAAGCATGCACACGCTTGTTCTGTGTCCTGGGTGTGCATCACAGTCCCACAAAGTGAAAAGCTGTGAACCAGCGAGGTACATTAACAGAAAGAAGCAGCATTAGGTTCAACCCAGAGACATTTTGGCATTATTAGTCATGCAAGAGCCTGGGCAGAATCTCAATCTACAAAAGCAAAATCTCAGCTGGGCCCAGCTCGCCCCCCTCTCCTCCACATGAGGTCTACAGAGCCAGCACCATGGAAGCTTTACTTTTGAAATATCTCTTGCACAAAATGCCCTGCCATTGTAAGCACTGCACTCTCAGACCTGTTCTGCATGAGGCACCATTTAAATCTTTTGAGCATCCTTTCTTTTTAAAGCATAAGCAGATTAAGCTCACTGAGCATCCTTCTTCAGCAATCATGGCAGATGCATTAAAATACAGTAAATGAAGAAGGGCCGATAAGACTGTAATGAATGCATTATCTCAAATCCCAGATTGCTGTAACTTTACTAAAGTAAAGAAATGAACCTAAGAACAGACTTTAAATACCGTTCCAAGGATAAAGTATCGATGTATTGATCTTATGAGTGCTATTATCAGATGGCTATCTCTGGGTGTTAGGTGAATCCATTCACTGCTAGAAAGACATGCCAGGTTGTCAAGGCCTGAAAATTATCCTTGCTAGTTATTTCTCTCCTGCTGTCCTTTCCAGTTCCAATTTCTGACTGCTGCCAGATTATTCCTTGCAATGTTACTAAAACCAGCTATGTTTTCCACTTCTTACTTGATCATGATGGGGAAACATCTGAACTAACTGTGCTGCTAATACAGTAATACTATGTCAGAGATCACACATGGATGTTTTGCTTCTCCAAGTGCTAAACAGGCCAAAACTGTGCAAGGAAGCTTTCTTTGAAATGAGAGCTTGCTTTTCTTCTACAGAAAACATTAATTTCCTCCTACATAGTCTCACCTTCAACCTCCTCAGAGTTGAGCCCCACACTTGAGCTTTCATATGTTTTATATACACTTCATATTTCTTTTTTTTTTTTTTTTTTTAAATGGACCAACACAACAACACTTTGACCTGACTGTTCTCAGATTCTTGAAATACTAACTTTTAACACTGTAATCCTGAATCCCTAAAATACAGCAACTCCCCTTCAGGCTATGCCCGGTAAGGGGATGTGAGGCTTAGCACGCCCATGCCCTGTACTACACAGGGAATAGGAATGGGAACATTTTATCAGAGGCAACATAAGGAATATCCATTTTTAGTTTTGACCAATTTGGGTCTTGGTCTTGCTACTACTAAACTGTCTAATAAATCACCATATGGTTCAGTAGGAGGGCTAGCAGGCCTTTCATAAATGGTATGCCAGCTACAACAGCATGTAGCTTTCAGCATTACTTAGTAAACAGCATGTGGTTTAACATCAGTGACTGATACAATTGAAGGTATCTACTTCGGGTATTTCCTCAAGGCAAAAGCCCCTAAAATTTTTCCTAGTTAAACAGGGAACAAGGGGAATATTAATAAGGTTGAGGAGAAAGATGAGACTACGCATTTGAGGATGGCTGACTCCATTTATGCTCAGGAAATAATGGGTTTTACTTTTACTCTCTTGAAATTTCATCTTTTGAATGCAGCTCCTTAAGTGAGTGCTCACATTCCTGCCTCCCAAACAGAATGAGACCTCTCAAGCAAAGAATTTCAAATGAATCTTTTTTAAAACCTCCCTGTTATCTCCAATCTCCTATTTTGAACTGGATGTAACGACATTTTTCTTTCTTAAGGGATATTATGATCCTGCCTGGTACGTGCCACCACAAGATTAAATGTGTCACTCTACTCTCAGCAAGCCACCTTCTCCTCAAGAGCACTAGCCTGCCCTAAGAGGATCTAGACCTCAGAGAAAAAGAGAACAGAATTTCCCCCTCAACCAAGGGTGATAAGAAACTAAAGAAAAGAGGTTTCCTTTTCAGCTGAATTTTGTGATTTTAGCTACTCATCCGTGGGTAGTTTTGCATTTTAAAAAGTTAAATCTGCTACTCTGAGAACCCTTGAGCACCGCATGCAGGCACTGAGAACTGAACTCGCTATCTTAATTGTAGGCACAGCTAACCTGAAGGAATAGAAGTGCTCTATGTAGGAATAAAAATCACCTGAAATCAACTGAAATTACCCTTACAGCAATCCAGTTAAGGTAAAGAGCAAACACAAGTGGTGGTGTAGGCACAAACTTCAAAACACAGAATGTAGCTAAAAGACAAAAATTACAAAATTCAAGAAATGTAATCTATCTCTGGCATGAGATCCCAAACATCTCCCTTCCTGCTGTAACCAAATCTTGTACAAATGCATTATTTTTAATTCTCAAGTTGCAATCACCACCCAGGGTGAGTAAGGTTGCCTCTCCACTGGTTTATTTGGTGTCTGAGAGTCTGTTCAAAAATTGAATTTGCCTTCCATCTCAGAAAAGAATGATTCATCCTTAACTTATCCAGGAAACACTTTCAGTCTTATTTTCCCGGACAATTAACAGCCCCTTCTGGAGACATTAGCGCTCTTTTGGCAGCCCAGGTGCCATTTTCTGTGCTTGACTAAACTATTAACAAACTGTTAGCCCACTGCAGAGGAAAAAGCTCTTTCCCAGCTGGTAACACTATTTCTAGTTTTGGGAGGAAGCCAAAATTTGTTATTTCTTACACATGTGTAGATCAGGAGCTATGTTTCATTAAAAAAAAAAAAAATTCTGAATGGTCAATGGACAATGATACCCAAGCACTCTTTGAGGGATACTCTAACAAAAGCTTTCCTGCCGAGGCAGTGAGTGCACTGGAGGTAGCTGCAGGCAGGAAACAGAAAGAGCTGCAGATTTCCTGGAAATATGAGCCTGCCTCTGCTTCACCTCCTCTCTGAAGCCTGAGGATAAAGGAAAGCCTCCTGTGAGGACAGCCAGCCTAGAAGGGATGGCAATAGAAAAGGACATTATTGGGCTTTTGAGGCATGTGCTGAAAAGCCCAACTAATTAGAGAATACAGAATTTTGCTTATTAAGTTGAGTAGAGAAATAAGGAGCAAGAGGACTCACATATTGCAGCGATACAACTGTTTTCCCTAAACTGGTTTGTCTTTACAGAAAGATGTGCTGTGTGTCTCAAAGCATGAGCAAACACTTTTTTTTTTTTCTCATTTTCAACTACTTGATTGTTATTTCATTTCTACCAGACAGTAAACTCTTGCTGTGCTTAGGTCCTTTTTCAACTTTAGTTAACCTTCCCATTCTGTCTGGAAATACAATACCTGTGAACTGGGAAATAACAGGGACTACACTCATATTGCTGCCTGATCTCTTGCATCATGTGAAGCTTTATCATAGAAAAAACAAAGCAATTCATCCCTGCAAAGCCTGCTATATCCCAGAGCAGGAATTCCACTGGGGCAGGTGCTGCACAAACCCAGCAAAGAGTCTCTCTTTGTCCCAAGAGCTTTTAAACTCAAAGTCGGAGAGATTCAGGTGGGAAGGCAAGAATGTAAATACAGTACTAGTGATCATCACAGTCCACAATGAATGCATTTCACAGCCTGCCTCGCCCTAGAATTAAAAAGCCTTTCAGTGGCCTGCTTTATAAAATCAATTTTAATGAAAACCTTTTTGGATATATGAATAACCAGACAGCAAGATGCATCTTCCTTTCTGGTTTACACAAGTTTTTGGTCATAGTCCCTTAGAAAACAGTTCTTTAACATGTGATAAAACAGGGGAAAAAAAGTAAAACATGAATAAATGTACTGAGTTCGCTAACTGCGAAAAACATGTCTGACGTAATTTATTTTCTTGGCATGAAATTATAGCAACTGTTCTGAATTCTTCAGGAAAAAAAATGCAATCAGTAAAGCACTAGTATAATAGACAATTTAAATCATTTCCTGCTTGTTGCCTTAAATCATGACTAACATTGGTGAAATCTATTCCCACTGTTTGAGACCCAGTAAAATGACTTCCATGGGAAATACTGGTTGACAAGCTACCAACAAGCCCATTAACCACATTAAGGTTTTGTTTTGATTTTTTGTGTGCCAAGGAAATATTATCACTTCTTAACACTTGTGCAGTGTTCCTTTTTTTTTTTTTTTTTTGGCCAAACATTATCTTTGTTGTTTCCAGAGGGCCTGGTGGAATAACTATGATGGGTCACACATCTCCAGGGGAAGATGACCCAAAGTCCCAGGACTGCTGGACCAAAATTGCCTTCCTCTGCCTAAGTTCCCAACCTTAAAAAGCTATGAGCAATCTCAGAATCTCTCACCATCACCACTGGGGGAAGGAGGCTGACATGGACAGACTGAGAAGAGCTCCTGCTTAAAGTCCCTTTGAGTTTACCAAATCTTAGTCTGTTCCTCACAGCCAGGGCCAAAAGAAGTCACCTCCTAATAAAAAAACCACTTCACTTCGCAGAGGCCTGCCCAATCCTCTAGCATGGCAGCTACCTGACACGGTGAAGCAGCTACCACCTGCTGTCCCCTTCCTTCTCCTCCCATAATCAAGTAACTGTTGCAGAAGCACAGAATTTAGCAAATTTCTCACCACACCAGAGTGAATGCCAGTAAACCCAGTGGCCTAAGTACCCAGTAAGCTCAGCACATAAAGCTCACCTCTACAGCTGGGGAGAGACAGGCCCATTTTTCTCACTCAGACAATCCCACATTTCAAGTAACAATCCTATTGAATCTGCTACCTTTCATTAAAGTACCTCTTATAACTCTGTCAAATTCTCCAACCTTTGTATTGATTTTTTTCTCCTATTCAAAATAACTCTCCTTTACAACAAGAGCTGGCTGTCAGCTTCTTATCTCTTATTTTCACCCCATCTGATCCTTCTTCTCCTTGTCTGTCTTTCCACATTCCAATTAATCATGTAGAAAATCAGGGATTTATGTTAAGAGGAATGTACAACTCAGCTCATCATTAACATACTGTAATTGTAGTGTAGTGCTACTGCCTCAGACCTTTTCAACAAGACAGTGGAAATCCTTTGGGGAAAGCAGGACATTCCCATCCAACACGAAGAGAGTTCTGTCTGGTTCATATTACTGGATAGTCACTTCAAAATAAAACTCTGGATGCATTTGTAACTCAACTCTAGAAGTTACTGGGGCCAGGCATGCAGCAGGAAGATGATGCCATAAAATCAAACTTCTGTTACATCCCTAAATCTTGTCTGGGTCTCTACATGAACAGTCCTAAGATCTGCTAACCTCTCCACTAAACATATTTTAATTTCAGACCATCCTCTCATGTTTCTTATTAATTATCACGGGGCATTCACAGAAAAGATCAGCCAGATGGAGACTAAATATTTCACTACTGCAAGATGAAGCATTCTGCACTAAAATGGAACCTTGCTTGCAATAAAGCCATTAATTAAAGTCTCCACTGATTCTCCTGTCAGGATATGGGAGGCACTAAAGACAACTGTGAGGAGACAGTGTGTCAGCTACACTAAGGAAAAGAAAAAAAAAGCAGTAAACCAGACACTTATAAGATGATGTTTAACTTGCACTGCTCATGGTCTTTGCAGTGCAACATGATGGAAACTCAACTGTGTGCTTGATACACCCATCCATTTTATGTTTTAAAATTATGACACACTGATTTCCTGATGATGAGAAACCTGAACAAGTTTTAAAAGCAGTGAAGAGCAAACAGCAGTAAAGTCTAGAGACTCCTAGAATAAAATCTTACTTTACTGGAAATAAGACAGAGCAGCTTTTTTGTCTTTTTAGCATCTTGTATTTTATGGCTGCCTGGACACCCAAAGACTGTGCGGAAAGGGGATACAGAAGACTGTAAGAAAACAGAACAAAAAAACCACACTAATTGACAGGTTGTTTCTTTTAAAAAAGAAAAAATAATTAAATGTGAAAATCCCCGTGCTATCTCCATGTCTGAATGATTAAGTCAGGGGTGCTGTAAGAGATGTAGATGGAATAAGAAGTGCATGCGAAATTCCCTGGACACTACAGCACAGACAGCATGAGCATGGAGCCAAATCCTCCCTCAGTTTCACCAGCACATCTCCCATCAAAGTCATTGGGAGCTCTAAATATCCCTCTATAAGTGTGGATTTGGTCCCTGGAAAGAATATTACAGTAAAATTACTTCAGATAGTCAAAGTCTCTCACTGTTTTATATTCCCAATGACCCTCTTTAGGTCCCTCCATCATTTACTGACTCTACTTTGCTACTTCCAGCCAGATGGAGGCAAGGAAATTCGAAGAGCAACTAGTAAACAAAATATAAGGAAATAAAACCAAGGCTGGTTCTCTATTCACAATTAGTCTTAACTTGTGCTTGAAAACAACAACAGAGATCTTTGCAAAATTACAATTACCAAATATGCTGGTACCAGAAATAATAAACCCAGCTGCAACACAGCAACGTAGGGTGCTAGTTCTCTCTGGAGTATAAAAAACCCCCATAGTGTGATAGGTTCATCTTTCAATAAGTCAAAGAAGCACACACAAATCTAAACAGACTTACAAATGCACCAAGAGTAAAACTAAAGAACAGAGAAGACACTAATTCTAACATTAAAAAGTAACTATCCCCTGCCATCCACAGGTGGATAAAAGGCTGGACATACACTGTAGCTGACTCCAGAAGTGATAGAAAGACTTAAAACTTAGGATAAAACAACAAAAAACCCCACTGATTTGTCTCACTTTAGTCCTTACAGTGAAGGTTTTAATGCACTGAATACCACACTTTTCTTCTATATTAATGACACTGATTGTCTTCTGCCTGTGATAATATAAAACATCAGAATTAAAGCGATACAATGAGAGGTAGGATAGCACACGGTGATAAACTTTGGCAAGGAGATCTGAGCATTCAAATTGGAGCAACAAGCTGTAGGTCTAGACCACGCTGAAGTTAGTTTGTGTATTCAAAGGGAAAAGGAAGAAAATCAAAGAAGCAGCAAGAACAAAGACACCATTAGAACCTGGAAAGTCTTCTAAGAAACATGCTTAAAGAACAAGAACTGTTAATGCAAATGATTGTTTTGTTATAATAATTTAGTCAAATGAATCTATCAACATAACGTAAAAGCTCGTTAATTGACATGAAAGGGTGGTAGCTCTTCATTTTCTGCTGAGATGGTTTGTGGGGTTTTGTTGGGGTTTTTTGGATTTTTTATTTTTTTTTTAAATGGAGAACTCCTCAAGATCTCCAAAAACATGCAAGTTGGCACTTGTGGATATGAAATCACGTTGCTATTTCAGAAGCCAAGTTGATGTTCCTATTACTAATTTGGCCTAGACAGTGCAAGTTTGTTCATGTAAGATTAAAGGGATGAGGTCTCTATGGCATATTGCAGTATGGTCCTTGGAATAAGATTCTCATTTACTAAATAAATTACTGTATATTACTGTATAATGGTGTTCACATTATAACTGACAATTAGCACCATTAAAGAGAAAGCTCATAAACAGCCAAAGCTCACATCAAATTAACAGAGTCATGATTAAAATCACTCTTCTGATTTCTGCTCTTCGCAGAAATAATCAGCATTTTGCATAAAAATGAGTATGAAGCAGCTAAAAAAAAAAAATATATATATATATAAAAAAAAAATCACAGTTAGGCTGGGACAGTGGTACTGAACTCCACCAGCACAGCACTCCCACATCAGCTGTTTGTTTGCCTACGAGATATCATGTGCTGGGTTTCCCTCCTAGCAGGGAGCCCACACGGCGTGCCCTGCCTGACGCAAGCTCTGCACAGGCAGGGCTGCTAACCGCTGTGGTGACACTGGAGATTAAAGCACTGCAATTACTCCTCTTGGCTCTAATGAGGGGAACCTGGGTTCTCTCCTGGCCTGAGGGAAGCTCATCTTCTTTATTTTAATTCTGTCACTTTGCCATTTAAATGGTTTCTAGCATTTGCATGATCATTTATACCTGCTTTGACTTCAGAAAGAAAAAGAAAAACCTGAGTAATTATAGTGGAGAAAAACAATAAAAAAATACAAAGGAGTCAGCAATTCATTAAAATTTAGAGAATGTGGTGTTAAAAACTTTTCTTAACTTGAATCAAAAAGGAGAAAGACTTTTTTTAAACTGGCAGAGAGCCCATGTCCTCATTAGGATTCGTGCGGCACTCGCACAGCAATGCACTAATGGTATCGCTTTAATCTTCAGTGTCACAGCACTAGTTCCTGGCGTCACCCAAGATGATTGTGCTAAAATGGCAAGGAGAAAATGAAACTTCAAGCCAATGCTGACCAGGTCTGGTATCATGAACTGGAACCTGGATGTGGATGAATGTTTGAGGCACATGGACATCTCAGTTTACAAATCCTACTTCAGAGACAGCCAAGCTCATAAAGGCTTCACAAGGCTCAAGCATCACCAAGGAAAATCTAATCAATAAACAAGCAATCAGGACCAAATAATGAAAGAACACCATTACATATGCCATGGTTTGAAAAGGAATCACAATATGCTACATATGCATAAAAGCACTGCAAGATAATACGCCTTTGATCCAACATGCCTTTAAAGCAGGAAACAAAAGGATGTTCTCATATATCTTACCAACTAATTTAACATATAAATCACAAAAAAAATATGATCCAGATGGGCTTCAATGAAGGAAACCAATTAACGTAGACAGCCTTACCATCTGACACATTAGTTGTAATAATAAAAACCAAACAACATGGTCAAACAATAATGCTCTGTATTATATCTGACATTTCTAATTAGTTTCTGCATACTCTTCAAGAAAAAAGACTACCAGCAAGCACTTTGTTTCCCAGAGGAAAAAACATCTAAACTTAATGTGCACAGAGCATAGTCTATGGATGAAGCTGATCTATCTGCGTTCCCTTGGGATGTGCTTTGGAACTAATGGGTTTTGCATACTCCACATCTGGTTGCACAATTAGTCTCAGAAAATGTTTCCTTTCAGCTGCTTCACGACTGTAACTGCTGCAGATCTGGAACATCACTACCTGCACACTCCTTAAAAGCTTTACCTACATCCATGGGCTCAGAACAATCAGAACAAGTTGGGCTTTGCTTCCTGCATGATAGGATTTTGTTTCTTCCTTTCTACAGCCTTCCTAGAAATGCCACTTCTCAAATGAAGTACAGTATTTCTGGCACAGACCTCCCAGCATCAGACAATTAGAGTTGCATCAAACAGTTGCAAGCTGAACTACAATTAGCATTACAATTAAAAGCTCCACCATGCTTACATGTACAGTTACTGTTTGAGAGGTCTGATCCCAACTATGAGGACTGTTTTTGCATGTATTGCCAAGAAGGACTCAGTTTCATCACCTGAGACCTACAGAACCCTTCAAAATCCACCCATGGAAATTAGTTTCAGCACATGATTGAGATTTGGAATTCTTGGGTAGGAGGTAGATAGCGTCACAATGGGGAAAGGCTTCATTTGGAAACTGATCTTCCTTTACAAAATAGTAAAGTAGCCTTTTCCCAAAGGCTGTGGGAATTCTGCTAATGCCATCATACCCAGAAAGCCAGAGGACAGAGGTTCATGTCATTGCAATGAAAACAAATCACTTGGAAATTACATTTTCATTATTACGATTAACACTAAACCTATCTGATACAGCAACTTATTTCCACAGCATTCATAAACAAGTGACCTAAATTCTGAAAAGCAGTCTCTTTTCTTTTTTTACCCAATTTTAGAAAAAAAAAAAAAATAGCATTCCGACCAATTGAAAAGAAAATGAAGAATATTTAAACCAAAGGAAAATTAGTTCTTAGGAATTTGCTTTTTTCCAAAGGAAAATAGCTTCCATTCATCAAGTCAGCCATCAAGTAGCCTTGGCATCATAAGAAAGGGTTTGTGAAGTGGAAAGACTATTTCTGACACAAACAAGAAGGCCCAGGCTCCTTTCCTATCTCCACTCCCTGAAATTTCAAAAGAGGAGTTGACTTGCTCTACAGACCTCCTGAGTGCTCCTTCTGCCACCTAAAAATAGAGTTACAAATATTGGTATTGCCAACTGAGACAGACAGGGCAGTATGACAATGTTTGGGCCTTTGCTCCATGTGTTCAGGGGTGGCTCCTTGTAAGAAATCACAGGTACATCAAGCCAGAAGCTGCTGGAAAAGCTTGTTAAAAAGTAAGAAAATAAAAAAAATTCCGTTTCACAGAACATCCAGTGTTCAGGCTCAGAATTGGGAGACAAAAAATGGCTTGTAATTCTCATGTGAAGGGGCAGTGGGAGCAGGGAGGTGAAAAATCAGAGGTTTCGGTCATGCATCTCCCTTTGTCCTTTGGAAGCTCCTTCCCACCTCCTGAAAAATCATAGAATCACAGTCTGGTTTGGGTTGGAAGGGACCTTAAAGACCATCCAGTTCCAACCCCCCTGCCATCAGCAGGGACACCCCCCACTAGACCAGGTTGCTCAAAGCCTCATCCAGCCTGGCCTTGAACACTTCCAGGGAGGGAACATTGACAGCTTCCCTGGGAACCCTGTGCCAGTGTCTCACCACCCTCAGAGGAAATAATTTTGTCCTGATATCTAATCTAAACCTCCCCTCTTCCAGTTTACACCCATCACCCCTTGTTCTGTCACTCCCTGCACTCGAAAAAAGTCCCTCCCCAGCCTTCCGGTACACCCCTTCAGGTACTGAGAGGCCGTTATAAGATCTCCCCAGAGCCTTCTCTTCTCCAGGCTGAACAGCCCCAACTCTCTCAGCCTGTCCTCACAGCAGAGGGGCTCCAGCCCTTGGATCATCCTTGTGGCCTCTTCTGGACTCACTCCAATATGTCCTTCTTGTGTTAGAGGCCCCAGAACTGGATGCAGCACAGACTTGTCTAAAGTCACATGTGACAAATTACAGCAAGCTGGGGTTTGTATCAAGTTCTTGCAAGACCCAGCTCACAAGACACCCATTTCTGCCCACACATGAGTCTTCTGGGCAAGTAAAGCTTCCCTCAAGCTGCTCATGTCCACATGCCACGTTCTGAAAGTGCTTACCTGCTTACGGACAGGCAAAGGTAATCCCAGATAACATCTGTTTTACCTCATCATACAAAACTTTGAGTATAAAGTGAAAAGTATCAACAATCTCTATTGACACAGAAAACATGGCACTGATGACAGAGCAACCCAGGACTGTCAGTCACAAGCCAAGACCCAACCACACCAGGCTCCACAGCAGCCTGCAGCACCAGGACTCTCCCTGCCATCTAAAGGCGTGTCCTTGTGGTCAGCTGCAGATGGTCACCCACCGCTGTGCTCTGAGCACAGCCACGTTCGCAGGGTGCTGTGCCCGAGCTGATACCTTGCTCCCGCTGTGGCACAGCACTCGACGAGAGCTATGGGCGGCTGTCAGACCGGGGCTGGCTGGGGTCCAGCTGGCTCCTGCACAGGCAGAGGGCAGAGCAAACGCACAGCTGTTTGCACAGATCTACGTAGATGTCCTGTCCGTAGAAGACAGGGACCGCAGCCGAGTACAGGTAGGGAGAGGGCCCTACAGGTGCAAGGAAGCAATAACCATGAAAGGGCACTTTTGGCATGATGGTTCCCAAACCACTGCTCTTTGTTTGTAAGTGTCATGGGAAAGAAAAGATTTGGAGGACAATGAGGTCACTTTGCGGATATTTGCAAAGAGATCCTCCCACACACAAAAAGCTCATGGGAGAAACCAGAAGAGTGGCTGTTTGCAACTTAACCCATGGGACGCGAGAGCTGGCAACGCGAGCAAAGCAGAGCTCGGAGCTGACATTGCAAAAGCACGTAGGAGATGACAGATAGAGTGCTGCGAGCGCCGGAAGGGCCTTGAAAGTGATATGTTCACTGAAGGAAACATTGCCCTATTTCACAGCCGTCTCAAACTACAGCAATACATTCTGATTTTATTTTTTTTGTGAACATAAGAGCACATCTTTCCACTCACCTCGACGGGGAACCTCTTGCCATTGATGCTGTGCTCAGAGCCAGCTGATCCGTTGCTTTGACCCCAGTGAAATTCCACTTTCTCTGCCTTGAATCTGCCTGGCAACCCGGCACCACTGACAAAATAATCATCCTTCAGCAGGATAGCAACTGCACACACAGAACAAGGAGAAAGACATTCTTAGCGCAGTTTTTTCAGGAGCATTTACAGATTCTGCTAATTATATTAGTATACTTTTAATGCAAGCAAAATGTCGGGTCATAATTTTCCTCTTTACTGGGATTGGTTTAAAAAAGAAAAGTCTACAAGTCATGCTGGCTAATTATGGAAGTAATTATGAAGTTACATAGACTACAGAAAACCACAAAGTCCTAATTTCTCAAGGACTTTTTGCCCTTCTCATTGGACTTTGATCAAAATTTAAATGGCAAACACCATAAAAACCTGTTTAATGTGGTTCCAGGGACTAATGGCTGACCACATTCCTTCGCCTTGCAAAACCACTGAAGGTCTGTAGGTCACAAGTTAGGAAAAGAATGGATCCTATGCTTGTTGGATTTCCTCTATTTTGTTGAGGGGGAGAGGACAGCCCTGTGCCCTGTCCCACCTCTACTGTTGGACATGGCGTGTATTTTCCTTAACCTCCCTGCTCCTCCTTTCTGTAAAATGGGGAGAGTGACAATAACTTTTTTGAGACCCACTCATGAGAAGTCCTTCATAAGAACTTAGGTTTTATTGCAGTAACTCCGACATTATTATTATGTGATTCAATAAGGGTCGAAAGGATCTCTGTATTTTCTTTTCATTTCCAAAAGCTTTTGAATTTTATGTAACAATAAAAGCTGTAAGTCCAAATAGGGGGCAAAATCGTATGGTAGAAGCTGGTACATGTTACAAGGGAGGTCTATAGCCCAGCTAAGAACTGAATCCAGCTTCCCAAAAATTCCTGTCTGCTTCTCTCACTACAAGATCACCTGCCTTTCTAGCATCTCCCATTTTTAATATGCACAATTCCTAAAAATTCCTCTTACAAAATCCTTTCTTCTCATCCCTTACAAAACTGTTGCTTAAAAATAGAACTAAAATTAGAATTTTTTTCTTGTAAAAGTCATTGCAGACCACCACTTGCTATGCCCAGAATCCTGTAATTAATTTTTTTGGGTTGGTTTTTGGGATTTTTTTTTCTTTAATGGGAATAGCATAACCCACAAGGATTTCTCTGTGTTCTCAAGCCAACTGTGTCATCACAACAGGAACATTAATACAAATCAAATTTTATTATATAAGAGGGAGGATTTTATTCACCACTGAAAAAACAAAAAAGCTAGTTGTGAAAGAGAAGTTATTCCTCTGTTGGTGAATCAGCAGCAGGCTTTGCTGCTGGCAAGGCTTTCTGACACACCAAGGCTGTCCTCCCATGAGCACAGACCATCGGCTAGAGCAGCCCCATCTCGGGTGCAATTTAGAAACATCTCAACTTTAAATTGTTTATGTTAAAATCATCTATATCATCAGATATTTCTAAATTTTGCAGTGACATCATGGGACTATTTTTTTCCATGATTTCTGGTTCTTTCAGCACTCCCTTCATATCAAAATGTATGTGTAGGCAGACGGGTGGTGCTGGACTGGCTACAGGATATTCCCTTGTGTCAGCCAGGATACTACAGGTGGCCACTGTCTTCTTGCACCAAATATGTGAAACAGAACTGACTAAAAGCACCACTTCTCTCTTCCTTCCTCAAAAACTCCTCAATGAGCTCAGCAGTATTAAATACTGAAAATCTTACTCAATTGGTTATAAATTCCATAGATAAAATTGTAGGAGATGAGGAATACAGGAAAGCAGATTCGTGTGCATCTGTTAAAAACCTCTGTGGGGATTCAGTTGCATCTAATAAATATTTGATAGTTCCTAAATCATTTATGGCTCTGTCAGGGGTCATTTTACTTGTTTTAGATGAATAATTAAAAGGATAATTAGGAGGATGTACAATCTGAAATGTTCATCTAATTGTTCATTTTACAGTATTTCTTACACCGCTGAGCTGTACAACACATGTTCCCATCACCTTCCTATCTCAGCAGCATCCCCTTACTGCCAGTGACTTGGGAGCTTCCCCTCCCACCATGTGATTTCCAGTATTCAGGACTGGAATAATCAAACAACAAGTTACGCTGCTTTGGGAGCCGCTGCTTTTATCCAGTGATTTCAGTAGAGTGCACAGCAAGGAATCAATCCCCAAAGCCCACTGATTTAAAATACTACATAACTGAGATTATAAAACCAAAGGAAGTGGTGCACAGTGACCAGGGTCACAATTCCATAATGCCATTTGCAGAATCAAAGCTGGAGCTGTGTGCCTATCACCTTCTTGAGAGCAAAAATAAACCTGGATACACAGCTGCTCTTTCCCTGCCTTAGCAGAGCAGCTCTGATGGTCAGGACCAGCCAGAGTGATGCACACCACATAGGGAAAAGTACTAACAAAAAACACACCTCTGGCAGAATTTTTAGTAGGCTTTTCTAAATGGAAGGAGTTTTTAGAAGTTCTCGGTGACCTAAAAAGAGGGTAAGTGGCAATGTCTGTGTAATGCTGGCAAAGGTATTGCTCCCACAGGCGCTCTTCCCACAGGGCAGGTCAGGCTTGAAGAAGCCTTGTCAGCCTCAGGCCTGGCTGACACCAGCTAGCACTTAATTATAAGGTGGCACAAACAAGAACAACTAATGCAAATACAATTATGAAAAATGCTTATATTCTCCAAGTGATCTTTACCACTAGGGAACCAGCTACTACGATGATGAAATCAAACCCACCTTAGTGCCTTTGCCAGTGTAATCACACACAAAAACATTTCTAGTCAAGACAGGGGCTTAATTAATATATTTCCATTTTCTGAATGAAATACTGTTTTCTGTACATTGTCATACCAGCCCTTTACCTGGTATGAGGGGGGAACAAGAATGAGTACAACAAATCTAAAGAGCAATGACCTCTTTACCTTTTAACATTTCAGAGTGTAAAAATAACTAATTGTTCTATCCTAAAAAAAAATTACTAGGTCCAATAGCAATAACAATAACCCAAAAAACATATTTCCTGCCAGTTAACGAGCATCAAGGTTAAGGGCCTTTGGCTTTCCCTTGGACCCCTGTCTCTTTTAACCAGTCATTAATTGCTGAGAAATGCTCTCTACATCCATCACCATTGCTTAAACAGATATTTAGTTTACTGTCTCTGTCAGTCTGCAATATGAAGGTCTCATGTGGCCATCTGCTCCAAGACTCTGCTGCCAAAATGCATTGCAATTTATGGCACAACCTGCCTCTATGTTCTACCCACGAGCCAAAACACCCTACTTGGTTTGCTCCTCTACCATTTACCACCTTAAAAATTAATCCCAGGCAAGTTTCTTCAAAAAGTCAAAAAATGAAGAAAAGAAATGGGACTTGATAAAATAAGGGAGGAGTTAAGAGCTCAGCAGAAGAAATCAGGGATGACAGCAAGGCAAGAAGAGTCTATCACGTTACCAGTAAAAGGCCGTAAGTTACCAAGAAAAGTGACAGTTACTGTTGCTCTGAGATGCAATAACTTGTCAGCAAAAATCCATACCCCAATGGGTGAGGAAATCAAATATAGCAGCAGTGCTAAAATCACCCAGCAGAGGAGACTGAAGATACAGCTTGCTTTGACAACCGCATGGAGACTGGAAAATTTGCTGGCACATTCCTGTTCAACATGGTTTTCCATTATCTGTGCAGCAATATGTTCCTGTTACACATACAGTGTAACATTAGCATGTTTGTTAGAACAGCACCATCACTTTTTCATGGTATTTCTAATTACATTTATTGATGGTTACAACAAACACCCCTTTGTGACCAAAAGGGCATGGTGCATAACATGAATATATTAATTAAGCACCAAATTTCCATAGCATTCAGCCTAGCTTGAACCTGATGTTGCTACAAAGGGCAAGAAAGTCAGGATTTCAAAGCAAACAAGGATTTCTGAGTGAAGCTGGGAAAAAAACCCTCAGTAATGCATCAAAAACCCCAAGCTACACTTGGTGGTGGTGAACTTTAACTGGATTTGCTCTGCCGTGAAAGAAAACAGGATCACAGCCTGTCATTCCATCTCATCTGAGGGGCAACAGCTCTGAATTCCTGCTAAGATCCTGAATTGCTGGAACTGGATCTGAAGTGCCTGCTGGACTCCAGGCTGTGGTTCAGATCCGAAGACCCCTGGAAACAGTGGGTGTATCCCAGGTTGTGCTGTGTGCACAGCTGTGTTCCAAACTCCCGGAGCAGGTCCATGCCCTGGGTTTTCCTAGCAGGACTCTGCCTAGGGACATATTACATAAAGCTCTAGAGAGATGCATGTCGAATGTTAATAAAGATAAAAAGATACTTCCAATAAATAAAATTGAATTAATTAGTGGTTTAATCCAATTCCCTAAAAATATTTGACCTTGTCAAATGAAGAGGGTGGCCTTATAATTTCTGCTTTTTACATTTTTAGAATTAAAGAGTAATCAAATGCATGCGGCTTTGCATATAAATCAACCTTGACCTTTCAGTGAACTGTTTTGGTAAAAATAAGCAGTAGTCTGAATGTTCTTTTCTCTAAAAGCCAGAACAGGCAGAGCAGAAGAGGATTCTGTTCAATGAAGAACACAGTGCTATAATCATATCAGAAAGACATTAATAAGCCCCCGCTACTAAAAAGCGGTTATTGCTCTTTCTTCTCTAAAACCTTCCAATTTCTAAGACTCCCCCTTTCCTACAAAAGTAGGAGCCTTGCATCTCAGCATTCTTTTGGATTAGATGTTACAGCCTCCCAAAGCTGATAATTCAAGGTTACACCTTGAAACATTTACACAGCTTTTTATTCCGAGGAACAACTGACTACCAAGAGAATTATTTTATATTGAGAACCAAAAAAAAACCAAAACCACCCCACCTTAAAAATCCCCTTAAAATCAATCTGCAAAACTACCTTTGCACAGAATGCAGAGAGAGAGATAGGTGGCTGCTGCTGGAAAATTATATTAAAAAAAAAAAGAAAGCAGCAAAACCCAAACAACAGAACAATGAGAAAGGAGGAGGGTGGAACATGGCTTGAATTTTTAATTGACTGCAGGCAGGCTGTGGAGACAAACAGAAAAGAACATACCTGTTTTTCCTGTGTTCTTCATCCAAGTCTTGTTTGAAGATTCATTGTCAAAACCATCAAGCTGAAGTTCTTGATACTCATCTCCAACATGTGCCTGATGGTCTATGATGTCTATGGGAGACTGGTGAGACCCTCCACATTTCTCGCTGGAAGTAACCCAGTGCTCGGGACCATAGGTACCTGTTAAAAAATACCAATGCCAATTAACATTCTGGCAGTTCAGTAGTTATGGGTAACTCTTAAGTAAGATGATGAAGCACATAAGTTACCCAGGTAACTCTACCACAGTTATAGTTCCAGCATATGAAAGAGGTTAAGACTTGTAAACTTATGAGGAGATTGAAATTCATTAGCTTTGTGCAGTACTCCAACTTTGCCTCTAGCAGTAATGAACAATGGCCTTTTTATTTTTTTTTAATTACTATTCTATAAAACTCTCTGCAATTCCCGAATTCCCCTCATGCATATGTTATGAATTAGCATGGTGTTACAGGAACTTTCCTAAAGCTTCAGCTTTAATATATCACTATATAGTTTACCTTTTCACATGAGACAAATAATGTAACAGCTACCCATCAACTATTGTTCGTGCAATACTCTGCTTAGATAATAGGATCTTTATTAATGATTTAATTTCTTTTGGAGGTTTTGAAGCCAGAAAAGATGAAAAGTTAAGAATTATGCTAAATGTAGATTAGCAAATCTGCATTAAAAAAAAAACAAAGGAAAAATACTACATTACTCTGGATGAAGGAGGTAAAGAGAATAATGACCTGTCAAGAAAACACTGTAACTTTCTTTTGCTGCTGCTCTTACATGAATTTTCTGTTTTCCTTTTTAGCATAGTTTATTCTCACCTGATGTAAACGACTGTCTCAAAACAAGTCAAGTCAAATATCAGCAGTAAACGAGAAGCTCCAAGGACTGATGGGCAGTGTCTTGCATGTGTGTCTGTACCTGGGCACGTCAGAACCATCCGTATTACGTGACAGCTAGCCAAAAGCAGACACAGAGCCAAACACTGTGACCTCTCCTCCCCTCCACACCCTTCTACTCTCTTTTTTGGTTTAAAAAAATTACAGGGAGGAGTTTACATTCTGGAAAGCAATACAAGCTGCTGTATTTTGTGAGTCCATCACTAGCCACCGTGCAAAGTCAGTAAGGGCATGCTACAGCTGCAGAGAAACGGCATGAGCAGCCTCTGTCCCCAGCATGTCCCTCATGTGCTCAGCATAACAATTTGAAGTATTTTTCAGTAGTTTAAGATATTGCTGTAATCACAGCTGCCCACTCAACTCACAAGGCACAGGAAGAGGAGTGTATCCCGCTCCTGCTGCAGAGCTTTTGCCAGCTCCAGATCACTTTTTGGTGTATTAATGGCTTCTCAATCCTCCAAATTGTTTAACTAAATTTCACTACAAGATTGCACCGGCACTGCTGCTGGGTAGAAGGAGAGCAGCAGTGTCTTACGGTATGACAGTGGAGCTCTGAGAGGTGGTACTGCAAACTACCACCAAATCTGCCAGAGTTTGTCTGCCACAGCCCTAACTCACCCTGCCCATTCTGTCAGGTTCTCCAACACGAATAGTCAATAAAAATAATACATAAAAATAAAAGGTTTCAGGCAGAGATCTTGTCATCCCCACCACATACCAGCTCTAGATGCAATGTAACACCAGGGACCCTCAACAGCACATGCAGGAGGATCCCAGCTGAATTTCAAATTTTTCTTATGAACTCCCTCTCTAACTCTTAAATTGTATTAACAGAGACTAAGAGATTATCTTCCTGTGAGTGCAAACAGTGGTTTAAGCTCCTGAAATACCAGCACAGAGTTCTTGTAAAGCACTTCTCACTCACAGTTCTTGAAGTGCTTTGCAGCCGGGATCAGCACCATTATTCTCATGTACAGACAGGGAAATTGATGGCCTGCGAAGGGAAGCAGTTCTCCCAAGCCCATCTACCAAAACCAAGTTACAACCCAGAGCTGAACTCTGCTCTCCTGAGATCCCTGATGTCATACCTGCACCGTACCTCCAAACTACCCAGTCAGCACGTCTGTGTGACACGCAGACAGCAGTAAGTGATGCACCAATATGCATTTACTACCCTTGCATCTGAGAAGTGTATGTAAACTCAATTAGTGCCATCCAAACCCAGCAGCTGTGAAGGCCACCTTCTTTGGCCCCTGGGTTTTAATCTGTCTAGTTGCAAAATGCATTCTTCCTGTCTTCCCATGAGCTAATACAAGACATTTAATCAATAGGAAGATTTTGTGCTATACTCATTGCACACAAATGCTGTACGGTAACCAAAACAACAACAAAGTCTTTTACTTTCAACTACAATTAAGGAAAATTGCAACATCCCTTAAAAATCATTTACATCATCTGCCCAGGTTAAAAATCAGTTCCATTTATCTCATGGTTCAACTTGTATTGTCAGCAAAAGTCATTTCCAGTTAATTTCCCAATGTACCACAGCCAAGGAGAACAGAACTATTAAAAACCCTACATGGTGAAAACCAATTGTGTTCTACTCAAACACAGATATTTTTCCTGATTCAAGATGCTCTTAGTAATTGGTTTGCAGTGAATTAATTGGCAATTCAGATTTACTTTTCATATAACCTTGCATTTATTCCATAAAATTTGGGAATTTGCTTTAAAATGCTTAGTACTACACATAATCATCAAACCTGCCAGCTCTCATTTTTTGGCTTTGTTATAAACATGGGGTGAGCTTTTCAAATGCACTCTGCTCACAGAGGCTATCGCAGTGGTTTCAGCTGTGCATTCAAAAGGAGCTGTGCACTCAAATTTTTCTCTTTTAAGTATTTTGGTGATCCTTCAGTCAATGGGGAGTGGTGTTTGGTGGTTTTTTGGGGAGTTTTTTTTTGAGTAGGCATATTTATTTTAAGAGAACTGTAGGGTTCCTTCCATGCATCTTGTCACAAAGACTTTTTAAAAAACAAAACAAAACAAACAAAAAAACCCAGTACAGGCAGCTCTCAACCAATCTGCAGTGAGAACTGTCTTGTCAAAATGAATAAAATAAGCCATAAAGGTAAGCAAACAAATAAACAAACCACCATGTTGAATCAAAACCTCAAGTAACTTGGGTATCTGGACTGACTCTCGCTGAAATATTAAAGTTAAGAATTTTAAAAAACATTGTCTGCTTTTTTTAAATTAAACTTGTTTAGATTGATTTCATAGCAACAAATCTCTTTCTCTAAATACAGTAGCTTCACTTGGTTCTAAATTTATAATTTACAAAAAAAAGCCTAGCAGTATCTGCTCTCTTCATGTGATAGTATTAGTTTTCATGCATAAAATGTTTCCATATTGGTGCTGAATTATTAAAGAAAAATCTAATGCAATGAAAGTCTCCCAGTAATTCAAAAACCCAACTTAGTGCTGGTGCTGTGACTCCAAGTCCTGACATCCCAAATTACAGTCATAAGGCTAAGCTCTGATTTAGAGGTTCAAGACCTGCTAGTTAAAATCAGCACAGGATTTTATAAATGGCTAGGTTTTCCATTAATTTATTTCAGAAGTTTTTGATATGTAAATTACTACATGCAATATGACCTACACCATTATGGCAGCAATTCTAGACAGAAATAGAGGCCGTGATCCCAACATCTCCATTCCCAGCAGCGCAGGATTGGGGCCACCCCAGCTTTAACAATTAGTGTGAAGAGGCAAAGTGGAGCTGGGGGTGAGAAGAAAACTTTTACTTTTGAGTTTGAGACCTAAGTAAATAAATTATATCCCCTACCTCAGAAAATATAAGCTCAACAATCTATAAAATGTAATCAAGAATAGTGCAGTGGGATTCATTTATTCACTGGTAGCCATCAGAAGGTTTAAGCCTAACTGCCTGCTTTTTTCCATGAACATTCAAGTGCAGTTTTAATTGAAACTGATCTTCCACTACAGATTTCAAATTAATTCTTCTTCCAAGTGTCTCATGCTCCAGACATCCTTGCCTTGCAAAAAACCCTATATCATTAGAGGAGGAAATAGAACACTTTTTCTAAGCTTGCAGGTATTGATTACCTATTCCTTCCATCAAAGCACAATTGCCATTCTGCACTGTATAAATCTCCTCAGCGTTAGACACTTTATAAAGTACTGAGAATTATATCATTAATCATTTGCAGTTGCACCTGTCTTGCTTTATTGAATTCTTTGTTTTTTAGAACTTTAAATAAATGCTTTTAAATAAAAACATGACACTAAATAAAGACTCTGTTTCACTTAAACCTAGTAAAAAAAAATAAAAATCCCTTCATTCTGTGTGTGACATTTACCCATCTGAAACAGAGTAACTTACAGCTATTTGTATTTCATTTTTCCAACAGTAAACTTGGTGGCTTTAATCAAATAAAATTCGGAATGAATTTGAATTGGCCTTTCAAGGGTTGGCAAATAATTCAGTTTTCAAAAACCCAAACAAGTTAAGAGCCCTCACCTGTGTTAATACATGATACACATTTCCACTGAGATGGTGGGACAGCCCAAGTGTCAGACAGCCCCTTCCTTTCCCTTCCCCAAGGAAAGCCATGAGGAAGGGGAATGTGGCCACAGTGGTCCCCTAAGAGCTGCAGAGGAGGTCACCCTCTCCCAGCTGCCACAGGGTGTTTTCTCACCTGGCCCCACCACACAGAGCTGCATGGACACTTGCTCTGTTCCTGGTGGGTGCATGGGACAGAGCGCATCTCCACCAGCCCCAGCAACCCCAGCCCCACCGAACTCAGCCCTGTGCCCACTACAGAGCCCATCCATCTCCCGGGGTTGGCAACACCGCGGCTCATTTTGGATTGCAGCCAGGTCTCTGGGGACTTGACCCTCTCTCCACTGAAATCACGGGCAAAAGAGCTGCTGGCTTCCAAGGCGTGAAAGCAGAGCCGAGGTCAGGAACTTCAGCAACACCGCGGCTCCTTACACGTGAGGTTTTAACACCACCAGAGATGTTATCATCCATCTTCCCCTGAAATTACTTGATGCTTCTTAGATGGGTTCTGCATTCTTTTCTCATGCAAAATCTTGCTGTCAATGACTGCAGTATCTTTGATAGTTTTTTTTAATACACAGGCTGCTCTTTAAATAGAATCCAAGATTACTTTTTTTTCTTCTTTCTACTATACAACCTAAACAAAGAGCAGTCTTCATTACTGAAAAACTGTTAAAATAATCTATTCTGCCAAAATCTAATTAAAGCTTGTATAAAAACTTCCACTTAAAAAAATTAAATATATTTATTTTTCTTCCACCATCTTTTGTTTAAAACATCTCTTATTAAAATCTTGATTTTTAAATCATTTTCCAATTAATGGATCAGCTATTCTGATACCAACTGGTATGTAACACACTTATGCTTTTACACAACACCCCGATATAGCTTAACAGACATTAGTAACTTATGAGTAATCAGATTTTGATAATTTATTTATAGGTTGGGAAACAGGTAGAAATATCAACACCTGATTTTTAAAAATTTTATTTGTTTTTTTTACATTTTCACAGAAATCTGACTTTAAAACCCAGGTCTGGCATCCAAAGAGCCAGTATAGGGGTTTTAATTTTGAAGGTTTTTTATTATTTGTTCTTATTGCTGGGGAGGTTTTGAGGAGGGGTAGGGTGTGAGAGTTTTTTGTTTGTTTTTTAAACAAAACTATCTCAGAGTAATCTAAGTGCATTTGATGCCTCAACTTTTTGGTTTTGAATGAAAATGGTAGTAATGATTGCAAAGCAACCAAAACCCCTCAATTCTGCAGTTAAAGCAAATTAGCTTGGTCATTTCATGGGGACAACCTATCCCATCATCTTAACACTGGAGATCATCCATCCGTGATTACGTGTAAGGCAGATATTCACAGAGCTGTAAGAAAAAGGGCACTGCAGAAAGGCTCATATCCCCAATCCCTTTCTAGCCCTATTTTGCCCTCACTGCTCCACACACCGATGGCTCTTGCTGCTCACTGGCATGTTCAGTTTTCTAACACGACAGAAGCTACCCTCATATGAAGACATAACCAATACCACAGGCATCATGCCCAGGCTTCAAGTCTCAAAGGCTCTTTTCTTGCTGGGTTGGAAGGATATGGGACCAGCTCATCCAAAATAGGGCAAAAGCAATGCACTAAGCAGTAGCTTGGTACCTTCTTGGATGGCAGCGGTATTCAGTTGAGTATGTTAATGATGCCAACCAAGCAGGTTGCCTCTAGCACCTATCAACAGGCTGCCTTCCTACTTACAGCACAAGAGACAAAATCAGAAAGGATTCAAGTGCTTAAATGCCAAATCTCACTTGAAAGTCAATGGGGACAGCCTCTGACACAGAATTTCCAAGTGTCTTGCTATTTCAGGTATGTGACAGTGTCACGCCATTCAGTGCACGTGGGTATAAAAGGGAAAATTCCAGGCTTCTCTTATGGCAAAATCCAACCAGTTATTAAGGATGGATGGAATGAAATAGCACTTGCTCTTCACACAAAGCCCTCCCAACATTTGCTTGCACAGCTCTGGATGGGTATCTTAACTTAAAAGACCACAGCAGGTAAGAACCTCTGCAAGTTTTACAGGCTCTGGATAAACAGGGATGCTTTCCTTTGCACAGACTGATAGCTGTGACCTGCCCAACCATCCCAGCATTTAGCTGAGCAACACTACAGATGTGAATCTCTGCCTCTAAGTCCCTGTCATACTTGAACTGGTCCATCATGAGCCAAATCTCAAGAAACACTCAAAAGAAATGCCACCAGCAGTAAACAAAACCATTTCCTTTTTTCACACTGAGAAAGAGCAAGGAAGTGATGCCCTTGCTGAGCTACAAAGCAATGAACTTCAGTAGCAGGCTGAATGTTCAAATAGGAAAAAATACTTTTAAACAATCAAGTATCACTGAAATTCACCATAGAACTGAATGCATTTTAAGATCCTTCAAAACTCTGGTGCTTCTCTCTGCTACCTGGGACAAAAAAATTGAAACTGTTACTTGATGCCATAAACCAAGACCTCATAATTACTCTTTGCCATTTAAAAACAACTGCATCAGTAAGTCCAGGAAAGCACCAAAGAAGGTGCTTATGCCATGTGAGTTACAACAAGAGTCAAGGCACGTACTGTAGATCCAGACTGGCTGAAAAATCAGCCTCCCTTGTCCCTCTACTCTCACCTCCAGTTCCCTCCTAGGAAGAAGAAATAACGTGAACCCTGTAGGATGAAACCTAAAGACTGCATTTAGATATAAGGCAGAAAAGAATGATTTGAATGACATTATCTCTTGCTGAGTGATTTACCCTGAGGCTGCAGGGGTAAAAGTATAAAAATCCCTGAAAGCCTTGATAAAAATCACTGGTGTCTTTCAGGGGCCTTCCCATTGCAGAGAAAGCAATCAAGCTGTTGAATCATTATATTAGGGGGAAAAGTTGCTGAAATTATACTGTCTTGCACTAAAATGACATACCAAAATCAAAGAGATGGAGAAGGAGAGCCCATAGTAGAGTTCATAGTGCTGTTTTGAACAAAGATTTCAGGATTTCCTACCCTGAGGGAAAAGGGCTTTTCATTTTATTATTCTCTGTCATCACTCTGTTTAACATGAGACAGTCATGCTTGCAGAAAATTCCAATTACTGCTTGAAAAATGAGACTGAATACCAAAAGCAAGATCCTGAAGAGCTTGCTGAGACCCAAACAGGTCTAAGCACCATCCAGTCTGCAAGGTCAGTACAGAAAAGAGTGTGCAAGACATGTGAGAGTCATAAACAACCAAGGACAGGGTTTTGTAGAACTGAAAGAAGCTGAAAGAAATTTTCCCCACGAACAATCTCTGATAAGGGATATCTTAACCGGCAGTTGTTGGAACAAACAGAAATACAGGAAGACGGAACAAAAAGGGTTTGGATTTAGATAACCTTTGAGCAACTGCTAGCAGCAACATCAGAGGCACCAATGACTCCTTTCTGCACCGATGCCACCACACCTACAGAAATGCCCAGCCGTGGGGCTGTAAAAGCAAAGCTGCTCTTTAAAACCGATTTTGTCAGTGATACTGACTGTCTCACTGCCAAAATGTGGCAGATGCAAAGAGAGAAAGAAAGGCTTTAAACCATACTCCGAAATACAAACTATCCTATAACGTCTGCAGCTTTTAAACCTGAAGACAGAGTGAGGTGCATGTTCTCCTTAAATTTTCATATCCACAGATGTTACAATTATTGCTGGATTCTCTAATTAAACCTTCAATTATCTTTGGCAAAATTTCTATTGTATATGTTATCAACATCTCTGTTTTCCTTAGTATATATGTGAACAGCAGTTTTTTAATATATATCCCCCCACACACACATTCATACTTTCTGCGTCCTAATTTTGTCCCTTAAAGTATGAAGCTGCCATGAATCTTGTATGAAGCTCCCACTGTACCTATCAACCTGTCAGCGGCACAAATATATGATAAATAGCCAACGTCAGGAAACACCAGGACCTTAAGAAAAATGTTGCAGGAAGCTCACAAGAAAGTGGAGTAAGTGTAATTACTAAAACAAGCTTTTTCCATAAACATTTCAAGTTTTAGCATTTGTGAGCTGAATAATTTACCACCATACAAAAGTGAAAATGGTACTAAGTTTAGCTGGGCTGGCAAAATAGTTTGGGAGGTTTTTAAGGGGTGTCTCACACAATAAACTCTTGATAGACATGACTAATGAGTTGTTGAGTTTTGTAACTCTAATATTCTAAAAATATTTATATTGAGCACAGAGCACAACAATATCAATGAAATTATCATGCAGAACTCACTGAGTGGGAGGATGAATTGTGGTATAGAAGGTGCCCGCTGGTGGCAAGTGACTGAGACAATATACATCTACATCCTCTGTTTTTTATAATTTTCTGCATTTTTAATAAATGTATCTGACATCTCACACCATTCATTTCAGAACTGTCTGAGGCCTTTTTAAAACTGCTCATCCCTGAGCTGCATATAATAAACGAGGTGATAACTTACAATATAAGGAGAAAACAGGAGATTAATTTATATGGAGACAGTGTAAATTAACTTTCTTCTATTCCTATACTAGTTGAGTAAAGCTTCATGAAGGCTAGGGACAGACATAAAAATAGATTTTTTTCCCTAAATATAATTTTAAAAACTATAAATCCTAATATAGAAATTACTGAATGAAGATGTATTATGAATCAATGCAGTAGCTCAACGACAGCACTTTACGCTGCTGGGAGGAAGACATATATTTCAGTAATGGGTGCCTTGGACAGGGCACGGGTGCCTCGGACAGGTCGTGTCTGGGACAACTTCCTCTGCAGGAGGGTCTCTCACTATCCTTTTTTTTTTAGCTTTACAAGGTAATAGCTGTATAATGACAGACCTTAACAGTAGAAATATGTATATGGCTGTAGTGCCCAAATCCTGTAGAAGGAAGACGGGGTCCATTCCTCCATGTATAGAGCAGCAAAGAGCTCCTGCCTTGAAAAGCTCACAATTGAACAACATAAGAGAGAGCTGCAAGCACCCCAACACGAAGCACCTCAGATTTGAACACATGCACCCTTTCAGGGCTAACCTCCCCAGTTCTGTAACAACCTTGCTTCATACTCTCTTCTCCAAAGCCACCTCTCTGATCTGCATAACCCACTATCACACCAGAAAGGCAACCAACCTTTCCATGGGACAGAAGGGAAAAGAAACACCAATTCTTCCAAAGAGCAAAAATAAAATTAAAAATTAGTCTGGTGTTTCAAGGAATGAAACAGATGAAGAAAGAACACAAGCACATATAACACTGATGTAAACCATGGTTCCAACTGGGCTACTCCAAGGAGAAAGAGCAGCATGAAAAAACCACTGAGAAAAGAAAACAGAGGAAACAAGAAGAAGAAACTGGGCAGGAAACTTTCCCACCTAAGAGTTGTTAGATGCAGATGGAGGCCTGGGGAGCTTCAAGAAGACTTTGTTGAAAGCAGAGGAAGGAAGAGGATCTGAATTTGGCTTGATACTAATTACAGCATCCCTTGCCAACACCCAGAGCAGGCAGAAGGGAGAGGGCTGAGCAGAGAGCTTGCTGCTCAGTGCCTATGACCTTACCACTACATTGCAGGTGATGACACCAGTAGGACCCAGCCTGACCTGAAACTGGGCAGCAGCCTGGGAGCAGCTGCTAAGCTGAAACTGTGGGAGAGACCTCAGGCCATAGGAGAGAGGTGAGAGGAAAATCTGCAAGAACAGGCATGGTGGGCTAAGGAACCCTTTTATGGGCGTTTTGCCTTTAAACCAGAGCTCTTGCCTTGTTTGAGAGCTTGACTGAGACCCTGCTAAAGCATCAAAGCTCCCGTGCTGCTGAACCTGCCCAGCGGCTCAGAGATGAACGTTGAACGACAGCGACAGTAATAAGCCGTGACATTTAAGTCAGGAAATCTCAAATTCCCATCTTGCTTCTCTGTCTCTTTCCTACCACCAGGAGCAACACGCTCCATTTCACACTCTTCCTTTATAAAGGGAGAAGTTCACTTGTCTCATCTGCAAGGATTGCTCAAAACTTGAGGAGAGCTGCAGAGATAAAAGCTCAGGAACTGGGCAAGACTTGACTGTCCCACTACGGATCTTGGTGCCAGGCTGCCTGCAAATACATTTAGGAAAAACACAGTTCTAATCATTTGTCAAAGCCCCACAGACAAATCCTGCTACTTGTCACATGTACCCCTAATAGCCTTGATCTCACCAAAGAAACTGCTAACGTAAACGATGCCTCACTGTAACTTAATTACGTCCAATTTAGGTGGGTACAGGAACAGAAAGTACCTTTTCCTGATTCCCATCTGTTCCTCATAACTAACCAAAGGAGCCTTCCCCAGAGCTCTGTCTCTGAAAGCCAGCATGAAGAAAAAAAAAAATAAAAGGAGGAAAGAAAGGAAAAAATTGTATATTTTTATTGAATTTTTGCAGGATGCAGGTTAATAAAACACCCACCGAGAGCACAGAGCAATATAGAAACGGAATAAAGGGAGGGAGGGCTGATATCAATAAAGCCTATCCAGAGGTACTGGTGGAGTGAAAGTACTCATGATTTCAAAAGAAACCTGCTAGAAAAATGATTTTCACTTGTTCCTTTGGCTCAGGTTTAACATTTACAGAAAACAGAAGTGTCCTGAGCAGAGGGTGGCTCAAAAAATAAAACCAAGAAGATAAAATTATCTGTTGCTGAAACTCATCACCTTCAGCTTTCCAATACCCCTTGTTGATCCTGACTGGACCAAAAGATAGCCACCATGAGAGTACCTTATTGTTTAACCCTATCACAGACAACACTGCAGTCCCCAGGATCACTCATTATACTTCAACAAACACTGGCTTTGCTATGATAATTCCTTTTTGGGTAAAAATCAACTTTTGCCCATCTCAGTTCTTAATGGCATCCCTGTTACAACAGCCTTCTCAATCCAGCTGTCCCTTTCACTAATATGCACCAGTAAAATAGCTCCCGGGAGAGTTCCTGGGAGATTGCCAGCTTTTACTTAACGACACATCGTGAACCTTGGCCTCAACTTCCATTAACATTCAGTCTATGTTTCCACCATTAATTTAAGAGCATCAGGAGTATGGATAAATAGGAAGACAATAAGCAGCCATAGCATCCAGCTTGAGGTACTCTAGCACACAGCACTGCTGCCGTAGCTGAGAGAGAACACTTACAACAGTTTTTCTCGGTTTTATTCCGTATCTGCCATTTCCAATATGTTACACTAAACAGCTTAAAGTATTCAAAACTGACTTTAGTTTTCCAATTAGGAAAGTCCAGAGTTTAAAAAACAAAACAAAAAACCCCCAAAACCCACAAATCAAAGTAATCAAAAGGACCTGATGATCCCAAGCTGGATCTTATTCCATTGCACCCCTCTTGCTTGGATGAGTTTTAGGTAGGAGTTCATTAGTGCTGGAGGAGAGCACCAGCCCCTCTCCTGCCCTGCTGTCCCCTGGCCCCGCAGTATGGCCCGTCCAGGACAGGCAGAGCGTCTTTCCTCCCGCCGGCACTACCCTGCGGCGGGGAACCTGCGTGCGAACGGCTGAGCAGCTGCTGTGGGGAAAAACCAGCTGCTGCAGAGAGCTGGCAGCAAGGCGACTGCTGTGATGGATGGAGTCAGGGCGAGCGTTGCAGGAGATTCACTCCCACAGTACCAGCAGTGCACACTCAAACACAGAGTTAAACAAAAAAAAAACCCAAATAAAACAAAACAAAAGGCTGGGATAAATGTGCTTTCCTCCAGCACTGCATGAACATTTTGTTTAGGGACTGTCACTTTAGGGACGATCACCCAGGAGCACAGCTGGCAGGCTTCAGGCCACAACTTGTCACTGGGATGAAGTTTCCCCGGAGCAAGGTAAGAGCATCGCCTGTCCCTTTACCCCACACAGCTGCCCTCTCCCTCCGATAGAAGCGTCTTCAGGTACCGCAAGCGAGGATGCTCAGGAGCAAGGCAGGTGCTCCGCACAGCACTCCTCATCCCTCTCAGCCCGATGTGAGGAAGGCAGCAGCCAGCTTTGAACACGCTTTCCTGTGCTGTTTAGTCACAGCAGCGTTTGGGCAGCCCACGGTGACATATACCATAAAATGGAATCTGGAGTGTATCGCTTAACTGTGAAATCTGTAAGATATTGGATTTATATGGCGTCTGCAGAGCACATTAGAAGATCATCATCATTATGTCTTTTCAAGACAGCCATAATTATTCAGGTTGTTATTCTATCTCACCAGTGCTTTTGAAAAACTATTTAATATTAGCAAACCCTCACTAAAAACAATGTTTTGGTTGAGGGACTAATCTTCATATCAGTACACAGCCATACCTGGTCTTATCTACATTACCAATTCCCTGCTGATTGAGCGGATTCATTAACAACACAATCTCTGGCGACTGAAATGAAGTCTCATTCTTCGTATCACTGGTGCCTTGCTGTTTGCTTTTCCTTCACAGTGTGCACACAAGTAATTAACTTACTATGCTCCGCTAGCTCCTGACACGTTACTTGGCATAGAAAAATTCACCAGCAGGTAGTTAAGCATGCAAAATATTTTCAGCCAAATGAACTTCATAACAAAGCGCTACTTAGGAGTAATGCAGCTCCTTCTGATAAAACACTAACACACACCATATCACCCGTACCAACAGGAGCTTCTCGAGTGGTAAGGAAAAAATACATCATTTTAATCACTTTTGCTAAATATATACAAAGTTTCTTTAGAGGGAAAAACTGGCTGTAAAGATGTTCACTGAAAAGATGAGTATGGAGATCAACCCGAGTGGCCCTTGTGAAAGTCTGATGTAACAAGGACAGACACAAGATTCATATGGTATAGAAAAACCAAACCAAACAAAAAACAAACCAAAACAACAACAAAAACCCCCCACCCAACAACCCAAATCGGAGATTCACTTCCATGCAGCAATACTGAGATTACTGTTGTCTGGGAGTACAGAAGAACAGTGCATTTCAACTTTTATATCAAATTTAAAAAGCTAATTTCCTATTTTAGGCACAGACTGCTTTTAAGCCTAGAGTTCAACAACAGTGAAAAGATCCTAAATAAAAACATGCAATTTATTACATATCCATCTAAAAGACTCCACCCTAGAACATGACTTGAAATATTTAAGTCATCTCAGTAATGTTAAGAGGTAAAACTGGAGCAAAGTTACTCCTGTACTTATCTGTCCATGCAATGAAAGGTTATGGTACAAACAGATGGTGACTTACTCGGGGCAGAAGCAGCACTGGGATACTGGGCTGACCCCAGTGCACACTGGTGATATGGAACATGAAAGTGAAAGGATTGGCACTGATTTTGATAACACCAGGACTTTCTTTTGGGAATACAGAGATGCTAGAGCCTTTGTGGAGCACTTCTCTGATCTGAACACACTCTAAACTATGACTTTAATTACCTCAATAATTTGTTCAGTACCAGAAACCAGGAAGCATGTGATCTTCATGCCAAGCTGGGGTAGTCTGGTTAGTGTCATAGAAAACAATGTCACTCTCTCTACACTGTCCCAGTTCTTCCTTTAAACCAAAAGTAGCTGAAACTAAAAAATGTATATAAAATACTTGGAAAAACAAACAAACAAACCCCACTAGGAAGTTGGCTGGGATAAAGACCCATTCACAACATTATTAATCCCAACTTTGACCTTTTGTGACAAATTCTTGCTCAGAAGTTCTGTAACTGTGGTGATCTAAATCAGTGGAAATTGTGATCTTTAAGTTTCCTTCTACACAAGGAAAAATGCTTCTAAAGTCCCGGAAAAGGAAACTTCCCTTTTGCTCAGTTTCATCCAGAAGATATTTGTTCCTTTCCCCTTCACGTGCAACAAGCCATGTACCTTTACCAGATTCAGACTGTTGTTTCAACTCATTCAGTCACAGAGTCAGTTCCTCATGTTCCATCACAGTAATTTTTTGCTTGTGACAAAAGAAGTAGATCTGCTGAGGTCAGAATTCACTGTGATTTGTGTGTATCATGTTCCTCTATTCTTGCACTGCTTTCAACTCAGTTTATTTAAATATAGCTCCTGTCATACCCATCGGTTTCAGTTCACCTGTTATGCAGAACCACACACTCCACCTCCAACAGAGCAGTCTTTGCCTTGGATGCATAGCTTATACAGATTCTCTAACTCTCCTCCAAGCCTGAAATCGTTATTCATTTACAAACTAGATGTTCCTTAAACAATACTTCCATTTGCTTGACAGGCATGTTAGTGTATGGAATAGAAACCAGGTTTTGCTATTTCTAATTTTCATAAAAAATTAACGACCTCACTTAATAGCTACTGGCATCCTTGATAGTTACTCAGGTCTGTCCACAGTTCATTGCACCAAGGAAAACCTTGTTATATCTCTCCAAAAGGCTGTTGAAATGTGCTGTGTTCCAAGGGATGGAATCTCAGGTTTTGTTTGGTTTTCCACATTTACGATATCAGTAAAAAGTAACAGATTTTCATGCCAGAAGGAACAGTTGGATAACACATACTGACATGATGAGCATGAGTCATTACACTTCATAAAGTTACCTCTCTACAGAGCCTTAAAAGCAGTTTTCACCTCATTCGAAAAGGTATTCAGCATTGAAGAAATCAAGATTTGAGAAGTCATTGTTTCTGGGGTTTTGGTTTTTGTTTGGTTTGGGTTTTTTTAAGGTTGTTTCAATGTTTAATTGACCTCCAAGTTTCAATGTGCCACCTCATGTCATCAGGTTTCCAGCCCAGTCTTTCTTTGCCTTCTAGTCATAGATTGCAAGAGGTCTTCAGGAGACTGCATTTTTGCTTTATGGAGATGCATGTTTCTCAAGGGACTTATCCATACACTTGCAGAGAGTCTTGATTAGTAAATGAGTTGGGGCTGGACAACTTTCTTCCTGGGGGAAAGTCATACACTGCCCAGAACTATTGTCCAGCGAGGAAGTCAGAAATTAAGGAAATTTCAGGAAGTCTGGAAATTAAGTGAAAACACCGAAGAGACATAAGCAGAGCCCATCTACTGCCTTAGTTAGAAGATGTTCCTTGGCTCAAAGACGAGTAAAGGAATCCTGTCCCTCCTAAACCACAGATATCCTCCAAAAGCACAGATTTCTTCTTTTGGCTCTGATGCAACTTGCCAATGGACTCGCAGCAGCCAAAAGGCAATGGAGGGAGAAAATAGATCCAGACTAAGTACCACTTACAAATATTCACAAAAGTTCTTTTTTTCCTTTAGGTCAACCCCTAACAGTTTCACCTACAAAAATGCAGATGCCAATTAAGCCTGCTGTGGGGTTGAGATCACTTCCTGCTATGCTAAGCAATGCTGTTCCACTTGTCTGTATTCCTGAGTTATCTATTAGCTCATGCTGAAGCCAAGAGCTTTTTGAGGAGCAGAATGAATTTCTAATCTTGTTCTGTTCAGAGTAAAATATGAAATAGATTTCAATCCATGACTGGAATTTCTTGCCAGTACAAATCTATAGGAATGAGTTAAAGTATTCTGATTATTACAAGGTAATCACAGAAGCAGTGTTTGGGAACATGGACCAAAGTAAGTAATTAAACACAGCCTTCCTGATTATAGAATATGCCTTAGGTAATTTAATGACTTTATTAAAGCTGCAGTTGGTGGACTTGAAGAGACTGCAGTCTTGGCCTCATGAGAATGAATTATGTTCAGGGTTTTGCACTAGAAAGTTTTCAGGCTCTGTGGCTTCACAGGAACATTAGAAAACACAAAAGAAAGGTTCAGGAGCCAGAAGGCAAATAAGAACATTAAAACTACTATCTTTCCTCAATATCCCACTTATTTGTTTTGGTTGGTGTCACTACTTTTGAGCAATTTATCCTGGTAGCACTCCAGTGTACCTGGGGTTTTTGACAAATGCTCAACAGAATCTAACACCAGGGGAAATAACAAAAGAAAACAAAACCATCAACACCAAAAGCTGGACTAACACATGCGATCCACACAGGTGCCCAAATGCCAACCAGCCTTCAGTGCTCGGCTCAGAGCCACTTCCATTGACTTTATAAGTAAAAAGGTGAAAAACCAGAGACTGCTATTTACTTCAGCATGCCTTTATTCTAGATGACACTTATACACCCATACTATCTAGACAGAAAAGAAGGGGGGTTTTGGTAAAATCTGAGGTATTTGGGTCTTGCCCAGGCTTTTATTAAGTAGTATTTTACAAGCACACATAGCACTCCTGTTTCTTCTTTGGTTGTGATGTATTCTGTACAAGTGCCTGCTCTCAGTAACACAACCTGGTGCACACCTTTGGGTGGAGAAGGTTCTTTTCTGAGAGACAGAAGCTTATGCAAATAGGAGGATTTTGAGAGAGTGGTTGCACCATTTTATTTATTTATTTTTAAAATGTCTCTTTTTAACTACTAGTGATGCTAGCTGACTTTTACCCATATGATACACCTTCTGGTCTCGCTGGTCTTGTCAGCAAAAAAGCAAGCAGGGCTTATTCTCAAGTAAATTCTGGACGCAATCACTTATAATTCCACTAACAGAGAGAAGCTAGTAAATCAAGTAATAGAAGTTTATTAATTTAGGAGTTACTGAGACACATCTTATTGATCTTCTTTACTCACACTCAGCCTCTAGAGTTGCCTCACAGCTCCAGTTTATACCTCGATTAAGTGGTTCAGAGAAGTCTTGCATTTTACAGTATGCACATCATGTAGCATAATGCTCCTGGTATGATGACTTGCCAGCTAAGCAGCGGATTTATTGTCCTAGAAGAGACTCCAGTTTTTCTCACCCAGGGCAGCCAGCACAAACATGCAAGAGAAAGCTCACAGTCTAGAGCTTTGCTGTGAGATGCTTGGCGCTAACTCAGCTGACAACCGTCTTGTACTCAGCTTTAGTTCGCTTGCGTTTCTGCCACAATATCAGTTAGCGACCGATTAGTTTCCGTTTTCAGCATTCACATGTTTTTGTGAACGTTTCTTTTTATAGGCTGTGATTCAGCAAAGTACTTAAGCACATGCTTTACTTTAAATAGCTGAATAATCCAATGTCTTTTCAGCAAATGTTTAACTTCAATTGTGTGACTAGTTCCAGTTCAAGGGCTCCTCGTATCTTGGACACTGAGCGCTCGCTTATGTGCTCTATTCATTGCACAGATGTAATATTATTCATGGGCTTCACATTACGCATTTACTTATATGCTTTGCTAAACAAGGTCCTAAAGCAAATATGCCACAGTCAGAGTTTATTTAATAACCCTTCTACAAATTCAGTTCTACATTGTCAGGCATCTTAAGAAGGAAAACTAAATAACCATAGGATTTACTGCAATTTCTTCCATATCTGTACCTTGATTTAGCACTGACTGCAATTGTGGCAACACGGTTCAATAAAGCCCTAGAATTATTTTTTCTCCACCCATTTTAGGAGATGTGTTTGAATCTTAAACAAAAAAATAATAATAGAAAAAAGAATAAAATTATCCTGTGTTAAAACTACCTCTGCAGAGGCTTCTCCCCATAGCCCACAAAGTAATGCAGAGCCACGGTCTGGCATGGAGGCTGCAGCCAGTGCTACAGCAGGAAGAGGAAGGAGCCTCTTTGGAGAACTTGCCTCTCGATTTACAGTATCCCCAGTCCCGCCATGCATTTCAGTCTCCAAATAATTATATCTGATTACAAAAATATGACCAGAGTGTTCTGTGGGCCTTTTCATACTACTTCCCCCCTGGCTCCAGTCATAAAGAAATACTTAGGACAGACTTTCAAGTTCCTCTCCCATAACCACTGCTGCATTTTTACATGGAAACTGATGAATTCTCCTCTCAGTAGAAGACTCCAGCAGCTGTGGCTTTAAGAAAAACACCAAATACTGTAAGACTAACAATAAAACTACCAGATCTGGCAGTGCTGCCTCACCCCTTCGGGCCATTTCCATTCTGAGCAGCTCACTACTGAACCACACAATGCAGAGGCCCCTTACGAGTTTGTCAGCTACTGCTTCAGATGTTTCAAAATACAGCGCTTTAAATTATTAGAACATGGCAAGGCAAAAAAAAAAGGAAAAAAAAGAAAAAAAAAAAGGTTGCCAAAAGCACAACTCTACATTTCTTAGATAAAAAGGCAAAGAATGAAATTCACATTTTACAGGCATTTGCTCTCAGAGCAGAACACCTCCCTTGCCTGGCATTAAGTCCCATTGTTTCAGATGAAAGCCCCTGTCCCAGGCCTGCAGGTAAAGCAAGTTAATATTCTCAACTGGCTGAAGAAGCCAAATTAAAATGGGTAAGAAAATGTAAACAGAACCAGATGCACCTGAGAAAAGAAAGAAACTAAAATTGCCTTAAAAGATAAAAGGATTAAGTTCTTCTGACCAGAAGCTGTAAAACGTGTAATGAATTTAGACACTTTTTTTCTTTCCAAAGGAAGAAAGCTATTTAATGAGATAACTGTTATTAAGATAGAGCAGAATAACTATAATGTAGAAAACTGCTCATTAGTTGGGGTTTAATTGCTCTTATAGTTGGTGAAGAAGCAGTAATTACTATACCAAAAAAGATCTATATTTAGAGATTATTTGTTTTTATGCATGGAACAAGAACACTACTTTGATATTAAATCAAAATTTAGCCAGAATGTATCCAGTGTCATTCCACTGGAACTGAGCACTGACAGCCATATAACTCTCTGCAAGAGGAAAAAACCTATTGATTATAGCAAGGAATGTAATTGTATCGTGAAACAGGACTTCGATACATTTATAGTTATTTATTCACTGTGGTCTCACTGTTTGCCTGTTTTGTTTATAAATATTTACCATGCACTATCTTCATAAAATAATTATTACTCAATGTGCACAGTAAAGAGAAGACATTCGCGATCTGGCTGTGCATTTTTCCATTTTAATCTGTATGAAAATATTTTAATTCCGTTTTAACACCCAAGTCCTTACAGCTGAATGTCCTGAGCTTTCTTTGCCAGGTTACGCACGCAAACATTGACAGAGAAGCGGTGTCTCTGCTCACGTGGCTGCCCATCTGACAGCTCAGAGGGTCATGCAGGATCCCTGCTGCGGTCCACCAATTCCTCTAGGAGAGCTGATGTTCTAGGACATTCTGGTGACACTACAGAAGATAGCAGTGACTGCAATACTCTTCATCCCCTACAAGCATTCAGTAATTCTTTACAGGAGTATTTAAAGAGTCACTTAAAAGGCAGCCACTTAATTGATACACAAATTAAACCTGCATGCAAGTGCGTGGGCTTCACCCTGCAATGCTCCCACGAGCAGCTCCACCAGAGTTGAGGATGAAGAAGAGTCCATCGTTCCCACACTAACGGGGCTTTCATGCCAGATTCACATGGCGCAACATGTCCTCAAGTGACGACTAACCTAGTGCTTTGGAGTAGGCAATGGTCTGCACTCAACGAGGAAGGCACAGGTCTGCCTTCCCTTGCAGACTCACAAAGGTTCGGGTAAGCCCTTACAGACTCAATCTCTTTCAGGTGTGCAGGCCTCTTCATCAGAAGCTGCAAACTTCCTTCACAGATGTTACAAGGACATAAAGATTAAACACCCATGCCCCTATCCCACTCCTGTCCCAAACAGCATCCAACTTCACTAATGCTAAAAAAAAGATAAAAGGAAAATTTTGTTGGATTTATCATCAGTATCTGGCTGGGATCAGCAGCACCAAGATGAAGTATAACCATTTGGTGATATATGCATCACCTCATTCTCCCATAAATCACGGTTATAAAACAAATACTGGCAGGAGAGCCAAGGTTAGAAACAATAAAAGACTTTTAGGCCAGTTTTTATTTAATTTGATTGTATTTCAAGATAATGATACCCCTTTAACTACGGGAAGGCATGCTCCATCTGTTCTCCAGAGTCTCTATGGGCTTGCAATTTCCTTCCATGTGCAATTCCAGATGTTAACTAGGAGCCTGAAAGGCCTCTACGACCCAGGTTCCTTGTTCTCGCTCCCTCAACAGCACAGGGGAAGCCTACAACAGTGATGAAGACCACAAAGCCTCAAGCACCACACCAAAAATTTAAGTGAGACTTCAGCAGCACAGAGTGTCTTTTGCAAATCCTCATCTGGCGTGAGCAGATGAAATTAGCAGCATTTTGGCTTTCTGAACCCAAAGAACCAGGGTAGGGTCTTCTAAATGCCGGAGCATCAAGTCCAGATCTACAGTGCTCTGTCTTTATCCAGCAAGTGTATCTAGAATAACCTCACAGACATGGCCCAAGGCTTTGCTCTGCATGGAAATACATAAATATGGGGTTTTTGGAAGTCTGGAACTCATGTGAACAATAACACCTTAAACACTATTAAAGTATTTTGAATGTAGATTTTGCAATCCCTTCAATTAAAAAAAAAAACCAAACCAACACAACAAAAAAAATATCAAAGCTCTAATGAGTAGAACTATGAATTTTAATTCCTGGAAGATCATTCTGTAATAATTACTAATCCCCTTCTACTGCTCAGGTAAACGCAAGGGAAGAATATTGCAAAGGAACAGGTAACTGCAGGGTAATTTTATGAAGCAGGAAGCTTTTCTAGCTATAGTCAGCATTCAAACTTGCATATAAATAAATTCCAGTCCAAACAGATTCTTTATACTGCTTTCAACTTCTTATTGCTTGCACAAATCACACTTACTCCTTTATATTTATAGAGATTTTTTTAACAGAATCACCATTAATAGCATAGCAGATCAAATATTATTCCAAATTTAAATAAAATCTGTTCATCATTATGGTCATTAGCTAATGGTTTTATCTTCCTTTGGGACCATAGTAAACATTAAAATTCAATTTATTTAACATTTACTTCTCATAAAACAAAAAAGAGCATAATTTCCTTACTGCAATAACAAACTCCTGGGGTCACAAAACTCATGAGAGCTAGGTTTTTAAAAAAAATTCACTTCTGAAGACTAATGAGGTACTGAAGAGAGGATGTGAATATACACAAGAGCTCCTACATGGGCTATGTGCCTAATTCTGCAGCTACTAATTTTTCTACCACTGCAGACGCTGTAAGGCCTGGGGTTTTCAATCTTTTTTGATTTGTAGACTGCAAAACATCTCTCGAGAGGGTGCAGATCCCAGTAATTGTGGATTTAAGCCCATTGATAATCAGTTTTATAGAAAAAGAAAACCCATGGATCCTCAAAGGTCCACAAACCCAAATCTGGGACAGATTACAGCAGGTGTACATCTGTGCATGTCCAGTATCACAGAACATCCATAACACAGACACCAGCACACACAACTGTCCTTATGATGACCACAGCTTTCAAACAGCTGTGTGAAAACCTTTCCTTTCCTTTTGATACATATGCAAACTCTGATAAATGCATTCTTTCCACCAACATTGATTTTCTTTCCAAAGCTCCCTTTGTCAGCTGATTTGTTAAGTGCTGGAGGACCGCACATCTTGCTGACTGGTGCTCCCCTGTGTATTCATTCTCTTTACAGGTTCCCCAGCAGGATGACCATGATTTCACTGATTATTTTTTCAGTAGACACTTTGTTAGACTACTTATAAACATACTGACCTAATTGCTTTTAATTATTCCAGTGGAGGCTGTTTTTACAGTGGCTATTTGCTTCCATCCAAAAGGAGAAATACTGTGAGAAGCATTGAAAAATCCATACCCTGGGCTTCTTTCTGAAGTCTAAATCAATCAGAACTTTAACACACATTGTAGATGTTTATGTGCACGTGTATCTATTGTGCATGTATGCACGCACCATATAGGCCTATTTTACATCTACACCCATCTGTATATCACATAAGCCAAATGGGGTTAAGATGATCACAAACCCATTTAATTCTCAGTTTCAGAGTCTAAGTGTTCTCTTAACAGCTCTGTGAAGGATCCAAGCAAAATGGGGTTAAGATGATCACAAACCCATTTAATTCTCAGTTTCAGAGTCTAAGTGTTCTCTTAACAGCTCTGTGAAGGATCCAAGCAAATGTGATGTCTTCACTTTCTTTCCTAGCACATGCTTAGAAAACTGTTTAAATCTTAGATATCCATCAGGGCTGTTAATATTCACACATACATTTCTTGTATGCTTCCCATATTAACAGTGCTTCTGGAAATAGGTGGAATGCAGAGCTACACAGAAAGCCAGTTACTCTACAGCTACCCTTTTAGCAGGCAACTCATCTTCAACTGCCATAACACCAGCAAAATATCCCCTGTGAACATCAGAATGGGTTGGGCTGTTAATCTAAGTGAATAGCTTCACTAAATATAGTTCACCACCAAAGTGAAGATGAAGCACAGTTCAACAGGGAAATCCATGAGGGACAAAACTGGGAAGAGACGATACATGGAAGTCTGTCCTATACACACTCCAGAGCTAGCAGCAGGGAGAAATCTCAGTATATTTGGAACTAATTTTTTCTTTTTCTTGGTTGAAGTTTTAAAACTCAAATATTAAAGAAAAAAAAAGGAAAAAAACCCACAAAACAAACAGACAAAAAGAAGCAGAAAAGTGAAAAAGAGAGCAGATGGTAGAGGCACCATGTAACTTTCTGCTAACTCCTCTTTTTTCTCTCTAAGGACTGTGCAGTACACACAAGACCACAAGATCTAAAGAGAAAATACTTATTCTCATAACAGTTTGCTGCCCAGAAGACAGCAATATGCTGAAAGCAAGTCTTTCTTCACATTTTATATTCAAATACCAAAGGAAAATTGTTATTATCCATGAATAGAAATAAGCTTACTTTCGAGAATCTTTTTCAGCCACAGAGTTTTGTGAAATGAGCAGCTTCTGTGTTATTCTTAACATTCAGTGTAATATTTTTTCAGCAAGAGAAAAAAAGAAGCAGAATGTAACATTTCAATTAAAACAAACAAATCAAAATAAAATAACATCCACAAGATGTTTGTGAAATTGTCCCTCCTGGTATGGAATAAGATAAGGTTGAAACAACCTGTTAGCTAAGGTTTTCCAAATATGCTTTTTTAAAATGTTTCACAAAATAGTTTGCTTGCAACAAAGCAAATTCTTATCTTTATAATCACTAAAATACCTTCATAGCATTGTAATTCTTAAATAATATTGTATTGGCAACTTGACTATTGCATTAGTTAGTGTGCCACTGCCAGTGGCTGGATTATTCCTGGCATATAACTTGACATCTTGGAAGAAATTTCCTGAAATTCAACCAATGTCATTTCTCACACCTATTGTTCAGAAGAGGTACATGTCCTGTCAAAAGGGTTTTCACTATTTGTACCTACTGAGCTTGGATCTAGCCACCTGCACAGCTCTGTGAAATGATTAAAGATGAAGGTTCATACTATCAAGAATCTAAACTGAAGGGATTTCTTGGAAAGTCAGCTCCTGAAAGCTTTGGCAAATTCTTAAACTTGGGACTAAACACCTCCTGACCCAAATCCACTCACTGTGCAATCCCACAACACATCAAACAGCCTCAAAAACAGTTTTTCAGTAGTCTTTCACTGAAGGTCTTAGCCTTAGTTTTCAATTCTAGTGTCTGACATGATGCAAGATCAACTGAATAGAAAGAAGTTCCCCTTCACCAGCATTCAGGCTGCAGGAACGTAATTCACATTTAAGATGCAAAATGTGCTTTCTCATTAGTGTATCTTTTGGGTCTCAAGCCTTTCATAACTGGTGTTATTGTACTATTGATCACTGCCCAGCACTATAATATATAGTGATCCTTCGAGTTTGAAGAAATATACGTGCCAGTCAGGTTTATGAAGCCTATAAAACTTTTACTGTGCTTGTAGCATAACCAAAAAGAAAGAACAAAAGTCATCCCTAAATTTAATTATTCCTGGCTTCTGTTCTTGGAGACATCTCTCCAGGGCATAGTGTAAGATTATTGAATACCACTCAGTTTCCTGGATCAAGGTGATACAAGTTTTTTAAAACCTCAATGGCAATTAATAGAACAATTTCCTCCCTTACACGAGCCTTTCCTAAACACAGTGCTGTTATTTCCTGACCTCGGTGCGAACAGGCAGATTCAGAGGTGGAAGAAATGCCAACAAATTCTGCAGGGCTTCTTCACCACAGCTGGTTCTCATCACCGTCCACTGCCTCCATTAAGCCACTGGCAGACAGTGACTGATGCCTTATTTCAGGCATTTATTGCAACCCTCCTTTGACGATTCCTTTTAACTGTAATATTTCCACTATGCTACCAAAATTACCTCAACTTGATCTGCAATTAGAAACATGGGATTGCTGAATACCTCTGTCCCACACTGTATACTATTTACTTGGAACTTATTTCTCCTTTTTAAATGTTACCTTATTCTCAGCAGAAAACAAAGGTAGCAGGATTTGCCATGGATGCCCAGGAGTTAAGTCTGTGGGGTTTGTTCACATACACAGTTTATTTGCTTAAAAAGGACAGTCTGAACTGGACTCCAACAAATCAGACGTAAACTAGTCTAACCTAATGAGTATTTTCAGCTAAAAAAAAAAAATAATTACAATCTGAAAAGCTAACACATTCACTCTGACCACCTTAAATTGAATACTTTATGTTTTGAAGAAATACTTACTTTCGCAGTGGAGCTACATTTTTAAAAAGGATTAAGAACACTCTTCAAAGGAACATTTTGTTCAGCTGAAAACTTTTTTGTTTCGTTTTACATTTCAGCATGAATAAATGCTATTCTTTTAGAATCGACCCAATACATTTCTCATCTCCAACCTTCTCTCCCTTATTTTTCTGTTTGGCCACTATCTCTAGAAATGAACTAGTGACACAGCTACCCAGACAAGAGATAATCCCAGCTGTAAAAATTTAGTCTAAAGACACAACCAGATAAAAGATTAGGGATCTTCATTCAAAAAACAACCCAACAGGCATTATGAAGAACTTGCACAGCTTTGCTACATGGATTACAAAGGATTCATTTTAAACAGCCTTAGTGTTTAAAAAAAGAAAAAAAAAATAATAGGGAATAATCCATTTAGATCAGGGATTATGGAGGGAAAGCAGAGCAGGAGATCACACATTTGTTGCACTCTGAGGACACAGCTGACATGGTGCTGTCCTCTTGGCCTGCCCTCCTCCTTCCCATCAAGCAGACCTCAGCCTTCTCCAACCAGTTACATGAGAGCCAGAGCCCTTTCCCTTCATCTCAAAACACAAAGTCCCAGCACCAAAACTGTACAGGTTTCTACTACAACAATTCAATACCAGATGAAGGTATCAAGCAACAAACAGATACACCAGATCTACAGTAATTAACAACTGCAAAATTGCCAGTAGCTGCAAAGTTCCCTGCATGTTGGCTTTCTGGTGAAACTTAAATCATGGTTTCCAATTAAAAAATGACCTAAAAGAAGCTATGCTGGCACACTCTAAGTTTTTCTGTTCTTCAGCAACATTACCAACAGTTTAATCTCATTTCCTTAGAAATAATCACCAGACTATTTAAATATTAAGCAAAGGAAAATATTAACACACTGTTGGAGAAACGAGATGAAACTGATCCCACACCCAGTAAAGCTTCCTGTCCTTAAACAATCCTAAACCCTATTACACCCAAATCAGGATTCTGAATTCTCAGAAATATACTCAGAGAGTAGTTAAATGACCCAGCAAAGCTCATCTGACATCTGGGTACTGTTTAAAAAAAAAAAAAAAAAAAAAAGGTGGTCCTATTTGTTCCTCCTCCCAGTCCCTGGACATTTGTTCCTGCAACGATTGAAACCTCGTACGTGTCTCCAGCCCTTCCAATTTCACATTCTGTAGTAACAGGGAAGATTTCTGATATTCTATTGCATCAGAGAATCTCATCATGCGAAATCCTTTTACAACATCAGATTCTGATTCTCACATAAGCTCCTAAAGTATTTTCGCAGATTAATTGAAACTGAATAAATTTCCTTGACATTTTAAGCCCAGGTACTTCATGTGGCAGTTTGCCATCACAGCCTGCTCAGCAGAGCACAACTAAGCTTCCCACCAGCAGGTCCAGCCTGGCTGCAGACTCCTATTTAAGATTCCCCATACAAGGCTGCAAGAGCAGTGCTGCTCTTAGGGTAGCCATGATGTTGCTGTCCTCCTCTTTAAAGGAATAAGAGGAAAAAAAGCCTTCCTGGCAGAAAGGGAACCTTTTATAGCTGGGAAGGAGCACCTGGAAATGTGACACTAGCATGTAGAAGATGATGGATAATTCCAGACAGAGGTCTGATGGGATGAGGTTTGTTTTAGTGGGGAAGAAAGATCACAAAAAATGAGGGAGGATGCTGACACTGGGGAAGGATGAATCTGTGCCCTAAGGGGATTCTTCTTTGCTCTTTGAGTTACACAGAGTGAAACACAACACATTCAGTCCTGCTTCTATTTCCTTGCTTTACCCCCAAACACATCTGCCCCAGACAAGGTGCCAAGGAGGTGACACTGTGTTTGTCATTCGTTTGGGAGCTGCATTATCATCTGGGCTTTCTAATCCTCTCTTCCTGCTTATTCTCCAGTGATGATCATCTCACTCATATCAGTGTTTTTATTTTCAGTCTCACAAAGGTGGCACAATACTGTCAATTCTGGCTTTGAAGATGGGAGATAAAGCCCTTTTTCACAACATAAATGCAATGAGGAATTCTCCCCAAGAAAGTTTCTGAGATGAATTCTCTCTCTATGGTCCAAAGAAAAAAAGGTTACCTGACAACAGTGCAGCTTGTGTTTGCACATATTGGTAAGAAAAGGGAAAGAAATCCCTATCCAGACACAAGCAGTATTTATTTTTGGCTTCCAATTTTCCAAGTAATATCTTCTCACGCCAACGATACCAGTACCTACTGGTATGAACAACAGCTACCAGAGGCAGGTTCATAGCAGAAGAAAAGTACATGGTCCAGTATACTGGGATAGCACTTCATATTTCAGAGGTTCAAAGGCTCACAAAAAAGACCCACAAAAATTCACACCAGCAGTCCCTTTTAGAACTAGGTATTTTTCCTCATTGAAGGTAATTTCTGACTTACTTTCAAGGTCTTACGAGACCAAAAGGGTGCACACACAGAGTATCATGTAGTGTTAAAGCTCAGACCTTCAAAAAACCTCCTAGTCCTAGTACTAGAAAGCAGATACATCCCAACCTCGTACATGTATGCATTTGTATGCTTCAAAGAGTTACTAAAACAACTCCATCACCTTCTATTAAGTGTGCAAGATGCAGGAGAGGAGGGAGAGACAGGGAAAGGAATGCTGGGTTTTGTTTCTGTGACTCCACCTTGTTCATCAGACACATTCCAGCCAGCGCATCATTCTCTCCCAAGCAAAATCTGTTTCTACAATTTTGCCAAAACTTTTATATATGGCAGTGGCCAGCTGGCTGCTTGGAGAGCCATGTGTCAGTGGTCCTGGCGAATGCTTAATGTGTGATATGGATCTGTGCAAACTGCAAGCACTTGGTTTGCAAACATTCCTGGTTTATGCATTTACAAAGCAGCTAGCAAAAGGAGAAGCTTCTGAAGCAAAGTCATGGCAGACAGCTTATATATTAAGGGAATTCCTCAATATACAAATATATTATGGGAACTTGTCCCTTCTCCCTGGCATGCTCTGCTCCCATGGGCTGCAGTCAACCTATTCTGCCTCTCCCTTAAAAAATACTGTCACCTCCTCCTCCTTCTCCACTGCCACATCATTTTGACAGAGGCAGGAATTCAACACCACCAAGGTTTCTCCAACAAGATAAGATGCAGGAAACCTCTGCAGCCTCTCTCCAGCCCTGCTAGATGGCTGGATCCCAGGAGGAGCTGTGCCAGCAGATGTGACCACAGGTGAGTCTTCCTATACCCCAACTGACAGCATGCTGGCTCCTGGGCTGCTGCTAGAGATCTGTCTGATGAAGCCAACATCCGCCCATGGAGGGGTCAGCAAGTCAGTCCACACAACTGTGGGAATCAAAGGGGGAAGCAGTAAAGCAAGACAGAGGCATGCTGTGAGTCAATGTATTTTTGGGCTATATACTTCTGACTGCACCACCCTAGAGCAGATGTGAGAAAAATGCATCAAGTAATGTGGGCTTTAGAGGGGAAAAAAAAAAAAAAAAAAAAAAAAAAAGGAAAAGCAGTAGCTGACTATACTGGAAGAGGTCTGTGGCTACATTTCCCACATATATAAAAAGTGTTCATTAAGTTTAAGCCAAGCCATCTATTTAGGGTTTTGTTAATGCATCATCCCATGTGGTCTGTAGGCCTGTGTACAGGAATATATACAGCTTATTGACTAATGTCAGGGAAAATAGACTTCCCACCCTAGATTAAGTTTATCACAATCTCTGCAATCAGCCCAGTGAGCAAAAGCACAGGTGATAGATGAGCCTGCCACAGTCTCCCGAATGCCAGCAGATACCGACTGACAAGCCACTGGGGGAAGGTAATTCCAAGCTAAGGCTGCTTGAGCGAACGGACCCTCCTCCTGACATATAACAAACGGGCCTCTCATTCATCTCCTCCGTCCTGACAGCTCTTGGCCCCAGAAGCAGTCTCGCCAGCCAGACCCCAAACTACAAAGACCACCACAGATCAGTATCAATACCATGACTTGTCCCTAGAGATGAAGGGAAGCCAGGCTGGTCTCCACACCACTGCCAGGACAGGCTCTGTGCAGCTGCAAACAGCTGCCTTCTGCACTTCTGCCCAGCCAGCAAGCCTAGGGGATAAGGGTTTACAACTTGAGATTAAATCAGCAGATATCTTGACTTTAAGCAGTCAAGGGTAGGCTGGATTGGAATAGAATTTCTCCCTTTCCCCACCAGTAGAATCAGTTGATTTTAACATTTTGAATCAAGGTATATGAAAACTTCTGGCCAAAATTATGTCAATTACAAAAGCATAAGAAAATCATAATGCAAAACTGAAGCCGGAAGTTTTAGTTTGTCCTAAACACTGCAGCCCAAATCAAAGTCTCCACAATCTGTGCACCAGAGTGGTGCTCCTGTGTCCTCCTCAATATTTACAAAATAAGAATTCCAGTGACATTTCCAGTGAAACTCATAGTTGTTTCCAAATCCACCCTAAAAATCCAGTCAAATCTACAATGTAAGAACCTAACAATAACTGTAAGGACATGGATGAGCAGTTTATGTAAACTTAACTGTCTAGAGGAGGAAACAGAACACTGTAATAGGCATCGTGTCCAAATTAATCTTGATTTAAACAGGAAACCAATATGGGATAGCAAGTAGGATGAAATGCTAGCATCCTCCAGGTTATCATTAAGTACTTGCTGCAAAGAACCAGTTCTTCCTCAAAATTAAGATCAAGGATTCTGCCTTCTTTCATTACATCGCCTGAAAGCTTCTTAGTAGCACCAGCAGTTTATAAAGTTGAAAAAACGTGTTTAATTGGTGATTGCAATGGGTTTAGAACTGCTAATAACTACACGAGGAAGTTTGGAAGAACACTCACTCATTCAAAGCCACCAGTGTCACAGAAGTCAATTCCATACATAGCTGCCAGCCATATGGCCAAACAGATTTGTCCCAAATCAATTATTATGTGGAAAATGCTATCTGCTGAAAGGTTTTTTTTTTAAATCCAGCTACAAATGGAGACTTGCAAAGCAGGACTGTGTAGTGTCACAATGGAATTCCGCTCTCAAATTTAAACATTTCATTGTTCCTCCATTATAGTTGCACAAAATTCTGGTCAGTACCACTACAAAAGTCACCCTGATAAATACATTCAGCACTAATCCAGCTGTAGTCTCCAGAGGAGCTGTAATTCATGGTTTATGAGTTGTATCTATTATGTGACATTCTCATCAAAGCCAAAAGTGGAAATACACACAGAAAACCCAAAAGGAGGCTTCTGCAGATTAAAAATGATATTCAGTGACATAAAAGATGGGTCGTTAGAACTGCAAAAAATACAAGAACGAGCTACATAATAAAACGGCTCAACAGCGGTGACACAGGCAGTGGGGATTACAGCTGTCTGCTCAGCCTCTGCCACTACATCTGGTTACTGTTATGTGCCCTATGGAGGAGAAAGGAAAAAGAAAAGTCTACATCTGATATGACTGCTTTGCCTGTTTAAGATTCAAAAGCTCCACTGCAAGCTTTGACAAAGCTGAAGGGAGCATGATTTATACAAAGAGCTACAAGCCTTTTACAGTCCATTTTGAGCAGAATGGACATCAGTGCTACCCGTCTTTTGAGAACAGTATTTCCTATTTTATTTACATTTCCTCTTCATTATGCTTTTACAGTAACTTACCAATCCAGCCAATCAATTCCAACTATTTTGCAAGCATTTAAAGTCATTTCTTAGCATCACCCCTGTAGGCACTTCCCTCTACGTAATTATAATAATTTTTCTGCAGATATTTTTTTCACTCAAGTGGCTTTGCCAAGCAACAAGAAACAAAAGAATAACCATGTCTAAAAATAGGTAGGAAAAAATGTAGGAATCCCACAACTATATTGAATAGGGTCATCAGAAAGAGAGCAGGGGATAAATGTATCTCCCTCTCCATGTCCTTCATATCTTTGCTGAAAGCCCAAAAATAGTGCTGTTCAATGTTTGATAGGTATGGCTCTATATTATAGCTTAAACTTTTTTTTTTTTTAAATCTATCTTAAAATTCAGTATTTTCAACTTTTCTTGGAATACCAGAAAATCTAGTTAGTTTGTGCTTTTTATCACCCTTCTGTTGCAGAAGCAAATTTAACTATTTCTTTCGGGGGGCGGGGAGGGGTAAGAACAAAAACATGGCATTACAAAAGTGTATGTAACAAAAAAAGTGCCTCACAGAAAAAATATTAAAATGTTTCCTTGTTCAGGTACTGGAAAACCATAACCTCTTTCCTTCATTTTAGCACATAAGGTGGCATTGGACTTGAATTAACCTGTCTGTTGAGAGGGGCACTTCCCCAGACCTGCTGCTCTCACACCTGACCAAGACACTGAAACACAGGGATTTTAACAATGTAAGCCCAGAAAAAGGGGAACTGGAGGAAAGCTGCGAGCCTTGAATCCCAACAACCTCCCAATGGAAACAAAAGATAATTCTTCTTTAATTCAACAAAAGTGAGTTCCCAGCTGCTCCATGATAATTTCAAATCTAATGTTTTTCTTAAAAGTAAGAGGTACTATTTCCTCCACTCTCTTTACTACTTTCACATTTCTTTGAGACTGATCTAGTCAAAACCTTGTAAATTAACAGCAGCACCCAAGTATCACACAGCACCAGCCTTGTCACTAGTTTTAGGGCTGCCTTAAATAAAAGCAATCGGAGCACTTCTTAAAACCGAATATCCTCCCCCCATCCTACATGTTGACGTGGTCACTAAATCCCACTGGGTAATCTCCAGAATCCATCTGTTCCTTTTCATTCTCATCCCGAGAAGCCTCCCATAGCCCCTGATTATTTCTCAACTTGTCTGAAGAAATATCCTGTCTTCTGGCTTCCCAGACGCTTGCTTCACCCCCCTCTCCCCAGAGGTTTGCTGAAAAAGGCAGCTGCAAAGATTATACACTCCAATGTCATGCCCAGGCTCTCTTCAAATCCCTTGAAGGAGGAGACTTTTTCTCTAAAGGGAAAACTGTTTAACAGAGGAGAAGATGTGTCCTTCAAAAATGGGTTTCTTCACAGTTTTGTTCTGGAAGCAAGATCCAGCTACAGATACCTTTTAGGCAAACATCTCTCAAAGCATGGTTATGAGAAGTAGGAATTAGGAGTCCCACACTGACCACATCTAGACTCTCCACCAACAACAAGAAGATGGACCATGCTGCAGTAAAGCATTGCATTTCACAGCAGCACACATTAATGGGCTGAGAGGTACTGGGAGCTTTCACCAAAGGTCATAATCAAATAGCAGATGCAAGCATAAAAACAGTAACATTTTCCTAATGACCACAAAGCAGCTAAAATTACAGGAATGCATATCTTCTCCTTTTTCAGGTCAATACAGCCAGCATGTCTGTGCATTTCATGTATCAAATGCAGCTGCACAAAACACTCTAAATGCTTCTCATTTAACTTGAGGGCTGTTAAAAGTGGTGGAGGAAAAAACATACCTCTCTATCACTTGCGTTGATGCATAAAATCAAAACACAAGAACCAAAGCCACAAAGGACTTGAGATTTAATTGTTCAGTTGTATTTTGTTATTGCTTTATTTGTAACTTGAAGCCCCTCCAGGATTACAGCTATCATACTCTACTTTATAGATTCCCATCAGCTCTCTACATGCTCCTGCACCAATCAAAGGTACCAAAAATCTAAACAGCAAACAGTAGTTCACAAAGGTTTTTCGTTCTTACGATTTCAACATTACTGCTGCTCAAGTTTAATTCCAAGATTTATGGGAATGCCAAAGGGTTAACTTTGCTTGAAATTTTCCTATTTATCGTCATTCGCCTCAAACAAGGCAAGTACTGAAGGAATTTACGATGCCCAAATCTGACAGTCACTGACTGGCTAACAAATCTTTCCTTCTGTTTTCAAAACAGTTTTGTGTTAATCTCTCAGGTCACTATCAAAGACAGTTTAGCATCTAATTTATCACCTTTTGGGCAGAGATCCACGCTGAAAAATTCATATCCAAACTGTAATTTGGTTCAGTTAATGGTCTTTTCTCAGAGGAACTGGACAATTAAAACCATATGGAAATGGAATAAGCTACTCACTTTTCAACTAAATGTTTGCCCTATGTCTTGGGAAAAAAAAAATATGATGAACAAGCTGAATTCAGTCAATGGATTAAAAAAAGAGGATTGGACTACTGTTATAAATAATTTGTCCTCCTTCCACAAGCCATATAGCAGTATTTTTTTTTTTTTAAATAGAACATCATGTGCAACAACGGAGGAAAACCTTCAAGAAATTGCAGGTTTGAACAGGATTGGTGCCATTTAAAAAAAAAAAAAAAAAGAATAAAGCTCTTTCCGCACTATAAACATTTGACATATTTAGGCACCTAGATACAGTAATCAGAAATGTCAGGTTAAACAAGAAAAGCATAAAGGCAAAAATAGTTTAAAATGTGTATATCAATGTACACTGACTTTCATTATAGTGGCAATCACTCACAGATTTTTGGTAGAACTATGACATTCTATTATGTCTGGAAAATATCACGGTACAGTTGACACCTTTATGGAAACACAAAGCTTGGAAACATATATGGCATTTTAGCAGTGTTTCTTTCTCTGATTTTCTCCCTGAGAAGTGCCAATGCCTGTGTAACAATTCACAAGTGACACAAGCCCCCAGTACACGTTCTGCTGAACCTCTCCTGTGGGCTTTAGTGGATGCTGGATGAGGACAGAAGGAGAATATCAATGCCACTGTCATTCCTTCACTGGCTATTTATTTTCCCCGTGTTCAGTGCCCTGAATGGCTGTGCATGGCCATTAGGAAAACTCATTCGTAAAATTCAGCACAAATTCATTTATTCATTTTGTCCCTCAAAGTGAGGTAGAAAATTTAATCTTGGTCTCCTTCCCAGCCTTAGAAGCATCTCAAAGTGGCAAAGTCGTCCATTATATTCTAAAGACCTTCTGGGTCACATTCTCTTACTAATAGTGTGCTCTTAGTCACCACGCCCTGTCCTTTCCCAGCTTCATTAGCAATTAAAGCTACTGAGCACAGCTCCCTCCATCAGTTGTAGGAGACAGATCCGAGGACCTGCAAAAATGAGGAGCATGTGCTAAAGGTGAAGGCCCTGGGATTACACCTTGTTGCAACTGCATACAGTCACCCTCACAACAACAGCAACAAAAAAGAAACTGGAAAAATAAATGATGCTATCATGCTGTTTTGCTTCTCACACTGTTTTGGCCAAAACAAGGGACTGAACTGGTGACTTGCAAAACTAAAATGATTATAGGTGCACATCCCAAGCTGAAGACCTAACACTTCTGGAAAACAGCTATGGAAGGCCAATGCTCTGCAGGGCACGACAATGGGAACACACAAGCCATGGGTTGCACTGAGTTTTTTCAATTAAAAGCAGAAAATGTAGCCCTTAGCAACAACAGACACAGGATAAAAATAATTTTTAAGAAACCTCACACAGGAAGAGTGTGGAAGCTACACCCTTGAAATGCCTTTTGATGTTAATACATTGCAATGAGTCTTACTGTAATCTGCTTCACGAAATACTGAAAGTAAATAAAAACAAGAACACAAGCTTAACTCTCCCCACCTTTCAAGAATAGCTAATGCCTTCAGTCTTTCTTGCTCCTGCACAGTTTTTTGGGGGTTTTTTTGGTTGTTTTTTTTTTTCTTGTAGTCAGTGTGAAAAGGCCCTCAAAATACCCTTTTCAATTCTTCTCTTCAATGAAAAACTTCTGATAAGATCAATTAAGTGAGATGAGAAACAAAACCCAGGCTGTTGATTCAGTGAGTCCTCCGCTTACTGTGTATTTCATAAAGACCAAAGGTTTGATGTTAATTTTCTGTGATGCATTTTCCAATAATCCACAAGTATGAGCTTGAGCACTGACAGAAAGAAGCATTGTATTTCACAGACACACAGGAGCAGACAGTTTTAAGATCATTTATTTAATTATGCAAATGCTACTCTTGTGACAACAAGAGACAGACTCAAGCTGAAACCATACATTGGATAATAAAGTTCATATCCAACTGAAGATTCATTACCTGCTGCGTCAACTCCAGCTATTACCACATTATTATAGCTTATGCTACTGTGTAGTTAAAGTTGAGATAACACTTCCAATCTAAACCTCTATTTTTAGGACAGTTAAAAGTATTCATTATGTATGTTTTCTTTAATTGGCTATTCTATGAGATTCTGAATGTACAAATTAAAAACAAAAACCAACCACTGCTCTGAAGCTAATCACTGTTGAATAAACAAAGAGGCTTTGTAATCAACATAAACTTCACTCCTTTCCTGCATTTTACAGCAATGTATACCCAGAAGACACGTGGTGTTTTTCCCAGTTCTCACCAATAGGTGTATTACAAGCAACTACAAAACACCACCTCAGCAGAAGACTGGTGTCTCTCCCAGTATACACACGAGGTAACCAGTACCACACCAAATTGACTCTGCTTAGCCAGCACATTGATAAGAAGGGAAGAAGGAAGCAGGTGCTGAGTTCATTTTCAAACCAGTGTTCATTCAATCTGACAATCCTTTTACCACCTTTCCTAGAGCTGTGCTGCAGCCAGTAGTGAAGAAAAGGCTGTGCTACAGAAAAACTACTCCTTGGTCCTACCCTCTCCTCTCAAAGCATTATTCTGACACAAACACAAAGCAGATATTTACACTGTGAAAACTCCACTTTCTTCCAATGCCACAGGGTTCCTAGCACAGTGACAAAATATCAAGACAGCATGGGCAGCAGTACCTAAGGATGGTACTCAACCATATGGCTGAGCCATCCTAACCAGAGGCTGCTGCTAAAAGGACTGGACTTTCCTCTCCTACGGACCCTACCACCCCTCCATTGCTCTGGCTGCTGGGCTGATCCTACAGAGGACTGAAAATATTCCCTTCTCTTTTTTTTTTTTTTTTGTTTCCTAAGATTAATTCTTTCTAAAGAGACTACAAAAGGGTCAGGTGAGCACAGGAAGAGGAAGCAGCACGTGGCTGGGGCAGAGGACAGAACTGTGCTTTCTGGGGGTGGCACAAGCTTGAATTGGTTCAGGTGCACCATAAAATTGTGACTCTAAGGTAATTATATTTTAAAATTTTCCTGCTGAACAAAAAAAGCTTTTGCATGTAATGGAATGTTCCTTTGCAACTGATGAACTAATGGAGAATAGGAGGCACGTTTCAGCTACACCTAGGTGTTTAAGGCTTAAAAGGTAAAGTATTTCATCTCAGGTACCACATATACCATGAGACTGGGAATGAAAACTAGTCCAGCCTATGCAGCAAAATTAGTTTGTCCATATTAAACAGCTACCTCTATCCACAAATCCTGAGCTGCTTAAACTACAAGATTCAAGGACACACTAACATGTAGATGGCATCTTTCTAATTAGTATATTAAAATGCTACTTTTCAATATGTCACAATGTATAAATGTCATACAGTTAATATTTACACTTGGCTTTTTTTTTTTTTCTCATAGAAAAAGGATTTTATTATCAAAGTGGTTTTGGTAATATGCAGCTACTGCATGCCAAACACTTACATGAAATACCACCTTGGATAGGAAGATTAATGTGCTTACTGTTATTCTGTGAAGAATTTCTTTAATGTCACCAAAGAAAAAGGCAAATACTTAAATACAAAGCACCACAAGAATCTATCCCCGTCTGCAGTTTTCAGGGCTGAGAAAACATTATTATATGCATGTATGTTTAGATACACAGTCAGATCTAAGGTACATAAAGAAAAACCTCTCAACAAGATGAACGATACACAGAACATGCATCTGATCTCCCCACTTGAAAAATGGTCTCACTGCCAAACTCCCTTCTCTGTTACGAGATCCTCATGTCCCTGCTCTGCACAGCAGCATTTAACCCAGCACACCGGCTGCCTAGGATGCAAGTGCCCGATTTCATGAAATCCAAAGGTAAGGAGATCCAAATCTCACCAGAGCTAATGGATTTGGCCCTTATCTTCTCTTGCTAAAGCATCCTGAGTGCCAAGAAATTTATCTAAGCATTAGGAATCAATATTAATATTATAATGCAATATTAATGTATTTTTCCCTCATCAGTTTTTTAGCTTATATACAACAGTTCAATGTAGGCACTTGCTCATATATATTTTTTTCCATCTACCTTATTACACTTTTTCTACTGAAAAGTATCTGAATGTGTTAGGTATGTCATCTGCTGAAGTTTGGTGAAGAAAAGAGTTATTTTTAACCTGGGACAGTTCCCAAATCAGTTCATTGCATAGCTCAAAAACTGGCACAAGAGGAATGCACGTGGCTAGGTACAAGCTGGGGGAGGAAGGGTAAAAAACACTTGTACCCCATTTGTCACTAATAAATACAACCACAAAAAGATGTCGTAAGCAGAGTGAAGCTAAAGGCCCAGCACAGACACCCAACAGTACAGACACACATCCAGTTGGGATTTCGAGTACATTTGTTTAGCTCAGGTGCTGTTTCCAGTAAGTCCATGGGATTTAAATGCCTAGATCATTCAAGTGGTTTGTGGATTCCTCTACACACCTTACTGCATCTCCTTCACACCTGGCCCCTGCTGACTTTCAAGGTCTGAGCAAAAGGTCAACAGCAAAATTCACAGCAGAACACATAGCTTCCTGAGCTTGGGATGGGAAAGAGCCCAGCTCAGCCCAAGCCAGCAGAGCCACACCAAATTTCACCAGTCAGTGCTCAGTGGTGTTCTATTAGCCCAGTGCCAGATATTTTAATTTGTCTGCCTCAACAAAAAGAAAAATGCTTTGAAGCTTTACTTATGAACAGATAAAAAGATGAAGCAACTCAGGCTTTCTCAGGGCTGTGGGTTTCCCAGTACACCTTCAGATGAAAATGCAGCTTGAACCCAAGGGCTGAGCGGGAGCTTCCCTCCGTAAGCATGAAGTACTATTGCAGCACGGCACAAGAGACCTGCAAGACCAAGGGAAGGCTAGAGGAAACGCAGGAGGCTGTACGGCACGCTCATCGCTTAAAGACTCTATTTCATCCCAAGGTTCCAAAATGATAATAGACTTTATTCTAATTGGATTGTCTGCAATGAGCCAATTTAAGTGCTAAATGCTGCAAATTATTCAGCATGACATAGCAATGCAATGATCTGAGCCACTGCAGGGCAGGAGGCTTGTGGAAAGCTACAGTTCCCGAAGCATAATAAGGAGATGCAAGTCTTACTTGGCACATCTCCACCAGCCAAATTCATATTGTTTCAACAGCTGCAGCATGCCCACTAAGTATTAACTAATGCTTTGACCTAGAACACAACCACTGTCAGCCAGCACACCTGATTAGAAGATGATTTTTCTCAACACACCTTTAAAGTCCATATCACTCTAATTGCTGCCTTTCAAAGAGACTAAGTACCTGCGACATCCTATGTACACTACACAGGGCTGTGAAATATTGATCTAACCACAAGCTTTAAAATATTTAACCGACTGAGTCTGTACCTTTGTCACCAGGGTAAGAATGTCACATTTATTCGCAAAGATTTAAGGGACAGGAAGAGACAGACATTTAAAGCTTTAGATTTTATTCTGGTGCAATTACAGCAGCATGAATTACAAATGCAAATTAAGGACTCCCATGTTACTGCTTAGTCCTGCACATAGCACACAGTTCAGAAGACAATTATTTTTAGTAATTATGTGTAAAATAGTTTTTGACATATAGTTTCACTGTAAAATGTATTAAAACTCTGTTGTGCTAGCAAGTAAGAGAAAGAAAAGTATAGGGTTCTCTTCTGATTTAAAATTTGAGATTATAACAATGATTCACAAAATGGAAAGAAAAAAAGTAAGCAATCCATGAATCATATTCCCAGATTTTAATACAACACTATCATTCTCCTGCAGAACCACCACAGGAGGCTACCCAGAATTTACCTGAGACTTCAGAGTTTTATAGGACTTGAGGATAGTTGCAATTAAAGTCCAGACTCAAACAACAATGCCTACACTCTTGCACTTATAAGGTAAGGAGTTTTACACCTAATTTCTGGTCACTGAACTCTGAACCCGATTCAAACTCTGGACCTCCAGTCCCACAGAGCTGGAGAGAAGAGCCTCAGAATAGGAGAGCACTCTTACACATCTTGTTTCTCAGGAGGGCATACTTCTCCTTCAAAACAATTTAGCAGCACTTATCCTTAGTGGAAATCAACTCCTCAGCTCTGCAAGAACTCTGGGATACAAGTTATCTGTCCCCAATGATATAAAAATGATGGATTTTAATACCTTCTGTCCAATAAAATGCCTACTTGTCAGTGTGATGGTACACAGTTAATCACCAACATCTAATATGAATACATCATCTGATTTACTGAACAGAAATATTTATTAAAAATTTCTGCCCTAACTTGACTTTGCTTCTTGGCTTCTGGATTTATTAGAATTAACTCCAGTAGATGAGCGGTTTACTGTATTTTATTTTCCCACATATTTTCTAATCCACAGAGGCACAGGAACATTAATTCAGGAATTGGCTGCAATTATTTTTTGCTATTCAGCTAGGGGCAGTAAATGCAAACAGAATTGGCTGCAGTTCAATGTCATTGTATAAGATGTGCTCTATTGTTCCCTTAGATGCAGATGTTACAGTATATAATGCTGAACCAAAATAGTGACAGTGTCACCCTATGCACTTTCTAATGGGTTCCCAGTAGGTTTGCTTTTCTTGCTGGAAAATTAATTTCTTTTTACGTAAGAACAATCACAGAATTACAGAATTAAGACCACTTCTTCCATCACCAAAATTTGAAAAGGAAAGAATGCCTCAGCTGTTCATTTTTCATATAAAGCTCAGAGTGCACTGCGAAATGAAGATTGCAAGCTTCATGTGTTCACCTTAATCGTGAAGGCAGTGAAAATGATAAGATGAATAAGATATTTCACATTGCTATTTAAACAATGATTCTTTCTCTTGCAAATGCCAATTCCTTTCACACTGAAAGCACTGGAGAGGCTTGAAAAACTTGTGTGTTAATCAGGATTTCAGCACAATTCTCCAGGTTCTCAAACCAATCATCAAGAAATTCTCTTGCTCATTGGAAATATTGAGGGCAACAGAAAAAAAAACAAGCACAGGCCACCTCTCCTTTTCTGCTGTTTTTGTTCAAGATCATTGCTTTGTCTTTTAAAAGAAATGCAGATGACAGACTGCTACTGCTGCTTTTTGGGGGGCAGGGAGTAGATTATCTGCAGATAGATATTATTGCTGTTTATCACACAAAAGCTTCTTCTCCAAGGAGCAAGCTGTGTGGGACAGCACAGAGACTGAACAGATATTATAGGTCCTTGTTGCTGTAGATGTAACCACAACTGAAAATACCAATTATCTTTCCAAACAAAGCTCCTCTATAGTTGCAGTAGCCCAAAGAGGGACATTACCACAACACCCCTGAGGGCATCCAGCCATCTTTTACTCATTTCTATTTGCTCATTTTAAATGCTGGAGAAAAAGTTAAAGGAGGAAATGATGAGATTTAAAAAGGCTTTCGCTGCTTACCCTCCCCACAGAAATAAAGACACAAACAAACAAAATCCATCTATCTTCCCTCTGCTGGGATGCTTCTGACAACAGTCATTATAGCTCCCAGCTGGGAGCACACTCTTCACCACCTTCTGAGACTGTCACAGCCACAGGTTCTTATCAGATTAGCAGGAGTAGGAAAAGACACTGCCAAAATTGTGTACAGCACCCCACACGTACAACCCTTCACATGCTGGCTGAGCACTGCAAGGCAGATGCGACCAGCCCAAGATACATCTTCAATGTCAAAAAGAAGCCCATGTAAAGACGAGCACACTCAAGAGATAATGAGCTCCCCAGGGAGGAATTGAACAACCCTGCTTGAAAGAGGTCCGCCAAGAATAAGTTTTTATTTACACTCATTTCAAATGTCTGGTTTTACTGCTGGAAGCTATAATCTTGACGTTCTCAGGTGTTGGCTCCCACCCTTCCAAGCCTTTTACTACTGACCTTCAGTGGCTCTTTAATTGCGACTAGCTCTCTTGATAAAATTAAAATATACATCTTAATGGATCACTCTAGCTTTTTAAAATGAAGATGAAAAGCCATGCGTTGCAATTGAAAATCATAGCCTGGCTGCCCAATCCCATCTTCTTGGTAGTTACTCTCCACTGCAGTAATGCAGAGAAAGCTAATGCTTTCAATAAAATTTCATTGCTGCTTTTTACTTAAACTTTAAAAAAAAGTCATAGATAGAGGTTTAAAAGCAGCTGCAGACTGAGCAGAAGGGAAAGCACCAAGCCTTCCTGCCCTCTGTCAGGCTGAGCCCCTTCCTCCAGAGAAGCACCGTGGCTGCCCTGTGTGCATAGGATCATAGGACAGCAGCAACACACCACCACGGATTCAGCCATAAGGACTAGACCCCTCTATAATGCAAAAAATTACTTATCTTGCAAGCCATTAAAAGGTGACAGGTCATAGCCCATTCCAGGATTATAGTCCTCAACCTCCCCTGCAGACTTCTGCAGCTCTGAATTGTGCAGAAAGGGGATACAACTGTTCAGTATCTTCTAGTTCTAGCTTAAGCACAGGTAAAGTTATTGCAGAACATGCACAGAAGAAAAAGGAAGAGAAGCATTCAAGAGGAAATCACCAAATTCAGTAATTATGAAGCTAGATAAAACTCACGCTAACAAGATTAACTTATTACAGTATATGAATTGAGTCTCGTAAAAGTCTGCTTATTATCAGACTATTAGAGGAGAGTCAGTTTTTTGCACACAACTCGTTCCATTCCAACAACACATTCAACAGGTAGTAGCACAAAGCTGGCAGTGACAAAAGCTGCACTGTGCCCTTCCACGCAGCTCTCTTCCCTGTGTGCTACAGGGGTTTCTCCTATGTTTATTCATTTATTAAGTCTCCAAAAGAAAATGTGTTCACCAGGCATCAGCAAAAGCATCTAGGAAAGCAGGAGCAGTGCTTCAGGTGGGCAACTACTCTGCAGTAAGTGCCTGAATGAGGTACGGCAGAACCAAAGACACACTTTAGAACATGGCATAAAAGGGAAGAGAAGGCAGCAACGGGTTAGACAGGAGCTCACCCAAAGTAAACCTCAGGCAGGGACACACAAAAGACTAACAAAAGGTGAGTGAGGGTGTGAACTTGGAAAGCATCATCTGCCAGTGCTTACAATATTTTCAGAGGCAAAATATGAAGCAAACAGGTCCTTCTTCACTGCTTCCTAAACACACCTCATGGTTACTGTAAGGGCTGTAAATATAATAAAACCATAGAGCAGATGACTTTACCTGGGCATTTCCTCATGCATTCATGCCCCAAGTTTCCAAGACCTTTTGTAACAAACTGGTGGGGGCCAAATGGGCTAAGGCTATATTTTATCAAGACGATTATACAGGTATTAAGAAAAATCTACCAAAATAAAGAGAAACTGTAACAGTACACAGAGGTAGAGTAACTGAAAAACCAATGCTAATAAATATTTATTGAATAAATGATAAAGTGACTGAGAGCTTAGCTAAACATAATTCTAAGAAAAATCAGATCAATATGCGACTTCCACATCTTTACACATTTTGGTTAAGAATCTCCATTATATTCTGCATTGCAGAAGTAATTCTGTGTACTCTGCCAACTTCTGTAATGATTCAGAACTTTACAGATCTATGATGATTTGTTAAATAGGAAAAAAAAGAATGATTAAAAATGTTTACTTGTCTTTAAAGCTTCTTGTCTTGATGTAATGTTAAGGATATGAACAAAAGAATGAAAATTGTCTTGTTTTATGCACCATTCTAAGAGAAAATACAAGCATTAAAGTGTCTTCAAATCTCACTGTTTTTAATGCATCCAAGTCAATCATAATGACAAAAATATGTAATCTGAAATTAAAGGGCAATTGTTTTGTCCTTATGTGAAATGTGTGGTTACAGTTTAATGAGGAAAAACTAACGCTAAAAAATGACAAACTCTGGAATGTGAATCTGTAATTGAATTTTAATTTTTAAAAAAAGGAAGCAACAAAAAAAAATTTATAAAGTATCATTTTGCTTTACAGACAAATACTGTTTGAAAAAAAAAAAAAAATAAACACTTACTTTCTCCGTAAAGTGCAACAGCATCAATGCTCACATATAATCACTAGCTGGTTGGTAGTTAGAAGCAGCATGAAATTCTGCCATAAACATTTCTCCTCACTTAAAACAACCCCAGATTCCTCCCCTGAACATGTTGCTTTCCAGTACCGAAGGAAACCTCTCGAAGAACATTAATACATAAATATTTAAGATTTAAATGCCAGTGGGTCAGAGGGTTAGTGTAATACAATATTACTGTTACACTTTGCATTATCATCATTATAGCTATGCTTGGTTTGCATTTTTACAGCATATGAAATCAAATTCGTTTGCTTTTCTGCTAAGTGCACAGTTCCTGGTGGCCGTTAGCGTGACTTACAGGTCAGGAAGAACCTGGAATTTGGCAAACGTGGCTCTTATTTCCAGAGGCTCCTATCACCTATAAATCTGATTGAAAAGAGTGAAAGGGAGAGAATAGCTCAACATATTTTAAAATTAAACTACTGCTACCTGAGAAACTTGGAACTGAAAAGTTACTTGGAGCTGTCTGATGAAAAATTAAAACAAATTCAAAGCATCAAAACCATTAGAGAACAACCATCTCTTACTTACAAGAGCAACGAAGTTATCTGGCACTTTTCCTGATGAGCTTTCTTTGCATATTATCTTGTGGATAGAAATGTTGTAGAATTCACAGAACTCTTACTACAAAAAATTTGGGCAGTTCCTGCTGGGTTCTCTAATGAATAACTACATTAACACAAAAATCCTAAATCAGATCTTGTGAATACACCATATAACTATTCCTTCCTTGCTTGCCCTGCCCAAGATAAGCAGATACAATGGTATGACCTCAAAAGGAGTTTAGTATTCAGGTCACACTGATATTGCTAACATTATTTTTATATCAGTATCATTCATTTTTAGGTAGATTAATTATAATAAATATGTGCTATATCAACAGACTTTTCATTATGGTCCATTTAACCTCATAAAACATAATTGATTCCTATTTGCTCTATCTGATCGATGCTTAGGGCTCATTGCTGAACTGTGTTAGTAAAAAAGACAAGGCAGGAAAGGGCCACCTCTCTGTAGAATAAATAGTATGGTTGATATCCCATGCAGCTCTGATTATCTGCATAAATATGTCTATACACTTGGGGAGAACATGGAACTTAATACTGATGCATTATTAACTCAAAAAAATCACATCCAAAAAACCTGTAATTTATAAATCTTTAGTATTTACTAGCTTGCATCTTCAAGGCACAAGCATTAAAACTGGACTTCCCATGCTACATAAACAAAAGGAATATTAGTACAACATTTGGCTTAAAGAGCTCCCTTCTTTGGCTCACATTTTCCCCAGTGCTCGAGAAGATTAATCTAAAAGGAGTTGTAGCCTTTCAGTCTGCAGAATATGTCACAAAATGCAAGATGAAGAAGGGAAACTCTACCATGCCATGCCGCTTGCTACAGACTCTGCTGTGTTCTCAGTAACTGAAAAGCCCCAGATTTAATTTATGAATAAAAGAATAGCGACCACTGCTTTACATGGACCAATGCACAGACCCACACTGAAAAGCAACGGCAAGGATCACACAAAGGAACAAACTGTGGGATGAGATTCACACTAACTGCATTACTGAAAGTCCTTCCTTCCACATTTGGGTTTTTCTGACAGATGTTTATATTCTGGGAAATCAACTCATTGTCACAGAATGAGCAATGTAGGAGCTGGTAGATCTGAAAAAACTACTCTGAAAAGGGCTGAAAGATATTTGCATTACTGGGATCACAGTCTGACTTTGATCTCTCATAAAAAGACATATGGAAACATGTAGAAAATTTATGTGCTTTTCCTCAAAGAATACAACAATGGCACATCCCTTTGATTCCTCAATTACTCAAGACCATGTATAGAATTCAACACTTCTGTAACTATTAGTAAATAACATACTTTTAATACATATTAATGCAATCCGCTGGAAGTAGAACCTTCCAAAAATATTTCACTAAGAAACAAGACATTAACTTCACATCACTGAAGCTAATTTGATATTCAGCTCACCTCTTCAAAAAAGAAAGCAAGTTTGAGATGAAAACCAACATTAAAATAAAACAACAAAAAAACCCAACCAAAAACCCACCCAAAGATGTTTGTATAATGCTCTTAATAGTGGGAAAATATTTTCATAGCCAACTTCTTAACATTCCTATTTAACTAGGAAAAAAGCCTATTCAATATTTTTAGGAAGAGCCAACTAATTTATTACTTGATGCATGGAGTTTTAGTGTGACAGACAGGAACAAAAAGAATGGATAGATATATAAAAGAATAATTTCAGAACTGTATTTCCAACTGTTGCTTTCCAAGAGAGGAGGGTGTAAATATTTTGTACAAACATCTGGAGTGGAGGCTTGCCCTTTGGGTCAGTTTAAACCCACTTAATTCAAATCTGAAATAATTTTTAACTTAAGCTTACATGAAGATGTATTACTAAAAGACTTGCAGTTAAACAGGTATGTCAACCAAATCATTCTCAATCAGTTCTACCATGTGAAAAAATAGTCTCCAGTACATATAAAATATACTTAATGTTTCTGAGAAACCATTATTTGAAAGCTCACCTGCCCAGCACTTCTCTTAATGGGTTTATCAATTTTTAGAACACCCAGGGTATAGTAATATTTAATAGTATGTACTAAATGTTAATCAACATTTCAAAGCAATAAAAAAATGCCAATAGATAGTTTCAGATTTCAAGATGCCAAGCTTGTCCAGTCAGCTAATCATCTCACAGCACAAGAAAAACAACAGGAAAATAGCTACAGCACCAGGATTTGGTGATTACTTTAACTCTTCCAGGCAAGCACTTCAGGAGGAAAGTCTAAAGGCACAATTAAGGGATGCTGAAGCAGGATTTCTGAAGAATCCTTGCTGTGAGATGATGCTAGACCCAAAAGCTTTTACTTTCCACTAAGACAGAAGCAATTTCCTTTGATTAGGGACTCCAACAGCCCCTTAGGTCCAGATGAAAGATGTATTTTTTTTTCTCAGTGAATCTGACATGTCAATCACCCAGTCAGCCTCAACAGATAACATTTGGCAACTAAGGCACAAATAAGCAGACACAGCTGGCCAACAGCTCTTCAGCAGAGGAGCTGGGGCACCGTCTAGAGACAGCCAGTCTGATCCAACCATGACGATGCCTGCGTGCCCCCTCAGCAAACATTCACTATGTTTCACAGGGCTATGGGCAGGGAATCGGCAACAAATCCTGCTACAGTGAAAACCTTGGGCAGGATTCATTCTCCTAAATTGGGAAGTTAAGTGTTATTCTAGCAGGATGTGAAGATTGATGTCTCTAGAAATCAGAAGAAGAAAAATATGAATTTAACATTTGCTTTTAGAGTATGCTGGCCCTTTATGAATGAGAAACATTTATCCACAGTGCCCTTTTGTTATGCTACTCATAGCTGCTATAGGGCATTAGGGCTATAGGGCTGAGGGTGCTCCCTTCAGTTTGGACACTGAATTACTCTCACGTGTGAGAGAGGCACAAGTAACCACATTCACGTGCTACAGACTCAGCCAGCTGCTTGAACTCTGCAGGAATGTACGATCTATCTGTATGTACACTTTGCTCTTAACAACTGAAACATGGATTTTGCTGTTTTACTTGAAAATCTGCAGTCTGAATAGAGTGGTGTTTCACTGGCATAATGCCTCTGTGGGTCGTGAAAGGCAACTTCAAAGGTTATAAGGGGTTAGAAATTGTAGGTGTTAAGCAAGGAAAAAATAATGTCTCCTGTCTTTACTGCTCATCTGCTCTTGCCCTTCAAGAAAAGTATTTCCTGCTTCTCAAATCACACCCACAAGTAATTCAATACTGTTATTACTGAGGTTTTTTTCTCCTCTGATTTCTTAGGTAAATAAGCATGTAAGGCATCGTGTACCCCAGCATCAAAAGGAGAGAAAAGCCATCAATAGTTTGGGCCATGCCTTCCATTTCCCTCTCTCATCACTGTAGAGCTAGTTATCTTTCATCACTTATCCCAACAAAGCCACCCAACTAAAGAACTTGCATCCATCGCATAAAAGCATTCCCACTCCCTGGGTCCAACGCTGCTCAGAACGGTCCCTGCCTGAGAAAGGCCCTTTGCAGCCAGAGAGAAGCAGCACATCAGGGCTAAGATCAGGTCTCACGGCATCTCACATGCATGTGCCCATCCACAAGCAGAGCTCAGGGCTTGCCTGGCCTTTCACAGGCTGTATTCAAAGTTTCCCACGTCCCATATCCAGTGGGTGTGGGAACCAGCCCCAGAGCAGCAGAACTCATCTTCCGGCATCATTTTCCATCTGCATGAGGTCAGAAAGTTGTATACCAGTATATGGGGTCATAAAACTGGATTTTATCTGAATCTGCAGGGATTCACATCTCTATCTGCACAGTCTATTTGCCCTAATTGCTGCTTTGACTCAGAGATATTCCAGCATTTGTCAGTTTAAACAAAACTTTTAACATTGTTTGAATGTATCTAAATGCATTCAGGGATGTAATGAAGTCCCGCTTCCCCCAAAAGTCTGTGTCTATTGCCCCTAAATAGTTCAGTTGAGGATTTATTTGAATTTATAGGCAGCAACCAAGTCATATATTGCTTTCTTAAATGCCTTATATAAGCAAAAACGCATAACTGAGACATGAGTTCAGCATAATAGCAAACCAATGCTTCATAAAAAGCAGTAATTTTATAAAGAATCTTTTTAAAAGAAGCTTTTAAAATAAAATATGCTTTTTTTTTTCTTCAATAACTGAAGATGATCAAAAACAAACTAATGAATTCCCTGAGCTACAGCATTTCTCACAAAGAACTGTCTGACTATTCCCTCTACTTTCCTGTACATCCCAACACCCATTACGGACCTGCCATCAGAAGGAGCTGTAAGTGCCACAGAGTCCAGAACTTAAACTGTAACAAATTTACTGCCTGCGATTTTCTGTCAACAAGGCAACATGCTAATGCTCTACCAAAGTGAAGTCAGCTCTTGAAATACATTCTACATTTTTCTAGGCTTAGGGCTTTCATTGAGAAAATGCAAGGTCGTGCACTGTGGTTCAATTTACAAAACTAGCTACTGATCATTATTTATTTGCATCGTATCATCGTGATGACTCACACCCATGCAGCTCAAAGCAACAGAAAGCCATAGAAAATACCTTGAATTTGACATTTACAAAAAGGAAGAAAATATACAAGAAACTTTTGATTGTTTTCCAAGTTCATGATAACTTGCAAACATAAAAGACTTGGAGATAATGTGGGAAGTTAAATGTGACATTTAATTTTACTAAACTTGCCAAGATCAGTTGACTTTACGTAACATTTTCCAGTGCTGGTATTTCATGCACATGTGTATTTCATATGCTTCTTATGGGGGAAAAAAAGAGAAGATAAAAAAGGCAGGGGGTGTGGGGGGGCTGGAGAGAAGGAGAGGAAAAGTCTTAATAACTCAGATAGCAGCTTTTAAATAACTCAGATAACAGCTTTTAAATTTTAAACACACACAAATGTAAGCGTGCTCCAATGAAGGCTTCTTCACCTCTACAACATTGTGTCCCTAGGGTATTAAATGCTCTTAATCAACAGTTGTTGATAATGATGTGCCACCTATCAAGATAAAAGTCTGAATGCAAACACATCTGTTACATTCCTTTGTTAGGAAACTGGTAACACAGTTTTTGAACACATAAAATTTGACTTTTAATTACCCTCTTACACCTTCTGTTCAGTTATTTACCAGCATTAATCCATAAGGACATTTAACATACTAAGGACTATAAAACTTACTTGTATAATGCTTCCATATAAAAAGAGACATTTAAATATAAGATTACACTATCTATTTTGTAGTTTTTGAATCAAGTTACATCTGCTTTTATGTTGGACAAAAGTAATTTGTGCTGCCATGAGCTGTGCAGCAAGAAAAGCCATAGCATTACAAGTATGAAACCTCTTGAATGTATACATGCCTGCTTTTATTAATAATACAAAAAATATGAAAGCCATTTTTGCTAGCCTTCACTTTGTTTTCCAAAAACTCTCAACAGCAGAAATGAACATTTTTAAATGTTGGAGCACTACTGTTAAATTTCCACCACCAACTACAGCAATAGCCTAATGCCCGTAGAACTTTTCATCAAAGCTAAACTAAGAAGGAATATTACCGTGAGATTATCAAAGGACATAATTTAGAAGTGCACTGCAGTTTTATTTCCAAGCAGAAGGCCAGGAAACTACTTCTTTTGTATCAAAAATGAAAGCTAACACTCCTGTACAGTCACTTGACTATACAGAAGTGAGAGGTTGCAAGGAACAAGGATCAAAATCCTCACACAAGTGAACTACTTCTAGCGAAAAGAAATAAACATGCTTATCCACTAAATCTAGACAGGGGCAAGAAGGGGTCATCTGCTAGACTTCCAGATACAGAGCAAGAATAAAAAAATGACTGTGAAGGATTCTAGAATAACTAAGAGCATAAAAAGTTAAAAGAATTTCTAAATGGTATTTTTTCCCCTCAATTTTAATACTATCTTGGATAATTAGTAGGAAGATAAAAGGGCTTTGCATTTAATACTGTATTAGTTCTTACAGGACACATCTATATCCAAGCAATCTGTGGCTGCTTTCCATGTTTCTCTAAGACTGCAACCAGAAGCAAAATGATTAAAAAGTGTCAGAAAAGAGCAGCGATGAGGTCTCCAGTCTCTGCTGTACCTTCTCCGTCAACCTCTCTGCAGACTCCAATTCCTGTATAAATCTCAACCCTACGTAATCCTTTTCAGAGCTCAGTGGCTCATGGCCAGTGCAGTCCACATTACCCAGCGAACACAACAGATACATTCTTCACCCTCACAATACACTTAAACTTGGTCTCCCAGTAATTTGGCCAAAGGAAGGCTTGCATTCATCCAACTTCTCAAGCAACTCCTTGTCATTTTGGCACAAGCACTTTACATCTCAATTTACAAGAAAAGTGGCAGTTTAGTTCCAGCTGCAAAGCTCCAAGAGTAATATTAGGAAAATAGGAACTATATTTCACCTTTTATTGGCAGGGTATACATAGCACTTCATTAGTTTATTTAGCACCCAGGAACTGCAAGCATGTATCGATTGGTGCTTTGATCAAGCTTTCACTTATTTTAAAGAGGCCAGTCCCTCCATAGATCAATTTTCTAGCACAGACCAAAAGCAGGCATGTAAATAAAGAAATAAAAGCCCAGGAAACTCACACCCTGCCCACCCCCTCCCAAAAAAAAACTCAACCAAAAAAAAACTAACAACAAAAAAACACAAAAACCCAGGCAATCACTCGTTTACACTTAATTAAGCATAAAATAAATCTCCTCCTCCTTTGGGAAGGATATAGATAAAATATGAATGGAAATAAAAGAGTGGCTGAATAATCACTGCAGTTCAAACAATATTTCACAAGCAAAACAAGTGTGATAAGATTCAGTAGCCTGTGGCAGACGTTTGTTTGAGCGAACAACAAGATCATATTTTCATACTTTTGGCCATCTCTGTAGTCCGAGGCAAACCGCCAATTCCTACTCTCTACTGTCAACCCCCAGACCTAATGGAGATGAAAGGCAAAATATAGCTCAGCTCCAACTGCATTATTGATTCCAGCAGGGCCAGATTCAGGCTGACAGGGCTGAGGTCATAATTTAGCCATTAGCACTAGGAACGGCAGGATTCGTCTACCCACAACTGCAGGACTATGGGCCATGCTCTCCATTTTATGTCTAATCAATATTGTATTTTGCAGTTGTCTCACTGGGCTAATGGAAGAACAGCCGCAGCACTGGTTTGAAGAACAGTTCTAGCAAAAGGCAAAGATAAGATTCTCCTTGTAGACTATCTGTAGTCAAAAACCTTGTCCCACTTCTGTTTTTCTGCTAGAATCCCTTGGTCATATTAAACTCTGTCTTCTCTCTACAAAAATCCCAAAAGAATGCACAATACATTTAAAAAAAAAAAAAAGTGCTGGTTAGAACAGCTCTACCTACACCTTGGGGCTTTCATAACTCTGCAAGGCTGCAGGCAGCTTCTTGTATCTAAACATGAAAAATCTCAAACATAAAATACTATAACCCAAAATAAGCCCTATTGCTATATAATACAATGACATTTGTGGTACAAGTACACTTTATCACATGATCCTGAAATTTTTTACTTGCCCATGGGCAGCCCTTTTCCCCCGCAAGGTGCTGTTTCCACAGCCGTTCTCACAGTTGACATGTGGAGCAAAAGGCCTGCAAATCCACCTTCAATGATTTCCTCCTGGAACTACATTTACCTTTTCATGTTTTCCTTCAACTTCCAGATGGTCATTATAAATTTGTCTAAATGCAAGCTACTACAAAGGTATTTCCTTTCTCCTTTTAAATGGGCCCTCCTTACCAGGATGTCCACTGGAGGTGGAAAGTCCTGTGGAACAACCACTTCTGCATTCATATATTCTTTTACCCTCAGCCTTGGACTTCCCTTCTCTAAGGACTGCTAAGTGGACTCTGTACTGAGCTGGACCAAGGTAGGGAAACTCAGTTTTTCTCTTCTACAAACTGTGAGACGATACCTGGTTTTAAGTACCCACTTAGGATAAAAGCCATACCTGCTTCACAGCTCCTCAACTCAAAGATATTCCTAATTTTTTGCAATTTTGTTCTGTGATTTCTCTGAGGACCTTCCATTTCCCTCCCCAACCTTCTTGGATCCAGTCTGCTTCACTGGCTAAATCAGAGCCTGTAAGCAGGCAGAGCTGGAAATTTTAAACACCCATGTGTCATTGGTTATTTTAATTTGTTTTTTAAAATAACAATATAGAATGACCAGCATTATCCTGACTAAAATTGGCTGCTCTTAATTATTTGATGAAGAGAAAGACATCTCTAAATGACAGCTTCTGAGATCCTTAAAAAATAATATAAGGTAGGATTTTATTAAATGTTTAAATATTTAGCGTAATTCAGTGACTCAGACAAATCTAGAGAATATAAATTCAGAGCTGTAACTTTATATATTAAAAAGCTGCCTTAAGGACCTAATTTATTTAAAAATAAATTTTATTGATTTTTTTGCACATTTTGGAATTAAATGTTACAGTCAGTTCCACATATGCTCATCTCTGTAAAGGTTTCTCACATACTATGATATCAAATTAAATTATAATCCACTTTCATTAAACTGGTACAAATCCTGATAGGGAAAGTATGAGGGTAAATGAACTTAAACATGTTGCCATTTAATTTAATTTGCAAAAATACTTTTACTTAAAATAATTATATCCTAGGTGGGGCAACGCTAACGTATCAAAATAAATACATATTCACATGGCATGTTAAGTTGATACAACCCTGTCTAAAAATAGGAAACAAACAGTGGTACTAAATAAGACAGGTTTTTCCATGTGAGGCAGCTGACACTGAAGGGATTCCCACTCAAGACAGGTACTCAAATCTTAATTTAATTGGGAATTGGAGCTTAAAAGTTATCTGGAGATAATTTAAAAATGAAGAAGTTTGGTGATCAGCAGATCTTGCCACCTGTCTTGCACCAAAAATTACTGCAAAGAGTTGTACAAGGATCTTGCAACACTGTGCAATAAACAGCAGATGAAATTCAATGACAATCAATGCAGAAATCAACCCTAATTATATATACAATGATGGACTTGAAATTAGCTGTTAATATTCAGGGAAGACTTCAGAGTAATCACTTAGGCCGGCAGTTCTCTAAGTGTCACCTCCATGCTCCACAGCAGCCTGGAGGCAAACAGAACCCAAGGAATTACTGTGAAAGAATTACACAAGGGTGAAACACCATCGTGACCATCTCACAAACCCATGTCCCAAATGCTGAGAGCAGTTCTGCTTGCTCCTCTCAAAAAGGATGCAGAAGAATTACCAGGAAGGGTGTGAATGATGAACACAGGTATGCAACGGCTTCTGTTTTGAAAAGGAAAAAACCATGGCTGGGCTTGGAAAAGGGATGATTCAGGGTGGAAAAAGAGGAATACACTAGCAGTCACTAAAAATCAGAAATTGCATGTAGAAGACAAACACAGAGCTACTGTTCATGTTTTGTGCCAACACAAGAGCTCCAGAGCATCAGGTGGAATTACGAGGCAGTAGGTTTACAATAAAAAAAGTGCTTCTTCCTTTGGCCTAATGCGCACATCACTAAGGGCCTTGCAGAGGCCAAAAATACCAAAATGGTGCAAAAACTCAATTAGACAAATGCTTGGGAAAAAATCCAACCAAAGGCTATTAAAAATGACTATTCAGATAGTAGCTCTGGCTGCAGAAGCCACTCAACCACAGTCCATCACTCTGGCAGGGCAGGCTGCAGATGCATCGCCACCTTCTTACCCTCTTCCCTAATCAGCAGTCCATCTTCTTAGTTACCAAAACACACAAAATACTGGGCTAAATAGATCTCCAGTTTGACCTCTATGGCCATTTTAGTATTTTTCTAAAGATGACATTTAATTGTGGTACAATGTATCACACACTAAAAATACGGATATCCACAGCTCCATCACCTGCACTGGAACAAGCTGAACATCTAAAGAGCCACTTTGAGGAAATGTATAATTCATGCAAATTTTGCTGTCTAAGCTCTTTAGGCTTTTCTTAAATAAACAAATAATTCATCCTCCACATCCTTCTGCAGTCTGAAGCTAGTACTAATTATGTTGATATTCTGGTAGACATTAGAAGCCCAGCTGAGCCCAGGGTCCCATTGTGTCCTATGCAAACAGAGAGGAAGAGACAGTTCTTGCTTCATAGAACTAGCAAATAATATTAAAAAATATATATATAGTAGAAGGATAATAGGGAGAATAAAAACAGAGATGAGGCAGCTCTTCCTCTTCCAAACCAGAGCATCCAGACCAGAATTCAGGTTTTTTAAGTTGATGTCTGTACAATTCTCCCAGACTGTCTCAAAAAGAGAAAAGAGGGGATTTTTCCACACAGGCATACTAACTACCACTGCAAAGCATTTGAGAATCTCATGCAGATAATGCACCACACATCTGAAGAAATGTGATCCACAGAATATATTTTTTTTTTATTTATTTCACATATGCATAAAACCATGACGGAACCCAACAGTAACCCTCCTGTATGTTTAAGAAAATTTAAATGGAAACCATGTCCATTAGTCTTGGGCTAGTGCTGTGAAATATCAAGAGACAGGAAACAAGTCAATACAAAGAAGTACAAGATCTATATGAAAAGACATCTGGTACAGCTTTCTCAAATTTCAGACTTCAGCACTGTCAGCAATGAACACAGCAAGTTTCTTTTCTTGAGGGGTCTGATTCTTCACTGTTTTGTTTTTTTTTAATCATATATAATTTCTACTGTCCTGAGACCATCACAAAGCACATGATAAAGGAACAGATACTGCCTGCTCTATAAATCAAAAAAGATCAGGCTTCAGAAAGGAACAAAATATCCAAACTCAGAGAAAAATAATAGGGTCTATAGACATGTCAGTTTTTTGGGGTTTGGTTTTTTTTTTAGGAGCTTTTTTCCTTCACATCAGCTTGTATTTACGTAGCTATCTAACACCTTAAGCAATGGACAACACAGACAAGGTCTCAATGGTGTAAACAAACATGTGATTCTGCACAGAATCAGCCTCAAACTCTGCAAACACTGGTTGGCTTTTGATATTCTTCAAACATTTTTGGTACAGCCTTTGACATCTCGTTTCAAATGCTCTAGAAGTGACATGAAGTAGCACTGTTAGTATTCCAATTTGAAACAACAGAAATATGAGATCCATCAAGATGATGCAGTCTAGCATTGCTTTAATTTAGGTGACAATATGAATGAGTCACAGGTAATTGCCAGGTAACACAAGGAACACAATAACCTTCAGTCAGCACTGTAGTCCCACTGCCAGCTACATACATCGGAAATAGCCTTCTGCAGTGGGAAAACAACTCAGAGAAGCAGAACAGAGATAATCAGAGTCAAGAATTCATATTAAACTAATGTTTAATAATAATTCTTGTGGATGTATTCTTATTTAATATAAGTGAAAATATTTGATGAAAGGATTTCATTATTCCAAATAAATCACAATAATATTCACTGGTAAGGGTTCCTATTCTCCAAATTAAGAAGAGTAATTGTTTTGCAACCACCAAAAGCAAAAATGGATACACACCCCTCCTTAGAGAAATATTCTCTTTCACTGCTCAAGGCAGTACTAATTGCACACTGTTTGTGTCCCAGTTTGCTCTGAAAGATCTGCTAGATTGCAGAAACATTTCTAAGCAAGGTGTGAAGTCCAACTTCTAGCATCTGGTATAAAGATGCATCAGTATCTCTTTAAATATTTAGTTTCCTGCCTAAAATTAATACTGGAATATCAAAAAGAACCCTGTGACACCTCCAGTGAAAATTCTCTCATACAAGAGTCCCAATTTTAACAACAGAGATCTCAGGAACTACTTCTCTAACTTAATGAGCCTTGGCAGCCATTCAAATTAAACACTCTATTGTGCAAGGAGCTAATTATGCTGAGATTAAACCCAGAGAATGATAGGGACATTTACTGTACTTCTGGCAATTATAAGAGCTCTCACTATTGGAGAATACAGCTTGTATTTCATAATTCTGAAAGATGTCTCTGCTAATCCAATAAAAAAAATTGCATGCGCATGCACACACATACAAGATTAATTAAATTTTAAGAACATTTTTCAACTATTTCTGACACATATACATTCACAAATTATTATTATTGATATTATTTGTTTTGGCCTATTTTTCCTGTATCTGAATGTTCATCCTGTATCCTACATATTCATTTGTCATAATCCTCCACCATTTCTCTGACAGGCAATTAATGTTAAGTTATCTCTTTTCCTAGGAAATCTTAAGTAATGACAGTAAAATATTTGCTCATTTAGTATTCTAATTAACTTTTCCAGTATCTTCCCCGATAATGCCCCTTTCTTTCCCAGAAAACCAAGTGGTCAGTTATCTTTTTCATTGCTACCCAAAGACAATGCATGCAAATATATGGAGCTTTCCTAACTTGGCACACACAGGCAAAAGCACTTTTGATATTTCATGACTAAAACCTGTCATAGGATGATTTCCCATGTCCTCTTCTCTAATGCCTACTCAGAAGAGGTTCGATTATGCAACATAAAACTGTTTAAATCCCTGTAAGAGCCAGGAAAGGATGAAGGCAAGTGAACAGCAATGATCAGACTCTACTTCAGCTAAAGGTGTTCAGCATCTCATAGGAACAGACTCTCACATGCATGATGGGAAGCTAGGTAGCAAAACTAATGGAACATGGATTTGCAATGGATTTTGTGTCTTGTGGTTAGCTTCACCAGTGTCTAATAGCGTGTGTAATCTGATTTAAGGTTCCCCCACCCCAGAGTCAAGGCACTCGCAACAGCTTTTCCCTAGGGGATTCGCTGATGTCTCATGAAAGAACAGTCCCTGCAGCACCATTCCTCTCAGGGAGAGGCATTAACAGAGCTGTGTTTCTCTGCCCTGGCCTCCATTTTCAGGAAACTTGTCAAACTGCACTTTAATCAGTTCTTCTAACCCTGCTTTTCCTGTCCCATCACATTCAGGAGCCTTGCCAGTAGACACAAAGATTTTTCGGAGGACAGACAGGTGGACAGAAGCATCAGCCTGAGAAATTAAGCCACCTGATCCACACTTCAGGTTGTGATATTGGCCAAAAGCGATTTTTCAACTTGTCAGCCAAAACCAACCACATAGCAGAAGGAGGGCAGTCCCTATTACCTTCAGCCGGGGCGACCGCTTGAGGAAGCCTCTCTAGAAGTTGCAAGGCAAAGCCCTTGGTCCTGTGGGCAGCATATACACAAATCCTGCAGTATTTCTTTTTCATATTCTCTTCTCTATCAACATATTGTTTTGCTTAAAGATGAAAAACACAAATGTGAAAGGCCTGACCTCACTGGGGCTGACCTGGTGTGAATCAGGGCACAAATGAGCTGTATCTGCAAGTAATTATTACTTAAGCAAGTCTCTAGAGGGTTGGAGGCAAAGCAAGGTTGCTATTATTAAATGTAGCTTACTGTAAAACAAGATAAATCAAAAAGAGTTACAGGTAATTATTAATTAGTATATTGTCATTGGTCAATCAACAAACTGCATTTAAGTAACTGTGATAACATGATTTCATAGGTAACTGCTCATCATCAACATTTTTAGAGACAATCTTGGGGGTGAGCTCACTGTTTTAGTAAAAACAGAAGCTAAACAAATTACAAGTGTCAAGAAATAGAGAGCATAGCAATACACTGAATGAAAGCACTTTGTAAGCTTGCACATTGTTCTTTATACAGTTTTGTTTCTATTACAAAGCATGGACATATAACACACTAAATCTCATTCCACTTATGAGAAATATTCATACTCGGAAGCATTCAGGAAGCAATCTCTGTGTTTTCCCCACAGTGGTATTTTAACACAAAGGACATTTCACATTTATTTTCGCTTTCTCTCACATCACCTCCTGCTAACCCCATGGTTCCCATATTTCTGATGACACAAGGTGTATGGAACAAAACAGGGACAACAGAACCCAGGTAACGTGACCCTGATATGATACCATTTCCTGTTCCAGTCTGGGGCTCCCTTGGGTCAGTCATTACAGAAGCAGTATTACGCCTGCTACACTATGGGACAATCTATTTTAAACTTGTACGTTTTAAATTCTGGAAGAGCTATGTCCAAGCAGATGCTGAGCCACTGTCAATGCCCCTTCTGCTCCAACAGCAGACCTCTCAGAATACACATTTCAGACCCTTTGGCTGCTGTTATTAATACCACCAGAGTTTTCCAGGTGGTATTAATACCATTATTAATACCACCTGGAAAACTCTGTCCACAAAGCTCACTCAGCTGAACATACAAGTTTTGCTAGCTTCTCCCCCCCTAGGCTTTAAAAGATTGGTTCTAAAGCAAAGATGAATGAAAAATGCATAACTTGATGAAGACAAGTATCTTAACATGGTGGTTTCATAAAATCTTTGTTATATTTTAAAAAGGCAAAAATTGCAGAACACCACCACTCTGGAAAACTTTCCTCTCCATTATGTAGTCAAAAGGTTTCAAAAAAAGGAATTAATTCAGTTAATTAAAAATTTATAGAACCCTTACATGTCACCATTCCCAGCAGTTGTTTCTCCTGCCGGGATGCAGTATCTGTGTATAAAAACCTTTACATAACTTCTGAATTTTTCCATCTAGCTCCAGCAAGCTAATGTAATCTAACTACATAGCATTCTATGTCCCTGTGCACATACTGGAAGTGAAGTACGAATGCTGCATGGGGATAGTTTAAAATACTTCTTTAATATTTTATCATTACTTAGGTTGATGTTCATTTGCGTCCCCTCCGATCCCAGGTGTTGGTAGATGGAATTTTTCTTCTTTTTTAACTACTAGGAGATGGAATTTTCTGGTTTGTTTTCCTCTACAGTGAATGTATTCTTATTTAAATATATTTCAGCAGTTTTTATATTCCTCATGTCTTCCTTGGAAATTGACTGCTTACTTGCATGGCAGTTTAAAAATAATAATGTTTTCTTTTTTCCTTCTTGCATAGACAGACACATTCTAACATTCTTTTCTTTATGTGACTATTATATGTCATTTGATAATTACCCAGTAAGAGATAGGTAATTCTCCTATATCAGTATGTGGACTTTCAATTAATCTTACTTTTTTAAAAAAGAAAAATACATTAGAAAAAAATAACAAATTAAGTAAAACACCAGTATTCTATCAAAGCCATACACCAATAAAACTCATCGCTTCATCCGTTCTCCAGTCTGCTGTAATTGAAGCACAGTTTCCCAGATTAATAGATACAGTATCACTATTTAATCCTCTCCTCAGTGACAGGTTATAATGATCTGATGAACATGCTACTTAATGGACTACCCTAAAGCATTCAAATACCATGGTGATGAACACAGGCTAGAAAACTATAGAAAATCTACAAGAATAGAATGAGTATTAAGAAATAAATCAGCATGTAAGGATCAAGATTTATTCAGGGACGTACAGGGATTTTGCTTTCCTGTAAGCATTCCTATTTTTAAGTCTTTTATTAATATTTTTACTGTTCCCACAGCTTCATGTGAATGCACTGCAATCGTACAAGGGATAATCTAAATTATCTTGTAGAGCAAGTTTGATGTCTCCCACAAATTAATATTAGCTCAGTAACTTGGCAGATTGTGTTTATAAATCACCAAAGATACATGGTGCCTCCTTGTTTCAGTATAAATATAATTTACCATGAATTTATTACTTATATTACAATGCACTATCACCCTGTAGCAATTATTTATTTGTTTTTAATTTCAAGAGGGCAGAAATTAATTTGCCAGTTACACAGGCTCCTTGAGCAATAGCTGACCAGTGGGCTCTAAGAGCTCCTGGAAGACATCCAGTTTTAACCTACCCCAGAGTGGCTGAGGCAGAAATCAGCTTAAACTAGCAGCAAGGGGAATTAACCAAGCTAATGTAAAGTCAGTCTGCAGACAAAAACTGTGTTGATGCAAAGGACAAACACTAGCAAGGGCTTCCTGGCTTTGAAAGTACTGGATAGGTTTTTATGCCTACCCTACACAGGGGCTCAGACTACACAACACTTCCAGGATCCCTAGAATTTAATTGAATAGGAAGATATTGGCATCCAGTCCCTTAGGCAATAACACAGCACTGTAGAGTTCACTACACAACCACTCGTAATCATCTACTTCAGGATGCTGTCCCTCAAAAAAAGCTGTGCAGCATAGCACACAGTAAACATAGTCAGACCTATGTGGATCTTGCCAAATGTATGCTCAAGTCAAAATCCATTTATCCAAGCGAGAAAAAAAAACCCAACCAAACTTTAAAAACACCATGGATATAAAATCCAGCTTCTTGGAAGGACTGTGAAATGCTGACATAAACCAAACCTCCAAAACTTTACTGTTCTAGAGAGGGAAACATTGAATTACCAACATCCTTACATCTCAATCAAGTACTGAGTTAACTTTGTTTTTAATTACTGATGAGATTAAGACCATCAGGACTGATTTAATATACAAACAGTGCACAATCCCTTCAGGTTTTGACTGTTCCTCCATAAAATTATAAAAAGACATATAAAATAAAGTCTTTACGCTCAGATACTAATCAAAAGCAAAAGAGAGTTTATGTAATAAAAAACTAATAATTAGAAATATTTTTGTAAACCCCAGCTCATATAAAAAGACAATTTTTTAAAACACATTCACAATTCTACCATCAGTAAAGATGCACACATACACGCTGTACCACGCAGAACTCCTACCCAAAGATTGCCGTGTGTCTTAGCTTCCAATTCAACCTCTATTTAAGAGGAAGGACACCCATTAGTTTCAGTGGACACTATACCACTTCTCATGTGTCTTATCCTTACATATTTCACTCATAAAATACCCACCACTTTCCCCATGCCAAGCTCAGAGGACTCCATAGAGATGAGTAAGAATCCATTTTACCGATATGAGAACCAGGATAGGGAGCAGAGAAGAGACTCAAGGTCAAGGTCCCAGATCAGTAAAGGACCTTATATCTACTACCAAATACGCCTCCATCAAAACACACCTTTATACCGGGCACTAAACCAACATCCTGGATGCACTTGACCCATGTTAAACGCTCGTTTACCATACTTTTTGAAATGAAAAAGCATGACCAAAAATATTCATCCAAACCGATGGGTAAAATATTTCCAAATCACAGCTCCTAAAGTTGAAAGTTTAAAATGTTAAACAGGTGATTTGTATTTTGTGCTACAGGAATGAACAGGAATAATCTGTAACTTAAAGCATTCAATTTAGAAACTTTTACTCCATTCAAAACAGGACCATACTTGCATGGTTACATCTACATGGTACTTCCTCAACATCATCTTCACCTTCCTATTCCAAAAGTTTTAAAAATGAAAAGTAAAAAACCTAAAAAACACAAAAACAAACAAAAAACAAACAAACAAAAAGAAATTCTCGAAATCAGCAAGGCTTTCCAACTACAGAGGTGACGAAAGGCTGCTGTGCTATTACTAACCTCATCCTTTCCTACCTAGTACAATGCATTTGAAGAATCAGCATTTTAGCCAAGTTTATTAATAGACTAAAAACATGCTTTGCAATTTGTTTTTTATTTTAGTCACTAAAACACATAATTATTCTAATTCACTTGTAAAAATGGAAACCATAGTGGTTTCCAAATTCTTTGCGTATTAAAAAAGCCATAATCACTTCACAGCTTTACTTAAGAGTAATTTTGGTATAAATAAATGTGTTTAATTTATTTCTTAGATATATAGCCAATGATAAACCACTTAAACATAGCCATGGGTATAAGGTTATAAAAAGTTACTGTCAATAAAGTAGCTGGTATATGACTCAGTATGCATAGTCATGTTATTTGCAAATAGAGAGAGGGCAGAAATTAAACTGTACAGCTGGCCTGGCATACAATTTATCAATGATTAACAGTAAATGCATGGTGTTGAATAGGAGTGTGAAAACACTCAATTCCTTCATGTGTTCAGTGTCTGCATTACGAGGTGAAGTTGCCGCAATAGGGTTGTGTCCTAATGCGGAAACATAAGATGCGCTATCATGAAAATGCTTACAGACATGAGAATTGCTTTTTGTCAGCTCATATATATTTGGCAAGTTAAAATAATGACAATCCCAAGTTTTATTTCCAGTAACAGATGCAGCCTGAGGGCAACAGTACAAGTTGTGTCTTATGTCTTACTATCCTGTTTACCAGTCTCCACGCTGATCTCCATCTGCTTGGCCTTTCCATTAAGGCTCTCTTTAGATTTTAATTTCTGCCTTTCAGTCAAGCTTCTCACCAGCTGGCAAACAGACAAAGAAAATCCCAGACGCTACCGTTGGTTCAGGACCTAAGCAGTCCCACCAGGCAGCCAGCTCGCGTGTCCGGATTAGATAACCCAGAGCTACTGGTTAATAAAGAGGCTTATTAGCTCATGGGCTTCACAAACAAATGGTCCTAAACAGGAACTCGCTCCCCAAGACTGAAGAGAGCTGGGAAGAGATACCCAGCTCTGTTCTGCATTGAATCAGGTGAGGTAACCTTGCAAACTGTTCCCTGGTTCTTCCACGCCAGGTACATGGCACTGTTGACACAAAGTCACCCTCCAGCACATGCATCAGCAAAAAGTGCATCCAGAACTCCAACACAGCTCCTCCTGGAGAGATGACATAAGAACTTGGGAACATGAGAAATGCTCAGATCAATGGTCCATGACTGTGCATCCTTTTTATTTGCGAGACTTCAGCTTCTGAGTCCTAGTTTTCATTCCCCCTCTCACAGATTAAAAAGCCTGCAGCATTTCTTCCCTGAAGAGCTGCATTCATGGACAGTCACTATCTGCTCCTTTGGAAACTGGACTAAAACATCACCCCATTTCACACAAGTCTCTGAAAATATGGAAATGCCACATCCAACATTAAGGCTAAAAATAAATCAGTGACAGAAAGACAAGAAATACATGCTTGCCACACAAAGCAAAGAAAAAAAAAAAAGAAAAAACCCACCAAAACCCCCACAAAAACCTCAAAACTATCATTATAGCCTACTGTAAGATCACGTTTCATTCTGAGAAGTTTGAAAACACCAATACATAAGAGATGACGTTAAGGTAGCACATTTCATACAACTCACATTTCCCATCTCATAAAAAAGACTACTCCATCACAAACTCCTTTTGATCAGAGAACAATGGCTTGAACAAAAACAGCTTCCAGGGCTGTTTGTCCATATAATTAGAAGACTTAACTCAATTTTCAGTCAGCTGCACTTAATGACAAAACTTGTGTCCCTGTTCAGCTTGTTAATAACTCAGATTATCTTTGCAAAAATATTCTGAACAAAGGTTGCTAATACGTTAACCCACTCTGCAATATTTTATTTAATTGGTAACCCCAGTGGTTTTAGATATGGCATGATACCATCCTTTGAAATCAGATGCAGAAACATAGAGATAATTTGGATTGATTACAGCACTCAACAAAGAAGGAGAAGGAACAAAGACAGACAAATTATAGGCTAAGAGAAAAAACTGGAGCTTTTTCTGACTAGACCATGAAGTCACACAGAAGTGGGAAAATATATTCTGGATTGTGAAAGATCACGTTTTTGTCTAGGAAGCGTTTTCTGCTGTACAACTGCGTGACTGAGGTGCAGGAGGATCATTTTGTACTTGTAACAGGAATGCTACTTATTATATTGGATTGACTTGAATTTTATTTATTTTTACTCATACAGACTTTAAGCATAGCCAAGTCATTGCAGTGAGAAAAAACACATATGCCACTCCAGGGTGTAGAGCAGGTAACTCCAAGGCAGATCAGCCAAATTCTGAACAATGCAAGAAAGAGTGGGCCAAGACAAATTCCTATACATGCTCTCTTATTTCAGTAGCATTTTCAGAATAATAATCTACCTTAGGCAGTCAACCAGAAGATTTGTTCCACCACACTAGAATTTAACTACATGCACAGGCTTTTCAAATCTCTCAAGAGTGGGCTAAGCTCCGTTTGACCTGTTTGGTTAGGTGAAGAGTGTACCTTGCATGTCTTGAGTGTGAGGCAAGGAAAATTATTTCTTATAAACACCGTTCTATCCGGATTCCCAAGTACCTCTGCTTTTGTTAAGCATTCCTGATCCCTTCTCAACTTCTTACAGGTATAGATTCAATTGTAAAGCAAGCAAACCCCACAAATAAGAAAAAAAAAAAAAAAAATCCATCTCTAGCCAGCTTCAACAGTCATACTTCACGCAAACAGCTACAGAGCAACTCAGCGAGAGCATGTCTACCAGTGGGAGTCCACCACTCCTTCCATACAGGTACAATCTTCCTCCTGCCAAATTAAATTCTCGGGTAGTAACACCTCAGCTAAACTGCAAAAAGGAGAATATTCTGAACTACAAGAGATTTGCAGCAGTTTTAACTACAGCAGTATGATTAAGACAAGTAAACCTGCTGGCACTTCCTTAAATTTGCTAGGCAGCTCCTGTTGTGTTAGCCAGGCTACAGGAGCAACACATGCTCAAAGGACGATGACAACAACCCAAAGACTAAGACAGCAACTAGTTCCCTAGTTCCTACAGCAAACCTAAGAGCATCAGAAGTTCATGTTTTCAAGGGCTGTTTCAGCAGAAATGAGACAGAAATTTGAATAAGGCACATAATCAGTTTGAGGATTTCTTGAGTAAGAGTAAGTTGAAGGGAGCTATCGTCCCTTGCCTCCCCTTGTCTGGCTGCTGAACTGAGTATTTTCCATTGCATAGAACATGGCTTGAAATGACAGAGATTGGGAGAGGAAAAGTAACTTTCTAATGCTGGAATCAGACCAATGAACTTACTCCAGATTTATAGCAGCATAACTACAAATGAAATTGGACCGTTATCTCTGGTTTTATAGCCATTGCAGTTGCATAGCAGGTATTGGGCCAGCTGCCACAGACCGTATTTGTTAGGGAGGGCTTCTTTCCCCCATAAACCATATGAACCAATTTCACTAGTCAGAAAATAATTATATGGGTTTGCATACTTCAAAAGCCTGTGGAAAAAAAATTATACGTTGGCTGTCAATTTAGAATTTGAGTCTATTGTTTTACTTTATTTTGCTCAGAGTATAAAGCTATTACATTACTAAAATTAAATAAAACTGTTTCCTTGAGAGCTGTTTAAAATATTCTAATGTATTTGTCTTAGAGCTTCATTAATCCATTTCTAATTCATTCTGCAGGTTTACTCAACAGCTGTGCCTGATGTAAACTACAAATCTGGATAAAATTAAAGCTTCTATACTACTAAATCACTTTATTTTCAAAGACTTTACAAAAATCTTATGCTACTTTGGATCACAATGGCTTACAGGTTATTCTACCTATCGGCAAGAAAAAGTATCTTTGCTGTAACATAAGAACAAACACAAATAGTAGTGTTTAAGAGTGAAATTAATTTAGAAATCAAGCAAAGAAAGTATTCTATCCTACCATCTGCGTATTTTTTTAGGTTGTAGATCAGTTTTCATTTTTAAGCTTCCAGGTGCAGTATTGGAACAAAGCAGAACTCCATTTTATTATTATTTACAGTGTTGTAGAGGCTATCACAACCTGCAGTTTTTCTTAAAAGAGACTGGATTTCAAAGAACAGTGAAAAACAGCTGTAACTAAGTATTGTTTATGTCAAAGATGATTTACTGTAACAAACTCATTTCTCTTTCTGTTTAAGTAAAAATATAATTAAGCAATCTAATTATATAACGCCTTCTAAATAAAAGGAAACGCTGCTTTTCAAGCATTTTTGGTGTTTCCCAGCACTGCAGTGCCTGCGATAGAAAATCACACTGGGCTCACCATTCAATAGTGTCTTGGGGTGCAAGTGTTCAAGTAATGAGTTAAAGTAGTTCATTATGAATTGTATCTCTGCACTCGTCAGGCTTTGCTATAGTATTACTGTATGGCAGAGCTCCTTTCCAATTTAGGAAATGTTACACTAATTGAGTATGCAGGCACACGCTCTCCCCATCTCTGATTAATTAGCACCACTCTAGCTCTTCACATCAATCTTGTGAAAACCACTGTGACTGATCTTGTCTCACTTGGAGCTGAAAATTACTTTGCCAATAGCATAACACAATACTTTGGTATAAACAACAACGAAGACGGGACTCTTTGGTGGCTCCATGATCGTTCCTTTTATGTTGCACATCTCCCCAGTGCTTTTGAAGACAAAGGATGGGGCTTTACTAACAGCAGACAAATGCAAGTCAGAAAAATTAAGATGGCATAATGGATGCCCTTTATTCTTACAATGGCATCTCTGATCAACAGCAATGCATTTTTTGCAAGCCCTGGTTTGAAAAGATCATTTCAAACATCACTTTTGTCTCCCCACCCTTCCTTGTGATGAGGAAAAGGCCCGTTTAGGAAACCATTTGGGAGCTTCAGGCATTCCAGAGTAACTCCTGGAAGACTTCTGCTAATGCTTCACACAGCCAGACAACACAGCATGACCCAGGGCCACTCTGCTGGGTTTCACCTTCTCAAACTTTGGAAAAAGACTTTCTCTCCCTTGCCCAGCAGCCATTTTGAACGAACGCAAAGGAACAACATGAATTGCAAAATGTTTTTTCTCACGTTGTCTTTTGCTCCTGACAAGTCAAATCGTTGAGCCAAGAAATGTCAGCAGCACAGAGATGAAGGCTGATGATTTCAGGGCAGAAGTGAAGTTTTCAGGCAGAATTTCCCTACTGGACCAGGCTGCTTTCATCACGTGTATCGCAACTCCCAGGCTAGCCTAAGGCTGCGCAGCTCCCTGCGTTCCCAGCCTGCTTCCAGCCTCATTGTTTTACACATTCTGCTTTCTCACAGTCATCAGCCCAGATTTCACAGGCCATATTGTGTGTCTCTGAATTCACTTACTAGTTTTAACCCAGAATTTACTAAGCTCCTCAAGCTGTACATTTCCAAACAAAATGGCAAGGTTTTGCGGCTAATACCAGCCTTTCTCTAATCTCTTCAGAGCTGCAGCCTTCCAGCTGAGCCTCCCTCTATTACAGGCTCGTGCTCCAAGATATGAAATATAACAAGTCAAGAGAGATGAGATCTACCCAAGTTCTTAAACCACCAGATTTTAGCAACACTTCCAAGAATTCCTGCGTGGCTCCCTGCATGGGGAGACGTGAAGGTGCAGCACAGCAGTGGGAGCCGCAGCAGCCCTCACCGGTTCACGAGCAGTGGGTTATTTCTGAGCCTGCAAGCCATGGCCCTCCCCTGGGTCCCAGTGGGAAACAGCTCATTTAGAGGAGAGGATGTGCACTCTGCCCGCAGCTCTGCAAAAGCAAACAGAGCTCCCTCCCAAAGAGGTGTCAGGGTCTTAGTGAGGTTGTCACCGTTATCCTATTTGTGCTTGTTTTGGCTGCCTCCCTTGCCCAGAACTCCAAGGAAAGTCCTACATTCCTTTTATAGTTGTAGAAACTGGGTGAGAAACAGATTTGCCATTAAGTTGAAACTGTAAAGATTTTAAAACCAGCCATTACCAGAAGGTTTACAAAGGCTGGGATTTTGAAAGTGTCCTGAGGGAAGCAAAAAACCTCTCAGAAATTAATGGGAATTAACGTCCAAAACCCATGGGCGATTCTGAAAATCCTATCAAAGTATCTAATACTTCTATCTGCCAAAGACACTAACATTTAAAACAAAAGTGATTTTATCACTGGCTAAGAATCAGTTTTCAAGTGAAAGAATTGCAAAATATTAAACCAATTAGTCTGTTTGATAACTTGACGTGATTCTTCCCAGATGATAAGAAGGCTGCAGCATGGCAGGAAATGGTAAGCTCATGACATAAAATGAGAAGTAACTTCTAAGAAATCTCAGAAATCCATAGGTCAGACCCATGTGTGAAAAAAATAAGCATTTATTTGTATTTGGCAAGTATAATGTGGGTATTTACCACCTAGACATAAGATTTATGATCCCCTTAACTACTCGTTAGCTTGCTTTGAAGTGCTTAGGTTTTATAAATGACGTGATAGCTAATAACTTTTTTGTGCTTCTGTCTTTTTTTTGTCACTTAAAACAAAGGTCTTATATATGCAGTTGGATATTTTAAAGTAACATGTACTAACCTTTCTCAGAGCCTTTTCTCATGTAACTAGCTCCAGCAGATTACTCACTTGAGGCAGGGATACTTATTCAGCTGTGTAAGATCAGGCCATGCCAATGGGAGTGGTAGAGGAAATTTAAATTTAAGCTTCATTTTACATGAGGAAAAAACCCCCACCACATCTGAGAGCTATATAAAAGGTCACATCAGTAAACAACAGGGACTCAGAGACACAACTCTTAAGAGTTCCCTATGCGGTATAACATATAGAGTTTCTAAAAGAAAAGGAAAAACGGTGACATTAAGAAACACATTTCTTTCTACTTCAAACACTATGGTTAAATTCAACCTCGCTTCCTTATTTGATCTATGAAATTAAGCTATGTGCCTCCCAACCCACACACACACATTTTCATACTGTCAAGGTTTATATGAAAATGCCTCGTTTCCTCTTAAGAGCGACTTGCCTACAATTGGTTTCAAGGGGACCCAAAGCAGGATCATCACCAGCCCAGCCCACCAACGAGAAAATGCCAAAGCAGCATTTTACCACAATTCCCCAGACCTCTATTTTCGACTACTCTGACGCTGTAATAAAGAAGATTCAATTAAACAGATTCTGTAGGCTTACTCATCCAGCATTTTATGAACCATCTCACCTCTTATCAGGCTAAACCAGATATTTATTATAACAATAAGGAGATTTCATACTAATGTTTCACATTCACTGAAGCCCAGAGATATTAAACAAGATCATTTACCGCTGTCTGCTGCCATTTAAAAAAAACTGCATTCAGAAAACGTGAGGTGTTCAAAGGTTAATTTGGATTAATGTCAATAGATTTTGCTAACTTCTCCCAATCCTTGACTGCTGTCCTTCCTCGAGGCCATAGAGGCCTTTCCAGTTCATGTGGAACAGAGCTTCAGATACATGGGGATAGAAACAGTCCACTCTGAAGGGTTTATTCATAGCCATCGCTCTCCCCTTCCCCACACTACAATGGACTAAAGGAGGTTAACACAGCCTTCAGCATGGACAATTGCTGTCATTGCCTTTTCCCTGCAGAGCAGAGTCACAAGGAAACCTCTCAGCCAGGAGTTTCTGGGACCACAGCTCCAGAAAATGAACAGGCAGCTCCCAACAAAGACCTACCCCAAGGCTGGCCAGTCTACAGGCTGCAGCTGTTGAGCCTGTGCTCAAGTCACAGAAAAAGTCTATGCCTCCTTGTTGCACAAAGGGTTAAAAAACCCAACAAAGTTTAGCCAACAAGTGAAAAAAGACACCCCATCCAGCACACGTGTTTCCTCCACACTGAGCCAGCAACCATCAGCAGGCGTAACACGGAGTACAACCAGGCAGGACCAAGAAACATGTAAAGAAATACAAATTAAACTAAAATCTGACTCCAAATGGGGAATGAGTAACTATGCAAAATTAAATACAGAATTTCATTGTCTTCCCTTCTTTTGAGAAAGGTAGGCTAACAATATACAACGGGCCAGAAAATGAGAAAGCCAGATGGCTGGATCTTGTGGAATTTTGGAAATGAAGAATGAGAGAAGTGTACAGAGAGGGAAAGGCAATAGTATTTAAAAATCATTCTGCTGCTAAAGACAAATTTTAACATATTAAAACCATATGCCCTTTCTTCCTAAAACAGTATCAGTCACTAGGCCCCTGAATATAAATCAAGCTATACATGCTTTAAGTACTAGCTTGGCATCTATTGCTATAAAATATCAAGTACTCATGCGATAAGAAGACACTAATCTAATATAAACCAATCGCTACCTTTTTATTTTCATTTTGCTAAATCTTCTAATCTCATTGTCATGTTCCTCCTATCAAACAAAAAAAAAATCAATGTATAAGCATCCATACTATCATTTGCCCCATTGTACCTCTGTTCTGTTGGCACAGCAGTTATTTATGGGAAATAGCACATTCTTTTTCCCCTCCAGCTACTCAGCCACAGCACTGCAAACAGGCTGTAGGAAGGATATTATTTGCAAAAGTCAGTTTCAGTTTAAAAATAAGCTGCACTTTGCTACCAGAACACATAACCAATTTACAATGGCAATTAAACTATGTATTTAGTAACAAATAAACAGAAGTGTTTTTCTAAGTTGACACTTGTAATTAAGTACGAGAGTCTTCCATGGGACACACTCTGAGTCAGGTTGCCCATACAGGGAGTGCAAGATCATCACCATTTTATAGCTCCCAACATACACTAAATTAATCACAACAGAGAGGGAACCAAACGGCTCTCCCTGCTCGCTCTGCGCCCACGGCACCGCACTATCCAGCTGCTGCAGGTGCAGCACAGTGCGCTGCTAACTTCAACAGAGAGGGGGAGAATCCTTCAGGAGGAAAGGTCACTTCTGCAGAGAGGTCTCTGGCTTGAAAGCTGATTTCATAAACAACAAGTGTAGCTAGGGAGAAGATTGTGGGAGGAAGGTGGAGCAATAAACAGGATTTCTGTTTTCAGGGGGAGATTTGATACACAGCAGGGTGCAGGAAAGAATGGATTTGGCTGCCCAGTGCATAAATTGCTTTGGTGGCTCCTGAAGTGCTTAAACCACGGAAGTGTCCTCAGACAGCAATGCAAATTACGCTAGTATGCAAGCACTGTCCCACTGTGGCAATTGCAAAAGAAATTCATGTTCAAGCCCTCTTCCTGAGCTAGTGAGCAGTGAAACGAGTCTCAATTTTGCAGGGAATGGAAAGAGGAAAGCAGGCACTTAAGTCACTTATCTGGCTAAGAGGGTAATTCCATAGTACAGAAAACATAACATAGATGTGGTAGCATGGCGTGAATATTATTAATATACTGCAGCATATATGCCTCCATTAGCACGGGGCTCCTGTGGGCTAGGCGCTCTACAAACATGCAAGAGGAAAACTGGTACAGCAATGAACTCTGCAGACAGAAGGGCAAGTGTGAGGTAATCTGTCAGGTATCACTCCTTTATTCAGTGGTGTTTTCTTTTAGAAGGCAAGAAATAATTATGACTTCAGAAAGGATCTAAAAACCAAAGTAAAAACAGGTTCTCTGTTTCAAAGTCTTTCCCTTCCCCATTTACAAATATTCTTTTCTTCCTGCTTCTGCAGAAATGCCATAGTATAAATCTATGGCAACAAGACACATCTGGCCATCAGGGTAGGAGCTCAGCCAGCACAGCAGCTCAACCACCACATCTTCCAACCCCACGTTTTTAATTTCTAACTTAACCATCACATACTTTCCAATGCCAGAGAGCATTTACTGCCAGGGAGCTATTTTCTGCTTTGTACTCATCGTTTAAATAAACAAAAGAAGAAGAAAAGAGGAAAAAGAGGTTAGTATAAGGTTCTGGAAGTCCAGAAACCAGCAAAAAATTATATGCTGGTTTTTAAAACATGCTTGTCTAAACACCATATAATGCATATTAGTGGTTTGGTGGGGGGTTGCTTTCTTTTATTTTTAAACTAACAGAAAGGAGGGACTCTCCTTGATGAGTTTTCCATGGAGTACAGTGAACCAAGAACACTCTGGAGGCAAAGTTCAAAAGCTTACATTCCACTTACCCCAGAACTAGTTCTAAGTAAGAAGTTCCTGGTTGCCTTGAGCCTGTCAGACATAGCTGACAGTCTCTTTTTAATAAAACAGTAAAATTTCTCCTAACTCTGCCGTCCTGAAGATTTTCAATAACAGCACTTTTATCTTCAAATCATTCACTGCATGTCCTGCAATCTTGACCTCACACTTCATCATTAAGGGCATCCACTTTGACTACAATTGCTAGTCCAAACTTGGCAGATACTAGGAATTTGGCTTGAGTGCTATTCGACTGTATGGGCTAAGAAAAAAAGCTGTCACAAAATTATTTGTCATCCTATTGAGCAAAGACAGAAGTTTCAGTCTTAGTCCCTGTCTAGTCACTCAGAGTCCTCAACACCCAAAACAGCAAGAAGAAATATGAGGTCTTCTGCTCATGCAATAGTACTTGGATGTCCATGTGTATCAGCATGCACTACATGTACTCAGTACTTACTGCTCCTCAGATACAAACTAAAGTCTTTATAAATTAGATAGGCATTTATATCCTTTCTCAGACCACACTGCATGATTCCGTGTGCAAAAATGCTTTCATGTTTTGTAAAGTTGTTGTTATATTTAGTTTGTTAAGTTGTGGTTAGTTTAGTTTGCATTCCCAAAATATTTTTAGGACCTACAGTCATCAGCAAATACAAAAGGAAAAGATTCAGGAGAAAGTTCAAAACATTTTTGTGCAACAGAAGTGTGAACATTTTTTCCTTTAACTCCATCACTTCTTTCCTTAAGGGCCCACACTATCATCACTAACTGAAGATCTTTCGTTCTAGGCTATGCTTAAACCCATTACTCACAACACTGATTAAACACTATGTTTCCTCCCAGATCCCTCTCTCAAGAATGTTGTTTTTACATAAGGAGTTGGTTGTCCCAGCCATTCTTTGCAACAAAAAAACTTGCAAGTTGAAATACCATATGTTCAATAACGAACTTCAAGTTCGACAATGGACTAAACCCATTCATATAAAAAGAGTAAAAGCGTAAAACAACTTATAAATTACTGTCATAATCTCAAATCATTAATTGTGGCTAGTAATTTAAAACAGGAATGTTATCTATTTTAATCTTGGAGAAATTTAGGAGAAGCCATGGTTTCCTGTTATAGGGTGGTGTCCAAAACTGCTCAACAGAAGTCTGCAAAACTAATCTTTCTAGTCCTGTTTGAAAAGAAATGCTTGGAGCTATTCCCATTAAAAAAGGAAATGGGCTTGTCTGAGTGCAAAACCTTCATATTCTTCAAAGAATACAAACAACCAAACAACGCAAACCTTTTCTGGGGGAGTCGAGGGAAGAGAAGGGAAGTGCTTATAACATGGAATGACTGGATTTTTATCTTGATGCCATAAGTAGACTTAAATATGCAATCTGACTAATATTTGTTTAACTCAGCTTCACTAAAGTAATTAGTTTCATATACAGAACAGTTACATGACAAAGCAGCAGGAATGTTCCATTATAAATACAACAATGAAATGAAACTTTCCCAAATAACTCCTAATCTTTAAAGATAAAGCTGCTATCTAGGTTTACACTAGCAGAATACAAAATGGTTTCCTGAGATATTCTGGACAGTAACTATGTGTTATAAAGGAGCTGCTAGACAAGAGCCACTTTTTCTTTTAAATTACTCCAGCCAGTCACCTCTCTGCATTCTGAGGTTTTTCTTCTTGCTATTCACTCTCTTATTTTAAATGCTGTAGGTGGTTTCCATCCACCACACTGATGTGGCTCTTCAGAAACACAGGATGCTGTAGCCAGGAATGGAAGACAACCACAAGCCTGAGAAGTGGTGACCACCCATATGGTCCTAGAGAAACCTGCTACTTCAAGCACAAAAGAATCGGTCCATGTACATAGGTGTTTGAAACAGATGGGATGAAAGTGTTCTCCCTTTCACAGATGCATGCATACATGAGGGCTATGTGCTGCAAGACAAGACTCACACTTCATATTTCTCATTAACTGTCCTCCTCAGTTCACACTTCCCTATTCATTAAAAAAAAAATAAATGTCTATGTTTTCTGCCAGACATCCTTCCACGTAAAGGAAACCCCAAAACAACCTGAGAGATCAGGTCTTCTGCAATAAATAAATTAAAAAAAAAAAAACAAAAAAACAACCAACCAACCAAGAAAACCTCAGCAAAACGAGACTACCCCTGTAGGGTGTAAAATGACTAAAAGAAAAGCTAATGAGTGCCCAGGAAGAGGGCCAGCCATAGCTGAGAAGCTGGAACTTGGAATCAGGGGTACTTTTGCTGCCAAACATATGTCATGAACTATTCCAATGACTGTCTGTCTGTTCTTCCATAGGAGCCAGCTAAAAAAGGCAGTCAGGTCCCTGCAAACTTTCTTCCAATTTTGACCTAGAGACTGCAAAGCAAAGGGATTACTCCATTTGCATGAAGATTGTGCTTGAAGCAGTTATGAAAAACTGCAGCAATGAAATTCTAAACTGCTGATGTATTTATAGCTGAAACATGGCTTGCAAATCCAAAACATTTTAAGAAAGTCTTGCAAACAAGGACAATTTCATACAATTCATATGATTACATAAAGACACAGCACCACAAAAATTAATTGTAAAACTGGTGACAAAGACAACCAAGTAGTTCATCCTCTTCATTTCCTACTACAGCACATTTTTTGTCCAGAGTATGTTTAAAAGCACATTTTAGATCTTAACAAAATTAGCTAACCCTACAACTATGTGCAGAATAGCAACAATCGTTGTATTGTTGCACAGAAGTGGTCTAAACATTAGGGGTGGGGGGAATAAATTCTTGCTTGCCATGGATGTCTTTTCACTATGAAATCCCAAAATGCACAATTCTTGGATACTGCAGCTGCCAGAAAGTCTGTTCAGGTTGTAGAGCCAGACCATTTCACAAGGTTATGAGAGGCATGACAGAGGACACTGAAACAGCAAAGGACTTTAAAGGACTCCAGTGAATGGGGAGTCTAAAATTTTCAGAAAGCAATATACTGAAAATTATTTTAACCAACTGGGCAGACTTGTGCACCTAACTTCAACCTGTTACTCTTAGCATACATCCTACTCACTGAACAACTCTTTAAACAACCCATAAAAACCCCTGCATTGTGTAGTGGCCCTTCCTGATCTCCTGGTCCACAGAAGTTACTTGACCTACAAGTTGTAGGTCACCTCTACAACCCTGGCTTTCTACTCTTCCATCCTTTGTATGTCACTGTCTTTCTTTCCAAGAGTAAGACAAGGATCTAGCACTATGTGTATTTAATCACTTCACCTGTAAGCAGCCTACTCATCTTCTTTGTATTGTTTCAACTTCTCCTGCACTGCTATGCCAGAAACCATTGTCTAACAAATAGACACAACAAGATCTCTGCTCACTAGTGCAATGCACAGGTGTCCCCACCTTGCTCTCCAAATACATGAGGCTTATCAGCCTTTGCACAACTTCTCTGGGGCACTCCTGCCCTTTCAGCAGGGCGTATGAGATGAAGGAAACATGGTTTGTATTGCACAGCTCCTTCCTAAGGCAAAAGCTGTAAAGGAAAGGGATCAGTCCTGCCTGAATTTGAGTCCATAGGAATGTAACTGCTTCACTAAAAGAGAAAAAACACAATGCCAGATACCTTCTCAGTGCATTTTTGACAGTGCTCTCATACATCTCTATTGGGCTTCCACCACACACAGAAATGATCTGGCATATTCTGGAAATCCTGTAAACAAAGTAGCGCTAACATTTTGGCTTTTCTTGTGACAAAGCAAAGCCAGAAGACAGGAAGCTAAAAGCTGTTAAAGGTATTTATGAAAGAGGTATGTCTGGGATATTTCTGTTGTCAGCTTTCATTTAAATCCCTAGATGCTGTTAAATACCAGGCATTCCATTATGCGAAAAATACATACAGGATATGAATGTTTTTCCTAAGTATGTAAAGTGTTCACACTCTCTTTCTTAAAAAGAACATTCTTGATGTCTTTGATGTTGTAAATCTTATTATGTAAAACAGACGGTTGTGTAAAATAAATGATGGTGCGTGATCCTGCAAGAAGCTTAGTACCCATAAGTCGTTTTAAAGCCAACAGTAGTAAAGGGCACTTGACATCAAGCAAATTGCTACCATGAACTTGTGCTAGTCAGTTACTGAATGAAAACCCTCCTTAGAGAATAAAAATCAGTGTAAACAAAACTTGCCCAAATCACAAGTTGGCATGTTCAAAAAGCTTGCATTCAGGAAAAATTGCACAGATCTTTCAATTGCTCAGGAAATGTCCAAGCTACCAGGAAGACTGCTCCTCTTCAAAACCTATGCAGTAAGAAACCAGTGCACCATTAGCTTTGTGCTGTAATCCTTAGAGATCCAATAAAGCAACATGGGTCTCGTGAACATGTGTGGTATATTAAGTCACTGCCAAAAGGAGCTCACAAGGTGAGCATTGTTCAGCTCCGTTAAGAGCTGTTTGATGACTAAAATGAAAGATCTTGAATTCCAGATCCATGAATGCCAGTGGCAAAACTTCCAGTGATGTTCAGAGGACCAGAGGCCATGAGAAAAGCCTTCAAAGAAAGTGCTATACTATGTTCCCTGTGCAAAGCGGTGGATTGATTTCACTCTCAATTGATGCTGAGCTTGGAATACAAGTTGTTGTGTGGCAGTCTTGCCTCCAATACACTCATGCTCTCCTCAGAGTCAGTCACTTCCAGTGGCATAGGAATAGTTAATCCTCTATGTTCTGCCAAACATTTCTTCTCTATAGAGTCTAGAAAAAAGGCACAATTAGAGCAAGTTGCTCTATTAGGAGCTGGAGTAGAGCCATCAATTCATTTTTACTGTCCCCACAGAGTCAATACTGATAACGGCTGTCCTCCTTATGCTGCAGGTGAGCTAGTGGCCCAACGTGGAAAGACTACTTGAACAACCTACCAAATTGTCTTTTCTGTTTCCTGTAACAGGACCCCAGACACTTGCTGAAAGGATAAATATTGTGAATCTTCACCCTTCAATCTGGGCCACAGCAGGAGATCATGACCCTGCCACAAGCAGCAAGCTTGTATTTACCCTGCTCCATGGAAACGACGTATGCCAAGCAGATACCTATTTTTAGCTGGTCACTTGGCATAAAAATGATCACACCATGTTTATTTGCATTTTTAGCTTAATTACCTCTAGCCTCCTGTTATACTTGAGGGAGTTCTAATAAGATGTTAAGAGAGAAGCAGTTCCCTACATACATTGCCTCAGGTTAGTTCAATGCCCCATTAGCCCCTCTAATGGCTTCTCATCTGCAAGCTTGTGGGTGTCCTGAAGTCAACGTAAAGAAAAGCATGGAGGCTGAGGGACTATGGCCCATCTTCCTGGACCTTACCTAGTCATGCATGTTTTAGCTACCAACAACATTGTTGATCAGAGTTAAAAACTCACCCTAATTAAGATATTAATAGATACCACCTACCCAGAAAGATAAAAGAGTTTTTAAAAATTGTAGTTGCTTTTGGGGAAAAAAGAGAAAACCAAAACACCACTTATCATAGGAGCATACCTTTTTCCATGGTGTTTTCAATAGGTGGTAGAAACTATCATATTTTTTAATCTGAATGCTTATGTGGCAGTTTCAATGCATTGCTCTCAAATACAAGAAAGGTACTGTTTTTTTCATTGCATTCCCTTCTGGTAAGGGAATCCTTCCTGGTTCTACAATGGTAACAGATCCCATTCTATGGTGCTTATAACCAAGACTAAGCTGCTTATAACTGCTATTTCCCACAGAGAACCACAGCAGGAATTCACTTTGTTCCTCATCTATTCCGATAGCTCTGTGAAATAACTTCCAATCCCTACCACCTTCTCACCTTTCACTGTACAGTCCAAGTAGGAATAGCAGAAAACATGACATGTTTAACGTCCATTGTCCTACTGTTCAGCAATGAATAACTGAACTTGTGAGCCCAGCCCTGGAATGAGCAAGGAGGATGTTCTTTGTTCTGCAGCAGGCAGGAGGCTAGAACACCCTTGCTATCAATCACCGCAACGGAAAAAATTCAGAGCTGTGCTCTCATTGTTGTCCTTCTGCACAGCTTAAGATGATATTGCAGTTTCTCTCAGCTGGATACAAGAAGAAAAGGCAAGATGGGACAGGAGCCCAGGCCTCAGTATCCTGGTTCTTGACTTGGCTTGTTAATACAAATATGCAATAACACTGCCAGTCAAAGCCATGGAGCAGCCAAGGACCAGTCCTGCTCCGTTCTACCAGCTCTGGGACAGCACCGATGGTCCCCCAGAGAGCAGAATGGACAACCACACCTTCAGCTCCATCTCCACATTCAGGGAGGATGTCTGTGCAATAGCCCACAAGGCTGAACAGTGAGAGCTGTGGTTTCCACCCTCTGCAAACCCGTCTGTGAGGGAGAGGTATGCGTCAGCGAGCAGTATGCTGGCAGGGAACAATTTTCTGGACACAAGATCCAGTGGTACATACATTCTCTGTATTCTGACAAGGATGATAACACCACCCTGCTTCCCAAATTACAATATAAGTATCAGTACATTCCCTTATTTACAAGCTCCCCTGATTTCAAACAATTTTTAAAATAACTATGATCAAGAATGTGAAAGTGCATTTCTGAACCTAATTAGATGCTTGTCCCACTTTCAACACATCGGTCTTTCCACAGAATTCGCCTCTTTCACCAAGACATTACAAAGAATCACAACGAGCAGGGACATGGCAGCCCTGTTATCTTTCATTCATTTGAAACAAAACCACTTCCAGAGTTACATATTTAAGCGCCACTTGTAGAACAACCTAGTTCATCCACACAAAACACTTATTAACTGCTGTTAAGTCAAGAGATTTATAGATTACCAGTTCATTATTTATTCCAGTAAGAGAAAAATAACAATCAAGATGCATTTAATAATCAAGATACATTTATTCAAAGCATAATTGCACACATAGGGTGTGACCTTCACAATAAGAGGCACCTCTAACTCCAAGGGGCTTGGGTCTGAGCAGGGAACAGAATAAATAAAACCAAAACATCCCAGTAAACCAAACCACCAACAGCATGACTCCCTCCTAGCAAATAAGTATTTTTCCTGTTACAATCACTTATGGGGAACGAAATAAAGCATTCACTCAAATCATACTGAGGTTTGAAAATACATATTTAATCTATATCAATCCAAATCATCTCTCCATCCCCTTGCACGCCCGGATACATCAACATAATGCTTTGTGTTCTCCCATAAATCGTGCATGTTACTTCCTCTTGAGTAATTCATGATGAAACCTAAAAATCACAGAGTATTTTGCTTCACACAAACTACCTCACATGCCCCGAGTAACATTCTGGTAAACTGCAACTCGCACAACCCTCCTGAGACAGAACCTAGTAATAGAAAAATATTCCTGCTCCTGCTTAATTCCCCATTTCTTCTGACTCAGAAGTAGAGGGAATGCTGTAGTAAGAGAAACACTTCCTCGACATCAATTCATAATATAATTTAATTTTTTACCGTGTTTTTGAATACACAAACATATAAAATGTTGAAAATAGAGACTAGCCAAATTATCCAATGCATTTACTGAAAAACAAGGCAAAAAATAATTCCAAATAATAGTGAACATTTCACTTTTCCTTTCATTAAAAGATACAATTAGAATGCCAAATACTTTAAAGTTTCTCTTTCTTGAACCAGCTCTGTGAGATATTTTTGCAATACAATTTAACTTTAAATGTGGCCAAAGAAAAATACTGGTTTGTTGTTGGTTTTTTTTAATAAATAAAGGAAAAAGGGCTCTGTAGTAGATGTTACACAAATTGAGGTGAAGACAGTATAATACTATGGTTTTTCTGCAATATGTAGCTTTAAGTATAATACAAAAATCACCAATTTAAACTGATGAATATAAAGCAGCAGACTTGTTGAGGTTGGCAGAAATACACATAGATGAAGTAAGAGCCAAAATCTGTCTGTTCAGTTCCTGGGAGCTGGTCAGATATTTATGCTAATATAGAACAACCTTGAGTATCTGAATGTCACAGAGACACAGGATGTGTGTGGAGAGTTGAGGTTTTGGATAACTGAGGTAATTTTCAGAGTAATTAACTAATGTCAGGGGACATGACCGTGTTCCAAATAACAGGGAAGGTTAGATAATCGAATGCTGCTGTCTTACCACTTATCTTAGTGAATACTGTAAAGGTTTTTATTGAAAAGCTTTTACTGAAAAGGAGTTCAAGATCAAATGAGCACAGAGACCATTAATTTCACATGCGAAAAGCACTGCTACAAGGTATTTTGTGCCAAGCCACATACTGCTCATCTGCCAGAAAACAGAGAAGCGATTTGTACCTTGAAAAGTGAATTCCTCCCTCTGAAGAATTTGCCGTACACCTCATCCCTTCAGCCACAGGAGCTACAGCACCCTCCACCCAGCTCCCGAGTCCCAGACCGAGGGCCAAGAGCGAGTCTACCAGCTTTCCTCTTCATCTCCAAAACCAAGCCTCCCTGCATCCCCCCAATTTCCAGGGCTGAATTTGCTGGTCTCGGCCTCAGTGTCCTTCTGAAACACTTTTGCAGAATCTGGAATTTGCTAGTCCAAGGCTGTAAATATTATCTAGACTAACAAAAGCTTTCTGGTAATAAGCTGGGTGATACACTTTTGCCAACAGGCAAGTAGTTTCCCTTAGTATCTGCTCTAACGCAGCCTGGACCAGGCATGCTGCTGCAACTGGAAGCATGGCCTCCAGACCAAAATTCTCCCAGTAATCTTTCCAGTCCAATGATCTGTGTTGAAAAACGTGTGAGTGCCTCCTGTGTAATGTTTACAGTGGAGAAGACACTCCCACCCATGTCCTTACACACGTGAAATGTTTTCTGCAGCTTTCTGTCCACTTACATAATACAGGGTGAGTGCTGCTCTATTGCAGTCTTCCATCTCTCTCTACTTTTGGTTCAACTACCCCTCGTGTCTAGTGTTTCTGAAACATTTGTAATAATAGCAGCATAACACCACTAACAGTATTGTGCCTATTTTATAGGGCAATAATCTACTTCCCTCCGTTAGATAAACTACTAGGGGGAACAAGAGCTGGATTATTGGCTTGTAAAACAGTGTGATGATAGTATTATTCTCTAAATTAATGTCCTTTAACACTTTATACTACAATTTCAGAGGTCCCACCTCAAGTATTAATAATGCATTTTGCTTTTTAACATGCTATACGAGAGAAGACTGACTTGACACCCAGGGATTGCACCAGTAAAACATAATTGATGCAATCTACAAGAAAAAAATAGGAGATCTTGGTTGTTCCTAAGAACAGTTCAATTACTTCACTCTGCCTTCCCATCCTAACATCTCCCCTGACCTCCAAAATACAATCTTTTTTGTTCTTTACATTATTCGTATCTGACCAGTACAAGGAGCTAAAAATGTAACTTCTTCATATACCTTTTTTGTGGTAAAATGTATACACACTATCTCTTCTGAGCTACCTCATTCTCATTCACATATTCTATCCCATTTACCAATGTAAGAAGAATGAAGCTTTACAAAGGAATCACCAAAAAAAAAAAAAGAGAGAAAAAGACAAAAAAACAGGCCAGCATTGCTAATACACAATAAACAACCCCTTGGCTGATAAATTTGCTTATGACAATATTGGCAGTAATTTGATTCAAATTCCAGTAAAGTCAATTTTGAATTATAGCAGCCAGGGACACAAAATAGCTGCTTTTCTTAGCTGTTAACCCCATAAAAGCTCCTTTTTTTGAACCATAGCGTAAGTCCAAGATATTTCCCTGGTGGTACAGCTTAAACCAGTGATCAGTATAAGTGAAGCGTGATAAATAGCTGCTGCACTACACCCCCATCAGCTGAAGTCTGCACAGGTCTAGCTGTGGAAACAGAAAGGTCATTCATTACTCAGTGTGAACAAACAGACGGCACATTTGTGATAAATAATAGCTATTACAGAGCTACAAAACACACTGAGGCTTTTCTGCTCTGTAGCTGCGAATGACTTCCCCTGCATTACTCTTTAAATATAATTATTTAAAATTGTCTTCCTTGATAAAGACCCTCATACTGCTATGGATTAAACTCAAACCTAAGTATGGATAAATATATATATGTATCTATACATACATATATTTTTAAAAACATTTGTTTGGTTATGATAAGCAGAGCACAAAGTCATTTGTCTCATCTACCACAAAATAAACAGGATGCAAGTGGCATATTTGCCTTTATTTTCACTTCTCTCATCAGTCATCATGTGGATCTCAGGACTGTAACAGAAACAGTAATTAGTAAGCCAACCCCTAGTCATTCAACTCCCAAGAAATCAGTTCACAGTGATTGCTTTAAAAACCATATCAAGCAAGCAAACAACCTACACACAAGGTTTAGGGGTTTTTTTCCCCCCTGTCTGGTCAATTTTCTAAATAAAGCATCATTTCTTAAAAGTAAGAAGGGCTTTAATGTTAATTCAAACCTGGGAAGCACAGCAGGTGCAGAGAGTCGTTCTGACATTGAGGACAAATGGACCATCCTCCCTCTCACAATATGAGCAACTGCAAAAGCCATAGTCTAAGAAGTCTCATCATAATGAGAAACACTGTACTTCCCAAGTGTTCCCATTAAAATAAAGGGATTATTTGGGACTTTTTTGTGAAGTAAATCACTGCCACAGAACGTTAATATACTAAATACATTTTCTACTTACCTACCTTTGTTCAGTATGAAACAAACAGAAATCTCTGCAATGCCTGCTGCCCGTTCTCCCTTGCTGCAACACAAAGAGAGCATCTCCCCTTTAATTATACCAATTTCATTTAAAAATCTGCTAGCTGTGCTGGCTCCCTGAACCCCACACCTTGCTGGGCTTCTGCTGTCTGTGCCACAGTGTGAGCCTTTTGTGTCAATACAGGAGTATTGGGTAGATGAACAATTAACGTTTTTTCGAACCATATTAAAAAATTTGGAAGGATTTTCAGAAGTGTTTAGGCCCAAATTGTTTTCTCTCACCAACATACCTAGTCACCTATGTCGAATCTCACAATACTGCTTGTACTTAAAGCAGCACTAAGTCCAATCTTGCAATCTCTGCTGGCTTCCAGCCCTGCATTTCTGTTCAGTTTTGGTGGAGGACAATTCACCCTGCTCATGACGAGCACCTCCAACCACGCGCATGCACGGGAAATTAACTGGTCACCCCGTGAATGCAAGGACATGAACGCTTCAGTGCATGAATCCGATCACAGGAAGAGAGTCCAAGCAGCAACGTGCTCCAATATTCAGCAGGAAATTAACTCTCCTGCATTTCCATCCCAGGTCTCTGCTGAACAGGCAGCAGTAGCAATTAACTTTTACAGAGGTGGGGAGGGAGGAGAGAAGGGTGAAACTTTTGAACTTTCACCAAACTTGTACCATTAATCACAATCCTTAAATTCAGATTAAGAGACCAGAAAAGCAAATGATTCCCCATAAATTCTAATTCTTCATTTACATGGCAAAGAGAAAACATAGGTCATAACTCACAGCAACTGGAGTGCAAACTATCAAATTAGCCCAATAGAGTATGTCATTGTGCAGCTTCAGAAACAAACAACAGCCAGCAACGAAGCCTCCTGAAAGTCAGAGATATTCAACTGAGCATACTACACAGTGTGCTAGGATGAGTGTGGTGATTACTGGGAGTAATGACATGAATAGCAAAATGATACCAAGCATTTATTTCAACCATGGAAATCAAGGAAGCCTGCAGCAATTTAAATTTCAGGCTTTATAGCTAAAAGCAAAGCAAGCTCTATTAAAAAAATTCCTACCACAAAGAAAACTAGAACTGCTTGTTTTCTGATAGGTATGTATTTTTCTAGTTCTCTGTGGAAATCGTACAAAAATTTGAAAAACAATGCCCAATTACAAAACTTTCTGATAGCTACATATAACATTTTCTATCTATACGCAGCACATACATGTTATACTATACACATATAGCATCTCTGCATACGTGCGTGTATATGCACACAAGTGTACACAACGGGCTTTTTCTCAAAACTTCTTTTCTTTTTAAAGCAAAGCACGTGTTTTTGATGTTGAACTGATGGAAAGGCTTTCAAATTTTTTTTCTCCTGGGTTCCCTTATGAACCTCCCTGCAAATGGTGTTGTAACAGGAGATTCAAAGGAACAGGAGGAACATTTGCTCATAACACAGCAACTTCCAGCTCCACATTCAGCCCCTAAAGCCTGGCCTTGCTGCCGAGAAGGAAGCTATCCCAACACCCAACTTTAAAGCACCAGAACTTCAGGAATTTGAGTGTCCACTTCCAATATGATTTGTCCTGCAAAAAGGGTCACCTGCATGGGGAACAGCTTCTGTTGCAACTCCCCACGCTGGGCAAGAGCTCAGATGCTCTCAACACTTTTACAGCTCACCATCTACAATGCCTACAGCAGAGTCAAAAGGCAAAATCCACCTAGTTCTCACAGTGTGTTGGTACCTCTTACCTGACACCTCAGCCCCAAGACATTTACTTGCATGTCACTAAGGAGCACATGGCACTTACCCTAGAGCATCCAGTCAGATAAACTGAAAATCAGAAGGAAATGGCTAGACCCAGCTACAACAGAAGCTGTTGCCAATGCAGCCATCCCCTTTTTGAGGGTCAAATTGTACCAGCAAAAGAGCAGAAGCTGAGAAACCTAGCTCTGCATCCACTAGTAAGTAAAGCCAAAATATGACATCTTGTAGGTTGTACATATTACTGCAGTAAAAGCACAAATTATTACTTGTTCTAGAAATGCCTCTCCCCTCTTCCCCATCCCCTCCTTTTCTTAAGCTAAGCTGTAAAAATATCAAGGAAAAAGCAGCAAGCACAAGGGCTAAATTATTTTTCATGTGGCAAGTCAGCCAGAAAGTGTTTTACCTGTCAGCAGATTTGAGGACTCCAAAAGAAAAAATAAAAAAGCACCATCAAATCTCTTTGACACCTGAAAGCTACAGGCAAGTTAAACAAAACAAACGAAAAAAACTTCCAAGGTTTGGAAAATACTCTTATACATAATTTAAGAATCACGAATCCCTGTACCACTAGCTCTAATAGCACTTGCACAATGCAGAACACCTTTGAGGATCTCTCCTGAACTATCTCCTTTCTTGTAAATGCCTGATTTATATTTCTGGTCTGGTTGGTCCATGGAAAGATTCCTTGAAGGCTACAAAGGATCCTCCTTTGATTTGCACTAAAAAAACCCCTAAAATTGTAGAAGTAATAAGATGCCATTCAGAGAAAGAAGGGGGTTTTTTGGAAACTATTAGAGGTACAGTTTCAGGGTCAGAGCTGCAGCCCTGACACACACTGCAATCACATTGATTGCACTAAACCTCAGGCAGTAAAATGCAGGGAGCAGGCTGGCGAAGCATGGACCTTAAGGTAGGGCTCTCATTTACATTAAGATCATTTTAAACCACTCCCAAGGGGCAAAGAGCAACATAAATGGCTTCTCTGTGGGAGTAAATTACATGTGTGCAAAGGATCAAAACAATGCCAACACTCTGCATACAAAGTGAGACACTTCTTATTCAGAATATGAAATTACTTTAATCTGCACCTTGCTTAAACTTCTTCATAACAGCCCTCTCTTTTCCAAAGGAACTGTAGACATACTTCTGCACAAACTCTTATTTAATGAGCGTATTCACTTGGTTTTCAAATCTTTGCTAAAAGCTGGGAGCTGAAACGTCCATACAAAGTTCCTGATAGTTCTCTGGAGCAAAACAACACTATTCTAGAAAACTTCAGTTAAATCACCTTTCAGGATATTGCTGCACAACACAACCAGAGGAGTGTTTTTAGACTCCAAAATACTAATTTCACACCAAATTTCACCATACCCCAAGTCTTGCAAAGTTTCCGAGATTTTGCTCTTGTTTTACAAGAGCTTGAATGTCTCAGCCATGCTCTCCTTTAAAATAAATTTTCCTGATTAAATTAATTTATTCAGTTAACTCAGTTTTTAGTTTGCAACATGAGCAAAGCTACGAGGACTGATTCCTCTGACCCTCAATTCAGATAAATCCTTCTAAGGCTTCTACTGTAAGTGCATGAACATCCCCCTTAGTTCAATGGGATTTACAATCATCACTAATACTTGTTTACTCACACAGCTAAGGACCAGTCAATTTACCCACTTCAAAAGTCAGGGCTGGAATGTCCAGGTGAGGCACAGATAATATACTGGAATTAGGTTCTGGGTTATTACTCTGATCTTAACGACACAGTTACAGCAACACCAATGTAAAGCGGAAAATTTAACAGAAAGACACAAAAAAACACTGGGTCATCCAGAAACGAAAAACAATTTTCTCCAACGAAGGTGCATGCCAAGAAATGTAAGTGGGTTAGGTTTGCTTATTCCCAAATCCTCTCTCATTCAACAATCAAAACCTGGAAGAAATAAGCTTTTTTGTTTACCATTAATCGGGGGGGTTTGTTTTAGGAGTATAATAAATTACACTGTGAAGAACAGTGCCTGACCACGAGCTGGCATACCACCAGCTCTTAATGGTAGTCTGAATGGCTCACACGCCTTCCTTCCAGTCCAAGTGTCTCGATACTCCTTTTGGAGTTTGTTCACGGATTTCTTTTTTTTTTTTTTTTTTTAAAAAGTAAGCCTGAGGATTTAAAAAGTTTGCTATCTGAGTCATCTCTACGTGATTTGGGTGAGCGAGTCTTTCATTTCCAGTCCTTTTTAGAAATAAAAACTCCCTAACGGAACATGGTTACATCTGGAGTGGAATTTTCTGTTTGATCAACTAGAGGTGTAGAGTAGGGAGGTCTGACAATGGGAAATTGACTTTCTGCTTGGGGTAACTCAAAGTTCAAATTAGCACTGAAAGAAGCTGAAGTAAGGTGCAGAAGTATGGTCTACTGGTTAAAGCACAGGCCTGGGAGACAGGCCTGCAAAGCTCGATTCCCAGCCTTGCCAATGACTCACTAAACCCGATCCCACAAAGCACTTGCAAATGCTCAGGACGTGGATAAAATTATTGCACTCCCTAAAGAACCTCACCGGCTCCAAGCCTGAATGACTTGCATTTGATTTAACTTTTCTGTACCTCAGCCTGTGGTGTATGCAGTAATTCATTTAATCTGTAATATGATTTGAGATCCCTGAATAAATATGCAATTCTCATAAATATTAATACTTTATTATTAAGTAAGTACTTCTTGCTTGTAACTGACCTAGTGAGTTCTGAAATATCTGTTGCTGACATCAGTGGGGAAATTTTTAAATTTACATGAAAACCTGTTAGCAAGTTCAAAAGGTATGAAAAATCTGCCGCTTCGCTCTTTTTACAGCAAATTTCACTATACTGATGTAAAACCCAGAAACATCCATTTTCCATGCTGCACTTTTTCTCAAACACCTTCAAACCTAATTCTAAAAATCCAAGATGCAGAAACAGTTCTGGCCGCCCAGACCACCAACAAATCTGATGAACAGCCAAATCTCTCAGCACTCCGTGCTCTGCACAACACACCATGATGTCCCAGGAATAAAACAGCAGATGAAATGCACTGATGGAGCCTTTCATTCCCCTCCCTTCACACAGATTTCCAGAGCAGTAGAACACATTTCAGCAGCAGCTGGAGGTTTGCTGGACACATAACTGCACTTCATAAAATAGCATCTGACCTCCTGCACTCCTACCACTAGAATACTCTTAATTAGCTGCAGCCTGAGAACGGCTGGAGATTCCTAAAATAGTTAATGAAGACTGACATGCACCAAACTGTAACAGCAAGGAGAGCAGTGAATATGGCAGCTAGTTTGGGATTAATGCATCGCACACATCCAGGACCACTGTCAAAGCTCCAACACTTTCCCTGAGATATATGACCTCCATAAAACGAAAACAAATAAAAACCACAATAAAGTTTAGTTACTAAGTTACTTTTGTGACATGAACACTTTATGTATAATGACTCGCTGTGTATAATTAAATCACTTATAGCATCCATGTGTTTACATAACAGCCCCTCTCCAAAGCGTGTTTATTGCCTGAGGTAACCAAAAACCTTTATCTCTTACAACAAGAAACGATAGATTTAAACACTACCAGTGTAATCCACAAACATAAAGGCAAAACCAAATAAATAAATGAGAATTATTTAAAAAAAAAACCCAAACACCAAAAATCAAGGGTCACACATGTACTGCTGCAAACTTCACCCTGAGATTATTATCATTCAAGACATGACAGTGCATTAAAAAAAAAATACATAATTTCAAAGCACTGCAACCACAAAGTGTTTGTAACAGACACAGCAGATGAGAGAAAAAGGTCTCTGTTATTAATCAGAATTCACATTTAAGAAACAGTGGTTGTTAAGTAACTCCTCTGAATCCTAATCACAGCCAGGAAGGTACCAATTATTCTGACTCTCTGTTACTATTCATTAATATCATGCTGAAATCTTACTTGTTTTCACAAGCAAGGGGGGTTGGAGGGGTGATGGGGGTGTAGGGAATCAACTTTGAGGGGGTTACTTTTCTTTTTTGTAAACGGCATCTGTACCTGAACCAGCCAAACCCACTGAGATCAGGTCATCAGGATACAAACAAGAATCCATATTTGACTAATTGGAAGGTCAGGTAAACAAAGCTCCATTATCATAATAACAAGATACTTTCTTCCTTGCAGACTTGTCATTATTTTTATGCATCTCTTGCCCTGACAACAAATAAAATCTCTACTGAAATGAAAGAAATATTATAATACCATTCCCTACATATTACTTTATGAAAGGCTCTCTCCCCTCCAAGATTGACCTGATGCTTAATTAAAGTTGCATAGAGCAGCAGAGAAAGATCTAAAGCTCCAAGCCAGTGATGACTAGAAACTGTTAGATCTGATTTCCAGTATAATGATATTCTCTTACTGGCACAAGGAAAAAAAAAAAAATTAAAAAAAAACAACCAAACAAACATGAGCAGTAATAATGGTCAAGGTGTGTTAACACGCTTTGAGGAAGGTTTATTTGTTTTGATTTTAAGCCTCTGCCATTTTGGAAGGTAGCCAAAGAATAACTCTGCCTCCCCTGATTGACAGAGCCTGCTATACCTTTAATTAAATCTGCAACTGTACACCAGCTTTTCCAATAAGAATTAGGAATTAAAAAATAATTTTCTAGAGGAAGAACCCCTTCTCCTTACAGACAAACAGCATAATTAAAAAAAATAAAAAAAATATATATAGCATGATTAGCTGAGATTGTGTGTATGGTATTTCCAGAATAAAAACTAATCAGTGTTACCATGCGCTCCATCACACTGCTCTATTTGCATTTTTTCCTGGAAGGCATCCAAAGAAAGGCAAAAATCTGCTTAAGAAAAGGCAAAATATCCTGAACATACCGTGAGGGGAACAACCAGCAGAGAACCACACAACCGGCACCTGCTAGACCTAAACTCTCCTTGCACACTACAAATTATGCCTCTCTGACTATTTTTCTCAGAACATCACTGGACACAGGCAGATAACCTTGACCTGCAGAGCACATGCAATGACAGCAGGTCTACCCAGGACCCTCACAGCTGCTGAGGTAGAAGTGGAGCAGACTGCCAGCTCACTCAGGCTCCTGGGGATGCATCCATGGAGGAGTCCACCAAGGGTATTGCATAGAGGAGCTTCCCAATGAGACATGGTCTGAAGACCATTTGCCCAAATGCACGACCGATGGCAGTCATGGCCGTGAGCTGACCACCTTAGAAGAGGCAAGGACTTTAGTAACTCTTCTCTGAGGTTGTGACAGTCAAATGAAACTAACAGAAGGCATTTTGTATCACATTTTGTATCACATTTTGGAAATACAGTTGACATATATGACAACTTCTGGAATCCTGTGGTTATGGGAGGATCTTATGAAGTTCCAGTCAGGAAATCGGGTAGGGCAGATAAAAGTAAATCCTTTCAAGTTTCACAGAAAATCTAAAGAAATACCACCCAAAAAGAATTAGAGAAAAACTCAGAAGAAAATTCAGAGGATTATTTTTTTATTCCTTCCTCTCAATAGTGTGATTTTTAATACCAGTTTCCTGATAGATGGGGCTTTTCAAGGATTAGGGCAGAGAACTGCCAGAAGCTGAATACTTTTAGCCTCAATGGAGAGATTGGCAAGATAAAAGAAGGAAGGGGGACAGTCTTCAGACATTTTTCACCTCCATTATGGGATTATCAGGTCTGCAGAGATCCCTCTGCTTCCATGAGTACCTAAGGAAATAAACAAGCTAAGGACAGGGCAGGAGAAACCTGTGCCACCTAAATGGTCTCAGAAGAGGAGAAGATAAGAAACCTAGCCCTAAAGCAGCACTGAAGATCCCAAAGGAAGCAGAATGAGGGCTCATACCTCTGCTACTACTGGTCCTCCAGAAGATGAAGCACTAATTGCACTGGACTACACTGCAGCCTCAAAGTGTGCTTCTTTTGAAGCCAGAACTGCGGGGTTCTGGGGAAAATACTCATCTGCAAGCCCATCACAGAGTGGAATGGGACAAATTCTGGTGCTTCAGCCATGTCCTGCAGAGAACGTTTGCTCCTACAGACAGTTGCCAAGTGACAAATGCGTTCATGAGGATCAAATGTCAGATTTCAAGGGTGTGAAACAAGCCTGACATCAGCTTTAAGTATTAAGTTCCCTCAGGCATGTTCTGGGGGATCTTCTGAGCATTAGTTGCTGAATTTTGAACCCAAGTACTGTTCTGGGAACCTTTAGAGGGTGCATCAAATGCAACTTGTATCCACAAAACTTCTCACTGAACAGCAACTACATTTCTGCAAAATGTAGATGGCAGGATTCAAAATCAAGCTTATACAAAATGAACCTTTGTGATTTAAACATTAAGTGCCATTCCTCTTTGTTAAAAGCAGCAGAATAAAATAACATTTATTTACCTATCCCTGTCATGAGCTTTGCTATTGTAATTCATTACTGTAGGATCTGGGAGCTTTTCCACAGAACAAATCTGCTGCAGACATGTTGGACAGGAGACTCAAAAGCTTTTCTCCCTTTTCAAGTTTCAGCTCTATCTAAAGTAGAATATTCTTGGCTAGAGGAGAAAGAAAAGTCTGATGCAACTGCTTTCTTAGTACTGGTGGAAACACTTGAATGGAGTGCTTTACAGAAGATATTGTGCATAGCTGGACTTCAGGTTTCTCCAGTCTCCTTAAGTTTATAAATATCAAGTTACATATTCAGCTGCTATAACCAAGATGCTCATCTGATAACTGCAGGGAACTAAACACATCAAGGTCTAGACTAGTTAAATACAGTTACAGTTTATCTGAGAAACTTAGTACTCAGAAGCTGAACAGAGAAAGCAACCTCACACTTCTTTTTTGAGGTGGATAGGAAAGAGGATAGGTCAGAGGGAGGAGGACCACACACTACCTTATAATACACGAACCGTGACTGAAAAATACAAAAAGTACAAGAATTGAATTCTTCCTAGTCTTAGGACCCTGATAAACTTCAGAAGAATTTGCTCATCAACTACATTTACTTTTAAACCTCACAGTGATATAATCCTTTATTCATTCTCAGGTATTACTTTTTTTTTTCCCCCTTAACTGATTGTCAAATTCTTTTATTTCCCGTTATTATGCTAAATTATTATTTTAATTCCTTGAGAAATCTGAGACACTTTTATTTTAATCTTCAATGTAAAGCAAAGACAGTGTTTATACTATTTCATACGTGATACAAACTCACATGAATAAAGAAGCTGAAAACAGGTAACCACAATTTAAAAACTAATCCACACAAAGGGGGCGAAGAACCTCAATTCTGCTCTCTAACACATACTTACTAATATCCACTGAACCACCCCATCCATCAAGATTCTGTGCTAAGCTTACCTGTGCTGATCCCACCAAACTCCACAGCAACACAACACTCTGACACCATTCCTCAGTGAATCCTAAACATGGTTTATTTCCATCCTAGTTGGGCTGGTGACCTGACACCTTACAAGCACCTTTCACAGGAAAGAGGATACCAGCGTGGTACTGAAGATCTGACCATCACTCACATGAGTCACACAGAGTTAAGAGATCCCACCAGCTTACACAAGTACTTGAAATCCAGACTGTGACAGCAGAGCCCTTTGGCATTCACAACAGTTTCAAAGGAGCAGGAAACTGTATTCATGTAATTCTCAAGTCAAATATTGCATCACGTTGCCTAAAATCTAACAATCTGGACTTGTCCATCTTGCTTCCTTGAGGAACCAGCCACCACATTTTCCAAGTGATCTGACAGTCCACCTTAAAAGTCAATCCAACATACATAACATAATTAAACTCCCAATCTACTCTTTGGAGTGACTAAGCTCATCTGCTGAAGGCTGCCATGATTTACAGACTGCAGGACATACTGAATGTGGAAAGGCTACTAACAGACTAGCTCTGGAAAACGTTTTGTCCTGAAGATAAGGAGTTTGAAACCCCAGTTTCCAACCCTTCTCTGTGCTGGCAGCTGTCATCCTCAAGCACTGTCTCCAAAACATGCAGACTTCTGTCTAGATAGATGATCCATCAATCTAATAAGCAATAATGACACATACTAACTTGTTTCATTAACAAATTAATATGTGCATTTGTGAAGCTTAACACATATCCTGTTACCATGTCCAGGCTATTTCTGGCAAGTTCAAAATAATCAGAGCAGAGGATCCTCTGGTCAGAAGGACACACAGAAGAGAGATAATTAGCCCCCACACTCAGACTCCCCTGTAACCACTGAAGCCAGTGTCAGAGTAATAAAGGAAACAGATTCAGATTTCATGTGTCTCATCTTTCAAACACATATGCACATGCACAATGCAGTCCATACAACTGACACTAGCAAAGTTGTACAAACACTTGAGCAATTCCAGGATCAAACTCCTCGTTAGCAACCTGAGAAGATGAGATTTTATGTACTAGTTTTCAACATTCCCCCCCCCTCCATTCCACTTCACTTCTGTGAGCTACAATATTTAAAGAATAAAAGTATCTCTTCCTTCACTCAACAGCCCATCACTACAATGACCTGTTATAAGCAATGAGATTCTTCAAACAGCTCAAAGTGCCTTTTTTTCAAGAGCTTGGCAGGTTTTGATTTTTGAAATCAAACAATTAGGTTTCTACCAGAAGTTCTTTGTGTGTAGGAAGGCAGCCAGCGGGTCATTTAATTATTTATCTGCCAGAGGTCTCCTAAGGTGATCCTTGGAATATCTGAGCATCTCCATTTGAGAAAGTATTGATTAAGACAAAGTCATTAACAACTGAACGTGTAACTGCAGGAAGAATGTTGGCAGGTCTGAAATGCACACTCAGGCACTAAAAAGAGCTCTAAGGAGTATTTAAAAATATGTAAACAAATCTGTTTCTCTTTAAGACTTTTTTTTTTTTTAAATAGTAACATTTTTGTTCCTTTTTTCCCCCCTTCAAAAACTGTGACATAAACTCCTTTAAGTCAGGCCCCTCCATCTACACTAATTACCAAGTATTATACATTATATCACTAATCACCCTGAATGTTCTGTAATTTTCCTATGTGTAAATGACTGGGTACTGATTTTTTTTTTTTTCTGGAATTTACTGAGAGCAGCCTCCTTTCTATTTCCTTAAACACCAGAGAATTAAATCAAGAGTATCTTCAAAGAGATATAAGCTAGGATACTGTTTTCAGATTGAAAGACAGGGTTTTTCTAAAGCTGAAAAGTTCCTTTAATGTATGGTACCACTTAAAACCAAAGCTAAGAGTTGAACCGAAGAAAAATGTTCCAAAACACCAGGTTTGCATCCGTGAAGGTATTTAAACACCTTATTCTTATTTACACATTAGTTGCTGAAATATACAAAGGGCTATCAGCAGCTTCCAAAGAATACAATATTTTTATAAACATTCAAGAAAATGTTGCACTGATTTTTGTACAACTGTGCATTAGAGTGGGTTGCTTTTTATAAACTCTAACTCATGAGCATATCCTCACTTCTTAAGCTACCCAGTAAGTGGTGTAACCATGCTTCCTCATTGGTGACAAGGTAGCCTTGACTACTGGTTGTGAAAAACCAAAGAGACAATGCACGATTTATTAAAAAAAAAAAAAAAAAAGGCCAGTTTCAGACAGAAGGGGAGGTCATATAACAGAGATGCAACTTTCCCATCCAGATATCCATGTGAAAAGTATATCACGAGGTTCTCAAAAAGATACAAGTATTTTGGGAAAATACTGGCCCTGCTTCTTACAAGGACATTGGAGGATACCGCAAGGGGAAAAAAACTCCGAGTTGACTGAGGGAAAACAAATATTTAAAATGGTGTTATCTCAATCATTCACATCCCTCAAAGAGGTTTTTTGCTTCTTTAACGCCAGGTTCACCTCATCTAGAAGAAACCTGCTAAACTCCCCTCCTGTCTTCCCCAGAAGCACCTGTAGATGAAGGACTCGATCCTGTGTCACAACTCGTAAGGCATTGCAGTTCAGGTCAGAAGGAGCAGCCTGTTTGTAACATAACTCTCTTCTGCTGTTCCTTCATTTTGTATTGCAATTTCCTGGTAATCAGTGCTCTTCCCCTCTTTGTTTTAAGCGTTTCCTATTTTAAACGGGGACAGGTAGTGAGTGTGCTACACATAGGAACCACGCGGGGTATCCACCCATTAGTAAAGAGGCTTTTAATCAAGAACAAATTGTAATTCCACTGTCATATTTTGAAAGATCCTCCCTTTCCACCCTAACAGCTTCCTCTGCAGACAAGGGACATTCAAAAAAGATGTTACATCTCTCAAGTTAATTGAATATTGCCAGTCATAACTGCCCATGCAGATGCTCAGAGCTGGGGTGCACAATACTGCTTGTTAACACTTACCTCAAAGATTTTGCTCGTGTTGTCAGTTAACGAATTTACAAGCACATCCTGCAGCCATCTATTTTAGGAAGATGTATTACTGTCTCTTGACACACAGAGGCAGCATCTATAAAGGTTAGAGAAGGAGACGGAAAGTCCCCACTGCTGGGCTCCACCGGTAGCTTTCCTGCTGCCTCTTTAGTGGTAGCTAGGTCAGGTATTTAAACCAGTGGTTTTAAATTGTGGTCGGTGGAACACGAACTGCAGAAGGAACATTTGCTGGTTGATGTTCTGAAAAATTGGCTGGCCAAGTACTGCTGGCTCTCCTTGTTCCCACACATGTATGTGGGATTTACTGCCAAGGCAAAGGCAAAAAGGCATCAGATATTTTCCTAATTATACTCCACAAAAACAGCTACTATTGTTGTTTGAAAGTGTCATGAAATGGCAAATGGCTAACGTCTGGAATATGGGACGTGTGAACTAATATATTCAGTCATCAGGGAAAAGATCACAATTCTTCCTCTAAAATATTCCATGCTTCAATTTATTTGTACAGAGAAAAAGGGTACATTTCTGACATGCCTAATGGGAAGCTATCGTTCTTAATTGAGTTCTGTTTGCTCTATCCTTTGAAAACCACAGGGTTAGCAGAAAGAAAACAAGTGTTTTGTGACCATAAATACCTTCCAAAAGCTGAACTGGGAAATAAAGCAAAGATTCGAGTAGGATTCTGCTGAGCTGATGTTACACAAGGGCTCATCTGCGCTGATGTGTATCAGCAGTACCCTATTGATTACATTGATTCTACCCAGCTAAAGGTTTGACCCACAGTCTCTGAGGAGGAGCTAACACTAAACCACCTCTAACTAACTAAAACCAAGCAATAACTATCGAAACAATAACTATCTTAAAGAAAATAGAGATCAAAAACAATGTCTATGCATTAGCAGCAGCACTGGAATAAACAATACACAATATACATGCCTAACTCATACAGCCAGATCAAACCAGAAAAAGCTCAAAGTGGGAAGAAAATACAATACAGAAAACATCAGAAAACTCTGAGGAACTGGGAGTGGGAGGTGAAGAGAAACAAATGGCTAACACCGATCCTGAACCAACACAATTTCATCTAATACTGAAGCACAACATATATCTTCATTATGTTTCTCATTCAAACCAGGAAATCAAGACTAAGGACCACAGTCCTCAAAATCCCTTTTGATACATATTTTAAATCCCGAAATTACTTTCCATCTATCAAACTTCCTACCAGGATGAACATCAGCCTTCACAGTTTACAGACATGCCGATATCCTTTTAGGGCTTTAGCCTAAGTAGCATCACTACCCTTGTCTATCACTGTCCCAAACACAGCTTATTCCTTCCGGGGTTCACCCAGTCCATGCCAATGCTCAGGACTTGTCCAAGCCAGGTTCAAGACTCCCAGTACTCACTTTGCTATGTCAGCTTTTTGCTTGGCTGTTACTTCACTACCAGCACCTAACTGTGGCCTGAGGAGCTGCTGAATCCACATTAAATTCACATTTAATCTCTGCAATACAATAGAATTCCTTAAAACATATGCATACCCAAAAACATTTTCTATTAAGGCTGAGCCACAGATCGTTGTTCTGAGCTGAATAACTGATTGTACCCAAGTTGGGTCACACCTCTTCACAGAAAAAGGCCTATCAGGAAAATCAGCCTGTATTCTATGCTCTGTCAGCATGAAATGACATTGCCAGACACATTTGCTGACCATACAACTATATCTTCAAAAATACTGAGATTAAATAGATGATCAAAGCAGCCTAACGTTCAAACATAAGTTACTCCCTGCTGTTTCTTCTCATTTGGCTCTGGTCAAATTTTACTGTGACTGAGTTCCAGCACACTACTCTTTAATGGGCTGTATGGACAGAAGAGATGTCCTGGCGGGTCAGAGCGATGCCCAGTCAGCCCACTGTTATTTCTCCAGCAGCAGCAACTGAAGGAGCTATTTAGGAAGTACACAAAAGTGTGTTGGATCAGGAACATTAAAAGGTGCATCTCTGACAATCCCCACTAGCTCTTGTTCAGAGGTCTGTTCTTTTAGATAGTACTATACCTTTCTTGAGGTACAAACACCAGAACTGCACAGAGCACTCAAGAAACAGGCATAACAAGGTTTTATGTAGCAGCAATCTAAAGTAAACATACAGATAAGTCTTTCAGAGATCTCCTAAACTGGCTACGCTTCACTGTCAGGAGATTATAATTATGTATATAGCATTACTATACTACAGATAGACATTATTGTAGGCTCTACCACCACCTGATGAAGATTACTAGCACAAAGAACAGTAACCACTTTAAGCCCATTCTATCAATCATCTTCATCTTAAGGGGTCTCCAAGAACAGTCTTTAACAGTCCCACAGGACAGCGATGCTGTATATTCTGCCCAGGAGCCAGCTATCGAGGCATTACCATTAAGGATCACAGGAGCTCTAAAGGCGCTGTTCCGGTCCATGGTCTCAGTGATCTGGCATTAGAGAGTTCCCAGACAGGCCTTAATATGAGCCTTTAATGAGCAAGTCACAGGTTGTTGTGTCATATCCTACTTGGGGACACTTTAGTTCACGGATCACTTAAATGAAAGGCCATAAAGGCAACTCTTCAGAACTTCTGTCAGCCAGCCATCCATGCACGAATGCCAGCTCCTTTAACCCTCACATAAAAATTTCAAATCCTCCCTCATCTTGCTATCCTTTTTCTGCTGGAAAGGAACCTCTATTACAAATGAAACATCTCTTCCCCCTAGCCTCCTCTAGATGACAAGAATGTAAAAATACCATTAATAACTAGTTTGCTCACTGTAATTAACACCTTTGCATTCTTACCAGGGAGAAATTGGCACACTTAAATACGGCTCAGCTAGGTGTTATTTACTTAAGGAAAAAGAAAACATTAAAGCTTTATGTGAAAGAAAATTATCTGTTATCTCTCTCATGGCTCTCAAATACATTTACAGCAGTGACTTTTCAGCCTGCAGTAAAAAGAAAAAAACAAACAAAACCAACAAAAAACCCACCCGTTTTTAAAAAAATCTATTAGGAGGTTAAAGTATTATCTACCACTTAGCTACATTCTCCCTACTGAAACTGCCAACAAGAAATTCACAAGATTGGTTTTTTGGGGGATTGTTTATTTATTTTTCTCCTTTGCTGAACACAGAGACAAAAAGTTCTCAATGTCCCATTCACAATGTCAGCCTGCAGGAGCTCAGCGCTGCCCCACCAGCTCCAGACAGCCCATTTTCAGAGGGGGTATGCTCAGCCTCCACTACAGGGGTGAGAATGGCATCTGGGATGTGATCCTCTACCACTGAACTGTCAGGGAGGCATTGGGAGAGCACCACCAGGCTGGTCACACCAAAGGTCATGGCTGCACATCAGTTTTATCCCTGTGCTGCAATTATAGATTAGTTTTGTTTACAAAGTGAGAATGGAGAAGTTAAAGACAGGACACTATTGATCTCCATCCAACACAGCCACATCAGACAGATCCCACTGGAGGCTGGACCTTGAATTCCCATTCCTCACAGTAACTGCGAGAAGGAATTTCCTTAATCTAAGGGTTTCTTACTTTCAGTGAATTTTCCTCTGTTGGGCTGTTATCCTGTTACATCTTCTACCTATTGAGACCCATCTCTGTACCATGGGTATGATCAATCTCACATGTTATTTATACAACTTGCCTAAGCCCAGGATGGACATCCATTAACCACTGAAGACCAAATGAACAAACACTAAGATAACAATCTCTTACATCTGAGCCTCCAATAAGGCAACCAAAACATCAAGCCATCCAAAAATCACATACACAACTTTGCTGTGGCTTGAAGGAAAAGCATCTGTGTCATGGACATGCTAAGCTGTCAAACCAGGGAGCCTGGGGCAAAGCTTCTCCTTCCTTCCTTCTCTACTGGTCACCAGAATCTGAAAAGGACATTTAACAAATCTATTGCTCTTGTTTTTATTTGAATTTTGTCTTTGCTGTATAAGAAAATAGTTTAAGAGAGAGAGGTCTGTTTACATAAAGCCAGAAGATAAACCCCTAGAGATTATTATAATTTCAAATGTTGTTTTCAAAGTAGCTGACTCTCCTTTTTTAAAAGAAAACACCTTCTTCCTCTAGTTCTACACAAAATATAGGACATTCAAATATTTTTTTTTCAACATATTCACACAAATAATGCAATTCCATACTAGTCTCAGTAATGGCATAAAAGTATAAAAACTACTCTCCCCTTACTGCCACACAATTATAAGTGACAGGCATTGGATCATTATTGCAACCACTTGTCAAATGTCACAATGAGTTTTTCCCTCATTTAATGAGTTAAAAGGGCTTATAAACTACAAAACTGTGCAAAATACAAAGAGCATTGAAAAAAAAAATAATCAATATCTACTTAGATATCCTCTTAAGGAAGCTTACTTTTGATTAAGTTTCTTGACTCTTGAGAAAACTGATAACAGGAACAGAGGAAGAACACTTGTATTTATAAATTGGTTTGTCTAACAAGTTTGAAGATTTTCTTTTCCAGTTCTCATTTTGCATATAAGTGCTTCTCCTCCTTTGCAGGAGATCCTCTGCCATATGTTCCTGTAAAAGGTGCTCTTTTGCAAGTCAGAAAAAAAAATATCTCCTATTCAGGCAGTGGCTTAGCTCTTACAGACTACCCTTCCTCGTCAGGAGAGCAGAGAGGCATCATGTTGTTAGCCTGGAAATGACCAAATTAACGTGGTTTACCATGTATCTATGGGAATGTTACAGAGACATGGGGTTTTCAAGGAGCCTCAAGATCTCAAGTTCACTGTCAAATTCCCCAAGATTATAAAAAACAGACAAACAAAAAAACAACAGCAAAAAACCCACACCCAACAACAAAACCCTCAACAGAAGTTCAGCTTTTGCCCTGAATATTTAGAAGCACACCAAGAAGGAAAAACCAAATCCTGATCCCACCACATCCAACTCAGCTAGCCATTAAAGCTCCTCTCAAGAGATGTCAACTCTACAGTTCAAGCCCTTGTTTGTGATGCAGAGCAAAGGACAAAGTGCTCTTTTTGGAGCAGGATAACATAAATGCATACAGAAGGTTCATCTAGCCAGTTACAGGTTGAGTGTTTGTCATTAATGCAGGTGCTAAGTCTACCTGCTAAGCAATTCATTGGAGTTTGTAGGTAAGTGATAATTTTGGTATGTTTTTCTCCAGATAAATATTTGCAAATGCAACTGCAGCATCCCTCATTCTTTATCTATTAATCACAGCATTCAAACTGACCTATCTTAGGCCTCCTTAGGCCAAGGCATGCAGATCACCTGCATCTCACTGATGGTTAACAATTCATAGAACTTATCACATCTTTTCATTTAGGATGACAAAGGACAATCAAGATTTCAAACACTTTAACTTGAAAATCTCCCTAGCCAGGCAACATAGCTCAAAGATACGGAGAAATAGCAACCAATGAACCAGTGTCCAAGAAATCCTTGCCAGTACAAACCAGACCTCTGCCTCATAAAACTTACATGCATGAATTTTTGCTTCTCAGACCTGGAATAGATTGAATGTTGACTTGTATGAGGCTAGAATTTTATGTTAGCATATCCAGATCTCACGCATTGTGTTTGATTTGGTCCATCTATATTGCAGAAGCAGCAATGATTTTCAGTCCTTAGGACACATTTTTGATTTGAGAACTAAGCCCACTAGAAAGAAATCAGGTATTTTCCCCCTTCCTTGTTCAGTGTTTTTTTTAAAAAATGAGGCATTAATTTGGTGCAGAAAACCAGCTGAAGGATAGCCCAGGCAACTCAGCTGTGGCAAGTATCCACAGTGGTTAATGCTTAAACAATATAGTTTGCTTTAGTCAGAACAGAATAATGGTTCATGGCCTATGAATCCTGTAAGGTGCCTCACTCCTGAATTCTCCTATACATGGTCTGTATAATACCCTGTCTCGTTCTCCCTTAGATATTTGTCAGGGCACAAATGCATTTCTACCCTATATAATCATGGCAGACAGGGACAACATATTGATATACAGCACTACTTTAGATCAAGGTATGAATATTACATTAGCTGAGTTATCACTATAGGGTTCTGACCTTCAACTATCCAATTTTAAATTCATTCATTTTCTAACTATTAAACTCTTCTCTATCACATCACAGAACTCGATACTCTCATGGTAAGTTTTCCTGACAATGTTTAAGTCAAAACAAACTATGATGTATTAGTAGAATTTGTAAAAATATGTTTATGCTTCTAAAAATCTGGAAGAACTCTGTAGCCTGTGGTCACGGTTTGACCCCGAGTAGCAGAAAGAAGTGTCAGATGTGGGATTGGTTCCTGTTCTTCCTAGCCCATACCTGACTGGATCAGAAAGCTCAGGTGTTCTGCCAATGACAGAAATCTGGGCAGCACTGCCATTCCCTGCTCCTCACTGAAATATCTCTGATGTGCGGGTGTGTCCTGTTCTCAGGAGCAAATCCCAAACAAAAGAAAAACTAGATTAAGAGGAAGGCAAAAGGAAAAGGTTAAATGGAATTTTTTCTAAACAGCTACTGACAAACAGAGAGAGGATATAGGAGCTGAGAAGGGCTCCCTTCCTCAGTTTGCTGCCCTCAAATCTAACTGAAGTTCCCAACCTGGTAACAAGTCTCAATGTACTTACTTTTCCCCTAGGACAAATTAAAAGGCAGAGAAGTTATTTCTTGCAGAAACTGATACACTGTTCTGGCATTTAGCTGGAAGTGGCTATTTTATCTTTCTGAACTACAGTGCATGAATTTAAAATGAAAAAGCCAAATCAGTGTACGAGCTCCCTCAGAACAATAGCAACAGCTTGCAAACAAGCAGCAGGAAATCACTCAACTCACCTGTCAGCAACATAAGAGTTAAAGAGGAAAGGAGCAGCAGCATCACTTAATACAGCAGGATCTGCCAATATAGAAGTTAAATACAGCTACACATCCCCATGGCTTCTCAAGCCCTCCTGCCTGTGCAGGCCACTGGAGCTAATTGTTTAGTAACAGTGGGCTGCCACAGAAGTCCACACACATCCCTAAAAGGCTACGCAGGAGATCTGCACAAACATTCAGGTGCCAATTAGAGAGAATTTTTTGCCAGCTTTTAAACACGCTTCAAATAACCAGCACCTACACCCATCAAAAGTTCAAACAGTGAAAGCCTAGTTTAAAAAAAAATAAAAAATAAAAAATATTGTATGCAAAATGGAAGGGATTGATAGGAAGGTGTGGCATAAAATGCTCTGACAAACATCAGAACAGTACTGACAGAATAACACAAAATTTTTGCTTGTGTTTCACTTCCAGAATCAAAAGGACTCAAAGATGCAAGTTACAGGGAACAAGCTTTCTGCAGCCTTCACTAAGAGCCACAGATCTAATGACCATTTCCCTCCATTCAACAAACAGTGCCTGAAAAGACAGAAATATATCCACATGGGAACAGAAGCCATTATTTTATCAAATCGATTACTGCTGAAACCTTTGAGCTCTAAACAAGTCTTCACTGAAGTCCTATTGGCATCTAGGTTAACAATTATCTTTTTACAAGTTCTGAAGACATACTGAAAGTAATAGCACCCCCTGGTTAACAGCCAGCTAATTGATGCAAGAAAGAGGCAGTGGGATGCTGGGATGTTACTACTAAAAACAGATCAGTCAATCAGTCTAACTTTGTTCCAAATAACAGTGGAAGAAAAGAGATTTTCAGGATTGCCTTGTAAGGAAGGTACCACATACGACAGCAGTGGGAAACCTTACAAAACCCTAGACATCCCAGTGGAAAAGGGAACCAAAGCCAATGGAAATGTCAGTCTATTTTAACCATAACAAGAGAGAATAAAAACCCAAGAAAGGGATTTCCCTTTAAGAATTCAGGTTGTAGGCATGACAGAGTTCTAGTTGTCAGGATTAGATGAGTGGTTATTTCAGTCAACTTGTTTAGCATATATTTTGCATGTCTGTATTAGAAATATGAATTCTTTGTAACTACTTTTGGAAAAGTCATTTTAATTGAAATACTGTCTCTTCTGCAATGTCTTCTCTCAAGAGTCAAATGTCAATGCCCTAGAATTACAAGAATCTAGGCTAAGAAATAAACTCTTCTACTTAATGCCTTTCCATAAGCACAGGAAATTTCATCTCAACCCAGAAAACAGCAGCAATTCTTGAACTTCAGTGTATGCTAACATATATTTCTTGCTCAGCTGAAGATTTATCAGCTCTTAAAACTACAAAACTGTCCTCCTCAATCCATTCCTCTTTTTTTCAGCATCTTCCTCAGACAACACAGCTTCTTCCAATTTTTATAACCTTTTTTCTAAGGGGTCTTTATTTATGCCAAGAAAAACAGTGTCTGTTAAATGGTATCATTAGACTCACATGATTTCTTGTGGTGCGTGTGAAGTTTTTGGTCTCCTGCATACTAAATGATCCTTACAGTACGAAAGAAATTGGTATAAACAGCTGCTTTATTTTGTGCTCTGGTAACTGAGGAAAAACAGCCCTCAATGAAGAAATCATCTTTCGCTTGGGGGAAAGTAAATGAGCACATAAGTACCACCTGAATAAAATTAGCAGATCAGGCACTGATTTCTTCACCAGCGTGCATGTGGTCTGAAGGTGGGTATCCCAGCAGATGCTTTCACAAGCAGAGCCTTACCTTTTCTCACAGATTAGTATAAGATAAGGCTCTTCACCTGCTTTACTTCGTTGCCCACAAATACTCTGTATATCAAGAAAGAGGTAGAAGCAGGAAACAGATTCGGATTTCTTTTGATTTCTGTATTCAGATGTAGGATGTGTTGACAGCAAGCACAAAACTTCCATCCAGCCACAAAGCCACAGACAATGGGATAACAGCCAGGAATCAGACATCTAGCAAGCAGCCTCATGATGACGTCCATTTGCAATCTGATGACAAAAGTTCAAGAAGATCTGCAAGAAGTTTTCAGGATTTAAACAAAAATAACTGGGGAATCACTTCCATGCATTACTGCATTATACCTTCAGTACCAGTGAGAAAACTCGGAAAGGAAAGAAGTGAAAAGTGGAAGCACAGAGGAAGGAATAATATGAAGTCAAAACATTACTTTCTTAGGAGACTAGAGGAAGAGGTAACATGCAAGGAAGAAAGAGTAGTATTTTCCTTCTACCTCTTTTCAGCACAGAGACACACAAGAAAATAGGGGGATAGACCCCAATTTATTTGCAATATTCTGCTGTCAAGAAAGGATATTTCTCATAAACATCTAAACTTTTTTTTTCTTTTGGTTGGCATGCTTTGGGTCTGATCCAAGAGTCTGACAACTACTAGAAATGGTTATTGGATTAAATTCTTAGACAGCACAGAAAATAGCAGGCTAAAGAATCTTAGCAGACTTTCCAAGAGTATTCATTCATCTCTGGCTTTGGAAAAGCTTGTGAAGTGTCAGACTGCAAGAGAATTTTGCCAGGAAAATCTGGGTTTAAACCACAAGAGCAGCTGGCTATAACAGTATTGCCCAGAGAGGTATCAAACAGGTGCTACAACAACAACAAAAGACAAGTAAACAAAACAATAAAACAAAAATTTCTTAGTGCCCTGTAAGTTTCACTATCATGCATAGCAAAGCTTCAACTCAGAGGAACTTCTGAAAGGCATAAATGTCAATTCAGCACCCTGCTCAGGCTGACCTTTACAACAGAGTTTTTCATTTTCACAGCCATTTTCTATAGGAATAGAACTCTTTGAAAACCTCCTCCTGGAGGCTGCTGGAGAAGCACAAGCCAAGTGAAAAGAATAAGATGGCCTAATAACCCTAGTAGTCATGAATTTCCAAATCAGCCCAGTTAGGTAGGTAGGAGAAAAGCAAGCTACCCTATTCTTGTCCACCTCTCCTGCTATCCCAGTCTCCACATCTGCTAAGCATCTCGGCATGGCCGAGCAGAGTTACACCCCAGGAAGAATTTGCTCCACTGAGTCACACTTCTCCACAATTGCTCGCAAAGGGCAAAACCCAACAGCTTTCAAAATTCCCATGGCAACAGCTCCTTCTCTCTGCAAACTGACTCCACTGGCAGCCTTAACTCTGCACAAAGTAGCAGCAAACAGAGGCGATTTGAAGCCTGTGGTCAGGCAGCATTACTTTTATTTAATAAAAAATTCAGAAGCACAAACCACTGATCACAGCTGGAGATGCAACCTTGAACTAAGGCACCTAATCGTCGCTCCAGTATGGATCCTTCTGTGTTCCTATCTTTGCAATAATGAGCTTATCTAAAATGTGGGAAATTAGGTTTTTAAGGTCAGTAAGAGACCTTTAAAGGCTCTCCAAATAGAACTGAGGTCGTGACTACTTGTGGTCATTGACGTTACAGCAATTTTTGTAAGTACAGGGATATTAATCCCAGGAAACTGACAATTTCAATTTTAGTAATGGCATTCTGTCCACCTAAAACTTTTAGTGAAGTTTAATATTCTTCATGTACTGATCTGTTTTGTGCTGTTCTTAGAATCATAGACAGGTTACAGTTGGAAGGGACCTTAAAGATTATCCAGTTCCAACCACCCTGCCATGAGCAGGGACACCTTCCACTAGACCAGGTTGCTCAAAGCCTCATCCAACCTGGCCTTGAACACTTTCAGGGAGGGGGTATCCACAACTTGCATGGGCAACCTGTTCCAGTGTCTCAATTCCCTCACAGGAAATGATTTTTCTCATATCTAATCTTAATCTCCCCTCTTCCAGTTTAAAGCCATCACCCCTTGTTCTACCACTACCTGCCTTTGTCAAAAGTCCCTCCCCGGCTTTCTTGTAGGCCCCAGAATACTTCTTAAGTGTTGTTAAACAGTTGTTTCATTTCATTGTGGAACTGGTTGACCAAATTTTAGCTATGCCTGAATGAACTCTGTATACTGTAACATTATTCTCAGATGATCCTAGGTAGTTGAAAAACATTATAATTCTTTTTCTTTTTTTTCCTTTTAAAGTAGCTATTACTATTTTGCAAGACTAACCAATTATTTCTCTCCCTGGAAGGAATACCAGAAAAAAAATTAATTATGCCATGCCATATTTAATTGAATTCTAAAATGGAAAAGGTCCACTATAAAAACACCTATTGTATCGGTAATGACGTTATTTCAGTTGAATCAATAATTTTTAAACAAGCTTGAAGAAGATTACAGTGGTATTCTTATTTATTTCATGCACAGTTGGATGCCAGTGCCCTGACACTATTAAGAGCATATATGCATTGTAATTCACATGGAGTTTTACAGAATTATTGATATGTATTAAATTTCATTATTGCTTAAGTGACTGAAAAAATTGAGCTCAGGAATTTATTCCACAGAAATAGGATTTGAACCAAAATCCATATAAATTTTTCCAAGTTTAAATGCTTCTGTTCTGTAGCAAGAAACACCTCCCATGAGACATGTATTTGGCTGGAAAAAAAGGTGTCCTCACCACAGTTAACAGCATCAGCATGGGCATCTAATCTCTGTATCATGCTAAATATTTTCTTCTTTGAAGTGATAAAAATCCCACTGTCAAGCATTGCTTGATCTGACGTAATGCCTGGGGAAAGCTAATCAAAAGGAAGTCTTATAGGTTCCCCCTACTTAAATCCACCCACCCAAATAAGCACAAGTAGAATTTTTATGAGGTAAAAGAGAATCTGCTGTCACAGCCCAGTGTTAATTGGCACAAAGGTTTGAGAATACCTTAGTTTTACTGAACTGCTTTGATTTCAAGACTTCTAAGCTGAATTTTCTTGCTTCTTTATAATCCTGCCTGCCTTAACCATCACTGAGTTGAAGTGAGAAAGGAGCTTAGACAGATCTATATCAATGTTCATTCATGCCAGACTGGTGCATTTTCATCGCAAACATTGCAGATTGAGGGCAAGAGTAGCAGGGGGAGCACAGGGAATGCTCCTCTGTTGTTCAGCTCTTATGAGAGTAACAGGTGATAATTAGTTATTAGCCACCAAGTCAATGGCCTCTTATTTTCTTCTCTGATTCTTCCAAACAAGGGAAAAAAAACCCAAAACCAAAAAACACACCCAACCAACCAACCAAAAACCACCACCAACAAAACCCCATGAAAAGACCTCATCCCTTTCCCCTCCCTCTCTGGATTTCTACAGCAGATGCAATACTAGAGACAGCATGCACTTGAGACCTTTACAGGTCCATCTTCCAGGACATTTCCCAACTGCTATGCGAAGTCGGAACATTCACAATTCAGCAGTGAAATAAACCAAATAGAGTGAAAAAGAAGAGACCACTCTGGTTGACTTCCATCCCCCACTTTTCTCCCAGTGTCCCTTTATCTCATGCCTCTAGCCTTACAGTATTTCATTTGCTTGTGTTAAACACTCCTTTAATGCTTCAGTTCCCAGCTATGCCAGAGTACTTCAAATGTCTGGATGTCCACTATTTTCATCAATGAAAATATTATTATCAAGACTGTAGAACATGAGTTATCAGAGGTCTCCACCTCCTTTTAAAAAACAAAGCCCAAGATGCAAAAGCAGAGATACATGCTGCAGCCAGGTGTTTGTTTCTCTATGATATTAATTGGCTTCAGAAGAGGTAAAGAAACCCCATATTAACCTTGCCTACCGTGTGAACGGGAGGAAACGTCACTGCTTTAGGACTGACAGATGTTTTGCAGATTACCTGGAAAACTGTCAGTGATGGATAAAGAACCATATTTCACATGTAGCACTCAGTTTCAAGAGCTATTTTGTTTTTTTCTTTCGCCTTTTCAGTTATATATAGACATTTTACATTATAAAATTCCCTCTGCAGTTATAAATGAACTAATGTCACTTTGCATGAACCTCACACCTATAACTTAGTGCAAGATTCAAGCCATCTCTAGGACTAACAATAGAATTTATAATTTTCATAAAGTTACTTCCCATGGGATTTCTCTATTTTTTCTTTTCTATTATTTTTATTACTATTTTTGAGTATCTGATGAAAGGAGTTTAGTGGTCACACTTCATACCATTTACTACATAACTTTCAGTTTGTTTCAATTTGGTTTTATTTATGCAATGAAAGAGATTTTCTTCATCCTTATTTTCTTAGAGCTGCCTTTACTAACAAAAATGTAAGATCTCAATTCTGCTGGTCTTGCTTATCAAATTAGAGTCAAACATAATAAATGGCTGTTGGACAAAGATTTTAACAAGGTACCCAAACACTGTCTTTTTCATAATACTATACTCCACTAATACATTTTTCTCCCTATTTTTTCTCAAAAACTTATTTAAGCTATAAAGCCTTGCAAAGATTGCCCATATTTTAGAACACACAGTACACAGACTTAAATCTTATTTTACCTTTTTCTTTGTAAGTACTCCTGCAGCTTCCAGTGTCTAGTAAATATTATGTCTTGTCACAGATAACCAGCCATTCAACTAATTGGAGATTTCTATTAAGATTTCTCCTAAATTCTCCCTTCCAGGAGCATTTATTCAACCAAATTCATCTCCCTGAAAATGAAGTCCTACACTTTCTTTGCATTATCAATTTCTGTAGGAGATACTGGAATCATTTTGGATTAAACAAGCAAAAAAGCTTTATGTCTGCAGAATTTATTTACACCATGAGGTCTTGAAAGCGCCTTCTTAAGCCATTGAAGACAAAACTCTCAATCTATTTTAGTACTGTGGAATACATATTCCTCTTTTCCATCAATTGGCTTTATTTAATATCCACACTCTGTCAAAAAAAAAAAAACAGGGATCACTGAATATTAGGAGAAAAACTGACTATCAAAGGAGGAACTTTATTTAAATTAATTTATAATGCACTTCCTATGTAAAAACTTCAACATTTAGTTCTTTATCAGAGCATTAAACAAAGAAAACCTCATTTCACATTCACACAGGTTTGTTCATGAGTCACCTGTACAACAAGGAATGAGATAAGGTGAGCACAACACTAAACAAACATGCTTTCACTGGCTGTCTATCAGGTGACTTCCATCCGCTGTGGCAATGTTACATCATACCTGTGTCAATTCTACCCACACTAATTAAACTAACAGTAATCTTGTCCTGAATCCTCCTTTCACTACTTTAAAGGTAACCGTTATCTTTTAAAAAAAGAAATCCTTTCCTGATAGACCTGGAGGTCTGTAGGTAATAAAAGTCCGCTTACAGAAGTTGCCTGCGGGAGATGCTTCTTCCTTTATCTGTCCTTTTTGTAAGTGAAGCTGGACCAGTTTCTGACAGTTCAATCTGTGTGCCATTTAAGTCTACAGCCAAACAGCTTCATATGAACCACGCGGAGTTTCAGCTCAGGATTTTGGGTTTTTGCCCACCTACACAGAGTGGAAGGAGTGAAATACTCGGCGAGCACATCTTGACACGGTCCTGCAGCCCAGCCTACCGTAAAACAATCTCTATCAGCATACATTGGCAGACTGCACAGGTTTAAATCACACCAGGAAACAGTCAGGACAGGTGGCGGCAAAAAAATATAGGCTTCTTGGGAGCCAAAACCTGACTTTTTTGGAACTGATTGTGTTTAAGTAGTAAGCTTTCCCTGTCAGCCTCCAGAAACTTAGTTCGCTTGAGAAACACCTCTCAGAGGCACTGGCTGGCAGGACACTGTCAGATTGTTTCCAGTACTTTGGTTTAAAACCATATAGGAATGGCATTTATAGTTTCATTGATTAAAAATAATTTGCCCTTCATTTAAGAAGACAACGTCTTTGCATCAAGATAATGGGATCTAGTGTCAAAAAAGTCAGCAATATATCCTTTTGTGAAAGCAAGTCTTGGGGAGAAAGGGCACAATTATTAAAAAAAAGTGTTTGCAAGAAAGCCTGAACAGTGTAGCTGGCTGGAGATCTCTGCCTTGTTACAGATATTCAAGGAAGAAGGATGTGCAGAGGCAAGGAAATTGAGGGTTGACGAGAAGAGATAATGAGACCCAAGACTATCACCTCTAGCTGAAGCCTGACCTAAGCTGAAAAGAAGCAGAAAACAGAACTGCCAGGTGTTGGGAAACACAGGCCACCTCAGCTGGTGCTGCTGAACACCCTCATCTCAAAAGCCAATAGCAAGGCCCAGGAGGACCATATGAAGTCTGACCTGTCTCTCCCCCAGATATGAAACCTCTGATGAGGCTACACCAGTGACACTTGGACTGCACATCTGTACACAGAAAGGATTCCAAACCTGGTTGTTTGTTGGGGTTTTGTTTGTTTGTTTGTTTGTTTTCTTTTTCCAGACTTAGCAAACTTACTTCTTTTCCTGTGTCTGAATGGGTCCTCCTTGCTTCAGACCATCACTGCTTTCCCACTATGGGAAAATTCAGACAAGAGCACATGATCATTATTTATTCACACAAACACTCCACTGAGAGGAGTAACAGAAGTCATGATCCTACAGAAACAATATGAGACTGTGCCTGTATATGGCCATTGGCATGAGGGGCTGCATTTGCCTTCCCCAGACAAGCCAGAGGATGTTCATAAGTGTACAAGGCTTTTCCAGGAACAACAGGAAGATTGGACTTTTTATTTCTATTTTTTAAAGACCTGAACTATACAAAACCTCAAAAGAGTGATTTAACAAACAGAGGGTTTCTAAGAGGCAAGCAGAACCCAAAATATGCTTTTTAGATCAAGGTATTAAAATTCAGTGATTTGCAAAAGCTGGATAGATTATCCCAACCTGCACCTCTACAAGAAGTATTTTGGAGCTTAAAATTAAAAAGAAAAAAATCAACAAACACACCCCAAAGCTATTTCAATATCTTATTAAAATCCTAAAAGAGTTGTGAATGTAAAAGCAGTGCCACCCTGCCTGCAGAACCACCCCAACTCTTCCCACTTCCACAGCTCCCACATGAACAGGCAGGTACCGTCCTCCCGCCTGCTCTGCAGGTTCCATAAATACTGCACTGGGAGAGTAACAGCTCCTGCTCCAGCTAGCTGGAGCCTTGCTGGTTAGAAAATACACACAGCACCTGCCACCCTGGGTGGATGAGACAAGTGTGCTACCACACACAGAAGTAGCCTGTGTCTTGAAAGTGATGAAGCTCATCTACAGATTTCAATTCTAATCTCAGCTTTCTCAGTCTTCTGGATGGCTCAAGACTTAAGGGCTTTCTTTTCCCTCTTAAAACATTGGAGAGAAGGAATAATCTCTTGCCTTACAGAAGTGCTACAAGGTAAGGATATCTTAGACATTCCCTCAATGAAGTCAAAGTTAAACATAACAAATGCACAAGCCACTGTGAGCTCAGTGTGATTTTCATGGCTCAGACTTTACCTGAAGATTTGATGGTAAGAAACAAATATTTTCCTTGTGAAGAAGCACACTGGAAACAGAAGTAATGGATGCACTGAAGATCTTTAAAACAGCATTATTGCTGTGTTCTGGGCAAATCAAGCCCATACAATTTGGTACAAAATTAATCATCTACGACTGTAGTAATAAAGTCTCACTTGGAGGCTGCATTTCTGCTTGGCATAGGCCCAGGCATGCACACTATGTCAGATAGCTGAAAAACCATGGGGAAGAAACAGAAATAGTCATCTTCCCTACCCAAGTGCCTCAGGCATTCTCTCCATCACACCAAACAAGGAGACACAACACCTCCCATCACAACTTTGCTGGATTTAGTGCAGGTATAAGACATTTTTCTGTGCTCTTTCAATCATGCAGCAACTACGAGTTTCATTACAGTATCAAATTTCTATCGCAATTAGCTTTATTTGCTCTTACTTCTTGTTCCCAAAAGGCACACTAGATACTAAAATAGATAAGACTAGTCTAAAATAAAACATTAACTCTTATTGACTGAATAATTTTCTCATTGACAGTGGAACAAATGCAAATTACATAAAGTTAAACAGTAACGACTTTTCTGTAAAACTTCTAGTAAATGAATATCGGTGCTGTTAATTGCTATTAATTCTAGCTTAGTTATAATTTGTGGTATAGGCTAGTGTAGTACTTTTCACCAAAAATGCATCAAATTCAGACACGCTCTGTTTGCTATTAATGTCATCTCTTGTAGAGCTGGGGGCACACACAGACTGGGGGCATCTGTCACACACTGAACAGGGCACTGCATGCTTCTCTGGTTCAGGCAGCCTGTGCGCAGGGGTAGGCTGCTGAGATAAAAACGTGTTTCGGTCTCACTGAGCCTCTTATCCCCTTTCAGCTCCACTGAGGATGCCAGAACGCCCTTGCCTTTGCATGTCAGGAACATCAGGAGGGAGGCTCTTGCATATCACACTGGTAACAAAATATTTGGAAGCAGAGGAGAGGGGGGTATTCATGCTTTCTTCCTTTCTTCTTCTCATCATGAAGAGGACTAGACATAGGCTAGTCCCAGCTCTACACAGTAATTTAAAATCAATATAATCACAGTGAACTTTGTCACCTCTGCTTCAGCTGAGTAGGTTTTTCATTCGGGTCCCTTGCCATTTTTCTCCCTGAAAATAAGTTCTTCAGTTTCCAGTCTGCCTTGAAATGAAATAAAGCCATTCTTGGCTTCAATACAGCACGTAAGCAGTCTCTCAAGAAATGCAAGACACAGAGCAAACTTCCATCATCTGCACATCCCTACATTCAAACACAATGATTTCTATTAAATATTTAGGACTCAAATATTTATATCCAGTCAATTAAATTGAGCATTACTTATCCTTCAGAGAATTCTTACCTTCCTTCAGCACAGAAGAGAGGACCAAAGTGCATTTCCTGTACTTACTAATAGCACAGTAATACCTAAGGCTATAAAGAAATCCTTCCCACTAGATGCAAAGACCTTGGAAGGAATCTAGTGTAAAAGAAGATATCAAGACCTTGCTGCTAGCTGACAAACAAATGACCATCTCTGTCCCAAGGAGTTTACAGTGTAAGCTCCAAGAGACAGTAAAATGAGGGGGGAAAATAAGAAAAGGCGAACAATGTAGGAGACCTTTTCCACAGATGTCCCTTCACCCTGGAACATGGGCAACTGGCGAGTCTGACAGGCTACAGAGGAACACCCCAGGAAAGGAACAGTTACTGGTACCAGGAGATGCTACCACCAGATCACCGCTGTAGGCTCTAGTGGGAGGATTTACAGCCAGCATTTTTGTACAGAAGAAATGGCCAGCTAGACTTTGATAATCGTGTTATCATGCGCACTAATTCACACATCTCTCTTACGGCAAAACCTTTTTATTACGGAATTTCAAAAACCAATACTTGAATTTTAAACTTTAATATGAACTTACATTTTAAAACATTAAATTATCCAGTGAAGCGGACGTGAATGTGAAAAAAGGCCATTTCCTCCATCATTTCATTAAATTTGAAAGTACTTATTTATTTTAATAAGTTGAGATGTCCATATGCCAGGAAATTAACATCAAAGAATGTTAAATATGCCCAGTATCACTTAAAAGCCTATGGAGTATTATGCATTTTCAAAAATAGCATAACTCAGCAAAACTACTTTCCCAGCAGTTACTTTTTATTACAGTTTCCAATAGTACTTTGGGGAAAGAAGCTGAAAATGTTTACCATACTCTTCACTCCAGTTCCTACAGAAACCATTAAGATGCAATGTTGAATCATGTGTCCAGGCACCACACCACCAGCACCTTCCCTAATTTAAGGTCTTCTGTTAATGCCAAACAGATGGTTGTCTACCATGCGGTCGTTCGAGGGCTTCTGTGTAGACCTCCTTCATTGGCACATACAATCAAGGCCATGGATCGCCTCAAATAGAAAGGTTACAGAGACTTGGACTGTTTCCTCTGAACGGTTACACCTCACTTAGCACAACAGGACAGAATTGTCACTAATATTTTGATCACTTCAACTACTCAGACCTTCTCCAGTCTTAAGAATCCATCTGCTGAAATTGACAGGACTTCCCTACCGAAGCAGAACCTAACTGGCACATACTGAAAAGCTACTCCCGAGAGTTTGAAATTTTGAATAAGGGCCCACAATGGATTAGCCTCGTTTCCTAAGGCAATTGAGTCGTCTGTTGCATCTGTTATACCATGTTCCCTTTCCTCCCCCACCACTTTCAAACCTGCTGGCTAACTCTGACCAAATGTGAGAGAAGTAGGTGACCTTACAAGTACAGCACGGCTACTGGTTTTGTGAAGCACAAACATCAACATGGGCAACAGTGGTAGGGAACACTACTGAAGGCCACAAAAGAAACTCAAAGCTTCTTCATCACTGGAGACTTTTCACAGGAATATGAAGCACTTAGCTGCTCAGAGCTACACAGTTCTAGTTATTTTAACAGCAGAGAAAGGAATGGCTCTTAGTACCTTCTCCAGCTCATAGTTCCTACCTCATTACACCCTGCTTCAAGCCGTTCATGCATTTAACACCAAGGCATCTCTCACATGGCTTGTACAAATTTAAGGTAGAGGTAACTTTTCTGTGTTTGCACTGAGAGCAATTAAGTCCAGCAGACATCTGGGGAGCCCTTGTGCAATATAAACAGTAACTGAACTACATACATTGAACTCTTCTTTATAAAAGTCCCATCCAATTCTCTCCTGATAAGTTTCACATAGTAAATCCCCTTCCTCAGAGATCAGCATATGATAATACTGTATCATGCAGATAAGTGCCTCGATTTCAAGTCTCCAGCAACAGAAATATAAATTAAAACCATGATCTGAAGTGCCACAGGAGCTTCTGAGTTGGAATGTATCTGAAAAGTTCATGTCACCTCTCGTTAGGAGTAGACTAGGATCTGGCATGTAAAATGGCTTTTCATACCCCAAGGGGCCAGAAGGCTTCAGCAGCAGCCCGAGATACACCACCACGCCCTGGGAGCAAAAGACAGCATGTAAAACTGAACGTGAAGTGATCTAAACTCTCCATGACTTCACTGCCATCATTACCTCAGGGCAAATCTGATTTCTGTACTTGAGAAATATATTCACACAAACGCAAAGCAAATCACATCGCATTCAATTCTTCATTCTGAGTACAGCCACTTACTAGTTTGTTCGTACAGGAGCTCAGCACGTGGGACTGACTCTAGTTTTCAAGGATGAGATGATGTGAAATACAGCAAAGGAGTCCTGTGAGGTCCTGATCCAGCACAGTGCAAAAGCATGTGGTCAGCATTTAAGGCACCTTCATCATCTCAGCTCTAACTGCGAGTGTATTCTGGGCAAGTTTGGAAGCAGGTAGGCCACGTTTGTTTTACTATCCTACATAGGAAAAGCAACAGAAACTGCAGCCCACATGCCAATACTGATCACCATCAGGCATTCAATTGCAGGGACATTTCCCCTTTTGTTCGTTTCCGAGGCAATTTATACAATAAGACAGTTGAGAAAGTCTCGGAAGTGAGTCAGAAATAAAGAACCCCATGTGAAACAGCTCCTCCCGAGCCTTCTGGCAGCTGGACAACTTAGATGTTGGCCTGAACGCTCTAATTACAGCAAGGTAAAAAAAAGCAGTACGGGCCAGCTCCACAGACCTCAGTTCAGCCCTCTGCTCAGCCACCCTTGGGCAGTCTGAGACACACCAGTGCCCACCAGTTCTTACTACGTTAGCTCAAGTTGCAATCTTCATCTCTGCAACAGGGACATAGGGCTCCTAATTCAGTTATCTCACTAATGGTTCTGAAAACATTATCAACCCACAGTCCCACTCACCTTACAAATGGGCAGTGTTAAGAGATGGGAGTGAGTAGGAACACACACTTAGGAAACACTCATTTATAGTTCAACTGAATTAAACCCACTTGCTTTCCCAGCTCTACAAAAGCAGAAGCTTGATACTCAGGTTCTGAGTGAGGCTTGACATTACTTTTACACTGCAGAGCAACATACCTCTTCAATAAATCATTCCAGTGCCAATAGCTGCCTGCAGATAGGAAGGCTACAGAGATGACCCTTAAGAGTTCAGAGGAGAGTTAAAAACATTTCCAGAAAATCATTCAAGTGCTGTTTAAAGATGTAATTTATATGCACAGCTCTGCACTCCATTGCAGGATTTCATATTTATTTAATTTGATGGTTAAAAGTATGCCCATCCAACTCTTTGGGCACATGCAGACCTCAATAAAAAACTTTGTAATTTAGAGCCAGATGTTCAGTGTATTGAACAGGAAAAGAATGTCTTCTTACTCAAGCCCAACATTGTCCCAACCCCACTGGAAAAAAAAACTGAGAATACCAAAGAGACCGAGAGCTTCAACAAAGCAGTCAGCACAGGGAGAAGTTCAGTTCTGCTGAAGGAAGAACTCCCAGCCCCATAGCTGGATCACCTCCAGAAAGGCCTCCTGTGAGCTCAGGAGCTTCTCAACACCTGTGTTGAGAAGGGTCTCCCCCAGGAACAAGCAGTCTTCAAGGCAACTAAGATGTCTTCAATGAGCATTTGATAAGGTTGGATGCATGGCCTAAGAAACAGTGCACAGCACTGGGACTCGGGCTGAATTTCCAACTCTGCTGTACACCGCATAGGGTAGATCAGAGAAAAACTGCCCTGTCCTTCAGTTCCCACCATGTAAACACCTACCTGAGATACTAGAGGAATTACAACTCCTTCAGCTGCTAAGCACTCATACTGCAGTACCAAAGGACACCTCAGAAAATACATAGATGAGACTTTATTCTACCTTTCTCTAATAACTCGTGACATACAATACAGAAGATGTACTCCTCTTGCAGGCAGAGGCTGCTTTTTCAAGGATCATAATGATTAAAAACTGCAAGTCTTCAATGCCACATTCTGCAAGATGGAGACACTTTCTGGGAAAGGAGAGAGATGGGGCAATTCCTGGGGCAGATACTGAAAAGTTTATTATCTTCTGAAAAGCTACTGGAATGACACAAAGCAGCCATCTGACATCGCAAAAATAATAGAAATAATTCTACATCTACTGCATCAACTGCAGTACTGGCTTTGCTCAGCCCTTTCATACAAAGACTCCACTTATATCCTGCAACTGGAATTCTGATTCATTCCTTGATTATTTCATGCTTGGACTATTGCAATAATGTTTGTGCCAAGCTGCTTTTTTTGCCTCTACACACTGCAAGGCTATTCAGAGCTTCCCTGCTTGCTTTGTTTCTCACTGCAGTATCCTTGCTGTTCACATACTTTTTTCCCCCCTTTTTCTCCTATATGTGTTCAGTTACATATGAAATCAAGATTGGAAGTTCAACATAGTACTGCAAATACTCAAGAATCCCAAGGCAACGGTGGACTCCAACCTTCTGTGTATGCTGCAGTCCATTTCCTGAGCTTGTATCACAACTGCTACCCAAATACTCCAGTTTTCTTTTGTATGATTAAAAGATAGGCATTTCACATGTTTTCATGTCTCAAGAGCTTGAAACGTTTTATACTGTTCCCTATTTCAGTGCCTAGAAATCAGCTAAATTGTAAACTTTTTACTGCACTTAAGCACACTTTCAGTTTTATGAAACGGTGCACTGGTTGTTGTCATTCTGGAGATTTTCTACAAATGTCCCAGTGTTCACATTGATAGAAAATGCAACAAAAAGCAGAGTACGTGGTTAAAGAAGTGAGGCCCACCCCCTCCCCAGCAAAAGCATCTCTTTGTGCTCCCTCATTTCAGCACAGATAGCCAGAGCTGTGATTGCAGCACTGCAAAGTAAAAATACTTTGATGTAGTACTGGAACAAATGTATCTGAACTCTGAAGATTTCATCTAGCCTCTGTTATAGTTATTTTATACTGTGGTAGAGAAAAAATTCATGAAAGAATGAAAGTTGAGGGAACGTCTGGTTCTTTGCACCTCTAATATTTAAGCCTCTCAAAGCTGTTCATCTGCTAATGGCCTATCTACACAGAAACAGTAAAGAAAAAATTCAGAGCATTCAAAAATCAGAGATGTGCTTTAATGTATTTAAGTCATGAAAAACAATCAACTTCCAGAATGAACCTTGCCAAAAAAAAAACAAACAAAAAAACAAAAAAAAACAAAAACAAAAAAAAAAACCAAAGGCAACTGCACCATAACTGTGTCCAACATTTAAAAATTCAGTCAACCATTTCATTATAGACTGGATACCAGGATTGACCATGACAGTACTTGGAATGAGCTGCAAGCGTGGCACACAAGAAAAGGTGGCAAGAAGAGAGAGAAAACAGTATTAATGGTATTCAATAAGGAAATCGTGTCTGTGTCTAAGTAGAAACTAAATTGCTATCTGAGGTTTTCTTAGCAGATTATTTAGAAACTTGTCAATAGACAAACAAAGTAAATGACAAGACTCTCAATCAGAGCTGTGTTCCCCAGCAATATGGCTTAGTAAAAACGATACAGACTACTTGGACCGCCTCTGGCAAGGCTGGCTCTCCTTAGAGGACTGCTAATGTTAAATATGCAACACAGACATGTGATTGTGAATTCCTTATTCATGCTAGCTTATGGTTAGGAAGATATATCCTGTTCTCAGGAACAGCAACTTGAAAACTTATTTCTTCATTCTCTTCATAAAAACAAAAGGTAGTATTTTGTATTTGTAACTTCACAGTGCAGAATAGCTAAATAAAGATTAAAAGCATTCTCTTTGACATCCTCCTAGTAAGTGCACGTTTTGATACAGCTTCATCAGACAAGTGTCTAGTGCACATGTGTACAGTGCCTTGCTCACAGACATGAAGACTCATGACCTTGTATCGTCAGAATACAATCAAAATATACAGGTGGTATTTCCTGTTGATTTGAGAACACACACAGCAGTATACCTCTTGCTTTAGCTGTGCACGTTAAAAATCAGAGTTCACGCTTAGACAGTAACAGCAAACTCTCCAGCTATGGTTTTCCATGTTTCTCTTATGAAAGACTGCAGCATTGATTTCTGAAACAACTGTTACTCTAATAAGATTGCACATGGAAATGAATGCATCACAGCTGGTTTCAGCAGGGTTCAGTGAAGACTACCATTCATCTCTGATGAATGCAGATAAAATATTCAAAGCTCAGTTTACTGATCAGATATTACTGGGAGTATTTTCCTAGTTCTCTCAGCTTGGTTCCTCTTTAGAAAGGAAGGAAGGAAGGGAGAGAGCCAGAACCTCCACATTTTGGCCATTCTGCATTTAATGGAGATGAGCACTCTTACAGCAGAACGATAACTGTGCACACGATATGGCAGAGTTTTGGTCAATATCAAGATTTATTATTCTGAGGAACAGGAAAAGTGAAATACTGACCATGGCAAATAGGCCATTAGTTACCTCTTAGTTCAATAAGTCTTGATGCTTTCCTTACTATGTGCTGATTATTTCCTGTCCAATTCACATTAGCAGCTTATTTAATGAGAACAATCTAAGCAAAGAGAGAGAAATTCACATTTTTACAAAGGACATCACCAAGTTACATTTCATCACGGTTAACACCATTTGCTATTCTTTCAGGAAATAACCTTTACTGATCTTTCCTGCTTTAATGCCAGCAATTGCTTTTGAGAAGAACACTAAATTCTTAAATTCACCACCAGTTATATTTTAAATAATAGCATCTTAAAAAACAGCAATAACTGACTAAGTGTTGTAGGACAATGCATTCACACACTGATAGTGTCCACTAACATGACAGCACGGCCACAGTTCCTATTCGTAATGGACACTTTCCCCCACTTACAGGGTCATCCCTACTCCTGTGAAGCCTATTTTTCTTCTATTAATTTCTACTAATGTTCACAGTAGCTGCACAGCAGCTCTGAATCTTGGAGAAAAGATTCAGCATTTTAGACAGAAAAAACATCAGTGAGGACATGCATAAAGAACAGAAGCATCATAAGTAGTGCTAATAATTTCACACAGAAAATGAGAGATCAAAGGTACAAAGAGGAAAGCAATGCCTTGAGTATGCCATAAGATTAAAAAAAAAAATACAAAACCCTGTACACATTTTCTATATAGGGTTCTCTTCACAAAGCAACAGTTAAACAAGTAAAAACTATGTATACGTCCTTGGCCACTATCTTTTTTTGTCCTCTTCGAAGCCCAAATGGTTTTGATTACTTAAAGGAGAGTATTCCTTGAATGAGTCAGCTTGCACTGAGGCTGATCAACAGAACAGCCATCAAGAGAGCAGGGTACATCAGTCCCACCAGTGCCAGCACCACAGCTCAACTGGGAAACTCCAGTGACAAAAACACCATCACCCTCAACATCCTGCCCTAGGACAGTGCAGCCTCCCATTCCACATATGTTGATCACACGTTAACACTGGGAATTATGAGACATCACATTTTATATTCGAAGACTCCAAGAGGAGTTTCACAATTTGAGTAATAGAGTAAGGAGCAATATTTCCCCATAACCACTTCTGTTTTTTCACAATCTCATGCATTAATTCTACATAATAGTTTTTTTTCTGAAAAACAGATATGAGTAGGTAGAGGTTCTTTAGAGCTACTGTCACTTAAGATACAAGCATCTGTGTCAGGATCTCACACCGTAATCTCCTCCTAAAGTCCTGACCCTCTTACTACCCATTTTTTGGGCAACTGCAAGGCTAAGTAGGGTCTGCTCAGGTCACCAGCAAAGTGTTCTCAGCACTGACAGATGCAACACTTGACATTGAAAGTAATCTCTAAATGTCTGGGATAATATGCTCTGTGAAGTAGCATACATTACACAAGGGAGGGCCAGTCAGAAAGATCTGGATCTGGTAGATTTTCAATTGCATATTTATGTAGTATTTTGTTTCAAGTTGTGTTCTGTTTTGTTTAAAAACAGCTTCTATATTTACAAAAATGTTTCCACACTTATGACAAGGCACCTGAACTGCTATCTGTCACTACTATGAGTGTTTGAAACATACTGAGATCTGTGGCAATTATAAGGATGTGCTTAAAATAATTTCAAACTTGTCCATTCAGTGGTTAGTCCAACAGAAAAGATAACTGTGACAAGACCACACTGAAGCTCATTCAGGATCCACACTCCTCCTTGCTTTGACTGTGCTGTGCCTAGTCCACATTCCTCATACACTGCAAGTAACGCGTCCAGTCGCAATTTAGGAAGTCTCTGGCAAACCCTAAGACACGATCATGGAATAAAGACTTTGCCAAAACATACATGAATACACAGGCGCAGAGAAATCCCCCTAGAAATGTAGTCTGAGCTTCCTGAAAAATCCTAAAAAGAACATCTAGGAGATCTCAGTCTCTGTTCAGTCTTGCAGTTCCTATTTAAAGACAAATTAGTCTTCTGTTTTCAGTGTTTGCTCACTTCTGAATTTGGTTTAAAGAGCTGCTAGTGTAGACTTAACGAAGTTTCTTCTGAAAGGCTGATTGTGTTTCCTTCTGTCTTTCTGACAGAACCCATTTAAAATGGGCCTTCTTCATTTAATTATCTACTCTTTATTTTTGTGAGTTTCATTTCTGAATTGGAGTAAATGTTATAGTCAGAATTGTGTCTGTAGACAACAGGCTTATTTTATAAGGCTTAAAAAGCCTCTCCTTTACAATTGGGCAGTGAGATGAGAGGTCTGTGGTGCAGGCTCCATGGCTTTGCCCAGGGCACATGCAGTATGAGCACAGGGCACTGAAGTTCACGGGGTCCTGTCCCCGGGACATTTAGATAGGTAGGTGCCATATACAAATGTTACAGACAAGGTTGTTTGATTCCTGGTCAAGTTTATTCTCTCTAAACCCTTGTGCCTGAGAGGAGCAATATTACCAGGCAGTACATGGTAATGCCACAGATAGCTCATGAAACCAGGAAAACTTCTAATCTCCAGAGTTTAAACCACCTCCTGGACTATTCACCCTCCACAAGCGCATGGAGCAGTAGAAGGGTTTCCTACAGGCTACCGAAGAATTACTCTATAAGCACAGTATAGGACAGATATATCCTGTGGAAGATAAAGACTTGAGGGTCTCTGCAATATGGCTGTGCTCTTTTTTCACCCTCAGGCAGGAAAACCACAACTAGCTGGTTGCTTCCAGACTTCTCCACCCCCACCTCAGGATTTACTACAGAACACTTAAGCCCAAAAATACCAAAGATCTGCAAGTAGGCAGGCACAGCCACAAACACAGAGAGGCCTCTGCTGCTAAAAAACAGTACAGCTCAGTTGAAATCAATATAAAGCCATAGTTCAGTCTAATGTAGGCCTAGCAGAGACATGGGCATGCTGGTCAATATTGGGGTTCAACAGACAGCTGTCCACTGATGGCTGGCAGAAGCTGTCCTGGTCTTAGGTACTCCAATTGGCAAATTCCATTAGAAGAAACTTTGGGTTCACCAGCACACAGTCTAGCATAACTTTCTTCCCTGCCCATAATTGCTGGGGCTGGGCCAGCACATGTTGTACAAGTAACTGGAAGGGAGCTGGGCTAAACATTTGAGGACAGGGAAGGGAAGCAGCCTACCAGATAAGGTCTGTAAAAGAGCTTGGAAACACTGACACAGGCTAATTGCTTACTGCAGAGTAATGTTTCTATTCTCTGTAGGCTCATTTGATGAAAACTTCCTCGTCATGTCCAAGACCCTACCTGCAGGACCAACACTGTTAGTACATCAACTGCTTAGCCAAGCCCTGCCCAGGGTTCCTCTGAAATTTTCTGGGGAATAGAAAGGCAGGGAGAAATAAATAGATAACATGATCATTCTCCTCACTGTGCTCAGCTTGAAGCAAACATCTGTCTGGCATCTGGACTCTGCCACTCACCCTTTATTCCCATCTTCAGCCTAGACACAGAAGCTAGGTATTTTCATTACCTCTGGCCCACTGAATGTGCAAACAGGGACAAAAGACATGAGACTGAACTGGCTGAAAATCTCACACAGAGCTGGAAGGAACTAAGTGAGGGGAGGAAAGAGAAATTCCTACATATAAAAAACCATGACAAAGCAGTAGCCTGTGGAAACATCCAGTTGCTAACAGAGCACAGGCTCCTTTCCTCACTTAATTGCTCATTTTAATTTCCTCCCTTTCTCAGGGAGATGATGGGAACACAGACTCCTGCAGGACACAGCATCAACCCTGGAAAATTCCTTGAGAAATAGCCATGTCTTTCCCAAGTCTCTCCTCGCCTTTGCCTTTTCCCTCTTAGACACAACCCAAATCATTGCCTGCATCTCAGCATTCACACTTCACATGTGGTGCTGCCCCTCCTGCTCCCAGACACTACGTGGGGCTTGGCAGAGCAGAGCTGCTCCTCCTTGCAGGCAGAGACCACAAGGTAACTCAGGAGGACACCAGATCTCCAGCCACTTCCAGGATGGGCTTGCTCATATGCTGTATATGCACACCCCGTACAGCTGGGACGCACGGCACCTACACTGTTTGCTCACACCTCTATTTCCTGTCACAAAACCTCTGTTGAAGACCCATGTTCTGCAGCTGGAATACTTGGTCCCAAACCACATTCCCCTAGAAAATCATTTCAAGTCACTCTGTTCAAACAGTAACCTGACAAAAGCATCCCAAAAAAACTATATTATATCCTCTTCTGGTTTCTTGACAACTACTAGTAAATATATCATTTCTACCTTTTCCATCTCCTAATTTACTCCTTTTATCAGCAATAGTGACAAGAAGGTTCTAATTAGATAGCACTAATCAGGTAGAATGGCATGTGATTGACAGCTGAGAAGTCACTATCTAGTCTCTGAAAAACAGATTGGCTATTTTCCTCACAGAAGCAGGAGATTTATCAATAGACAAAAGGATGCAAAACCCCAAAAGGTAAGGTATAATTACACATCAGGACTATATATTTTATTTTGACATAATCTAAAAGGATTCATGGGTGGTAAAAGCTTTTTTGGAGGGGTTAACAAGTGAAATTTCTCATAAAGGAAGATCAACACCATCACAAAAATAGAATTAGGAACTATCTGTTGGTAAACTGGTGTGTGGTGGGTTTATGAGGTTTTTTGTTGCTTTGTTTGCTTGTTTGGGGTTTTTTTGTTTCTTTTAGGAGTGTCCTAAAACAGAAGTGTCTTTAAATCATGAGTGGTTAAAAAAAAAAAAAAAAGGCTAGTAAGTTGAGCAAAGAGTTTTGACACATATGATAACACAATGATTCTACTAGAGTTTTACCTTTTTCAAAAACATTTTCATTTAACTACCTGCAATGAATATTCCAAATAGATTTTTCAGTAACAGAAACAAAATAAACCTGCCAAGTGGCACTTAGCTTGTAATATTTTACACAAGGCAGCAGATAGGAACATTCAAATGTCCAAATTTTTCCTCTATTTGCTTATTTCTACTCTCTTATGAGATTAGGAGTTTAAAATCAAAAGAAGTTATTTTAAACTGCAATATGGAAGTAGATCTTGTCCAATATTTGTCCACCTGATAATCTCCAAGTTTAACAAATAGTGGTCATTTGTCCTACATTACTAAAATGTTTAGATTTCTTTTACTTGCGTGACCTCATTTGCAAATGGGGTAGCTTGTATTTTGAGATCTAACAGAGAAAACTTGTAACATCTGCTATTTTGTGTATTAATGAAAAAAACTCTAAGCTTACTTATAATAATTCATTTCCAATGAAATTTATGGTCTAAGAGAGGAATTTGCAGTGAAAAATTAACATTTACCTGTTTTATCTGGCATCAGTATTCAGACTTCTTAGAAAGTAGTATTTTTCCTTCAGCTAAAACTAGGCCTGTACAACAAGCACCAAGTGTTTGAAAAGCATCTTAGATCTTCCAAAAAAGCACCCAGAAATTCATTATGATGCTTGAAATCTTCATTAAAACTTTCTAGATATTAAACATTTTTCCATGTTAAGAAACTAAAAGAATGAGAGAAGGAGCAAAGTAATGAGGCAAATCCTGCACGTAAATGGCAGGAATGCAAGAAAGGAGAGGATGCGTGTGGAGGGAGTTTGCAAGGAAGTCAGCAGAAGAAAATACATTGTAGAAGTAATTTAAACTATTTCTGAGTGTAGTAGTAACAAAAAAAAAAAGTAAACAACTTGATTTTTGGAGATATTTCATGTTTCAGTCCTCTGAAGAAGTCAACTCACCCGAGTATGCCCAGTAAGGATCCCCCGATGCCTTTCGCCTTCGTATCTGCACAGAACTACCATGTCTGTTTTCATGCAGAGAGCCAACATAACCTTCAGTCAGTGCTGGGAAGAGAAGAAGCAGGAATCATTAGGAAAGTGGTATTTACTCCCTGGTGTTTACCCTGTGAAGTTTAAATCATTCCTGACCAGAGACTATAACTTTGGCTTTGCTAAAAAAAATAAAAATAAAAATAAAAATAATGATAATGATAATAAAAAATTAACGTGTTTCTAACCATGTAAACCCACCATCTAAGAAATGATTCACAGAAGCCAGGACACTCTGATGCCATTATTCTGATCTGGCACATAACCTGCATAACTCCAGTAATTTCCACAAGGGAATTATGATATATACAAACAAACATGCATGAGCCATGACATACGACCAAACTTTCCCTGTCTAGACCCAAAAGAGAGCTTACTTTGCTAGTGACTACCAAGCTACCAATTTTAATTCAACACAAAAATTATCAAGAACCTTAAAAGAACACAGATGCAAGCATGTGGAATATGCCAGTACAGTGTTAACCTCATTATCAGAACTGCACCTGTTTTAAAACTACATCTGAAAATCCCACGTGGAATAGTCTTGCTCAGGACTGAATGAATCCCCTCCATGTGGAACTTGCAGACCTAAGCCCACAGCACACTGGGTAATGTTCTCAAGACAAGGAAGGCTCCAGTAGCATCGCCTCATATGATTCCCTCAAGCCAGGCAGACACGTAGCACTGCCTTCTAACCAGAGGAAGGTTGTGTTATGTCAGATAAAATACCCAGTGTGCAACACCAACGCCTTACAACACGAAAGAGAGAGACCAGTAATGAAGAAATCTTTGTAAAGCTTCACAAGCTAGAAGGGATTAAATTGATCAGTCAAAACAGAACAGTGCACATGCTACATTGCATCCCAGCATTTTTCTTTTATATCTCAAACTATTTATTTTTCCTTGTGAAGGAATGTGCAGCTTCCATGAGGATGAGAGTTGTTTGGGTTTTTTTACGTGTAAATTTTGCTTATTTTTTCTATGCATCTGACTGAACCAAACTGGAGGTGTGTGAATTTACAAATGTCACTAGAAGTCTGTAATAAATTTAACTACCTTTCTCAGAGTACCACAGCCAAAAGCTTTTGTGCTATCATAAACACACACAAAGAAAAAAACCCTTAGAATTACAGACACAGAATGTGAAAAACAAGTATGCATCAACTGGCTCTAAGCAAATTTAAGTCCAACTGATCCCAAACCACTTATTTGATCAGTAAGAAACTAGCTGAATAATTCAAATTAAAACTTTAGAAAACCATATAAAGCACTGCTACCTGTATGCAGTCACCAAGCACTGTACTCCCTTCTATTCCCAGGCCAATTACAGCTGAGCTGCAATGAAGCTTGTAACAGGACTTCAGTGAACATCAAGCACCAGTAAATCAGAATTTGGCTTTCTTTCCCTTTAGAAAAGCCTCTGGGTCACACCCTCTTTGTACCACAGTAGCAGAGAGCACACTGTGTCCAAGGGCTACCCAAACAGCTCTATAGACAACCTTCACTCTGCAACACGGACCATGGATTGCTGCAGATGCTGGAATCCTGAAGAGGCAGGCAAAGTCATGCAATCCCAGGAAAGGCACTACAGGTTTGCCCCTGCCAAATTTTCTCTTGTGCGAGCAAAGGTACTAATTGTTCAATTTATTATGAGCCTCTGATTTGAATGAGTTTTCCAGATTTCTTGGCAGCTTTCTAAATGCTAATTCACTCCAGGCTGCAAACTAGAAATGCTGGAACACATAATGCTACCAGGATTTGTAGGCAACACTGTATCATACACCTTATTTTCCCCCTTCTGATTTATTCTGTCTACCTGGTTGGAAGGCAATAGGCACTCATTTCAACAGTAGAGAACTGGTTAGGGATGTGAGGGATCAGAGGTAAGGAATCAGAGATCATGAATATCCCAAGGAAGAGAACACAGAAATAACTTAAGGTGGATGGATGCAAAGGCTATCAGAAAAAAATGTCCTGATTATTCACTTAAAAATAACATGCTGAGAAATACACCTAAAGTCTTTCCTTACTACAAATTAAGGGTAACAGCAGCTTTCTTCTGAGCAACCTATACATAGAAGAGGCAGTTGTGGGGGTTTTGTCACCCAGAAAGACTGATTCCTGCAGGTAGAAGAAGATTTCACCCTGCCTCCTCCAAGGAATATGGTACTCCTGTAGGCACCTGCTCAGTGAGCCCTTCCATGTGCCTCACCATCAGAAGAAAGAAGCTATGTCTAAATAATCTTTGTTTGTTGAAGGTAAAAGGCTCCAAGTCAGTATGAAACATCTGAAGTTGTAAAACCCTTTCTACTCAAAAAGCCACATAGCAACCATGGTATGGCTATGAATCATACCATTGATTTTCAGTATCCTCTGTGCAGAAAATTAAATTATGCAAATCCAAGCCTTCATGAATACCTAACTTTAATGTGAAATAGAACATTTGCTTCAGTCAGCATCTTATTTATGCAATTAAAAACCCAATTCTTGTAAAAATACGCAGTTTTAGTTTTCTGCATAAACACTTAATAGATTTGTACATTTATCTATACTTGTAAATGGTGAAGAGCCACGTTGTACACAAATTTATTTCCACCAGAAAGGATCTTACAAACCAAGAAGGAAGCTCAAGTATTTGTCAAAACAACTGTGGGAAGGAACTTGCTGGTTATACCACTAAATATCTTCTGTAGGACTGAAAAAGAAACAAATTGGAACATCCTGTTCTAAATAAAATCCTACATCACTGTTAGGCACTTCAACATTAAAGTCAATAGTCCCCTTACAAACATGCAATCATTCAGTAGTTATTAGCAATTTAAAGAAGATATACGTTTACTGGATACTTGCAGAAACACTAGGAAAAGGATGATAGGTCAAGATCTCTGACCATGCTGTGAACTGGAAAGGTAATGGTCTGTTCTCTATCAAAAATGATGACATCACCTTCTTCCCTAAGCTGTCTCTGTTCCCCAGCTCGTTCGCAGTACGGCCACGCACTTCCATTGACTCCAAGCAAACTCCGTGGGAACAAATAGCTATTGTTGGCAATATCTTATACTGGTAAAGTCATCAGGAAACCACAGACTCGATCTCATGGTGCTTTTGTTCTGTGGTGTCAGCTGAGGTCAATGGACTCTCATACCAAAGATGTGCAAGATACAGAACAGAGCATACAGTGCCTCTCAAGATAAAAATTTGGAAGAGCCAAAGCATTCAAGTCAAGTTAGTTAAAAAAACAAAAAAAATCTTATATTTTAGGCAGAATCATTACTTCCAGATGGGACTGGGGATGAACCTTCCGACCAAAACAACTTGACACCACCAATGCAAATTTAACAGGCGTCTCTGTGTTCAGTGAATATATATACAGCTAAAATACCTTGTTCAGCTCCAGCCATTAGAGCACATTTATTCATTTTTGTGAAATTCCATGTTTTCAGAAGCTGTACATGCAAATAAGTGACTCAAACTCAAATGACATTTTCCAGTATTTCTAACATCCAAACAAGTTTTGGAAAAAAAATTTAAGACAGTCAAGTTATATTGGCTCCAATCACCAGAGGTCCCACAACTCTTTTTCAGCTAGGAGACAGTTAACAGCTCAAGAACAGAGAGCAGCCAAGTGGTTTCCTGCTCCAGTCCTGCAGAATTGGACACTGGAGAAAAGCCAGCAATTAGAGGGGTTGGTCTGGCACAGAGCAAACACAAGGAGGCTCCCCTCTTCTGGGAACCCTGGAAAAGCTGGGGACAATAGGAGAGGCAGGAACATGCTCCAGGAAGGCTCAAAATGGAGGTGTGGGGTGGAGTACATGCACACAGGGACAGCAGGAGGCAGAGATGAAGAAAAGGGACAGCAGAAGCTCTTGCCCCACAAGGTTTCATTTGATACATCAGGCCAGCGCTGATGGCAGAGGAGCAATGAATACCATAATATATGGTCTGAGACTTGCAGATACACGATTAAAAGAGAAAGGGACCAATCTTACACACAGATACACAAGCGTGAAATTAAACCCCGAGTAACTCCTCTGGCTGCTGGTGCAGTATTGGTGCCTGCGAAGCGTGACACCTGCAGTCAGAGGAGTTGTGCTGTACCGATCAGAACCACTTCTGCAAGGAATAGAGGATCCTTCAAAGCTAACATGGAGAAATCCCTTACACACAATTTCATATAATTTTAATCGGTACTGAACGCTACATGATTTTAGATGATGTGCTAAATGAATCAGCCCATGCCGCATATCTGCAGACAGCAAAAGCAATGCAATGCTGGGATGTGCCTCAGCATTCTGATCAGCTTTCCATTCACTCTGTCTCAATGTATTAACTTTCCAATAAAAATTATTTGATAAGTGCCCTCAAAGGTACGATAAGGAAATTCCTGCCTGAATACCTTACTAGTATTCATAGTTCACATGAAAACACAAAATTTTATCCCCAATCTACCTTAAATATAAAGCTATTATACTATTCAGAGAGATTATACCCTCGGCATTAGTATTTAAAAGGTATCAAGCCATCGCTATATAAGAAAAATCCTTTAAGGTCGATACTTTATGTCTGAATGGTGAAATCATTAGTTATGATGGTAGATTAACTAGGTTGCGTGCCAAACTCAGATTCTTTTAAGCCTTCTTTGAAGACGAGGGTTGCACACAAATCTGTTTTCAGCTGTTATGATTAAAAAGGTACAAAGTCAAAGGTACACACATTGCCCAGCTCATCATCATTCTGTGACATGTCACTGTGGACTCTAACAGCAGTTGAATTAATTTTAGTCCTAGTCCCTAATGTGGTCACCATTCTTAACTGATGCAGTTCAACCTAGTGCTTCTGTTAGAAAACAAGTCAGCCTTTGGAGACAAGGGACTTGTCTGCTGGAATCTGGCGTACCATCACTATGAAAACACTTAAAGCAGGAGGGTTAAAAATAAAATCTTATTAGTGTGCAGCACAAAAGTACTTAGTCATAAGGGATGCTAGCGATTAGTTCTGTATCCAATCAATGCCTGTAAGAAGAGAAACTTTACAAAAACAAGAAAACCACTATTTTCTTGAAGACTGCACAACACCACATTTTAGAAGGGGGAAGGGGCAATAGGAATATTACCTGAAGGGCTTTTGTATCATCTCTTAAATGGATTAAGAGATCAGTGAGCCAAGACACCTAGCCATCTGTAAGCCTAAAGCTTCAAGCCAGCCTCACCAAAAAAAAAAAGCAGCATCTTTATGTAGGTGCCTTTACTGGTTTTTTTTTTTTTTTAATTGGACTGTGCTGAAGAGAAGCAGGTAAGCTGAAGACAGTGCAATACTACACACCATAACACATGATCTGCTGTAAAGAGTTTAGGCTTTCGGGCAATTTCTTAGAATAAGTGTTGTCAAATGGGCCAGAAGGGACCAAGAGAAAAGGAAAATTTATAAAATTACCCAATTAAAATATTTTTATATAATTAAAATAAATTATTGTTAAATTAATCTCTCTAGGCTCAGCTCCTTTATAGACACCTTCCTAAACAAAACTAGGCTATTTGCCTTAAATATTTTACCACCCTTTGACAGCAAATAAATCTAGAAATACTTCAGGCAGAGCTAATCCATTTTGATAGTGCATTACTTTAAAACAGACTCTTCAGCCATGGATTCCCACATTTTGCAGATTATTTTATATCTTGCCAAAGAAGGATGAAAGTTAAAACAACATATGGTGGTCAGACAGAATCAACAAATTATATTCTGAACGAGACATCTTCCTTTGATTATGCTGCAGAGATTTTTTTCTAATTATCAGATAAAAGACAAAAATCTATTCTCCTATTAATGCACACGCAATTTTTACAGCTTTCCATTAATGAAATATGGGAGTTACAAATCACAAGTTTCTCGTGACTAAGTGAAATAATGGACACCCAGATGCTACATCTGCCAAGGGACATATATCCCTTTCTCACATGTCAGTCACCCAGGCAGCCCCTTAATTCCTGTACAAGCACCATCCACAGGTCTATTCCTAAAAATGACACCGGGACGTTTCACACCATTCATTCTCTGTTGTTCACATGTCCAATAGATGATGTGTTAACAGCACAAATCCTAAGAACAAGAACATAAATGCAGAGCACAGCAGGGCTTTACAGGAACTAACCAGCAGATAGCAATTTGAAGATGAAAAATAGTCCAGGGAACACACTGTCAAACTGTGGGGATTAAATTAACCAGCTGAATTAAAAGCCCTTATCCCAAATGTGAATACACCAGTCACTAGGTGCATTAACCCTTGGTAACCTGTTGAGTTCAAAGCCATCAAGTTAAGTGTAATGCAATTTTGTATTACTTCAATGTATCAACACAATGCAAGTCCCAAAGCATTAGAGCTGATGTAGACAAGGCAACAGAAAACAGATTTTCAGCGCAGTCTTTACATTACAAGTCTCCTAGTTCAGAGCAAGCCTTATGCCAAACCAGAACAAGGACACACAGTGTACCACAATGGCCAGTGCTGTCAGGAAAAGCAAACCAGCCTCCTCAGTCACGAGTGCCCACAGATCCTCCTCTCCGCCTGCCTGGCTTTATAAGCAAGATGAGCAAAGCTCATTAGCGAGACAGTAAGGCAACTTCAACTTGCATTAATGATGCTTCCATTAATGGGACTCAGAAAAATAAGCTGAGGAGGCCAGGAAGAGACAGATGCTGCTAGATGATTAGAAAGAGCTTGATTTTGTGTTTTCATGGCTTACACTCTGCTGGCATCAGCTGTGCAAGATATGACATAGATGGTGAATTTGGACCACTGATGTCAACTGGCATCACCTGCAGCACTTCTGCTAGGAATAAGCAAAGTCAGCCAGATAACCAACAGTGCCAACAATTTCCATCTCAAGACAAAAACACACAAATTAAACCAACTGCAACATCATCCATTCAAGGAAGACAGTGCCCTGCAGCAAAGCTTCTGCCAGAGAACTTAGGGAATACCCTTAGACTAAGGCTTCTCAGACTGCAGTACATAAGCTCAAATCTAGCCTTGTGTCATGAAAAATCTATCCCAACATGTCATGGAAAAAAACCAAATAAACAAAAAAATCCAGTCTGTTATCTTTTCCCCTGAGAAAATGCAGAAATGCTGAGCATAAAAAAATAGCCCAGACAACCGCACTCCTCCTCCAGGATGGAGGGGCTGCTGTAAAGAGCATGCAATGGTGATAGTCTCCAAAACCAAGTCTGAGGACCCCAACTTCAGAAAAACACCTCCTCCATCACTGAGAACTGCAAACACCTTAAAAGCACCTATGTCTGATCCAAACACAGAGTAAAACCTTCAACCCACTGAACTGTTCCCTGCCACTTCCCTGTATGCGGCAATACACTTCATTTACCTTAAAGACAAAGTTTTCAAACAGACTGGTATTCTAGGCATCTAAGTTGAGACACCTTAAAGAAGACTAATGCACATTACATTCTAGAAATCTGGCTCCTTTTAGATACTTCTGATTTGGGTAGTCAGACAGAAAAATAATTGGGAGCACCTGAAAACTCTGTAACCTTGAAAACTCTTGGTCTGTGCATCCTTCACAGTCCCTCAGACTTCTGTTAACCATCATTATCTGCATTTCTCAAAAGGAGGAATCCTCATCCTTGTTCATCGCCTCTCCATGCTGTACTTCAGAAGGGTCATGGCACCTCTGAATTTTATTCAGAACAGTGCGCGATGCAAACACAGAAATAAAACTTCAGAGCAGAGGTTCGTAAGCAAGGCTGACCTCCACAGGAAAGCTGACGCTCTCTCAGCCAGTGCTGACTGAATCACAGCAGCTATTAGGGAGAAAACAGATAAATTCAATTCTCCAATATCTAAAGGTAGTCTGGTCAGAGTGAAAGGAGGCAATGAAAACCCAGGTAGCAGGGCAAAACAACTGCTCACACAGCCAGCTCCAATCTCTTTGCACTATTTCCCCAAGGGCAAGTTTGAAGTCAAGCTTGGAACAAGCCAGAACCCAGAGGCACCGCAGTGTATTTGTGCAGAAGGAGCTTGAATCCATCAGCACAAGCACACTGAGAAGGGGCTGGCTTGGTCTCTTCATTCATATCATGATTTATCCGGGAAATGTATAAACCACACATGTATAACAGAAACTTGTTTGTACAATGAATTAACAATGGCAAAAGGGGGCTTTATTTCACTTCTTGCCTTACTGTAAGTACTTAAAACTTAAAGGTTTTACAACAGAAAACACTGTGGCTGGAACCACCTGTCTCACTCTCATTCTCACATAATTAGGTGCTGCAGCATACAGTGTTAGAAAAGCAGCCTCTGAATAGCAAATAAATGGGACTTTAATGGAGTATTTTGTACCTTCAGTTCCTTGTTTAATGCAGAATCATACCATTTTCATTTCAATAAACCCAGTAATACTCACAAAACCACACAAACTCATGCAAAATCACCAGTTTGACCTCTCTGCTCTGGAAATAATTTGCTTGTACCCACTGCCAGTATTTGTCATCGTGCAGCCTTATTACGTTTTCAGAACAGATTCCTGCAAGTAACATACCAAGAAGTATCTCAATAAATAAATATTTACTAGACTCACCCAAATAACCAGAGCAAGGACCTTGTGGTGCAGACCTGCTCTCTACATATGTCTGTCCACCCAGGCTGCCATCTTGCCGGACACATTCATGCTTCCCCATAGGCAGCCTACAATCTCACTTACTCCTATCATGGTCCCATTGAAGTCACCTTTGTGTTATATCTAAACTTGGGCAGAGTCTCCAGAGGGAGACTGTTCTTCCATAGGAGCATGGCAGATGTCTCCTGGGGAAGAGTTCAGCATTGGCACTGCATGGAGCCCTCACTCCAGAGCATGCCTTCGAGCTCACCTGCCTCTAGCACCGAAGCAGCAGCAGGCAATGCATGGCACCATGCTGATTTAATTCACATGGAGAACAGTGAGGCACTTCATGAAGCCACGAGAGCTGCTCCCACTACATGGCATGAGATCAAACTTGCCCCATTATAAAGTCTTCACAGACAGGGGCTCTGTCAGCTAATAAAAATCCCTCATTTTTTATACAAAATGATTTTTTTAACCCATGTCCTTTGCCCCATTTAACAACTTATTGACTGTGGGAAATAAAGTGAGGCCACATCAATCTCTTCCTGGTTATTTGGTTCAGGCTCTCAAATTAATGCAGAAGGTGGAAAGCTCAATAAAGAACTATTTAAGAAAAGAAAGGAGACATGCTCTGGTCCCTCTGTGAGATATCTTCCTCTCAGTTTGCAGTCAGGTCTCGGCATCTATAGCTGCACAGTCTCCTGGAGGAAAGATGGAAGGGCACGGACCAGCATGCTCCCCTGGATCGAGCAGAAATAACTTGAGATTTGTATCACACTGCACTGAAACAGATCAGCCGTGCTCAGGTAGCCAGATTTAGTGCCTCCAGCATGTGACGGCAATTCCAGCCACAAAAATTATTTTAGGATCAAACTTAAAACCTGAGTAGAACCAAGCAAACAAGCATTCATTTTTATTTGTGTAAAAATGTATTTAATTTGGCTTATGATCTACAAAACTGGGGGTTTTCATCTTTTTTTATACTGACAGCTTGCATTACATAAAGATTTTGTAGTAAAGGGTTTCATCCACATTTATTTTCCAAAATATAAATCTAAAGTGGAAACCGAGATAAACATAGATTTTTTTTGTGCTGACTGAACAAGTTGTTACTCAGGGATATATGCCCCAAAAACGTGACCTAACATTTTGAGAACTCTCTCCTTTCCTTCCAAGTAAGTTGCACTGTTCAAAGGGAAAAGACACTATAAATACTACAGAGCTGATCTGTAAAATGAATCAAACTTCCATCTTTGCTTTGCAGTTCACCATTAGTTTTTTAACCCAGGCAAGAATTTTTCTGGAAATTTCCCAGCAGGAGGGTCTAGTGCTGTTTAGGGTCCAGAACTAATACTTTGTTCCTTGGTCATTTGTCTCCAGAGAATGCAATAAAGATCTCCACACAAAACCTCATCCCACTACGAGCAAGAGCACTAAGGCTTTTGGCAGCAAGAACAAAAAAGCAGTAATAGAGCGCAGATGAAGTAAATAGATAAAAATTGCCAGCAACGGTGCACACTTTGTAATCATACAGCGAGGGTATGCAGCGCAGGCTGGAGAGGCACAGGGTCACTGTTCTTTCCTATACAACCAATTTAACCATCTGGAGGACAAAGCTAATGCCACACTCAGTAAATGTAAATGATGCTAAACCAAGAGGAGGAGAAGCAGGCAAGAATGCCTCAAAAATATTCAGCTCTCTGGCAAGCTCAGCGAAATGGGCTGATGTAAGTGAGACATTCCACTGAAGATAGATGTAAGGCAATGCAGTTGGGGAGAAATAATAATCAGTGCAGGAATGAAGTGAGAGACTGCTGTTTAGAAAGCAGTAATGCAGAAAGACTTGAGCATTAGGGTGGATAATGAATTAGATGAAAGTTCATGCTGCAATACCACTGCAGAAAAAGGCAATTGCTATCCTGGGGCATATGCACAGAGATACTGGAAGCAATAACTCAATTTTAGACAGTCTTTGGCAAGACTGTCACTGCAGTGCCACATGCTGTTTGAGGCCCATTACTCAAAAAAAAAATAAAAACCATTTTAAACAAAAAATCTAAGACCTGGAGTGGGGGAAGGAGGGATAACGGGGGATGACACATGACATGTGGAATGAATCAAAGCATCTTTAACACCAACCTTGTGCCCTGCTCTGTACTAGCCTGGACAGCCCAGCCACAGGCTGCTCAGCCCTGCCTGGCCTTGCCGTGTTGGTGCTCATATCCTCTCAAGTCTCAAACGCTCCACTCCACTCTCTACACCTCCTTGTTTCATCCATCAATTTTCATAACAAGCCTCATAAAGAGTTAGATTTTAGAGCACTCAGAAGTGTTGATCTTCAGACAAGAAGTGCTCTCACAGCACAATAGTGGAAGAGGATGAGATCAAGAGCCCCATGAGGAACAAAGGGATGCTTTCACCTCGTGGCACGCACAGTGGCAGCTCAAATGAACACCGTCTTTTAAGCAAGGGGCAGGTTTAAGAGGAGACATTCCATGCACCCAAGTGCTGGGAATAGCACATGATTCGCTTGAGTGCTACTGCAGATCAGCTCTGGCTGAGAATAGAGACCACAGCATAAGTGATCATCAGTAGAGAGGCATACAGCCTTCCTGACCAATTTGAACAGGTCCCATGTTGCCAGGCCAACAGAGGGAAGTCAGCTCTGGCAGGGGTAGAAGAAAGCTGGAGAGCTGCACACTCAGTGCCCAAGCCTTCACTTCCCCCAGGGCACCTCTTCTCGTGAGGGTTCAGGCACAGCAGCTTGCTCCTTCCTACTCCAGCCTCAGCCACTCTGCAACATTCCCCAGCTTCCACTGTTACTAATCCTACAGTTATTACAAGCACTTAAATTACTAAAAAACACAACAAAAGCACTCTGCCATGGAAGATGGATCTGGTGTACAGCCCGCAGCCTGAAAAGTGTAATTGCTTTTTAAGGATCATAAGAATCCTCATGAAGACCTCGGCCCACCTGCAGAAAGCCATGTTGTTGACTGCTGCAGGTTTCTCACTTCCCAAGCAGATTGGCTTGGCTATTTAATTACAATACAGCTTTGCACTTAGTCCCCACTTGACTCAGAAAGCCCCAGAATGGTCCTCAGTACCCACAGAAAGTTTAATTACTCAAGAAAATAACTCCTCTCAGGCGAGTTAATTCCAAAGTGTGTGCATGTGTTCCACAGTTGCTATCTCCATATTTTATGCTTCTTTTATGCTTTTACTGTGAATAGCAATATTCTGTCTCCCATATAGCCAGTGTCAGTGTTAAAAAAACAGATTTATCCTTTTATGCAATGCTTAAAAGATTTCTTCATGGCAATATCCTATGTTCTAGTTTGTCCACAAAAACAAGATATTAATATCACAACAGATATTTTCTCCTACTCTAATAATTTAAATATACATTATAAGGAGATTACTTTTTAAGTAACAAATGCATTAAACATTGACAGCATATCAGTGCTTATTCTGTGACAGCATTCATCCTATCCATGAAGGGATCTGCAAAGCTCCATCTTACAACTATAAAGAACTTCTATCAATACTGCACAGACTATCAAAATTGAGTTTTTTCCTCAAAGAAGTTGTTTACCATTAAATATGCTTTTACTATTGTTCTGTTTTACATTCTCCATATACACCACAGTCTTTGCTAGAGAAATCAAAAGTAACACTATTCATAAGAAAACCTCATGTTGTTGTCTTTCTTTTTTTAACCCTCAACTCGTATTTTGTAAACAAGAAGCTCAAAGCAATCAGTTCCAGTCAGGCTTTTCAGCTTTGGATTTAAATCCTTTCATGACTTCTTCAAAAAACATCCATCAAAATTTCAGGGAAAGGGGGAAGAAGACTCTTGACATTGCAGTTTTCTCTGATGAACAAACTGATGTATTACAAAGAGGCATCTATATGCTTAAGCTACTTGCCAACTAATAACGAGATCCAGTTTGAACATAGGACTTAAAATAGCTATAAAAAAAGATAATAATGATTAGTAAAATTTCATCTACTGTATGTGATTACAGGATGTGCAGGAAAATAAAGACTGATGTAGAGCACATTTGGGAACTGCTATTATCCACGTTAACACAGCAGATACAAGGACCATCTTTGCCCACATGGACTGTACCCCTCTCATTACTGCACTGCTCTGAAAGGAACGAAAATATACAAACATGAAATAAGAATTTACTTCAAGCACATCTTCTGAAATACCAAGAAACTACAAGAAGCTTAGCTTGCAGCAGAGCTGGCTCTAGTCATTATCCTATTAAGATGGATACTAGGACTTGCCAGGATTTTGGAAGTCTAAAACACAACCACACAACATCCACAAACATCCCAGCAAACAACCCCCATTTTCACCCCCAAAAACCACAGAATGCACAGAAAAGGGGCACAGAGGCTGAGGCATCAAAACTGAACTGTCAACCTGGGCTGGAATCAGGATGTGTGGGACAAGACCGAGCCAGAGGGAATGTGAAGGAGGTTGATGCAATAGAGAGAAAAGTCCCAGAGTCAAAGAGATGGGCTTGAAAACCAGTCTTCCCAGCAGCTTTCTAAATAAATGCAAGACCAGCAAAGATCATTCAAACTGCTCAGGGACAAAAACTGTGGGGAGGTATCTAGCTGGGTGGATGGAGAAGGAGGATTATTTCTTAGAGATGCCATGCAGAAAGAATCCAAAAAGCTCAGACACAGCACGGCTATGCTGAGAAAGGTCTGGCTTGAAAAACATGTTCAGGTGACAGGTCTGACAGGTCAGCAAGACAGAAGCACTGCTTATAGCAGTCAAAAAAATAAAGTGTTTTGGGATGGAAACAAAACAGACTCTCCTGGCCCCAGGTAGCTGAAGCAGAAGGGTGGGCAACATGAAGCCAAGACTGCAGAGAAGCACTGCCATCACAGACTGGAGATAGGGCAAGGAGGAGAGAGACCAAACACAGGGCAAACCAAGCAGTAACAGACACATCGCACAGACTGGTATTCCACTTAGGGCCAGGGACTGCTGAAGTTCTTGCTGAGTACCCTTCATGAATTCCTGATGGCAGTGATTACTTACCAGTAACCCACTCATGAAAGTCTAAATATTGTAATAACAAAACAGATACAGAGCAGGAGGCTGCTTTTGCAGTTTTTAGCCACTCCACTGCAGCAGAGCAGCGTTCACTGCAAATGAACCGAGCCCCGACTAATCTGGAAACACTTCATTTGAAAATTTTATTGTAAGTTTATTAGAGCTCATTAAGCAACGTGTAATCAGTAACTATTTGTTATTTTCTGTATGGGTAAGGAAAGGAAAAAGGTGCTTCTCAGGTCACAGTAAGGAATATGTCAAGTTGGGAGGAAAGAAATTCTTTAAAGAACTGCAAGTTCTTAACTGCCACCGAGATCTAATGCAGCTGAGCTACTCAGCACACTGCATTCATACCCCCTAGAATTAGCTGAGTGAGAAGGTGTTTCACATACACTCTGTCATTCATAGGCAAAGGCCTTGGCTTGGTGTAAGTTTACTTGTACTATACAAAAGCAAACTGACAGTCAAATTGAGACTTTTTAAGACAATTTTGTTCCTACTCCACACTTACACACAATGCAGATTACAATTACAGGGGAAAAAATGGTCAGGAATTATTTTTTTTTCCCATTTTTTATTTACATTTGAATAATTTTTAAAGTGGCTTTTTAAAAAAATAAATTAAAATATATAGTGGTGCAAGAATATACTAGTGGAAGTTTAGTGCTATCAGAAATTTGACTTCTTTAAGACATATCTACTTTAATCTGCTTTTTAAAAAAATGAGTATGCCCTAGTAAAAAATATGCAATTTCCAGCCAGCTGCATTAATATTTCAACTTGGTAAATTATTCTTTTAAAAAAGTTTTTAATAAAGTAGCACTTGCTGCATGTCTTTTAATAAGATTACATTTCTATTTATGATGTTATAATACATTGTATTAAAAACAAAAGAAAGATTACCACAGGAGGAATAGAGATGTCTTCCTTAATTTTAAATTTAATTTAAAGTGGAGGAAAAGGATTTTTCTTTTAAATTAATATTTTCCTTGCAGTGTTATGAATCACAGCTTCAGCTATTCAATGAGAAGCAGGAAAGGAAACTACCATTTTTATGCAAACTCAAAGAAAATGCAAAACTAAACTTCATGAAGCCTCATAGACACCATCTTTGCATAGTCTAAGGGCAAAGGTCCTATGCCAAGATGCATCCTTGTCCTGCTGAAGTAGAAGGTAACAGGTAGAGCCTGTTCCTCTGTATTATTATAGCCATCTTTATGCCAGGTGAAATGCAGAGCAAGGGAACAGAAGTCATCCTCAAATGAGTCTAGCTAGTTAAAGGAGAAGCAAAATACCTGCAGTGTCTGTCCATCCTGCTCCCTCTTCCACCTGGAAGGCAGGCATGTCTTACCTGAGGTGCCAACAGAGGTGAGCTTCCCATATCAGATATTTGCATGTCCTGACTCTGGTGGATAAGAGCAATGGGAACACACTGGAGCTCACAGTCTGGGAACCAGTAGCAGAAGGCCAGAGAGTTTGTTTTACTCTACTGTTTGGTCAGCAAAGCAGAACTGAAAAAGCAGTTCTATGCAGCACTCCAAGACCTGGCCCACTTTCTGCTGAAATTATCCAGCATCACCATATTCCACATAGCTCACACCTCTCACAGAGCAGAAAATCTCATTCCCTTGCTCCCACCAAGTCACGGAGATTTTGCTGCTTACTGCTCTTACATAGTCATGTACAATGCTAGATACCACAGCATTCTGCTAAGATGGTTAGCATTGGAAAAATAGAGGTGAGATTACTCAGTATCATGTGATGGCTATCAGCCAAATCAGGATTAAAATGCATGATCAGACCTGAATGCCAGTGGAATATTCCATCCAGGCAGTTGTACTGATTTGTCCTTCAAAAGTTAAACATGGGATGATGACAGAATTTCAAAGACTGCACTAATTCATGAAGTGCAGCCAGGTATTCAGCCACAGAAGAAGCTGATAGATGATGTACATGAAACAAAAGGGGGTTGGGTGGCAGAGGGATAACCCCATGTTGCATGTGCTTGTATAACACTTGCTTACAAGCAGGATTTCTATGTATATTGACCATACTGTAAGATTATGCCTTTTTTTCTTCTATAAAGTTCCACTATAGCTTGCAGGAATCTTCTAGCTCAGACTCAAAATAAAATAAACCACTGTTAGCCATTTAAAGGCAAAAGGACACACTAAAATAATGACCTATAGCCTGAAATAGGACTAAGGATCAGAATTACTGTCTCCAGGAAGAAGCCAAACCAGCCCCCAAAATCCCTTCTGAACAACTGAGAATTCCCAGAATAAAATGAGCAAGTGTGCTCAGGAATTATTTATGCAGCAACATATTCTTGATAAAAATCAATGCCCATGATATACACCATACCATGGAAGTGACTTTTAAAACAGCCATGGTCTTGGACAGCAGACCACAACCACACTTAAGAGGGGGTGGATTACGAGACAAAAAATGATGTTTTTCAGATAGGTCTTTACTGGTCCTTGACAGTCAACAAATTTATAACAGATGTGCCTCATTCTGAGTGTGGAGAAATGAGTGCTGGTAACTGTTATTGTCAGGACAAATCAATTGGAGCCATATGACTGCAGCGGCTGACAACATCACGAAAATCTCAAGCAACACACAGACATGAGGATGTTGCTGAAAATAAGAGCTTTCCCATTGTGTAAAGGGCCTTTGGGAGATGCTGCTCTCTTCAAGACAGGTTTGTGGGAATTAGCTTAATATTTTGATTCTTTCAAATGCTTGACTGTATGCGAGACTTTGCCCTCTCTTACCAATTCCCCAGACAGGAGGTTATAATTAACAGGAGGCAAAATGCTACAAATTAATCATAGGACACATCTCATTAGGATTCTTATTTTATCAAGATTAAACAGGAAACTGTCATAACAGAGAATGGGGAAGCATCCTAACCTTCTCCACTACCCCACGTTCCCCAACCAAATGTCAGCCATTATTCCCAGTGATAGAACCCAAGAGAGATGCACAACTAGCAGCAAAATCATAAATGATAATAAAAAGGAATAAAATGCTAAGATCCCACTCCAATAAACTGAAGTTATGTTTTAAGAGCATTTCCTCCAACAGTACATCTCCTAGATTTTTCAGGATACAAACTAGTTAGTGGTTATCAAAAAGCTGTACTATAAATTAGGAATAGACATAGTAGAGCAGATCCATGGTTTTTTTTTTTTTTTTTTGGCCAGTATGCTAAACCAAAGCAGTGTAACATGCATTACAAGAAAAGGAAATAACTAACATTGTCAAGTCAGCAGGGTCTCATGTAGGTTAAAATGTAATGCAAGATCAGTGCCATAATTATTCACACCAAGCAATTTTTTAGTTTATTGACTGTGCTGCAGTTCCTGAATTTATGTCTTGGGGCTTAAATTGCAAAATATTATTGCAACATGGCAGATATTATAATCCAGATATCAGTAGCTATGCAGGAATGCTGGGTATTTATCTGAGCAGCCAAGTTTACCAAAACCACTACCTTTTTTTCTTTTTTTACTAATATTAATGAGCAAATCTGCCAGAATGCAAGCAAGTGTATTTCTCTGTAAAACATAGAGAAAGCAAAAAGACCAAAATTTTCAAGGAAGAACTATTTTTCCAAAGAATTGTGGCTACCTCAGACACAACCAACACTCCTGATTCATACCACAATGAGCAGTAGCTTCCAAGTTACAAGATCCACACGTTCTCTGTTTCCTTCTGCCCTTTTCCCACACCACCACCCTTCAAAGATTTCCCATTTAGGTCACCATTTCTGACTCAGCCCATGTCCACCCAGCTGACAGCCTGTACCATGAGATGGCTGCGTTACAACACTGGCAATGAACAGTGCTGATTAGCACTTGCTGGGTATCTCAGCAGGGAAGCCAAGCACACCTTCCAGCCCCTTATTCCAAAAGGACCTTCACAGTTACCTGCTGAGCACAGGGTCAGGCAGCACAAGCAGAAAGTCTCTCCCCTGTGCTATTCCAGATTAACCAAGTAACAGATTTCAGCAGGAAAAAAAAACAAAAAAGAAAGCTATCCTATCCTGCAAGGATACAGCCTGGACGTAATTAAGCACACACTTTGGATCCTGCCTAAAATTTCAAAAGGAGGGTGAGGAGACAGGCTGGCCAGCCTCTTCATCTCAGATTAGCCTGAAACTGAATGCAAGCCAGAGGCAGCGAGGCAGTGAAGCTTAAAGGACTTGAACTAAAACAAAAACTACTGCTAGATGCTGTTTTCCCTCATGGACAAGGAGTATCTCATTTTTCTCATGAGTAACAGTGCAGGTAAGGGTAAGCAGGGGATTCTTCACCTTAAACCCTGAAAACATAACAACTACCCAAGAGTCCACAGGGGACAAAAGCACCAAAGTGAAAATGCCATAACATTCAGTGGATCATCTTGAAAGAGAAAGATTTTTAGAACAAAAATCAGCATTTTGTTCTTGACTGTTCTCTGCAAGTGAAAAGACCATATTCACACGTCCCCACGGAAAGCTTGCTGTAGCTGTAGGATGAGGCTTGGTTCAGATGCTAAATGTCTTTTTAGCCTTCCAGACCTCTGTCAGGGCAGCTGCAACAAAGTAGATGGTGGTTTTTCACCCTATCATTAAGAAATGGTGGGGTCAGAATACTGACTGCCACATGCCATAAAGCTGTCCTGAAACTTGAGGCATCTACAACACATAACTGCTCCAAATGTCAACCTGATAATACAGGAGTAACAGGGCAGAATTCTCTGGTCTGTGCTTTGCAGGAGGTCAGATCATAATTTTAGTAATCCCTCTTGCCATAACTTTTAGTTATTTTGTACTCAAGCAGGCATGTGGGGATATGTCATGTCTCAATCTTGCCAAGAAAAAAAAGAGGGAGGAATAATCAGAACAGACTCAAGACATTTTGTGAAGAATGAATCCATACAAATAAACACTTGGCACAGGGAAAAGACCACATTCGTATTAAGAAACTCAACCGTACATCTGCTACAACCAAGTGTTCCTCTCCTTGGAGGTGGAAGTCTCCTCACTTGTGCTGGGGCTTGGGTTAATGACAAAGTTACTTTTCCTCTGTGTTCTTTTGTTGACATATGATTTCAATGCTTTACTGCTATATTAATCCTATTTTGTCTTTCAGATAATAAGGATACTGTTGTTACTAAGTACTATACTAATTGTTTTTGTCTAGTATTAAAAATACACTGAGCTGCCTTATTCTAATTAACTTGAGATTATTATTGAAATAATGGTTTTATTATTTTACCACTGGCATTTTACTGCCTTGGAGTCTTAGTTGTACTCAAGCTATTATGACTTTGTAGCAATTGACTAACTACAATTATTCCATTATCCAGCTTCTAACATTTAATTGGGTGAGCGCAAGAAAAAAAAAAAAAAAACAACTTTCCCATTACAAGATCTTTGCTTTCTGATTTATTAGAATTAACCTTCAATATACAGAATCTAGATTCACTTTATTTTTCTCCTCTTCTCAAGAAAAATCCCATGAGGATCACCATAAGCCCAGTTTGGTTTAATTAGGATGGGAAAAATTTAAAATATATTACGAGACTTATATTGATGCCTCCCAGCACACATTCTTCATTTCACACTTCATGTAAGATTTCAATAGCCAATACACTTACCTCCTCCTTGAATGAGAACATACCACGGGGCAGGACTGTTAAATGTCATTAGCATGAACTATTTTTTATATTGATTTTTGGTGCACTGTTGCTCCTCTGTCCATTTGATGCGTTGCAGAGTTCAGAGTTAAGTTTTAATTGAAATCCTTGGAAGCCTTAATAGCTTACCAGGCTGCATTTTAATCTGAGTTCCAGCTACAGAAACTCATCAGGTTTCACAGTGCTGTGTAGGTACCAGCAGCAGCCACAAAATTTGGCTTAGCAGCAATTTAAAAGTGTTTGCTCTTGTTTTCACTGATCGTAAATACAGATATTCTGAGAGGCTCCAAATAAGACCATTCAACTTGGTGTGCTCTTATTCCCAGTGGAAAACCTGGTAAGTTACAGGTGCCTTTTAAATAAAGGAGAAGTGATTGTCGTGCTCCAGGACAACTCAATCACTGATTGCCCACAGGGGCAGGGCAGGCACTCACTGTTGGCCGAAGCAATGGTGCAACAAGCGACATGCATAGAAGGTGCCCAAAGAACAGCACAAATTGGCAAAGGAGATCAGAATATCAAAACATTTGTGCACTGGCCAGTCTGAGGACATTTCTCATCCTCTGATGTCTGAATCGCTAGTTTGGAATCTAGGGACATACAGTCTGGTGCAATGCAGGGAGGGGGGGGATTTAAAAAAAGCAAACAAATAAAGCAACCAGAAAGACTGAAGGCTAAAGCATGCTACACTTTGAACTCCTACACCCTCATTTCCTGCTTTTATTGGAATTAAGTTAGGTCATTAACATTTTATCAATATATTATGTGTGTATCATGTTACTGAGATTAATGGACATAGGCAATGCTGTTCTAAAGGCAATCAGAGCTCTGTAATAAGTTATGCGCTTGCTCTTCCAATAAGCTGCTCAATGGTAGGATGCATGTATTTTTAAACACCTCAAAATTTAATATGTTAGAATTAAAAGTGTGACTAACAGTGCAGAAGTAACTTTAAAAGAACAGATAGCTTAACCCAGATTTGTATGCTGTTCCTGACAACTGAAGTTTTGAAACCCAAGTAGTTCAGACTTCGGCATATGCTCTAAGTCAATATGTATTGAACTCCAAACCTCTGCTGCAGCTGATTAAGGACAAAGAAAGGACATGATACAATACTACAGGAATCAAGACCGTCCTTTTTTGCGTTCTTGAAGAAAGAACATTGCTCATTTTTATTAAGTCTTAAACTTTCTGTTATCTGGCTACCTAATACCAGGTATGTTTACTGCCCTCATGCCTGGTTTTAAGCTTGAAGTGCATAGCCTCAATTATCATTCTGCTCATCTACTCTCATTAGAGGCTGCTCTCATTTAGTACATATTCAATTATACAAGTTTTATTAGAAGCCCTGGCAAAAACCCACTGCCTTACTTTTCCTCCTCCTCCCTGCTCTCCATCCTGCTGGTGTAGGTACACTCCTACAAAATATTTTTAAATTTATCATTAGGATAATTTATAATACCTAGGGCACAACCTGCAGCTTATTATGTTGACATTGAGGCAGTTAACTATTGAAAGCCCCACAGCAGCACTTAGCATTTACATTACAGAAATGAGACATAAGCTCATATCTCCTGGTTAGCTTCCAACCACCACTACAAAGGAAGGGAACACCTCTAGTCACGGTGATACAGCATAAAAGGAATCTCATGTCACACTATAACAAGCATCAGCATGATGTATTAGCTCTTTTGAAAAAGTCTTACAGACTTTTCTCCTTTGACCACAGTACACATTCATGGAGAAATTTTAATTCAAAACCCTAGGGGAGGAGAAACTCACCATGCTACCAGAAAGACTTACTTTACATATGCTTTTATGGCAGCCTTAACAGCAGGGACATTCTCCTCATACCCACAATACTTGGTGACAGAAATGCTGAACAGACTCCAAAACCTCACAGGGAGCTGTTAATCAAAGCTTCCTAAATAACAGACCACAAATATATAACTCATTTTATCCAGAACTGCCTGCAAACCCCACCTGTGCTCCTCATAACCCATACAGGCCTACTGGCTCATGCTGAACAAACATGCTGACCCCATTTTCTTACAATACTTGACAGTTATGCAACTCCACACAATCATCTCCAAAACTACCTCACCACTGTCCAACTTGTCTCCAACTCTGTCAACTAGCTTATTCCTACATTTCACCCACTGCTATGTCCCATTTTATTAGTGGGGAAGGAGAGGAAGGAACTAGCTTTCAAGTAAAAATTGTTGCTTGGAAGATAAATTTGGATACTCTTCCCCCTCTTCAACACCCTAGCCCCATTCTGATTCACAAGCTGCATTCCCTAAAATGAATCATGGATTGGATTACAAAGGTTCTCGGGCTGACTCAGATAACTTGGAAGAGGCAGTCTTCCCCCTCAATGTTTTTAAAGGCTGAGTTTTAAAATAGCAGTTCTGTTTTTTTAACTTATGATTATCTTCAAGGTTCAAGAACAGTTTAATCAGTGAATTGCCTGATTGTACCAAGTAAATCACCTAAATCCCATCAGCAGCACTCTCACTGTCCCGAGAAGATTTTCCTCCAGAAAGTGTTGTGAAAAATCAGATTCAGTTTCCAAAAGCTTCTGGGAAGTATTTCCTATATTTTAAGAAATTACCTCAAAACACTATCCAATATAACACTGATTTGAGAAGATCTACACAGGGCTCTGAAGCAGACAGTACTTAATCAGCACTCAGTAGTTTCACCATCACAGTAACTCCCTGACAATGGATAGGTATTTTTTTCTACCTTCCCTTGGTTTCCTCGAAGAAACAAGCTCCACTGCCTCTCACCATTCAGCAGTGCACCTGACATCCAAGTGCTGGAGGGAAGGTCACTATCATCTGAAACCACAGCACAAATAGCTAGATTATTTTTTTTCTGCCTTGTCCATCATAATCCCTAGATTTCTTACTACGAAAGAACAATGAATAAGCAGAAGCAATCAGTCAATGACAGTGCAAATGTATCTCCCCTGTGATCATAATGACATAGTATCTAAATCCATTCATCATAGCATAGGTGCATTAAAAATACATACAGATGTGTCTTTCACACCACCACCAGCAAGATACTCCCTCTGTATTTGCTACATTACAAAATGATACCACTTTGCATTTATATTTTGATTACATCTGATTGAATTCTATAATGTTCATCAATTTGCAATGGATGATATCTGACACCATCAAAATAAGTGGGAGCTTTGCCACTGATTTCAACAAGAATGTGATTTTGTCCTAAGTGCCCTGATAAGAACTTCAAAGAAACAGAGGACTACAGCTTTTCTAAATGGCAATATTTTGAATCTGAATAACCCCACTAAAATCTACAGATTTACATCAGTAAGAGTAGAATTTTCCAAACCATGGTTATACCTCAGTTAAGAGTTTATTGCATTATAGCTGCATGATATTTCACTGCTGTGCCTTTTTATTACATAAAATATCATAGATTACAAGTGCAGCTTGGGATTCCTTTCATACCTCTGGCCCCTCTACATCTACTAGACTTTGTAGCCTTCTTTTCAAAAATCTTGGAGGATTTTGCATTCAGTGACAGTTCAGGAAATGGGGGAGGGCAACATCAGAGTTTTTCATTAACTAAACCTTGAGTCCCTGAGGCCACTGATAAATTACAGCCAAGACAAAACTGCTACCCTGGTACCTGCTTGTGAAGTTCTAGGTTAACCGTAACTAATTTTTATAACATGTTCAAAAGTATACTACCCTGATATAGTATCAGCCACTTATCACCACTTAGATCCAACATGGTTTTGAGTAGCTGCACAGATCCTTTGGGAACCCAAGCCCAAGGTCTGTCAGACTAAAAGCACTCTTGGAACATTTCTGTTTAAGAATAAAAAAAGATTAAGATGAATATGTAGCATCTCATGTATTTTACACTTCAGTACAAAAAGAAGGCTGGCACAGACTTTTTCAGGAGCATGTTCTTCAGCAATATGCTGGGAACTCACCTGATATCACTTTACCTATCCAAGAGATGAGATCTGTTACCAGCTTCCAAGAGTAGCAAACTTTTCAAATTCCCCCTCATCCTCCACATAAATACACTTATATATATTTTTATACATACATATACACGATACATACACATATATATATATATATATATATATATATATACACACACACATGATATTTCCTCATCTTTACTATACTTCTCAGTAGTGCCTTTGGCAAAGGACAAAGATTTGAATGGCTTTAAGTTCTGCTTTGTTTTGCGCTTTTAACCTCAGAAGAGTTTTTCCCTACTCAGACAGACAAACCCTCCAGAACACCACCCTAAGTGCCCCAGGCAGTTAGATCCATTCAAGCTCAATGCCTTGCAATTGCTGATCTTATGACTGAATCCACTTGTCAGACAAAACTGACTGCTCCTCTCTGAGAGCCCAACACATCTCCTCTGAAATCCAATATATATGCCAGTTTCCAAGACCTGAATCAATAATTGCCATCAAGTATTCACCACCATGTTGCACTGAGCAGCTCACCTTCATGCCCAAATCTTCTGTGCCCATGAGACTACTGCTAATTCAGAAGTCAGCCAGGTTCAGCCATAGGTCTAATTCCTCCTATGCCGAGTGCCCCATACTGTACCCACCACCCTGCTGCCCTCCCTCCCATGTCTCCCCAACACTCCTTCCACTGCTCCTCAATATCAACCTAAGTAATTTTGCATCGCTTCCTGTCCCCTTTTTCAGCTCACTCAAAAATTGAATGCACTGTCATAAACACTGCAGGGATCCCTGCTATTAGCCTTTTCCCATATCTAAATCTAATTTTCCATTGCTTGGCCAGGTTCAGTCCTGAGCCGTGAGGTAAAAATGCTGTGAAGCTTCATATCTCCAGGAATATTTAACAAGGTGGGAGTTAGTTATTGGGGAAGAGTTTAAAAGGCAATTAGAGAAGCAGGAACTGGACATCTGCTGGCACAGCAGTGCCTAAGGAAAGGTGAAGCAACTTTTCAACATAGTTTGGCAACATCATAGGGAAAATTGTTTTCATTAGTAAAAACAAAGTCAGAGACTCTTTATCTGGGCAGCTTTCAGTCCTGTTCATGTTGAAGTCACAGAAAGTAGGCAGCAATCTCCTGCAAGTCACAGTGTTGATCCCATTCCTACAAGATTTTACATAGAGGAAGACTAGGCAGAAGGGCTACCCTGTACCAGACCAAAAAGTCATCAGCATCTTCCCAGGATGCTGCACTGCATTAATTTCTGTTGGAACAGCTCCTGGAATAGCTACTAGGACTGCTGTTACCTCCCTGTGGACTCTTATTCTAGAGTAAAACCATCTAAACCAGATACTGGTACAACAGCAGCAACATAAATAAACCCATACAATTGTATCATTTCATTTCCTTGAGAGGCCTTTAAAATGATAAAAGCCTTCTTGACCTCCAGAAGACAAGAAGCTTCTGTCTTTTTTTAATACATTATGTACACAGAATATTTCTGTTTGGACACTTAGATATGTAGAGAATGCCTACTTGAAAAAAAGCTTCACCAGCTCAAACTCAATACACAGAACAGCTGTATTCTATTAAGTATGGAACATAAATATGTCTTTCTAGTTAGGAAAGTACCATGTCAAACACTTCTCTCACAGGTAACAAACACATGGAAACCAAGGTATCTAATAGGGCTGGGACATCTGGGAAAAGCCTATCTGGAGAATAAGTTTGTTTATGAGAATAAAAACCTCACAGAGTATCTCAACTAAGTTGGTGAGAAAATTAGGACAGCAGAAAAAAACCACTGGGGTTTTTTTCCCCTGAACAAATGGCTTCATCTTTCAAACAAGCACAGGAGATGCCGGGGGGGCTGGTGACAATCATCACTGATGCGAATGATGGGATATGTCAAGGAGAGAGAAATGTCATGTGGGAAATGTAATTAACCACTATAGAAGGGGGGCCGACACCTCTCCACCTACTCACATGCCAAATAGAAAAGCCCAGAATTTATTAGTACAGCTCCCATTCACTCATTTACTGTTTGATATTCCTGTACCAGACATATTTATAAATGTATCAACCTTTCTTGGAGCACTACAGCATTCCAGTTACTTGCAGTCCAGGTACAGTCAGAGTTCATTTTACCTGAAGACACTTAACCTAATGGGAAAGGGGCACAAGCTGATCAATCATTCCAAGTTTGTTTGGGTTACTTTACAACAAAGAAGTTTCTTTCCCTATCAGGATAGATAAAAATGCAAAACGTGTCCATAGCCATGAAATTTAAGGGATTCTTCCTGTGCAATAGCTCTTTAGACTTAGCTAATGTTACCCACTCATTACCACTGTCAGATCATATAAGCATCTTTAACAGCAACAACAGAATGGCAGCTGCATTTTCTATATTAAAAACCCCTGGTCAATTTTTCTGATGCAGACTCAACAGGTTTGTAGACAGAAATGAACCCAGCATCCTTTGTATCTGCTCAAAACTATCTGATGTTCACAGAGCATAGCTGAGCATGACACACTCATATTTCCATTCCAGGGTGAAATAGGAGGGGAGAGGGAAAATAGAAAAATACAGGTATTGACCTTTCACAGTTAAGCTGGAGGTGTGAGGAGAACTTTTCCCCAAGATGCGTAAGAGATATCAGGAATCAAGGTATGCACACAAAGCAGATGTGCTGACAAGACCTTAGAAGGAGCTAAGGCAAGGACCCAGTGGCAGTCCATTGCAACTGTCTATCTGATAGTTGTCATGAGCTCTGTAATCCCTTGCCCTAAGCCAGTTCCCAGGCAGACCTACAAAAACTCAACAGATTTAGTAAAATCATCATCTCCAGCATCACAAGAGGATTAGTTGCATCATCCTCTCTCTGCCTTCCCTTTCTGATATACTGAAAGAAAATAAGGTTTGAACAACCTCCTGAATTCCTTGGCAGGTAAGCAAGCCCTCAAGTCACCATAATATTGGTGCACTAAAATACTTACTGACTTATTCAGTGTCAGCTTTGTTAACCCACTGTGTCCCCAGCGCTGCTAAGATTTCTGTGCAGAAGACGCATTACGTCCCTCCCACACCTCATTTACTCTGGCAGGACTAAACTCCACCCAAAAATATATCCTTAATATTATCTCAGAGACATGCAGAAAAAGGTCTTTTTTTACTAGACATGGTAGTATATACAGGAGGGGACGTGCTCCACTTTCCAAAAGTTTACAGTCTAAATCATAAAACAATGGCCTCAAGTTGTGCCAAGGGAAGTTAAGATTGGATATGAGAAATAATTTCTTTCCTGAAAGGGTTCTCAGGCATTGGAAGGGGTTGCCCAGGGTAGTGGTGGAGTCCCCATCCCTGGAGGGACTGAAGAGTCGTGTAGACATAGTGCTGAGAGACATGGGTTAGTGGACTTCTCAGTGTTGGGTTAATGATTGGACTTGATGATCTTAAAGGTCTTTTCCAATCGAGGTAATTCTGGGATTCTGTTCAGAGTTGCCCCAAAACCCAGGAACTGGCCCAGATTGTTCAATTTCCATTAAAGCAGCTGAACCGTATTTTCACCCTTGAAACTTCTCCTTCCTCAAGAGCACCCCATGATCCATAGGCACAAGAACATAAAGCTTCTATCGCTGAGCCTAGGTCAGATTTACCTGTCACTCACTCCCTGGACATCCCCACAAAAAGTAAAAGCTCAGTGAAACGGGTATCTCAGTGGCACAGCCATGGCAGGTGATGCTCCAACACCGAGCAGCTCAAGACCTGAATGCTGTGGGGGTCTCAGTGCAGAATTGCCTCTGCCATGGCACGTAATGAGAAATACGAGGAAGGGGAAATCATGCATAGCCACTTTGAAATGTCACACAAGTAGGTTCCAGCAGCACAAAGAAGAGATAATTCAGACAAAATTTGTTCTAAAAAGGTGCCTATAGTTTTCATCTCTGAAGAAAAACCTGGGTGGAAATTATTTAAAACGCTCTCCAAATGCTTCAGTGCTCGTGTGACTGGGGTAAAGGTGCACTGCTTAGCAACGTCAATATGCAGCAATTTAATCACTTTTTCCCTTTTTTAAATAGATACCTTTAACTATTGTTTCCATAATCTTTCTCCTCTTCTTTCCCTTACTTCATCTTTATCTATGTTAGATGATTCCTTCAAGTTTACTTATTTGCAGTCACATTAATTTTCAAATAATGCTGGGGAAACATAACTCTAAATAATATCCTTGTAAATACATTTGCCAAGAAACTGATTATATGCATCCATGAAACATGCATCCAGCCATAAAAGCTAGTTCTAGAAAATGACTCAAAAAGCCTGAAAATATATATCCACTCTATTTTTTTTTTTTTTAATTGTATAAACCAAATTGCTCTGTTTTAAGTCCTGCACAATTATGTTACTATGCTGCCTTTCAGGCAACTTGTTATTCAGTGGACATAAACGTGAGAAATTGCCTATCAAAATGCTGCATGTTCTGACAAGACCACAAGCAAATATATAGTCCCCAAAGATTCGGGGGCCTTTGCATACAATCCTATTAATTGCTAGAGGAAAGCAACCATATGGCAAGACAGTAGCATGCTCTATGAGTGCACAGTGGGAAATATATAGCTGACTGGGAACTTTTTATAAAGGACAAGGGGAAAGAAGACAAAAGCTGCTGAATCTATAGATTATTCATTATAAATTCAGTTATAGACTAGTGCATTTCTAATTACTGAGGTTTATTAAATAACAGGGCTTTTTCTAGATAAACTAGAAAACTTTCATCCTTATCATTACAAGAATAATTGAAATCTTGTTTTCATTAAAGTTTAGATGGCTTTAAATATCTTTCTTTGAGATTATAACAGCATGTAATTTAATGCTTACATAGGTGACAGAATACAAATTCCATGTTTGCTACTTGACAGACAATACACCTGCATGCTACATGCAGCCTCTGTGGCACACCTGAAGTCAACAGCTTCCAACATTATGTTTAAGCCATTTGCTCTGGGTCTGGGAGCCTTTGGCCTGGAGCAAGGAATGGTTTTTCTGGCACAAGTAAAAGTTCAGGCATCCTCCAAGGCCTCCCATTGCATTAATTCCCCTCCCTGCCCAAAAACCTCCTTGGGTTGGTACAGCTGTGTGTCAGTTCAAGTGGGGAACCAGGCCAAAAAAAGACTTCAGCAAAGTAACAGTTTTCTTTAATGGTTACTTCTAGTTTAGCTCACTTCATTGACTCAGGTTGCTACGTGGGCCTATAAACCTGACGTAGAGCCTAAAGTGGTGCCAACACAACTGAAGAGGAGGCAGCAGTAGAAGTGAAGATGCACTGCCACCATATTAGAGAGGCATCCAACCCTGCCCTGAGCAGGTAGGTAATCAACTCCCATGTTTCCTCTTGGCATAAATTCTTGGAGCAGACAAGAGTTCCCTCCTACATCTTCATAGCATCAATCCCATCCATGACAAGTTCCAAAGACAAGACCTGGTCCTCACAGAAACTGCACAGATGCAAGTGCACCCCTCTCAGTGCTCCAGCACTTGGATGCAGACCCACTCTGATGAACTTGGATCTACACAAGAGTGGGAGCAAATAGACATAAGGATTTTATAGTCTTTCAACACAACTGTTTGTATTTAGATTGGACAAAAGTATGGATACAGATAAATAAACCATGTACGCCCTCATCTTAGTTTGCCCAACATTCAGTATTGCTTCTTCAGCTCCCAAGGTAGTAGGCTTCAGGAGCACTTGTCTAGGAGGCATAGGACACACCAAGCACTGCTAATGGGTGGCTTTCACTCACAGAAAGGCAGTGATTCAGCAGGACTGTAACATCAACTGTAATTCACAGCAAACACTGGAAGGGCACCAGGCTTACCATAAAACCTAACAGACCTCACCTGCCTTTTGTTAAAGGCTGGCAAACAGATCCCATGGCCTCTCAAACTATCTAGCCCAAATCTTCCCAGCCTTATCATTTGGCTTTTCCTTGTACCTAACACTTGATTAAATTTAAGCTTCTTTCACCAGGAATACAGAAACCAGATTTCTCTCTTGAAGCCTGTTATCGCACCTCCTGGCAACCTCCTTTGGGGTAAGCAGCCTCAAGTCAACTCAGTCACCCCGCCTTTTCCCTTGAAGCTCAGTGCCCCAAACCAGCCACAATCACTAAACACAGGTCTGGGGAACACAAGGCAGAAGGATGACACCAGGTGACCCGCATGCAGACAACACAGCCAATGTGACCACTGCATTTCTCACAGCAAGGAGTTTTGACTTCTGTGAACAGTTGTTCTCACAGCAATGGCATTGCTGACTCATGTTCAGCTTGTGGCATGCTACAAATCCAGATCTTTTTTGCAAAATCCCTTCCGCACAAATCCAAGTGATTGTTCCTACATTTGTCTTCAATGAATCACATTCAAATTTTTAAGATTATTTACATGATATATTTATAGCCCATCCCAGCTTCACGTCATCTGCAAGCTTAATAAGTACACTCCCTTCTGCATCATCCAAATCATTAGGGGGAAAAAAAAAGTACTGAACAGAACTGGTGCCAGGACAGACCTTTTCCAAGCCGTGCTCAATATGTTATTCCCATACATTTCTGAAAATAAGACATTGATAAGTTCTCATCACTATCATCCAGCCAGGTTTGCATACAAGACTGACCAGTAGTTCCACAGCAAGACACTAAAGTCAAGATGTGTAACAGCCACTTCTTTATCTGCGAAGTTATTATTCTACTATAGAAAAAATTAGATGGGCTTGATATACATCTGTACTACCAAGCCACGATGACTGTAGTACAGATGGAAGTTGGTTATGAAGTTACGCTGAAAATTTAGATGAAAGATAAAGGGTCAAAGGAAGGCAGCCTGCACAAGTGTCCCACAAGCAGCCTTACAAGCTCACCCCGTTGCCTCATGGCGTGGAGGTGCCAGCTCATCAGCCCTTTTATCTCTGTCCTTCCTGCAGTCTATGGAGAAGGGCGGTATCAGCAGGCTTACTATAACAGCTCTGGAGGATACATTGGGGATCCCTTTTCAAGGAAAGAGATTACTTAATTATATAACTCTAGACATGAGGTACAACCACCCGATCCCCCTACCTGCAGCATCACCACTGCCTCGAAGGGGCAGGGCAGAAGGAAAAGCTTGGTGCAATCCTGAGTCACACATTTGCAATTCTGCTTATAATTTCTTTTTATATGTAGATTACAAGCTTAAAGTAACAAAAAAATACACCATATACACAATACTTAAAGAGGAAGAGTATTGCAGTCAAGCCACTTTTAAGGCTTAGTACAATATATTCTCTCCCATTTTCACAGGGAAAATGGAGCACACTCACAAGGTATTCATGGAGCCCTGCAGTGAGGTTCTGGCAAGTCTTTCCATACTTCAGTATAATTATAATACTCTAACACTCATCCTATGTTCAAGTCTAGACACACAAATATTCACTACAGGAAGTCTAAATGTCTAAGCATATGCAGGATCAGGGTTGAATTTCTGGAAATTGAAATAGCTTGCGACATCCCAGTAGACAGTATGTCTTACAGTCCTAGGAACTATTCACCTGGTTGATATTCACTCATTCATTTCGTATTCAGTAATGAATATTTATAAAGAACTTAAGAAATGAAAACAAAATACAAAGTGTTAGACTGCAAAGGCTAGACAGAAACTATATACAGCATTTTAAGACTGGTAGTGAGCTCTCACTTCCTGACAGTGCTAGTGCCTCATAACCACTTATCTCTAAGGCAAACATCCCTTTTCTCTTTGAAATCAAAATAGTTTCCAATAGCATTGCTTTACCTAGACACCTTATCTCATGTCATCTTTTGTCCTAAGCCATGCCTTTAGTACCAACTGAAAACAGGGTAAGAGCAAGATTAGCCAACTGATCCAGTTTCCAGCAGAGAAACAAAAATGGAAAGAAATGAAATAGTCAAAAAATGGTTTGGGCCACGTCTGTATCAATCAGTGATTCCTCCCACTTAGGAACCTCTTTCCTTCTCTGCCCACCAAGACTTTTGAATAGGCACGTGGCCCCAGATGCTGCCTTCAGAGCCCTTCCTTGCTCCAGAGCCCACAAACCCATTCCCCCCATGCTTGTTACCACAGTATCTCAGCTCTGTTGCAGAAGGGAAACATCTCTGAATCTGTTCAGTGTATTAACCTTATTTTAGAAGCCCCTTTCACATTGTTACTTGCATGGAAATCACTGTACTCCCTTGTCATCAATGAGACTTTTTGTTGTTCTGATGTTTTACTCCTTTGTTCTCTTTTTGTTTCAGTGAGTTAAGCTTATCTTTTGCTTTTGTTTTCCTACAGTAGTAAAACTCTATTATGATGCTTGGCAGACAATTTAAACTACTGTGACAATCATCTTTGAAAGGGGAATCTGCTTTCATAAACCTTTTCTACATGACTAAATATTCATTTCTGAGCTAGAAGCAGGCAAAGATCCTGCCCTCCTCACTATCTAGCTCATGATTTTAAAGATACTTAAAAATAAAAAGAGGAGCAGCTGTTTGCAGAGGATTTTTTTTTTTTAAGATGTGCACAATACCCCCCTCCAGAGCACTTCACCTCAAAGGTTTGTTACTTCTCCCCTCTCCTTTTTCTTCTTGGAAAAGGAGTGAAGCAATACAAGAAGATACAAACCTGCAGGGTCTGCTTCAGGCCTACCTCTCAGTGTACACTACAGCCCCAACCTTTCACAAACACAGCTTAAAACAGTCATGAGAAAATTTTTTTCTTGTTGTATCTTTTTATACAGAAAAAATACATTATTTTTTAATTTCCCCTTCAGGTTTTGAACCTTACTGGGTGACATTTTTTAAGCTTTTCTCTAAAGCTCTAAGGACCAAGGGATCTATTTAAACTAAAAGGCAAACAACTCGCACACAAATACAAAAAAACCCAGACAGGCTTCTCATATAATCCCACGTCTCCAGGAACCAGGGATTTCAGGGAAGCAGTACTGTAGGTTTCTGATTAAATATCACAAGAATTGGCACAACCAATACAAAGGAGTCAAACCACAGTAGGTCATTAAACCCTGGAACAGCTTCCTGCACGTCTCTGTCCTGTTCACCTACGAAGAAGCGTGCTGCACTAACACCAGGGAAAAGCGCTGCGTAGCATCATAAACACCACACCGGGGACCTCCCACGAGAACATGCAACTACTTTGGCACCAAGGGTGGCCCAAACTTGTTTCCATGACTTGGAAAGAAGCCATAGCAGCAACATGTGGTAAATAAAATTGAACACAGAACCAGTAGAAAATTAGTTGGACATCGAGGGGTGCAGGGAAAATAGAAATGTGTTGAATCCCTACTGGTAGCTTATACTAGAACAGATTGAAAGCTTCACTTAGAGCTGCAAACAACTGGCTGCTTGCACACCAGGGCTCTTCTCAAACTGACAGAGGCAGTTGTGGGAGCACTAATCGGATGGACAAAAAGAGAGAAACAAAACCAACAGAAATGGCTTTTACTAACCCAGAGACCTAAGAGAGCAAATAACAATGTACCAGAGTGGTTAGAGGGAAGGGGAAGGTTCTTTAAATTTGACAGTCCCACACAGCCAAGCTTAGGTCACATATAAATTAAAAAGGGAAACCAACCAACCAACAACAAAAAAACCCACCCTACAGGCTAACTCTCCATTAAAATGAACAAGCAAACAGAACAAAAAAAAAAAACTCCATTAAAAACTAACACTTCACTATGTAACTGCCAAGAATTCCTCATCATGAGGAAAAAAACCTGTCCATATTGAAATATTAAATTGGCAAGGAAAAACACAGAAGGATCATCCATTTTCTTTCCTAGTAGTATTTTTCTAATACTTTGCCACTTGTTTTTGTTCCAGTTTTTTTCCTACTGGTTATTTCATCAGTGAATAAAACATATAATTTAAAAAAAAGAAAATCAAAGCTCGCAGGCCCTGCCCACGACCAGAAATCCACCAGGCTCAGTTCTGCATGGCCACAGAGACACTCAGGTGCCCTCCCAAGGAGCTATCACTGTACCTGAACAGGAAAGGTAACAGGTGAGGATGTCGGAGGGGTGCACGAACAGAGGACCACATCATGCAGTTATGCAGGTGCTCAGTTTAGGTCAATGAAGCGGGAGAGAAAGTAAGGACTTGAAGGACTTGCTGAAAACATTTGGCAATATTTGCTGGTGGTTAAGATTCAACAGCTGATGAATTAGGAAGGGCAGTGCCACGGGTCACTAAAAAAAAAAAAAGCCAAACCAACCCCAAAATAAAAAAATACAGCCTCGAACTTTTGGACAAGCCTGTCAAAGGCAACCGCCTCTGCAAAAGCCCCAGCTCCATAATTGCACTGGAGGCTGATTCCCACTCTGACTAAATTTACAGAGCTGTTTCAAAAAAATTTCAGTAGGCGTCACTGGACGCTGCACACTGATTATACAAAACCTCAGTACCTTTAAGTTTCTACAAGTTCATTCAGCCATTCTCTCCCTGGAGTGAATATTATCCTGTCTTAAAGGTTTGATGTGAAATCAAACAGCGTGTTGTTTGGCTAGGCTTTGGTCTTCCTTTTAAGAGTGCTATTTCTCAAAAAGCCATTTCAAAACACAAATATACCAGGGCATCTAAATATAACTAACCCTACTTGGACATAAGTTCTCCTCACATCTGTCATCTCTCCCTCAGATCTCTTTAAATTGCACCTACTGGGTAATAAGCTATGCTCCCCTGCTGTACAAAGGCGCTGCTGCTTTCTTCCCCCAGTTTGGCGAAAGGATCAGCCATAAGCCGTACAAAGACTGTCTGCTGAGTGTATGCTATGTAATCGTGCCAGCAAATGCTTGGCTTAGGCAAACCTCAAAATTATGTTTAAATTCCTTTCAGAAAGCCCCCTCAGTGTCACGGTGTTCTGGGCTAATTCTAACCAGCAGCACAGAGCACTAGCAACCAGCGGCACAAACCCACCAAAGCTCCTGTCTCAAGGAGAAATTAGCAACTGGAAGCAGCCTTGCACTCTGAGCTGGCTGTGCCACGGACCTGCAAAGCATTCAGTCTAAAGTGCCAAGGTTGTGAACCAGGCAAGATCCTAAGCAAAGCTGAATTCTTACCTTCCAGATGTCCTGAGCTTCTCTGCCGTTAGCTTTCCCATGAGTTTAAGCATATTAACCTCCAAAGCACCAAAACAATGCACAAAAACAAGCGCTTTCTGCTGTCTGATGGAAATCTCTCAAAATAGTATAGTATGAATTAAAAAAAACAATGAAGTAAACCTGGGAGCATCAGAACTCACTGCTGGCTCTACAAAATGGTAATACAAAACCGGGGCAAAACTCAACTGCAGTATGAAATACTCCATTCTTGCTCTGTATCACTAGACCTTTCATAGCCCAGTTCCCACATGACATGGATATCAGCCAACAGCTTCAAGGCTTTTACCAGAGATGAGAAAATTAAGCTTTCTTATTTGCAGAGCCATTTTATCAATTTATTTGTGAGATTACATCATACACTGCTGAATGTTAATACCTCAAAACTGTTTCCATAATACTTTCACTGGTTGTATGAGAGTGCTAAAATCATTCAAAAGCAGTTTCAGTGAACTGTTCTAACACTTACTAATACTCTGTGCTAAACAAGTTTTCCTACAAGCAATGACCTAAAAATTCTCCAGACTTTTGTCGTCTTTTAAATTCAAATTAAGATCTACCACCTGAATTTAAGTTGCTCCACCTTTACAGATGTTCAAAAGTTCTTGACAAAGCTCCCTCTAATAAACTCGTTGAGGTCAAGCAACTCCACTAGGGATCCAGAAAAAGAACTGAGAACAGAAATCCCAAGCTTCTCACCATCCCTGGGGAAGCCCTGCTGATTATCCTCTGAAGAACTGTCATGGTTTACCAACACACAATTGTCTACTTATTGGATAGTCTTGGTTCTTAACGGGTGAGCTAAAGTGGTAAGAAACAATAAATGTTCTGGGTTACTTTTCTGGAGGATGGTCAGGGGAGAAAACAAAGGACAAAATCCCCACACCTTTACCACAGCAGCTGCTTCAGCTCTGTACAAGTGTGTTACTGGAATTCTGGTTTTGGCTGAAGGCCAGGTTTAACTTGGGATTGGGGAACACATCTTTAAAAGAAAATGATCAGTTAAGCTTCAAAAGACAAGGTTTCAAAACTTGTTAGCTCTGATGTCTCTTCCAACTTAAACAAATCTATTAAATTAGCCATGTGTTTTGAGAGGGGTTTTTGTTGTGTCCATTGTTTCCCATCCCCACCTTAGCAAAACAATTCAGAACTACTGTTTGTTTCAGCCAAGATACATAGACAGTCTTCAGAAGAAAAAGTTTTCTTCAAGTCTTTTTGATCTAATAGAAGACATATGAATTAAATCAGCACCTTCTTTTAGTGATTGATGAGTCTGAGCCACTGATTTCAATTCAAGGGTATGTACAAAGAGGAATATGCTTACTGGTATGTTTAATTGTTTCCTGCAGCATTGCTAGGGAGATGACTGCCAGACTTGTTTGTTCATGGGGGCACATGCCTATTTGCTGAGAAATGTCTATATTCACTGCAGTTAACAGGAATAATTAACAGACAGTAAGATAAAGGGTTTCAATCCTGAAAGTCTCAGATCAGAGTGAAAAATATTAAAAGACTACCCTATTGTCCAATGAAGAGTCATTCCGATTTACCAAGACAAGCAATTTTCTTCTATAACCAAGATATTTTCCAAGACAAAAAGCCCTGTGGCCTATTGAAGTGTGCTCTGCCATGTACTCTTTGGGGCTTTATAAACCAAGTAAACCAAGAACAAGTAAAATAAAAGCCCAAAGAAACAAGAACTTTGCTCCATTACTTTTTCCTCATAAGACTTTTTGTTCACTCTTTAACAGTTCAGTACTATCCAGAAGTGGTTGCTTGACAAGACACTGACATTTAAACACATCTACATATTAGAATATAATTAATTATTCCTTTTGCACCAGCTAAAAATATAAAACAATAGAAAAATATTATCCACTCCTTTTTGATCTAGTTCCTTTTACTTCCCTCTTACTACTAATACTTCGAGAAAGAAAGAGGTTATGGCAAAGAAATTAATGGCTACAATGGCATTTGACTCTGTACACATTCTTTCAGCACCAAGTAATGAATTAAGCAATATAATTTAAATTCTCATATATGGTCCATTCTAATTTTCATGTTCTTAAAAATAAGTGCTTGGAATATATTGAAGCATTTCAATCTTTCAGGATTTTGTGTTAGCACTTCTCTGCTCTTCCAGGCTTATGCAGAAATAAGGAAGGCCTTAGAAGTGCAGATGACTTGTAGCATAAGCTGATGACTTCCAAAATGTTCCTTTTCAGTACTCAAGTCACTCTTCCTCCTCCCTCCAAAAATTAAAAAGATAAAAATGCAGTTTTAAGGTACAAAATATGTGAACTTAACTGAAATTTAAATAAGCAGTTAGAACATTTACTTGGAGACTAGCAGGTTTAAACCTCCTTTCTGGCAGATCTGGATCTCCTACTCACCGAGTGCCCTTACACTACTCAGATACAGAATATTTTAAGGGCAGACCGTCACATCAAAGCTACTCATTCTGCCTAACAACTACTTGCAAAAGCATGTGCTAGAGCTCTAACATCATCCCATTTCCCCATTACCAGTAAACTACAGCAAACATCAGCATATGAAGTTGTTCTTGTTTGCTCACTTGTTCTCAATTAATATATAGCAAATATTTGTATAAAATATTTAAATATTCATTGGATCAGAAAAAGGCTCAATTGCCTGGTACTGAAGAGATTTGCCAGGGGCAGAAAAAGGGGAAGAGGAAAGAACTCCAGCTCCAGGTGCTGCTAAAATTAGTATTAATTAGCAAGAGTAGAAGAGCTTCAGTGGAAAGTTACTAACAAAGGACCTAACCCAGAAGAACAGAACATACTTGGTAAGCTTGAAATACTTCATGTTACTGGAACACTACTGTAGCAATCTAGGTTTTCTATGGGTGTGCTAACCTATGCCACCTTCATCCCGGCAAGTTGAGAACTTCTTCCCAATAAGTAAATTTAAAAACAAAAACCAGACACTTGTCAAAATAAGAAGTGTTTCTTATCCCCCTGACATAAAGAAATATGGAAATCATGTATAACCCAGATGGAAATTGTGCCAAATCACCACTGCCAGTGAAAATTGCTAATGCTAAAATGCTATTCTATACAGCCTTTCCACCATCTGATCAGAGACCATACAAATAATGGGGTGCTGCAATGACCATGTGGAAGGAATAAGAGATGAGTGAAAGGGTTTTAGTGCCCAAACCATTTCGCAGTGCCTTCTTGAATAAGAAAAGAAACACCTTTCAAAGCTCCTGATTTTGACAACATGTATAACAAGAGAGTGATGGCAAAGAGTAAGAAAGCTAACGAGTCAAACAGTAAAATATTTTGAAAAACAGTACTAAATTATTTGACTTACCAAATAATATGGGGGAGGAGGGCAACTTCCTTTAGGGCTTTAAGGCCAAATTGTGTTTTGCATTTGTTTTTCATTTCTAACACTGCTTGCGGTGCAGCTGTTCAAGGCCCCTTCTGCATGATGAAGCAGAACTGATCCAATGGACAGCACTTGCGGGTATGAGGAACTGCATTAATGTACAGGCTCTTTATTATCTCTCCATCACCAGAGCCATGTTCAGAAGACACTCCACATCCTCACAGCACTCCAGCTGCTGGAGAGTACATCTCCTGTATTCAGACCATTGGGAGCAGCTGCACTTACTGCTCTGGTTACTCACAGTCTCTCAAACTTACACAGTAGAAGACCTTCTTCTGAAAGAGGTCACTGGCTCTGCAGACATGAGGGTGGATTTTCCTTTGCTGTGAGACAGCAAGCCCTCAACCCAGGCACATATTTAGGGGAATAACAAAGATATGCAAAATCTGGCAGGGGGCAAGTATAATATCTCTTTCAGTCTTCAAATTCTTGTTATTCTATCAGGAGAACGTAGCCATTAATGTTGCATTGAACAGTCATTGGTGCCCCAAGGAAGACTTTGAAAAAACATTCTATTTAAAGACAAGCCTGTTAATGTGTCATCTACAATATGCCTCTCGTACTCCTGGGAAATTTGCATGAAAACAGGATTGTTATTGCTCTGACATTCTTGTGTTCCTAGTGCTTATTCTCACTGGAAGCACACTGCCTACCCTGCCATCCCTGCATAACCAAGCTCTTAATAAAAAATAATTTTTTAAAAAAGTAAAAATAGAGTTTTAAGTGCAATTCCACTACAGTTTCATCTCATGTTCCTGAAATCCCTGTCCTAGTAGCAGGGAAGCTCACATGCCAAATGAAACAGATGCTATAAAAGCCAATAAAAAACAAATAAACATAAATAAATAACATTTTATCACCATTAGTGAAGGTTTGTGATTATGTGAGTATTCAATAGGAGCAAATAGATTTCCAACAAGAAAAAAGCACCAACACAAAATACATCAAATGAAATTAAACGGAAAAGGCAGATGAAATGCCAGCTCAGACAGGAGGGTAAGAGAGTATCATATAAAGCTAATATTCCCCATGTACATAATTTCATTACTATTATGTGCTGCCACACCTAAAGTCCTTCCCTTCATGGGGTCAGGACAGAAGAAGGAAAGCACCAGGAGGATTTAAGTGGAGCCGTTACAAGGACAGTGACGATATACCTAAGCTTGGTGGGTCAGCACTGAAAGGAAGCTTCCATGCCTCTTTCATTGCATTCCTACCTCATTTGCACAGTTACACATTAATTATTCTGCATTTTCAAAGACAGACATTCACAACAAAAAGAATCACAGAAGGGTTTATTGTTTAAGACTTCATTTGAAACAGACTGATCCGCAAAGTCAGTGCAGCTGCCTCATATGCAGCATCGCATTCTAAAAATCCTTTATGACATTTCTCTTTAGACATGAATCAGCAGACTAACAGATGTCTCATTCACACCATGTTTGAGTTTCAGTTTTACTAATGAAATTAATTTAGGGCCAAATTGCATCTTGAGTCACACACAGAACTCTTGTTGACTTGCATGTCAACCAAATACATGCATAGGAGAATGGAAATCTGACCTTAATTTTAATTTTATCTTTGTAACAGATAGCTATTTTAGAGTGACAGATTGTGATGTCCCTTCTTTGTGTTACATGCTTCCTTACATCACAAATAATCCCACTGAGCACAGCAAGATTTCTAGAGCACCATACCCTCCTAGGAGGGTCAAGATCTCACAACCCGCCTGTCACTAGTGCAGAGTGCCTCTGAATCATAAGAGGTACCGGTACGCAGCCTTCTGAGCTCTGCTTCTCTTTGTGCAAACACACAAGCAGTCCTGGGAAGACCTGCTGTGCTGTTGGTGGGTTTTGTCATTGTGGTGGGTTGACCCTGGCTGGATGCTGGGTACCCACCAAAGCCACTCTATCACCCCCCTCCTCAGCTGGACAGGGCGTCCGGCTCATGGGTCAAGATAAGGACAGGGAGCGATTATTTTGCCCAATTGTCATTGGCAAAACAGACTTGACTTGGAGAAAAATTAATTTAATTTACTACCAATCAAATCAGAGTATGATAAGGAGAAATAAAAGCTAATCTTAAAACACCTTCCCCCCACTCCTCCCTTCTTCCTGGGCTTAACTTTACTCCCAGTTTCCTTTACCTCTTTCCATCCAGTGGTGCAGGGTGACAGGGAACAGGGGTTGTGGTCAGTTTATCACATGTTGTTTCTACCACTCCTTCCTCCTCAGAGGAAGGGTTCCTCACACTACTGCCCTGCTTCAGTGTGGGGTCCCTCCTTCAGGCATCCACCTGCTCCTGTATGGGATCCTCCATGGGCTGCAGGTGGATATCTGCTCCATCATGGACCTCCATGGACTGCAGGGGGACAGCCTGCCTCACCATGGTCTTCACTACAAGATGTAGAGGAATCTCTGCTCGGGTGCCTGAAGCACCTCCTGCCCCTCCTTCTTCACTGACCTTGGTGTCTGCAATGGTTGTTTCTCTCACACCTTCTCAGTCCTCTCTTTGGCTGCAGTTTTACAGGATCTTTTCCTTTTTCTTAAATGTCCCAGAGGTGCTACCACCATCACTGATGGGCTCAGCCTTGGCCAGCGCCAGTTCCATCTTGGAGCCAGCTGGAATTGGCTCTACTGGACACAGGGGAAGCTTCTAGCAGCTTCTCACAGAAGACAATCCTGTAGCCCCCTCGCTACTAGAACCTTGCCATACAAACCCAAAACAGTCATAAAACACTTAGTGCAGGCAGTATTTCTCGGAAAGGGAGATGAAGCAGCAGTGGGGAAGTTTGCTTTTCCCCACAGGTTGTTCACATCACTTTCCACAGGCAGACACAAGCTTGCCTGGAACAGAGTCTGTGCAGCTACGTTGGTCAAACTGGACTTACTCATTTTGGTCAATAATCCACTGTGTTAGCAGCAGCATCATCACAGCCACCTGTTAGAGCCCAGTTTGAAGCAGAGCATGGATTCACAACCGCCTGCAAACACACTCTAAGTCCCTGCCTGAAGTCATTTCAAGAAAACAGAGCTGCTCCATGAGAAGCAAGCAATTCTACTGAGTTTTTTAAATCTCCCAGTTTTCTCAAGGGGATAACTGAACTACATCCCAAGTTGATCTGGTAGTGAGTAAATGAAAAAAAAAAAAAGCTTAAAATCATAAGGTGTCATCACCCCAAATACCTTCCATAGCTTGGCAGAGAAAAAACTTCTGTGCAAGTGACACTACATTTAAAAAAAAAACAACCCACAAACACACACACCAAAAAACCAAAAACACCAACAAGCAGCCAGCATTGGCAGAATATTCAGCAGTTCCCACACAAATGACTTCAAATCCCTAATCACATTACATTTCATAGTGCTCCAGAAACACATACACATTTAAGTCCCATACTATCTCCAGCAATTGCAGATTTGGAATCAACAGAGAGTTTTCACTATTTTATTTTTTTTCTCCAAATGAAACTTTTGAATTCACATTTAACTCTAAGGACACAGTCACACAAAAAGCTAGTCACATTCCAACAAGGTGAAAACAAGATTCCTTAACAGACAGGATGCAACAAGAGCTCAGGACAATTTCTTACTTGAAAACACCTGAAGGACAGTAGGTTGTAACTAGTGCTAGTGCTAAAGGTAGTAGTTAAAGTACCAGGTCAGTGAACTCCATGCATTCAGCATCTTAAGTCTCTAACTTTCTCAGGAATATTAGTGGCCTTTTTGTTTAAGCCTGGCAAACATGTTTTTTTCTATACTTTCACAGTAGGTCTACTCTTCCCATGTTTGCTTCCCATCTAGCTAATGGCTAGTGTTTACCCAGAGAAGAGATATCCACCCCCTGTTCTGGCAAACTATATAAAAGCCTGTACCAAAAGTCTAATACTGATATTAGCAACATTCAGAGAGTGATTCTTGATTCACTTACTCATCAGCTTAGGCTGATTCACTAGAATTTCTCTGGCTACCTTCAGTTATTCTGTGTACCTGCATAGATCACTGATCCATATTACTGCTCCTCTTCTGTAATATTCTGAGGTTGAATTCAACTTTGAAATTATGATAGATAGCCAAAAGCCAATGGCACCTTGAATTTGTAGTTGGGCTATCCATTTCACCAGCAGATCTATTTCTGCTATGATTACATAGTTAAAGATGCAGAACATATTACATGACATTAGCCTCCAGTTACTTTGTGATAGGCTATTTCCTTAAGCATATGGTTTTTACCATTTTAGAAAGTTATTCTTGATGGTACATCACAAGATGGGAATCTGTGCTTTGGTAGCCTATAAGCTGCACTACTACCCTGTGCAATTTAAGAATACCAAGCCAGAGAAAGAAAAACATACAAGAAATGCCAGGAAGAAAAAGTCTAAACAATCTGGCACAAAAATTGCTACAGACTCTTACATGTGCCCAGTTTTCTTAGCATTTTTGTTATACCCTTTCTTCCTCAAACAGCCTTTCATGTACCATAACCTTCACTTTGGTTTCGTGTCCTATTTCCCATCACATTTTGAATTGTTGCATTTATATTTAAAATCAGTCTCAAATACTTCCAACATATATTAATGACTTCTTAATAATTTAGGAGGCATTCAGAGCATAAGGTCCCTACCAGATACTCTGGAACTCTGACAGAAGGTCAAGTCTCTGGATGGTCTAAGCAGATACTATCTCAATATTTCCTTTTCCTTGGCCTGTGTTAGTTCAGAAATGGATCAAGATTTGTCTTGGATGCTGTACTTTTAAATAATATGAAATAGCTTTCATACAATTTTGAACAAAAGGAACTGAGCATATTGTTATTTTCTCAGCTGCATCTGGGCACACTCAAAGACATAACATCCAATTTCAAGTTGTCAGCTGACACTTTATCTGTAACTCACTTGGACTTCACACAACATCTCAGGCATTATGCACACATCACAGAAATGCAATGTACAAACAGAATCTTCTTGAAAAAAATACATACAGTTGTACATATATGCCTATACATGCCTAGATAAAGTAGAATCCTGTGAGTGTTGTTCACACCGAAGTCTGAGCTCTGTCCAGATCAGTGAAAATCATTTTTCTTTAGGATCTCCAAGAGAAGCAAAGAAGGCATTTTAGACTTAAGCAATTTCAGAGACATCACAAGCAAAAATATATAAATACATTAAGGAAAATACTTGCAATTGATCTATCTGAAACACAACTCCTCAGGAGCTGCACCAAACCTGCATCCAAGCCCATCCTGCTATGAATACGTAACAGGCCAAGTACACTGTTTGGGATTGAGCACGCTACAGGCTGAAACCTCTTTAGTTGGGTCGAAGGGAACTGTAATCGTAGAGCAAATAGCTCTAAATCTTAAGCACAACCTTGTCTGAGGCACAAATAGCTCATGACAACATGACTTGACTACACGGATACATCAGATGTGCAACATCAAAGTTTTTGCCGTGTTATCAATGAATTACTTCTCTCACCTATTTTTAAACATGTGCTGCACATAACTACGACTGCTTCAGCCCCATAATTGCTGTTCATTACTGCTGATTTGTAGCACATAAGTTTCATCTTTATCATCAGCATGAGAGCAGAGTTTACTGGAAGATGGCTTGCTCTCAAAACACACACATAGTGCTGCTTCAGAGGGGTGTATGGGAGAGGAGACAAGTGGCTGTGATTGCAGAAAGCTGGTAAATCCCCAGGGGAAGAAGCCAGGCGTTACGCTACAGCATCTACTCAAAAAGCACACGCACAGCTTTATGGTCACAGTGGGAACGAGCAGGTTGGTTGTATTTAATAAATCTTAGAGACATACCTTTGGTTCTTCACATTGTTTAATATGCATAAAAACTAAAAGTTTATAACAAGACATTGGGATTGTTAGCCACACTGCTTTCCCAAGCCAACAGCAGGGAATATGTCCCCGTTTGACAGTGTATCCATAATGTATGCTCAAGCTCTAAAAGCCAGAAGAGATGTTGCTGCATTATAAGCTCTAAGCTATAACATACCAGATTTGTCTGTGAAGTTCCACACGTATCCTGTAAACTGTTTCAAAATGTGCCCAATAAAAGTTAAATTTTCATTTACAGTTTAATTTTGTCAACAAATCATGATTTACTATATCTATCTGTCAAACACTACACTACTCCCTTTCAAATATTACAGGAACTAAAATGCAAGTTTCTAATTAACTTTCTCGTATGAATAAGTTGTTCTAAAACTTCTCCCTTCAAAGTACTGAGATTTAAAGTAATAAATATTCCTTCAGAAGTAGGCCAGTTTAAATTTAATATGCACCAAATAAATATTCTCTCAATTAGATGTGTGCAAGTAAAAAGCTTTATGTTATGGCTTATAGCAATTTCAGATAAAGAGCTTGTGTGATGGAGTGAATCCAGCTACGAAATGATTGCAGTAGTGCAACATATTTTTAGAACAGGATAGCACTCATCTCAAAAATAATTCTGAGAATTTCTGCGATTTTGAGATCACATTAGGTTTTCAGCAAGACTACCATGCTTAATAGATTTCACAAATTACTCCTAAAAAATTAATAAGGGAAATTAAGGGTCCTTGTAATGAATCATGTAACTTATCATTTGGCAGAATTACGCCCTTTTTCTCTTTGTGCATGAAACATCATCTAAGTTGTACTATTAGCCACAAGCCTGACTAAAGAGAAAAAATAAAATAAAAAATCACCCATTACTGTGATAAAACTACATTATCACTACTTTAATATTGCAAACAAAATTTCTACTCATCAGTTTGACTGAAATCTAAGTCTGCCTTCGTGACTAATGAGGACTACTGAGCTTACTTACTATTGCAGAACAGCCCTTCCACTGACTTTTTGATTAAAGGGTACAAGTTCAAAGAATACTTATGAAAGAATCTTAAAAAAAAAAAAAAGTATTATCCACAACTGAATCTAAGACTTTTCACATATCAATCACCATGAAACTCCCTTCTGTTTTATATCTTAAGAGTTGAATGCTGACTATAGTATGTCAGATACCATTTGGACTAAGTTTGCTTCTAGCAAACATTACCAACTATTTTTTCTCTGGAGTGTTGGTGGCTCTGTAAATAAGAAAGCACTTGGTCAGTGGGTTACACAGTCCCTATTGTACACAGACCCAAAGGTGAGCAACACTGAAATTAGGGCAACTGCAAGTATCAGTACATAGCATGGCTAGTCTGGGCAGGCTGTGCTACAAGCCACTGATTAATCAATGGTTCCGCTAAGTCTTGTCAACAAATCCATAGGCATGGCCAAAAATTAGATCTTAGTTGTAAAAAATATCTACATCAGGAGAAAAGCAGTGGCAGAAGCCTCCAAAGGTCAATAACAGTCTCTTCTAGAACAGGGAGTTATTCAAAAGAACAGTGACTACTTCAAGCCATAAAAGTCAATATTCAGCCTGCTGACTTGAGCGAAGACACACTCATTTTTACATGAGAAGAGATGAGGCAGTCCTCAGCCAACACAGCCTTTGACAGACAGCTGCTGCAGGGAGCAACTGGGCAGCTATTCCCAGCCCATACCTTAACTGCTGGGGGAGATGCAAAACATTTGCAGAGACTTGAGTGATCAAAAAGACAGGAGAAAACATACCGTACCTCTTTGTTTTCCTTTCTTTTTCTCCAAGATCTGTTATGCTGCCCCAGATCAACTTCTCCATGCAAGAGAGAGTACCAGTTTTGCATGTTGAAAATACAGCACTGAGACAATGCAGCCTTCAATTGGTTATTTGCAAATCGCATGAAGACTGAAAAATAATTAGTGCTCTATATACTGGAGTTTGTCATTAAACAAGTGCTAATATTCTGCATTTCCCCTAAAACAGTTTAGAGAGAACGACAGCTTTGTAAACTAGTGGGGGGGGGGGGGGGGGGGGAGGGGGGGGTAAATCAACAACAACAAAAAAACCCAAACACATGTCTACAAGGTTAACTATAATAAATTGAGGAATAACTTCATTTAGTACTTTCAGTCCCATATTACAATGTGGAACAGGTTTGTATGTTACTCAGGGACTGCAGACCCCTGCATTTCTCTCTTGAATGCTAGCAGATACTGTGATCTTGGACAGTGGGGACCACTATTAAAGTCACCCCAAGTTTACGGAGGTGTTGCTGTTGGCAAGCATTCCTAAAGCACACAGTTACCAGTATGGCTCCTTACTTCGAAAATATTGAATTTATTCCTCCTGCAGTATCTTCCTGAATTCACAGTTAATGCTATTTCTTCAAACATCAAGAAACTTTCTGACACAGCATCTAGTGTTCAGTGGAACAGCTGAAGTGAAAATGACAAGTGGCTTCGGCATTACTTTGAACGAGGGCTTCTGTGTAGAGGGAGAAGATGAATTTCTAGCAATGCTTTTCAGTCCCTTCACAGCCTTTTGTTCTGGGGGATCATTGCCTGTTATTAGCCTAATTCAAGAAATTCAGCTTTGTCTCATTTACTCTTAAATGATTTAAAATTCATCTTATAAATGGAGTATAGTCTGCTGTGATTCAGAGCTGCAAGTCTACATCTATGACAGTAAGAAAGATATGACACCAAGTTCAATCTTAGGCCTGCTCATAGCTTCACTTTTCGTAAATTATTTACCATCTGTTCACAGTACTGTCTATTTAGACGAAGATGATTCAGCCATCCATGCCAGGAGTTACAAGTGGAGAAGTTGTACCAAGAAGTCAGACTGATTTCCACTGCAAGTATTATTGCTTTGTGGGTGCTGCCAGCAAATATAGATGCGAGGCATTTTCCAAACACTTTTCTGAACCTTCATTCAGGGAACAGCCAGTGATTTGTACATCTGTCAGCTCAGTTCACTGAGCAGCATGCTACACATAGGTCTTCAAGAGGGACTTGCAAAGCAGATAGGATAGGGACCTGTGCAGATGAATGCAGGGAGGCCACAAATCAACATATAGGGAGAAGGCGGCACAAAGATGGGTCATGAAACATCTGACAAGCAAGAAGCAGAGCAGAAGTGACAAGAGACCTTGGAAAACCCCCAAGTGATGCTAAATGGAGAGGGTTACAGTTACGTATAGCTTTCAAGACTGACAAAAAGTATCCATCAGATACAATAACTGGATGAGAAGTTTACAAGGGATTTCTAAGAAAGGAATTTCATGGACAAGTAAGTTAATAGAGTGTTTTGGCTGGACCAACAGGAGCAATGAGTATGTCTGAGAAGACGGATTTACTTAATATAGAATAATCAGAAATTAGCAGAGAAATGCCTGAACAAGAAAATACCCTGGAGAGATGAAGGAAATTCAGAATAACCTGCCTGGTGTGGTCCTGAGCCAAAGGAGATACTGAGGCATCTTTAATACTCTGTTTCCTCTAAGAAGACATTTGTAAGGCATTTTACAGAGACAAGCCAATACACAAGACTGAAAAGCAGAAGCTTAGCAGAGGACAGAGTGACACTTTTACAAATCACCTGCACAGAGATATGGTAGCCTCAGCTATCATTGATTCAGCTATGAATTGAAGAAATTGGCTGAAGACCAAGGTGAAGAGCAAAGGGGCCAAGAACAAAGCCTTAAGGAACAACCTCTTTCCTCACAGAATCATTGGGCAAAGTAGCAACTGAAAATAGCAGCACCTCATAGAAGATGAAAAGTGACAAGGACCAAACACCCGGCCCTTCAAAAGAAGCCTATTATGATTTTTATTACAACACATTTAACCAGAAAAATTAGATGCCTAGTACTGTTAACAGCAACAGAACATATGACTGTGCATGTCCTCCCTGCCAAATGCAGCATAAACCACTGACCTCTAAACACTCAAAACACCCTTCCTCCTGGAGGCACGACACAGCTCTACAATGTGGTGTCTCCCTTCCCTTTGCCTAGTTATAGTCTGTTACTGCTAATCTCACTATTACTAATCCCATGTAGAGAGCACAGCAACAGCAGCTCAGAGGCTGATAAAAGGAGATAACAGATATCCCCTCAAACACAGCATTATTTTCTCAGGGATTTGAGCATTATTTATTAGGCATCCTTATGCTACTTGGGAGATGGCTACATCTGCTGTGTATTACAGATCTGACTTCCATGCTAAAGGGTGTCTATCAATTGTTGCAAGTTTTAACATTAAAATAAACACAGTTTAGAAGTGCTCTTCCATCTACTAGTTATTGAGCAGACAACAGAAAACAATTCTAAACAAAGGCACATCACCCTTTCCACACAGGATGGCAGTTGTCACCACCACTCCAGGTTTTCTACAGGCAAAGAATCATACTAATGCAAGGGATCATTCCAATTTCAGATATGCAAAATAGCCTCTTACAGGTCTTGTAAATTCCTACTGCCAAATAAACACACACATACTCCCTCTTTAAAAATACCAACACCAAAGTGTATTGGAAGTCTACATGTACAAAAAATTGACAAGTTGCAATTGCATAGAAAAATAGGACACGATTTACTGCTGCATATTCTAAATTCCTTTGAGACACACAAAAAACCAACAAGAAATACATATATATATATGAACAAGGAATTCTGCTTTGGCAGAGAGCAAGAAGCTCCCTACGAGCAAAAAATTAAGCTCACATCCCCATTTTAACAATCCTGCCAAAACTAAAACACAAAGGATATTCTTTCCCCATAATAAACAAACAAACCAAAAGTTGAAAGAGACATTGAAAGTACACATACTTTAGAAAGTTCTTAGAACAACCTGCCATGGGCAAGAAACAAACACTCATGTAAACAGAAAAGGCCAGTAAAAACATGTATATATTCACAGTAGTTCCTGAATAGGGAAAAATAAAGCTGGAGTATTAACCAAAATTACGCCTTGAGTTAGTGGCCCATTGCCACCCAGATCCCATCAACTGAGCAGCAGAAAAGAAAGCTGGCTTGATATGAGATGCTATTCTCATTTATGAAATGCTGATATTGGTAAGTTAAAATAAATGAGCTCTGAGTGATAAGATCCAGTTTTGCTTATGCGGTACCAAGCTGAGCCAGGTTCATTCCGAGATACAGATGAAGATATTTCCTGTCTCCATCCACACACAATCCAGAAACTGCATGTCCAACGTGGGCAGAAAACACAGGAACTATGTAGTTTCTCATTCACACGCCATCTGAGATGCTCCAAGGTAACTCACCAGGGCTCTAGAGGCTGCTCCAGAAGGACCTGGGTATCCCATAGGCCCTGTGTCAGATTTACTGACCCTGAGGCATCGTCTCAAGTACCCTACAGCACTTTGAAAGGTACTATACACATATCTATGCTTATGCAGAATTGTGCCCAGACTACTGATTAAACAGAGTACACGTGGTTTAAGACTAATCTTGCAGAGGAGATTAAAATAAAATTGAGAGTAGCCCCTCTCCTCTTTCCTTCCAGCCAAAAGAAGTTGGGAGACAAATTCCCCCCCTGGCAACAGCACCTAACAAAGCCCAGGTGATGAGACTGTTTCAGAGGTTACAACACAGACTCCCAGCTGAGACTACATCCTCCACATGCTGAAGCCAGTATTAACTACAGCATTGCTCTCTGGGAAGCTCCTCAACTGAACTGGCTCGATCAGTGTTTGGCAAGGCAGGGTGGGGAGGAGGTATTTCCTACTTTCAGTGTATGGAGCTGTTTCTGGGTACGTGCTTTACTTTGGGTGTTTTTTTGTTTTGTTTTGTTTTTTTTTTTTGCTAGAACCATCTTTAGAAGATGAAAAATACAGCAGAAGAGTAGGCAGGAATATTTACCATTGCATTAGAGCAATGCCTCAGAGCACACTCGCAAGCTGAGAGCCCTGCTCTGCAAGGTGCAGGAGGAACAACAATCGACACCACTTCCCTTCCAGGAGTTCACTGGTTTCTGGCCAAGACAGGTCATAACCCATAAGGCAGACAGGACAAGCTGGAGACTAAACATGCAGAAGGGGTAAGAGGCATTGGGAGGAGGAGGAAACAATAAGGTGAACAGCATCTAACAAAAGAATAAAATAAATATCAAGAAGAAAAAATTCATCGTAGTGAGCACTAAAATCTATTTCTGATCTTATTCAAAGGATGACAAATATTCTCAAAGGAAATAACAATTCCTGACACCACACCCACGCATTATTATGCTAAAGCTTCAGCATCTTCTGGCTGCTCAAAGTCATTCCAGTTTTAAAGAAATACAACCTTGAAAATTCAAAACACGAGTTGAAAATTCTGGTGCTATTTGTGTTCCCACAGCCCCAGCCAGTTCTCATGTTTCATAGTTATGTCACCCTAATTTCAAGTGTCTTCCTCCACTGCTGTACAAGACACAATACCACTCTAAATGGTTGGACTGCAAAGAACATTAAATGAAACAGGGTGCCTAAACTGTAAATAGATATGAACGCTTGCATTTTGAAGTACTGTTTTAAATTGTACTATTGATGATTACAATAAAACTTTTTGTGGCCAAACAACTGTCAAATGTCAGTGGCACCATTCAGCAGCAAGCCAGACAAGGTTTCAAAAGCTCAGCCCATAATCCTCTGAGCTTTACTTTGTTTGCAATAACCAGGCAGCAACCACTTGTACTACAATTTGACCCAGCAGCCCAGCCTATTTCACAGATCACAGGACACCAGAACTTTTCAATACTGTGTCTCACATCAGTTTGACAAAGCACAGCACTTCCAAAATCACTCAGTGACTGAAGACAAGACCCAAGTCTGTCTACAAGAGCTCAACTTCCCATGTATCAAATCCCCCTTTCCATACAAAAATCTAGCCATGCCTCCCTTAAATAGCCAACGCAAGTGGTGTGTCCTCTTGGCATGGGGATGGGAGAGGGAAGAGTGAAAGAAGGGAGATGAGAAAGCACTCATGGGAGGGATACTCCTTGACCTGACAAGGACATCCACTGTTCCCCAGTGCGAGGCCAATGAGTCTTAAAACAGAGAAGGGCTTCCTCAGTTCATCTCCTCCAGCCACTCCACTAAAGACAGCAGTCTAGTCTACAGAACCAAGTCACACAGTATTTGCTGTTGTATTTCTCGTAGATGCACAAATTTCTGACGAAAAGGACTTAAGAGGATAGCCTGGGGAGAATTCAGAGTCAATGCACTGGAAGCCATCGCTCAAAAAAATCCAAAGTAGTTAACATAATCAGAGAGGTGGATAGCACTGGTTTCAGCCTTGTTCCATATGCACAGATGAAGCAGACTGGAAGTGCTTGTCTCCAGTTCCATCTACTCTCTACCATCTGAAAGACAGAAGTAAATTCCCAGTTTAAAGAAACAAAAATACTCTTGTATCCTAAAGAGGATGGAGAGAAGTTAATGCAGCAAAACAGTATGAAGTAACTTGAATTTTATAACTTCTAACTTGCATGTAAATAAAGCTAACACTTGTGTTAGCTCATACAGTCTCCAAACACTTCATCATGGATGAAAATGGAAACAACTTAAAAAACTCATGCACATGATAATAAGCCTTTGCAATGTACTCATAGAATACATATATTCACAGAATTAAACTCCTTGTTGAAAAATTGGATATAAAGCTGGAACAAAACAGAATTAAGCATCAAGTTTTAGGAGGAAAGAAAACCATCATTCTTTGAGGTTTTTTGTTTGGCTTTGGGTTGTTTGGTTTTGGGTTTTGTTTTTTTTTTTTTTTAAAAAAAAGAAGTATTAGTATCCAAAAGCAAAGGTTAAGTTCAGAGGAAGGAAAACTGATTTTTAAAGGTAGAACTATACTAAAGAATCTGAATTCATATTAACACAGCTATTTACCAATCTAAATTGCTCTACTTTCTCTTTCCCCTCAAAATCACACAGAGATAGTTCACTGAGGTCCAAAAGCAGAATTACATTAACAACAGTAATTACAGCAGTAATTACACTTCAGATGGGACAGAATTTCCTTGCATTCCCTCTAGTGCTAGACAGAGTATCTTCTCAGGTCAGTTTTGCTCCACTGAGTCACAAAATCAAGTTTCCCATTTTACTTCACTTTAAAAATAAAACCTGCAGAAAAAAATTCAAAACTAGGTCCTGGAGTGCTTCCCACTCTTGCCACATGTCTTTTTGCAGCAATTAACTGTAATCAAACAATATTCCTTTAAAAACAATTTTAAAAAATCTAGGCATGCCTGTTTGTTCCCCCCCCCCCTCCCCCCCCTCCACAGGCAGAGTCCAAGATAAATTTACGATACCTAATCTAAATGCAAGCTACTGGGGGAGGATTTTTTTTCTTTTGTTTTTCCCCTACATTCTTACTTCCCATGCAAACACTGCTTATTATATCAATTTAAAAATTCATGCATGTGCTATCAGTAACTTGGGGAGCAAAAAGAGATTTCTAGTTCCACACTGAACAACTACTTATATAGCTAAATGGGAAGGTCAGATTTTTCAAAACACTCCACCTCATTTGAAAATAATAATTTTTACTCCAGGAAAGCTACCTAAAATTGTAATCAGATTTCCTGCTGGGGTAATATATTCCATGTAGAAGCCTGTACTACCAAAGTTCATGCTTCGTGGTGGGTGTGCTAGCTGCATTGGGGCTACAATGTAAACACCTGCATATACTGCAACCCCATTTTCCAGTGCAGTATGACCACAGCCTCTTCAGGAGCTGCAGGATTCTCAGCGCACTTGCAGAACAGTCCCTGAATATTTCAGAAAGCAGCTGTATTAACATTGCACTGCTTTCGTATTTTTGGCACTAACACAGTTTTTAATCTTAAGTTTCAACTCAAGAACTGAAAGAAAATGGCATATTTTTTTAAAAGTGAGAAATGTGTTGCTGCTGGCACTTATCTGGAATCTCTGCTCGATGCTCGCTTTAGCCAACGCCAACCGAGATTCCAGATGGGCTGCTGAGTGTTTTTGGTTTTTAAAAAACATGGCAGCCAATGCACCCATCTGGCTGCACATAGAAGTGATGTAGGAAAAGAGATCAAGCTCTACTCCTGTAATTGAGGTTGATAAATCAGGCGCTAAAATTGTGCACAGCAGGGAAGAAATATAAATGTATATACAGAGAGAAGAGCAAGCACAATTTATCTGCATCATTAGAGTAAGTGTTACCATTGAGTGACTGCCACCATGCTCCTCACACACACACACAAAAAGAAACTTTAGACTGCTGAATCACTGTTCTTATATGAATGAGTTTTTAATTTGTACTGGTATTTTAATATAGTTTACAGCAACAATTAGAAGCTTAGATGTGCTAAGTTCCTACACAAGCACAAAGACCAAAGCAGCAGACAGTACAGGTTCCTGAATTTATGCTCCAAGGGAAATCAGAGGTCAAATTATCTTTCCACCTTGCATTATTTTCCAACGGTGCTAAGTTAAATTATGATTTTTATTTTTTTCAGCCAGCTTACATTTGCTTGCAGTAATAAACACTTCCAAAAAGAGCACAACAGTAGAAAGCCCAGCAGGTCTAGCCAAGAGTACATTAACTGAATGGCACCACAGATGAAGCCAAAGACCTCAAACTATTCAGCTTTGTATCCACAGTAATAATTCTCAAGCATGGACAGATATGTCACTTGTGACCACCACAAAAAGAGCATTGGCCATATTTTGTCATTAATACAGCCTCTATGTACCCTCTATTGCCACATATTGGAAAACTCTTTAAGTTCCCTGAAGATACGGAAGGTGAGGTCTCAAGGAGACAGCAGATCAACATCTACTCACAGTATGTTTAACACCATCATCAGTGGAGTAAAGATGCTCGCTAAAAAGGTCTCTTCCTGAAGATGACTCTGTCCTAACTGAATTCAGATTTTTTTTTCCAGTTTCACCAGGAAGTGCAGAGCAACAACAACAAAAAAACCCAACAACACATAAACCCCAAAAAGCCCATGTCAGTAAATGTCACTGGTCCTCGACCTTCAGTTTTGACAATACTTCATAATCTGAGTGAGTTGACCTTAAGCCTGTCATTCAGTTTACCAGGAAAATGTTTATTTTCAGTTGTAAATTACCAGACCTGTTATTTTTCAAAGAACTGTGTCAAAAAACCCAAGGTTTTGTTATTTTTATTTGTTTAAAATCAAGAGGCGCAAGCCTAAGTCTCTTTTCACTTAATGCTGATTTAGTTACTTCAACTTCAGCAGAGGAACTTCTAATTTAGAGTGGCACAAGCAAGATGCAAGTGAGAATGACAAAACTCTCTGGAGGAACACTGATTAAGTGTACTCTTGGAAAGGTCTCTATGGGTCCAAGTTCACCGTCAAGGCACATGACCACCGGAGTGTCACATTCCTTCAGCTGCTGTGCAGAACAATTGCCAAGTGACAGTTTAAATTATGTGGAGTTTGCTTGCTCTTCTCCTTTCCTTGAACAGTTCATTGCAACATTGATAGGAGGGGGGAAAAAAAAGAAAAAGTCATAGCAACCTAGACTCAGAAGGAAAAAGCCCAGGCATATTGAAATTAATAGGAGTTCTGCCATCCAGTTTGCTGGAGCCAGGATTTCATGCATTGTCTCCTTCTATTAATATTAAAAAAATAAAGAGTATAGATTTACCCAAAAGGACATCTCATCCAAACTCTTAGATCACTGGCATCTTCTAAACAGCCAGACAGATGTTCCCAGAAGCACATCCTTTGCATCCTAAAGAACAGAACCATTTCATGCAGCACCCACTGAAGCACTAACATAGAAAGGTTCTAGCCATACTTTCACCAAGAATCATATGATTTTGTCTCACTAAAATGGCAGCTTGCTTTGAGGCTGCACATGCAGCAGTACAAGGGAGATTCAAGTCTATCAGTAGAGATGATTCTTTATAGCTTTTTAACAAAGCACCAAGAGACAAATTAAATTCTGGAGTCATTCAAGGCAATAGCAGAAACTCCGTTTTAAATTATATTTTCTGTCTAATAAACACTTCATGACTAGAAAATAATATATTACTTTTATACAACTATTAAAATAAGAACCTAGACAAATACTTGAGTGATAAGTAAAAGTAACAGTATGATCAACCCTAGCTGGGAATCCTGCTTTATAATTCAGGGTCTTTTGTTTGCTATTTCTTTTCTACTTGAAACAGTACAGCAATTACCAGATCAGACCCTGCTCCACCTGTACCTGCTTCACCCCAGAGCTCAGGAAGGCCCTAGGGGACTACGTGCTTTTTCTTTTATTTTTTTTTTTTCCCTCCTTCTTTTAAAGAGTATTGCTTGTTAACAAGGATTCAAGATTACTAAATATAGACTGGTGTTGTATAAACAAAGACAATGAAATGTTGAGTCTACTGTCATTCTAACAACTGAAAACATCCTGCTTAGTTGGGACAGACAGACCCAGAGCTGGAGCAGCAGCAGTATTTAAGCCACATTAGCAGCCTTCTCAGAGCTCCTCCAGACAAAGAGATGACATTGGAACCCACTGTACTCAGCCAGTTAATTTTTTTTCTATGTTAATAATATTTTAATATACTTTATCTTCAGCTAGGTCAGGGCACTATCAATTTCTTGTAGGTAGATATTATTTCTAGGAATTTCAGCAGATCTTTGTAAAACATACTTCAGTACCAATATTTATCCAAGATGAAAATGGAATCATCTGGCATCTGTGTGTACCTTCTCCACTTTGAGGTCACAAATGGATATATAAAGATGTGGAATTTTTTTTTTTTAATTGATTTTTAAGTTTCAATAAGCCTTAGCTGCTCCTTTGTAAAGCCACCAGACAACGAACAGCAGTTCAAAGGTGAACTAGTAATTTTAAATGAAGCTGGTCCAGAAGCAATGGACTTCTGCCCCAAATCATTCCATTCACTGTGAGGGTATAATACTGTATATATAACATGACCAAGGGCTTCTGCTCCACAGAGATCACCCATGAAATCTCTTCTGGTACTAGAATCTCATTGTAGTGGCTACAAACAGTTTCACAGGTTCTACATAATTAAACAATTAAAAAAAGTGATGAGGTACAATAACTACACTTGTCACCCTGCTCACCTCCCTGACCTTATGGCAGGAGAAAGTCAGAGACCTCAGGAAGGAAGAAACACTTCTCACTATCTTCTGTAATTGTTTTATATCCCTCAGAACACTACACTTGAATGGGCAATACTAGTAGGATCTTCTATTACCTGAGAAAAGAAGTGCAATTATCATGGAAAGCAAATTTTAAAATAAAAAAGCACAAAATAGTTGAGATAAATAAACCTACACAGATTCAAATATTATAAATGCACAGGGCAAAGTCTGACTCAATTTTGAGAATTTGGATTTGGAAGTTCTGGAATTTCCTTGGAAGAAGAGCCCAAGGATCTGAATGTATAAGCTGTTATACACACATGCATAAGTGCATGAAGTCTTGTTTTAAGTATATTAACAATGTTTATTTCTTGGCCTCAGACACAGGAGCATTGATTTCATTTTCATTATAGAGCACAGCCACTAAAACCTACAGTTAAATATTGTATCAGAGAAAAAAAAAATATATATTTTTCCACTATGTCCGGCAGACTTTATACATACTTATGTACATGGAAGATGATAAAATTTATTAGCAGCTGGTGGACTACTCAGGCTTTCATAAAACATCTATGAATTATGGTGCAAAAAAATCAGTAAGTCACCTCCTCAAATACCCATTTTGTAACTGTTAATTGTCTAGCAGAAACCTGAAATATTATCAGCAGCAAGCTGAGGAACAGCTGGACTCTTGGGCTGTTCTTACTCTTCCCCCGTACATTTCTGGTATTCACATTTCCAGCAGCTAAACTCTGGTTTAACGTCCAGAGGGTGTTAACCGCAGACTCCCCTATGCCAACACCATCACAACAATCCACTTCCATTGCCTTTGTCTCAGTACTTGCATGATACTGATATTACTTGAGTGGAGAAAGAAAAATTCAAGTGGGATGGGACTTTGCTCAGTTCTCAGTTAGCTTTCTTTGCTGTGGAAATAAAGCAACTGTTTGAATTCACTGAAGTGTTTTTGCTGGACAATAACAACACTAAAGAGAAAATATACTAAGTAATTAGTAGTCGATAGAAATTGTTCTAAATACCATGCATGATCTTACTCAGCTCATGCAGAAGCCCAACTGATGAAGCAGTTTGTCAGCTCAGATGCTAAAGGTGCATCCCTCTGCTGCTGGCAGAAGAGCTGCCATTCAGCTCCTGAATAACAAGCCCTCACAAAAACCAAGGGTTTTGTACTCAAGGTGCTCCACAACAGCACACTCCATTGTGGTGCACTGATTGAGACAATCCTCTGCCTGGCCTTTCACTGCTAGACAATTTCAACATGATTCCCAAAAGGCATCTGTGGAAAACACACAGCCTCCCTTGGGGTAAGCTGAGAAAGGTCCTTACACAAGGGCAGCGAGCACTGAACTGACAAACTGCAAACTGCACATGAGAGAAGCTGAATGAACAGCGTGAGCTCGATTTAACAATGCTTTTACAAATCGAGGGCTGAAGAGCCGGAGGTAAAAAAGGCACATATTAGACGACTGGGTCAGCGCTAGCCTGATAGTGGGCAATTTCCCTGTAAGAAGAAAAAGAAATAAGGAGAACTGTTTTAGAGGCAAGATTTAGTAACTTCTAGTTCCTGCACTTAAAAAGAACCAAATCCATCTGAAATGTGCAAGCACATAAAATTTGTCCACCAGACATACAGGAAAGAAAAGACTTAACACACATCAAGTCCTTTATGTGATTTATCTTCAGCTGAGGCTACTGAAGTCATGTACCAAACCACCCATTCACAGCTATCAGGATGCTCCTATATGAAGGGGACTTACTGACTTATTAAATACAGTTGCAAACCAGATAAGAACCATCAGTTTTGCAGCACGGCTTTTGCTCACAGAAGAATTTATTCATGTGCACGCACACACAAAAATCTGAACAATTAGAGCTACCGACATCACTTATAAATTCTGCTATTCATCATCTCAAATGTTACATTTGGGAACTGGGGGAGGAAGGAGCCTACAACCAGTCAGATTTAATCATAACATCTGCTAAAAACTCCCAATCTTCAATTTCATTCCAACAACAAGTAACCTTTAAGAAGAACACACAAGAAAAAGCTACACTCTGTTCAACAAAACCCACTTGAAATATTTAATGTCAAGGCACTGATAAATTAAAGAAAAGGTTGGGATGTTTCAGTATCTGCATAAGGCACTCGGAGCAAGTTGCAGATTCACAGTGTCTGGCCAGAACTGCATTAGGGATAAAGAGGCTCAATCCAATGTGTTACTTAAATCCAAGCAAGCGTTATTTTATATTAATTCCTTCTGATTTCAAAGGTTCTCTGTCCATCTATTACCTGCCAGTACACTAACTGGCTATCTCATCTGGGAGACACTGCAAGCTGGGAGAACGTCATGGTGGGGACAGCTATCCTCAACCTCCATAAAGCTTGGAAAACCTGTCAACAATCCAGACTAGACACAGGTTGGGTACTATCAAGTAAATCAATGAAGGGGCAGAAAGAGAGAAGTACAACAGAAGTACAGAACAGTGATCACCCAGGTGGCTATAGCCCCTGGTGCACCAGTGGAGAAAAGGGGAGGAAATGGGTTTAAAGTTACAGAGGAAGGAAAGGTCTGCAGACTGAGAAGAAGTGGGTTTTTTTCCCCCACTTCAAAAAAGCTTAAAGTATACAGTTCAAAAGTTCCAAAGCAGTTTGAACTCCACAAGTCTCCTTGTACTCCACTGGAAAGGGTCATTCTTTTGACTGAAGCCTTTAGCAACAAAGCACGTCCATAAACTAGTCAAATTTCAACTAGAAATATATCAGGATACACTGCAAATATAGATTAACAGATTAACAAGAAAATCCAATACAGTAACTTAGATGGCAACACATGGTCTCATCTTCAGTTAGTTTTAACCAGATGAAGTCTCATGCAGTCATCCTTAGGTTCAAGGTCAAACACCTTCAATGTAGGCACATGCAAATGTAACTCCACCAGCATTTGGAGGCCAATGGAGAACACCATCACCACATTACATTTCCAGTTTAATTTTTGTTCAGCAATACGCTTCACAGACATTACACTTAACATTTGACACTAATGTGTTTTAACAAAGCTGACGCATTAAAAGGATTACACATTTACAGATTACTGAGCAGGTTCTTCCTGGATGTTTGCCGACAAAATCCTGCAAATATTCTGGCTCTAGGCTCTCCCAGTAACACCCAGCATTCATCTTGATAGGTTAGTATAATCGGTTTGCATGACACGGAATGATACGAAACAAGCAACTGGGCTGCTTTTATTAGAGCCAAGCAGAGTTATAGAACCTGAATAAATTAAAAAGGAGGTTAAACATCAGCTAATTCTACTCACAACACATGGCTGTTTATTCTGGTGCTTTGTCAATTCAGTAATCCAGCAAAACCATATATGTGACTGTTATCTTGTACGTGCAAGCAAGAGATTACTAGGAGGGAAAGGAATTTAAATTGTCTGTAATAACAAACCTTGAACATTCAGAAAGAAGAGAGAAAGGAAGAAAGGAGAAATTTATCAGATAAATTGGGGTTGCAAAACTCAAATAAAGGTTTCGTATTTGCTCAGTTTATTTTCAAGCAGCAGTAAATTCACATGCTCTGAAACCAATTTACTTCAGCAGTTTTAAGTACTGAAAATGCAATGAGAGAAAAGCAGTCGTGCAGTCGGAGGGCCAGCATGTGCACCTCACGGGCTGCTGACTGAAGGCTCTGTTACAGGTAAGGATGGGACTGCAGTTCTGAACTAGGTTAATATATGTGACAACTCTCCTGAGGGCTTTCTGCATTTCTGTACTTGCCATTTCAAACTTTTGGTGTTAATTTGAACTTCTACTTGCTTGCGGGAAAAACATGAATTTTTAAATAAGTCTTTCATCACATCAGGATACAACCACATGTCCCACCAAGAAGTGTTTCCTTCAAACCTGGTACAGGGTACAGAGGTGGGGGGACGGGGAGGGGGGAGCAGGGGAGTATTGTTCTGTGTTCGTAACTCATCTGAGAAAGAATTATGAAATAGTTAAACTCATACACACCCTTCCTGCCTCTCTGGGAAAGGAAGAGTGCATTTATTTATATATTCCATTCAGAAAGCTATATTTGAAAGCTATTTTAGGGCTGCAGATTGAAATGCTCAAGTGACAACATTAAAGCAGTCTGGACAAAAGGGACTTTTTAGCCTGCTATATTTGCATGATACTATAGTCTTTAGATGAATTATCAAATGATATATTTTTGAAAGACTCACACCACAATCAATGCACAAGTGGAATGAGAGCACTGAAGAACAACACACCACACCCTAAACTACCTACCAGTTTTATACCTGCAGAAACAAAATATTCCAGCAGGGCACTCCAGTGCTGTTTCAAGTTATACTGCATTTTAGAAAGCTCACCCTTGACAGACCTCACGTTTCTGCTTCTTTTCCATTAGTTTTATGATCTTATCAGTTGAATTTTGACATACTTACATATTGCTTGAAAAGAATAAATTTATAGAGACACTATCAGGAGGCATCAAGGAGGAACTTAAATCCTCAGTGTTTGATGAAAATGTTCTCAATGGGAAAATTAATCCTTTGTACAATGCAATGCAGTGAACTGCTCTTTTCAAACAACAGCACAAGGATTGATTTTGGTAGATCCAAAGAACCTGTGTAACCAAATGATTTTCCTTTGTTTTTAAAACATGCAACAAGTTCCCATTTGACAACCTACAAGCCCTTGGCAGTACCCACCGTTACAAAAACACCCCAAATTCTGCTTTCCTTCCCTCATTCATTCCATTACTAGCCTTTTACTGCATCCTTCAATTTTCAGCATACTGCATCAACCAAACTAAAAGAAGTGTTCAGAAATCAAACTGCTAATCCCCTGTTTGTACTATTGATCTGGAGCTTTTACGACCTACTGTAGTTGAGGAAGAAACAACCACAGAAATTTAATGGCGTACTACATTTAGACTTTGGGAAGCAGACATCCTCCCACGCCTCTCCAGTAGTTAATTCCACCCCCCGTTTTAGCACAGTAGTTTCAACAGCTGTACAATGCACCAGATAGAAACAGATCCATCTGGAAAAGGATGCATTTCTGAAAATTTTGGTGTTTACTCCCAAAATCTGATCACTGCCCTAACATGGAGAATACTTATCCCAACATAGCACTTGAAGACTCCACACAGAACTAAGAGTGAATAGCCAGTGCTAGTCAAAGCAGCAAAGCCTCCAGCAAAAACTGCACAGAGCTACAGGCTGACAGACACTAAGACACACCATCCATCCACCCCTCTCCTTTAAGAAACCAAACAATTAATTTGCAGTAATAACTACTGGAGTTTATGTTGATCAGATACAAGGTAATCAACTTCCAGACTCCTGGACAGTCAACATCTATGGGGTTTTGCTTGGTTGGTTTTCAAGGTTTTCTTGTTTCCCAGTAATCCTAATAAGGCTTATGCAGAGAACTTAGTGGCCACATTATTTTCCTCTCATAGGTGGCCGTTACCTGTCACTGGTTCAAGAACAGAAAGCTTTCAAGTGTGTGGCATTCACCTACTACCTCCAGAATGGCAACAGTAAAAACAAAAAAAACACAACCAACCAAACAAAACAGCCCCCACAAAAGAAACTGTGGGTGGGAAAGGGAGGACAAACCCGCTTGCTTAAATACTTTCCCATGAAGTAGGAAAGAGTCCTTCCTATCACTTCCTCTCCCCTTCAAAGCAGCCTTTTTTTGGTTGTTTGGGTGGGGGTTTTTTGGGTTTTTTTGTTTGTTTGTTTGGGTTTTTTTTAAGAAGTCACTAAGCAGATTACACATTCATGAAAAAAGGATGCAAAAGTTTGCATTTCTTAAAATGTAGAAACTTTCTTAAAACTCTTTTTCTACAGTCTCAGATTCTCAGCAATGTTATTCTGCACTAAGCACAGATTTGTCAAATTGATACAAAATTGATATAAAGTCCTAGGAGGAGCCATTTAGAATGAAACTATTTACAGAGCCTCAACTGTAGCAGTCACATTGTACTGGGGCTATCATGTATTTGAAAGCAAACAATTTATCAATGAGGAACAGACTCCATGCATTTGTTTCCCCGAATTCATTGCCCTACCAAAACCTGTGAAGGAATGCTTGTCAGGTACAGATGATAAGACATGAAAATCAAAACAAAATTCAATCATCTAATAAAAATTAATAAAAAACCCCACCACACTTCATGTATCTCATCAGTCCCTCCTCCAATAATGACAAAAACCCGTTGTTTTACATATAGGGCAGGGCACCACCATGTAATACCAACATAAAACTAAGCAGTGACCTGCCAACAACAGATACTGATTTCACATGCCATTAAATAATTAAAGCTAAGTGTCCAAAGGATTCTTGTCATCACATGGTTTGACAGGTTACAGGAAGCAGAACTCAATATTTCACTGCATATTCAAAAAAGAGCTCGCGTGTTTTCCAAGGTCTCTGCACTCCTGTGAACCTTGTCCATTATAAATACAGGCTTTAGATATATTCTCACTTTGAGATAACTTACACAGTTGACTATTTGCAGGGCAAACGAATGCAATCAAACACTAAAGCTTCAAGGAGATTAGAGAGCTGCCAAGGTCTGAAGTATATCAACAGCTTGAAGTCAGCTCATTCAATAAAGCTTTGACAGTATTACACTGGCAAAACAAACAAACCGATGCTATTCGCATCAGACTTAGCTTCCTGTTGCACCAGCTCTTCCTACTCACATAAGGGGCAAAAAAGCATCTGTTAATTGCCACTTCTAGAGAACAAATGTGATCCTACTATCACAGAAACAATACAACAGAGTGCCATTGGGCCAGCACCAAACTCAGTTACAACCCAGTGGGGATACACTGTATTTTTGCTTTATTTCAAGACTGAATTTGCCCAATTTTAGCTATTGCTCCCCTTCTACTCCACCCTCTTTTTCAAGTTAAGCTGTCACACGGAACTAAATCAAATGTCTTACAGAAATCAAAGCATATTGTATCACTGTGTTTCAGTCAAACTTGAAGCTGTGTGCAGAAAGTGTGACCGGTTCCCACAAAACACTGGTGGTCAGCAAAAATTGTTACTGTCTTTTATTCACATTATTCATTGTTTCCCACATCCGCTTTTCCTTATTTTCCCTGGAACAGATCTCAGGCCAATAAACTGTCCCTAGATCATCCATATTTAGTCACCTGAAAGTAATGGTTGTTCTGTAAACCCCTCATGCTTCTCAGGGTCCTAAAATGTACTAAACTCTACTATTTTGGGAGGTACAAATGACTACCTAAGAATTTTTATCCTTAATGACTGTTTAACATTCTCTTTATTTACTGGAGAAGAGTTAAGTTATTATTCTTGCAGTATAGGAACACAGCATCTGGTTCCCTTCTTACTGCAAAGCAGACATTCATTTAGTATGGTATAGGGATGTGGATATTGGTAAATGTACCATCCTTTAACATTTCGTATTTGGTTTGTCTCACTTCACTCAAAATATTTTTTCTCATTAAACATAAAATAGTCGACCAGTAATTCCTCTTACCTTCCTTTATCAGCTGCTTTTACTGCTGCTGCCTTGTTTATATTTGTTTTCCTGTAAGATTCCCTTTTTTATTATTTATACTTTCTAGTCCCTCTAACCAGGACTTTTATTTTTGAAAATATACATTATTGTTTCTCTGACAAAACCTTTGCTTTTGAAGAGTGTACAACAAAGCATTTTAAAAAGGTTTCCAACTATTTGTGTTTACCTTTATTTTCTTCCCAATCAGTAAATTCTTCACAGCTCTTTTTAAGTACAGAAATAACAACCCCTCTAAAGCCTCTGCATATTACTGTATACAAACACATAGTCAACATCTCTAACAGGTTAACATTTTATTTGCACATAAACTTACTGGCTTCAAGCTTATGAGACTTGAAATTCATATACAGCCCTGGAGGTGCTCTTACCAAATTTCTTTTGAAAGGTCTTCTATATCTCCAGCAGATTTGAAAATGGCTGGAAAATCTGCACTCCTTCTATAGATTTCACAGATCCTGTCTCCCTAGTTTTCGTGCTCAGGCACTAAAAAAAAGAAACTAATGACTGGAGTACCTCAGCTGTTCTCAAACACCACACAGCACACAAGGATCAACACACAACATCCAGCATTTACAAATGCAGCATTTTCAAGCAAACCTAAATCTCTTTCAGTTCTAATTCAGTTTCTCTTGGTTTATTATTCCTATATGCAAGAATCTGCTTACTGGAGTGCTGCAGATTTACGCACTGATGACAAACAAATTTGTATTTGCAGAACTCTGAAAACTGCAGGCAGCAGTAGCAAAGCTGGGAGGTGGTGAAGCTTTGGCCTCATAGAACGTGAAAGCAATACACTGAACAGCTGTATTCGCCACGACCTATAACAAGTCATTTTACTCACTGTGTAGAGAACACTTTCAGCCTTGGGAGAAGGCAGAATCTCCATTTCTATAGCTCATTAGTAAGCAATTTCCATAGCTCATTAGTAAGCAAAAGGAATGTAAACCGACACCTTGAAAAATTGTTCTGTGCTTAGTAATAAACTTCTATTCCTTTCCAGGATTAAGGCAAATATGCAGAGTACATACACTCTGGATTTGCATTTCATGAATTTAACACTAGTGTGGCAGAACAAAAATAGAATAGCTTTATTCATCCATGGAAGATAATATACTAAGTTGAAGTCTTCACTAGCAAACCAATCAGTTCTCCATCAGATTTTGGATATTTTAAGCACTTCAGAACTCGTAAAATTGTGATTCTTTCCTCTGGAAGCTACAGAGCCTAGCAAAACATGTAACCTACTTGGTACATCATCGTTTTTGTTTGGTTTTTTTTTTTTTAAAAAAAAAAAAAACCTAAAACACAAAATCCTTTCATTCAGGGCTCTCTAAGCAATTGCCAGGGCAACAAGATTAAACCTTTGAGTGTTTCTGTGAAAGACAGAAGAGCTGGAAACAGATCTTGAGATAATAACAGTGCAAGACATGACTATTAGATCATCTTCTATGGTCCACGCATCCATAAGAAATTAAAACCAAAACAGACCAAAAAAACTGTCTATTAAAAAATCCTCCATGTTTATTTCTTAAAAACTTCCCTTCTCCATGGAGCTATCTTAGTGTGTATGGGCTCGTGGAAACCCGCAGTGCAATTAGAGAGTACTTCAGCAGCAGAGAACACCAAAAACATCCCCCCATACTCTCCATGCAGCACCAGACACTTAATGCAGTTCATACCTGAACACCAAAAGCAAACCATCTGCCAGTTTCTTAAGTAGTGAAAACAGGCACAACTCCAACAACTTCAGCAGAAATGCGCTTTTTTTGGCTGATGGTTAATTTGATCACGGCTCTGTGTGCAGGCTCTGTATTCCAACAGCTGCTTATTTTAGGCCTATTATTTTTATCACCATGTTCACCTAGCAGTTGCTAGGTCGCTTGCCCTCCACTGGAAAAGAACATATATAGACACACTTCTCCCTTTCTTCCACTGAAAAGCACCCAGGCCAACAGAATCATCACTGGTAACAACATACCAGGCGATCCTGTCACTTTGAGGAAGTGATTCATGCCATATTGTGGTTTTAAAACTGCTCATCTATACCAGATGAACCAGACAGTTTTTCTTCTACCATTTCCTAGCAGTATTAATTATTATTTTAACATTTTTAATAATAAATTCTCATCTCCCCTTCACTTAGAAATAATATTTCTGCTTTTAATGCTCCTCTGAATCTTTAATCTTGTCTTCAGGAACATTATCTCTTCCATTAAAATGATGTGTGTGTATACACACACAAATAGTCATTCAATCATTCATTATAGTTTTAAGCTCACTAGTCTAGAGATACTCTGGAAAGGCTCTTTCGGTAGCTGAAATTTTCAAGTAAAGCAGTTTCTTGACAGCACGATACAACATGATCCGTTTGATGAAGCGGCCAAAAAGCTGAAGTAATTTACTTCTATAACACTGGTTAACATTGGAAGTCTCACTGAGATCAATTTTAATCTGTCATTTATTACTACTTCAAGAACTCTACATGCCTTCAAGAGAATCTACAGTAAACCCTTGCCCTTTTTATCTCCTTCCTACCTGAGATCACAAAACTAATATAAGTCACAAGCTTTAAGAAGATATTGCTTTCCTGTTGACTCAGATTGCTTCCAAGCAGCTTTGCACACAAAGGTATCATTGCATTACATCACACGGACCTTTTAAACTTGCAGTAAGAGGCAGCAATAATGCATACAAAACAGCTGGAGAACAGGTTTCATTTCAGCAAGACATTTTGGCCATCCTCTTCAGAGGAAAACCTTTGTCTTCCTCTTAATGGATTGCTACCATAAATGTTTCATGAGCCTGATGTTTTATGCGGGTGCTAAGTAAGGAAAAGACGAAAAATACTCGCTACTTCCAGTAAAACAACTGAACCCTTAGCCATTGAATAAAAGTACTCAGAACAAATGTCTGCACATACATAGATACACTATAAAAAATAGTTTCACTGATCAACCAGAACACTGCTGGGTTGAGAACTGAACCTTCACACTTCAAAACGAAGCTGTAACACTGTGAACCTCTACTGAGTTGCAGGAGTCAGAAGACAGAAGACAACCCACCTCAGAACAAAAGAGAAACTTCACAAGAGTTTTACCCAAGCAAATTTGGTTTCAATGGTACTTCATTTTCTTCCCTTTGCAGTGTGTGAAGGGACACTTGTGATGTATATGCAGCTAATTATTAGAGCAACAAATATGTATTCTACCAAAACAGAAGGGAAACACCAAGCAGTACCATCACTTACACAGCTTTGTAAAGAATTTACTACTAATTTCTGTTAAAAATAAAAAAGTACAAGAACAATAATCTACTTGTTTAGCGAGAAACTTCTCACTTTCACCACTTTGGCTCAAATTCAATAAAACACTTTAATGAATTCAAGAGTTCAGTTCATGTTTAAGTATGTTCCTGAGTTAAAGCCAAGGGGTGAAAATGAGCTGTTGAGCCAATGTACAAGGAACACAGCATTAAACCAAGGGTACTGACGGCTGTAACATAACACATGTAGCTGGGCATGCAGAGTGGGAAAATTAAAACCATGAAGTACAGATCTTCTACATTAGCTAAGAGCTCCTGCTCCAACAGTCAAGAAGACAACAGTTCCATCCACCTTTATTTGGCTGGCCTTGAGCACAAAGTCACAGTGTCAAGCAGGTCTGTGTCACCTGCAAGCTCTCATGGCTTCCATCAATGTCTCCAACTCTACTGTTGCTGAGACACCCACAAGCCCTGTGCCAGGTAACCATTACAGCTGCTGGCATCCGACCTTTCACAACATTCACTGCACTGGGGTGAAACTTCAAAATCATTTTTTAGGGGTCCACTTCCCCCCAAGATTTTGTTTGTTAAAAGTGCAAATTACATCACAATCCAAATAGTTCCAGACCACTACTTTACAAAATTATTATATAATAAGGACTCAGCTTGTTTAGCAGTCAGTCCTAAATAGACAAAAAGTAAGATTAAGTCTCCAACAGAAAATCTATTCTATTAGAACCAATGCAAGAGATTAAAGAGGCACAAGAGCATTTTTAAAGTAACCATTGGCAAATCTAGTTTTACTTTAATATTTGAAAATTCAGAAGGGAAATGTTTAGCAATTCCACAGTCAAAACAAAATTATTTGATTCTTTCAGCACTTAACCCTTAAGCACTCTTATAAGTAAAGACCCAGCACAGGTTTCCTGGATACAAAGTTGACTATTGACTGGCACACATTGGTATTTGTAGCTTTTTCTGTATCATTGTGCAAAATGGACCTTTCAAAACAATGGACCAGGAGAGGAAATTGCCATCCTTCACAAAGGAAGGAGACAGAGGAAAGTACCATCCCTTAATGCTATTTATACTGCCACAGCACTCAAAAGCTCTGAGAAGCTCTGCAGCGTGTTGAGCACTGTACAGACCAGGAAACAGCCTCTGTCCCGACCAGTTCACACAGACGGGATGTCAGACCAGCCCAGCCCACGTCAGTCTCGCTCAGTTATAAAATGAACCAGCAATTTCTAAATGCCAGTATGTAAACAAACGAAACCCCACTCATAGCCCCCTGAGCTGCCTGGCGCTTTCTGCCTTCAGCTTATCAGGAGAGCAAAGCCAATTAAAATAAACAGACTTATGATGCTCACAGCCTTTCTGCATCAGGACCATTCATGGAATGCTAAAAAAGAAAAAAAAAAAAAGAAAAAAAGAAAAAAGAAAAAGGCAGCACAGTAAGGCCTGTAGCCAAAATAGCTGAAGTTACATTGCAGGAAATACTCAAGCGATTCTGCTCACAATAGGCGGTTTCCTGCCGCGCACTCGCAATCCTCTGGCTGCCTGCTCTCCCCCAGGAAGGCCCCACAAGGACTGCATCACAGCTTGCCTTCCCTGCATCAAGCCAAGCTCTTTTTTTTTTTTTTTTCCCTCCAGAAAGCTCAGGCTTTAATCAGCAGTAATAAGAAAACAGAGGCAATAACTACAGGTAAATCAGAGCTAGTTTTCTCCATACACTCCTCTTGTCTTCCACAACTTGAGAGTGGATTCCTTCACATGGGCATGTGCTTCACCCTTGCATCTGAACCACTGGCTGTATGGATTTTAAATGGGAAAAATTATAATAAGGAATATATTTATAAAACCAGAAGCGCTTTCCTATACTCCATAATTACTTCTATTCATACTTTTAAATTATATGGTGTTTAACAAGGACTATACTCCAGTTAAAATGGAAGGCAGTTTACAAGTGTGACATCCACTGGTCCAAAACAAAAAAAAAAAAAAGGAAAGAAAGAAACAAGATGCAAACCAAAGCCAAAAATCCATCCACACCATTAAATTACCATTTTCCTGTCACCAACAGTTTGTTCTGGCCACAATGAACACCAGCATGTCTTTCTCCCCTCACTTTCACAGGAGAGAAGACAGAGCTCCACTGAAATCAGACCAACACAAAAGTTACTATAAGGCACAGAAAACTGCACCCAGGATAGACAGAAAATTCTGCAATCCCCTGGCAGCCCAAATTACAAATTCAGACTACAGGCTGGGGGGCAGAATTTTCATGCAGGTAGAGCTGCAGCTCACAGGAACACAGGCATCTAACTCAGTACTTCTATGTAATGCACATTAGTTCAATCAGCCAGCCTTTGTTTACCTAGACATTGTGCAAAGTGTCCCATACATTTCTTGTGCTGCATAAAGCATTAACTAGGTTGATACTACAAATCCATATACCTTTAAGAATTCATGTCAAGGTACATTTTCCTTTTTATCATTTCTTAAATCTCACAAAGAAGGACTGCCCCAACCATTTTTTTCCCCCTCTTAGGAAAACAAACCACAGCATCTCTTCCTTCACCTAATGAAATCTGTGGGAACAACCTCAAGCTCAGATTTTGCATACTTATTATTTGCCATTAGCTGTTAACTCCCACTCAGAGTGAACCTATGCTACTTTCATAGTCACCTGCATAAATATGTTTTGTCAAACCACAAAGTTGAAAAAAAAAAAAAATTAATGAATGACCATTACAAATCCATTTGGGCTACATCATTATCATTTCAGACTACAACCAAATCCCATTTTCCCTTTGCAAATTCAATTCCCATCAATAGCCCCATACATCAGTGGCTGCTCATGTTTGTGGCCTCATTTTTTACATTAAAAAAATTGAAAGATTACTGCCAGTGTATAACAGGCAAACTGCATTTTCAATTCCCAACACATGTGCTTCAGGGAAAAAAAAAGAAACACAAGGTAAGGAGAAGAAATGCAAATGAATGCACTGCTATCAGCTGTATATTACCCTAGTGACATTACCATATTTCATATCTCTGGTTGCATACTTCAGAGGAAAAAAAACACTATGTTTTCATTCAAGTAAATTCTTGTATAATTTTACTGAATATTAGTTTAGTTCTTAGGTTTCTATTTTATTTACCCAGAGGCAGAAACACCAAGCAGAGATGTGTCTTTCTGCATACATAGTTTTTATCTACTTTGGCAAAATTTTTTCCCATGACCAAAGTGGGTAACACAATCTGATCTCAGCTGAAGAGCTGCTTTCCAAGTGGCAAGACAAAAACTCAATATGAAATTAAAAAAAAACCTTACACATACTGAAAAGGTTAGACAACTCTTTGGTATGCCAAGCCTTCTTTTCCACCCATTCTGTGGAACAACACAGCGCAATGAAATCTGCAGGAATCAACACTCTAGATTTCTCAGGAAAAAATTGTTGTGCATCTTTATTACAGCTACAAGTACCCAGCACACTGCGTAACTTACACTAAATTTCAGCATCTGTGCTGCATGGGTAATTCAGGCATGCTAGCTGGTGGCTTCTGGTAAACACATACTTCATTTGTGATGTGCTGCAATGCAACAGAGCAGCTCTTTAGGGAATTAGAGGAGGCATGTAGTTCCTGCCAATCACTTCAAGGGTCCATTCTCACACCAACAGACAGAAGATTCAGACACAACTCCAATTAGTGCTAATTGTAGCTCTCTCCAAGTCCCTCTGCAGCCAGAGATGACAGAGACTTCATACATGGTTCTTAACATAAGTGGCAACACTAATTTCGTTCACTCAAAATCCTTTCCGCAAAGCTCTAAGCTTGGTAAATAAGTTTACCAAGCTTTCAAATGGCAGAAGTACCCTCTATTCTAAGAATTCTACACAAATATTTCTCTTTACCTCAGGTGTCATAGCTATCTGAATAGGAAATGGTTGTTTTGTAGGTTTTCATGCTGCATTTCCCTAAACACAAGGTTGTAAATCTTAAGAGACCTTAACAAAATTTTAACAAGAATGATAAAGCATTGAGGAGCCATGTGCCATCCCACAGCTCCCCACTCTCAAACCCCATACACAGCCCCCTCAGGGGCCTCTACTCTGGTGCTGTACACATGACCAAAGGACCTTCAACAGCAGCAGCATCCAATGCTGCTCAGAACAGGCTGTCCCCAAAACAGCCTTGGGGCACAGCAAAATAGCGGAGCTGCTTCTGCACAGACCTGGTGTTTCTTTCCCTCTAGCATCACCATCATCTTCCCTGGCAGACTTTTGCTGGACATGCTGCTCCGTGCAGCTACAGGAACCCTCCCAGACATACGTAGGGTTTTTGATGATAGGAACTGCACATCTCAATTTCTCCTTCCCTCCACTACAGGCACGGATCTGCTCAGCTGTACGAAGTGCTGCCCACAGCTTCCTGAAGGGCCACGTCAGTTAACCACAGAGCACAACAGATCAACAAAATCTTGTAGAGTTAAATTCAAGTCAATACAGTATTGTCATATTCATCAATGGAGAACTTTACAGGCAACAGTTGTTTGGTACAAACAACGACTCATTTTTCTCCAGTGAAGTATCTCCACCATCTGTGAAAACCACAGTGAAAGACAAATATGGTTTAAAAGGGACATTTTGGGAATAGTTTTTACACTGCAATTTCACACCAACCCTGCAAACAGCAAAGTCTGCGTACCAAACACGCGTATCAAAAGTCCATCAATACAGACCCTTTCAAGTAACTGATACAACTCAGACTAAAACTGTGTTTGCTGTCAACATTTCCTGCCTTAATCATCGTATTTTTAAATATACACATCTACAAAACAAGTGTCCATGTTCACAGACCACAAGCTTATAAACAAAAAAGAAAAATTTTAAGTTTTAACAATTAATTAAACCAGTTCTCATTACCTCAATTTCCATCTGCAATTATAATCATTTCCCATTTAAAATATCTCCCACATTTTCTTCTTAATTAAAAATGACATCCTTGCAATGAAGTGCAATATGAATTAACAATTCAAATGTTATCTATGCAAATTTGATATTCCTTTGATTTTTTTCCCCCCTCTTTATGCAAAGTCATGTGTAGGTTTATTTTTATTAACATTGTATAACTCCACTCAACGTCTGCTCTGAACACTATAAATAATATTTCAATCCAAGGACATAGAAAGAGTTGTAAATGGTGCAATTTCTTTTCAAGTCTCATACCATTAATTTAAGAATCAATACGTATGTGAAGAGGTATCTCTCCTAAATATTTTTTTTCAAAAAATTCTGAGCAATTTTAAGATTTAAAGACATTTTACATTTCCGATGGTTTTAACAACAGACACTTCTTCAGGCCTTGCTGTGTAAAGTCAATGGAGAAATTATTGTGACACAATAAAAAACCATCTTTAAATCATTTGTCTACACCCTGAGTTCTAGTGACTGAACTCCTCAACATGACTCTGCCCTCAACCCTCCCACAGGCATCTCTTATCCAATTTGTTTTTACCACCCTCGGCAGTGTTTTGAGCTTTCATCTCAGATTTAAAATTTCTCCCTGCTTCATCAGCCAAGAACAATCTCATCTCAGATTCTCCAGGTGAACAAACTCAACACATAGTATTAAAGCCTCAGAATATAAATTGTTTGCCCACATTTTCTGTCAATTTCAAAGGAGTTAAGCAACAAAGTAGTACTAAAATGGTAATTTTTTTCCAAGCCTAGATGTTTCAGTGCCTATTTTGTACTGAGAAAACTCAAGAGTATAAAATCCATTTAATACGAGAGTGTCATTAAAATAATATATTCATAATTACATACACATCCTACCAACACTGATCACTACCTTGCCCAAAGCTACTCTTCCACCCCACTCCAGCAGGAAACAGACCCTCAGTACAGGACCAGCTGTAACCGTGCCGTACACGCACAGTGCAAGGGGACTCTCTCCGCAAGCATCAGCCAGCTCGTGAGAAGGGGATGCCCGTGACTGCTATGCTCTGGCTTCCCTGCCAAAAGAGGGCATCCTGCAGCTGGGAAAAATTAAGGCATCATACAGTAAGTTTTCTTCAGCTGTGTGATAGCAAAATTAGGTTATTCAGAACAGCAATTAGCTTTGTATACTTAGTAAGGAAAGCAAGCAAAGGTGGCTGGCTGCTTCACAGATAAGATCCATACAGAGATTATCATTACAGACTGGAAGGTGAATTTCTCAAGGTCCAGAGGGTAGAGCAATGGCTTTAAACTGAGTATATACTTATGAGGCAATTTAGATGCGTCAATATGAGGCACAAGAAAAAGGCAATAGATTGGAGCAAGATCTGCAGTTTACCAAATTACAAGGACACATCTTGAAGTCAAATTATATAGACACAATTACACAAATTACTCTGTAACCTTCAAAGGAAGAGGTCTTCATTGTATTCCAAAAACCTCATTGTGTTTTATTAATAAATTCTGGCAAGACAAAGTTTGAAGTCATACATTTATTTCACTGGCTAACTGAAAAACCCCTTTATTCAATGATCTTTTTCTGTCATAATCTCCTTATCTAATTTAAACAGAGTGCATTCTCTTGCTATGAGTATAATTTTCATTTAAGTTGCTATAACTTGTGCACAAAGGAATATGTCAGTTCAACTCACCAGCTAATACATTCTTCTGTGCTATATGACAGCAAAAAGTAGACTTGAAGGTTGCTTTTTTTTTTACTTACAAAAAGCCCCACATAGCACACCTGGGAGATGTCACAAGAAGCTTTTACACAAATACTAACTCTGTTTTCTTTCTTTCCCAACCTGCAAAGACTGCTTGAGATTAAGGCAACCAGAAAGGACCAAGATGTCTGAAGGCTATCCCCTGGCATTGTCTTCTCCTTATCCCTCTCATTCTTTTAGAAGCAAGAACATAGAAGTGTCTCTTTCCCCCTCCAATTATGTCATTTGTCCTCTGTTAACTCTTATCCACATTAAAAAAAAAAAAAAATCCTTCTATCCAGCACTGTAATTGGAGGAGCTTTAAATAGATAACTTAACCTTGGGAGGATGTTCATTTTCACTGAGCATATCTCTCCAATCTATGAAACAGACAAACCCTTTCACCTGAACATGCCGTTCTTTAATTGTGACAGCACTGTGAGATAATTCATTTCAAATAGTTGATCAACCCAGGGGGAGTATGAATGCCCAAATATTTAATAATGATGCCTTTTAAAATGAAAACTGAGGCTTGCAAAGATGGTTGCTGAATGTTCAACAGCATACCAATACCATCACCCAAATACAATTTATTTTACACACCAAGAAGAACTGCTTTTTCAGAAACTATTCAGTAATTAGTGGAGGTATCATTTTTGATCTGTCTCAGCCACTGCACATCAGTTTACCAGCTCCTAGCCTCTCTCAGAGGAGAGCTATCTGATTAAAGAGAAATGGAAAGACTACTGCTATTTGTTCTCTTTGAAAAATTCCACCAGCTCAGTATGAACACTGACTTCATGATTATGAAGCTTAAGAGCAAACCAGATTTATCCTGAAGCCAGCCTTACAGAAGCTCAAAGGGTGAAGGCGTAACTGTAATGTCCTCTAGGTCAGAGGAACTCTGATAACACTGAGGAAAGGTTTCTTTTTTTCCCCTCAGGTGTAGGGTGGTCTGATAGACAAGTGATCCAAAAGGAATTAAATCCATTAAAGGAAAAAATAATTTATCTGGGGAATATACACATCTCTTCCTCAATGTCAAGGTACTCATACTCAGCACTGTTAGATATTAGGACCCTTAAGGATGTCTCCTAGCCTGATAAACAGTGCCCACACAGATACCACAGAGTCCTCACAAGCATCTTGGATCCACTCGAACCAATCAGTCTGTCACTGTGTAACATACACTTCTCCTTGTCTTCATTCCCAAGGAGAGAAATTAGCAAGACTGATACCTGCATGCATAGCTCCCAGGCCAAGAAGGTTTTCCGGCAGTCTAACTTCACTGATGGCATGGCAATGCACCAAGACCCTGAATTCCCCACTAGGAAGATGCTTCTCTTTCCCAAGATGAAAACTGCTCCACAGTTCCCTGGCTACCCTCTTGCTGTTGATCTCTCCAAGGATTAAAGCAGGAGGAAGTCTTGCCATTTGATACCTAAATTCACCTGAGCTCAAGAAACTGCAGCACAGGTGTTCATCTTCTCCTTTGCTACAACAGTGAGAGAAGCCATCCCAGCTTCAGCAAGCTGGTTCAGTCAGCCTTGATAGCATACACCTGGGCATGCAACTGCTCCTCCTTATGCAGCAAGTCTTGAAAGCACCATCAATAACTTTGCTAGTACCCTGCTGAGCCAGAGTCTAGGAGGGAGAAAGCACAGCCACCTTCTCAGAGCTTCTCATCTAAACATGTCTTTTCAGTTATCTAAGCTCCCACATTAACCAAACTAGAACCCTCAACCCGCACTCACACAGGTAGGAGAACGCAATGAGGAATCTCACTGTTTGTCTGATCAAAACAACATGTCACTGAATGCAAGGAACCAGCTGGATGCCTTCCCTCGAGTCTCCTTTCACTGCAAGGTTTTAAGCATCAAAAAGAGAAAGGAACATAAGGAGCCAGGACAGATTGTGATGAACATGGTCCAAACTGTCCAAGTCCAATTAAATTTAAATGCTTCTCAGTCAGAAGTGACTTTGGTCTAAGAAGAACAAAGGAGTTCAGCTTGCCAGTCACAGCTGCGGTGTGTTCACACTGGCCTTCATTGCAAGGAAGACAGGGTATCAGATTCAGCTTTTCTGTAGCTGTCGGATCCATCTCCAGTAACAAAAGCTGAAACAATGCAACCTGGTTCAACATCCTGGAAGTGATGAAAATGCAGACTGTCATCTCAGAAGTGCTGGTTTCACCCAAGCTAACTTCAGAAGGTATTTTTAGCATGTTTGTCCAGCTTCGTCATTTCAAAAAATAGCTATGGGCCAGTCCACTAGTGCCCTTCTCGGATCCTGGAACATCAGGAGACACTGAGGTCTTTAGGGGCAACACACTCCACAGCTCTTGCAGTCCTAAGTTTCTTCAAAGGTTCAAACCAGGACACTAGAAACTATCAAGTTCAAGATTCTACAATACACAGTACTCTAGAATCAGGTGGGGTTTTTTGCCCTCAAAATTATCATTGCATACCTTAAATTATTTTATGCCTTGGGCAAATCAGCTATGATCTGGTAAACTATACCACTCAATTTCCTTATAATTATCACTTGCAGAATTCTCACGTGTTGCACAGTAAGAATTCTGGGCTCCACAAACACTCTCTGCATAGGACAGAAAACAGCTGAACTGAGGAAGAAGTAGCAAAGAAAAATATAGCTGAAGTTTATGTTAAAATACATGCTAAAATTAAACTGATTTTTAGAACACTGATATGTATTTTACAGACTCTGTTGCCACTGTTTCTATTGCTTTTTCAGTCTTTTCCTTGAAACACTAAAGAAAATATATAGTTGGTAAAATGGAGTGTAGACAGGGAAAGGGAGCAATGTGACTGCAAACATGATTGTACAAATAGCTTGCTTCTTCACTGGTTTTCCTCACTGAAAAAAATGTGTCTATAGGCATTAGTGTTTGAAAACAAGCAATCTCCACACATTTCCCCTCCACGACACAAACTGCCCAAACTGATGAAGCAACATGTAAACAATAAAACATCAATGCCACTGTAGTTTTCAGGAAAGAAATTGCAATGAAGTATCATTGTCCTCTATCAACATATCCTGCAGTGGACAGTTTTTTTTCTTGTCAACATTGCAATAAATCACTCACTAGTCAGATTTCACGTGACATTGCACCATCACACTCAAGGTAGAAGTCTCCATTGAACTAAAAGGGAGGGTTTTTCCAGACTCAACCCCTTAGTCCTGTATAACTAATTACCTGTTACTATGTAATACAGCCTTTCTCCACACCACTTCAACTCTGGTGTAAAATTAACAAGTGCCACCAGTTTTTATACGCATACATACAACTCTGGCTTCAAAGTTGACAAAAAAGCACTAGCTAAACACACTTCAGCCAAAGGAACCACAAGGCCATCTGACTTCAGTATCACCTACCAAAGAAGCTTCCTACCTCATATGTTCTTTGGACAAGACTGTTCTTCAAAAAAAAAAAAAAAATCTCATTTTGCAATGTTTTCTGTAAGTGTGGATTCAGATAAACACTATGAATCTCCAACGAAAAGTCAGTTCTACTTTACTACTACAACTTACACTGAGTATTTATTCTAATCCACCTACTAACTGCTTTTTACTAATAGAAGAAATCTATTTAGTTATATAATTCCTAAGCTTAATTATTATTATGCCAAGTTTTAAAAGCAGCAGTACTCACACAAATATATATAGCAACACATAGCAACTTGCATGCAAAATAGCAACTCAGAAGTGCTCAACAGACCAGACTTATCCTAGAGCTTATCCTCCTTACCAGTAAGGGTGAGATACAAACTAACTAAGAAATCAGGTCCTGATGTCCAGAGACTGTGCCAACTGCTCAGCAACAAAGGGATAACAGTTACCCTCAGCTTATGCATTCAGGCACTGGCAATTCCCACGTGAAGCCCACAAAAAGCCTGAACTGCAAACACTCCATAAGCATAAGGGCCCAGCTACACCAGGTAGGGATGGAGCAAAGAAAGGAGCCCCCAGTCCAAATGGCAGCGTTCATGCAGATGAGAGGCAAACATCTACAGCAAAGACCATACAGAGCTCACGAAGGCAGCACTGCACCTCTTGCTGGGTTTTGATTTTGCAGCAAGAACAGCTCAGGAACCCAAAAGGCAAAGGCTACCAGAATAACTGCAAGGGCCAGTGAGCATCAGAACAATTCATCAGTGAAAGACAGTCAAGATGAAAGAGCAAGGGAAGGGCAAAGTAGCTTTCTAAAAAGGTATTGATAGTTATGAATAATAGACAATTCTTCAGTCTAAGCCCTTTCTGAGAGAGGCTGCAAATATGAAAGACACTAATGACATATTACCCTTAGAGTCCAGCTGAAAGATCTCTGGAGGGTTTGGGTTGGTTTATATATATATATACACACACACACACACACATATATATAATCACAGCATTAGCACCTTCACAACCAACTTGGCACCACTGAATTGTCATCCTCGAAGGTAGGACAGCAGAGTCACATAACAAAATGCAAACAGGTAAGCAGGGCTCTCACATAGCACACATGTGAGGACAGCAAAGGCTTAAGCAGCAAAACAAATCAAGCTTTCTCCACTTTACGTGCAAGCATGAGAAGTAGCAGAACAGTCCAATTTTTGTTGATGTGGCTTGTATCGATCACAACAGAAGTCACTGAAAGGCACCAAGGGAAGCACTGAACAATTCATCAGCTTTCCAGGGCAGGCAGGGCAGTGCTACTGGCTTTCATCCTTTATTTCACTCAGTATTGTACAGCCAAGACAGTCAGTGAGAACAGAAACGGTGTTCACCAAAACGATGTATTTCACTTCCAGCTCATCAAGAAAGAATACTTTAAGTAAGGCCCATGTGCTTTAACAATATTTTCAACCAAATGTAGCAAACTCCAGGACGGCCTCTATTTCCCAAATCAAACTGCAAGCCCTACCTATCTCTCGTACTCAGTGTACGCAGTTTAGAAACACCTGGTTCTGCAAAGAGGGAGCACTGCTTTATTATACAGTGTGTGCTCATAGCCTCAGTTCAATAGAAGCACAACTGTCAGGTAAATTAAAAACTGAAGATCAGAACAGAATTATTTAGCAAGTGAACTTGTTACTAATAGAGTGCAAATGAGACAAGCTAGAGCTGTTTCCTGTTGACAGCACACATCTTACAAGCCTCATCTGGCTCTGCAGACAGTCTGCACCCAAAATGCCTGATGATGTCTCCCAAAACCAGAAGCAAATAGAGGAATGCAATCTCAGACTACAGAAATGAAGAGTCATTGATCAAGATAGCAATCAAAACTGTAAAGCATGAAGGTGTAATCAAGACTACTGCAAAACTATAAGACTCCTCAGATCCAATGAAAAAAAAAAAGTTAATTTTCTTCCTAAGTTGGTTTTCACCTTGAAAGGTAATTGTTGAAAGAGAAAAGGTCATACTGCTTAATAACATGAAATAGAAAAAGCAGTACATGCAGATAGTGTTTGACATGAGGTATTAATTACCTTTTTGACAGAGAATCTGTTTGTGCTGTAATGTATTACTCCTCACACTGAACTATGGCTTGGGATTCACTTACCATAGGTGTCACTAGCTTATGGACAAGTCACTTTTACCTTACATTTGTGGATCACTGTTTACAAGGTCTGCTCATATGTTTTTAAACACAGATGGCTTCTTGGCACACAAATATAAATTTCTGCGGTTTTAAGTGATTAGTTAAAAAGAAATGGTTTGCTCTTTTGATATCAAATTCAAGCAACTCATGCACAACTCTTAATTTGCCTTCAAGCATGAAGGAAATGTGCTCTTCATCAGTGTCATACAGTTACTAATTATGTTTTGTTCCTACAAAACACTGCTTTAGCAGTTTATTTAAGGGCACAGACTCTTGCTTTGATGACCAGGGTAGCCAGATCTGCCTCTTTTTGCCCTTGGTTTGCCCTCTCCCTTGATTCATCAACATCACTGAATCAAAGCAAGCGGAAGCAAAAGAAAAGGCAAAAGAAAACTGAACCCAAGAGAGTAAAGTAACAGGTAGCTCATAATACTCAGGAACTTCAGAGGAAAGTTCAACAAGAAATGAGATTCAGACCATCCAACAGGTTCTTGTATTCAGAATTAAGAATTTCAAAAATGTTTCAAAACATTTCTGAAAGTATGGGAACCACTGGGCAAGACCATGGCAACCCAAAGAGCCACGTGATAAAAATACTGGCATTTACTTTTCCAAGTTTCACTTTGCCCAATTTAAAACAAGATGCAGAAGAATACCAACATTCATATAGACACTGGCCCAACGCTGCTGAACTTCACTTCACACAGAAGAGGTAGAGCAAACACCTTATCAAAAGCTTCCATGCAAGAGCCAGGTTCTCCACCGTAGCAGCTGGTCTGCCCTTTCTGGAAACAGTTGCTTGAGACACAAACTATTTCTTCCAACTGGATACCTACCTCAGTGACAGGAAGCCTTGACAGTGAAAGCTGAACCTTCATAAACTTTGTAAACATATAGGGCAACCATTACACAGTAATGTAATGCACAGCAAACTAAAGGGGATGATTCCCCACACTCTGTGACCAACTCACCACAGCAGCAACACAACCTATTTTGGACACTTCATCAGGGCATTTACCTTCTGATATTTACTCTAATATTATGTTATGGTTCACCACTGCCTTATCTAGGAAGTACCAACATGGCTCCAGTCTGAATTCCACGCTGAATTTGACCCAGGTTAATTGTTATTGCTGGCAATCTGCTGGCTGTGTGGTAAAAGCCAGCTGACAACATGACAACAGCTTCTTACGTTAATTGGTGTGATGCAGATATATCCAAGCCAAGGACTGAAGGCACAGAGACCCAAACTCTGCTTTTTCCACTGGAAGTCATCCCTGCAGAACAGAGCCCAAATGTGCCAGGGGAAGCCTGTGCTGCCCTGCCAGTGCAGGACTCCTGGGTCAACAGCCTTCGTCACAGCCCCCAAGCATATGCTTCCCCTCAAGATGTTTTTAAACTACTTCTAACTGCCAAGTATTCCTTACTGCATTTATTTCTCAGTGATGATTTAAAATAAATGTTTATTTTTAAATCATATTTGACATTTTGTTAGGTACACTGGAAAGGAAACCCATTCCTACATATGCAAAAATTAGGAATTAATGAGGTCTGGCAATTATCTTGATGGAAAAAAACAAGTGACTTAGTCAAATATACAGAGATTTAAAAAAAACAAAAACACCTCTCCTCTAGTAGTTAAAAAACAAACAAAATTGCTTCTTATTGATTTTAATTTAGGTTGAAACACTAGCTGTCTCTCCAACAAAGCCAGAAATGGAAACAACTATAAATGAGTACAAGATGTGATAAGATAGACAGATTCTTAAGCAATCTACTATAGAGATGACCTCCAGTTTAGACAGTAGTTAAAATATGATATCATATGTACAGATCGATAAGTAAGTTTGCATTTGTCTCAGCTCCAAAAGCTGTAAAGCTATGTGTCTTTTTTTATATATACTTACTCTAAAATGTTGTCCAATTAAGCTCTACTGTTTTTTTCCCTCACAGATCCTCTAGATTCTAATTTACAAATAAAATCAAGAGAAGCAATTAAATGTTAAGTACTATCAGCATGTTTCCCCAAGTGATGTACATGTGCAACAGAACAGAAGTAGTCCAATCTTGATGCAGAAGGCCAGGTTACAAATTGAAATACATTTGTATTACCATCACTTGCAGGCTTCACGCTCTAGCAAGTAATAACATCGGGCACCACGCTCCCCTTCCGCGCACAGCAGAGGCTCTTTGACCACGAGTCCCTCGCACGCTGCAGCAGCTGCAGATTCACTTTACTCCTCCAGTCTTCTCCAGGACAAGCATGGACACAGAGCAGGGGCAACCAGGAGCTGAGGGTGCACAGTAAGAGTATGGGCAGCACTGAACACCACTGGAAGAGACTTTTGGCCATGGCCATCTAGTCCATCACTTTTAAGGCGAGTTAAAACCTTCCTGGCAGACTGCCTGGTCCCTTTTCCTGGCCCTCCAGGCAGCACGTACTGCCAGGGCCTGGCTCACACTGCGCTCTGTCCTGAAGCACACAAGAAGTATCAGTATCGATCAAACATGATTGTTTATGGTCCTTTCAGCATGCCAGAACTTGATCCAATATTAGCTGATAGCTACAGGTCAGGTCTTCTCAGTGGGTTTTTTGCTGAAGGCTCTCAAGTTTGGAAGACTGGACTCTCTCTAATCATAAGGATCTTTCCACCTTCTCATCCGCCTTCACAGACACCAGGGTAATATTAGCTGGGGAGAAGGGATTGCTTTTCCTCATTTGGTGCATGGTGCAAGTTTGCCCAAAACAAACATAATCAAGGCAGAAAGCTAAAAGCACCCAAGGGAGGCCATCCTAACGGAAACAGGGTCACAGTAGCAGAGCAGATCTTCTAAATTCTTGTAACTAGCTCAATAACCAGTCCCCTCACCTGCATCCAGCTGCAGAAGAAAGCGAGGACACTAAAAGAAACACTTTCTACCCAAAACAGCAGCATGAGTAAGGGTAACAGGGTGAGGGAAAAAAAACCCACATTCCTTTGGAATCTATTGCCTGCTTGGGGTCATATCCAAATCATAATCCCCACTCCAAGCTTCTGATGAAGCTCAACTGTTAGCCACATCAATGCATCACGGGGATGATAACTGTGATCAGGTCACAGCCACGTTGTGGAGCTGTGTGAAGCTTTCAGTTTACAATGCCCAACAGAAATCAAATATTCATTTTAGATAACTCCACAACAGGCACCTAGACTATTATGGGATGCACTGACTGCTACTGCCTTGAGAACTATTGGGCTACAAAAGGAAACAAAACCAGAACAAAAGATGTCCAAGACACTAAGATTGCAGAGGACTTAAGTCAAAGAGGCCTGGCTTTCTTTCTGTTGCTAAAATTGCTGTTGCAGTTGCATTCAAGTCACATCTTAAAAAAAAAAAAAAAAAAGGAGATCCATTCAAAGAGTTTATTTTAATAAAGTTAAAAACCCCAGGAATTGGTGATCCAGGGCACATCCACTGAATAGCAGACTTTTTTGTTCAGCACTGACTCCAATAACAATCTAGAAGTCATACTAGGCAAACAATCAACATGAGCTTTCTTGCTGTGGCAGAAAAATAGGCCACTGAAAATCCTTGGACAAACAGAAAGGGCAATAGCATCGTGCGTATCTGATATGAGTAAGACAGTGATCAGTTCTGCAGTGCACCTTTCTAAAAATAAGCTGGGGGGTGGGGGGGAAAGAGAGAAAAGGCCAAAAAGATTGCTACAAAAATTATTCAAGGACTGAATAAAATCTGATGGCAAAAGGCTTGAGTTCATGTCACTAAGCTAATTAGGACATTGTGACATGGTTTATGGTAAAGTGTAAATATTTTCATGGTAACAAAACATCAGAGGGCTCTTTAAACTAGTAGAGAAAAGTGAAATATACAAGACAGTTGTTAAAGTGGCTGTATATAAGCAGCTTGAGTTTCACAGCTACAGCAAATAATTCAAACAACCACTTTTTTGGTGGTTTATTTTGATGACTACTTTATTCAAGGAAAGGAAGTTGGGTATCACTTCAAAATGGGCATCAAACAAAGATTTTCTTTCAAAAAAATCTGACAGCTGTTGACAGAAATCCTCACAAATTCCTTTGCAAAACCCACAGCTTTGATCAAAAAAATAGGTACAACCCACCAGAACGATTCCAAGGACTGATACACATGACAAGCATCCCTCTAGAAAGCCAGAACTTTAACTGAAGGACCGGACACCTCGGCTTCACAGCAAGCAGATTCATACGAAAACGTGGGTTTGCATTTCACCACGCAGTGAAAGAAAAAAACCTCCGAGAAGCATAAAGACAGCATCAAAACTGTGCACCTTGGACACAAAACCAGCATATGGAAATACTGAAAAGAATACACATAGTCATTTTTCAGAATAATGTCATGATGAGGGTTATGGTGCAAAACCTCACTTGATGAAAGCTGCCACAAAAACAGTAACACCAATTGTGCTATGACAATTTCCAGCAGCTGAGGACCTGCTATTATTCCAAGATAAAACACTGTAAACTTGCACATTTTGTGCCCCAGGTTTACAAATATAACAATGAATTAATTCACAGTAAACAAAAGAATCACTTTACAATGCATAAACAATGTAGTAAGAAACAATTTTAAAAGTCACAGTTTCTGGAACTGCTGTCACTAAGCCCATATTTTTAACACTTACTTAAATAGCTAAAACTACACAAAGGTGTTGGTTTGGAACAAAAACAGTTATACAGAAGCCATACAATCTGATGCAAAACCCTTGGGCTAAGAAGAAAGGAAAAATAAACAGCTAATTTTAGAACCTGAACACTCCATTAGCAATTCTCACAAATTAAAATATGATGCAACTGCTGGCAACAGGCAAATTTTAGTTGTATTTTAAGCATGGATTTAAACACAAAATACACAAGCTACTGCACTATAAGAATAATAAGTAAACTAGTTACAAGTAGCATGGAGGCCAACAAGTAGAAACATTTGAGTAGCTCTCTCTGCCTGCCTAGTAAATGGATGCAATGTTTAAGGGACAGTCATGCTGCACAAACCCTCTTTTCTACTCTGACTGCGGTAAATCTATACCATAATCTCCACAAGTCTAAAATCACTTTAGGACTCAAAATACCAATGAGAGTCTATCAAAAATTTAATCCCTAAACTCACTTGTGATAGCAATGTAGATCTTCACTTAATTATTTGAAAACTACTGGGTATCTTGACTGTCTCAGCTTCAAGGATTTTTTTGGGGGGATGACATGACAACACAGACACAAGTTTCATGCTGAGGCCAGATAAACTGAGGCTCATAAAACATAAATCTATCAAAAACAACCACTAAACTTGCTCTTTAAAAACTCTTAGCCAAGTCTTATGTATTTTGAGGTGTGTATCACTAACTTCACTACCTCCTAAGATACAAAAAGAGTTATTTTAAAATCCAGAAGGGAAGGAGGGAAAGGGGAAAAAAAAAAAGAAAAAAAAGAAGAAAAAATATTTAACAGGAGAGCATTTCTAAGCACATCAAACCAACACAAAGGCAGGCACTGGTACTCAGTGGAGCAGGGGTTACTTCAGACATGCTTGTTTTAAAGAAATGGAATGAGGCCTAAAGAAAATACCTTGCTTACTGTTTAGGATCAGCAAGGGTCAGAACAGAACTGTTTCTATTTACCTCTGCAGTAGAAAAATGGCTTATCCAGTACATTGGCACAAGTGATTTTACCTTCATAGCCTGCTTATTCAGCATTCACCACTTGTTACAGTGAAGGTCTCTTCCACTCTGAGATGACTAACACTGCTTTTCAACCCGTCTGACAAACTGACCAAGGAACTCCAGGTCTAAGACTCCAGAGTGCTAGAAACAATAATCCAAACTGTAGATGCTTTTATAGGAGTATGGAAAGGGCAAGGTACTGCTTTGATTAAAACAAGTATTATAGCATTTTATACATCTCTTACAAGCCTCCTGCAAGAACAGAAGACAGAAAGAGCAAAGATGGAAAGAGACAAAAACTGAACAAGTGTCCGCTTTGCCTGTGAGCAGTTATCAGATCGCTTTCCTTTACTGTCAGCAGAATAAACTGACTCCCAACAGAAGAACTTTAAGAGCACTCTGTCAGGGAGACAGGCACATTTTATTTCAAAAAAGAGAACAAAACAGCTGCCACAAGATGAAATAACATCCCACATTTTGCTCCTAAATACCAATGCAGCTCTTCAGGGCTTGAGGTTTCATTCATTACGTAGCTGCAAGGAAAGAAAAGGATTTTTCAAAGCAGCTTTCCTAAGCTAAGCATCCAGGTCTCAAAACACCTAGATTTTCTTCAGAAAGGCCTCCATGCTATGAATGCAAAGTCCCTCAAAGCAGGCATTGGCAGAGAATAAACATATTGAGGCATCACTGCAGCATTTACACATAGAAAAACTGCAACACCCAGGTCAATTGAGATTTTCTGTGTCAGCACTGTTGGCAGGTGCACTATGTGGTCAAGTTTTAAGTTCTAGAAAGTGGTTCATCGTTATTATAATGACGTGATAATTAAGACCACTAGTCCTTCAACTCCCAAGCAAACTCAAGAGATGCATAGTCAAACTATATAAAAAAAAAAACACCAAACCAAGGTCACATACTAACTGATTTTACTTTGACCGTAGTTCACTTGAAGACTATCTCAAATTGCCATAAGGTGAGCTCATTCAGTGCAATAAAAACATATCTCAGAGTGATTGTATGAACTTATTAGTTTCTTTACTGCTCTGTGACCTCCCTCCTCCTCCAGTCAGCTTGGGAGTTTATTCACCACCACTGTTTCCTTCAGTTTCCCATTAATACTGCTAGCAATCAGAGAAAAGGAAAAATGAAACAAGATCAGCAATACCCATGGAGTATCGCAGTATCTCCAGTGCTGTGCATGCAATCTGCACCCTCATTCATCTGTTCACTTTCTGGGTGGGAAGAGCCTCTGCTTAGGCTACAAATACGTGACATCTCAAGGCATAAGCCAGGAATCCACTGTGTTCTGGCAGCTGTGCCTCAACAGGAAGACTGTACACTGAAAGACAAGCATTTGGACACATGACCAACATACCCCTGATTCACCTAAGAGTACACCTGTCCTCACTGAAGTGGGGCAAGATCACTTTGGAGATCTGTACCACGTGTTAGCAGCATTAAGAGTCAGTTTGGTGATGTGGATGGATACCTATGTCTGCAACATGGATAACATGGTCAACACCACCACTGCCACAAGATAATGAGTAATGTAAAGATTAACAGCAATCCAGCAACCAAAGACCATTTTTCAGTGGTTTGTTGTTTTTTTTCTAAAGGTTTACTGACACACAAATGTAAGAAACAGTTGCTTTTATCAACTTATTTTCTAGTTGGGCATCCCCAGTGGGCCATGCCCCAGGCTCCTCTGCTTATTATGAAAAAGTACATTAATTTACATCTTTCTTCTCTGCTTTGCTTCCAACCCCTGCATGTCTCTACAAAGCTGATACAGGTCAATTCTTCCTGGGAGTAACAATCGAAGAAGTCACATTCTTGTCAACCTGCTGCAAGAAGATGCAGGTCTACAATTGTCACTTGGAAGAAACACTGAGAGGAATTTACCTCATAAAGAAGGGAAAAAAATTGTAAAGATATTTAGATACCTCAAGCAGCAAGCAGTCCCCAGAAGGGTTCTATAAAATTATAAATTAACCCATTTGGTGCATATTTGCATCCTTAAATGACTGTATTACTAATGTTTGTCTGAGATCCCACCTCCTACAACACTTAAAAATTGTTTAGAAACAATAAACTTTAAGCAGCACGGTATGTAAATATAAATAATTACAATTTCGTCAACATACAGGAGCAACTGATGTTTAAAAACAGAAGCACAGTAACTGAGGCAAACAGGAATTACTCTCATTTTTTCATAATTTCTCAGATTAAAGTTATATATTAGTTAAAGTACAGTATTATTACTGTACCCTTAGGCTTCAGAGCACATCCTGCCACATGTTCATATGGCTGCTAAAAAGCAGCCATCAAATTATTAGTATTTTTTCCAAGGACAGTTGGAATTAATAGTTTGAAGTAATTTCTTAATTTAACCATGAAACTTGAACATTGAAATTAAAGTCAATGTTAATAACATTTTATTTCAGAAAACTCCAAGTATGTTAGTCCTTGAGCACAGATCATAAGATGGATAGAGTCCTCGCTGTTATCTGTCTTTTCTGTAATTGGAAACAAACCCCAACTATTAGCCTTGCACAACTTGGTATCACTACAGCTTTAACTGGGTGCACGTACATAACTTCAGACAACACTTGTCCCTGCAAAGACCCAGAAATTGGGTGTGAAACCATCACCCTACTGAAATCAACAGGTGGTTTTCAGTGATTTTTATGGTACCAAGTGGGACCTATTTGTTCAGCAGAGGTTCCCAGCAGGGATACAGCAGGGACAGGTCAGTGACATGACATCTCTGTGCTAGACTGACAGAAGTTCCTCACTGCTCTAACCAAGACATCTATTTTCTGAATAGGATCAAAAACCCTTTCATCCCCATTTCCTAGACAAAAAGGAGAGGAGATACAGGATGAGAGAGCAGTAATAGAAATCCTAACTTAAACACTCAGGCAAACATCCTCCTCACTTTTCCAAGCAGAGCAACATCCCCAGCCTGAATACAGGCTTTGTAGACATTGCAAACACCTCAGTATGACTGAGGGAATTCCAGTTACCCTCAAATTGAGTTCCTTTCTTTTTTATATATACTGAAATCCCTTTCTTCTGTGATGCCTCTTCCTCCCTCCCCAACTTAAGAAGCCTCTTACTCTGGCAGCTACTGCAGACAGCTCCTGTGACTACCTGGAGACTTTTGAAAGCTGTGTCCTGGCTCTGTTAACCACAGATCATCTCCTGTAAACCTGCTAACAGATAGCAAAGCTCTCCCTTGAGTTTCACCCCAAAAGGAAGCTCAGCTCTTATAGCCTGGGAAGGCTCACTTGACATTCTTTACCTGCAAGGACTCCATCAGCACCTTCCCATAACGTAAAGCATATTTTTAAAAGGCACTGAAAATAAGAGATAATTAAAATGTAAGAAGTGTCATCTTCATAAAAGCCACAGGACTAAATAAAGTCTTGGAGGGCCCTCTCCTGTACGTTCCGTATTTCTCTACGTGCACAACGCACCTTCCTCTGTAAAATCTTTAATGAACAAAGTCAGTCTTCTCCGTACCTTTAAAAACAGCTGAAGTAGCATTTGATTAGTTCATAGGGAAAAGCTCCTAGTACATTTTTTCCTTCAAGCAGATGGCAGTTACATGAAAAATTAACTCTCAACTCAGAACTATGAAGACTCAAAATCCAAAACCCATTTACAGGCAGTTACCAATCCAGCAACAATTCCATCCATTACCAAAGAGCTAATCTAGATTTAAGAAAATTACTTTCATTTATGCTTCTAGTCTAAGAGGATGGTAACAATTGTCACTCCTTAGATGACAGGATTGTCACAGCAACAGCTAATGGCACAAAAAAAATATTTGTCCTCTCTTGGCAAAGCACTGAGAAACTACGTAGTAAAGATATCACAGTAATGTTAATATTTATGTCTTACTGATTTTTGGTACTGTGAATTTAGATTAATGAGCAAACAAACCCCATGGAAACAACCTCTCTTAGCTTGTCTTAGTTTGATTTATTAAGCAATGTAATTACCAGTGACAAGCCCACAGAGAAATGCACTGAACTTAACACTTCAGAAAGAGCAAAACCTTACCCACATATTTTTTTGTGCAAGAATGACTCCTTCCTCTTATTGCAACCAAAGGAACAGCAACAAAAGTATTTAAACAATGAAAAACTATCACAATCCTCCTAACAAAGGAATATTGCAAAGACTTATTTTCTGCACGGTTCACTTATTGTTGCTAAACAAAGAAAAATAGCCTTTATTTTTCTTCACGAAGTAGAGTGATTTGCAGGGGAGAAAACAGTGACCTCTCTTTCATTTAAGGAGACCTAGATATGAGGCAAAGGGAAGAAAGATGCTTGTAAATTAACACATAGAATAACAAATACCTTAATTCTCTCTAGAAAACATCATGAGAAAGTACTGAAACATTTGTGGTAGATACTAAACAGTTAATATCTGGCCGGGATTCCCCGCCAACACAAATTCCGATGATTTGCCATTGGATGTTGTCAGCACCAATGTCCTGTTATAGTCCACTGAGATCCTCCCTGCAGCTTTTCTGCCTCGGGCATCTCTGATGTACCGGATCAGAGTCTGGAGCATCCCTGTTTATCACAATGTTTCACTTACCACCCCCTTGCCCACACGCACACCAGCTATTACTGCTTTTCAGAAGCACAAAAGAGTAAGCAAGTCGCTGAGACCTAACATGGTAGCTCTGCACAAAAACTAAATGCATAAAAGCCCTTCTGGAAAATAGTTTGCTTTCCAAGCAAACCTTTAGCGAGGAACAGCCCTGAAATGTTCCCGAGTATTACACAGCTGTTTTACAGCTAAAGAGTTTACCTACACATAGCAAATGTCCACAGACCTACTACTCTCTGCTTGCATTTGTCTTTATATTCAAACCATAATGCAAATATTCTCTGGTTCAAAGACCACTGATCTAAATCAGCAGGTCATACAATACTGTCATATTAAACCTACATCAGAGCTTGTTTTCCCGAAGCGTTCCTGGAGCCTGCCTTCTCGATGTAATTACTGTACAATACATATCAGAACCAGAGAGAAAGGCTTCACTCTGAGGGCTGAAATTGAGAAGAAATCAATACAAAGAAGATAAATGTGTCTTCAAGAGCTGCGGAGGTATTAACCCTCTCTCCAACTTATTTTCTTATTTGCTTCAAATCATTTTACCATGTGAGAAGTGCTGGAAGGACTGGGATATGACAGGTCTGTCTGTTTATCGCTGTGTTTGGGGTTAGAAAAAAAAGTGTATTTTAGGAAGAAAAAGATGAAGAAGAAGAATAAAAAAATCAAACCAGAAGTGGAAGTTCCTATAAAGCTTCCAGAATTTACTTCTTTCTTTTCACACTTACACACCTAGACGCAGCTGAGGACCCGGGCTGCATCAGGAGCCCACAGAAGGGACAGGAGGAGCCGCGGGGCGAGGAGCTCACAGGGGAAGGGGGGCTGGCTCTACCCAAGGCCCCTCATGCCACACCCAACGCACCGCGGACTCCACCGCACCGCGGACCCCACCGCCCCATCACGGCCAGGAGGGGGGCAGCCCAGGAAGCAGTAAATAAATAAAAGCGCTTTCGGGGCGTGCCGGGGAGACAAGCCGGTTCAGGAAGCCCCTTTCCGCGGCGGTGGGGTCGGGACGGAGCCCCCGAGCCCCGGGACAGCCTGACGGGGCCGCGGGCGGGGCACGCGCTGCGCGCCGGCGGAGGGGCGCGCGGCCCCGCGGGGGCGCCGGCGGCGCGATAGCGCCCCTGTCGGACGGCCGAGGGCACCGCGGAGGCAGCGGGAGCCGGGGCCCCGCGCGGGCGCTGCGAGTTCCCCCGGGGGTGGACACGGGTCCCACCGCGGGCGAGCGCCCACCCGGCCCCGTCATACGCGGCCCCTGCATGTCGGTGCGGGGCGAGGAGCGATGCACAGACACAAGCCGTGGGGTGCAAAGTGGGGAGGTGGTGGGGTCTGGAAAGCACGGTGGGCGCTGGGTGCCCCCCGCCCGCACGGCTCCTCTCCCACGGGTGTTGGGTGGCAGCTCCACACAACCAACCCCGGGGGCGCGGAGCCGGCGCGCAACCCCGCGCCCCCCCCTGCCCTGCCAAGGTCAGCGCGCTGGCTCGGCAAGACACCCACCGCGGACACGAGTGGGGTGGGGAGGGCAGAGACCCGCGCACAACTAAGTTTGTGGCGGGGGACAGGGGGCATTGCAACAAGCGATGGGTGCGCGGAGTCACGCTCCCTTCGGGGGGACGGGCAGCAGTTCCGCAGCACAAAGGGAGCCCCCAGGCAGCTTCCACGAAAGAAGGGCAGCGCACAAGGACCCCCTCTGCGCGCCCCACGCCGCCGGGGGCTGCAGTGCGCCGGAGAGAGGGGATACCGCGCCGGGAGCGCGGAGCCGAGCCTTGCACCGTGCACGGCCCCACTCGCGGGCAGCGCAGCCCGCAGAGGGGAGGGTGTTGCGGAGCTGCATGAAATCCAGTGCTGGGGCCACCCGCGCGATGGGGCCCCCGTGGTCCCTGGCGCATCCTCCGGACTCGCGGGGTACCCCGCCGGTACCCCATAGGGGTCGCGGACACGTGTAGCGGAGGCACCGGGACCCCCCCAACCGCCGCGCTCACTCACCGGGGAAGCACACCACATCATGGAGCACGGAGCTGGTGATTTTCAAGAAAAAGATCCACCAACACGGTTGCAGTAGCCTCCGCATGTCCAAAGCCGCACATCGAAAGGGGAGAGGGGCTAAAATAATGAACACACGGGGGAAGGGGGCGGGAAAAAAAAAAGGGGGGGGGGGGGGGAAGGAGAAGAAAAAACCCCAAACTTGTTGAAAATAAGTTTCTCCCCGCACCCCTCTTCCCGCGGGAGAACGCGGGGGGCTCCTGCTCGCCTCCTCAACAGGGAAAAAAATCCCACCGCCGCGGGGCAGGGGGAGGACAGAAGCGGCGGGGCGCGGGGTACCCCCCGCGCAGCAAAGCGCGGCAAAGCGCGGCGGGGCGCGGGGCAGCGCGGTTCAGGCGGGCAGCGGCGGCTGGGCGCGCGGCATGCCGCGGACGGGGCGCTCAGAGCCGCCTCCGCGCACGGGCGGGCGGGCGGCGGTCAGCCGGGGCCCCGGCGCGCTCCATCCTGCCGTACAGGAAGTGGCGGGCGAGCCCGGATCCTGGCGGAGACTTTAAAGCGGGGCGAGGGAGAGAGGGAGAGGGAGAGAGCGCGGCGCGGCGGCGAGGCGAAGCGGCGGCGCGCCGGGCGCCCCGGAGGCGCGCCCCCGACGCCCTTAAAGCGGCCGCGGCGGCGGAGCGGGGCGCGCGCGCGGCACGGGGGCTCGCTCGTGTGCACGCACCCGCACTGCTGCCCCGCGCACTCTCCGCGCCACGCGCACTCTCCGCGCAGCCCGCCTGTGCCTGCGGAGTGTGTGTTTTGGGGGAGCGCTGCCGGCAGCGGCGGGTTTGGGGGACAAGGTGTAACCGAACCGGGGGGATTTGCCGTTGGCGGTGCCGGGATTTGCGCTCTGATCCGGGCGGTGTCTGCTCGAAGTCACTTGTGTCGTGGTGCCGCCCTCGGTGCGTGCTGCAGCGGCCGGGGGTTGGCGTTGGGTGTCCGTGTCCCCCTTCAGCTGTGTGCATGATTCTTTGTATTGCAGGGGGGTCCGTGCCCCCCGGAATCACACCGTTTTCCCCCATCCCCTTCAGCAGCGTGTATCCCACTGCATATTGCCAGAGGTCCCCCACAAAATCATACTGGTTTTTTTTTTGTCTAATGCTGTGCTGGATGTTGCCAGAAATTCTCCCCGACATCATACAGCTTTTTTTGCTCCCTCAGTGCTATGCATCATTTGGGGCATTGACAGAGGTCCCCCACAAAATCCTACAGCTTTTGTTTCCTCTAGTACTGTACTGGGTATTTCCAGAAACGCCCTCTATCCCCTCCAAAATCACATCGGGTTGTTTTTTTTTCTCCCCCAGTAATAGCATCATTCTGGGTATTGCCAGAGGTTCCCCACAAAACTGCTGGTTTTTTCCCCCAGTATTGTGCATTATTCTATGTATTCCCAGAGAGCCACCTGAAAATGAGATAGTTGTCTGGTACTTTTGCAGAGTCAGGTGAAGCCTGTCCCAAGGCACTCTGCATCCAGATCTCGATCCACAGCCCCCTCCCGACAGCAGTTTCCGAGTGATTGATAACTTTGCACAGGAAACAGAAACAGAAAATGGTGTGAATTCAGGATGAAGGGATGGTTGCTTGTACTTGGCATTTCCTGGCGGTGCTGTGGTCTGCTAAAGCTTAAATTTCATTCAGAAGCAGTTTTTGTCTGTTTCTTTGGTAATTATTTCCATTATGGGGATTCTGTTTCAGAAAGGAAAGGGTTTGGCAGGGGTTTATCAGTGCATGCTGTGCTCAGCTCTGGCTCTGTCATTTGCTGTGACCATCTCCTCTTCCCCTACCTGCAAAGCTTCCACATCTGTGGTGTTTCCAGAGGACAGGAGAATGGGTGACAGGAAGAGGAACAGAGTGGGAAAATTCAGAAGTCAGATTTATTCAGAGGAACGGCAGTGATTTTCTCTTCCCCTGCCTCAACTTAGGGATCACTAGAACAGAACCCTCGAGGCTTGTGTACTTACCACTGCTGGCGCTCTGATTTTTCTGGAAGAGGTGGCTTTGTGTCCATCCAGGTTTGATTTTTCTGGAAGAGGTGGCTTTGTGCCCATCCAGGTTTGATTTTTCTGGAAGAGGTGGCTTTGTGCCCATCCAGGTTTGATTTTTCTGGAAGAGGTGGCTTTGTGCCCATCCAGGTTTGATTTTTCTGGAAGAGGTGGCTTTGTGCCCATCCAGGTTTACCTCGTGCAGCATGGGATGCCAAATCAGTGCATTATGCTGCAGCCATGGGGCCCCTAATTAGGAAGCATTGTATTTTCATAGGCATTCCTTTGACTTTCTCTCCACATCCCATGTTGTCCCTGCCAAAAATTACAGTTGGAAGTTAAAACTTCCAGTCCTTAGTAGGCAAAACTGTTTATCCCAATAGGGATTGTACCTGTGTAAGGTTTTAAGGACCTGATTATATGTTCTCTGCCCTTGTGGCCACCACCCTTTGGGCTGGGCAGAGTGGAGAATGCTCTTGCATAAGGTTTTATCTAAAAAAAAGCTAAAAATTTATAGGCCCTGAAGAAAGTTCTTATCCAACTTATTGTTCATTAAAGCATTTCCCAAAACAGGTGGGGTTTGAAGGTTACTTTCAACTCTCATAAAAAAAAAAATAAAGTTTTAAGAGCTAAATTTCCCTGAGTTTTTTGTTCCTATGAAAAATAAATAAATAAATAAAACACAAATCCCCACCTGCCTTGACCTTTTGAATTCTGCAGTGACATCTATGTTCAGTTACTTATTGGGCTGCTCCAGAAAAACCTGCAAAATATTCCCCTTCCAGCAACTGATTCCTAACTTTACAGACCTAATGTAACACATAGGTAAGGCAGGTTCTCCTCCAGTACTGAGACTTACGTCTGCAACTGACGACTCCCTGGTATTATAAGAGGCAATCTTAAAAAGAGCATCAAGAGGTCTCATTACATGAGAAAAGTTATTAAACACTATTGCAATCTCATGAAAGAAGAATAAAAGTAACGGATCTTTTTCAAAGAGGAGTTTGCATCAGTATTTTTCTCACTGATTCAAAACCCTTTGCAAAAGCTGTTAATTGCATAATTTTATATTTAAAATCTATTTTTACATTAGTTTAGGGTTTCCTATCCTGGAAAAAATGACAAATCTGAAACTGCTCTCATATCTTGGAATTGGAAGAATTCTACATTTCCCATACTCAGAGAAACATGCAAGTGAGATATAAAATACATCAGCAGAATGCTGTCTCCTGAGGAGCACAGATGACTTCAGACCCCTACAAGCTGCTAAGGAAGATTTGAGAACAGCAATGCTCCCATCAAAAACCAGAAGTGTTCAGGCTGGATATTCACAGTATCCTCAGGTCTGAACTTCTAAAAACAAATCTGTAAAACCCCAGTGTTGGCACGGACGGTTTGGTTCAGCATGCTGTGGTACAACATGTACAATGACCCACTTTTCTTGGAGTGGCAAATCAATCACTGTATCGTCACACATCAGTTTAGGAGCTGTGGTGGCGGAAGTAGCTTTGTTTCACATTAGCAATTTGGGTGGGCAGAGAAATGGAAAGATGTATGATGGAGATCCAGAGAACAAAATTAAACATGGTTAAATGAGAATCCATTTCCTGCAGTATCTCTTTGCCTGTGGCACACTGTCTATCAACAATACACAGGTACAAATTGGCCTGGAGATGTATCTTGAACTATCCAAACAGAGAAAACTGCATTAGCAGCACGCTGCTTGGCCGGACTGGTGCCATGTGACTGGGGAGCGTCTCCATTAGACAGGACGTCTGATTCTCTCCCCATGACTTAAATACTGTGTTGTGATTCAAATAACTGCTCCTGTATCAACAGATTGTAAAGGGACTTTATAATACAATGCACTTAAAACAGATTGATGGGTGTTCTGCAAATCTTGCAATATTTACCGTTAAACATGGTGGGCGCTGTCAAGGTGAAAGGAATAGGATTAGCATCTCTGGTTTGCATGGAATAGTGAATAAAAGATAACTTTTATCTTTTCTTTCCCCCTGTTTGAACAGGTAATATTTTTTATGCTGCCTTCATCAACATATGGGCATCACTCCTGGGAAAGAAATGAAAGTCTGTTAATTTATTTGATCAGACATGAGAAATAATAGAAAACTGAAACGAAGAGTCACATTTGTTATATGTTTGAATTAGTGGAAAGCTGAAGAAAGCAGAAAAATATTGCAAGGAGTTCAAAGATGAGAGGGTTTATTGAATTAGAAAAATATTAATGGCATTAATCATTTCCAAAACAGGCTTCTTAACATCTATAATGACTATATAAAGGATTGAGGAAATAAAAATCTAAGAAAAAAATTGGATATAGAAAGTTACGATTTTTTGTGTTTAGAAAGAAAGGGATGAATTTTCACTGATTTACATCCAGCCTCACTGGAAGAGTTAACCTGTGGGGAAAATACCAGCTGAGGATCTAGCTCTGAAAGCATCAATCAGTGTGAAGTACCTGAGAAACAGTTACAGTTCAGATTATAAGTAATAAACTTCCAGGTTAATTCAGCAGTGCTAGTTCTTGTCTAGCTTTGCATAGAAAGGAAAAAAAGGATGCTGAACTTGGAGTTTCACAGATTATATTATTGCAGAGTTACTTTCTCTTAGCCTCAGGACAGATGCATTCTTCTCAGAGTATGCTGTGATGCTTTGAAAATTTTACCAAGGCATCTGAGAACCTGCTGAGAAACAGGGGTGGCAGGTAAGCAAAGTAGCTATGAGGGAGAAAAAAAAAAAAGAAAAAGAGAACTCTATTTCAGTATAATCATAGCAATGAGCTGTGTTGTTTGAATTATGAAGACATAAAAACAGATTAACCCAAAGAGGCAGGTAAAGCAGAATGTATGAAAAATGTTGATGGGTGATGCAAACTCTGGGTAAAGACGTAGGCTGTAGGTCAGAGATTACTGCAGGCATTATGGGGCTCCACATCTGTAGCATTAACAGCATTATATGAATAAGAGTATCTGAGCGCTGACTTGAGATATCCTGGCTGGCCAGTGTCCTACAGGGTTTTGCACAAGGTTCTTTCAGAAGACTAATACATTTATTTTCTTGTGGTCTGTAAAAGGAACCTCCACCTTAGGGTACCCTTAGGCCAAATCATTCAGAACAGACACTTGGTCTCATGCTGAAATAACTGCTTGAAAGCTTCATCTTCATCTTGAATTCGTACAGCTCTTTTGTCTCCTGAAATGGCCTCAAAATTACTGTGTTCTGTAAAATTGTGTGTTCATAACCAGTGCGTTGGAGGGTCAGACTGATCAGCAATGAGTTTCTTTCTTTCAAAAGCAACTGTGGTTGAGAGTCCTGTGGTATGACCTTGCTAGGGCTGTAAGTGTGTGTTTAATTCACAAATCCTCTCTTGTGAAAAGAAAAGAAGAAAAAAATCTATTATCAGTGTAGCGGTGAGCAGAGCAAGCATGTTAATGAATGGAGCTGAGGGATGAGCGTGGAAGACCCAACCTACTTTCCTGCTTGTCTGTTTCCATGTAAGTAGCTCACCAGGAATATACTGTCTTTGCAGAATCTAAGGTAGAAACTAATGAGACAACAGATTTATGAAATTTCATTGTTGGTGAAAAAATTATTTATAGGTTTCAATAATATTTGAGTTCAATGTCAGTCTTGGGAACATGAGTTGCAGAAAAGCAAAAATCCTTTTGACTGGGAAGGCTCTATCCAGCCTCGATGTTTTTCACACTGTCATGCAGCTTGCCAGTGAGATAACTGCAACTGTCAGGTTTTCTCTACACAGTAAAGTTGACTCAAGGACACGAAGGGCTTGCAGGCAGCATGGACTCAGGCTGAATGTAAGCTGCTGTAAGGAACAGCTTGGGTGCAGTGTGCTGGACCTAGACATATTATAGACACAATTAATGTGAGTAATCTTCTTGGCTCCAATAACCTCAACTTCCAGACCATCGTCTTCTAGAGGACTTCAGGCCAGTATCACAATGGGACATCTACTACTTTAAAAAGGCCTCCTGCATTATAAACTAAACATCAGACTCCATCATGTTTTCCCCTATAAGTAAATCAGTGAGAATGAATACATTTACTGAAGGTGGAATTTCTGCTGTTCCTTTCCCCCTCTTCCATTTCACTGCTGCTTTCTGTCAAAGGAGTTAGTGCAACATGCTCCTGCCCTCCTGCATAGATGTCAAACAGATATGTCAGAACCTACTTGGGAAGGGTAAAGTCACAGGTGTGCAATGATCCCAGGGGAGAGAGTCAATAACAATGGCTCTGTAAAAAGACATGACCTTCTAATATAAACCTGTTGCAAATGGTGTCCAAAGCCAGGCCTCTGAAATTGCTCCACAATGAAGACCAGTCAAGCAGACTGCAAAAACCACTTTCCTAGGCAATTCCAAGAGAGCACTTCAAATAGGAAAAAAAAAAAAAATCTGCTCTATAAATGGTAGAGTCTCCAAATCTGTTTAAGGAGAGAAGAGAAAGTTAAAGAGAAACATTTGCCAAACCCATATTCTTTCAGAGATACACTCTTTGAGTGCAGGTATAAGATGATGTGCAAACTTGGATGTTCTGGCTAGCCTTTTTAGTAGTTAATTGCTTACAACAGCTTGTATAGATGTGAATAATTACATCCCAGAAATGAATGCAGCCTCTGGTGAGTGTGTAGGGGGCAAAGGCCTTGACACAACAAAGAAAGAAGTAATATTTTTGTGTTACAGGGACGCAACCCTTACTTTATATTGGGCCCCATGTGTTGCAACAGAGAAGTGCAGGTTGCAGATTACAGCAGTTCTGTCTTTGCCATTCTTCGCTGGTTTCATAGATCTGTGTTTTGGTTTGGTTTTGTTTTGTTTGTTTGTTTGTTTTTTCCTATGACTTTATCAATTACTCAAATATGGACTTGTGTGAAGCACTTTGGATTTGAGTGTGGACAGGCAGTACATTAGCTAATGTGATTCCATTAAAAACAGATTCCATAGCCAGTGCCCCAATTAAATGAAGAAGCGTCAATATTAATAAAGCTTCCAAAGAAAGGGATAAAATCAGATACTCACAGTGACCCCACAGACAGGAGTGCTAGTCAGATCAATACATACCCATAAGCACTGATGGAAATAACTAAACAACAACATATCTAGGCCACCGAGATCTGGCAGTACAGCACACACAAAATATCCTTTGTTTTCTCTAATTTTGCTGTCCATTCCCTTTGTTGTCCATTCTCCAGCCAAAGATCAGTGTCAGGAGCATGAACTACCTGTCTGCAAACAGTTTCTTGCTGGAGTTTATCCTGTCTCCTCTTGATGCCTGGTCTAAAAAGGGTTTCTTGGAAGTGTAAAGATGCCATCCGAAAAGTTGAATAAGCAGTAATCCAAACCCCTGCCAGCTTGCATCCTTAATGCAACTGAAATGATTTTCATTCATCTTTTCAATTGTCATCAAATATAGATCCACTGTAGCTGGGCACAACTCCACTGACGTAAATGACTGGGCATTAACTTTCTTGGAACTACACCTAGTTGGATCCAAGTCAAAGTTTTGCCAATGCAAGGGAGGCTGTAACCAAATACCACAAACATGCAGTTGTTACTTTCCACAGTGTTTTTCTACTTTGGAAGTGTTGCAAGGCTGCGCCCTTATCTTTTCTGCCCAGATTTCATGTTCATGATGCATATCTTTGTGCCATCAAGGTCTGGTGGTTACAATGCTCTGTGCTCACAGCTACCATATAGAAGGGTTTAAAACATTTTAGAATTTCAGCATCTGTTTTGTGTTGATTTCAGGAGGAGAATGGGAGAAGAGTATGCCAAGTTCCAGAGAAAAATAAACACTTCAGGCCAAATTCTCCCTTCGTCTGCACTGGTGTAAATCTAACGTCTCTTCATGCAGCTGACAGGTAGATTTGGGCCAGTATAATATAGGGCAGAGTCAAGCCCTTTAATTTGGAAGAACACAATTGCTTCCTCTGGCCCATGCCCAAGAAAATATATTTAATTAATTAACAATTTTTTATGGGAGTGTTGGGTAAAAGCATCCCATTCCAGACTGAAAACGAGGCTTTCAGAACTGAGCCAAAAAGGGGAATGTTTATCATAAATGTCCTAAAGAGGAGTACAATTAAAATGTGTTTAGAACCTTGAACTGTTCTGTTAATCACCATTAATTTATAATTCCAGGTTTTAAAATAACTAATGATGCCCAAATAGATTTTAGCATCTATTAAAGATATCATCTTAACACACATTGTTGAGGAAAAAGGAAACTGAAAATAAAGTTTTAAGACTAATTCACCGTAAAGAAATATGAGACCTCATAATTCTTCCCAAAGCATCACAGTTAGTAAAATATTACACTTCTTTCCTACAGCAGAAACACAACAGAACAACATTATTCTCGAGCGGTCAACATTAATTGCAAACTGATGGCCACTCCTGAACATGGGAGTCTTCCCTGGGCCACATTTCATTATGTTAACGGCTGACGTGTCAGCCTGCCCAGCTCCAGCAGCCCCGCTAGCCGAGCCGCTGGCAGTGGCACCACCGAAACACTCGCACCACACGGGGGAGTCTCTCTGCGTGCACAGAAAAGTTCATGTTTCATAAATTACTCGCTTTGAAACCTGATTTCTCTGTACTGCAGCTTTGTCAGTTTGTCTGAGAGATAGCGTAAGATCTGAAACCCTTGGCAGGGCAAAAAACAAAGCCTAAACTGTGATGTTTCTATAAATGAATTGTTCTAAGTAAGGTGGATAGGATTTTGGTGATAGGGAAATCTGTGTCAAGCACAATTCACGTTATTAAACACTTTTTAACCCACCAAGTTGCCTGGCATTTCCATATAGAATACTAATAAAAGTTCAAGAAATCTCAGCCATCAGGTAGTAAAATACTACAGATTTTATGTAATCGTTTAGGAAGCAGAGGGTGTGTTCATTGCATGGCACAGCAATACATTATCTCAGCACAGCAAAAATGGAATAACAGTGCCAGAGCAGAATTCAGCCATTTCAATATCAGATTTCTCATTGCAAGGTGTAGCATAACCTTCTACCATCTAGTTACAGGAATAACGGGCATGGTCCATGGTCTAGGCAGTCTCTGAGTACACCTGTCCTGGGATTTAATGAGCCTGGTAGCTTGACAAAACACACCTTTCATGAAGTACAGGCCATGAGCAGTGAACATACAGCCTGGAAATCATGTAACATATCTTGAGGGGTAAGCCATCCTTGTTCCCCAAATCCATCTCAACACAGTGATGAGGTGCTGGATCAATGCACGAAGGGAAGTGCTGATGAAGATCTCTCAAGGTGGCACAGGTTTTCCAGCACTGTATCAGACCATCTAACGAGCTTTCTCTTGGAGTTTTATACACCATTGTTAAGACCTTACCATGCCATACAGGAGACTGACTTTGCCAGGTATTTGTTACCTGCTAGTAATACAGACCGCTGGGAGCACAATATAGTATTATTCAGCAAAACCACATGTACTGACAAACACTTTTTAGTGAGAATTGGCTACCAATCTGAGAAAGCCAGGGTCACTGCTGAACAATACCAAAAGAGGTCTCACTAGCTTCTTCTCCCTCCTCCATTGAATGAGCTGTTAATAGACAAGCTGTTATAGAGAAAAAGAACTAAATAGTTTACAAGCTTACATTTGAAGGCCTGTGAATTACATTAGCTGAGCCAGCTGAGTGAGAGCCAAGGCAATCTCCCCACGATTGTTGAAAATGTGGCATTGAGGCATGTGGAGGCAAAGGAAGAATGACAGTGACCAGGTTTACAATATGCAAAGCCAGAATAATTACTGCTTTCTGTGGCACAGAATTTTTAGCTGAACTATGATATGGAACAAGCATCTCCTTTAAATGCACAAGCATGTGTGTATGTGTGTTCATATTTTAAAATTTTCTCTCTTTTATGCAAATATTAATTTACAGCCTTAATTTAAACCCTTTGAAGTTGACTTTTAATTTTTCCCCAACTGCACAGCCCACTCTCAGTATAAGCAATGACCATGGTTCTTTTTCATTACTCACTGGGTTTTGGGGCCTAGCAATTATGAATAGGAATGTGAACCACTTCTAATTCAACGACCTGGACCATTATTTGGGATCAGTGGACCCAGAATGTACAGCTGAAAAGTTTTTGGGACCCTCTGGTTACCAGCTGAGAGACTAACAGTTATTTTTACATTTCTTTCAGTTCTTTAACTTTACCAGAGACTGAAAAGTTCTGAAAAGCAGCAGAACAAGAAAAATTAGTAAAACAGAAACAGCAAAATTGAAAAGTAAAGAATGGAACCCTCAGATAATTCATTTTTAAGACAGTGGCAGAAAAAAATGAAGGAAGGATGAAGGAAAGGACAGTTAAAAAACAGTCACCACTGAACAATGATCATTCAAAATTTCTGACTTTGAGGAAAGCTCAGAAACTTTTAAGGGGTCAGATTTTCACACAAAAGATTTGCTTTAGATCAAATATAATTTTTAAAAGTTTCAGGTTAAAGATTTCAACCTGCTTACAAGTTTCTATCTTTATATTGTCCTCCTCCCAATTTTATACAGTCTTTGGTTAGAAACAAGCCAGCTGACAGCTCTAACCCATTGTTGCAATGACAGCAGTGTGAAATACTGCAGCAAGAGCTGAGGTAGCTGGTTTAACACAGGCCTTACAAACAGCCTGAGGAGATCAGGCAATTGCTGAAAGGATGTTCAGGAAAGTATAGCAGAGGCTTTTGCTGTAACCTCCACTAATAGGTAGCTATCTTTGATAGCTCATTTACCATCCAGCTAAACCAGACAGAAATCAGTCTGAGAGGAAACACATTTTTGGCTTTAAAAACAGATTTCTTGGTACATTATCATATACATCATTCACAAACTGGACTAACCTAGGTCAGTGATCCAGATAACAGATTTCCAGTCAGATTTGAGCTTTGCCCATTAAACTTTATCTCAGAATCTGAGTATCTTTACCACTGAGAAATCTTTCAGTCATGCTGACTTACAGTGCCAGCCATCTATAGCTTACATCTGAAAGCAGAGCATTAGTCAATACTCAGAAATCCAACATCCCTCTACAGAGGAGGAGAATTTCTGCCACTATTTTAAGGCCAATTGCAAAACTCATGTTGACTTCATAAGGAACAGAGTGACTTGCTGAGTTGTTAGATACTCTCTTTGGCTTCCAGTCCTGTAGTAACAGTGTAAGTGAATCAGCTTCTGGAATTATATTCACCTGAGATCAGACCAAGTGGAGATTATGCATGTTCAGGCCCTTGATTTTGAAACTTTTGCAAATGCAAAGCACATTCTTTCAGGGTATGGCTTAGAGTTAATTAATTTCACGAGAATTTATCTTCAACTTTTTGGAACTCATGCTTTGGTATACTTCAGTACATCCCCCCCTTCTGTATTTTGGTGAGCTAAATCGTTAAGTCCCATCTCAGTACTCACTGAGCAAAATTCTCTTTAAAGACTTCAGAGAAACCATCATGTCAAGGGCAGTTTGTTTAACTGCAAGGCTCAGGATTTATCTATTCAAACCTGGGAATTGTCCCTTTTTGTTTTGGTGTTCAGTCTGCCCTCCTGTTAGATCCTTTCATTCAAGTTAGCAGTTTCCTCAGGTTGGCTGATCTTTATTTCTGCTTTTAATATTCCCTATTGATTTTATTGTAGTGCACTTACAAGCTGTTCAACAGTCTCCTATTACTGTAAATAAAATGAGATAAATAACTTGGCTTTCTTTCTGCATCTAAAATCTTTGGCAGCAGCCATCTCCACCCTTAGCCGAGCGTTTGACAGTGTTGTGCCAGTATCTGTGAGGGCAGCTCCTGAGACTGCATGCCCCTCACATGTCACTAGTGTCCATGCTAGTTAGATAAAGCTAGCTTGGAGTCTGCTGATATTACTGGCTGGCTTTATCTAGCAAGCAGAGGTACCAGCAGCATCTGTGCATCTGTTGGATGTGCAGATGGAGGCAGCTGCCCTCTTCTAGACTGGCAGTAATAGCAGTGTTAATATGTGCATCTATGACCACACCAGATACTGCTTATCTGCAGTATATGTGAAAGTCACTGAGGCTCCCGTTTTCAGATCAGGTAGGTGTTATTCCTATCTATCACTTACAGGCTTTGGCTTAACTGGTCACTTAAATAACAATGATAAGATATAAAACACAGCTTCATCTTTCTTCTCTCTCGTGACTGCTCTTTGCAGGCATTCCTCTGCCCTGGTCTGTTTCACTGTCCTCCGGGAAACAACCAGCGTAGTCCAACTATCGAAGGTGCGTTCCCCTTGGCTAGCAAGAGTCCACAGAGCATCCCCAGCACCCACACTCCCTTCAGGCTCCTTGATGTTGGTGCTATTATCAGCACAGCTGGGGTCAAAACAACTGCTGAAGGGCCGGGGCAGCTTCTCAAGCAGAGCCTGCAGCCTGTGCTGTGCTTTGCACGGCTGCAGTTTGCCGAGTCAGTGCTCAGGGCATGTGGCTGTGTGGGCTGCTGTGCAGACCTACCTGGAGACTCCGGTCTTCAAACAGGCCTGCCCTGTGAGCAGACATGTTACCATAGCTTATTCTAGCAAGTTTGAGTAGCATAGCAGCTGACTTTGACTGCTTGAATGAATGCCAGGACCTGCTGGAGGCTCTGCAGTCTGCTGAAGCCAGCATGGGGCCACCTTCGCTGTTATTTCACCCTGACTGAGCCACATTGGTCTAAGTGCTGCCTCCGTGAGTTCCCAAGACTGACTGCACCAGGTCTGAGTGGCTCAGTATTGATGTCCTCTACCTCTGCCAAGGTTAGAGATTGCAGCTTATGCAGGTGATGCTGACTCATCTTAAAACCCTTTCTTTCACGCGTGTTGATTTGGCTTTTTTTTTCCTATTGTGTCTGTAAGCTAGCACTGAAGATCAAATCTGGGTAGAGGTTTAGATCGACAGTGCCAATAGACAGCTTTATTTGATCTCCATACATATACAAACTCTTGCAGATGTGTCTTCCTGCTGTGCTTTGCATGGCTGCAACCAAGATAGCCTGTAAAAGAGACATTCACATGGGGTATGTTCACATCAGGACACGATGACACAGGGCCAACATTTTCTCCAGTGTCCCAAATTTTAAAGTGTTCAGTGTGGAGTTACTAGTTTTAACTCATTTTTATTTAAATATATACCTGAGATGTAAAAAGGCTGTGCTCTTTTAAATTTGTTCTTGTAAAAATAAATCTGTTTCAGTTAGGTAATACAAACTGTTTTGAAAAGAGCTGCGGAATATCCTTGTAAACATATTATGAAAACAAGTAATTAAAATAGTCAAAATAATGAGTAGAAATTGCATGACTTTAAGAAAGCACATAAAGAGTAATCAAGCAGGGTAAAACCAAATAAGATTAATTTAAGTTAGAGACTCATGTATATGGTGTATTGTATTATTTGGACTGAACAGAAATGCATGCTGTGAAAGGATGTTCTGAACTCCCTTAAAGAGTAATCTTTGTACACAACAGTAGTGCTGTGCAAATAAATGTCGTGAGGCAAAATAAATAAGTTTTGAGAAATGAATTACTTTAGCAGTAGTTTGCCAATTAATTAGAACAAAGAGGGAAGCCTAGCAGACAACACAAAGAGATAAATAAGGAAGAGTTCAAGTTGCCGTAACAGTTTTTGCAATTCTCTCACTCTACTTCTTGCTAATTCTTCCTCTCACAAGCTTTGTGGGATTTTCTTTGGAGGGGGAAGGGAGCCAAGAGGATGCAGTAGCAATTTTGCTCACTCTTTAAATGCTATCTCAGGGTCTTACCTCAAAAAAAGGTTAATTGCAACTTGATCCTTACCACAATTTGTTCTAACAGGGTGATGGAGTGTGAACTAGAATGGAGAAAGAATTAGACAAGATTTAGCTAAGTTGCATGTATTCTAGACAGCAAGACCTCTTCCCCTGCAGCAGTTAAGGAATTAACCAGTGCAATTTCATAATTATTAGTTATCATCTCTCAGAACTTGTGGGGGATAGGTCAAGTCCCCAGAAAACTGGAAGAGGGCAAATATAGTACCTGCTTTCAAGAAAAAAGGAACTCTCAAGAAACCATGGATTTCTCAGCCTAACTTTAAACAAGCATAACTGGAAAGAATAAATTAGAGTTTTTAACATTTGTGAATGACACTATTTTTGAAGGGACTGGAAATACTATACTACCACAATTAGAACTCGTGCTCTCGGTAAACCAGGGAAATGATCCCATTTCAGCAAGGTCACATTCACTCAAGTGAAATAAAAAGAACTACATATAGGCAGGAGAAGCCAAATCTCCACATATCAAAGAGACAGCAGAAACCTGGAAGATCTGAAGGTGATAACATCCACAGAAAATGAGAAGTGAGATGTTCCTGTAAGAAAGCAAATCTTGTAAAATGTACTAACAGTAGCACTGCTTGTAACGTGCCAAACATTGTTACTCTTCTGTGCTCAGCACTATTGCAGATTTACCAGTTTACACTGAATCTGGCCTGAGTACCATATTTTAAAATAAAAGGTTCAGTCCCACTGGACAGGAGCAGGAATAAATAGAAACCTATAAACACATAAGCTATGAGAAAGTTTGGAGAAACCAAGTCTGTTTCATTTACACAATTGAGGGGATTATGACAACAGACTTCCAGTGTGTAAAAAGCTACTAAAAGAGGATAGTAAACCATTATCCACTGAGGTTAGGGCAGGAAAAATGGCTTTAATTTCCAACAAAGGAGATTTAGGTTATCTTTCCAACTATAAACTAAGGTAAGCACTGGAACAGGCTGGTGAGAGCGTCTGTAGAAACCCCAATTACTTGGGGTCTTAAGGAATAGGTCAGATAAAACAGCTGTCAACCTTGTTGGGTATACTTGATCCACATCCCTCAGCAGAGGTGGACTTACACAAACATCCTTTAAGCTCCTTGCCAGCCCTGCCTTCCTCAGTTCCTGAAAAGTTGTAGTTGCATAGTTTTGTATTTGCATATATCCACTAATTTTAATTAAAAACAAATGTACAAATAAACAACAAAAAAACCCAAAAGAAACTTGAAAATGTAGATCATAGCATTTCAAAGATCAGAGGTAAGTGACAGGAGTCAGTATCGTTTTGCTGACTCTGATGATTCCAGATTCAGCTGTGTTTTAACAGAGCTTAGACAAAGGAGTAGAGATGCTGAAAGTGAGGAAGGCAAAATTGGGGAATAAGCAATACCTATTCTGCTGCCCACCCTCTAAGACCCTTCCCTGCAACTTTATCTCACAGAAAAGCTGTGAAGCTCTTATTCTTTTTTACCTTCTCTCTGCTTTTGCAGAGATTCCAGGGAGAGTCCAGGAAGGGACCCTATGACATGCATGAGCAAGAACTTGGTTGGAGCTGGAAGGAGCACACAAAGGGGTCTCTCTGAACATTGTAGCCAGCATGTTCTTCTCCAGCATCACACAGTCTATGGTTCAAGACAGAGGATCCCCAGAAAGGAGTTGAGAGGGTATGTAAAGGTAAAAACAGAGGAAAGCAAGAGAGTGTCTTATGCAGATTCCCCGCCCCCCCACACACTGAGGGAACCCGTTCCCCACACAGTGGTGTCCTAACACAGTGAAATTTGCAGGGACAAAAGTGTCAGATTCAGCAAACATTGGAGGGTAGTTTAATATTGCTTCAGCTATCCTCAGGCACTATTTTTTTCTATATGTTCAATTATGCTGTGGATTTATTGATACATAAATCAAGTCTCTGTTTTCCTTTTGCACATTGAAGGAAGCCACAGTTGAGTTGCAGGATTTCAGGAACACATTCATCTAAACATGTGAAGTTCTCTTTGGTCTTTGAATCCTCTTGCAAATAAACTACTCTTACCATATTTATGGAGCACCAACTTTTCAACACTTAGTTTATAATCCATAGTCTTCTGCCCTTTTGCAAACAAATTCTGTTTTGCCCTGAAAGGCAGTCTGTCTTAGTTCACACAGCCTATGTGTTTGTGCTTGTCTAAATTATTTATATCTCCACTGAAGACATTTCATTTTCCATGTTCTTATAATGGTGCCTAACCTGCAATATTTGGACAGCTACTTCTTGTTGCTGATGAGTTCATACACTGCTCCCACCTTTGATACAAGCTTTTCAGTACATAGTTTTGAATTGCTGGCCTTCCAGCATGCTACAGCAGCAGATCTCCATTTCACAGTGAGTTACTGGAGGCATCTGGTGATGTTTGGAGTTTGATCTCAGCTTTTCTGAATGGTACTTTTTAATTTTGAAAACTCATGGTGTTGATGTTTACTTCTAAGCCATCATAGTTTTGTAAGTCCCATCCAGCAAGACATCAAAGACAGAACCTACACCATATTCTTCTTGCTCAATTGCACCATGAGAGATGTAAATTCTCTTTGGACAAGCTGTAAGCAGCAATTCTTACATATTAACTCTCTGTTTAAAAATATCTGTATTCCACAGCTGAGGGATGAAGAGAACAATATTGCTCTCCTTTTCTTCCCTGATGTATCTTGACCTTAACTAAGAAAGATCCTTCCCTACCCTATCCATGCCGAGGCTCAGAGAAGCACACTGTGACATCAGGCCAACAATTGCTACCCATTTCCTCTCCGCTGTCAGCCCCATGCCAATAGCTTAGTGCTGATGGCTAAGCACATGAGAACCACAAGCTGCCTTAGTGATTAGACTGGCAGGAGGCGATAGCTCCAAGTCCTCCTAGAACCTCTGATTTTGTCATGCCCTGCAGAGAGACTGTAACCATATTTAGATTTCTAGCACAGCACCTTCTGGTGAGCTACTTACACATTAAAGTAATGCCCGATCCCTACAGCAGGATACACCTGGGAGAAAGTCTGTTCCCAGGAGTTACAAGGGAAGGGTTTTCAATATAAATATTTTAGCAAGCTAAACAAACCCAGAGGAGGTGTTTGCTCCCCAGTTCAGTCTGTTGATACTTTTGTCTGAACTAATCAACTCTGCTTTTCGCTGTCATTTATAATTACAGTCTATAAATATTTTATATGACTTTAAAATCAAGTTTTAAAATATTTAAATTAATTGGGGATGGTGAATTAGATAGCCTGCAATTTGAAGCTGAGCTAGTCTAGCCCTCTGTGCTGCTTTTTTCAGCTTTTAACTGTAGCCCAACTCTCCCATTTGCTGCAATATGAATGGTTTGATTCAGTTAGCAATGATGTTTTGTGTTTTCTTGCAATTGTTTCAGCTAACTGAAACTGGGCTAACCAGGTCCCCTCTGAATATCCAGGCTGCCAAAGTATGAATTGGGATGGGTGGGCACTACAGAGGATCTGCCTGAGCCTTCTAAAATCTCACAGCTACAACTGGGATTCATCTGTAAAATGGGAACCTGTTGTGCTATATCCCGTAGGCATGCCATGTGCTGTGCCCCATGCAGCATTCCCTGTATTGCCTAAACTCTGTGTCAGCAACAAAAGGATTCTCAGAAGATATCCCTTTCTCTACTGTGTCCAGTGACAATATCAGAGCCTAGAAAGGATGTTTCCAAAATATTATGTATCATAGATATGTTGTGACAATTCCCAGTATGTCACAGAAATGTGCTGAGTCCCATAGCGACTACTTGGAAGAATAATCCCACAGATTGCATGCTCAAACTTAAGGTTTTATTTGGCATCTGAGATACATATAAAGGAGACTTCAAGAACTTCAAGTTATTAATTATTAGTATGAAGTTTTATTTTACCACAGGCTTGGATAATGCCCATGGAAGATTTTGGATGGATTGAAATGGTTCTGCAGGCTGTTCATCAGGGAATAACCAAAGCCACCACTGAAATCTCTGAGAATTTTAGAAAGAGTAAATAAACCTGTTGAAAGTGTAAGTTCTAGAGAAGACAACTTAGAGGCCCTGTGAGTAAAACGTGAGGGAAAATATTATGCTTATCAATCAGAGTTGTTTTTTAGGAAGCCTTTTTTTTCTTAAGAAGCTCAAACAAGCTATTATCTTTAATAACTAGCTTCTAGTCTGAATTTCAAACCAGATATTGTCAGTCTTATTCAACAAAGCTATCCATTTGTCTACCAACTTGTGCAGTGAATGGATCTTTCAGGAGAGGAGAAGAAGAAAGCAGTCGTTGAGAAAGGTACATTCCTGCAAGCTCCATTACCATTTATGGAGTAACTAATCTCTTATTCTTTTTAATCATGAAGTGTAAGGTAATATTTAAGAAACATTTCTGTTATTAAATTTAAGATACTGCATAGTAAAGTGCAACTAATACCCTTCAATTCTTTCAGTAGAGCTTAAGCATGTGTGAAGCCAGTGTCTTGTCTCACAAACTTGAAACTCCTAGAAAAAGAGGAAGTTTTAGGCAAACACATATTTAGGATATTTCCCTTAAATCCAGATCTAGCACTAGATTATTACCTCATGTATTATCTATAGGCTGAAGCAAACTATGGTTTCCCCTAGCATCCCACTTAAACCCTAGAAATAGGGTTTATTTCACACACAGTGACTAGATGGGAGCAGGGAACTGTATGACTGATTTTCGCTGTGACAAAAGCCACCTGGTTCTCCTGGAGAGAGAACAGGGAGGAGGAACCAGTCTCCCTCTGAGCTAAGCCTTCATCTGTTTGTGCTCTACTAAAGATTATCTAAGGCCTTTTTTCCCCATTTTGACTCAGTGCAAGTCCTGCTTTGTATTCAAAGGAAATTTGTCCCAGGACTGTAATCATGGCATAAATAGACCTATGCAGGGCCTCCCTAAATCTGCATTCGTTGAAAAATCCCATACCCAGCAGGTCTGTGAGGAACCATTCAACCAGCTGACTAAGTGCATAAAGCATTTGAAAACACTAGCCTTATCTCCTCAAGAGTCGACAGCAAAATGTATGGCCACGTTGAAATTTCTGGCAGTTCTAGAAATAGTGCCTGCTGAGCAAATAAGGTCAGAGTGGGAGGGTGAAAATAGATTGTTCTCAAAATTTGGCACATAAAACTTTAAAAGTGCTTTATGAACAGAAATCATTCTCTCAGGTCTTGATCCTGCAAAAGCTCATGTGGGTAGACTTCTCAAGCTCATAAATTTAAAGATCTGTTTATGTTTTTGCGGGGTGGAGTTTTAAGCTAAATGAAAGAAGGTGAAACATTAGCTAGAGGAGGTTTAACCTTCAAAGGCAGATATCTGTTCCTTTTTGTTTATTAGTTTTCCTATGAGCAAAATAATGACTAGCTAATTTTTTTTCATTTGCCCACCCTTTCAAAACTTAAGAAGTGGATCCTCTAAGGCACTTGCTTTGATTTTTCCACTTAGGTATTCTAGGAACTTGTTTAAATCATTTGATATTTGTGTTAATAACATAAATTATTAGTGATCTGAAATCTTCATATAATTAAGCAAAATAATACAGCTCCCTACATGGAACTAAAGTAGTTCGGGGAAATTCTCAGTGGAAATAAGGATGACTCATTCCTCAAGCAACACCAACAATTAAGTATACATAAGCTATCAGTTCCCAATTGGAAAAAATGGTGACATTTCTATAATAAAGGGCTTTCTTAATCTGTGTGGAAAGATGATAAGGTATTGGTACCAGCTGAGACTGTATTCAGGAATATGTTTACCAGTACTCAAGCTTATTCTCAAGAGCAGCATCATGTGAATAAGACCATACTGGTGGTAATTTTAAGCCTCATATATTTGTAAAATTATTATGCTGTCAGTCCTTTCTGATGCTGAAGTCTGCATGCTGTGCATTTAAAATTTTAGGATGAAAGATTGAAAAAAATTTCTACATTTAGGGATTTAGAACCAAACAAGAGTTGTGATTTGGGCAAAATCCAAAGGAAAAAAATGTTATAAAGAAAAATCAGCCTTAGGTGCTATAAAATCATTATCCTCCTGGTAGAGGTGCATTATCTTGAAACTATATACCATTCACCTTCTTCCTTTGGTATCAGCATGCCACTTTCCCTCACTTCATTTGCCATGGTTTGAATCTGAGGTCTAATCACCACCATGTCATTGCATGCCTTGTGCTGGTGCCAGGTGATGGACATTGTAAGCAGCCACACAAACCCTGGGATGCATTTAGATCACCTCTGCCATTTAGGTTTTTGCCTATCCTGCTGACAGAGATTTTCTATGTGGAGAAACTCAACAATTCCTAACTTAAAATGCTGCCAGAGGTCTGTTCCAAATCAATCATGTATTGGCACCTGTCTCCTCTCCAGACCAAAGCTCATCAGCCAGTCCCCATGCTGAAGGCTATGTGGGTCTTTAGTATTCACAGTTAGGTGTCAGTGATATTGGTTAGCAGCACTGCTTGGTGCCCTAGAGCCCTGGTTTTCCCCCAACACTATTTGGAATCTCACTTTATTTATCTCTTGTGGTGCTACACTCTGTTTCCCACTGAAATCTCATATTCTTCTCAACCAAGGCTGAGAGGAGAGACAGCCAGGATCATAGAGAAGGCTGTGAAGGCTCCCGCCTACCAGAGCTCCGTTCTGCACTGTGGGGCAGCAGCACTGCCCCAGTGCAGGGCAGAATGAGGGGACATATTGCACTGTGAGACTTTCAGATACTCCACGGGTGGGACTGCATGGTGAGCAGAGCCAGGCACCTTTTTGTAAGCTCTCCACTGCAAGTGCTTACATCTAAGAACTGCTCAGCTGGTAACAACAGCAGCTTTACTGAACCTATGGTTTTATGAACACCAGCACATCATCTGCTCTTTCATCCTTTGGCTTTTTAGAGACAGTTTGTCAGGAAGCACAGTGTCTATTCAACATGCAGCTCCACAGATATGGCTCTCTTGATAGCTAACTTCATTACATATGTGTCTCTGCTTACACAATACACCCAGTTACACTGCTTCTTTCCTAAGGAGTGAGATGGTTTTTTAAACTGACGCAAGATTTGATCCACTGTGTTTATAGCACATACCGGATGAACCCTAATTTGCAGGAAGTCTTTACAAGTGGAAAACCTTGCTAAAACACATATTATTGAATGGATATCTTGCTGTGCTTGGATCAATGGAGCTTATACTGTGGCTTAGGCCTAATCTTACGACAATTCAGCAATTGAATCCCCTTATGTTAGGCTACTGGCAATGTTGCAGGACGCATTTTGTATCTACTGATTAACTGTGTTCAGTTTGTGCATAAAGTGAAAAAGAAATCAATGAGAACACTTAGAAAAATAAAATAGAGAGAAAGAGGTGGACACATCAAAAAGCAAAAGGAAGAAACAGCCTTGTAGATTCTGTACTGAGACGGCAGATTTCTGTGAATCAGTATCTTTTTCTTGGTATCTTGGAATGATTCTTAGGTCATCACATTGAAGAATTAATTTTTAAACATTTAGTGTATTAATTCTTAAAATAGCAGCAGCTCTGGACACATACATGGTAGCTTTATGTAGGACCACTGCAAAAAGTCCACTGGAAAGCCATCAGCTAGCGGACGGGACTGTGATGCTTGATAACATGCTCAAGCCATGTTTCAGACTGGTTTGTTAGGATCATGCAGTTGTGGGGATGGGCACAGGGACAGAGGTCTCAGATTCCTATAGCTTTCTTACACAGCAGTAGGCAGTAAGAGGAAAGAGGCAATGCTAATGCTTCTGCTAAGAGGAAAAAACTTCTGTCACATCTCACATCTTATTAGATATTGGGAAATACACAGAGGCAACCTGAGTGTAATCCACAGAAAAGCAGGCAATGTTGGTTTGGGCTGCTCAGGGAACTACTTGTTATGAATATGGACTTGAGAATTCAACTCTTCCTATTTAAGTACTTTGGAAGTGATTTTCACTGTTGGATTCATCTCCAAATGGGAAAAAAAATAATGCAGACGTAGTAGCCTAGATTTCGATCTTGCAAAGAATTCCCAAGCACTGTCACTTGGTTCTTGCTAAGTGGCTTCATGCAGCTAGGTATACATCTTAGCATGTGTATTTAATGCTTTTGAAAGGTACTTAGCTGACAGTCTTAGAGGATGATTCCTGTGCGTATTCTGCCTTCAGATAATGTGCAAGTTACTCTCCTTGGCATCAGTGAGAACTGCCTTTGCTTATGAGAGATGTAGGCATCTTACATTTTACTCCTGTCTCTCCTCTGTTACTTTGACGTATTGTCAACCCTGAACCTTCCCCCTTTTAATTATAATTTTTAATTCTTACGTGTTTCTTACAGGATTGATCAAAGTGTGCCTACTGGAAGTCAGTGCTGGAACTGCAGCTATATGAATGCAGCTTGCTTCGTCATTTAAATCTTTTTCTTTAGACTAGCCTCAGCATCCCCTAATGATTTCTATAATTCTCCCCCAAATGCCTGTACATTATTCTGTGTTTGTCTATGTTTTTACACTTTGATCTGATGCAGGATTATCTCACATTGGATTTGTGTTCTAGTATCTGGTTTTGTACTTGCCTCTCTTCCACTGCTTTCCAAATGTGTCTGACTTGCTAAGTTCCTGTTTTGGAGACCATTGCTTCCCCCTCTCAAAGATCTGAATTTGCTTTTGCTTCTTTGATCTTTGTCCATCTATTTGTGTCCACATCTCTAGCTTTTCAGTTCCTTCTGTTTTATCCTGGTATCCAGTGGTGCTCACAGCACCATTCAGATTGAGATTGGGAAAAAAAAAAAAAAAAAGCAGGTACGTAGAGTGGCAGTCACTGCTGTCAAAATTGCCAGGGCTTGGCTGTGGGACATCACTCTGTTTTGCTCACCCCAGAGCCATACTGACAGCTCCTTCTGGTGCCACAGGAGAGGACAAGGCAGGAAGGAAAAGGGGTGAGGGAGCAACATCATCCTCCCCACTCCTCCCATGAAAGCAGAAGGTCCTCCATTATTATTCACAAATCTCTCTCTGCTCCTCAGTCCCAGCTATTTTCTTCAGAAGAGCAAAAATCAAATTTGTCTGCACTTCTGAGAAACCAGGAACATTTTTGTGATGCCACCAGTCTGAAGCATTGTTTGCTCTACAGTTTTCTTAATATTCCCCCCCTGTCCTCTTCCATTCCCATTGCTTGGGTTTTGAATCATCTGCTTTCTGACAGTAATCAGATTAAAATATTAGTCTTATACTTGTGAGGTTTCCTTTCCTGACACTTACAGAAAAGAATTGCAAGGTGAGGTGGTATCTCAAAAACTGCTATCATAAAGTTCTGGATTTACACAAAGCTAAGTTGCAATTCACATTGTACTCCAAGCATCACTTCCATAGATTATTTTACCATTACCATACCATTAAAAGACAAGGCCAACAAGCTCTTCTTATGCTGTACCTATTTTCTAATTTCTTTTCTATTTTAATTTAAGCTAAAAGCTAACCATAGCCCTCCCACTGTTCAATCTATTGCTTCTCTGCCAGGAAGTAATCTTCTGCAATTGTCGAATTTGTAACCTAACAGCACACAAATCAGAAAGAAACTTTTGGTTTCCAGAGTTATGCCCAATGGTTAATAACTGCATTTTGTAGTGCCAGGTAGTTTTTCCTGGGATGTTACTGTGAACACACAAGTAAATCTTGCTTTTCTGACTAGTGGAAAAAAATCAGATAACCCCAAGTGGAAATCATACTAAATCTGCAAAGATGCTAATGTGCTAAGAAGCTAGTCAGGCCTTAGATGAGATGAAAAAAGCCCTCTATTTTCTAAGAAATAAAAATGCAGGTGAAGAAGATGAATAAAATCCTATGGATAGAATGGAAAGTAAAGATCTTTCTCTTGTTTCCAATCAAGTGCTGCTAGAGGGTCTCCCAAGAGATTTCTGTTAGTCCATGTATTTTAAATTCCTAGAGTTTAGTTGTTTCAGCACAGAAATAATGAAATAACATAAACTAAACTGATGCCACAGCGTAACCTTTTGCCTTAGTATGAGCTCTCTGAAGTCTTTAATTTTGACCAAGGTATTACATCTTGATATTTGTAGTTTAGTTTAGGTTCACTTCTCATCAGAGAGCTAATGGGATTCATTCAGACTTGCAAGCCAGAGTGAGCTGGATAGGTGAGGGCTGGCAGCCACCTCTGGCAGAGATCCACGACACACGTACAACTCAACAGCTTTCCCATAGTTTGATTTTGAATATCATAAAACCCCATTCTTTGATAACAGATTAGTACATTATATACTTAGTGTAATATTGTACAAACTCTGATTAATAATTACTTCTTTATCAGTAAGTGTAGCTACATAGACTCAAAACTGCTTATACATTAAACAACGCTGACATGAACATGATTATGTAAGTGTATGTGTCTTTCCTTTAGCGCATAAAGAGTAATTTTTATTGTGTTTAACTGCAACAGCCACATTTTTATTAATTGGTTATAAATTTCCTTAGTACAGGACTTCTCAATTGTTATTAATTGTTCTTACCCTTGAAGAAACAAGCCCATTAGCCTCCAGAGTGCTGTCTCATTACCACTGTACATCTGCGCATAGATTGAGGCTGGGGAGTGACTCAGCAGCACTCAGATGACAGGTGCAGTCAGCCTCAGCTTCTCCTCCATGGTAATATTTATAACCAAAGAGTCAACAATCAAAAGGTAAAGGGGTAACAGAAGGTTTCCTCCAGGGTTGCATCCAAACCCCAAACCACATCAACGCTGAGGTCTTCCCCCTTATTTCCCAGGGAGCTGTTTTACAGATCTCGATTCATGTGTGAACATTTCAAGTCCATGATTTGTGCTAAGCGATAGCTGGGCTGCAGCCCTTCTTCCTGCTCTGCTGGGCAGTGCCCTGCTGCACGGGACATTTGCTTCTCCTTGTGGACATATGAGTTGTTTGGTGCAGATGGGAAATACTATTGCTCAGGCATCCTAATGCTTGTGAAGTCTACAGGTTTCCAACTGCCCTGCAGTGTGCCTAATTATTCCCAGCACAGGTATAATTCCCAGCACAAGCTGCCTTCACCCATGCTGTGGCATGGGAGTGCAGCAGATCTGCTCCCATTTCTCTATGCAATAGGTAGTAAGTGCTGAAGTGATGGGAAAGTTGGGGCCTTTTCACCCTGTCCAGACAGTTTTTTGCCACTGAGCATGAAGGCTATGAGCAGCTGCTGTCCTGCTGCATACCGTGCACAGTTTTATTTGTAATGGTCCCCACACGTTCATCCACCAGCTGCTGACGTAGTTTGACATCTCTTCCGTCTCATTTCTCATAGCTGTACTCTGGGTTTAGCAAAATCTTAGCTTTTAATCTCAAAGATGATCATTTGCAGACAATAATTGTTCATAAGCACAAAACACTCCTGAATTTTTGGAATTAATTTAAGTGATTTCATGTACTTCTCACCTTTCAAGTATCACTTTCAACTTTGCCTTTTATTCTTTTGAGCTGCTCCTTGCCACGTTCCACTTCAGAAAACATTATAAGTAACCTTTTCCTAATGTTACAAGATATCAGGAGAGTTGTCTGCCTGAGTAATGGAAGTGTTTAATTTGAAGTGTGTGTGTGGGGGAGTTATCAGCAGACTAATACAAAGGAAAGGAATTATGTCTAGAGGCAAGGTCCCTGGACTGGGACTCGGGGAATGTCTTCCCATCTCCACTGTGTGAATTTCTTTCTACTCTGTTTTCTCTTTTAAGCTTTCTATATCTCATCTACTTAGGTTTTAAGTTCTTTAGGGTAAGGGCTCTACCATGTACTAGTGCAGTACCTGAATCTATGGGGCCCTGAATTTTAATTCAAATGTCTGGCTACTACTATAATTGAAAAAAAAGAAAAAAAGAAAAAGAAGAAATAGTAGTAATGACAGGTAGAAAGCAGTTCTGGATTTTGCTTCTAGCTCCTGTCAGTGGGTTAGTGCAGGAAACAGGCAAGCCACAAAGCCTCTCTGATCCAGACTCACTCCTAAAGTTCACCATCTTAGCCTTTTACCACTGTCTGAAGTTGGTTTATATGTTTACACACCAGTAAAGTGTATGCTGAAATTCTCATCTACTTCCTAGGGGTGGTATTAGGTTTAATACAGTAATATTTATAAGTACTTTTGTATGCTTAGATGAAAATAGCTATAGATACACAGTAATGCTCTGCATTAATAGCAAGGCTTAACATTAATAAAGCACTATGGAGAGGGAAAGGGGGCCTTGTGTACAAGATACAGCCTCTCTAGGGGCAGCATGAGCCAAATGGGCATCCCAGTCCAGGGACCTTATGCTGGGTAAAGCATGTATTCCTGGAGTTGAACGAGACAGGAACATACTGGTGAGCAAGACTGACCATGGCGGGGAATGTGCCTGGCACTCAGAGCTAGAAGTACCGCATGTAACTGTCCTTCCAAACCGCAGAGCTGCAGTCATACAGCTACCACGCTTCTGCAGCAAGAAGAAGACTAAAGAGATTTAATTGCTCCAGTTTTAGAATTGGGTAATTATAGCTGGTCAAAGTGTTTCGGCACTGAAGTAATAATTAACCGTGAAGTGCACTGGTTCTCCTGACAGCCCTATAGTCAGTCTCTGCAAAGCTGATTTCCCCCTTCTCTATTAATATGCATTTGCAGCAAAATCTATGCCACTGACCTTATATCTTAATGACCATTTGGGTACAGGAAAAGATGCAAGTCAGAACCACAGAGGTTAAATGTATCTAACTGCACAGCAAAAAAATACCATTTGGTCTGGAAATAATTTCTGTTCATTTTGAAAAAAAAAAATTCATTACATGAGATTATTTTTAAATGCCAAGATAATCTATTTAGAAAACTTACTAAAAAGATTTTGTATTTCTGAGTTCCTAGTCTAGTCACTTAATAAAAATGTCAGGTGAAAACCATATAATATAGACACTAAATATGTGACACCAGTTTATTTACATTTCAGATTTAAAAAATTCTCCTTGAGAGCTCTACATAACTACAAGTACCCGTGAAGAAATTCCTAGTGTAAACCAAGAGTCCAGCTCCTTGAGGACTGAAAGATGTAGCAATAACATTGGGTAGATGTGGAGCTATGATGATTTTGAGTAACATGCTTTGAGAGAACAGAAAGAGAGAAACAGAAGAAGGCAGACTTAATGAAGGTGCCTGGCTGTTTGGCACAAATCCTGCAGAGAGAAGATATTATAAGATGCTTTGTGGTTATGCTGTGGTGGACCCATAGTTCAGTTCAATTAGGTTAAATACCTGGGATCATCAAAGCCTTTGTGAGGCAAGTAACAAGCATGTGTTGGCTGTGTGCCTACGGGAAGTGCTTGGGAAGCACAGAAAGATGAAGTTTGGCACTTTTCTGCCAATGGGGTCCATGCACTCAGCAGTGTCATCTGTGTTTTATAAGAGAAAGAAACTGCTCTGAAGAAGGTGACATATTAGAAAAGTCAGAATTTGAGCCAATTGTAGGGCTTCATGTCATTCAAAGTATTATATGTCCATTTATTTCATTTCAATTCGTGTGAATCTGCCTGAATAGGAAGAAATCCTCCACAAAAAAAGGTTGACAGCAGTTATCAGATCTTCTGCATCACTTAAAATCCCTTCAACAACAAACTGGGCCAATCCCAGCCATTTTGTTATATATTGGGTCTATAGAAGCTTGTTATAAAGAAAAGGGCAATTGCTCTTATTTCAGCAAGTAATCGAAAACCACACTGAAACCCTCAGCCAGGGAAAGACTAACTCCTGCATCCAGGGGAACTGACACTTTTGCTAGAGGGTAACCTGAGGCTGCTGATAACAGAAGTAGGCTGTTCTCCTCTAGTGGATCTGCCAATTAAAGATGGCATTCACACTGTTATTGCCATTGACAGAGATACAATATTAAAGAAAGTTTGTTTTGCACATGTAGCTGTTCAGAGACTCAAACTATTCTGAGCCCTGACAATGAAATAAAAGCTATAGAGTTAAAACTTTCTTGAAATGGCTATGTAATGCAAATACATTTACAGGGAATTTGCACAAGTTACATCCCAGTGTTGCATTTCTTCGTGAAAAAAATATCAATTTGGAAAAGGAAAACAGGAAATATCACAATATTAAATGTGATATTTTCTTCAGTTCTACTGAGGAAAAATAACTTATTTAATTAAAGTGAATTGACAAATTTGAAGATATCTGGAAGCTATTTCTGGACAATATTAAGGTGAAGGATAAAATGTACAGTTTTCAGGAAACATGGCAAATGATATGTTCTCTGATGATTGGCTAGAAGTATTTGATATGAAACATCTGTCTCTTAATGAAATCGCTCCCCAAAACAATGATTACAAGGTGCTTCACGTAATATTTAAGTCTAATTTAGCTTTATTACTAGTGTTGTAGGTTAATGAAAAGCATTCCCTATGCGGCTGCACATTGCCTGCTGTGTTCTTTCTTACTATATATCTCATGGCCTAAGCCATAGGAATATTTAAAAAATACATGCTACAGGATCCTAATGCACTTACAAGCTGGTGGAACAGTGTAAGCATAGAACAATCTGGCTACCTGCTCCAGCACTCCTCTCTGATGTCTGTGACATCAGCAGCAGAAAACAAGTGCAATTATTTGTGAAGCATTGTCTGTGTTCTTCATTTAAGAAAGGAAAAAAAAATAGTGAAACATCCCAATTAAGGTGCTGAGGCACTGGAGAACCATTTACCACCATAACTCCTTCCTAATGGAGATTCTTTTGCTTGAAATACTGCGTACTGCATTATGTCTCTGCACTTTTCAAAGAACACCACCGAAGGTATCTGTAATGCAAAGGAACAGCCATTGATATGGTAATCAAATGTAAATGTCATAGCAGGTTACCCGAGATTATGTATTTTACAACACAATTACATTCCCATTAAATTAATATGGGAAACTTGCATTAGCAAGTCACACTTGGTAGCAAATATCTACTAAATGGTTGTCTGTTATAGTGCAGAAAAATGCAAATTTTGACTGATTTTGGAATGTACTACTTTGTTTTAATAGACAAACAATAAAATTCTAGCTGATCTAATTCTCAGTGGTTTGTGAGTTTATCTTTTCCTTATCTAATTTCTGAGTTTACAACCTGGGTACCTAATACACTGATGTGTATTTCAATATGTGATTGAAAAAAACCAACCCAACCAACTAAACCTAATCACTGAGAGAATGTGTAAGTTTTCATGTTCAAAGGTGAAATGTTTGATTTATTTATGTTTCTAATACTCTGCCTACTTTATGTTCAGCACACACCTGTAAGTTCCAAACTTAAGTGGTTTCCTGATTTAGGATTTTGTGTTGAAAATTTAAAAGTGGAACAACTTATTGTTTACAGTCTTGAGTCTACCTCTGGGAGTGCTGCAAGGTTCCCTACACTAATGATTTGTTACTTCTAGCTGACAGTATAGGCCATGGGCATCTGGCAGTGAACATACCAACTGCACTGGGTTAATTGATACAAAGGGCTGGGTTCCCTTTTTACTTTTTCTTGCTGCAGCAGTGGAAAACCTTACTTTCAGCTTCCTGACTTGCCAGGAAAGATGGAGAAAATCCTGTATCCTGATGAGAACTCCAGGAGGGATTAACATTCTAAAGATTTCCACCCAGAAGCTGTGTCCTTTTTCCAGAATTTTCCAGGACAAAATGGTTGTTTAAGCTCATTAGTCTAACTGGGCTCTTTGATACACTGGGAGATATTCTCACTGTCTAACCTTGAGTTCTTTCATAAGACACGCTGGATATTTTCACCTTTTTCCAGTGACTGAAAAGAGACTGTTCAAAGTCATGGAGGCCACTGCAAAATAAAAACAATGGGATGCAAAGTTGGGGCCGTTTCCTTGGCTGTGGTAGCTCAGAGTCACTTTCACAAAGTCAATACTGCTACACTTAATTACTCTGAGTAAAAGATTTTGGTCCATATTTTCATCAACCTTCCCAAGCAAGAGAATCTTTGTTGCCTACAATGTAGTCTTCATGGCAGCATGCAACAGAATTAACTATGGCCATGAAAACACCACAGATTGATCACTGAAATAAAAAGCCTTGTTACTTACAAAGACAGACTTGCATTAAGTATGCACAAATCACAGGCTGAGTCAGAAGAGACTTTCCTATAGCTATTGTCAAAGGCAATGAAACAAAATAATTGTGCAGATTCAGTTCTGACATAGATATTAATGAATCCAAGTTCTGTTTGGATTCCTTTGTACAGCCACAAACCTTAGCTCAGTCCTTAATCTCATGATTTGGCCTTAAACTTAGAAAAAAATGTTGGTCATGTAGCATTTGCAGCTGGCTGCAACACAATTTGTAGTAGAACATTCATTTCTGCTTGATTTATTGATGAAGCTCACTTAAATCTTCTGTGAGCCATGATGGATTGCATCTCAGTAAAAAGGGCCAAACCAAAATGGTGTTTGGATGAAGTATAAAGCTTCAGAACCTGACCTGAGCACATTCCTAAGGCCCAATGACTTCATCATCCAGCCATTGCTAAGTTAAAGATGAAGAGTGTAGGAAGATGTGTGTAGCATATGTAAATGTGTTTTATATAGAATATGCTAACTTTGGCTATTTTTTGGTATTGTTTGCACACCCAGGGAAAGTAAGATGAATTTGTACAGATAGACTGTAGGTGTAGGAATTGTACACTCATCTAATAAAGGAAACTATATACATTAAAATTCAGTTTTCTTGGAATTTAACCCAATTCATCTCTGTGAAGTCAACAGTATTTTCATATATCTATATATAAATTACTTTTTCTTCCAAGTACAAAAAATAATCAATCCTCATCACAAGTCCATCTTAAGAGATCAATTATATGAGTTAAATAGTAGCAAAATGCATAAATTACATGAAGCACTCCATGGTGATGTCCTTGTATGATAAAGACTGAATGTATGTAAAGCCAAAGCTGAATACATTTATGAAACAGAGAAAAGTTTTAATGTGTGCTCTGGAGCTGAAAAGAATTGGAAAAAGTCTCCTGTATGCTGAGAAAGAGGTGAAACAGAAAGAAAATTTGAAAGCTGTCTCATACAGTAAGTAACACTATCTGTGATCTACGTTTTAAGAGCATCTTCAGAAAGAACCAAGTCAAAACAAGGATTATCAATACAAAAGAATCATCAGCAAGGACTGAATTTTATGGGCCTCCTTCCATGCTTAGACAAAGAGAAATAAACTTGTAAGTAGGAGGCTGATAGAAGATTATGATATTAAATGGAATAATTATGCTTTTATTTCCACATGTAATCAAATGGAGAAACAATCAAGTCAAACTCAAGACATCCTGGCTTCTTTTTCCCTTTGTCTGTCACTCTGATGGGGAAATTACAAATTTACAAATGATGAAAAAGAATATTTCACAATTTACTCCTCCATTCAGTGTCAGAACTGCTAAGCTGTGTCTATTTATGTAGGTATTGTGAACATCTGGGGCAAGGATTGTGAGCAGGATCTGGATTTGTGAACAGACACAAAGGGTCTCCACTTAAAGAAATGAGAACATGTAAATAATGACTGCAAGAAGGATAAAATATATGTACAAATGGTCATTCATGAAAAACAACATTCAGTGATGACAATAGGATTGTAGTTATCGAGGCAGTGAACATTGCAGCTCTCATCTTTCTTCACATACTGCTTTTAACTCTATCTTAGTTTCAAGTGTCATTGTCCATAAAGCTCTGACCAAATGTTTCAAGGAGACACTGGAATGCTTTGGATGTGTTTTCCACCTCTTTTTTGATGTATGTGTGTTAAATCATTCTTAACTCTTGCCAACAAAGGGCTTATATTTTATCTATTTCTGTATGAAAGCCTATCTCTCTTTTTTTATACAAGCACATACACTTTTACTCACTGCATTTGACCTAAACCTTTATATTTTTATTTAAGACTTTATTTATATATAACCATGTACTATATCAAGATAGTCTAAGTTAACAGAAGAAGCATTTACATTATAATGAGGATGCAGCCATTTCAACCTGACTGACCTTGTTACAGCTTGTCTTTCAATTTCTTAATTAAAAAGATGCAATTTTGTTTCTATAAAGCACCTAAGGAAGATGAAATTCTGAGCCAAAAATAAACTAAATCTCTTCTGGAATTTATTTATAAGGGAATGTCTTACCATATTCTAGCATGAAAGGTCATTGATTTACTGCCTCTGACTAATTATAATTAATTTGGAAAACAGAATGCTTCTTACCCTCATTAATATTTTCCATTACTATAGGGATAGAGGTCTATGACTTGGACAAAACAAGAAAGGTCATAAATATAGACCATCATTCTTTTTCTCTTTTGAGAACCTACTGAAGTCCTCAGAGAGGCAAGGTATTTAAGAATGTGCTTAAATGTCCCCTGTCAGTAAAGCACATCAGCATATTCTTCTGTTTGCTTGGAGTTTTATCTTTTTACTGTGCTTGGTTGAACTGAGGAATCTTTCTAAATTCAGAGATAGAGCACAATTTGTATTGTAGAAAGACAGGGAAATATAGACACAAATTCCAATTTCCTCATAAAAAGGGATCTTAGCATTATTTGTTGACTCTATTTCACAGGGGTGAAAATAGACCATTTATACATATTTGCAAAATGCTTCTTTGATAGTGGTGCTTCACAGTGAGGATTGCTCATTGATGTTTCCTTTTCAGAGTCTGATATCTATGAAGAGTCCATCTTCTATATAGAAGATGGTTAAGTTTTGCAAAGCAGCTGCCAGGCTTCCTATCAAAATGGTAACGAGATCAGCATTTCAAGGAGCAGAGGATATACTGTAACTGGTTTATCTAAGCCAGCCAAGTCCAGCAGTATTCAGTAGGTGATGCCCAAAAGGTGTTACAGGTGTTGTAACCAGTTTAATTGTTAAAGTTCTATTATTTTCTACATAATTTCATAAGCAATTTACAAAAAAGTAATGCAAGACATTAATTCAAGCATTGCACTTGCAGTTTGAAAATAAACTCAGGACAGTAAATGTTTATATGTGTTAATAATAACATCACCAAAGCAAACTAAGGACAAGCAAGTATAATGTTACCTAGTCTGTGATATTACAGATCTGAGTGAAAGCCCTTAGAAATCAATGGCACTAAGTGTGTCCACTGACATGAGTCAGCTTGCTAAATACCGAACAAATGTGGGTCACTCTTGAAGGTATTTTTGTCTGTTTTCTCCTGGGAAAACTGCATTGTGGCACTTTTAATTTTTCCTCAAGTCAATTAAAATGATTGCAGGAGGAAAGACTTTTTGCTGAGGGAAAATTATCTTCTTGATCTTAGATTATTACAGATTTAATTACTCATTTCATTAGTCAACACTGCTCCAAATGGCTGTGGTTAAGAAAATATCAATCACTGTTTAAAACCCAGCTTCAAGTATTTGTTTGCAAAGAGTTAACAGACAAGATGGATGACAGAAGATGGAGAGGTAGATCGTGCGCCAGGAAGGTTCTGTAGAGCCTGTTGTTGGCAGCAAGAGTTTCCATCGCACAGCCCATTCCATAGGCTCTACGCAACAGTGATTTTCTGCAGAGCACAAACCGAGGAAGTGACCTTTGTGGTGGTGCTGCGTGCAGCCAAGATGAGAGCTTTCAAACGTCATGTGTTTATTCCCAGCAAAGGGACACCTTGTCAGCCACTGTCACTGAATGACACTGAATGACGTCTAATTCATCCTTGCCACTAGATGACAGCACAGCAACACACATCCATAAAGTAACCAGTATTTTGCTATGGGTTAAGAATTCCTGGAGAAACAGGTTTCAGGAATTTTAGGACTAGCCCCATGGCAAGAAGAGATGACATGAAATTTCTATGTCTTTGGACTTTCTAAAGTCTTTGGACTTCACCATCCAACATGAACGTTGAGAAGGAACTTGCATGACTTCTGTGCTGCTGAGCAGGACAAAAAGCCTCACATTCCACTGAACGCTCTGCATCTGGATGGTTTCCTGATGTTTGCATAGACAAAGCAGAAAGTATGAGAATGTGGGGGCTAGCAACTCTCACTGCCCAAACACAAACATGACTACTAAATCCAAATGCCCAAGGCAGGCATTTGGTATAAGAAGTTTTGTGCATACTTTTGAGATCAGATGACTTACAACATTTTAGTTTAACAAGTCTTTTTCTCAATGCTGATCTGGTGACTCCAGTGATACTTGTAGTCTATAAATTGAAAGACTCGAGAACTCTGGTACTGATGGATGCTTTTGAAAACATCAATAATCCTGCCATTGGTTCATGCACACTTCTTGACACACTCAGTAATTTTGGTAAAATACTTAATTTTTGTCAGTTGTTCTGAAGAGAAATAAAGATGATTAAGGGAAAAATCCCAGGGGTTCAATTTAATGAATGTTAATTCTGGAGAGTTTACCTGAACAAAGATCTGCCTTTCTTCTCTTTTTTCCTACTCCAAGTTCCACTATTCCTCCAAAGAAAGTGGCTGTAGTTTTCAACAAGGGAAGAGCTACCACACAAAGAGGTCACTTCTCCAAACTGCTATAATCCAGTCTATTCCCTGTGTTCAGTGCAGGGAGGTGGTCTACAGGATCTAAGAGGTCTTTTCCAATCCTACTTTTCTTTCTTAAGTCACTGTAGTCCTTGAGTTTGAATTAATATAATATTTAGCTATGTTAATCCTTCACTCCCAAAGGAGGAAGATCTAGGAGTAAGTCAATATTTCCGTGTCACAAGGTAGGGCTTTACACCAGACTGTAATAAGAAGGGTCTCTCATGGTGGAATGACCTAGAATCAACCATTCCTTCAAATGAAGTCTTGGATTGGTCTCTCACACTTGTGCAAGCACCCTACCTTCAAGATATTCTAGGGTCATTACCAGTCTCCTTCCTCCGCTCCACCTTTTCCCAGAAATTTCTGAATCAAAGACATTTTTTGACCTGTCAAAAAATATGGTGCATTCTTGTGAAAAATTTAATTTTGAGAAATAACTGTTTTTCAAGAAACACTGTTTTATTTCTGAATCTTTTTCAATCAACAGCTGGAGAGAAGGTTTATGGTTTTCTGTGTGACAAAACCAAAAAAAAACCCAAACAAAAAAAACAACTATGGGTTTTTTTTTTTTAATTTGAATGTAAGAATTTAAAACCTCAATAACAATATACTTGTCCTCCTTATCTGTCTCTTCTTAAAGGTGTACATGTCTAATTTTCAATGAAAATAGTATTTTCTCCTGCTTATCTCCACTTTAGTCAATGTCCCTGATAATTAGTGCTACTGCATATGTGTATGTATTCACCATATAGAGGTTGTGACACAACAGGACTGTAATATATTAGCATTTTGTGACCAATTCTTAAACATGTTTACAATTTTCTTCATAATTCTGCTTTCTTTCAAAGAGCAAGGAGAAATTACAGCCCACTGAGAAAAGGAGGAGAGAATAGCTGTGTGTGGGCAGAGAATAAGCATATTCCAGGATTTTGTGGCTTTTTCTTTCATCTATTTATTTCTATTTGATAATACAGCTGGTGGATACCATAGAGGGAGTGCTTTATCATTGGCAAAAAATGTGTAGGTAAAAAAAAACCCAAGCATGCCATTAATTGCTTATAAATACATGCTTTCAACTCTAGCAATCAGCCTTCAGGATTTCTAACCTCTAAGTTCTGTTCAATTCCTTAATTTGAATAAAATTATCAACTTGTATCTTTTCTAGCATGATTAAACACATTGCTTGCAGGCAGATTATGATTGAATAGGAAAGATTTGCATTTTTTGAAATACATAGCCTGCATTTCTGTCTCTGTAGGTGTGTCTAAGCACATACATGGACCCATATAGACTTACACACATGTACATACACATATGCATACGCGTGGGTGTGGGTGTGTGTGTGCATGTCTGCATATAAATGTAGGGGTGGCAAACAGGAAAAGAGTGAGGGAAAGAAAACCCAAAGCTAAGCTAGATGGAGTTATCTAGATGTTATGGCCAGATTTTTCAAGCTTCTGCACTCAGTTGCATCCACTGTGACATTCAGAAGAATTCAGTACTGTATTTCTCAGGAAAGTTTAACACCCGAGATGCTGAGCCTTTCTCACTCTCCAATCACATAGCTTAAAGAGCTCAGCTGGAGGTTGTTATTTCTTACCTTGAAGACCTGTGTTTTAAAAAGAAGTAGGAAAAAAAAAGAAATTTTCTCAGCCTGCTGAACACTTTCTCTGTAGTCAGTCATGCCTCACGTACAAATGGTTGCACCTGCAAACAGTATAGGTACATTTGTGCAGGCCTGCTGGAAAGCTGGCCATAAAAGTAATTTTCCCCAAAGCCATGTCTATAAAAAAAATTTCCTTACCAAAATGGTATGTGCTTTTAAATCTGGTTTTATTTTCTTTACTTATTATTTACTGTTGTTCCCCCTCCTGCCTAAGAGTACTGAGTAACCAATACAGCTATGCTTGCAGAGAGATACAAACATCCTCTCAGGTTATGATCTGACACCATAATGTGTTCTGATATTGCAATAATAAATGAGAAAATTAAGTGCTTATAATACAACATTTCAGTATACAATAGGAAAAAACACAGGAGTGATGGCAGGAAGGGAAGTATCTCATGGCTGCTAACCGGTAATTGGGGCTGAGGTGAGCACTTTTGTTGATCATAGGCCTGCCTATGGCAACTGAGTCTGAACTTCATTTTTCCATCAGTTGGATGGTTCAACACTAATACAACACCACCATGGAATTATGGCCAACTGACATTGGTAAAAGAGAGGGGAAAATTAAGCCTTCTCTGACTACGTATCATCCAGTTGATCTTTTTTCCCTCACAGTTTCTAGCTTTCGTCTGCCTGTGGCCAGTTAAGCAGGAGGCTCCTTGTCCTTCTAGAGCACTTAATATGAGGTTGCTGTTCATCTTGTAGTTACAGCTGTCAATCAGCTTCAAGAGCTACATTGTCATTTATGATCCCATAGGGACAAAATGCAGAGAAATTCCATGTTATTTTCACTTGCAGTCTTCTATCATGAGAATAAGGCGTTTATCATGTTAATAAGATTATGATGAGAAGAAAGTTATCAAGGCATGATAAATTCTAATGTCATGGGACCCATAAAGTTAGGCAGTAGAGTTTTTCTCATCATTTATGGATTTGCATTACATCACTGCTGAGAGACTCTACTGTACTCCTCAGTAAAGAAGCTTGCAATATAAATAGGCAGGACAGACAAAAGATAGGAAAAAGCAGAATCTTTCTAGACAGATAGACCTTCTGGGTCTCCATGCGATTAAATGATCTGTCCAAGGCAGCACAAGTAGTCTGTGGCAGTGCCCATTTTCTGTATTTCATACAGTCTTTTGTAAACCTCTGTGCTGCACAGTCAACAGGTTTCCAAGTTGCTTTTTGACCCGTCTTTCATAACATGATCTTATACTTTGAAATAGATCCATGACTATGATAGCAAACGCAATTTAAGCTAGTATATAGGGCAATTGCAATTCTTTTGTTGTAATTCTTCATAAGACAAGTTCCTCTTTGATTCCTACCTTATGCAAGAAAATAATTTAAAATGTTCTCTAAAATGAGATCTCAGAATTTCTTCAGTCGCAGTAAAGTTTGATCTTTAAACAAGGAGCAGATGAATTTCCATGGCTTGCTTTCATACACAATCTATGCTATAGTTTCCCCCCCTTTTTTTTTAACTAATCCAACAGCTTTAACTGAAGAATGGAGATTTTTAAAGTGAATTTGTCAGCTGAGATGCATACCTTTATGTAAGCATGGCTAATTTTAAGTTCAAACTGACATTTTTGGTCAGAAATTTTCTCCATCATGGGGCAACAGGACACCTATTGCACACTTGATTTCTAGGCTTCAGTCTGAAAGCAACAGCATGACTCTTAGGCAGCCAATATCACACATACTATAAATTATATTAAATGATTTACTTTGCACTATGTACGTGAAATGCCATTGCTAACCTGATGCTTAATTTAATCTCATTAAGTAGAACAGGTTTACCTTGCTTAGTGATTACGTCTTTTTTGGATCAACAATAAAGCTAGCTTGCAACAGAAAAATCCAACTGAGAGGAAGTTTGATGGCTTTTATAATACTTCCCAAATGCAGGAAATACTGAGCAACTTCATTTTCTGGTTCAGCTCCCTCACAATATTGTCCCCCTGGGCTGCAGCACAGTGGTGTAGACCAGTTTACCCCCGAGCAGCTCACTCATGCATTCTCCCTGGCTATGCAACCTATTGGTGCAAACGTGGCATTTTTGTGATTCTCTCACCACTCAACAGGAGTCAATGATCCTTTGTAGAAAATAAAATTTACCTAATTTTTAATGGGACTTTTACAAAGATAAAAAGAGAGATAAAATTAAGGACTAAGGGTTGTTTTTAAAATGTATTTGGCAGCAACAAAGAAAAAAGATTTCAGTAAAATTATGTATGCTGTAACACTGCTGATTTCAGGAAAAGTGTGTCAAATAAATCTGACCCATTCACGCTCTCTTTATGTGAGGAGTAAGGGATGCTCAGAAGACAGTCAGAAAGGACTAAAACAACCACAGATAATTCAGATAAAAGGAGCTTAACTGTAGAGCTGAGCTACAGCTGACTAGTAGAAACGGCTGTCGTTGGACAAGAAAAATCCATAATTATTTGGGTACTTGTATGGATTGCACTTAAAATATTTGGGAATGGCATCCATAAGGTGCCAAAATTCTACAATAAGCCAAATGTGCATTTGGGTATGGTTGAAAAGGCTAGGAAAAGGCAATTGCACATATGGGGCAATGCTAGCATGACAGGTGGTATTTATTTTATTTATTTCTTCACAACAGTGTTTATGTTATTTCAAGAAGCCTGTCTGGGTGGAGCCATGCAGAGAGGATGTGCAGACTCCTTCCTCAGGGAAGCTGCTGAGTATGTTGAGACAGAAACAATTCCAGGCTTCCTGGGACAGGCAAAAGATACACAGAATGAAGATGATGGCTTAAAGCTCATGCAAAGACACTGCAGGGAAGGGAAGGGTGCAGTCAGGGAAATCTCAAGAAAGATAGAGATCCTCCCAGGGACAAGAGGAGAACAGAATTTGCTGAGTGATTTAGGAAGTCATTGAGTAGGCTGGAAGCAATCAACAGCCTGCAAGGAAAGAGGGAACATGGAATAACTGTGTACAAAACATTGTAATGCAGTTCTGTCCTGCTCAGCTGTTTTAAGTAGTATTTAATTAAAAAGTTTAATTTCTAGTTTTTCTTTAAGTAAATGTAGGCTTTTCTGAACTTAAACCCATTCTTTCTGCTCTGGGATGAAGGTCTAGGCACACTGAACGCAGTGCTGTGGTTGACTCACTGTCCTGTCAACAGTCAAAATATAAAAAGTGTTAAAACAACTTAATTTAATGCAAAAAACTATTAAACATTTTCTGACTTCCTGGGAAAGCAGAAAGCACTGGAATTCCTCTAGTGATAATGAAACCTCAAATTATTATTTTGGTGTTTATATATTTTTTCAACACCAAGAGATTATATTTAGAAAAATATCTTCAGTAAGTACTGTGCTTCAGGAAGACTCACACACTCCTAATACAAGTTTATTTTTGCCAGATGTTTTTAGGGAAAAAAAGTCTCTTCAGCTCAATTGAATTTTCTCTTAGCACATAGTTCCATCTCCAGGAAAGTCTTTGGAGTAGATCACTAAAATACTGTTTATTCTTGTCAGTTCTTCAGATAACTTAACTGCTTCAGGTGCTTTTTGGCAATTGTAAAATAGAACTCCTTTATGGTGAAAAGATTTTGGGGTTTTTTTAGGACATTCTCAGGAGAACTGGATCATTCAGCTGTCAGTTTCTGTTAGGTAAGCAGCACATCCTGGACCTTAATGCAGAAGACTCTCATTGCTACTACTGCATATAGCATAATGCAAGCAATTTATACTTCCCATTTATGTTAATAGTGATTTATTAAAAATTCATCAGAACAACTGAAGCTGGCAGAATCCTTCAGAATCACTAAATAATTAATAACTCCTCCACAAAGGTGACCTAGGCTCAGCATGAAATACCTGTTTTTTGGCTTACCACTGGAGTTTCCTGTTCCCTACTAGAGTAAATATTCTCCCTATGCCAGTGCCAGAGAAGAACTAGGTATCTTTCAAAGCTATGTTGTTGAATAAGATGCTGCCTAATGTAACTGATTGTAAATGTCAAGGAGAGAAAAAGTTATTTCCTAATCTCCACTCTTTTCTGGCATTTTGCCACCTCAGAACTTTGCAGATGTGAATGGCTAGCTCTGTACTCCAGATCCCTTTTCACAATATACAGCAAGAAGAAGTGGTGGTGTTGACACTACCTTTTATCTAGGTGATCAAGGGTTAGAGCATGAAGCATATGAAAAATATAGGCTCAAATATCTTTTTAGCTTCAACAGATTTTAAGACACATCTTCCAGAAAAATCTCTTTTCCAGCAGTTTGGTTGATTTTGAGACTTGTTCTCAATTTTTCCTCTTTTAATTTCCATTTGACATGACCTATCTGAAATGATATACTTAATTCAAAAATCTAAACAGTCATTATAGAAAGAATGTAGGACTCTTCACTTCCTAAGTGGAGGGACAGATTTTAGTTAAACTCACTATTTTGTCTCTCTATATACACAAATATATTGAATTTTCAGTTAATATTCAATTTTTCCATGCCATGTGCTACAAGTTCAAGAGTTGAGTATACTTTCTTAGAATTATCAATAATTGGGTTTTGAGGACAACATGATGGAATTTGCAGGGTCAAGTCCTCCTCAGGAAAAGAGAAAACTCAATACAGATCTGCCACGTCTTCAATCTTTGCATTCAAACAGTTCAGCAAATTTGAGACAGACTCTGAACTGTTCAGCACTGGCAAAAGGCATTTCTGATCATGATCAATTATTACTTGGCTGTTTATGATCATGATAAATTACTGGTGGACAATTTTACAGTTTTAGACTTCAGGTAGCAACTGAAGAGTGAATCTGAGGATTAAATGTGGTGTGAGTGTCTAAAGTCACAGTTAGGTATCTAAGAGCAGTATAAGCACTTTAGAAGATATTGATTTTAGTGAATTGTTAACCAGGTGAATAACTAGGGCTGTAAAAGGTGTAATTCTGTGATTTTCATATGCTCATCTATGAGTAACTCAATAATTTCAATTGTACCCATTGACAAAAGAGGGGCACCTTCATTTCAGTTCCATAGAATGGGAATTATAAATTATTTACCTTTTTAATATTTTGTATTATGGATAGAACAATGACTAAAAACCCAGATATTTTAATGAACAATGAAGGTGTGAAGTCTGTTACAAATAACTGTACAAAACAGTACTTTTTTTTTATAGCTGTGCAAGTGAGATCATTTGTGCAACTGGGATTCTAAGGTATTGATCAGCAAATCTAGGCCTCCAGTATTTTAACTTGTTTTGTTCCGTAAAATGTAAGTATCCATGGCCCTTCACAGTCATTTTAAAAAGGAACATTGAAATGTATTCTTCCTTCCAAGAGGTGTTCAATTACTAATTCTGTTGGTTTGCCAGTACAATAATGGCAAAGTAACTCAGTAAGTGCTGAATTTGAGCCTGCCACAATGATCAGAGTTTTTATGGACTGCCAGACAAGCCAGTTTTAACAGCATATGTTCGTTTCCACAGTCTCTAAAAGTCTATAAGGATGCAAGACATATTTTCTTACTCTTACCAACTTTGTGACAATCACCAAACACATGAAATTTGTTAGCATGGGAAATGATTGCACAAAAGAATCTATTGGGCTGAGGGATGTTGCAGAGATAAAAAGAGGCCAACAGTGACCTTTCAACATTCAAACTGGAGGACTGCCCTGCTAGAACCTATTTACTATCCTATTTAGTCACAGGCAGAATCTATTTTCTTAGCAGAGGAAAAGAACTCTTATTTGTTCCCCAGGTAACCTGCTTTTTATATGTCCTTGTGACATTTCTATCCACTGGTCTTGCTCCTACCTAAGAATTACAATGAAAAAGATAATATAGAACTACAGAACTTTTATCCTAACAGCGTGCTACTATTCCTATATCAGGAATTACTTTGAGTGACTTTAATGCTCCTTAAGAGCTCCCTTCATTAGTAAAGTGGCAAATGGAGATACATGGCAAAAGGGAGACCAAACAATAATCTGGATCCCCAAAAGAGCAGGAGATCTCTTGTGAAAATGAGTAAGTTGCTTTCCTGAGTAAGTTTTTACTCCCTTCAGTCCTTCTTTTAGACTGTGATCTTTAGCTATGTGCTTCCTAGAGGTGTCTGTTTCTCTCTACCTGAGTACAAGGGTAACTTTAATACTTTGAATTCTATTCTATTGGAGTGTCCTTGAAATCTCCCGGAGAAAACAAGCCTAACTCTGCACCTGTCCAGGACTGATAACATCCCATACATGATAAGGTAATCAAAGCTGGCTGCAATAGTGCACATGGAACTAGATTTTATACACTATGTTTTTTCATTAGTATTCTCTGTCTCTGTGTTTTCCTGCATTTCAGCGAGTGTGGGGTTCTTTCCAATTCACTGGGATGATGACTTCAAGTATGTATTGACAATAGCCCTTATGCATTCTTTTTCTGGTCAGTACCCTGCACAACTTTTCTATTTAATAAGTACTTCCTACTTCCTTACACAAGCCCAAATTACCTGTATTGTTGGAGACCCTGAATGTCAGTTGCTCCTAACTCAAATACAGTTTATATCCCTTGGTAAAAGCCACTGAATGCCCCTGTGGTTACCCAGCTATGTAGCCTCCCATTATATGCCCACTGACTCCTAAGAATTGCACATCCTGATACCCCTGGCTGATGAGTAAGGAGACAAAGAGGAAATCATCTTCCTTTGTCAGACAAAGTCTAGGTCTCAGTGCTATTATTACTGAGCCTGCACTCTTTCTCTCTTGCTGTGAGAGGCAATTTTTTCTTTAAAGAAACTAACATCTAAACAGACAAGATAAAGGATGGAGAAAGGAAGAATATATTACCCGTTTTATAGATAAGTAACAAAGGTACAGGGAAACTAAGATGATACACTTCTGTGGTCACACAGGAGGTCTTTGGCAAAGGCATGTTGCAAACAAAGCCTTCACTCTTCAGTGAGGAGTCTATGAACTGTGAGTTGCAAAGATGTTAAAGCTCTTTTGTTAAATCACATTTTCTCTTTTAAGCCACCTACAGCAGGGCTTTTTATGGGTATCTTCTATGATGTTCTGACTAATCATCTTCAGACATATCATTGCATATTCGGTACCTGTATTTTTATGGAGCTGGCATTTGGTTTGGGTTATTTTGGTTTTGTGTATGATGAAACCCTACCTGAATTCCTCCAGGTGCTTTGTTTTGTTTTTATTAAACTTCACCATCCCTCTTTTGTGGGCCAACGTCCTTGGTTACATTAATACTGTCTTTACCACATGTGCAGCAGGTACCTGAGCCAAGTAACTGGCTTGTGCACACAGTAAGCAGAGTGAATGGCTTGTGGTGCAGACTGGCTGTATCTGCACTAATCTTGGATAAAGTGAAAGTGTGAACCTGGATGAGTTACCAGTGGAGCTCTGTAACGTGTGGAAGGAATAAAACTTGTCTCAGACTGCATTGTGGCCACACAGTGTAACACTACCCTTTAATCTATATTAGGGTCTCTCTGTCCAGCGAATGAATTGATTTTGTCCAGAATAGGGTTAGGCAAGAAACTAGTGTGCATATAGTGGGGACAAATGGGAGACAACTGTATTCTCTTCTCAATTTGTCACAAATTTAGAGCATGGCCTGAAAACTACCATTAGGCAGGATAAACAAATTCCCAAACACCTCAAATAATTTGCATTGTTAGACATCATCTAAGTCTCCAGGGGTTTCTCTGTTCCAGAGGCCGTGGCTGCCAGGATGGGTCAGGAGCACAGGTGGATGTTAACATGGACCTGATTCAGAATATAGTTTTATTTGGGGATGGTGAGAACCAGGGATAACATGTGATATGAAAGACCAAAAAATACTTTCAAAGGTGCTCTTCTCAGGGACCAGTTTTTCTCTTGGAAGCATGGTTAAAAATGGGACTAAATCTGCATGTATTCTTATGATCCCAAGGGTGGGTCAAGGCCTTTCTGTACTATGGAAGCACAGAACAGAAAAGCAGACACAAAGACCCTACATAAGAGACAAAAATTACTTTTCTGTTCCAGGATTAAGTGTATTCATCACATCATCATACCTAGAATTTTTGTTGCTTAGTTTCCTTTGTTTGGTTGCTTTGCATTAATATTAAAGGATAACTTGAGGGGGGAGAAATAACGTCTCTTGAGAAACAGAAATGCAAAGGAAAAAAACCCTTTTGTTTGCAAGTGCATCAGACCTTATAAAAGTATATAATCCATGGATCATTGGCACGATCAACTGTAATGGCTCCAAAAGAGCCATTGTGTTAATGTAGCCGATGAGCATTAGTACTGTCTCTGCATACTAAAAATCCTCATGAAAATTTTAACAACGTGCAGATAGTGGATAAGTGCAGCATGTAGTTGTTTTTAAAATTGAGAACACAGTACTGTAAGTTTCATCAAAATGCAGAAGAAAAACTAAAATATATCCACCAGCAAAGTGTAACTTTAGTAACATCTGATATTTTTTCTCAGATAAAGTAACTGATTTTTGACAAATGAAATGAAGTAGGTCTCATTTATCTGGACTTCATAAAGGTTTTTGATATAATACCATTTGGGAAATTACCAGTTAAGCAAAAGAAGTTGGGGAATAGTAAAAGAAATCTAAAGTAGGCAAGGAAATATCTAAAGAAGATATAACGTTTTAAAGGAAAAGTATTGCAATGAAAAGAGCATGCTAATAGAATTCTTCAAAGACTGATTTAATATTTTCATTAATGAGCATGACACAGAAAGGAAAAATGTGGTAATGAAATTTCCTGAAAACAGAAAACTGGGAGAGATCATCAATACAGAAGAGGACCAGAATATAATGTGAGACAACTTAGATGATTTGATGATCTCAGAAATACAAATAGAATGGCATTTAATATTGCACACTGCAAAGTCATAGGTTCAAAGACAAAGAGGACAATTTTTGCTTTTAGCTGGTGGAAGTCCACAAAAGGAGATCTATGAGTCTTAATCAGCTGCAAGATAACTGTAAGGACCAATGCAAAATAGTTCTGAGAAAGGAAAGCATCATCTAAATCTTAGGATTTATCAGGAAGGTATGGGAAACAGTATTGCATTTAGACAGTGATGTGAGACTCAGTCTTGAATATGGTAGAGAATCACAGGCTGAAAGAACAGGATTACTAAAGTGATTAGAGAAAATGTAAAGAAATTACTTGTTTAGACAGTAAAACAAAGGCTGAGAAAGGTTCTGATTAGTGTCTGCAAATACTGCAGAGGGGTAAACACTAGACATAGAAGGTACCTATGTAAAAGTATTGTTGGCAATGGACAGTTTTCCATTTGCAATGCATACTTTTTAGTTGGAAATTAGAAGGATGATTCTGGTCAGTGAAGGAGTGACATACTGGAACAACTTCCAATAGGAATAAGTGTCAAACACCTACTGGTTTCTAATACAGGATGTGAACATTTAGTGAATGAGATGAACAGGAGATAGTAAGGGCAAGCCCACATGATAGGAATCACCTTTGCATGCCAGAATGTTATCCCACGCAATAATGTATTTTGAATAGTAACCTTACTAACTAACCTCTGAGTGAAAAGTGTGATCTTGGCACAGTTACTAACTCAGGCTTACATTATATCTTGTGTTGCTTCCCACGAGCCCCATTTATGCTGGGACCAAACTTGTGCATTCAAGAACTTCTGGACTTTAAAACAAATATGTAATTTTAAGTAATTTTATTTGTAGCCCTCTTGATTATTTCCTTTTATAATCTTTGTTCATTGAATTTTCAGTTTCTACATCTTTGTAGCTAAATATTCTGTTTTATTGTGTAAATAGTCTGTTTATTTCCACATACTCTGGGCTGAGCTTTTTGAAACTCATTTGCTTTTCCTTTTATCCAATGATTAAGACTGAATGACATTAACCAAAAAGAGAGAGATGGACAGAGACACAGAATTGACAGCCTCAGAAGAGTATTCTGATGTTGCTGTGCATTAAATGATACACTATTAGTTATATATTCACTGTGGTGATTTGCATGGTGGGGAATAGTGGGAACTTGTTTTACATTCTCAATTTTTTACCTTTTTCTGCTTCTTAAGATTCATCCCTCTTCAATGCTTTGGTGCCTAACCCTTTTTCCTTGAAGTCTCAAAGGTATCTGTCCAATCCTTCTCAGCCAGTTCCTTAAGATTCTTTGGCTTAATATGATTTGGACCTTCTGAATCATAAATATTTAAATTATCTAAATATTCTTTTACCTGCTTTTTATTAATTCTGCTGCTAGATATTCCCAAAGCCTCATTAATATTTATCTCATTGAGCTCCACCCTTCCCTCTTCTTTTACATTAAATACTGGGACAAAACGTACATGTTGAGCAACTCTTTTTCTCTCTGGCCAGTATCAGTTTACCTTCCTTTTGATATAGGATGATCTTTGTTTTCTTTTATCCATAGAGCATTTAGTTTGTCATCTTGTCTCCCAGGTTACACCCTTAACGTGAATTCTATTTGCCCTCTCCCTTCCTGATTATTTCTATAGTTCTGTATTACAGATGTAACTGCTTGTATTTTTAGCTCTTGTCTATTATGTGTTCTTTTCCTACTTTCATTTTGCAAATGGACTGTGTTGCCATATTTATGACTAAGGGATGTTTCCATGTAGACTTGTATATTAAAATGTGACCACCTCATAAAAAATATTAAAGTAGGTACTTTATATATTTTTAATATGCACAGCTATATAAGAATAATGTCTGCTCAGTTTTGCTAATTTAAAATAATGGAATTTGAAATAGTAATTTAAAGAGGGTTGTTAAGATGCAGGTGTTTGAATATGAACACTGTGTGATTAAAAGCTGGCATCATTGTAGCCTATGGGAATTTTGCCATTGGCTTCAGCTGGGTTAGGATTTTATTCTGATTCTGTATTTATACACGGATTTAACTTTAAGCCTAGAACTAGACCCATGGACATAGTGGAAGTTGCAATGCAGTAACATTATTCCTCTGCCTAATTGTTTGCTGAACTGAGGCAATATATTCCAGGCAACAAATATTTTCACACAGAGAACGAATTAATGTAAAATTAAGATGTTCTTATTTTAGAGTTAATGAACAATCTGAGTGAACACTTCATGTGCACCTGCTCAAAATGCAATATAAAAATACAGATATAAAATTATATATCCACATTCTCATTTGTATAAATGCTCTTTTGTAGTGTTCCATCCACAAGGCTCTTCAAAGAATTAAGTAGAGCAATTAAAATAATATTTTATTAATTATCATTAAGTAATATTTAAAAAAATATCTTTAAATGGTGACATTAAGGAACCTTAATTCCAAAACAGAGGGACTTAAGTTTCTATTGTTGATCTTCCTTGATATAGGTTGCTACTTTGGGAATTTTAGGGTAATAGCTAACAAAAAACCCCTTAAAAAATACTACTACAATGCTATAACTACTATTTCAGTATAGGTGTGTACGTATATAAGGTTTTTTAAAATAATGATTACTCCAGATAAACAAAACTTGCATTGTGTAGATAGTTGGAGTATCTAAATGTAGAGTCTAGAGAGGTTTGCTAATTGTAAGGCATTCTGCAATCGAGGCTGATATGTGTTTGCAAGTGTGGCTGGAAGCTAAGGTGGGACTATGTCACATTGTCTGCAAACTTGACATTTAAGGCTCATCCAAGAATATAGCATCTTTTCCTTGTCTGACTAATTTATTGGTTAGGAGTAGTTCTTTGAACTGCATCCCGAGTTTTTAAGGAAGTTGTTTTCTTATGTTGTGTAATTAGAAGTCTCTCTATAGATATGAAAAAAAAGGACTTACTCTTTCAAGTTCTTCATGCTGTTTCTTATTGCCAAGTCAATAGATAATGAAGTCTCAAATTTCTTAAAAATTAAGGTTAATATGGAAACAACAGACATTATATTAACTGCACTGAAGCCAAACTTTGTTGTAAACATCATGGGTACAGCTGTAACTTTTTTATTGTAAAACCTATTGTAACTATTTCATTCGGAATCAATAATGATAAATAAAACAAGACCTTCAGACACTACATAAAAGGACTATACATAGACTACATTTCAAAGACTCAGTGTACTTTTACAGGTTACTAATATGGATTGTGATTACTGTACCTTTGTAATTCAGTTTCCATCTGGTTTTACCTTATGTTCTAGAAAATGCGTGTTTGGATAGAGATCTTCAGTATCTGTCTTACTGGCTAAGCTGCTAGAAGCTGTAGTGTCAAAAGAATGAATGTGAAAACTGACATGCTATGAAGGCTGATAAATAGAGATGCAATAGCATGAAAATTATGGTTATGAATAAAAGATTTATCCTCAAAACCGTGATTTTTTATATAGTTTATATCATCGTAGTATACAATTTTCCACTGTCACTTACTCCTCACTTGTGAGATTCTTCATAGAAAAGTAACTCATCCTTTCAAGTCAGGAACACCAGCAATTGTTCAATAGCTAAAACAGGCAGTTGCATGAGAAATGGCCATAACAATGAGCTGGAGCTGCTCATCCGGGATCATTTTGTTTATATTGATCTCTTGCCAGTGTTTGCATAGAATAAAATATCTTAGCCAGTTTGTAGCATGGAAATAAATATAAATGTCTGAAGATGTACTGTGTGTATCCTTTCCCAAATGTTGGTGTGCCAGCAGGACACTTTCCAATTTGCTTCTCTTTTTTTCTTAAGTACATAAAAGCCCTTTTCTACCAAGAATAATTAAAATAATAAACAAATAATAATTGGGACCCAACTAAATATAAAATGAAGATTCCTAAATGTTTACTGAAGGTTTGTTGCAAAATGCCAGTGATATTTAAGTAAATCAAAAAATATGTTCGCCACCATTAATATATAAACATAAGAAGAATGAACCCAATCACCACTACTTTTCCACTGCTGCGCAGCTCTAACTCCACCCGTGTCTCTAGCGTGGCGGTGCATTCCTGTGACCTGCTAGGTGCAATACTCAAGTAAATACAATAAGGGCTCAGAGTCTGCTTCTTTCTGCCAGACATTTATATGGGATGGTCACCAAACATCATCAAGCATGTGATAGTGTCAGCTAAAGGTCATATATTTTACTTGCTATTGTATCATAAAATGCTTGTGTTGCAGCTTTTTTTTACTGGTTTTACTTTTACTTTTACTAGTGCAGCTCCACTGAGTGACCAGTAATCCATGCCAGGTAGAGTGAGTTTAATTTCAAGCCCATCAGCTGCCAGAGGTTCTTTGTTCCTGTAAGAGGAGGGAGTGGAAACAGAATGATGCCTGTAATTACTGGGTGCTACTCTGTCCCTATCATAGGTTCTTTGTTAGAGTATAATGTTTAAAACCTCTGATCAAACAGTGTGCTCTGCTTCTGGACCATCATTTCTTCACTGCATGTCCCTCCGCATCTCTGGAAAGTGGGATGGCTCATTGTTATGCAAAGAGGAGAGAACCTGATGCAGGTGAATTCTTATAAATCATCTCTTGCAGACTTATATTGTATCTTTCTGAATATTAAATACAAAGCAGATACAATTTATGCTGTGCAGCAAAAATGTACCATGCATCGTATTTGTTGTATGTTCTTTTGTAAGTGGAATATTTCACCATGCTAACAGTTCTCTGTTATTTAATACTATTCATGTCTGATTACAGAAACAGAGTACTGACTTCAAAGTTAAAATCCCCTTGCATTTGAATTGTTATGTCCAGCTTATTACTGGAGATACTGCATGCAACATTCTTCCTATCATGCAAGATTATGAAAATGTCCTTGGCTGCATGAAATTCTTCAGGCTTTTCTGAGTCATGGGTGACCATATTGGGATATTTCAGAGAAAACTGATTTTCTGAAGTGAGTTGTGATATATAATTTAAAAGGCTTCTACATATTCTAAGTACAAAACAAACCTAAAAAACCCTAAAACTTTTAAAAAAAAATTAACCTGAAAATTCAAGTTAAATTTATCACTCAGATTCTACAGATACCTTGTTTTTCTGATGATGAGCCATAAATATTTGAACTTACTATAAATCTAAAAATTTTTCATCAGATTCTGTTTGACTTGGTAAAGTTTGTCCTGCCTTGCTTAAGTTGATGTCAGTGTGCAGGGCTCAATTATGATTTTTCTATCTATTTCATATTTTCTACAACCTTTGAACATTCACCCCAATTAATCTGACAGTGATAGCTGCTCTGTCTTTAGTAACATGCAATACACAGCAATTTATGGGCTTATGTTGCTATTTTAGTAAACACATTTGTGATAAGCATATTATTTGGAAAGGAGACAGTGGTGAAACATAACTGGTATTTGTTCATTTAAAACTTTTTGAGGTGGATACTTTGCTGATGACTAGGATTTTTGTTTTCTGTAGAGCAACTTTTAAAATTGATTTAAATCTGGGCCCTAATGCATGCCATTATTCCCTGGGCATGACAGTCAACCAGTCAGAGGCCATACTAAAACCAAATAAAAACAATTTCAATTGGTTCCAAACATTTGATATTACATACAAAAAAATAATTTGAGCTACTGCCTAAGGATTCATGCTGTAAAAGCAAAAATCCAGAATAGCCAGTATTTTCTAACCCATAATTCTAGTCTTGCTTTTGGGTACTTACACATGGGGAGGTGGTACACAGATAGTAGCTATATAAGAAATTTAAGTAAAGAATCCTGTCATAAAAATCAGCAGTAATCATTCCAACTTCATTTTAAAACAGCCTAATTTTAAAACAACTACTTATGTATCCTAGTATTATTCAGGTATAATCCTTCACAGCATTCAACCATCTGCAGTTTTTGTAATAGGGAAAATACCTGCACAGGGATATGCCTTATATTTTACACTAAAGATATCAAAATTCAAATGACATCTTATGGAAGAGGGAATGAATCCAAGAGCCATTTACTAAACAGCACATAAAAATTTTAGAGCAGTCAGGGCTAGATTCTGCTCCCTGTGGAGACAGATCATAGTCAAGGGTAGGAGAGAGAAAGTAGATATTAGGAAAAAACGTGGGGAGTTTCTTTTTCAGCACAATAAGTTGGTTATGATTTCTCCTCAGTGCCCAAGGATAGGGCTGCACTGATTTGAACACTGTAGCTTCAAGGTGGAACAGTCTTTTACTGACTTTCTACGTACCCTATTATCTATATCAAGCAGAGAGTAGCTACCTGTGCATTTTAGAGACTAAGGGAGGAATGAGTGAGGGCTAGAGAATCCTTCCCCATCTTAAAGGAATCACAAAATATATCTGCTAGGAGAAGCCTTTTTGCCTACTCGCTGCCTGAGTGGAATGCCAATCTAGGTTAAAATTCTGCCTATAGCTTTTAGCCATTCTCCTCTACCAAGTATAATATTATCCTCTACCAAAATAAAAGAAACATTTCTTTCCACCACTTATTTAGGCAAGCATACTACATTGCATTTAAATGTTCCCATGTGACCTAATGTTTGTGAGACTGGAATTTATCTGAATGTTTTTGTTGCCATTCTGTTGGCAATCAGTCTAGGCTTGCTGTCTTGCCAACTAAGCGATCTTAATAGTACTATCTGTTTCTTGAGTAGCACCATTTTTCTCTGTAATTCTCTACTTGCTTCTCATGTTAATTTTGCTTTGCTTAGAAGCTTCTTGTGATAGCTATGCAGTTTTGCTTTGTACTTTCTGCAGAAAAAGTATAAAAGCAAAATGACAATTTAAAGACCTGTGAATTTACTGAATCATTATGTTCTAGAAGACAAGAGGCTTCATAATGGATCCAGCTGAGAGGCTTACAAAGGACTGAATCTAAAGCTCAAATATCTTGGTCTTCCTCCTGAATTTAGCAATATAGCTTTTGATTAATTTATGCAGCTTGTATTTTTATATGGCTAGTCTCAGATGGTTCAGCTGACTTCTGGACAATTGCTAGGGAGCACACAGAGTACTGATGAAGCCAAAGCAGAGTGGCAGCCTACAGTTCATTATCGTGAATTATCAATAAAACCACATACCTTTAGATTCTCCCTCTCTCCAACCAGTAGCAGAGGCAACTTTTGCTGATCACAGAATCACAGAATTGCCTAGATTGGAAAAGACTTTTAAGATCATTGAGTCCAATCATTAACCCAACACTGACAAGTCCCTGACTAAACCATGTCCCTCAGTACTGTGTCTACACAAATCTTAGATCCCTTCAGGGATGGGGTCTCCACCACTACCTTGGGCAACCCCTTCCAATGCCTGAGAACCCTTTCAGGAAATAAATTATTTCCCAAGATCTGATATCCCAGTTTGAAATCCTCTCCCTTCCCCAAAGGAGTGGTGTAGGTGAGCATAACGTGAGAAGATTTTGCTGAGACTGTAACATTGAGTGCTCCAAATTTTTCTCAGTCTTTGCACAGGGCTATGCTTTTTCTGCTACTGCCTTCCTGTTTGCAGACTGCATTCTCAGACTAATGCCAAATGTAAGAACCATAGGCTAACAGAGAGAACTGGTCATGGTCTTCTCTTAATCAGGGAACACCTATTCAAAACCCCATGGGTTTCTTCTTGAAATAAATGTAAGACAGAGTCTTACACGCTTTATTAAAACTCCCAAGTAAAAATAAGAAGACATATTACCAAATCTATTATTAATGCTAAACTATTATTAATATCATTAAAAGTAACTGAAATGTCAGCAAACAAATCAAAAGCATATTGATACCAAAGCAACCAGTCAACAAATGGCTGTTGAGCTGTAGTACTATTATCCAGTTAATTAACTTTTAAAGTAATAAATTTTACACATTCTGAATAGGAGTTGAGAAAAATGACTGCTTGGTTATAGATGCCAAATAAAGAATTTACAAGGTGAGTCATTTCTGTGATTTATACTGGTTAATAGCACCAAACCCAAGTTTCTTAATGTCTACATCATAATTCTGACACTGGATGTAAAGCTTCCTCTTGTAGAATTGAGCTTAGACTAAGTTTGTCTTCTCCTGTGTATCTGCACGGTGGTACTTCTGTTGTGGAGGTTTATTCTTCCCTCACAGCAGTGATACTGTTGGCTGATGGGAAGAGGACTACTGCTCCCAGCTTGACATTGCCTTATCTGGTATAGATAGCATGACATGTGGCCAGGGAGAGACTGCTACTCTGTGGACTCCCTTGTCCCCACCAGCAGCCCCACAGACACAACTGGCCTTGCAACTGTTCAGAACAATCTTGAGAAACAGTAGTTTGATGATTTCCATTTACCAAAAACTACAGTAATAATATAAGTTCCTTAAGACTTTAAAGGTCAGAACACACTGTAATAAAAATGACTATGAGACAGTATTTTATTACTGCTGAAAACTCATTACATTTTTTCTAGCATCTTTCCTTTGTTGACTGCATAGGTGCTCACAGAGGTATGTGCATACACAGTCTACAAAACCTACAGTGACTTCCAAACCTCCTTCCTCCCTTGCAAAAAGAAATCACCAGAGAAACTAAAGCAAAAGCACTGGCAATGTGCGCTTGGAGCTCAGAAGGCAAATAACGGTATCCTGGGCTGCATCAAGAGAAGCGTGGCCAGCAGGTCGAAGAAGGTGATTCTGCCCCTCTACTCCGCTCTTGTAAGACCCCACCTGGAATATTGCATCCAGTTCTGGGGCCCTCAACATAACAAGGTCATGGACCTACTGAAGCAAGTCCAGAGGAGGGCCACGAGGATGATCTGAGGGCTGGAGCACCTCTCCTATGAGGACAGGCTGAGAGAGCTGGGGCTGTTCAGCCTGGAGAAGAGAAGGCTCCGAGGAGATCTTCTAGTGGCCTTCCAGTACCTGAAGGGGCTACAGGAAAGCTGGGGAGGGACTTTTGACAAAGGCAGGGAGTGACAGAACAAGGGGTGATGGGTGTAAACGGGAAGAGGGGAGGTTTAGATTAGACATTAAGAAGAAGTTCGTTGCTTTGAGGGTGATGAGTCACTGGAACAGGTTGTCCAGAGAAGCTGTGGCTGCTCCTCCCTGGAAGTGTTCAAGGCCAGGTTGGACGAGGCTTTGAGCAACCTGGTCTAGTGGAAGGTATCCCTGCTCATGGCAGGGGGGTTGGAACTGGATGATCTTAAAGGTCCTTTCCAATTAATACCATTCTATGATTCTATGAAAAAAGAAATAAAAAAATACTGGAATATCTCTTTCTTACAAAAATTGGAGCATAAAGAGGAAAACATGAAACATTTAAGCTTTCAGGGGTGTGGAAAATCTTCAGTTGTCTCAGTTTTCTGTGATCTGGTCAAGTAAGATTGGAACTGCATTTAAGTAGCTGCTGGCACAGCTGTTTTCACCACTGAATGTTCTTCACAAGCACTGAGAATTGTCAAAGGATGAGTTATGTGTTCGTTGATACTTTGTCGTACTGTTCTCAAGGTAAATTTCCTTCAGGTAATTTATGGATTCAAAGGACAAGTTCTAAGTTGGGCCAGCAGAACTTGATTTTAAAAAATAATTGATTTAAATCAGTTTTATGTGATTTAGGAAAAGGGTTCTTAAATGACATTGTGTCACTGACATATGAAAATTTCATAAAAATTACTCACTGACAGTGAACCCACAGCTATAAGTAGTTCTTCAGCATTAGTCCATCAGCCAATTTAAAACACATTTGAGCGAATCTGTGATGGATTTTGTTACTTCCAGTGAGATGCTTATAAGAGAAATTTAGAGCATTTTTCCATGTAAAACAGAGCTCTAACATCTTATCTTGTGGAATCTTTAGGAGGAAAAGATAATTTGAAGCTTATCAAGATTAAACCACTTCACGTAAGAAATTTTAAATTTTATCTAAGTTCTGAAAATCCTTATGAGACATATTGCTTACAGAGCCGAGAGCTCTGCAAAAGAACAAAGCTGTAACAATGCTTAACTGTGCTGCTCTCAGTGCTGTTAGTATCTGCAACTTTTCTGCCTTTTGTTTCTTCCTTCTTAGTAAAGCACAATATAAATAATATACTTGGTAAATTTTGAAAACATTTTTAAAATTCAACATGCCATGTCACACCATGTGCCAAAACAAATTAATTTCCCCTTGATTTTGCAACAAGTACTCCAATTTCATGTATGCCCTTATAGCATCACAGCATGAATATTCTTTGCATAAATATTCTATCCATTGTTTAACAACTTTTGAAGCTAACATATGTGCTGCTCAACCTTTACTTCTATATTTAATTATTGTAATATGTGCTTTAGTTGCTGTGGCACCTCACAAAATCGCCTAGCAGATTTTGAAGGTTAAATGAGTTTTCTGTAGTACACAAGAGCTTTCTTGCTTTCTTTTTGGTGATAAAAATTCAGTTCTTTTTATATGAAAATGACCTTGCTCAAGGTTGTTGTTGTTCCTTTAGTTAAACAGGCACCATATACCATCTTTTTTTTTTCAAGCACTGCAGAAAGAATTAAAATAAAACCTGAAACAAACAGAAAAACTTTACCATATTGCTTTCAAAAGGAGGAAATGAACTGTGATCATAAGGGCAAGGTAAATACTGAAGTCTTTATGTGCAAACCTATTCCTTTTTCTGCCCTTTGCACTCATATTCTATGTACCATCCTCTAACAGCCTCTGAGGGTATTCATCACACGGTACCTTTGGAACAGGCCCTCTGTCCACTCAGGCAAGCAGCCTCCTGAGGAACCATCATGCCCCCAGTATATACACCTGACACCCCTGTGATTTAGCTCACTCCATGTGTCCTTTCCCAGTAGATTACCATTACAACACAGGCCACGTTATACAGTTAGTAAGGCCATTCAATAATATAAACAATTGATAGGCTTCCCCCTAAGCTAGTGCATCAGTACTGATCTTGTGGTTTTGGGGTTGTTGGTTTGCTTTCATTTTTAGATCATTCTTGGACTTATGAACCAGTTAGCCTTCTGAGATGTGCTCTCTTCTCCAAATTGAAGTCTGATATGTGTCAGCTCTTCTTTTTGCATATAATGTATTTTTACATTATCAAATTCACCCAGTCCAGATCTTTTGAGGAAGGAGTACATGACATAAACTGTGACAAAACTAAACAAAACTTTCATGACTTTAGTTCCATAATAAACATATAGAAAGGGTGAAGAGAAGAGGGATAAAGCTTATGTAATCAGTTTCTTCCTTCATTTACATCCATGAGGTTGGTTTTAACCACATCATCAATCTGTGTTTTCAGGCTAGAGACATTGTGCAAAATGACAAAATTTGTCATTAGAAAGGTCCTAAGTGTTCTCAAGGCTGTACAAAATGAATTTTTAAGAAAAATTCTGTCTTCATGAATGGCATACAATCTGCTTTTCTTAGTGCAGAAGTTGGGGAGGGTGAAAATTTGTGTGAAGTTCAGTATCTGTATAGATTTATTTGCTACATATTCAGCATATTAACTCAACATAGCATATTTCAGGCTTTTATGTGAAGAAACATTGTCCCAAGGTTTTATACTTCTTGTTTTTTGCAATTTTCAAATTTGACCTGGCAAAGAATTTGAAATAATTAAGCATAGAATGGAAGAAGTTGAAGAAAACCTGAATCTGGATATAGCTCTTACAACAATTCTAACACTCTGTGTCCCTCGTGTAAACTGAGAAACTTCAGTTACCAGAAATATTTGTGTAAAAAAATACATTAAGGAAGTTCATTGCTCATTAGTTTCAAATTACAAAATCAACATATTTGAAAGAGAACTTTCCCGGTATCAGAAGACAAAGAGTGGTCTTTGCTCATTCAAAGTACATTGTTAACCATATAAAGAATTACCTAATTTATTTAGTCTGTACTGATTAACTTCATTCTTGATGAAGACAGCTGCTATTGCATGTGATGACAAACAAGACTCCCTGCTATGCTGCAAAGTTTTCTGACTAAATTGGCTGATTTCCTACTAGCCTCAATGGCCACAGAAAGCAAGAAAAAAAGAGATGAAAGGCAGACCTATAATGAGGTAGAAAAATATTAACAGTTCCCAAATCTTTTCCTTCATCTTTACCAGCTAGCTGAGGGATTGTAATTTCGGGCTTACACTGTGGTTTTTTTTTTTTTTTTCTGTTCCTAAAATTTGAATTCAATTTATCAAGCTGCGTTGATTTGAAAATTGGTGTTTATATTTTATTTATTGTATTGTATGCTATGACATATGTCTCTGACCCTACATCAGTAAACCAGTTTCTTTTTCAAGATGAGTGTTGTTTCAATTATCCTTTTTGAAATTTTATTTGTGGCATGCTGTAATTATACCTTGCACATATATTTTGTAGTTTCCCATTGAACTGAGAAACTGTGCATTGTGTTCACAAAAACCAGTTTGTTGTGTTTGCTGTATTAAGCATGCTGTGAAAGCTTGTCCCTTGTGCTCAAAATATAAATTGGACATAGCTAATTGCATCCACTGCTGGTGATCGTGTTTAGTGAGTGCAGATTTCTGGAGGGAAATGTGCCTACGCTTCTCCTCATGTGTAGATATAACTGTGAGTCCTCCTTCAGATGTGCTTTATTATGGGCAGGGATAGACTTCATTGCCAGTGCTTCTTATGAGAAACAAAAACATTTTGTACTCTACTTGTTGATATAAACCTGGAAATGTTTTTCTGTGTTGGATGTAGAATACATCTCATTACTTTCTGTGCAAAACCCACTTCCTGAAATCTTAAGTAATGAAACTCAATCCTTAAAGTAAAAGTAACATTACACTCTTATGCTGTTTGTAGACTCTTTCAGTCAAGAGAAAGGTACAACACATGAACGTAAAGAGAGGCTGCAGTTCTGTGGTCAGCAGCTGCAGCTGCCGAGGTAGTGAAGAGAAAAGTTCATAAAAGGACGTGGTGCTCTTATTGAAAATACAGAATCATTTGTGGCTGCCTTGTGGGTACAGTCACGGGAAATGCACAGGGTGTAAACTCAGCAGACATCTGGTGATGACAAGATACCAGAGAGGAATTAATGACTGGCTTCACAGAAGGGGCTGTTTTGGTTAGATGCAGTATCATTGTTACTCTGCCAAAAACATGAATACTGTTCCCAGTTTTGAGGAAAAGAGAAATGACTAATGGTGAGTTAGAAGAAACGGCCAATTGGTCTTAAAGAAGTAGTTGTTGCGTTGACCAGTGGATAATACGTTTTGGCTTGAAGAAAATACTTAGTGAGAGCAAACCTGCACCACAGTAATAAAGAAAGAGCCATGAAAGTGAAACTGTATTCATGCCTAACACCCAGCCTCCTTAAAATAGTGCTAATCCAGCACATATATTCTCTGGATTCCATCTAAATAACACCAACAAAAGATAGATTTAGGATTGAATACTGAAAAAAGAAAACAATTAAAACTTTTTACAAAAGTCCTATGATGCTTTGTTGCTTTCCTGATGACTATATACTAAGGTTTCTTCTCACAGATGTGTGAGGATTGTGAATAATGCCATTTCACATAGAAAGACAAAACAGACACACACGTTCAGTTTCAGAACCCAGCAGAAACAGACCATAAGAAGAATCACCTTGCTATGTGAAGGATGACAAAACAGCAAGATTTTTGTTTACTAATGCCATTGTTACTTCTTCAGAACTACAGTGTTCCTACTTCTCGGATACACAAGAAATGCTAAGGCAAAAGGCAGAAGAAAGTTTGTTTGAAAATACATGCTATGTAACATCACAGCTCTAGGACTTGTAATTTAAGACAAAAATAGTTTCACAGTGGAAACCACAGAATTCACTAAAAAATAAACTACAATTCCCATGCATCAGAGCCAGACAGACTCTCATGTGTTACTCTGCAGGTAAAGCAGCTTTTATAAGGACTTGACTTACTGTGAGACTGGCAAAGACAAGATATTATGCACTCATGCTCCTGGTAAGGATTAGAGGGAGAAAAAATTTTGTTTCTGCATAAGTATAAAGCAGCTCAGTAGAAAGGAATGATGTGAACTGTCCCATCAAACAAATAAGCAGTAGTGAGCTAAAGAGCGTTTTCCTGCGATATCTACATAGCTTTTCTTCAAGAGGAGATTTTATGCTCCCGTTAGAAGCAGATTATCTACAAATACACTTCACTTCTGCTTATGTGCTGCATTTGTTTTTTCTCTGTTAATAACAGAATATTAAATCTATTTTTTTGGTAAGCGAAAGCTTCTGCTGTAGCAGTAGCCCACCTCTTCCTGTGCTTTTCACATATTTATCAGTTGGAAGTATTTATGTAACACATAATCTCTGGTTACAGACAGAGGTTGCAACATTAGAAATGGAGAATTATGACTACAACTATTCAAAGAGATTAGGATTTGCAGTTTGTTTTCAACACTGTTGAATAACATTTGGGGTTTTTTTTTCTTTTATTGGTTTAAAACTTTCTAACATCTTTAAGCAGATTTGCTGACGTGCTGCTTTACTGAAGTCTCAATTCTTTTCAGCATATACTTCAGTAGAGTGTTTTCACAGTAACACAAGCATGTGCCTAGGACAACAAAACAGTCTTAAATTTTTATCTTTGTTTGCAGACCTCAAAAAAGAGAATGTTTTTAATACTATTTTAAAATACTGAGTCAACAAGGAACAACACACACAAAAGGATAAATGAGCTTATTTTCATCAGGGTGTGATGAGCACATAACGTCACACAGTACCACTTGCTTTGAATGGAGTTCCATCTGCAAATGGCAGTGAAACTGTCTATATAGAAGTCTGATGGTCTTTGCTTTTACTAGTGATATAGTCTCCTTAACAATTAATAGCAGTAAAGCATGTCATAAAGGGAAAAGTGAGATCCTTATAGAGTGAGATGACCTGAAAATTCAAATAACTTAAATGCAGGAGGTGATGCAGATTAGGCTGTTGAAGTAAAGAGACAGATTTCACTGTCCTCATATTCCTTAATGACAAATTAAGTCAATTTGGGGAAACAGAGTCGCTGTTATCTGTCTGCTGTACTATTGCATATTAACTCAGTTCAGCGAGATCAATAAGACATGAGGGAAACTACCAAATCAGTGCAAGGTAATAAAATCAATGTACAATTGTAATCTCATTAAAAACACCAAGACTTCATGCAAGTACAAAGTAATCTTTAGAGAGTCAAAATTTACTACACAGAAATCAGCATTTGCAAGGACCTGGTAATTTGAGGGAAAGGTCTGTCTGCCATCCAGGGTATAGCTGCAGAATACAATCATTAAGAAATATACAAAAGTGACCCTGTGCTGGCAAAATACTTGACTTGTACTTGATAGGGGAACTGTACACACTGCATTTGCTTTTGTAAACAAAAGGAGTGCTGGGTATGTTGCTCAGGATCAAGTGGATATAGAACAGCAGCCAGTACAGGATTATCGGTTGCATAATCCTAGAAGACAGGTGTATGCACCATAAAAGGGACATCTCTGAGGTAGCTTTGCAGACAACTGACACGAGGGAGCTGTCACTGCGTGCTGTCAGTAAGGGCTAGCAAAATGTGTAACAGCAGAGGGAATTAATGCTGTCACTTCAGCATGGAGTGATTTTTGGGATTAGGCAGGGGACTTTGCTGTATGGAAGTACAGATACCGAGACATTATCCATGGCAGTGGCATCAAAAGGCAATCTTGGCTCTCGGCTGGCATTAAGTAATAATGACACTTGATAGCACATTCATGGGTTGGTGACAATAATGTCTTCAATATGAGAGTACAGCATAAGCTATGATACTTGCAGTATTGGTCATTATTTGTGACAATGTTCATTAGTACAGCAATAAGAAGAGTGCTTTGCATTAATTCTCAGTGGTACTGGCTGCAGCAAATACATCAGACCTGTCTTCCATTTGTTATATTCATTTCCTTTAGAACATAAAATAAAGTTCAGGGTTTGGGCTTGAGCCCAGCATATCTGATTGCCTGAAGCACTGGAATAACAGTAATGTTCAGCAACTTCATTCCTCTACAGTGGATATGCATAAAAGCAGCTATGTAAGAGAGCTGAAAATGAACTCTCCTGCAAACCAACAGCCCACTAGAAACCTGGCTTTCTACTCTAAGACTTTGTCTTCACTAGAAAAACCCTCAGTGCAACTGAACTAAAGTGAGCTGCCAACATGCTTTTTCCCTTTAGGAAAAGGGTGGAGAGAGAAATATATAATGGTAGAAGCTAATTACAGTGCAGGATGCATTGCTCTGGAAGGTGATCGCTGCTGCAGAGGACCTTGTACGGTTCCAATATTGAACTGAAAAGCACCAGCGTCCATGTCTGCACCAAAGAATTCTACTGGGATGTTACCGCTGCCTGCGCTGAGGCACGGAGAGATAAAGTCTCACTATCACTACATGGAAACTAAACATTAAAGCCACCTAAGAAAGGAAAATTGATGGTACTACCACAACTCTACACCCAGTGTGGGCCAAAAGCAGGTACTTGGGGACCAGCATAAGGACACACACAGTGACACTACCTTGCCTACATTGTGACCTACTTGCAATGCTGAGTCAGGAGGAGCATCCACACAATTTGAGAGACTTTTCCCTGTCAACTTGCAACGGGCACAGCTGAACTCGGGCACAGCTGAACTCGGGCACAGCTTTTACCCCCACAGCAGAACTCCAGGTGTGCTCCTCAACTCACCAGCTGTAACTTGTCTCTTAAGGGCTGTAAACTGAGACCAGCTGAGCGGCGGCCACGGCAGCTGAGGAGCTGCTCTCCTCATGACGGGGAGCGCCCCTTCCTTCCCTGCTAAGGGCCGGGGGAGCGCGGAAGGGCGGAAACACCCAGCTGCCGCCACGCGCACACCTGCTCCCTGAGCCACCTGCCCCCAATCACCCCCCACGCGCAGGCCGCCCCGGCGGCCATTACTTAAGCGCCGAGCCCTCCTCCTTGCCCACCCCTCGGCTGCTTCAGGGCGGTGCTGACACGCTGCGGCCCTCCCCTTTTCGTTGGCGCAACGCATGCGTGTTAGGAGAGGGCGTGTAAGTCTCCATTTTGTGTTATTTTCCCCCTCTCTCCGTCCTTGTGCTGAGGAGCTTTCCAGCAGGGAGGAGGCAGCGGCCCCGGAGCAGAGCAGGGGTGAAGCGCGGGGCCGTCCCCCGCCGCTGTATTGCAGGGCCGGCCGCTGCGCCCGGGGCTGCCGCGCGCTCCCTGAGGTGGCTGCCGCCGGCGCCGCTTTCTGTTCCTTCAGCGACCGCTTCGCTCTGGCAGCCGAGCCCGCTGCTCTGCGCCGGGGCTGGCGGCGACTCCCTGGCCCTTTCTTCCGTCTTTTCCTCCTGACTGGATAGTGGAAAACTGTTACGGGGGCGTTTCGCTGTAGCTTAAGTGTTTAACTTGCCGGGACCCCTCGCTCGGGGCTTGCGCGGCGATGTGCGGGGGCGGCTCGCTCGCGCTCAGAGGTGGCGTTTTCCCGTCTCGTCCGTACACGCTCGGCTTCCACAGCGAGGCATTTCTGGGTAGAAATGCAGCGGTTTAAGAAAAATTAATTAATCTCCATGCGTTAGCAAAACCAAAGCATTCATTGCAGCAACATACCTGGGTTAGGATCACAGAGACTCTGTCCAGTCACTTGAATTTATATGTATGGTAATAATGCTTAAAATCATATTAGGTGCTTTCTGCACTTTGTGAAAGTGGTATCTGGTGCTTTAATAACAGTTAGCAAAGGGTTTTAGCTGAACCTGGGTAAACGTTGACAACATAGCAAAGGGTAGCATGGGTCCAAAGAACAGATTAATTCTGCAGATTCTTAGTAAGTTACTTAGTTCTCCATCCTGACTTTACTCTTTTCCTAAAAAAAAAATAAATCTTTTTCCAGGCTATTACTGAAAAAAGCAAGCTCAGGGATGTGCAGGTGAAAGTTACTTTCAAGACAAAAAGCAGTTCACTCTTAAGTTATTTTTGTTGGGTTTAGTGTAATTAAAATCTTAAATGATAACATGCTTAAAAAGAGGAAAATACAAAATTTGTTCAAGGAGGAATTTTACACAATGTGTCATCTGTAAGCAGTTTTCTGAATAATTTTAAGTGTTGGATGCTGGTGATTCAGTGAAGACATTTTAGAGCATGTGTTAAGATCCTGGCTACTTCACTTTAAATTAACTGAAATGTCTAATGGAAAAATGGCATTAAATACTTTGCCTTTTTCCTCATCTCGATAAATAGTAGGCCCTCTGATTTCATAACCTGCTTTTGTGTTTCCCCTCAAATGCATTTTTAGATAGTCTGAGTAGTTTTAAATCTTTGAATGCCAGCAGGGTACCATTCCTATCTTTAAAAGATACATTCTATGTGCTGAAAAGAAATTCTGTGTGCCCATACACACACACTTTTTTCCTGTAAGTGTTAGGCATAGTGTGCTGGTAAAAGCTGAGTTTAGTTCACTTGACAATTTCATTGCTTACTATGAAACCTTTAGTTTTATTTCCTTCTGCTTGTTTGTTTTTTTTTTTTTTCCCCTGTAAGTTATCTGGCCAGAAATGTTGCTAGTTTTATTCAATGTGAGCTGTTATGTTTCCAAATATAGCACTTCTGATGCAAGTTCTAATTAAATCTCTTCAAAACATGCTGTTTATTTAATTGGTATTATAGTCTTGAGAAAACTTAAAAGAATTAAGGCAGCCATATGTGAAACCTGTGGAGCCTACCTGTTGTCATTTACTTATTTATTAAGCAGGATTTTTTAGTTGAGTTCATTTTTCATATGTTTGTGTTCAGTTTCTTACAATCTTGTTACCTTTGTTATGGTTTGTGTCAGTCTCTGCAGTGAGACTAGTGTGTTAAGCTAAGGCTGTAGGAAGAGTCAAATATTTTAGGTTGGCAGCCTTTGAGTTGTATGTTTGCAGTTTTTGTTGACTTTACTAGTGACCAAGTTAATATTTTTACATGTTGGGAAAAGTGGAGAATATAGAGATGATATTGGAAACAATGGCTTGGGTCAACTCATGTAACTTAATATTGAGCACACGAGTCACTTGTCTTGCGTATTACAACTTTGTGTGTACTTTGTAGGATTTAAAAACTAACTTTTTATAGCTAGCGTGTAATCCTCTCATTCATTTTGTCATCTGTCACATGAATCCTTTTGTGAATTTGCAGTAAGTAGAATTGTTCAGTTTTATACATGTCAAAGTCATTCATTCTTCTCCAGTGTCGGCTGCTTCATTTGTCAATTACGTTTATTTATTTAACTTTATGTATTTATAATTTAGTCTATTTCTACAAAGGTTAAAAATATTGCCACTTTTCAACCTTGTCAACTGATTTGTGTATATAAACAGCTTTAGACAAACTGGTAATGTTTCCTACGCAGAGGCCCAAATGTTGATCTGTTAAGTCTGTAAGAAAATGGTTGTTGACTTCTTTTGCTTAAATTGTAATTCTAGAATGATTCCAAAATGCAAGTTGATTATTTCAAAATAATTTGGTGCTGTGTAGGCAGTGTTTTATTTTGTTTGCTAAGAAAGATTGTTTTCAAGTGGAACTAAGCTTAACTGGTATCATCCATATTTTCTACTTTTTTTATTATAGCTTAGATGTCTTGCTTTACCTATATATTCTCACACTTACATTTAAATTATTCTTACAGGGCTACATGGTTTTGTTGCTTTGTTATTTCCATAAGCTCTAGGGGAAGATGGACACTCTAAAGAAGTGTCTTAATAAATTATGTTCATTTTTCTTGTCTTTCTCTACTACACCAGTAATTTATCAAATAAAACCATCAAATATGTTTGGCACAATGTGTTCTTTGCACATCTTTGTAGTTTATAACTCATGTTTTTTGAGTGCAACATTAAAGTATGTATCTCATGAGGTTTTTTTAAAGATCTAGCTGAATCTAGGTTTGGTTTACTTGGTAATAAAATGCTTACTGGGTTCCTCTGAGTGGTTGGGCCTACATGAGGGAAATAAAATTGTCCCTAAAGACACAAAATATTTCTGGATATCCATTGTAAATACTCAGTGTTTTTCTAGTGAAGTAGAAGTGTACACGCTCTTTGCATAACAGCGTGTACACAAACTAAGGATAAAATTGGGTTGTATGAAAACCAGCTTCATAATGTTCAGCATTTAGAAAGCTTTACTTTAAAAATTGAACTTGCATTAGTTGAATGAAACTCCTATGCTTTTCCTGATTTTATCTATAAGCTGGATCTAGTCCTGTTTATGACTAACCCTTCACTTTGTGTTGATGCAATCTTATTGGTGAATATGCAGTTAAAATTGACTTTTTCCTATCAAAAGCCAATAAGTGACTCAGCAGCTGAAAGAGCTTCTGCAGAAGTCCTTAATTAAGACTAATTCCTTCCCTCCCTTAATTTTCAAGGCAGTAGATGTATTAATTGTATTCCTACAAGGAACAGATTGGAGAGTTGTTGGTAAGAGCAGCACTCCTCTGCAAGTGCTTGGATTGTGAGAAGGAATCCAGTACTACACAAGGACCTGAAATGGAAGTTGAACAGAATGGAGTCCCTCAGGGAGGTGTATCAGTGTGGGAGGGCTGAGATTACCTCTAGGGAGGAGCAGGTATACAGGTAGGTTCCTGCAGATGGTTCTGATAATAGGGTGGAAGAAAAGACTGAGTGCATTAGACTTCCTTATTTTGAAAAATACCACCCTACCCCCAAAAGTTGAAATAATTTATGTAAGAAATCCAATAGACACCACAATGTATTGAAGGTCTGTTTTCTATTTGACTTATTTCCCCTGTCTTCAGGTGAAGTACAGGAGGTAAAAGTTGCAAGCTTCATGCATGTTATCATGGATATTCAGTTTTATGTACATTGATCTTTTGCTATTACTGTGATATTCCACCAGAAGTGGATAGCATTGTGATGAATTTCAAGGATTGGGACAGTAATCAGATGATTCATTAGCTGCATTTAATAGAATTATTATCTATCCTCAGCCAGAGACTTTGCTTTGATCAGCAGATGGAACATGAAGGAATCATCCTTGATTCTTAGTCTGCTTAGATGTTAACTTGAGGTGGTATTGAACTGGAGCTTGATCAGCATAGCAGTTATTCAAATATAGGAAAATTAGCGTTCTGGAGGCACATATTGTAGTAATCAGATGATTATAATTGTGGGCAATATTTTACAGAAATACTTTGACCAAACTTTTTACTGCAGTAATTAGGAATTTTTTCTTCCTATCTTATGTCTTACATATAGAGTGGTGTCATGCACCAAGCAGAGCTTTAAAAAAGGGCAAGTTTTCATAATGAATAGACAAAACAGCTAACAGTATTTTGTAAATTAATTTTCCTTTGTTGACACTTTATCCTTGTTAGATCAGCTGCTCATACTTGCTTTCCTAGAACTTAGAAGATAACTTAAGCTTGCTTCTTGCAGTTGTTCTGTTTAAGTTACCAGGTTTCAGCTTCCTTGGAGCAGAAGACAGGCAAGATGTGTTTTGATTTACGTTTCAAGTGAAATGTTCTCCTTGCAAATATTTGTAATGAAGACCAAGGAGTACAGAATGTGTATTTTAAAATACTTGGGGTAAAAGTAAATTAGAGCACTGACTCCTGTAAAAAAAGGAAGAGCTTGGGAGCATAAGCTATATAAGTAGTGGTGTAGGCCTACTGGCCTTAGTGCCAGTCTTCTGCCAGGCATCTCTAGATAACAGTTTATTCTTAAAAAAAAAAAAAGGATAAAAGTAAATATGTAGGAATCACTTAAAATTATGATCAACGTGCAGATCCATAGCAGATTCAAGCACTGGGTTTTGCTGAAAATGGGATAGATTTTCCCATTTTCAAATGAACCCCTGCTCATTTTTCCTTTCTGTTTCTTGAAAGGAACTTGGAAAGGTCAGACATATTTTAATGGTCAACAATGAATAGATGGGCAAAAATGTAGAATCTGGGCAGATCATACCCTAGCAAGGTGATGATTAATGAATTCAAGATAGGTCATTGATAGCTAATATCTGCTTTTCCTATGTTAAAAACCATGTATGCTGTATACTGTATTTCTTTTGGAGATGAAGAGTTATATTGCTTTGTGCCATGAGAAACAAAAGTATCCTTGGATGATGGAGAGGTTTGTGTAATGCCAAATCTGTTTCTTCAAAAACAAACCCTTATTCTTTAGCACTTGATTTACAGTTGAAATGTTCAAAATGATACTGTCCTTCTAAAGGCGTACTCTTTTGGAAGGGGTGTGGTTATTCTACTAATAAAATTGAAAAATGATCAATAGGCCTTGGTGAAAGAGCTATTTTTAACCCTGTGGGCAACACTAAAGAAATTGTTCTAATTTTGAGATGTAAATAAACCCTTTGATTTTAATCAGAATGTGTGTTTTTGTCTAATCAGTTTTCACTGTGATACTGAATATTCCCAGTATATCTTGTCAGGTTTGCAAGGTAATACAACCAACTCAGCAGCTACCTTGATCAGCTTCTCATTTCTAGATAGTCCAAAGTACGGATTTTCTGTATTAGCACTGCAGCGCTCCTTGCTACTTTATCAAAATAATGCTGTGGTTTAGTGCATGAATAGTCAAAACCATTTATATTAATTCTTCTGAACATAAATGGTTTTTAGTACTAGTATTTGCTCAGATTTAGCAAGGTCTTAAGCTTCTAAAAATCTGATGTGTCTGGTAGATATAGGCATTAGAATGTATTCTGTTTAGAAGTTGTTGCATACTGACTTGTTTGAGTAGTTAACTTATGTCTATTTTCAACATTGCTTCTGAAATCTTAAACAATAAGGCTTAAAATTGTCATAGTGCTGATATTTGGCACTAAGTATGCATATTATTTGTCCCATTCATTGGTATTTTCACTATTATGCAAATACTGAAAATTAAGTACCTTCTAAACTGTTTTGCTGGATTTTTTGTAAACTCCTAACTGAGAACTAAGATAATGAAGGCATGTTAGAAAGTGCTAGGTAACATATAAGAATCAAATTTACATTTAGCTTGTATTAAGACTGGGAATCAGTGTTCTCTGAATAAAAACAATATAATAATTCCCTGAACTGCTAGGAAGTATTTCACAGTATTTTTGGATTTGGAAATGGCTTTTAAATGATATTCATGCATTATTATTTTTCTCAATGGTCACTAAAGTGAAGTGATGTTGAATTTTATGTTGTTTTGTTGTCAGTATATAGTTCGTTTTGATGCTCTACCTGATTGTTACTTTCTTGATATTCCACTTTATAAAATTAATGATTTATTTTTTTTACTTTACCCATGATCTTTGGCATCTTAATGAATCAAAACCAGTAGCTTCCTTACATGCTTACTTAATATACAGTAGCAGAGCAGCCAAGCTGACAGTCTTTAGATCCCTATGTGAAAGGACTTTGAAATTACACTTGCAGAGAAATGTTACGTCTCCTTTTTAGTTTTTGTGCTGGGACATCTCCTAATGATTTCAGGCTTTCGGTCTCTTTTTAGTGCATGTTGTGTTATTAAATATTTAAGAACTATATGGTTGTGATGAATACTGTTTCAGAATAGCAGAATTTTATTAGTTGCAGAGGAGTTTTCAGGTCAAATTTGGCTTTAAAATGTTCAATTTTATAAGGAGATGGGGGAAGGGCAGAAGAGGGCTTGCCTAATTCTAAGGTTTACAGATCTTTTCTGTCATATTTTTGGTTAGATGTTTTTCTGAGGAAAAATGTGTAGTCTTGTTTAAGGTATGATTAGGTTCATGTATTTAGGGGGAAAAACCCCAAAATAAAGACAAGCACATGTTGAATGAAGAGCTGATAGTCTACACAGTCTTTCAGTAGAAAACTTTATGACCCTGGATTCCAGCCTCCATTGTTATGCAAGCGTTCATAGAAGCTGTATTTAAATTACCAAGAAACTACAGTGATGTTATTGTTTTGTGAAGAGTTGATTGTCACTGTTGTGCCTGTTTGCGTGTTGCTGCATGTGGATTATCAACTAATATCCTGAAAGTTGTGGCTGAAAAAAGAGAAAATCAATTTTAACTAATAATCAGGTTCAGTCTAAGTTTTTCTAAATTTACTTTAAAAAAGTTTTGAAGAAAAAAGAGCCATGTCTGCCTGAATGAGCCTACCCTGAAAGTGCAATTCAACAGAGCATTGCATCTCTTTACATCTTCTTGTAGAAATATTCTTGTCCTTTTAGTGATGTGAATGATTGAACTAATATTTTTTTTCTAGTAAACTCTGAGCATTCCACAGATTGGAGCTTTCCTAAGTGGTAACTGTAGTAATTAGTGGTGCATGTAGTCTTGCTTCTCCTACCTCAAACAAAAACCTGGAATTTACCTTACAGCAGAGTGGTAACTTCTATTTCTTGTTAATAAATTCTAATCCAATGACACTCAAGTTACTTCAATAATTATTTACAATTTTTCAGCTTCTTTTAAGTTACCTTCAGTGTTTAGAAATTGAGTCTTAATCAAGTTTCAGTTTCTCCTGATGTTTGTTTCCAAGCACTAGATCCTGTATGGATCTTGTTTGCAAGGTCAGAATGCTTCAGACTGTGTAAGTGTCTGTACACAGTGATCAGCTCCCTTCTCAGCCTTCCTGATAAGCTTCAGTAAGTTATGCTCCTTATTAGGAACAGATGAGGATATCAGATAGCCGTGGCAAAAGACAAGCTTTAGGATAAAATTCACTGTGAGGAAAGGAGAGAGAAAAAGACCAAAATAGTCTGGCAGAAGAGGAATGTGATTTTTGCTGTAATCAAAGATTTGTCTGGCCTGCAACAAATTCATAAAATGAATCATTGCCACAGAAGTGGTGTTGTGGAAAAGGTCTTGTCCATCTTAACATGTGTTAGCTCTCAGTGACACTTGTTTTCAAGTTATTTACAAACTGTTAAGTTGCTTTTTTGTCTCGGAGGCTATGTCAAATGTTATGGTATTTGCCCTTAATGATATGAATGTGGATAAGGTGACCAGATTGGATACTTTGAAACATTTGGCTCACCTTGCTGCTCATAGATCACAAAGGTAGTGGTGGTTCTACAGGTAAAATTAATTTATGAGCCATGCACAGTTACAAATTCATGTACTTAACCGTAGTTACATCTTTGTTTCTGCTGTTCTAATATCTAAGTGGTTTGTTAAACTGAACATTTTGCTGTTCTAAGAAGTTAAGCTTCAAAACCAACTAGGCTAGAATTAATTTGAACTAGTGCTATTGAAGTGCATTATTTGACAAAACTGTATTGTCCAATTTATCCCTCAAATAGAGTTTATTCTTGGGTAAATACTAAATTAATTAATATCTCTCTTCTACTCATTGCTGTTTTCTTCTCAAAAGTACCAAAGCCAAAGTTCATTTTAAGTGTCATTGTTTAGTGAGCTGTATTTTACCCTTATGCTGTTTTCCACATTGGACAGAACACTGTTGGCACTGTCAGTGTGGAAGGCCTAATCTGATGGAAGTTGCACATTCAGAATATAAACAGGTCTTTTGGCTCTCTGTGTTAATTTTCCTCATTTCATCAGGCATAAGTAATATAACTATACTTATAGTGTGCTGTTCTGAAGCTTGCATAAAGTATAAGCTTTCTTTCTTTATTTTTCCGAGTGTTACAAGCATTAGTTTCCTTCCAGAAAAGATATTGTCAGAGTTTCAACTAAGGCTAATTTGTGTATAGTTTAGAGAACTTCTGTTCTTTGCAACTAGAGATTTTTACTAGTCAGCACTGCTTGCTGGATTATTTACATTGCAAATCTTTTTTTTTTCTCATTATCTCTGAAAATCTAAGATAATCAACTGAGAAGCTTTAAGTAGCCTACTGTATGCTAGGTGATCAAGGAGGCAACTACTGGCTACTCCTACAAAAATAATTTTTGAAATATTTGTGTAAATTATATTTTAGGTGTCAGCTCTTCAGTTTAATTGGTGTAAACTTGCATAAGTGTCAGAAAAGGTGTTTCTCTCTAGAGCTGAATTATGCAGCTTTAGCTGAACACCGAGGAAGTAGAATTTCAGAGGAATCCTTCCTGAACCTGAGACTCCTAGGGCTGTTGGCTATTTAAAAAAATATTTAAAGATACTTTTATTTTGGTAAAATGTTGTATTTTTTTAACTAGTTTTGTCATCCTTGTGTTCCTATGTGGAAACTTAGACAGACTAACATTGTGCAAATCTGATTAAAATTATCTGTGCTGTTTCAAAGGTCAGGCACACTCAGTGAATTTACTTTCAAATTATTTTGTTTATTCTGTGTATGTATGCATCTTGAGCTCTATAAAGGTCAGGAGAGGAGATTCATTTTGGAATTTAAAGAAGTTAGGTTTCTACTGTTGGTAGCCCTTGTTACTTTCATTTGAATTAATGAAAAAATGTTTTCTTTTGTCTTTTTTGCTGTCAGTTTTATTTCTTTAGTGAAGCTCATTTGCAACTATGAAGTTGATTTGAAAATAAAACAATATTAGTAATGCATTTTGGTTTTTTGTGTTTTATGTGATCTTAAAAATGAAATACTGTTTGCACAAATTGAAGTCTTACTTGTTTTTTTGTTTCTAGGCTTAATTTATGCATCAGACTAACCTTTTCCTAGCTAGAATAAGGTGTTTAAAGGAAATAAAGTATTTAACTGTCTCTTGCCTCAAATGGTTTAATAAAATAGAGGTGGTGATGCAATCCCTTAGAATTTTTGAGTCTTGCTTACTAATGTTCAGGTTGAATAATAAAACCACAAAAGGTTTCATGTGTCTGTTAGTGAAGTGTAACTAATTGTAGTTTTCAGTTGCGGAACCAATGACAATTAGTAAGAAAGTGGTCTTCTATTAAATACAAAAGAAACTGCAACTCTAAAGTGCCTAATTTTTGTCCTAGAAAAGGCTGTTATGTAAGTCCCTGTATGTTATAGTTCTGTCTGTAGAATGGTAGAAATATTTTTGTTGACTACTTAAATGCTAAGTCATAGCAATAGATTTTCAGATCAATAATATGTTGATTTTTGGCTTAAGCAGGATTTTTTTTTCCCAAGTTTACGTTCACTTGGAAGTCTTGAGCTGTTTAACCAAATCAGTTTTCTGTTGTAAGCATTCTCACATTGTTTCTTTCCTGGCTATAGGAGATGAAATCTGAATGAGGCAGAACATGCTTATTGAATGAACATAATATCAAAATTTAACAAAACTGTTTTAGTGCACATTTTATGGAAAGGATGGACATATTTTGCACTTATATGAAAGGTTAGAAAATAGTTCTGAGTCTCTTTTTATGGGTAAAGTATATAAATCTTATCTGGGAAGCTGCAGCTCTTTCAGGAGTAAGTAATAGAACTCTTGCTAAGTAGAGCACTAATCTTCCTTTAGAGCCAAAGATTAATTTAGTATATATTTAATCTGCAATTGCTTCACTTTGTGTAGACATAACCAAGCTCTTGAATGTTAGTAGCAACAGATTGGTCACACAGATTTATTTTTAGTTTAAAAAATGGCTTTAGTATATTGGGTAATTGGCCAGGCTGGTTGACTCTCATTTCACATGGCAGACAGTTGACTGCTGGGTGTGTGTGCTTTTACAGAAGGATGCTGAGGCCTGGAGTGGCAGCGCATTTGCTTGTGGGAGTTTCGCCAAGATGCTGCTACTGCTTTGAGGCTCTTATTTTTCTTGCCTGCTTCTTACTAATTAGTGTAATTTGTAAACTTCCCTCCACTGATTAATTATAGTTAGTAGCAGGCATTGTCTTTTCTCTTTACCTAAGTGTCTTCAATGTGAGAAATTTCTGTGTCAGCTTTTCCTTTTTTGCTGTCTGAATCCTAGTCCATTAAATAGCTCTAGTGTTTTATACCTGTTGAGATGTATCCTTCCCAGTGCTGCAGCTGAAGTAGTAGCTGTTAGGCCTTGACAGTATAATTTAAGAAAACTACAGAAAAATTTAAAATGTAGGAACTTTAGGATACTTGAAGTACAACTTAATGTGTTTCATAATGTAAAACATAGAATCATAGACATAAAAAACTACTGTATGTATCTGATTAACTTGGAACAATTTATAGTAAATAAAGTTTTTTTTTCTGTTTTTCCACTTTTATAGGTCTCAGGGAAAAAATTGCCTCCAGTACTATTAGGTACTGAGTGTCCTGTGAGATACACTTGGAGTCCTAGGATTTGGGGTGCTTAGTCCTTTGAACTCTTTAGTTATTATTTGATATTGAGACTAAAGCAACAGCTTTCTCTGTGTATGGAAATCTGCTACATGGGTGTGTAGTCAAATATTCTGGTTTCCGTCTGCTGTAATGGGCACTGTATAATTATGCACTTTCCTACCTTTGCATATTTATTGTATTGTCATGAGGAAGCTTACAATGGATATTTTTCTTGTGGTGTAAGAGTTTATTCCTAGACAGAATACTCTAATAGATGGTTTCAAATGGATGTAGCTTTATCTCAAAATATTTTTTTTTTAAATTAATTATTATAAATGATCTTTAAGTTGGAAATACCGGTGAAAACCCAGAATGTAAGAACTGTAATAGACAGTCTATTAGTAAGACCAGTTGAGAATAAATTTAGATGCCAGTGAAGCAAATGTGAATGTGTGGCATTGACTTGACTAGCATTCAGGCCAAGTCATTTCTTTAACCAAAATGATATTTGAGCAAAAAAACTTTGCAGTTGCTTGGAGAAGTAAGAGTTACTGGGGCTGACTATGTAGATACTTACTTTTGAAGTAGCAGTATATCTTTGCAAGTTATTGAATATTTTTATTAACTTTGCATGCGCATTAGATGTGGTAGGATAGGGCTGCTTTGCCTAAGTTACTTCTCATGTAAATCAGTATTTTAAATGGGGAAATAGTAGAATTCTCAACAGTGTAGAGGAAAGCTTAATGAGCAGTGGGTGCTTAACCTGAAACTGGTTTTTGGCATGTTCTGATGGATTGTCTCAGCCTGTAAGCTTACATTGGTTCCCCTGGGTGCTTCTAACTTAGGCAGTGTACGTACTGCAGGTATATTGTGCAGCTGAGACATTCTTACTTTCAGCTTCTTGGGGGTATGTACTGCAAAAAGTGGAAACTAAATATGAAAAAAGTAATGTTTTCTTAAATGCAAAGAAGTGACTAGGTGTTTGTGTGTTGTTGATGTAAAATATCCATGGCTGATATTGTCTTCTGGTGATAACACTGCTTTTGTGCCTGTAAATTCTTTAAGCTGAAATGTTGTGGCTGTGTTCTTCTTTGCTTCAGAGAAGTTCCATCATAAACATCAATAATGTATGTAAAACATGAAAGTACATGATGCTGAATATAAGCATTATTCATTCTGGCCATATATTATATGTTTATGCAGTTATCCATTTTGGATTCTGTGCCGATAATTGACTGAATTAGTTCTGCATTTTTTGAGTTACACTTTGTTTAGGAGTATGTAGACTATGTCTTCAGGAAGTCTGAAGAAAAAACTGGAGAATACAAAGAATAAAGTATTGTCAGTGTTGATGAAAAACATAAATCAGAAAAAATCTGATAACATTGTTGAAATAGTTTCTCATAAACGTATAAGATTCTCATTAGTCCAACATCAGAAGACTAATGAATATTAATGAATGAGATCAAAGACATTTAGAAATCAAAGCAAGTAAACAACAATTATTTTTAAGAATTATATAAGATTTTTAACTGCACAAAAATACAAATGTTCTTAACTGAAAGCTCCATGAGAAGTTTTTCTTGAAAATATTTTTCCTGAAAATGTTTGAACTAGAAAGGCAATTATGTAATATAAACAAAATGGGAAAAATACATACAGCAAAACTTGAAATATATAAAATGTTTTGAATATGATGTATTGAAATACCTATAAATTCAACTAGAATCTAATAGGCTGAAAATTAAAGCTTGGCCAGAGTCTGTGATTTGAACTTGACTCAGACTGCCAGTAAAAATTGGTGAAATATTGAGAAGGAATCAGAACTATTTTCATCTCCATATCTGCTTTTCTAAAAGTTACCTAGATCAACCATGTTGCGTGATGAGTATGCCATGGTTATTTAAACTTTGAAATGTGCATGCTAGTAGTATTGCATGGGATATTTAATTGTCACAATATAATACAAGTGGCTTCTGCAAGATTTAGGGAAATACTTGGAATAGATTATTAAATATTACTTTTCACTTTTCTTGAAATGTCTGCTATCCTTGAATTAGTAATTCTTCTATTCCACTAAAATAAAAAATTAATTTCTGAGATAATGATTTAAACAAAATAATAGGTCTAGGCATGATTTAAGGTATCTTTTACTTTCATTTATGCAATAAAAAAAATTATAGCTGTATAATCTTCTTTAAAATTCTGTGAGGATTTAAATCCATTTAATCCATAAGGTCATAACAGAAATATTACTCCAAAAGCACTGGTCTCCTGGTACGACACAGGAAAGTGTTCTTATCATAAAGTACCCAATCCCTATGGGCAATAGTGATGTTATTTGACAGTTTGTGATTCCTACAAACTTTAATGGCAATGTAGGGCTTGCAAGAGGCTTCTTCAAATACTGTCAAAGTAACAGTTTCATTTTGAACCTTGATATAAAGCTAATGGTATCTAACAGCTTTTAGTGTCACTGAATCAAATTTCTCAAGTAGAAAGAATGGTTGACATTCTGTTTTAAAGTGACCGTATGTTTGACCCAGTTCTGTGATCATGGTGTCATTGCAATTGTATCTTGCTGCTGTAGCCTCTTGGAGGATGACAAGCGGAACAAGTTGCTTTAGCTCACATAGCTCATCTGTCACACTGAGCAGCTTGCAGATTTCTGTTATCTGAATGAAATGTGGAGAGAGTACTTCTCCCTGCTCTCTACCTATCAGTATAGTCAACAACCTGCTTGCAGCCCTGGTAACAGAGTGAAATGAAATGCTAGAAAAATAGAGAATTAAAAAAAATATTCCCAGAGGTGCAAATATAAGCCACACTGAAAAATTAGAAGTTTTGTACTTAAAAGAAGAAAAATAATGTCCATGAACTAGGTGGAGGGCTTTGGATTGTGTGGTGTGCCATTGCATCCCACCCCGGGCCACTTCGCAGTCTCAGGTTAAGCCAACATTGTGTTCCTGCTTTGGTTATGGGTGGGACAATTGAGCACTCCCTCTCGGTACCTGAAATACTTGCTGCCTGGATCAGAGCCTGATCTGGTAGGTACCAGAGCTGTACAATATGGAAAATACTGGGATTGTACAGCTGCTTGGATACCTAGGTTACCTCATGCACGTTGTGGACAAAACAACAATAAAAAATGTTAGGACTAAAGTGAGTCATATAAAGAGCCTATAAACAGCTGTTCCAAGTGGGACACTTTGAGCTTTCCTGGACCACAGTGGTCTGTGTCCACCACCTCCCTCTGAATGGGGTGCCTCTCAGAGCTCATGAACTCTCATGTTAGTGAAATCTGGAGGACTGTGAGTGGAGCCAGCACCTGGGCTGAAACCATTCCAGTTGAGAAAGCAAGAGGATCCATTCTGAAAATCATGACTCAATGGGAAGGGCTTTCTTATCCTCCTTCCCTGATCCCTGCAACATGACCCTGACTCAGTTTCCTGAATTCATGTGTAAATAATTCCAACCCAATTGTAATTTGATTCCTCTTTTATATGCTTTTTCCATGTAATAAATAAGAGTGAACCTTGCCATCGGAGTCTCAAGTCATGCTTTTCTACAAACTCATATTAAAATCTTTGGTGATGCTTTAAGTGACCCCAGGTCCTTCCACTTCCACCCACAACACCTAGAAAGTTGATTTCCAAAAAAAGCCTTTGAATTATGTTGTCTGAAAAAAAGATGAAAAGTTTTCAGTTGTATATTTAAGATCCAGTACTAAGAACAATTTTGTAGTTCAGTAGAGCAGTGACAGTCACTTCTGTTTTCAGTGAGCACTGTCTTAGCACTTTTAATGTTCAAGCTCTTATGGAGTTTTTATTATATTTGCCCAAAATAGTGCAGCTAGGATTTTGTGTACTAGGCCAATTCCTGCCATAATCTCAACAAGGCTATTTGAATTTCTGTGATGAGTGGGTGCTGAGTTTGTACTGATTGCTCCTTGAATTTTCTATGTTTGTGTGGCTTGACTGCTTCACTCTTACAGTGACTGATTTTTACTTAATGTTTTGAGAATATTGTCAAAAGAAGCACCAAACATAATACTTAGTAAATGTTGATTAGAGCTTTTTCCCATGACATAGGAAGAAGTTTGTCTAGCCTTTTATGGTATATCTAGTTTTAGAAATACTTTTACTAGAGTAAAGTTTTAAAGTACAGTAGCTGTCAAATTGTCTTATCCAACTTAGAATAATCAGCAGTAACAGTCCATTTAGGGTTATTGAATTAGCCATTATAGGAACCACAGAAAGTACATAACACTTCAATTTGTGTTTGCTTGAATTTGGTTATTAAGCTTTGATTGGAAATTGCATTTAACCAGGTATTTCAATTCACAATAGTATGTTTAACTCTTACCTGAGTAAAATTTGAAAAATAATTGTTTCATTGATCCTTGTTTTTATCTATTGTAGCAACTTAATATAATTATAAAAATGTTTGGTCCCAAATTGGAAGATACTGACTGATATTGACTGTCCTTTTTTCTGTATGAACACTGAAAGTAAATTTTATTTAACTTTAAGTATTGTTAATAGATTTGTATGTTTTGTAACTACTTTACAGCTCTTAAATATAAAAATAGTAGTAGTAACAATTTCTGAAGTTAAATCTTTACAGGTCTTACAGTAATGAAGTAATATACTCAACAATTTTTTTTTTTTTTAAATAAAACTTTCTGCTTTGGCCTAATCTCTTGAATTAAGGCATCATTTTTCCTAATGCATAGAAAAATGTAGTTCCGCAGTGCTCCTAATTCTGGTAACTGCAACAAGAGTGTGCGCATTAGAAAGCTATCGAGATTGTGACTTCTTAAAGAAATGTATCCTTAGCATTTTTATATTAAATGCTGCTGCTAATTATTTGAGTTCATATCAACATGCATCCAATTGGATGTGCGCTTGACTGATAGTTAAAAAAATTGAACTGCAAAACTGAATACAAGTGTAATTTTAATGTGGAAGTGTAATCTTGCTGTATTGGCATGGAGACTTTCTTTTGCTATTTTAAAGATAATTGATTTTCTTGGAGTCAGCTGTCTCTGAAAACTAGCTAAATGAAGTACTGTGGCTACTGGATGTGATGTTTACAGACACAGGATGTAATTTGTGTTTAGCTATAGCACTTGTGGCATTTTCTTATGACCTTTCTGAAAGATTATGCTGATTATATGTTTTACCTATTGCTTCTGTAAACGTGTAACACTTAACCACATATGTGGTTTGCATGTCTTAAAATGTCTGCATGTGGATAAAACTTTGTCTTTCTCTATTGTGGCAGTAACAGGCTACTTTGGTGGATTTATAGGTGTATTTAAAAACAAGACATGTTAGAACTGATCATCGTTTGAGGGTGACAGTGAGGCTTTAGTGGAGAACATGCTGTTAAAAGGTAGACAGATGAAATCTTTGCTTTAGCTCGTAACAACTACAGACTGGGTTCTGGTTTTTTAATAATAATGTTTGTGGCAGTCCACAAGCAAAATGATCCCCATGTGGCACATGTCAGAAGTGACTGTCTGGTATTTAAGAAAGTGATAGGTTACACTGGGGCAGAAGCACATGTTAATAATGTTTTATTCAAAGTGGTGCTGTACAGAATTATTCAAAAGGAATACACCAGCTGATGTTTTCATCGAGGAAATGATGAGCTGAACCACTATGAACTAATCAAAAATAGGATTATGGAATGTATGGCATATGTATGAATTAGGAAGATATTTATAACTTTGGGCTTTACTGATGCAGTGGAATAGAAAGGGTCATTAGATGGATATGTGGTGAATTGCACAAAATCTGAGAAAATGAGGATTGCATTTATCATATCTAAGGGGAATGTCAAAGTGTGTGTCTGCCTCTAACCCTATCAGTGGTAAAATGATTACAATATGCCTTTGGGAGATACCAATCAATATGACTGTTGTAAAGCTCAGCAACGGCTGATGGCAATTCAGCTGATGAGTTCTGTGAATGGCTTAGAGAGCTATGAAAAAAACTGAAGAAAAATATCATCTTTGTACCCAAGAGCTGTGTGGAAAAAGTTTGAAATAAGTACCATAAAAATGAAATGGGACATAATATTCTAGGTTTGAAAAATTACATAAAGATGTTCAGCTAAATTCTGGTCATTACAGACAGCACCTGCACTCAATATCATAGCTGAGAGCATAACAAAAAACCAGAATGACTTCTGGTGATCTTGAAGACAGAGTTAAATGAACTTCCCAGAGGGCAGTTTGTTAGTAAAACCATTAGTTGTTAGCCTCCTTAAAAAAACCAAAACAAACAAACAAAACCCCCCCCAAAATGACCATTCAGAAAGCCAACTGGATTACTCTGAAAAAACACCTCTGTGACTTCTGATGGGAATGAATCAATGGCAATGTCACAGATGTAAAAGGAATATCCAAAATAAGCTCTGAAGTAAAATGTAAGTTAACAGGAACACATTTAAAAGTTAGCAGCTGCTTCTTCTGTTATGAATTCTACAACATATAAAAACTAAAATGTATTCTATTTTTTTTCAGTAAAAGACTGTGAAACCTGAATCACTTGTTCTGTGGCTAAGAGGGATTGACAAGAGGATAACCTAAATGCATGCTGATAAAAACAGATTTTTACATGCACACTTTATACTTGCACACTTACAGTGTCTTTAAAAATTTTCAGCAGTAGTGAAGTTGTCCACACCTGATATCTACCTTCCTGTTTCCAAAGATTCTAGCTAAAACATGTGCAGCTTTGTCCCTTGACTTGACCTGTCTTTTTTGGAGTGATTATCTTGCTCCTATGTAGCCAGGTATTGCTAGTCTAAATAACTTCAAGAAACATTATCATTTAGGTGCTGTTGTGGAATTAAGAGGGAATAGAGTAGAAATGTTTCTTTCTCAGTGGAGCAGTAAGAGGTGAAGACAAAGAGGTAACTCGCCCTCACTTGATTCTTTTCAGCCAGGAAAACTGAAAGACTTGTATACATTTGGTTTGGGACAAATTTGTGTTTCTTACTGTGCTAAAGAAAGATTAAAATGATATATAATGTCACCAGGGTGATGTATAGATTGATAGAAGGAAAGATCAGAAGAGATCATTGAAGCATTTAGTTTGATTTCCTGTGTCAGGAATGTAAATTTCACTCATTTTCCTTGATGGAGGCAAATAACTTGTGTTAAGCTAAAGTGCATCTGCTGGGAAGCATGTCTTCATTTGAGGAAATTGAGATAAGCATCCACTTCTTTTGGTAATTAGTTTTACTTGTTTGTTAATCATCTTCCAGATTAAACTTTGGTTTGTACAAATTGATCTTTTGGCTCTGTCTTGCTGACAAATGTGCAGGACAGTTCCCCTGCAGCTTCCCAGGAAATCAGTACTGACCAAAATTACTTCAGTGCTGGCTCCCTTCTCCGTGAATGTGACTGCTGGATGACTTCAGTAGAGAGAAACAACATCTTTTTAGTATGGACTTTTTTGTACAGAAGTAGCTGAACAAAGTGAACATGATTATTAATATATAGGCCAAACATTCTTTTTTTACTGATAAACAGGTCATTACTTTTACATATGTATTTATTATCCCTTGGTAGCCTTGAAGGGCAGAAAGGAGAAGATACTGTAAAGGTAAGTGTATTTATTACAGTGTTTTGGCAAACATTGCCTTACATACTTTGTTATATTCACAGATCTAAGTGCATAGATTAAAGAGAAAGCTGACAGGACAATGTCCTTAGCCAACTGGCTTCCCTAGCATACAAAAATTCTGTGATAGAGGGGAAAATACAAAGATCATGTGCTGAGGATCACCAAATCTGACTGCTGACTTGTGCTTTGTTTACACCGATTAAGTTATTCTGGTGTAGTTATGTTTGCAAAGATTAATAGTAGTGTATTTAAAAATAAATACATTGGTACTGCTTCTGATCCCCAGCTGAATAGTGCCAGGTGGGGAAAAAAAAACATTAAAAGTGTTTTTTTATGGTTCTGAATTTGCATGGAGCTTGCTTATATAGTAGTATGCAACAAGCATTTCTACATAAAGCAGGAAATTAAGATACATATTACTGCATAGCTGTGGATTTTTCACTGTGTATTAAGTGGATAAATAAATAAAATCTAGGAAGAAGACAATAATAGTTGTCTGTGTATTAAATACCACAGTAACTTCAGTTTTTCAGTTGAAGATACTTCATCATTCTGTACTTACTCATAAATGTGTAACTTAATTGTTCTTTAATAGTTAAAGTAGAAATACTTTTTGCTAAAAAGATTGGATGGTACATCAGGCACCCTGAGAGGGGCAAATTTTGATCAAGAAGCTTTTTTGGTCAGATTCAAATGTACCATAATCTTTTATGTTTTCAATGACAACTTTTTGTTTTGAGTTTTTTCTCTTGTCAGTTTTATAAAAGTTGTGCTGTGATAATTAAAGCAGCCTGCAACATAAAAACAAGATTTAGAAATTCAAGGTAGTCACGTTATGCAGTGAAATTTAAATTTATATGAATTTGTAGTGTCATAGCATGTAAATCACTATGATCAACGGTGTTTAAACACTTGTTAAACAACGGATTTGTATAATATGGAAGAAATGGATGTATGCTGTGCTGTTGTATGAGTTTTTTTCCTGACCATGTTTGCATTTTATGACATCGTAGATTCGTTTTTAGTATTTCTAAGCACAGTTAAGCTGTTTATAGGTAGATGAGTAAATAAATTGGAACAAATATTTGTAGTGAATAAAAGTATTTTCAAAAGAAAAATTGAGTCATGTGACAACAGCAATTAGCACGTTTACTGCTGTTTGTACCTACTTAATCTTCTGTTTAACTGCAGTTACCAAGGTACCTGCAGTGTTGCTTGCCAAAGGGGACCTATGAGCCAAATATCCTTATTGTATTTCTATTTATGTAGTTGTGGCTTCCATTTCTTACATACACACAACCCTCCAGTTTTCTCCTGTTTTTATTTGAGTACAGAGTGAAAATGTATGTTTGATTCCTTTCAGTGTCTCTGCCCTTTAGGTGGCACATCTGCATAGCTGCTGTCAGATGCTATTACCTGCATTAATTGTCAGACTTGCTTTTCCTTGGAGTGATACTGGCAAGAGGAAAAATCTCCTCTGAGAAAGAGTTGATTAATTCTGCCTTAGTATGACCAGATTTCTTTAATGTTACAGTCCATGCAGATAGCTCTTCACACCTTCATTGTGAACTGCTGGTGGTTGTGAGCTAGCTCCATCCTGAAGCTGCTGTCTCACCCCTTTAGCACTGAGCTGAGCAAAAGCTGCTGTGATTTGCCTCTTAGCATAAGACACTGATCTGGGTTTGAAGTCAAATTGGGAATCAGGCAGCTTCTCTTTGGAATGAAAAGGCAGTGTAGATATGTTTAGTGTCCTGTAGGTACCTTTAGTATGTTAGTAGGAAGTTAAGCAAACGGACTGGGGGAGCAGGAAATGGCAGTAAAGATTCTTGATTGTAGAACCTTGTGCTTGGCAGTAATGGAGCTGTATGTGGTGATCTCTGTCTCAGTCAGAGCCCGATTGTTTTGCTTTTGAGCCCTGAGCAGGCCTGGTGAACTGGATCAATTTGTCTTTTTGTGAGAACATGTGGCTGGAATTCCCGATTCCCTGAGCATGCTTGTGTTTGAACTGTGATCAGTTTGGCTCCAGATGCAGAAAACAGGAGCTCGGGAGGCAGCTTTGAGAAGAAAGGAATGCAAGTGTTTTTCCTGTAGAAATTCAGTGTTCAGTTTGGTAGTGGAGGAGTTGTTACGAGCTACAACAGTTCTTTCCCGTTGGAAGCCAGTAGTCTTTTTCCTTAAATGAAGCGTAAGGGGAGGGCGGTGCGTGTGTGTGAATCTGCAGTTTCAAATAACTGAATAGAGACACTGCTAAATCAAATGTTTTTGGACAACCAGAACTATGAAAAATCTGTATATCTGACCCAAAAAAGGAACTGATCATGTAGGCAGAATGGAAAGAGCAGACTTGATAGCACATAGCCTTCAACCAGTCATCACTGAATTCGTTAGAGAACTGGCATCCTGAGATAGCCAGGCCTAGAAATTTAAAAAATGTATTCTGTTGTGTAAATGCCTGTGCTATGGAAATTGCTAAAGATGTAAGCACAGATAGCTACTCAGCCCAACCTTTTAAACCCCAAAATTACACGTATTGAAGTTTGAATTAACTACTGAAATACTAGCAAAGTAAGAATGTAATGGGGCTTATCAGGTACCATTGTACTGCTGTGCAAATTACAGATGACTCTTAATTTCTTAGAGACGTTGAAGGATTAATGTTCAGCTGCTTTTCTCACACAATTTGAAGAAGGAAAAATTATGCAGAGGAAACAGAGTAGATCATTATTGAAAATGAATGACTTGAGTTTGTGGAGTATTGACCTACCACCCATAGGAGGGGAAAAAAAGTCCACCTCTTGGCTTGGAACACTAAAATAAATAGTTGTAGCCTAGCTAGAAAGGACTGAGGGAATCGAAGGGGATGGAGACTAATACTGTATCAAAATGGTGTCAGATGTTTGACATACTGGTGATCTGGAAACAAATAATCCTAAATACTGACTTACCAGTACTCTAACATGGAACAGCACAAAAGATAACATCAGTCAGGGCTACAGGACACTGACTTGTATTTGAGCATAGGGTGCTGATGTACCTAGCATTTATGAAAGGTGAGACTTCCTGTTATGTCACTGAATGAATTCTATGTACTGCCAGTTTGAAAATAGTCTCAGGTTTTCCAATACTTAAAGGAAATAACCAGAGAAGGACAAAAAAGGATGGAGGAAGAGGGATTAAACTAGAAAAAAGAATAAAAAAATTTAATCACTGGCACATCAGTACCTGCCCATAGCGGTAATGCTTCTTAGGTGAAAGGACAGAAGTGTTCAGGAAAAGCAGGCCATTTGCAAAGCAGCAGACTGTGTATTCATGTTGTCTTACTGCTTGTGCTGCAGTGGATCTAAATTTGATCAAGTAACTTTTACTTGGAAACACAAATAGTTGCTCAAATTCCACAAACAAATGGGAGCAGTCCTACTTTGTAACGAAATAGTAGTGTCCAGTTCCTAGAAGAGGTATGTTCTCAGAATGCATTTGTATGTCACCAAATTTATTTAGAAATAGTTTGCTTAGTGAAAGGAGTAAAGACCTGTTTTCCAGACTACATCCTTCATATATGAGATTTTAAAGACAATTTTCTACAGTAGTTGTTTGCTTGTGCAATGATTGATTTTAATATTTTTCCTGGGGCAGTTGTTTATGGAAGGTATCACTGTTATATGTATACTTTGAAAATGTAACTGTATTGAGCAGCATAGATTTAATGTTTTAAATAAATTATCTGAATTTGGAAGTAGTTGACTTTGGAAACCTGACTCTGTCCTATAGACAGCAGCATGGTAGAGCTGGAATGTATGGTTAATATGTCCTTTTTAAGAGAGAATATTTATAGTAATAGAATACAATTATATTATTGATGCAGCAGAAGAACTGAAAGGCGATTGCTTGAATTAAGGTGACATTGTGTGCAAGGGTGATCGAATTTAGGTTCCCTTTTACCAGACACAATTGGTAAGCCCTTAAAATCTCCAAATAAGTACTTGTGCTTTAAGGTCAGTCCAGACCTCATGGATTGCTTTTGCTTTCCCTGATAAAAGCGGATGCAAGCATGCCAAATTGCTTTGCTCCAGCTTAACCCTAGCACTGTTTGAATTCATAAATGCAACAAAAGGAAAGCTTATAAACGCATACAACAGTGAAGTGGAAAAATGTCATGCCTACCTAATCTATTTCCTGGGAAGGGGAGAAAAGCTTTTTTTTTCTTTTACTGAGACTTGGGGAATAAAATGAGAGCTGAGTGTTATGCTTATAATCAATAATTGTGTTTCATACTTTCAGTGGATATAAACCCAACGTTTTCTGTGGTCTAACTGGTATATTGTCTTGGAAATGAGACAGTAAAGGCACATTTTTACTGTATTGAATTAGAATGTTATGATGTATTTAAATTATTTTTCTTTTTTGTACTTGTTTATATAATACCTATTAAACAGCTGTTTTTCTGAAGCTCTTGGTTTAAGGATAAAGTGTTAAAATGTTAGCACACCACTTAGTAGATGAAACAAAGTAATGCTGCATAAGGCTTGTATGGTAACTAGTCTATAGCAGTATTAGAAATGGCATCAATGGGAGCTTTGCTATGAATTGATAACAAGTACATAGATTTAAATAACTTGGATGGGAAGAAAACACACCTAAAATAGAGTGCTTGAGGGAAAAGTAGGTTTTCACACTGAGGCAATCCTTTGAAAGCTGGGGGAAGGAAACAAAAGAAGGGAGGGGAGAAGAGGTATTCATGCCATATTTCCATCATCAATTTTCTGTTATAGCTCAAAACTGTATTTGCAAGAGCCAATTTGTCAGAGCTCCTCAGTACTGTAAATGAAATCATTACATCATCTTCAGAACACTTGTCCGTTTGCAGTGGGTGGTTTTTTGGACATCAGTAAGATGAATTGTTGAGAAAGAAAGTAGAAGTGGGTAAAGTTCAGTGCATGTGTTGATGCTACATCTTTTTGTATGTGTAAGTTGAAAAGCTGAATGGAGTAATTTTCTCCATTGTTTTCTGTGGTGGCTTTCTTGTACCATGTTGTCTTAAATACTTCATGTACAGCCTGGGTGGTATCGCAGTCACATAGTAATTTTTAATTCCTTGTGAATTCTGAGTTGCTTCCTCAGTTTTGGATAGTATGGAAAAACATTATTGATGCATCGGTCAGGATGTGCCATGCTTTTGCCAAGGACAATAGAAATGCTATGTACATTGTTCCTTTGCTGAGGAGGAGGAGGAGGCTTTTTTACTGAGAATCGACTACAGGATTATGTAGTGTTTTCACTAATATTGATTTATATTTTGCATATACTGTAAGGATTTTAAATACGTAATGTGAATTTAAAAAAAGGTGTTTCCACAAGAGCCAGTGGTTTTTGTCCCCTTACACAGAACAGTTCTTTCTTATTTCTGATGTTGGTACACAAACAGTGCTCAGTGTTTGGAAGGATTTTCTGCTTCCTCAACTAATCATCTTTGCCAGTGTATTTACTGCATGAGCTTAGGAAGTGTTGCCCTTCAAATTTTTGAAGATTAATGAGTTTTACACCTTGAAATTTGGGATTACACCTTTCAGGCTGTATACCACATTGATTTCTAACTTTAAAGATTTTCAACATTGTAGTTGCCAAATTTATGTTAGAATTTAAGTGTGGATGGAGAATGAGATAGCAGCAGTGGCAATCTGTTTTCCCAGTGACTGCATCATACAGTCTTAGAATCCTGTATATCATTACAGGACTAAAATACAATGGCTCCATGCAACCTGACTTGTGAATTTATATCGTGATTTAGGTTCCTTAACACTTATTTCTGATCTAGGGGGTTCGCATGGTATTAAAAATGCACCTGTCTCAGGATTAGTGTTCCATTCTTATACCAATATTTCTTGGCTAAGATAAAAATATTTATTGCACTAGCATATTGAATATTTTTTAAAGAAATCTTTGTATTTAATAAGTTAGCTGAAGAAAACATAGTAGTTTATTTTTTTAATATGCCTTAAAATTGTCCACTATTGAAATCTGTATTGTCAAGACCTCATCCAATGGAAACTGCTGTACACTTTTTACTATTAAAAAAGTGACTATCACATGTCTGTATGAAAGCAGCAAAACTGAAAGAGGTTATTAGAAAACTGCTTATTTAAAAGTATTCAAACTCAGTTGCAGACAATTGAAGTCAAAGGAAGATTTAGCAAATAGCTTTCAATACTTAGCAGGAGAACTTGACACTTTCAAGCCCCTCTATATTTCTTGAACCCTCAGGGTAAAGACAAAGGTGATGTTAGAAACCATTCAGTTGTCTGAACAGAAGCAGACCCAAAGCTGGACTCAAAAGCCTAGGCATGGCATGGTCATTAAGTAGGAGGAAAAAAACCTTCTCCTTTTAAGAGGTTCTTATTTCCTTCAACTGTGCTTAAAATAAAACCCAAAACAAACAACTCCCCCCCTCCCCCCCTCAATAAACACCCCCCCAGCCTTGGCTGTGTAACCTTGGCATGTATTTATTGTTTTGTTTTAAAATTTTGTGAAGGAAAAGCAACTGAAATACCTCATCACCCTGGCAAGAAAATTTTGTTAGGATTAGAAACGGGGATAGTACATGTCACTGCAGATGTTAGGCACCCTTTACACTAATTCAATTAGGAACACTGTCAAAAGGTTAATGCAAATCAATTTTCAAAAAAGACATTCTTATGAAGCACTTCTGAAATTGCAGTTTTGAACTCTTAGTAGAAATTAAATAAAGATTCTAATTTTGTCTTTCATGTTTTATACTGTCAACATAACAAGCTGGCTTAATTCAATGAGAGTTCCAATTTATATCTAGAAGTTTTAATTTTCATTACTGCTATTTGACTTAGGCATTATTCCTGATTATCTATACTAGATATATAATGTCACTTTTGTATGATAAAGTTGAATATCTAAATCATACTACTGCAAATCCAGTCTTGTATGTTACGGTATTTAAGATTTAGGAATAGAAATTTACAATTGTTTATATCAAAGTTGCAGTATTTTATCACTAAACAGTTCAGTGACTACTCAATAATTCTACAGTAGTCCAACTTTCTAATAAACTACTCTTAAACAATTTTCAAGAAGCTTCTGATTATCATCTTTAAACCTACACCACATTTATGTTTCTGAAACTATTGTCCTTCATCTCAGTTTTCAAATGAAAAGATAATTTCTTGGGATCTCTGTCAGTGGAATGAGAACTAAGAAAAAAGTTCAGAAACTTATTTCATTTTCCCCTACCTGACAAAAGCTAATGTAATTAAGCAAACCAGATTACACTTTGGAAGTGTACAGAACTTTGATCTTGTTTAATATGAGTATTGTTCTCTGGTTATATCAACTTCCTCTCATAGGACTGATAGATGCTTAAATGGAAGAGATTTTACCCATAGTTGGAGGCACTGGCACTAATTCAGTTGACCAGGTTGTTGGTTCTGATGTTGTCCCTTCTAATGTTACAGAACAAATTACCTTGTGAAAGGTAAGAAGCATGCCCTGTCTGCCTGCATTGAGAGCTGTTTCTTCTGATCTGTCATGTCATGATACCTTGTTTGAACAGTTTTCTTGAATAATCTTATGTTCAAGCCAAACTTTCAAGGCAGTCTTCTGTTGTGGAGTGATCTTATGTGCAGTGATTGACTGTGGATGACTATCAAAGGACCTATTCTCTAACATCAAAGGGTCTATATATTGCTACTAAAACATGTTAGATGAAGTTACAGATGTGCAGGTATCATAAGCTGGCAAGAGTGTTCTGGCATAAATCCCTTGGTTCAATCACCAGATGACAAAACTAACTTGAATGGTGCCATATAAGTAAGTTAAAGAAACAGATTTATTAATGGAGATCTTTCTGAAGGATTTCACTAACTTGGTTCTTTAGAAGTTCTTTACTTTATCCAAAACTGAAGATTAACACTGTATTTTATGCATTATATTTTATGGATTTTCTATCCATGTTGTTCGGAATATTGTTGTTTTTGCATTATAATGACAATGTTTTTTAGAGTTTTGGTAGGCACAAACAGTTAGAAGGAGCAGGGGCAGATAAAGTTATCTTTAGCACTGAGATGAACTACAGATAATATATTACTGTAAATTAAAAAAAATTTTGAGAATGTTTTCAGAAGTTTTTTACAAGTTCAGGGAGGAGTTGGTGGTATCATTAATTAAGTTGGCAACTTCTGTAACCAGCTCTTTGGTATTATAGCTCAAGGGGAAGTCAATAAACTTTGATTCCCAGCATTCATGTAATTATTTTGATTTTTTTTTTTCCCCTCTTTTCTTTTCTGGCTCCTTCTGCAGAAGGCTGCAGTAATATAAGATGGCCAAAAGCAATTCAGAAAGCTGGTGTCCCATAGGATGGCATACAAATGTAGGAAGACTGGAGGTGGAATAAATAATTTCCTCTGATCTTGTTAGGGATGAAATTATTATAGAGAAGCAAATGTAATTTGCTGAATATTCTGGGAGGAAGAGAAGTATGAAGCTCCTTTGATTACCAAAGGTACTCTTCTTAAAGTGTTTTTCTCTTCCTCTCACAGTATTTTCCTTACACAGTGTACAAATGTACATTGCCACTTGTTTTGGTAGTTCCAATATATGACTGTCAGCTGCTACTTTTGTTTTTTGTTTGATTTGGGGTAATAAGGCATTAATGTTCATCTTCCCCTGACTTTGGCCTAGTGAGAAATTACTTTAAATCTTTTAGTAAGAGAGCTTACATTGTCTTTCTGATTATTTAGTTATTCTGATATTAATGTATTCAATTTCATGCTTCCATGAAAGAATCCAAAAGATAGGTGAATCGTAGTAATATAAATGTCCTGTTGAATACTATAGGCCAAAGAACTTAAAACAAAAAAGCTTGATCAACTTCCTGTGAAAACACTTTTATCTGAAAAAGAAAATTAAAAGGTGATGTACTGCATCTTTAAAATGAAATGTTTCTGTAGGTAAATGAAATGCATCTTGATGTGTGAGTTGCTTAAGGAGAAAAAAGTAAAAGTGGGAGACATATGTATATCCATTATCTTTTAAATGTATATTGTTTTGGAAACCAAAGATCATAAAATAGAGTGCAGTAGAATCCTATAACCTTTTCTCAGCCTTTTTTGCAAGATTCAAGGAGTAAGAATCCTGCAAGTAGTAGCTTTTGATGTGTTTTGATACATTTTCTTTCTTCCATTTTTACTATTTTATTACAGACATGTACAAATACACGCAAATTATTTTAAATACCTAAATTTTGTCCTTATAACTTTATCTGCAGAACTCTAGTAGTGATAAAAAACCCCAAAGAAACAGAGGAAAAAAAACCCCAAACGCCAAAACAGAGTTTGTGTGCTGCCTCTAAACAGAAAAGAATAGGTGATTTTTTTAGCATACATAGAGAGGTTCTTGCTAGGTCCAAGCAGGAAATGTTGGAAGGCAGTATTTCTTCTGTACATCCACCATACATTCTGGTATTGTGCCAGTCCCTCTTGGAGTGCACAGCCTGACCCAGGACAGTGCTTTCTCCAAGTTGTTACTCTGAGGGTGATACTGAAGGAGGTTCCTTGCAGTACAGGAGAAATGACAGTTCCAGAATCAGCCAAAACTACCTGTCTGCTGTAAACCATCTTTGGCAAACCTTGCTGCTGCTATTGCCTTCACTTGAGAGCTACACCCTCTGTGGGAAGCTTTTCCTCTTACCAGACAGGTAGGCTTTGGCCCACAAGTCTTTACTCCCCAGCCCTACTTCTGCCAGCACAAGCTGTAAATTGTATAAGTGCAGCAGCAGCTCTATTACAAAAGTCTTTTGTCTGAAGTGAGATGTGGAGTCTCTAGAACATCCTAGTGGGAGTGTGGTTATTTTCAGTTTCTTGCCAAAGATTGCAACTTGAAATCATCACCTGTGTGGTTATTTAAAACTGACCAACTACCTTCTGTTCCAAGTGCCATGTTCAGCAGTAAAGCTGAGCAGGTGTGGCTTAGCAGCTGTGGCCACAAAAAATTGCTTTCAGTCACTAGAGCAGCTAGGAATGAGCAGCCATCCTGGAAGGTTAACGCCAGTGTTAGTCTCAATGCAAGTCTGCCCTGAAGAGTCAGACCCTGATGACTATAGGCAAATACAATTCCATGTAATGCTCTAACTTTTGTAAGTTGAGATTTGATGTGCAGTGTTTTCTAGTTAAAGCTTGGAGTTGGTTAGAGTTCTCAGTTGTTAGGGAATGGAATTTTGTTCGAAACTGTCAAGTTTAAGGATAAACTTTTTCAGATATACCCAAGTGACTGAAGTTGGAACTAAATTCCAGTTTTGGGAGAGGCTTGGCTTTCAATAATAACATTTTTACCTCATGAATTCAATGAACAGTAAGAGAAACTGAATTTACTGCTTGGTGGTTACTCTGTAATGATTCCCCAGGTAAACATTTGTAGAACACACTAACTTAAGATGCTTTTGCTTGTGCTACCTCGCACTTAATACACACAGACATACAGAGAACTAGTAGGTTGTATCATGATTGTTCTTACCTTTGTTTGCCATAGCGACTTCTCCATGAAGACTAACTTGGAGGCTCATTGGTACATAGGAACTAGTTTCACAAAGCAATTGCAGGTTCAGATGATGCAGCTAAGCATGTGTTAGCAATCCCACTATCTGCATTATTAGACATTTGAGAGTTTGGTGACCTGTGAAAATTGGATTGTGTGATCTTTCAAAACAAGGCTAAGGCTTGTAGGTCACTTGGGTACTTTGCAAAATAGTACTTCGTGATGTTTATCTTGTACAACTGATATTTTCTGGCATTTAATAGGGAAAATCTTTTACTCCATGTAAAACTGAACCCGAATGAGTAATCTAAAAGTTACTTCTGCTTGGCTTGTTCTTTTTTTCTTATTTCCCTTTTGGTAGAAACTGTTAATCAGAATAGTACACCCCTGTAGGGGTTGTTTTGTGTAGCTGTACGTAGTACTACACTTTGAAATGCTGACAGGCCTTACATGAACCATGATCTGATTTTTCTTCCCCTCTGGCAAGAAGGCAATGTCATGATCCTTTATTATTGAGGCAGGTTCTTGTGTAGTGTAAATCTACTGCATTGTTCTTAAATTTCATGTCTGGGTTTCATAGTGCCAAGCTGATCCCATGATTCTCTACTGCAGAGGCTTCACTGCACTGACTTGCAAGTGCACTGAGACAATGTGACAGGAAAAAATGTAATTTTTTGTGATGAAAGAAAACATGAAAGATAAAACTATGTGAAGGAAAAAGTAAAGAAATAGTTTACCTTATTTGTTATTATCCTGCTGAAGTTCTGCTGGTAAAAAAACCTGTTGGTATTGAATCATCTTCTTGTGGTGTTGTGGTTTGTTTCTGTTATGTCACCTTCTTAAAACGTTTGTTTTTTACCTGAAGACATAATTTCACCTTTCCCAAGCATGTATTTTACACTTTGAAGTGATTGTTAGAGTATATCCTTTGGAAATATTTTTTATTAGAGCATTAACAATGCAATTGAGTCATTGAAAAATGCAGGAGCCATGGGCACATAATGCTTGCCAGGTATTGTTTTCTGTTAATAGAAAATAATAGGATTTTTTTAGTGGTCTTGAGTAGAGACAACTGTCAATAATGTTTACCTTGGTGAAAACAAGGTATTGCAAGTGGAATAAGCCATAAAGGTACTATGTAAGTAATATTCTGAATAAAAACAATCATTAATGATGCTCATTAGCAGATGCCACAGTTGCATGTGAAACAGATTGCATACAGAACTGTCCTGTACACTATACTTGTAAAACAGCTGATGTCAGTTGATGTATAGGTAATTAATATATTTAATGACTTTTTGCACACTTTCTTGAAAATCGATGTGGCAAGTCTGTAGGTATAGTTAATGCTAACATCAGAGGATTATTTTGTGTAGGGATGTATGTTTTATTCTTAGGTATATGTATATACGGATCATTAAATTCTTATTCATGGTGCAAATACTTGTGTAAGTTCAAAATCTTGAATGACCAAGCAAATTTTATAGTTTGAAGTAATCTTCCGCAGGCAGTTGGCTGTATGACTAATAGAATTACGTATGCATAAAATTGCTTTTACTGTAAAAGCCAAAATGCAGAATAATAGCTTGTCAAACTGTCATTTGCAAGTGAGATCATAGATTTCATAGTCCAAATTAGGTTGTGTTCTTTTTCTTTTTGTCAGGTCACATTCTAATAACCATATTGTGCATTAAACCCTATGATTATCTGAACACTTGACAGATGGTAGGCTGTTAATTTATGTGTAAGAGACAGTGATTGCCTGTGCAGTAATGGTGTTCAACAAAATATGAAATGTCAAAATCCACTTTTTTGTTATGTTTTTACTTGACTTATTCCAGCAACGTAATTCTAGCACAGTAATTTTTTTCCATGGCTAAACTTACACTTCATTTACTAGTGTTAACAGGCTTAGGAGTTTTAAATCTTTATATTGAGAAATGTCTACATATTGGTCTAGAGTGCAAGTGGTCTAAAAGGAATGATGTACAGGTGTTCAGTGGGGAGGGAAGTTGAAACTACTTTTCAATTTTAAATTTTGCAGAAATTTTTGTGACCTAAAACTCACTTTCCTTTGAGATGGCTAAGTGCTCAGAGTCCAAGCATGCTGCCAAAAATTTGACAACCATGATAGCTGGAAGCAAGAATATTGGTCCTCATAGCACTTGATGCGTCTTCTCAATCCTCATTCTTCCTGAATAACTTTGGTCACCTCTTGTGATGATGGACAGTTACCTCATCCATTCAGGTTTCATCTCTAACCACATAGTTCTTAGAATGAACTACTTCCTATTGCACTCTTTCCTTGAAGGTAGATAATCAAAGGGCTACAGAATATATATATAAAAGTTACAGTGAAATGTTTTAATATTTGCACTGGAGCCACGCTGAAAATGAGCTTTACAGCTTTGCAGTCAGATCTAGAATCTGAACTGAGAAGAATTCTGGTGAACTGGTAGACTGAGGAACTATTTTAAGTTAATTACAATGTATTTATCTGCAACTGATGAGTATCTGATAAGTTGTATATATGCAGAGTAATATTTCTGTGCATAGATGGAGGAAAAGACATAGCCTTTTTGTTATTTTGCTTGTGATTTTTACACGGTGAATATATTTTCAGTGTACCGAAAGCTGCCCAGTTACTGCTTATGAACTGATGTTTTACTTGACAGAGTAAGGTATGTTTTCAAAGAGAAATTATGTTCCAAAGTACTGTCTGAAATACTAAGCTTGTTTATATTTTTATAGTATATCCATCTAAGGATCTCACATCATTTCATAAGCATTAATGAATTAAGCCTCATTGCAAGGTAGGTATTATTCCAATTTCACAGATTGCAGGGAGGTTAATTGACTTGCCCAGAGTCACTCAGTAATCTGTGATGAAATTGGTTTCTATTTAAAAATGTCTGGATTTGCAGTCTCATGCTTTAACTGTTAGGCTGTGCTTCCAAAATAATTTCTGTGGCTGAAAATAGTGGTTGGCTGAGTTGAAGTGACTGAATCAGTTTTAAGCTTATCTAGGTACTTTGCGAGTTTTGAACTGAACAGAGTTGCATTTAAGCTGGGCTTAATCTAAAAGAAACTTAAACTAGATAAATACAAGACAGTCTTAATGCAAAGTGTATCTATGTGCAAGTTTGTCCTTGTGTATGTTGATGTATGAATTAAAACTGGTATTCTTGTTTGGTCTGAGTTTTAATAAAAAAATTCTAATTTCACTTTATTTAGTCCAGTTTAACACAAACAACATAAATGGAAAAGTGAGGGGAAAATACATTTGTCAAATAATTTTAAGTCATTTGATCATGTGTCCTGTTGGTTTCAATTACTTAAGTTGCATAACCACCACTTAATTTAAAAAAAATATAAAAAATTGTTTTCTGTTAAAAGTTTTCACTCTCATTAATGAAAGATACAACTTCAGCTGAAGGAACTTATTAGTAAAAATTTATTTCTGTGAGAATCCATCTCTCTAGTTTTGCTGGCTTGATGGGAAAGAAAGTAATTTAGGAGAGAGGACTTTATTTTGGTGATTTATAGCCCTCTTTCCTCTGCTTTTATACTCAGGTATACAGATCTGGTAGTAAAAGTGATGATGCTTGTGTCTGAAGAAACCAGTAACTTCTTCAGACTCGTGCTGTTGGTTCTTTATGTATCCTTTGACAGGTCATTTAAACTGGTTTTAATATAATTTCTGGATTTGCAAAATAGGCATAATATTAAATGCTTTGCAAGTTTGAAATCTGTTATGATCAGGAAAGTATTATTTTATTATAAAAGTGTTAGAAGCTTTTCAAAATAGAATAACCTTTATTTCAAACTTTAGCTTCAATCTAATAAATCCCAGTTAAATGCAATTTTGTTTAATGAATGAGGCTAGAATTCATCACTCATTCTCTTAATTAGCAGTACTTGACTTTATGCACCAAAATGCCTGATTTGAAAACTTATTTCTTTGCAGTTAAAAAAAAAATAATTAGGGCATAAAGGTTTTTAAAATGCCATAAATTTCTGATCATGATTGCTAATTACCAGTAATGCAGCACCTATGTAGAGCCTATAATTGTGATGCAGCATGATCTTTTCTTCAAGCATTGCTGCTTCTGAGGTAATGCAGTAAATGCCTGAGTGCTAAAGTTTTAAATGGAGAAATCATGTGATGTGGCATTCTCATCTAATTAAACTGCTTTTTACAGCTTCAAATGCAGTAAATTTGTAACATCCAGGTTAATACGTTCTGAAGATTTGCCCTTCTCAGAAATAAGATCACCAATGAACATTTTGATTCTCCCTCTTCCCATCTCTACTTTCCTATACCTTGTTTTTGGTTAAAGGCAAGGTCACCAACACCATACTGGTTTTCCTACATTTATTTCTTAACTTTTGTCCAATCAAGGAGCAAGCTTCTAAGACTCTTCTGAAGGTAATAATCTTCTTAGTGATGATCGTAACAACTTAAAATGTTTCCCCACTTGTGTCTAATTTGCATAATGGCACTGTAGCCTGTGAGTGCAATATAACATAAATAATACAGCATGCTAACCAGGAAAAACAGTTTGATTTAATAAATGCTCCTCTGACACATTAGTCAGTCATTGCATATAATTGACGACTTGGAATAGGCGTAGCTGTAATAAGGCTGGTGTTAAAGTTGAGGTTTTCAATGATGTATTTCATGGGTTACGCTTTAAGGTTTCCTTCAAGTTCCCTTCTCTTTGTGTTGTGCAGAAAATAACTTCAATCAGAAGTGGATTGACTAGGAAATGTTTAGTCTTGCTGCCACTCAGGTTTATGAGAGAGTAAACTGGATTGTTCAGTGCACAGATGTAAAATTAATAGCAGGTAAAAGCTTCCTATGTTTGTCAGACTGTTCTTTTGCAGACGATGCGATGGCTGCTTGAGGCATAGGACTGCACTGAGAAGTGGCTGTGTGTATATACAAACTAACTTCCTAGGCAAACAATTCAGACATTTCAAGAGCATGTTGCAAACAAAACCGGTGTGCCAGCCAAAGATGTTCTGAGATTTGTCTTATTATATTGGCACTGTACTAAACAGAAAAAACAAGTTATACTTTTCACCAGTGTATTAACCTTGTAGCACTAGCAGTCTTGCTAATATACTGTGTTCTTGAAAGCATAAGTCTGGGTTGTTTTTAGTATGTACGGCAAAGAGACTTGATTTCAATTGGACTTGTGAAGTTGCATACAGGTAATGCTCTTCACTGTTGAAGAAATAGTTTCCTGTCAGGTAGAAAATTGTTCTGTATTTCTTTATCCCACTGGTTTGAGGACAATTCTAGCTGCAAGTAGCGCCCAGCTTTCTGTTAGAATAGAAGTTCAGTCTCTTAGGCTGATAAATTACTTAATAGAAAAAAATTTTATGTGGTATTCTCAGAGATCATAGGTGACTGTCCAGGTAATATATATCAAGGTAATACCAAGCTTCTATGGTTATGACAAAATTTATTAGTTGTTCATTATCTAATAGTATGAGCAGGATTATTATAATCAACTTGTTCTTCTAATTTTGTCTTCAAATATTTTGAACATTGAAGTGTTACTGTCTGTGTCACAAAAACATGACTTCATATCCTTGGTCATTTAGATGCTGTTGAAAATTTACTTGTTATTTGTGTAGATATATTTGTACATCTCTTCATGGATAGAAATGAAGGTTTTGGAGTTTTGGTTGATGGTGTTTTTTGGTGATCCTGTTTTTGTTTGACGGGTAGGATTGCCTTGGTATTCCTCCCTAAATGCTTCAGAGCAGACTCAAATATGTATCACAGAGCTCAGGTGGCTTTGATGCGAGTGGGTACCTATTTGTCAATAGGTACCTGGAAAACTGTGATGGCTAAGGGACAATTACAACAACATAATTTCTTTGTAGTGTGTTTGCCACAGGTTTTGGTATACATGTGCTAGCCAAGTAATGCCAAAGCACTACACAACACTTTTGATGTAGCATCTGAATAGCATTTGTAGAACCTGTCATTATATAACCTCTTCTACCTTGATGCAAAAAATAACAGACTTTCATTGATTTTTTTTTTTTTAAGGTAGATCTTGGTAAGTGATTTCACTGTTTCTGTGCATTTGCTGGTTATATACTAGTATTCCCAATTTCCTGGGATTTATAGACTGACAGGGAGTTTCCTTTTCCCCCTGTGTTTCCTACAGCCCTTGGGGGCTTTCAGAGGTACTTGAGCCTTTCCGTATTTTTTCTTCGCTTAATCACGGAATGATAGGGGTTATAAGGGACCTCTGGAGATGAGTCCAACCCCCCTGCCAAAGCAGGTACATCTAGAGCAAGTTGCACAGGACTACATCTGGGTGGGTTTCGAACATCTCAAGAGAAGGAGACTCCACAATCTCTGGGCAGCCTCTCCCAGTGCTCTGGCACCCTCACAGTGAAGAAGTTTTTCTTCATCTTCAGATGGAACTTCCTGTGTTCCACTCTGCCTTTTGCCCCCTGTCCTATTAATGCCTTTCCACTAAAAGTAGTGATGTAGTTTGTCTGAGCACTTGGCCTTGGGAAAACCAATACTTAGTACCAAGGGAGCGAGCATCAAGAGAGACTATGGATTAATGCTGACTCTGAAAGTTTTTCTTTTCTCCAGTTAATGTTGTTTTTAAAACATGCTTGTGGAGTGTCAATATCATAAGAATTCTTCCCTTCAAAATTCTTGCTTATTATAGAGATTTGTTTTATTAATACTCAAATTTGTTGTGGTTCTGTCTAGTGACTCATAAATGATTTTAACAGGAATTATAAAGAATAAAAATTTAAAAAGAGGTCTTGACAATTGAAAGTTTTGGAGGAAAACTGGCTTCCTTTTTTCTTTATGAAAGTAACTAGGGAAAATAGCCTTGTTCATACTGCAACTTAAGGACAGAATGTGAAGCTTCTGAAGGTATGACTGCTCAAATGGCTGTTGAATATAGTAATTTATGAACAGCAAAAATGTTCAGAAGATTTTTTCAGACTTGCTTTGAACATATTATTTTACAGAAATCCATAATACAGGAGGCAGAACATGCTACTACCTAACTTAAACATGGAAAAAATTGTTGCAGCAAAAGGTTTGGGTTTTTTGTCCCTCTTTTTCTCATAGTCCTTGCTTTCTAGTTTTATTACATATTCCATCTAGTATTTTATTGAAGTGCTCCGAGATCTGAAGGTGAAAAAGTATGGATTTAAAACTAATGAAAATCAAGGCTGAGAAACATCTGACTCCTATTTATGTTTATAGTTGGAGTATAATAATAAAGTGCATCAGTGATAGAAATCCTGAAAGTTAAAATGAACAGAAGTGGTGCTATTCTTGTAGTTTTGCAGCACATCTAGCTTCCTGTAGAAGATACTTTGTGTTAATCAGAATGTGGTTTGTGCCTAAAAATGATGTTAAACACAAATGAAGACTCTTTCTAACTATTACAACTGTGTGCTTCAAATTAATGTTGGCTTAAACCAGCTGTTCCTGCCTCTGCATAACAGCCTTCACAGTGGAATGCTTCACCTGGATCAAGTTGAGTATATACATAAATCTTTGCAAGATTGGAGCTGTAGCACTTCATTAAATGCAAAATGTGAAACTTATAGTTCTATGCTTAATGTTTTTGTAAACCAGTCTATAATGTCATTAGAAATTGGTTGAGTTTTATGATAAGCTGTCTAAACAATGACATTATCTAAGTCTTTTTGAAGAAAGGAGAAAAAATAAATCAGGCTTTTGCTAGTGCTGAAGTGCTGTGTTTTGTTGTGTTTTTGTTTTTTGGGGTTTTTTTGGTTTTTTGTTTTTTCAAACAGAGCTGGGTGTATTCCTGCACACCCTGTGCAATTTGAGAGTTTGCTTAATGAGGATCTTGTGTTGCTGCTTTTCTCTCCTTGTACTTCTGGCTCAGAGGAGAAAGGCATCAGCATGGGGAAAAAAACCTTGTTTATTTACGGGGTCTTAGTACAAGACAGTAACTGTGTTTATCCTGTCATTGTTCTGACTTTGCCATATGGCTGTTTTGGTACTCCCATCTATCATGTCATGTCTTTTGATCAAGACTCAAACATTTTCTCATCTTCCTAGGCAAGTAACTAAGCCTGGTGAGTTGACTGATTGTCCTTGGCTCCCTTTATATTCAGAACTGGGGAAAAGCTGGTGGAGTGTGTGACTTAGAGCATCTCTAGAGGTGCTAGCCCATCTCTGCTGCCTTCAGATGGCATGGAAGAGACTATAAAAGGTAGTTATGCATGGCTGAAGCTACATACGTTGCTGGCAGTTTCATGTCTCAAATTTGATTTTTGTTAGAAAGCAAGGAATATGATATTTTCAAGACCAGGCTCAAACTCTTAGAGCTTTTTATAACAGGTCAATACTTGCTTTGTTGATTTTTTTTTTTTTTTTCTTATAAACTTTGGTATTTGAGTTCACTTGTGCCCTGATTTAAAGCATCCTTCAGCATTATATACTGACATAGTAGGCATGGTATCAAATTTTGCATACCTGAGAAGGTCAGAAACTTGTGACTTGGACTTGAGTTCTGCCAGTTGAGAGAGGATTTGCTATTTTGGTATTAAGTTATGATGCATATAAGGAGCTAAAGCTCATAGTGATGTTCAGTGTGGTAGAATATAAAAATGGGATTAATAAAAATAAAAACCAAAAACCAAAACACACCCAACCATGCTTAGAGTTGTTCTGAATGTAGTGGGTTGGTTTTTGTTTTATTTTGTGGGTTTGTTTTGGTTTTGTTGTGTGTGCTGATTGTTCTTTTTCTTTCTTCTCAAAATGATCTTGAAAAAAGCCCCACTTTTTTCTTTAGCATGACTTCATTTTTGGAAGTCATAGCAGGAAGCATGTGAATTGAAGTAGCTTAAATTTTTATTCTGAATAGCTATGTTTAGATACACAGTGATATCTAGTTCAACTCCTTACCTGGTTCTATTGAAGGACAGCAGTCTTCTGAGAGGCTGACTTTAAATTAGCAATGGGCTTTGTGGATACTTACAGATAGCAAGATGTCACTGCTAATGGGTTTCCTTCTTGTGTGTGTTTGGTGCTATGTCTTTTCAGTGATTGCTGAAGTTGTTGGTCTGAAGCAAACATGAAACTTCTCCAAACTTTAAATCAAGTAAATTATGTTAATAGCCTTTCTTTTGATTGGTGGGAAATACTTTGATCTATCATAACTCGATTAAAAAACATAAGACTCAAAATGCAATTCTAAATTTTATAACTACTTTGTACAAGGAATGAATTACTGATGATAGAATATACTAAGTATTTATTTTGAGAAAAGAAAATTAATTGTTTTTGTTAAATTCTATTGGGACTAAATCTTACTTGAAGTTGTGGTACACATAATTTTCTAAGACATATGTAAATGAACTCATTAGTGCACAGTCATATTGAAATCCTATTTTGGCCCTGGGATAATTTGTCTTTTCAAAGCACAACATTACTGATTCTTAAAAAAATTTTTTTGTTTCTTTAAGTGATATTTCAATTTCTTCTTTTCCTCTTACTTATGGAGCATCCAACATACAGAAGATGCTTTCTTTTTCCCCCCTTTATATTTTTAAATAGATGTTCAAACAGACTTCAAAGTTAATCTTAGTTAGGCCAGTGGAGGGAGAAGAGTAATCTATGGTGACAGGCAAAGAGCTGAAGATGGAAAGTGTACTCCCCAGATGCTGGTAGTATAGAATTTATGGACTGATCCTAAGGGAACTACTTGGGTATCTAAAGATAAGCAAGAACATAAGTACTTGAAGAACTGGCAGCTAAGCAGCAAATAGAATGTCATGCTGCACTCACTTTGATAAACTTGCTCAAAATACCTTCATTTTAGATGTTGTTTTTATTTCCTACAGATACAGTCTTACAGAAACAGTTGTACAGAAGTAGCAACATTTGCTTTTGCTATTGCTCTATCATAGTATTAGTTTGGATTTTTGTTTTTTTTAAGAAAAGTGTTGAGGGAGAAAGGTATCCATGTAGCTCAAGAAGCAAAACTGAAGTACAAATGGTATGTGTAAAAAAATAATTGTTTTGTAGGAACTTTTGGTTCTTGCTGCTGCAACTGTAGGGTATTGGCTTTGCTTGTACAGTATTTGTTAATGTTCTCGAGTGGGTCTGCAGTAACTGAGTGTCTTAAATAAAGGTGGGGTTTAATGTTTTAAGGCATGGCTATAAATCGCTGTATCTTCTTACAGTTTTTTTGCTTGTAACTGTTCAGTTTACTGGTATTGTTCCTCTTTAGAAATGTAAGTGTGAGATGATCTAATGTATGTAATCAGAGCTTGCAAAAAGGTTTGCTGTGTTCTTCCTAGAATATTTGTGTGGGGAGATCTGAACCAGGCTTGAAGCTGATGGGCATCTGGATTTTTTGTTGACCCATGTTGATCAAGTTTTGCTCTTTTGTGACTTTCTTGATCTCTTAATTACAGGGGTCACTTTAAAAAAGCAACCAAACCTCCCCAAAACAAAAACCTAATTGTAACAAGCTTTATGAAATAATTAATTTGACATCAGAAAAGAAAAATATATAAGTATGAAATTCTGACTCTGAAGTCACTGTTGTATGATCTAAATCTGTAAATATGGAGGCCTTATACCTTTTAGTTCATGGAACTAGATCTATTAGCCTGACCCTACTACTACTTTTTCTGTGCAATATAGTTGGCTCTTTAAAGGCAATGATTTAAAATAATAATTGCAATAAAAACTGAGAAATTGAACACTGAATTCAGTTCCTGGTTGTGGTTCATGTTGCTTGTAACTTTGATATAGAGGCCAAATTCAGCTGTTTCAGTGACTTTTAATATGTGTTAACATATTGTTTAGATTATTAATTTACTAAAGTATAAATTAAATTTATGATACAGGGTGATTTAAAAAAATATAGCTAGAGTGAAGTGCTGGAAACAGAAGGGATTTATAAGATTAAATGTTCACATAAATATTTGAATCTTTCTCTTTGGCTTAAACACTCTTATTTTCTTAATTGCAATAGAAATAACAATGGTAATATTGCATGCTGATGAACTCGGTTATACTGTGAAGTTTACCTAGGAATAAGTATTATCTGCAAAATATAATAAAATGGCATGAGCCTTATAACCAAAACTAGAAATCATTGAAAACACTTCAAGGTACCTATGGGGATGTAGCACCTCCTTTTTTATATAAAAAGTGTGTGCTTTTTAGAATTATTGTGTGCAGCTTAGAAGCTTTAATAAAAAGGTAGATGAATTCTGAATTCTAGTAAGTTTTCTGTGCAGTTAGGCTATGTGGAGACAGATGAGGTGGATTCCATTCTGGGTTATAGCATTTTACTGCCATAATTAATGTGTGGAGGCCCCATAGCCATTATACCAATTTTCTACCTTTTATCTTGAAGAAGCCACTTTCTGTTAGTCTGAATCTAGACCTCTCATATGTAAAAACTTAGCATTTGTTATTTGATTAATACAAGATTCAATATTCTATCTTGCCTGGATTTCCCAGAGTAATGAAAACTCATCATCTATTTTGATTTGGTTTAGTTCAGGAGTAATCAAAAAAAACCCTGTGAAACTCAACTGTTGCTTCCCTTTTTCTATTCAGCATCCTTTCCAGGGCATGAATCTATGTGGTCATAAATATAACTCTAAGTAGTCATCTACAAGCTTGTCTTTATTACTGTTTTGGTGTGCTAGGAGACTTCTCCAAAATGGCATGACTGAAAATTTGTTTTGGTAAAGACCTAGAAGGTTAGTTAAACTGAGTAACTATACTTCAGTATACAGTATTGCTGTTCTTCTGATACTGTTACTTTGAAATTTTTATTAAAATAGTTTGTGAAATTCTAGAGGAATCTTTCACTAAGAACTGTGAAACTTCATACTGTGGAAGCTCTCTGATTTAGATGGAACTTTTTATATGAATGAATGAGATTATATAAATGAATGCTTATGAGACTGGACTTAGTCAAGCAATCCAGCACATCCCTTATGTTCCTGCATTGTGTAAGTTGGTGCCCCTCTGCCCTTTATTGTCTCAATGTATCTTTGGCATCCTTTCCTAAATCACATACCTGATGTAATCACGCTGTGTTTGTCTATCAGTCCTCTCTTCAAACTCACGGATCAACATCAAACAAATTTGGAAGATGACTTAGATAACTGAGGTCTTGTGAATTTCTGAGGGCATGCACTGACCAAGCATCATCTGCTTAACATCATAACCATGTTTTTATCCTGACAATAGTGCATAGTTTTCTGTGCAACTAGCTGACATTCATGGCTGTAGGCTGTGATGACTCAACCATCCTTATCTGCCCTCGTTGGCAGCTTCACAGCAGTAAGTCTTGCAGCTCTTCCCATTTGGGCAGGGTAACCAGTTTGAGAGAACAACCTTTTTAGTTCCATTTTGTGCTTATCACTCTAGGTCTTGATTGCTTCTAGGCATTTGATTGCTTCTAGCTCTCTTCAAGGGAACTTACCTGTAATTGCACAAAATTGGGCAAAAAGAGTTGAGCGTTAATATATTGAGGTAGCATATTGATAAATCAATGCTGCCTTAGCAACCATTGTTGCTCAAGTGTTTTATATTAAAAAAGAAATCATTAAACTTCCAAGTAGCCCTTGGACAACTTAAAAGCATCTGTGGAAGAAAAGTTGAGTGAATTAGTAAGTTACTTGAAGTTACCTGAAAACTTTTCTGTGTAAAGTGTTCACCCAATGTGACATCTCACTGGAGGACTCTGTTCACCCTGGAACAAGGTGACATATTGTTTCCTCCTTTGTGGTCGTACTCACTCCCTTAAGAATGTGTCTTCACGTGATTAGGTATGAAGGAAGTAGGGTATTATCTCCTGGGGCTTCCAAGAATGTTTATTAACAGGCTCAGGTAAGAGGAAATAATAGAAAGAATTAAACTTGTCAGTATTTTTTTGGTTTAGAATTTTTCTATGGATTTTAAAAATGCTTTCCTGATTAACAGACATTTTACCACTTAAAAGGAAATGGATGTTGTACTTTGCATAGAGGAACAGTATACTTCTAATGTAACAGGAATCAGTTTGTAATAAATCTTTTTTCCCCCAGGAAAGTTCTTAGCCTTAATAAACTTGTACTTAAATGCTGGCTTTTTTATAGTATGATTTAGGTTAAGCTAAATATGGGGGTTGAAAATAAGGTTTTAATTTCTTAATGCCAAAGCGTACAAGTCTGTCTTGTGGGAAGAAACTTCTCTCCAACTGATGCAACTAAATTTAAGATTTGCAAGTAGCCTTAGTAAAGCTAGTCCAGCAAATGCTACAATTTCACAGGAACTGAGAGAGAACCTGGGGGAGAAAGATGTGTTCTAGAAGATGGTGGAGTTATAGACAAGGATCAATCAGGTACTGAGGTTCAGAGTAGTTAAAATTCAAGGTTCTGTAGATATTTTAAGTGTAGGGTTATTTAATTCAGATCTGCTGTGCTTTTTAGATTTTGCATTAATTGTTGTTGTTCAGCTTTCAGATGGTGTATTAAAAATATGGTCATAACACCTGTTTAATAATAATGAAAACTCTAAAGTCAATTCTCATCTTGTCACTGATTTACTGTTAAGTTTTTTGCATTTCTAAAGTCTTTCAACTTAACAGCAGCCCCAAAGAAAGGGGACTGAGTCGTATCTCTAGAAATCAAGCATTCAGGCTTAATTTGATTTCCTAGAGAGAGAACTATATGCCCCAGACCACGTCATCTCAGAGTCAGTGTCTTTCCATAGACTTCTACTGGCTTTAGATCAGTTTCCTTTAGAACCTGTTTGTCTAACAATATGAAGTTATTTTTTCCTTAAAAATGGAAGAACACCTTTGGGTATGTAGCTTATTGAAAGAGCGATAATAGATGAAATTGTATGCCAGGGTATTTGGTGGGTGGAATTTCTAAAGCTGTATTGCATCTAAAACAACTATGTTGTTCAGTGCTAAATTATTTGCATTACAGATTCCCTTATGCAACCATTATACTCTCTCCTAGAGTTACCTCCATTTATTGATTTGCAACATATGCCAGTCTCTAATTGTTTCTTTCAAATAGCATTTGTTTAGAGTGCTGACTCCATTCTAGCAATCCTTACCCTTCAGACTGTTCTGTCCTTTGCCATATTCTGCCAATCGCCCTCTGCAGTTTGAGGGGTTGTGTACTTGATCAGTCCTGGTCTTTGTCCTACCAAATTATGTCTTTCACCCTTAAAGCATTTTGAAACTACTTTTCTGTTTCTAGAAGGTGTTTTATTTTTTATGTCTTGGTCTGTGTAGCTATATTGTGGATGTGACTTATGTGTCTTAAAACTCTTCAATATCTATGCCAAATGGAAGCCTTCTGTATGTCAGTTTACATCTGAATTCTCCTGCGTACTGTTTTCTTTCTGCAGTCTAGCAGTCTCTCACTCTTTTGGACAGATTTATGCAGCTTTTTTCCCTGGAGGAGCTTTCAGTTATGTTTTATGCTGGTTACTTATTTTCTTATCACCCTGCTCCCAGCCCCCAAAACTAACCAAACCACTTTTCCCCCAAGCCCTCAGTTTTCTTTTATCAAAACTCAGTTTTTTCCGTTTTCATTCTTTAATGCCATTTTTTTGCATGTGGTTAATTTAGACATGTGTTAGGGAAGAGAAAGCCTTATTTTATTTATATATGCTATGTATACACATGTGTATATTGTATATCTATATAGTTAGAAGAACACTTTTAGATAACTTGTACCGTTCTGGTTTGTTGTGCACACAGTTTGGGCTGTGGGTTCCGTGCACATCCTCTCCCCCTTATTCAGTGCTGGCATTATTATAGGTGTCTTGGTTAAATACCTTTTGATTTTGATTGGCTTGTTTAGAGGGTCAGGAACCTCTGTGTTCAGCCAGATTTTTCAACCATTGCCTTGAGAATAGGCACATAACTCTAAAGTATAACACTTGGACATGCTAGACACTGTTTAAGTTGTACTGTCTCTTCTGTTTATTGGCACAGGTAAGACTTGAAACTACTGCATGTTCCAAGTTGAAACTGGTGGATATTGTATTCTGTGTGAGAGGGGGATGAGTTCAGGTTGCTCAGGGAGACTTAAACTCTACCACTAAAAGTTAAACAAAAGTTTCTTCCATAGAATGGCTTACCTGTTAGCACTACTGGTAATTGCGGGTTTTTATGTATTGTTTTGGTTTGTCTCCCCCTTTAGAGTGCTGACAAATGCAGCTCCAGAGAAATGTCTTCCTTGGTTAAGTCTAACCTGGATTCTAGAATGTATTTCTCTAATCAAATGTGATAGATGTTTGAGAATTAAGATTATTTCTAGTCTTTAAAGTAGCCCTGGAGCTGCAAATATCACAGTAGTACACAGAAGAATAAAGGAAAGGTTGGGATGAAAATAGTAGATTTCAGTTCAGCAGATAGGAGCTCAGTTCCTAGCTCTTGCTCCCTACTGGCTTCCCACTTGGCACTGGTAAAACCGCTTTGGCTTTGTCCAGTATTTTCAGGATTTTATGTTCATAAATCCCACGGACTTAAAAAGTCATTTATGCAAAATGTTCTGGAAACTGGAGTCTCTGCATGAAAATTTCAAGGATGAAGACTTTGTTTTAGATTTTCAGTAGAAAATTAAAACAACAAAATACAAACAAGCAACAAGAACTCAACTTGTTTGGATGCAAAAAGTACAAGAAGAGTTTTTGTGAAGTATTTGATTGTCTTAAATATCTTGTCAAGGAGCTAGCCAGAATTGGATTTCAGTCTAAGTTAATGGCAGAACTGATAATAAGAGCTCTCAGGAAGAAGCAATAGTAATAACCCTGATTCCTTAGCAATGTCAAGAATTCCAGGAAGTACTGTGTTTCCCTGAGACATAGTGACTCCTCCAGTCATATGGAAATTTATTTGGTGTCTTCAGAAGACTAATAGATTAAAATCAAAATGATTTTATATGGTGCATAAAAAAACCTGGATGTTGAAGTAGTCAATGGATTGTGCCAACTGGAACAGTACAGCTTTCAGCCATACGCCTAGCCATCAGCCTGAGCTTTATTTTTAAAGCAAAATAGATAACGTGCTTTGCTTATTGACAACTGTGAAATAACTTCTAATTTATTTTTCAGTGTAAGAATTATTAAAGTTAGATAAGAGATGTGAAGTTTTTAACAATAGATAAAGAGGTTTAAAACATAAAGGCTTGTAGCAGTAGAACAAGTAGGGATCTTATTTATGGTGATGCACAACAGCTTTATTTACGTTTATCCTACATTGGCTGTTTCTTAGGAAAGCTCTAGTTCAGGATGTGGCTGCTATCTAGATTATATGTATGCAAAAATTAGAAATGCTGGGTAATGATAAAGCATTTTGGTAAGAAATCTGAAAATGTATTAGAGGATTTATAAAACATGGAAAACTATCTCTTGGGGGCATAGTAACAAAATTATTGTGTTAACTTCAGGAATTGTATATTGGTAGAATTATTAGAAATTTACCAGTTAATCTAGTTAGAAATTTAGAAATACCATAGATGTCACAAAAATCTGAAGGTTTTAAAGGTTTTCTTTTGTGTGGATGAATAGCACAAAATTCCATTGAAATACTGAGCGAGTAGATTCCCTCCCTCACCCCTTAACTATTATATACAATGGACAGTTAAACAAGTTGCAGTGGCTGTGCAGCTTTGCTGCCTGATTTATTGTGCGTTTAATTTAGTTCACTAAAGGTGACCTTTTGTATTTCACTACAGAGACACAAACTTTACAGGCTCTGATTGCCCAGGCTTATGTTGGAACTTCCCATGGTAAAAAGGAGATGACAATCATACCCATACACTGGTATATGACCTGGCTTTTGAACATTTATTTACCTAACTTGGCACTATTTTAATTTCCTCATTAGGGTTGCTCACTTTTAGGGGCTTGACTTAAAACTTTTCTCAGCCATGTCCTTACCTACTATGTGCAAGCTACCTCAGTAACAGCTGCTTCAGCACAGTGCAAAAACCTTTTGGACTGTTGGTGAGAACACAGGATGGTGAGTCAGTGTTGTGCTAATGGTATTTCTTTGGGTCGCAGATCTACAGAGGAATTACTTTGTGAGAGAGACATATATAAATTCATAGCTTTGAATATATAATGTGAAACCTGTTATCTCAGGAGAAGTAGAGAAATGATGACTTGCAAGAGGCAATTTCTTTGAGTCTGTGGGTACATTTAAGAATAAACTGTCTCTCTGCATAGTTCCCACGGTGATGCAAGTTACTCCTTTGAACAGGGCAGTGTGGAGTGCAAGGCTGTATCTGTGCCTTTTGAGTTTTTTTTTTTCTGGGGGTGGTGGTGGTATTAGTAATTGTTTTTTGCCAGTCAGGTGTCTTTAGGAAGACCTGGGAACTGTTCCTAGAGTGACTGACAGGTCTTTCACCTGGACAGATCATCTCCTGTGTAGCTCTAGGTTGTTTTTTTGTTCTTCCTAGAACTTGCAGGTCTTAAGTTAGTCTTATTGGAAAGTCTTAATCAGTAAAACTGAGTTTCTTGTCCTCAGTACCAAATTCCAAAAGTAAATCTAGGTACTTACTGTGAAATAATGATTTTTTTTTTTTACTCTACCTCTTTTTGTTTCTAAATAAGATGTCATAGAATAGCAGTAATTTTGTTGTGTGTTCAGCTCTAATCTAGTGTTAGAATTCAATCTAATTGACATATTTCAGTTTTCCAATAGAAGTTTGACTCTAATTTGATGTTTAGACACAGATTGAATCTTGTGTCTTTGCATATTAATAAGTATTCTATAAAGGTATCTGATTTTCACAGCAATAAATTTTAATGACTTCTGTTTGTACAGCATTAGAAAACATCTGTTGTTATCAAAACTCATAGACAAAATGAACTTTCTGGAGAGAAGATTGTCCTTTTCTGCTCATAAAGACCTCAGCTGTTTATTTTACCCTTAAATAAAAACAAATTTGTGTGTATGTGGTAATATTTAGACCTTGCATTATTAGATTTTGTTATTACATAACATTTGAGGGACTGCTTTTGTTTACACAAATATTTGGTAATGTAGGTTTTTTGTTTATTGCAAATAAACATCTGAAAGTGAAACAGTGCAGTGTAAAAGCTACTTTCTTCTAACCTGTGGAGAACTCTGTGTTTTTATAGCTGTTATACTTAAGTGTGCCTTGCAAAAAAATACCCAAGAAGCCTAATAGTTAACTGCATAAAGGCATTTTTAGAAAATGCCATAGATCAAATTTTGGGAAGTTGCTGTGCATGTCTGCACCCATGCCATTCACCTGTAGGAAAGAACAATAATTCTCTTGAGCTTACCATTTTGTTCACACGTCGATGTGCTGCAGATTTATAGTATTAGTTCTTCATTAATACAGATCCTCTGTCACCTGTTAATCTGGTTTGTACATTTGTTTAATCTTTTTAATATGTACTAATATTTAAAATAGCAGTGAATAGGAAACATTGTCTAATGTAGAAGGCTGTTTATGATGTTTTCCTGATCCTTAGTCTATAGAGTATAACTAATTCTTCCTCCCTCACCCTGCCCAAATTCAGATGAAAAGCAGGATGGTTGTAAATAAGGTTTAATCTTCTCCTTCAAATCCACCTGAAATAGAAATGACCATAAGGAATGGCAGTGAACCTAGGGAGCACGAGTAGAAGACAGACAGTCTGGAGCTATACACCTCTGCATAATGGCACTCCTCACAGTAGAACTTTCAAACCACAGTTACATCTTTTCAGAGCAGCAGCATCTTCAATTCAGTATTCTGGAAATTCCTCAAGCGAAATGATTTCCCAGTCACTGAGTCTTCTTCTCTGCCACCCCAAAATCCCCAAAGGACTGTTTAGGACATTAAGCAAGTTTACTGGTGAAAGATGTGTGGTGTGTGTTGTTTTTGTTTGTGGTGGGTTTTATTTTTGTTAGGTTGGCTCATTTTTGTTGTTGTCTTTCCTTTTTTTTCTTTTCTCTAGTACCTGTACTCTATAGTATCTTGGCCAAATGTCATCCATCTTACCTGTGTGTTTGCAAGTGCAATATAAAGACAACTGTGCATTGGAAGGGGATCTTGCTTCAGTTGCCAAAGCTGAGAATGTGTGGCTGTTTGGATGTGTATTCTGGAAATAAAGAACTCTGAGGGTAATATTGCAATAATAATAACTTTAAAAACAGTGAGTCCTGTATAATTAAATACAAAATAAATGAACAAAAACTGTTTTTATATTTTGCAGTCTCCTGTCTTACTTTGACTTATAAGAAGGTTACCAAGTAAACAGTATGCCAATATTAAGACATAGACCTGTTGGAGTGGATCCAGAGGAAGGCTATGAAAATGATCAGAGGGAAATGCTGAGACAGTTGGGATTGTTGAACCTGGATAAGATGCTGGGGAGACCTTACTGCAGCATTTCAGTACTTAAAGGGAGATTACAAGAAAGATGGGGACAAACTTTTTAGTAGGGCCTGTAGTGATAGGACAAGGGGTAATGGTTTTAAACTAAAAGAGGGGAGATTTAGACTGGATATAAGGAAGAAATTTTTTTATGATGAGAATGGTGAAACACTGGCAGAGGTTGCAAAGAGAGGTGGTGGAAGCCCTATCTGTGGAAACATTCAGGGTCAGGCTGGATGGGGCTCTGAGCAACCTGATCTATTTGAAGATGTCCCTGCTCACTGCAGGGGGGTTGGACTAGACAGCCTTGAAAGGGCTCTTCCAACCCAAATAATTCTATGGTTTTCAGATAGAGATTTTTCTAAAATGTGGTGTTGAAACTATAAACATTTGTTTTTATGGAACAAGAAATCAGAGTTTGTGATTATTCAAATAGATGGTATGAGATCTTTACATACTGCCTTAACAGTCATGCTTGGCCGTAGTCAATGAAGCATACTGCCTTTTGCATTTGTTGATTTCATCAGTTAAATCATTTGATACGTTCTTTTCTGTAGATGATATTATGGAAATAGTCAATGGTTAGTTACCATAAATCAATAGTTTGTCTGGTTCTTCAATTATCTATCACAAAACAGCATTAGTCTTGAATCTATGAACAAGGAAATAAATTGAATTTGGGGAATTTGCATGGAAGCGTCTACTGTTCCATGAAGTGTTACGTGTGGTGACTTGGATGGAGGGAAGGATACTTCTAATTTAAAGTAAGACACCTTCTTTTGATAGAAGTCAAAGAAAGGAGGCTTGTAGTGCAGTGTTTTGTGGCTTTTCATATCGATGCTGAGAATGACAGCAGATAGCATGAAAAAGTAATTGGTGAAAAATTGTTTTTGGTATAATTTTCATTGCTACAAGATTTAACTGCACTTCTTTGAGGAAAGTGCTGATATTAATTACTAATCTAAGGAAAATATTGTTTGAACAATTGTATTTTGTGTGTAACGTATGGAAAACAAGTTCTGACTGCACTTACTGCTGTGACACGAGGATTTCCCAAGGTTTAAAAAAGCCCAAAAGATTTAAGTCCATCAAATAATCAAAATAAGATGGAATGGCAAGAAAACAAACTGAAGTTTCGTGTTTTTCATTTTTTCAAAGTAAAACATGTGTTGCTATTTTGTGATGCTAGCTATGTGATGATATCTATACAAAATTTAAGTGTTGTGCCTGGAACAAAATATGGTCGTGGTTTAGTGTCTTTTCTTCTAAAAATGACTTTTGATTAGAATAAAAAAAAGGAGAAATGGTTTGAGGAAGAATTGAAACATTGCATTATAGAAACTAGAATTTATATTTGCTCTTAAAATTAAGAATAGTGATATCACATTAACTCTTTCAGAATAGATTTATTAGACAAAACTCTGTTAATATTAAAACCAAATGTCAGTATTATTAAAATGCTTCTTGCCATCTTCCTTTTCCATTATTGATTTAAATAAAATGTAGAATAAAGAGTAATTTCCAGCGGCAGCTATTAAATTAGAACACACTTCACCATTTTCTTCCCTGCAAAGTATCATAAACAATTCTTCTCAAGTATAAGTATGTTTCTTTAATATGTACTGAACATGAGGAATTCAAATGTTTTGTTGAAATGGTGAGAAAGATAATTTGGTCATTATTGGAAGGTTTGAACTAATTGTATTTGTGGGCTCCAAAATCAGAATATTAAAAAGGCAGCCCTGAACCACTTGAAGCAGAGATTTTTTTTTTACCAGACAGATGCATAAATATACAACTTCATTTGTTTTTTTTCTTACACCTCTCACTTATTTCTGTAGTTTTATGGGCAGGAAGATGTAAAGTTGCATTGCTAGTACTAAGATTTGTGATTGTGTGTAATTATCTTGCTTTTTTCCCCTTTTTGCATTTGTGTTCAGTTCGCTTCTTTTTCCTGAACAATTGCTATTGTAGAATGGAAAAGCTGAGGCTTGCTTCAAGAATGGTCTGTATTTTTCATACAATACCAAGTGTGCATCATGATGACTTGTGAAGTACTTCAGGGCAGTGTTCTCAGAATATTTATTTAAAATATGTCACTGAATTATTTTCATGGACTGAGACATTTTTATGGTCTTTTTCTACCCAAGATGAAAATAGTATGAATAACTGCATGCCTATTAATGTAGACACTTTTTGTATCTACACTAGACACAACATCAGTGAGTAGAGCACAGATGCACTGATTTAAGATGGATTTGAAAAAGTTTGTTTGGGTTTTTTTGGCAGGATCATAGAAATGTTTCAGAGTATTTACTGATTTTTTTTATTTACAGTGGTTTAATAAAATATATTGAAACTGTCTATTTGGTTATAATATGTGAGGGCTTTTTGTTTGTAGAGTTAATACTACTATATTACAGAAGCCTTATTAACTTCAGAGGTTTTTTGCTTTATTGGAGTGGAAGAGTAAACATCAATTCCCTAACATCAAATGTCCTGAGAAATCTTTTGTCTGAAGTGGAAAGTACTATAAGAACTTACAACTGTTATCTTCAAATTTTCATATTAAAGGTAGTGGTGTTATGAAGGTTCATGTGCACAGTGAAATGGCATCAGGAGAGTAACCCATGCCATCTTCACTCCGCTCCTGCCATCTTCACTCTGCTCCTGCTCTTCCTTTTGCCAGTTTCCTTTTCTTTCTCTAAAATCCCTCTTTCTCCTCCAAAGTTTTCAGTGAGTCTGATACTATTATTCAGTCCTTGCGTTCTCATGTTGCACTGTAAAGCGTAGTCACCTTACTTCATGTTATGTATTTTCAAATTAATGCTTCTAGAGATTCTTAAATGCTTCAGTAAGGTTGAGTTGCATTTATCTGAAAACATGCTTGTGGAAACAAGGCAAAAAGCAGGTGTGAGAGCTGGGTCTCTTTCAGAAGAGGTTAGTCGTCCCATCCGGTTTAATTGAAAAAGAAGCATGTTAGACAAACTGTTATCCCTGTTTCACTGTTCCCTTAAACCTGAAATTCTTGTAGACTATGGTAATATCTTAAATAACATGGCAACCAACACCTCTTGATAACTCCCTACAGAGTTGTTTTTTCAGGTCTGATTAGTGCTGCTTACCGACAGAATTGTGTATTTTGTTAAGAACTAATTTTTGGACTGTTTGAGCAACAAGGACCAGAATAAGAGAGATCTCAGACTTCTTGGGCATGTTGCTGTTTGGCTTCCAGGAGTACTCAGCTAGATCAGGAGTCATGGTGTGGAGAAGCTGATGTGCTGTCTGCTGGCTGAGTTAGCTAACAAGCTGGCCTGCAAGTAGTCTGCCAGGAGAAAATGATCATCCAGGTCAGCTAGTTCTTTGGTTCTAGCCTTTTTCTAGTAAAATGCACATCCTTCCTTCTCCAGCTGTGAGTGTGATAGCTTCAGTGAGAAAATCCTTGCTCGCTGTTTCCAGACCTGGCTCTCTAGGTCAGTCTTGCTTTCTACTCTCTCCGGATTAAACTCATGATTGCTTTTTGGCCTTTTCAAGTTGTTTGGGGTTTTTTTTTGTGTGGCTTTTTTTTTCCCTTGTGACACATGTACAAAGCCAGGGTGGGGTGTTAAATCAGTGAAATAATGCCCCAGGCTTTGCAAAAACACTTTTACCCTCTACAGCTTGATTATTTACCAAGAGTAACATCTAGCATAGGCTTTTCGGAAAGATCCAGTGACTTGGTAAGCAGCTTCTGCTGTTTCAGCTCCATGAGTGTATTAAGGAGCTTAAGTGCTTATACCATTTAGCCAAAGAAAGGTGGTTTAATAAATTAGTATAAAAATAATGAAGTAAACATCAGCAAATTACACAAGCTACTTCTAGAGCCTACCTAGTAACTTTTTGTGCTATTTTTTCTGCAGAACAGAAACAAGGCAGCTGCTGTATTCAGAGATGTTAATGTGCTCAGGACTTTCTAAGCAATTGGGCTATTTTTGGATGAAGCATCAGTTATTTTAAAAAGATATAGAGAAAGAGAAGAAAAAATGGTCACTTCCAGAATAAAATAAAAATGATAATTTTGATAATTTATATGTTTTAAAATTTATAATATGAAGAAAGTATTCCTTAGTACTTTTGTCTTTGCAGAGATGAAGATCTAAAATTGGATTACAGATACAACTTATATTAAAAGCATTTTATTTGAGGAGATCTTCATGTTTTTTACTGAACACTTAGACTGGCATACCTTGCCTATTGTTACTGCTAGATTAAATTTCATTTTGACAGCTGACCACCAAGTCATTCTTCCAGGGACTATTTTGTTTTTAGAGTGAATGTGACATAAGGAAAATGGCTTATCTGTGAATATTATTTCTTTTAGTTTTTTGTTTTTATGAATATGCTTTAACAGGCTTCAAGATTCTTGGAAGAGTGCTTTTTTTCATTCTCTTGACATGTTTTTCAGTGTGAAAGTTGTGAAGTGTTGAAAGCATAGATTTTCCTTGATTAATGTAGCCTTTGAGATTCTAAGCTTCTTGGCAGCATGTCCCTGAAGATTAATTTTTTTTCTTGTCTTTTCTTTCTCCCTCCCTCCAAGATATAGAGGAGTAAACAGGTATATACTTTTCAGGGAAGAGATGCTTGAAAATAGCAAGGGGAACTAGATATAAAAATGAAGTTATTTCTGTTCCTTCCTGATGTTCCCATACATTCACTTTTTAATTGACCATTTCCTTGTTAATAGGAAAAATGAATTGTTAAAAATACGCCTATATCGGGGAAGTAGAATGACTCTTGTCTCTGTACAGCATTTTCTTAGAAGTTTCTTGAATCATGAAAAGAACCTGAGGTGTACTGATGCTAAAAAGTAGGGTACAAATAGTGTATTACTTATTATGAGGTAGTCTAATTTAACAGATAAAAGGCATATCAGATCTGTGAAGACAGTGATTTAGTACGGCAACAGTTAAGTCTTCATTTATGCACTTTTGATTCTGAATTATCTCTAAAGCTTTGCATTTAGAATGGCTCTAAAACATGAACCAAAACTATGCTGTTGTGCTTTAAACCAGGAAACAAAACTCAGCATCTATTCACTTTGCATTCAGAATAATATTAATATCAAGTAAAATAATGAAGATAGTGTACATGGTCTTTTTTAACTGCCTTTACTTTGTGAAAGGTGCTTCAAGTTGTAGTTTTCACTTTGTGCTTGACTTAGGAATGCCTAGTGTTAAGTGAATATATAGGTATGAAAATACTTGCAAGTAAAATGTTTGATCTACTTGTTTAAAAATATACGATAGTACTTAGTCTGCGAGCTATAGGTATAAAAAGTTCCATGTTAGTTGATTTGTGTGTAATACTGATGAGGAAATGCAAGCAATTGGAAAAGTATTTCTTAAACCCTCCTAGTAAACTGCTAATAAAAATAATTCTTAGCTATTGTTGCAGGATTAATTCAGTCTGCTACGTACCATACATCACTGCTATATTGAAATAAGCTGATGTGGTTTCTGTTGTGGTGATAGTGATATGTTTAGTAAACATGAGTAAGAATTTAATTGTATAGGACACTGAATTTTGTTACACAATAAATTTGTCCTGGCAATGTCTTCCTTCAGAAGTATAAAGATGCTATCTATATATGTCCTGAATTTCCTCCCAAATTCCTTGTCCCTGAAAGATAAATTGTTCTAACCTACTTTTTACACAGAATTAATCTTGCTTCAAGATGTCTTTAGTAGTTAGAGGGTTAGCAATGGAATTTGAGCCGAGGCCTTAATTTGAACCTTCCTTGTGGGGGCTATTGCTGTGTATGGACTTGTAGAGAGCATAAGATGCTATCAGTACCAAAGCAGTTATAATGTCTATTTTCTTGAGTCCATTTTCAAAAGCATTCTCATCTCTGTGTGAAGAGAAGCTTTCAGATTAAAGGCTTTGAAAAACCTTGCTGTGTTGGGACTAGGGTCTCAGTTACAGAGAACCGAAGCTAATTGCTCAGGGTGTCTGCTTGACTCCTCCAGACTGATCTTAACCAGGTTTAAGTAAAGTCTCGTTCCTCTTCACTACTTCCCAATTCATGAATGGACAGATGGCACACGAATGAGAAGCACATTGTCTCACAGATACTTTTTGGCACTACATTTCTGGCACTTCTTGCTCCTTGGGCAAGAGAGGCAGGACCCTGGAACAGGCTGGGTTTCTGATGGCTGGTGTGTGCAAAGCTCATTTCTGGTATAAGGTGAGAGGTGTGATGGCAGAGCTTTAAGCTGACTGCCCTTCTTTTTTGTGGATTGCTGTGCTCTGCTACTGGGTAGGCAGTGAGCCTGTCAGAGAGAAACCTGTGCTGCAATCCCAGGAGGGCTTTTGTGGGAATGAATATGGTTGTGCTCAGCTCAGCAACAGTGTGGGTGGCAGTCTTACTGCAGGGCTGAACCAAAAGGTAAAGTTTAAAGAAGGAAGCTGTCTTTTCTCATGATACTCTTCAGCCTATGTGTGGAATGCAATTAGCACTGTTTTGATCTTTTGAATGACTTAGTTTTCTGCTTTTAAAACCTTTTGTCAGTCAGGTATATTCATGCTTGGTTTTGATTTGCCTCATTACTGTCTGTGTAGACTAAATGATGACCATTACTTTTGCTATTAAAATCAGCAGTGCAACTGCAGAGGAAAAAGCCACAGCTATCAGGTAGACATTAAAGAAATATCTCTTGTTTGATGTTTAACTTCTCATGCCTTTTTTCTCATTGGGTCAAAATCTTCCTTTGTTCTTTTGAACATTTCAGGAATTAGGCTACATAGAAATGACACTTGCTCCTGAACATGGGGGTACCTAACAGCAGCTGTCCCTGGAGCAGAACTCGCCAATGACATGAATAAATGAGGAGGCTTTTCATATCTGTGAGAAGCTTACAAAGCAGCTTGCACTCTCTGACAATTGATGCTTAATTGGTTGAGATTTAAAGAACCTTAAGACAACATTTATTCGTAACTTTTTCCCCTCTAGCTTTTCTTATTTCTTACCTGAGAGCTTTTTAGCATTAATACATTGATGTTTTAAAATATAAATAGTCATGTAAGAAAATTGCTTGTCTTAATGGAAGAGCACTATATATATATATATATACACACACACATAAACCCTGTAGGTTTGTTTAAAAAAAAATCTATACCATTTGAGTTTTTGGAAGTTGTCAGTTTGGGGCTTGAGTCTAACTGAACTCTAGACTTCAGAGGCTGTTATTTATCATAGTCATAAATCAGTCATAACTATCAGTATTAAAATAGGGTTGATTTTTCCCTTCCATATATGTATATCCATTTTCTTATAGCTAGGATGATGTCATTTAGTTAGAGCATGCATTTTTCCCACTTATTACTGAAGACTGAGATTTTGTTTACAGATATCCTCAGGTGATTCCATTTCCTCTCTGCAGAGCTTTGAGGACCCTCACTGGGGAAGGGATGGTTTGTGTGGTTTGTGTACACAAATATGTGATTAATCAGGGTGTACAATAAAAATTCCCCAAGGCTTTCCTCTGTAGGATTACATAGTAGACAACTGCTTCTAACTGTAAGAGAGTGTAAAGTGGGGGGAACCTCTGTATTTGGAGCCTCTGTACACTAGTAGATGAAGAACAATAGGCTTTAGAGTAGGTTAAGTACGTTTTCTACTTGTGCCTCAAGTTATTGCAGCTATTGACAATCAATTAAGTTTTTTACCAGTTCCAGTAAATCAAAAGATACTTTAAGGGCTGGTATGTAAAATATCAGCTCTGACATAATGAAATCTGAATATCTATGCATTTCACAAGCTCCATTTCTCAAGGTTTGTAGAAGATTGTTATGGCTGATGGATAGGTTCTCTCTTAGCAGAGAATGTGATAAACCCTCCTCTCTTGGTCCCATTCCAGTGTTGGATAATAAGAACATAACTAATTCATCATCTCTCTACAGATTTCCAGTAATCTGTTATTAATGCTTGTGTTCAAGTAAATGTAACTAAAGCTGACAGATGTAAAAGCTGTTGCATTCACATCCCAATGATGTAGTGAGGTGTAAAAAAAAATGGCTGGGAACTGTAAAGTATAGCCTTTTGTGAAACCTAATGACAGTGTCTAACTTCATGATGAAAACACTTTATTGTGAATGTCAGTGCACAGAGAATTGTTTAGACAGACTGCAATGATGATTGCTAAAGAAATATCAAAACCAATAAAATATAGAACAACAATCTTCCATTGGTTTTGTTATAATTCAAATATGTTATCACTTGTGGAGTATCATTTCATACAGAGAATCACACTCTGACAGGTGATTCTTTAAAAAAAGTCATGGTAAAAAGGTTTGCTTTTGCTTTTAGTATCTTAAAGACTTAATATAGATGCTGGCGTATGTTTTGTGTCTAATAACTAATATTTTGGCAGTTTGAAATAGAAGAAACTTTGAATTAAGCTGTTTTTTTTTGTGGGTGGAGTTTGAGGCTCCAATTAACTTTCACTAGTAATTAAAAGAGCCACTTCTGAACAGAATTGATTTGAACAGTAATCATACTTAGTGAAAACAATTTATTAAAGTGAGTGTCTGGTTGTCTCCTCTTTGCTTCCACAAATCAAGTGAATAAAGGAGGCTGCTTTCTGTTGATCACCGATAGAAGAAGTTAGTATTTATGAACATTGGTTGTTTCTTCAGGATTGTTTTGTATTCCATTTAAGATACGTGAAAGTACTGTTTATCTAATATATTACAACACTTGGTGGTTTAATTTTATTTTTAGAAAGGAGAAGGTTTTATCCTTTTAAAATGCTACTATGTATGTGAGTTAGTAACCCTTTGAGTTCCCTTGAATTGAAAATAAATTGCAAATCTTTGATCTAATTAATCTAGACTATAACTCTACTAGCAAACTTAGATTAGAGGTGAGCAGGGTGGAGTCATGGCAGCTGCAGTACTTCAGGCTTGTACAATAGAAAGAAGTGTTGAGGCAGTCTCATTTGCATGTATTCTGTCTAATTGACCCTTTCCTGAAGCCTTGAAGAGAAGGCTTTTCAGAACTGTCTGCTACAGTGGGCGTTGAGAGACAAGACCACAGGCTGTGTCCTCTGGATGTGTTCAGCAGTGTTGGCTGTTCTGGGGTAACCTTTCATCCCCCATTATCTGCTGCTTTGGCAAGTGGCACTTGTCCTGTTATTGATGTCGGTCTCTCCTTGGTTAATCATCAGCGTTCTCACTCAAAAAGAGACAGTAGAACTCGGGGATCAAACTGACAGCTCAGAATGTAACAGCTTTGTCTTGAATATAGTTCTAGGAGAAATAGGCAATGTTTACTACCTGTTTGTAAAATCTTAACAAGTTCTAGTAGGTCTTTTCTGTCTTAGCTCTATATGATACCTTTTGTCCTTTCAGAGTGAGTTGTTATTAAAACAAATGAAAAAACTATGTTTATTTGCCACACAAATTTTTACATTAATTTTTTATTTTTTAAAAAACTTGCTTTTAACACCCATCCAGTGATAGGTTTATGGTAGGAAGGGAGGGAAATCAAAGAACTTTGAGCCCATCAAATTTCATTTTCTCTTAAGAGGTTAAAATAGCGTAACTGTGGATTTTCTTTTTGTGACAGTGTTGATCAGAGTGGAGTTGATTTAAGTGTTCACTGTATTGCATCTGTGGAGAGACAGGGTTGCCTGAAGAGAATATAAGGAATCTACTTCTTTATTAGTTCTTTCTCCTTTCAGTCAAAGTGCTAGTTAGGTCCCTTGGCTGTCTGAACACAGATGCAGAAAGCAAGAAGAGAGAGTGCAAGAAAAAGAATTTGTATGTGGGATTTCATCTAGTGAAATACAGGAAAAACTCCCCATCGCTTTCTCCACTCCTACAAACCAAAAAAAAAAGTTAAATAACAACAAAATCTTAAAAAATGAGCTTTTAGGTGAGTTTTTGTATTGGTTACGTTGTGTGCTACCAACAAACCAGGATAACTTTTTTAAAATGCCAGCTTTTATAACTGAGTCATGCACAGTACTTTATCATTTTGAATTTCTGTTCATATCTTCAGTGAGACCTTTCTAGTCTTATCAAACATGACTCAGTATTGGGACATATATGAGAATATTAAATTTGAGGTGGTTGATTTCATTTTCAAGTTTCACTTAGTCACAGGAAGTATCCCTCTTATGTACTGAACTGTTATTTTGTATTACTTCTGTAACGATAAACACAATGAAACACTTAAGTCCAGGCCATCTGAATGCTGCTGGTGAAGTCATCTTTTGTTCTCTCTCACTTTTCCCTCACTTCCTTCTCCACTTTGCTTTATATGGATAGCTCATTTTTGTTCCAATTTGTTTTGCATTGCAACAAGATCAAACTTCTTATTCCTGCTTTTAGGACTGAGTTGTACTACAGCATACTTCTTTGTATTCCATTTCTTTAATTCTGGAGAACAGCCCTGTATGTCTTAAAATCTGTTACTGGATTGCCAAAATGATCCACAGGCATGTAGTATTCTTAAATTCTATTCTTGCATGGAAATTCAAATTTGAGTGAAATTTTCTTTCAGTTGTGTGTGACCCCAAGATTAAATGCAGATATTGTGCACTCAGATCTGGCTGTGATGACCCCTAACCCTTTTAACATCTGGCTTTTGTGAAGTTATGCATTTAGATGTGAAGCTGAGTCCTGCACAGTGCTGAACACAGCAACCAGCTGTCTGAAAAAGAGATTGGGAACATGAAACCTTCATCAGCATTTCTCTCCTCTGCTTTTTCTTTGGATATTTTTAATGCCTATGTCCTGTCCTTTAGGTTTCATGGATGAGTATGGCCCTTAATATCCAGATGACTCTGTTTATATTCAAAATAGTCACCTTTATTGACACCTTTTTCTGTTGGCTATCAAATGATAGCAGAAGGCTCATCATAAATACCAAGCCTTTTTTTTTACTGTTTTTAAAAAAAACCTTTCTTTCTCATATTTTACCCCAAACAAACCACAGCAGCAAACTCTGTCTCCTGGTGATAAGGTCAGAAATGATCGCTGTCACACAAAGAAAGAGCTTGAACACTGCTGAAGAGAGCCAGAAAAAGCACTTGCACAGTGAGAGAACAGATTATGCCTTTAAAGGGACAGTGAAGGAGACTAGCCTAGCTAAGTTTTCCAGAATCAAAGAAAAGGTTTTTAAATGTAGATGTGGTGGAAGAGTAGACAGCCAGGTGAAGGGAAGCTGTAGAAAATGAAAGGAGGACAGCTGGGAGCAAGAGATGTTAAGGAATGTGGACTAAGTTCTAGGCTAAAGGTATGTATTGGAAGCTACAGAAGAAATGCATTTTGATGTAGGAGATACAGTGATATGTTATTTCCAATAAGTCAATGCACTTGCATTCATCATTGGACCTGCAATCTTTGAAAAATCCAAACTTTCTTTTGGGGAAAAAAGTTCAGAAATAACTTTTCCATAGTTAATAGCATGTCTGGTCAGTGTGCTGCCAAATATATGCTGAGCTTAGTATTTCCACTGTGATTTCTTTTTCCATAATGGAAAGCAGGAATGGCTTTTGTAAAAACTGGTTGTCATCCTATAAAGCATGTATTGTTTTTCTTATTGACAAACATGGCCTTTGACACTCACAGCTTGCATTTTTCCTAAATGTGATTCATTGGCAGGGTTAAATGCTCTGAGGTTTGTAAGAAGTAGGATTGCAGCAGGCAAACTAACTTGCAGAATTACTTGAATGTGGAATAATGTAACTTTCTGTAATGCAAATAAAGTTTTTTCCTAGACAAAAACATTATCGGATTTTTGTACTTTTAATGGAAATATTTCATTTTGGAAGCTTAAATAATATTTAGTATGTTAACATTGTTTTGTTCTTCTACATGAATGTAAATTGTGATTACTGTTAATTCAAAGATACTATTAACAATGAAGTCTACTCAGCATAATAGATGGGAGGCTTAAATGCAGGTCCTTGGCTCCAATTCAGAAAAACAGAATTTGTTTGGTTTAAAGCTGCAGTAACTGGTATCTGTAACAAATTATTACACAGATGTAGGTACTTAGACTATAGCAGATTAATTATAAACATAGCATTATTAAATTAATATATGATATTGTTATAGATAGTTCCAGAGAAATATAGTATGAGCCTGCAATTTGTTTTGTAATAGTGTCCAAGCAGTATAATTACTGTTATGGCTGTTATTTACTGCTACTGGCAGGTTAAGTTTTGGGTCTATATGACTTCAAATTAAGGGTTGTGTATTTGTCATGCTTAGGAGTCTGTATTTTGGAGTGTCTGCAAGCAAATTCTGTCTTTAAGGTGGATATTGACAAATTAAGTTTTCCCATGAAATGTTAGGTATCTGTCATTGTAAACTTGAGATGTTGAAAATAACATTTTACGTTTTTGCAGTAATGCAGAAAGGACAGTAGGGAACTAGGGAGTTCCTTTCTGTGTTGTATTTGTAGAGGGTTTTGTTCTCCTGTGATCATGGATGAGGGAAGCGGGAGATATCCATGGGGATATTTCAGAGAGTTTATTTTTAATTGGAAATGGATATTCTTCTTACTTGATTTAGTGTTGTTTTTTTAATCATGTTAAATATTCTACAGGAGTTATAAGTTACCTTGCAAATAATCATCCCATAGTCTAGGGGGAGGTTGTACCTGAGGAGTTGGCTGCATAAAATAGGGGACTCTTAAGTCTTTTTGGGGTGGAGCTCCAGTATTGCAGATAACATTGTTTTTGTCTTAGGATTAATAATAATAAATAAGCAATGTTTTGTGCATATATTTTACTAAGTCCCAAATTTTGGAAAAAAATTTTACTGGAATGAAGCAAAAACTTACTGAAGAGGTGTGGATATATTGGTGTTCTGTAAAAGGCTTTTCTTAGCTGTTGTGTGCAGTTTGCACTTTTTTTATAAACAAAACATTATTGAACTTGATGTTTATATAGTAATTGCTTGTTAGGCTTACTTTGTGAAATCATACAGAGATGTGCAAAAAGCCACAAGAATTCCAGAGAAAAAACAAAGAATTCCAGAGAACTGGAACCTACACTATTTAATTTACTTGAACAGTCCTGCTTCTTCTGTGAAATAGTGAAGTTCCACAGAAGTTTGCTTTTTATAGATTACACTTATACATAGTGGTACATAGATGAGATACCACTGAAATATGTTGTAATTTCCTAATTTTCAGGAAAGGGGTACAGAGGGATGGGGAGGAAGATTTTTGAGCACTTTAAGAATCTTTCAACTTAGAAATTGTTTTGTTTGAATTGGCTTAAAGTAGATGAGCATGTTCTGGAATGTAAAAAGTATTAGAATTTTTGCAGAGTCTTATTTTAAACACTTTGTTCTACTCATGTTCCATTGGTGTTATACGTGCAAACATAGACTGTTCAATGTGAAAAAGCTTTCAGAGAAAGAAAATGGCTGAAATGAATGGACAGTGATCACGAATTTAATTTCTTTAGCTGTCACTATTCATTTTAGCCTTGGATTACTTTGTATATTGTCATTGTTATAAGGTACTGCTTCATAATTTAATGTTACCTGCAAGAATTCATTTATAAAGGAGTTGTTTTGTGCTTATCACGAGAAGCTGGTTGTGATTGATACAAAATAAAAAACCATCACAAAATACCCTTAAGTTTCTATAATACTGGTAATTTAGTAGAAATAAAATGGTTTACAATAAAAACACCTCCCCCCCCAAAAAAAAAAGCCAACCCCAAACTCCATCTGTATTGTTACTGTAAGGTATTTTAAGTATTTCAGTATCCAAATATATGCCTTTTGATGTTAGAATATTAGGTGTTGGATTTCAGTTAAGCAGAAATATCAGAAAATAGCACTGACCAACCTCTCCTGTTGGTCTTCTTATAGGTACAGTTCTTAACACCTGATGTGAAAGGAAGGAATCTGAAAAATGAACAATAATACAGCAGTATGAATGAGTATATTTCAAATTACTGTATTGAAGTTGTTTAACTTAGCATATATCTTTGATTTAGAATAGTTGCCCAATTTCTTATTGTACTTAAAAAAAACCCTAACAATGAAAAACTTTGTGCCTTCTCAAAATCTCCAATGCCTTCTAAAAATCTCATTTACAACAGTTTTTAAATGACATTCTTAAATCTCCAACTTTTATTGACACCAGTAAGACTTTAATGACTGGCTACTGAAAGTGTATTTGAATTCAGTATTAAATACTCTGTTTTAGAAGGACATTTATGGAGTGAAAAGGATACTGTCTCCTCTCCCCATAATTAATAATTTTGTCATGTGCTTTCTCTCTGCCTCTTCGGTAACCATGACTCACCTTAATACCAGTGTTTGACATTAGAAGCCTCTCCAGAGAGGAAGAAAATCATTCAGAAATGAGCTGGATAAAGGTTATTAAACCAACACTTAAAAATTCTAGTCCTGCACATTTTCCTTTACCCCTAATTAAATGCCAAGAACAGCATTGTAGAATTTTCAGTATATACGTATGCTGAATATAGTTTTATCAGAGGAAAAGTACCCACGGGGAACTGAAACTTTATTCCCAGCAGTCACATCCTCTTGCTGACATATTTGGAATGCTGCTTTTAAAAAATGGGGAAAGAAATCTTAGGGATAGTATCCTAAAACTGCATGTTGAAGTGCATTGCAATATGATTCTTCTCTTACACGTTTTTGTACGAGTCAGGTTTTTAGCTTAAATTGTCTTATCGAGTTCAGTGGTACTATTTGTGTAAGTAAAGGCAAACTGGGAGAGTCAAGCTTGTAACATTGGGTCAATACTGTGTATATACATCACTGCTTACAAACTTCTCATTTGTCATCTCTCAGAAAGCTCCAGGACTAACTTGAATATCAATATGAATGATAAGTGGAACAGTATATTAGTTTTTAAATGACTGAGACCTTTGAATTGTGGAGAAAAAACCTTTACACCTCAACATTTTCTTACCTTAGTTTTTTCTAAATCATCTACAGACGGTGTAGACTGGGAAAAATAAATTAATTATTAATCAATAGAATGTAATGTGCTTAGTTACATTCTCTTTACAGGTAGGAGACACTGGAGTCTGCAAAGCAGTGATAATTTGCAGTGTTACCATTCTGACTTGCAGTGCATGACCCTGATGAGGTCAGGTCCTTTCAATTAGCAAGAAGATGGTGTTAAATGCCATGCTGTTATGCTCCTGTTGCCAGGCTCTACTGCTGATTTACAGAATATTACATAAGTTGACCATTAAAGTCTAATTCCTTCAATAAAAATTTAACACAAACATCTTTCCCTAATTTATAAAACTATCTGGGTCTTTTTCTAACCAATTTTCTCAATCTTATGTGTGTCAAATTAATACTTCATAAAAACAAAACATCTCTGGATCTTTAGTCTCTTGTGTTGGCTTTTTAGTGAACTTTGCATAATACTTTAAATGTTTTTACTCTCATGAGTGGTAAACAGGTAATTCAACTTAGTTGAGTACAGGTGCTATTTTTGATATTTAGTGCTTAGGGGAAAATTTCCAACTAATTATAGCATGTCTAAAAGCTTTAGAATCCCCCAAGTGCTATTAAACTGTGCTGGTACTTGTTTAGGGTAACTAATGCTTTCTTCTCCTTTCTTCTGAGAAAACCAGGCTATCTTGTAGCAACCAAGAACTGATCAGTTAAATGCAGATCACTCTGTGCTGCTGTTCTTAGTCTGGTTCGTTCCGTAGTACTGTGATAATGATAGTGAAGAAAAAAATGAACTGTTCCTTATCAAATTCTGTAAGTGGTGATGGCTATGGTAAGTAGAACCATGTTTGCCAATGAATGATTTGGCCACCTAATATCTATGAATGTATCTTTTTTATTTTTTAAAGAAAATATAAGTTTTCCGTAAAATCTCTGCTTTCTTGTAGTGACACTTTTTTAAATTAAAAAAATGGCACAGCAATACAGCAAGCTCAATCACAAAATAAACAGTACCCAGGTCCATGGTGGCTCAGCTCTATGGCAAGGGCTGTGGTTACTAAGGATTACAGCTGTGTTAGCAGCACAGCTTCTTTAAACTCCTGAAGTGCGAGTGTGAATTATGGGTGATGACCTACATTGGTCTATACAAACATATATATAATTACTCCTTCTTTGGTGCTGTGTGTCAGCTCAGCTCTTACATCCACTAGTTCTAGTGAAATTTCAATTATTATGTAGAATTAAATTTACTGGTAAGAACCTCTTGTGATTTCTATCATGCTGCCCTTTACACTTAGGAGTGACTCTCCTTAAATGCATTTATAGCTACTGAATTATCTGTATTGACACTTAACCATATCTCTTGAAAAGTAATGTCTTAACGTCAGGTTTGCTAATACTACTGCGTGTCTGAGCAGTGATGTTAATTCATTGTTTCCATTAAACGACTCATCTGCCTTTTGCAGTCTCTTGACTGAACTATCCTGCTTTGAGCCGTGTTTACAGAGGATCTGACTGAAGTTTTATTCAGTGATTAGGATTATGCTACTAAAAATACTATGGCACCCCAAAGACAGATTTTTATCCAAATGAAATTTCCTAATTTGACAGAACTTTTTATTAGAAGACTGTTTTCAAGGAACACAAAAAGCAATGCTAGAAACAAAAGTTAAAAATTATGAAAACCTGGAAAATCTGTTTGTTTTTACCCATAGGTATTGTTTATAAAATAGCATTTATTTTAGCTTATTTCTCAGTACTTGAAATTCAGGTGGCATTTGACAATAACAGATTGAAATAACAAGGATGAAATTGCACTCTGATTAGATAAGTCAGAAGAAAAGACGGATATTTTAAAATTATGCTGTATGTAAATGCTTTTTTCTTTCCATGTACACATAAGCAGTGCAACTTTTCTGTCTTTCATGGTTCAGTTTTCAATTAAATGCCTATTAAAACAGGTAGATAAACTGGGCAGAAACAAATATCAGGGGTCATGGTTTTACATGTTCATTTCCTAGTTTGATGCCTATGAATACAAAAACTAAAATTTTGGGGTTTTAGCTAAGTATACAGGTTTTTGCTTTTAAATAATTCTTTGTTTCTGTGTTTCTTTGCTTCTGTTCATGACCACATAGCCATGTTTGGTTAGTTTCTATAAACATACTGTAATCCTAATTTGTAAATCAGATAATCCTGTTTCTTTTGAAACATCCTACCAAAGTGTAGTTATGAGGTTCTGCCCCTCGTGTTATTATCATTGTTCAGTGCAGCGGGAATGGTGCAGTGTTATTGCTGCTCTTTGTCTCTTATCATTCATATCATTTGCTTAAAAATCAGTTTTCACAGTGCACAAGAGAGCATCTGTTCTAAAACTTCTTAATGCTATTTTTAGATACCCTTCATTTGAATGTGTTTCGTATTGTTCTACTTCTTGCTCAAAAGATGAGAAAACAGCTATACTGCAGTGTCATTGTTATTGATACTTTAGGAGTGTTTATACTCAGTCAAAAATGCAAAATTGAGAAATAACTTCTAATTTAGCCAGTGTAAAATTTGAGGGAGGCTTTGATTCTGCAACTAGTATTTGGTTTAATGCACCAGTTACCTATGTTGTGTTCCAAATTGCTTTCTGATTTTTGTCTTAAAAATGAGTAGCATGTCTCCTTCTATTTCTCTGCTTCCTATTGGGATATTTTCTGGCTTACTAGAAGGTGTTTAATTGCAAACTAAGCCTATCTGGCATGCAGTGAAGTAGGGTTTTTATTATTATTATTAAATCTTACCCTTTGATAATGTAAAAAACCCCAAACTGTAATTCTAAGACATCTATAAAGCATTCTTCTCACAAGTAGAGTGAGGTGAAATAATTAAGTATGAGGATGTGGAACAACTTTGAAAACTACTTCAAATTATATTAAATATATACAACAAGGAGGAGGACAAAGGCTGAATATGCAGAATAAATATGAGACTTTGTCCATAAATCTCTTCCAAAACATAGATGATCAGATCATGCACGGGGTTATACGGTAGAAATCAGTTTGTGCCCAAGGATGTGTGTGGAATTGCTGTGGAATGGCTGATATGCAGTGGTAATTGTACCACCATTTCTCTTAGGTTTAATTGCTCTTCATGTTACTGGTCATGTAAGTAATACTGCTAATTAATATGCAGTCTTGCAAAAGTAGACTGACTAGCCTGATAATAATTAAAATTTCTCTGAGATAAAAGGTAGTAACAGTACTTCTTACCAAAAATTTTACATGCAGGTTTGTGCAGGATTCCCTTCTGCTACAGCTGAACAGGCAGTGAATGCTTTGGCTTGGTGGCAAAACCAAAATGAATAAAGATAAAAAGTTGATATATGTCAAATTAATTTTTTTCTCCTTATTCCCAACTCTTCTTCCCTCTCTGTGTCTGAACAGCAAAATGAAGGAAAGCACTAAGTATGGAATTTGATTCAAACTCAAAAAGGTTATTCTGATTTTTTGGGAGCTATTATTTTGTGACATTATTATTTATATAGGTCATGATATGCCTATTTGAGTAATTCTAAAATGTTTAGATACTTTACTTTTGCTTTCAGTCTTGTCTTTTAAATGATTTGTGTAATGCAGTCCAAATTCCCCACTGTAACTGGTATGGCCTATCTATTGTTCACACACGCACAGGATCACACACGTGCACGTTTGTATTTTTATACTTGTGAATGTTTCCATCTGTCTCTGACTTTCACATCTTTTTTGAGAGGTAATTTGCGAACATGCAGTTATCGATATGTAGATGACAACTTTTATTAAGAGTTCACACTACTGCTGTTTTGTTAGAATTGTTGATCTGTAGTGAAATTAATAGAATAGATGTAATTAGGTGAGTTGGAAGGTCTTTTAATTGAGAGAAAGAAGAGTTCTGATGTGTGATTGATGCTAATGCAGGTGTTTCCCAAATGATTCCTGTCTCAACAATCCTGTTGGATGCATTATTGTTCGTATATTGAGGGTAAGAACTGGCAACCTGTAGAGTCACTGGTTATCTGCAGCAGGCCAGGGAACTGCAGTCTTTCATTCTAATGCCGATTTTTATTACCTTCTGTAACTTATCTGTCACCCAGTTGTTTGTAGATTTGGCTATTTCAAATCGGTTTTAACCTATCCTGTCCTATGGTTTAAGGGGAAGGAAAGAAAACTCCTGGTAACAAGCAGTCAAAGCATAAATAGTGTCATGTTACTGAGAACACCTGGTTCTCGAGCCTCAGCAAGAGCTTTCAGTTCCCTTCTTGGTACAGTCCTGATCCTCAGCCTGCGATGTAGTTATTGAAAAGTCTGACTTTTATGTCATATCTCAATGAGATGAGATTTGTTGGAAAGCATGCACAGCTTGAACTTCAGTCAAAAGCCTCCATATATAGAACTCATTTCTTTCATGGTTACCCACAGAGCCATCTAGAAATATTATGGAGACAATTCATTTGCTTAATCCTTTTTTAAGTTATGTTTTGAATCTGAGCTTTTAAGAACTAATGTAACACGATTGTGCTAAATTGATGTTTGCGGAAATACTTATTCCATTTTTTGTTTTACACCAGACTTGTTTTGACTATAATTAAATTCACTGTATGTTACATATCTTCCCACAGTAACAGCTGCAAGTAGTTTCCATATTTGCTTTTATAATATGGATTATGGCATACAGGAGTGAATCACTTTTATATTTGAGCAGTAACTCAGTAACCAGCACTGAATTATTTTCATTAACAAAACCCTATTTTTTCAAATAAGAGTGTGGATTTTGCATTGAGTACTTGTCTTCCTTCCTAGTGTGGCAGTAGTAATGGTAAACTTATAGATATTCTGGACAAGGTATAGCATATATATAAGAAGAATAATATATATAAAACAGAATATATGTAATATATAAAATATTATATATAATTAGTGTACAAGTGCTTTGAGCTTTTTGCAAAGGAAACTTACTAGTTTTCACTTCCTTAATATTTTTTTTTTTTTGGGAAGCTATTATGCTATTATGGGAAAGGTGCCAAAGTGTCATTTATGAAGCTCTTTGTAAATGCCATGAATTTGCCAGCAGGGTATGAATGACAGTGCAGCTGGTGGTCTTCCTATCCCCTCCAAGGCTACTGTTGCTATTTCAGTTATAATAGCCTTAAACAACAACATTCTGTTTCACAATACATATTTTTTCTCACAGTGCAATAAACTCCTATTTTTTAATAAAGCTATAGGGTTCCATTAAAAATAGCTATTGTGAGTGTTTACTTCAGTCCAGTTTTGGTAAAGCAGAAAAGTGATTCAGTTTCTAAACTGAATAAATCTCTACCAACCCAACTCATTTTATCAGTGAGCACTTGAGAGAACTAGTAGTTTTGGGAATCTTCCTCCATTACTGGCACAGATCAGTGGAGCTGAAGCAACTGAATGTTTCTGCTGGAAGAAACATGTAGGTGGAGTCCTTCCTAAGCTAGGGAACAGGGATGGGGGCTGGTTGTGGTACCGAGTGATTGTGAGACTTTTCTTTCATTATAATACTAGTAAAAACAAGCTACAGTGGTGTGTAGTATGCATAGACAACTCTCTCCTGCTTGACTAAAAACACTTCAGTAACTTTTAGAAGGGGAACTTTTTAATTTCTTGGTTAGGAAATTTTAGTATTTTCTCTTACCTTTTCCTGTACTTGTAAGTAGTCTGGTTCTTTTGTATCTTTTACTGATTTCTAGGAGGAGATTGTAAATATTCATCATAGCCAGTTGGCACACAGAAATACAATTGTTTGATGCTATTTTTTAACATCTCATAACTTCTGAGCTTAGGAATCCCAATTTAGTAGTGCGGGGATATTCCTTTTCTATCTACTAGAAGAGATAGAAAATGTTCTCTGTTTCATTTGGTAGTATTCATGGTAGGAAAGATATATACAGCAGCCTATTCTTCTGCTGGAATGTTAAGGAAAAACTAGGAAAAGTCAGTGACAAATACTTATTTAGAAATCTTGTAGCTGTAGACAATAACTAATGATTATGACCAGGGATAAAAAAACCAAAAACAAAACAACAAACCAAAACAAAACCCAAAAAAGTCCCCTGGAAATACAAACCAAAATTGTGGCTGTTGATGTAGCTGATGCTTGCTGCAATTCAAGAAGTGGAGCGTTTGCTTTTATTAGCTGGATAGTCCAGTAACTGATTAAGATGAACTAAAAAGCATATTACTTCAGTTTTACTTTTGAGCATCATTTATGGAATATTAAAATTTTGTTCCTACTGCAGTTTGTTTGATTATTTCAGTTTTATAGTATTGCTTTGTATTTTCCACCTTCTTTATTGTGAAGTATTCTGTAAAAATACTACTTAAAAATTCCTGTTTAATCCTGAGAACAACTTATAAAATCAGATAAGCTGTGTTTTATACTGCCTTTATGTCACTCTCTCATCAGTAATAGAGGATCTTGAATACCTAAGGCTGGTTGGTACTCAGAGGTTATACTTGTGGGAGGACTGTCCAGGGAAGCTTTGTAGCCCTTTGCCAGACAGGATTCTGATGAAGGCAGCTTGGTGTGGAGAGGTGCTGAATAAACAGGTTGTACTGAAGCCTGTGGGAATAGAAGCGATTTGTCATGTGATGGTTCAGATTTTGAGGTGAAGATCATCCTGAGAAGTTCTTGGATCGAGGTCTTGTCAAAGCTGACCAGACAAAAACACAGTGCAAGCACTTGGTCTTGAGTGCATTGTAGCATTAGGGTACAAGAAGAGGAATATTATTAGAAAAAGTATCAGATTATAGCTGTTTTGTTTTTTTTTAAAAAAAGTGAAAGATGTATATTATATGGCTTGCCAAGAAGTACTGAATATAATGTTCCATGTTTTACAGGTTAATTATACCAAAAAATGTCTCTTAAGAATTCAAGCTCCAAGGAACTATTAGGTGGAAATGTGCAAATTTTTATGGTCTTGCCTGGTTTCTGAGCACTTAGTCTGGTTGGTGTCAACTTTCAGGTTTTACTCTGGAAGAAAGGAGATGAAAAGTAGCATTTTAAAAGAATGGAAATATTTTTTAAAGTTTAGCTATTTCAGTATTTAAGAAAAATACCAAATGTATCCTGCTGTACAGTTGGGTACAATGCAAATCCCACAATATTGTGAAGTGTTTTTGAAGTCCTTGTAAAGAAAGTGCTGAAAATAGGCTGGACTGTTTTTTCCTTCATACTTGTCTTTGTCACTCAAATAAGTCACTCTGAAATATCTATTGGTGTGCTGCCTCATGAGAGTTTAATGATGACTTTCATTTAGCGTAAGCTGTCAGTAGGTCAGAGATGCCTCGTATCTTGGATGAAGTTATGAAATTTCCTGAGTTTATTACCCTATTAAAATTCATTATAAATGTCAAAGTTTCTAATCTGTACAGGGAAACTTAATTTAGGAGCATCTTCAAAGTAACTCACAATTTTCTCCTTGAGTATCAAGTGAAGTATCAGATAAAAACATAAGACCTTTGCAGCATATTATACTCAATTATTTCTGTGTTTAACTTTAGATAGTTTGCAGAGGTGGGTACCAGAAATAATAATTTTCTAGTCCTTTACAACTTGCCTTTTACATTAAAAACAATCTGGAGAAAAAAAATCTAATTTTAACAAAACATACTGATTATTTTTTTTAAAAAGCCACCATTGTCAGCAAAGCCCACCTGACATTTTTTCCTTAGGAAATTCAGAAAACAATAGTTTGTATTCTGTTCTGTAATGTTAATTTACTTTTTCTGTCTTGTAAAGTTCTGGCCTGTCTGCACTAGACGTTGGTTTCTGTGCTGGTGTAGTGTGTATTAGTTCATCTTCTCATTCTGTTGGATGTTTTCCTAGTCAGGTGTCTCCAGCTTCAACTACTGAACGAACACTTTACAGCAGGTAGAGTATTACAGAGGAAATAGATGGCAAGGCTAGATGGTAGTCCAAGTCTAAAATTGTCCAGATGTGCAGGAAGGTTATCAGATAATGGTCAAAGGAAGTGTTTTTCTGAGCCCTTTTAGTGTGGTTCTGTTTTTGAAGCTGGACCCATAACTGTCCTATCAGCTGCCTTTAAAACTTGAAACTGGAACTTTGATAAATTGATTTTTCTTCTTAATAAAGAACTGTCATTAATGATATCAGATAACATAAGTATTTGTTTCTCTGATTAATTCCTTGTGTTGGGAATATGATTAGGCCAGGTTGGATGAGGCTTTGAGCAACCTGGTCTAGTGGAAGGTGTCCCTGCTCATGTCAGGGGGGTTGGAACTAGATGATCTTTAAGGTCCCTTCCAACCTAAACCATTCTGTGATTCTATGATGATTCTGTGATTAACAGTGGAGGTCAAAAGATATAATAAGTTAGTGCTAGGGATTGAGGGAGAGTCATCAGCAAGTAGCTTGCTGGTTTGTGAAGCTTAAATGTTACCTCTTCAAAAAAATAATAGTTGTGATGTTTCTATCACTAGAACCCTGTTGAGTTTTGAGGGTAGCTAATGTAAAGCCTAAAGATAGTCTGTGAGTCAAACAGCATGCATAATGTATCTCTCAAATATTCATATATCACTTGGGTTCACACAATTTTTATTTCAACAAGAAATTGCAGAAGCATAGAAGAAAAGTGTAAGGTTAAGTGACAATGAATTTCATTTGAAACAAAACTCTTACTGGTTGATACCTGCATCGTAAGGAAGTGTTCATAACATTCACCGGAGTCCCCTTGTTGCTGTAACTTCATCAATGTATATTTACATATTTGCACACTCACAATCCATGTTAGAAGCGTCATTTTCAGAGCTGCTGGCCTGCATCTCTAATTGATCATTGCTATGGTTGAGAGTTCTGAGTAGCTCTGCATAAGCTTATTAATCTACACTGGATGTTAGGATTCTATATTGTATGCCAAAACCCTTGTTAAAACAGACTTAAATTGCTTATATTAAAAAAGGGATGAAGTTAACCGTAATAAAGACTTAGACTTAATCATCACATTTTCATGACTTGAACTTCGAAAGCTTTGATTACAGCATAAGTTTATTTAGAGTTTAAGTCACTGATTTACTCAGCCACTTAAATGTTAGCCACCTTGGCTGAATGTTCCTCTGAGTAACTGTTCAAAAAATACTACTTTTGCTTGTTTTTTGTGACACCACAGTAGAAACTCTTTTTTTGTTCTACAACGTGAACAAGAATGCAAACTATCCTAATTTCAGGTATTGATGTAAGAGAAGTTAATATTGGGAAATTGAATGTCTTTCATGTGCTCCAAATGAAGGTTTCAAGACAGTTAATTTCAGAATGGCATATCTCAGCAGATGTGTGGAATTTATAATAGATTTAATCTTCACTATGAGCCATAATATATAGTTATATAAAATTTCTAGAAATGTCAAGAAGGGAAAAAGTCTCAGTACAAATCAATAATAATTTAGCTGTATTGTCAGATCAGTTGTGTTCTGTGGTTTGTAATTTTTCAGTGAATAGACAATAATATTTTACATATGCATTGTCATTTCTTTTTCTATAGATTCATCTTAACAGTTGCATCTATTTTTTAGCATTACTTCTATTTGTCAGTACCACCTAGTGAACATTGCTGTTGTCAAACTGTCATGTAAGTTTCTGCTCACAAGTGTAAGATAAAAATAATCTTTGCCAATAATACCAAAAACAGGACAAAAGGTGTTGCCCTCTTTTCAGGTGGCTTGTTTAATGTGAGTATTTACCTTAGCTTCTGGGTAGAATTGTACAATTCCTGCTTTAAACTATGCTGCCACAACTACCTTTTCACTAGTACTCGCGATAGTAAATTTGAAGCCATCTGTATTATGTATGTGTAAGCTGCAGAAACATGTCTCGCTTTCAGTTGTAGGCGTATTCCACTGCAATGCCCTTCAAAAGTGTAACAGGTGCTGTCATCAACCTCATGTTATTAAGAGGTAGGGACAAAAGAATCTTCCAAGCTATGTTGTGTTTTTCTTCCTCCACTCAAAACAGCCCAGGTACTTGGATAGTTAGTCTTATTTTAGTAGAAGGCTCAGGTATTCATGATATCTTGTATTAAGCTCCAAAAAGAGTTGAGTGGCGAGATCAATAGTTACTGCAGAAACCAAACTCCCTGTGGCTGGCGTAAGCTCATACTTATATCTTCTCCAGTTTCTTTCTAATGTTTCTTTGCCACTGAATTTGTTTGTGAATCTAGTTGTTGCTCTTTTTATTCAGGTCCAAAGGTCTCTTCTTTTAGACTTATGAATTTGTAGTAGTTTCCTAAAAGTTGATGTAGTGATTGGTTTTGGGTGGGGGGGTGTTAAGTTTTGCAGTGTTTGTGGCCCTTTTTGTGCATTTCTGGGTTCTTTATGCAAGTGCTAACACAGCCTTGGTTGTTTTTTTTTTTATTCAGTATATGAAGAGCAGATTTATAGTTTTCTGCCATAGGATCTCATTTATTTTTGAAATTGCATGCCAACATGCTTGAACGTGAGTCTAGAGATGGGAAAAGTTGTGTGGGTTGAAATGTATTTGAACTCTTCCTTGTGGAGTTGCTTTCTTTTACCTTTGTGTACTCTGCTGTGGTAAAACTTATGGCTAGAAACAGGTAAGTATGCTGAGAAGAAACAATGGGGAGGATAATGGGCACTTGATCTCCTTAAGTCTGTGTCCTAAGTGTTTTATTCCTCCATTTCTGATCCAAAACATCAGAAACCTGAACTGCTGATGCCTCTTCCATTGCTTAGGGTGTTTCTGCAAAGCCTGCTCAAAATGGGCAGCTTTTCTGTATTGAGCAAGCCCCTCAACAGTGCTTGGCAGGTTCACTGCAGCTCAGCCTGCTCTGCTTCTGCTCTTTTCTGAGTGGTGGCTGCAGCTGAGTGGCATAAAAAGTCTTTTTTTAAGACTAGATATGAAATATTAACCTTTTTTGTAGCCATTCATTGAGCTATGACCCTCATTTAGGTCATAGATAAGAGTTTGATGTAACTGAGCCCCTATCAAAGAGCAGTTTCTGTGTTTAGAGTTCCTCTACTGACCAGAAAGATAATAATGACTGGCTTATTATTAATCAGCATCAAAAATGACAAAAATAGTTCTGGATGAGTACAATGAGTATAAAGTTTGTACGCTTCATTGTATATTAAGTGTACTTAAGTACTAAGGTTGACTTTCAGGTTCCATCTTTCTTGAGTTAGGTAGCTTTCTACAGCTCTGTTGCTTAGGAGTTGTATTTGTGAGATTGAGGATTGTGATAGCCTCTTTCTCTGTCCCCATCTCTATCTTCCACTTTTTTTTCTCAAGCACATGTAGATTTTTGTCTTGGCTGTGTGTTAAAGTTATTCCTCAGTTCTCAAGTCGTTGGATTAAATGCTGTAATGATAAAAGTAGAATATAAAGAATGAACTTAAACTAGTCAAGCAAGTGTATTCACACTTCACATTGTATATTCACAAGATACAGGCTGTAAAGAATGTTCTGATCCTCCTGACCACTGTTTTGATCCTCTGAATTTGACTGATGCAAATAGGTGTATCTTGATATTGAAGAACATGTATCACATGCTGGCTCAAACAGTAGATTCTTTTGGTTTGTTAATTTTGTGTATTTTTAATATTGTTTAATATAGGTACTGTTGAGTGAGCACATACAGACAGAAAGTAATTCCACTCCCATCGTGAAATCTCTCCATAGATTTATCACAAATTGCTGCAGCTGTGAGTGATTCCATGCTCTCATGAGAAGTATGAGATTAAATTCTGTCACTACTGTACTATTTTTAATTAATTTAACCTCCAAACTAATCATTTCCCAGTGCTGGTTTCTCTCTCTTTGGTCAGTAGATTAATTAGTTTATGTCAAATTAATTAGTTAATGCAGTCAATGTTTAAAAGCTTTATAAAAGTGATAAGAACTACTAGTTCAGATTCTCTAAGAGTTACAGAAGTCGGGGTTCATATTTTTTAACTGGAAAAACAGAAGTTGCATTTTTACTTTAGTCACTTAACTACTGTTGATTTGAATATGGAACCTGCTTAGCTACAACAGCAAGGGTGGAAGTTGAAGTATCATAGTGCCAATAGCTGGATCCTGAAGTGATATTTTTCTAATAATTTCTGATAATTTTCTAACTTGGAGAATAAGGAAAACAGAAATAACACGAACATAGACAAAAAGAATTGAACTGCACTGCATGCTAAGAAAGGAGCATTCTGTTTCTTCTGCACAGGAATAGAGGTATCTGAAAAATAGCAACTTGTTGAGCTTCTTGAGAGTTTGAAGTCCTTAAGACTTCTATTGTTGAGTTTAGTCTGTGTGTTCTTATTGAACAATGTCTTCATCTGGTGAATAATGGGAAAATGGAAATGAATGCAATAAACTACGAATTCTTGCGCTTCTTACTATTTTGCTGAAGAATGCTCATGCTTAAGCATTTCCAGGGAGCTTAGCTTAAACAGAGTGGGGCAGTGAGCCTTGAAAAGCACCTGACTTGGCAATGTCTTCTCAATTCCTGACCTCTCCTTTGCCAAAACAGAGAAATTTGAGCTCATTATAATGTGTGACACTGAAAAAGGCAGAGGGAAGTTATGGGGTATAGCCAATTACCACAAACTGTATTTAGATTAGTATCTATATTCTGAAATGAGATATTTGTGACTTGGTACTGGTAGAACACAGGGGATTAAGGCAAAGTTGTATCTGCCCAGGAGTTTGGGGAAATGGCCAGCCATGGATGAGGCTGAATGCAGGTACCTCTGATTTTGGCAAGTTGAGTATAGTTTACTTTAAACACAGGACTTCTTGTCTCCTCTCAAACAGGTGTATCTGTAGTATTTCCTATATCAATAAGGTTCTGCCTACTGTAATGGTTGGAACCTAGAGGATAAAACAGACGTATTAGACTAATAGATTCTTCCAAATAAGCCAAGATTGAGTCCCAGTGCTGAAAAGATGGAAGGAACAAAAAAAAAAATGACCCCGAACTACTTCCTGTAGGAAAAGAAACACTTAAAAATGCTGGTTTGATTTTTCACTGTCCAACTCATACCTGTATGATTTTCTGAACACTTAAAAAACTGTCAAATACATATGTAAACTTTGTCCTCTTACCTTGACTTGAAAACAGTGCTTGAGTGTGATTTCTTTCCGTATCTGAAACGATGCCAGATTTTAAATACCTATGATAAGCAAAATTTGTCTGTATGTCTAAGCACTTAAATTAAAAATGCTAGGTATAATGGGATAGGTGTTCTTTCTGGTAAGTCTGCAGTACTCTGAGGTCCCTTGAGATTAATTTTGTGCAAAATTATTATCACCACCATCAGCAGTTGCCCTTAACTACATAAGTATTTTGCATTAGCAAAACCAAGGTAATGCAGATTGATTGTAATAGAGGAATTAACATATCTGGAAACTTGAGTGATAACATGTTAGTTCTGGGTTATAAATTAGATTATCCCACTCGTATCAGTTTTCATGCTAAGAGCTCTGTTTGCCATTGCCCACTGTCCCCTCTAGGGGGAAAAAAAAAAAATTTTGGGAGTAGGGGGGAGGATGAAAACAGGCAGAAAATGTCCTGCAGCAATGTGTGTTAGTTACTTTTTATGTATAGATGACCTTAAATTGAGAAGGATAACCTGTAATAGGTGTTTGTAGAACTTGGAGATTATCTGCAAATATTAATAGACTTTAGGCAAACCATGTGTTAATGAACTAGTTGCTTCTAGATGACACTTTGAAGCTGGAAGCTGTGAGATCCTCTGTTCATCTAATAATCTTAAGGCCTTTCTCTGATCTTAGTCACTTTTTTCAGTTTACATGTCCAGGACTATATGGAAAAGTCCTGATATCATTTCACCAGTGTGCCTAGTATAGCATCTACTGTTGGGTTAGGGATTTTCCTGCATTCTAAGTTTTGAAAATACCTTCTCGTGAGTATATCACAATAGTTCAGCTTTGTCCTGTAACAAATCCTGGTCTTGCATCTCTTCTGGTATTTGCAATAGTTAAGCTCTTAAGTTAGTTTGTTATGAGCTCCCAAGTATGCAATTTCACATGTTTTACTATTTTTAGCCTATTTACTTTTTCCAGACCTCAAAATTATTTGGTTTTCTGTCTGTAAGTTTACTGACATCTTCTCTGTTGACAGTGTTGACTAACTCTAATGTTAAGAAATATCATCAGCACATAACCAATAAATACATTAAATAAATTCTATTTCAAAAATTTTATTAACTTTTCTTCAACCTGTCAGACCACTTTTCCACAGTACTTTTTTGCTTTGTTTGAGCCATCTACTTACCTATGCTGGGGTTTCCCCTGCCTATTCTGTGTAAAGCTGTTAGGACTTTGTCTCATGGGTAAAAATAAGTCTGTTTATAAATGATTATAAGAAGCTGAGATGGGATGACTCTGTTCTACAGGAATATGAATAGTAGAGCAAAGGGATGTTTTTCCTCTTTTTTTGATTTACACCATCTAGTTTGGTTCTTTAGCATCACAAAAAGTTTTGAGGAAGTTTTGATGAAATACTTTCAGTATTAAATCTGCGTTCATGTATTATGTGCTTTTGTGCCCACTAGATTATTTGAGTGTGTCTGTCTATAAAAATTTCTACTGAACTGGATTCATGAAATGTTTGCCTACAATATTTTCCACTAAATGAGTTAACACAATATTAGGAAAAATTGCATGCTGATATAGCAAAATTAATTTAAAATCTAATTAATTAGTTGAATTAGACTATTTAACAATCAAATAAAATACACTTTGCCATCTATATTTGTGAATATTGTCAGTTGCTATATTAAGAACTTCAACACTTAAATTTTATTAAAAGTTGTGTTTTAAATGGAATTTACTGTCTTTAAGTGTGTTTTTAATAATGTAGATACTGACACAAAAGGGAGGATGTAATGCATACTTTGCAATTTTAATGAACCGTTTCCAATGATATTTTGTTATTAGTTTCAAAAGTGGCATTGTGTTTTTTCTAAATCAGGTATAAATGGGAAAACTTGATGAAGTTATCTTGAAGATGCTCAGATAGGAGACTGCAAAAACTATTTAAATGATTAATACATAGCAAATGAAACTATTTAAAATGAGTGGCTGAATCTTTGCCAGTTAAATGTGTGTCAGAAAAGATAATGTTTAACATGATTGGAAAAGAGGCAATTTCTTCAAAATACAGTGGTTCATATAAACAATTACATATACAAAAGAGTTGGTAATGACTTTGGAAAACAATCTCCTGTTATGCTGCATTTAATTGAACAGGTCTGATGTTTGTCATTATTTAGAGACACAGAAAGTTCAGAAATGGTAGAGGCTGGTGATTTAGCGTGATGGTGATGGTCTGTAGTGAAGACAATGAAATTCATTTTAATGGGACCTTGAACACTTTTTTGATATTTCAAAAGAATACAAAATTAGTTAAAAAGAAAAAGATTGTACACTGCAGTTGTAGCACAGGCAATAGAAAAATTAAAAGGTAAGGCACATATTTTCTCTGAAATCATTTTTTTCCAATCTTTCAGGGTTTGAATCAAGTGAGTTCTAAACTCAGTTGTCTGAGTAATGTTTACTTGGGTATTGAATGTTTATTGGTACTTCAAATTCTCTATTGGATGTATATGAGGCTAATTCTACTGTAGTTTGTGTTTAATGCTTTGTGGCATACTGTTTGTGTCTGTATAATTCAAAGGCTTAAACACCTGATTTGATGCTCATCAGTGTTGCCTTGTATTCGCTTCCTCTGTCAGCCAACAGTGAAGTTTTTCAGTTTATCTTTGTCTGTGTTTATTCAAAGTATTACTATTTAGGAGTAGTAAACTGACTTTATTTTTGAATGTAGATTTTTCTACCATACAAAAGTAATTTTTATAGAATGATTATTTTTTTTTAAAAGTACTTTGAAAGTGTCAGAGCCCAGAGGAGAGCTATGTGTTTGCACAGTGCTGACCTGCATCTACTCTTTGAATCTTGCATTGTTTTTTTGTTTTTATTTTTTAGTGTTTTACCCCTGCCCCCTCCCCCCATGCATTCCTATATCCTCTTTAAGAAATAATGGAATTTCTTCAGTGATGACTTGGGTATACTTTGTATTTTGTCCATGCTTCCTGTATTTCATGCTTAATCTTTTCAAATGCTATTATCCATGTGATGTATTATAAGCTTCTGGGGAGAACAGAACATTATAGTTTCTGCATGAATAACTTGTAAGAAAATGACTAAGTGGACTTGTTTATAGACCTAAAGCATTGGATTTCAACTCTAAAAAGAATATAAGAACAATAAAGCCCAGTTAACATTCTGTGGAAGTCGGCAGCTTTGAAGTATGTATTTGCAGATGTCTGCAGAACATGGATAATCAGTATTTGGAAGATTTGTGCAAATTAAAGATCTACTTGACCAGTCATAATTACAGCATTGTAAGGACAGAGTAGCACTGAGAATTAATAAAATGACCTTTAGTCTCTTGGACTCTCAATTATCTGCTTGTGGTTAGGAGAAAAACACTTTGGTGGCTCTGATATACCATTCATACGGCTGCTGGGTAGGGTTTTCTTCTAGAGTTTACTCTGAGATAATAAGTGTATATTGCTTAGGAATATCTTCGAAGAGGAAAAGCAGCTAGAAATGTGCCCTATTTCTTGGTTAAAAGTTCAGCTGTCACTGGAGTTTGGCTTTTACTCTTGACTTCCTTTCTTTGGTATTGAAAGACAATGGAGTTTTGTGCTTTTTATGACATTTTAGCTGCCTGTATTTTATGGAGATACTACAAAGTCTTATTTAGCATTTAAAAAAGTAACATGTCTTCCTTTTGGTTCAGAGAAAGTAGCTTCATTTGGTGGTTGTGCCAATTTTACACAATTATTGTTCCTTAGGGTTTTTAGGAGTAGTAACTTAACTGCATTTTGTAACACAACTTTTCTTCTGTTTTTATTTTTTTATATGCCCCCATCTGAATTTTGATTACACTGAGCGGAAATACCAGTGTTTTCAATACTTACACTCTTAATTATATCAACAGAAAGCCTAAAATGTCAGATTAAATGTTCAGAAGAAAGAAAAACATACTAAAATGTTCTAGAAAGGAAAGTAATGACCTTACAGAATTGGACAAAATCATGCACTATGCCATGAGACCTACAGGTAATCTTGAAGTTGTTTCCCCTTCTGTTACAGAATTAAAGTGTTGGTGTTCAGAAACTGTGCATAAATTTCTCAGCCCTTTGCGAGGGAATACCAAAAGGTGACATTAAGCACCAACTTATAAATTTTTCTCTGTATAAGAAAAGCAACTCCAGTATACCTTCAGGTATAATAAAACAGGTGCTTGACATGTTGTATGAACTATGTAGTGCAATCAGAGATGTTTTTCTTACACCAGAGGATTAAATATACATGTTATTTCTAAATAGTGCTTCTCTGTGCTTTTTGTTTCCTAAGGAAAAGCAAAATTTAAAGTTGCTGCTTAATACCACCTACAGTGCCAGTTTCTCCATAGTGAATTGTATAATTTCTAAGTGGCTGTTTAATGATGCCCGTGGCACTGTTCTTTCCTTACGGGGTAGTAAAACATGTATGGTTAGGGAAAGGCTTTTATTGTGAGTACAGTCCAACACTGCAGATTGTGCTGTGGAGAAAGCATTACTAATGCAACCTGCAGGAAAAGTCACGATAGAAGCTGTGGAAATGGGTGATATTGCTGGGATTTATTCACTGGGATAGGTACTCTGGCTGTTGATGCATGTACACCAGTGTTGTTCTGAGGATGCCATATATTCCACTTCTTGTACCAGCTGCTTCTCATGCTTTGAGCTGAGATCTAGAATTGTGAAAGGGGTCTCAGGTCCTCTGGACTATGTCCATAATTCAGCAGGTGTAGTGGGAGCCATAATTTCCACTACAGTGAGTATAAGTAAAGCTAAGTAGAAAAGAAACAAGCTCTGTCCAGAAGGCTGCAAGAGTTAATTTTCCACAACTGTTATTAACACAATTCAGTTTTTTTAATCTGATGGGTATTCTATTCACTAGTACTGTTTTCTCTCTGATTATGAGAAGAAAAAATTCTTATACAGACTGTTCTGTAAACACTTTAACAATAACTTTGTCTTGGAAGATATTTTCAGCAGCTACCTGCTTTTATTACAATTGTGGATTGCACTGGAACATACTAAAGGAACTTCAGTAGTTATGAAGATAAAGTGCTTGAGGTGTTAATAGCTGCAGTTTAATTGTGTGGATAGTAAATGAAGAATATTCTGAAAATAATTTTGCATTAGAAAGTTGGCAAGACTAGGAATCACAGGTGGATTTTTCCTTCTCTCACATGAAGAATGACTTTGCTTTTCCATTTAGTTTGCTTTGTTTCTACATAGGCCAAATACACTAAAAATTGGGTGGGTAGTGTTTTGTTTTAGGTTTGCAATTCAGGCCATCAGTTAAATATAACCAGTCTTTAAAATCTTGTTTAGTTTTAGTAGTTTTCACAGTAATGTTAACAGAACTATTGTCAGCACCTTTGTGCTATTTAAAGTGCTGACACAAAGAAAGCCTGAGCTAGATCAAATATAGATTATTTTTTTCTCTTCAAAACTGCCATTCAGTTGTTTCTCTCATGTTTTGATCATTATAGTCAAATAGTTTCAAGCATATTATTTTCATTGACTGGTTTATTTTTCTTTAACATACAGTTAGTTCAGTTGTATCCAGTGCTATTCCAGAAAAGATGGACTGATAGTAACTCTTCGTGGTCTCTCTTGTGACCATGCTAAAGCACCGAAGACCTACCTAGTCATGCACTGTGTGATAAGTTTTAAAGCTTTAACCTCCTTTTCTGTTGCTCTGATGCCAGTGCAGCTTCCTCACCCACTGTTTTCATTACCCTTTTTGTTCCCTTGCAGACTATCCTTTTCTCCTTGTATCGAACTCAAACTTTTAAATTCTTTATATTACCAGTTTGCTGTATTTACAGCTTTTTTAGTCTTTGCTCTTCTGCATCCTAAGCATTTTGGGCTTTCTACTGTTAAGTTCTCTCCTTGTATTTTGGAATTATTGTCTCTTTAGAAAGTACTTGCTAAGTAGATGTTTTACGTTACTGCTTCAGTTTTCTTCACTATCCAGATTTCTTTCTGTTGAGTTCTTACCACAGCCACAATTTTAGTCTAATTATGGCTGCTGTAGTTATGATATAGTGGCTTTCCAGAGTCTGTGGTTGTCAAGCAGAACCCTCTCTTACTTTCTGAAATCAGAGGATAGTGGAAGTCTCTAGACAAACTGACTTCTTAAAGCTAAATCTAAAGCAGGTTGCTCAGGACCTTTTCCACTTTAACTCTGAAAGTTTAAAAGGATGGGAACAGAAAGGATGGGAAATTCTACAGCCCTGCTGGGCTACCTGTTGTGGTACTTAATTGTTCTCTTTATGAAGAATTTCTCCTTACATGATCACAATCTTTCATGCTACAGCTTGTGCCTGTTGCCTTTTGTCCTTGCTTCTTCAGATGGAATTTGGAGAGTTGCTTGTTGTCAATACCTTAACTCCACAAAGGAATGTGTAAAGAAGGATTCATGTTAATTTAAACAGATAAATCTGTTCCCATACGTTTCACAGCCTGAGCTGAATAGCAGCAAAGTGATTCAGTGCAACCTGGTTTGCCAATTGAATTATTTTGCCTGCTTTTACTGAAATAAGAATATTAGCAGACCTAATGCTAATAGACTGTAGATACTAACAGGTTGCAGGGAGTTTTAAGGCATTTCCAAAGTTGGTTAACAACCAGAGAAACCTATCTGGACAGATAGCTTCTGCCAATTAATTCTAACCAATCTGCATGTTCCATCTGACAGCTTGGATACATTTTGCTGTTGTTGTATACTTGTTTTCTATACATTGAAACCTGTTGACATGCTGCCTTGCTGGAAGGTGTCACTCTAGCAGGAAAACAAAAACTGATCAAAAATAAAACAGCAAAGAAAATGCAGGTTTCCCTTAGGGCAATAACTTTTGCTTTTATGTAACAACTGTTTTCTGACAGGACACAAAATATCTTACTAAGCTTTCAAGTTCCATATATTTTTTTTCTTCATGTGACTTCCCATGTTCTGTGAAGCATCCAGAGATGTTTATGCTTTTTTTCCTACTTCGTTAAAGCACTTCCTTGGAGCAATAGTTCTTTTTCTCTTTTACTCTTTCTACTTGGCTTCTTTTGTGTAGAGTTGCAAAGATGGAGGGGTGTCAGTACTGCTACTTTTTTCAACAGGAACAAAATATGTGTTTTTTCAAGACTCCTATACTTAAGCAGGCTCAAAGGCAGGAACAGAGGATGTAAGTAAATACAGTTCTTACAGGCATCTGGTTTATAGACAGTAGGTATTTATCAAGTAAGACAAAACCCTTGACAAAGTTTAACATAAATACAAATAATCTGAAATCTGATTGCCCACCAATGTGTACTGATCTGAAACATTCTTCAAAACTATAGAAATGACTTATTCTTGACTTCTGTAGTGTCCCCTTAGAACACCTTCATCAGAACCTCTCTGAAAGGTTCTCTTCACTCTGACATAACAGTAACGTGGGAAACAGGAATGCCACTGGCAGGACTGATACTCCTATGGTGTTTTGAAGATAAGGCTGCAATATTACTTAGGCTAGTTTTATTTATGTTATGTAAAGATTGACTTCCACATATATTTATATTAGAAATGGGCTCCCCTCAAGAGGTCATCTGTAAGAATTGGATGAATTTTATCATTTAGAGAATGGAGGTGGTGGTGTTTGAAAAAAGAATGGCAAAGTAGTGCTTCAAAAGAACTAACGATATAAAAAATATTAGTAATACATTTTAGATTTTGCACCAACCATTCTAATATGGTTCTCTTCAGGTGTTCCTGCTTTGGCAGGGAGATTGGACTAGATGATCTTTTGAGGTCCCTTTCAATCCCTAATATTCTGTGATTTTGTGAGACAAGTAACTTTTGAATACTATTGAAAAATATTTAGTCTGTACAACGTTTTTATGCTGTTTTGTCTTGTTCTATAATAGAATAAGCAGAAGTGATTAGAAGCTTGTTTAGACAGTCTTTGTCTTCCTGAAGGAACATGGAGTATGTTTATAGGCTACTATTTCTGTGAAACTCTTACTTTCACTGTTTCAAATGGTAAAGATGCCATTCCTGTGTATGAGATGGATCTGGGCCACTGCTGCTTTTCTTCAAAGCAAGGTTCCCCTAGATTGAAGAAGGGATATGAGGCACTGGTGTGAAGGCTTCAGAACTGGTTTTCAATTCTAAATTTCCAGCATCAGCTTGAACAAGGTCACCAAAGGGATTTGAAAAACAGCAATATTGAAAGAAAATGAAACTGTTTCTGTAGTCTGAAACAATTTGAAAAGTGTGCAGGTGAAAAGCAATGAGAAGCTCAGAGATCAGTGGTAAAGGCCTAAGAGTGGAGCACCTTTGAATTTTAATGCAGTGGTTTTATGTGTCACAGAAGATTGCTGACTTGAATGTTTGGGTTTTTTTATAGTAGATGGAAATAACTTACAGACTCTCCCTATGGCTGCAGATGCGTTACAATCCTATTTGGTAAATCGGTTTTGGTGCTTTGGGTGAAGGCATGCAAGTGATTCTAGGTTAACAGTTTTAGGCTGATTTCCATTGTCAGGCTCTGGGCTAAGAACTTTTATCATCCTTTAAAATAAAACAAACCAACCTATGAGTCCTTTTCCAAATATATTAAATAGTGAGTCTAATGTAGACAAAATTTGTTTTGAATAATTTATTTATCTGTGAATAAGAAATGATAATTGGTGAAAAGGCTGCCTAGATGAGCTGGCTACTTATGAGGTTCTTTGTGAATTTAAATACATCTCACCATTAGTAAAATATAAAAAGTGGCAAGTATACTACAGAAATAACAGAAAATAGACATAATGGCATGTGTAAGGAAAATTTACTGAGCAATAAAATAGTTATTGACAACACAGATGTCTTTCACAAAGACAAATGACACATGACCTAATGGAAATGTGAAGTGGTATTGTTTTGTGTTACAAATAAACAACTCCCTTGAGAAACCTGAAGCACCTTGTTAAATGGAGGTGTTCCTTCCTCTGTGTTGAAATTCATTTTTACTACTTCTGCTTTTCTTATGACAGGATGTTTATATTAGGAAAATGCTTGCTTTACTACTTCTGAATGTAGCTGTACCACTGACAGTTCTCACATTGGCATAATTATTCCTCCTTAGGAATTACTGTCATGTAACACTGATTTATATCAGTAAAAAGCCTCTATTCTCTTCTAAGAACTGTACTGTTGCTGCTACAGTTTATTCTATCCGTTACCTGTAGAGTGTGCTGCTTGTGAAAAGACAACTTTCCTCATAAAAGTTGTCTCTGCTCAGAGGTCTGATCAGTGCTTACACCTTATTTCTCACATGACTGATGTAGTTGAGCCAGTACAGACCTTATCTTATGTATATACAGATTATATATCTTGTCTTAACATTAACTCTGAATTCTGGCTGAAACTAAGGTTTAAATCAATTATCTGTGTTCTTAAACTAGACTTCAAAGCCTGGTAATGCATATATCATGGCTTTAATAAAGAAAAACATTTAAGGTAAAAGATGGTAGCTGAGAGAAGATTTTGGCCATAAAGGTTAATACATATTTAGAAATACCCAGCATTGGCCTAATTTTATTAAGTCTGAGAAGATATCTAAAAGCTTTCTCCTTCCATATACAGGGGTTTCTGAATAGGTAGAAAAAGATTTTTTGGAAAGGTACTTGCAATTTTTCTAGCTTGTGTGAAATACCTGCCAAGCCTGTATGTCTTCTTCCTGTAATGATACATTTATACCTAATGTAGATTGTGCATTATGAGAAATGTTATTGGAATTTATGGGAAGTTATGAAAATATCTTAGGATAACTTTGCATTGTCTCCAAGGTTCTGGAGGTTAAAGACAGGATCTTCAGGAGCTGGAGGAGTACTAAGACCTTCTGCTGTTGTGCTTCAGACAAAGAGAGCAACTACATAATCTCCAAGGACACTTTGCCTGTGACTATCAGGCTGGTTTAAGCATACCAGACAGACCTGTAAAATTATTTGTGCAAATCCCATTTGTATAGGTACTTAAATATCTACTTGACAACCATGATGTAATAATTATCTTTGAAACACTGGGACTGAGAAAGATGCTAATAGAAGCAGAGAAACATAAAATGAAGGCTGCAGTTTTGGCCTTATATTAGCTGGCCATACTGCAGAACAAGATGTTATGTGCTCTTCAGATAAGCTTTCAGTAGAGAAGCAGAACTGCCAGAAGAGGTAATGAGGTTTGCTGAAGATCTTGACAGCAGACTACAGTAAATGGCATAGATGGTGTAACATTTCACTGAACATCTGTCAGTGTTTTAAGGGAGTGGATGCTTCCATGCCAAATGAGAAAAACCTTTTTGTCTTATCTTAATTAATAATAGCATATTTCCTTCTTAACAGTGTGAATGAGAAATTCTGAAAGCTGGCTTTACTTTGTTGAAGACTCTGTGCTTGTTTCAGGAATGCGAGGCAAATTATTTAGCTTTAGAGGCTATGTACTTTTTGAATGATTTGGGCACACTGCTATTTAGAGAGTAGAAATTCAGATATATCTATATTTGTGTATTTAGTGATGAATGGTGAGTGTCAGGAGGATGGGGCCAGGCTCTTTGCAGTGATGACCAATGATAGGACAAGGGGCAATGGGTGTAAGCTGGAACACAGGAGGTTCCGCTTAAATTTGAGAAAGAACTTCTTTACAGTAAGGGTGACAGAGCACTGGAACAGGCTGCCCAGGGAGGTTGTGGAGTCTCCTTCTCTGGAGACATTCAAGACCCGCCTGGACGCCTTCCTGTGCGAACTCATCTAGGTGTTCCTGCTCCAGCAGGGGGATTGGACTAGATGATCTTTCGAGGTCCCTTCCAATCCCTAATATTCTGTGATTCTGTGATTCTGTGATTATGTATGCCATATAATATTCTAGGTGCCATAATGATCTAGGGGAACTGGCACATACAGGCTTTCAAAGATTTTGCTATGGATTTATACATGAAATGTTCTAAGGTATCTACTCATCTCCCCTTAAAGATGTGATATATTGTCTGTTTTTAGTGTCTGATCCTTATTTTTGCAGATCTTGGTGCAAAATGCTGATTACTTAGTACAGGCCAACAAAATAACCAAGGCAAAATCAACGTTCTTCTTTCCAACCATTTTACGTCTTGCACAGGTTTACAGATGATTTTGCCTTCTCAGAAAAGCTAGTTAAATATTGGTTTCAGTATGTGTGAAATGAAAACACTTCAAAGATGTGATTATCAGACTTCTGTGAAATCTGAGTTTGTTTATGCTTACTGATGCATAGGATGTAGGTGAAGATGAGTGAAGAACCAGACTGGCAAGAAATAGAAGTGTCTAGAATTAGGTTACAAGCGCTTTTACCTGTTGTTTTATTCCCACAGAAATTACAGCAGGTGTGCTGAACAAGCAGAATAGTTTAAAAAAACCCCAAACATAAACATGTAAAAAAAATTAAATTATTGTTTGACTTTTACAGAGGGCAAAATCATGAGGTTCCAGTTTTAGACTTTATGCTTCTGCACTTCTGTCTGAAGAGCTTCAGCTGTTCTGAGTGTGGTTCTGCTTTACTTCAGTTTTGGGGTACATTAGAGTTCCTTCCTAGGGAAGGCCCTTCAGTCTTAAAATAGCTACTGCTCCTTACCTGCCTCTTTTCCTGGTTCATTAGTTTGCTTATGTGAACTGTGGGATCTACATTTCCCCTTTGTGCAGTGTTAGTGCAAAGTATCTTCAGTGTAACAGTAAGGTGATGCTTTAGCAATGTTGCTGTTATTTATGATAACAGAAAAGCTTCTATATAAAAAAAAAAAATCAGGACATTTGAGCTGTTTGCAGCATCTTGTGTAGAATCCAGTTACTAAAGAGCAGCTGTTGCTTTAACCTGCAGCACTTTGTTAATAATTTCTGTGGAAAAAAAAAGGTGAATTACTATAATTCAGTTCCCCCTGCCTCCTCTCCCTCTCTTCCTCTCCCCCAGGATAAGCATCTTCTCCCATCTCATCTTTGCTTATCACATGATCTCTACTCTTACTCATCTTTGGGATGACAGATGTGATGGATGTGCAAGGAGTTCATAGTTATTGCCAAGCTTTAAGCTTTTTTTGGCTAAATGTCATGCTTTCAAACACTTCTTTCTTTGTAAATTATTTTTCAAACTACAAATAACAGCAATAAAAAGGTTCATTAAATAGCTTGAAAATGTGTAATACCAGATCATGCTGATTTGCTACCCACAGGATGTCGTTTTCATCTAAAACTAGCTAGGAGTCTTGAGTAAATTAAAATTTTTCTTCTATATTTTAATTAATACGAGCCATGTTTATTGTGTCTTTCCATGGCTTTGCCAGAAACCTGATTTCTTTTTGTTTTTAAATGACATTGTGGTATTGGTGAAAGAGCTCAGTCTTTTACAGGATGTCTGCCTTAGGAACAAACTTTCAGTGTTCTCATTTCCATTACCTTCTCACAGGCAGCACAGAGTTCTGAAATGATTTGGTAGTTTGTGTTGATCTTGGTTTGTAATGTAGGAACCTTCTTGTTTCTCAGCTGGGGAGATAGGCCACACTACACAGTGTGTTACAAATGATATCCAGAGTAAGGACCTATGAATAAGTGTGGCCAGTTCTGTACTGTGTGCAGAGATGTATCCGCTCCCTGCTACTGGAGCAGGATCACTGGGGGACAAATGATGTGGAAATAACTAGATGAAGATGATGTAGTTTGGAAGGGTGACTGCAGTGTTGGCCACTGCTGCAACCTGTCATGAGGAAGAGTGGTGGCTTCAGCTGATGTGGAGGGAAAGGATGTGAAGAGTTGCAACCCCTTCCATGCATTGAGAAACAAGCCAGGAACCTCTGGTCTATGCAGAGGATGGATGTGGTAACCAGTGGGGAAACTGGTACTTCTGGGTTGAGGGGGGTGGAAAATATATTTAAGGATCCTGAAAGTTAAATCCTCTTTTCCATGGCTGTCCATGTACATCATTTATATCTGTAAAAACTGTCAAGGTCAGACCTGTTACCTTGACCCTTAAGATAGCCTTGGAAAAATCTTTTTTTTCCTTGTTTGGTTTGTTTGTTTTTGGTTTTTTTTTGCCTTGGTGTGAGATATTTATTAAAAGGAAAATTAACTCTCAAGCTTATCCTGTACAGCGAGGTAAGTGGACCCGCTCTTCTTTTTGACTACATGTTTTCACATATCAAAACTACAACTAGGTAATGACTTCTGTTCCAGATTCTCAAAGTGGTATCTTACCACTGGAAATTTCTGAATCTGTTTCTAAAATAAGTGGCACAAATAAGTGATGTTCATGTAGTTGAAGTGGCTGAGTAGAATGCCTTTTCTGTGTGCAAATACAGACTTGCTCAGTAGGCAATAATAGTGCCTTTAGCTCACCAGTGCCTTTAGCTCACCAGTGCCTTTAGCTCACCAGTGCCTTTAGCTCACCAGTGCCTTTAGCTCACCAGTGCCTTTAGCTCACCAGTGCCTTTAGCTCACCAGTGCCTTTAGCTCACCAGTGCCTTTAGCTCACCAGTGCCTTTAGCTCACCAGTGCCTTTAGCTCACCAGTGCCTTTAGCTCACCAGTGCCTTTAGCTCACCAGTGCCTTTAGCTCACCAGTGCCTTTAGCTCACCAGTGCCTTTAGCTCACCAGTGCCTTTAGCTCACCAGTGCCTTTAGCTCACCAGTGCCTTTAGCTCACCAGTGCCTTTAGCTCACCAGTGCCTTTAGCTCACCAGTGCCTTTAGCTCACCAGTGCCTTTAGCTCACCAGTGCCTTTAGCTCACCAGTGCCTTTAGCTCACCAGTGCCTTTAGCTCACCAGTGCCTTTAGCTCACCAGTGCCTTTAGCTCACCAGTGCCTTTAGCTCACCAGTGCCTTTAGCTCACCAGTGCCTTTAGCTCACCAGTGCCTTTAGCTCACCAGTGCCTTTAGCTCACCAGTGCCTTTAGCTCACCAGTGCCTTTAGCTCACCAGTGCCTTTAGCTCACCAGTGCCTTTAGCTCACCAGTGCCTTTAGCTCACCAGTGCCTTTAGCTCACCAGTGCCTTTAGCTCACCAGTGCCTTTAGCTCACCAGTGCCTTTAGCTCACCAGTGCCTTTAGCTCACCAGTGCCTTTAGCTCACCAGTGCCTTTAGCTCACCAGTGCCTTTAGCTCACCAGTGCCTTTAGCTCACCAGTGCCTTTAGCTCACCAGTGCCTTTAGCTCACCAGTGCCTTTAGCTCACCAGTGCCTTTAGCTCACCAGTGCCTTTAGCTCACCAGTGCCTTTAGCTCACCAGTGCCTTTAGCTCACCAGTGCTTTTTGCTGCATGTAAACTCCAACTATTATTGCTGTAATGACTGAAAAAAAGTGGCCTTCATGTGAGTCTTTAACACCTTGTACTTGCAATAGATAATCTTTTTAAAAAATGCATGATGTAATGTCCATAATATGAGTTAATTTTTCATTGTTACTTGTTCATTTAATGTACTTCTACAAATGCAAGAAGCTTGCAGTTGGTGTGACATAGATTCTCAGCAATGACCAGCTTAAACATGCTTGCAGAAGTTGGATTCAATTTAATTCTGTGCTTCTATTTTGTCCATGGCCCACACAACAAACACCAGCAAATCTTTTTCAGATACAATATGTAACTGAGCAATTACTTTATTTTTCATCTATAAAGCTTTATTTTAGATTACTGTGGTGAAATATATTCAGTTTCTGATGCATTGGAATAAAACTTGCTACTTCAGCAGCTGAAAAATTATTTGAATGTTTGTATCAGTTTTTGTTTTTATTTCATATGACAACTAATACAGGTACATATTTCTTAAATTGTTTACTTTTACATTGGTATTTGTGGAGGGAGGAGGTTAATTTAGGCTTTTTCATGTCTGAAGCCCTGTAAGTTCTCAAATGTGCATTCAAGTCTTTATTCCTAAAAATCTCTAGGGATGCAGGCATCAATGTAGATTTGTATTTTGTATGTTACATTATTCTGAAAAATAACAATTGTTTACTTGGATTGCAATAATGTACTGAATTTCCAAACTTCTGGAATGTCCCCAGGTACTACTGAACTGTTGACATCCCTGGGTTTACCTTTTTCTTTCTTTCCTTCTCTTGACATCTGAATGCTCCACAGACATCAGTGAACTGACCCTCATTAGAGCTGCAGAAAGATCAAGTGATATGTAAGAAACTGGGCTTGAAGTCTGTGACAGAGCAAAGTACTGAGCTCAAATAATGTGAATCTCAGACTAGTGACTAAATTATAAAATTATGCTTACTGAATAAGGTCTGGAAAGGAATTTTATGTGAAGTGTAAACTAAAGAAAATAAAGTTCCTGTTTTTTAACTATTTATTTATTTCTAAACAATTTCAAACCTCAGAGTTATCTTTAGTATAATTGATACTTTCGTCTGGGAAAGGGGCGGTTCAGGAAGCAAAACTCTCCAGGGATCTTTCTCTTAAAGAAATGCATGAGTTTTTTGGTGTTTTTTTCCTTCTCTGTTTTTGGAAAAACTATCTTTCTTATGTGACATTAAGTAAAGGAATTAAAAGAAAAAGAGAAAAAGAGAAAAGTATGCCTTGAAGCAATCACTGGGGAGAAAATCACTTACATTTAAGATAATTGTGAAAGGTGGTAGAAGAGAGTTTTAAAAGATTTGATGTTACTGCCTTTTTTCTCAGGCTTCCTGCTGACTGCTGATGACAGCTGTTTCATTGAGATTATTGGTTGTAGCTTTTATTTTAAGAGTTTTAAAGCTATTTATAAATAATGAATGAAAGAACTAAATGGTAGCATATCTGTATCTGTGCTTCATTAACAAACAGGCTTACAGGAATATACTGACTTTCTAAACTTAAAATACTTAAAGCCAATCCTTAATGAAAATCTGTGCAACAAATTTCTTTCATATTTTCATCTCCAAATTACTCTTCTGTACTCCTGTGGGTGTTTTCAATGAGAAGCTTTGCACAAAACCAATGGGAAATCAGTGATGTGTCAAGAATCTCCAAATTCTTGGCTTTTAAAAAATAAGTTTTTTGTTAGTGAATTTCATTTTACTGCAACTTCTACTTGAACTGGGAATTCCAGTACTTTCTGGTTAGATGGTGGAGACAAGAACAATGTATGGCCTCAAAAGAATCATTGGTCTTACTTGGCTCTGTCAGCATTGTTGTCTTTGTGTGTGGACTACTTAGTTTTTTGTTTGGCTTTATATATTTCTTTCCTTTCTTTGTGGTCTCACTTTTTTGTGTAATTCTATACCTTCATTTCATTCATGTTCGTTGTGGTTTGGTTTTGTACTGCCAGTTGACTGGTATAGCACTTAAATCTTTCCTACAGTTGAATGAACTATTGTAAAACCTTTTTTTGCAGATGTAAATTCCTGGATATAATAATGTTCTTTCCTTCAATTACAAATCCATTGGATTCATAAAACGTGAACTCTTCATCAGCAGTTAACCATGTTAGCTCACTGTAGGGTGGCTTCCTGTTAGTAGGCTGGGAAGAGTCTGTTAGGATTAGATTTAGGTCTATTTTCTAAATGTTAAGTAACTCTTTGCAGCTTATTTATATCTTTAATTCCATGTCTTTGTTAAATGCATAGGATGCAATTAGCTGTGATTTTTTTTTTTCCATTACATAAGGCATTCTTTCCACCCCTGTCCACCTAGCCCCTTCAAAAAAAGCCCATAAAAACACTCAAAATGAACTCTATACTCCCAAGAAGATAAAAGGACTTTAGACTTGGGGCAAACCTTAGAATAACTAATTCTCAATCACTTCACTGAAGATACGTGCGATCACATGTACTGTATCATCTCCGATTTGCCTACTACTGCACAGTTTCACTGATGTGGAAATATCTGATGGAAAAGAAATTCAACATTGTTGTGTTTTTACTACATTGAAAATCCCTACACTTTTACAAAGCTTTCAGAAAATTATTTGCAGTCCATTTAGGGAAGCTGTCTGAGCTATCAATAGGTAAGTCAGGTCTTTGCTTGTCTGAGGTATCCTTGAAAGTAAAGCATGCAAAAGGCTGACTTTTTCTACTTGAATTTAACAGATGAAGCTGTTTTGGACAGAGCACAAAAAACTGCTGCTTATTTTTCTCCAGATGTTCTTTGCTGAAATGAGAATGATTGCTGCTGAAAGCACTTATTTTTTTATAATATAAAATGATAATTTTACTTTTAAGGTAACACAGGTTTAGGGACCACTTTCTGTGTGACTTCAGTTCAGTAAGCTTTTACCTCTTCTTTAAAATCCAATTTTAATTCTCATGTTCCTCTAGTTTGCTTCATTAGCTTTTTGGCCACTAGTTTGCTTTTCCCTGGTCCACTGTTATTTCCCAGTCCTTACTTAACATGATGAGAATTTAATAGAAGATTATTGTGCCCTCATTACACTGTAGATTCTTCTCATGGGTGATTTCTCATTGGTTGTTACAGTGTTTACTGGGATGATGGCTTTTTAAAGGCTCGAGACTTCAGTAATCTCCAGAGACTTCTTTGAGGTAGAGGTGCTGTAAACTATTTTGCCTTTCCCTTCTTCTCACCTAAAGCTAATGGTGAAGTTGGTGAAATATGAAAGTGAGACTGTAAGCAAAAAATTATTTTTTTGCAGGATTTTGGAAAAAGTGTCATCTTTATAGTGGAAAATTATGAAAAATTTGAAGTATTTACCTAATCTGAATTTCTGGAGCAAATGGGGTGGCTTGAAGGATGGGATGTAGCAGATGTAATATTTCATGTGTCGCCTGTTTTTTCAAGTACAGTCTTGACAATGGTGTGTTTAACCTTCTCTGCAGTTTTTAATGTTAAATTAACTAACCAACAATATTACAATTAGTGTAAATGTTTCCTGTTGGCAGGAAAGGGAAGGACAAGAGAGGTGATAGAAGTTTACACAACCCTGCCTTTTTGCTCTGAGATGTCCTTCAGCTGTAGGGTTACTTCCATTAATGTGGAGAAATCTGATGGTATCTTTTTGTGCTCTGCTGTTGGGCCTTTTAGTCATGTTTGTTCTCATATTTTTGCTGTTTTTCATTCCTTGTCTTTGCATCCTCCCCTCCTTTCCTTCCCACTGTTTGTTTTTTTTTCTAGCTGTAAAATATTTAATGATTCTTGAAGTTCAGGGCAACTTTGATTGACATAGTTAATGCAGAGTGCTAACGAAGTTCAGAGCAGTTTAGGAATGGTTAAAAAAAGGAATGTGTGGATGAACAGTTTTCTGTTACAGTAGATGACATTCCCACTGAGAAAAGACTTTAAAAGGTGCCCTATTAACTCTTTTTAGATATTAGAAGTAATCAAGTATTTTGGAACGTCTCTGGTGTTGGAAGTTCAGATGTTCTGCACCTATTTTTTCTTTCCCTTGTCTGTATAAAGACAATGCAATGTCAGCTCTCACTTCTGTGTTTGTGGTCAGTGGGAGGAGATGGTAGTGTGCCCTTCACCTAGAAACTCTCAAAGTACAGTTACCATTCTGTGTTTTTCATTATTATTTTAGTGTCTATTCCCTCATGTTTGTGCATTTCAAAGTATGAGTTAGAGTAGTATGGACTTTGAGAAACAAAGCTGATTAAAGGATCACTCATGATAAAATATCTCTTTCTAGGAATTTTTGTTCCAGTAGATTAGCATTATTGATCATTCTTTCCTCACGTACTCTACAGATGATTTTAGAAATCTGAAGCTATTACTCTTTTCTTGTCTGATATAATTACCAGTACAAGGAATAATCTAATTAGGAGACAACAAGGATGCATTATAATTGTTCTAATGAATTATGTTAATGCTTTATGCTTGCAGTCAGGTTTAGTAAGAAATCATTTGACAAAGTGACAGCTTGTCTTATAGTGCTAGCAAATATAACTTCATTTTACTCTGAAGCTTACTGGTAGTAGACTTGAAACCCTGTATTAGAGGGTTTGGGCTCTTCAGGTGCATTGCAGATTCTTAATCTTTTCTCATCTAGTACTGCTACTACCAGTAAACTGCTTTGTGTTTAATTTTTGGGGAAATTGGGCAACTTCCTAACTTACTGTATGCAGTTCTGAAATAGTGCAGTAGGACAAAAAATAGTCATTAAAACATCAGACCACATGGGAAAGATTTACTACTAAAATATTTAATGTTAGCGTAGCCTACCCACTGAGTCTTTTCCAAGATGTGACTGTACCTGGGATAAAGTGCACTTGGATAGCGTGCAGGTGTTTAATCTGTTTAGCTATTTCTCATCCTTTTCATGGAGTAGAGCTGTTCTAGTCTTCTCTGCAGGACTAGAGAGTTGAATCTCTGTACTAACTGCATGTGTGCTTCTGATGCCTATGGAAAACTGTCAGTGGCCCCCCATCTGCCTAATGGTTGGGTTGGCATTACTGAACACAAGTGTACATTACCATGTGAGGATCACAAAGTGCCTACAGACCTGCCAGGCTGTAGGTAATTAACCCAAGACCGAGTTCTTGGCTTTAAATTAATAAGGTCATGCTCATACAACATGAAAATGACTAATATACATTAAAAGCACATGAAACAGAGCAATTCATGGTGGAGAATGGGGTTAGGGAAAGATGATGTCAAATGGATTTTAAATATATTCTACTTGACTCATATTAGAAACTTCTCTCCCCTGCATACCCTCCTTTCATCTGTCTGATGTTTTTGATTTATTTCCTTTTGCTGACAACATATTTCTGGCCACTGAAATCTAAGAAAGGATCTCTCTTTCTCCAGAAAGAGATGGAGTACTCAGTTATCACTAAACTGAGCTCTGCATTCACTCTTAATTAGATGAAGTACTGAAGGTGGCACTACTTTTTTGTAGTAGTATTATGTCTCCAGGTCAGAGATGAGTGCCTGCATGATCTATGATTAGTAGTGTTAATGGGGTCTTTTACTTTTAATTGTTGGCAACAAAGGGTAACAAGAACTCAGACTATTAATAAGTGTTTTATGATATAATTTAGAAACCTTTTGCCTAGAGTTAACTTCTGCTCTTCTTTTATTATTTTAAATGAAACAAAAGGTGCAGGTGGTATTATGTCACCTGTGCCTGAGCTGCTTAGGCTTAGTAAATAAGCAATAAATAGTTTAAGATTATTAAGATCTATTAAGTTTAAGACAGTTAAGAGACTTGAAGATTGTTTAACTTATCTCTAAACATTCTGTGTTAAAATATTAGACTTTATGGTTGGAAGGCCTGTCCTGACTAATCAACAAAACAAATTTATTTAACCATACCTTTAAAAGTTAAAATGATGGCAAGGCGGTGAAAGTTTAAATAGCAATGAGTCAAAGTAGAAATTGTATTTATACTACACCAGGTTAGTTCTTTGCATTGGCTGTGAGACCACTGTTATATGCAGAAGGGATGTAAAAGGGATGCAATTTAAATATTTAAGTACAACAAAATTGCCAAGTGATACATCATCCTTCTGATGGCTGGATGAAATTGCACTGCGGTACTGTCTGTCTCTATAAGCTGTACAACATCCTGCTATTAAAGTGGTCTTTCTAGCTGTGTGTATGAAGAAATACCTTGCCCTTCATTTGCTTAATCTAAAATTCAAATGCTTATTAGAGTGTACAACTGCATTAGGAGTACTTAGACAAATTAAATGCTTTGAAGAATCTAATTGCCATGTGGGGAATCACTTTCATCATCTGGCAAAAAGACAAAATGTGAATTTTACATTGGTTGCTTTTTTGGTAATGTTTGTTGTGTGGAGCTTCTTTTACTGTTAATCCAAACTCAAAGCATGGGCCTGTTATTTAGCTCATAAATGTTTAACCTATCTTACATATTTTAATGATACACAGATATTGATCTGTCTACTCTGTTCTGAACTTCTCCTTTGTGTACAGGGCAGTGTGAGCTCTGCTGGAGCAACTCTTATACTGATGCAGTTTTGAAGCATGGTTTTATTTGTGTGTAACTGCCTCTGTAGTACCATTATGGTTTGTAACATAATTATGCATGTTTGGTATTTAAAAATATAAACACAGTGGATATGGTACCTGGAAGATACCTGTGGTATATTCAGTTTGTCAGTAACTTTTTTTCATTGTCTTCTGTTGCAGTGAATATTTATAAAAAAGAATAATTTATTCCTTGCAATATTTTAGTCTACTTCCAGTAATGAAGCAGGTCTAATACTTACTAGTATTTGTTCTGAAATACTGAAAACTCACAAACTTAAGAAGAAAATGATATCTAGGCTGCACATCCACCTGTCAATAACTAGTATTGATTAGTCAAGTTGGGTGAAGTTGCTTCTAGGATTGAAGCAAATTCTGTGTATGGCTGCCAGCAAGTCACTGCCTCAGGCTCCTTGGGTGTAACAATGGTTCTGAAGGAAAGCTGCAGAGAGCTGCTGGTGAAAGAACTTTCCCTTTTGTTCATGTTTTCTGCCTGGCCTTGATAACCTCAGATGCCATTTTTTTTATTGCATTCCTTTTGGACAAATCTAGGCTGCTTTGAAGTTAAACTTTGCCACTGATTTTAGGAGATCTGTAATTCATTGCTATGTATGGTTTAGAATATAGATTGCAGAACATGAGTTTTTCTGCTTTTATTTTTTGTGATTTTTTTTCAATTATAAAGGGAATAAGGAAAAAACATAGTTAAACTAACTGCATAAGGCAGGCATCAATCTGTAGGTGTTTGCAGGCATGCATCATTGCTACCATGTGCTGCCAACAACCTGTTGTAAATCCTTTATAGGCTCTTAGAGAGCTAGTGCATAATTAACCTTTGCTTGAAATTATTCTCTTAACCGGAGAAGAAACCTCCCCAGATATTCATGAAAAATATAATGGACATTTCTAGATGCTTCTTTGCTGAACATTTTATGGCTTATTCCAAAGTGAAACTGAAAACTTGTCAGGGCAGCAGCAGCATGCTCTGGGAGGGAACTGGCTGATCAGTGTATTTAAGACGTTGGGGTTTCTGTACAGCCTTTGGTTTTACATAAAGGCCAAAAGTGTGTTTGCTACTTTATAGTGTGTAGCAAAATACTGTCTGAAATGTATGATGTAGGCAAGACATCTTTTTAGCTAAAGAAAAGCTTATTTGGGGGAAAAAAAAAAAAATATGAAAGCCAAAATCTATTAGGTAATCCCAGGAATGGGGTTAGAGTAGTGGATGTGGGACCATGTGCTGATATAAGCTATATGTCTGGGAGGTTATCAACTCAAGTAATTAACTACACACTTGAGTTGTAGCCTTTGCACAAAAAATTGTTGAAACACAAAGGTTTTATTTGGCTTAGCCTGGTTACTTTTATCTGAGGTTTTGTGTTGATGCTTTTTGTCTTTTTCTAAGAAGATATGTCAAGATGCGGAAAAAATAAGCAGAGGAACTATTTTAAAGAGAATAAGAAGAAAGACATGTACCCAAAACTGGAGGAAGGTGGAAAAATGAGGCATGGTGGAAAAATGAGGTGATGAACTTTTCACGTTCTTTGTTTTTCTTGGGTTTAGTATGTTCCCTGGGTACTGATCTTGCAGCAAATCTGTGGATAAAAGTATCTGTATCTAATTTAGTTATCTACCTACTTTTTGGAGAAAATTTTGTTCCTCAAGTACAGTCTCCTTGTAAATGCTGTGGTTTGATATCCTCCCTGTTAAGAAAATGATGGTCTGGGAAATGCAAGCTAAGTCTGATCTTACTATAAAAAAAAGGAAAACTTTTTTTTTTCACAGGCCAAGCTTTACATCACTCTCACAAATAAGTACTAAAAATTTAGTGGGCTTTTTGTGTTGTTGGCTTTTCTTTACAGAAATTTCTGAAATGTAAGGATTTTAAATGAGAATGTAAAGTAGCTGTGCCATGATCAAGACAAAGGTCAGACCAGTTCACTGCTCTTCGAATTTGTGGTGGCAGCTTTTGCAAACTTGCTGTGTTGTTCAGTGTTTATGCACTGTTCAGCACAAGTGGAGTACCTTAAACAATACACTGCTGAATATTACAACAACTCCCAAATTTGTCTTCAACAACTTTTAGGAGATCTTTATCTTCTCACGAAAGATTTTTTAAAAATGCTGGGGAAATAAAGGTAATACTTGAAAAACTGTTAAGACAGAAAACATTGTTTTGCATTTGTCCTACAGGCCTCTAAGTGTTAGGCATAAAGGATCTTGACACAGGCTTCCAAAACTTCAGTGTTTTGATATTCCCATCCTTTTGACATTCCCTAAACACTCATTTCCAGAAGTTTTTGTATTATATTCAAGAATCAGAATTTTGGGATGGTTTCATAGTGATCATGTAGTCATTGTGTTATAAAAAGACCTATCTTGAAGTATGACAATAAACTATTATGAGGTTCTTGCAAATGGTTTTGTAATTTCAGTATCTCCCAGCTTTCCTAAATTTTACCCAGATGTCTGATAAACACAACATTTCAAGCAGTATACTAGACTCTGCAGATACTAAATTCAGCAGAATGTAAATTACACTCAGTGTGTTTATGTATCCTCTTGGCATTTGTCTCCTTCCAAAGACTCAGCACACTTTGTTACCCCAGTGAGTCCCATTTACTAGTAGGCTGGATTTCAACTGCATGTGATACTGCTTAAAAAAAATTTAAGCAGCTTGCTAGAAACTTTTGATATTACAGAAATTATTTGCTACTTTATTTCTTTGAGTTTCTCACTTGTTTGTGTATTACTGTTGGTTTTTTAATGTTGCCAAACTGTGGCAGTAGCTGTTCAATTAAGTATCCATCCTAAAGCCTGCTCTAGTGGAAGCTGCTCTTAAATGACTTTTATCAGCTGCCACTTGTGCATAAGCATTTTAAAAAACTAAATATTTAAGTTTTCAAACAACTATTTTGTGTTTTCAACTTGATCTAAGCTCATCTCACTCCCACATAGTGGTAAAACTTTACAAATATCTCAATTTCTCAATGTATTTTTGTTTTTCACATGTTGGATATCATAGGTTTGACAAGCCACATCCTCATAATTTCAATTATTGTAGCACTGAGTAATTAAGCTGCAAACCAGGACCAACTTTGAGAGCTGCCCTACAGACCTACAGGGAGAAAGTTCTCTGATACAGAGAGCTGAAGGCCTCTAAGTGGAAGATTGGAAAGTCAGTACAGAGTATGGAAGCACAGAAATAAGATGTTGATCTGCATGCTGGGCAGTCGTCTTAAATGCCCAAACCCTTATATGCTGCTAAGGTTTTTGTAGGTGTAACATGTAGGCAAAGTGAACTTACAAGAAACTGAAGAAGACTTTTTTGAGCTATTAAGCAGCTCTCATCCCTGAATGGCACTGTATTGCTTGGATACTCTGCAGCTAATTCTCTCTTTTAATGACTTGTGGACATCACCTGAACAGAACTGAAGGTTAAATCCTGTCTGACTAGCTTAACTAATACAGACCCATTAGCTGTCATTGGTGTCTATGATTAGCCTTTGGTTTAGCAATTACAGAAAAATGTTAAATATTCCCCTTTGACTTTACAGAGTAAGAGCAATTTCAAGTGTTGTCTGCTTGCTAGGGCTTCATTAGAAGAATCTAATTTTGCATATCTTCATAAAAAGCAAACCCTATGACTAACAGAATGAATAAAGTGTATAGTAAAACTGCCTATATAAGTAGTCTTTGAATTTTGATTTTTCTCAGAGCAAGCTACAATTGTCAGCCTTTTCTGAGAAATGAAACACTGAAAGATGTCCACGGCTATATTTAAACATTCTGTCTGACATTTTTGCTGTGCATATAGGTGATAGACTTAATAAATATCCTGGATGGATTTGATAAGTTGTTTGCTCCCTCCTCATGGTTAGGAATGTCTGACTGGGGTGGAGAGAAGGTTATGTTGTAGGTACTGGCAGTATTTTGGTTGAGATTTTTGATGCAAGATGTAGTATTATATCAATGACAAGTTCAAAAGACTAGAATTCATTATGAAATACTCCATAAATCAGTAAAAAATTCTTTTATGGCAGGTAGCATGACAGGGTTTCAAGATAGCTTTTAGCCTGTAGGCTCCTGTCTCATACTTCTGTACACATTTCTTAGTGTTGTGGAACTGAATTCATTCTTGCTGGGACTTAATAAAATAAGATGCACCAATGTTGGTATTAATCAAAATCTGTCCACACTGAATTTCAGATATCCCAGATATGGAGTATATCTTACTATAAATCATTGGCAAGAATATAAATCTTGATGTTATGAATGTGTCCAAGGATGAAAATACAGATGTTAATTTTTAAAATCTACAAAACTTTGAACAAACAAATCCTTCTTGTTACTACATTTTTTTAAAATTATGGAATATGATTAGTCCTATTATACAGACATGTTTATGTAACAGCTTATAAATATATATGAAATTCTTCCTAGAGAAGATACAGTCTATTCCAGTGGTTTTAGTAACTTGCTGTGATGATAAGTTTAAGAAAAAATCCAATACATCCTGATAAATGAGTGTCTCCTCCTCTCTTCCAAGATTTCAAATGTGAAATCCATTTAAAACCTTCCTGATAGACATACAAAATTTGTACTTTCTGCTTTGATTTTTCTGTACTTATTATTTGAGCCACCTTCATCCTCAGAGATGAAGTAATTAATGATAATAGCAATTTTGTTTGCTTTGGGTTATAATGAAAAACCCACCAAATTAGTCAAGTTACTTGCTGCTCCTTGTTTAGAAGGCTGTCCTGAGTTCTACCCTGTAAACCTGAGCCTATAGCTTTGCACCTTAAATCTTGCTTTCTTTATTCCAAAGAATCAAAATGGGTGGGCCTCGGAATAAAAATTTGTAAAGCTAAGACCGATGGAATTTTAATATAATGTTGAAAATCTTGCCTGTAACCTTTGACAGTTTTTAAAATATCTTTCGTGTGTCTATGTTCTTTAGTCTGAAATAATGATTGTGAGACATATTGAAGAACAAATGTGTGATGTCAAGGAATGTCAAAAAACTTAAATATTAGTATAGTTTTAAAACATACCTGAAATATATTCAAGTATAAAGCTTCTTAATTAGTAGATGGATAGGCTTTTTGTTAATGTTTATCTCAGTCAGTCTCTTCAAAGTGTTGGCTTGAAAACTAGTGTTTATAGCTCCTATATATATCCTATCTAAGTTGGCCTCTAAAGTTGCCTTTATAGTGTCAAATTGCTTAGCTGGAAAAATACAGCAATGTTTTGGGTTGTTTTTTGGTTTTTGGGTTTTTTTTCAGCATAAAGAGCAGAAAGTTTTAAATGGAATTAATAAGGAAGAGAAAATATGTTGGTGTTTCCTTTTATGTGGTGAGGAGGATTTTATTTTTTTAAGATTTCTTTTAGCAGCTTGGTTTCTATAATTATAATGGCTTTTGAAAAAGCAGTATTAAATCAGCTAGTCATGAATGGAAAAAAAAATTAATTCCTGGAACACAAGTGAAAGCAGCCTTGGATGTTTCATAGCTCAGGTCTGTATGCTTGTGGTAGTGCATTTCATCCTTCCATGTTCTAGCAGCTGAAGGCTGTAAGCTTTGTGACAGAGGTAGGCTTTGCTATCACCTGAAACAGTAAAGAATGTGCACAGTAATCTCTGCAGAAACCTGACACCTTGTAAATGATCCCCTTCTTTTCAAATGGCTTTGTTAGATGTCCTCTTCCAGTTGAGGAAGAGAGAATAAGCATTTATTTTCCTTCCCATGTTCTTGACAATGATGAATACTAAAAACTAAGTTTGACTCAGTGTTGGTCCCTAGTGTTGGGCCACGGAGACTCTTCAGAGCAGGGCATATGGACTATTCTGTGTTCGTAGCATATTTAAGACGGGAGGATCCATTCTTGCTTGATCCTTAGCATACAGTAAACTGCTTAAATTTGCCAAAAAGTATAAGTAGAAGTCAAAAACAAGCAAAAAAATGCTCAAGCTATTAGTACTGTCAAAGATGTGTTCCTGAAGAAACCTCTCAATCTCAAGGAATCTGTCCCAGTGTTTTGACCTTCCTTTGAGGATTGCTACTGGAATGATTAGTTATTACTGCTTCTCATCAGTCTTGGTTTCCCAGAATTGTTACTTATTAAAGTTCAGTTATCTATGAATTAGTTTATTCTTACTTTTCCTTGGAGATACTTTTATTACCTTCTCAATCTCAGATTTAGATGTGGTTTAGATGTTATGCTCAGAGACTGCTGAAACTTGTCAGCTGAATGTGTTGCTCTGGCAGTGTTCCCAGTAGCTGAAATCATGGCAGTCCCAAGTGGTCTTTTCAGGGTGTTTTCAGTTAGGTCTCCAAACCCAGACTCTGGATGTCAACTCTGCCATCTGCCAGTTCTAATCCAGGTACAAGTACCAAAGAGAACATCCTAGGGTGGTCATTAGCAGTCAAGTGTACTTTGAAGGAGTCCTTATGTTTTAAAATGCTGTGTCTCTACCAACCACAATTTGTACCTTCTTCAAGCCTTTCTTTCCCGTGTTTTTAACCTTTCATAATGCCTAATGCTGTGCATATCGTAGTTAAATATCGTAGTTAACTTTCTGTTTACACTTGAGAAAGGTGTTTTGGAAGAACACAAAACAAGTATGAATTTCTCCATTCTTGTGATTCAACACCAGTTGATCCGAAACACTGGAATTATAATTTCTGGAACAAAATATTTCTTCTTTATAAATGCTTATGTTACTTTTATGACACCAAAAGTGTTTTATTGGATGACAGTAAATCATTTTGATGTCAACAAAACACTAGACAACTTACTGATGAGGAAATGAACTGCTACTTAGAGTACTTGCCAGTGTTGTTAAATAATCTGTAGACTGACAAAATGCCACGTTAGGTTAATTTTGTTCATGGTGGTACTTATGCTTAGAGAAATCTATGTTACTAATTTACAGTAACAGTGTGGATTGTTGCATGCACTTGTCTCCTAAACTTTGGCGTATTACTTACTCTAGGCTCATATCTCCTAATAACTCATCATCAAATCACATTTGGAAAAGGGACTGTGGAATTACTTAGCTAGAATGCAGTTATAGGTTTGGCCTTACTCATGACCTTCACCAAATAATAAGAGGCAGCTGCATACATCTTATGCATGACAGGAATGTTTAATGTCTGTTCTCCTGTAATACAGTAGTGTAATTGAGAGTGAAACGCATTGGGTCATATTGTCCCTTCCTTGCACACTGCAAAATATCTGTAAGTGTCCTTTGCACTGAGCTGTGTGATACAGATTTTTTTCTTATCCTTGGAACTAAAATACTTGTGTAGTTAAAATAGGTCCTAAAAAGGAGCTCCTAATAGTGTACAGAAATGAGAAATATCTTTACTTTTCTGTTCTCTTCAGACAATCCATTGGTTTACTGTAAAGTAGTGGGAAGTTAATGTCATTTCATGACATCATAACCCTTTCAGAAGATTGATTAGCTCTAGCTGTGTGATCTGTAAGGACAGAGTTGTGATTTGTTCTCAAGAGCAGATCTAATTAAAATTCAGAATTCATAATCTTTGTGCTGAGACTTAAAAGGACATCTGAATGAAAAGATGTACTATTGAAACTTCCCACTAAAGAAAACTTAAGTTTGTCGAAGTTTTGCTTTATGACAAAGTTGTATTTGGTGGTTATCCTAAATTATATGGTATTGATGATAGTATAAAAATTGGAAAGCATTATTTCCTTAATACATAATTTGGCAACTGGTACTTTAACAGGTAGCTGATAATCGATGCTCTAAATGTTAATGATTATTGAAACTTATGGTTTTGATGGTTTTGTGGCAGAAGCATACATTGTACAGCAAAGTACACTTTTGTAACTATATGCAAAAAAAAGTCAAATAGAAACTGAGTCACTCCAAACTGAAGTGTTCTGTTCTCAGGAGTTCTGTAAGATTTTAATTTAAAATACACCTGTTCTCACACAACAAGCACTCATGGATGGATTTCTCTGTTGAGTAATTTTGTGACCCTCTCTGTTAAAGATCTCTAAATTGTGTTTTCTTCTTTCCGGTAAAGATTTGAGTAATACCTAGAAGAGGCTTTCTGCAACCTGCTCTGTAAGTGTGTATTTCTCATATGAACATACCACTCTGATCACTGAGACATGAGTCCTGACACCGATTTCTTCATGTGGTCCTCACAGCAATGAACAAAGAAATTAATAACAAAATTGAAATTGCTAATGTATTGTAATGAGGGGGTATGCAACTCATATCCGTATCGGTACTCATTTAAACAGAGTTTGGAAACACTTTGGGAGAAAAAACCCCACTCCCAAACAGATAAATCATGTAAAAGGAACCTCTACATCTACATGCCTCATCTCTGAACTGGGATCAGTCTTGTGCATTAGAATATGTTAGAAAGAAACAGAAGGCTTACAATAGATCCAGTAATGCAAAACAGATCTAGGTTTTTTACCTCTTGACACAGGTTTGTATATAAGGCTCTTTGTCTGAATAAGAGATTAGGCTGCAGAGTCCAACCCTCAGTAGGCAGAGCTGGTGTGTGGGTTATTTTGCAATCTGTGATAGAGCTTATTACTCTGTATCTCTTAAAAAAATGTTTTAATCCGATCACAACAGCAGATTTTATGAAGCCAAGAGGCTTGGCATTGGTAAACAGAGTACCCAGCTGTACAGCCTAACCTCAGAAGAGACTTTCTGCTGAAGTCTGTTGTGAGGTATACTTAAATAAAAACTTTCTCTTGGTCTCTTCTGCTTCCCTGCCTGCAGCCTTGTGCATTTTCTAATTCTTCACCAAACTAATGCTATTTAATGGGGATCTGAATTGTGCAGTTGATGTGCCTGTATGAATTCTAAAAGTAAAGTTTGGTCAAGCCCTAGTATCTCCCAACATTGAAGCCTTCAGTCTTTTCCATTCAAATGCACGTGGCAGTAATGGGACCCCAAGTGGTCATGCTAGTGAGCTGATAACTTCATAGTAATTTCCTGAAGAAATTGTGCAGTGAAATCAAGACCTTTCAATACTGAACTGTTAGTTTTGCAGGGAGGAAAAACCTCACTGGTTTTAAAGCCAAAAGAAAAAATCTTGATATAAAACTATCTTCACTTGTTATAAGGAACCACCATGATACTTCTGATTTGGAAAGCAAAGAAGGTTCTGACATTTGAGTTTCATTGATCTTGTTATGGTGCACTGGTTTGGTAGGATTGTGGATTTGTTTTGGTGAATTGCAGTGGAGTAAAAATGGAAATGATTCAAGAAAGCATGAGAGAGAGTATGTGGCTGGTAGCACAATGTATTGAGGTATCAAAGCCTTGAGTTAATCAGTTAATAATCTATGGTCTCAGCTATTGGTGCTTGGGGGAAGTACGATATGTTCCTACTCTATAAATAAATTTATTGGCTAATATAGAACTGGTCTGGTTAAGCAGGAGTATGATTTGATTTGTCATTTCTTGAGTACTTCTCAGGCTCCAAATTTCTAAGAATTGAGATACTTTAGCAAAAAAAAAAATCCCCGAATAACCCTATGTCCTCAAAAACATAAATGACCATTGAAAAGAGAGGAATTTTTTTCTCCTCCTAGGCCTAAACAGAACAGCTAAGACAGAACAGACTGAAATTTAAACAGAGTTTCAGGTTAGATAAGAAATACAGCAAGGCTAGTTAAGCATGTAAATGGATCAGAAACTCAATAATCTCATTATGAATATGAATAGGTTAGGACAAAACTGTCAGGCTACCTTGCAGCTCTCAGGTTCTTTGATCATCTTGGGTGAGTAAAATGCCTAATACAGAAATGACCTGGGTTTATCCCGCTGTAGGGTGAAAATATGAACTTGAGAATATCTAGAGATACTTGCTTGCCCTTTGCTTCACTGAGTGGCATAAAATGAACATGCAGGAGAATGGGATATAGGACTCTCCCTCTTCCATTTGTATGTTTTGAAGACAGAGAATTATCAGTCAGTTTAAGAATAAACTGATTCTTAAGTGTGTAACATGAAAGGAAAATGAGTTCATTTGAAAAGCAGTGGATACATTTTGATTAATTGTTAAGCATTATGTAAACAATTGTTTTGAAATTGCTTCTTGTGCAGTAGCTCAGCTGTGGAATGGGCAACTTAAGCAATTGTTGCATTGATGGACACAAACCTAGTAAATGAGTTCTAAATTATTTGCTCTGATAACCAGCAGCTATCACATGTTGCGATTTATTCCTTTTCCCTTGTATAAAGCTGTGGATGGTCTGTCATCAACTCTTCTTGGAAATAACTCTTGTTTTTGGTGATGGGGAGAAGTTGCTTTTCATTTTGTGCTTTATTCAAAGAATTTCTACTTTTTTAACTGTGAGAATTTTTTAAACAAGTGACTTGCAAAAGGGAAACAAAATATAAAGTTATATCCTTTTCCTTTTCTATAAATCTTTTCTTCTGTTTTCCCCCCTATAAACTATGCTTTACTCTAGAGAAATGAGGTCTTGTCCAGTGGAGGGATACTTGAAGCTCATGAAATAGCAGGAGACATTTTCATTTTAGTGAGAGGAACAAATAGATCTGTCTTCTTTGTTCCCAGCTTTACAATTACAGTGAGAAAGATGCAGACACTAGAGACTGAGTCTGTTAGAGCCAGCTTGCTCCACAAAGGAGGTAAAAGGAGATAGTTGAATGCTGAGAATGGTGTGGGTTTTTTTTGTCTGCTCCAATGGGGGTTTTTTGTTGTTGGTTCTGGGTTTTTTGCTTCCTCCTCTATCTTTTACCTTTCCTCTTCCCTTAGAAAGGGGCTGGAAGGTGATACAAGTGCTACTTGCAAATGTTTTCACTTGGCTGCAACAAGGCGATGCTGGTAACTTAGTTCTATGCTTACACTGGAGTGCAGGAGTCGAGTGCCTTTCTGTAAGATTAGCAGCAGCTGATTGTCAGGGAGCTCAGTATTGTCTTGTCTAAAATATACACCAAATCCCAGATAGTAAGTATATTGGTTTTGGTCTCTATTTTGAATTTGTGGATATGATTGTTCAAATGCAATGGCCTAAAGTTATTAATCCATTGAAACAATTCTCTTTGACTGCCTTGATCTTCAAAGTACTCTTGACAGATAAGGCCTGTGCTATTCCTTATCTTATATCAGGTCACCTCTAGGGTACATCTGAAATAGTTGTGTAATATATTTTCCATTTCACAATAAGTTTTTAAAATTTTACTAAACCTTTTTAAAGTCTGAAAATAGTGATTGTATCATTTTGGAGGGTAGTGTACATAGTGTACTGCTATTGAGACAAAGTAGTTAGGATTAACATTAGCGATGTTAATATATGATGTATTTGACATCAGTTAAGTGAATCAGATAAGAGATGCTTGTGACTGCTTGCTGAGAATAAACCAGCTGGTATTTATGTGGTAAGTATTCAGAAAACACCCTCTTCTTAACGATCCATTGCATGATCTGACATCTTGTAGACTAATATATTTTCATCTGGTGAAAATCACTACAAAGCATTAAAGGTTTTAAGAATCATTCAACTTCTCCATGCTTTCTAAAATACACTAACTATGGTAAAAATTGCTCTTACTAGCAAAATTATTGACTGCTGGTAACCCAAGACCAATCTCATAATAGAATCTGTTAGCACAGGCAACAAATACTAATTCTAGAAGTAGTTTCCCTCTTAAGAAAGCATGTGGCTGTGGTTGGTACAGTTTGTGTGTTGCATATGGGAGGATACAGTGGAGTTAATTTTTAATGGAATCCTGTAATTTAAACTGATTCCTTCACTGAAGAACTGAGCATGTGGAACCATCTTGACTTGATTATGTTTTTCAGTGAGACTTCTTATGATGAGTTACTTTTACTTTTTGGAACTGTGTATGTGTGCCCTTGAATGTGTAACAAAGGTGATGTCAAGCTCCTTTTGAACCTTCTTGAGGATAAAATTCCAAATGTAGCTTGGACTTTCTCAGAGGCTTGACTCTGTGACAGTGTTTCCCTTGCCTATTATGCAGTTGCTCGGAACTTAAAGTAGTATTCCACTGTTCTTGGTATTTCATAGAATTGGTAAAAATTATATTTTTTTTCCTGACTTTTAAAGATGTGAGATTCAGGGTGATGTCCAGATGACACAGGATATAAGTAAGGTTTTCGATATGCAGTTTTGGTATATTTGTGATGGGTTTAAAACACCCAAATTATTGAATCAAAACTTGTTAAAGTGGAAGAATCATTAAAAAAGAAACGAAGGCTCTGAAATAGATAGGACAAGATTTATTCCTTCACTGAAATGAGCAAGTTCAGGCAATAACATTTGGAGATGGAATCTCCAAGACCCATTTCAGCTGTCAGGATCTTCTTGTTAGATCCCTCAGTTTAGCTTGGTGTCAATTTTCTCTTTTAGTGGACTTACGAAGCAGTAGATAGGGATGTAATGCTGGTGATTTAAAGATAGATGGATGCAAAGCCTATTTTTGAAAAGGCTAGACATCTCTCTCTCTCTCCTTCTTTCTCTAGTTGCACAATAACTGTCTTTCAAATGCTTGTCACCTTTTAAAGTTTATATCACTTGTTGCAAAGGTTGTCGTAGTGGTTTATTTTCCATCGTAACTATTCTGTATAAAGTGTTTCTTCCAACATTCTCTTTGAAGATGACCTTTCCTTAGCTTAAGTTCATGCCCTTTGTTTTTATATTTGCCACAAGCTCCTGTAGCCTTATAAACTATACCTTTTGTTCTCACAAACTTCTTTTGTAACTTGGTAAGATCCACTGTTAATTTCTTTTTCGAAATGCTACACCTCATTCCTCTGTTTTTATCATTATTATCTTCCAGTACTTGCACGATTGAGTGATGTCTTTATATCTTTATTTTTGCATACTTTTCAAAAAGCAGTGATTGGAAATGTGAGTATGTACTCTAATAGATATTGTTCCTCTGACTTAAAACATGTTCATACATGAAACCATTGAAAATCATATGAATAAGTAGTATTTGATGTATTTGAATTCATGGTGTTATAGGATTAAATTTACAGTATTTTTTTAGCTTTAATTCAAAAGGTAGACAACTGCAGAAAAGATCCTGTTTATGGGCATAATCTGCACTAGAAAGTCAGTTACATACCAGAAGCAATCTAACTTTTTTATCAACTGAATTGCTGTGCAAGTTCATCTACCTGCTTTAAAAATATCTGCGCAGAAGGGTAATTTGTCAAGGTAAATCTGTGTGAATTTTCTCTCAGCTTTGCAGTAATTCATTTAAGCTATTTTTGATTCTGTAGGAATGAATTTACCATAGGAAGAGAACAAAAAGTCTTGTAAGTCTTTGTTAGAATTATTGCTGAACATGATTTTAAGTATCTTAAATTGCCTTTGGTATTTGAGGGCCCAGTTAGTTCTTGTGATAAGGAGTCTCTCCTGTAATATGTTTATAGGAACTAGATGTTTGGTGTCCCTTGTTCCTTTATTGTTGATACTTTCTGTAATATCAGCATTGTTTATCAAATAACTGGGAAGTATTTTTCTCTTTTGAGTCTCTTTGATATCTTTTAATAAAAATATTTCATTTTTTCCAAAGCTAAGCTGCCTGGAGTCTTAAGGTTGTGTTCTGTAGTATGAGCTAAAACTAATCTGATGTACAGAAAGTATATACTTCATGTAGGTCATAAGTCATCTGACACTCACTGGTTACTTGAACACTTAACTAAGTAATTATCTTAATACTGTTACCACTTACACTACAACTAACAAGCTGTAGCTATCTTCTATTCCTTACTTTGTTACTCCTTTTAGATGCCTCAGAATTCTATTTGTTATGTATGCTATTTCACTGTTTGTCTTCTGAAATGAACTCAAACTATAAAATTTTCTTGGTTTTGATTCTGTCTTGCTACAGAGCTCATTGCAAGCATCTGTTGATTTCTTTTGCCTTCCTGTAAAGGAAGGGACCAATTTAATAATTACCACATAAAATTCAGTTTTGCACTGCACAGTACAATAGAAAACAGACTTTCTAAGGAAACTATCCTGAAGGTTGATTAGATAATCGTATTTTCTTTATAATTCTGTAATTTTTAAAATTAACTGTTTGGAAGGATTATGAACTCTATTATAAATGGTTTTGAAGCTTTTCATAGAACACTATTAATATCTGTGACACATGCTGGTTTTGTCTTTATTAAATACTGTAGGATATTTTCAGAAGGATTATTCTTATGGTACAACATAAATTATATTTTATTGGTGCTTTTAAGCAAGCAATCCTATTTTAAAACATTATTTCTTGGTTTCAGTTATAGAGAAGCACTTTGGCTATTTCTCATGTCCTATCAATAGCCAGTCCTGTGTGTCAGCATTACTTGCTATCTTACTGTGATTACTTATTTTTTGTGATTAAAAAAAAAAAATTATTTAATTGTGGTAGTAATCCTTCCCTCTGTTTATCCTAAGCCCAGCTATGAACAACATAAATCCACTGAATATGATCCATCTCAATATTGACAACATATCAAGTCAATGGCATGGATACTGAGAATGCAGAAGTACCATTAGTAAAATGACTGCAGCATTGAACCATGTTGTTTGTATTTATATGGTGCTGGATTTTACTTAAGACAGTTTGAGGAGGCACTGTCTAACCTTGGCCTTGGAGAAGGCACTTTATTTCATTGTTCGTTGCTTGACTATCTTTCTATTTGAGTTCTGTGCTGTCTATGAATGGGAAGTTGAACATACCATTTAATTGCACAGATCTATCCAGAAGGGAGGTAATCATGTTTTAGTACTTTTTTTTTAAATGCCACACTGGATCCTATATCACTGTCACTTCCTAATTCTGCAAAGTAAAGGGTCATCACCAAGGTGTACTGTGGTGAAACAGCAGCAGCATGAAGGAGTTAGTAATTAATTCTTTATGAAAAGATACAATTTAAACCAATGTCTTAAGGAAAGAATGTCCATGTTAAATAATACAGCAGATTTAAAGATTTCTGACGATGAACAAGAAAAATTCTGACTCCAAAAGGTTATTCACATATACACACGTGCAAGCGTATGCGCACACATGCAAAACAGAAGGTTAATTCTTAGATTTTGCCTTTGTCTGGCATACATTTGGGCTGTTAGGCACAATAAAATCCAATGCATGTTCTGCTGTATAGGGATGAATTAGATTTTCTTCTCATAAGGGTTTAAAGAGGGAGAAATCAAGCCATGCTGGAACCTTGATTTCTATGAGGGAGGAAATAGTCATAAGAAAAGTCTCCCTAAGATTCTGTTGTTTGTTTTCTGGTATATAATAATCTCCACTGACTTTGACTAAAGCTTCTTAGTTTTACCTTATGACAACAAAAGTGCTTTCAAACTATATTAAGATTAAGAAAATTTCACTTTCTAAGTCTCAGGCCATAGTTAACTTAAATCAGATATCTCTATCATGGATCATTTTTCTGTGTTTAGCTGGCAATACCTTTCTGAGCAGAACAGATTATGAATACAAAATATTAATAAACCGTAAACGTGTAGTTCCAAGACAAGCAGTTTTTAAAAATTGCATTATGTATACTTAATGCCTAACTGACCTTTCCTACTGTTTCTTAAATCTCTTAAAAATTCATCTAATTTCAAAGCCAGAGTATTAGCCCATTTATATGTAAATTGCCTTTAATTCATGAATTGATTTGAAAGACTAATCCAAAAGATCCTTTACCACAGGTGACCTTTTTGACACTGTACTTCTGGGAAGACTGTAAAGTGGTTTCTTATGACCTCACATCAACCTGTAGCATAACATATGCCTACTTCAGTCCGTATAAATCAGTCATAAGAGAGTGGTTTTCAACCAACATTGAATTCTTAACATTATACTGTCTTGGTTACAGTTAAAATGGGTCCTATTTCAACCATTTATTATTTTTTGTTGGCATTCTTGCTTATTTTAGATGTTAAGCACAGCTAAGGTGTTCACCGATTATGCCCCTTGAATAATAAATTGTAGTATAATCTAGCTCTATAATCTAGATTATAGTAGTATAATTTAGCTTAATGGCAGTCTCCAAATAATATAAATTTCAAAAAAGATTCAATATTTATTATTTGCCAGAATTTCATGTCGCCCCAAGAGCTGCTTGAACAAGTATGCTAAAGATGACTTCTACTGTTACTTATAGTAAAGGTGAAATGCTTCCCTTTGCAGAAGAGAGTATACAAAACTGGCATGATTATATTTTGAGGATTATAAATTTGTTTTCATGCATTCATGCTCCAGAAAGTGATTTTTTTATTGACATCTGCTGCAGTGTATGTTTCAGTGTGGAGAGTGAAGGCTCACTTGGCCTGATGGGCAGTCTATTATTTACTATTTTCTCATTGTGGCAGGTTGTTACTGGGAGGCTCCATAATTTGCTGAATTACTGCAGTTGCTTATTGCTAATATATAATGTTGAAGAAAATAAATGCTATTTTTGTTTTTGATTTCTCTTTTCAAATAAAACTTGTTTTTCTCATCAATTAAAGCTTCAAAAGAAAAATGGTACAAAGATCTAACATTAAAGATTGTTGCTTACTTTTGCGTAGTTATCAATAAGACAACAAATAATCTGGTGTTCTGGAACTGTATTTTTCAGTTGTATCAGGATAAATAAATTTTAATGGTCTTTGTGGGAGGACAAGCCTGTCTGCTCTCTGACTAAGGAGATTTTTTTTTTAGAAAGAGAGCATGATGGCATCAGAAGTAGTGTTTTATAATTTGGTGTTACCAAAACCACAAAAAACCTCCAAACCCCACCTACCCACCGTTGTTTGCAGGATAATATAAATTGTTGTAAGAAGAAAATATAATAAAACCACAAAGCAGGAATGGGTGCTAGAAACAAAACCACTTCCCTTCTTAATAATTAAACTATCTACTTGCCTGCTTTTTAAGCAGCAATATTCTAACTTGGCTTGTAGAGATTTCCTACCATTAATAAACTACACATTGCTACTGGATAGTCTTTTTTCCTTCTGAAATATTGATCAAGCAGTTAGTTACCATGAGTAAATAGGGTTATCTTGGCATATAAGGATCAAAAGGAGTCTTATTTAGTATAAGTAAACAGGCAGGAACAATGGCAGAACATACTTGGTGAAAAAAATCAATTGACATTTTTGATTACACTTGGAAAGTTTGGTAGAATAGAATAGATGTATGTTGAAAAGGTTTAAACAAACCCACTCCCAAAAAAAAACAACAAAACAAACCAACCAACCCAAAAACCCCAAACCAGAAACCAAAACCAACCCCCAAAAAAACAAAAAACCCCAAATAAAGAAAAGAAAAAGCCCAAAAGAAACTACCCAAACCCCCCATAAATAGTGGGAAGACATCCTAATGATCTCACTTCACTGAAGGCTTGAATGACAGTAGCTGTGAAAATCACATACACAAGGGAACCAGACAAGGATATATATATATATATATATATTAGTATCCTTGTCTGGTTTGCTTATGCATGTGATTACCCTTATTATTTGCTATGGTAATACAGCTGTCTGCTCAAAAATTAGAGGTAATGAGGTAATTAAAGAATAGATGTAGGAAAGGCTACTGAAAATTAGCTACTCATGCCAACAAATACAGTGAGGTTTGTAGCTGAGCCAAGACCAAGAACTAAGCTATCTAATGTGAGACTGGTAATTTTGGAAATTTTTCTGGTTTTGAAGATAGTAATGAAAAGCTTCAAATGGTAGTATTAGATTTAATTACCAAAACCATTAGGGTAGTGTCCATGTAGAAATTACATAGTTTTGCTTTTATCATAGTATGGTATCCTAAAAAACAGGACATTGTTTACTGTTACAAAATTTCTCAGCTTTTGGATGGGTTGAAAGAAAATAAATATTGCAGTTTGTCTTACATTAGTGTAAATACACATATAAATATATGTATGTATCTGTTTATGTATATGGGCTTACTACCCAGAGAGCAAAATGCAAGAATAATAATATGAACAAGTGAATAAGAGTAAGATGGGGGGTGGAAAGTTTTGATTAGTGATAGTATTTAAATATTCTCATCTATTTCATCTGGCTGGATAACTGCATGGTTAATAAGAGCTATTTTTCATCATCTTCTGGAGTGTATCTGAGAAGGATGGAGAAGGAAAACCTCAACAAGACACCAACTTTTAAGTGTTTTCTGAATTAGTGAAAAATGTGTTGCCCTATGAAGAGTAGTGAGTGATAATACTCTTACAGCATTGCTACCATTTATTACAACTATGAATCTGTCCCAGTGATGACAGCCTTTCTCAAAGCTATGTCCATTATCCTCCTCTCAGCTTTGGGATGGGGTTGTCTTCAGCTGGTAAGGAAAATGTGGGATTTAGATATTGGGTAGCAGTGTAGAGAAAAAGACTTGAATTTTCAGCGGTTTTAAAGGGAAAGGATTCAGCTTCATGTTTGTATGCAAAGACTTTATATTTTTTCTGTAACTACTTCACTGCTATTTCTGTTTAAGTATGAAGAGGTGTTCCAGTATGAAGTGGAAAGTGGTGCTGTACTATTAAGTTAAATAATGCTTTGAATAGATGTGAAAAAATTAGCTCGAGCTTCCAGTATCCGTGATTTGATCCCCACTTGACTGTTGCTGAATGGATCTCTTCACCACAGAATACAACAAACAAGCCTTAACAGTGCTGCTTTCAAGTAAAGCCTTTGTTGCAGCAGGTAGCATTTAATGGGGTGGGACTTATGAGTTTATGGAAGTCAATTCCCGAGGGGTGAATTTATGTCCAAACCTGGGAGGATCAGGGAGATTGATAATGATATATTCACAGGGTAACTGTCAGGAGGGAGAGGACTGCAATACCAGGGATAAATGAAGATCTTGACTCAGCAAGGTAATACTTCACAGAATGACAACAAAAATAAGATGACAGAAAAGATTTATGTCAATCAAAAGAAATACTAGCCTTGGGCTAAAGGAACAAAGGGATTAACAAAAAGTGATGCAACTGGCATTCAATGACTAAGTTCTGACATGATTCAGTGGATATGCCTTGGAACACCTGTGAATTCATGTGTTGAGTAGAGGGTTTGATGGCTGTATTAGTGCTGAAGCATTCTTCAGCTGGATGTAAACATAAAAGAAAAACAGGGTATGTAAAGGGGCGTGTGAGATTATGTACTGAGCTCCTTTCAAGTTTTTCTTAGACTGTTGTGACGATATCTAATATCAGAAGCTGAGTGAAGGGCTGCATTAACTTCTGAGTGCCATGGAGACAGCTTTCTTCTGTGACTGTGCTGTGTCCATGCAGGATGGCATCACTTACTGCCCACCAAACAGATAACTGGACTTGCCTTCATACAAGATGTTCCAGTTCACCAGGCTTAATGTGCTGTGTTAGTGTGCTTATGTTAAACATGTTACAAGGAGAATTGGGGCCCTTTCTGTAAAGACAGATACATCACTGTTATCCCTACTGTAATTTCTATGGCTGGAGTTGCACCTTAGTACAATAGTGATTCACTAATAAAGCAAAAAATGTGTTTTTCCTCTCGAAGGAAAGGGGCAACCACATCCTGTTGCATCACCTAGACCTTTAGCGGTATGGTGTCTTGGCACGTATGTCAGGTGTTCAGTGATGGGTTCACTGTTATTTCTGGTCATCTAGTGAGGGAAGTAGTACACTGTGCTCCCTGTAAGCTTCTGAAATCTATAGATGTTTGAAAATCTGTAGAAGGTAGAGTGGTTAAAAGGAAAATGTTTGAAGTTCAGATCTAATCCTTAAATGTTAATGACCAACTCAAATCATTAATGTTCCTGTGAGATCACAATTTTTGTAGTCTGCTATGGCTGATACATCTCATGTTATGTTTTGGGACAATGGTAAGTATAATCTTGTCTGTACCTCTTAATTTTTATTTTTTAAAACTACATAGCTAGTGAAATGACATGAGTTGTAAAAATAGTTTTAAAATAACAGAGACTTAATTTTGTTTCTTGTTCCATTTCTTGAAGTTTGGAAACTAAAATAATTGTCACTGACTTGCATTTAAGGGGACGATATGTGGAACAGCTGAGCTGTTCTAATAACTCCCTTCCTGTGGCAGGGGACATGTTACTCTGCTCTCCCCACTCTGACATGCATTGAACCGATCCCTGGACTAATTCAACTTGTAATGTAACACGAAGTGTGCATTATGCTGGGTCTGAGTGTGCTTTCCAGAGGGCATGCTGGGTGCCAGAGCTGGGCAGATGGAGTGTGTCTGGAAGAACAGAGGACATGGAAAAGGAATTGTAGGGGCAGAGGAGGATTCCCCTTTTAAAGGCAAACTCAGAGCTTGTGCAGCCTTCCTTTGTAACTTTACTTGGTAGATGTTCATGTAGTGATGGAGTGCAGCTGTGTTTGTGCTAAAAGTACTGAAAGGCAAAAGACTTGCATTAAATGTTAACTTCCATTTTTTTGAAATATGGAAACTCTGCTCATTTCAAAAAGCTGATGTGATTGTATGTAAATTGTGGGTCAATTTCATTTGACACTATTCCTTTAAGAAACAACCTCTCATTTCCTTCCTAAAATTAATTATTGTTTTCTGCTTTTTAAGCTGTTTCAGAGCAGATAAAATAATGTAATTTGATTTTTTTTATTTGAAATTTTTTTTTTTGCAATGAGGGCAATCTAAATGAATGGATAGAATGGGTAGTTTGAAGGGGAAAAGGCTTGCTAGACTCTATCAGTGCCATCTTGTATTCAGTTCATACTCCTCTCAATATCACAATGAAACCACTTCATTGTGTAGTTTCCATGCATCTCCTTTTGCCTTTTTTCCCTCCCCCCAATATAATAACAATACCTGCTTGCTATTGTATTACAAAAGAATCAAGGGACCAGTGTATTTGCATGAAGGACATTTTAAATTCTAATGTCAAAAGTCATTAGTAATTGTTATACCTATAAAGCTCTATTTCTGCATACAGGAAAGGCTGTGGGGTAGGAATCCATTTCAGAAATAACTCAGATTAGGCTTTCACTTTCTGTGACTTGCCAAATGCAAATTAAAAAAAATTACTAAGTCAAAGTGATTCATATATTTGAATTTTCTGCATCTGTTATCATAAAAGTTTCCCACATCTTATATTCCTTCTATTTTTACCATCCTTTCTCCTTCAACCTTTTTTTTTAGTTTTCAAACTGCGTATTTTTCCTGGAAAATTACCTTAAAAGATTTTTTTCTTAAATTGTAAACAAGGTATACATATATTTGCTTATTTTAATTAGTTCTTAGGTTTTTTTTTTCTGAAGGCAAAAGTGTATTTGTTCTCAAATGAAATTAGACATTACTTAGTTAATCACTAAAAGTAGCTGCTTGCATTAAAACTTATAATTTACTATCATTACTGGGTTATTAATGAGTACAACAAAGCCACAGAGTTCAGTTTGTCAATGGCATGAATGGTTATAGATTCTGGTGTTTTGAGTAATGTTAAAGCTAATTAAACACAATTTAGCTATTCTTAAGAAAGGTGCAGGATGATCTTAAATGCATTTATTGTTGGCTGGAACCAAGTGCTGTGGATTCCTACATGCTGCTGTTAAAGGTTAACCTGACTGTTCAGTTACTTATCTGCCTGGTTAACCACTGGTGGCTGTGGCTCATAAGTGAATGGACTGCAGTTTCCATGTTAGCTGAATAGTGCTGATGCAATGTGATATTTTGAGTCAGGAGCAAAGTTTCAGCACAACATTTGGTTGCCAACTTGGAGCATTACTTGTCATAGATGGAACTTTGCTATTTATCTCAGTGTTGGAACTCGGGGTGGGTGTGTACTGAGGCTGTCTGCAGAGCCAGTGACTCTTGTTCAGATGGAGAAGTTGATTCTTGCTGTGTGCCTATATTCAGGGCCAAAAAAGAAAAACATTTTAAAATAAAAGCTTATGTTTATTAGAAAAATGTGTCTCAAGAATAAATGTTTATATTTAAGTTTTTCATGTAACTTTAAAAATCCAACAATAAAAAAAAAATGTTGGAAATCTTCAGCATAGCTTAGTAAGCAAGAAATTTAATAAGTAGTTATGAGTTAAATATCTGCTATAGTATAAGCTATCAAATTGAAAGTAATGTATTGAGCATTAATTGACCTTAATTGCTTGTAGAAAAAATCCTAATAAACTCTTTTCAAGCTATGTTAACAATTGAGTGCTGACTACAAGTTTACTAAACATAAGAGGCAGAAGAGAAGTGATTTTATAGGTAAGCAATGACATTTTATTTTGGTAATTCAAAGAGAAAAAAAAAAGATGTTAAAAGCACTCTCCAGTGCTTCATTGTGGAGTGGTTTAGCATCTTTGTGTAGCGGAAAATCATTAATTTGTGTTGTAAATATTACAAAATTAGGTATTTTTCTTTATCTACAGATGATATTACTGTTTTGCCTTTTGGGTACATAAATACATCACTTGATATGCTTACCTACCATTTTGTATTCTGTTGTGAATAAAGGCATGTTATGCTTGATATACTTTGCATTATAAAGAGTAAGAAATAGCATAGAACTATAAATAAAAACATATGCTTTTTGTGAAAGGTAAAAAGTGCAAATGTGACTTTATTTAAAATTGGTTAAAGTTATATGGAGAGAATAGGATGCATAGCTGTGATTTGTGGAGTGTCTAGTTATGAATCCAGTATCAGACCTCAACATTTTAATTACTGATTTGGGGGGAATAAGTGAGAAGGGGATAACATTAATATGAACATGCTGTAAATAAATTGAGAGTTCATTGATTTGCTTACTCTTTAATGGAAGAAGCCGATATACTGTAGAAATAGCAAAGCTTTGCTTTGATCTGTGGACCAGTGTGCTTTATGGAGATACTGCAACTTGGTTATTCCAGTTTGCCAAAAAAAATGGAAAGCTACTTTCCCCTTTCATGTCATTCTACTGCATGGAAAATTTCTCACTTTAGAGTAATGAAAAATTAATGATTGACAGCCCCTTACAGCAATTTCTTTTATATATATCCATCTATAGAGTACCATCTATAGAGTATCTTCTTGGATAATTTCTTAGTCTCCTAAAAAACGGTTGCTCTCAGATCCTGTTCTGTGGAAAGATCATCAGTATGAACTCCTGTGGATTGTTAGTGCCTGGTGTGGTGGTAATAAACCAGTTTAAATGTTTAGTATGTTAACTAATAACTTACTTTAATATTGTTTTACTTTGAGAGGGCCTGACTGCATTGTGATTCTGTGAAGGTTGGGACTTTGGCTTAGAAGGATCAAAGAACTTGTGTTTCTCTTCAAATGCTGAACAAGAATAAACCCACTAGATCATGCTAATACTTGACATTTTTCTTCCTGAGCTAGAGGACTCTCATCAGAAAACACATCTGCCTTCATATAGTCTGAAGCATAGGAAGACTCTCTTCATATTGATTATGGCTCTTTCTTCCTTGTTACTGATTGCAGAATTTATTTCTTAAGGAAGAGAAAATCATAAACTTTCCCCTTTATTTATCATCTGAACATCTAGACTTCTCAGAATTTCCGCTTCCAGAGGATTCTTCAGAGCACTTTTGGAAATCAGTAGCTAATCACTTTGGTTGTGTTCTTGCAGTAAGCATGATGTAAATAATGGCACAGGTAGAAGTTTTATTGATTTAAAAGTAACATCAACCAAAAAAGGGATAAGTTCAACTTTACGCGTACTTTGCAAATACAACTTTTTTAAAAAATATTTTGATGGTCTTTGGTTGATTTATTTTGAAATCAGTGAACTTTGGCTCAAACAAAAAACTATTTCCCTTTAATATCTTCTTTCTGCCTGTTTAAAAGTGTTTCTTTCCCCATCACTGATTATGTTTATGTGGATTTATATGCATCCTACCCTATGTGAGCAAAGTCCAGAGCATCTCATAGTACTGCCTAGGGAAATTTTATCAGCATCAGGATAATATTAACAGGAGGGATCAAGCAATTAATTCCTTTCAAGGTAAGATCAGCATATCTGACTAGATATTATATTACTATGTGTAGCAAAAATTCAAAGTTAATTTAAACCACGTGAAGTAAAGTCATCCTTTTTCAAATGCATGAGAAGATTATTAAATTCCAGATTCCAGTGTAAATTAGCTTCTAAACATAGAGGTTTGCAGCTTGAACTGAATCAAAGAGTATTTCAGAGGTTCAGGGTGTTAACTATTTGCTGATGGCTTTGCTTGATTCATTTCTGGAGATGATATCTCACTGGGGTTGTCCAATTCACAGTATATAATAGATTAATGGTTTGGAACTTTATCTATAATTCTTTGGTTTTATGTTTAAACAGTTCATAAACTCTTGATATCCTTTTTCCCCTCTTGAATTCATTAAGAAAATACCATAAAGGAAATCTAGCCCATTCTTCATATTTTATTATTTAGAAAAATGCATGGTTTTATCAATATTCTAAACCACTGTAATGTAATAGTTTCAGGACTTTGGGGAAGGAAGAAAACAGAAATCAGTCTTTTGTACAGTCCATTCTGTTAATAAGAGTTAAAATTGACAAATTCATTAAATGCCTGATGGATAGGGTGGTTACCTTTTAAAGACTTGGAAAGCTAATATGCCTTTCCTTCGCAGCTCTTGCAAACCATGTAATACTGATACCACTGGTATGGCAGGTGCATGAATACAATACAGGGCAACCTTTGCTTTTATTCTTGGACTTCTTTAATTAACTCTTTTTTAATACTAACCCTAATTCTAAAATGTGTTCTACAAAAACTGTGACTTCAGTATTTTGAGCTGTATGGATTTCCTGCTATCAGCTGTTGTCTTGAGATTTGTAAGAGTGATTCTGTGTCATTGTATTCACAAAGAATTCTCCTTGCTTCCCAGTGTGGTGGTTTCCCTCTCTATGCCCTTGCTTTTGTAAGTCCTTACTTTGTGGTCATATCCAACATTTCTGTTTCAATTCAGTTGGCTTAGATTATATGAAATGTCCTCTTTCATGAGAGCAGTGGCTCATCTAGGACAACTTTCTGTCTGACAGCAGTAATTTGGGATGCTTTTTAGGGAGAATACCTGGTCCCTATCTGTAGTCCATCCTTGTTCTCCTAGCATCTGCAGTAGTCATCATTGAGCTGTTCAATGGCTTCTCTGGTCTTAGTTTTCAGTTCTGGACATAATACTTTGTCAAAGAATCCATATTATTAAGAAAGTGAGAAAAATACCAAGCTGGGTATGTTTTTCTTAGTCCCAAATTAATAGTAATATATTTATTCAAGCTCTCTCTTTAGAGATACCTGCATTTCACCAAATAGTTCTTCTTCTTTACTCAAAAGCAGTATAGCTTCTTATCTCTTCTTTTTTTTCCTCTTGAAATTCTAAACTGCTAGGAAGCAATGTGAATAACTGATACCTTTTATTACTCATTGTTCATTTCTCTTGCATAAAGGAAAAAAATATCCTTTATGGTTTGCTCTCCCATGTACTAAACTGACTTTAGGCATGCAAAAATTAGCAGCTATGGAGACTACCATTTCTGAAGGGGTTTTAAATTTTCTGACTAGCTTGATGGACCTACTTTTTTAATTAACAAGTCAACAAGCACTAGTTTGGTAGTAGTAGAACTTAGGTGAAATGTAGTCAGCCAAACCCATTTTTAATGAGTGAAATTACTCTTGATATTAATCTGTCTTGGTGCAAAATGAAAGTGCTAAGAAAAACAATTGGTATTTCACTTTCCTTGGAAGATATAGCTGTTTTCCTTCTGAAATGTTTTAGAAGCAGTTAGAATTTAGATGTTACAAACTTACACACTGGGAGCTAGTCAATATTTGAGGTTTATATCCAGCGCAGATTTGATGTCAGATGAAGCATAAAATAGGACATTGCAGTTCTTGTTTTCAAATGTATTAACACTAGTTCGGGTTCCAGATAAGTTCATCTAAAAAGAACAAGAAATTAATGTTACAGGCCAGCTCGAGATATTCCCACTGGCATGTACTAAAACCTGTTTAGGGAAGGCTTTGCAGACTGCTGTCACAGTATATTTAACACCTTTTAACTTATCTTTGGCACAAAGATATCCTAATGCTAGTAGGCTTTGTATTTTCATGTAAATAATAGGATAAATATGAAGCTGTATAGCCTTGGAAGTAGGATAAGAAACAGGGTGTCATATCTAAATTCTGTCTCCAGCTTTGTCACTGTTTAGACTTTTGCCATGTTACCCTTTTGTGCCTTGTTCAGTAAAAAAGGGATAATGATGCCAGCTTAATAATGGAAAATGTTTTAAAAATCAGAAAAGCATATAATGTGGTGGCATTGCTTTTCTAAATGCATTACTGGTAAACTTCAGTTCTGAAAAAAAGTTGATCTTTTGGGAGGGAACATTCTGAAATCTGTATCCAAGACTTGAGGAACAACCACACTTTGGGAAACTTCAAGAGAGCCCTATTTGAAAAGTGCTGCTATCACAAGAGCAGAGGGTGATCTCTCACTATATCTTAGTGAAATAGTGACTGCTCTATTTTTTTTTAATGCTCTTCAATTTTTAGTGATAGCTTAAAGATTTTTAAAAAGCTAATCTTCATGTGGAATTATTCAAGTTGGAAAATCTTGGACTAATTAATTATGCAAGGTTTTAGTTTAAAGAGAAAATCAAGGCATTTGAGGTGTAGCAGAAGGTATCCATTGGTGCTTACTCCCTAGCTTGTTTTTCTCTCTGACATTCTGTTCCCTTCTTAAGCAGCGATAGAAGCTTTTTTTAATGCCAAATGGTATAATCTGGAAATGGGAGTGTCCTTTTGTTTCATGGATATGTTTGTAGTTTAAAGAAATGCTTTATCTGTGAAGTGAAGAGAATGGGTGGATGGCACTTATGCATGACAGTTAGTTCCAATTCAACAGCAACATCTGAATAAATATGGTTTGCTGCCATGAAGAAAATACTGAAATGCATGTTCAATGCTTTTCTACATCCTGATCTAGATCAGACTTGTGACAGTTGAGGACTGATTTGTGGTACAGTAGCAAATTCTGTGTACGTTTGAGGTCTTTGAGCCGTTCAAGTACTTTCTTCAGTGACTTTTCCCCTATACACATTGTTTAGATAATATCCTTTTCGGTGAGGTTGAAATAGAAGCATAAAATATAAAAACATTTTAAGTGTGTCATTTAGTAAGGTGAATACTCCTCAAGAAGTAGCTTACTTCTGTAAAATATTGTCCCAAACATTAACAGAAAACAGATAAAAGACATAGCTATTATAAAAAGACATCTTTCGTTGCAGCAGGAAGGGAGTTTGACATAGTACTTTAGTGATTCCTGAAGTGGTAGAAATGGAAACCAAGTAAATGTATTCATGTAGTGATTTTTTAAAAATTTTATTTTTAGGACAGCAGATTTCATGTGGTGCTGTTTTGTATATGATACCTTTGAGTAACCTCTTCTGTATAGGATATCCTTTGAGTAACCTACTTCATGTTGCCATTCTCAGTATTGTAACTTGTTTTTTAAACACGCATTCTCAAACACAAGGTATATGGGGCCATAGACACCTCAAGAGCTGTCTCTTTTAATTTATGCTGTTCTTTCTTGTTGTGAAAATGAAAGTGTAGTGAATTACCAAGCGTTTGCAAGCTTGAGTGTTTAACCATATTTGTGCTTGTGTTCAAGGCCTGGAGGCAAATTTTATTAGAAAAAATTAAAATGACAGAAAGCAGGAACTTGGGAATGAGTTGTTTTGCAGTACAGTTAGGTCTTGTTTTTCCCCACTTTATGACTTTTGGGGCTTTACTTAATTATTCCACATACTTAACTATGATACATTGGAAATAAAAGGCACATGCACAGAAAGGAGAATTTAATATAGCATAAGCACAATGTTATCCTCATCACACAAACTTTGTCCAAAACTTTACCAGTTCATTCTTGTCATGGGAACACAATGCTGTTATCAACCCAGCATTCCCTAGCCTACTTTCTAGAACATCTCAAGTTCATTATTCTCTGTTAAGATATTTAGAAGCTAAATTGAGCAATGCCATTTCATTATGAAATACAATGATGGGAAAGAGGGCAAGTAGTTGTATACTGCATATTGTTTATCAGTTAATTCTTTATTATAGTATAGCAGCAATTGCATAAGCAAAGTGGAATACTAATTACATTCTGAATTTCTGTATAACAGTGAAGTAGTTTTATCAGTGCTATTTAGCTGCATAATGCACACAGCACAAACTATGGTACAGCAATAAAAACAATCTGTTTAATTTGCTATTAATGAATCTACAAAATTGAATGATAGTAGTGTTTTCAGAACAAGTGGTTAATTACAAACATCATTTGCATATTACCCTATGTTGCTGCTGTATTTATTTGTTGATATTGGTTATAATTTTTTTGTGGAGAGTTGCTCATAGTGGGACATGTCAGGAGGTTAGTGTCAAACTGTCTAGATTTTGGCCCAGATATCTTCCTTCTTCAGGATCCTGCACTAAGGTGGTGCTGAAGATGTTCTGGGTTTTTAAGTGGTTTTGGGTTTTTTAATAGGTAAGTACAGAGAAGAAGCTGGAAGAGATACAATGGCAGGTTATTTTTCTCGTGCACGTTTTCATCCACTTTCTAGCTGTAAAATAGATTAGGTCTGAAAATGGCGATTTATCAAAGCTCATTTCTCTTGTGTCTCTTTTAAGAAGAATTTTGCTGTCATAAAAGCACAGTGATTGTGACAATGCAGCAATTCAGCAATTCACTCATCGGCTGGTTTTTATGGCTGCTGTGGAACAAAATAGAAGGGGCCTTGAAAACCCAATCAGTTGGCAAACATAGCATGAGGCTTAATTATCCAGTCACTGTGTGTTAGCAAAAGAAGCTAGGTGATAGTTAAATATACCTGAAAGACCAGCAGCAGAAAGCTCCCTCCCCCAGTTCAGTTGTTGTCTTAGTACATAATACACCATGATAGAAAGGTGAGAATTATTCATTCAAGGCCAAGGCTTTATTCTTCAGTGGTAGTTGGAATCAGATAATCAATATAATTGTTATTGCCAGGTATTATCTTATCATATGTTTCCATTGTTAGGGGAAAGTACCACTGATTAGGTCTCTTTTGTGGACAAGGAAAAATTTATTGCTAACTATAGGAAAAAAAAATTAAAGTTTTAAGGCTGAAATTCATATGTGTTGACTGTCTCCTGCAAATAAGCAGTAAATCACCTCTTTGTGGTTTTTTTTGTCTACTTTTGAGCTGACATTGCTTTCAGTGTAACCTCAAAATTGCCATAGTTGTCTTGTTTTTGTTAAACTTACTGGCATTGTTTACTGATCATGTTCAGTAAACTCCAGTATTGCTGAGAGCAATGAGAGAGTTTCCTTTTCATCTTTTACCTTTAAGTGGTTCTATATCTTACTATTTTAAAACTGCCTTTTGTTGACAATAAGGTGCTAACCAGAATAACAGTTTGCTTAAAAGAAGATGAGCACCTAAATTACCTAGCTGCTTACACATCTGTGTCTTCATTGGTAACTGAATACTGGACGTCTGAAGTTAAATGGTGTGTATCTGGGCTACCTGCCTTTCTCTTATTACTGTTGTCTCTGCATTGAACAGTTGCAGCTAGTTAAATGTTCAGTCTCCACCCATCCTGGCCTTAAATAGGTTCCATTTGATTCTTGTGTTGTGGCTGATCCTAGAGATACAGGAATTTTAGTTATAAACCATGATTGCTTAGCAGGTCTGAGGTATTGCTGACTGCAGTTCTCTAGGAAAAAAATAACATAACCTGTTCGTAGAAATAAGAAATATCCAAAATTGTGGATAACAAGTCAATGTGCATCAACTTCAACTCAAGGGACAGGTCCAGCTTACCTCGGCTTTTTCCTATGCTTTAACTATTCTGAAATCCCATCACTTCTTTTCTGATCTAAGGCTTCTCCTTCCCTTTGTTTTATACCAAGCTATGTTTTTGGTTGGAGACTTCAAAAATTATCAATTATCGGAAATATTCTGCCTTAAACTGGTGCAAGCTAGTAGTTGCATGCTTACATCCTTGTTTTGCTTTGAGTTTTAACATGCATACGTCCATGTCTGTAATGCCTTATCTTCTATCAACACAGAATCTATGTAAGATTCAATAAAAACATGCAGCAATGTAGGTAAGGACACATAGTCTTAATAGTCCTTACCCTAGCATCACTCATCAGTTTGCTTCTGACATTAGCTCCTTCTCAGTGGAGTTAGCAAACAATGACATCAGATATTTTAATTCTTTGTCTGTATTCTTCCTCCTTGATAATTTACTGATTGTTTTTCTCCTTGTTTTTCATCTTGGAGCAGAGTTGCTGTAGCCTGGGGATTTCAACTTCTTCACATGAAAATTTGAGGGGGAAGTGAACAAGATGCTGAAAACTACCCCTGCTTTGCTCTTTGATTCTTACTGAATCTAACATGTAATTGTGCTGCAGTTGTACTTCAATTGACTCAGAATTTAGTTAACTTGACTGAAATTGCTTTGTTTTTCCACCCTACTTTTTCTACTTTAATAAGCAGAATGAAGATTGTTGCTGTTGAAATATGTGCACTTTCTCTTAAACCACATGAACCTGCAAATCTCTTGCTAAGATTTGAAAAGTCAGACATTAAGCGGAATCAGAGAAAGGGTACTGGCTGGTCAACAGAAAGTTTATCCAATTCAGTCTTATGGTTAGGCTTGTTAGGCTTCATGTCTGCTTCTTTGGAAACAGACACTGCAATTCCTTTTTATCTACTGGAGCTGTAGGCTCATAGAGTATATGCATTAACCAAGAAAATGGTCTGCCTTCAGTTTATGACTCTAATCCAGATTTTTTTTAAATGTTACTACATGTGTCTTCATATCTGTAACATCTATAACTAGAATCTCGCATTCATTTTTTCATTGTATATCTTCCACTTATTCCAAATACATATATGTATGTGTAAGTGTGTATATATGCCTGCAAATATATCTGTAAAAATAATAGTATTTCTGACCATTCAAAGAAGGCATCTGATAGGGAGGGATCCCAATAGGTTTGCCAAGAGTTATAATTTCCTTTTGTTGCCTTCAGGCAACATTTGATTGTGTCATATGATCCCTTTACCTTATTTACTCTGGCTTTTTTCCCTGGTCTGCTTGTATTTTGTTTTAAAAATACTAGTAGCATTAACATTTTGCAGTGAAGGTTTCTCTTGAATGAGAAGTTTCTGTCATGAGCAAGATGGAGTAATCAACCTGTAGTGGATCTGGATATTGGGGTTTATTTAGGAACAAACAAGACTATAGCTTTTACCACACTTGTTCCCTGCTCAGCATTGTGTTCACTTGGTCTTGACTTAGCTTCCCAGCTGGGACATCACTGCTACTCTGAGAAGGTTGGACAGAAAGTTGTGTCAGTTTGTGTTGCACCACTGCCTGCAGTTGCTGGTCTTGGGCATTACTGGCCAAGGTCCCTGGACATCCTCTGGCATTCATATCCATGCATCTGTCTGATCTCCAGAATCTTTCCTTGCAGAATAATTCTTTCAGCCAGGATCTTGAGCTTCTTTTTTCCTGGCCCACTTCTTTTGAGTCCACTACTTTTTGTGAACTCTTCTTTTCATCTTCCTCTAGCTTCCAGAACTGCAAGCTGTCTGGTTTTCCCAGTCTAAACAGCCTATGTGCAAAAGCATACGTCTCTGACTTCCTATTGGTCTTTTTGTCTCTTGTGACTGAATTGGAGGATTCAGGACATTTCCAAAGAGATTGTAGTGGAAGCCACTTTCTGGTGGCTTCCATGAATAAAGGATAAAAAAAAAAAAACTACACAGTCTCACTTTGTGAATAGAGTTTGGAGTGAGGTGGGAGGTCTATATATTTTTAGCCCAAGGTTGCAACAATGAAGGTATTAACTGCTTAGGCCTGGGGTGGTTGTGAAGTATTGAATTTTCAATTTTGAATGTTGAATATTGAAATTTCAGTTTTTATAGGAAGTTGAATTTACACATTGCAAGAAAGATGCTGGTGTGTGTATTTAAGAAAAAGGACTTGGGAAGTACAGTCTTAGAACAATGGGACCACAGCTGACAAAGAAGAAAGATTAATATTAGCTACATCTGACTACTTGGTATTCTATCCTAGCATTTCATTAACATTGTAAGGTTATTTTGCACTTGGTTTCCTAGGGAATTTGAAGCTTAATGTTGAAAGATGCCTATTCTGGCAGTTCTGTCCTCTGGAGAGCTTAGAAACTCCTTTTTCTAAGGACTGACTCCTTTCAGGGTCCCTGTTGTTTGTCCTGTGCTAATTGCTTAAACAAAATTTGCTTTTCCTTCATCAGACATCAAAGGCAATTTTAGTTAATTTATTTTCTGAGGATTTGACCTGGAAATAGAGATGACCACTTGGAAAGTAAGGGCTTTTGAGTTTCATCAAAGCTATCATGCATTAGGCCATGCTTAAGAAATGAGTCTTTGAAATAGAAGTTTAAAATGGACTCAACAGAAATTATTAATATTAAACATTTATTAACTGAAGTATTTCAATGTTGAAATAGTCTTATATTCCTACTTGGTCTGCTCAGTAAATCTGAGATTTAACTTCAGTTCCAGAGAATGGATTTGACATTATAATGTGGATGAAAGTAACCACTAAAAGTAAATGTCCTAGAATTCTTTGCAATGCTACAGAGTACAGCAGTTTGGTTTGGGGAACAAGCAAGGATATTGCACTGCATTGAAATGGAAATTATGAGGGTGCACGGTAGCCCACTCAGGCTATCTGACTACTGTAACTACAATAGGGAGAGGAGCTCTGCAGTTCTCATGGATGAAAAATAAAACTTGTTTCACTGTGCTTCTGTAAGAGAAGATGTTGAGTATAGGCACCTCTGTAAAAATTAGTGCTGACAACTTTGCAGGAAGAAACAGAAAAGTGTTTACAAGAAACATTTTAAAACTAATTAGAATGGAAAGCAGTTTCTAGGTCTGACACAGAAAAGTAGTCTGCTGAACTTTTTTTTTCCTTTTCTTCCCATTTATCAAAGAGATTTTTCATCATATTGCACATCTGCAGCCTTCAGAACAAATTCTGGCAAGAGTACTCAGCATCACCATGAGAAAAAGCCTTAGATATTTCCCCAGGATAGAAAAAAGCCAACCCCTATCAATTCCCATCTCTCAGACAGAATGATGCCTTTAACACTCTGTAATGAAAGTTTTTATATGTGAGAGGGATTACCAACATCAGCCTGCATTGTTCTTTGATGTGTCCCCAAAATATTACAGCAGAAGGTATGAAAGAATAAATTGTGGTAACTGAGTAGCCTCACCAGCACAGTTTGTCTCTGTCCTTAACCAGTTTGTGTCAGGGTGGATTCCCTTCTTCACTTCTTGAATTTCCCTAAGCTTTTGTGTGTGTGCTTCTTTTGTTTCTTAGTTTCATTTGTTAATCTCATATATGTTGGTGACCTCTTGTTTTGCATTATTTCATAATTTAAGAGGAAGAAGTAAACCATTAAGAATCTTGTCAGACTCCTCCATAGAGTGGAAGTTAACCTCAGTCCTTTAGATGGTTTGCAGGGTTTGAGTGTCACTGAACTGGTAATGATATGAAAACCACTAGGTCTAAATCTTTAGGTATCAGTTGTTACCAGTCTCCAGAGAGTATTTACTATGATTTGTGATTAGATCAGGTGTAAGAAAGCCAATAAGTGCTTGCATCTTAGTGCACATAATTCCTCTACAGAATTAGAGTAAAAAGCTGTATATTTGGAGTGCTACTGTAGCTGGTCTACATTCCCACATGTTGGGATGAATATACAGAAAAACAATTACCCTGATTTTTCTCAAAAAAGTCTTGACATACAGAAAAATCAATGAATTATGTATATTTTTAATAACAATTTCCCTTGTTATAAGAAATTAATTCACATATGACTTAGAATAACACATAAGCATGGACTGAAAGATAAATATCTCCATAAATGATACGAACAGGAAATGAATACATTTGAGGATTAGCCTCAAATGCAGTTCTGGATCCAGAGCTTAGGTCTCATATGCTAAAATTAAAAAAATGGATTAATTGGAAACTTATCCTATTGCTTAGGGACCATCATACCTTTTTGATTTTCAGTAATGTGGAAATATAAATTAAACAGAGCTCACTTTTTAGCTCGTCTTACTGTTTTTTCTGTTATTGCCTTGTGAAAGATAAGATCAAGATTTAAGCCTTGCCTAAAGGGCTGATAATCTGTTTGCTTTTGATATCTATATCTGGTTCTGAGAGGTCGGAATAGTGACTCGAAGGCTGATGGGTCTATGGGTTGTTCTTTTCTTTGTTTTTAAATCCCTAAAGAGTATAGGGCCTCCTGCTAAGACAGTTCTTTTTATATTCGATCCTGTAGTAAAAAGTAAGCTGCATTTTAACAACTCTTCTGTTTTTAAACAAATGAAGACATGCCCTGAGCAGAGATATTTATACAACAGAGTAATCATTATAATGGTTCTCTCCAGGCAAAGTGAGACATTTTAAATAAAGTTCTTTCCTATTTAAAGCTCTGGAATAATGAGAGTGGGAGGCTAATAAAGTTCAATTTTAAATTCTCAAGGAGTGTGTGGGGGTGTGTGTGTGTGTGTTAGGAGTCATTGGGTTTTGCTATTTTGCTTGCTAAATGTGTGCAATCTGTTTTTCTAGCTCATGGAAGACCTGTCTCACTCTTACTTTTCACTGAAGTGGCATTTGGCTAAATCATCTCTCACTCTTGGAACTCTATTTATGAATGAGCGTCTTCAGCTTGTTGAATTGGATGGCCAATTCTTTTCCTTTCCAGTGTTTCTGCTGTAGCTCCTACCTAGCTTTCCTGATTTGCCTAGGGTCTTAGTTTTGCTGTAATGCTGAGAAATTACTTTTTTGTCTCTACATCCTAGTGAAAGGAGCATAAAGAAAGCAGGATCTTTAAGGTCTTCTGCTGGAGACGGCTCTCTGGAGCAGAGGAATGTTTCATTTTCCCTCAAACTTAAGGCTGGATGTGGGGGGGTGACAATAGAGACATGTAGATAGTAAGAAAAACTGTAGTCTAGGTGCTGGTTTCTTGCAAGAGATGTAGTAATGGTACTTCTGGTTCCCCTATGTTATTGCCAATCACTGCTAGCTGAAGATACTGACAGTTTTCTGGATTGGTGGTATATTTGCCATGTTTTATTGCTAAGATGGCCACATTTCCAGAATCAAAGAAATTATTGCCATGTAAATAATCTGTAAATTTGGTTTCGTACTTTGTCAAGGAAGTTGGGTTATTTGGAGGTAACAGGCTCGGTTTAAATACGCCTTTCTTGTTGGAAGAGTTCCTATGCGCTGAAATGTAATTAGGCTCTGTATATAGCCTAGTTTTCCTATATGGAACTTGACTTTCCTTTTACACTTAGTTTTATCTAGGAATGCATTGGCTTACACAGGTCTGTAAGAATTGCATCCACCTTTCATCCTAACCAGAGGTAGGATGTGGTTAGTATGTACTAGCATGCCCTTGTGGTAAGGTTTTTTCCAGAGTAATTTTCTCTTGAGATTCCTGGAGACCTTTAGACTTTTCATAGGCCTTGCACCAGCCCTGTAGGATGTGGATATGCATTTCAGAAGTTGGCAGAAATGCAATTTTATTGTTTTTCTCTCCCCCACCTCCCCCCCCCACCCAACTAGAATCATACAGCCATTACTGTAATGGAATATAAGTGAGCATGCTTTGATCAACATTGAAGATCAAAAAACCCCTGCACTTTTCTGTTGGTTCAGAGTTGGCATATCCTTCCCTAAAATTTTCAAAGGTTTTTTGTTCAGAGTAGTGCTTATATTTTAGATGGTATTGAAATTCATCAGAAGCTTCAACGCGTGTTTGAGTGCTGTCTGGAATAGGAATGGGCCTTTTTTAAACAACTAAAAAAGTGTGTAAGTGCTTTTCTGAATCAATTTCAAAACTCCAGAAACATCACTTGCTTTTGCCGAGAGAGACACTGTGACATGTGGTAGTTGTAGGCGCAGCTGAATCTTTGTGAAAATTTAAACTATGTTGTATGAATTTCATTGAGAACCTAATCTTGAAAAAGATCACCAGAGATTAAGGGCCGCTGCTCCGTGTGCTGGTTTATACAACTACCCCAGGATTAATTAATTTTTCTGGTACTGATGATGAGCAATTGTACTTATTGGCAATTTGGTAGCTGGTAAGTTGAAGGAATTCCAGACAATACAGAAATTTAACCATCTGCTTTGTTTGTTTTCACTTGAATAAGCTTTGTGCAGTCCAAACTAAATAATATTGGAAGAAGAAATTGAAGAGAGAAAAAGCCAAATGTTTGTTTACTTATTTACAAAACAATGTACTTAGTTTTAAGTATTGTTTACGCTATAGTCAGCTTTTAAAATTTAATTTTATACCTGGTTGCAAATGAAGATGTGTATGATTAGTGACGACCAACCTTCCAACAGTCATCCTAAACTCTTTAAGTTATATTTTGAAAGTAAATGTAAATCACTGTTTTTCTGCTTGTGCTGGCAGACTTTTTTGGCACTGAGAAAAGAGGCTGCATACCAAATGTTTAAAAAGATGCAAAGATAATGTTGATTAATGTGGGTTATTATGTAAGTACTGGAGCAGCATTCATAACAGAATCAAGGATGTAAAAGATATTAAACTTGCATTTAATTTTAATTACAAATTACCATATTTACTCAGTCCCCTACCACTGTCTGCTCAGTGATCAATATTGTGACACTAAAAGCACCTGGTACCTGCCTCTCTAAACTAGGTACCAGAGTGGTCACCTTAGTCTGGCTTCCACAGTCACCGGACAAAGCCATATGACCTCCCCAAATGAATTCATAGTTGAATTAGATCTTCCAGAAGAACATCTTTGATTTGTTAAAAATGACTCTTGATAAAAAATCACTGCTTTTGGTAATTCATTCAAATAAGTTATCTTTAAGAGAAATACACTAAACAATATGCCCTTTATTTCTAATCTGATCTTTTTTAATAGCTATTTTCCATCAATAGAAGCGATTATGCTTTTGTGTTTCTAGATTCTGAAGATCTGTGTGACTTGCAGCTGCTTTTGCACCGTACTTCTTAAGCTTCACTTCAATAAGCGAGATAGATGGAGTTCTGTGCCCTTCTGCAGAGTTATGTGTTCTAATTGATCTGTTGTGTTTGTTCTTGCTTGAATATTCTCCAATATATCCACCTGATTTAAAAAAATATAAATCCTTGAATGAGGCCCTGTTCCAAGGGTTGGCTGTACCAGTTTCAAATACAGAAAGTAGTTTAACATCTGTTTGTGTGCTTGGGATTTCCCTGTGTGCATGTCCAGTGATGATGCAAAACCTTTGCTGCAAGGTCATTAATTCCAATGACTCTAGGTTTGTTCTAAACTGTTGATTCTCAGTGTAGTTTCTTGATGTGCAAATATGGCAACACACTTTTTGTTCAACTTCATGTTTAGCACAGCCTCTACTCTTTTTTGCACACTTTTCCCAGTCAACCTATTTTCTTACTTAGCATTGGTGTCCTACTGTATTTTAGAGCACTCTTCCCTCTGTTATGCACTAGCCATATCTATAATTATTTAAATTTAATTTTAAATACCAGTAAAGATGTTGGTATGAGATTAAATACCAAATTCTGTAGTGTTCAGCTAAAACCAGATGATTCTTATTTACAGTTATTTGTTGATGTCTATTAATGATTAAAAAAATTGTATGCTTTGACTTTATATAATTCCAGTTTCTTAATGAAAATGTTGTGGGCTGCTAAGCTGTTTTGTGGAAAAGTCTTGTTTTGAAGATGCAGCCTTTCTTATCAGTCAAGCTTTCAAACACATTAAACCAAAAAAAACCCAACCAAAATACCAACCAACCTAGAATTCATATAGCTATCTTTGTTTCCCATAAATCCATCTTGAATGCCATTAGTCTTACTTTATTTTAATTGCTTATTAGTGAAGTAATATATCAAACATTCCAGTATTTTGCCATTAGCTGATTTGAGGCTAACAAGAGTATAATTACCTGACTTGCCCAATTTGTGAATATTATTTTTGCTTGCTTGTTTTTTAAAGCTTAGCAGTGTAATCTTTCTGACACTTTTGATGCTGCTTGGCTAGCTGTCTCAATTCTGGGATGGAAGATATCCAGATCTATTTAACTTTAGCAACTGTTGATTAATTTTCTCTCCCTAATTGTCATTGTAGAAAGCACCTCACCCTGCAACTGCATCATCTAGCTTTCTCCTGAAGACTACTACTTGGTGAATAGTCCTGTTTTTTTCTGTATTATTATTTCTATTAATAGTTTTGCCACAAACTATCTTTTGCTATTCATCTAAACCAACTTATTTTTTTAATCAATCTGACCTAATTTCTGTTTGAGTTATGACTTTTTGCAAGCCTGCAACATGTTCTTAAACTGTGCCCTAATTTATATGCCCCAAATCAATTGTTCTCAATTAACTTTTATAATGAACAATTCACACTGTTTTATTATTCAGGTTTCCATAATTGCTTAGTTTACTGAATGTTTACTTAGTTCACTGTAACTTTTTTGTTCTCTTGCATTGTGGATAGTTTTGTTTTGTACATACGAATATTTACTTACAATTTTGGAGAAGGTGGCAAGCAAAAGCAGGATGGTGATGTTTTCTAAATGGTCTTCCAAGAACTATGCCATCATATTTCTTTTCTTCAATCTAGGACTGGTAGATCAATTTATTTGACTATAGCTTGTCACGTTTGCTTCCATTTCTTAGTAACTTTTTGAAGAGAAATGTGCACAAATATATGCAAATGAAAAGTACTGTTAAAAGTTGGGCTGCATTTTAGATGTTAATATTGTGAGGTGCTGGAGGGTCATAGAACCCCATAGATCATCTTGGAGTGAAAACACTAAGTTCAGTGCAGCTGGTGTGGATGCTGAAGGGCTGTTTCCCATTCATACTTTAGAAACAATTGTAAGAAAATTCCTATAACATTTGTCCTTGTAAACAGATATTCTAGTAGTTAGAGAAAATATTTGTATATATTCCATAGAAAAAAGCAATTTTAATTTGGAAATTACCATGGAGTTAATATTGTGTAGTCTAGCTTGCTTCCACTATACAGTATGCATTTGATTTTGATAGATTAATGGAATCTTGTTTGGCAATTTAAGGAAAATACTAATAATATGTCCTAAGTAATTTTGACACCGTAAATGAATCTATAAATTTATTTATAATTTGTGAGAAGACAGAAGAATGTAGATCTGATTCATATGATAAACACTAAATAAATTTGAAGTGCATTGTCTGTTAGATAAAGTATTCAAGTGCTCTGATTTGGAATAGAGATTTTGAGAGAGAAGTTGACAGGTTGAATACTGAAACATACTATCCATAGATTGTGAGCTTGAGTGTAAGCTTGCTAAGCACAATCATGGTACTATTCTTCACTAGAATAGTTGCCTGTGAAGGAACTGTTCCTGGGTCACTTGGTACAAAAGGACATTTGATGATAGTAAGTTTTTGGTTTAGAGCATTGGTTTCGTTTGGGGTTTTTTTTGTGGGTTTTTTTTTTTTCTTTTTCCCCAGCTGATACTTACATATGCAAGAATTCTGCTTTGGTTTGTTCTTGCTCTTCTTGTATATGAACATTTTCTGCTATAGAACTAATGTAAAATATGCTAGCTGTAACAGTGAAAGAGTATACATGCTGCTGAAAGTTAATCAGATGATGTAGAAAATTAACTGGTATCATCTTAAGGCTACTTTTGACTGCAGAAATCTCTTTGCCCTGAAAAAGCAGTTCAAATAAATGATGCAAGTAGACAATGAGTTAATGGAATAAATTAGAAGGGAATTAATAGTAGATGCCCATCAGAGGTATGTCAGAGTGCTGTATATACCCCTTAAGAACTAAATTTTCTGATTTCCATGTTATTTCATATTACTGTTTTGATACATACACATTGAAAGACCAGGATGAATCTTTTATATGTCTTCTTGAATGGAATAGGTATATCTATTTATAATCCACTTTTTATTCCTCTTCAAGTTTGAGGAGCTGTGTTATTAAAATCAGTTAAATCTGAGTCCAATAGTGTCACGTCTGGGAGATCCATACCATTGACTGCAGAAATAGGCAAATAGGCTATAAATTCTCTCAAATAGTAAAATAAATTATGGAAAATTTAACTAGTTTAACTTTATGTAAGTGAAATGGCACTAAATGATAACAGAGAAGGCTAGGTCTTAGAATACTGATGTAGTAAGTACGATTTCTGAGTACATATCTTGACAATTCTAGTGTGATGCGAATTCCTGTTAACAAGGCTTTGGATTGTGCCTTCAATAAATTAAACCAAAATAAACTAAGAAATTAATTTAAACCAGTGTTGATTCAGAAATAATTAAGTATGGCAACACTTATATCTAGTGCATGCAAGAATTGTATGTAAATACATATTGCACTTGGGTGTACCTGGTTATTTACATATTATATACACTGCAGTATAGTAGTTTTAAATGTCTTTAAGTGCAAACTGCTGCTGAGGTTTGATTGCTGATTTGAGATAATACTTCACTTGTGTTTGGAAAATAAATTCCCCTGGGGAAATCAATATTTGTCATGTTAGATTCCATACCTTCGTTTATTGGGGGACAGCGTTGCCCCTGGGGAAGAGCTGATCATTCATATGTTACTGTATGAGCAAGATCTATTTGTGGAATAAAGGGCTGCTTAGTTCAGATTCATCTATCATCCTGCTCTCCCTGTCTTTTCCCTGAGCACTCTGCACCAGAGTGGGTAAATTCTACATTCTGAACTCAGGAAAGTAATAGCTCTGGCTCCTGGTGCCTTGGCTTGTTTCCTGTGTACTCAATAAATGTTTGACTGTGTGTGTTTGTGTTCAGTAGGGATAGGGAATACCAGTGTATAGGAAAGATAAAGGGGTTTGTAACTAGCTGGAGAAACACACTTTACTGAGGTTTTTCTCCAAGATGGAAATAATGACAAAATGTGTGCAACAGAACTGTGGTTTTTGCCTGGTGCTGTTGGGTGAGTGTAGGCACATACACGTGTGCACTGCAAGTAAAATAAACAGCATACTAATAATATGCTCTGATTTATCTCCAGAATTCTTCCATGATGTATGATGCTCCAAATAATTAATTGTCCATATATTTCTAATTGTCCATATATTTCTTCTTGAAAGAAAAAGCTGTTGTGCAAATTTAGCCAGCTTTTCTCTATGGACATGTAGAAATTGGAAAAAAAGAAATTCCCTGCCCGGTGAATAACTTCACTATCCATCTGAGTAGGGTAAGCACAAGCAGGGTTCCTTCACTGTGCCTTTCAGAGGTAAATCTGCAAAATGGGGTTATTGCACTCTGCCCTCATGCACAGGAGCTGCAAGTGTTCACTATGGGAGAATGTGGCTGCTCCCCACACCTCAAATGTGAGTTTCAAGAAATGCAATTGTGTAGGAGTTCTAATAAAAATAACTACTAGTTCTCTCTGCACCTTTGACTTGCTAATACTGGGGTGAAAGGGAAATGCACAGTTTAGCTGGTTATATTGCTGTCAGAAAAATAAAACTCAAGGGTATTTTTTTTGTTTGTTTTGGCTGTGATGTCATTTTAGTTTTTATTATTAATGAGGAAATTCTTTGATTTCATACCAGTTTGACGTTGGAAAAAGCAAATTTCCTGACAGGCAATAATATCTGTGTGGGTGAATTTGTAACGTTTCTACAAGTGATAACCTTGAAATAAGTTGAGATTTCCATAGTGCTTTTTAAAGCAGTGTTTGTGTGCTTGTGTATTTGTTGCTGTTTCCTGAAACTTGGTTTCTTGGCAATTAAGTACTTCAATAGAGAGGAAAAATGAGAAAACTTTCTGTGGGTTTGTTTCCTTTTTTCCAAAAGCTCATAAAGTGAGATGCATGTCCACTTGATTAATTCTGTGATTAAATTATAAGTTCTAATTTTTCAGTAGGAAATATTAGATCATTTAAAAGACTTCTGGTTTCTCAATAAATTTTTACCATTTCAAGACGCCAGAGCTTAGGTTTCTCAGCTACATTTTCTCTTTCTTCCCATGACCAGACATTACGTGACCTTGTACTTCAATACATTCTAACAGATTTTAAATTAACCTTTTCTAAAGTAGTGAAAGAAAATTAGAAATTTTTCAGGGAAATCCCTTGTAGATAGCACATCTCAGTGCATTTCAAGCTGGAGTAATTTTCATCAGCTTCCATCAGCAGTTTTGTTCAAAAATCAAATAAAATGTTTGCTAAAGGCAAATACAATTATTTTAGGGCATATCTTGAACTGTGATCAAGTACTAAATATTTTATTGTTGAAACTCTAATGTCCCAACTTATATCAACAATGAACTAGTTAAACAAAAAACTAGAAGCAGTATATGAAATGATGCACAATAGTGTGAATATCACTGGGGATATTTGGTACGCAAAGTGAAATAGAAATGACTACCCTTTCAAGCCCTGATAATATGCAGAGATGTTTGTCTTCATCACTAGCTGAAATTGTGGCATATCACTTAGTAAATTTGATTTTAGTACTAATTAAATATTTAAAAGATGATGGCTTTCTGTTGCCCCTTTGAGAAGATGGAATATTCTAGGTACATCATCATCTGGCTTCTTATTACTATAAAAATTATTATAAATATGCAAGATCTCTTGAAAAAGTACAGTGAATTTGCTGTCAATTTGAACAAAGAATGTCTTATATGCACTCTCTGACAACAGATATTTTAGCTGGAATATAATAGATTTTGCTTATTTTGTTGATATTTAGACCATTGATATATTTTCAGACAATTGTTTGAGAGTATTTTCTTAAGGTTTTGTACAATTATTCCGGGAAATTTATTTTTTAAAATGATCAGTAAATACGTGATCACTTTCAAATGATTTAATATTAAAAAAAAATAATTTTATCTTGAATACACTATACAATTTTAGTACTTGAGCTCTAGGAAACTCCTTGAGCTGAAACTTGCAGTGTATGGTTCTGATTGCCTATTGCTAGGTGTAACTCTTCTTGCTTTTAATGTGCAACTCACGTCATCTAAATGAAATCGGGACTGGAAACTCTCCAGCTTCCTAGAGTTGGGTGTCTTGGGTGCAATGGCAGAACTGTTTGTTTAGGGCTGTAAGAGCTGTGCTGTCAGAGGGCTCTCTCAGTGGTTTTTGTACGATCATGTATGTGCAGTCTGGAGAAGAAAGTGGTGGTTGCTGCAAAAGGACTTGCATATGAACCCTCACTAGATCAGCCATCAAGGTGCAGAAGGGCTTTTTTTTTTTTTTTAGAAGAGGAAGAAGGCATGGGAGATGCATGTTGAGATGCTATTTCTCCTTCATTCCCATGTGCACTTCTAGTTTAATTTCTAATTTATTTTCACAGGAACTAGCAAAGGGAACATGTTGGATGCTGTTATTGTTGAGAATTAAAATTTAATGCCTTTGATAAAAATTGAAAGGGCAGTCCTCTGATATACATATTTTTTCCTTCCCTTCCCAAGTCTCTTATGGTAATGCATAGTAAGTGTTAACAGAAGTAGCACTTGGACCATTTTAAGCAATTGAATAGAAAATTCAGTAGAAGCCCTGCTGAATTTGCCAAGCCTAGGCAAGCTTGGTAGTTTATTTTTCTAATGCAATTTTTTTTATCAAGCTTTGTTCATTACCACTTGTGCATGGAAAACAGAGATTCACATCGAGATCATAATTCATTCTTTGTATATAAATGTTACACGTACAAATTGCATGGATAGAACACTATGAAGAATGCAACAGCAAGCAGTTGAAAGAAGAGGGTATTAACATTAAGGCTGGCATTGCAACCTAAATTCAGCTTCTTATGCATATGCATTATGAAGTCTTTAACTATAAAAAACCATAATACTTTGCTAGAAGACTTCCTTACTCAGTACACAAGATGGACAGTACTCAATTAATAAGCAGCTATTAAAGATGTTTTTTATCCTCTCTTTGATATGTGGCCCTAAGACTTATTTACAGCGCACCATTCAGATCCTGCTCAGAAGTCAGAATTATTAATTTCCTCATAGACTTTTCTGTCTATGTATCTACTGTATCCAAGTGCTTCACAGGTTTTAAATTAAATTTATCTCCACAAAGCCCCAGTGAGGGATGTGGTATTATCTCTATTTTACAGATGGGGAACTGACAGAGATTAAGGTCAGAAAAATTCACCAAATTCGGATGCACATTTTAAGACGTAAGATTGGATTTTTAGAGCCCTTCAGATCATATAGTGTGTACTGTGTTCAGAAAACAGTGCTCACTGCTTCAGCTTCAGGTGTTTTTTTTCTTGTGTTTAGATACCTTCCCCAGCATCTCAAGTGTGTAAACTGAAAAATGACATGGTACTATTGATCACTAAGGAAAAGTTTGTTTGGTACTTTGTGTAGCATCACACAGGAACTCTGAGCTTTCTCTGAAAGAGGCAAAACTTCAGTGAGTCACCTGCAGAGAAGAGGCAGTGGGTACTGTTGAGAACTCTTATATAAGATTTTATTATTAAAGATGCTTCTTGATGTTTGCACATAAATTGGAATTACACAAGCCATCTGAATTCTCATCCTTGTCAATTTGTTTGATTTTTTGCAATGGAGAAAGATTAATTTGGAATATCAAAAATCATGATCCAGTTAATTTGGGGAATGAACATTAATTGAGAAACCATATTGCCTATAAGGTAGTACTATTTTTTCTTTTGTAAAGAGAATCTTTCAGAACGTACTTTCATTTATTTTCATAGTATATTCAAATTTCTTTCCTCTGTGAAGACATTCTAAATACCAGAAGATTCGTGAGCAAGCCTAGCAAAGTACTATTCGTCTATTTAGGAAGACTTTAATTGATTTGTATGTGTTGTGTCCACATTTTGTATAGCAAGTACTTTCACATGTACCTGATCTTACTTGTATTTTCTTAATTGGCAGTTTACTTAATGCCAGTTTTTCTCTTAGGCTTGCTGGCTGCTAAAAGAATAGCATAGATAATTCAAGATAACTTGAAACAGTTCTTCATAGTCCTTTAGAACCAGCAGTGTGGATTTGAACCCAGGGTAAATATAGCGATTTGTAAGTCCTTCTGTTAATTTGGGGGAATTTTAATTTTATTAGATTGAACAAGGAGTAAAGATGTTACTGAATCCTTTTCTAGCAATTTATTCTTTCCTAAGCCTATCTGTGCTTTTTTTTCTTATCCATAAGATGGATATTTCTATACTTTTTCAAAGCTCTCTGAAATAATTAGCTGATAATAATTAGAGAAGTGAAATGTTTCCTGTGTTCATTGTGGCTCTGCCTATCGGAACAGTGGCTGTGTATGTTGTAATTACCTAGCAGTTTCTTTAAACACCTTTTTAATGTTACCCTACTTTTAGCTTGTTAGCCTACATTCCTTGCGTTGTGTCAAGTGCGCAGCTGATGTGGAACCGGAAGGCTGCTCTGTGTAAAGAGTTGGGAGGTTTTGTCTGGACTATGAAGTGCACTTGTGTAAGCCAATAAATCTCTTATAACAACAAGGGAAAAATATTTTTTTCAGTAGATTGTCAGGGTCTCCATGTTTACAATTTTAACTCTTTCCAGGCTGCTTAGAATCAGCTATTCCCAGAACTTTATGGTATTGCTGTGGCATTACAGCACAACTTCTTGCTATTGAGGAGAAAATGAAAGCTAGTGAGAACTTTGCTTGACTAAGTATAATTACCTACTGAGTAGCTTGTGTAGTATATATGTATCATGTAAATGGCCTTTTAAATAATAAAGACCAGAAAAATTCTCTCCATTATTTAAGAGGTGTAATGGTAGTCCAAAATTTTCATTAGAAATAACCATTTTACGCACACCTTCGATAAAATATTAGATACTGGCACTCTAGCAGTCAGGGCTGTAAAGTGGAGGGCTGTGGAACTGACCTAGCAGTCTCTTAAGAGTTATCTGTCCAGTGGAAACCAGTGCAGTCTGAGGAATTCACAAATAGATTCAACATTGAAAGAGCGCTTCAGCTTTGACAAATGGCAGCCAAATTCTTGAACTTGGAGAGGGATCTCTAGTTGAGTTCTCTGCCTGTTTGCTGTGCTTCAGCCTAAAGATTTATTCTGCAGATTGTAGATCAAGATTTAATAATGTCTATAAATTTCTAATTACTCATGAATATCTTATTAGAAAGCATTGCTGGCAAGGAACTCCAAAGCACTTTTAGTAGATTATATAGAAATTTGTTCCAAAATTAGTTGCAGAACAGTCATCTGGCACCCAATGCTTGTTTGAAATGTTATCAGGTTTACCGACAAATGAGAACATAATACTGTCTCAGTTATTCCAATTTGCCATGTGACCATAAAAGTGTTTTTTTAATCTTGAAAAGTTAAAAGAAGTAACACTAAAACATTTTCTTGTTGATGCCTGAAGTTATGCAAAGTTGGAAAGGAAACCAGAAATAGAGCAAAAACATTGAAAATTATTTGCTTAGTTTATGGCTTGGTTATGTGACTTGTACAATTCTGTATGGTGAGACTAGGTAAAAAACCAATGATATAGACTATTGCCTAAAAGGAAAAAAAATTGGAACCTTGGGGTAGTTAGATAAAAATTCATATTTTTCAGGATACTTGACAATTATAAAGCAAGCTGAAGAATGGTGTGTGTATACGGTTGAATGTTACAAGTAGTGCATGCTATGACATACTTGTGATGTAACATGAGTAAAATAATACACTTATAGAAACTATATGCTCTTAATTTTCCAATGTTTAAAGAAACATTTTAGGCAGTCCTTAATCTTTTACCAAGGAAGATGCAGGCCAGCCCTTTACCACAATAGCTTCATCTCTGGTTTTGATTTCCCTGTATTTCTGTTGCAGTGGAGAAAAAGGAACAGGGGAGAAAATACCTTATTGCATCTATATTTTTGAAATTTGACTTTAAGAATGTTGATGAGATTATCTTTGATTTCTCTTGCTTGTGTAAATTAATCAAAGGAGAAAATGCTATCTAGTATTTTTAGCTATATATAAATGTAAATCTGCAAATTTTTTATTAAATCACTCTCTTAATCTATATGCCTGAGGAATTATTAGGTAAATTACAGTGTCTGCATTGTCCTCTAAATACTTGTGTTACATTTATTAATTCATCAAGATAAAATACTTGTGGAGACATTTGGAATTGCTCCAAATACAACAAATTCATAGTATTACAGAGGTAAAACGTAGTATAATATTAATACATTGCATTCAGAGTTAAATTAAGCATGACAACACTAATCTCAGACTTGTTCTTACTTTTTGTCTTGTAATTTTCTTTACGTGGGGAAACAATATAGTCTGGAGTCTGTGTGGTGTTTTTTCTTTTCTTCATGAGTTTCCAATGTGTAGTTTGCTAGTGTCTATAGCGACCTTCCCTCCCTCATATCTACCTTTGCCAGAGTAGAGCTTTCCTTACACTTATATATCTTGAGAAATGTCACAATCTTTTCTTGTTCCTTTAGCATGTAGTGTAGCCCTAGGTAGCCACCATAGAAAAAAAGGATTTTCACAGTGTAATTCCTGCTATTTACTGCATACTGTGTAACATGTTCTTAAATTTTTCCTTTTCTGCCTCTCATCTTTCCACTTTAAAAAATGTTTGATATTAATATTTTTTACCCTAATAAGATTGTGTTTTCCATTGATCCTACTGTTGGTAATACATTATTCGGTGTTCCTTGTTAATAAAAGCCATTGGTTGTTCCATTACTCACAATAGTTAGTACAACACTGAAGGTCTCGTTCACCAGAATGACTTGTGGGGATAAAACCAAAACCCTGATTTCTCCGTGCATTAGGATAATAGCTATGGTGGATGCAAGTTATTAAACAATGTTTAAAATAGAATGTGTGGCTTGTTGTGTTGTGTGTTCTTAGTTTTTTCCAGGAGACTGACACTAAGGAGAGATTTGTGAACATAATTTATTTTATTGCATATGTATGCTGTACATATTTTGCTTTTTCAGTAAAAGTCAGTGAGGAGGTGAACCTGTGAATTGAAAAATTCTTAGTTATCAGACTTTTATTTGTATTAATGTCATCTTCTTGGATGGCATTGGAAAAAAGAAACATAATCTTGGATAATCTCTGCTAATATGAGGATAAGTGGGCACAGATCTCTAGCACTGAAGATGGTGAAGCTCTAGATCGTCTTGGAATTGGGATTCTTTTTGGAAGATATATTTGGTAATATTGCAGTGTGTTAAGTTCACACTTATGTATTCTGGCATAAAATGGACATAAACTAACTCCAGTGTAACGCAAGAAGGAATTTTATTTCATGTTAGTCATCATAAAAGTTTTCTGAAAAAAATATTGTTGCAAATATAGCTAGAGTGTCAAAATAGCAATAAAAAAAAAAAGAATGTGCTATTTGGAAAAAAAATCCCAGTATATAGAAAAGTTGAGCTGTTACCTGAGCACAAAGGCAAATAATGAGCATCTGCTGCTAGAATTATTCTCTCAGTGTGGTTAAGTGCTGTGAGTCACCTTCTGGTGAACACTGTACGTATGGACGGGTGAAGGATGCAGTGTGTGTTTAGTGCATTCATACCTCTTCTAAGCCCTCATTTTTCTTTAAGTTTAATGGATTATACAGTTCTTTTGCCTCTACAAACCTTTTCATTTATTGTGTATAACTTTGCACTCTTTACCTGAATTCTAAGAAACAAAAAAGTTGGCCTAATTTGTATTCCAAAATGCTTGCTATAGAAATGAATTTGACAACTACTTCTACATCATTTAAAAACATTTATGCCCTCTACATGTATTATGGATGGTGTATTGCTTTTGATATTTAGCTTAATTTGTTGATTAACTTGTCAATGTCGTGATTGCTTTACAGTGTTGCTACAGAGCTATTCACTTCTTTCTAGGTGTGTGCATCCTTCTTGATCAACAGACATGGATGTCTGGAGGTTCGAATTATTTTTTGGGAGATTGTGGGCAGTTTTTGTGGGGGAGACAGCCTGAAGTGTTTTTGTTGAGTTGGTTTGGGGGGGTTTTTTTGTTGTTTTTTTGGGTTTTGTTTGCTTTTTTTTTTAAAAAAAAAGACTGTAAAAGTCATGACAATGGTGGACCAGACAACTAGGAGGGAGAAAACTGAGGGCAGACTTCTATGTGTGCACCTGTGTGTACCCACGAATGAGCTTATAGGGTGCAGTAGACAAGCTGTTTAATGCTTGAAGAGGAAAAATTTTGACAAGAATCCATAGGATTGCAAATGGATAGCCCTTAACATCATACACTGTAAAGGGCTTTGGTAGTGTGCAACAGACCACAGTCTATTTTAATTTTAAGTGTAGATAATTTAGCTTGATTGACCATGCCAAGAAAATGGCAGTATATTTAAACAGTACTAAATTTTATGTTTTCTTTGCTGCTAGATTAAGCTGGGGAAGCCATGTGTAGTGCATTGAAGTCCATCATAATCTGCGTATGACGTGAGAAATTGGTCCTTGTCAGCACTGTCAGCATTGGTTGCATGCATCATGTTTAATGGGCTTTCTGTTCAGTAGCTTCTGTGGGTGGTGAAGATGGAAAATAATCCACACGAGCTTTTCCCTTCAACCCCACGTAGAACATTAAATACTATCCCTATGGAGAGAATTTAGGCTATGGCTGTCAAAGATACTTGAGAACCTTTTGTAGTTTTGTAATTCTTCTTGGCTTTTTCAGAACAGAAATAGCAGTGGCATGCTATATTTTGGTTCACTGAGAAGAAAGAGGGTTTTTTAAATTAGAGGCCGTTTTCTGAAACTGGAAGAACTCAAATTATGTAGTTAAATCTTGTACAAGGGTGAGACTGGAGGATGCTGAGAGATAAAGCTGGTCTAGGGGCAAAGGGGTAGTAGAAAAATTCAGTGATTTAAGAATAAAATGATTTTTTTTTCATTAGTGTTTTTAAGTATTATTTGATCAAAATGTCAAATTGTGGCTGCTAAGAACAAGGATATTCATTGCTATGTGCTTGGGTTAAATAACATTATGAATTGTGTGGATTTCATCCTCACAAAGTGGCACTGAGGGGAGGGAGTGAGGTAAAAATAATAAAGCATGAAGAGAGGGAAGGTAGCATGCAGGGCAGTTCTTTGTTGCACATCACTTCTTGAACATGGTGCAAAATTCAAATGTCTAAGTAGGAATATGACTTTCCACATAGTCCAGCCTTTTAGAGAGAAAAATGCCAAATATACATTTAAGGATTCAGTATTGTAAGATAAAGGGCAGCTTAGAAAACATGATGGAAAAAATTGAAGTAAGCCATAAACATAATTTACTGGAGAGTTACTTGGTTCCCTTAACTGCAGTGTGTGACACACGTCTAAACTTGTTGAATTAAAAAAAGAAGATTTTTTGTAAGACCTTAAAAAAAATCAACTAAATTGTTTTCGTTTTGCCATATAAATTTGCAGTGTTTTTACAGTGAAATTCAGTAGCAGAATCAACAGTGTCAAAATTAATGAACAGCTGACATTAATATGAAAAATGATAAACTTTGAAATTTAAGAATACTCCCAGATTTTCTGAATATTCATTTGCATTAGCACAGAGATAATGGTATTGTACTTGGTTTTCTTTAACATACACATTTTAAGTTAGGAGCCCATTTTAGGAGTCCTGTGTTCTGTCCTTACAAGCAGTTTCATAGCTTTCCTAAAGCAGTGTTCACGGATTGCTCAGCAAAAGCCTTGAGCTTGGTTCCCAGTGGGAGGTGATCTCAACACCTTGTTGATAAGGACAAGTAATTGTATGATAAAAGAAAGAGGCATTTTGGAGTAGCAGCACCATCTCAATTAAGCATCCACTGGGGATGTCTGTGGAGTCAGGAAAACAGCCTTAAAGAATTAGTGCCATTGCTCCTTGTAGTCATTACAGTGAAAGTAATTTCCAGTGTTATTCCAGGCTATTGGTCTCTGGCTCTAGAGGTGACATTTAACAAACAGACACCTGTCTTCTCCAAGGCACCTGTCTTTTGGTGAACCTTATCTTCTGTTCAGAGAGATCCCTGTGTATTTGACATGAATGATTCTTTAACTTCTGCTGTTTAAAAAATGAAGGACAAAACAAAACCACTAGCTCCCCAGACCAAATAAACTTGGAAAATTGAATCCTGTAGATTTCCTCTCGAAAATACATTAAATGTATGAGTCGTGTTTATATATGTTGGGCAAATGCGGTGTGCCCATGCTTGAAATCTTACAAAACTGTAATATTTGAAAATCTTTCAGTGTATCTCGACATTTTTCTTAATTTTAGCAAATTCTTGTTTTTCAGGGTGTAATATAGAATGCCCCTACATTACATTTTTCTTCTCATGTGCGTTATAAAAATTTCAGATATGTTGTGGCTGTAAAATTAATCTACTTGCTCTGTTAGCCTTTAATACTGTATTCCCACTTACAACTTCAAGAATGCAGCTTGAAGGAAATTTAATTAGGAAAATGAGGCAGATGAAATAGGCAATGTAATGTATACGTGCAATATAAAGAAGAGTAAATACACTTTTCATCTGAATAGTCAGATTAGAAACTGTGTTAAACTGGGCTGAAATTTTCTTTTATCAGAAATGAATTTCTTTCATTTTTCTAACATTACTATGTAATTGTCCTCCTTATTACTGGGATTAGACAGACTAGTGTCATTAGAGAGGAAACGTTTTTCACCAATTGCATTTAGTTTGTTTTATTTGGCAATGACCTCCTCATTATGTGAAAAATGCAAATCCCTGGAGGAACAGGCTGAGGTGATTCCAATCAGCTGGGAACCCCTGTGTGCACACTGTTTTCATCTCCTGACCTGCATGTGTGCACCTGTACTGTATTAATTTTTGCTTGTTTTCAGGGCATTCAAGCAATAAGCAGGTAGAATTCAGATGGCTGAAAACTGGGTCTGCTGGTAGCAGTTTCCTGCCTCGCTGCACTCTGGAGTATTCCAGCCTGGCTGCAAAGTGTGTTGCTGCGCAGCTGTGGATTTTCCAGTGTGCCCATTGCTGTATGTAAAATGTAGAAATTCATTTTTCAGATGTATTATTGTATAGTAAGTAAATAGAAAAGGTTTAAATACATGCATTAATTCTATACATGCGATTTAAAAATATTCTAATAATTCTGGGTTAACTCAGTTGGGCTGTAACCTGATTCTTCAAACTATTGCTCAGGGAGGTGTGAGGCCAGTCCTTTTACTTTAGTCATCTTTTCTGGACTTTTTTTAACAAGATGGCAGTGAAATAAGTAAAGATATATGTAATAGGTGTATTATGAACACATGGTATAGTCAATATAAATTCTGTGGTCCATAGAATCTATGTATGGATCCGTTTAACATTTTCTGAAATTTCATTTTTAATGGTTTTTAAAGCATTGAAAATGCCCATCAATATTATTGAGCAATGGGACCCAAACTCTGTGGGTAATAAAGTTGCAGATGTTTATTTTGGCAAATGTTGAGTGTATTTATACTGAATGTCAACTCAACTGACAATCTGTTTTGAAAATCTCTCTTGAAGAATGAAAAAGGATGTATGGTATTGTTCTGATGGAGCCATCAGATATGTGTTTTCCCCAATACAGTTTAGGGTTAATTTTAAAAAAAAATATAATTCAGTGATGGAATTATGGTCAGTAACTGACAGAGTCCGGGTGAGGTGAGTATCCTGAAGAGACCTTTCTCCTCTATGGTGGTACTGTGGATCGCAGATATATTCTCCGTGGGTTCATTGGAGGTTGTACAAACTGCCTATGATGATGTAGAGATTTGTAGAGTCAAGGCCTTGGTTTCCAGTTGTGAATGAGCTTCTTGGGCTCAGGGACTTCTGCCTCTTCCCTGCCTTCCACAGGTTACCTGCTGGAGCAGTACCTACTGAGTACAGTGCTCTGTTTGATTCCAGGTAAACATAAATATCAGCTTTGAGTAATTTTGCAACATACGCTTCAGATTGGGATTTGGTTATTTTTAACAATGAGTTTCAGAGTCGCCATTGGACTGGTAAGACCCAAAGGAGCCTCCTAGTAATTTTAGATAGATAATTAGAATAGAAAAGCACAAGGTCATCCATTTCCAGCTTCCCTGGAGTCTCAGTTGTTGAAGCATGGGATCCAGGACTTGTTTCCAATGTCATCAGCCTTATCCTGCTTGTTGGTTTTTGCTTATGGCAGCAAACAGCCAGAGGACTTGGCCTGATGATCACTGAAAGCTCAGGTTCTTTGTGTCCTTAAATCAAATTTTAAAACATCAGGTTTTAAATTCAGCATCTGTTCTTTTAAAGTCTTGTCTCTGTGTTTAAGTCTATTCTATGTCTCTGGACAGAGCTTTTACCTATAAGAAGCCTGGAAGAAAGGCTTTTATTTCTGTCCATAGTATTACTAGATGCAGTGGCAGATGTGGTGGTACATGTAATTTTCCAGATACTGGAGACAGTACTAGCTTGCAGTTTCATCACTGGATGGTAGCACTGGCTATTTAGTGGTTTTTGCTCCTTTATCAGAAACATTTCCTTATAATATCATGTAAAAACACTTTTTCTTGTCTTAATCAGAATGAGAAACCCCCACAGGGAGGTTGCTGATGGACTGCTTAAGAAAATTGACTAAGATTGGTTGAAGTTCCTAATATTCTTTTTTTTTCCAAACATCAGCATAAGACAGCACGTGTTTCTTCTGGTGAGCGATTCTTTTAGTAGCTAGAGGGGCTTGATTTTTCTGTGCTGTCAAGTTTCAGGTTTAAGGGACACATCTCCTCAGATGTGAATTCTGATTATAGAACTTTTTCAGGTCTTTGAAACAGGGATGGTTAAAATCCTCCAGGCTTCCATGGTGTTCTCAGACATTTCCAGTAATTTGTAATTTTCAAAAATAAAACAAGGCACAGTGCTGGCTTAAAGATTGTTTATTACTTGAACATGTAGTCATCCAATTGGTTGCTGTATCTTATACTAAGTTTTATACATGCTTTTCTGGTATGAAGCCTGGCTAGATGTATTTGCTATCCTTAATTTAATTTATGTAAGTTCCTTCGTGGAATTAGCTGAAAAAGCTAGAACTTGCTTCCAAAGAACAAGCACTTCTTAAAGACGCTTTCAAAGTGTGTGCACTTGAGAAGGTTGTCATATGTACTTTTTGTCGGAGCAGATACAGAGAGTGGGACCTTAAATTAGAATAAATCTTTTAGATTAAGAATAAAGCTTGAGTCTTACTAAGCACAGTAGGCTTTCAAGAAAAGAATTACAGCAGAAGACCCTGCAGGACTCTAATGGTATCTGTCCTCATCTGAAGGAACTTATAAAACTGAATTTTCTAATTAGTCACTCCCTTGGTTCAAGCAAGGTAATGTTAGTGTAACGCTTTTGGTGTGTCTGAAGTATTGTGTCACATGAAATTCTTCATCACTTGGTATTTTACCCTGCAGCACCTTGGATATTTCCGATTGAATTAAATACTTAAAATACTCTAGAGCTTAAAGACCTAAAATAGACACTGTTGGGATTGTGCCGTAGTTATTTAAGAAGGATTTTCATCTGCACCAGGAGGAGAGAAACTTTTAGTGAATGAAAGTGGAAATCTTTGGCTTTCTTTGCATAAGAGAAAATGCTGCATGTAACTATTGATTATCTTCACATTCCAGTTGCTCAAACTAGAAAGCATGGATGGAAAATGGCTAAATATGCTTTCCTTAATTTGTCAGTATTATTTCAATTGGGGTATTTAGTGAAGACATTGATTTAGAAAATGTGGTTTCTTTATTTCGCAAGTCCTGTGTGCATTGCTTTGCATTGTAGAAAAGGGCATGTGAAATAGTATTTGTGCTTCTCCAAGCACATAGGACTCAAATGTATACAATGCAGAACAAAGGGAAATGGGAGGGAGAATTTATATTCTCTGTCTAGAATTTTGTAGCCCTGCCATGGTGAGAAAAAGGGTTTAAGAAATTATATGTAAAATTTTTGCTTTGGAAATAAGTCCTTTACACCATTCCTTCAGAGAAAGCCTTTTCCTTTTTTGGAAAGCCTTGCCAACCTTTTCAAAACACCCCAGTGCCTTGGTGAGCCCAGGAGGCACTTTCTTTCAGAAACTGCCTAGAAAATTTGGTTGTCTTATTCCTGTTTAGAAAGGCAAAGTCAGTCCTGTAGTTATATTAACTGTTGTCTCTTTCAGACCCTGAAGATTAACATTTATCATGCTGAGATTTGGACAGCACCTCATCAAGCCCTCCGTGGTCTTCCTGAAGACTGAGCTCTCCTTTGCTCTCGTGAACCGCAAGCCGGTGGTCCCAGGACGTATCCTTTCAACTGGTGCCTCAACGATGGGCACTTGTGCTCTTGGGAAAAGCAGGAGGAGCTCGGTGTGCTTCAAAGGCCAGGTAGGAAGCTGCGTGGGTTTATTCTGGAACCAGGCAGGGGAACATAATATGCTTGATCGGTGTTGCAGAACTGCCGAAAACAGTTGCTTAGCAACTGTGACCTTAGAGGTGAATTTCTAGTGACCTTTTCACCGCAGAAGATGTATAAACAACCAGGTGCTACTAAAAGCATTTTAAAGTGTATCTGAGGTGGTACTGTTTAAATTTCATATTATGCTAAATAACACATCCTGCTTCCCTTTTAATAATGTCACTTATTTTTAGATGTGGTAACTTCTTCATGGAGGATTTTTAACTTCTCCTAGCTAAATGTACACAATTTGTCAAATGGCAGCAGAATCCTGCATGAAGACTCTTATTATTTTGGGACAGATTGCTTTGATTAATTTAGGTAGGAATGTATTAAATAAACCATCTGTATAGTGCACACATTTCCTGAGGAAAAATTGAAGCCCCATGTTGTAAGTGAAATTCTCAGTTTAGAAACTGTATAGGAACCTGATTCTGCAAGATGCTAAATGTACCTCTTTAGAGTATTTCATTGTGCAACATATTATTTTCCAGTCAATACTCTGCTGCTGTTTAACATGTGCTGGTTTTGGTGGCTAGAAGTGTAGCATATCAAAAATAGCTAAGACTGATTTTTTTCCATAAAAGTCCATGGTAAAATTTTCGTAGGAACTCGGGCAATAGTTGGATATGTTTTGGGAAGAAGAAAATCTGCAATTTTTTTGAAAGCTTTCATCTTGTTCTGTAGTATTATGTTATTTCTTTCATAATTTAATTTATAATTTAAAATTTAGTAACCTTTAATATCTTCATTAGACCCATAAATGTATTTCTTCTGAAGCGCGGAGCCTTCCTCTTCTCTCGCTTCCGTAGATTGCAATTGTTCAATATAGACCTTTTCTCTACCCCTGCTTTGAATGGTGTCTGTTTGTGCTAGAAATCAGATCATTTGGTTATAAATGGATGACAAATATGCACAGACTTTATAGAAACTTTAAAGATGTTGCTATCTCACAAATATATTTTAATGAATTAAATTAACAGTACTTCTCAACTTCATGTTTCTGAAGTATCTGATGCAAGCCGATGTGACTGACAGATTTGTCTTAAACATTTTCAAAACTACATAAAGACAGTATCACAGCGTCACTGTGAGGTGCAGGGCCTATAAATACCTGAGCAGTATGTTGGTATATGCATTGTCCAGATCAGTGAGTAAATGTAATGTTAACTGTACTGTGTGTGAAAGCTTAGGGGGAGCTTAATCAGTTAAGTGAAGAATTGCATCTGTTGGTAAAAATAAAGAAGAGTTATTGCAGATGAAAGATACATGTTTTGAAGTTTTGTGAGCACCTAGTAATGACAATTTAAGCAGCCTATAAAACTTAATTATTACAAACTTCTTTCCTTCTTAAATAATTAAAGATTATAAATTCTAGTTGTATAGTTATTGCTAACTGTTTGGCAGATACGTTTATTTGCTCAGGTTTACCTTTGTTATCACATAATGAGTATTGTAGCAGATTTTATAGTGTCACATTGTTTTAATAGCTCATATGTTGCAATATATAATGTAGTCTTTGTTTCTCCATTGAATAAATGTTCAGGTAATAAAAATCCAACCCTTTCCCTTTCTCATTACAATAAGAAAAGATTAGAAAATGTCTTGATGCAAAGGCTAGAATACACTATGTAAAATAGAGCAATTTGCAGTTGTAAGCCTTTAAAATGTCTGTATAATGCAGCATTCATCTCAAGACCTGGCAGTAACAAGTGTATTTTCTTTGTTTTATTGCAATAATTTCATCTGCCTTGTCTTCGGCACACTTGTGACATTCCTTTTCATATTTTTTTTCAGTAGAAAATAAAATATTAATGCATATGAATTAGAGAGACAAAGGAAATCAGTTTGAAAGCCAGCTCACTCCAGGTGGTGGCTTTAATTAACTAGTAAGGTTGAAATTCCATCTTGAAGCGGAACGTAGGACTGGAGTTGTGAATTTGCTGTAATAGTTTTAAAATAAAGCTGTACTCTGGAAAAAATTCAGTCAAAACGGTCTCCTGCAGTTCAGTGTTCATGATTTGAGCAATGCCAAAGCATGCTTTTTCACTTAACACATTAAAAAGTTTTGTTTTGTTTATTTCCAGCTGCCAATCCTGTGAATTCAGTTTGGCACCTGAAAGTCAAACTGTGCCAACAGTAACCAAGAGCAGGAATAGCAAGAACATTGATGGTACAGAAAGAGTTCCCCTGTTCCTGGAGAAAGTTGCCTCAACTAGCCGAGCAGTAGATTTCTATCTAAGAGGTGTATGGCCTCAGGAATCTGTTTGTAATAGGATCCCTTTGGGTGAAGATGTGATTATTGCAGATTCTTGAATAGGAAGTAACTGGGATCTAACTGTTGGGTAGGGAATATCTGGCATTCAACTGGAATCTCTACTGTGTAAGCTAAAATACAAGCATGTATTTGATAGTAGTAATAAACTGATTTACCTCTCTTGGCACAACAAAATGAAGAGGGAGAGCTACACATGATCTGTGTGCAGGATTAGTGCATGTTCCCCTCAGGGCACCCAATCCATTTGCTGTCACCTAGTAGGAAAATGGTTCAGGCTCAGATGTGTCTTCTGAAAACATAGAGTTGATCAACTCCCATGACAGAATGAGGAGCACGTACCTGCTCTGTTATTGCATATAGTCCAAAGGGGAAGATGGGGCTTCCCTGCCCTTTCTTCTTCTCTGTCTTAGTTCAGAGCAACCAGGCAGATATTTGGGACAGTCTTGATTAATGAGAGATAATTGTTTTGCTAATGCCTGTGGCTTGATATGGAGCCATGAGTCTCAGTGGGAATACTGTATGTAGTGCACATCTTAGCAGTTACCTGGAGAGTGGGGAGGAGGTGAGCTGGTTATTGTGTAATTTTGCAGGGATTTGTATGCTTATACAGGTACTGATATCATTTTCTGTGAAAAGTAGAGTCTCTGTTTCCTCTAAGTTCTGTTAACTTGCTCTGCAAAAAGCAATTGTGAAAGAAAGAATTTGTGGCTCCCTTGAACAACTACGTAGTTGTTCTGAGGTAGATATTCAGTAGCTGGAATAGTGCAAGAATGTGTCTGTAGTCAGCAAATTATTTGTTTCTGTCACATAAAAGGCACAAGAACTGAATCATCTCATGCAACCAGCGTGAGCTGAGCTTCTACTTGACTTCTTACTTAAATTATTTCATTCAGAGCTTTGCTGGTTCCATAGTTCAGAGCAGAACTTTAGTGTCTTTTAAAAGAAAATCCATGTCCTCTTTGATAGGGACTTTTTGCTCTTTAATATGGTAACAAATACTTTGTGAATGACCTACCATTTTACTGATGTTTTCCTAGCCATATGCCATAGCTTTACATGGTTTTGCTCACATCTTCAATAAATATGATCTGTTTTTTTATCACTGCCTTTCTCATTGCATTGTGCTGGGTACTTGCTTTCGTCTTATGTTAAATGTGAAAAATGAATTTGAATGTTAGTAGAATCCATTTGGGGACTGGGACTTTTATTATAAATAAAATTATTCATTTGTTATGTCCAATTTTTTTTCAGCAGACAAGGTATTGATCTTTGGATTTGTGTTCAGGATGCCATAAGAAGAACTAGCACAAAAGGAACACAGCAACATTTGTAAATTGATTGAATGCACTATGTAATGACAGAGACAAACATCAGATCTATGGCAATACTATATTATACAAAGCATTTTTCAACGGTTTATTGAATTGGTTATTAAAAAGAACAGGCCTTCCAGCTGGGAACAATGAGCTGAGGGTTATCAGGAGCAAGCAATTTTATAGAAATTTGTGGTGAACACTCGGGCTTGTTCACTAAGTGCACGTGTGTATGTGTGTGTAATAAATTAGAAAAAGCACTTTACAATAACTCTTTATCTGGGTTTGATTATGAAAAGGTTTTTCATTAAAAAAAAGCAGCTGTTTAACTGTTATATACTGAATTTTGCTGAACTATTTGGTGTTGCTATTTCCACAGAGATCTAGTGTTTGCGACCAGAAAATATTCTGACTGTGAGGAATAGACCATATATAAAAACCCAGAGCATGTGATATTTTCTGGCAACTTCATCACTATGTGAAGTTAATGGTCATTATTTGTTACCAAGACAGTGTGCTGTACTGTGAGTTATTGCAACTTGTTCCTTTTATTAATGAGTAGAGAAAACATGAGTTGAACCAGATGCTCTTTCAAAGACTTGCTAACACCCTAAGCTGCAGTGTAATTGTTCTGAGTCTGTTGCATGGGTGGGATGGGATCCAGGGTCATGCAATGTTGGACTAGCATCTGCTTTGCTGAAGCATTTGTCTGTTTGTGAGCTTCCCTGTCATATGCTGTCAGAGTTGCTGTAGTACTTGAGACTGATGTATTTTGTATTGTCACAAATGATTGCTGTTCTTAAAATATTTGCAGCTAGAAAGAAATAATCCTTTTGATTAATATTATTTCTGAATGTATTTTAAAGGTAACTTTCAACTTAGTTTCAGTCCTGATAGAATTTCAGCACACTGGCTCTGGTGTGCTGAATGGTAGTGTTCTCTCACAAGTTTGGTTAAAAACCATGATGTTTAGCATGTATATGAAATTTTAAGTCTTCATAAAATTAGAGCTGCTGTTTATTGTGATTTAGTTAGTTTGTACATTGCACATTTATCACGTCTATATTTATGCTACATAATTATGAATTTTATGGTTTTTAGCCTAAACAAGTATTAATTTTTCCATAAAACTAAGATTTAGAAAATAAAATTCAGTTATACTGCAGAATATATGACTTTACGTTTACACATGGCAATAATATAAACTACACTTTTATAACTACACATTATACATATCAAACCCTGTGGAAAAGTATTCTCCAGTGCTTGTTGCAGAAGCTTTGTATACATTACTATTATTAGTTTGCTTTAGCACAATGCTTATTTTAGCTCTTTAGCAAAGAGATAAAAATAAGGGGTTTTTGTAATGACTTTGCAACCTAAATATGAACCTGGAGATAGCAAGGGAATCACCTGAAGACAGAAAATTTTGTTTGGTACAATGAGGAATGAAATACTTGTATGAATTTCTCAAAATGTCTAGTAACTCGAGAAGAGAGTTCTAGGAAGAGGATGAAGTTCCTTTGCTGGTGTAGATAAGATGTCCTGAATGGGAAGAACAGATATAGGTGATGGAACTTGTGTGAATATGTGGGGGAAGTATGGAGTATATTTCTTCAGCAGGAATGCAGAAGAGTTTCAGACTTACTTTCTGTATTGTCAGTATTAGATAAATTCTTTTTGAGATACCATACTGCAACTGTTGAACATTAGTGGAAATTCTTAAGTTTTTCATTTGTTTGTTGCTTTCTCAGATCCCGAATAAACCTGTTCCATGGTGCTTCCTTGTATGAGCAGTCCTGATCTCTCAAAGTAGGACTTACTAATACCATAATGTTTACTTGCACAAATAAGAGTAAGAAAAAGCAGTTTATATGATTAATAATTTTTAGCTAAACTGTGTTACATAGAGGGCAAAGAGTGGGACTGCACCTTTGACAGCAGCAAGCCTGTAGATCAGTTTCACTGTATTCTCAAGCTGTGTTCTGGGAAAAAAAGATTCTCCTCAAACAGCCCAAAGAATGAGTACTCTGGTCTGTGTATGCAAACCACTTGGATTTAGTGGTGATAGAGAGGCCAGTTAATTATCTCAGGGCTGGAGTTATTTTGTTTGCAGTCTACAAACAAAGGGATAGTGTTTGACTCGCATTAGGAAACGCTGCTTCTGAAGATAATAGATTCAGGGCTCTGTGCACAAAAGCTCGTTGTGTCTGTCATATTTAGGGGGGCTGGAGTTCAACTGTGTTATTTGGTCTGATAAAAGTACTTTCCCTTTAAATCCTTGCTTGAAAGGTGCTTGCTGTTGAAGGAGAATGTACTTCACCATAAGGATTTACTTATTCTATTTGCTTTGTTATACTTGCATTAATTTAACAGTGTCGATGGAAAGCTCATTCTAAATGCTTTGTGCTAGTATTTTAAATAGAAAGAAAAAAAAAAAAGTAATGAAATTAAAAGTATTTTTGCTGATTTGCAAAGGGATTATGTTACCAACCAAATTACTCATTTACCTACATTCAGCGGATTAGTGATAAGAATCTTTCAGGTTGTAGCACAACCTGCAAGAGGTATTAAAAGAAGTTCTATTAAGGCCACATCTGGGATACTGCATATGGCAGTAGCTCCTAGGCTGGAGCCTAGTGCATCTTACGAAATGCCGTGGAGGGATGAGCAGTCTTTTATTAGTGATGTGTTCAACTGACCTTCAAACCTCGCTGTATGGAGAGTAATGAGATCTCTGAAAAATGGGCTTGTAAGCTCTGTGTCATAACAGGTTGGATCTGTGCAATTAAATTCCTTGGCTACATTGCTAATGTGCTGAAATCCAGCTAAAAAAACCCAATTCCATTTTGGTCTAGTCCCTTTTATTCACTGTTTGTCATCATAGTTATTTGGAACCTATACATTACCTTAAGAAAACCACATTATGCATGAACCTCTCTACTGCTTTGTGTATTTCAGGGGCTCTCACTGTAGAGTTTTGAAGCTGTTACTAATGTGTGCCCTCTAAAAGTGGAACTGCTTGTCCTTACAAGCTCCAGGGACATGCAGAAGAGTTTTTGAAACCTAGTCTGCAAGTCCCACCATTCTGGTATATGTTATCCATACTTACACCATAATCATAAAGAACAAATTTGAAAACTCGTTCCTGTCATCATGAAAAAAAAATTAAATATCTACATTTTAGATCAATTGGCTGATGGTTGCTATGGAAGATCAAATTTCTTAGAGGTTACCTACTGTCTTCCCAATGTGATTTTTATTTTTATGATATAATTGTTAAGATCCTGTTTTGTATGAAAGCAGCTTATTTTTTGAATATTGAAGTTATTGAATTAAACTTAAATTTTTATTTAAAATAAATTCACTGTGTTCGGTTTGTTACAGCCTCCTCTTCTGTCGTGTTTATCCTTATTAACAATTTGCAAAGCATATTAGCATTTTCTCATCAACTTATAGCTGTAAGTGAATCAGTGAAACTGATTTAAGTGAATTTACTTTCAGGTTCCTGTCATTGGGGTGGCAGAAATAATTTGTAAAGAAGTTTACCCATTTGTATTTTAGCATAGCAAGAAACCTGGCTAAACTTTTACTGGGAAAAGCCTCATCCTAAGCAGCTGGAAGAATTCAACCTTTAAAGACAGAGGAGCAAAGCTATATAGAAAGAAGTAAGATTAAAAGGTAGCAAACTTTTGTATGAAAAGCAGCAGGGAGACTGAGGTAGGATTCAAAAAAGGTAAAATTGAGTGTTTCATTTGAGGTTTAACACAATAATTGACATTCTTGTTTGAAAAACTGTGAAGTCTTCTTTGTAAATAATGAGTACTTTCAGTCCAGCAGTTATTTTCCAGTCTACTAGAAAGCAAATTTGTAATCAGTGTGGTTATTGAACAAACCTGTAATTTTGTCCTTTTTATCATATCAGTAAACCCAAACAAACTCAGCAGCCATAAATGGACAACAGATAACAAATACAAAGGGAGTGTTTGCTGCTGTTGTGATGTTGCCAGCACAGAAAGTTTAAGTACCTGCATCCACAGCAGATATCCGTGTGCTTTGTGTTCAGGTACCAATTACCCTGAACTTGATAAAAGAAAGGAATAAAAAGAGCTATGGTGGGTTTGTTTACTTGTGTGTTTGGTTAGCACTCAGTTTAGTTAGCACTTCAGTTTTAGTGTTTGGTTTCACTCAGCACGTAACTGGATTTAAATTGAGCTTTTTCTATTCTTTTGTTTTAAGTGGTTTCTGGCTAATGAAGGGGATGACAGTTACAAGCTGTTCCCATTACCTTTTGTCTTCAACATAGTCATCAGAATGGGATATGCAGCACGCACACAGTTAACTGAGTCTGGGCAAGGTATTGCATGGCTTACTCTTGTGGCAGAATATAATTAAAAGAGATGATTGGAATACATGGTTATTCATAATAGATGTCACACAATTATCATAAGTAATGCAATACATGCAAAATCTCCATTTGTAATGAAAATAGATTTGCTGGAAAGTCACTTGGAAATTTCATTTTGCTTATTGTTTTGAGCATATTGGAATATTTTGTGCTATTCGGTGTACTATGCATTTTCTTCAAGTACATATATTTGAGAGGCATCTGACATAAATTTCCTGTTGCAACTCCTAAGAGATCTAGTGCTACAGTGTTAGTGTCATCTCTTCTGTTTTCTGGATCTTTTTGCTGTGAAGAGCCTAGTATATAGTATTTTTCCATTGAAACATACACAAGTATTCCTTGGTGTACCATAATTATAATCTAAAGAAAATGTTTCATAATTTCACAAGTAATCATCTTGTACTCCTTATATTTAAAGGACCTCTGTTGTGTTTTGACACAGTTGCCGATGGGCGACTAAGCCCCACACAGCCACTCACTCCCCACAGTGGGAAGGAGGAGAGAATCAGAAGAGCAAAAGTGAGGAAAACTCATGGGTTGAGGTAAAGACAGTTTAATAGATAAAGCAAAAGCTGTGCACGCAAGCAAAGCAAAATGGAGAATTTATTAACTACTTGCCATCTGCAGGCAGATGTTCAGCCATCTCCAGGAAAGCAGGGCTCCATTGCACTTCAGGAGACAAATGGCCTAACTCCAAACATGCCCTGCTTTCTTCTTTTTCTCCCACTTTATATGTTGAATGTGATATCATATGGTATGGGATTTCCCTTTGGCCAGTTGGGGTTAACTTTCCCACCTGTGTCCCCTCCCAACTTGTTTGTGCACCCTCAGCCTCCGCGCTGGTGGGGTGGGGTGAGAAGCAGAGACCACCTTGATGCTGTGTAAGCACTGCTCAGCAGTAATGAGAACATCTTTGTATTATCAACCCTGTTTTCATCAGAAATTCAGAACATAGCCCCATACTAGCTGCTGTGAACAAAATTAACTCTATCCCAGACAAAGCCAGTACCATTTCCAACAGTGAAGAAAGGAAACAAGGGCATGCCATGTACATAAAAATAAGCAGGAATGCTCTCTAAAGGAATAGTGCAGTGTGGTGTGTCATCCTAGTACCTTCTCCAGGACATAAAGAGCTATAAATAATGCCATAGCCTAGTCTCTTTGGACTACCTGGTGTAGATTTCAGTCCCTTGAGGGTTAATATGTTTCACTGTATTCCCTCAATGAGTGCAGACACGAAGGTCTTTAATAGAGTCCAGTCACCCATATGGATTTCTTCAGAGACAACTTAAGGAAAACTGTTTTCAAAAGGAGTATTTTGAACACAGTTGCGTTACTCTGGAGCAGTACTAAACTTCTGAATACCTGTGAAAATAAGAGGTTTGAGATGCAAGGTCCCAACTCCGGGCTTCACCCCTTCTGGCATCTGTCCTTTTTTAGGTAGGATAAAGTCCTTCCCCCTCCCTCTTTTCCTCCTATCTACCCCTGTAGCACAGTTAACTCGTGCCCAGTGGTGTGTTCTCCTCCACTGCCTGCTCAGAAAGGTAGCAGGTACAGTTTCTCCCACTTTGCTGTGTGCTCCAAGCTGCTCAGTTGTACTCCTTTGTTTAGGAAATGCTTTCTTCTGTGGGTTTGAACTGGCAGGTGAGACTATCAAAGACAGTGATTCCAAATGGTTCTATAATTGCTTTGCAGAGCTTCAGTGGAAGGTCAAGCACCTTCTCTGAGCAAGTTAATTGGGTAAACTATGTTTTAATAAGTTGTCTTGTGTAAAGTTAGATATGAATATAGCAGACAATGAAGACTTTGTTGTAAAATGAAGCTGCAGTAGGAAATGGAGTGCATAATTCATTGGTGCTGATGTATTTAACTCTATCTTTCATACTGTAGCTAGGTTTCTGAGGTTGCACAAGTCTGTATAGTCTGCTGTTCATTTGCCAATATATTTTACTTTTTGCTGTTCTTTGTAACCTGCTGACTTCTACTGTTTCTGATCAAAACATATAAACCTCAGCACTTCTCAGAGTGAGCTCTCTTGAGCAGATGTTCATGTTGTACAATAAAAGTTGAAAATTCTCCTACTGATACTCTTCAGTTTGACACCATACTGGATTCAGGTGAGTGACCTCTCTACAGAAGCTGCCTGAGAACAGTCAGTTTTAGTTCAGGATTTGTTATCTTTATCAGTTAATAATTGGAAATACATTGAGATGACCTCATTACTGTTTGTTTCATAAAATTGGATATTGCGTGTGATGAGTATGAGTTTAAAAAGGTGAATTTGGAAATTCTGCTTTTTATGTAGTCTGGTCTGATGGAGTTGATGTGGCTTGATATAGAGGAAATAAGAATAGCTAATTTCTTCCTCCCATTGGCTGAATGAAGTAGACTGTTGGTGGGAGAGCAATGAGCTGTGATATTTTTTGCCATTCTTAAGTCTTCAAAATGAAATTTCTTCTTTAGAATAAAGATTGGTATAAGAAGGAAGGAAAAGATTTGCATTAGGAAGTGAAGTTGAGATAATTGGGTAACCTTTCAAAGAACAGGTGGATCTTATTTTTTAGGGAATGTCATTTAACTTTGGAAATACTAATGGTGAATTACGAATAAAAGAGCTCTATTGATCTGCAATTTGATATTCCTGTCAGGAGCTTGAAAGGGAACATAAAGTTACTCTATTGCTAACTGTCTATTAATAGCTAATTTAGAATTTTTTAAAATCCTGCTTAACTTTTATGTTATTGATTCTATTTCTTTAAGTCCAACCAGTTAACATAACTTTTATGAGTTGCATTGAATGTATAGCAAAACTGAATTAATTTGAACTGCATCTGAAAAAAAGACCAATGTTTTGGGGTTTTAATTTAGCCTATTCATGAAGACGTAGCAGGGTACCTCTGCCAAGCATTACCTGCCTGTTGAATATTTAGGTACAAGGAAAACTAGCAATTTTGAAAACAGTCTAAAATCTTCTTGTTAGAGCTAAATGCTTTGTGTCTCAGTGTGCTATTTAAGTTTTTGGCAGAAAGTCCGCTTATATTTGCAGAGTGAAGTTAAGTGTTACCCCTTCCCTGTTCCCCTCTCCTCCAGTTACTTTAGCTTCAGGTAGTGCAAATGAAAGCAAACTTTTTAATATACTCTATTTTGCTTAGCTTCATTATGGTGAAGGGTAATTATGTTGGGAGTGAAAACTTTATAAGCACTTCGAAATAGGATCAGTGTATTTTTCAATTAATTCTCCTTAAACTTAGTGAGAGACTTCAGACATGGATGTTTACACTGAGTTGTAGAGACACTAGTAGAGTATTGCAAGAAGATTTTTCTAGTTGGATGGTTTTGTTTCCTTTCTCTAGTAATTTTGAATGAATGCAAAACTTGGAATTGCCACCCTTTAGTTGGAAGACTTAAAAAAAACCCCCCACCTAATTAGTATCCTTTCATATGGAAGGATGCTAATGACATCTCTGCTTAATTAATGTTTCCCTACTATGACCCTATCAGTATTAATAAAATAAGTTATACTTGCTTTGTTTTTTTTAAAAAATAATAAAAAATTCTGGATTTGACCTGGAAAAAGTTAATTACAAAATATTATGGAGTTGTATAATTCTATTTTTATCTTAATCTGAAAACAGCGATATTAATGGAACTGCTGATTTAGCATAATATTTTGCTGAGGTTATTTTAGTTTAGCAAACAGTGAAAGTATCCCCTTTTCCAGTTCCTTAACAAAATAAAATGAAATGCATTTGATGTTGATTATGACTTGTTTATAAATACAGCATGGTATTGAATCATCTTTTCTAAATGTGGAGAAACATGCTTCTTACATTAAGGTTAGGTATTAACTGAAAGGATCCAATGTACACACGTTTGCAGAAAGCAAAAACCAAGAAACAGCTTTACAATATTACATATGTATTCAATTGAAAGGGAAAAATGGAAGAGAACTTTGAACTAAACTGAACTGCCTTCCTTAATGCTTATAACAGCTGGCTTGGTTTTTATCATGTAGATCAACTACTCATCTGTTTCTTTATATATATTTTTTACACAATTAGAAGTTGGAGGAAATGTTTTAGTTCAGTTAGTCATTAACACTAATGAAGTTGGTGCAGATCTTCTTCAAACTACCACAACTTCCTGAGAACAAATTAGAATGTGTTAGAAAGCATCGCATGCTCAGGTTAGCCTCTGAAATGCCTTGCATGGAAGTAATGAGTTTTGTGTAGGGAGTGAGGGGCTGTAGCACTGTGTGCAGATAATGTATTTCTATGCTGTGCTCTTCTTAATCCAAACCTCTAGTGAGAGTCCAGATCAGGCTATATTCACCTTAAACAAGAAAAATCTGGTTCGTTTATATGGCATTCACGGCAGCATTGTTTGTTTTAGTCTAATCCTGATGTGTAGTGTGGATTCTTTAGTTGGTGAATGTATTTTTTTCAACATTCATTGGTTTCTTAGAAGCCCATGGAATTATCTGCTCATTCGTTTATGTTACAGGACTTGCAGAGTAGAGGATAGTCTGTAAAACTGTGTGCTAAAACTAGGGGGTTTTTGTGTGCAGATCAAATGGGTGTTGCTTACATAGCTGCCTTAGTTGAGAATTGGGAGAATTACATGTGGGATGTACTTGGAAATGTAATGGGGTATGGCCCTCCCAAATTAAATAACAGGATCTGGAATAATGATTATTTTGATATAAAAGGGATATAAAGAGTCTAGCACTGCTAAATGAAAAAAGATTTTAATCAACCTGTAGAAATGCAAGAGCCCCTTCTGTGCAATGTTTAGATTGCTGTTGTGTCTATATATTCCAAAATCCTGCTGCATTCAAGGTGTTCCTACATGTTTCCCAAGATGTGTGTGGAGGATCGGGGGAAAGGCAATGGTGGGCGGTTCGGCTGTATTTTATCAGATCCTTCTTGATCTTTAACCATCACAGTGATGGTAACTCTGTACCTCAGCTAAAGTGTTGTCCGTAGGGGATCATTTTAGATTGCCTACAAGATATCAGAGTAAAGAAGATAATGTGATTTGATGGTTATGTTTTGTCACGATTGAAAAGGCACACAGAGATGCTCTATTTGTCTTTTTAAATAATGGAAGTTGAATCAGATTGTCATCGAATCTGTCAGAGGATTCAGCAGCAATAACTATCTTCCATCTCATTACTTCCCCTTCCCTTTTGAAACTTTTTAATCTTTGCAAGAAAAATTGTCAACTGTTGTAAATCTCAAGTGTTTGTGCCCATTTACTGCTCAACTTAAGAATACGTGCTTACTTTTAAAATCTCTTCACCGAATTGGTGATTTTGTGAGGGAGTGATATCGTTCTCAGTTGTCACAGAGAGCTCCTATGTTCCTTATCCCTGCAGATTTGAGGAGAAAAATAATTACTTATGTAATGTAATTATGTTTTGAATTCATGTGGTTGTTTAAAATAGTGGTTAAGGTTTTTTTTTAAGCCACAGATGTTTGGTGGCTTAGATTTTCACAGCCATTGCTGAGATTGATGAGTGATTCCTGTGATAATTGTTTCCACTTGCGGATGGGGGAAGGCAGTTTCATCAACTTCAAAAAGATCAGTGTTTGTCATTCTCAAAGCAAGATTTGTTTTCTTGTTATTCTTTATGCTGTATCAGTTGGTCAGTAGTCACAGATTGTTGTCCATTTCTATCCATAAAGAAGGGTAGAAGACAGATTAAGAGTAAGATACTCTTAAAGCTAAAGAATTTGAGTATATTTTTCAATTGGAATCCAGATATCTGGGAACATCTGATCTCTAAAACCATATTTTTAGAAGTGCTTCGTTTAAAAGCTAAAAATGCCCATGCAAATACTGGACAGAAAAGAAAGAAATGATGGGGAGGTATAATCACGTTTTGTGCTTTTCTTGTGAGAGACAGTGGGCATTTGACTGTCCTACTGTTGTAGGGCTAAGGAGGTTTCCCATGAGTTCCTTGTCCCATAGTATAAGAATGCAATGAAAGCCAACAGACTCATATAAACCTAATGTCATTCAAGATCTTGAATCTAATTTTTGTTCATTGTCAGTTGAGCTGCTGCACTCTGCAAAGCCTCTGCTGTCAGAGCCACAGAATTCTGAATATCTGTTTAAGATGGTCCTTTGTGACTTCCTAATTATATTTCATGACAGTCCTGCTTTGTTAGGGATAATAATGAAACGAAAAACTTTCAAAATTAGTTTTAATATAAACATATAATATATGCAACACCATGATGAACCTTGAAAAACTGCCGTTCACACAGAGTAATTAAATAGCATTACCTTTAGTTACTGGATTGTCTTTATTTTGTTCAGTAAAGGGATGGATAAATGTGCTGCATATACTGAAAACAATTAAATTTGCCTAATTAGCAAAGTTTAAGATTGATTTCAGAGGCGTTTTTCATCTTACGATACTGTCCTGGTTTTACTAGGATGAAGTTAATTCTCTTCTTAATATCTAGAAAACATTGTGTTTTGGTTTCAGTGCGGGATTTGTTATGAGAAGAATGGCGATAACATGCGAGGACATGGTGTTTGGTAGTTTGCAAGTGCAAAGGACTTGGAAGGGGCAAGTGTACTAATCTCCTCTGGGATTATAGTTTTTGGGTTTGGGGTTCCTTTTTTGCTCCTCTAGGGTTGTTATCAGCAGGTGGTGAGCAATTGTACTCTACATCATTCATTTATATATATATATATATATATATATATATATATACACTCACACACATATTATTATCATTACCATTTTAATTTTATTGTACTCCAATTATTAAGTTGTTCTTATCTCAACCTACAAGTCTCCTTACTTTTACTCCTCCAGTTCTCTCCCCGATTCCTTGGGGGGGGGGGAAAGGGGGAGACAGTGTAAGCAGCTGTGTGGTGTTTGGCTGCCAGCCAAGTTAAACTGCCACAGATATTAGTTGTTTTGTGCCTCTTGATGTAAAAATGCTAGATTTAAAATGTTTTTCCTTTTTATGTTGTTGAGGCTTAATTTAACTCTACAACTTTCTATGCAGATTCTGTTGAAAATTAAGCATAAAATGCCCATCCCATAGAAAAGAAAAAGGCAGTCCTCATCTTTCTGTTGGGCTTCTTGGAAGTAGTTTTGCTAGGCACACCAAATACTTGGGATGTAACATTGTGTTTTCTTCAGAGATTTGTAGACCCTAGTGCCTTGAATCTACTCTGTTAGAAACTGAAACTGCCTGGCATTCACCACTGTGCAGTATTTGGTAATAAGCATGTGATGGTGCATTTGGCACTGACAAAAGGAAGTAAAAAAGTAATTAATTTGGTTTGACTCTGCAGATGACAGTGTAGCTCAGCTTACTTTGGAATATAAAAATACCCCAAATGATGGACATTTGGAAGTAGTTTCCAATAACTTGAAAATGTCTTTTACTGAAGCTGTAGAAACAGTAAGGAGTAACTCTAAAACTGGAAGGCTGTTATTACTTATTTCCCAGTTCTCTCTAATACCTTTTGGCAGCTATGAGAGATTCACAACAGTGAAAGAACAGGTAATCTGAAGGAAAGAAATATTCTTAGTTCTTCAGAAGGCAAACATAGATAGCTAAGTGAAATAAAGATAATTAAACTTAAACTCTTTAGATTATCTAGATCTGTATGATGGCAGTTATTGACCCAATTAACATGCCTGATTTTGTTTTCCAAAGCTCTATTGGTTTAGTTGTTTCAACTATATTTCTGTAAATAAGAGGTGCCAACATAGAGATTTCACTCTATAAGTGAAACTAAGCTAATATTGAAAAGGAAACCCTATTATTTATTCAGGCCATGGTCAACAGAATCCTTGAAATTTTGCTAAACCAATGATTCAAAGAAAATAATTTTTTTCAGAATAATCAAGCATTAATTGCTTTTTTGAACTGACCTTTCAAATCTGATTTCCACCTGTGACATCATCAAATTTAGCTTGTGAATGCACTGGGGCAGCTTCTGGGGGGAGGAGGGGATATCCTTTTTTCCTGTAGTGTTTGCTTGCTTTTTCTCCAGTTTCCTGCATGACTGAGTTGATTTTGATTGCTTAAAATCACATTGCCTGTCAGTGGTTCAAGCTAGATAAAGAACTTAAGAACTCGCCTACTATCTGCTGTAATCTATTAAATTTGCTTCTTTTCCCATACATAAAAGACTGTAATGAATTAAAGAGAATCTGATGAAAGAAAGGATTGGTTTGATCTATTAATATTAGACTCAGACTCATTTAGCAAGTAGCCAATTTGTAGCTAAGAAAGTTACATTTTAATATGCCTTTTGTAAGCTGGTAAACTACATTAATCTCACAAAGGTCTTGTCCCTACTTGTACTTTTTGTGGATTTTAAACATACTTTTCCTTGTATTAACATTTCAATTTCTGTGCCTATTGTGTGTATCTCATTTGGGAGATGCTCAGTACAATCACAAAGACTATGATTTCTTAAAAAGTCTACTTAATGCATAGCATCTGATGGCTATTTATGACTGTCTTAAAACTCCTTATTATTTTTCTTGTCAAGGAAAGTGGTTTTGTTGGGAGAAAAAAAGTTACATTCATGCAAAACAGGTCTTTTAGATTACTTATTATAGTAGTTTTAGTAAATATTTACCCTGTGATAACTTGGAGTAAGCTTAATGTTTTTGAATATTAGGTATTAATAAAATAGTACTCTTAGTGCCACAGTTAAATAGACTTCTTTCTTTTTTTTCTTATTATGGTTTTGGACCACCACAGCAGGTTTTGAATTATGTTGAGGTATACTTTAAATCATTACTTTCAAGAAGAAGAAGAAAATACTGCTGACAACAAAATTTCTCTTTGTTTTTCCTACCTGTTTTCTTACATAAATATTTTTTTCTCATCTTGTGTACAAATAGCTCTAGTCAATAATCACTTTCCTGTATCAGTTATGGCTCTCTATTTGAGTCCTTGTTAGGATCACTGAGAGTTAACTCATGGTAACACAGTAGAAATAATGATAAACTTCCTTAGGTTGTGAAGAACAGTGTGTTCAGATGTATCAAGTAAACTCATTTTTAAATCAAGATTTGATAGAGCTGAAAAACTATTGTTTGAAGTTTCAATATATTTCATTGTCACGAATGAATATTCAAAATCATGATCCTTCTTTTAAATGGAGATGCATCACATAGACTCTAAAATCTAAATGATATGTGCTAGTTTAATTTGGAAGTATAATTAAGGTGTATAATGTCATTTAACTGTTTAATGAACTCTGCATAATGTAATGGAATACAAATATTTGACCTTCGTGACAGTGACTGATGGATTGAAGTTGCACAGCATGATATCATTAGAATGTCAAATAACATCATTATTCATGATTATCAGGAATTATTCAGGTGAAATGGCAAATGTAATGGAAAGCTATTATTTGTGTGTGGGCCGCAGATTGACTTTCTTTGTCGGTGCCAGTCTCTTGATGATACAGGGGGAAGATACTGAGATTTATTGAGCTACAAAGAATTAATGTTATAGGTTAAACAAATGTCAATAATATCAGAAAAGTATTTTCAGTAGGTCAGGTCATGTATTAAGTGTGTAAGAGTAACTACTGGTGATAATCTTTTAACTTCTGTTCTACTTATATTTCTGCTAAATATTGAAACATCTTTAGATTACAGAGTTTTGCAGTTTAAGAATATACCAGTAAACACAGTTTTCTGAGTGACATTTCAGATCAGTAGAAAGAAAAAAGATGATACAGATTGTTTGTGTTAGAACTGTGATTTCACTCTTTATTCTCAGAACCTAAATGCAGAGTCTGTATTTATGTTCACAGACTCACAGAATGTCAGGGATTGGAAGGGACCTCAAATGATCATTTAGTCCAGTCCCCCTGCCGGAGCAGGAATACCTAAATGAGATCACACAGGAAGGTGTCCAGGTTCCAAGAGGTCATTGTTTAGAATTTAAACTGAATTGCAGCTAGGTGTTTTTCCTTCACTTAAATCCTCAGGAAGCTGATGGCCTGGGTTGGGAATGTCTGTGTATTTTCAAACAGGCCATCCAGATGCCTAAAGCTGAACGCGTCCTTACGCAGTTTGTTGAATTGTGGCTTATAGAAATAAATTGTGTAACCTGTGTTGATTTGGATAATTAAGATTCTTATATGAATGAGCTGCGAAAAATGAATGTTGCCTATCAGGACAACTGTAATAATGTTTTATTATATGCTTTCTACTGGATCTGAGTCATGCCAACAGATAATTTTGAGGCCCTGACCTGCAGATACCAGCCCCGTTGTTCTTGTCAATGGGAGGTGGCATGCTTAAGAAGTGGCTGAAGGGTCAGCTGTTATGTTCATAGTGAAAACAGGATGAAACTGCAAATTATTTAACTGACTGCACAAAACAGACAATTTTCTCAGAATTCCTGGAGTTTCCATAGTATTTGAGGAGATCCATAATATGTGTTTGGTATACAAATTGGCTTTTATTAGTAAGAAGTGGTCTATAGATAGAAGAGTGGCTGCAGCATGGTATGGTCAAGTGCAGAGCAAACACAGTGAACAGGAAAGCTGTGCAGTGGCATTTGTATGCCATGCTGTAGGATGACACACCTTTATGGTATTTTTATGTTGAGGTGGGTTTGTGCCTTGGCCTTGGGTCATATGATAGGGGTTCCTAGCTTTAGTCAGGGATAGGTTTCCCCACTCTGTAGAACAATTACCTCTCTGTGCTTTGAAGCTTTAAAAAAAAAAGAAACATGATGGACCATGGTAGATGGATAAGGCTAGCAACATTTCTAATTCCTATAGACACTTAAGTAAATACATGCCATCTGAAGGTACCAAGGCTATTGCTGAAGTATCTTTTCTCCCCTCTTTTTCTTCCCTGTAGATATTCTAACTATAATTTGCAGTGCTTCTTGATTTATGTATTAAAGCTAGTTCACAGTCCTACTGATCTAATTTACCTTTTGTTCATGATGTATAATTCCTAAAACTAGGCTGAGGTTGGCAGCTTGGGAATTTATGTGGAAGCATATTTTTTCTGAAGTCCCTGTACAATATAAGTGTACTTGAATGGGCTAACAGAAGGCTAGGTGATTTCCAGTACTTATTTTCAGGGTGTTAAAAACTTCTGAATCTTCTTTTGCTCCCTGCTGCTCTGGGCTTTTGCCTCAGCCAACAGGTTTTCAATCTCACCAGAACTCCCACTTCACAAGTTGTCAAATGACTGCTCAAGTAGTAAATGGAAATCTTAAACATGGGAGATGCATGTGTGATTTGATGTTATTACCAAGGTGCTGAAAAGTAGCCTATCCTTGAATATGCAACCCTTTACCAATTATAAAAGTCTAGCATTGGGAAGAGAGATGTTATTGTTGCCATCATTCTTTCCTTTCTAAAGCATGGAATACAATTCCAAAATTTTGTTGGAATTTGCCAGTTGTTCATACCTCCAGCAGCTGGGTGGACAATCCTGTACCTGGCCTACAGCAATGGTACGGCATTGTAGCAGTGGTAACAGTTTTTTAGATACTTGTAATATATATTGTGCATTACACAGTGTGTTGCTTCTCTGAATACAGAGGACCCTGGCTTGCAAAGAAGTTCCAGAAGAAAAATTTCTGTGCCAGCAAACTGTAGGTCAGAGCCTAGGGCTGTGACCCTGGTCATGTATGCAATGGAAACATATTCCTGTCCGATTTTAAATTCATGTTCTGTTATCTTATTGTACTTATCTTAAAGAACAGAATAAAACAAACATAGCAGAGCAGTGAAAGTGGGGCTAATTTGACCTTTCTGTACTGCTGTGGATAGTCCTTATTAATTTAAGCTCTTCTTATTGCTTCAAATGGGGTCACTTAATACAACTAGCTTTGAGTAAGACTTTGTAGGAGCACATGCTGTGTTTATATAATAACATTTTAAAGTTTTATGAAAACATAATAAAAATTCAGATACCTGATTACATATTACTGTCTCTGGTTGCATGTTTATAACTTATTCTAAATAAAAGGAATGAGGCATGTGTGGGGTCAATGTGTTACTGTTTCAAAGATTCAGCTGTTTTCTATGTGAGATTGTGAGTTTGGACTAAATTTGCAAGTAAAAAAAAATAGAAAAGATTTTGTATGTGAACAACAGTAAGCATTTATTATATGTTATAACATTTAAATGTTATAACTAATTTTCAGACTGAATGAGTTCCCTGCCCTGTTTTAACCAGATTTGTCAGAGGAACAGAATATATGTCAAATATAAGTAGGCAGCAGAGTGAAGGAGAGATACTAATGGTGACCCAAAGTGAAGATTTTACAGGGTCTTGCCTTGTATTAGACAGCAGAGAAATTGCACTAAACCATTCCTCAAGGCATAAATGCATAGGAGAACAGCTTGGGTAGGGTGTTTTTATTATTTTAAATGCTCATATAACTCTTTGTTTATAGTATCATTAATGATATAGAAATGAAGAAAGTGTGTTCCTATTTAAGAATAACATTTCTCTTGAAGTATTTGAAATATTTTAATAATGTGTGTATAATATTGTAATCATATGACAGCTTAAAATATACCTGTATGAGAATGTAAATCATATATTCAGATACTCCTGGTATTGTTTATCAGGCACATGTTTTACTTTTGAGAATCTCCAGCATTAGTACAATATAATTTAATTTAGCGGATTCCATTCTCAGGTTAGTCTATTGCTTTAGTCCAATAGCTTGTGCATATGTTATGTTGCTTGATGAGATGGGAAAAATTGAAATGGATTAAAATGAATTTTAATGAATTATAATTACCTGTATTCATAACATATATTGAAGTAGAAATAGCTTTGTGAGCCATTAGAGTTATAGGAGCAGATCTAAATTCCATAAGGGTGCAAAGATTTATATTTAGCTCAAACTGAATGATAAGAGAAACTGAGTGAATGATATGGAAAATAAGCATGAGATTTAGGTTTAGTCTTTTATCCTTTCAAGTGCAAGTGAGTCAGATTTTCCATAGAAGTATACATTTGCTGTAGACTTCACTTGAAAGAAGACTAATCATGCCCAAGTGTCCTAGTGGTGTCCTTTATCTCTCTTTGCCGAGTCTCTTAACTTCTTTTCCTTTGGCTATACATGCCAGACAAACAGCAAACAAAAAGAATAGCCCTAATTTTATGATTGCCTTCTTGCCTCAAAAAATAGTAGGATGAAAATTGTATCTCATCAATTTTTTGTGATTATTATTAGTCAGGCCATGTGTGCAGCATGTACTTTGTATTTCAATTGTTAACAACTGTGGAAACAATTATGTTTTTAAAGTTGCATATGCCTATGAGTAGGATACAAATTTCTGACTAGAAAGCATGTTTCTCAGAAAGATCTTTTTATGGATGACATGCTCACTTTAAGGTTAGTAAAACACCTTGATTAGAATGAGATTTGTCATTTGTCTATCATTTATGATAATTAATTGTTTGTTTCAGATTGGTACCCTGTTTCAAAAGAGCTCTTGTCCCAGAAAGACAATACAGATGCACATGTTTAAAAAAGGAATGACAGAGCCAAATAGATCCTGTTGTCACTTTCAGATGGAGAAGTCAATGACTGTGAACAAAGCCTATGTCCTTAAGGCTGTTAGGTTTCAGCAGGTGGAATTCTTTTGTAAAGATATGCCTGCTATGTCCAATCTCTTAGTCTCAGTCTTTTCTACTGACCTGTATGGATTCTCAGGTCTTTTATAGTGAATTTCATTGAATGATAATTAACTTTGACCTAAAAGATGCTATTTTCCTGTATAATAAAGAAAATCTCCAGTCTCCTAGGACTTGCTTTCTTTAGTTTGCCTTCCTGCCCTACCATGTATCCAAGTTTCAGATATATTTCAGATATAAGGCTATTTATATTCATGACTGTTTCTATACAGAAACAACAAAATTAACTTTTAAATAATACCTTCATTAAAATAAAAATAAGCTTTTAACAAGTCCATTGTTTTGATGTAAATATGGAATAAGGACAACACTGCTTCTTCTTGAGGATACTGGTTTTTGAATTCAACCTTTTTACTTTGACTTAAAGGAATGTTGAATTTCCAGTAATGTAGGGCTGTGTATTGTAAGCATAAAGAAATATTAGAATTACTATGCATGTAGTACTCTCATAAAAACCTTTTTAGCCTAGTTTGGGCTTTAAAACAAGTATTTGTTGTAATGGCACATATAGTTCTGTTTCTGATGCAGTAAATTTTGAGGAAATCAATAATAGCATAAAGACAGAATTAGTAGCTTCCTCAAATGTCTCCATGTGAATGTACAGGCTATGTTATCTGTAAGGAGCTGATGGCTATAAAACAAAATGCATTTAAATACATGGCTAAAGATGATTAAAATATCATACAGAACCAAAGCACTTCAGCTGTGGATGTTCATAAATTGATCATTAATAACTTGCGACATAAAGGAATATTACTGTATTCATGAATTTTGTATGCAGATTTTATTAAGCTGGCATGTTATATGAATTGATTCCCTGACATCTTCTGGATGTGGCTGTAGAGATAATAGCGTCTTGTAGGAGTTTTCTGTAATCCGGGAATTCTGATTGACTGTTTCTAGCTAGAAATTACAATTTTGTTCTGGATGGCAATTCTTCCAACCAGTTGGCAATCAAAAACCACAATTCTAATGTTTTGTTTGGAATAGCCATAGTGTTATGTCAGCATTTCTGTCACAAACTCCTTTTATCCAAGGCTTATAACTTGGACATAAAAACATGCTCAAGCCTGACAATGACAGTTACAGTGTTTTTAACCTCATAATTATTCTTTCTTCTCACCACTCTTTCCTTTTCTTATTGAAATATGGGATTCCATTCTGTACATAATATTTATTATAACATTAACCCATCAGGCCTTTCATTAGGAAAAATTACCAATAAACCCCTAGCATTTTAGAGCTTGCTCCTGTGTATTACTTTCCAGTAGCTGATGTGTTTTAGGGAAGAGCAGGAAAAAAAACCTAAAATTTTACAGGGTTTCATTACGTAGAGAAATTATTTGAACATACTAAAAACAAGGGAGTATGCCTGTAGATAAAAAAACTTGAGAAATCTCATCTTCCTAATTGTCACTGGTGTCATTTGAGTATGGAGGAATCTTGCCTAAAAAGACAGGCCTGTGAGCTTAACTGTGACTCAGTGTGTGTCCAAACAGGTCCTTCTGTGGTAATAGTAAATGCATTTTCAACAAGCTAATTATTCACATTTCTTGCAAAAATCTGCTTATTTGAGAAGCTGGAGTGTAACAAAGAATGGATAAAAAAAAAAATCTAAAAATGTATTTTCTATGCCAGCTTATTACTAATTTTTATCATATGTAGTTTGCATTTGGTAGGAGATCTTGTGTTTTGATATAATATAAACTGAAAATCACAAAACATGTACTATCCATTAACAAGAAAACTTTTATTTCATTTTTTTCAAGAGAATTACTTGGTTTATTAACCAGAAGTACACTATTCAATGTAATATAATGTACAGTGATTTATCTGTGTTTATTCTGAAGTTGAAATTTAGTTTTTCTTTAATAATATGTACAAAGCAGCTTTGAGACTTTTTTGTAAGTAATTATGAAAATTTTAACCTTTATATAATTTGTATCTGTGGTTCTGAGATAATGGGATAAGCAAGTCTGAGGAAGAAATTGAGAAGGAGACTTTTGGAACACAGCATTCAATATGTTTTAGACTTGATGCAGTTAAAAGTAAGGATGTTTCACATATTAGAGCAAAAAGAAAGCTGAGAAAACACTAAGGACTTTGTTCATTAAAGAGTTGCAAGCTGCTGCCCATGCTTGACCTTTTCACAAGAGAAATATGAAATAAAAGCTGAAAATAGGACTACCATACTTCTTTTTTTCCTGCCTATTGTTAAAACGCCTATCTCACCAGGCTACTTCCGACAAAATGGGCTTTCCTTTGGTTATTACAGCTGCTCAGAGAAGTGGGTAAGCTCCAGGCTTTAATTATTGACTCTCACTCTCTGAAAATAAATAGAGAAGCCATTTCTATTAGCCAGGACTTTATTGCCCTAGGTAGTATCAGGATTTCCTATGAATTTTCTAATTAGACTGGAAACATTGTGTTCCAGAAAGCATAGATCTGAAAAGGACATGTTAAACCACTTAGTGGGATCAGAAAGGCATTTGTTAAAACACTATCTCAAGTAGGAGCACCAAGGAAGGAACTGGAACTTTTGTTACATGAATTAAGGAATGAAAAACATGAAAGAAAATTGTACCCATTTTTTGGTTGTGATTGCATGTTTTACCTCCTTCTGACAGACATGCAGAAATTTCATTTTTAATGCACCTTCTGTTCTCTCTGGGTTTATTGAGTATTTTCAAAGCTATGTAGTGCACAAGATAGGTTTTTCAGTAATGCTGTTGATAGCAGCATGTTCATTCTGGCACGAATTTCTTGAAAACTATTTCTGAACCTCTTTTTTGGTCTATTTTTTCAAATTGTTAGATGTGTTGTCAAACAAAAAGAATGTGTAAGATCTCAATTCTTTACTTAAAAAAAGTATATGTGTATGCATGTGCACACACACACAAATGAACACACCCTTAAAATTCAGATAATTTGCAATACCTACCCAGAGTAGTCAGACCTTCAGTGACATTTCTTGCCGACATGTTAATTAAGAGCAAATAACCTCAATTGTAGAATAAGAAATATCTTTAGAGTATGATAATATCAGTGTAGAATACTGTTAATATATTTTAGTGAGAGAACTTGGTAGGAAGTCTCGGTAGGAAGTAGCAAAGCTATCTGCTATCCAATAAAAAGTTATCTCTATTTGAAAAAAAAAAAAAAAAAAAAAGTACTTGGAAATCAGAATGAAAAGTCTGAATCTGAAATTTCCACAACACAAAGTTAGGTTGATTTCAACTGGAGGCATAAAAATACAATATTGGGATCATAAGGAAAATATAATTTCCATAGTATGAAAATACAATTTCTCTAGTATGAAAATATCTCCTACTGTTTAATCTTTCATACAAATACAAAATGAATCAATTGAAATATGTTTTAGTGTTTAGAAGTACTAAAATAAAATGAACCAAAATGATAAAGTTGAAATATTTTAAGCTTGTTGTAAGATGAGAATTCATTTGAACATTTCACCTGCAGGAAATGTTATTCATAGCAACCTATTCTTTCAAGTGTTTCAATTTTAACATGACTCCTTTTTTTTTTTTTTTCCAAATTAAAACAAGTTTGTCAACAAAATAAAATTGTTCAGCTTTGCTTAGAAATAGCAGATTGTCAGAAAGGTGATGTGGAAGCTCTAGTCCTTGTCAAGAAGCCATTCTTTCAGTTTATCTGTATGCAAATTTACTACTTAGACTTTCTTCTTAAAGAAATATTCAGAGTTATTTAGAAGCAAAGGCTTGTGATAGGAACAACTTGTAAGGTACAAGGCAGTGCTCGCTTAACTAGACTCAGGTAATAGTTAAATGCATATTTCTAATCAGAACTGTGACACAAATCAGGGCCATTTTAGAGGGCAGAAACAAAAACTACAGTAAAATAATACTGCAGTAAGAAACTTGCAACATGTAAACTCTTTGAGAAGTAGTAATTGTTAATTTGCTATTTTAAACTTCTTGCATCAGCACTAGAGACTGATCACTGTGTTACTGATGATGTGTATGATACTGATGACTGATCACTGTGTTACTGTATGATGTGGCTTTGAGTGCATCTGTGGGTACTTGGCATACACAACCCAGCAGAAGCTGAAGTGACCGTTGGGTGCTCTGGTTGAATGGGGGTGGTATGGTGCTTTTAGTTTTATACATCAATTATTCATAGTTGTAAGGTGCTTACAGAAATTAAAAAAAACATTACTAGTGACAACTTCCTTGCATAATTTGGCTGTGAGATACAGGCTTTTTCTTCAACCTTCTTTAGCCTAAAATAGACTAAACCTTCTTATCTGCTCGCTTTGCTCAATACAGAATTTCCTGACACCCGAATATACAGAGAGGAACGCTCACAGACAAATTGCCATGGCAACCCTGAAGTCACCTCTCAACTGACTTTATGCTGCTTTTCTGTCCAGCTCTTTCATGGTAGTATCACCAATAAATAAACTGAGGATTAAAAGACAGTTTCTTTCGAAGCATATGCTTGGCAGATAATGTGTGTTACAGTGGCCCTGTAAGAATCTGCTGGACTCAGAATTGTTTATCTAACTTCTGATTTTTTTAATTATAAATACATTAAAGTGCAGGTTTTTTAGTGAGACTGAACTAAGAGAAACTGACAGAACACTTTAATTCATTTTCTAGCAAACAAAAATTTATTTGGAGGTAGATTAAGAATGCTCAAAGTTAAAACATAAACCCAATTCTAATTCTTAAAAGCAAGTAAATCCCAAATGGGAACCTACACCACCCTACACATGCTTACATATATTTTTCATGTCCGGCAGATACTACCTCACCTTGCTAAGGTTAAGGTATTTATTGATTATATGGGCTAAAGCATATGCTTATTGTGTATTGATGGGAAAAGTATGAGGCTGGAGCTGTTTCATACTCTAGTCTGAGTAGCATACAAGAATTCTGTGTTTTCCAGAGAATCTGGTTTGTCTCTCTCTCATAGTCCTGGTAGGAAAGTGAATGAGCTTTGAAAAGACAGGTGTTGGAACATTGGCAGTATTGCCAGACTTGTGTGAGGGCATGGGGAGCTTGGGTATAGGGTTCTACAACAGGCAAGGACTTTAAAAAAATTCCTAGGAATATTTCTTGCTTTTTGATGAAAGCTTACTACTTGTAATATTCTAACAAACAAACAAAAAAACAAAACCAAAACCAAAACAAACCCCAAACACCCCAAAAGTGGGCTAAGCAACCAAGAACTGTGAGTTTGTATCCAACTAAAATATCTAGAGAATCTACAGTAGTCAGTGATACAAATAAAAAAAGGATAATATAAGGAAGTAATCACAAAACTTAGGCTATATCTGAATGTAGGAAAAGCTACCTTGGCCTAATAAACCTTAGTTTGGTGTTACAGTGTTTTTCCCTCAGCTGCATTCTTTCTTTCATGCCTTTTCTCTTGCTTTCGTTACCTGTGAAGAAACATTCACACACTTGACAAACAGTAAGCAAACAAATCCCACTGAACCCAACAAGGTCAGGGTTTTAGAAAAAGCACTGCATGCAATATGTGTGTGTGTATATATCTATATATATATATACATATACATATATTTTCCTAGGTTTGAGGTGGATGTCTTTTATGTAGCAACTCAAGGAAAAAGGTTTTAGATTATGCTACTTCATAATTGGTCAAAAAAGCAGTTCAGAGCTGTTTTATTTTGCTCTCTTTCTTTTAGTGCTAAGAGAATGAAGTGCAGCAACATTGAAGGGTGTGTCTTGGAGTAGTGCATGAATAGTGCAGGGTAACTTCTCTAGAGCTGTGACTGGGATGCTGAATCCCAGGTACTCTCCTTTTTGCATTGATGAATATTAAGGAATGGGCAGATTATGAAAGTTTCTAAATAGTGCAAGCGATACACATGTATCAAATAAATTAGATTGAGAAGTTGATAATTATTACAAAAGAAGATTGTAATTTTTTGTTCCTCTTTGATGTACCAGAATGCTTCCCAGCCATACAAGTTATCTTTGATATACTGAAATGATATTAGAAAGTCTTATGTTTAAGCCTTTCATTTATGTTGAACTTTGCACGTAGAAACTCTGAATTTTAATTTAGATTAGGTCTTTATACCCTCTTAAAGAAAAAAAACACAGTTAACTAGCTGAAGATAAATCATGTTTTTGCCAAATGGATGCTTGCTTTTAAAAATTCTTTCTTGTCAACAAACCATACTGGTGTCAGAATGTGAAAATATGCAATTGTTTGATAACTTTTTTTGTTCCATATGTTTCCCTGCAATTATGGAAACATAAGCATGAAAATGTTTGAGAGCTTGTCACCTACTGTGATGTCTTCTCTTACTTGCTTATGTTTGCTAATTGACCTTTGCTTTGTATAGCTGTTTGCAAAGTTAAGACTAAAAAGCCAGGAGACGTTGGACATGAGAAGATAGAGAAATCTGCTGACTGAGAAATTCAGGCACTAAGACAATAGTAACAGCAATCCTGGTCAAACTTTAAGAAAGTAATGTTGGGTGATGGTCTTAACAACAGGAACCATGCATTCCGCTTAAAACAACTGACTAGAAACACATTTTTCTTATTGAGAACAGACTGAAAAATTTCCAAACATTATAATTTTGATTCAGTCAAAGGTTCTTTCTGTTCTTGAACATGAAGGGGTATTATCACAAATCTAATTTCAAATTAAAAAAAAAAACCCGCCAGTTATTAAAACACTAATAAACACTATGTATATCTTTTTAAGGAATGCTTCAAACCAGTTTTCCCTCAATTTTTTCCAAGGGAAGGTGTCTACCTCCCTCCTTTGCTGACAGACATTTCAAGCTAGTCATCTGTCTTGGATTTCTATTCCTACATCCTTGTGCTCTTCCTTTTTAGCATTTAAGTCTATAAACACATGTGTTATTGCTATTGCATCTGTTCTGGAGTGGCTGTAATAACATTGCCCCATGTACTCCTGTAAATACTGGGGTGAGAGGGGAGAGAAAAAATATACATCACTCCATTTGTAGTGGGAAGAAAAAGAGATTTGTTTTCCCACACAGTAGCCATATATTCTCTTATTTGTCTTCAAGCCCATTAATGGAAGAGAGAGACATATTTCTAGACATCAGAAGGGCAACGTGTCTCCCGAACAGCAGAATCCCAGGAATGAGAATCTCAAAGTTGTTTTCCGCCTTTCCAAACAATTCATAATGCTCAGAGTGTGTCTTTGAGCATTCCAGCTGGAGGAGCATGTTTGAGAATCGTTAAGCTGAGTTGTGCTAAATCTGTTGTTGCCTCCCAGTAGATAGCAAAAGTCTGTGGTAAATTTGTCCAACATTGCTGTGTATGCTTCCAGCAGGTTGTTACATGGCTTTGATGGATAGTATACAGGTAGAAAAAAATCACCATAACATCTGGGACAGCAAGAATACAGGCATAGATGTTCTTCTGGAAGAAGGTGACCACCTAGAGGTACTGACAGATGGTGAATAAACAAACTTGTCATGTGATTTGATCAACTAATTATGGTTTTGGAGTACATAGTCAAGCCAAAAGCAACCTATATTTGATCCTGATTTGAAAATACCTGGCATATTAAATCAATCTCTGGTGTGTAACTTCTTCTACCTCAGCAGTCATGGTGGAGGACAATACTGTTCCATTTCAGACAATTAATTGTCATAAATATTGTCATAATGAATATCAAAGTGAACGCCACTATCAAAGAAGGTAATGAGGCTGTTCTTTAAGGAGAGGTATACCTTACAACCATCCTGCCTAAGACAATGGTGAGTTTCTGTGGAATGTTCAGATACAAACTAAAGTTTTATTAAGTCATGAAAAGCAATGTAATGGTTAATAGTAAGACAATGAAGAGGGAGAAAGAGTCATCAGAAATCATGACTACGAGAAAAGTTTCTGACAGTAAGATGTATTATGAATTTCTCTGTAGTCTGTTGTGCTCTGCATCTTTAAGGGTTAAAAACATCACTGCAACATAGTAGAAGAGTTCTGTGCTGGTGGAGAAGTTCTATTAGATTATTTAATAAGCATTATTAAAATTCCTGAGAGTCTTTCACGTCTGGGAAATTAAGGCCTGAGGGACCTCATCCCTGAGCTCTTCAATTCCAAAAAGTATTCTGCTTTTACACAGCATTTTTTACTTGGCTTATTGATGGTAACAAATTAGACTTAATAATCCTGATTTATCTACTTTTCCTGAAAAAGCAAGACTTAACTGAGTTTTTTAAATAATATACACATATTATTTAAATGATACTTGATCTACGTAAGGTAACATAAAGAAAAAAAGAAAGCAGCCTTTTGTATGCTTAAGCATTCAATGAGGCAGATGCTAGATGGGAAGGAAATAATGTTTATTCAATCCACTTGATTTTCCTGCAATTTATGGGATATGATAATTGCTGCAATTTTAAGATCAAAAAGCCATTCCTATTCATTTGAACACTAATGTCTTTTGGGGTTTTGGGCCTTTTTATTAATCCAAAATGTACAAAGACTTAAAAATATCCCAAGTTTTTGTAATATGTTTGAAAGAGTGAATGAAATATGATAGTTCTGTGTGAAATGAATATCATAGAGAGTTTTGTCAGTAGGGGAGAATTAAGCACACTGGAAATCCATGAATTGCCAATGTTGGAATAAAAATATCTATGTACTGAACTTCAATATAATGCATCTGAAATAGAAAAGATGTATGTATATGTATACAAATATGCAGTTAGAGATTAAAAAAGCTATTATCAAGAAAAAGACATGATAATATTATAAGAAAGTTTCCAATTCTAATGAATGAACTCTTTAACATGCTGGTAATACTGCTTCATTGAAATAGAAAATGAAAGATTATATGAAAAGAGTATTCCCAAAGTGGTATCCATGGACTAGAAATAAATGCAGTCAGCAGTAGTGCTGTACTTTAATCTTTGTACTTTCAAGAATCTGCTTTTTAAAGTCTCTTAATTGTGCATAGGATACTGACATCCTGTTGCTACATCCTGTAAAGCAGAGAAGGCCTGATAGTTTCTCCACAGCACTCGAGAAGTGTCTGCAACCTTTTCCCGAGTATGTTGCTGTGCCTTGTGAGGCCATGTTGAGGGACAGGACAAGAGCATGCTGGTCACACTTACACAGTCTGGTTTGGTGACAATAGCCATGAAAAATGCTTTCTCCTCTTGCTGGTTCTGAAGTTTCATCAAGCTGTGGCTTGTGCTCAGGACAGCTTACTTATTGCTAGCTATCAGTGCGTCCTACTTCACATTCTTCCTGAAAAACTGGTTTTGTGCTGTGGTTGATCCAGTCTTCTCTTTTGTGTTAGTTTGCCATGAGATCTGTTGCCGACTCCTCAGTCTTGGTGTTAGCACAAGGCAAGCAGACTCTTTAGAGTGCACATCTCTATTGATATCATGTGACTTCCTGGCACCTTCCAAAGGATTTGTCCAGCTTCTAGGAGAAATGGAAATTTGTGCAGTATGGCCAATGACAGACTTGTCAAGGTGATGTGGTTGGGACTGGACTCTATGCTCCAGGCTGTTGTGGACTATGTATGTTGTACTTTGTCATCAGCATGGTCACATGATGGGGCTTTAATATATGTGGTTTTATGTATCTATTTTATACAGTCTTTTTTATTATCTAATAAAAATCACTGGAGCTAAACAGTGAAGTATTTAATACAGTTGGTAATATTTCCCCTTGGAAGTGTTTTCACTGTGGAATAGGTCCATAGGCTGTTATCCTAGATCCTATGCCTGTTAATGCTTGATCACTATTAAATATCTAGAAAATAAGCCCCACTCAGCACAACCAGGTTATGGATTAAAACAATAAACCATAATCAGACGAGTGAAGGCGTATGCATCCAGGTCCTTGTACAGGGATGTTTCTCTAGATGATACTGCAGTAGTTAACAAACTGAGTAAGTTCAAACACGATAAATTAGCAACCTGAATTTATAACCTATTTGTTGAGTGCTATGAATTACATATTTTCCAGAGCATTACCTCAGTCTTGGTGGACAACAAGTTAAATATGATCCAGCAGTGTGTTCTTGTGGCCAGGAAGGCTGACGGTATCCTAGGTTGTATTAGGAAGAGTATTGCCAGCAGATCGAGAGGGGTGATCCTCCCCCTCTACTCAGCCCTGGTGAGGCCTCACATGGAGTATTGTGTCCAGTTCTGGGCTCCCCAGTACAGGAAAGACATGGAACTCCTGGAGCGTGTCCAGTGAAGGGTGGCAAAGATGATTAAAGGACTGGAGCGTCTTTCATATGAGGAAAGGCTGAGGGAGCTGGGCCTGTTCAGCCTGGAGAAAAGATGACTCAAAGGGGATCCGTTTAATGTTTATAAATGTCTAAAGGGAGAGTTTCTAGAGGATGGGACCAGACTCTTCTCATTGGCACAATAGGACAAGAGGCAATAAGCATAAACTGCAGCACAGGAAGTTCCACCTGAAAATAAGGAAGAACTTCTTTACTGTGAGGGTGACTGAGCACTGGAACAGGTTTCCCAGAGAGGTTGTGTTATCTCCCTCCCTGGAGGTATTAAAAAACTGTCTGGACAAAATCCTGGTTCATGTGCTCTAGGAGTCCCTGCTTGAGCAGGGTGGTTGGATTAGATGACCTTCAGAGGTCCCTTCCAACCTCAACCATTATGTGATTTCCATCTACCTATTTGCCACTATATTAAAATATTGGTTGTGTGAAACTTCAGTGTAATTTTCTGGTGTCCTTACTCAGGAAGACTACAGAACTCAAACACCTTTCATATTTTCTCTGAAAATGAGGCTCTAAATTGGTAATAATAAAACCAGTAAAGGTCTTCTGGGCTGAAGAGCATTAGAAAAATTAACCAGGACTAATCTGGGACTAGTCTAATGATAGCATAGACCCTAATGGTTTTATGAACTGAGTACCAAAATATTTCAATATGCATGGGTTTACTTTTTACAGATAACTGAAGCATCTTTTGTTGCCATAAAATCAGGGGGAAAAGTCCTAGGAAAAAAGCCCTGGGAGGAAGGGAAACATATCTGCTAGGCAATTGGAGAGGCTTCCTCCAGAGAAGCAACATCTGGTAGGTGTCATATTTTTGATGAATTTTCTAGGAACCTATGTCATTGCAAAGCAATGGCAAATGGGCTTTCCTAGGTCTAAGGACTTCCTTTCCAGCCTGAGATAAAGCCTTACACTCCAAACTCAAGAAAGAAAGAGCAGCTGACAAGGTTTAATACTTAATAACTAGGAACTCAGAGGAAGGAATGTGTTAACTTCCTACAGAATGCATCCAGGAGTGGTGGCTGGTATGTAACACTGTTTTTCTGGAGCACATGCAGTGATTTCAGGAACATAATTTTGTCTCTCTTCTGTGTGTCATATTTATTTCATGTATCCATCGTATTTATGTTTTATAAACTGAAGTTATTGCTCTATGTTTCCTTAGTCAGTCTGAGTTAAGAGAGTTACATATAGCTGACTGTTAGAGGCAGTGAAGCATGAGAAAAAGTGAATCAACTTGTTCTATAGCTGGTGTTGATTTTTACTATAAAAACAACGAGAGAATAGAGCTTAGAAGAAGGCAGAGTAAATCTGGTTTTGAGAATTGAATTCTGCCCAAAGAACTGTGCAGATCACACAACTAGTGAACTGCTATTACCCAAGATGAGTATACAAGTTCAGTGGTTTATTGAATTATGTCAGTTCACTGAATTATTAACTTGTGTTTTATTGCTAGTACATGGCATAAATATAGTATACAAATATAAAACCAAAGATGCTATAGACCTGATGTAATTCCTTATTTCTCTTTTGTGAACTCTGTTGTTTAGGTAGAGAATCAAATAATTTTTCTATTGTAGCTGTAGAGATTTTTGGGACGAGTTAGAGTTCCACTTGAATGCAAAGATTTTTATTCTCTGGTAGGAGGCATCTGTTTAAAAAAAAAAACAAATAAAACCCCCCAAAAACCCAACAAACCAAAACCCAACAAAAAACTAGAAACTTTACCCAGTTGGTTTCCTGCTTTCTCTCCCACTTTAGAATGCTGATAAGTAAAAAAAAAAAATTAAGTCTAGGAGATATTTTTATTGCTACTGCCTTATATATGAAACAATAACACCTTTCCTAAGGCTCTTTAACAAATGTGTGATCAAGTAGAGGCCGTGCTGCAAGGTGTGAAGAAATGAAGAAGAAATTATATTGGGAGGTAAATCACAACCCAGATTTCTTGCTGCCTTGTGGTTTACTTATGTGCTCATTCTCAGTGGATTCCTGCACAGATATTGAACTGAAAAACTGTAGGTATATAAACCATAAAATACTTTGTGTGTTTTTTTGAATTTAGGTAGCATGTAAGATCAGTTTTATTATGTTCTCCTTTTTATTTTAGAACAAATTTCTGTTGTGCCGTATAAATATTTGAAAAATATCAAGAAGAAATGATGAACCCTTGGCACTTGTTTTTGACACATATTTTTTAGAAGTTAAAAACAGCTGATCTGTATTGTGAACTGAATTATATTCCCCCAAAATCTTCTGTTCCCTACCATGTATGTGGAAGTAAGGGCATGCGTGTTGTGACTGTGACTCAGTCTGAGGTTTATCCCTGAAGCTCAGCACTGACTATTCACAGCATTCATTTGGGGAGCCAAGATAATAAGAAACAGCTTGTGGTCTCAGATTGATTCCTGGTCTCATATTGATTCCTGGTCTTAGGAAGCTGATGCATCCCATGTCCATCTTCTTTCCAGGCCATTTCCTGAAGCACTCTACTTTGTTTTCTTTAAAAAGAAAAACACGAAGGATTATTGAATTGCCATTAATATCTTCTCATTTTAATTTCCCATAGTCTTTCCCACAACTTTCACAGATCACACTTGTCATGCATATATAGAAGCTATTATGGTAATATGTAGGGAAGAGTCTGGAAATCTTGCCTTTGGAGTTTTTGAAAGATATTTCATGAGAGTTTTTTGATCTGGATGACTCTTAGGAAGATGTATGACATTGGTCTTCAGTCTTAGTGGGGTTCTCTAACCCTCCACACTCCTACATCCCCAAATTTTTCAAACAATGGAATACATTTGTGTCAGCAAAAATGGAATTTTTTTTAAGAAAATAAGATATATCCCAAGGAAGATAATTTTCAAACTACTGGAAAATTGCCACACACGTCTCTTTTCAATTGTTGTTGGGTTTTTTGGTGTTTTTTTGTTTGTTTTTTAAATTTATGGTTCTAGCATAAATCCATGTGCTATCAATTAAGAGAGCTGCAACTGGGGTGGAGGCATGAATACTTACACTATTTGCAAGTAGTCTTAAGCCTCAAAATTTCAGGTGAAGTAACATGCTTCAAGATTAAATGTAGAAACCTTTCATCTCCTTAAGAGACATAATTCCATACAGAGGGCTATGCCTTTCTGAGCAGAGTTGGAGACATCAGCTTCACTCTAGCAGCACAAGCAGCGAGTAGAATTACAGGGTTATAATACAATGGCCTAAGAGACCTATTTTAGTATCACTAAGAAAAAAGTAAATTGTAATTTCTTTTAATCCTCTCATAAGAGTTTAAAGGTTTTGTTTTCTTGAGACAGTCTACTGGCAGTACAGTGGGAGCAGAATAAATTGGTGTGAAACTTGCATGTTACAAAGTGAAAAATGTTTTACATTTTAAAAAAGCATAATTTGATGTGTTTTCTCCTTAGTTCTTTAAACAAATTTGACTTTAATACTGAGCAAGTATTGAGAACTTGGAAGATCTCAAAATATACCATATTTCTTAAAACTAAGTTACAGGTATCTCATCTAGGGGGTGGAAACCTCATATTTTACAATACCAATTTTGATTAATTGCTTTAGATATGAACTTAGAGCTGAAAGAGGAAAATAAAATATTTCAGGCGTGTAATAGTGTAGTATCAAAATACTCAGCACTTTCTTTTTATCCTGTATCTTTTTGGATAAGTAATATCGACTTTAGTGTTGAAATGAAAGCAAACAGGTTTCAGCAGTTTGAGCATTTAATGGTCAATGGGCCTGTGAATTGTGCTGTGTATGGAGTGAATAGGTTTGGGGAAAGATGTTGTTTTGGTTGATTGTATGGAATGTAACACCTTTTAATGAAAACTCAGTTAATTTACTGTTGTTTCCCTGCAGTACAAATATGAGAAGCTCACTTTTTATGGGTGTGTGTTTAGCTTCTGTTGTCATCTTGCTGTTTATTGGGGAAGTTCTTAAAGCATTACCCTTAAAAGCACAACTGTTGTATTACTGCAAAGAAGCAAATCATCTGAGAAAGTGGTTGTCTTATTGTTGGGGCAGGTGGTAAGGTCTTCAGAAGTCTGGATTCACTTCCCAGCTCTACCACTAACTTTTTGTGTTCTTTTATCTTTGTCTCAGGGTATCAGGAATTGAAGTGCTGTTCTCCCAAGCCTGTGTAGATATTTTCTGATACCAGAATGTTTGGCATTTGGCACCTCAAATAGCATAGGAACATTAATGCTTGTAAGATGTTGAGATGCTCGTTACGATCTACAATATTGTTATCATAAGCATTCTTAATTATTGGGAAAAAAAATTATACAGTTAAAAATAGCATGGCACAGTTAAACAGGAAATATGAACAGTCCTTGAATCCCTTTTCAGGCAAAACAAAATCCGAGAGATGCAGATCATGAACTACCTTATGATTCATCACCAAAACCTAACATTAATGGTGCCCTATGTTTTGTAATTTGTTCAAACTTTGCTTTTAGAGAAGAGAAAATGTCTGTACGGGTGTTAGATATGTTTTGCTGCTCTCTGGAAAAAAGGAGCACTCTGCTTTGTATTGCTATGGCTAGGTCATTTCTTATTCTTAGATCCATATGGTACTCTTTAAATATTAAAAATATTCCTGAAGAATAACTTTTAAAGTAAACTTTCACAGATGGGTTTTGGTAAGATGTCAACAAATATGACCTTTCAATCTCTGGTGCAAATGGCAATAAAAACCTAGCCTATCTAATCTGCCTGCAAATAGCTGTAGCTTCACTGATCTAGTCTAATCAAAGGAACAAGCCCACAGGGGTTTAAAGGATTTCTTGCTGTTTCTGCAGCCATTAATTTAATTGCTAGAGTACAGTGAACTCTGAGTACAGTAAATGTTTGGATCTGCAGGGAGATAAACAGCTGAACCCTCAGAAAAAAATCTAAAGCAAATAGGGTTTTCTCTGCAATTAGTGTTGTCTTAAAGTATATTTTAAAAGCAGGCCCCAGTGGAGCTGACATGAGTTATCGTCTGCATTTCCATGTGATGTACCACTAGTTATTCCAACATGTCCTGCAGTAACTCCAGTAAATGGATTGAAACTATGGAGTGGAACTCTCGAGACATAACTTGTGCCACTTGTGCACGTGGGGGTGATAATGCTCAACCCATCATCTGCCTTCCTGCTGCCATCCTCCTCCTCCTCCTCTTAAAATTATAGTTTGAATTTTGAGATGCTTTTCCCCCCAAGGATGTATTTTCAAGGTGCTGCTGCACTTTAAATTATGTTTAAAGCTAATTACTAGACAGGGCAGCGCTTAAATTACTAGTGCAATGTAAAGAACTGAAGATGTGAAGGAAAAAGGAATTGTTGAACAGAAAGCACTTTCAACTGTGCAGGTCTGAAGTTATTCCAGTTTCAGAAATGTTTCTGAATTTTAATTTTTTGTGATGCTTTTCAAAGCAATCAGAGTTACCTTCCTTTCAGTCTAAAAGACATTTTAGTTTTGGTATTAATATCAACAGAAACATGGCTTTAGCACTGGTTTTTAAGGTGTCTTTTTTTCATCAGGAACAGAAAATTAATATTGTTTTCAAGAAAAATTATTCCTCTGTAAAAGTTTGTAAGCAATTTACTGGTCAGCAAAGTTGGGTGCTTTCCCTTTTGGTTATGTACATTCCCACTTACAGAATAATGAATTGATTTAATTTAATGAGAATTGACTTGAGGCAAAGCCAAGCTTAGAATAAAACAAAAATTATTCTTACTGGGTTAAGGTGTAAATTTTCATCTATCTGCTCTCCATCTTTGCTCCAATACATCTCCTTGTTTTATTGTCCTCCTGCTGACTTGGGATAGCTGCTGTCAAGCCTGTAGAGTTTGTGGTGGAAGGAGGTTTTATGTGGATATAAATGTTTGGTGGGACAGTTCACCACCAGAAGGAGTAGATTTTAAAAAAATTTATAGGTGGTAATGCGGGATCCCCACTACAGTTATAGATTCTTAAAATGTTTCTATGAGATTTTTGGATGGTTAGATGAGCAAGATTTTAGTTTTAGTGTATAAAACATGGTTGTGAATTCTAATTCATTAATGAGTCATGCATACTGGAGATCTAATTTAATTATAGCTTGCAGAGATGCAAAATATGTAGGAGAAACAAGACTTTTTATGTTACCTTTTTAGTGCAGTACAAATGTATTAAGGCATGCAGCTGTCTGCTTTCTGAAGACCTGCTCTTGGTTTTCCTTTCTCATTCACAAACCCCACTGGCTTTTCCTCATAATGAAGGACAACCAGTTTAGTGCTCCCTCCCAGCCTCACAATGTCATACAGTTCATTCCTTTCTGTCTCATGTACCTTAGGTAATTTTATGAAAAGTATTTCTCAGTGGGCTTGGCTAATCCAGTGGAAGCACTAATGAGAAAGTTTAAAAAAAAAAAACAAAAAAAACCCACCATAAATTGTCAAGTTCATTTGTAGATCAAATGTGACTACTGAAATGCAGGTAAATTCTTAGGAAAACTGTTATTGCCTGACTCTGTGCGATCCAGATTATAATCTGTTATAAATGTGGACTTGAGACAACCTCTAGCTTGCCAGCAGACCCTCCACACAGTGCTGTGTGGAGCTCTCCATTGAATCATGGACATGTTTCTTAAATGCAAATGACTTTACAGTTTAGTTATTCAATGAGCAGCATTGCATCAGTTTGTCCCAAAATGGGGTTTGGAAGCTTTCTTTGCAGTACAATGTGGTCCTCAGGGGAACATGCTTTTTGTATCAGATATGTCACACTTATTCTATAAAACAATAAGGATAGGCTTTAAGAAGTGTTTAGACACTAAACATGCAGCTGATTATCCAAAAACAACTTCAAAATTACTTTATGCATATTCATTAATAACAAAGACCTTTGATAGTTCTGTCTGACCACAGGCAATATTTTCTAAGCAGTAAAAGATGTGCTAAGGATCATTTCATGTGCACGTGGGTTTTGTTTGTGCTGTGCTGCTTCAAAAGAGAATTAATTTCTATATGCTGACATTGTAATCTGGGACCATAGTATCAATATACTTAAAACCAGTCAGGTCTAGAAGTAGAAAATTTTAAAAAATGCCCTCACATTGAAGAAAAAAAAAGGCTTGCTCAGGCATACAGTAATTAAATTGTTCATGACTGCATGTAATAACATCATTATGTTACCCAGTCCTGTTTCTGTAATTTGGATCATTGGAGGGCAAAGTGTCAAAATCTCTGTAATGATGTTTAATTCCATTTTAACGTTTCCTAGAGGAATTGCTTTGAGTTTATTTGCAAACCACAAAACTTAGAATACCCCTTGAAATTTGTGTGAACTAAGTAGGTTACAACTACTTTTCTAAATCAGTTTGATAATGCAGTCATTAGTTGGCCGTACCTTCTGATCTGTCTCTTTGATTCTAATGATTGTGCAGGAATTATAGTAACCTGGTTCTTTTAGATTTTCTCAGTGCTTTTAGGAGCCTAAATATGAGATAAAGTCACTTCATTTTTCATGTGGATACATACTTTCACTGTTTTAGTTCATAATCACAATGCAGAAATGTTATGTGTTGGTGTGAGTTTTTGCTTTGAAATACAGTACAGGAAGTGCCATTTGATTCTTTATTTAAGTCTGTAAAACAGTGTAATGTGGCTTTTATTGTCCATGCTGTGATCTTGTTTGTTTAGTTAAATAAAAAAGATGTATTTTTTTAAATATGTGTCTTGAAAGCTATAAATGTGCATGTGGGTCTTTCCCCCTCAGTTAAGAATTTCCAACTTTGCAGAAATGTTTTAAAAATTAACCATATTTCTAGCATGATAATTCTGAAGGCTTGTAATTAATTACTACTTTACTATCATTAAATCATAAGATATTTAAAGACACCTTTTTCTATAGTTCGATTCATCATATGAGTAACTACATAGGTTTGGTTTTTTAATAGAAGATTTCATCTTCATTGCTCACAAGAGTCTGACCACTGAGTTCAGTAGGCTTTGACTCAAGATGTAAAATAGGGTTAAATGAATCTTACTTGCTTAAATGAAGCACTGAATCTTACCAGACATGAGATGAAGTCTCAGGTCTTCCAGTGACTGTCTTTGACCTTGAAAACATTTTTGCCTCTTCCTGCCTCACTTTCTCTGTTTTAGCAATAGTCAAACTATAATCACAGGCAGTAGAAGTTCCAAGAACTCAGATTTCACTTAGGTTCTGAAATGATGTGGTGGAAGAAGTGCCAATTTCTCCATGGATGATAGGGTAAGCCTAAAGCAGCAGGATTGCTAATTAGGCAGAATCTAAGCCTCTGTGTCTCAGTTTCTCCATATACCAGGGCAGAATAATTGTTTCACTTCCTTCCCATGTTTTTTTAAAATGTACTCATTAAATTGTAACCTTTTTGAGACACACTCTCTTATTATGCATGAAATTTAATAAGGAGCTATTTTTAGTATAAACTAATATATAAATTAATAAATAGTTTGCGTTTAAAAGATGTAAAAAACCTGTTAATTTCTTCAGCAGACGTGCTTACTCTGGAAGCCAGAAAGGTGGTTTAAAATTTGTATGCAAAGTTTTTATATTTCAAATTGCATAAAATACTGGTTGCAGTTCTCGTCAAGAAGAAAAGTTATCTACTAACTCAGAATATCAAGTAGTTTTGTGTCCTTCAAGAATACTGGTACCTAGCCATAGCTCTGTCTATAATTGATCTCTTGGGATATCTATTTTGTTGTGTTGTGTAGTGGACAGGGTGAATATGATGCCAAATTATTAACTAGTGCAACAAGACAACAGACTAGTAGCATTTTAAAAAAAGATTGATCCCTTTCACAGGCTTAATAATAGTATGTGTTCATTGTATGTTAGCTCCTAGGGAGCCAACGTGGAAATCAGGAGTGCTATTATAGGAATTACAACATAGGGAAGAAAAGATGTTCCTGCCCCAAAAAGACAAGAGTGCGAATGATGTGCAAATTGCCTATAGTACCTTTAATAGTGGTGTATGTGAACAGTAAATGCCCATCATCCCCATCCCCTGACCTCTCTATATATTGAGTTTTGCACGTACAAAGAATGAAAATAATTACTTTACCCTACCAGATCTGAAAGATAGAGACAAGCCAATGCTTATGGAAAGCCAATTGATAATCTGGGTGCCAGGAAGATATCTTCATTTACTACAATGCAGTATCGAAGTGGACAAGAGACTTCAGGAAAAACAAGGATTTCCAGATTCCTTGTAAACATACTGTAAAACGTCCTAATAACTTGTTAGATGAGAGAGGACTGAAGGTTTTAAATGCCAAGAAGTCAATGAAATGTTTGTTGACTAAAAGGAAAGAAAATGGGATAGCATGGACTTTTAAAACTCAAAAGTTTTGACTGCCAGGCTTAGAATAGTCAAAGACTATTTCATAGTGAAAATACTAGTCACACAAGAAGGCAAGAAAGCTTTTAAAGACTTTATAAGGGATATTTAGCGCAAAATGAGGAATAGATGAGCCAAGCATCCCAGGATGAGAATAATTAGAAGAAAGCCAGCAGTCTAAAGACAAACAATTAGAAACTGGCATACATCCAGCTGCTATAAAGTCAGGTTATTCTAGGGCAAGAAATACACCACTGTACACTGAAATTACAGTCAGCTTATCTTAAGCAGCAGCTTGTATCCAGGCAGTGTGTGCTGTTCTGTTCAGAATAAACAGGAACCATATCTCACTGGCAGAAGAATCAAAGATAAATTCATATGCGAAGGTGCCACTTGTCAGGAATTATGTATTTCAGCAGACAAATTCTTCAGGATGCTGATACTGTATGTGTTGTGGGGGGGGAGAGAGAATTTTTGGGGTGAGGCAAACACCATAATCTTATGCAGTTACTTCAAGAATGCACTTTGTCGAGCGTGGAAACGCGCTGTAAGAGGAGATCTTGTTTTCAGCAGTATTACCTGCCATAAAGCGTATGGTGGGGTGTTGGGGGAAGTTGGCAGCAACTTTGCACTTTCTCAGACTGTACTTAATGAAATATGTACTTTTAGTACTCTCATACAGAAGCTCATTATTCACTTGAAGAACAAGTTCAACAATATGAACACACCTCTATTCCCCCTCTGCTGCTTCCAGAGACAGCTTCCAGTGTGATGCTTCCAAACATATTTGGCCTTTGACCTCAAAGCAAGATTGACATTGCTGTTCATATTGTCAAGCACATTCTTGTATGGCTGTGGGAAAGATGTGTAGAGTTATAAGCATGCAGTGCCAGTTGTGTGTTACAGATAGCACAGAGTAACAAACTGATCTGATAGTCTTAGTGTTTCATAGGTCTTTTTCCAGCTTATTATTTCAGTTCTTAAAATATAAACGTTTATGTAAAATACAGAAGGGTGCTGAAACAATCAAGATGGTAAAAGAGCTGCCTAGTAGCAATGGTCTAAAAAGGATGGGACATTGCTTTATGGAGGGGAGGAGGCTGTTATATGGTGCTCTGGGAATTTGTCCTCATGTAGCATTTCAGGTCATTAATAAATCCATCACAGTATGTGGGGGGTTTTTTCCTATTTCCTCCACCCTCCCCCTCATCCCTTTGCTTCTGTTCTTCCAAGTAACACCAATGGCAACATTTTTTACAAAAGGTTTAAAATAAAATTATTCCAGTGGTATGCTCTCTCTCTTCTTTCCTCTAAAAAGCAGTTGCTTTCTGCAAAGCATATCAAAAGCAACAAGCATGTTGTCAGATATCAATATTCACTTGCTTTGTTAGCTTTGCAGCTGTAGACAGCACATGTTGGAAGAGCACATGCCATGTTACCTAACTGCCTTCCCTCAGGGCCAGCTGCAATCCACTTTTGCATGTCTGAGCTTGTTTTCTACTTGTTTTCTTTTCTTGCCATGATTATTTCTACTTCGCATGATATCCTTACAGGCAATAATTTAAAGTCTAACACAAATGCACCATTCTCAGAAATCACTCCTGTATTTAACAGTGTTTTATTTAAATATGACAATCCTATCATTATTTTCCCCAAATGACAACTGTTCAGAATCCCTTTCTTCTATGTTAACTTTGAAAGCTTTAATTATAATCTCAGCAGCAATAATCTTGCTCCAATACAGTTAATACAGGCATATCTATCGTCCTGTAAATCAGTTTCTAAACAAAAAACCCACTGTAATTAGTAAGTGAAGCTATTATTATTACCAGATAAATAGCACAGGTCTTGTTTGCTGGATGCAGCTTGTCTGTGTGGACTGTGTGAAGTCCAACCACAACTGATGAAGTCTGCAAGGGAGAGGACTGTTACCCATCCAAGATAACTCAATCTCATCTGTAGTCTTATAAATACAGAAAACCTAGAACATAACTGACATTACAAAGGCAGTCAGGAGGTAGGAAATACCAGAATTAAGGTAATTTGTACAGGTTTTTTTGACTCCTGTGTATACATGCTGTCTCTAATTACATCATCACTGTTTCTTTCTTTATGATCTCTGCATCTTTCAGCAGTGCTGCTAGCTTCAGAGCTTCAGGAGCAGCTGTTGAGGGTTTTGCTTCCCTGCATGATTCAGTATTCCCTAGTTTTTATACACTGTACTAGGACTATCTGCAGTATTATTTCCTTTATGGACTTTCCTGTGACACTTACCACAACTGTATGTATGAGCTTCACAAATGTAATGAACTTCTTACACTGTATCTACTGGGAATTGATGTGATGGTGTTTATCCTCATTGCTGCAGGTGGAGCTGAGGCACAGTGAGCATAAACATCAGCTAATTTGGGGAGCTCAATCTGAGCCATGATTTTTCAGAGCTCTGTTTTCTGTAGCTTTGTAACATACAAAGTTAATATCTTCTTTTATTTGCAGCTATGAGGAAAAAAAAGGGGTAGTTTTGTAAATTAGCAAACTAAGCAAACTGAGCAAAAAAACTGAAGTAACTTATTTTGTATCACAATCTGCAGCTCTAGTTTCTGTTCCTCTTTTCTATTAGTGCACAATCCTCCTGTCCCACTCACTTTAGATAGTATCTATCCTTTTTCTTTTATGGCCAGTTGGCTACCCTCCCTTGGTCCTTTTTAAAGTTTTCACACTTAAGTTCTCTATTTCCTTTCTCCACCACTAATTCTCTTGGTCTGTTAACAGAACCAAAAAGCTTAAATGTTTTTGTTTTGATTTGGTGTTGGGTTGGGTTTTGGTTTTTTGTGCTGCAGTCCTTTTCTCAAGGTACATTTTTAACAACTGATTTAATTCTCTCCCCTCCCCACTACTACTAGAAGTATTATTTAGGAGTTCCTCCACCCACGAAGACATGCAGTGAGGGTAGTGTACAAGTGGTTGTATCTAATGAGAGATGTGTGAGGAAGAGAAACCTGTGGGTTGTTTGTAAGAACAGAGAGGGCCCTTTCCTGTTAGCAGTAAGAGCTGTGGAAACATCAAACCTCAACATATGGAGGCTGTATGGTAATGCTCGTTGTTTGACAGACTGTTGAGATGGCACTTTTTCACCTGGCTTTATTGCACATCCAAATGTAGAGGGATTTTTGACAAGGATGCCCAGTGAGCTGCTGCTTCCCAGCACTTATTCCTAAAGTGCAGGAGGGTAATCAAGGAAAAGGTCACCAAACTTTTATGATAGGTAAAAAACTTGTTCACCACAAAACCTCTTCACCAAAATAGCTGAAAAGGTTGGTTAAATGCCAGCTGCTTGGAAACAATAGTGTTAGGCATTAAATGAGAATTTAGTTGGATAATGATCCTGATGTAAAAGTGCAGCATGTTTCTTATAGCTCTTCAATGAAGAGCAAATGTTCAAATGCCTTTAGAGTCTTTTTTTTTTTTTTTTAAATGAGACTTAGGGGTTGGAGAGGAGGGTTAGTTCCTTTGGGATTGAGACTGGAAAGGTCTGGAACCATTAATTCTGGGACTTACTGTATAAAGAAGATCTGCACTTTCAGTTAGGTTTTAGAACTGTAATGTTAAATATTTTATTATAGTGTAAAGTCTAGAAATTGGTAGTTTAAGGAACACGATTGAATCTTGAGTGTTTTTGTGTAGGGTTGGTATTATAAGCACTAATTTCTTAAAAAGTGATCGATCTTTTTTTTTTGTAAGCACAGTTCTGCTGAAGGTATTGTATAACACCATAATTGTACATGCTGCTTTAGAATTGGTATGTGAATCATTTTTACCAGTAGAATAAAATAATTTGATTAGCGAACATATACAAATAGTCCATTTTGAAAAGTAGAGTTTATATACAACAATGAAAGTTGGCTTCAATCTATTTGTTGCAGAAAGCACATTCTAGTTTGTCTTTGTATATTGGACAGTAAATCAATCTTCAGCAAAGATCTCCTTAGGATTTTTTTCCTTGGTAAGTTCCTGCAGTCACTGATATTTCACACCCAGTGTGGTGAGAGCAGACAGCCAGAGTGACCTGGTTTGGACTTCTCCTAATTTTCTCTGTAGCTCTTTGTGAGCTTCACTGCAAGCTTATGTGTTCATGGGCATCGGTGTGTATGTGTGTGGAAAGGAGGGGGAAAGAGTGCCAGTGTGTGCACATATGCACATGGTAAATTTTCAAAACCCTGTGCAGCAAACTGGCAGTACTTTTTTTGACAGGGAAAAAGTTTCTGGAAATGTAGCAGTATGATCCTTCATTTCTAGGGTGCATTTGTGTGACCTTAGGTTTTTGATGCTTAGGTTTTTTTCCATGTGTAAAACAAGAATAATCCTAGTATACTTGCCCCATATTTGTTTGTTTAAAAAAACCCTAGTAGTTTTCCCTTACATAAAGCTTGTTCAGTGTGTTCATAATGGTTCAGTCTCCTTGTTGCTTTCCATAGGAGTTCCTTAACTCATTGCGCTACATGGAAAAATATAAAACTTCTATTTTATTTTCTGATTGCGTAATTACTGCAGGAAACAAATTGCATTGGATATTTTAAAAGCAAGGCACTATTTAAAATAAGTTTAAAATAAAACCACTGATCCTGAGTGTCATAAAAATACCTATTGAAGTGACAGGATGATACTCTGTAGGCAAGTAGTAAAATGTTTAGCTTTGGTAACAAGGGAATGTAATTTACAGTCAAAACTGAAATTCTGCATTTCCCTCTGTTCTTTTTCTAGTGGTGGTGTCTATTTTTAAAGCAACTGACCAAAGGGCTCATCTAGAGACCAGTTCATTAGATAATAACTAGGATATTGTTTTCTATATTGTATTTCTTTGGTACGAGTAATGGAACATTAATCAAATATTTTTTTGCAATTGGCTGTTCTCCATGGTGGGAATACAGAAGAAATAGCAGGATTTGGGAGCAAATTGAGATGATAAATTAGCTGAATGCTCATATTGTGTCCCCTAGCCCATTGTTCTAAGTGATTCTATGTGCTTTTTTTGTCTTTAAATGAGGTAGGATTGTTTTTACTGTTTTTGAAGATGTGATTGTCTTGGAGAAGAGCATCTGCATTTATTTCTTACAAATTACTAGTCACAAATTTTATCTGCTGCTATAGTTTTGCATATAAACAACTTGTTTTTTCTATAAAAATACAATAACATATGATACTAATTGTCAAGCAAAGAAATGTATCTTTCTGAGGCTCAAACAGGATAAGCTGAAAAAAATGACTGTCCTGAGGAATTTTAAGAGACAGTCTTAACTATATTTGCAACACAGTTTCTGATGTGTTTTCAACTTCTGATGTTTTAAGTGCCCAAAACTCTGAACTACCACACATAAAACATTATTTTTTTTTAAAAAAAAAAGTCAGTTACTAAATTTACCTTCATTTGAATAAATGGATAGATGCAAATCAGAAAATAGTCTCCTAGTTCTAGAACTCAATTTAATACAAAAATAAGAGTTAAATGGTATCAATATCTTTAGAAGATACATGTAACATTTTCCTTCCATGTGTTTTCTGGATTAGAGCCTCTCAGTGTATGTAAATATGTATGTTTTGCTTATTACTTGTTTTTCTGTGTATGAATATACATATTTATAATTTGTTGTAGCTTCTCAAGTCCTTCAGTAACGGCAGAAAAAAACCCCATTGCTACTAAATAAATCTATAGAAAGTTATGTTTCTCTTTCTTCTGCTTTAATAAGGATGTATACACTCTCTTTGAAAATCCCTATAGGATAAGTTTGGAGCATGATGTAGCTGCAAGTGTCTCAGACTGTTTCACAGAATAGTTCTACAAGACATCTGCAAGAAGAATCCAAGTCCCTTCCTTGCACTGAGTACAATAATAATTAAGCTGAAATTCTGCTTGGGTAGATATCATAACTATTTGGGTATCTTTGGTTCCTTCTAGGGGTGTTTTCTTTGGCTTGAAATACTGAAGTAATCATTTAAGGAGAGGGAAAAAAGTAACTTCTTACTCTGTGGAGGATTCCTGGAGTACCAGACTTGCTTCAGTGAATACAGCAGAACAGCATTGACTGTGAGACTGAGAATACTCCAGCAGCAGAGTAGCCCGTGATACATCTCCAGGGAGGTAAAGAGCAGGAAAATCAACACAGATCTCTAGGCTCATCAAAGGCATTTTAATTTCTGAACTATACCATTAAAAGGGAACTGGCTCTGCCTTCAACTTTTTTGAAGCACACTCTTCTTTTCCCTTTACTTTTCTTATAGATGCCCACAATAAATATTTTATGTCAGGTTGAATTACCCATCTTGTTCTGAACTGAGAAAATCTTGTGCTGTTTCATTGCAGTCTGATGGGGAAAAACAAGATAAATAATGGAATAGCTTAATCAAAACCAGTTTGGGATTCTTTAGTGTTGTTTGTTTGAGATAATTTTTTTTTTTTTTGGAGGGGGTTGTTTGGGTTTTTTTACTTCACATTTTTGGTGTTCAGCCAGAAATATGTTACTCTCACTATTCCTCTTCTGATCAAATAATGAACTGATTCATGACCCAGCTTACTTGCAAAGGATCTGTTCACGGTGGTACACTGCACAGCAACCTCCTATGGATTGCTTGTGCTGTAAGTAACAGGAGAGAAAGCAGAGTGCACATAGCTGTTGAATTTAATGCCATGTTGGTATATTCTGTAATGGGGAACAGGGAATCTTACCTTTAGTTTTGTTCACCTCCCCGCAAGCAGGCAAGACAGTAACCATACCCTGTGCGTGCTTACTCAAACCTGTATGTTCTGACACCAGTTCAAGATGGTATCAGCAGTGCCCAAATACTTTATTCCATGACATGTCCCAGACAATATCAAGGTCATTTAAAATAAAAGGTGGAACTTATATGTTGACCATGATAAACTCTGTTGCTATCAGGAAAAAGAAAGGAAAACATAATTATGTCAATGTACGAGGATGTACAGTCAGTCAACGTACTTCAAAAACGTTCTCTGTGTCTTCATTTATCATCGTTATAAAGCATTTCCAAAGAGTGAATTTACCTTTATCAGGCTGCGAAAGGCGTTTGCCTTCATGCATCCTTACCCACATAAATTAAAATGTTTGTTTACTTTGAGTTGTACGTATGCATTTTTCTTCATAAAAGTTTAAGTGACAAAATATGGGTGCAGGTTTTTAACCTAAAAATAAAATAGTTTAAGCATAAATGAAAGTTTTGTATGAAAAAACTAGGGCAAAGAAAAAAAAATGAAATGTTGGACATAATACATTGAATACAGAATAACAGTTTGCTCTGTGCACTAGAGTTCAGCAGCAGAAAATGATGCTTATATAGCTTTTAAATAATTTGTGCAGTTTAAGAGGATATTTTTAGTAAAATCAGTATCCAGGGTCCCAGCAGGAATAAATAATTGTACTTCCCTTAACCTTGAAGTATTTATGTCATCTGACACTTTGGTTATGGAAGAAAAGGACTCAAGTAGGAAGTTGTTCAAAGCAAGGCTGGGTGTATTGGAGACAATCTCCAGAGCTATGCAGAATGTTATATATGACTGCAGTTCTCCTGCAATTGTTTAACCTACCAGTTTACCCTAACATCCATCAAAATATAAGAAAAGGGTTTTCAATTCTTTTGGACACATTTTTCATGTCCTGTATGTTAAGTTTGATGTTAAGTAGCAGAAGGTGTTTGTGGTTTGCATGTCAATCTCTTGTGATCCTGGCAAGAAGCCACATGCAAACTGATGCATCCTAAACTTCTACAGAACTGATTATCAAAATAAACCAAAAATGCTTCTGCCTGCACAAGCAGCTTCTTCATACAGGAGGCAAATGATGAGTGGTGATATTTCTAATAATTACATTTTTGCAGAAGTGCCACTGATTAAAACTAGGTGCAGAAGTTAGGAAAGGTATAGAGTAAATTTCTTCTTTTTGTGTCCTGGGGATGCCTGTGGGCAAAAGAGAGTATTTTTTATTTTGCACCTTGATTACTCTTTGCTGCTTGTGTAATATAAATTGCAACTGCAAAATGAAGATGCTGTTAAGGTGAGCAGATACATCTTTTAAAAAGTGCCAAAAGTTTTAAAGTGAACAGGCTGGATTATATGAATTAGGTGATTATTTTGGTACTGTCTTGTAGTTAACTGCAATGGAGTAACCATATTCTGGTGGGTTTTTTCATGTCTGTTACTACTGTTCAATTTTCTTTTATATTCATAGACAACTTTGTCACCTTTGCTCTCAGTCTGTGCCTTTTCTAACTTTATGGTCTGTTCAGTGAAGTTTCTATTTTCCTCACCAGATTTCAGTGGCATTTAGAGTTTATCTAGCTTCTCCAGAAAGGAAGAATACCCACTGTTTTCCAGAACATGTATGCATATAACATATTAAATTGTGTGTGTGTTTTGTGTTGTCCTGTAGCGTTTAGGTGCTCTTGTGATGTTAGAGGTGTGTTGTGCCTCCTCTGCAGTAGATTGGTTCTAGGTACTGCTTCTGCCTCATGGAATAGTTTTATTTCAGTAGTTGTTTTCGGTACTGAGAGGGTTTTTTTAATATCTCCTATGTTATTTGATAACTCCTATTCATAACAAGGCTCACACCTGGCATATTGGAAGTGTATTTTCTATACTTGGAATTTACATGATTTTCACTCAGGTAAAATAAATGTACTTGATTTTTCTTAGCTTGCAATCCTTTCCTGTTGGCCCCTCTGAAATCCACACTTTGAAAGAATGATGTGAAGGACATGTGGTTTCAGTGGAGTCTGTGTCTTTTCACAGATTGAGACTGAGACTGAGGCTAGGCAGCAGTAGGTCATCTTGTTTGTAGCCCATTTTATTCTACTTTTCTACCACTTTTCCTTTGTTCTATTTCCTTTAAGGCTAAATCAGCCTTTCCAATAGGTTACAGTAGAGCTTGAGAGTTCCCATGGCATTGCAAAGCTGAGATGTTAAATGAACCTTGCTCTGAATGGCTATCAGCTTTCCTTTTGCTGCCAAAACAGGTTAGGTAGATCTGATACTCCATAAATGATGACTTTCAAAATTGTGAAAGGAAATGAGGGCTGCTCTTAAAAAAACCCAACTGGTATCATTAAACTATTTTTCACACTCTCCTTGTCAGTTTTTCCTGCTTTATGAATAGATGTATTTACTAATTAACTATTTTTTTCTTTCTACTGATTCTGTCTCCAGCTAAATCAGCATGGTCCTTATTAGTATTTACTTACTTTCAAAGCAACATCTTTACTCTAGTGTTTGCCATTTTCCCTTTGTTGTGTCAGATCTACAAGTGCAGAAACTTATAATACTCCCTAATCAAAAGCAAATTTTAAACCCTTTATATTCAGTGGAAAAGATGCATTTCTTTTTCTCTCTTTTTTTAAAATTCAAAATATATCCATCTCGTGTAATGCAGAAAGGTAAACTGGAGGATTACAAGACAACTTTTCTGGCATGACCAGTTCTTGCTTGTTTCTGCTACAGATTCAAGTTGAATATTCCCTGTAAAATTACGGCATCCTGTTTCTTTCAGAGGGGCACAATAATGATGAAAAAGAGCTTTCTCTATTTCACTGTTACCACTATAGACTATTTCACACCTCTATGTATCTATAGAGAGATGTATGCTGTGCAGCAATTAATATTTTCATAATCATGAGGATGAGGATAAAAAGAATTTATCGTGATTCAGAATCAAGGATAATGACTGAATGCTTGACAACTTTTTAAAGAAACAAATGAAAGAAAGAAGATGAATGTGATGATGTCTTTGTCAGGCTAGCTAATGCATGCATTTTGAATGTGAACTTAGTGGTAGGAGCGAGAATAAAAGGTGACATTTAGTCTGGTGACATGATAATTTAACTCCTACCTCCAGAGTTTGAAATTGCATCTTTTAATGTACGTATGATCCATTATTTCTGAAAGAACCACATGCCTTGGAGTATCATGCACTGTCACAAAAATCTTGCTGTGGGTATGAAATGAATGTGTGTAATGTCTGTATTTACAGACAATCCATAAAGTCATTATTCCCTTTTCTACCTCCAAGCTGGAAGCATGAGAAAAAATTGCTTAGTTTTTGAGGGGACAACAAATGTTTCATAATTGAGGTAGCTAATATTTTATAATATCAGGATCTGAAATTTTAAATCACAGTTCTACATCACGATGTGATATATGAAAGGGAAAAGGTGTGCAGGGTGTTTGACACTGTCCTGCATGACATCCTTGTCTCTAAATTGGAGACATGGGTTTGATGGATGGAACACTTGGTGGATAAGGAATTGGCTGCATGGTTGCACTAGAAGAGTGGCCAGCAGGTCGAGGGAGGTGATTCTCCCCCTCTACTCTGCTCTCGTAAGGCCCCACCTGGAGTGCTGCATCCAGCTCTGGAGCCCCCAACACAAGAAAGACATGGACCTGTTGGAACGAGTCCAGAGGAGCCCACAAGGATGATGGGAGGGCTGGAGCACCTCTGCTGTGAGGACAGGCTGAGAGAGTTGGGGCTGTTTAGCCTCAAGAAGAGCAGGCTTCAGGGAGATCTTATAGCGGCCTTCCAATACCTGAAGGGGCTACAAGAAAACTGGGGAAGGACTTTTTACCAGGGCAGGGAGTGATAGAACAAGGGGTGATGGCTTTAATCTGGAAGAGGGTAGGTTTAGATTAGACATAAGGAGGAAGCTCTTTCCTGTGAGGCTGGTGAGACACTGGCCCAGGTTGTTCAGAGAAGCTGTGGATGCCCCCTCTCTGGAAGTGTTTAAGACTGTTTGAACAGTTTAAGACTGTTTAAGCTGAGGCTTTGAGCAACCTGGTCTAGTGGAAGGTGTCCCTGCTCATGGCAGGGGGGTTGGAACTGGATGATCTTTTCGGTCCCTTCCAACCCAAACCATTTAATGAAAATTAGAAATGTACTGGAGTAAAGATGTTGCTTATAATGGAAGAGAATAATAACTACAGTGCTGATCTAGTTGAGGGACAGAATTGATTTAAGTTGGTTACTAAATATATTTTTATATAAGGTACTATTGAAAGGCCAAAAAAAAAAAAGAAGAAATTTAAGCTGAAATGGTAGTCTCAAGAAAAGAGAAAGATTTTAATGACTAATAGTTGCTGCTCTTAGGAAGTCTAGAAGAAATAAAAAAACATATGGCTTTCTGTTAGTAGTGCAATTTATTTTCCTTCTTGTATTATATCCTCTTCATATGCAGTTCTTTCAGGAAAAAGATCTAAAGCTAAAGAAGCAATGCTTTTGAATTTATAGGAGAAAATCAGGTTCTTTAACTGTTTTCTATCTGTTTAGCTAGAATAAAAAACCTGTATAATTTCAGAAATATAGAAATTTGTTTTGAATACAAGCAAAAATTAACTGTAAATGCAGATACTTTGTTTTTTTGACCCTTCCTTACAGCCTATTTTAACCAGTTATTTCATACCCTGAAAAATGCACACAAGGCACAAAGAAAGGAAGAACAGAAGAGTCCTGATTGTAGCTGGGTCGATTCCAATAGTATCAAGGGGATGGAATACATAAAAGGAGGACGAACAGATAAAAGTGATAGAATATGACATTTAGGATACTAAAGAAATGCTAGAATAATAATAAGAAATTTAATGGTTGTGAGAAGTAAGATCCTCCAACACATCAACTAATATTGCTGGGGAAAAAAAAAAACCCACTGCATTTTGAGACAAAAGCATGTTTTCAGCTCAGTAAGTTGTGGTCCACTTACTTTATATGTGTCCTAATCTACTTAATATGCTTTTCTCCCTTAATTTTTGTACAATATTATTAATCTTTTAGTTTTGTTGAGAACTCCTCAAGTTCATTTTAGGAAGTATGGTGGCTAATTGAAATAAATGTCTATATACAAACTTAATTGGCTGCTTGGTACCAGGTTTCGTAATTTATTTTTTTTTTGTAGATCTTGCATGTAGTGTCTTAAAATTCACATGAACAGATTGAGAAGGTGAATGCAGAAATTTCTTCCATCATTAGGATGAGTTAAGATGTTTTGTCTTTGTAGATTTCATAGCCCATTAACCCTAAGTGATACTAATAATGTAGTTTCAAACCTCTCCTTTCCATTTGAGGCACAGTAGCATAGCATGTCATTGTAACATCAATATCATAATGTGTCAGGTTCTTTAAAAGGCAGTTAGCAGAGGCATACTAAGATTTCTAAAAAAATGCTGTCTTTTTCACTTTTGTGAGCAGATCTAAAATTGTCATGTCTGCGTTCATTTGATGAATTGTACAGTGGTAAAATATCTACAAAATAATGTTTTCTTTGCTCATTGACTGAATGAAGAGATTGCACTAAAGCTGACACTCCTCCTCCAAGTTACTCTAAGGTTTACTACAATTATAAGGAAACACTTGCAACAGATGCAGCAAGTTAGGATAATCTAATCTGTAGCAGGGATCTTATCTGAAGGGTATTCTTAACTTGCCCAAAGGAAATGCATGCACACTGCTTTTAGTTTTATATTTAGGCTGTTTTTCTGTGATTTTAGTGCATAGTGACCCACTGTTTTGAAAAAATACAACCACATTAGGCTTGTGTGTAAAATTAGGTACCTACATGTATAGGGCTAGTACCTAGACACCTCACCTGAATTTTGGTTCTAAGCAAAATCACTGTGCATTTTGCATGAAGCCAGATGCAAACATTTGTGCAGAATGCCAACACATACGTGTTTGTGGTGTTCTCATTTAATATTTCCATCATACAGTAGAAGTATGCTGTGGATATAGAGCTCTAGCAAATAATGTCAGTGGATCTTAGTGTACAACTGCACAGCACAGCTGAGGAGGTGCCCGGGGATGGAGACATGTGAAGAAGAGCAGTGGGTGTTCCAGATGCAGATGAATCTGTGCTCTAAGGACACCAATATCAGACAAAAGATCTGCTCTAAAGGCCGGTCACCTTGGGTGCTGAAGAGAGGTAAATGTGCAAGGAGGAAGTGTCAGCAGACCAGAGGAACACACTGGCACTGTTCCCAGGGCAAAGGGAATTGGTCTTTGGACAGGAAGGAGGTTCAGTGATGGCGATGAGGCTTCTTTGGTTAAAAAAAAAAATAAATAAAAAAAAATAAAAAGGAAACCACTAATGTGGTCTGTACAGTTTTGTACTGTTTTGTGGAAGCAATACCTATTTAGTGAAAAAGAGAAGGATATAATTTACTGCACTGCATGTTGTTGCACATCTGTAGAATGGAGTGAGTTGACTGCTACAACATGATTTGTTTCACCAAAACATATTAGTGAATGTTGGACAACAATCTATGGTGTGTATCATGTGGTTAGATATCCAGCCTACTTAGAGAGTGGAAATCATCCTGTATGTTAGGAATTATTGTCCTACAAAACTTAGTAACCATCAAAACCAGAATCACTTAATTCATGGACTATAGGAGTCATTGGTAGCAGAGCCTAACAGAACATTATTTTTAGATCTAGAAAAGTACTAAAACAGGTGTGAAAACTGTTCATCTAAATAGAGTGATAGTGTCAACTCTACCTTGATAAGCAGCAGAGTTTATAATGTGTATCTCTGTTGCATTCAGCACCTGGAAATTTCGCTTCTTTTAGATTGTTAGGGAAATTGTGTTTGCCCAAGCACAGAATTTTGAATTTGAAATTAGAACACTTTTTTGTTTGGCTGCCATGACATCTGTTTCAGCTGCTACGGTGCACATGGCTATAGCTTATTGCTCATTGTTTGGAAACAGTTTTGAATTGCAGGGCAGGTGTGTATTTTGAGCATTTCTAGTCCTGTTGTAAAGCTTTCCCTGCAGGTATTCATCTGAAACTATAAAGTAGGTCATATGGGTGCCAATGGTATTCTAGTTAAAGGGGTTTTATTGCTGTATTCTGGAAGGTGTTTTTTTGGTGATGCTTAACTGAGACCTTGTAAGAGGAGACAAACATGTAAATGAAGTCAACTTCTCAGACCTCTGGGATGTGTTACAGCATGAGTTACTCTTAACAGATAATTAGCTGGGGCTGTTAATCAAGTTTAACAGGTGTTGAGTAATGAACCGAGACAGGGCATCTGCTGTGACCAGCCTTTCACTATAATCTGGTTAGGTAACCTAATGCCAGTTGGACCCCAGAATGCTTGATAGTGAGATCCAGCATTGTATTGTCCTGATGTTTCCATCAGTCTTGTGATCATCAAAGAATGGTGACATGTGCAACAGGAATACAGGAGGGATCAGTCCAAAATTCCCAGAGTGGAAGCTATGAATTGAATACATGTTCTTAATTTTATTTTGAGATTTGAAAGCATTTCTTTGCCCAAGTTGAACAAGCAGTTGACCTATTGTCCATGTTTACATACCTATTTGCCTTAACAAAACATAATTAAATACATTTTAGAGCACTGCTTAACTAGGATCTTGTAGACCAATGTCAAAGTGGTAGGTAAAGATAATTTTAGAATGTAATTTCCAAGACCTCCTTGCAATCTGAACTTTGCAATTTATTATGTTCTATGTTAAATGATTTTACTTATTAAAGAGATCCAGTCTTTACAATTTGTTGTCACTGAGTAGCAACTTCAACGCTTTCACCATTCCATTGTAAATTGCTACCTTGACCATTAGGCTGCATGGTTTTCCCAATAATCTGTCTGCAAAATAGGTGATACGAGTTCTTAAAAACACTTTCAACTCCGAGTTTGACGCCAGGTTTAGAGCTGACTAACAGGATTGCTCGTCAGAGCAGCCTTTGGGCTGTATTTGGGTCAATCAAATGGGAGGGGAATCCAACACTGCTGAGTGTACTCTGGGAGAAATGTGCAGTACAGATAGCTCCTAGCATGCTGTGTCTGACCAAGGTGCAAGTCTGCTCTGTGTATATATATATATATATGTGTGTGTGTGTGTGTATATATATATATGACAGACTCTGTCGTATCTGCCTCTACCTTTGCAAGTCTCTCATGGTTGATGTGAGACATACAAGAAGTCTCAGTGTCCTTCCTGCAGGAGCACTGACAAGGGCTTTCATAGGGGTGAATGAGGTGTATATGCTGTCTGAATAGGGAATAAATTCCCATGTTTTCATGATTTTGATATCACTTTGCTTGGATTTAGTTGATGTAACCTTTACATCTCTTTCCAACCTTTGCCCAAAAGGAAAAAATAACCCATACATTAATTTCATTCCTCTTGCTAGATTAATGAGACTTAAAGCTGCTCATGTTGTTGTGAATATTGCAGTTCTGTGATTCTAACAAAGACTGAGGATTTTAGATTTGTTTTGCCATTAACTGTGGTTAATTTGCTCCAGGGGTCTTCTACATGATACTTGTGCTCGTCATTATGTATCTTACTGCTCAAATTCATAGCAATGTTTCCAGCTATTCAGTTGTTAGCACAACATGGACTTGTGTATCCAATAATAATTAGCATTATGCAAAGAATAAGTGTGTTTATTGCATGTGGATGATTCAAGCTGTGTTGTTCCTGGAAGAAGAAACAACCACACTTTCTACTGTTGGCAGCGTTTGGCACACGTCTTTTGGTTGGTATGAGAGATTATGGTGCTTTTAATTACTTAGGACTTAAAATCTGAGGTTTTGATCAAAGATTTCTGAAGTGATCATGAGGATTAGAAAACCCTCTGCAATGTTTCCTTATATGAGAAGAAAAATCCTGATCCAGTGGACTCATCAGCCAATTCCCACTTACCTCAGGAGATTTAAGGTATTGCCCAGGAAGTCAGGAGAAACTCAGTAGAGTCGATGTAATGTAAAGCAACAAGCGAGGCTAGAAACAAGTAAGGACAGAATTCTCAGAATAAGTATGTGGGAATTCAGAGTGAGGGAAATTAAGAAATAACACAGCTGCAGAGAGAGTAGGAGGAAAATTGAGTACAGTCAGAAACTGAGCTAAGAAGAGAAGGAAGATCGTATAGATTACAAACTTCAGGTGAGAGTAGAGTCTGAGGAAAACCTGGAGAGCAATATAGACTGGCTAGTAACCTGTGAGTGGGGAGAAAGCATCCCCAGTGTGGCAAGTGGAGGACCAGCATCAGAGCCAAGAGGCAAGAGAATGTGCAGATTGCTACTTTCTTTTCAGTAACAGGCTTGTATAATATCTAATGTGTAATTTTGTCTTCTAAAAGGTTGCCAGTATTGAGTGGTGCTTGGCTGTTTTATTAGAGAGATACCTTTCTATATGTTTTTATTAAGGCCATATAATTTTTCCTAATGGGAGCTATTCCTGTCTATTATGTGCATTAAAAGGTATGGTAAAGTTCTTTGAGAAAGCTCTTAATATACATTCAAAGTAGCCATAATCCAAAGTAGCCATAACTCAAACATGGGTATTTTATATTTTTTTTTTTTTTTCTTTTCCCCTATCCTTAGAAGTATGAAAAGTGATTAGAGCTTATTATGGACTTATCGCTTGCCAAATTTAATTTTACAAATCCTCTGGGAAATTGCAAGTAGTCTCCTGACAGGTGTGATATTAACCTGTGCCATTATTGCAATTAACAATTTGTGGGGCTGCTGGATGTGTTTTTTCCTCTCTGTAGTTCATCTTGAGACCTTGTTCATCTCTTCTGCCTTGCCCTGTTTAACCTGAGGGAGGATTATGGTTCTGCACAACTGTTTGCCATCTTAAGCCATCTGGATAACCATGCATTCCTTTAATTTTACTAGTAAGACACCTTTAACTTTCAGAATGCACAAAAAATTTTTTCATTTTCTCTCCTCTGGATTAAAAAAAAAAGGGAGTAGATGTCAAAACTTGAGATAGCTCTTCCTTGATGTTATTTTTACTTACATACCTAGTACAGGCTCTGTAGACCCCTTTCCTGCATTCAGAATTAACCTGTCTACTCCTCTGAGCCCTTAACCTTTGCTCCAATAGATAAATCACTTCCTGGCAATGTCTGAAAAGTGTTTGGATGTTTAGGTTTCCCCCCTGCTCAGCAATGGTTTTTTTTTTTACAAATGCTTTTGTTAAGTAAAGAAGGTTTTAGTAATCCAGAGGTCCATGATTCTTTGGCAAGTCTTAAATTATAAGTCACTTCTGCCGTTTTCTTTTCTTTTTCAGATTTTTTGCGCTTCAAATTTTTGTTGTTCTCGGAGTGCTTTAACAACAGACATCATGTGATTTTTGTCTTTCTGTGAATGCATAGTGAAATTGCTTGTGTAAGTAAAGGCAGTATCTTATTTTGTACTAGAAAACCTAGTTTCTTTTAAGTGGGGTGGTACTATATGTTTTATCACTGTAAGCCATGTAGGCTCCAGAAAGTTGTTTTTGTTGTCCAGTCATTGCTGCTTGTTAACTTGCTCATAGAATAGAATACTTGATGCTGTATTTGCATTGTAATTTGTATGTATTCATAAAGCAGGAGGCAGCTATAGCTGTGTTCTATTTTCAAATTTTGAGTTTTTACTGACAAAAGCAGAGCTCTGTAAACTTCTGCAAGTTTCTCCGGAAGGACTTTGACTTCTCTTGTGACTTATTGGTTTGCCTTTGATATCTTTCTGAGAAGTATGTAATGAACACAGTACAAATGATATAAATGTGTGGTAGCAGGTTGCCATGCTCTGATCCCAAAATGCACACTGCAGTGTATGTAAGGATAAGCCTGTGAAGGCTGCGAGAACAAACTGAAGTTCTCTTGTGTTCCAGTCATTCCACCATTTATGGTAGGAGTGCGTGCCGATTTGTGTGGCTCAATCTAAACCATCTTGATTATGCTGAATATCCAACAGACAACTGGAAGCAGTGAAAACCTCAGGCTTATTTAGCAACAAGTATTCTGCCAGTTCCTTCTTGTATAGAGGAGGAAAGTGCAATGGCTGTAGCTTGGCTGGAATGTTCCTTCTGAGACTGGAAAAGAATCCTTTTCAATTAAACTGGGACTGAACAAGAGTTTCTTTTTTCTGTCTGTAAGTTGATGAGCATCTGACAGTTGTCAGCTTCAAAGCCAAGATAAAGACATAAATGCTTAGTCTGCAAAGTTTTTTGGGAGAGGAATTATTGAAATAAATATTAGGTGAAAAAAAAATAGTTGTGGTGCTTCAGCCAGACTTGAGAATCCATAGAACTTGATGGAGGAAAAATGGAGGTAGCTCAGACTGCTTTACTCAGCCTATGTTGAAGGAACTCGTTGGTAGAAAGTCACAGGAGTGCTGAGTAGTATTGTAGGCATCAGGAAGATACCTCCATTCTTTTACTCTTTACTATTTAGTGTGTTTGTTACTCATGATCTTCAACACTGCAGGGTTTGTTTCAGTTTGGTTTTCTGGACCCCCTTGAACTCAATGTCTGCAGCCTCAGAAGCTGTCTACCTCTTTTCTACATAGTTGTATGGAACCGAGTGTAGCTTTTTTCAGTGGTTAGTATGATGCCCACAGCAACATTCTCCCCACAACACATTCAGCTTATTTGTACTCAAAAATGAGTTTACGGTATTTTTTTTCTTGCCTTCCCATTCCACTCCTACTCATCTGCCAAAGCACTTTTACTTTGAAGCCAAGCAGAATCATAAATATTTGTAAAAAACTTATTATTTTGAGACCTTGTTCAGGTTGTGACAAGACTGAGAGAAATTTGGAATATAGGAACTACTGTTAATGACTGCAACAGTAGTGTAGGTTTGTTTGGCCTTATTACATGGCAGATTTTGTTTGTTTTATTGAAGTGAACATATTATATTTTCCAACAGGAAGGAACTTTTCATGGATCTTCGTTTTTATAGTTCTTGTAATAGCATCAAACTGAACATTCTTACAGCAGAGACATCTGTTTTTCACAGTCGCCTTCTGTAGGAAGAGACTTTGTTTTGTTTTGAAATTCTTAGTTCATGTATTTTAGCAGATGATCATATTTAAGCCAGATTCTGATTATCATCAGTACAAATTGGGAATTAACTCAGTTTATTTCACTTCATCTCTCTCAATTTATGTTAGTGTAAAGGAAAACTGAATCTAATGAATTGGCTGTTCTAGTTCTGTGTTTAATTGTGTTGACAAGCATTATTTTAAGAGAAATGAGACAATGCAATTGCATATAGCTCAGAAGGCTTCAGTGTTCTGACAGCTTATTGGTTTTTATTTTGCTATTTGAAAGAGTGACTGGAAGACTTCATTTTGGATTGACAGTGTGTGATATTCCAGCCTTCTGCGTGAAGCCTCGAGCATGTTGACACATTCTTCCAGTCCAAAAGGGTTTTTTTTTATTATTATTATTATAAGTTTTTGGTATTTGTTCTCACTGATTATCATATCCTTGTGGAATTCATAAAACAATCAGATTTTTGTTTTAGGTGGAAAAATTCCACTTTCCAGCATGTTGCAGCTACTGCAGTATTTTTCCTGAATATGTGAATATCAGTTGTGCTTCTAAGGTGACACTATGGAGCAATGTGTCAACTCTTACAAATTATATCCTCAAATCTGTGCAAGCAAATGCTTTGACTTTTGAACTTCTTCAAGGCAAATTTGGAAGTAATACTCTGTTTCAGCGTGTGGAAATGGAAGGTTATATCCAACTATGTTGGGCTCAAATTGATCTATTTCTCTTTCCAGTTTTATTTAGCTCTTGGAATGGAAATAGATGTCCTTAGTAAATCCTGAAGCTTTTATAGCTCTAGTTTTATCTCAGACAGATTATTGGAAAATGCACAATGCCATTGATCTGACTAGAACTAATAGGAGTTTTAAATAGCTAAGAAAATGAGACCTTTAATGCTGGAAACCTCTTCCTCTCTTCTCTCTTCCCTTCCTTCCTTCCCAAAAACATCAGCAAAAGAACCTTATATATGCAATTGATTTATTCTGAAGTGCTGTCTTTTTCACTTTTCTTCTGACTAGCAGAGGGTCTGTGGCAGCCCTGGCTCCAGATGTCTGTGAGACAAGCTATAATATGTTTCAGAAAGTCCCTGTTTGATTGCATTTGTCTGGGGGAAAAAAAAAAAATGGAATAAGCTTTGTCTTTGCTGCAATAATGCTTAGCTCCTGAGAACAAACTCATAAGGAAGGAGGGCATTTCTGAACTAGGATTAACAAATCTCTGTTTGCAGTTGTTTCAGCATATTTGTAGCAAGCACAAGCAGTGTTGTTTTTCTGCAGCACATGCTAATTAACTTGCCTGTAGTTGTATCTTTTTACTGCAAATGCTTGGGCAATATAGCAGAATGCAGTAAGCCATTCTAAAATCTGTGATTTGAAGAGGTATCTGTCCCTAATATTTTACATAAGAGCTGTAACGTTTTGCTCACACAAAGTAAGTTTTGAGCATGAAATATTTACTTGGTGGCTTGGCCATGTCTATGAACACAAGCATTCCTGTGAACTTGGAAAACTGCATCTTTCTTAGAGTTATTCTTAAATATTTAATTATAGCAGAAAATGCTTAAGGCCAAAAGTTAAGGGGCTCCTGTATTGTGTTTACATTTCAGTTTGTGTAACACTTTGCTGGGACCACTAAATAGCCTTTTCAGGATTTCCTTTGCCAACTACAGTAGTCAGTGGTGCAGTTCAAACTAAGCATGTGTACTTGAAACAGAATGTAAGAATCCAGTACCCAGTAGCGGTTGCTCTGGGATAAGCCAGGAGACATGGGTCAACACAGACTGATGCTTTCCCCTTAGTATATGTTCCAGCTTGAATCACCTGTGATTTACAGACTTCATGAGCCTGTAAATTATTACATCATTGTTAGTAATCATGAACTACTTATTCTCCATGAATCTATTTACTTTCTCTTTGAATCTATTTATGCTCTTATCCTACACGCTGTTTTGTAAAGATGTATTCCACAACTTATATGTTTGAAAAATTTCCCACCAATATTGACATAACACCTTTTTTGTATGACGTCACTTTCTGTACACGTAGAGCTTCGGGAGAAATATTTAGGCTAGTGTTTCTACTTGTGTGCAGGTCTGGAGGACAGAGGATTAGCCTTTCCTTCTCTAATTGTTAATTACTTTAGCTTTTGAATAAATTAATTTTGATATAATTAGGCTGTGTTTCTGTGCTTTACTATTCTGTATGCGATATGAGACAGAGTGAATGGCTCAGTGGAATGATAGGGAGACATAGTAGTTGTAGGTAAATTGTTAAAAACTCAGGTGAATGCTAATGAAGGGACAATTCCACATGAGCTAAAATATTGGTTTCAAGTGGAGATGCGAGTACTGCGTTACTACTGACTCACTGTGGATTATGGGGGAGGATGTACCCTATTGAGAAAATTCAAGGTGTATAATTTGCATGTTGAGAAATTTGGGCAGCATGACATGTGTGTGCTTTTCTTCCTGGCAACGTCCTTCGAAGCACTTTGAATGGAAAAAAAAACTGCAAAGGATTCCACTTGTGATCAATTTTTAAAGAAAGGACTTTCACAGCAGAAATTGTCTAACCTCACCAATCTTGGTTTTGCAAGAGGATAATTTATTATATTTTTTTTAAGGTTAAGCTTGTTCGTGTGTGTCAGTTATAACCTAACTAATTCTGTGTTCTTGGCTTTTGTGCCACATTTAATTGCAGCAATTGGAATGGGTTTCAGGAAACCATATTCCCAGTGTCAAGTGGGTTACATTTTCTTATTTGTTATAAAAGAAAAATCCTGGGAGCTGCATCTTGACTTTAAAAGGATCAGCTGTATATTTCCTGCACTGTGAGTTTCTCCCAAGGTGGCTTATTTTATTTGTCCTTTATTCAATTTTCAGGAGAAACTTAGTCAAATGTAGCCAGAAATATGAACCCAAAAGTTGCTAAGGAGATTTTATGGAAATTTGATAAGATATTGGTAGTTATGTGTGGATTTGCTTTGGAGAAGAATAGCTCCTGGGTGCTAAGTCTCTAAACATGTTGGAAAAATGAGATACAAGATTTGATAGACTTGCTTTCCTAGAAGCAGTCATCTTGAAGAGTTTGCTCACTAATTTTACTGAGGCAAGTACATTTTTAGATTGAAATGGAAGGACTGAGGAGCGGGCAATATAAAGTGGCGAGCACTGTATATCTCTGATTAGGGAAAGTGTGGATGCTTAAATGTGATGACTGAAAGTCTGCACAGGATGTGATCCTGAGGAACCAGGAAAGATGAGAGAAGAGTTGGATTATTCTTCATTATTGTTTTTAAATGGAACCTCCTAAGTATTAACCTTTTAAACCAGCACATACGATCACAAATGCGTTTAGAATAACTCAATGCTAACAATCATTGGGACGGTACAGCTTCAGAGCAACACACAGCACGTCTTACTCTGTTTCTAAATGTACGTGGCTTTTCTCAGAGGTGTTTTTTGTCCATGTGCTAAGTGAAGAGATGCATAATCTTTGCTGCTGGAATGCCTAGATATTGATTGGACAATGGATAGAAATCTACTTATGCTCTACTCCTGGGCTGTATCATAGAAATAGTACAAGAAAATTGTCTTAATTTTCCTGTATGTTTGTTACAAGTTTTATTTACTTATTGGATTAAAATCTATTTAAATTTGCTTTTCTGTATATGGAGTTTCTTTGCTGGTTTATATATAACAGTTTTTGAACCATATTTTGTACTACATTTCAACCTGTGCCTAAATAAATTTAGTTTCCCAAAGAAAAGTCTTTGATTTTTGTAGTTGATGTAAAAAGAGATATTCTTCCTTCTCTTAATTTGAGGCTAACGATGAGTCTTGTTTGAGTACTTGCTCCTAATTGTCAGCTTTTCCTCTTTCAGAGCTTTTTTTTGTTTATTGGTACTGTAGTGGTAGTAATTTCTTACGTCTCTTCTCACTCAGATATGAATGTGGTTCATATGATGCTATTGTGACTTACTCAGTGATGTATAACTTGCTCCACTCTATACCTTGCTTTACTCTTCTTGGCTCAGAGGCTTCCCAAGGCACTTGTTAGAATTTTCCAATTTAGTGAAATTAGTGTATGATGTACAGTAACCAGTCTCTTCTTGTCCCTTCTTTATTGAATGAGGTTTGTTGTCCACCCTTCTGGGTCCTGAGGCCTTGAAGAACCCATTTCCCCAATACTTCTTTTTCTTCTCTCTAAATAATGGCTTGTATTAAATGTAGGTGCAGAGGAGAAATAGAAGTAAAAGGAGACTGGCCTGTTATAGCCCCTGATCTTTGCTGGAAGTGAAATACTGCAGAATAGACCAAATCAAAGCTTTGGGAGGTGAGATATGGAGAGAAGACCTTTCCTGGCTTATAAAATATCAAGGGAAGTAAACAAATGTGTTCTTTTTTCGTTGCTATTGAAAGCCAGAATGTCTTTTTTTTTCCATTTAGAGTGTTTTGCTATTCTTCCAGAAATCTCTTTTAATTAAGGCTGTAAAATATGTTTCCAAGGATATGAAAGAAATAATTCACCATGGCTCCAGCAGCTACTGTTGCTTTCTGATCAAGAAAAGCAAATATTTCTTATCACTTGGAGAGGCAGCAATGATTAGAAATAGACTATAGTTAGAAATCAATTCATCTTTCTCTGGGCAGTTTCAAAATATTGTTGGCTATTTTGCCATTTTATTCGATGGTGTGCTGATATTGTACTAAGGCGTCATGATCCTCACTGTGCTGAGACACTTCTGGCAGTAGTTCTCTAGCCTGTAAACTATCAGAGGCTTGACTGAACTATTTTAAAGCTTTCTGGGATGCTAAAAGCATGTTTGCAATATTGTCACAGTAGTCAGTGTAGTCTATTTGATGCAGAGTAAGGGTATGCAAACAGCACCAGAATTGCTATTAACTCCCCAGCTGACACAGCTGCCCACTAGCCTTGTAGTGGTGTCAGTGCACTTTTATCAAGAATGAAGAGTCCAGTTTCTGTAGTGTCAGATGGACAAAGAATAATATTTTAAGAGCTTTCAGTACTAACACAGGACTTTCTCAGAGTAATTCTTGGCTAGTTCTTGTCCCACAAATAGCAGGAGGTGAAGTTGAGAGCCTTGACCACTGCCCCCGTGACCCTGGAACAGAATAAGAATCTCATATGTACTCCTCAGAAGTACAGCAGGGTTTCAGCTCCTGCTCGTGCTGCTCCAGGACCTTTTAATGCCCATACAGGCCTTTACTTGGATCACAGTCTTCCCCTTACCTCACTTTCACAACCTGACCCGAATTCCTCTTGCCTGCTTTTTGGTGATTATCTTAGTCTCCTTGACAATGTAGGTTCATCATAGGGAAAAATTGCCTGAGAAGAGAGAAGGTGAACTGCTAAATATGACAGTGCTAGAAAGTCAAACAAAAAGAGCCTTTTTGAATTGCAAAAGGTGATGTCCTTGTAAAAGCCTTCAGTCTGCTTTTTGTTAAACATTTCTTTGAAGAACTGTCCGTCTCATTCACTTCCTCACTGCTTACAAAAAGGAGCAATGACAGCACTGGCTCCAGGTGTCTGTCAGGAGAGCAATAAAAGTTTCAACTGTACCCAGTGTGATTGTGTTTGATAGGTAAAAACAGACAGATGCTAATTTCAAAACTTGACTTTCAAGTAGGCACTTCTCTCTATGTCAGGTTAAGGAAATGAGAGGTATATGTGGCTTACAGAAACAAATCACTGAGTTTTTATGTGATTAAAAGTATTAAATTAATCTTTCATTTCATAGTGCTGATCAGAATTTCTACCAATAAGGCATGTGCATTTATTTTCTGCAGGCACTGCAGTTTTTCTGTCTCCCTTCAGCACAGAAATGTTGGAAATGAGTCAGATGTGATTCACTGTACATAAGGTGACTACCTTTGAAATAGTACTAATAGCTCCAAAGCAGGATGGATCTGGTATCATCTCTGATGTAAAGACCCTATAGTCAGTGGGGTTAAAGTAGGTATAATACAGCCTACTATGTCTTCTCTGTTTTCATTCTCTTGTGCTTGCTATTCTCCCTTTTACATTGTATTTTTAACTTGCATTTTAGATGTGTTCTGAAGCTACCTTTGTCAGAATTATTGCTTTATTTATGTAAAGGTTAGAGGTTTGGCACAGGATAGGACACTGATCCCCAGTTGTTGCTTTCCCTTCACGGCTCCGGGAAAACATCTATCAGGAACTGATGAAGGACTGCTGGACCGAGTTGATTCAACAAGTATATAGTGTGAATATGGGAACTAGTTTAACAATTGAGATACCTCATTTGTAATGTAAGTAGTAAACATTTTAGGAGCATCTTCAAGTTGCAGAATGAACTGGCCTTGAAGTTCTCAGTGGACCACTGTTAATGGTGAAAAACAATATCAATAAAATGTGTCAACACATAAGTAAGAACCTTGCATATAGCTAGGTGAAGTTAATTGTTTAAAGTGTATTAAAAACTAGGTGTGAGAGAGGGCAGTATTTTTTCCAGAATGTACACTTATTTCCCTGCACTAGGTGAATTGAAATTATTCTCAATGTGCTATTCTGTATCATGTAATAGAATGAAAATTTTAAGTTCATAACTGGCAATTACATTGATTTCCTTTTTGTTCCATGGATATTCTTCAAAATGACAGTACTTGTGGCAAATGTCACTTTATCAACAACAGTCACACAGCACCTTATTTACAGTTATAAAGCACCATGAAAGTATTCAGAGAAGCAGATAAAAGCTCTGAAGACTTGTTAGGATGAACAACTATGACACCATTGCCATCAAAATTACCCTGAATTCATTGCATAGTCTGGGTATTTTAATTAGTTTGCTGGTGAAATAAATGGGGGCATATGTTGCCACAGGAAAGCAGCAGGAGATGACAATCCGTTAAACCCTGACAGGTATTGTAGGCTTGAGAATGAATAATGAAAAAAATGACAGTAATTAAAACATGTTTACTTAAGATGACAATTACTTGAAATATGGTTGCATAGTAAAGACCTCATTATGATCCTGACTCTGTATGTAAAAATGATACTTATGTCAAGGGGTAATTAATTTGCTCTTGTAGGTGAGCGATAGGTCACTTGTGGTTCTATCTCACCTTGCTTACATTTGATGGTTCTAGGAGTGGAGATCTTATTGTACTTCAAACTCCAGTATGCTTTGAGGTTTGACATGATGGCTTTACTTCAGTTTTTAAATGAAAGTATCTTTTATACATTCTAATTGAAGATATGATCAAGTATCACAAAGTATATGGACTTTCAAACAATGTATTCTCTTGTGTAAATTAGATTTCCTATAGCTGAAACAGTTACAGCAGCCCATTTGCATGTCCTGTATTTGTTTTTATTTTGCCAGTATGGAACTAAGAATTGTTATTGAACTATTACAAGCAGTTTCAGGAGAGTAGGGGTTTGAGAGATGTAAAAAAACATCCAAGAAAAGCAGTTGATATGTTTTATCTTCCCTTGATGGGCAGTTTGGATTATGCTTACATTCAAAGAGGAGTTTCTATGAGGTTGAAGTACTTGGAGGTTTGTCCAGGGCTCATGGAATCACTGGACATGTAACATTTTGCAGTGTTCTAAGAGTCCGAAGTATGGTTATTTTTAAGAGTTCAAACATGAGATGTTGCTGAGGTGGCTATCAGTCTTTAACATTTTCAGAGCCTTGTCTAAGGAGGTGATACAAATTTATATTTGTAAAGACCCTCAGAAGAAGAGCTGAAGATTTTAAATTATTTTTATATTCACTTTTTCAGATAATTTTGGTTTTTTTTCCTCTATTAGTAGGTACTTAAAAAAAGCATAAAAAAACAGATGGCCACTTCATTTCCCTTCTTTTGCCTTTCAGTACTTGCTATCCAATGTAATAATTTTCTGCTGGATTTCAACTCCTCTGGACTATAAAAGGTTGGCAATGTGCAAAAATTGAACTTTAAGAATTCCTAAAGGATTTTTATTTTTTATCACATTTGAAACACACTGTGCATAATACCATGCAGTACAATAAGGATAATATACATTACAAGGTACAACACAATGCAGTACAATAATTGTATGATGCTCATGTGTCTAAAGTCTTGGGGAGTCTGCAAGGATTTTATGTGGTTGATGTCACATTGCAATACACTGACTTAAAAGTTTGACAGATGTGCCCATGTGACCAGGAGTTGTCATCTCAGTGATAAATCCTGACAACAAAATTAATTCCTATTGGGGAAATAATCTCAGTGAAACCTCTTTTTATATCATTTAAATGTAAGCATGTTTTTCAAAGGAGTATCTGGTGCTAAAATAGTATGTACTCCATTCCAAGTGATTAATATCTTATTTCTCACTACTTAGAAATAAAAGATACTGAGATGCCAAACTGGTATCAGAAGCATCTCTCCTGTTCATTGTGTAGTGTTGTCTCATTTCTCTTGTATGTATTAATTGTTAATCAGTCATGGTAGTGTGAAGTCTGATAAACAAATTGTACTTTCACTGCATCAGTGAAGAACTAACAGATCCTTTTAATGTATCTTGGGAATGAAAGAATTGCATTACGGTATCATGCCAGTGGTCTGTCTTGGCCATTATCCTGTTTCTCTAACAGTGCTGAAAATCAAATACTGAAAGGAAAATGAAACAATTCACTTACTATAGCATTATGGAATTACATGGTCCTTGGTAGAGGTTGTGAGGAAAAATTCTAACATAGTGGCTGGCTTATAGCCTTTGAAATGTGTGCACATACAGCTCTCCCTCTTCTTACTGTCCTTGCATGTGTGCTTTAGAAATACCTAATCCATTTTTTGTTTCTATCAATTTGCTGTACCAAAATTTTGAGGTTGTATCTTCTACAGGCTTTTTATGCTATGGGTGAGGGGAGAGGGAATGGGTGTCTGGGGACCTGTCTCCTCTAACAGTTTAGAATACATTCTTGTTCTTTAATGAGAAGAATGCATATGTATTATAATTTGACTTCTCACTTTTGTCTTAATTAGTGTCATCTTAATTAATGTCTGTATTACTTTAGACAAATTTTGACTGAAGATCATACTTCTCATCTCTCAGTACCTATTTTCCTTTATAGTCTTTTCTATGGGTCTTTGAGGAAAAAATGTATTTTCAAATAATTATTTCAAACCATGTTCCTTCATGCTAGGATCCACCTTTCAGAGACAAAGCATGTTAGTGGTACATTTCTACAAGCTTTTTCCTAACATGGGAATAACTGTAACTTGATAAACATTTGTAATTGCCTCCATAGCATGACTTTCATAAATACAAATTTTTAGTTCTGACTTCTTCTGTGCAGGCTTTTGTTTGCTGGTTTCCTGCTCTACTTTTCAATTGTTACAAGGATGAAAAGACTTTTCCTTCAAATTCTGTGCTATCTAAAGCAGCCTCTAACTTCTAAATTGAAAGGCAAAAATTTATCTTGGGGATAACAGATTATTTGACCTGACTGCTTACTAAATATTTCTAACACTAGACTATTCTTTCCATATATGTATTTTAAGGATGAACAAAAATATCATATATATGGTTCCTATTCTGGAAATAATTTCGGAACTTATTAGAATTGTTTAAATTTTTGTATTTTGTTCTGTGATTTTATAGACAAAGCTCACTGTACTAATATAGACAAAGGAACAATATTTTGATTTTAATGTAGTGACAGACCTGGGCAGTTTATTGCTGGTATACATCACATTGATCAAGCTCACAATAAATTTTCTAATAGTCTGTATAATTAAAAGCTAATATTTTGTAGAGCTAAGTCTTAGCTAAGAGTGAACATATTGTGGTCAGTACTTACCCTGTTCCTACATTCACTCCTATTGATTCAAGTCATTTAGTTCAGAGATTTTGAATTCCCAGAACTACTTGACCTGCTATTGAAGAATAGGGTGGATTTGTCTTGGCAACGGAGAGTTGGAGTTCCTTAAATACCCATTAACTTTAGGTTTATCCTTATTTTACTTAGACACGCATATACACATGGAGTAATTAGTTCACTGTTAGCTTATGTTTTCTGGATCACATCTGCTTATGGAGACACCCTTACAGAAAGGAAATACTTATTACTATCTCAGTAATTCCCCACTAAGGTCCAATTGATTTGCTTGCAGTCTTCAAGTCTACATTGTAGAAGGCTTTATCCTATTAGAAATCATTCACTTTTCTAGATGGCAGTACTAGCTGGCAAATTACTTAATTTCCATTCCATGAAAGGGAAAACTGTCCTTTATTAAAGTAAAATTATTGCATGACATGCAAAACTGACTTTAATAGGAGATTTATCTGCTATGGTTTTGTGATTATTTTTGTTTAGATTTAACTTGTTAGACATTTTGGCTCAAAGTAAAATTTTGCTGTTTTCACAGGGATTCTTCATCATTTCCACAGCCAGAGCATGGCTTCTGGGAAGAGAGAAAGGAAAGCTGGAAGCATTAAGCCTGTGTTTTTATTAAATAAAAAAGGAAATCTGAAACAAAATTGGCACAAAACATTATTTTATTTTACCAGTTTTAAAGGCAGTAGGATTTGGTTTTGACTTTTTTTCCTGTAGCTCTACCAGTCATTTAAATTTCTTATTTGAATAAAGGGTCATATACAGATCTCTGTGTTTGAGATTCCCACTGACAGCAGTGGGGGACCTGTGTGAGCCAACAGTGGTTTATGGCCTGTAGTTATTCTGTTCCTTAAAGGCATAATACACTTCTGCCACTTAACATTTAATTTACATATTCATAGTACATAGGGCTACCCAATTCTTTCCTATAATAGTTCTTCAAAGCTTGCAGGAAAGGAGAATAGCTACTGTTATAGTGCCCTATTGACCAAATCTCCAGAGTGACTTGGACCTTCTGATACTGAGTTGTCACAGTGTGTAACTGGCCTTTGGACTTGATGCTAAGTCAGTGTTCAGGCTCCTACAGTGTAATGTGTGGGAGAATGGGATAAAATAGCCCCTATCTTTGTGACCTGAGCTTATTCATGCTGAACAATGAAGAAAAAGTGTTATTTCAATCTTCTTCTGGGAACTTAAACATTATGACAGATGTAGGGTAAGATACTTTGTTCTGACAGAGAATCACAGACTAAAACCTCTTGAAATGGGCACCCATATCAAAAGCTGAACTAGGAATGAAGCTTTCTTAGAAAGCAACCTTGGGAGGATGATTGTGATGGTGCCTTCCCCACACAGTGGATGAGGAAGAACTTTGGAAAGTCAGACTATGTCAAACTGGTCCATCCTCAGCTCTTGTGTCTTAGGGAAGTTCTTTGTCTACCTGGACAGCCTCTGTTATGCCACAAAGGCATGCTTCACCCTTTCAGGAGAACCTTTTCTTTTTGCAAAGGAAAAAAAGAAATAAGGATATATTTATACATTTTTGATTATTTTCAAGCTTCAATCAACCAGAGAGGGAAGAAGGAGCCTGATGCCATAGTCTAGAGGGTGGGCAACCCAGAGGAACTGAGTTATAGGCAGGAATCCCATGATCCAGTCTCCACTCCAAGGACTGGTTATGCATTTTACATTAAATGAGCACTGCAGAAAATGAAACTTCAAATGATATTGCCTGTAACAGCAGCATCTGCTTTTGCTGATTCACAGGGATTTGATTGATGTGTTTTAAAATTGCTTTGAGGTAGCAAAATCCACATGGAGTAGGAGCTCAGTATTTATTAAATAGAACCTTGTGGCCAGCTTCACATGATGGACTCCTAGCTCTGCAAATATCATTCCAACCTCTTCTAAAATTACAAATTGCCATTTTTCTACATGGCAGTGATGTAGAGATATTCAAAATATCCCATTCAAACATCTTGTTTTAATTTGGCTGTAGTTCTTCCAGGTATTGTCTTCAGGGCTAAACTCTTTCATGCATGATACAGACACATTTTAGATCTTAGACTGAAGGGTTTCATTGCATTTTTACCCTGTTTTTGTTGATTATATTGCAAAATTTAGGTGAAGTTACTAATCTGTTTCCAAAAAGAAAATGGAGGAAAAATGTTTTTAGAAATGTTCTAGTTGATGTTTTCTAGGGAATTTTTTTTTTAGACTCTGTGGAATTCTGATACTGAGCTGTGTCAGCATCTCCTAAGGGACAGAGTGTTTGAGAACAGTCTTTACTTCAAGCATTCACACCCCTCATTCTGTTTTAAAATAAAAATACAAAAGGAGAGAGAGAGAGAGCACTAAAATTAAGTGCAAGATGAGTTGAAAATCTAATCCATAGTTTACTCCATGCTTTTGGCCTAATAGATGAGAATAGCTTTCCTCACTGGTGGAAGAGCTGTAGTAGCAAAAAGCACATCAGAAAGCTGGTTTAATTTTCCTGCAGTCCTTGTTATATTTCTCTACAATTTCTATATGTTTTCAACCTCTTCTAATAAAGTAACTTTCAGATCCCAAGTGATGCTTCTGTGTACAGTTGTTGGGGGAAAATAAAAAAGCTGGTTAATGGATTTGGCTTTGAAAGTCACAAAACTATGGAAAACAAGAATATTTATAGACAGACCTGCCAGAGAGTTTGTTAAATAATAATGGAAAATTACAGACAGCAAGGTGGTCTCATTATCTTTGGTACAAAATTAAATCAAGCAGCCAGCAGAATTTGTTTAACCTTTCCATGAAATTGTACTGAATTGCTCCAGACAGCAGCAACAACTCTTTAGACCCTGGTTTGTTTTTTAAATTTTTTTTAATATAATTCTGAAAGTTAACAATGAAGCTTCATGCAGACAGACACTGGAAAAAATATTATTTAAACAAATGACCAACATGTTTAAAAATAGCTATAAATTGTCTCCCCCTATTTTAATTACATGAGTCCTACTGATATAGGAAGTGTATTCTTAATATTACAAATGAGCAGGAATTCCTTCTGCAGAGGGAAGTGAGACGGGCAATCTTTACATTTGAAAGAATAAGTGAGGAATGGGGAAGGAAAAAAGCCCTACCAGTTAGTGACTGATTTCTTTTTGGTGCAGCAAAACGTTCATAAGACCATTCCCAGTTCATGAGTGAATCATTATTCATTAGTACAGTTTCCAGATGCTGCAGGAGCCTGGTTGGAGCCCAGCTTTACCCCCTCCCTGGAAAGGGAAAGGGAGATGCTGACCTTAAATTGGGAGCAACCCTGAGCAGGAAGCCATTCTGTTTTTTTCGAGGGGAAGAAGTGGTGAGTTGCTGAATTCCCTGGACTTTTGTTTCTTTTAAGCTGAAGCAAATTATGCTGCAGGCCATCTGGGAAGCCCTGAGGAGCTCTTGGGAGCTCTCACATCTGAATCGTTCTTTCTTTAAATTGTTCAGCCTGCTTTGAAACGACTGTTTGCTGAAGCGCATCAATGCTTGGGATTTGTCTCTGTGAGTCTGCATTACTCCTTTTCTTGGTAATACTTGCTTACCTCTAATCTGGGGTTTGGCAGCAGTGGGTCTTGACACCTCCAGATAAGTGGTGAAGCCCAGAGTATGAGTAGAGAGTCCTAAGGAGAGCTCCACCGCAGGTAAAATATATAGCGTAAAGGTAAAAATACAAATTTAAAAGCAGAATCAAAGGGTGGGAATCATAGAATGGTTTGTGTTGGAAGGGACCTTTAGAAATCATCTAGGTCTAACTGTCCTGCTGTGGGCAGGTGCATCTTCAACTAGTTCAGGTTGCTCCAAACATTGTCCAGCCTTACCTTGAATACTCTCAGGAATTGGGACATCCACAACTTCTCTGGGCAAGCTGTTCTGGTGTCTCATCATCTTCCATGTAAAGAATGTCTTCCTTATACCTAATCTAAATCTACCTATTTTAGTTTAAAACCGTTACCCTTTGTCCTATCATTACAGGCCCTGGTCAAAAGTCTCTCTCCATCTTTCTTATAAGCACCCTTCAGGTATTGAAAGGACACAATAAGGTCTTCCCTTCTCCAGGCTAAAAAAACCCAACTCTCAGCCTTTCTTCATAGTAGAGGTGTTCCAGCCCTCTGATCATTAAACTGTGACTGTATCTCTGATTGAGGCATTTCTTGAGCCTCTGGGGAACGGAGACTCTTGGGAAAGCGATGAGCTTTTAGTACACAGTAAGCTTTTGCTTCTCGTAAACACCCAGTCTAATGCTAGGGATGTGATATTTTGATGTCTAGTTGGCTAGCTTTCAGGACATACTGTTGTGTGAGGCAGCCTAAAGACTTGTCTATTCCAATAAAGAGAATTTGTTTTTTTATGACTGACATATTCAGCCTCTGCCAGCTTGTAGGTGAGGGAATGAGAGTCTTGTTTTAGCCTCCTACTATGGCCCAAAGTAGAGTGCACAGTATCCATGGCACTCAGTATAGCCAAGATAAAACACAGGAACAGTGAGTGTGTTTTGAAACAAATATGTTTGTAGCCAGTATTATTTGAGGCAAAACTCATCATTGACATAACATAAAGCTTGCCTCTGAGATGTCTTTTATCCAACCCTTTCCTCTTGTTATAATATAGTTCAGTGTTTTCTTTTTTTCTTGTGAACAGATGATTGCATTAATGTAAAGAATAACAGTTGGCACAACAGACATGCAAATGGGAAAGACTATGGAGGTAAAACAGGGAGTAATTGTTCTGTGACAAGAACTTGATTTTGTCCATTTAAGAAAATTAAATGCTATTCATTAAATATAAGCCTGTAGCCACAGGTACTGTGTCTTTCATTCACTTCTGAATGAGTGTGCTTACAGATGGCTTGGAGTTGTGCTTCTGTAATGAATGAGATAGTCTTCAGTGCTTTAAAAATATATATATTATTCAGAGGAGGTGGAAAGTTTTCAACTTTTATTCTCTACAATCACTGTCTGAATGAGTTCTGTTTAATGAGAAACTGATATTAGTCCAAATATATTTTAAAAAAAACCTGAAGTCATCATGAGTTCAAGTCAACTCTCATTTTTCCCCCTAGAAGACTGATGAAAGGCAATGACATCAGCCTTGCTAATAGACCTTCCTTTAGCTTATTGTTAATGATCACCATCAAATCAAATGAAGACTTGGTGGAACTCCAATAACTTAGAGCTATACCAAAGATAAATTTTGGCCAGTTTAGATACCAGGAATACAAGTGCTGAGGCCCATGTTGTGTCCAGTGAGCCACTTACTGTGCTAACAGATGTTTGTTCTTGTTAGGGCAATGGGACTTTAGTAATGTTGTCCTTCCCTCTTAGAAACAATTGTACAAATGGACAGGCTTTACTAATTTCCCTGGGCAAGAGTGGTACATCTCTTAACATGCCTTTTTTTTACCTCCTTTTCAATGTTTTGCCAATGCCAAGAGAAACCCACATTTTGCGGCAAACATCACTGTGCTAAGTATATACTGTAGAACAAACTTCCTGCTGGGGACACATCTGTTGCCTAAATAAGAAAGCAGATATACAACATTACCTATTCTACTGCAGCATACTGTAAACAGGTAACACAATTAACAAAGGCTAATTAGTTTCATTTTACTAATGAAATTTTATCACAAACATAAAACCCCCTAAAATTATGGAAAACTCAGTAACAAGACAATACCTAGAACAAAGAACATCCATTTGCCTCATTTCTCTTCCTCCTTTCCCTGTTCTACAAAGCAGAGGGAAGATACTTCCTTGCTCATCCAAAAGCATGGTTAGATTAATCAGCTGGAATTGGTTACTGTGGTGTTATTGCTCTAGTTCTACCAGTTAATGTCACCTGAAGATGGTGGGGAACAGAGGGGACTGGATATGTGCATTGGAAGTCTGATACCTTATCCTCTGAACTAGTTAGAGAGAATGTATTGAATGAAGGAGAGGCAGAGAGATGGGGTTTGTTCAGCTGGGAGGAGAGTGGGATGAGAGAGGGATCTAGCTGCTCTCCCCCACCACCTGGATGGGGTGGGAGAGAAGATGGAACCAGACTCTTCTCAGATGAGCAGCTTGAAAAGACAGGGGACAACAAGCACAAGTTGCAGCAAGGGAAATTTTTATTTTATGTCAGGGAAAACATCTTTCTCAGTAGTAGTTACAAACTGGAACTGGGGCTTAGAGAGACTGTGGGATACCTGTCCTTGATGATGTTCAAAGCTTGGGAAGGCTCTGAGCTATGAGCTAATGATTATTACAATGTTTCCCTTTTAGCCATTATAATATTTTTTATAAACAGAAGATTAATCAGATGAACTCTACGAACAGGTTTTTTTTGCTTTTTGAAATTAGGGGGAGTGCAGGTATGCCGTATGTGAGGAAGGTAATCCTATAACTGAAGCCTGTATTGTAATGCAGGTATGGAAGACATAGAGTTAAGAGATCCTGAACTCTGGAATTTCTTAATCTAAGAGTGCTTCACTTGGTCATTTTCGTGTTTCGAGACAGATTTCTGCAAAATTATAGAAGTTATGGATGGGGCAAAGGTTTTTCAGTTCATACCAGTGAAGTGAGATTGAACTGTGTTATTGTTCTAATGCAGAATGTTATTTACAATCCTCTGAACTCTTAGTTCATTTAGGTAGGAATAATTTTGTTTGCTGGAGTGCTCAGCTCTCCAAGTCTTTGTGCCTGTTTGATTACAGTGCACTGATTAAACAGAAGAATCATCAAGATTACAAAGACAAAGCAAAACTTTGTGTAAATTGAAGTTCTTACATAATTATAAGTCATAAGTAGATTTCAAGCAGCAGACCTGAGTCACACCTCTGTATTAAATAATTATCTACATCACTAAGTAATTACTGCAACTATTTGCCAATAGTGCTTTGCATAAAGAAAAGGAATGCTGACAACTACAGTAAATAGGTTCCTTATGTATCTTAATTGACAAACATTTTTGAAGTTCAATAACCTCCTTTCAGAAAAACCTTCTTTCAGTTGATTTCATGCTTGCTTTGTAAGATGTTTGAGTTTACAACTTATGAATAATTTTTTCTGATGTATATTTTTTAAAAAAACAAATTACATAGATTTCATATTTTACAAAATAAATGTGTAACTGCTGGAGTATTTTTGAGAACTAAATGTCATTATTATGCTTTTCCCTTTTCTTTTTTTATAACACCATCTGTTTTGTAAACATCAAAATGGATTGATATGAAACTTAAAAAGTTTGTAACAACAACAAAATAATGCATGACAGATTAGATAAGAACAAGTCATTAAAATGGCCTATAAAAGGACAACCATCTGTAGCACTAAAATAATCTTTCTATTGATGACACTAATAACTTTCTAAGTCAGTGAAAATTTTGGATTTACAGCATAAATAGTAATCATATGAACCAAATAATTGGAATGTATTTTGGTAATTAATGGATACTCTTTTTTTTTTCTTCCCCCATTACCCTTGTGAAGAAACAGAATTTATATGAAATATATGTATGTACGCTTAATGATGACTTGCATATTATCTCCCAAGCTCACAAAAAGCAGTTATAAATTCATTAAAAATACTATATGTAACTCTAAGTCTGGGGAAAATAATTTTATGTTTACTACAAATGTGTATAATGTCCTTTGTCATTCTGATAATCTTAACAGTAGGCAAGAAGAGTGCAGGATGCTGAGGATGCAACTTCAGTTTAAGATTTAGATGCACATAGATACCCTCTTGGAGCGGCCGGTGGGTGTTGTCTGAGCAGAGAACAGGCAGCAGATGACCCAAGAGGAGAATATCTGTGGGTTATTTTAATTAAAAGGGTACCTGTTCATAATGGTTTGATTATTTGACCTCTTTAAGGGCATGTTATAGGGAAGTGTCTACTTTTAGTTGCAGAGAACCTCTGTCTGGGAACCAGCACTGGCCCCTTTTGCACCAGGTCACCTCTGTTGATTTGCGTCTTGCTGGAGTTCTCCACTCCCCCACAGATCGATCCTGTTGGGAGTAGATTTAATTCCTTGTACATGAAAATTTATGTTCTTAGACTTAAAGTAACCCTTGTAATTCACTTTCAATGCATAAAGGAATTCACTGAAGAGAAAGTATTGCCTTTACTTCTTTTATTAGGCATATAGTTAAAGATTTTCATCTCTAAAGTACTTTAAAAATGCTAATTAACCTTCACAAAACTTCCCTCCCCTTAATGGTAGGTAGCACATGAATGACTCCCTGCAACATTATAATCCAGCCATTTTAGTAATTAGTTTTGAAGTATAGCACATGAACTAATTAGAAAATTGTGTAACTACGAGGCACCTGTTGGCTACAAATGCTTGGGAACTATCCAAAAATGTCACATAGTTTCAAGTGATGTAGTAGTTGTGTACCTCATGGAATAATTAATTCTTTGTAGCCTTGAGACAGGTCTCTGGGAGTCAGCAGTGCTAAGAGTGCTCCTTGAAAGCCTTTCTCTTTTCCAACTCTCAGCTTTTCCCTCTTGGTCTTTTTCTTCTTCCTGAATAGCTTTGCAGCTATGGAACTGGAGGGCTGTGCCAAGCAGAAGGGCATTTTATTAATCACATGTATTGTACACCAGTACAGCTGTGGCCAAGAGCTTTACCTGACAGCTGAGAAAATGAACTAGTGTCACAACTAAGTGGTATAACTAAGCAGATCCTACTTGTTTGTCTTGGGCTAAATCACATCCCTGCTTTTCAGGTAAAGATAGTCTCAAGCCACTAAAAAGTATGTAGAAATGTAAGGATGAGCAGACTGAAGGTTCTTTCTCTTGTGTGAGGGAAGTTTTACATTCATATTAAAACAGAGGAACAGTATGTTCATGTTGCAGTATGTTCCTGCTTTTTGCCCATTAAGTTCTTTTTCTTCCTCATTCTCAACTGTAAAGCAGAGATGAAACTTGCATCAAAAACTGAATACTTAGAGTGTGTGTGTACCTGTGTATGTATGTGTTTGCATATGCAAAAGTACTTCACCCTGTCTGTTCTTGTGACTGAGTATACTCTTATGCAATAAAGTTCCTTGGTATCTGTGAAAGACTGCACCAAACCACAGAGCTCTAATTTATACAGGTCAGAAGTCTATTTGAATTGACTAAGCAATATCCTTGTTTATGTGACGTAAGTTTAATTGAAGAAAACTATCTCAGGTCAAATAGTTCTAGCCCTAGAAGATACAGCAAGGAAACCTTGATTCATTTTGAGGGTCAGACCCTTCAAGGACAATAGTCTATTTCTTTGTGCTTTTCATGTTTTCTGTTCAATGCACAGCCAAGCAAAACAGCCTGAAACTGGAAATCAAGTGTTTCACTTCTTCAAATTGATTTGCTGCAGTGCCACAGTCCTCCTGTCTTCCTGACACTTTTAGAGTCAGTGATGCTGTGATTTTTAATAGTTTCACTTTTATATATCAGACTTTTAATAGCGTATAAGACAAACTCTGTTGTACGGATAAGCACAGCTGAATTCCAGTTACTTCCCATGGTAGGGATGATAAAATTGGTTGCCCTTATCCATGTTATGGTATTGTGTACAGTCTCTACCTGGGATAAGTTCATTTATAGCACTTACAAGTGTGTGGCTTGTGATATGTGAGAATGTCATATCACTTTTTTTTGTCTGAGTTGAAGAAGTTTAGTAAGTTCCTCTTACTAAAGGGGAAGAGGAAGTCTGTCCTTTGAAGATATACCTAATTTCATCAAATTTAAATTTAAACAATTCTGTTTAATAATTTTTGTAATTACTATGTCACTTTTAGCTAAGTCAACATATGACTGTACACAGTGTACAACTATCACTTCCATCATTTCGATATTTCACTTTTCTCTGCTGTCCAAACATCTTTCCAGAACTCCGGTGATAAAAACAAAACCCATAAACAATGTTATTTCACATCAAAAACAAAATAATTGTCTTTCTATTGAAGACAGAAGACTAAACTGTTTAGGATTTGTTTCCAGGACTTTTTGTGTTGACTTTCAACAAATTTCTTCAATTGTTTTCCAAGATAAAATATCTTGACTAGTTTTGTGTGGCAATGAATACCTGTGGGCTTTGCATCATTTCAGCATACACTGACTCTGTTATTCAGTTTTGGACTTTTTAAAAAATTTTGTGAATTTTTTTGTTGAGGTAGGAGAATCCCTGTTCTGTGTTGACAGAATTATCTCAGTGTCTTTAGAAGATGTTCAGCTGGGTGATAGAAAATTAGTTGAATGCTTAACCCCCCAGTTTGTGCAGAAAAGTTTTGTTGTCCTGAAATTCTCTACTTGACATAGCAACCAGGCTATTCCTCTTCAGCAGAAGTTTCTGGGTTTCAGGAGTTTCCAGAAGTGGTCAAATCATGCTGCCTGGGATGGTCCTCACCTTGAGGCTAGAAGGGTTTGCTGGTTTTGTCTGGTTTTATTTTTTTCAGTTTTAATAATTTTATTTTCTTAAGGTGGTGATTTATCTGCCTGTGAAGATTGAGATTTCCTGTAGCTCTTATATAAACTTGGTACAAAATCAAGTTTTTGAAACATCGTATGTCTCTGCTTTTGATTTCCACACCTTCAAAGGAAAGAACATTTTTTTGGCCAGAAAATCAGACACTCATCTGCATTCCCTTTAGTCATTCACTTTCAACTTTGATCCTCAAAGTATTTAAACCTGTCCTCATCCCCAAGAACTAAGGATCAAAATAAATATTGAGGATACAATTTTTTAAAACTGAAGTTATATTTACTGCTATACAGCTGTACTTACCAGTGCATGATTTTTTTTTTTTAATAGTGTTGAGTGCCTCCAAATTTTTATTGACCTTAATGTGAGAGTTCTTGCTGGTCAGTATATTTGAAAATATTATCTTTTGCTTAGGTAGGCATTAGACGTATGTATTAGACTAACATATATTAAAATTATAACTGAGTAATTTTTTTTAATCTTGTCAATGCCAGTAATCATCTGTGGAGTGTGACAGATGTGCCACAAAAAAAAAAAAAAAATTATTTTTTAGTAACCATAATTTTTAATTCTCACCTGCTATGGCTGCACTAATTTAATGTTGTTGAATTGTGGTTGATTGAAACTGTAAACTTTAGCATAGAATTTAGTGCTTTAATATTATTAATGAATTCAGTATTGGATTTTTCTAAGCACTGACTGGATGAGTGAAGCAATAAATTAAGTGCTCTTTAGTGTAGTTCTTCAGCACTGACTTTGTGGAGAGTTCACTGGAAGTGATTTTTTAGAAGAGAGTTTAGAGCAACTAAAGTGGATTCTCTTCCTTTCTTGTTTCTCTCTTCCTTAGATGAGCTGAATTATTTAGGGAGTTGGTCAAAGAGGACAGGATGATAGCACTAGCTGTTCCTTAGGAAAGTAAAAAGTTTGAGAAGCTCTAAAATCTACTGGAACTACTGTTAATTCAGGATGTAAATTATCATAGTTCCCTGACTTCCTTTCATGTCCTCATTTTGGATGCCCAGTGAAAGCTTTTTTCATTCATGCCTAAGTTTCAATAGTGGTTGTGATAGGAATAACTTTTAAATTTGTTTTATAATCTTTTTAGGCTAGATCCACTTAGTATCTAGTGTATACTTGTGTGTTTAATAAATTTTTCAAGATGACTACTGCACATGAAAAATAGGGCATTTCATTTCTTGAGAATCTGCATCCTATCAAAGAGATATACAACAAACTGATCTGAATTCTAAATTCACATCATCCATAAACGAATGGGTTCCAACACATTTTTTAATGATGCTTAGTAAAAACCTGCCCTAGGTATTCATGGCACAAAAAATAGAGATAGCACTTACTGGTACCTGCAGATGGTACTCAGCCTGTAATGTTGGATCATACTCAGAAGTTTCTAACACTTTGTGTGATGTATGATTTCCACCAGTTCCTGGTAAATGCTTACTAGTTAACAGAATTAAGTACTTTTAAAATGGTAGATATTGAAAGCACAAGAGCAAATTTGGCTGATTCTTGTGTGATGAGTAATCCTCTAATGTTTCTTATCACAAGTAAAAGCTATAGACAAACATCTCTTTTACTAATTCATAGTCTATAGTATATTTGCAGTATGAAGCTTATTAAATTGTAATTTAGTGTTTTGGTAACAGGTAAATTAATGTAAAAATATGTGTTTGTTCTCTTGCAGTAAGCCTGTGGCTCTAATCAATCAGTTCATGACTCTCCTCATCTGTTTACAAAATTTTCATGGTACTTTGCAGTCTGAGAGTTCCCTTTTTCAGATGTGTGCAGTCCTTGCACAGAGGTCACGGTGCCCTGTGCGGTATCTTAGCCTGGATTTGCTTACTCTTAGAAGCTGCCATTTGTGCAAATACGCAGGTGCTGACACTCCACACATTCTTGAGAACTTTATTTATTTTCTTTAATTATGTTGTTATTCAGAGAAAAAGAGGAATCTGCATCAGCTTGAGGGCAGACTCAGTGAAAATGGCACGATCAAACTGGGTCACTTGCTTACTTACTTGTTTTATATTTTTCTAGTTTTATTTATACAAAGACCCTTGGGCATTCTTGCAGAGGTTGAGGCCCCAGTTGCACCCATAAATTGTGCTGAGACAAGGACCATCAGGGCTGAAGCCTGATGGCGATTGCCTTGGGCAGCTGCATGCAAACCTGGATGTGCTGACCAGGGCTTTCCTTGCCCCAGGCAAAACCTGCCCTCACCTAGAGCCGTTTTGTAGCCAACTAGTTGCATCATGTGGTTTTTCTTGAGTACGGTTGCTTTTTCCCAGTATATGATTCATGGCTGAATTTATTTCTTATACTTTAATACTAAACAAACAAACAAAACGCTGATTTATACTCATTTATCTTTTTGCCTACACTGTCCTTTAGCTTAACAGCTCTTGCCTTCTTTTGTCTTTTTCTATCCCATTCCAATCCCTTATGTTATAGATACTAAAACAACTGAGACCTTTGTCGGCTTTTATTCTAGTACATGAAACAAGTCTCGAGTTTTCCAATAATAAGATATATTGAATAAATACTTACATATATGACAATAAATTGAAAAATCAGTATTGTTTTTCTCTAGTCCACAGTTAATATTATCTTGTGTATATGTTGGTAAGTCATTTCAACTTGCTTAATCACAACATAAAATGCTATAACCACTTTCCTTGCTGCCCTCTCCCCTTAAAAAGAGATAAGCATTTCTTATATGATTAAGCAGATGTTTTGGTTTGAAAAAAAATGGGAACACAATTTTCTAAGCTATGCAATATTTTTTGAGTAAGATTCTACACTAGTTTAGAAGCTGGTGATAGAAGATAACTTATGTCAAACCTACTTTTTTTTTTCCCTTTGTTTTTGGTTGAATTCTTAGAAGTCTTTCATTTCTTAGAAGAAAATTCATGTCTTAGAAGAAAGAGAATTGATTAGAGAATTCATCTCTCGGGAGAAAGACTTTCTTTCAGGGTGACTGAGCACTGGAACAGGCTGACAGAGAGGCTGTGGCATCTCCATCCTTGGAGATACTAAAAAACCTGGACATGGTCCTGAGCAACCTGCTGTAGGTGACCATACTTGAACAGGGGGGTTAGGCAGCGGAGATAAGAAAACCTCCAGAGGTCTATTCCAACCTAAGCCATTCTGTGATTCATTGATGGAATATCAGGCCTAGGTTTTGGGCATGTGCATCGACGTTGTCCACTGCAATGCTTGTCATACAATCTGATGGTGTGCCTGCATCTGCCCTGAAAACATTGTTTCCAAAGAAATGCACTGTATTGTTTCTGGCCTCAAAAGCTGCCTGTTCAATGACTGGTGTCAATATCAATGTTTGATTTGTTGGGCTGTCATAGGTTCATGAGGAACTATTATACACATCATGAAAATTTCAGAAAGGGGTAAATACCCATGTCTGAAACCCAGGCTTCATCTGTGTTCAGAACACATTCTAGTGCTTGAACTCAACCAGAAGACTTTGCCATTTTGGAGATCTCTTGTTTAGACTGGGAAGCATCTATTCTGTCAGCATTTAGATTTCTTGTTTTGGAATTTTAAATGAATTCAAATTGTTCTACTACTTGTAGAAAACCTGTCACTTAACTCCCTGTAACGAACAGTACACAGCTATGAGTTTAAGGAACACTTATGCTACCTCTCCAAACAGATTTATATGCTCACTCTGTAGGAAGGTCTTTATCACTTGTAAAAGTGTTTTTCTGGTTTAAATGTTTTGGGGCTTTGTCCTTCTCCTTTTTTCTGCCCCCCCTCCTTTCCCTCCCCCCCCCCCCTCTTTTTATTACTTTCCACTGGTTAGTGCATACTCATATATGCAGAAGATCTTACCAAAGTAAATGGTAGAACTCCCAGATATCTCAGATATGACCCAAACTATCCACAGCAAGAACACACAGACTTCCTATTAATTGCTGTTGCTTATCACCCTGTATAACATGTGCTCATCTGCTCAAGGGTGTTAAATATTATATAAGGCTGCAAGATGTAGGGGTGTTAGAGAAAGGTTTTTTGGGTTGGGGTTTTTTTTTTTGAGAGAGAATGGAACTAAGAAATGTGACAGGCATTTTTGAAACATGGTAATATTTTAACAGGATAGGACTGAAACCTGTTAAAGCTTGTCCTTTTCCTTCCAGAGTAAATCTGACAATTTTTGAGCTGAGCACCTTTTCCAATCTAGTTCTGATTATAAGACTACTAAAAGAGAGCTTTGTAATAGGAATTGATTGCAGCTTTAACTCAGGAGCTGTTACTTCCTTTCCCTAATGTTCTTTGCTCCCTCCTTATATGCTATAAGGCTGCAAGATGTAGGGGTGTTAGAGGAAATCATTCTATCATGCTCCTTGTTTGATGCAGGCACAGTTGTGTAACTGCTGGCCCATAACAAAACATTTGTGGCACAGGTGGTTTTGGGAACACAAGAGTTCCTCTCAGACAGTCAGCTGCTCTACGTTTTGATGTCTGAAAGACAGCTTTCTTAATTTCATTAGATACGAGGTGGTCCAGAAAATTAAAGGTGCTGACAATTCTAAGCAGCTGATTATAGGCTAGAGTTATTAGTCATTGTATTTTCATGACAGCAACAATTGTTTACATTTTTTTTAAAGATTAAAGATTCAGAAAAAGAATGAAAATGAGGTAGAGCATTTAATATGTGATGAAATGAAGAAAGCTCTTATGCTAATAATATTCTTTATTCCTTTTCTCTCTAGTTAGGCTCAACTTTATTTTAAAATCATCACCAAAAGCAATATTCACAGTCCCTTTTTAGAGAGAAGAGGAGTATATTAAAATGGAGTGGAACTATTAGCACTATGTTTTGCAAATCTGATCCTGCTCCTGTGAAGACAAACAGGCACAAGGGAGCAGAAGGGACCAGTGGGTGCAAGGAGGACAGGCTTGCATGATGATTGTTTCACCTTGTCTCACTGTTGGACAGGCATTGTTGGACTACTTAAGGCATTGCTTTTAGCAACCTTTCTCATTCTCGTTATTTAATAGAGCTGCAAAAGATGTTATCTTGGCTGATTGAACCTCAGGCATGAGAAAAGGTCTTGGAGAAGGGAAGATGATGATAAGGGATGCAAAAGGGAAGGGAAATCTCATCAGGAACTGGTTCTGTGCACTGTGGATAGACCTGGAATCTATCTGTAGCAGGTGGAAGTAGTTTGGCCAAGATACCTCTAAGGATCAGGACGGTGAAGACCTAGTAGTCTGTGTTCCTAGTAGCCTAGTGACATCAAAGGTGGAACAAAAAACTGGGACAATAGAGCATACTTTTTTCAGTCTATTAGTTCTCCACTGTGCCACTGAAGTCTAGTTTTAAAGACCTCAAAAAGGTCCAGTTGAGGGGCAGAGAGGCTTGCTTCCTGGTCGCTTTGTTTAGGCTTGATTTCCGATACATTATTTCTATCTCTGAATCTAAGAATGGATAAACTATGTGAGATCTTGGGACTGTTTAGGCCAGAAACTCTTTGACAGTTGCCAAAGCAGGTGTCTGTAGAACAGTATGAGGGTATACTAGATTGATTACCTGATGGTACTTCAGTGCTCTCCTGACACCCAACCATTTGCAGTCTAGGGACTTTCTGAGCCAGAGTACCTCTATATGTGTCACAGCTGACAATGAATGTCTTGTATGTTCAGTCATTCCTATAAATCACGATAGCTTTTCTAATCTTCCATACTGCAGGACAAGACTCCACAGCTCAACCATGCACTGTATGAGGAGCTGTCTCCCTTGTGGGACTGCTACCTGATAGCTTAGCATCTCCTCAATTCTTGTGCTGGAAGATACCATGAACAGTTGAACTCTTTCCACACCACTTGCCTGTGAGCAGAAGGAAGCTCTTTGCTCCTGCAATAGTGAGGAGGTCTTTTTTGGTTGTTTTATTTTGTTTTTTTGTTGTTTGGTTTTGTGGTTTATTTTAACATGGTAGAGGGTGACAATGTCTGTAGCTTCCTGACTTTAAGTCTAAGGGATTCTTATGCATAACCTTACCTACACCATGCTTTAGGAACATCTATATGCCATGTGTTCGAGCACATACTCTTTAGCACATTATCCTGACAGCAAGTCTGAGGACCCTTGATTCAAAACCAGTTAGCACTTTTGTTCTGTAAGTTGCATGAACATCAGTCTCTAAGCTTCATGCCCTGGTTTCTTTATGGAGTGATGTATTTGTAAACATGTTTCTTAACTTCAAAACATGCTTGTTCTGCCTCATTTATTTGCAGATAACTTACTGTCTCTTGGATCTTTAGCTTCTAGTTCTAATGATTGCTTTGAAATATTATTTTAATGAACCTATGAAACACATCATTGTATTCTTTTTTTTGTGGCTGGACTGCTAATGATACTCATCCATTAAGTAAATGGTTTTGTAAGCAATACAAATGTAATAAATAAAGTTAGTCAGTTCTTTTTTACTACTTTTCTGCTGATAGGCATACCACATGCTGGGAAGGTAATGTTTCATGACCAGAATAGTTCAGTTTGGAGGCAGACTGGGAGTCTTTGTATTTAGATTTTGTCAAAATACTTCTAAGAATATTGCAAATCATCATTTATATACACCATAATTTAAAATTTTAATCTGGTTGCAGTGTAAGGTATATGTTGGACTTCAGCAAAGTGTTCTGAAGCATTCTGAAGGTTGGTTTAGGCCTCACTTTGCCTAGTTGTTGATGGAAATACTAGAATTGAATTCTATATTGTATCACATTGTTTGAAGCCTGAAAGGTCCTGTGGCTGAGAGATGTAATATGTGCAGTCAGAAACTGTTATATTTGTCACGGGCTGCAGCTGGGCAAGTCTCCACCACTGTTTTCCAGTAGGAAATAGAGAGGGTGCTTCTTGGTCTCAGAAGGTTGTTGGAGCTTATTTCATTAATTCTGTCATGTAGGTGAATGAGGAATTTACACCAAATAATGTTAAGGCAATTTACTTAAGACTGTGTATTTAAAAGAATAACAAGTATACTCTGAGTCAGTTATAACCCAAGGAGGACTGGAGGTAGAAAATGTCTTATGTTTCAGTGACTGAACCTGATCTTGAACTGTTGAGAAGTACTCCAAGACCTTCAGTAGAGTATGCAAACTGTCTTATTTCAGCCTGCTGCAGTGATTCTTGCTCATTCCTGTGAAACATCTGGTGGGGTCATCATTAGAAATAACCCATTGGATAGATAGATAGATTGTGGAAGAGAGCCAACATGGCACATTCTCATCACATACCTTATAAATGGCTGTAAATAACAATATTTCTGTTGGCCTTTAATGATTAGCATGACAGCTAGGTACCTTAAAAAAAAAAAAAAAGTGTGCAGGTTACAAAAAGATTAAAATTATTCTACCTTTCCATTACTTTTTTTAACATTTCTAAGATGAACGCTTATAGGAATAACTCAGAGTGGGTAGTAGAGATATTTAGAATAGAGCCATGGCCCCTGCCATCCTAAATGGGGAATTTTCTTAATGAAGAGAGACATTTTCTTTGAATTCTTGAGAGATCAATAGCAAATGTCACTGTGCAAAACTTCTAGGGATGTGCCAATGGCATAAAAAAAAAAAAAAAATCAAACTGGTTATAAGTTATAAATGAGCCATTTGCTTGAACTACTTGAGATGATTCCTTAATGAGATTCATGTCTCTTGATTTATTTTTTATTATATTTCAATTCTCTAAGGACATCAGAAATCTGTAATTTACAGCTCTGGAATGCAATCAGACTTAGTCGTGAGAAGGCCACGCATATGGAAGTGACATAATATTTTACCAGGTAATTATAACTGGATAATTTAGGTTGAAAGGATAGGTCAGAAGTTTTCTTTAAGACATTAATTCACTGAAGAAATGAGAGTTACTATAAAAGTTATTATTATATCTCTCTTGGAGAAAGTAGTATCTTTGCATTGCTATAAGTGGTTCATTAAGACTTAAGCCAGATCATACAAGCAAGAGTTCACTTCCCTCAAGATTTTTAAGACAAATGCCACTAAGGATGAAAAATGAATTTAGCACTGTTTTATAAGGTCTTCTACAATAACTACTAATTTTGAAGCAGATAAAGGCAAGCATTGCCAGCTAGCATGCTTCTACTGCCCCAGCTTTTTTTTTTAGTAGCATTTTAAAGTTATTACCTCAGGCATTCATTCAGGGGAAGAAGTACAGGGGTGATGGAAAATGTAGATTTTCATATGACTTCCACACATTAAGATGATTTGGGAAAATGATTCCATTTTCTAAATGTCCCACCATCATGAAATGCACAAAAGATTAGGATTTACTTTGATTGAATGGCATTTTTCTTAGGCTTTGACTGTGTTCTGAACTGTAATGTCTGCTTAACTGGGGATTGAAGTACAGTGCAGGCTGAAGTTGCTGGTTGTAAGTTTTTGGCTTATGGATTTTTTTTTTTTTTAAAAAACATCCTATAGCTTCTACAATATATTGGCTTAATAAAGCTAAATACAGATTTGAGGTGGCATTTTGGTTTATTTTCTAAAGGTTGATACAAATTAGAATGATATGTTATTCTAGAACTTCTGTATTTTGATGAAGAGAAAAATGAAGGTGAAGTTAAGAAGTTAAAACAGATTTGATAATTTTCTTTTGTACTGCATGGAGATGTTCAGTCCTGGGCATATTCTGATAGGAAGAAGAAGAAATCATCCACGATCATATCCATGGTACCCACATACAGATTAAGCATGCAATGAAGAAGTTTTGGACTGTTTGGGAGATACTTGTTGCTTTCTGAGTTTACCCTTCTGAACTTCTGAATAACTAAGTTGTTTTGTAGCAACCCGTGAAACTCAGATTCGTATTTGTTTATTTCTTAATACAGTATGTCAGACAATTTCAGGGAGACTTTTAACAGTTCATTTGGAAAGAACAGTTACCATCTCAGGAGATGCATTAATAGCAGGGAAGTGTCCTGGTCACTAAACACTGGATTCAAACATCTCTAGGAAAAAAAACCCAACAATTGTAGAATATTAAGATACCTCTGAGTACTTCTTGCTTTGAGTTGTAGAATGAACATATTTTTGTGATTCAGTTCAAACCTACTAGCTTCAAATTCCCATAAAGAAAGGGACATGAGAGCAGAAAAGTTTGGTGTTTGCTAATAAGCTGAAATGTGTTTCACTGAAGACCTTTCCTAAATGATTAATCACTCAAGGTTGTTTTGGGGTTTTTTGCTTTGTTTTGGTTTTTTCCTAGAGGTGTGTTGAACTACTCAGCAGTAATTTGAAGTTGGCAGACCACAGACACTTTCCTATCTGCCCTTCTTCTGCTGGCCAGCTTTTGTTGGAACATTGTAGTCATCCCATTTGGAAGTGAAGTGGGAAATGTCATCCTTTAAATTTTAGCTGTCGTGTCAAATTAGGTCAGACTTTACAGCATGTCATAACACAAAGTGATGCAGCATGTTATAAACAGAGTCTGCTAAAAGTGTGCACGTTATATTGCCAGTTGTACATTATTTGAGAATGAAAGCGACTTTCAGCTTATAAATCTTCATCGGATTCATAGCTCTTCTGAAAAGATGAATAGTGGGAATTACTGGGTCCTGCAATGTTGCAAATCACTTGTGTTGTTTGACTGTTCTGTTGAAAAATCTATTGCAGTCAACACTGCCAGTTTTCTAAAGAGGGTCGAGGTCTGCACAGAGCACTGAATCACTTCATAAAATAATTTCTGTGCAGCAAAGTTAAGCATAACACAGTTTGAAACCCCGGAAATATTGCAGGTCATTTTACCAGTTTACTGAATTACAGAAATGATTGAATCTCTTTCAAAAGGGTGAAGAAAAGGTAGGTTTGGTTTTTTTCTTGCTTGTAAGCAGAAGATCATGAAGTAGAACTCCACCCATTACAAAAAATGAGGTATTGTATTACCAGTCTGTTCAACCAATCTGCTAGGCTTGCTGGCAGGAGAAAACCATAATATCAATTTCTGGATCTGCCAGGAAAAGTCATTCAGTGTGTCAAGCTTGGACAAAGGAATTTATAAGAAAATATTTTTAAAAATATAAAATAAAAAAAAAAAATCTATCTTGTTTCATCTTCCTTCCATGTGAAAAATTGATTGATGTTCATTATCTGGAACAGTTTTAACTAGGTTTTATACAGAAGACTCTCATATATTATATAGCTGATTTTGAAATAATATTGTTGCTTCTCTGCTAAGCTGGGTATGAATTGAAGTGTGAAATCCATATCTGGAAAAAGTACCAAATGACACGCTGTACTTAAGGCACGCTATCCTGATGATGGTTGTCTTCTGGATACAGGAAGTACTTGCTGTATTGAGATTCTTTGTTATTGACCATACATTGTGCTGTGTGCAATGCCATCACAGGTATTTCCTGCCTCCACAAGATGATCAAGAAATGTTCAGTGCAAGAGGCAGCAACTCAACACAAACATACAAAGAAGTACCAAGGCCAATGGAAGAGTATTGGTCAGTCTGGTTACTGGTGCTCTTGGTCTAATCAAAATCTGGAGTGTGCAATACCAGATGTGATTAAAATTTAGAGTGACTCATTGTGCTTCACTGTTCCTGGCCTGCCTTGGGTGACGGCGGATGACCCAGCCACACATACTCTTCATCTTGTGAATGGCAGTAAACACTGCAATGCTCTGGATTAAGCTGCTTGAAGTGCAGTTGAAAACTGAGAACCTGTCTGCGTGTTTGTCATGGTAGTTTAGATAAATTTGAAAGATAACGTGACAGGATTCAGAATAAGAGCTGATAAAAAAGTTCTGGCTAACAGCCTCTCCATCGCTTAATACTCCGATAAACCAGCAACACTGACTTTCACGGGTGTAGGTCAGATTGCTGAGTGTGTAATGGCTGCTCTGTTTACTTGGCAGCAACAAACACTTTGCTCTACTTTAACATGCCACTTTCATCTAAAGGTTGTAGCTATCTCTTTCTGTGATATGTCCATGGCAATTCTATACCTCAAAAAGGCTATTGTTGCTGTTAAAGGGGAATGGAAATGTGTGTATACAAACCAGACAAGCCTGAGTGTGCACCCATACACGTATACCACGTACTGTAGATGTCTGTCACTCCACACTGTGAACTAGGGAACTGTATAATATACTGCATTTATTTTTTTCAACTTGGACTGTATCTTCTTCACATCCCTCTTTAACCCCCTTATAAAATGAAGAAGCTAGCCACAGAAATGCATATTATTATTTGTATTGTGATAAAGTTTAATGGTCCAAACCATGTATTTGAGTTTCATCGCGTTTAAGTACCTGGAAGGAGATGATCTGCTCTGCAAATCATGATCTAAAAAAGAAAAATCCATTAAGACTGTGAGAGGAAAAGGCAAATCTAAAGGGTGAACAGATTTGGTCAAGGTTAAAGAGCAGCTTCAAGACTTTCATGGCTTAAGTGAAAGAAAAGTTCTTCTTCCAAATATCGTGATTTTATTTGGTTTCTATGCAAATCAAAGGAATTAGAAGGAATATGTGGTTGAACTTGACTTATTTGTTTCAGTATATGCTTGGTTCCTGGTTCTTGTTTTCATTGATTTTTCAGCTGCTTCTACAGAGTGAAGAGCCTCCGTGGACAATCCTGAGCTTCACTCAGTCAGGAAACTACTAGCTACTATGCTGTTCAGTGAAAGCAACCATGAGTTAGTCCTTGACAGTTTTGTGATTTTAGCCTTAAAATTATTTGTGCAGGTGATACTATTAGATATATTTTGCACATACAGGTAAAACATGTGACAATGACTTGAACAATATTGCTCAGCACACTCACCAAAAAGCTCTACTTTTGACAAGACCTGATGGGAAGGTAGGATGGACAAGTTGTAAAGATAACAGTTACCAGGTCAGCTTGGTCTGCTAAGTACTTCTATTGGTTTATTTTCTTGGCCAAACAGAAACAGCTAAGGATTCACAGCATTTCTCCTGGTGAGGCTTCCAACTGGACTCACTCCATTTTGTAGCTTTATATACCAATACATTCCTTAATAGTTTCACTGATGAAAAGTAAATAATTCAACATTATGTTGTGTTTGTGGAACCATAGCTGTTTAAGAGTAATGTTTCCAAGTCCAGTAAGCCAAAACCAAAAAGATTTTGAAACTAGAGAAACCATGCTTGAACTGGAATTAAAATATTTGCATAAAAAATCACCCCAAGGAGCATAACCCATCTGTTTAGATTATGCTTGCTGTGACTGATTTGCCATGCACTACTCTGCCTTTTTTTTTTTTTTTTTTAATGAGGAGGAAAAAGTGAAATCCCTGTTCTTAGATGTTCCAAGCAGAGTAAAAATTTGCTACAGTTAATAGCAATAATGAATAATAAAGAGATGAGAAGATAGAACATCCTCATCTTAGGTAAGTTAGCAGTGGATGGAAGCAAAGATCTAGGGGCCTTTCTCAGCACATCTGTTTGGCAGCCCAGTGCAGATAATTTCAGCTATTCATGTGATTTACAGCTGTTAAGAAACAGAGAATCATCTATTGCTGTGTTGGGTTCAGATAGCGTGGTTTGGTTTTTATTTTATTTCCTTCTGATAGGATTTATCCTCTTACTGTGAGCCATAAAGACAGAAAAGAATGTTGTAAGAAACTGTGGAGATATGGCGTGGGCTGTTAAGGGAGTTCGTTGTGCTGTGGTTCATGAGCAGAGTTGAATGTTGAAGGAGCCACAGAGCTGTTAGAAACCAACTGCTGGCAAGATGTGCTGTGCTTGGAGAGAAGGAGCAGAAGTGTAAAGTGAGTGCTGAAGGAGTTCAGGAAGTTGAGAACAGAAGACCTAGCACTGCTTGTAATTTAGTGCCTTGAATGCCTGATGGGCAGGTCACAACTATTCTGATCTCTTGCATTAAATGTTAGGGACATTGGTACCCAGTGGATTTAAACACATCTTGACTCAATTTTCTGTCTAAATACAATGACCCAGGGGAGCATTTGCTTTAAAATTATTGCAGGTTTTATACTGAATTGGATTCTGTGATTTTTTCAGTGAGACATCTTACCTGTATGTGGACTATTGACTTTTCTGGGACACTTTTTCCCTGTGGCTCCCTAGGGTGGGAGTGGGGAAGAGGATTTAAGAGAATCCTGATTTTTTTTTTCCTTTATTGTTTCTTCTTTTCTGCTGTGTTCTAATACACTATTTGTGTGGAATACTAAGAAGAAGCAATGTGTGTGGCAAGCTTCCAGCTCAGCCCAGCTAGGTTTAAAAAATTTCTGCAAAAGATCTTGCTTTTCTCTCCCATAGTCACAAACTAAAGAAACGCAACAGAATCTGGCAGGTCTGGGAGAGAGCCAGCAGCAGCTCCAGGGAAGGGTTTTGCTCGTCTTTCATTGCACTGTACAAGATTGCTCTTGCTTTGCCTTGACATTAGTTTGTTTTTTGTGGTTAATTCATGCTGGCCCTAAGCAACTGTTTATCACTCAATGTGATCAGACCTTTTATGAGCCATATTACTCACAAGCCAGAGTTATATGTCCTACATGTGCGTGCTGTACCAAGCCAGACCTGAGGTATGCTATTTTTTCCACATTATAACCCACAAACCTTTCTTTATAGAGCATTTTATGCATGTTTGGAGTCCAGAATTGGTGTCATAGTCCAAAGCAGATATTTTAATGTAATTATTAGATTTTTAAGCTGTTACATATATCATATTATGAGGTCACAGACCAGTTCAAAATGTCATAATTTCAAAGGCTGTGGCCCTGGATAATTCATAGCCCACCGCATACACAAATAGTGTACCCAGAAAAAAGACTGTGTTTCCTTTTCATCTCCTCAGGATCTGAGATACAGTGTTGATGTGTGATTCTGAGGCTGAAATGAACATGAAAGAGAATTAAAGGTGTTTAATAAGCATATCTAAACTCCACTGAGTGGGATGGAAAAAAAGGCAGAAGACGTCTTTGCCTTGAAACATCTAATGTAGGATGGTATTATCCAATTAGTTAGCTGTCAGGAAAGGCTACTCTTGAACATGCAGCTTGTAGACAGAACCTTGTAATACCCAAGGTTTACTAAAGACCCCTTTAAAAACTAAGTTTCATAAGGGAAATGAATGATACCTTTTGTAATATATTTGATTTGAACGATTTTAGACTGAAGCTGTTGAAGAATCCAAGGCTTCCAGAATAAAATTATGGGGAGGATGAAGTGAAAGATTCAGTAATTCCTGGAGTTGCTCAAGTTACTTAGTTAGTGAAATCTTTTTTGTGTGTGTTATATTTAACTTTGAACTTAGATTAAAATTGAACCACATCCCTATAAGCATTGCACTACATAGCCCATTCATAGTCTCTATCAATAAAGATATCAAAGAGTTTCCAGCTGGAAGACGTTCCTAGTTTTTACCATGTTTTTAGTGCAGATACAAATGCACAGATTGCTGCTGATTTAAAGCATGTGGAAAAAGCCCATGGAGATTTATATTTCTTTCATGATTGAATGCTGGTACTTGGTGTTATGTGGAAAAGCAGTCACTTGGTTTAATAGTTGCACAGCTGGTGTTATCTGAAAAATAATCATTATGATAGAAAGCACACATTTTTCATGTTTTCTGTCAGGTCTGTCAGTATATGTGTGTGCTAAGTCTACACACTTCATCTGACATTCCTTAAATTAATATATTAACATATAATACTTTTAAGAATGTCAAAGTTATAAAATGTGACTGTAATTGAAAATATGACAGAGTATGGCTGTGTAAAACAAAGCGATTTGCAGGACGTATAAAGTGAGAAAGTCACTGTGATCCCTGTTTAGAAACAACATGACATTATTGTCTGGAAAGCAAGTGACAAATTGCAGGAATTAAAATTACGCATAACCAAATGTGCTTGGTAATATGTGCCGATCTGAACATCTCTAAATTACAGCGAATATGAAAATATTGATTTGAAATGCAAAGCAGCTTGATTACAAAAGCTGGATTTCTCTTTGCTCCTCTCTACCTTTTCAGGCCTTTTAAGTGAGTGGGAAGACACAGATCAATGAAGTCTTTAAATGAACACACAATCTCACTTCTGAGGATCTGGATACTTGTTGGATTTTCATTATTTCTATCTGCAGTAACTGGACAGTTGATCTTTTTATCTTCTCGCTGCTAGAGGCAGGGATCAGACTGAGAAAGAGAAGTTTGTTTTCTCAGTCTTCTCTCTTTATTACATGTTAGTGGACAACCCACTAACACATAATTCTGTCCCCTGCAGACTTCCAGCAATGGGAAGAAGAATAAGGAGAGGGTAGAATGTGAATGCAAAATGATCAGAACAGAGACTGATTAAGCTATAGGTAGTTCCTCCTCTTCTTGTTGCTTTGTCAAATGGCGAGGTTTAATCTCCCAAATAAGAGGATTTTGTGAGATCCAGGAAGAAATGTTTCTATTTCTGAATTTGAACTGTCTCCTCTTAATCTCATGAACTGGAATGTGAGTGGTCCCATGCTGAATTGAAACTCCTCACTGTTACAGACAATTCTATGTCCAGAAAGGAAGCTGGTGAGTTAAGTTCCATGTGCTGGGTCTGGTGCCTTCTCATTGGCCATTTCCCACATGCAGTTCCCAAAGGAAACTGAAGATTTTGTAGAAGGAGAGGTCCCATAATATAGAAAGTAGCACACTAATTCTGTACTCGAAAAGACCTATAGGATTTACCTGAAGCATAATCCTTAATGTGTAAATGATATTGAATGTAATCCATTACTACCAGAAAATCCAAAGATTTGACTTATGAAAACTCATAATATTTATATTTCTTGCTTTTGCATTGCCATGACATTTTAAAGCTCTTCTAAGTATTTAAAAGCTTAACTCCATACTAAAGAGGTTGCATTTTTACCATGAATATTTCATACCAAAGAGGAGTACGGTAAGCTCAATTCAAATAGAAATATTCAAAATTTACATGGACGTGCTCCAGCATATATTATCATTCTAGTTTAGTTAGTTGCTTTAGTAAAAATCCTAGCAAAAATTCACCTTTCCTGACATTAGTAGAACTTTCCATGCACTCATAGATAGGAATAATTCAGTAAAGTAGCAATGACTACAAGCAGCAAAAAATAAGGATAATGGCAGAAAACAGAACTTGCAAGTGATGAGTTTGTCAGCTATCCATAGTTCCACAGTGCAGCCAGAAAAGGAAAAGCATTTTTAAGGTACAAAATGGAAGAACTCTTGAACATGCCCTCAGTACTGAAGACAAATGCACTCATTCAGACAGTGCATTCAAGAAGTCCAGTTCACAGAGATTGTTCTTTTATTTTAGTGACTGAGGGTTTCTTTGTAAAGATAAATAGCGTTCTGCACTATTGCAAAAAAAAAATAAAAAATGTTTGGCATTCAGTTGCCATGGCGGCTTTAATTTTGAAATTGGATAGTAAAAGGCTGGCCATTTGCAAATGTGAGTCTGTCTCCTCTCCCTCTGCCCTTGCTCCACTCCTTGGCAATTTTCAAAATGAGTTTTCAGATTGCTGATTTATCATTGGGTGGCTTTTTTGAAAGTGTATTTGGTTTGCATAGCAAGGTTTTGGTAGCGAGGGGATGGGTGGGGCATAGGGGTGGCTTCTGTGAGAAGTTGCCAGAAGCTTTCCCCATGTCTGACACAGCCAATGCCACCAGCTACAAGATGGACCCACTGCTGGCCAAGGGCAAGCCCCTCAGCCAATCAGTAAAGCCTCTGTGATAACATAATCAAGAAAAAAAAGAGGAAGAGAAAAAAAAGCAGCACACTTTGCAGCTCGAGAGAGAGAAGTGAGAAGGTGTGAGAGAAGCAATCTTTGCAGACACCAAGGTCAGTGAAGGAGGAGGGTGCTCCAGGCACCAGAGCAGAGATTCCCCCTGCAGCCTGTGGTGAAGACCATGGTGAGGCAGGCTGTTCCCCTGCAGCCCATGGAGGTCCATGGTGGAGCAGTTGTCCACCTGCAGCCCATGGACCACCCCACGCCAGAGAAGGTGGATGCCTGGAGGAGGCTGTGACCCAGCGGGAAGCCCATGCTGGAGCAGGCACCTGCCAGGACCTTGTGGCCCCATGGAGAGAGGAGCCCACGCTGAAGCAGGTTTGCTGGCAGGACTTGTGACCCTGAGGGAGACCTGCACTGGAGCAGTCTGTTCCTGAAGGACTGCACCCCATGGAAAGGACCCCTGCTAAAGAAGTTCATGAAGAACTGTTGTTCATGGGAAGGACTCACATTGGAGAAGTTCGTGGAGGACTGTCTCCTGTTCTAATGAACGTGGAGCAGCTGCTCCAACAGAAAGATCTACTGTAATCCAACAAGGTAGACGCTGCAGTTGTGCTTGTCACTAGTTTTCATCTCTGCTCATTAGAAAAGGGGATGAATTGGCATCACCACTTAAATGGTCTGCACTCTGGTAAGCCCTTCTACAGCACAGGAGTGTTGCTGTGAACTCCAAAACAGGAGCCTGAAAGAGCTGATGCCAGACAAAATGGAAGTGTGTTAAAACAGTGTTGAGTTGCACCAGAGACACCAAGCTAACAGACTTCGTGTCTGAATAAGTGGATGATTTTGAACAGCTGCTTTGTTCCTGTATTTATTTTAGGGTTCATGTTTTTAAATCTTTTTATTTTTCTTGTGTTTTTGTACACAGCAATATCCTGCTATGCATGGATCAATCTGAAAGATTATTAGCCAAGAGAAATGTAACTTGTTTATGAAAAGAAACTTGTAAACTTGGTGCACTGTTTTTCTATTCAATTATAAGTTTACTAAATACTCCCTGGTGAAACAATGAAGTATATGTTTATTCTTATTATTTCAGTAAAATCTCAAGCACGCATATTTTGTTCCTTTATTTTCAGGACACTGGGAATTCAAATACATGGAAAATAAAGACATGGTGTTACATTTTCATATCATAAACAATAGGCATCAGGGAAAAAAAAAAAACCCTGGGTAGAAAAATATTTTCTCATTTTAAAATTACTGTAATCCCCATTTCTGTATGTTCTGGCTGTGGTTTCAAAACTCTTCTAGAATTTTGCCGGAGTTGTAAGGATGAACCTATGCTTTCCACCTTCTCAGTTGTTCACAGATGTATTCCACTAGCGTGGATCCAGGTAGCAAGTTGCTTTTGTTTTTATCTGCAAGAATTCAAGAGAAGATACTTCCCATGGTATGTTTCCTATTTACTTCACAAGAGCAGGTATGTCCCCTTGTTCCTCCTTGTTGCCTGCTTTGCAGCAGCAGTGATAGGCTTCTCTCCCATCCGATCCAAAACCTCAGGCCTCCTTTTGATCATAGCACTGGGCTTTGTGCTAAAGCTTTTTGTGCTTTTGAAGGAGAAATGAGGTTTCACTGCTGTGTTTGGGGCCTTGCACACACTAAAGGAAGAGCAGAATTTTGCCCTTTTATGTTTATATGATGGATTTTGGCTTTATAGATCCCAAATCACTTCACAAAGTTCATAGGCTGGAAGAGACCTTGAAAGTTTATCCAGTTTATCCCTCTGCCAGGGGGATGCTGAGCTGAACCCAAATTATACCTGATTGATGCTTGTCCAACTTAAACTTCTGCAACATTTCTAGTTACAGCCCTTTTCAAATTTGAGGGTTTTGGTGTGGGTTTTTCTTTTTTTTTTCTGAATTTTGGTGGAGATCTTTATTATAAGGATAATCTTTTTTCCTTTCTACCTGTACTGGCTTAGGAAATGAACCTCCAGATAAGACTGGAGGAAAACTACATGCTCAGATTTGTTCTTATAAGTAGTTATTTTTCAGTAAGTCAGGTTACACAGATATTCTATAAGTCAATCCAGAACTTGTGTACTTTGCTGGACAGGGCTTTATTATCCAGTATTGCAGTTCTTTTCAGTACTTGATAAATTTTTAGTTTTGTGTAATTAGCTGTATATTTTTTTCAGAGTTTTCTGGTGTAGCCACTAATATATGACATTATTATATATTATCAAATAGGGTCACTGAATCTGTGTGCACTAATTTCTCTTGAGTATTGTAAAAAGGTTTCAGATTGATTTGGGGTTATCAGTTCTTTGTTTCTCATGCAATAGTTTTTATTTTTCATAAAATACGGGGGATTGAAAACACAAATAGATTGATTTTCTGGCCTGTTTAGTTATGGGTATTGATCAGATGTGAGGTCTTTAAAGAAAAGTGTAAAGAGGTTGAGGATCAAGAAGCTTGTGTAGTAACAGCAGTGGCCACGTGAGCCTCATTTATTGTGCTGCTGATATTAGTGTTGAAAACTGAGCACAAGTAGCTTGTAAAACCCCATTATTGAAATATAGCTTCTGATTTGGTTTATCCTGCTAAATGATACTTTGATTTATGCTTTAATATTTTGGAATATAGTCACAAGATTTTCAACTTAAAAAAATTTTACATTAATAAAATATATTTTATGCACCTGCTATGTAGAAATTTATATATTCCTGAATTTTCTGATAAATGTATAGTGTGAAGGAAATTCAGTTTAGATTGTAGTGATAAGAATGACTTGCCTGTTTCCAGACAGACAAAAGACTGAGGCCTCTGAGATGTGTGTGTAGGTGACTGTCAGAGTGTGAAAGGACTTGATGGGTGCTAAACATGGAGCTCTGATGTGTAAGCAGCTTTAGGCTCAAGGGAGTGCCAGCTGTCCCTCAGGGAGGCCAGGCAGAAATGATGTTTGAGCTTTTCTGTGGGGAACATACCTGGAGACAACAGATGGATTGGTCTTGTCACTAGACCCCCTGTAATTGCAAAAGATTTGGGGCTGTGTAGATTAACTGGGCTTCCTGGAGACTAGGTGCCAAGGCAGAGCCTTGCTTGTTTGTTGGTTTGCACCAGTGTGTCTCTGGATATGTGGGCACTGCAGTTCCCCGGGAAGCCAAGAGAAAACTAGTAGGTAGTGAGAGAAGTGTGTTCACAAGGGAAGACAGTATGGATCCTGTAACGACCAGAACCAGCTGGAAAGGCAAGGTTGGAAACCCTATTGCAGCTTTTTTTTTCTTTTCCCTCCCTGCCTTTTTCAGTAAGTTTAAATTGTAGCAGAACAACACCTGATTTATATCACTGGGGTTTTTTGTCCTCATGGGAACATGACATCACTCTTGTATTGACTGACTTCTGTGCTGGGGAGGAAAAAAAAAAAAATTACTCTCAAGTTTACACCTGTGTGTGTGCAGCTAAATGAGTGAGGAGCTCATTCTGTATGCTACAGCAACCCCAGAAATAAATTATCATGTGTTCAACTTTACTCTAAAACATGATCTGAACATAAAAACCCTAGCTGTTTATAGCAGTTCAGAGATCTGAGCTAGATTAAATTCAGGACTGTATGAGTGTGGAATTGAGTGGTTGTAGGGTAGCGTAGGGAAAGGGAACATCCCCTTCCTTTGCCTCCACTGAGCTTTGTGTTGAAGGTTTTATAAAGCCAGTCAAGCATAATGTTAGATTATCACAATCCTTTTCTCATGCATAATAGTGTTTTCTCCTTTTTTTTTCTTTTTTTTAGGAGCATAATTAGATATAAAAACAGTACAATAAAAACATTGTGTCCTAATCTGCCAGGATTGTGCTAGATTTTTATTTCAAGCTTGTAGTGTATTATAGCTGCCTTGGTTGCATGCCAGATTAGCTGAACTGTTGCAAAACCCCATGTTTTCAGTTATTCTGAGCATTTCTGGATGTTTGAAGACTAGTTTCCTTTTTGTGTGCTTGAAATTAGGGCCTTGAATCCTGGCCTGGTTTTTTAATGAAACATTTCCAACATTCAGGAGTGCTCTGCTACGCTCCCAGTTCCCATGCTCAGCAACTGGGTAGTCTGCCACACCTTTTTTTCTCAGTAGTAGTTTACTTGTCTTGAGAAGCTTAAACCCAAATGGCAGCATCTGACTTCAGCACCCAGGTTTGAAAATCTGAGTCTACATTATAAAGCAGTCATAGTATAGGGACCACCAACAGAGTTTTGAAAGTCTTAAATTACTGTCACAGCAGTTATGATTAATATATTTGTCTCTTTAGGGTTTTTGTGGAACTGATAATATTTGCTGTTCTCACTAAGACTCGATTAAATGAGTGCCTAAGACTGACGGGGAGTTTGTCTGTAATGACAAGTGCTTGACTGTAGCAGAAAATGATGAGCTGCCCCAGGGAGACATCACCACCCACTTGAGCGAGATCCATGAAGGGTTTATGACCCGTTTGAATCCTGATTGAGCATCACTGTCTTGACCCTCGGGGAGCCAATTGTCTGGAATACTTGCTCTGTCAGTCTGAGAGATGTGCTCAGAATCCCTCTGAAACCTGTACAGCTTGATTGTGTGTAATACACACAGTGAATTATCAAAATGGTATAAAGATTGGGAAATATTTTATCACTGGGTATCGGTATGGTATGTTGTGTTTAGAGGGCATGCTGTTTTACTTGTCAAGTAAAATGTACTGTCAGCTTAACCCTTTCAGGAATAAGTTATTTCACATCTGACATTTAAAGTATGAAAGGTTTCCTTTGAGGCAAATGTGTCTGATAGGTGATTACTGAATGCAATTAATGTCTGTGTGGACAAAAAAAATCTGTGTGCAGAGCTCCAGGGAAACCTGAGGCCAGATTCACTTCTGGGGGTAAACAGTGCCCCTACATGGGTTCCCACAGCAAGATATGGGCCCAAGCTAGTTGCAAGGTTTGGCCTGTTGAGCAAATGCAAGTTAAAGCCAGGCTGACAGGGATGGCAGCACGTAGCACAGCCATGGCCTTTTCAGTTTTCTGAATCATAAAGAAGGTTTTGTTGCTCCACTGCAAGACTGGAGCTGGAATCCTGTTTCTGCAGTGGGGAATCTAGGGATGAGGACGTTCAGGGGGGTGTTGTAAGCAGAGATAGCTGTTGTAACCTTCTTTGCAGTGACCATTGCAAGCAGACACCAAGAATGGCATGTGCCAGCTCTACAGTGTCCTGAGTGTAGACGCTGTACCACAGCCCCTTATGTGCTTAAACTGGGAGCTCCTGTGTTCTTACTACAGAGTGCAGGCAAACGACAGGTGAAAATTGCTTTCTCATTAATAGCATTAACAGTGGCTGCTGGTCAGGAAACTAAAAACACCAGGTTGGATGGTTGTTCAAAGTCTCTGACTTTTCCAGAGAATTTTTTTAACTTCAAGAAAATTTGTCCTTGTATTTAGTGGGATACTGAAGACTTGATGGGGTTTTTTTGGTGGGTTGTTTTTTTGCTTTGTTTTAATCTGAATTACCTTCTTTGCTGCTTCTCCTTAACCTGCCTCTCTGCTGTGCCTGGGCAGGACAAGCCTGGCATCCCAAGTTCATTGTAATTTGCCTTTAAAAAGCCCAGGAAGCTCTTCAGGAGTTGTCTTTTGCTCTTATTTTTGCCATTTACATCTGAAAGTGCTCTTGTCATACCAAACTCAGGTTGGTCAAGTTTTAACCCCCTGAGCAATAGGAGAGGGGTCCTCCTATTAATAAAAAAACCTTCCCTCACCTGCTAGGCAGTCTTTAGATTATGTGTATATGTTTCAGGGAAGAAGGAGATAGTTGGACTAAAAACCTTATTGCAAGGATTTTAGGAGAAAAAATAAAACAACCCAAACCAACAAAATCCAAATAACACCAAAACCCAGACAACAAAACCCGAAAAAGAACATTTCCCCCTTTCTACTTTCATCCTGCAAAAGCAGAAAACGACATCTTAGGACCAGAAATGAAAAAAAAATCCTCCTTTGTTTTAGAGTTAGTGTTTCACAGCCAGCTAATCTTTATTATTATGGCTATTGAAGCAATTAAACAGATTAAACAGGATTAACTGTTGTTTTTCTACTAACGTAAAGATGGCCTCTTAATTTCTAATGCTCTTTTTCCTATGTAAATTGTACTTTTATACCTAATTCTGAGAAAATTGTGGTGGGGTATGTGTTTGTCTATGCAGGTACTGTTGCTGTTAGCAACACTTCTTAAAATGACCAACTAGCATATGTAACTAAAACCGTGTTAAAAAACTCATTAATGTTAAAAAGGTTAGATAAATTAAAGGAAATAGTAGCAGAACTCTTGTATAACTCAGTACAAGAGAACATCAATATTGCTCATTGAACAGTCTATTCTTCTAATTTGAAAAGAACAACTATTTGTCATGGTTCCTGTCCTTGGGCTGGCAGTTATCTAATTAAATGCATATGAAATTCAAAAGCCTTTACTGAGGGACAGTAATTTTCCTTGGTTGTTTTTAAAGTCACCAAGATGAAAGAAGAATTACATTGAACAGATAATGGATGAATTTCTCCATTGTGCATTAAGGTCTTGGATTGACTAATCATCCCATGGTTATTAATCAATGTGTTATCTTATAGTTTGAAATTAAAGGTTCTGTTCTCATTATGGCTGACTCTAGGTAATAATACTTCCAGTCCTTGATTACCATGACACTGCAATGTACTGCCTCACAAAATACCACAAAACTAATCAAAAATAAATCAGATCTATAAAGAGCATTCCCAGTGCATTATATTTACATGACTCTTCAGTGAAGTATTTTTCAATCTAGCCTTTTCAGAATGCCTTCTGTAATGTTCTCGTAATGTTTTTCACATTTATGTGCATGTGCCTCTTTTCCCTTACTCACCATCCAGACACAACATACTGATTTGCATTTGATGATATTGAAAGATAGAGACACTGCCCAAGTTTTTTGCTTAAAGGAGATGATTCCTCCAGTCACGCCAGAATAATTGCAAATAGTGGATTGTTCCAAGTGCCCAGTAAGGGCATATGCAATGTAGACAGTAAGTAACATTTTAGAGTTATTATTTCTGTACTAAATGGAATGCAGTGGTCAAAGGGAGGTTGTAGACATGAATTAGCAATGACTGTACCTTGTGAAGGCAGCCTGGCAAATTGGAAAGGACAGCAGTATGTAAATATATATATCAATACAATTAGACATATTTTCTGGCATTTCTAAAGACCTGTTTTTAACCACTGATTGTATATAAAGATGAAAAGACATTACAACAGCAGATGTGAGGATGGATTCATGGGAGAGTTTTGTTACTTCCAGCCACTTAGCAGATTCCTATTTCTTTACTGTTTCTTGCTCTTACTTGTGCCCTAGGGGTGAATATCCTGTGAAACTCCAGACTTAGTGAGCTTGAGGACCTTCTCTTATATGGCTCAAATGGAAGTTATTTTAATTAGAGAGCAAAATAGTCCTTGATTCTGTAATTGAAGCTTATAGGGACATCATACACATGTGCAGATCTGACTATTCATGTGCAGCTGTGGAACTGAGATCGCAGTGGGATGTTATGGTTAGTTGCATCTGAAAATAACATCTGCAAAAGGGCAATGGCAACAATAATAAAAACTGTATTGCATCTTTATTTCTGACCTAAACCAATCATGTTGAAGTCGTAGCACAATTACAGTGAACAATCCAGGGGGTGACATTGGTTTCTTAGCAGATCTGGGAGATTCTTTGGATTGAATTGAGCATTAAAAAATACAGTGTAAAGTGTTTTTCATCAACTTTAAAGATAGTACTCAGTTTAAGGATCAAAATGCTGCTTCTAACCCAATTATCGTTTAGTGAACTGCCAATAATGATCTTTGCTCAGGAATGGTCTAGTATTGAACCCTTTTGAAGGCAGAATAATGCTGCTGTTAATAGACTCCTACTCCTATTTTTGGTTTTGTCTACATCAGTGTCATGTTCAAAAGCAGTTAAATAATTCTAATTTCTGGGCTTGTTGGTGTGAATACACACTTCTGTTCCTTATTTAAATATTGGGAAAGGGTATTTAAAAAGTCTTTTCATGAACAGTGAATGTGCTTTGAAGTTAAATACTTGAGAGTTCTAGCTTTCAACAGAGGTGACTGATGATAGACTTCAAATTTAAAGGATAAAGTATCCATTGTATTGGAGAAAGACTGGAAAGAGCAAGTTATTAGGCACAATCAAAGGAAACAACTTTTCTGTGGTATGTTAGGATTCGTAATATCTACTTTAGTAGATAACCTAAGGCATAGCAGAGATTAATCAGTATTTTGCCGTAATTAAATCACAAAAAGTGCTTCATCAGCCTCCTGATTTCAGTGGTATTTCACTTCCTTATCTCCTGGCTGTGCTAAAGCCAACACAAACATAGTAAAACCTGAAGTCTTTGAACGAGAATGTCTCCAAACATGTCAGAGCTTAAAAACTCCACAATACTAAAATTATACTCTGCTGGAGTCTATAATGTCCTAGAGAGATTTCATTATGTTTCGTACACCGAAGGTTGTACTGAACTCCAATGTACAGTTCACACATCTGATAAAATATTAAAGAAGGACAAATGTAGGGCTTACCAAGCTGAGCTGCTGTAAACTTGTCCGTGCATATTTGGCCTTTCATGACTTATTGTGCATCTTTATTTATTGTTTCTGAACGAAGTGTATTGTCATGAAAATGACATTGTACTTGGAAAAATCCTATCAGGCAAAGTCAATCCCTTAAATAAGTGTTATAATAAATATGCAGAAATGTCATTCTTTACATTAGCCCAAAGGTTTTGTATAGCTTAAGGATATGTGCAGTAAGCTAACTATAAAAATAGAAGCTTGACAGTGGGGATGAATGTGTGTGTCAAAATAATATTAATCTTTCTGGGAGGATGGCAGAAAAAATGACACTACATCCACCAGCATGATTTTTATAGATCTGCCTCTTTGCCAGATGTCACCTTTTATAAACTACTTTATAAAAACATGACAGCGTAGTGAAGTAGTGTGTTTATAGCTTGATAAACTTTTGTAATAAAGTTATGATTGGCTGAAAATTCAAGTCTTGGAGGCTACTCATTAAGCATTTGGGAAGCTTGCTCTGGCATAAAAAGAAAAAAAATTAAAGAAATATGCAGAATGAGTCAATAGCAGTAAGTGGACTTTTTCATGAATGTATGGCTTCTGGTAGTGTTTACCGGTATGCCACGCAGTAACCTATCCAGATATATTACTGGGATTTTAGAGAATAAAGTCTGCATTTATTTAAAGGTAAACACATACAGACAAAATATACAGTGTGTATTAAATTATATGTTTCCGAAGAGTACTATGAGGATATACAGGATTATGCCATAAATATCTCCCCAGCACACAATTGTTTTATTACATAATAAAGGTCTGTATATTACCCTCTGCTGCACCGTGTGACACATAATTCAGATTTTTCATGACATGTCTAATTTATACAAATCTCTGGCTCTAGAAATCATATAGGAATAACATCTTTCAGGCTATCAACAGTTTAAGATTTCAACATTGGAATTGCTGTCCCAGAATGAACACTGGTCTGTCGAGGCTGGAATCACCACTCCACCTGCCTCACTAACTGCAGTGCTGAGAGAGAAGTCTCCTCCAGTCTTTGGGAAGGTTTGACAGACACCTTAAAGGCAGAGATGCAAAGACCTCATGCATACCCTCTTACCTGTTCAAGAATTCCTGTCATACCTCCTTCCTTGCTTCTCTGCTTGGAGAAGCTTTTAAAACTGTTCCACCAAACTTTAGTCCGTACATATGAATCGATGGTGAGAAGAGGCCATTGGCTGCCATGATATGGATGTTCTCATGAAACAACATAAGGTGAAATCCTTTGTGTGCACATGGCTTGCTCATAACTGGAAGTCTTGATGCACGGAGAAGTAGAAATGTGACTGCTTGAAAGAACCCACACTTATTTGCTCAGCTGCACTGTTTTGACAAACACAACTTTACATAAAAGTCATCCTGTAACATACAGGATCTTGTGTATGGGATAAACCATAAGCAAGCTGCTTTTTCACAGATTTCTGTATCTGAGAGTTTTGCAGCAATATGAAACATATTCAAACCAATGTTGAAAATATGACTATCCTCTTGGCTATGTGTGAAGTTCTTAAACTTTCCCACTTCTACCCACCCAGAGATGCACTTTTATATCTTGAAACTAAACACTGTCTTTCTCATGGGCTATGTAGGTCTGCCTTTTGTGGAGAAAAACGCACACAAGCACAATTTAGAATGTTAGAAAATTAGGCTTGAAGGTCTCTCAAGAGATAGTTTAGTGTGACCTGCTGTCCCAGGGTGGTATCAGCCTTGATGGGTTATGCTGATGCTCTGCCTCTCAAATGTTTGTTTAATCATTTTTCCCCTCAGATATTTGATGACAGAGGCTCCACAATATCTCCAGGAAAATCTATTTCAGTATAATACTGTTCATTTTGGGACGTGTTAGTGGGAGGGGTTTTTTTCTGGTGTCTAACTTGATGGGTTGTCAAGTTTCCAGAAGCTATCTGTTTGGGGTTGCTTGAGTGTTTATGTTTTTTTGTTTGGTTGGTTTGTTTTTCATTTGGTTTTGTTTTTAAATAAGCACAGTTAAAAGAGAGAAAATTGTACTATTAGATTTTTCTATGCATGTTTTGTAGTCCTCATGTACCCTGAGAAAATGTGCAGTGCAGCCGCTAAAGCACAAATTTGTTCAACAACTTTCAGCTAAAGTTTACTCTAGTATTTAATATTAAGAAAATGAATCTAAACCAACCTTTTGCTCTATAATGAGCAGTCAACAAAATATTTTCCAAAAACATGTTTTACCTAAAAATTTGTCAGTGTAGTAGTGAGGATGTGTTGCTATAGAAAACATTAATTTGGTGTGGGTTTGGAGCTGGTGGGTACTTTGATTTATTCGTGCTTAAACTGAAGAGGTGTATAATTTGTGTATAAGCCTGTGCTTGTTTGCAGTCATCTGGCACTGAGACATTGTCAAGGATGATACCTGGTTTCTGGTAGAATAATATGGAACTGCTTTTATTGGTGGTAATTTTTGTATTATAAATTATTCCTGTGCAGTTTTATCTCCATACACTTTGAATCTTTTCAGTACTGAGATCTTCATGTTTTTTAGCCCAAAGATAGACTGCAGATGACTTGTTGAAGAACACACTGCAGGTCGGATGCAAGAGCAGTTGAAACCCTGGACTAGGCAATTGACAATTGCAATAGATTTTTGGGGAAGACACCTAGCTGCTTGGGCTCAATGTCCCTCATGTGTCTCTGGATATATTCCGTTATTTATGCAGTGCATGAGTGCTGCTCATGGTACTTATCAGATAGTTAAATAGCAGAGTCTCTGCCTTAGAGAGGCAAGTGTCTACATTGATAGAGGAATAGGAGGTGCTCTGGTAAATATCTAGGTAGTCATTAATGGTTGAAATGGAAGTAGAAGAAAACTATATTATGGCCTTAGAATGGGTTAGATCTTAGGATATATTTTTAATGTGGTGAGGGTTAGCTTTGTTCCTTTAAGACTTCATATAGCTTTAAACATGTCATCTTAGAAAATGCTTCTTTTAACCACTGATCTTGAGAAGCTGCTGGGAAGTGTTAGAAGCTAGTTACTAGTTAGACCTTTTGGCTTTTACTGCGAACGACACCAGAATTGGAGGCAAAACTTGATCTTGTTCTTCTCTTGTTCCTGTGACCCAAGCAGAATAAAGTATGATGCAGGTGGTGCTCTTCTGGAAGCAGTGTGCTCTGGGCAAGACTATGATGTCCAGGTATTCTAGCAGGTTGGGTGTTGCATCGAATTGACCTGGCCTTTGTGTTATCCAGGTAGCTATGGTGGTATGAAGCCCACTGTGGTCCAAGCAAATAAATATTCACTTAGTTCCCTGTGCTGAGCTTTGTGTTATTGCAGCCAAATGCAACTATCCTGAAACTAGATAGTTCAAACTTCAGGTTTTTTGACTTGGCTGGTTTTCTGCTGATTTAGTAGACTGTGTGGGCTCCCTGAGGAGTCATGTGAGCAGTGGGGTCAAGTGCACTGTAGTTTCTCAGGACAATTTACTGACCATGCAGTTACGTGCAGGTTCCCATATATCTGCAAATTTCTATATTCAGACATTGACATTTGTAAATTATGGGATTTCCAGATGGATGTGTTATACTGATGGAAAGAACTTTTTGTGCTTCAAATGAAGCAGCACTGCCAATTTTTTTTCTAGCATACTTGCTTTTTCTTGATCCTTTTCCTGTTATGTTGCTTGTTGTGGCTTTTAGAGTCTTGGCATAGTAAATTCCTTTGTGGAAAATGTCATGATATGCATGATTCCAAAAGGACCGGATTGCTTAAAATTTTCTCTTTGCTTTGTTTAATTCTTAAAAAAAAAAAAAAAAAAAAGCGCAGGGTTGGGGGTGGTGGAGTCGGAAGAGACAAATTTACTATAGCAGCATAAAAATTGCACTATGGGTTATGCACCATTTCCTACATTCTGTACGTGCATCTTTTTATGTATGCTAATTTGCATGAAACTCAAACTGAAAGTATATGGAAAGGCATAGGTGCTCCTATTATAAGCATGAGGTTTAAGTCTGATTCTGTATGTCTTGTGGGCTCCTGACTGTCTGTTCCCTTTCATTCCACTCAGCTCCTGCAGTCTGTACCCCATCCAATGCAAGTCTTTCACAGAGACTGCAAAATGACCTAGTGGGTTTGTTTCCAAAGCTGGATTTAAAGCTCAGAGGAATTCAGCAATGTTTGGTTTGACTCATTTCTGTTCAAGATACTCGCTTCCTGCCAGTGCTGAATGTCAGCTGTAAAGATAAGGAGTGATTCTGTATCACGCACAATGCACTGTTTTTGTTTCATTCCATTTATTCAATAGTTTGTCCTTTATGTTTCCATTCTCTGGTCCTTGACGGTTCTTGAGAAAGCACAAAGTGAAGTTTTGTAGCTGATTTGAGAAATGGAGTTATGAAAAGTTTAGTCAGTTATGTGATAGGATGGTTTGATCTTTTAATACATCTGCTACTTCATTTCTCCAAGTTATTTAAAAAAAAAAAAAAGCTGAGATATCTTCAAATTCTACTTGCAAGTTATTTTAAAATTGCTTACACCCAGAAATATGAAATAATTCTAAACTTCAGTGTAAAATAGTGAAAGGATCATATAGGCTTCCATTGTATGGCTAAACATTAAGCATAAGAGACTCAAGCCAAACAAAAAAAAACATATATGTCCATTTCCTTTTCCAAATGCAGAATTTTAAAAAACTTAATTTTATTACATGTCTCTTAAAGTCATTTTGAGAATAGTTTTCCGTGACTTGTAGCCAGGGAGACTTATGTTTCTGGGTCATTGTCAGGTATGCAGGCTCCTCTGTTGCAGTTTCTTAGCTGGCTAAGTTCCCTCTGAAAAGTAATGGGACAATCTGCTTTTATCTGTTGCTTCTGGAATGTGTCACAAAGATACATTGAATTCAATTCATCTTAACTCACATGCCTCACTTTTTCTTTCCCTCAGCAGAGGAGCTCTCTCACTGTCTTCATCTTCTCTGTTTTGGAGATTTTACAGAGAGAAGTTGGGTATGAAGGCATGGAAGTAAGGCAACAGTGAAGAAATGTAACTAGAGATCACAACTGTTGCAGGGGAGGGAAGCTAGCAAAATTTAAGGTTTGTTAAGATCCAAATACACCTTATATAAAAAAAAAAAGGTGCTTGATTAATTTTATTGGGCTTAGCATTTGACCCGAAGTAGGTCAGCAGCGAGATACTGTATGGAAGTTTGAGAAGATTGTGGAGAATTATCTCAAAAGCAGGATAATCTCTGAATTAGAAAAAGCATGTGAAGGCATGGATTATGAAGGGGGGTGTAAGTAGAGTGTTTTTCAGAATATTAATAATACAACTTTTTAGATCAATGTTTCTGATAAAATGATGTTCTTCTCAGAAGTGAATAGATTTTTTTTGGATGAGTATTTAGAGCTTTGTGTCAATAAATCATTACTTAGTTGAGAAAATCCTGTCAGAAAAAGAAGGGTATTGTGGTAAAAGGAAAGCTTTTACAAGTGATTCATTCACCTTTTTAACTTCTACTTGTATAGTTATGAAACTGATACCAGAGACACTAAAAATTTGAGTGAGGGTTACAGAGATGAGTCCAGGACTATGCACATACCATTTATTATGCATAATTTTTTCATACTAGTTTAGTAAATAATATTTACTTATATATATACTAATGAAAAAATACAGCCAACAGAATGCCTCATTTTTGTGTCTTAACGGTAGCTGAAATAAATAACCCTTATTTATGCATTACAGAGATTTAGGCTTGTCTGTTTTTGCAGTCTTTGGTAGCTGTAGGCTGGGCTTTCTTTTGAATAAAACTGCTTTTTTAAAAAAAAAAATTGTCCAGTGAGTAAAAGCAGTCATGAAAATTGTGGCCATTTACAATTTGAGAATCTGAAGATCTTGGCAAATGGCTTATTTTGACTTTCCAATGGATTTATTTCTTGTACGTGCATCTGGCTGAGTTTTTACAAAGAAAATTCAGTGCAAAAGATCAAAGTACCAATTTTCATTACTCATATTTTCCTGACTGCCTCAAAATGATAATTGACTCATGTATTTTAACAGCTTTAGCTGAAGGGTCTTAGTTAACTGCATCTGTTTTTTTTATTAAATGACAGGCTGTGGTAAATAATCTTTTTCTTGCATGTACAGTGTCTCTTTTTTCTTTTGAGAGGAAGGAAAACTACTTAAAATTGCATTGGTTCCAAAAAGTGGCCATATTAAACCTGTCCAAAAATGGGAACCATGGACATACCATGTAGTGTGTAGCTATCGTGGATGTTTTGTTGATCTTGGCTACGTGATGTGAAGGCCATAATTGTTTTCCACATGGTAATAATTACTTAATGTTATTGAAATTGATGAAAAATATTTTCCTTATGAAAGTCTGCTTTTCCTAAGTAACAGTAGCTCTCTTAAAATTGTACAGTAGAAATAGCAAGCTATTCCAGAATAAGTAATTCCAATGTCTTGATAGGCTCTGAAAGAGAGCAACAGGGTACGCTTTGTGGAGTTATTGTTGTAACTGAATTTAATTGTACCTGAAATTAATTTCAGATAAACCCAAAAGAAATTCAGAGGAAAACTTTCTGACTTATTAAAAGAGTTTGTAGTTCATCCCAGTAATAGGAAAGTAGGCAGTCTGCTAGGATGATCATTTAAGAAGGAATTCAGGTTCAGATTTTGATTTAGAGACTTCTGTTTGGCCTGCAAGTTGAGTAACTGTTCGTATAAGAGCCCTAGAAATCCATTGCAAACAGATTTGAAAGGGAAAGTTAAACCACCTCAACTTCAACCTCAGACAGAATGTATCTTCTTAATCATTATGAACTCCTGCCATTAGTGCTGAGGTAGGTGATAAATAGCCTGTCAGAGCTCTCTCCCAGCCGTCTTCCTTTATATCTTTGGTTTTGCAACATGTTAAGTTTCCAATTCTTTCTGGTGAGCTGTGAGACCGTAGGTGATCTGTTGACTTAAGTGGAGTTCATATTAATTATATTGACAGCAAAATGAAGTATCTTAATTTCACACTATCAATCAGAGGATTCCTTGGAAGACTACAGGGCTGAGCTAGCTTTCTATTGGACATGGACTTCATGCTGAAGGTCTGTAAAATGGCTAATATAGAGCCCTCTGTTGTCCTCCATATATATCCATTTGATAGATGTTTTGTGTACTAACCAGCACTAGCATATGACTTTGTGCATATAAGGAGTCAGTTTGTAAGGCACTAAATAAAAAATAACCAGTTCATATCAACCTCAAATGTCAGCCAAAATCTCTTGAGAGACCAGTGCAGCTGAATGTGGTTGAAACGTTGTGAGAGAAGCTCCAGAAAACATCCTGGCCATGTGAGTAGCAAACTTCCTTTCCTGAAGGTGGGAGGTTTTGGAACATTCCATTGTTAGTGAAGTTAATTCTTGGTTTATTTGTAATTAATCATGTGCTGTTGTTTGACAGTACGTAATAGACCTAGAAAACAATCACTTAGAACAGGAAACAACTGTCAATTAATACACTAATGAATCAAGTTTACCAAAGGTGAAGCAACTTAGACTCCTAGGGAAAAGTATGAAATACATAGCTTCTGTGCACAGAAAAGGCATCATTTTGCTTTTCAGATCTGTTTTGTTTTGTTTTCGAACACTGATTCCTTATTATTCTTGCAGTTTTCATGTTGGTACATGCTGTTGCTGTATTTGCACATGTTTAAGTTTTCAAAATGTGATTAAATCTTACTTCTATGGCTCAGAAAACCCGTGTATTTATTCTAGTGCAAATGTGAGAATGATCTGAAACCAGGGCTCAGCTTGATTCAGCAATGTTTTTAGTATCATTCAGATGATTAGTCATTGTTGTTTTTAACGGGATGAGTCACATAATAAATGTGATTCTGGGCCAGACATTACCTGTAGTAGGTGTTGGTAATATATGAGTGCCAGACAGATACATATATATTTTTAAATTTGTCATTCCACTGGTACTTGCAAACAGAGACCAAAATGTGCTTGGATATTTCTGTTTGCAATTCAGTGTACAGTGCCACAAGTAGTTGAAAAATCTGAGACACTTCCATTTAAGAAACAGTCTCCTGGCAATTTGGTATTCTGCCTCAAGGTTTCAGTAACCCATATTTCAGGTTTCATTGCAATGTGCTCTGTGATGTTGTTTCACATTATTTTTGTTTCCTGTTCCAAAAAAATAGCAGTATTTTTGTGAGCCTTAAAGGTGTATTTGCAATGAGAGTTGGCAAATCTCAGCTCTTCCCTGGAATCTAGGCGTGGAAACCTATCTTTCTGAAAGAGATCCTATTGAATTGGAATCAAATGCACTGTGAAAAGGAGACAAACCCTGAATCTATGAAAGTTGTTGACAGTGTATATTGCCCTCTGGGCTGGGGTTTCTAGCAGTGCACACTTTTTTCCATCTTCATGAAGGAGCAAGGCTGTGAAATGCCATATATGTGGGTTAATTTCAGATCTTCAATTTATGCTTAGTTTCATTTTGAAAGGTATGTAAATTTATCCCAGTGTTTCAAATGTAGGTGATTTGTATCTTCAAGCAGGATTTTTCTTTTTTAGTTTGGATTGTTTTTTGGTTTTTTGTTTGTTTGGGGTTTTTTTAATATAAACAATGAGCATTTGAGTGCAGTAGCAACCCTTCTTGGAGTTAGGCTGGTGGGCTTAAAGATTAATTTTATCCATGATAAACTTGCACAAGAGGTCTTAATACAAAAATGCCTGTAGTGTTGCTGCCGTTTCATACACCTTCACTTCACTACCTGCATTAGCCTGAAAGTTTACCTGTGTTTCCTCTTTTTCAGACTGCTGTTGTATTTTCTGTATGTTAAAACACTTGGAATTAGCCTTCAATGTATGTAAAAAATTCAAGTAAATTTTGGCTATGTATTGTATACTTTTGAGTAGTAGCTTTTAAAATAGAAAAGTCACAAAAAACTCTTTTAATATAAAAATTTCTTTAATTATCTATACAGATACCACTGAACAAGTTGGGAATACAGTGTAAATAGTAAATAATCTTCCTTTTACACTTTAAGATATATATAAGTAGCCTTGTAAGTGCTTCCCCCGCTTAAGGAATTTGGCAGTTTATTTCTCTTCAGAATATTTCAAGATATACGTTTTTTTAATGTTCAAAAGAAGCAGGGGTGTAAAACACATTGTTTTAAAACTCCAAGATGAATGGATGATTGGAGATGTTGTTCCTTTAAAGCACCAGCTGAGAGACTCCATTAGCTGTGTGGCAATAACACATGGACCCACATGGAGCACAGCCGCGGAGGAGATAGCTGCAGCCTGACATATCGTTATTGGCAGGTTTCTGAATAATTTCACAAAGGCACTTCAGGCCAGGAATCTTGTTAGTGGAACCCAGTCTCACTTCAGTCTTTATATCTCCAGCATGTAAAACTCAGTTGTATCCTCCTAAGACTCCAAGTATTATTTTTTTATTCAATTCACTAGCTGTGATTGACAAGGACCTCTTCATGAATATGTTAAGGAAGAACTGTTTCCTGGATATTATGTCCTTTCATATCTGTCATAACTAGAATATTCATGATGCTGTTTTTAACAGGCCTCCTATTGTAAAAGAAATATCACGGAAACATGTTCTAGTTTTTATAAAGTCCAGGGAAAAATGAATGCCTTAGGGGCCGATAGGTAAGGGTTTTTTTAACAATTTAGAAATACAATGTGACAGCTGGCAGAATATATAACAGCAAGCAGAAAGCTCTTAAATTTCGCAGTCATGGGCCGAGAATTGATAAACTGGTAGGGATTTTATATTTCTGTTTTCTAATGGCTGTAGTTTCATAATAAATCTATTGTATATTTCTCTATTTAAAAATGCAATTATGAGATCAGGTTTTCTTCATATTTCTGGATGCTGAGGGTCTTTTTTTCAGTCAAATCCTGCCAAAACTTAGGCATACACAGGGATACGTCTGTTGTACAGGAACACTGGGCTGGTGAGTACCAACTGCCCTTTGATGGTTCAGTGCTGGTATCTCTAACAGGGGGTTTATATGATAAGAGGAGAGGGCAACAAAATTGAAAGACTCGTGCAGAAACAAACATATACAAACTCTCCAAATTTTTTAGAGCAAATTGAATTATTTGTGGAAGATACTTTTAAAGCAAAAATACAATTTTGTCAAAACAAATTTTCTACTTAATAGAAAATATTTATTTGATCAAAAGACTTTTTCCTACAATAAATATAAGAGAATATGTTGAATTAATTTCATTTTGACTTACAAAGTACTTTCACTCTAGTTTTTAAGATTAAAAGGCGGAAAAGAGAACCCACTTATAGTCAGAATCACCATTTTGACTTACGATGCCATGCAACTTTAACCTCACTTAGTTGAAAGAAAATGCATTTGCTTTTTATTTGAGTTAAACAGTTCCCATGGATAAATCCCTCTTATTTGTTTTCCCTGAAAAAAATTAAAGCATCCTCTAGGGAAAATAAGTATTTTCCTTTCTTATTCTAATGATTTCTAGTCCAAGAGGCGTTATTTGTTACTGAACAGTTCTGCTTAGATACATAACTTTGTTATTTTTCATCCTGGGGTCTTGCAGCATATTTCTAAACTGGTAATATAGACACTCAAATATTTTACACAGCTAAATGCAAATGAAGGGGTAAGTTTTTACACCACTGTACCTGATCCTGGAGATGTTGGGGTCTTACTCAGCTCATTATTTCCTGGGGAAAAGATCAGCCTAATTAATGCATATATACAAGTAACTCCTTCCTAACTACTGAATGCTATTAGTTTATTCAGAGGGCATTATTATCCTCTTTTTTTTTTTTTTTAATCAGAAAAAAAGAAACATAATGTTTGTAAAAAGCCCTGAATTTGTGTTATTGGAGAACCACTCTATTTGGTTACTCTGTGGCTAATCATAGGCATCATCAGCCTTAGGCTGGAGCTTACCATGTGCTGCTGTCCTGTGAACAGGTTCTTCAGGGCTGAAAAAGTGATTAAGGCCCTGTACATACCTGGTGAAGTTGCATCTGTCACCACAATTTCACTCAACAAATGAGGCAGCCCTGGTGTTTTCTTTTATTAATGTGATAGAGATAAACCTGAGAACAGCACTGTGTTTTGCCTGGGTCTCTGTACAGCACATACTGTCTTCTAGTCAGCAGGAGCTTGCTTCTCCCAAGAGCTGAGCACTCTTGTCCCCTGCTGAGCACCCTGAGCAGTTCCTGGTGTCTGCCAGAGCTGAGGGCAGTCGCTCAGGAGCACGCAGCATGTTGCAAGATCAAGCTGCAAAGGCTGGGGTGAAATTGGAGACACTGACCTCCAGGTGAAAGGCTCTGTATCCTATTAGCAATCTTAGTATCATACAATCCCCCAAAGTAAATAATTCCTGATCAAAAAGCACGAAAACAGCCCTTCTTAGAAGCAAGTGCAAACTTATTGTGTGGATCAGCATGCTCAGGAAGGTCATGCCTGTCTGTCTTGGGTAGTGACTATTGCTGCATAAATTCTCTGACAGAATGAAAAATATGTCTTTTGCAAGGAAGAGTGAGACTCATGTACCCCTGTCATTCTGGTTTGTCTTCAGGTATTTTCTCAAAGCTTTTGTTTTCATAGAAAAGTTGTATGGCAGATAGAAGATGCTTCAGTTCGCTTTGAATGCTCATTGATCCCTGGGCAACTGGAATTACTACAGGACGTAAAAGGCACTGGATTTTGATTTCACTTCCAAAGAGGTGTTAGCTAGGATTGTACTTACACCTGCCCATAGGATAAATACATCACAAGTTGTTGAGGCTTCCCTTTGCTGCACTCAGGAGATCAAAGCAACGCAAGGGAAATTAAAGGTGCTCATTTTTATTGTGCTCTCTACGTGGGCACATTTTCCACCTTTGTATTCAGCAGGATCTGCACTGGCATATACTGGATGAGATTGACCAGGGCTTGCAAAGCCCTGTGCATGTCTTAAGGATGCTCATATTAGAGATATTAGCATATTATTTCTGGTAGCTAATGGACTCTCAAAGACTTTATGAACATTTTACCTCTTTATGTTACTGTTTTTGCATCATAAGTTACTGGTGATTCATTGAGATCTCAGCACAGGTTCACTGGATTCTTCCACAGGCGTCATTGAACTAAATATTAAATTACCTTTTCATTGCTCTTTGTAACCTCTGTCTCTAGCTCTCATAGCTGAAGGAAAAATGGCAAAGGAGAGCCTGGATGAGTTAAGTTTGAATTCTATCTGTCTAAAACATGATTAAGTAGAAAAAATGAAAGCAATCAAAGAATTTAATGGCAAAGTAGTGAATAAAGAATGCTGCTGGCTTCTATCTTAACCCAGAAAAATCCCAGAGCTGGAATGTATATGGAATAATCCTATATGCATGAAACACAGGAAGAAAGAGAAGCCACATTGGCTTATAACAATCCAAGGGTGTTAAACTGATAGCACAATAAGAAAAAAAGAAACATGAAACCAACCAACCAAAAATCCCAACCAAATCAGGCTAGCATAGTTGCTACTTGCAGTACTGTATATGGGAATTCCATTTTAGGTGTACTGCAACTGCATCTCTGGTTCTTGATTAACATGGCAAAATTTTGATAAATGAAAAGAATTGTGAACTTGAGTACTATTGTTTCTGGTCATATTTGAGTTATAATTTTTCTCCTGCTTTGAAAAATTAATGTAAACTCATATTAAATGAGTAGTACAGTACTGAAAAATAAGATAGATGAGGAACTATATGTTTTTGTGAAGAAATTCTACAGTTCTTGAAAATTTCATCATTTGGGCATTGAGTGGTTATAGAGATACAGGCATAAAAGTTTGACCAGTTTCACAATAGCTATAAAAGATAATTCACATTCCAGCTAATGCAGACAAATGACCTTTTGTTGGGTCTGTAATACACATCATGTTTATATGGAATGTCAGTACTCTAGCATTTGTATTATTTCTTCTTAAACTCTTGGTTTTCTGAAGCTGCAGACACCCTGATGATGTACTTATATAAAGACATTTGAGCTAATTAGAAGTCTGTTTGACAAGTCTGTGTTTGAAAGTATGTGCAGCCTAGATAGCTGAGAGCTGCTGACACAAAGAATGAAGGAGGAATAAAGCTGGTAGCTCAAACAGGAGAGAATTGAGTGACTTCATTGAAACAGAAAAAAGCTAGGGACAGGAAAATTTGAAGTTGGGAAGGAAATAGCACTGAGAGCTTTTGGGCAGAGGAAGATGAAAGGAAAAGTGTGCTCAAATCATCTTGAAAGATAAAGCTTGAAAGGCTTCTTGTGTTGGAGGCTGTTTTACTGTATAGTAGCTCTTACTGCATCATGTAGACCCAGTTAGGTCATGTCCTGCTACCACTCCCATGGTGACCCTTAACTGTAGCATGGATGCTATTGGAGAGGTGCTAGATACATTAACAGCTGATACTCCTTTCCATTTTGGAACTGAAGTGGCCCAGAGTGATGGCAGGCTGTTTATGTGGGACATAAACCAGATGGTTTTGAATGACAGTGTCTTGCATCCAGGTCAGCTGGGTCTCAGTTCCCAATAGTATCTTAGAGTCCACCCTGAGCCTGACTCCATCAAGTGTTCTAGTGCTATATTTCTGAAAAGATACAGAAACATGTATTTTATTTTTACATACTGCATAATTTTCCTAAAAATAAAATACGAGATGAGTGGGGTAGAATGTAAGCAATTAGCGTTGAATGTAGCATACGGTGGTATCTACCCTGTGGTCTCTGAACAGAAAACAGAAAAACTTCTCACTAAATAGTTTTCATATTGAATGATGCAGCTCATCAACAATAACAGCCATTCCATAAAATGTTCACCTAAAATCTGTGTTTTGCTCGCCACCATTTTAGATGATGCTCAAGAAAAAAATGTTGTGTATCTTTTGTACAGCACCTCCAGTTCTGAATAATTACAAAAGAAAGACTTTCAAGTTGGCTTCAAGTTTTTAGTTGTTATATAAATAAGTTTGCAGGAATCTCAAATGCTTTACATAAATCTGACAGCAACTATAAAAGGCTTTTGAACATTTTTGTTGCCAAAGTCCCAGGGATTGCTGGAATCTTAAATAGCCTGTTTTAAGCTTCAATTCAGAAGCTTTTTGTCATGTTTAATAATGTGGTGGATAATTCCTTTTCTGTTCGTAGTTTCCACATTTATAATCCACAAGGATCTTTGAGGCATGGAACGGATGCTTTCCAGAGCTAGAAGTGTTAGGGGTCTTTCCTACCCCAAACTCAAAACTTGTTTTTCAAGTTCTCCTTGTATTACTCTTTGCCTATGTCTAGCTTCTTCTAAAGGACTGTTATTAGAAGATGCTAAAATGAAAAGGTTGTCAGTTGTCTGAGGGAACTATATTTGAAATATCAAAGTATCAGACTAACTGTGATGGTAATTACATTGTAAAACCATTGTGCAACACACAGCTTTATTAGGGAGGAGTCTACAAACAACAAAATGATGGGATCTGTGGCTCAGACTCATTCCAAGGAGTCAAGCTCCACTGAGGTGCACTGATATATATTTAGGGTGACTTGTATTGCAGTGCAACATGATAATTAAAAGCCAAGTATGTCATGGAAACACAAAGCACAGACCTTCACAGAGGCTTAGAAATGCCAGTGCCTGTCATCCGTAGGTGACACGGGCTGTTGTTCCTGCTGTCACCGTCAGGCTGGTAGTTCTTAGAGCTGCAGGTTCAGAATTTCATTTCAGTTTAGTAGGAATGGATGGAGTTTTGCCTGTTTTGTGCTGGCATTCTTAATACGAGTAACACTATTCCTGTACCCCAGCCTGGTCAAATTTCAAAGCTGACCTTATGCTAACTATTGTAGTTCCTTCAATTTTTGTACCTGCTCTTAAATTGCACTGATGTGTATTTGTTGTGTTCCTAAACCAGGTTGTTAGCTTTCATAGGTAAGCAGAGAGGTTCTCTATATTGTTTTCCACTTGAAATTTGATTTGCAAAGATAGAGTTGTTTGAATATGCTTAACTTTGTGCCTTGTGAATAAGTTTTGGGAATATTAGGATTTAAGACTGTTTATGAAAATACATCTGTATTTGAGCTGAACAGTTTTTCTTTGAAGTTCCATTTCTCCCTCATCATCACCACCATGAAGCAACACTAATTCTCAGTGCACTGTGAAGGAATCATTTGGTAGCAAAGTCATTTCAGAAAGTATCTTGCTACATAAATATGTGGAATGGTAAATGTTCTTAAAGGCCTATCTTTTTAGGGCTGTACGTATAAAATGGTATATATGTTGTTCATTTCTGATGAAGTCCATATTAAATCTTTCTACAAACCTTAGAAATAATCATTCTAGCAGCTATGAGTATTCTGAATAGTGCTTTTAATTCAAAATCATGGAATTTGCCACAGGCATGCATTTTGTAATCAAAAACTTTAAGAAATTTTAGAATGATGAAACATATATTTTGAAATTACTCTAAAAAGAAACTTTAATTAGAAAACATGGTATAAATAGAATTTGCATTTTGTGATTGAATAAAAAGATTTATCTGCCTATTTTGATACCTATTACTGATTCTGCCTCAGTGATATTAATGCCCCATATTGTTGAGCTTTCATCAGGACACAATAAAATTGTTTTCTTTTCATGAATAGCTCTGCTGTTTTGCAATCAAACATCTCTCTGCCATTTGTCATTGTATTCACCACTCTCCAGTGTCGCTCTTTAATAAGGTTCTTTTATTTGCTGTTGTACATTTTCTGGGAATAATTTTTCCATTTCAGGGAAAAGTTTTAGTTTATTGTAGTTTTTCTAATCTCCTCATTTGATTTTACAGAGTCATACAGTGAGGTCATCTTTCTTTTCTCCCCATTTTATTGTATGGCCTTCTTATTACATGGCTCCTATTATTTTATGGTACACTCTCCTACTTCACTTTGCAGTTATTTCCAACAGATTTAACATTTAGCTGTCCACATTCACTTTAGGGGTATGTATAATGTATGGATGGCGGTATTCTCTCATTAATTTTTAATGAATTGTCTCTTTATCCAGTGCTATCTAATAAAGATAATCATCAGAGTGCATTGTCATTCTGCAGTGCTCAAGAAATTTTTAAATATTCCTTATTGCATATGCATATTCCCAGATTCTCTTTTACTTTCCCGCAGTATACCGTGGCTCAATCACATTTCCATTATTTAGTTGAAAATCTGCATGTTTCACTCCTATTACCTTACAGCTCAGGATGAGCAGGAAATTGGCAGAGGGATGTGAAGAAATTTATAAGTTCCAGTGAACAGTGGCTACTTGCTGCTATTTTATTCTCTGCTTTTTTCCAGAACTGAGTATTACTTAAACTGGATATTAAACCAAATCAGTGCATTTGTGCTGATTTGTTAAAGTCTTGGTGTTTCCAGTTGCTTGGCTTTCGTACTGAAATTCTTCTGATGTTCACCAGGTAACTGTAAAATCTGACACGGTGCTGAGGCTGGACAGTGGAGGAGGCAAAGTTACATTTTTCTGAGTTAATTGTAGGTCTGCAGAAGTGCTAGCAGAGAAACCCTGAGTTCAGAATAAATAAGTATTTATTCCCAATATGATTTTATTCTGTCTGGAAGCTCACTACATCTGTCAGGAATGAATGAGCTAATTGTTTTTCTCAGAAAAATTATACTTTTAAGTTCTTAAAGTACATAACCTCTTCTTTGTGCCATTAACAATGCTATTTCCCACTCGCTATGTACCTGCCTTTGCTGTGCCTGTGCACGTGTAGATTTAGTACTTGCAAAGGATGAGAATGAGCAGTTTCAAAGGAGGAACTCTAGGTGCAGCCAGCACAACTACTGACTCTCTATAAGCACACTTCATTTTCTTTCCAGAGTCAGTTTCTATGAATCTTGCTTAGCCATGAAACTGCCAAAATGGGTAGTGATTACAACTGTGTGGTTGTTTGTGAGAACATTGGGTGAAGCTGGGAGTTAATTTAAAAGGGACCATTCATATGTCCCCAGATGGTCACAACCTTCAGTCACTCCTGGATTTGAAGCAAAAGCAGGAATGGAAGCATTTGCATTACAAACATTTTATTTCTGCCAGTGCACAAGTGCATACAGTAAATGTAAATACTCCATTTGTGTTTCATGTTGAGAATAGATTGCCTTTTATAATTGAAATTGAGTGTTAAAATGTAATGGATTGCTGTTCAAGTCCCTGAAGTCTTACATCTTCTCTCTCCACTCTGATTTTGGGAGAATAGTAAATTACTTCAAATCTAAGCCCTGCTTATCTCATTCACCTCTGCTTTGCATATCACTAAGGCACCCTGTACTTCTGGCTAGTAAAAGTAAGTGAGACTGGCCTTGCAGCATGCCCAGGAGCGTCATCATCCCCCTCTTTATGCCAGTGGCAGCACCTCAGTGTGTCCCATTTTGTGTCCTCTGTGCCCACAGTGGAGGTGCCGGGCCACAAGACACAGTGCTGTGATTCAAAACCCTCCTCTGGCCTGAGTAAACTTGTTAAAGAAATAGTTTGATTCTATTACTGTAAATTCTAGATGTACATGTTCTGCTAGTCATGTGCTTTGATAATTGATCTTCAGATACAGACAAACCTCTTGGGAATAGAGGTATTAAAGTTGCCAGTTGGGTTCTGAATGTTTCTGAAAGGTATTTGAGTCTTTCTTTCCTAAGAACTAAAGTGCCATCTGTGTGTCAGTGTATATATAAAGTCCCTTCCTGTTAAGTAGAGTGGCTCTTGAAACTCAGGAAATAACACAGTTTTAATTGATATCTTGAATGAATGCTGACTGTCATTATTATTAATGTTGACTGGATTCATAGTGCTATTTGAATCATCAGGAAGCGGGTCTTGTTGCTTAAATAAGGGCTTTTTAGTTCTAATTTGCTAAAATGCTTTTTAATGTTAAGGTTTCCTTGTAAGAAAATAATGATAAGAAGAAAATTACTGTTAGATTTTCTGTGATAAAAATAGGCATATTAGATCCAGCTAAAGTTGGAAAAAAAGATAGCAGGTTCTTCAACACGTGGTGTGTGGGGAAGCCCTTTTGGTAGTTGCCCAGGCTGTATGAATTTGAATTGGTTTTGGTTTACCGTTGCATTGAGAGGTTTTTGTACTTCTTCAAGACACTGTAAGATAATATGAAATGTTGCTAACATTTTTGGTATTTGCTGTTAAAACAGATATCACAGAATAGCATTTAGCTTCAAAGAAAGATTTGTAACTGAATCTTGACTGTAGGAATGAGACAGTAGCAGCTGAAACAGGAAAAACAAAAGTAGTTCATGGTTTTCTGGCATAAGAGAAACACAGTCTCTCTGGTTGCATCTATATTATAGTCACTTCTGCAACTTGTGTAAGACCTATATTAGCTTTAGAGTAGTTAGAGATGCGTCATTTACACAGCTCAGACAAGACTGTAATAAATTCTGGGAGCAGTGGTTGGCAACCCACACTGGGCATCATGGCCCTGCAGCCACCCATAAGAGTGCTCAGCCCAGGCAGGGCTAAATGAGCTGCAATTCCTGCTGGCGATGCACAGCTTCTCCCTTTACAATTGTACTTTCACAGCTCCTTAGCATGTAGCTTGTATGGTTTTATCTGGCATCTGCTGTTTCTCATTCCAGTCTCTGCTGCTGCATATAAATCATTTAGCGGGGCAGGCAGAGGCGGTGGGGTACTCTTGCAATGGTGTTGAATCACAGCTGCTTCTAAATTCAGAGCCAGTCCAACAGCTGGAATTTAAGAGCAAATCTAAAATCTTCCATTTTGTCTATAGTTTTCTTAGTTATTTTAGAAAAAAAAAGAAAAAACACAGCTATTGAATATTGGCTGTTTCACCAAGATACTGTTCTTTCCAGCAAAGCAGATAAAAGAAAACTCCCCAAACCCATCAGAATACATTTTCCCTTCCTAAACAGCATTGTTATGCTATCATTATCCGTCCTGTCTTTCCCATTTTGCCTCGTAAAGCATCTGCTGATCTTATATGACCAAGAAATGAATGTCAGGTCTGTTATAATAGTAAAAATTTTACTTGGTATACATGCCTATGTATTAAAGTAAATAAAGATCCTTTGAAGGTAGTATTCTTTCTTTGAAATTTTGTTTCATTGGCCAAAGAGCTGGCAGTCATAAAGCCTGAGATGATAGGGAAGCTCTAATAATACAGCTATTGATTTCAATGGGGCTAGGATTTCACTCCAAGAAAGAATAATTTGGCTATCATTCTCAAAATAGGATGTACATGTGATATTCTCCTGCTGCTGAGTAAGTAATATGTTCATTTTGTAAAAATTTAACCTTGTCTTTCCTGGCTTTAATATAAATTAATTTATCTCAAGGTTTTATGTTGCTTGTATGTTATATTATTATCTGAACATTTTCCACAGAAAGTCCAAAGCAGCATGGAGTCTCTGCAACCTCTATTTTCAGGTGAAAAACTGTTTTAGGGGCTGGGGACTTGGTTATTTTTTTTGGTACTTTGGATGGAGGCTTATGATGCTCTGAGAAATATTTGGTATTTTTTCTGTTTCGGAGCAATCTGCTTGGTAAGTACCTGCTGTCTGCTTTGTGTCAAATTTCTGCTTCCTAAGGTTATCCCATTAGCTTAACTGTTATCCCATCGGAAGGAAAAGGACAGTTATTGTAAAGAACTATGTGAATGCTTTATCTCCTTTAGCAAAGAAAACAGTATTGAGTGAGAATGGGAGGGAATACATAGCAGTCATTTCTGGTATGCTGCTCTCATGGCCAGAAGCTTTTATCTAATTCAAGTTCTTTTTAGCTCTTTTTAACTTAACTCATGGAGGCCATATTTACCTCCTTTTTTTTAAAAAAAAAAAAGGAAAATAAAGAATTCTATAATTGCATCACCAGCTTGACAATTTTCAAAGTGAAGACAGATTTAACAAGAGATGTAAAAATCGCAGTTGTATGTGCTTATTTTCATACCTGATGCCTTCTGTCTTGTCCTCCCCATTCCCTGATCTCCAACACCAGTGGTGTTTGCCCAGGCAGCACTAGTTTGACATTTACAAGTTACAGTAAGGAACAGCCTACTTGATTGTTTTCCTAAACTTTCTTTTTAATATGCTCTGTCATCTTAAGAATGACTGTAAAAACAATGGCAGCTTATACAAATTCCCTTTTAAAAGAAATAAAATAAGTTCCTTTTATATGGAGTCAAGTTTTGCAAACCTCATTACTGGGGGTTTTGTCTGTAGTTTGTACTCACAGAGGCTGTTTCTGTGTGAAAATACATCATTTGCCGAGTTAAGCATGCAATCAGCGGTGGCTAGCAAACTTTTGACTCACATAAGTTATTTTTGAAAAGAAGGGAATATCCCCCATTTGCTCTCATGAGGGCCCTGATAAAGCTGAACCAAATGATGTCCCTGGCTCTGAAAGCCACCTGTCTCTTCACAAGTTTTGGGGTGGAAGCTTTGTTCTGGGGTCCAGGGTGTTTGTAAGTGTCTGCCTGCACGCATCAGCTTACGCTCTTCCAATCTAAATTAGTACAGTTTTCAAATGAGCTGGCAGTGCCATTTGATCAGAACATCTGTGATTTTTCTTTTTCCTTTTTTTCTGTCACATATACAGACATTTATCTTTACTCTGGAACTTTGTCTTAGTTTGTAAATTCTCAGGAGGCAAGCAAACCCAGAAACTTCCAGAGCAAGGATATGTTGAACCAGAAAAAACAGGACCTGCAGCTTTGAAAAACTGAATCTTTCTCTTGATAAGAGCTGAAGCCCTGGGGCATACATATATATATATAGCCAAAACCACAATAAATATCAATGCACAAAATATGTCACCAGAAAAGGAACTGAGAATTCATTCTGGGAGCAAAGATCTGCAAATCCATAAAAAAGGGGGAAAAGAGAGATTTAACAAGAAAACTTACTGTGTTTCAACACCACCACCCCATCCCTCACCCCGATGACCAAGAACTGAGTTTCACATTAAAAGCACTACAGAGATAAGTTGAGCTGTAACTTGCTCACACTACCTCTATTTTTCAAACTGTGTAAATGCTATGAATATAAAATTATTCTCATGAAAGAAAATTATATTTGAGCCTGAATATACTGCAAGTGAATAACTAGCACAGTGGCAGAAATAATGGTCTGTTTCTCTTACAGATAGGTATCTTCAGCACTATACTAGGTTTTAATTCAATAGGTTTACTTGTTGTAAAAATCATGGCTTATCTGCTGTCCTGATCTCCAAAGGTATTATTTATCATTTGCATGCAATTGAAGAAATGCCAGATGTTTTACAAACAACTATGTTGAGATGGTCACAGCCATATGTAGCTCATCACACAGAAGGCTAACATGCTGAAGGGAGATGGAGAAACCAGAGTAAGCAAATTGGTATTTGCCTGTGGTTTCTTACTCCCAAGTTATTTGGTTTAATAGTTGAAACAGGAAAGGGGTCTCACTAGATACATGTAAGTAGAGGAGCTTTGCTCAGGAAGAGGGGAAAAGCCTATGGAAAAACGGGGAGTATCTGTACATAGGAGAAAAAAAAAAAGCGGCATGAATGGGAGAAAGTAGAGACCTTCATGAGTACAGAGCTGCATTATATAGGATCAGGAGGACAGGAGTGTGAGAGGAAATGTGTGAAGGGAGGGAGGTGATACTTGAGGAAGCAGAGTAGCCCAGCACACTGAGCAAGTGCACAAATGCAAATGGAAGGAAGGCAGGTACATATGTGGAAATCAGCAGGTGTATTGGAGACCTCAAAGATCAAAACATGCAGGGTTTTTACAAACTTGGTCTAAAATTAGGCATATATGTGAAATGGAGATAGAAGAGCTGGGGGCAATAAAGACAGAACCAAAACGTCTTGCTATTAGTTGTCCTAGGAGAGGTATTGCATATGTCTGTAGCCTGGCCTTCTGCCCCCTTGGAATTTCCTTTCAGGTAACAAAGTGTCAGCTTGGGATTTGGGGTCAGAAATACACTGGAGGTCAGAAATGCTTGCTTGTAAGGCCAGGTTCCTGATAAGACTTAGTCTGGTTTTCTTATGGGTAATGAGCTTACGAATTGTAAATGCTATTGTAAATGTCCTACCTTTGTTACTGGGAGAAGTGGACAAGTGGGCTGGGCATCTTTCCCCTCTCTACCCACTGTGACTGTCTTGTAGGAAAAGGAAATGTGGAAAAAAAATATCTGGATTTGCATACTATTTTTCATTTTTAAAAAAATCAGATATGGCAAAACATTAAACCAATTACAAAGAACTCCTGTGCTGGAATCACTTATCAGGTTTTTCTTCACTGACCGCTGTCTATGTGACCAGAATTTGTATGCAGCCCAGACTTCTCCTGGGTGTGCCAAGTTCTGCACAGACTATTTGTGTAACACGGACTTTACAAAGGAAACTAGGGTTCTGCCTTATTTAAGCACTTTCCTATCAGTAAAGTACTATCAAAGATCAAATATGACCTGATTCAGGATTTCTTCTGGTCATTGTAGCCCAAGATTAAAGCTAATTACTTGATAGTATCAGTCAGTCAGTCAAACAAGCCTTGTAAAAATCAATACAGCTCGTAACATAATAATATCCTTTTGTCCTGGCTCTTTATACATCATCTGCCACCTTAATTGGTACTGATGTAGAGCCACACAATGGTTCGAATCTGGACTGATTTGTTTTAGCAGTGACACTTTACCCAGCTAATGCAGGATCATTAACATGATTTTTCCAGTTACTGACCTTGGAGCAGCTGTTCCTAGTTTGCTTGTTAAAATTGTCATTACCCTTTACTTGTTTTTATTCTTCTGCTTCATTCTGGATTACTCTTGACAAGAAGAGTCCAGTGCTAAGTCTTAACCAATTGGTGAGTTTCTTTTTCTAGCTAAATCAGAATTATTTTGCATCAGTGAAGTTCTTATGATAAGTAAGCAAAATTAAATTTCTTGATTGTATGACCTCTGAAGTTATGAGACTCACATCATAAGGCTCATGGATCAGCAGTAAGTGCCTGGCTACTGCCTAACTTGTTTACATGTTTGTCCCAATAATGCACATTAATACAGAATCTGACAGTAATTGTGCAGCCATTCAAAACTGTGAAGGAGAAATAGTTTTTAAAAATTCTCATTAAGCCCTTTGGATTAACCAGTTTGCTGTCATCCAATGTGCCAGGCGACTGCTGAGACTGTAGCAATAGCATCCTCCAAAATGTTTTGTGCCTGAGAAATTTATCAACTCTGTCACATTTAAGAAATTTCTCTTCCTGCAATATGAACATTACTCCAGGGATTTACAAACTTAGCAGAAGCTTTGCAAATCAATGCTATAAATTCCCTAGGCCAAATCCAAGTCTTGCTGAAGTCAAAAGAAATTGTGACAATGATTTTGAGAGACCAAAATGGGGTTTAGCATACAGCTGTACATACAGTGGAAGCTGATGGCTACTGGGAGAGGATAAATGAGATGAACAAGAAAAATGAACATAGATCTAATTTATATTGCTGTATTAAGATTATATGATACCTGCCATATGGACATAATGGTACCTGGCAGTCAAAATATGTACTGTAGAATATGACCTGAAATAAGGTATTTCATGCTCAGTGAAAACTCTGTGCCAGTTTTCACGTAATACAAGAAACCACATTAACACACAAAAAGTTGTTAATTAAGTATATTAGCTGGGCATATTTGGTTCAGTTCTGCTAAATGATCCTCCAGACAGAGACATCTATTATCATTGATACCTTTTGGTAGTCTTTTGGTAGTGTTTTAGGTTTTGGTGGCTTCATTTTCTAAATAAATAAGTGTATGTCATATTCAAATGACAGACAATGTCTTTCAGAATCTGCTGAGGGTTGAAATACTCTGGTAGTGTCTGGTAGGGATGGCGTTTATACAAGAGATCTGAAACATTATTTGAATATAGATACCCATGAAACAGTTTTCTCTTTAGATTTCTTTAAATATCTGTGCTTGCCAGTTAAACAGTAATAATGACCATACTGGAAACATATGACTCTCAGATCAGTTCAGAAAAGAAGTGAATGCAGAGTGCAATAGACCACATTGTCAGCAGTGCTTTCAAGCACTTAATTCCATGCCCTCAGGCAGAAGAGCTCCCAGTGACTTTCCATAGAGTGATGTTGGTTTTTCAAAACTCTCCTTAAGTATCTCCTTTTCCATGGTATATACACCAGAAATGTAATAGTTTTAGGTTATTGAGAGGTTGTGTAATAACTGGAGACTACTGAAGAGATGCTGGACAAAAGGTTTTTGTTATATGTTTCCATCTGTTAGGGTTCCTTGTCTTCTGCTAGATTATAAGATTTTTTTAAGCAAGCCAGCTTTATATTCGGCTTGGATTGCACTTAGTCTGGGGGTTGTAGTCCAGGACTTGGCTCCCAGGTCCTATGCTAATGTAAACGATGATGGTGATGATAATCTTGGGTCTGTTACTTCAGTGCCTCACCTAACTCAGCCTATGAGAAGGAAGGGGTGAGGAACCTGCTAACCTCCTTTTGAGGATTGTTGGTAGTGAATCCTGCAGGAATGTGCTGAGGTCTTCAGTGCTGCTCTCTGCAAATGCCGTAAGGTTGCATCAGGACCTCCATTATTTCCCTTCAGCCTCAGAGAGTCACAGTGAGGGTTTTTGAGCTGCTTGCAATAAAAAGATTAAAAATTACAGTGGTGGCTGAGTGGCCATCCTCTGTACACTTACTTGGTGGAAGAAACCAAGGGAATTTGTTTCTTTAGATATGCACAGCATAGTCCCAAGATTTAATCATGACACATAACAGGGAGAAGTTCTATTAGATCCAACTCTGAGGGAATGCAGATATCTTACTTCATCAGGGTCAATTAATTAGGTGCAATTTACAGGCTTTAAAAGAAAAGTAAATATAGCTGGTATTAGTTTAGCATTTAGCTGTCTTAAGTAAAGAAAAACAACCTCAAAATAACCTTCCTTTAAGTCTCCCCAGGCTTGTCTACCACATTTCATTCTCATATTTACACAGGATGAAAAAAAAAATAGAAGCCTGAAACAGAATATTGCAGTGATTCAGAACCCTTTCATCTGAGTGTCTCTCAGCATGTTATTCACCATATCACAACAGAAATGATCACACCCCTCAGATTTAATTGGCAAATCCCATTGTTAAGAGGCTTCAACATATACTAAAGTGTCTCTATTTTGCAGTGAGCATGCAATGTGCTATTCTCCGTTGAACGCAATGAATATTTATATTCTTCCACTCCTCTCTGGGAGATTCAGAATTGTTTGTGGTAGCTGCATCCTTCAGGATTCTTTCATTTAGTTTCCCCTTTCAAGCCTTAATATTTTCAGTGATGGTGAAAGTGTGTCACGCCAGTTCCTTCTGTCACTGTCAGGTCTTGGTTCCTAGACTGATGCTTATGGTATCTTTCTGGAAAAAAAGCCCTTTTTCTTTGATATTGTTGTTTAACATAATGAGCAGCTGGAATATGAGCGGTGACAACAAAAGCCATCTTAAAAAGTAATAATTCCTATTATGTGGCACAAAACCAAAATGTTTAGTTCTGTGCAAAGGATACTTCCTCCTCCAACCAATGTTTCCATGATGATTTTCACAGCTGCTTCCTATCATGAGGATAATTTAGAATCTTGCCATCAGTGCGCAATTTGTGAAGTCACTTTGGTAGCGTAAGTGCTAACAGAAGATTCATGTTTTACCTTAAACTAATCCCAAAACTGTTTAACTTTCCTCTGATAAAGGAAACAAACAAACAAACAAACAAAACCCAAAAATGAGATGCACATTATATCATCCAGAAAATATTTATATTAGTTAATTACATGTTTAAAGGACCTCTGTATTGTGATTGGGAATATAAGATTAAGAATAACTCAGAAGTCATCTTAAATACCATACAAGTGCTAGAATAATCCCAAAGCTACCTGCTACAGACAGTTCCAATTTTATTTAAATTCCTATTTTCACATAGATATCATTGTCCTTTCTGAGGGAAACAAGGTTTTACTATTGATTTTACAGGTGGAGTTGTCAAGAGTATCTATAAAGCTTGAATTGATTTAATGTCAAAGTCCAAATGCCACATTACTCCTCTGGAAATCTAATTAATTGAAATATATGCTGTTTTAACATATTTGTAGTGAATGCTGTTAGCCAATACCTGTAACAGTTTATCTGCATTTCCCAAGGTAATAGAAATGAGGTTGTCTTGATAATGGTAAAGAAAACCCTTTCCTATTTTGGCTCATGATTTGAAATGAATGAGTTTTATTCTTGTGACTACCTATGGATGCAATTACAGCTGGATTCTGCATATTCACAGTGCCCGTTTTCACATGGATTGTTCAGTGTATCTTCTGAGGCTGTTACAAAATAGTGTTTGTATATAGTAAAGCTGCTGTCCAATTAACTAGAATAAAAACAGTAAAATAATTTGTGAATATATTTGATAAAGTCAAATCTTGGGGAAAACTGTCAAAACTGAAGAAAAATTTAAGTAAATATAGTTGCCAGGGGTCAATGTCTCTGCACTACTGTCGTGGAATCTTATGATACAGGGACTAGAAACTTGTTTGAAAGCTTGTCAACTCAGGGTAGGCTATTTTGTAAATATAACACAGGGCATTGTTTTTGAGACTTATTAGAGAAAAAAATCATTATAAGACTTTGTCAGAACCCTTGTTTCAAAGTGAAACCCTGAATTAGTGCCTCAGTAGAAATTTTTAGTGTAATAATTTTTGTGGTGGCAGTTGTCTGTGGACATTTGATGTGTAATAATAACATGGAAAACAAAATGGAAATTTTTGAGATCCCTGTTCCTGGAACTCTTTTGCATTGTAGACTGTGTGTCACTGTACTTTTGAAAGTATTGAAGTTGATCTTTTAGATTATCTATTTTTAGTTGTTAAGGTAATTTTTTTTTTTTTTACACAAAGCTGTTGTAAGTAGATTTTTATTTATACTGAATGATGTCAGTTGAAATACTCTGAGGCAGAATGTACCATGCTTAAAAAACCTAAAACATTTAGAAGACTTAGACATGCTTTTTTCAGGCTGTTGCATCTACATGGCATGCCTAAATCCCACATGCAATTAGTGGTGTTTTCTGCCTACTTCTCATAGGATGCTTTGAAATTGTACACCTCTGGCATAATGATGCAGAAATACAATAGCATGCTGTCATCTTCAATAATATTTATTTTTCCTTTAGAGTTGATCATACATACTGATAATTTAATGATTTTTCTTGGAGACTCCAGACTGGTGGAAACTATGTATGTATTGTTTAGTTACCTCATTTAGAAGATGGCTGTATACATCAATATTCATTACCGTGCATGCAGCAGACACCCAACATTAGCTTTGGTTGGAAAAAGTAGATAGTTTCCTTTTTTTGACCAACATAAATTATAATTCAGTTGGAGGCGGTGGCCAAGAGGGAAAAATACTTCACTACAATGTAGTTACTTTGAGATGAGTGCCCAAACATGGCAGTACTCTGAAATGTATTCCTATTTCCACAGTTCTCAGCTGTAACTGGTGCTGGTTGCCTAAAAGCCCATGGGTGGGAGTCACTTGTGACTTCAACAGGTGCTTTTACATTTTGGCCAATGGGAACTCTGTGAATCAGCTTTTCTCTTTCTAATAACAAATAATAAAATAAAATCAGCTGAAACAGATATTTTTCTTGTGTGAAATATGGATGACTTTCTATTAATATAGACCACATGTGCCACATCTTTTTGCTTCTTTGTGTTTTTAATCTCTCCTTTTCTAAATAACATCATCAGGCCCATCAAAATCTCTTGTTTTTCTCCATATTGAAACAAGGTGGCTTTAAAATAGTGCATATGGAATTTCAAATGAAATGTAGATCTCATTTCCATATCACTGTTTTCTTTACTCTTTTTTTTCTTCAGAAAACAGTCAAGGAGTCATTATATTTTCCAGCAAGCTGTCTTGTACACCCTGAAGGGAATATTATAAGATTAAATGCAGAGTAGCATTCCTCTAGCAAGGTGAATGTTTCTCATTACAGAGATCCCTAGTTGATCTCCTAAATATAATTCCCTGTAATAATGTGAAACTTCTGAATTATTTATTGTTTCATATTAGATCAGGAGTATAATTTCTGAAAATAAATTTATTGTCATGAGCAAATCAGCTTATGAAGGTTATCTATAACCATGAAATGAAAGAGAACAGATGCTGTGTTTCACAAGACTATCTGTTGTAGATACTTTTTGGCTTCTAGGAGGAAGCTCTAAATGTGGATTTAAAAATTGATGAACCATGATTCTGTTAATGTGCAGGCTTGGAGTCGTAACACTCTGTGTCTTTACTATTTTATTCATTTGAATAAAAACATCTTTGAGTGAAGATCCATGATTGTCTGTGACCCTCTCTGCCTGCTGGTGTTACAAGGATTACCTGGGTGGTGTAGATGAGAGTGTAAAAAGTTAACTCTTAGCATGGTACTCTTAATGCAGCAACCATGGGTGACTTGATGATGCCAGCAGTACTTTAGAAACAAGCGAGGTGCCCATTAACTTTTAATTTAATCTTTTCAGAAATGACAGGTGTCTTTTACTTCACACAGTCTCCACTTTTCCAGATGCAGAATGCAGTGGGTCAATATGTCCCAAGCTTCCAGCTCCACCAGATGCTTCCTTTCCTTGCTGATGCACCTTCTGTCAGAGTCCTTGAAGTGATCTTTCTCAGGTGGCTGTTCCTCATGGTGATTCTTGTTCGGTGATGGATCTCTTTTCAAGTGCAGCTTCCATAACAGAGAGGAAATACTGCTGAGTGTCAGGGCATGTCCATAGAGGCACTGGTCTTAATAACGATGGAGGTTCCCATTTAGCTTCTCCTGGTTACAGCAGTCAAGGTGCTTAGGGAAATTGGAGCATTGGAGGGAGCATCTTTATGATAGGTGTAAACTTCTCTTTTGTTTTTCCTGTCTCTGCTTTTTTTCCAGTGTGTTCACTCCCTTTTTGCTTTTCAGTGTATCTTTTCAGTCTCTCCATACTTGAGGAATGGATGAGTAATTACATTGTGTGACTCCCTTCCATTTGCGGGGAGAGGTGACAGACTAGGACAGAAATTTTGTGTTCTCTTGGCAGAAATGGAGCCCTCTCTCTGTAAATGTCTCAGCACTAGCAGCTTGCATGGCATTGCACTGCATCTTCTCAGGGCATTCCTCAGAAGTGGTTAATAGCTGCTTGTTAACAAGTCACATGTACAACTGTGTTACAGCTCATTAGTAAAATAAACAACCATGTGCAAAATCAAACTGATTTTTGGACTGACACACTGCACTGAGTAACCTGTAAAAACTCTTCCACAGAATGACTCCTTCCACAAAACCTCAACTGTTTTGCAGATCAGGCATTTGCTGTTCTATATCTGATCAGACACTTAGGGAAAAAATGTTAGCCATGTTAAACTGAAGGGCTCAGCAGGTAAAGTGTCTGTCTTCTGTCTGGGACAGAGGTTTAAGTCACAGTTGAAGTTTCAATTAACGGGACCTTATGGTTTCCTGCTGTGACTCTAATGGATAATGGTTCACATTAAAAAGAACTAAACATAATTTAGCACATTTTGGTGCAGATGGCTGTCTATGTTGAAGAGATGGCCACCTGGTGACTGTATTATTTTTCACCCCTGAAGAATGGTTGCTGAGGTCAAGTCTTCAATCACTGGCAGGGATGTGGAGAGGCACTTGTGCTGTGACTCTGTTTGCCACCTGGCCTCTCTAATTAAGGACTTCCATTTTCTGCTTTGATAGCCCCTCTGCCTTGGTATAAACAAAATTCAGTATGATTGCAAACATCCCCAACTAATGAATACTTTGAGTCTGAGAAAGCAAACGTGGTGATTTCTAGTTTTGTTAATTCTGTTTTGTAATTAAAAATGTAGAAGTGAAGAAAAAATGTTCCATTCTGCTCCTGCCTTGAAGTATACTTCTGGGAATTGATATGAAGTTGAAATCATGCCTGGATCATTGCAGCTGACCCAGAGCAAGCAACTGCAGAAGTCCTGTGTGCAGCAGTTTCCTTAGCTGACTTTTGAGTTGCAAAAGATACTTCCAGGCCATTCATGCAAGAATTTTGTTACAAAATATTTTAATTATGAACAATTAAGTAGTTAGCTAAGAGTCAAAAAATGCATTTCTTCTATTCTTGTGCATCTAATTTGTCATTCTGGTAAAGCTTTGAGTACAAATTCCAGCAGAAGAGTTTACATAATGCATGTGAAAGACCTTTCTTTTTAATATTAAAATACAAAATTATAATTTCAGCACCAAGCTGGGAAATGATTCATTATTTGGATAATCAGAGAAACAAAGATGTGCTGGCTCGGATGTATTATGATCCCTTTTGTGAGATTCATTAAATGGAGCCCCTGACTTCTAGAATCCATATCACAGTTCTCTGTCTTACGGGGATTAAACTCTGTTATAGATTATATTTCATTCAACCATAGTGGATTAGTTGCAGTTTCTACCTTTTAATTAAACAGCTGCTGTAACTAAACACAAATTTGAATTATTTAAAAGTCCACACTATTTTAGTCAACTCACAGTGCTTGGATTTTTTAATTATATGAAGCTATACATTTTTTATGATGAAGGCTTTAGTCAGATCAATCGACAGCCACTGATAATGTATCCTTTCTAGAAGGCTTAAGGGTTTTCCCAGAGCCTGAAAATATTTAAAGTAAATTTAAAAACAAGGCTAGCTAAGGAAAGGTCTATGTCACTTAAATTTGCTTTGTGGCTTTTGGCAAAATGTTTGGGGTCTTTTTCTTGTTTTTAAAAGTATTGTATTGCCCTAGTGTGTTTTCCAGTTTGCAATATCCATCTCATTATATCTAAGTTTAAACCCTGCAGTAGTGTTTAAAAGGTGGTAATTGTGCTAGATTAATGAGCATCGTGCTTAGATCAAAACATTGTGATAGTGAGAATTTAGGTGTCAAAACAAATATACATACAGGAGTTTTGCTTTGTATGAATGACCGTGGTGAATGCACAGAATATCTTTTTATGACATAATTAAAGAAAATCAATCAGTCAAGCATCTGTTATCAACAAAAATTAATTTATACAACTGAAATAATTCCTTACACATGGTTAAGGTTTATATCTAAGACATTGTTTATTTTTTCCTTTCTTGGAATACGAGTGGCTAAATACCTCAAAGTATACATTAACATTATATATCCTAAAAATATTCTTAAAGCAATTACAGAAAACCTCACTTGGTTAGCATTCCATTGATGCTACAGATTGTACATCTGTCTTTAATTTGTTAAGACACTAATTGATGTATAAGAGGTTCATGTCTGAATTTCTTTGGCTAAAAATATATGGTCTGAACAGTAATTTGACAGTTAAAAAATTGATGCAGAAATTCCTATGTTAGTGCACATATATTAGCATTTCATATTTCCAATCCTTACATAGAGTGACCAGCACAATGGATGGAAAGGAACATAGGCTGATAGAAGGTTGGTTGTATGTTTCTAGGAAGACTTTTCCATTAAAGGTGAAAATGTCTAACTTCCAGGTAGCAGTGATGCCAAGAGCATAGGTGAATCTCTCTGATCAGTGTGGGGAAAATATAGTGAACCACATGAAAATACTATTGACAAAATGTGATTAACACTGTTAAAGCCAAACGGAAAACATCTTCATTACATACATTGCTATCAACATTTGTGGTGTGCTCATCAGTCAAGAGTGAATGCAAGTGCCCATAAAGGAATTTATAAGCTATGGCACATATTATTAAGCTCAGTGAGCTTTTAAGAATGCTTTTGTTGTCATCAATGAAAATAGTTAAACTTGAGTATTCTCTGATTATAGTGCCTCACTTCTACAAGGCATGAGCAGAATTCATCAATGAGACTGCAGAGAGTCACTGAGGTTTAAGAGAATGTAACCTGCATTCAATGAAGAAATCTTCAATATGTATTAAGCATTATTCTTAAAGCAAGGGCCAGGATCGATCTTTATTTGGGTGGGAACAGGAATAACCAGAAAAGGAATAGCAGAAAGATTGTTAGAATAAATATGAAAAAGTTACAATATAGTTCTTTTTACTAAGTAGATAGGAATGAGATAGCTGGTTGACCTTCTTAACATGAAGAAAGGCTGAAACATTTAAAGGTTTTCTTAGTAGCTAACACTTGAATTCCATTTCAAAACAAAACGAGTGAAGGTGTATAAATCTTGCATGTATGGGAATTTTGGAGATGATGCAAAACACCTAACTCTTTAAGTCTTACAGTAAACCTGAAACGTGTGGTCCATAAAGATTCAAAAATAGAAATCAAAGAGAACCTTGTATTTGCTGTATCTAATAAGAGGAGTTGTAAGCTGGACTTCTGATTTTTAGGAAATGAAGTTAATGCTGGTTTGAATGTGGACAGAGAAAACGATCAGATGTGGACACAGGGGAAATCCAAGTGATTGAGGTGCATGCATGAGTTAGGGGGAAAACCTGAAAACTCATTGCTGAAGTTTTAATCAGAAATTCACAGAAATAGTCCTCAGAAGGTGTCTTGGAAATAAAGACAGGCTAATAGGTAAGAAGCAGCAATCTACAGATGGTTGTCTATGAGCTTGTTCAAAGACAAAGTGGATTCTGTCCTGTTTTTTAGCTGGAACAGAGCTGGGTTTCTTTTTAGTAACTAGAATAGCACTGTGTGTTGCTTTCAGACTGGGATTTATTATGAGAGAGATGCTGAGAACATACCAGTGTTTGTATTTTTGTCGCTGGAAGTGAAGGACTTCATGTTTTGTTAGTCTACAAGTGCAAAATCTAAGGGGGTGAGGAATATTTAAATTAATATTTAAATTAATAAGCTAAATTGGTGTTTGGATATGCCAATGGGATATTCCATATCATGTCATGTCCAGTATATTACTAAGGGTCTCTCCCTCTTTTGGCTCGCTCTGACTTTGGCTTGGTCTCTCGCTCTTCTGGGATTGCGGTTTCAGTTCATGACTGTGGTTCCTCTGGGCTCGTTATCTGGGCTTGGCTGGTGGGTGGTGAGGAATTGTACTCTTTATCACTCATTTGCATATTTAGTTACTGTTATCATTATCACTACTATTTAAAAATAATTATTATTTGAAGTTTTCTTTTATTTCTGTTATTAAATTGTTCTTATCTCAACTTATGAGTCTCCTTACCCTTGCCCCCATTCCTCTTCCCTACCCCCTGGGGATGGGGAGGAAGTGGGTGAACAGCTGTGTTGGCTGCTAGCCAAGGGCTAGCCCAGTGAAGCTATCACCATTCTCATCAAAACCAGTTGTGTACATTTGAGAGAGAATGGGAAGAACTGTGCATAACAAGAATAATCCTTGACCGTTGTGATGGGGAGTTTGATCTTGCTTTGACTGGACATGGGCAAGTCCCTATGGTAACCAAAAGCCTTATTAATGTCACTGGATGGGCAAATATTTATCTAAGGTCTACAGCTTGAGCAAGCAGAGCCTCTATCAGTTATTGTTGCAGAAAAGGACTTCTGTGTCCATGCAAAGTGAGAAGACAATAAAAATAGGCAACATTTGCCTCCATTGCCCTTTTACTTGTTATGATTACCTAATTAATTCAAATATTTCTATGTTCTAGTCAGATATGATGTAATTACTGAAATGTTTGTAATGATTAATTTAATATAATTTAATTTACAATTTAAAAAAATTCTTTCACCAAGGTGGCAGGCAGCAGACAAGAGTGGTATTATGAACTAGATTCTTCCAAGTTTATTTTTAATACTTAAATGTCTCACAGGAGCTCAAAATAAAAACTAAAAAGCCTTACTTTTTTACTGGCATGTTTTTTCCTGGAATGTTGCCATCTTGTACAAAACAAATCAATAGTTTGGTATTTAAAAAAAAAGTTTCTGTCAGGCTGAGATACTGCTTATTAAGTTTTGTCTTGCAAAGAAGGATTTCAGTCATATTCTCAAGTTTCTACAAGGTGAACTTCATGATAAAATGATTGTAAAGCCTAATGGTTTTAATCTCCCCTTAACTTAAGCATTCTGAATTGAGAAGCTCTGGAACAGGGTGCATCATGAAGGTCTTGGAAGATCCAGCCTATTGTGCCACTGTGGAATGACTCTGTCACAAATAATGTGTCCTGTTTCCTTAACTTCAAATAATTATGAAGCCATATTTTTCCCACCACTTCAAAATATTAGTAACACACCTTTGCTTCTCCCCCTATTATGACCCAATTTTACTTTCTTCAGTGTGTTGAACTTGAATGTTCTCTGAGGTCTCAGTAAAGTTTAATTATGTCATCAGTCATGGATTCTGTTATCTTTAGTTTTCCTTGCTCATATAGGAATTGCAAGAAGGCAAATTAGAGGATGCTTCAGGACAAAAAGAAATAGGGAAACTCTTTTGGGCTTCTGCCAGAGGGCAATGACTTTATGCATCAGGACAGGAAAAGTGATTGCTCCAGGCTCAGTTATCTGTGTTTTGGACTGTTTAATGTATAATGTGTCCAGAAGGAAGTTAGAAACTTATATGGCCAGATTTGGAAAGCATATGCAGTTTTTTGACTACAAGGTGATTTCCTTAAGAGAAAATCTCTTTATTTGTCATTTGCAAATGGTCCAAATGTTTTTCCATGCTAGTTTGCTCATAGATCAAAAAGCAAATGCAGAGCTTTCTTAAATCAACATAGAGTTGTGTGAACATTAGTTTAAATTATTTTTTGTCAAGAACAGTGAAAATCAATAAATACTTGGAATATTAAAATGAAAATTATCATAATTTTCACTTGAGATTTCTTTGTGGTTGGGATGAGAGAGCCTGGAGTTTGAGTTAAGAGTTTGAGTTATGCAATTTATAGAATTTCCTGGCAGTTTCTTGTCAACTCATAACTGTAGGCAAATGAAACCCAGGATCCTGTCTGAGTTCAGATGTATCAATTCACATTGCACTAGCATGGGGTGAGTCTGCACACTTGGAAGTTTCTAACTTCCAAGCTCAAAAACCTCAACATGTGGGTGGCCTGTTACAGAAAGGTGAAGTTCAGTGCTTGGATTTTAGTTTTTTCTCATGTTGAAAAATGAACACAACTGGGAATGCAAAAAGTAGGGTAGTCACTCTCACTCCCTTTTCATCTACCAAAAAGGTTTCTACTTTCCATAGAACTAAAGGGAAGGAATTGGCTTTCCACTTGAAACACATATCTTTCTCTGTAACTCAGAAGGGTCATTATTGAAGGATAACAATACCTGGATAAAAAAAAGAAAAAAGTGCATTGGTGAGAATAACTATGAATTTGACCAGCTGCTATGTGTCTTTTTGGAAGTGGTTGCACAGAATAGATGCATCAATTATGACCAAGCAAAATTGAACTAATTTCTGAGATCTTCTCCTTGGAAGATTTCCTGCATTTCTTTTTATTGAACCTAATGCTATGTATGCACACTTACATGAAAAGCTCCTTGCAGCATGGACAAGCCAACAGTTTAAGTCTTCAGGAGGTCACAGGCTGCTATTTCACTCTGCTTTTGTGAGGGACACACTGCACTGAGGTGCTTGTGTCCTTGATGTAGGTTTGTCCTGTCCTCTATCCTCTTGGATTTTAATCTCTCAAACTCTGAGCATTCCCACAGCTAAAGTACAAATGTCATAGTTGATGTGGAAGGCAGAATAATCTTGAAATTGTGTTACTTGTATCTTGGACAGCGTGGTAGTGTTGTCTCCAACTTTCCAACTGGATGTGGACATGTCATATTTACATTAATTGACTGCAGTTTTTGACTAGACTCAGCTGATTTTCATTGCAGTGTGGTTTCACTGGTGCCAGTGAAGCTGTACATGTGTGAACAGCCGCATCTCTTGTCCTTTAGCTTGGTAGCTCCATAAGAGAGAGCACTTTGTTAAATGAACATTTGAAGTTTGTTTGTTCAATTTTTTACTCAGAATATGTGCCTCAGTCACATTTTTGGAATCCAACTTGGGAATCTACTGTTGTGAAATAAAAAGGGTGTTTGGGGCAGACCTTCAGAGTTTGAGGTCTGCATATGATCTTGGTGTGTGTTTCAGTGAGCAGATTATTGAGCCTTCAGGAAGGTACCGTTTCTCTGAATATCATATTTTTTTTATCAATACCAAAACACTTAGCATGGGTGTTTGTGTCTGCACTTTTGAATAAAAGTCCCCATAGAATACCATTAATGGACGTAGTATGGATTATTTTTTTAACATTTGTGTAATTTTCTTTAAAACAGTAAGTCCTGAGTGCTGTAAAGATGCTCAAGCTAACTGTTCAGTAGTGCTGTTAGGGTTAACCTAGTGCATTACCACAAGAAGTGTATTTTGAATGGAATACAAGAAAGAAAAACAAGAAAGAAAGATGACTAAATATTGTTGGCACTTAAATAAAACAAAAACCGAGAGTAATAATTTCCTCAGTCCCTGCAGTCATTCTTGAATTTTTAATATTGCTCTGTTTATTTTACCTTTACATTGCAGTCATGTTGTTTACCAAATAATTTCAAGCCATTGTAGTTGGAGAATGATGGCTTCCCAGAGTCACATTTTGCAGACATCAATATGTGGTAGGAGCTTCTGGCTGGGTTCTGTTCCTGGTTGATTCATTTGATTGTAGGCTGTCAAGTTTGGGGGATTTTTAAATAATTTTTTCAATTGTGAGGTTACAAATGAGTTATTCTGAAATGTTTCCTTTTAAGTGTTTTTAACGTCTGGGATAAGTAAATCTAAAAAGGTCTTTATGTTTTCTTTTCCTCACTCTTTTATTACCAGATCTTAGAAGTGAAAGCCCTTTTACAATTACTTTAAAGGTATCATTAAGGCCCTGTAAATATATTTAATCAAAATTTTTAGAAATTGTATAAAGTACAAGCTGCATAGACATTTCAAAGGCAATATCATATTATTAAGTTTGGGTTGTACTCCCTTATTTTGGCAGCAGGACCCACAGAAACTCATTTTAGGCTCTCTCCTACCTAAAGGAGCATAAATGACCTAATACAGCAATCACAGGTCCATCTGGCCTTGTTCCTGAAAGGGACCAGCAGAACAGGGCAAATAGTTTTCCCCACAATACTTTCCAGCTTCCAGCATGGATCTTTCTTTAGTATAGTAGCTGAGTTATGTTGTTGAAGGAGGGAGAACAATAAGGACCATACACCGTACCTCTGGAAAAAAGGGAAAATTACACATACATGTTCACAGTAGGAGGAGATGCCTAACCAAAGCCACTGATTGTACTTTTAATTTAACTCCATTGCCTTGTTGAGAGACATGTTTCCACTTGTCTTTATATTAGACACTGTTTTCACTTGGTTGCTTTTGACACTTTCTCCTGTATTTCCAATGTCCAGTGTGTGTAGGCTGTATTTTATGCTTCTACTGCAGTGTCTTTTGCTCAGAGAAATCCAGGCACTGAGGAGATGGAAAGCTAAACTGCGTAATCTCCCTGTAGCATACTGCATCCTGCTACTTGTATACCAAGTCCTATGTTCCTTGCTCAATTTTCACAGTCTTTACAAAAGCAATTTTCCTTTGACCTATATAGGTGTTTGCTTGAGAGAAAAAGGAGTTCAGATGCCAGATGCTGCTCACTCGTGACTGAGATGACAAATAGACTGGGAATGGTATTACATTGGGGGTTGTCATGTGGGAAAGGTAAATTCTAGTTTTGCTTACATATTTAATTTGTATGCACCAACATCTAATTTTTAGAGAAATAGATATATGTTAACTGTAAGGAAAATGAGAGTTAATACCTTCCTTTTCTCAGAGTATACATAGGACTGTGAAACATATTCTACTCCAGTAAGTTTTCTGTTGAATCCATGGATTAGGATAATTTGCTGGAATGTTTTTGACTAGCTAAGGCAGGAACCTCTGGACTGTTGGCTCTGAGCTAAGCATCCTTTTATAGAGGTGAGAGTAGATGGCTATTCTAAGATCCAAGTTGATTCTTCGATTTTTAGACTAGAAAGAACCTTTAAGATAAGGTAGTCTGCTCTTTTGTTAACACAGGGAGTGGACAGATCAATGTGTTACCAGTGGCAGCCCCTTCAAACAGAAATTACTTGATCTGAGTTTCTTTTCTAGGCTGGAGCACGGTAGAAAGCATGTATTTAAAGAAGGCTTTGGGCAATTTATATTTAAACTTTTCCGAAAGAAATTATGCATACAAGTAGAAATCTATACGATATGCCCATGTAATTGGAATAGTAACATAAAATTACATTAAAGCAGGAAATTTATTATCATGCTATGCAATCAGGTACTGCAAGCTCCTGGTCATTAGTTTTAACATTTAAGAAGGAGAAATCATGGTTCAGGAAGTTCCAGAGAAAGAGCAATCTTGGAGAGAGCTTAAAAGTACCCACAACTAATATAGCACAAAGAATTAAGTGTTTCTCAAAAGATACTGTATATGATGGAGTGAGCACATCAAAGGAATGGTGGACAACAACAGACATGCAAGTCCATCACGGATTCTCATGATAGCAGAGAATAATCCCCAAAAGAACCTTAAAGGTCATTGATAAAAATCTTAAAAATCAATATTTTGAGCGCCATGGAATAACTGAAAGAAAATCAAAGTGTACTTAATATGCTGAGGTTGCTTAACACTCAGATAAGGCTGTTGCACCTGAATATAAAGTATTCTGAAGTCTGACAGAGGAATATTCCTGTAAACCTGCAAATACATATTTAATAATCAAGACATGATGTTATACATTTACTGTATGAACAAACAGCTGCCATATAATGTCCTCAGGATTGCTGAAGGGAGCCTATGAATTCTTCTTCATCTTTCTGATTAGAGTGAAACCAGGCATAGTCATTATAACTGTCTGCAAATGAATGCTTTTAAATATATCTGCTCTTTCTCTGGCTCAAATCTTCTCTGGCTTATTTTAATCTTTACCCATATCTTGTTCAGGCAGAATAAGGATATTTTTTTTTTTTTTCTGTGATGGCTCACAGGTACTGGGGAACCTTTCAGCTTAAAGAGGAAGAACTGACCTAGTTTATAGGATGTTATTTATCTCTAAGGGATTTCTCCTTATTTGGTATCTGCCATACAGTGAAGAATTTTGTCATAGATGCTATACTTTGATCAGAAGTCACAAAAAGGAGCATAAAAATTATCTTTCTGTGAGATACTAGAACTTTTGTTCTTGTGAATAATGTAGGTAGTTGACAATGCAATGACAATAGTACAATAACAAATACTGAGTATAGCAAGAAACTTTAATACAGAGAGAACAACTGAAAGGAAGAATCCTCTTTCTCTTAGCATCTCTAGGTATTTTTAAGCCTCATTTCATCAATTCAAACTGCTTGAATATAAGTAATTTCCAGTTAGAAGAGGGACAGTCATTAAAAAAGTATTAAGCATAAGCAATATTTTTATTTGCTTTGAAATATTTTATGTGGTTTTCCTAGGGCAGTAGAAGCTAACTTGTATAAAATCTCTGGTTTGACCCCTAATGTAAACAGTTTTAAAACTAAAAACATGAGAGATTTATGAGTTACCTTATCTTTACACTTGAATTCCATCTGGAAATGCAAAGAGGAACAGACAGAATCACACATTGTCCTCATGATTTTCCAGCTTTTTTTTCAGAACTTATTCTCCCTTGTTTTCTTTGAGCCAACTCTCTCAGCAATTTAGATAACCCACTCCTTTTTTCCAGAACTATCGGAACAAATAGCTTCAGGTCCAGTCAATACAGTCTCCTACAGCTGCTTCTGGGCACCCCCAGTTGTTTTAGAGAATGGTGCAATAAATAGTTGTCTTGATGTTATTCCAAGTAAGCTCCATTCATAATCCATGAGATATTAATTATTCTGTATTGTTTAGTTACCATTAACTATTTTGACTATCCCCGTTAGCCATGCAGCTCCTCCACACCCTCTCTGACCGTGATTAAATTACTTTTTCAAATATTCCCGCTGGAAGCATAGCCTGGCTTTTCACAGCAGACAGCAGAGCCTGTTCAGTTTCACTTTGCCAGTGGCAGAGCTGTGAAGTTGTGTTGAGCCTCCTGCCTGGTGATGGGGGAGATAGGTCCCTGGAGAAACATAGGAGTTGATGTTGTGCCATGAACATTGTTTCCTTCCACTCTGTGAGTCGGGGAAGAGATATGTCTAGGTAAGAAGCTTTTTAGTGCTAAACATGTTAGCTTGGTGTTTCAGCCATGCATAAATGGGAAGTTTGCTCATGGGAGAATGTGTTACTTTTTGTTTGCCCAAGCGTCAAAGCTGTTGAGTTGGTTAATGAAATGCAGTGTCAGCAGCACCTTTAGGAATGGGAAGTTCAGCAACAATAGCAACTCTGCTGATGCATGTTCTCCTTCTCTCTTCAGCTAAAACATGCTTCAAATGAATAATAGCTATGGGGGAATGAGGAAAGTCCATTTTTTACCTTCCAGGGCATTAAAGAGTTTGTCTAGTGGGATCAAACACATGGGACCTATGGAGGTTACCAGAAAATTCATAACCTCAGAAACACCATATATATCAGGAAACAGTTAATATTAACATGATTGATTCAGTCTTTGATGTTCCTCGTACCATAAAAGTTCTCAAACAAGTGAGATATGGAAAGAATTTTTTAAAAAAGCAAAATAAAACACTGGTCCATTAGCACATGTAACAAAGGGGGAAAAGTTATATTTTTATCTTCACCTGTAACCCTATCAGAGAACACCAGACAACAATTCATCACTGGCTGCCACATAAAAATATCTTCAACAAATATAGTGTTAGCTTCCCAGAAAAAGGCTAATCTTTAAGACAACAATAAAAAGGGCAAGGAAGAAAGATGGTTGATATATGAGTAATGTGCAATATATTGTACATGCTGGATTTTAAAACCAGATAGATCACAAAAGGCATATGTTCCAAAGCCAAGATTTCCAGGAAGAGGAGACTAAATCCTGCTTGGATTTCAGTGTGTGCTAATGATTGCTTAGTGCTTCTGAAAATCATGCAGGTACTTGAGTCTGTATTTAGGAACCTAAATTTTAATTTTTCTGGTACTTTTTGAGTATTATGGTCTTCATAATTCTGCGCCTATACAACTATGTTTGTCTAGTTGACATAGAGGACTTACCAAGAATGTGGGCTCATTTGAGTTGAGCACTGCCAGTGGCCTGTTGTTGTGGTATTAGACACTTTGAATCATAAAAGGGATGTAAATACCCAATGGAGGGGCTATAAATGTGTCTGTTTCACAGACTCAATGACAATGAAAAGAACAAGAGAAAAATGTCAGACCGACTATGGCATAATGTCAAGGTAACTCCGCACCAGACTTGGCTTACATCCAGGAAAGATCCTGGGCACATGTATATGCTTTCAGAAATAAGTGATGTGAACAGTGTTGCTAGAAAATATTTTGAGTTCTTGGAGTACAATTCTGTTTCTTTTGAGGTATCATAGTGAGTGTTTAGGATGAGGGAAGTTCAAGAATGGGTACGGACTTTTCACTTCCATTAGTGTATTGAAAACTCCAGTGCTCATCTCTTTTTCTCTTTGTTCCCCTGACATTCTGCTTTCCCTTCCCTCTGGTGCAGTCTGTTGCCAGCCCTCCTGCGTGGTTCAGCATATCATTCTATTTTCTATCTTCTCATCCTCTTAATTAATGAGAGATTTCTGAGGTATGTATTTTTGTTTCCTTTATTCAGCCAACCTGGTGCCTCCTATGCATCAATAAGTGTTGGCAAAGAGTCTCAACAGAGGGCCTGTTGCCAAGGTATTTTCTTGAAGAAGCTGACCTGATGCTACCAAAATGTGTCACACTGGAGTGGAATATAGGCATGCATTTAATATCATGTGTAGGATGAGTATTTACTCCTTAGATTTATTTGGGGTATTTAGTTGTCCAGTTTTATTGAGTACAGTCTTTTGCCTCCAACCATGTACATGTAATGCAATCCAGAGCACTTAGGTACTTTGAATGAAGCCATGTGAAAATATCCAGTCAGACAGCTGGATTTTTTTTAAAGAAATGAAGCCATAATATTCTTAAAATTTTGACTACTTGAACAGACACTAAAACTATTCGAGAACAGCGGAGGCTACCACATCTTTGTAGCAGTGTAGAAGAGCTAGATACATTGCCTCCAGGCACAGCAGATGGAAATCACTCAGCCAGAGGAATTTAGGAAAAGTAACCAATATATGTTTTGCAGGTATTTTTGTGCTATTTGTACCCTTAAATTTTTCCCAGTTAAGTCAGTTCTTTTGGTTTCAGTGCTGCCAGAGAGGGAGCACCATATTAATACATAGTGGGGGTTTGTTTGATTGGTTTTTTTAAGTGCCTGATTTATTTTTGTTTTCTCTACCTCTGAGGTCATCTTGATCTTTCTTGCTTAGCTGTCATTTCTTGGTCTTTAGTCCTGCAAAGAGAAATGCTTTTGTCCTTCAGGTGTTACTGACCAAACCAAATACTATTTGCATCCTGACATTTTTCCAGCAGCCAAAACCATTCTAACCATCAGTGCTTTTTCTTGTCACATTCTGTGCTAACAACAGTGCCTCACAAGTGAAGGGTGTAGGAAACTCTAGTCTATATCCTTCTGATGTGCACTGTTTGCTTATCTGTGCACTAGAATCCCAAAATCTCTCACTGCATATTTCCTCATGGAGGCAGAAGTGTTTACAAGAGCAGAATAAGAGAGGCCATGGTGCAGATGTTGCATTTATGCTTTCACCTATCTAGGTTCTTCCATGGTTTCTCAATCTCAGGTTTTTTTCCCCTTATAGTAAAAATACTGTTATTGCTGTGCCCCAGGTTTCACTCAGAGCACATGTAATGTCTTTTTAGTTGTATGGTATTGTCATGAAGCAACCCTGAATCCAGTGCAGAGGCTATCAAAGAGCTTGCTTGTTCTCTGCTCCCTGCTACAGAAACCAGCTGAGGTGTACACCAGAGCTGCCTTTATGGACTCCACAAGCTTAAACAGATTTTCCAGAACAAATGCTCTTTTTTTAAGGTTTTGAAAATGCCTTGACTTAAGGAGTTGTACCTAATGCAGCTTTCTTCTTCTCTAAGCATCTGTAGAAATGCTTTTGTAAGGGAGAAATCTAACAATCTTCTTGCAGAACTTTGAAAGATAATTGAGTTGTCTACCATAAACTAATGTCTCTTATTCACTCCTGTTGAAAGATCAGAAATCTTTATTTGGTGCGAGCTAGTTCTTATGTAAATTGTAGTAAATAATATATGAATGCATAGGCCAGCTAATGGAGGACTATACAGTGTTTGGTTTTGAAGAATTGTACACACTTCCCAGTGCAAAGGCAGAAAGGAGGAAGGAGGAGCCGTTAGTATTTCATATCCATGCATTGCAGGAAATAAAAGTTACAGCTCTAGTAAAATTCATATGCTAGACAACTGTAAAGCTGAAGAGACAGAGAATCCCAGAGGGTTAACTCCTCCTCACCTAAGCAAAGTAAATTATTTGACTTTTTGAAGTGTCTTCTGAAATGTAATAAAATCTGAAGGGGGTAAGGATCTTCATCTCATTAATACAGGGTCCCAGCAAATGTCATTTTCTAAGCTGCTTTGGGAAATGGGATTCTTTTCAGATTTCAGCGAACAGTTCGCAGTCACAGTGCATTACTTCAGCAGCACATTTCTCTTCCTTACACATTACATGCAGCACAGTTTAAACAGTAGAGTGAGCTTATTTTGGCTTTATTCCTTTATATGAACAGAGAGAATTTTGATTTGCTATATATTTCACTGCTACTGTAGATTCCCTCTCCATCTTAAATGGTAGTTTATTAAGATTAACTGCTTTCTTATGTAGATGTATTGAAAGGACCTTTGATTTGGTTTAAATTAAATTTGATTCAATTAAAATGTAAGATAGATTGAAGTACTTTCATGAAGAGAAAATGAAAGAGGCTCCGTGAAAGAGAACCAAAGCTACAATAGACATGGAACCAGGAGATTGCTATCAGGTAGGCAGGTTTTGAAAATTGGATACCGGAAACATTTCTTTCAATGAAGAGTCTAACCTTGTGGTATCTAGGTGGAGTGCACAAAGAATTAATCACATGGCTCATACCCTAAGAAATTACCCAAAGTGACTAACTGGCTGGGTCAGGACTTGTTAGCATTCAGCACCACTGTTAGGGCATGAAGAGAGAGAGAAGAAAAGAAACATGAAAGGAGAGATTAAAGGAGGGGAATGAGATGGGAAAAAGAGAAGGATTTGTGAAAGCATTGTGAACCCACTCCTTTTTTCTTTGTAGTCTCCTTGACCCACATTAAATTCATATTCCAGGATGTCCTCTGGCCAGGGCAAAAGAGGACTGTGTGTAGCTCATTTGCACTGAAATCACTGCTGGGGACCTCTGAAAAATTTGCCTTGGTACTGAACCTTTGAATGGTCTTTCAACCTCACATGGAGGGGTTTGGGAGCTGCTATTAGAGCTTAGAGCCACCATGAGCTGTGGCTTTGGAGCCGAAGCATTTCACTAAAAAGATTGTTCACTAAAACACAGGCATCAAGCACCCTGGACTGTGCCAAGGATGTGTTATAGCCTGGAGAGAGATGAGCCTCTCCCTGGGAGCTGGCCCTGGTTTTCAGCCCTGGCAAGGAGATTTTCTGAGATGGGACTCCCTATCCACCACTGCAAAGCCACCAAGTTTTCCACAAAGACTATGTCACACATAAGCAGCTTTTGGTAATTTCTGGCACAGGCCAAATTTAAATCAGCAGTCTTGAAATAAGAAGTTGTGCTGGGTTTGGCTGGGGTGGAGTTAATTTTCTTCAGAGTAGCTAGTACAGGGCTGTGTTTTGGACTTGTGCTGAAGAGAGTGTTGATAATAGAGATGTTCTTGTTATTGCTACTGGCTACTATGAAGAAAATTGCCTCTACCCCAGTCAAAACCAGCACAGGAGTATTTTACTGTGAACAGCCGTAGCTGCTTAGCCCTCTGCAAAAAATTTAGAAAAGGGTTGGGGTTTTTTAATCCTTTTTTTTTTTTTTTCCCCTAATTCTTTGCATATGTAGACTTCATTTCAAAACTGGAAATGTGTAAAGGCTTTTGCATTCAGTCACATTATATATGTATGATTTTTTACCATTAAGTCATTATATGATTATAAGTTACTATGATCAACTTAATGTTGACTTTGGTTTAGTGATACAACACTAACAGGCCACCAAAGAAACAGTTTCTTTTGTCAGTTATGTATATGTCTTCTCATTTACATAATTGAAATTCTTAAAAATGCTTGAATATTTTTTCAGACTGCCAAAGTTAAATATTTAAATTCTCAGCACTACTTTAAGGGTTTTATGTTTTTCTTTCTCAGACAGAGTCACAAAGATCAAGTTTAATGTTAAAATATTAATTCTAGAAACAGTGATCTGTAAGAAAGCCAATTTCAACATTTTGTCTTGATTTAGTGAATTGCATTTAGATATTTTGCAGCCTGTTTATTGTGTGGTATCATATATCAAATGTAATTATCTGATCATGTTGACTTAGAGTTGACATTTTTCATATTTATAAAGTTATTTGAACTTGCACAAGTTTTTTTCTCTGTGCTGCTTGGTGACAGTTAATAAGGGTTTGTCCCTAAAAATGTATTGGAGAGAAAGCATCGCTTTCATGCCATAGTTTTAAAAATATATTTTTTTTAAGAAACACAATGGGATTCTGACTCCATTTGCAAAAGTAAAGGAAACAGTAAAATTCGGTTTTAAAAAGAAGCCACTAGATTCAGTTATATGTATATATGCACATTGTTCTTGGACTAAGTGCACATATACACGCCTTTCTTAGGTAAACTCATAGTATTTCTTCTGAATGCACATTAGGAAGAATAAATAGACTGTGCAAAAATGTATTAGGTATTATATAGGTCCTTAATATATAATGTGCATTTCTGTTAATTGATGTAGCCAATGTACGGTATAATAGCTGCAAAGGAACTGTTATGGTGCATGCTGTGAAGGCATATTAAAACAATACACAACAGTCATTTAAATTCTAATAAGTCCGTTAACATACAGCAGTATTGGATCCAAGAGTATCTCTATGATTTTCCTGTCTCAAAGGGACACATATGTTTTTATTTCTGCAATATTAGTAAGAAAGGAGTTATGAGGAAGTACTGCTAGTGTGTGGACTATACTGTGTGTGTACATATTGCTTTGGTGTCAGGTAATGCGAGTTTATTTTAGGTTAAAGCAGGTTGAATAATCTTTGAGCTTTTAGTATGAGAACCTGAACAGCAGTTCCTGATAGTACAGTGCTTTGAAGAGTCCTTGCTGATTAAAAGGCAGTTGTGTATGATTCTTTTAAACAACTGAATACCCACTCACCCATGTAATTCAATGCATTTCAAAAATACAAGGTATCCAGTGTTTTTGACCTCTGTAAATGCAATAACACTGGATAAAGAATTTTTCAATTACCAGAGACCAAATCTTGGTGGCTAGTATAAAGTCAGATACAGTATCTGTGGCACAAAAGGAAAAATGGGCACTGAACAATGAGGAAGGTTAATAAACAAAGGTAAATACAAAGGATGTTATTTCCCACATATAATCCTTTGCGCAGCAGTGTATCTTAAAGAACATGATGCCCAGAAGCAGTGATCACAAATTAATCAAATATCACCTGAAAAGTAGAACTAGGGCTAAAAAGGACAGAGCTAATTAAGCAAAGGGTGAGATAAAAGGAAGGATTGCATGGGAAATGTTGTTTGTAGATTGGAATACAGCAATAAAGATAAGGATGAAGAGTGTTTTCAAAATTGCAGTAAGTTTGTATCTCACAAAGAAATACTGTGATATTTTTGTAGTTCATATATTAAAAAAAAAAAATAATTAAATCTCCCTTTAGGGATTTACACTGTAAAACCAAAGAACTAATCCTTTTACAGTAGCACCATAAAGGAAACTTCCTAATCCTTGTCAATGACTGTGTATCCAGTTATTGTATCACTTTAGAATTTTTTAACAAACTCCCCTGCAGGCAGACTTGTCTTGGAGCAAGATAGTCTTGGGTGTCTTGAAACAGGCTATAGAAAAGCTGCTCTTTCAGTATGAAACACTATATAGACCTTTTGAAAGTTCATCTAATTAATTTCATTTTGTACTAAGGAACTATTGCTATTTAGCTGTCACCTCCCATTTGTCTTGATTGTACCACAGCAAGACTGGAAGTTCAAAGGTGTGTATCAGAGTAGAGCAGTGGCAATTCTTCGAGTTGAGTTTAAGGTAGACCTCCAGGCAAGATTTACAAACATGTTTTCCTGGAGCTTGCTTTTCACACTCTTCAAATCATTACTAATTAGATATGTTGTCTGTGAAAAGCTTAGCTTGAGAATTAATTGTGCAGTAAATGATCTTTCCTGCATTTGACCCCATTTTGCTTTTATTGGGTGGAAAGGGTTCAGTTAGCTGGATCAGTTTTAAGACAAAAGATAATTTGTGTTGGAGCCTGAGTCCAATCCAAGGTGACATTTTCGGAGTCCTACTCTGAAACTACAAACCCTATCTCCATATTTGATTTCACAGAAGTGATCCATATCTGCTGGAAATGTGTCTGGTTGTAGCAAGACTGGACAAGAATTTTGCCTAGTTTGAGCAAGCTCATTTCCGAGTGATGACACTTGCTTCAGTATGGAAAGAAGGGAAAAGTCTTTGCTGGTTCCTAACAATGCCTGTTTTCTGCTGTTACTTTCCCTTGTGTGTCTTGTCTTCTTCCTGCAAATTCTCCTTAACTTTTGATAGGAGCATACTGAGGATATTGACAGAAAATGTGTCTTCAATGAATGTTGAACACTGAACAATCCCTTGCTTTGCCTTTTTGTTCCTGCACTGTGGACAATCCACAAAATGGAGTTCCTTGCTCATATTTAAAACAAACAAGAAAACAAACCAAAAACCTAACCCACCAAACCTCTTTGCAAGTTCTAGCTATTTGCAAGTTCCAGCTATTTCCTCTGTCCCTTCTCTTATGGTCCAACAGAGTTTTTCTGCTTTATGCTGCCCTGCTGATATGCAAGCTGCCAAGCATTACCACCTCTGTCTCTACAAAAGAGCTGATATCACATGTGAAGGGGAACAGGCAAGTGCTTTCTACCCAGCAAGCAGCAGAATGGAAAAGGCATCACCATGGCAGCAGTGTTATTAAGTGCAAAGCCTCTTTTCAATCATTTTCATTATATACCAACTCCCCAACACTATTCTTTTCCCCTAAAGGTGGCAGCTGTATTGCAAGCTGGCTGCAAGGCACAGATGCCAGGTCCAGAAATGCATTACAAAGTTAGCTTTGAACCCAATAAAAATGTGATCTTGGAAGATCTCTGCTCCAGGCTTTAGGCTGGTGCAGTGAAGGATGTGGTCACAGTTTATGGGACTGGTGTCAGCTTATATGGTTGCTGGGTTGCCTTCCCCATTCAGGTAACATGTGGGAGTTTTGTCTTCTTGTCCAGTGACTGTCAGTGCCTCTTTTTTTCAATGAGACACAGCAGGGAATAAGCTCATGAGTGAGACACCTTAGGAGCTAGCTACATGAAAAGCACTTAGATTTCTCATAAAGTCCTGGAACTGCAATAGGTTTGAGATAATTACACTACTATTATACTTGATTGCTTAAATATACTTTAAGAATTCATAAACAAGCGTAGACTCCTCATGAAATAATAATGAAATAAACATGGCAGATGCATAGTCCCATTTCAAATTTAGATGAGGTGCCTCTGAGTTCAGTTCATAATTAATTTTACTAAAATGCAGTATATGTAATTTGGCTATTTAGATGCAACATGCTTCACTGTACATTCTGGCCTACTCTATATACGTTGTCTGAACATTACTCACACTCTACGCCTTTTTCTGTGTCTCACTGAGTATTTCAGGAAAACTCTTCTGTGTCTGTGCATCTGTTAGGCTGCTGTTTCTTAGTTACTCTTGAGCATTTTATTGGCTCAGATTTTAGACTGAAGCAATGGTGCAACCTGAAGGATGTGTGTTACCAAATCCATAGGAAAGTTCCTTCCATATTGTCAAAGCCTGTGCCAAAAGGCAAAACAAATAGGCTGTTTGGCTCCATCCCTTAGTGCTCATTAAAGAACTTTTAATTTTAACTGAAGTAATACCAGAGTAGCAAGAACTCAGCAGTTGCCTGTGTTGATTACTTCCTCATCTCCTGAAGTTATCTCCTGAACAGATTCTACATCTGCCTTTGCTTCTTGATTTCTTCTGTGGTAGTGAGAGCAATGAATTGCCACTGGAACTTAATTTTGACACTGCTTTCTGAACAAGAAGACAGTCTCTTGGGGACTGTAAAAGGCAATATAAAATACTCTTTCAGTTGTGCTAGGAATGGTGTCTTCTATTGGCTAGGGTGCATCTTTCACCTAATGCCCGTAATGATGATGCTATTTTGAGCAAAAAAGGCAGAAAATTGTCTAATAACAGTGCCACAAGGAAAGTGAGCTCAACACTGGTCAAAGAAAACTCGAATTTTATATTTCCATGTAAGTCATCTTAACACCTGAACTGAAGCAGATGGAAAGAGAAAATTGTTTATTTTTTATTTCAATGAAGAAATAATTGCAGCAAGGTAGTGTTTGACAGCTCTTAGCAAAATCTTTTCTTAAAACAATAACTGGCACTGCTTAAGGAAAATAAAAATAAGTTTCTCAGTGAACCAACTGAAATGTACCTGTTGCTTCTAACAAGCTTTCTGCATATCGGTGAGCAGAAAAGAAAAATGTAAAATTTCCTATAAAAGACATGGCAATGGGATAAGCAGGTATCCATCAGTCGTATGATGTTTAAGTAGCTCAGAATGCTTTGCTTCTGTCAGAATCATGAGGCATGGAGCTCACCTAGGGATTCTTAGAATTACCAGTGCTTGAGAACAAAAATTACAGATAATTTTCCTTTCATCTCTTCTTCCCCATTTATATTTCACGATCATCATCCCCTTTATATCAGGACCCTTCCTTGTAGCAATATGCTAAGATTACTCTTATTTTCTTGGAGGTAATGCTGTGAAATTACCTACAGTCTTTTGGTAATCCACGCAGTCATGGGGATGAAGTAATTTTTTTCCTAGATAGATTGCTATCCATCAGTAGACTGCTTTTCTGCCATGTTGCACAAGGTTTACTGAAAACTCTCTACAAAAATTTTTTAATGTGCCATAAACTTAGTATTTGTCTTTAATGTATTTTCATGTTGTCTTCATGTATAGCAATACGCTGTGTTTAGTTGTCATGTATCAGGGGTGACTTCATCCCGTGAGGACTGAGAGATCCTGAAAACAAGTTATGGTACATTTAAAAAAGTGGGGGGGAAAGGGGAGGAAGCCACTATATTTTTTAGTAAAATTAGCTAACTTTAATTTCATATTTTAATAGAACAGTCTTTCTCAATTAAAACAAACAAGTTGATGTTAGCATTCACCTGGCAAATTTTCATATAACAATTACAAAATGCTAGAGAAAGTGTTCCTCTTATTAGTTCAAGAACAAGGAGTGCTACTAGAATACGGAAAACGTTATCCTCTGTACAGGACATTCTGCATCTCTTTACCTTCAGATTTTTCTTCTTCCTTTTTATCCTTCCTGATTTCCAGCACTGATTTCAGAAAAAGTATGTATAACCTCATGAATAAATGGATATTCCTGTTTAACGATGGTTATGAGGCTATGCATAGCACCAAACAGCATGAAATGCTTGTAACTGGAAAGGTTAATGAAGGCAGAGAGAAATGAAGTTATTTGCTAATGTCACAGAGCTAAGTTTATGACAGAAGAAAGAAGTGAAGTAAAATTGCTTACTTTCCTGTCAAATATCTTAATCATGGGATTTTCTCTTTCTTTTAGGATATAACATAGAACATGTTGCATTAACATTTTTAGGTATTGACTTTTAGGTCATTAAACACAAAACAGTCCATATTTTTGAAAGGGCAGAACTAAAAGCACTCAGATGGTTGTTTTGCATCCTCAGTGAGACACAGCCTAATACCAATACTTGTAATTGGAACAGAACTTGTTTAGACACGTAGAAGCATGCAAACCAAATGACTGTGATTTTCTGCCCATCAGGAATTTTATGTCAGTCTCCATTCAAAAAATTCTCCAGAACTTTGCTAAGAGGCTACTTAATTACATCTTACTGTGGGCAACAGTGCCGAGTTCTGCTGAGTAAAAGTCGATTGCACTTTGTTACTTTTTTACTTTAGTATTTATAATCCATGGCATGAATTGACATTGATAATTTCCATTATGTGGTCTATATATACACATTCTCTCTCTCATTTGCACACACGCACGCGTATGTTCCATTGTTATCTCGCTCCTCATTCCTAGGCCTCTCACTCCTTGCAGGTAGCAAGGTGTGAATGGATTTTCTGATGGTCTAATTGCCTCTGGTTTTGATTCTCCAATATCTTACCAACCTGCCTATTGCAAGAAGTTGCTGTGAATGGAAATTAGTCTGATTCTGTGTAGAGACTCTCTTTGTCAGCCCAGGCAGAAGGAAGGCATGCTGGTTTCTTTTTAATATTCTAACCATGCAAATTTAGTGATGGAAGAGACTCGAAACAACTAAAACCAGATGGGTGGGAGAGGAGTGGGTGTTAAACAAAGAGGTAGTAGCTTCCCATGTTGTTTTACAGGTTGCTTATTATGTTGGCCTTTCCCCACTTGTAATGTAGCATGGAGGGTGGGTGTCCAGGAGGTAGCTTTATGGCTGGCTTTAGCTGTGCTGTTTCTGAGGAAGCACTTTTTTCTTTTTTTCCTTTTTTTTCTTTTTTTTTTTTTTCTTTTTAACTAGAGAATTTTAAGATCCTGTTTCAGTTTTCAAGGCATTTTGAAATGCCTAAAGAGGATGAACTGAAAAAGGTCTATAGTGGTTCAAACTGAAAGATGTTTAAGTGTTCAAGGCCAGGTTGGATGAGGCTTTGAGCAACCTGGTCTAGTGGAAGGTGTCCCTGCTGATGGCAGGGGGGTTGGAGCTAGATGATCTTTAAGGTCCCTTCCAGCCCAAACCATTCTATGATATTGGTACATTCTATTCTAAGTGAAGATTGTCATTGCTAACCTCTTACTGCTTTAGGTAACTTCTTATTTAAATAGGCTTAGTAGGTTTTAATAGGTTTCTGTGCTACTCTTTTAGATTTTTACTTTCACTCCAGGATAATATCTAATTTTATAATTGAGTTTACAAATAAAGTTGGGTGATTCCAGGGCACCCTTAGCTCACTTCATGCTTGGCAAGCCATCAAAAAAGATTTGGTAGGTTTCCAGTAATGTCATACATGTATATGACTGCCCTATAAAAATGTGATTAAAAATGCTTAATAAGGTTGGGGTTCTGCCCAAAGCACTCTGAATTTCTTCGGCTTAGCACATCTTTACAGTGGCATTTTTGACTTTCTTCTCATATCCTTTATGCAGATTAAAGGTAAATGCATCTTGAATGATTGATCAGATGGAATCTATACTCTTTGAATGTATAACTTTAACAACTGTAGTTCAGTAGCATGTGCACATGTGTGTTGATATACATGTAGGTATTTACAGATAGCACACACCTGTGTTTTTCTGTATGTTCTCCTGATGCACACATGGTAGAGTGTATATATATCACGTCTCACTGGATAGGCTACAACTTTCTGTCTGGAAACAGGTAACAATCTGTTTCAGGTTGCTCTTTCAAACATCTGCATGCCACAGCAATTTGTCCCACGTTGCCAAATGCTGTTGAACGCTGTCAAAGGACTATGTGATGGCAGCAGGGATTTCAGTGCTAGAAAAACCTCTCCCAGATTTCAGTGATGCAATGCTTTTGTGTATCCTTACCACATCAGTGGAGTTTTTTAACAAGAGGTGCAATCCTTCTTTGGATGCAGTCACACCAACTTAAAACTTCAAGTTTTTTGTTTGATAACATTGTTCTCCTCCTTATATGGAGAAAATGCAGTATTTTAAAAGCATGTGCCATAGAGATATAGTGGATTCTCACTTTTCCTCTACCTACTAATCAATGCACATTCAGAACAGACTGAATTTCTTGTTCTAAACAAGGCCTGAGCAATGCAGTTGTTTCAAACTTCTGGTGATAAAGTAGTCTCACTTCATCTTCCTTTATTGCTTCCAGAATCCCTGTAATTTACAATGTATTTACAAAGGAACTGAGGTTACATGGCCATGGCTGGAAGCTCTGGGAATTAATTGCGATGAGCAGTCTCTGTATTTGTTTTCCTTTGAAGCCTCTAATATACTGTATTGCTCAGGTCCTCTGAACACCTCTGCAGTTGACTTTTAAAACATGACTGTCACCCCTTTTATCACTGTAACATGCAGTTGTACCAAAGGAAGCTGACAGAACTGATTCAAGCCTTTTCCCTAAAAGATGTCATCTGACAATCTTTGTTTAAACAGCATGAATGTTATTAATCTTGGTCTTTATTTCTTTTTTAAATCTTAAAATGAGGCAGTCTAACTTTGAAGCAATTCTCATGAAGAAGTGAAGATCAAGTCTATGTCACGAATAATCAAATTGGGTTATGATCTGCTGTGTGGCTTGTAAGGCAATTCAAGTTCTGTGTGTTTATTAACCATGTGGATTCATCATTTGGGTCATGGATGAACATGAATATAAATAATATATACTATATATGTAATTTGTCCTTGGTAGATAAAATTAAACCAATGCAGATAATGCTTGTACTGCTTTGTCCATCTTGCTAGCAGTTTTAGGAGGATATATTGTGAATTGTCATAGATATACCTGAGTCTTTCACATAAGATTCATAGCAGCAGTGAGGTCCATGTTCCCACTTAACACTTACAATGGAAATTGAGTATTGCAGAGGTCTTGCAGTGTCTTTTTACAGAGGCATGAATTTTCATCCTGTGTCTAGTTCATGTAATGGTGTAAGCAAAGATTAATTTGACATGTCAGAAGTGGAAAGGATAGCTACATTTAGGACTATAATCTTCTCTTATAACATATTAATGACAGTTTTATATCTCTGTCAAAAAGAAAATGTACCTCTTAATACTCTTAGTAGTGGAGTATATTTTATTTATTTTATTAGTAAGACAAAGAACACGAGATGTGAATTGGCATTTCAGCCAATTGTCTTAAAATTACATAGTGGAAGGGTATAATTATTACCTTCAAAGAGCTAGCTGGATGTCTTAATGATCCCTAAAGGTTGTGGTGCCACTTGAAGCAATTACTATTGTGTCTTTCACTGCTGCCCTTTAGCACTAATGTAGCAAGAGGCCTAACTGCAAAAGTCAGGAAAAAATATCAATGCTTAAAATAGACTATTTCTTCAGTTGTAACTACTGTCTTTTCAAGACAATGGAACTCCAAGGTCCATCAGGAAAACAACAGGCTTCCATTTCCTTGTTGAAAATCCTAGGTTTTCTGTAATAGCTTGACTTCTTACAATAGGTGGTAAAGGCAGAATGCTGAGATAAAATCAGTTGTTAAAGAAATATTAACACCTTAATGAATCAATCTACATTTGAATATTTTAGATCAAGGCTTTTGAGAAGATTAATCCTAAATTGCCTTCAATGTTTTTGAGAAGATTGAAGGCAATTTCAGTTATTTTTGAATGAAATCTTGAAGAATGCTAATATGACTGTCTGGAAGACACCAATTCCAAAGTGCACAAAATCATGATACTATGAAATCAGCTTCATTTTTGCTGGAATGAAAAGATCTTTTGAAAGGTTTTGCAAAATACAAGAGCAAGTAACCTGCTGCACTTCAAAGTTACTAAGCGCTTAGGGCGTTCATTTGGCATGAACCAGATTCAAGCTACTGAAAGAAATAGCGTAGGGATTTGAAGTTGGGTTTTTTGCATCCCAAATGAGCATTCTCAGTTTTAAAAGGTACATGGGTCTTTTTTTTTTCTTTTTATTCTTTTTTTTTTCTCCATATGTTGTCTGCTTAATAAACTTCTTCTACAAGCTGAGCATAGGCAGTTGAAGATGTAGTGGTTTCTTGTTGTCCTTTGGTAACAGTCAAATAAGTTTTTCAATGTGAAGTGTGTTCAGATGAACAGTTTTGCCAATCACTTGAGGGCTTTTCAAACTTACTTGGTTGGGAAGACTGTAACTGCCACACTGCCATGTTATAGCTATGTGTGCAGTATTGTGGAGCACCGTAACAATGCAATGACTTTGTTCATGAGATACTGATTCCCTTTAGCTCCTTCAGCTTCTTCAGAAAAGCTCTGTAGGCTAAATTATCTTCTGGTATGCCAAGCTGGAAATCTACTGGAGCACTGTCTCTTCACCCTTTTGAGCTGGAACCTGAGTTTCCAAGCTGTTAAAGAAAATAACACTAGGTTTGGGAGATCTCTTAGAAGCTGTAAGGAAGCAAAAAAATCCCATCAGGAAACATGTTCACTCTGTAGCTGAACTGTGTTTCTATTAGGGCGTGAGTAGTCTTCTGCTCTGGATACTGCTGGGAGCTGAGCAGATCTTCAGGGTGAAAACAATAATATCAACTAAGCTGGAGAATGATTATGTATTAGAAATTCTCATGCTGCATTGTAGCTGAGAAAGGTGGTCGCACTGTGAAATGAGCTGTTTTGTTTTTCCCCCCCTTTCTTTGTGCTACTGCCTTATGTGAGAGGAGATGGGTCCAGAAATATGTCCCTTGTAAATATGTATTTTAAAATACTCTCTATTGTTTGGTCCCTTTCAAAAATAAATAGAAAATAGTCAGTAGAACACTTGATCAAATTTTAGAGTTTCTCTTCTTAAAACTTTCCCTAGGCTGCCTTATGGTTTCTTAAGCGGCATAGTTTGGTGTCTGATTATACTACCAGTTTTGCAGTACATAACTTCTAACAGAGAAAATCTATTATGTGGCTGAAAAAATTCATATGGGCACTGCCCTAACAGAAACACTGCCCTTAGGTGCCCTATCTATCTCACAGCTTTGCCACATCAATTAATATTAAGCTCCTAGTAGTTTTACATTTTGTGTATAAAGTGCTGATAGCAGACAAATGTGAAGCTTATCAAGGTTTTGTTCTGCTTTATGAACATTGTATAATGAGTGAGAAAGGAGAAACAATAGGTCACTAAGAAATAGGATTGAACCAAACCACATTGTCTGAACTAGGCAGTGTCAAGCTCACTGGCTGCACAAAAGTGCAATGCCAGCACAGTACAGCACATGTGCATCACCCCCTCCATCAGAGCCACGACTGCGCTTTCTTTGGTCCAAATCAAAGGTGGTATTCCACTGAGTTACATGCACAAACACAAAGTGAGTGGTTTAGAAGAGACTGGAAACTAGCTAAGTATAAGAAGCGAATATGGCAGGAAAACAGGGCATGGAGGTAAGATGTCATTTGGAAAAGAGGTATGGCACGTGAATGGCAGAGCTCAAATAGACTCAGGCATCCTGACACCCACACTAACATCCTGTCCCCTTCAGTGCATTCCTTCTGAAAATATCCTGCCCTGAAAAATGGCAGTAGGTGCAAACTGAAGTAACCTGCGCCAAGATAGATGTTTCATTTTATTTTCATTTATAATTCAAGAAACACGTTTTGCAGAAAAATGTCTCTATGGTAATATTCATTACAAGCAGTGTGTGCTGTAAGATTCTCATTCTGGGCAGAGAAATACTGTGCTTGCACTCTGAATCTTTATTCCAGTAAACAACTAACTTAAGCTCTGAATTGAATATTTGTGATTACAAATATGTTTACAGCTGAAGAGCCCAGGTAAATAGAAAAAAATTTCCTTTGTGCAGGACAGGTGATGCCAGTGCAGTCTAAATATTCAGCATTTTTACTCTGATATGTTCTTCTGACTACAGTGACACCTGCTGAGATTATACTGGATTCTTATTTCACAATATCCTTTTTCTAAATTAATTACCTATCTGTAATCAGTCAACCATGGCTGCTGTTTGTAAACAACATCTTCTGTACAACTCCGAACAAGTGAATTAATGCCAATTAATTTGCAGTTATATTAGTTAAGAGACAGAATGATAGTTAGAGCAGTAGTATCTCTTGCTGTCTTTATGCATAGCCTCTTGAGATCCTTCATGTCCAAGGAAATAGAACAGAAGCAGATAGGAGGAGAGCGCTGCCGTATGCTAGCTGAAAAATGCCGTCTTGTGGTTATGTGCCTTGCTCAGGATGGGAAGCTGGAGTACTGGGTGTCAAGAGGTAAGTTAAAAGCAATAATGTCAAGGGCTGGTGAAAGAGCATGACGTTATACAACATGTAAGGACTTCCATTTGACAAAATAGTTGTATTAGCAGTCACATAACAATGTTGTCTCGTTACAGGTAACCCTTTATTTTTAAGCAGATGTTTTAGATATTTTGAACTTTCACGTATAAAAATAGATTATAAATTGATTCCTTGCAGGGATTTTTATTCCTATCAGGAGATAGACCAATTTGCAGAGTTTTTATTTGTTGCTGCTTCATGAAAGAAATAGTTTTAAATGAGGCAATTGCCTCATTTAAACCTATCCAGTCCAAAATGTGACCTGTTTGGACACAGCTTGGTGCTGGAAGAGAATGTGTGCTGGTGCAGAACCAGCCAACAAATGAGACCATGAGAGGCTGTCTCTACCTGGGACCTAACCAGGATACCAAAAGCAGAAGTGTTGGGCTGTATTGTGTTAGGAGCACTGCTAGGAGGAGATGGAGGGGGCTTGGGATGGAGAGGAAAATCAATAAGAAACAAAACCTTACTGCTGAGGATGCACAAATAATGGAAAGTGACAATACAAGGTAATGAAAAGGAATATATATATATATATATATATATATATATACACACATACATATATATATAAAATTGTAAAAAGCCTCATTAAGATGCTGGAATTTATTGTCATGCTGCCGCTAAAAAGCACACTTGGAATTCAAAGTGGTGCTCTTGGCAGCAGAAATGAACTGTGCTTTGGAACAATTAGACCATGCTTTAGTGTTTAGTATTTACAAGGCTGAATTAAGCTACAAAATTAATGCTTTAGCCTTTTGCCTTCTGCTAGATTGGTCCAAAATCATTGCTGAGACTATGTTTTTAAGTTATTTTTTTTTCCTGTCTGGATAAAAGCAAAGTGCAAGGTTTGCTTTGTAAATGCTGGTCTCCATATATTCATCTCACATTCATACTATTGCCCATCAAGATGTCTAAGACTGGAAAAACATCAGTATCACTGTCTGAGACTAGTGATGGGTCACATAGGATTGGTTCCTTTGGAGACATCTTCCTTTCTGTCTTCAGAGAACATTCTGCATTTACTTCTTATTCTCATAAGCATTAAACACCCTTCTGAATCTCTGGATCTTGTGGAATGTTTCCCTTGCAAAAGCTCCAGAAATATGATGAGCTGAATAGAAATAATGTATAGAAACATACAAACCTTTGCAGAAAGGCACATTTATTTCTTATGACTCACTTGAGCCATGATATTAAGTGGATTCCTATTTATTATTAAAGAGTAAAAGAGGGATATGAGTCTTTCCCTGGGAAAGGTCGGAGGAGGAGATGTAAGGAGAACTGATGTGAACAAACTGAGGATAAGGCTGATAGTCTTTCTAGTTCTTATTTAAATTAAAAATAATACTTGGGAAACAAAGTTTGAACTGGGCCATTGTGTGACTATTGTGTTAGAGACAGAATTGTGTGGCATCTATTTTACTCATAGGTAATTATTGTTATAAATTATTCCAGTAATATTGTGAATTTTAATTTAATACATGCCTCCAAATAAAAAATTATTTTTGATAAATATTTTAAGCATGTTTTGAGTTATATACAGCATTTTTTAACATGTATATATATTTATGTGTGTGTATTTTCCTAGACAGGCCTATTTCCTATTTTATTGACAGGGTATTCTTTTTCATCATCCTTTAATGTGCTGACACATATGTATCTCTTGCTGTATGCACCAGCTGAGTTGTTCTATCTAAATGTAAAGAGTTTTCCTGGCTAGAATACAGTGTACAGGATGAGCTACGTCTCCTGGGTCTTGCTCACAATCATAAGCTGACACTGATAGCATTTTGCAGATGGTGCTTGGATGGACAAAAGAAGCGAACGTATACAGATCTAATGAACGCACTGAATTGGTTTCTGTTCAGCATTTCTCACTGGACTACCAGGGAAAGGAAATTAAATCAACTCACGACAGCTATCTTGCACATCTCACCTGGGAAGGTATGCATGAGGTAGGACAGGCACTGCTTAACATTAATCAGTCTCCTGAAGTCATTACATTCATGAGGAAATGTAATTCACATGTGATTACTTTTTAATTTACTCTGTAATCACATTCCAAGTGAACAGGGCAAGCTTAAAATGAAATTTAAAAGTCAAATACTGCTTTGTATTAAGAATTCACAATTTTTATATGCACTTAGGTTAATAAAGATTTTACAATAACCATTTGTGACTGAACATATAATTTTTTGATAGAAGCTGGTGCTATACTTTGGATAAAGTGTATTTGATTTTTGTCCAAGCATTGTAGTGGACCCTAGGAGTTTCAACATTAGGATTCATACTAAGTTTTCATGTTGCTTAAACTTTTTTTTTTTTAATAATAGAACAAAGCAAAACAATCTCAGTTTGCATGAATTAATGCATTTTTAATTTCTGCTTTGCCTCTGAGGCAAATTATACATTTGTTATATCCATCATCAGGAAAGGCAAGCAAGATTTTGTAATAACCAAACTGAGTTTATAGATGAGAAATGTGGACGTACAATCACTTCATGGTTCCTCAAGAGTTCCTTAAACTTTTGTTTTGATCCTAATTTCAGTGAATCAATTATTAAATTCCTGTATGTCATAAAAATGGAGCTGGGAGTGTCTCAGAATAACAAAACCCCTTGCAATGATCTAAACTTTTTAGTTGTTCTTCGCTCTATGCTTGTCACTTTAATTTCCACAGAACTGTAATTTAACATGAAGTGCTCAGAGGACAATTCAGTGTTACTGCGTCCGAGTGTTGCAAGCTAGAAGAATGTCTGGGGTAAATTAAAGGAAATTTACCTTGGTTTAGTTTAAAAGGCAAAGTAAGTTCTTTCATTTAACACTGGATTTGTGTTTTGTTGGTGCACATCTAGCCCTCTGCTCCAGGCTGCCCTGCCTGCGGTGTGTGAGTGACCTCGTTACGCTTTCACAGAGTGTGCAGAACAGGATTTTGTATCCCAGAGAGCCCTGATCTTCTCGTTTCCTTTGCATAGGTAGGAGTTGTGTCAATAATAGAGAGGGGACAGAAACTATGAATTCTCCTCTATACACTCACCAAGCTGAGGACTGAGAGCCAGAGCTCACACTGGCAGTGGCTGTGCATTTGCTCCTTTGAGTTTTCAGGTCTAGAAAGTTAAGAGCACACTCCTGGAAGCTGGACTGTCCAAGCTGTGGGTGAGGAGTGGGTTGGAACAGTGCTTACTACAGGAAAAGGGTTGCTAGTATTTTGTTCTGGTTGTGTCCCCTAAAGGAAAGAGAACAATTTTATTTTTTTTTTTTTCTTCACAGTTGGCTCCATGAAAGTGATGATTTGATACATATGTTCTAAGTGATCTCTTGGCAATGAAACACTATGCATTATAAAAGGTAGCATCCACCTACATACAAATGCATATGGGATAGGATTTTGGTTCACTTTCTACTACTTATGGCAGAATACTCCCTGCACTCTTTATTTCTGCACAGAGGGAAAGGCAGTTTATGAATTAAGCTGGAGGAATTTCTAAAACACAGGGTACTGTTGCCCCCACCCTTCACGAAGCAAGAAAGGATATTTTACCACTAGATCTCACAGATTTCTGAGTTTACCAAAGGTCTCATGCCCTTTGTTTTGCTTAGCAGCATCTTCTAGAGTCAGAAAACTAACAGGTAAAACTCATCCTGTGGATCCTTGCAGGTTTGGTGCAGTCCTAGTCCTTGTCTTCAGGAGTGGCTGGCTCTCAGAGTATCACTCACTTCACTGGGCACTTTTCATACCCTGTGTCACTTATGACTGTGAATTATATCCCTCTGCCTTCACATGTATCACTCGTAAGGGAGATAAAATAATTAGGGATATTGCTTTTCACTTAGACCTTTTAATGGAGAGGGAGACTGGTTTGCATCTGAAGATGTCTCTACTGTTCTGCTTGTTGTTTACTAGTGGTTTGGGAATTTCTGATCCTAGAGGTTGGAGCACATGGGCAGAAAGGAGACAATACTGCTAACACATAAAATGTAAACAGGGATTTTTATCTCGTGAACTATTTTACTCTTTGCCAACATCAATATAAAATAGATCTTTTGCTGGTATTTTTCAAGTGGCTACCAAAAACCTAGTTTTCCATTTTGAAGGCCCATGATGTAATGTGTTCGACCAGATAGCTAAGAAGTGGTTTTAACTCCAAACTGCTAAAATAGAAAATAAACTTTTACAAATACTGTGTAAAAAAGAGAACTGCAGCCATGGTTGCATGACCTTCTTGAACTCTTAAGTTTTTGACTCCTTCATGTTTAACAATGCAAAGTCACGATAGATGAGCCTTCAGGCCAACTTCTAGGTCTAACCTTCTTGGGAAGTTTTGCTTTCAAAACAGGGATTGTCAGTTAACTCAGTCCCTTTACGTTTGCAGGCATTATCCCTTGCTGGCTGTTTGCACGACTTAACACTATCATGATGTGTTACAAGCTTCAGTACTGAAAAACTTCTGTAAAAGGACAAATAGATGCTTTATATATTTCGAAAGCAGATAACCTTCATAAATAAAAGGGCACTGAGCATGCTGTAGCTAAATTACTTCTAAAATACGGTGAGATAGTTGGAATTAGGTTTCCCATGTGCTTGATCTGTGCCCAGCTCTTCGTATGGGTTTATGGAGCATAAATAATGAAAGAGACTTTGTACACTAACATCTGGAAAGTCATAAAAGTATATTTATCGCCACCCAAGATAGCAAAGCTAAAAAATGCTGTAGACCTTGTATGAGTAGCAATAGTAACTGAGAAGGTGAGTTTAATTGATAAAGCTCTCCAGAGTATCTTCTGAGCTATGTCTCTTGTCAGATTATTAAAATTGCAATTATAATCAAGATAATTATTGCAGGGTCTTTTGTTCTCAAGGACTGAGTGAAACACCGGTCATTTTCTCCTAGTCTTAGTCAGGACAGCCTCTCAACAGATGAAGGTGGGATGCGGGGCAGGCCAGAGGTTTGAGATGGAAATCTTTTAGCAGTATCCAGTAATATGTAAAAGCTGGAAAAAAATTACCTTTTATATTTAAAAAAAATAGTCTGTAAGGAGTTGTGGTCAACATGTAATTGGAAGTCACCTTCAGTTCCAAGATCCCCATCCCCGAGATTAGATAACTTACTATAGGAATTAAGAACAAGAAATCTTCAGATTCCATTTTTTTGGTGTAAAATCTTGGTCCTCAGAATGATTCTGCAACACCCACCTTTCTCTGCAGTGAGATTTTACATCTGTAATATCTCAAGGGGCATGGGGGAACAATCACCTACTGAATTATCAGGACTGAATCATATTACCAGCACTTTGTCAGCCCTGGAACTACTGTGCTGGAAACCTGTCTTGAGATTTCTCCTATTCCTACATATTCATTTCACTGCAAAGTGAATTGGGCATTATTATTATTTTTTTAATCAGTCTGCTGAGAAATAGATACCTAGAACTGGAAGAGTTTGAAAATATTAACCACTTGATAATTGCAGGGGACTTATAACAGTTTGCATGACAATAGCACTTTTTTTCTTTTGATGAGTTTGAAGCAGTCTTCTGCTAACAGGAGCTGATGAAATTATCTTCTCCAAAGCCTTTCACTTTCTCAAGCATCACATCAATGAGGCCAGTGCTATGGTACCATGCTCAGCTCTGGTCCTCACAGGATGATGAAAAACAGTGAGACTCTAGAAAAGAACAATGAGTCAAGGAGTAGAGAAAATGCATTTGTGAAGTGGAGAAGCTGTTGTTCAATGTGGTCATATAATCAAAACAAAGGCTGTGGCTACTGCGTGTGAGTGTTGTAATGGGCAGAAAATATTGCATGCTAACTGGCTTCTTAAGCTTATGGAATAAGGCAGAAAATTTACAGGAATGGAAACTAGAGGACCAGCTTCACTGGATGGAATTGCCCCACCAGGCTTGTGGGGTTGCTCATGTTTAAAGCTGAGGGTAACAAAACCCAAAATTTTGCCCCACAATTAGTTAAGAGACAAAAGCGAGAACAGAACAGTTTCTTGCCACCCTAAGCAAAGATATGCAGGCAAGTGAATTTGTTTTTGTTTTGGGTTTTTTTTTCACACAAATAACATATCTGCTGCTTAAAATAGTCAATGACAAAAAATGTTTTTGTAGTTGGCATGCACATCTGTAGGAAAATATTCTTGGATTTGACATGTTAAAAATAAATAATTTGGATTTTTGTTCCAGAAAAACATTATCTTCTGAAATCTATCTGACTTAATTAAGCAAGTTCTGTCATCACACATGCAGCATCCTAACCTGGAAATCATTTAGTATAGTTTGAAGGAATGGTTCTGGTTAACCTGGAATAAAAATGTGGTGTCATGTCAGATGGTTTGGCTGGTGTTTTGTTTTAGTTTAAAAAAAACCCCAAACTTTTTTGTTTTGTTGTGGAGTTATGGGTTCTCTGCTTGTTTTGTTTTGTTTTCCTGTTTAGTGATCTCAAAAAGCAACCATTTAACAGCTCTAGACCTCCCTTTCCTGTTTATTTTAGTTGTGGAAAAAATAGCAGAGTAGCAGATGAATATGGATATCAGCGTTTTCTCCAAGACTTCCGCTGTCATTCATAAGCAAAACGTCAAAATGTTGCTTTCCTGTTTCCGCTGGCCTGCCTAGGCTGCGCTAGCTGGCTTGTACTCTTGCCAGGGAGATTAAGTAACTGCATTTCTTTTAGGGGCAGAACACAGTATTCTCTAATAAAACACATCTGAAGTAGCTTGAAGGATCAGTCATGAGCTGACCTAAATGTGGGTTGGAAGTGCTCCTGAGGGGACACTTCTTTCATTGGTCCTTTTGATCTTTTTTAAATCCTTAGAAGTGGCAGCCCAGCTCTATAAATAGTTCCCACTCCTAATTAACAGCTCTACCTTGCGGATGCAGGATTATATAGACTTTGCTAAGTAAGTCTTAAGTGAGACTGTTTTGTGTTTACCTTTCATTAGGTCAGTGTCTTTTCCCTTCACAGAAACTCTTTTCTTGGAGGGAACAGTCACAGGTAAATGTCAAATAGTTTTTAAAGAAAAACTCTCTTCATGCAGTTAAATTTAATTAACCCAAATCTGCTTTGAAAGAGTGTTTTCAGTGATTACTCCATAGCTTGGCAAGGTGTCCCCAGCAATAGGTCTCTCCCAGCAGTGTGACATTGCTGAATCCAATCAGATTTACATGCAACCTAGTTATATAGGCACTGGAAGAGAGAGAGGAGCAAAGTTGTGCTGCTCAGCAGAACTGTCCAGAACTAGGAAACAAAAGCTGAAGTGATTGATTGTGTGAAGATTTCCGCAGATGATACCAAAATTAAAACATTAAGCTAATGACTTTAAAGAAAATTGCATTGCCATGTGCAATTTATTCAGTAGAGAGAAAGAAAATGTGGATTTACTAATAACACAAAAAAAGACTGAAATAAAATTGAGCAAAGGTATCTTATTTCTCTCCTTTCTCTATCTCCCTCTCCCTGGAGCTTCAAAACTGAGCAACTGTCAGAATTTTTCATCTGTTTGACCTGTCGCAGGAGAGGTCAGCGCTGATCAGTGACTATGCTTTTTAACAGACAGAGGGCTGTAATTGAGAATAATTCCTCTGCAATTTGGTAGGCAGGGGTTGTTTCAAACTGACTTTCAAAGGCAGTGCCAGAATGAAAATGTTAGAAACTCTGTAAGTGAATCAGTTTTCATTTGTGGGGCTGTAGATTTCTTTTTGGTTTTGCTTCTATTTTTTTGTTGGGGTTTTGTTTGTTTGGTTTTGTTTTTTTTCATCCCTAATGAAACTACTGCAGAATGGAAGCACTCACATTTTAAACAGCAGAGTTTCTTCCAGCAATGAATTGAAGTGTAATCAGTTTTTAGCGTGTCCTGGGGTGCCCTGCAGCTAACGTGAGAAGGAGCCCAGAAATGCAGCATTTTCCCTGAGTGACATAACGCTGATTGCGAGGGCTCAGATGCCCTGGGCTGGACGTGTGGAATAGAGAGCTGATTTGCAAAAACCCAAGCATTTGCTCTACCATGGGCTCAAGAGGAGGCACAGCTGCCAAAGGAAAAGCTTCTCTAAAGTAGTACTTGGAATAAGTGAGTTTATCAGTTCAGCACTGGAGAAATTGTGGTAGGGAGCTGAAGTAAATGTAGACCTGTTGCTTCTCAACCATAGAAATGCCATGAGCACTGCAGCAGGGACAGTTGCACAAGAAGGATGAAGGGAATTGTGAGACTTTGTGGAAGATGATGCTTCTGCACTGGCCTTTATCCAAGGGTGAGTCAATAGGCACAGGCAGAAGTGCCTTAACCCAAGAGTTATAAGACTTGCAAATGAAATGCACAGGTCAATGTTGAGTGCCATGTCCAAACACAGGAGCTAGACAGCTGCTGTGCCACAGATTCGTAGTGGCTGATAAGAAGCCCAGGATTCTGCTCACTCAGGCATCTCTGTGCTATGTCCCATCTCCTTGGGCAGAGCAGCCCTTGGCCAGGCACATCCTGTATCTGAGCTGGTCCTCTCCATGGCCATTGTCTTCAACTGAGGATGCACCGAGTGGCATGTTTGAATGTTGATGTGATTTTTTGTGTGGCTTTTTAGATGATGAGGCTAAAGTATGTTCAAGAGTTCCAAAGGACACAATCTGTTAAACACCAATCTATGGCTTTCTTGCTTTCTGAAAAAACAGTTTGTTCTTTAGTTAGAAATGTATAAAACTTTGGGTATGATCATTCAAGTTACTCAATACTGCAGCATTTCTGAAGTAGTTTCCCATTTTTTACTTGAAGTACTGTAATATTCAGTGAGTTTTCCACGGCAACTTATTTCCTTGTGAGAATCCTGTTCAGAGTGGTCATAGATGCTGAGGTGCATATTCATGAGGCACTATCTGGTCAGACACAAAGGAGTGTTAAAGAAACAGAAAGTTAAAAAAATTGCAATGTTTTATTCTCTAATCTTCCTCCAAACCTCCCCTTTATTCAGCAAAATAAATCCCTTTTTTTGAAATGTTAACACTGGAGAAAGTTTTAAAACTTCAGGTCGTTGGAATACAACTAGTATACTGCACATTCTGAATAAGAAATATGTTTGTGCTGCAGTTGCATACCTTTACTGTACTTAGACTTAATTATGTAAATTAATACGTTCAAGTTGATTATGTAAATTGAGTTGATTTAGATCACAGCCTAGGCTGAGCACAATGACTATTTGGGGTTATTTGGCACGATACAGTATTATTCCCTTCCTCTTCCCTGGATATAACTGCATACTCCCAATAGGCCAAAGCGCAATTAATTTAGAAACATGATCAAATTCCGCAATCATTACTGGATGTTGTCCACAGTCTCTAGGGAACGGTGATAAGAACAACAATAGACTAAGACATGGTAGTCCTCTCATCCGAAGTCTAATTACAAAGTTTTACACTTCAGTTCTCAAAGGACAGCCTTTTAGCAGAACTTCAGCATCTTTGCATTCTATTCTTGCATTATATCTATAATTTTATCTATCTATCTTTGTTTCTTTTACAAAGCATGAGAAACAGAGGCTAAATGTGTAATAACAGTCTGGTGTGATGGTATTAAGGGCTTTATCATTGATGGATTGGCTGGTGTGATTTGTGTGAGTGTGTGAGTGACTGAGAAATCTCTTTTATCATTTGTAAACAGGCACAGAGAGGACAGGGAAGTGGTTCAGAATTCTCACCACCTCATTCCCAGAGGTGCCCTTGGGACAGACAAAACATTTCTTTGACCTTGTCTTAGATTTACTTGCTTCCAGCAGACTCTAGTTAAGATCACTTTCTTTTTTTTTTAATTTAATAATAATTTTTTAAAAAGCAGCCAGAGCTCTTGGGAAGATATAGAGCAAAATGATCACACAGCTTGAATAAGAGGAGAACTTTTACTCCTACAATTTGAGAAATTAGCTGAAATCACAATTTAAATATGTTTCACCTCTGGAGTATTAAGTTTCAGGCCTTTATTTAGCATATTGTTACTTCCAAGACATCTTATTGATGTGTGATAAAAATCAATTTTCCTTAAATCTCAGTGTTCTGAATATATCATTTTTAATCTTTATTGTCCTCAAATTGCCAAATATGAATTTATACCAAATTTCTTCCCCATCTTTGGTACCAGTAGGTATCCCATCCTTCCCCGAGATGGAGTAATGACTTGAACAACAACAAGGAAACCTTTATTCCTGCTTTTTTAGATGTCTGTGATCTCGTGAAAAAAATTCTACTGGTTCCTGCATTCAGAATTTTTTTCTGGAATTCAGAAGTCTAATATGAACTAGGCCAGTCACTGCAGCAGAGGCATCTAACAAACACACTGTCTGACTTTAGCTCCATCTGCCCTGGTTACAGAGTGGACTCCGCTGCTTGTGTGCTTTTCCATAGGGCAATTCCAGTAATCCATCCCACAGGAACAGGACAACCGAGGAGGATTGTGTCCCCAGGGAAGTACCTGAGTTAGCTTTCTATGCATTGGCATTGTGAATATATTAAGATGTATGTAGAGGATATAATAGAACAAATTTTGACTCGTAGTTCTAGCAGGTTTATCTGTATATGAATGCTTACTTTATTGTTCTTATAGTCAAACTATGTTTCAAGCTTCAAAATATGCATTTTTTAAAAAAATGTTTAATGACAGTGAATGTAATGATGTGATTTTTCTTTTCACTGAGAAAGTAAAATTGATTCACTTTTTTTTTTTCCTTGCTGTTTTTTATCAAGGTTTTTGGCGAGGATTAGACAGAATTACTGTGCTGTATAATGACGCATCCCAGCTAATTCTCTGTGCATTCATAGAAGAGAGTTCTGCTGGTAACACAGACTGTTTACACACATTTTGATCAATGTAAATGTAGAAACAATTGGGTTACCTGAAATACATAACAGATGGAATGGAGCAGAGCTTCATTTGCCACAAATGCCAAATAGTAAATTTTTCAATTTTGTCATTTAAAAAGCAGAACAGATTTTGTAACATTTATTTTTGTCATTTTCTAAAATAAAATATTTTCCTTTTTCAGAATAAGATTTCTTTCAAACCATTTCATTAAAAGTTACTTAATTTTATTAAGTTTCAGGCTGAAATGTAACATTTTAATTTTGTCAGAGGACCTTTATTTTTTTTTCCCTATTTATGATCTGTCAATACATTTTAACCATTATTTTCATTTTCAACTGTAACTAATTTTTGTCCTTTTTTATTGCACTTTTATCTTATCTAAATATCTGGCTTATTTATCCTTCTATTTTCTAATGTATGAGAGTTTATTTTCATACACATGGAAAGGTTATTCATTCTAATTAAGTTTATCTCTAGCTTTATAAGATAAATTTTTTCTTCTAGAGTATGTGTAAACACAGACCCTGTGGTTCTGAGGTCCTGCTGTCATGACAGAAGCATTGGTAAATATAAACCATACCATTTGTCCCATCAATGTCTCCAGAAGGCAAAGAGACAAATGCGTGGGATGTCAACTCGTCCTTGGAATTTTGCACTGCAACTTTAGCTAAAGCTCTATTACTTGTTCTAAGTATTTTTATTGGTTAAGCTGTACACAGAAGTTTTATTCATATTTTCATCACCTCTATGATGAAGTACTAAGGGATGCAGACAAAAAAAAAATCTATGTTAATCTGAGATCAGCCAGTGTGGACATAACCACTGACCTGTGCTTGGTGGATGGCCTTGGTGTGGTTATTCCATTTTCCCTTCTACAAAAAAAGAGGTATTAGTAAGAAATGACAACTTCCTTTCCTAGGTGGCTATATCCTAAAAGGGTTCCAGAGAGTATTCTGGTTTGTTTTTTCTTTTTTAACTTTATTTTGTGGATTTTTATGGACATAAATTTTAGGGGAAAATTTGTTGAAGTCCCAGTGCCACTCTACTGACTTCACAAGTTAAGCTGGAAGGGAACTCAAGATACCACTTGAGCCATAAATGCAGTCACTTCTGGGATGCTATTAAAAAGTCTTTGCCTAAAGAAATCCATTGATGCACTATATTCTAATTTACAGTTCTGTGACTCATATTTGTAGCTATCAGCACCAGCTGCCAACACAGTCAAATAAATTCCAGCAATTCAGGGTATACTGATTTATGATAAGATCCCTTAGAAGGATGCTCAGGAAAACAGATACTGAAAAAAATAAATGTTACTATATATTGCAAAATGATCTTGTGTTCATTCCACTTTCCAAAGAAGATTACCAAATAGGCATTAAAATTATGTCAAGATCATCTGCATTAAAATGGCTATTAAAAGCTAAAGGTGCCAAAGTACCTTCTGTAATTTTTCCCTGCTGTTTGTAATAGCACCCTGTGAGGCTTGAAATTGGAATTGGATTGTCGTCTGAAATGTTACTGTCTTCTCATCGTTGTGCTTATGAGTGCTGTTGCTGAGAAATATGTTCAAAAAGATATATTGCCTTAAAATCTGCTCCTTCACAATACTATTGTGAGTGAGGCAAAGGCAATGGTAGCTGCAACGTCTCTTCCTTTTGAGATTCGTTATGAAGATGTTCATCAAGTGGATCTGATGCTGATCTCTCTGATGCCCTGATAAACACCAAGCAACAAATCTTTACAACCATTTTTTTAACAGCTGGATCACCATTTTTTAGTTTTGGTGAACACGGTTATTATAAAATTGTTTTCTACATATATGATGAGAGGAAATGGCTTCAAGTTGACCCAGGGGAGGTTTAGATTGGATATTAGGAAAAATATATTCACCAAAAGGTTTATCAAGCACTGGAATAGGCTGCCCAGGGAAGTTGTGGAGTCACCATCCCTGGAGGTATTTAACAGATGTGTAGATATGGTGCTTAGGGACATGGTTTAGTGGTGGACTTGGCAGTGTCTGGTTTACAGTTGGTCTCGATGATCTTAAGGGTCTTTTCCAAGCTAAATGATCTATGATTCTGAGTCTGTGAACAGAACAGGGAAAAAAGAGTGGTCACAAGAAGGAGCAGAAGGAAGGTTATATGAACAGAGCAATGTGCTGAGGAGGAGCAGAGCCCCGTGCCCTGAGCAAGGTAAAGCACTACAGGGAATGGGACTTTAAGACACCTTGCATTGCACTTTAAAGGCTTTCTTCCCCTAAATTAGCCTTCATTTCTTTCAATTATGATACTTGTGGTGCTGAGATACCCTGAAATATTGAAGAGTTTGTACACATGCATCTGGAGACCAAGTGTACCAGTGTCTTGCAGTGTGGCCATGGTTGTTGGCCAGCACAGTGCACCATACGAGGAGGTACATGTTGTAGAACTGTTCTTTTTGGGATGGATTGCTGTGGTGATAGTGATGAAGTCAAGATTGGTTTTGTCCTCTGCTTTCCACTCCATACACCCAGACAACAACCTGCTCTCATGACGCTGTTTGAAATAGTTTAGAAGATGTCATTTTAGACTACAAAGGAGTTATTCCATTTTTGCTCATTTTGATTTGTCGTTGCCAGTTTAAATCTGTTCTCTGATGGCTTGCTTTCATGTGATAGACTTGGGCCATTCTGCAATCATTATTATTGAAAGAATATGAATCTGTTGTGCATTTAATGTGGGCAAGATTTGATCTTCCCCTTATTTCCTTCTGCAGGTAGATTTCTCTTAGTCGTATCTGTCATTATACTGGGGGAGCCACTTGCCTTTTTCACGTTTTATACTAAAAAATTGCTGTACTCTTATATGGTACTAAAGACTCTGTGTGTGCTAAAAGGCTTTTCAGTAGGGCTCGGATTCTCTGGCCGAGAGCTGTCTGCTGCTGTTAATATCAGCAGTGAATAATAGGTATGTTATGGACCCATGTTGATGGGTCTGATTCTGCAGGAATTGAGATAAACACTCCGGTGGTGGTAACAGTGGTAGTGCCAGCCTTTACCACCTTTGACTTATTGATCACTAGATTCATGCCAGGAAGTTATTTTAAACCAAATCTGTATCAGGGGGGTTACTTGTGTGTGAGGGTTTGCCGGATCAGATTTTGTGTTTGTGCTTTGAAGTAATAAATCTCCTAGGGAAGAGTGTCATTTTTACATGATATTTTAGACATAAAATCTGTTTTATGTTTAGGTTAGAAAATTTGATTAAAAATCAGGAATTAAAAATTTTAGTACCTCATAATTTGGTGGTACCTGTCAACTTTCAGCCCAGGCTATGCATTTCAAATTCATGGGATGTTTACTTGAAAATAAATGACAAAATTATGTAGTGTGGGTGTTGGGTTTTTTTACTCTAGAATGTAGCTTTTATATCTCCCTATGGAATATTTTTGCCAGCTCCTGATAACTATCAAAAGTGAATTTTTGTGTAATTGGTTTAACTGAAAAATAATGTGCTAAGATGGAGATGTAAGTTGTGGCTTTCCATGGCAATACCTCATTTATATCACTTTGGGTTATTCCTGCTATTTCAAAACCACCTACCTGACTCTGATTTCTGAATTTATTTTTTCTTTTTATGCTACATGAATCAAAAGCATTTAAATTCCATTTAGTGCTTTGTAAGCTAACACTAATACTTTGTGTTTTGCAGAAGACAGCTGTAAGACTACTTATTTTCGTCTTTAATGTCTTTTACAGTTTCTTTATCTGTATAGTCTTAGAACACTACTGCAGAAAGGCTTCTGCCACCAATCTGAGCATTTTAAGCTTACCTGGGCTGTTTTCCCTTTTATCAATTTATTTTCCAAGAAAATATATTTGTTTTCCACTGCACTTCATGAGATATTGATGAAATTACTGACCAGAAATAAAAACTGATAGGTTTTAGTACATTAATGACACTAGAACGTCCCTGTCCTCCATTGATTTTAATATTATACCAAAATGGTATCACGACAGGGTCCAAGTGGAGTAATTTCAGCTGTGAAACTGCCCTTGAGCTTGCCTGGAGACAAGCCAGTTGTCCTAATCTTCCTGCATTACAGCTGAGGAAGGATTAGCATCCTTTTCCCCAAAAGTAAAATCATGCAAAAATGCGTATCAGGGCAGATAGCAGCCTCAGCCGGGAATGACTGCTCCTCTCATAAGAGAAATCGTGAGCATGTCTGGGCTCTTCCAGTGCAAATCACAGCAAGGCGGCCTTAAATAATTGAAGATGATTTAGGTAGAAGTGTTTTCCTTTGCACTGAGATAAAACTGGTTGCTTGGCATGCCCAGTCAGTGTGTCTCAGCTAAAGGGATGTATCTCACAGCTGGATAGTAACTTCCCAAACTCTGCTGAACAGCGTTATTACCCCAAGAATGTGGCTGCTGCAGTGGCACAGGGAAAAGAGAAGCCAGCAGAGCAAAAAGGTTTATCAGAATGGGACTTACCAAATACCAGTACTGTAAAAGGTCCTGTATAAATATACTTTTAAGCAGTGTAACCTGGTGCTTGCAGTGACAATTTACAAACTATTAGAAATTCTTATAAACCCTGTCAGTCTGTGTTCTAATTTGCAGCACTTGCAATTCTTTCTCCAACATTTTCTCAAGTCACACGGTGGAGAGGAAATGAGGAATGGAGCAGATGTGTCCTTAACTCAGGCAAACCAGAGGTTCCAATGTCATTTCATGATGATTCCACTGCAGGTGTGAGGCAGAAGGTTGTAATTTTTTATTATTATTTGCTTTATTAAAAGCAATCCCCTTATCCAACTTTCTTGTATGCACCATTTTCCTTCACTGTGCCTTAACTGGTGTAACAATAGTCTCTATCTTTAATTAAAAATTAGAATTAATCTTTTTGAATTAAGCCTTTTAACTGATAACAGTGTAAAACAAATGCAGTTAAGCTTTTTCCACTGCTTATAGCTTGTGCTTGTTTTAAAAAGGGTTTGTTACAGAGTGACTTAATTTATATGTATCTGAGTGTGTGCTCTATCAAGAAAGGCCTTGTAATTTGATTCGGTCACTGCATTTCTGGTATGACCCATTTTATCACCTCTGTAAATTCCACTGAAAGGCTTTGCATTGGTCATATACCTATATTTATTGTGAATACAGTATACACACACTGTTGCAATGCTCTGTAAGCCGTCAACTAAATTGAGCAATTTAAGAGCAATTAAATTGTACCCTGAAAACAGGGCAAATAATCTTAATCAACATGAATATACTTCATCTCCCAAATCTGCAAGCAGTTGCTCTTCTGCTGTCTTACATGCTCATGGCATAATCTAAGTAATCTTTTTGGCTTTTCAGCCTATTTTTAGCGTGCTGTTTGTTTTGCATTTATCTACATAACAAGTGTGGGAGATTATATAGAGGAGAGGAATGGAGTGCCTTGACCTACATTAACTTGAAGCTTGGTAGCAGCAGTGTTTCTGATTTGATCTGACAACACCTGGTTAAATTGGTGCATTATCTGTCCTAGCTGTTACTTTTTGAGATGATGCTCTGTGGTCTTCCCTACCTGTCTGTGCTCTTCCCAACCACAGTTGCCCAGGGCATTTTTTTTTTGTGGGAGATAGTGGATGACTCTTCAGGCTCATGAGCCTTCCCCAGCTATGTAGAAAGGGATTCTGTCTGATTGTAGGCAGAAATCCTTTCCTTTTGAAAGGAGCAGTGCCACATATTTGAAAGCCTCCTTTGTTTTATATGAACTGTTCCCGAGCTTAAGACAAAGAGGGCAGAGATAAGAGGCATAGCTCTGGCTGCTGTCCTTGTCCTGCAGTAGAGATCCCTCTGACTGCACAGGCAAGAAGATGGATGTACACTTCCCTCAGAATTTTTCCTGGATCTTTAACCCTTTCTGATAGGGTTGCTTGACAGCTGCTCGCTAGACCTTTTTCAAGCATTCAGATACCAAGCCTATATACCTATGTGTTCCTTACTATTCAGCAGCTGTCCTTTAGCCAGCTTTATCTTTGGTCACATTAGTCACCCATAACCTGCTTTGGAGGACTGAGGATGTCCAGATTACCTCTGCAAGAACCCTAATGGAGTGATGCTTACTACTGGTTTTATTGCCAGAAAAAAAGAGAAATTAGCTTCACTGCTTATACGCTGGTCCCAGCCAAGGGTAAGGTCTAGGCAGGCAGCTGAGTTACAGGGATGGATTGTATAAGTGGCTTCTTTCAGTAAGAGATAAACTGCAGGTTTCCAGTGCTGGGGAGCAACCACATTGTGAGCACTGCCCTTTGAGAAGGAAGCTCAGCATTTCTTCTGCAAGTGCTTAAACAGTGTGTCAATCTTAATCTTGGCCTAGTTTAGGTTTATTTGCCTTGACCACATTTGATCTGTGTGAATGGGCTGTTTATTGCTCTTAGAAAAGGCAAGGGTAGTATTTGCCTTGTGTTGGCATATCCATGTACCTTTGACTTCTAAGATGTACGTAGTTTGTTTTATGAAGCATCTGTCTATGCTGTTGACACTCCTGTAAATGTAAACACTACACAGTGCATCATACCAGATCAACACACTCCTACACAGTATAAAATACTGCTCCATCTTAATGAGCAGTTCTCCTCCTTATTTCATAGCCTTCACCTAAAACTACAGCAACAGATCAGCCATATAACATGTCTTAAAAGTCAATTGATGTGGACCAAAGGATTGGAGGGAGGAGTGGGTTTCAGCATTTGGTCCTTTACTGCATACCTTCATTTATGCTCATGAACTTTCTTCACCCTCCAGAAAAAGTGTGCAAACACTTCTTCCTCTTGCAGCTCCTTTTCTCTCTCTATGTCTCTGCTGTATGTCTCATTGCCTGCTCTTTTATTCCAGATGAATGCCGCCTCCTCAGCTCTTTGTGTGTTTCTCCTCTTTCTACTTGTGTGACAGCTTCTAGCTCCTTTGAACACTTGTCTTTGTAAATCCTCCTTTTGCCTACAAAACACTTCCACTGATGATGTTCTCCTCCTATCTGGTGCCCATCATTCTGTATCTCTCTCCACATGTTTATTTTTGTGCTTTACCCTTTTATGTGTCTCTAATCTGAGCAGTGAAAAATCCAGTGCTTCTCTTACTATTGATAATTGTGAAAAGGATTGAAAGCTATGGACAGATGAGATGACAAATTTGGGGATCCTCTTCACCAGACTTGATCTGCTGACCTTTTGCTGGTCACGTATATATTTCCTGGGTTGATAGACTCGGCACTGACCTAGTTAAATACATTTCCCATAGTAAACATTCTGTTTCCCTAGTTTGAGCTATGTCATGGTGCACCTCTTCTGGATAGCTAAATTTCTGACTAGCAAAGACCTTCCTCTGAATGTAAGTTATGGCATGTGTCTGTATTGTGCATGTACACATTCTCCCCACTGCACCTTCCCCATATCTTGTCCACAAATCCACATTTTCCTATATGGCCTTAGGGAGCTCCCTCTGCTTTCCCAGATGTTTCTTCTTTTCTGAGATGCACCGAAAGCATGTACATGCTGCTGATTGTCAAGTGGCCATCTGAGCCTTGGGACTTCAGTGTAAGTCAGCATTACTTTCTGTTCTGCTGTTGTGCTTTGGGCAATTTCTAGTGCTTTTGTTCATTCTAGGTTGGTTTTGTCAAAGGTCATCTTTGGATTCTCTAATAATTTATGTCACAAACTAGTCCTTATGTCTTCAAGATAGGATGTCCAGACTGCCTGTGAATATAGTAAACACTGTCCTGGCCAGGCATGTATTGTATTTAAACTGTTGTGCAATTGCTAGCAGCTTAAGGCTACGCTAGTTTGTGTCTTGCTGCTGCAGCTCTTTGAAAGATTTGTTACCCAACTGTTCTCAAACTTTTAATGAGACTGTACAGTGTGGGGTTTTTTCACCCTGCAAATTTCCAGCCCAATGTTCCTTACCATATTATTCTCAGTACAGCCTATGAAAGGGTTTCTGTATATTAAATCCAGTCCCCTGATCTGAGCTATGCTGTGTAATTTCACTAATGTTGCAGTCAGATTCTCTAATGTACACTTAAGGTGATTAGAAATAGTTTAGTGTTCTTTCTCTGTCTCTTATCCTCTTTATTTTTTCTATCACTGTTACCCAAAGGAATTAAGAGCAGAAACTGTATGGAAACACTTCTCTTGTTACATCATCACTTCACATCTTCAAATTCCCTCTATAATGTATTCAATACCCTGTAATTATTCCCATTGTAACAGTAGGAACACACTTTTGGTAATTCCAGTGCTCCCTTTCACCACTAAAGTAACATTAGTTTTGTATTTAATATGACAGTATATCCAAGTTTAGTGTATCTCACAGTTTTACAACATTGGCATCCAGTGTACTGAGATTATCCATTTTCAACTGCTGCATATTAATGTTGGCTTTGTGTGTAAGAACTTTTGTTTTATGAACATGCTGCAATGCACTGTGCTGAAATTTGTAGATAGGCATAACACAGCATTTTGGCTATGCAAGATAAAATTTGAGAGCGTAGTAATAGCGCAGCTTTCTGACAAGTGTAAACGCTGCTTGGAGAGAGTGCAGCAGAAAAGCCGAGGAGGCAACCAGGAAGATTTCTCCTGACTGTTAGGGGAGGTCGGAAAGAAAAATCTTAATCCTTGTGTCACACACTGGTGTTATTTTTGCTAGTTAAAAGAATTGCTAAGAGTGCATACATCCGCCAAGACTCCTGTTCAGGCTGTGGTTTCAAAGTACTGGTAAATATTTAACCCAAATCCAATGGAACAACTATTATCCTGTGATATTGCTGTTCAGAGCAATGTTGTAAATCTTTCTCCTTTTCAGCAGCAGCCTAGTGGAGTCCAGTCTTTGGGAGGGATGCATGGGTATCATTAGAGACAGCAGGATGAAAAAGTAATAAATGTGCCTGGGGTTTCACTTTTAGCTCTATACATCACTAGATTTCTTCACCATTTGTTTTTTTCAGAAATTTCCTTTCCAGTCTTTCATGTGTGGTGAATGTTGCAGAACACTGAGGACTCAAAGCTTTTCTGGGGCTTTCAGTCTAGTAGAGTAAACGAAGACCTCCTGGATTCCATTAATTCCTGAAAATTGCATTGCTCTTCTTGCTAAGCCTGCTGAACATTACATATTAAGTCTGATACCCTGGCTAAATTACAAGTTTCAGAATTACATTCTATTTTATCTATATTCCTCCTCCTGCACCATAATTACCATATTTTTCTTTGCTTCCCACCCAAGAATATACACAGTGATGTTTGGTCCTTGTAGTGAATATTTGTAGCCACCCTCAGTGAGGTTCTGTAAGCCCTGTAACAGTTTACTCTCTCTGATGCAGAACTGGCTGCACTTTGACTCAGGTTATCGTGATTCTTCTGTGCACAGCCTGCAGGGCACTTGGAATTAAAGGCGTTATGGAGGCGTAATGTACTACTGAGAAATCTAAGCATGTCTATAAAATACAGTTTTATTTTTCAATTAATTGGTAGTGTATAATTCTGGCTATCTTTACTCCACCTGTATTTCTCACTAGTGGCCTTTTTGGGGCTTTCCTGCTGGAAAAAAATAGAATAAAAAAGCAACATCCATGCCATCATCCACCTCATATTGATGCTGTCTTGACTACCAGCCTAATGGCACATGCTAGGCATGTTCCCTACCTTTCTTCTACAGAAGTCGTCTTTGACATTTCTAAAGGTTTTCAACCACTTTTCCCACTCAGGTGAATTGCATTGCCTTGGGGTGAAAATAAACCATTGCAAAAATAAATTGTAAAATTTGATTGACAGAGCTTCCTTTCACAGTCCCTGTGTTTCCAACTCCTCCTCCGCAGGAAGCAATTGTAAAGAACAATCTCTACCTGGCACTTAAAGACCTAGAAGGTACGTTTTCACCCTGACTGCAATTTCCAATCCAGGTTGTTTTGTGGGATCTTCAAATCACGTTGTGAAGGCTTAGATCACGTTGGCTAACCTCAAGGATGTTCAGCTGCCACAACAGTTGATTTAACAATTTTTCAAACATTTCCCTGATGCTAGCTGCCTACTAGAGAGAAAATGACATCTGTTCCTTATTAAGTCTGCGCATCCCTTTCTTATCTCTTTCCTCTTTCTGTGTAAAGGCAATGTCTCACATCAGCATGGGCAGTGGATTAAGCTGGTTTTTGTATAGGGCCACTAGGAACATTTTACTCTTTAGGTCTCATGCATGCTTTCACCTGGTGTTACGGAATGTCCTGGTACGTAGTTCCAAGCACTAACCAAGGGCCTGATATCTGATAAAGTTCGCTTGGTGAATCTGAGTGTGTCAGGATGGTCTTTCTAGTTTGATTTCTGCAGGGCTTTTGGTGCTTTTCCTTAGGAACTTTAAAACAGCATTAGCTTTTTCTTTTTTTTAAAGGAGTGAGAGAACATAACTGTTCAAACTCAAGTGTTTTCTTAGAGAACAGTATCAATTGTTAAAGAAGTACCCTCTGACCTTTAAGCTTCAAATGACTTTGTGTCCAATTCCACTGACAAGCTAAAGAGTACAAATGTACAGAAGTTGAACACAAATACTTCTTTCAGAGGGGAACAGAATGATGTGTGCAATCATTTTGTTTTATTTTCCTTTGTTATTCTTGCTTGTTTAACTGAACAGTCGGTAGTTGCAACTGCTACTAAAAGAATATATTTTACTGTGAAAATAAGCTGGGGCTGCAAAATGTTCCAAGTGATGTGATTAGCACAGTGATCAGCTTTAACCCCTAAAAAAGCAGACAAGAGGGTGCCCCTTTGCTGGATTAGTGACTGGCATTGGAACAGATCTGGAGCAGAAAATATTTTGTGCAATACAAGTGGATTTGAAAATTGAATGCTTGGAAAAAAATTTATGCTTGGAATTTTGTTAGAGTGAATCTATCTATTGGACAGTGGTTGGTCTCTCTAGGTATTTGCAAAACATCAGTTTCTTATCATTTCTTGTATGTTTTTAAAAGTGGAGATCATGGTTTATGAAAAGTTCTTAAAGTTTGGTAATGTCCAGAGAGTTTGAAAAAGACATTTTGAAACATCTAAACTCAAAGGTTGAAAGAGTGATTTCCCAGTGCATATAAATAGCGGTAAACATTAATGTTTTAAGACTTTGGCAGTAAGGTTGAACAGGGTTTCATACTCGGTGTTTTGATTGTCCTCTAAGTTGTCAGTTCTGACAAAGGAAAAAGGCAGCTGGAAATGAGAGGAAACAAAAAGCAGATCTTGTCTCAACTCACAGACATTAAAATGAAAGGCACGCATCCTGCAAGGGAAAGCAGAGCTCTGCTATTGCCTTGCGGGCTGCCGAGCTAAGTTGGGAGCAAACATCACTAAAGAATGTTTATTCACTGCTGGCTTGCAGGTAGCTCTCTGGAGGACTTTCTGTACAAGGTGTAAATATCCAAGCAATATGACCTTCCCTGAGATATCTTCACAGAATACTCTTCAGTATAAGCCTCTGCAGGCAAAATAAATAAATTAAAGGAATCACCTAACATAAGCATTTCTATACCCGCTAAATCATCCTCTGAGTCCCTCCCGGGCACAAGTGTTGGTGTACATTACCATGTCTATCAAACAGGAGTATCTAAGGCCTTTGTATGGTTTCCTCTTAAATTAAAGCTGAGTCATGTCACCACGTGTTTATAAACATCTTTTAAGCATATTTGCAGGAATATTGAACATTTAATGCTTGCAGTGGCTCCTTAGCATCAAAAGGCTGCATATTCGAGTCTTTTTGCAATTCTGTTGTATTAAATGGACCCTTGTGGCACAGTCTAGTAGAAATCAGGAAATCCAGTATGGTAGAAGTTTGTTAGCTTTGCATTTATTATCTCAGGAAAGTTTGAAGATAAAATAAATAGAGTGCACTGCTCTGAACTTTCATATCTCCTTTCATCCACGCACCTACCTGCAGTAACACTTGCATGATGTGTCTCTGAAGGTGGTCCCTGTTTTGAAGTTAATGAAGGAGCTCTGTGTTCATAAACTCACATGCTGTTCTCCGCACTTGTTAATGTCTGATCTGTGGCTTATGGGGCTGGATCAGGGTTGTAAGTGAACTGGTTTTGGGTCCTGCAAAAATCCATGAAGGAGACTGCAAATATGAGTGTTTTCAGTTTGTGCCCCTTTATAGGGAGACCACTGTCCTTTGGAGTTCATGCCAGATACCTGTGTTGTGCCTGAAGGCATTGAGAAACAATCAGTGGAGCCAGAGGCAGTTTCAATAGGTTTACACAGGACATGCCTGCGGCTTAAGGCTCTCTCAGGACACAGGGAGCAAACGAGGTCCTGCCCAGAGAGGCAGAACAAAACTTAGCAAACGCAGAAGTTCAAACGTGTGTTGAGACTAAGACTGTTTAAAATTATTGTTTGGTTCCCACCAAAAAGGGGTCAGGTTTGAAATGTTACTGAGTTTATGAAAGAAAACCAACCAACCAAAAAAACCCCAAACAAACAAACCGGAACTTTTATTTGGAGTCGATGGAGTTGTGTTTTTATGGGTGGCATTTCCACATGCGCTCACACACACATGTCACAGTGAGAGAAGCAGAGTGTCTGAGCACTCTTGAAAATCTGACTCTTAGTCTTGTTTTCAAGTGGTTTCTGGAGCTGTGCAAATAGTTGGATGAAGAGTATTTGAGTCTCTTAAATCCCAGGGTAGAGAAAGAAAAGGTATTAGCTAGACAGTCTTCCACCCCACTCTTCAGACAGTGTATAAAGAATGAACCCAAGCTCTAAGAGGGCTGCATGACTTCTGTCCTTTGTCAACAAAAATGGCAGTGAGATTTCTCCTCAATTGAGGGATGATATCATCTCTATTTTAGTCTGTACTTCCCATTGACCTGTTTCATTCTTGTATTTGTATGTAGATTTAAGCTCTAAAAGCAGGAATTCTGCTCTTCTGCCCTTCGGTGCCTAACACATGGCTTCTGCCACAGCAGGATCAATGGAGAGATGACAGGAGCAGAATGGGCTTTAAATGTGGGGTGGCAACAGGTTTTATTTACTTCTGACCAGCACTAGATTCTGTCTGACCAGATGAAGAGCTGACAACCACTTACATGTTTCCCAGAAACAGTGACACTTTGCATTCATGTCTCCTGACATATTTAAGGATTGAAGTCCATGTAGGAGAGCACAAGAAGTCATACTAACCACTAAATCTTTCTCCTTGCCTAACACATTTAACAAAATCAGAGAACTCCATTAAAATTAAAGTTGGTTAAGAATAAAGATTAAAAAAAATGAAGAGAACTTGCATCGTGACTGTGTGGAACAAGTCCCAGCCTAGAGCAATTTTGTATAGTTTAATTATAAGTTCCTACAAACTGGGACTTAGTAGCAATGCTACAGCCTTAGCTATGGAACACGAGCATGAACAGTTTCATTAATGTAAATAAGAGCAGTAGAACTCATGCAGCAAGGTCGAAGTAGACTCTTTTTACTGGGTCTTTACTTTTGATCACAGAAAAGTACTGAAGTACAGATGGGATGCAATCTATGTGGCTGAAAGCACCTGTATCCTAAATAATTAACGTGACATTTACAAGACTGTTTGCTTACTCTTTTCACTTTTTTCTTTTTCTTTTTTTTTTTGACCAATTACTTACAATAATGATAGCAAGTAGATTTCTACTCCTGACTGAGTTAGTGATTATAATGTCAAAGGGGCTTGTGTAATGTCTTCTGTGTCTTAATAAACCTGTCAGCTGAGGTTACGTTGCTTTCTAATTTTCACCAGTGTAACATGCTGCTGCACAGCTGGGGAGAAATGGCAGGCTCGTGAGCATGCAGCCTGCTGTTTTGTGTATTTTATTATAAGATTGTGCCCTGATCAAAACATACAAAATGGTTAAGCTTTAAGTTCACGGATTAATTCTGTACTTTAAATATCATTCTGCTGCTGTCTTTTTGTGTGCTTACTTTTGACTGTTTGATCTGTATTGTCAGCGTTTTGCATCTTTTTTCTTGGTTTCCTTGGCAGTGCCTCATTTTAGAATGCAGAATATAAATTCCATTTGCAGCAGGGTGCAAAAAATTAGTAATCAATAATAATAGCAGCTAGGAAATCCTAATGAATTACTACGGAATATTTGTGTCTAGTTTTTTTCCTTGATTTCTCTGTGTGTGTGATGTTTTAGAGGAAACTAAAGCAAGAAGTTGTGGGAGGAGAATCTATAGCTCTGCAGATGGCTGAAAGAAAAGCATCTCATTAGTTAGGTGGATGCAGTGGGAGCATTAGATTAATAGTTGCACTGTGCAAGTTCAGTCCCTTATATTTACTATACATAATGATTAGCTTATAGGTAAGTGAGGCCTTGCAAAGAGGTCTGTGGAGACAGTGCATTTGGGTAATTGTGGTTTCTACCAGGCAACTCTCCCTTTTACTGAAATTTCTAGCAGATCAGCAGGGACTGTTCAAAGGTGAATCCCAGGCAGCTGGTTTCCAGGCTTCCTGTACTGCTGCAAGAGTTGCATTCCTTGAGTTTTTGTTATAGAAGCAACTTCAAAGGGCAAAAGCCATTCTCAGGATTGCTTGGCTTTTCTTGTTGGGAATACAGCATGGCCAAACCACAGCAGCCTTTGTCCTCAGTCAAGGGCTGCTGTGCACTGAGGAGACCTGGCCTCTTCTGGGTGCCTGTGGGTCCTGTCTTCAAGGTTTCCTATGGCCTGGGCTTGTGGTAGCAAAACCTTGTTGAGAGCCCTTGTTGGATAGACTAAGCCCCCTTGGAGATCCCTCAGAACTGCTTCATAACAGCAGAGTCCATCTTTTTGTTTTGAACAGCAGGTAGTCTTGGTCTGTCAACAGTGTGCTGGGATGCTTCTTAACAGAAGGTGCTAGTCAGGGTAAAGTCACCTGTCCTGGACAGGAACTATGCAATAGATTGACTCTGAAGATACCAAGTGCCATCCATCTTTGTCAAACAACTGGTATGTGCATTTGATCTGCTTTTTCTACTGTAAATGTACATGCACATGATATTATCAGATTGAATGACTGGAAAAGAATAATTTTCCTAAACGAAAAAGCAAACAACCATTGCATGCTGTTTTCCCCACTGGAAAAGGAACACAAAATATTTGCTGTGCTGTCTAATGCACAATCAACAGTCATGTAAATACAGTGATAAGAGAGTGCTGAGTCCAGGCTATCAGCTGAGCAGACCAGAGAGCCACAAGTTCCCAACTCAGTCGAGATGCTGCTGCTCAGGAAATCTGTCTACATCCTACATCCTTTTTTTGCTATTTTCCTTCCCTCATCAGAAATCACGGCCCCTGGATATGTTTTTTCCTTTCCTGTTTTGGTCTATGTCCCTCTTTCCACTAACAATAATCTGTTCTTCCTTGGTATGTTTTTTCCCCCCCCCCACTCTTGCTATTTATGGATTTCTTCTTTCTTTGTCTCCCCAGGAGGGATCACTTTTCCTGGGGTTGTCTCCTCTCCCAGGCACCAAGGAGAGAGAACCAGGTCCTCCCCATCCTCTGCAACATGCATCATTGCCAAGTTAGGATTTAATCAGCCACAGGAAAGAGCAAACCTACCTATAGGCAGGGATGGTGCAACTCTGAGTGTATGACCAAGGCTGAAATGATCCAGTCAAGCGTGCTGGGCATGGATTCAGCCTGCAGTGGGGACTGGATTCTGCACTTCAGTTATTTGTGACAAATGTGAGAATTTTTTTCTCTTCTTCTCATTACATTTTCAAATTAGCATTGCGCAGAGCTAATCAATTATTAAAAGTGGCTCAAAATCTTCTCAAGACATATGGAGATTGTTGGCATCTGTGTGTTTAAGTAAGCAGGTATTTTACAGCTTGAAAATAGCATATGCCTAAGGTTTTAATGTAACAATTTAATTTTGAAGAGCTGCAGCAACAACACAAGTGTCTGTAACTCACCTACCATATGCTGTGGTGTGAGGGGACAGCAACAAACACTTATGCTACATATCGTGTTTTTTTGCTGGAGCTGGCTAAAAATGTGTATTGGAATGTGTTTGGGTTTTTAAAATGGAAAATAACACCCATTTAATAATATTTTAATAAAAATCAGCATTTTAGCAGGCTGAGTTTAAAATAGAAATGAAAATTGCCATGATGTGTACTGTACAAGCTGGGTTTAAGTTCAAAAGCATTGAGTTTGGTGCATGCCACCAGACTTCTGTACCTTGGTCACTTAAGCTCTGGCAATTCCATCTGGAAGCCATTATTCCAGTTTCCATGTTTTTCAAGGTTTGCGAGTTTGCATACATCAATCATGATTTAAAGCATTTGTCCTTTATTTAGTTAACAAGAAGGCACAGCTGTTTGCTTGCTTCTCCCACCAATCTCTTTTGCAGTGTAGCTGTCTCGGAGGACTAAACTTACCTTGAGTCTCTCTACTCATGTAATTCACCGTATGTTTCAGGAAGGCATTTTCCCAAACATTTCTGCTACACATCTTTCTCCTAATAAAAAAAAACCAAACAACTAAACACAAAAAAAACAACCAAACAAAACCCCCCAAAAAACCACCCAAAACCAAACCATAACTAAGTATACCCCCTAAGTCTGCACCAACAGGCATTTAGGATTTCATTTTATCTGATCTTACCAGCTTGATTAAGAAGTTTAAGGCAAATTTGTCCATTTCTGACTTGGAGCCTGACTTTAAATGATGCCATTTGTTTTTTGGTAATTTATTTTCCTGCTTCTTTCTTTCCAAGTAATTTTTTGGAGAATGTTAAGGGCATTAGCCCAAATACACAGCTTAGCTGTGACTATAATCTTCCCCTTAGAAGAACACTGAGTGACAAGGCTGCTAATGTGTCACCTTCTAATAATCTGATAATTATAAATGATGCGAACACGAGCGTGGAATAGCAGAACAGCAGCACACAACAGGCGCTGCCTGCCTAATGATTACAGCACAAAAGGGCGGTGGGGTTTGTAAGCTGCAAGTCCAAAGGCCACCCTAATTTAACCACCTGAGGCATGCTTTAATTACCCTGAAAGGCACAGCCTGTCATGTTCTATTGCTCTTATATTATGGGAATAAGGTGTTATTTATACATCAGAGAACTTACTGTAGATCTTGCCTTTTATGAATTTAGAAAAGAGGTTGAGTTTTGTCAGTAAATCTGGCGTTCTATTCTTTCAGGGGGAAAAAAATGTATAATTTGTACTTTAATTAACATTTTTTTTTCTAGATTGCAGCCTGTTTTAGAACTAAGAGTGTGTTATTGGTTTGGAATTGATTTTGGTGTCATATGTTGTCATTTGACAAAAAACAGTTTTACTAAGCTGTTTGACATTAGAACAGCTGGTAATGTCACTTTTGTTAATGTCTTTAACCACATTTTTAACAAAACAGCAGATGCTCATCACAAAAGCCATTTTCCTCTTCCATCCAAATGTGTAAAATCAGCTAACTTACTGCTTCAATTAAAGCTGAGCCTTCTAAACAAGGGAACTGACCTGAAAACAGACAACAGTTTTAGGAATGCCCCTTAGGTGTATAGCTGGTTAACACAGAGACCAACTTTACACCTATGACATTTCATTTATTGAGAAATATGTTCTCCAATACATATGGCTGCTGCAAAGAGACCCCAGATTTGTTACCTCTGAATTTTGAAAGATCTGTTTCAATGCTCAACAGAGATGGAAAAAACTTTCCATTACTATATACACAGAGCTATGTTTTAGCATTAGTATGTCCTGTTTATTAATATAAATAATATTTATAATGGCTAAGAGGAACTGTAATCTGCGATATTATGTATTTCAGATTGTAACATATGTAAAGATACCGGTGCTTATAAAAACATATCTGCATTTTGTCTGGTCACATAGAAGCATCTTTCCAACCAGAGCTGCATAAGAGTGCATGCTCACAAGTAAGAACTTCCACAGAATCTGCTCATTTCTTTTGGTGAGTGCAAATTTTACACATAATTGATTTATGGTGAAAATAATAGATAATATGCATTCAGAAAATACAGTGCACATAGTCTATTTTTATGTTATTCTTTGAAGTTTCTTAGACATCTGAAGTTCACTTGCATTAGATTTCAATTTGGCTTTTGCTGTCAAGTTGACAGTCTCATCCTCTGTGTCATGTTTTAGCAACACTTCATAAAATCTTAGCTTGGATGTTGAAATGGGAAATGGCTTAATGAGGGTATTATTTAACTCTTTCAGATATTTTAATAGGAAGAAATTAAAATGAACCTTTAGAAATGGTGGCACAATAATTTAAAAATAATTTTTTATTTTTAATATAGCAATGCTATTTTCCTCTCTTTTTTGTTTTTAAATATTTTCTTTATTTTTAGCTGAAGGTCAGTTCCAATACTGTAACTGTTACTAGGCAACAATTAAAAGTGCTACCTTTACAGCTTTAAATTCTTTTTATTACATAGACTATGTTAAGCTTACACATGCTTACTATAAAAAATAAATTATTGGATTCTTTTTGTATGTGTAGTGATAACAAGAGACACATATCTCATAACAAGATCCATGTAGTTCATATTCTTAAATCTATGTTTTAAAAAATCTCTACATCTGTAACAATCCCTGACAATAGAAATTAGTTAAAATTTGTTATAAATTGTTATTGACATAGAATAGTAAAATTATCAGTTTCATTTGAATGCTCAAAGCCTTTTTCTAATTTACTATTTTCGTTATAGTCTTATAAATTCAACAGTACTGCCCTTGCAGTAGAGCTGCTTGTATTGTGCTCCAAAGTTTCTGCTGCTGTTTTCTTCCGTGTGTAGCCAGTTTACATACCTGTTTGCATGTTAACTTTCTCTGTGATTATTTTAACAAATGCATGTGCTAGGCAGGCTAGTTGTAGGAAAAACAAATATTTACCAGCTAAGGCACAATGCTTATGGAGAGAGAAATTTCTATTCCTAATGGCAACCCTTCAAGCTTTGTGCTGGATTGCGGTATGTCCATGTTTCAGTTAAAGAAAGAAAATTTTCAGGTGACCTCCAGTTGAGTGACCAATTGCAATAAATTATGCCCAGATTTTAGGTTTTGAATACTTACTATGAATTGCATTCAAACCATCTACTCTCTTACACTCTAATTCCCTGAAATAATATTCCTGTTTTACCCTTTGAAGACATCTCACTGACCGGCTAGAACTATAAAGGTAAATGATAAATGGTTGATTTAATAACACAGGCAAGATTCCAATTGATTTGCTGTGTTTATAGTTTCACCCGCTTAGACAAATGAAAGATAAAAATGTTTTTGGCTGTATTCTTTGTTTATATATTTTTATCTTGTGGATTTTCATGAAGTAGAAAATACTGCACCAAAATTCCAACTGCAGGTAAAATGAATTTGAGTTGCCCACGGACTGGATGTTTAGTACCCATTTAGCTATTTAGGGAAGTAACATACCACAATCTGCAAGGTGAAAGGCTTTAATGTTGGGAAATTACTGTAAATTACACATTTTTTGAGATTTTTCAGAAACTGCAGGGCAAGCCATAGGCCTTCAGCAATTCACTCATCCTTTGCTTTATTTGAAAATTTCCTACATGAAGCTAAGAATTGGATTCAGATTTTGTTCCAGTAGTGTTTGGGTACATTGTACCACTACTCTCTTTTTTAACATGTGTTCTAAATGTTTTATAAAGCACTGTAAAAATGTTATTCTTCCTGCAGGTCATGTTTCTTTATGTATATGTGAATAGCCCTTAAGTGAAGGGCAAAGTGAAATAATTCTTCATATAATAAATTACAGATAGTTGCATGTTTCAGTGGTTATACAGTACAGCAGAGTAGGTGAAATTTGAATATGTGCTGGTAGATTTTGTGTGACTGCATTTTGAGTTTGCCAAGGGATAGGTTTTCTGGAAGGGATCTTGGACCTTATATTTTCATGTTCCTCTGGGAAGTTTTTCCTCAGTAGTTCTCTTCCTTACTGACTACACTTGTGTCCAAACTATTATGGCTCAGTTCTTAATCTCTTCCTTCCTTGGCCCAAATAATAACCCTGAATGCTGACTAGATTTTTCTGTTCACTGGAGATCACAAGTCATACGTTCCTTTACTACCTTTCTTTTTTACACAGAATGGTATTCCCCTAAACCAAGCAGGTTTAGTTGTTCAGTGATCTTTGAGCTGACTTTTCTGACTAGGTTTTTCTAGCAGGTTTTAGGGCCACAGAAATCCCATTCTTCTTGCTCTTGGAGCCATGTCCATGACTGTTTTCCTCTGCTGCTTTATTTAATTTTGAAGTATCGGGACAATCTCTAAGTTTTCAACCAATCTCCAAGAGATGCTCTTTGTTCTTGCTCTGAAAGGGATGTCCCACATAAAGAGGTTGCTGTTTGTTGCAGAGTTTCTTGTGGATTAAGCTGCAAAACACCAGGAAGTACCTCCTGTTTGTTATAGGAATAAGCATTATATAAAATGGTGTAGGATGTCAGCTATGATTTTAAAGAAGATTGAGTTAGCAGAATTTGAGCAGACTTTTGTATGGATGACAAAATGAATGTCCTAGGCAATTTCCTTGCTGAAGATATGGGGTAAATGGAGCTTCTTAAAAAAGATGTGTTGGAATCTTTAAGTTTGTGCAAAAAAAAAATTTCTAATTTTCCTTACCTTGTTCCTCAGAAAGATCTTCACCGTTATGACCAAAAAACTTTAAAAAACAACTAACAAACAAAAATCTTGAGACATGCAACTTGCAATGTAGAAAGTGACATTAATAGGAAGGGATGTTCCCAACTGGAGGTCCCTTAAAATTTCAGTCTACTTTCTGAGCTGACAGCAGGTACCCCGTCCATGATAGCAAATGTGTGATGGAAATAATGGTATAAAGATTTTGTGCGACATCAGTTCTGAGGCCTGTTTTGTACTGCAGTCCTCAAAAAAAATGCAGATTTGCACAACTGGAGGGGAGGCACGGTGCAAAGGGATGGTGTGGAGATGGACAAGAGTTGTCAGCCACTGTTGCAGCCAGAATCTTCATACCAGCAAATTGAAGAAAGTCCATAGCTCCTATGTAGTCACAAGGTGGTGTTTCAAACAGTGTAGAAAGGACGAAAGGAAAGAAAATGTGGGACTGCATGTTCTTTGTGTGGATTGGGTGGTCTAACAGAGAATCAGACATGCTGATTTGGTCTTTCTTCATACTGTTTCTCTTGCAGGGAAAATTCTAGGTTGCATTGTTGCAATGGTCTCTATTGTGTACCGAGCTGTTGTGACCCGAGGCTAGAGGACTTGAAATGCTCTTGGGGCTCACTTTTTTGGGAGTCTTGAGAAACGCTGTTTCTCCAGGATCCATGTGCAAGCATACATGTTGTACTCCAAACTCCAGATTTCTTTAAACATTTGTAGCCATGTCAGTTACTGCTTTTAAGGAGTTGTTCAATCCATCCTTTTCAAAGAATTTCTGTTGCAAAGGTCTCTAATAGAGGTGACAAACATTTTCACTTGGTAAAGGTGAGATAGAAACTCTTACAAGCAGCACAAACTGAACCTGGATTGTGGTGGCATGGACTGCACTGGATGCTGTTGTGTATTTATTGTGACATCGTTGTGATGTTCTGTTTGTTTCAGCAACAGCTAGACTGCACTGAGGAGTGCAAAGGAGGATGAATGCCTGCATTGAAGATGGTAGGGCAAAATATGTAATGAGTATCATCCGGAAAGAAAAAAAGGTCAAAAAGAAATTACTTTTCTGAGCAAGTGTGAATATTTGCATTATTGTGCAGAAAATATCTGTGCTGAGATGAGATTTTACTAGTTACCTAAGAAAACATTATTAGATTACAGCTGGAACCTCCCAGACACTCCCAGCATAGTGCTGCTACATGGACATGCCTTATCATCATTACCTACACAGTAGGCCCAGTTAATCTCAACGGTTTCAATTCTGTGTTCACAACCTTGGGTATATCAGAACTTGCTAATGTGAGTCTTTGATGAATGATAGAACAAATAGCTCACATAGACAATCTGTATTTACTTTCTGAATCCTCAGTGTTTGATTCTAAGTATTTTGATAGATTTAACTGATAATCCATCTGAAAAGACAGATTTTCTCTCACTGCTCAGTTATCAGTAATGGCAACGTGCTATCCTTCTGTACTTCAGGAAAGTCAAATAAATTACATACAATTTTTTCAAACTGAAGTTTTCTTTGATCTGGGTGAATTTAGAGTTATTTTCTGAAATGACAAAGCTGAACCAGAAAATATTGGCTAATTTAGCTGAGTGTGTTTTAGCTGAAACCTTCCTGATTCAATGAACTTTTTTGCATATGCAATGCCACTGGAACTGTCTGATCTGGCTGATAAAAATGTTAACATCACTTTTCCAACCACAGCTGCCTGAGAGCCACAACTTTACCTTTTTGACAGCTCCAGTGCAGATCAAATTCACCTAGAATCACAGAATAATTCAGGTTGTAACTTCACATCTTCAATGTGATCTTCAATTTTTCTAAGCTTCAATGAGATCTCATATCTTACTAGACTGCAGAGATCCAGGAGTTGGAGGAAAGGATGTTTTTCATTTGTCCTGCTGCTCCTGACATGAATTCAGGATTTGTGGTTTTCCTTTTGTCTTTATTCAAGAGTTGTGAGTACAAATGATGAAGGGAATAAAAGACACATGACAGCCCACAGGAACAGGAGATAACAGATATCCTGAAGAAGTAAGAAGTACATGTGTACCCAGAGGTGAGGTTGAGTCAAGGACTGAGGGATCCTGGGATGGGCTGGAGGGTGGTCTGTGTTGAGGAATAAATGTTGTCTTTGGCATAGGGGAGAGAAAAAGAAGCCCTTTCTGGTGGTAAAGTGAAACGTGAAGGTAAAACAGAGTCTTTGGAAGAAGAGGAAGACAGCTGAAAAGGCAGAAGGGATGTAAGAATGTTAGGGACATGGTGAGCTGCCTCTCTCCTCTGGAGGAGGGGGGACAAGCCATTCCCTAGCCATGAAGGAGGGGGTGTGGACTTCAGGCAACCCTGATGATATGGCAGTGGAGGAGTTGACTAGCTAGGAGGTCAGCATGGAGCAAGGGATGGAAGCATGGAGGAAGCTCTGAACTTCTGCAGTGAGCTCATTCTACGGAGCCAAGACCCCCTGCAATCCTATATTTCTTATGGTAACTTTACTAATAATGCCAAGCCCTCATACTATAAGGTGAACCCTAATATTCCATATTCATTATATTGAATTTAGATCTTTGAATCTGAGTGCATAATGAGGGTATCACTCACTGCACCCAAAACTGGTGTCATATTTTGCTTGAATAGCACATAAGACATTTTTACATAATGCAGCTTTCTTGTTCCAACCTTTCAGCTAAATACTGCAAAATGATGACAACAAGAAAATAGTTTCTGCAAAGAAGCAGAAGTATTTTATGACAAAAGCGGCATTTGGAGTAACATTCTAGAAGAGCACAGACACTTTTTTTCCCCCCTGTCACTCTCATTAAGGCTCTCAGAGGCTTTTTTGTACCGTGTCTCACTGTTGGAATACCTGTCTCCAAACAGCTTTCTGTAGTGGAAAATCCAATTTAATCTCAAACAGTTTTATCAGTTCTGCACTACTTTTTTCTCCTATTGGAAAATAAAATAAAAAGATCATATGTCAACTTGACTACAAGGTGTAAAGCTTCTGAGCTTGCATTAATAAATTTATGCATCAATTATATGTTTGCACTTTCATATAGGTATAGCTGAAGGCAGCCTCTTTGTAGGCTAAGGTTTATTTATGCTGCTTAGAATATATTTTTCCAATTTCTAGCATTCTTGAAAGGTAGATTTTTTCCAGAGATTGTCCAGCTTTCAGGTCTTCATGAGATGAAATGTAATTTATTTTTCAGGGATAAAGAACCAGAGAAATTAAATAAAATGTCTTACTTTAATTCAAATATTAACTCATTTTTTCACTGTGTGCTCCTGCTGATGGAGAGGGGTAGCATATGCTCACTCATGCTGTGCTTTCTACAAACTCGGGTGGGTTTGAAGAGCCCGAAAGCAAAGGAAGAACTTACAGAAACCTTTTGTTTTAGCTCTGCAATTCAACATATATTTTAATAGGGGGATCTGAAAGTTGCTACCTCCTGCTTCTTTCACAGTTGAAGACACAGATGCCCCTGTCAAGGCTCTTGTATCCATGTGCAGCCATCCCCAGGGCTCTGATTGTGCTTAATCACCCTGACCAGCCTCACCTGGGACCTCCACCCACACTCCCTCAGCTTGTTGCTCTGAGGGCTGTATTTAAGCTCAGCCCTGAGTTGTGCTGCAGGTCTTCCTGATTCCTGCCTGCAATGGGTTCTGGTTTATCAGTTGCTGTTTCCAGGATGGTTGATGAACCCTGGAAGAAACATCTGTCTTTGATGCTGTGCCTAGGTGCTGTGATGGGGTGAGGTCTCTGGAGCAGCCCCTGACTCATCTACCCTGTGGAACAGCTGCTTGCCACTGGTTTTATTGGCTAGGCACCAGTGACTTGTCTGTGGCACCTTACTCCATTCCAGTGACTCCGTGCTAGCTCTGGATTTTGTACCTTGCTCTGCTTCCCAGGTCAGGTATGTCCATCAGCTCTGTGGGTTTCCCTACAGCAAAGGTGCTGCAGAAGGCTGCTCGTGGCCTGGTTTGGGGGCAGCTCTGTCATCTCCAGAGCTGGCAGATCAGTTCTCATCAATGTGAATTTAAGAGGGAAAGATAGGCTGGAAATAGGAACTCTATTTCCTTTTTAAACAGCGGCTGTGTAGTTGTACCCATAGGAGAGAGTGCTTACCTTGGCTATGAAATAATGCCCAGAGCTAGAGAGCTTTCGGCATTGTAAATGATCACACATTTCATTTCAAGGTATATTCTCTTTCCTTCGGGCAACGTTGTACAGCTCTGTTCCTCAAAACATGACACTAGTTAATACTGAATCAAACACTTGAAAATAACAGTAATGCAGCACTAAGAATGAAAAGTACCCCAAAGTCAGGAAATACCAAGGGCTTTGCTTCTTCTGGAGCTGTTCACTTTGCTATTCTGTGTACTCTTGCATATTTTATGACGTACTGAGGTAGCATGCTGCTAACATGTTTGATATGGCCTGTGTTTATGAAGCAAAGAGGAATAGAGAAAAGTGTGTGAGGCTTCAGTCCAAATTTTGGAGCTGTTAGAATTTGTCAGTTCTTGTAATAAATCTTGCCCAAAGATCAAGTTATTTCACTGTTACTCGCCTATTTGAAAGTGGATACAAGGATTTCTTTGGAGAGACTGTAAAATCTCTGTGCCACAGCTGTGCCACACGTTTCCCCGGCAGTGCCACTGCAGCCCTGCCTGGAGGCTCAGCTTCCCTGGGGGAAGGAGGCCCTGTGGGGAGATACCGGCCCTGCTCAGCGCTCCAGTGGGTGCAAGAGGGATGAACACTGAGGACTGAGAATAGAAATTTTCAGTCCCAATAGTGAATGTGTCAGAAGGGGCCTGAAGCATGAGATCAATAATTTTTCTGTCGGTTTTGCTGCTGGTGCCTGCCTATTCCTACAGAAACTCTACCAGTGGCCTCACCGCTTCCTCACATCGAGTGGTGATGTCTCCCAGAAAGAGCTCCTGTCAGCAGGCTGAGCCAAGAGCAGGAGCAACAAAACCTGACCTAAATAGTGAAAAAAAAATACCAGGGATGTGGGTAGCTGTGGCCAGAGGGTGGATTACAGCCTCTGCGGTCCTGGACAGTGCTGAGTTTCCCATGCTGAGCCCAGCTGCAATGGTGGTGCCTGCCTGATGCTATAGGGAAAAAAACAAAACAAAACCCTCTTATGTGGATTTTTTTGTGGGTTTTGTAGCATATGTTGGTACCTGGGGCAGGTGATTTGGTTGTGCAGGATGGGAAATTCCAGGTTGAGAGGTGTGTCTGACAATGCCGCCTCAGCATCTGGGTTCTGAGGGGCCTTTTGAAATGGGAGCCGGGGAGTCGCCTAGAAATGGTGCCCTGAGGGGTGCACTTGCAGGCAGGGCAAGGCCCACAGAGCAGTTGCCAGGAATCAGAGCCTTCAGCTGAATAAAGGTGTTACGTTATTTTCACTAGGATATCAACTGATAATTAGTATTCTGTGTGACCATGTCTGCAACATGGGATGTACTCCATTTGCTGAGAGTCCTTAGAAACACCAGTGGTCTTTCATTTCATAATCTGAGCTACATTTGAGGTAAAGTGATCTTTGCTTGCATTATAAATGTTTATTTCCTGCCTCTACTGTTTGTAAATTTAATTTATAATGATCTGCTGCTGGTTATTATCAAGTATAATGTGCTCTGTTGTAGAAGATAATTAGAATAATGTATTGGGGTTAGTTGTGAGTCTTCTCAATAATGTGCATGTGGGCGTGCAGTTTGTCATTAGTTTTGATACAAAGGAAAAAGGGAGGTTAAAACAGTAATGCAGATTATATAGGCAGAAATACTCCACAAGGCTTAGTTGGTTGAATCTTCACATTATTTTTTTTAAGCACTGCTGTAAAGCACGCTAGGTGTTAGTCCTGTTCTCTTACATATTGCTGAGATCTGTACAGTGCTTGATTTGAGAAATTTTTATATAAGCCTAAACTGCAGAAAAGGCCATTTGAAATAAGTGCTGGTGATGGATAGACTTGCTGTAGTAACATCCTTGATTTTCAGTTTTAATGGTAAATCTACTTCATTTATTGCTGTAAATACTATATGTGTTAAATGTTCATTGTTAGGAGACTTCCTATGTAAGAGCAGTTTGCAATTCTTTAAAGGTTCTAAAATCTGAATTTAGATTTAATTTAATTTCAATTCCTTAAAGGTTCTAAAATCAGGCTCTAAAATCTGAGCCTGTAAGGTTTTTGGAAAAAAATAAAAAAAAAGATTTAAGATGTTTCGTAAGATTGAAGGGGACTAAGCAGAAAAACATTTTGTATGGTCTGTGAATAACTGTATTATTGTCATGCTAATAATCTGCTGATTGCTGGGTGCCACTGGAATACATTTATTTTCTTTTGACGTACACAGCAGAAGTGAAAAGCAGCGACTGATGTGGAAGATATTGGTGTGTTCAGCTGTCACACCTGACAAAGACCAGCTGAGTCAAATGAGGGGCTTTAGTTCAACGAGATGCATCTGTGTGCATCTGCAGTCAAATATGTGTATAAATTAGCTTCCATTTACTCATTTGGCCTTCCCAGTCACCTGCAAACTTAGGCCATGATGCTGCACCCTGCTCTGCATGGGTAGATTATAGAGAGATATTTTACAGGAGCAGATCAGAAGTCACAGTGAGGACTCTTAGTAAATCACTGTTACACAGTAGACCTTATTACCCTCTGGCCTCCTGTCTCCTGGTAATGTTTACTTGATTGACTAAAATTACGCTTAAGTAAAACTTGCTGTAACCAGTTAAAAAAAAAAAAATCACAGGCAATTGGCACCTGTTTTGGGTTTTCCTGAACTCTTAAGTATCTATTATGTTTATTTAAATAAAACCACTATTTCCTCTGCCCTTTCTCTGTCCAAAGAGTTGGTATCTTTCTCTCTTTTAGTCTTATAAACATTCGGTGTGCTGGGAAATGTATACACTTCAGTGCTTAGGAACATCAAAAGAGATGTTGTGTTCGCATCAGTGATCAGCACTGAGTATCAAGTAGTATTTGGGAAAGAATCTGGCATATCCCTCAGTGACTTATCTGGGAAGTGTGAATGGCATTTAATAAAACAGATTTTCCAGCAAATGACAGGCCAGAGCCTTGAAGCAAAATGTACTTCTGCCCTGTGCCAATCATTCACTTTCTTCCAGCTCAGTGATTTATCCCATGTAAAATGTTCTTGTATTTAAAAGTGGTCTATGCTGTACCAATGGTAAGGTGCCAAATCCCTCACTGAAGCAATATAATAAAATAGTGTCCTGGTTTTTGCGAGGACAAGAAAACTTGAACACTAACCAGAGCTGGGTTTTTCATCACTGCGTGGCTTGCCCACATTCCAGCAATTATTGGCAAGCATTAAGACTACTCTTGATGAGCTATTACTTTGCATCGTCCTTAAGGAAATAAGGGTTTTGTTCCTGTTTGTGGAGTTATGGGCTTTTGTTTGTTTGTTTATTTTAAAGATATATAAAGTAAAGTAGTTGTGCCATGGAAGTTGATAGCAAAGCTTACTTTGACTTAACTTGTCCAGAATTTTGCCTGAAGACTTTTGCGCAGGGAGGGTAGCACTGAATTTCTAGTTTGGTCTCTGTATGATGAAAGACACATCATTGGTGTGAAGGGATTATACAGCCATGGAAATATTCTCTTGGAAAACTGAACAAGCCATTACTGTGGTAAGACAGAAGTTGTGATAATTTCTCCATTGCAGTTTGGTCTACTTTGATCATATCTTTCCTTTTCCTCTGATTCCTTTGAGTGAGGCTTTTGTCTCTGTAGCTGTATTCCTGTGTAAATCCACAGCCAATTCAAATACATCTCTTTACCTTCCCTGCTCCCTTGTGCTTATCCTGCTTTTAGCTCTTGAGTTTTAATTTCATTTCACTTACCACATTCTTCCTTATATTATTTGTAGTAACAATAGACTTGTTGCCTAGTACACCTTCCAAGCTTAAAATTGTAGTGTAGACGAGATGCTTTTGAATTTTAATATGCACTGTGTACTCTAAGAAAGCATTAGTATTCTGTGTACTGTTTACTTCAACTAATGAAATTACAATAAAACCATAGTTTGTCTTATCTAACCTAAATTTTAGCATGTTAGATATCTATTAACCAATATGTTCCTTTCTCTTTTTCCCAAAAATTGTTGTTCACAGGAGATACCATAAACTACTACTTAGCTAAGTGAGAAACCATGCTTCCCATTTTAGCTTTCTTGTAAACATTGTTCTAAACACCTTTCAGAGTTTAAATCATACTGCTAGTTACATCAGCATGCTCCATCACAGAAAATAATGCCTTATTCTTCCAAGGACCCACATTCTTTTTTTTACAGATCATATTCATTTTCTGTGAAAAAGTAATGCATTGCAGAATATTGTGACATTAGGCAAGTTCAGTTGTGTTTTGCAGTTGTTAATTACCCTTGTAAGGTGGATAAGAAGTCTGTGGGGAATTCCTTAAAAGAGAAGTGCTTTGCCCTTGGGATGTGTATTACCATATGGAAAGCAGGCTTATGTTCTTAGTTAATTATCTTTGTTGTTTCAGTTCATTTAAAGGAAATGTAATAATTTGTTGGTTGTTAGTACCTGTGTATTTTAAAATGGGAAATTGTTAGAATAATAAAGACCCCAAGGGGATGCTTACAGTACTCCAGAAAGACACTTTCAATTATTTTTTCCCAAGGCACTAATTTTTCTAAGCAGAACTGACAAAAATATTAAACAAAGGTGATACGTAGCATCTTTGGGAAAGTGTGTTTCGTTGTTATTGCTATTTTTTTGCAGATGATTCAAAACTTTTCTCCTAATAATAATCACATTCCTATTCCTTCTTTCTGCAAGACTGGAATTGTACTGAATTTGATAGCTTTGAGCAAAAAAATATCAAAGCAATAATTGAAAGTAGGTAGAGTGACAGTACTTAGTCTTATTTCATGGAAATGTGAAGGTCATGGAAATAGGCAACGGAAAAGCTCAGTATTACAATAAGCAAATGGATATGGGTGTGATCCTATTGAAAAAAGTGCTGGGATTATTCCACCTGGCTGGTGACATGATACTGCTTCTGTTATGGTAAAATAGAGTTCTCTGCTTTATAAGGTGTTAGGAAGCTCTTTGCTGTTCAGAGGGCAGTGCACATCCTGCAGAGCTGTGTGGGCAGACAGCAATTTCACTTTTCTAAAAGGCCCATGTCTGTGTCCAGGACTGAGGCCAGTCTTGTTTTGCTGCTCCTACTGTAATTATTGCTGCACAGTTCCATTAACTTTGGCAATATTTGGAAAAGCTTTCATTTTTATTCTTTAAGGTGAAATTAGGGTAATTTTTTCCTCTCAGTCAAACTAAAATTCTAGTTTATTATTATTTATAACTTGTAGCTTAGCTTTTGCTGGTCAAGTATTTTTATAGACACTTATGGAAACAAAGGGTCAAATTAAAGATGTTATTCTACTGATTTCAAGTAATTGCTTTGGATTTATCTCTGTGGTGGTTTGGGTGGATGCATGCTTTTGGTTTGCACCTTGCAGCCAAACACAGCCTGCTGTCTCACTCTCCCCCCCACCCTTGCCCAGGGAGTAGGGGAGAGAATTGGAAGGAAAAGGGCAAGGAAACTCACAGATTGAGATAAAAACTAATTAATAATTAAAATAAAATTATAATGATAACAGTAATAACAGGATGTACAAATGAGTGATGCACAGTGCAATTGCTCACCACCTGCTGACCAATGCCCAGCCTGTGCCAGCCAGAGATCCCAGAGCCGAGACAGTCCCGAAACCCAAACCCCGGAAGAATGAACCCCAGCAATCCCTGAGAGAATGGCCCCGTCTTCCAGTCAACCCTGGTTAATGTACTGACATGACGTGACACGATGTGGAATATTTCACTGGCACATCCAAATGCCAGGTTTGGGGTTTGCTATTCACTGCGCTTCTCCCTCCCAGTCCTAATGCAGCTGTGAACCAGCCAAACACGATGACCCTGAGCTCCAGCAGCAACTAATAACATTAACACTTTTATCAATGTTCTTCTAACAAGTCTTACACTGAAACTAAAACACAGCTATTCTAACTACTAAAAAGAAAATTAACTCTATCCTAGCAAAAAACCAGGACAATCTCCATGTCACTGAGAGCAAGAAACATCATCTAAATAAAAAGAGCAATTTTTTCCAAAGAGCTCAGAAATTAGTACATTTATTGTGTTTCATTCTCTAGAAGAAAACAAAATTGTTTCTAAGCATTTCTTTCCTAAGCATTACCTTAGGAAATCATTATGACTTTCCAAAGCTGAAATTGGGAATGATTTAGAGCTTACTGCATAGGCCCAGATTCATATACCTACTCCACCCGATATTGGGTGGCAATAGAAAGGATAGACCTCATTTAGGAGGAAAGCAATTGAACAGTTGGCATCTGCGGCTCTCGGGAGCACTAGGAGTCTCTAAGATGCTCTAAAATGGCAATAAAGACTGAAGGAGACCTAAAGCACCCCATTCCTTCCTGTGTCACTGAACAGGTAAATTAGCGCTGTGCACTCTTCAGGGCATAGTCAGCCGCTCTGTGCTGGGTACTGGAAAAACATAGACCCTTCCCTGCGTGTTCACAGGCACAAGTAAACATGTTCAAGTGTGTTCCCAGAGGAGTTCCTTGGAGCTTGGAATGGACTTCATCTGAAAATCTTTGCTTTCATTCTCTTTTAAAATTCCAACATTTTTTTTTCCTCTGCTTGCTACAAATAGCTTGTTACAGACGTTGCTTTAAAGTTAGGGTAGGTCAGGAAAATCACCTGAGAATGTCACCTTCTTTTCCAGCAAACCAGTCTCATGTATATCCTGAGCCATGTGCCCTGCCTTTGTCACATTTGGGCTTGCTTTGTATTCCAGTTAGGCTCACAGAGCCAGGATTGCACAAGTGTAATTGAGGGCAAGATGTGGTCAGGAGAATCTTCTTGCTGCTGCCACTGCCTCTGCAGCGTGAACCGGAAAGAGCACAGCTTGACTTTCATATGTCTGAGGTTGAGTTTGCAGAAAGCAGAGCAAACTTGCTCTGGAAATGCTGGTCACTCTCCAGAGGAGAACTGTGATTTAATTTGGTGAAATGGCTAGTTCTGATGGTGTTAACTAGCTCGGGTCAGTGTCTAAAGCCAGCATCGCCTTGCAGTAGCTGTTGCCATTAGGAGGCTGTGCCCATGCCAGCAATGTTACCATGTGGTTCTAACTGACCTTTTCGTGGGGATGCTTCCTTTCAGCATTGGTACGGACCTCACTTAATTAGAGCGAGGCTGAGGTGGGATGAGTACAGGTGTTTTTCTGTAGGTAGGGGTAGTAAGGCATCTTTAGCAAAACAAGTTGTATTTTGTGTTTCTCCCCTCTGATAATCTGTCACATCAGGTTATTAATACCACTCAGAAGAAAAGAATGCAAATACATATTATGTGGAATAGAGATCATTCTGCAGTCTTTGGGGAGATGCTTTGGATGTGTGTGGGAGTTTAGATTGCATTTATGTAATTCTGATTCCCAAATCCATGACTGCCTTGTCAAACTAAAATTTTGCCAGGCTCGTGGGGCAGGCACGAGAACTCTTTATCTGAAAATAGATGCATCTGGTTCTGAACTGTGGTTTTCATCTAGTCTTTTAATTAAGTGTCTTTACACACCAAGAAGCATCTTGGCTTACATCATGAAGCTGTTACCTGCATGATTATATTGCTGCTTGATTTCTCTAAAATCTGCTTTTCAAAAGATCAACTGAATGTAAAATTATCCTGGTAACACAGACGTATGATTCTCACTTGTCATGATTTGAGATTGACTGGTGGTCATTTTACAGTGCTTTCCAGATAAGGTGGTGAAAGATGAATGTATCTTCTCAGCTGCTATTTTAAGCATCACAACTACAAATGAGAGTGGCAGTAGCTTGCAGTTTAGGTCACTTAGTATGTCCTGTTTTATTCATGATAAAACAAACACAAGCTGAGCTTAGACGCTGGCCTGCCTTTCTGACTTGGGGAGCAGCCTATCTTGGTGTTTAAAGGTGAGAAGATCCAATCTTAATTTGTCTAAGTAGCTATTAGCCACTGGTTTGGTCATTTTATACTCCTTTGTCCTCAATTAGGAGAATATAAATTTATTTTCAGAAACTATTTGTCCTTTTGTTTAAAAGTTTCCTGTCAGGTGTGGTTTACTTTGACTAAGATCTCATTTGGTGCGTAGTAACGTAACTACAGAGAAAGTAAGGAAGGAGAAAATGCAAACATGATGTCCATTTGAATATCACACCAACATGGGAATGGAAGATGGGTTGCGTTTACAGACAGGAGTAGTGAAATAGGGATTTTGTTTGCTGTACTATTTCATATTTCTCTCAGGTAATGTAAAGGGTTGGTGTGTGTTTCTGGTCAGAAGCCAGTGATAATGCTGAGTGATGCCCAAGTGGCAGTTCTGTAGTATAATGCTTCTCCATAGAAGCCTTCTCCCTCTACCCAACCTGGCTATTGCTGGTAGATCCATCCAGATCATTACTGCTGAAATCAAATTTTGTGAAGTAGCCTGTTAGGGGTCCCACCCTTGGAGGTCCAGCTGTGAGCAGCTCAGGCTGGTTCAGAGCAGGGGAAATTAGCCTGGGGTGAAATGTAGCAGAGATTTGACTGAGCAGATAACTAGCTGTTATACGTGTGGACAGCTTAAACATTTTAAAGAGGCCAGAAATAGTAAATAGGCAATGTATAAGCTTTGTTCTAACCCTCCCCACAGAGACGAGGTCTGGTTAAAGGTTAAATGTGTTGTTTGGCCTGGCATCACCTGGAATCTCTTTGTCTGGTGTTGCAGGCAGCAGACAGAAGAGGAGGCAATATAGCCTTTGTCAGCTTTGCCCACAGTTGAGTTCAAAGAGCGAGAGGGAGAAAATAACTGTCATTCAACGACATCCGGCCATTCATCCGTGCGGACTGGGGCAGTGCGCAGGTGTCCTTGCTCTATGCTCAACTGCCTCTGACAGCCTGCAGGTTTTTCACTTCAGAGCAAAAAGCACAGCAGCAGCTCCAGGAATTAACACTTGAGGAGTTGGTTCTCCCCACCCCCCCCTTATTTTCTTGACGGATTGTCTATAGGAGAGGGAGGATTTAGGACAAAAGATTTATCTGAGATGTTAAGCTGTAGCGCTGAAAAATGGGCAGGAAAACACCTCAACAAGCTGTGTGAGGAACTTGAAGGCCATTTAGCTGGAGAGAAGCTGCAGGGTGTTCTGAGCATGGAGCACAGAGGAGCTGAAGAAATACAATGCATTAGACTTTAATGAGCATTACACAAGATCTTCCTAAAGTATTGATTAACTAGGCATTGGGGACTTTTGAACCTTAAATGCTTGCAAAAGCATGTAGGGTTTAAAAGACTTATTGCTACTCCACAGAATAAGAATCAGGTTCTGGGTAAAATGACTGAATACGGCAAAGTCTTTGGTACAGCTATTCTGGGCTGCAGAGCCTTTGAGAGCTCAACAATAGCATCTGTGTTGGAAGCCCAAGAAGAAAAAAGAACAGAAAAGCTATATATTCTGAAAATCATCTACATGGCATTTAAGCTCATCTAGGAGAGAATGAAAAGATCCAGGTAAAACATGGTGCTGCACAAAAAAGACTTTCTCATTTACATCATCACCTCCTATTTGGAGAGAGTTTTTAGAAACTAGGGCTATGAGAAGGAAGAGGCATAATTAACAGTATGTATGCCTCGCATTTTCAGACCTCAGTACTTCATGTTCTTGGGGCTATGATCATTTTCATAGGGTGATAGTGCTTTACTGGTGGTGCAGATGTGCTCTTCACCCAAGATGGTAGGCCTGATGATCCTCAGACATGATAAGTCCTACTGCTACAAATCAAGGGTACTCATGTCTGGTGACTGGGTGTGTAATGAGGTTACGGTAGTCCCAGTGAAGAGACACTAGGAGAAAGCAGCTGTCAAGATTATAAACTTAGTATCCTTGGCATTTGATGTTTTCCAGCCACTAAGTGGATTGGCTTGTTGTCATTCTCAAAATCTCATAAACACAATGAAAGTACAATCAGGTAATTTAAAGTAAATTATTAATTTGCAGGTCAGAAATTCATATCAAGTCATATATATCTATATATGCCACACCAGGAAGTACAAAAAAGCTACAGTTGATGTAAAATAACTGAACGCTCATTAAGTAGTCTATGACAACTTGGCCAAAGAAGATGGGCATCAAAGATAGATCAACAGTATTTTAATTTCAAAACACTATAATGAGCCAGTCTTTTTTTTTTTTTTTTTTTTTTTTTTCTTCAAATATTCACATTATACCTGTTCTATTTTAAAATGCTGAAGGAGATGTAATAAGACTGAAGTGAACAAAGTTCTGGAATAAAATATTCCCATCATGTGAACAAAAGAAAGAAAAAATAAAAACAAAAGATATTAAATCAACCATACTAAAGACGACAATAAAACTCTGAAGAAAGTGAAGTAAAATCAGCAGAATCACAGAATGGTCAAGGTTGGAAGGGACCTCTGGAGATCACCAAGTCCAACCCCCCTGCCAAAGCAGGTAGATCTAGAGCAGGTTGTACAGGACTGCATCCAGACAAGTTTTTTAATATCTCCAGAGAAGGAGATTCTGCAACCTCTCTGGTCAGCCTGTTCCAGTGCTATGGCACCGTCACAGTGAAGAAATTTTTCCTTATGAAAGTGGACCCATATCTGACAGAGTAGATCTGTCCAGTGCAACAGAGCTCTGAAACACCACAAGCCTTGCAGAACATGCTCACTTTAACAAAGAGATGCTGGTACAGAAATAATGACCTGGGATGGATCCAATACTGGGATGGATGGTGCTGGGACAAAGAGTGCTTGAAGCCACAGTTTGCATGATTAGTATCTTTGTGATCTTTATATAAGTGACAAATTGCTGTTTAGTACAAACCTTGTGATTATGTTTACTGCTTCTATACACTTAGGAAAATCTCATTGCTGGTTGAATCTGATTGATCTGCTGTTTTACCATTGATTAATTTGGCCCAGGATGTATATATATCTGATTAAAATGTAAGATTTTTTGTAAATACCTGCTATGTTATCAGGTGAAGAGACATAATTTTGATTAATTGCAAACTAAGCAAAAGCAATTAAAGATTTCCCCCCCCCCCCCTTAATTCTGTCTCCTCAGCACTTCACTGAATATTCAGGACTTTCCCTTTAGATGGTTTGTTCACCTGTGAGAAACTGCACAGAATGAGGATCATTGGATAGTCCAGCAAAGCATTAGCAAAACATGTCCATGCCTCCATGTGGCTTGCAAATGTCCTTTTTCTGGTGTGGTTTGCTAGGAAGGAGGGTGCAATAGGGGCAGCATTGCTAATGTTGGAGCATATTTGCAATTAACAGCTTTCACAGTTAACTTACCTGCTTATCTTTCTGTGACATTGAGTCATCTGCAGAAAGCACTTTTTCACTTGTATATTTTAACATGAATGTTACCCTTTAATTGTAAACAAGCAGAAGTGAATTACTAGCAATAGAGAAACTCACTACAGCAAACCAAAAATGGAATAGATATTCAAAAGGTTTCACTTAACAAGGCTTGTTCATCTTTGTACCAGACCTTCTACGCTTCAGCCATGCTCACTTTCTCCTGGGAGCTTTTGAATCCATTGTCAGTCTGTAAAATTAGAAAGAAGAGTAAGTTAAAATCTATGTAGATGCTAGGATTTTCCTGTTACAAATCATCTCTGCCTCAATAGATTATCTGCATATCCATCCATTGCTAAATGTTCTGAAACCTTTTCATTCTGTCGCAATTTTCTTCTCATGCTTCCCTAGTATATTTAACAACTGAGAAGTTTGCCTGAATGGTGCTACATAAGAGAAAGCAAATTCTCACGGAAAAGATGGAGAAAACATGAAGCAGGCAAAGTATGACAGTGTCTCAGGGATGTATGTAATATTGATGTGTAGATTCAATTTCTACCTAAATAAACAAATGGCCAAATAGAGGTAGTGAATAGGACATTTTAGCAGATGATTATATTATTATGAAATTTGAAGAATGAAGACTCTATTTCTCCTTTAGCGTTCTGCACACTCAAGTCTGTCACATTTCACTTAAGCAAGATGGTATTTGGGAAGATGTATGTAAAGGAATACGTCAGTTATTAAAGGCCAGATCTTGCAACAGCTCCAGTATTAGGCCTGTAATTTGTTAGAACAAGACAAAGCCTTTCCTTTAGAAGTGTAAATTGTTTCATAAGAAGGGGTAACAGAGCAGCTCAGCAATCCTTTTCCATTAAGTACAAGTCTGGATTAGTTATAGCATATGACAGAGAGTAGAAACAAGTAAAACTCTACAGAGATGGGAAATTAAAACATCAGACCTTTACTGGAGTCTATTTATGAGAATGATTTCTAAGCAGGAACCTAGTAGGCCTGAACAGTAAACCTTCCAGTAAACCGTCCTGCTGGGACTTGTGCTGCCAATATTTTAACAAGGACTAGACTATCACAGTAGAGTGAATAATAAATAAATAAATATCCTGCTAGTGCTGCATCTCAGGTGAGAGAAACAGTGGAGTGGTGAGGTATTGATTCAAATTGAAACGAAAATTATTGCAAATAACTACAGGCAAGGAAAGAGGCAGCATCTCCATCTCTGTGGAGATGGTGACACTTTGCACGTGATACAGGCGTTGAACGTACTAGGGACTCTACATGACATTCATTCAGTCTCATCTGTGTCCTGTTCATGTGGATGTGAAATCCTTGGGCACAGGGTAGAGGATAAGCCATTTTGTTTGCTCTTAATTTACAGCAAAATAATGATAGATTTACAGAAGTGTTTTTCAAAAGTCTTTGTGGCCAGCATTGCTAAGCAGAAACACCATAACATAGAACCCATGGTGAGCACACAATTAATTTGGATAGCAGTTTGTTTTTTTCTGATGACCACTCAGAAAATGTTTACCAGGACTTTATTCACCAAGAAATACCAGTCTCTCATTTAATATTTCTCATTTGTTAAATGTGTATTTTAATCTGCTAGGGTATTTAAAACAGTAGTATTTCCTAGATGAATAGGCAATTAATGATCCTTTCTTACAGTATGTTTGATTGTATATGAATAAATGGTGTTAACAGGGTAAAAAACATAAGTTTCTGCTGCTCAGCATTTGCATGGAGTTTGTAATGTTTCAGTTGTGCAGATGTTCTAATTTAGGACTGCATGTTTCTGTCTCAGAGGTACTGCTCTGTTCGTACCAAGTACTGACAAGTACCTCTTGAATGGGGTTAAAGCATGTTTTCAGTGAACCTTGGTGGGTTTGCTACATCACTTGAGTGTAATTCTTCTTGTGCAGAGACTTGATTCAAAGTCCATTGGTGTTACTAAAAAGTTGGTTTGCCCAAGTGTGGGATGAGCTAGATGTGTACGGAGAAGTGATCCCTGTTTGCACATCAAAGAGGTGCAAGCAGGTCAGGTACCATGTGAATTAGAGAGTCTTGCCCCTGTTTGCAATCAGGTTTGCTGTTGCCATGGTGTTTTGCGTAGGTAAAAGCAGTATCTGGCATACATGTGTAGGGCAAATTGAAGGTAGTCTATGGGCATGTGGGTTTGCTGCAAAAGGAGAAGATTTTTTATGCTCATTTTCTTTTCTCACTTACTAGGGCATGCTTGAGGTACTGTTTCTTCCTATAGGCGTTCATTTTCTGTACTGCTGGCATATAGCATGGCAGCTCTGCCATAATCTGCCTGATTTGTCTTAGGACATAGTAGTTATTTTCTTATCAAAGGATAATTCATGTGTATTATTAAGACAACGGATTTGACTTTTCAATGAGTTTATGTCTTTAAGAATAGTTTTCAGAGAATGAGTCAGCCATATGTTAAATCAAATTTAACATCCATTATGAAACACTGAATCATACTTTATATCTCTGTAATGATAATAAATGATCATCTCTCCCATGTTCCCCTCATTTGTACTACTACTCATCAATCTTGCTAATATCACAAAGATTTATTAAATGAATAATCTTCAAACTATAGCTGTTTTAATATTAATAGCTCCGTTTTATGTTGTTTTTCTTACGATAATTCCATTTTTCTTTAAGCATGCTGACTTTAAAAGTAATAATCCTTTTTATAGTGAAATTGAATGAATAGAAAACCAGTAAATCAATAATAAAGTCCTCCTTAATGAGATTTTGTAATTATACCAATACATTACAAAATACAGGACATTTCTGAATGTCCTTCATATGTAGGTAAATGACATAAGTAACAAACTACAGAATGAAAGCTGAGGTAATACTTAAAGGGAAGAGATATTGAGATACCATTGTGAATACATGCAGCTGAATAAATATATTTAGTCTATTTTAAAAGTATCCCAAGTTTGTTCTGTGATGCCCAGTGAGTTATGGCTCAACACAATTTAATGTAAAACCTCTATGTTGAAGATATGTGCTGGATGTTTTAGCTTTCATGAATCTGTTAATTCTGAAGTCCTGGTTATATTTGAGTCATATTTGACCTCTCAATTTTTGTTCTCCAAGAGTGTTTGGTATAAATTTGTTATATTTCCATGCAGACTGAAAATAACTGTACCATCACTTTGTGACCACATTGCCAAGAGGTGAGGGTGCAGCTGGAGCTGGTTTGCATAACCCATGTAGCTCAAGCCCATCTGACCCAGGGCTCTCCTGTGAACACCCACTCTGTGGCTCTGTTCAGGCGGGAGGAATATCTGCAGCCCTCTGCTAATAGACAAATGATCTAATCTGTATTTTAATGTCATATCTGAGTAGTGTTTTAAGCTTAGTGGTTAGTACAGTTTCTCACTTTATGTAAATAACTTGTGTTTAATGAACAGTTCTGGTTCCAAAATAGAGAGCTGTGGTTCACCAAGGTGAATTGGGCGACATCCAGGAGAACTGAGAAAGCCCAGGTGGTCTGGGGCATTTTCCTTTTGATAAGATAAATAGATCTGAGTAAATGAAGAGTGGGTCTGTTGGTTAAATTTGACAGAAGAATCTCTGGGCTGAGACCAGTGTGAAGGCAAGTCTGCTTTCCCTGTGGGTGCCTGATGTCCTGAACCTCTGTCTGCTCTGTCATTAATAACCAAGTAACACCCAGAGGGGCCAAATCTATTTCTTGGGTTTGCTGCTGGGTGCAGGTATGAACTATTATTAGAGGTGTGGTTGGGAGAGCAGAAATGCAGTTTGCTGCTTTGCCAGGGGTTCTTGCTAAGCTCTCAGCATGGGTGCAGTGGGCTGTGTTCACTGACAGCTACTTATCCCTCCAGCTTCAATATTTTTGCTGTGTTGCAGTTTCTGAAGTGTCTGGTCTGGAAGGCCTGTGAACAATGCGCTTCGATAATCCAGCTGAGATGTAATGAAAGCATGAATGACAGCCTAGCACCCTCCTGAGACAGCCTTGGTTGTAGCCTTACTTACTATCCTCTGCAGATGTAGAAGTTTTTGTCATGTAGCTAAACTGATAATCAAAAGATGGGCTGATATCAAAGATGACCTCCAGGTCATGAACCTTCAAACCAGACACTCTAAAACTTCCTTTAAAAGGAGCTGCAAAGGGTGAAGAGCAATTCAAAAGGTATCAGGAACCATCCAAAATAAGCTCAACATTCTTTAAATTTAATTGGAGGGCATGTTTTCCACAGCTAAACGTCATTTAGGTGTCTCATCAAACAGGAAATTACTTCCCTTCAATCACCTGTTATAAGATAATAAGCTGTAGCTTTATCAGTATAACAATAGCTTGAAATTACACTTCTCAGTCATAGTTCCTAATAAAACCCTGGGAGCGCACAGCAGACACCTGTGAATTTAGGTCTGAATCGCCACAGCACATTTCTGGAGGAAAGAAAAAAGATAAAGATCTTATTCTGCCTGTGTCAGCGAGAAGATATGAGGAAGGCAGTGTGCGGTAGGGTAGTGCTCTAGTGCATGGAGTTAGAAAGGTGAGGGTAAGAAACTGGGCGGGGGACTCGAGACAGGTTCAACTCCCTGGTCCATTACAGACAACATATGTCCTAAAGCCTATGCCTCTATTTACTTTTCTTTTTCAATTCAGATTTTAGTAAGCAGGTAACATCGAGTGGCTTTTTTTGTGGCTGGGGTCTTCCAGATCTACTATTGTATAATGATAAAAAGAATTCCTCTCTGTGTTAGTCTCATTGTTTTAGCTTTATGTACTTTCCAGATAAAAATGTCTTCATAAAGGTAGGCATTTTTCCCTTAAAAGTATTTATATCATAGTTCTACTGTCATTGCATTATTGTACTCAGAGCTTTAACTGACAAACTGAATTCCTAGGAACTAGGACAATGAGATTATGGTATCATAGCAGTAAACACTGTGATTTTTTTTTATTTATCTTTTTTTAAGCAAAATTTAATGGAGCATTTTGTGTATAGCTGACCTTACAGGAAGCATAGCAAACAATGACTGCCCATTTCTAAAAGCTGAAAAACTGCTTCCTTCTTACCAAAAGGAATTTAGCAGCATATAAATTCCCTTGAGCTGCTGCACTGGATACCTAAGCATTAAAGCTCCTCACTTAACCCTTCCACTAGTCTCCTAAGCTTCTCTAACTTTCTGAAATCAGGCATTTTAGATGACTTTGGCCTCTAGGGCTCTCCCATTTTAAGAAATAATCTTTGCCTTCTGGACCTCAGAACTACCTACTGGAAATCTTATCATCCATGTAGTTCAGCATGTATTAAAATTTGGCAATTAATTATCTGCAGTTCTAATCCAGTGAGTCAGTGCAATTAACATCTGGGATTCAGCACATCCTTTTGCTGACTTTTTAATTTAAGGACTTGGAAACAGTAGATCCCCTTTAGGAGAGACGAAATAAGTAAAATCTAACCTATACTTTGAATTCTTAATCCATCTCCTGTTTTAGAACCCATCCTGTTACTCACTGGCTCTCTAATACCTTGTTTATTCCTGAGCAGCCGTGGCTGTTTCTTGTGGCATTTTAACATGTGGCAGCAAACTTGTGTGAGCTGAAGAAGTCTAATGGAGACACAGAATGTGGAAATGGAGATTTCTGGGCTCTGTTATCTGCTTCTTTCAATAGCCAGAAGGTGACATTGGCTTTTGTCCTTTTGTAAAATAATCTGAATGCTATTTGTGTTCCTGGTGTGGCAGATTTAATTAATAAATAAACTTATCCTGAAAACCTATTAAAGGATACTATAAAGGTGAAAAAAGCCCTCACTACTAAAGTTAGTAAAAGGCTTTCTTCAACCCTGCTCATGGAGCTTAGTTATATCTTCATTTAGCAATTGGGCAGCTTCTTGTTAAACAGGAAAAAAAAAGGAAGAAAAAAAAAAAAAAGATTCTGCTCATGGATAGTGTTTCATCCTGGGGACCAAGAGGACTTAATTTCTGGTGAACAACAGTGGCAAATGCACCTGCTTATTTGTTTCATAATAGAAGAGAAACTTATATAGGTAACTCCCTCCTGAAAGGACTATTCTAGAAATCACTGTAAATTCCTGAGCAGTCAAGCAATCAGCCATACCTTATTCTACTAACAGCATAATCCTGTCCCTTTACATGTTTTAAAGGCAGAGGACTGCTCAGGACACAGTTCTATTTTTGCATTAGCAAAAAACCACATTCTATCTTAACTACATTGAAGTAAAAATGAACATTTGTCCTTCATTCAGTGGGTGCCTAGATGCAAATTGCACCTGTGATACTTAAAATCCTACTGACTTTCCCACAATGCCCACAATTAATAAATCCCTTATTATTCAGCTGTGTTGAAATGCAGTGACAACAAAGTGTCATTTACAAAATGACACAGGTATGTCATCTTAGGAGCATTAGCTAATTATGACTCAGGTTTCTCAGAGAAAGGTCTTTTAACAGTTTACTTAATTTATCAGTGTAACGTGTCTTTCTTGTGGGAACAAAGTTTAATTTCAGTTGTGTATTTGTAGAGAAGCACAAATTATTGCTTGGCATAAAGTACACTTTTTCTCCTTGGCCATGATTCTCCTACACTGTTTCTTACGTACTACATCTGTTTTTCTGCAGGATTTAGCATTTAGGATGGACTCGAGGCAAACTATTTGCGAGGGTGAGAACTGGCAAGTTTCTACATTTCAGTACCATTTCCTTCTCTTGCCTGAAATATTCCTGAGCACTGTGGGAAGACCTTGTCAGAATATGTAAAGGCATAACTCTATCAGCCTTCACATCATATGTGTATGTGCCACAGAATGGAGTATAAAAAAAATCTGGAGTAGGGCAACTACTTACAGACATTCGATGATTTACAGGAGTGTATGTAGAAGCTAGAATATTGTGTAGAAGGTATGGATTAAATATTTAAGAGTTAAGAGACAAACTGTATTTTTAGTCTGCTTGGCTGCAGGCATATGGATAATACAAGAAAAGATGAACTCCAGTGGTTTTATCTCTGAGGTTTTGTAGTTCAAGGTTTCCTGTGGCTTATCTGCATGGGCAAAAAGCCAGAGCTTCCTTAAGTCAGTGTAGAAGGGAGTTGGCTGGGGGACTGATTGAGATGCAGCGTCCACTGTGGTGGGTCTCTGGGTGGGGTCCAGACTCCACAATGCTCAGTGCTGCACGCACAGCTATGGGTTGGGAAGGGGCTGGGGGTAGGTTTCCCCCTACTACAGTGACCCTGTGTAAAAGAGACAGTGAAGAGAAGATGGACAGGTCTCTCAAGGGACCCACCTGTGCAGTCAGTTTGTAATTCTTAAGCAGAGCAATAACAGAGAGAGCATATTCAGTAGGATAAAATTGTTTGGGCCTCTAGTTAGCTGTGGAACTGCCCTTTCTTGGTCAGATAAAGTCCTTGGCTCAGGACATGGTAATTTGTTTGCAAAAGGGTAGCCCCTTTAAGCTCTTATTAAACTGGTCTAGTAGTGGGCTTTACTGCTTTCAGGTTTTCAGGAAGCTTGAGTTGGCCTCTGAAAATTGTAAAATTGGCTTAATGAAATAGATTGAGAGGAAAGAGGGGGACTAACTTTGGACTTATTATTGTTTGTCTTTTGGTTTCTGAACATTTTGGGTGCATTGAAATACATTTTCAAGCTTTTCTCATCCATCAGTAAGATTAAAAAATTGCTTTATGTTTTCAGTAAAAGCAGTAATGTTCCTGAAAGCCATTGATCCCAGCAACCAAGGGAAAAATTCAGCTGTTGCAATAGAAGTAGCACTCCAGGAAGGTCAAGCATGAGAGCATTCTAGTTTGTCTTCCGACTATAACATTCTTTGAGACATGCTATATGAGTGGTCCAAAATGGATTTGGCCCATGTAATGCACATTTGAAAAGTAAGATTGGTGCTAATAAAAACAAAAGCTTTTATAGGGGACAACAGAGAGATCTCTGACAGAGAGGTGCATCTACCAAGCATGTATTGAGAAGTAGCCTCCTTGTAATGACCTAAAGAACAGTCATCTGGCTCATTGCTCTTTCTTTTTATTTTTTCTTTCAGCTTTGTATTTTAATTAGCTCCTTTTTCTTCTCTTGTTGTGATTTAGTTTACATGCCGTGGAACATGCATTTTATTTTGGTATTTGTAACAGCATGGTATGCATGCAAATAACACTTTGGTAGATAGTATCTATTCAGCAGTTGCAAGTGTGTGACCCAATTTCTCACCTTAATCTGTTTGAAACAAATGGATATATGTAAAATAGATTTATGTAAAATGATTAAGAAAACAGCAACAGAACAATTATCCAATTAGAAAGGTGGATGGATGTCAAAACCAGAAACTTAAACTGAAGGACCTAAGAAGTAATGACCCCTGCTTCTTTTGTTGGCCCTACTATGTTACGTATTTTTGAAGTGTGCTGCATAAAAGAAAACCTGACTTTTACAAAAGGGCTCAGTGACCGAGCTGTAGCGCCTTCTGCTTTTGCTTAGCTGCATGTTATCAAGGATTGAGGATGAGGTGCAGTTCTTGAAGGCTAGAAAGAGAAGGGTTGGCTGAACAGCATTTGCCTTGGGATTTAAGACTGAAACCTCCAGATTTATAACATGCTAAATGCTGCATCTAACCTAGTCCCTTGCTTTAACTATTTCCACAGTAGCAGTGTGATAATATAAGCAGTTTTTCCTCACCCTTTCCCCAGACATCAGTGTTTGTAAGCCACCTTTAGCATTTGCCTCTTTGTTTGGACTAAATAGAGAAACACACAGAGCTTGAACTGAGGTCAAGAGCAAAGCCTGTCAGCATCCATTTTCATTATGGTACCAACATTGAAGGAAGGAAAGCTTACTTGGTAAAAGTAAGTATTTAATGCAGCTTTGAGTCCCTGTAGAGAAAAGCAATGGTTTCCATAGCCTCATCAGAAATGCATGTCTGAATATGGAAGAGGATGTTTAACGCTAGGCTCAGGGTTCATCCAGCTTAGCAGCAGGCACAAAGCTAAGGCACCTCAGTCCAGAACACTTCTGTCATAGCCAGTGGGCAGACAGGCATTTCCACAGGATGAAAGGATCTCTTAATAGGCTATTGAAAGACTCCAGTGTGAGGAGGCTTCTCTTGGGTGCCTGATTTTAAAGGTGGAATGGAATGTCCAGTCTTACGAGCATATAAAACAACCCAGGCACACATATAATGCTATAGTGTCTGACTCCTGCTCCTTCCCCATCGCAGCCTGTCTGTTGAACTTCTCTGCTTGATTGTTTTACTGAAAATGTGCCCAGTTAATTTCAGTTGGGATGTGGTTTAACATTTAGCAGCAGTTTAATGGTTTCTGTCCTTGATGTTCCCCTGGCTCCTGCTCTCAACTCCATGTCACCCATTGTGCTGCAGCAGCACAGTGTGGTAACCTGAATCAAGTGAATAACCTGGCAGACTGCAACCCATCATGTGGATCCCCAGCCTCACAAATACGGGCTCAAAATGCTCAGGAGATTTTAAACCACTTTTTAAAAGGACAACCATGTGAGCGAAGAGAGGGAGATGAGGAATCTCCCTGCAATGGGAGATGCAGGAGGGGAAATTAATTTCCAGGGTTAGACAGCAGGCTGGTGGCAGAGCTGACAGCAGATCTTGGTGCCCAGTAGAATATTTCTTTCTCCAGTAACAGGAATAAACAACTTTGTATTTTTATCATCTTTAACATTAGCAGTCTGTATGAATAGTTATGGGTATTCTCTTTGCGCTCCTGCTCATGTTCTGCAGAACTTTGAGAATGGACTGGAATATCTTTTCAATTTGAAATGACTTGTTCTCTGTAAATCTCTGCTCAAAGGCATGTTGTGAATGCTAGTTAATCTAACATTTCCTTCTGGCTAGCATGTTTTAATTATAAAATGCAGAGCACTGGAAGGTGGTTTAGGATAACTCTGATTAAAGGATATTTCTGTGGCATAGCTACCATTAGATGAGCAGCAGAGCCCAGTTTTGGAGCATAATATCCTTTTTACATTTCATCTGTTCTGGTTACTAATGTGAATCTAAAAGGTCACATAAGGTTTGACCTCTCGCAATTCTAAGTGCAAGAACCAACACCCAAGTGCCTTTCTTCTGAACTTTCTGGTGAAAGATTAATTCATAAGGGAGCTACCAGTTAGCTCTGTGCTGCTGCATCACACTGCAGCAAGTTCGAGAGGGCCAGAGGCAGCACTGTTGTGAACATGAATTGCTGAGGAGCAGGAGGGCTTGACGCCACATAGAGGGATAGTGTCAAGTGTAGTTACTCTAAGGAATAAACACCAGCCTGGAAAACAGTGCAGTAGATAGAAATAGAAATAACTTTTTGGAGATGCCACAAAATATTTCAGCTTAAGGTATATGGTTTGGGGTTTTTTTTGTTTTTTTTCAATTACTTTCTTTTGGTGTAAATTCATGCAGATTGTTGCAGTATGCAGCACAGAGGTTGTCATACTGGCTGGACTGCACATAAGTGTGACTAACCAAAGTACAGGAGAAGGCACTTGGCTTACAAGCCTTTTGGCAAAGGCTAGGGATGTATTTGGGGGATGTGTGCATGTGCACCCAGCACAGAGAGACTTTTTTTTTTAACATGTTTAGAAATTATCAGAAAAAAAATCATAAGTAATAATTGTTATTTTGCATCTAGTTTCTCTAAGTCCTACCAGTAGCAGAGGCATGAAGAACCTCTGGGAAATGACCACTGTTGATAACTTTGTCACTTTCAAATTGCTTGTCATAAGGGTCAAGCCTAAGGTCCAGAATCTTCTGGGCCCCCTGCAGGAGCGAGTGGTGCTGAGCCCAGCTGCTGGCCCTTCTGGCAGGGGAGGAGGTAGCAGGTTACTGAACCACCTAAAGGAGGAGAGGGCAAAAAGGGAGGGAACATGCTGTATATACATTGATATATGTGATATGTATGCATGTGTATGTACAAATAACAAATTGGTCTTTTGTTGGATGTTGCTCTGTGGCCTTTCATATAAAAGTAGTCATTTAATATTTTCCTCTCTGTGGAAAATCTCAGGCTTGTTTTATTAGTATGTATTTTTTAATTTATCAAGTAAATATATAAGTAACTGGAGCAGATATATTATTAATACAGAACACTTATTGTGTAAGTCACTGAAATTCACAGGTGTGCCATAAAAATAGATGGCAATCAATAATCACAGGAAAATGTTATTTGTTTCTTGCAAAGCTCCAGCTATAAACTCCCCTTCCTGCTAGAAGTGTTATTGCCAAAGCCCTGCATAGGTAGTTCAGAACAGACAGTATCATTTACAGTTATAAAGAAACTGACTTCAAGAAGCAGACTTTCAAACAAGTACAGCACTGTCCTATATTGCAGAATTAGGGATATTTAAAAACAAACTAGAAAAAGCTTACCAGGCTCTGAAAGGAAATAACTTTTGTCTTCATGGAAATGAGTACTGACTCTACATAATGTATGTACATTTTTGGCCTCTGTTTTCATTATTTTTTCTCATATAAATATGGGTAATGTAGAATGGAAAAGTGGATTTACTACAGGTTGCTTATCGCTGTAAAGCTAAAATTCGTTAAAACAGACTTAGAAGCCAAGAAGTGTACATGGCATTTCAGTTATTCTGTGACTGCATCATTTGATAACTTGAATAACATTCAGAAAGCTCATCTGCATGAATGTCACTTCTACTTTAACAGATTTTAAAATAACACCCTTTAGTAAAAAAGGTGTCAGTGATACAGCCCTGGACCTATTTCCTTCCTCTGGTCCTGGACCCATCTGCAGAGTTGAAATAGTCCATCTCTCTGTGATTGCCCCATTTTCCTCAGCCCCAATGCCCTAGTCCAGTTACTGTGTTGATAGGACTCCTATAAATACATTAACTAAATATGTTTTTGAGCATAATGCCTTGACTCAGTTGATGGCTTTGATTTTTCTTAAACTATTTTGTTGGTTTGGATCAGTGTGTCTGATACTCACTGGGTTCTTGTAAAGAAGAGGAAGCTTGGATTTGTGGTGTGTCCTAGCACTCATGGAAAACAGGTGTGCAGGAGACCCCATGGAGAGGCTGCAGCCACAGCAGATTCGGGGTACTGAGTTGGGGTATCAATTTCACCAGACTTCAACTGCCTCTGCATCCTCTGCTACCCTTACCAGGTGAGGTAGAAATTTACCACTTTCCACTGCCCTGTGTAGGTTATTTCCATGTGTGGGAGTACACAACCTTCTAGAGCATGTCTGGACAGGACTTTAGGGTTTGACCTAGTCTAATATTCTGACAAACAAGAAGTGTGGGCATGTAGCTGCCACCTTGTTTTCATAGGTGTACAGTTTCTGGGACTTATAAATCATGATGTATGAAGATGAAAAAAACCTGTTGTGATGTGCTTTTGGCATCTTATTTCTTTTCACGGATTCCTTATTGCATTTTGACAGGTGTCTGACACAAGAAGCTGTCAATACTGTGATTTAACCTTGGTGTGCCACCTCCAGTTTTAGTGCCTAGAACTGTGAAACAATAGATCTGATCTGAGCTGTTGAAACTTCAATAAAGTTGCATTTAATTTCATTTTTTTAAGAGATGCTCTGTGTGGAGGAGAATTTTTTCCTGGTTCTTCAGGATAGAAGCCCAATTTGTTCACATTTTCTTGATTTGTAGGTTATCTTTTGTGAGAATTATTCTCAGAAAAGTCAGCTTAGACCAGCCTGTCATCTTGCAAAGAATTCGGTAAAAGTTAACAGTTGTTTTGCTCCTTCCTTATGTAACAGTAATTTAATTCATTACAAATATCTAAGCTGTTAATACCAAAACAATATTAGAGGATGTTACATGCATAAATGCAAAACAATCCTAACAGTGTTTTAGACAATGAAATCCCTCAGAAGCCTGCAGTCAGTCAATTCAAGTTTACTTGGGCAGCTGCAATTTTATTTTGTCCGATTACCAGAATTTGTGACTAACAGAGTATATACATCTTGTCTGTTCCTCACACCCTGGGGAACATGATAGTGCTCCCCCTCCTTGTCTACCTTGACTTAAGGTACTGTGCAGAACTGTTGCTCTTCTGTGCAACATCACAGAGAGGATGTTCAGGAAGGGCTCAGCAGTCTGTGTTGCAGCCGGAATCAGGAGAGGGACCATACATTCAGTAGCCACAAAACTGAGGTCCTGAGGCTTTTCTGTAGCAGAAGTCTGGTGGTGAGACCGAGTCCAAACCCAGCAAGTGTCTGGCTCAGATTTCCAACACAACTTCCAGTATTATCTCCCACAAAGTTCGAGGCCCTCTCTGCTGACAGAGGAGCACCTGATACAAGTCATTAGTGTTCCTGGAAATGTGATACCTGCCAAACTGAAGTCTGACACTTCAAAAATACCTTGCCCTGTGTCAACTCTAAAGTATCAAAGATGATGTCATTGTCAGCCGACAGTGCTGGTAGGTGTTGTAGAAGGGGTTGTCATCTGGGTTTCATTGATCACACTAAGCAGCTTCTTTACTTTCAATTACTCATGGATGTCAGGAGGAGAAAGAGAACACTAGAGAGGTATTATATGTAGTGGCACTTCAAAGGTGATTACTCTTTCTTCCTATCAATCATGTTAAGGAAATTCTCCTAGTGTACTTGATAATCCTATTTTCCTTTGAAGAAAAGAAACAGTCTTGATTCCAAGCTAGCCATAGAATTAACAGTGTCATTACACATTTTTGAACTCATTAGAGTGCAGTTAATATGCTTGAGATGTAGTAGATTTGAAAAGCAATTTCTTCAGTGATGATATGAAGTGGATAACAATTTTTTTCCAAAACAAATTGCAGATCAACTCATCAGTCTTTTTTTCCTAGATTCTTATGTACAAATGCTTCACAGTTGTCTAGCTGTGTTACTTGTGAGGGGTTAAAATTAATTTACAGAAATAATATAAGCACACAATATAGCAAATAACATACATAGCATACATTTTGATTGAATGTAAATTTTTCAAGATGATTTCCTAGCCTGTTGTGATGGTGTAATTTTCTATTGCTTAAATCATGGTACCTGCACACTTAGATTAATTTCAAGATCTGCCGTGCAGACAATCCATACAGAGAGTTTTGTTTACTTTGAAATCAATAGATTCAATAAGTGTGGGGTGGAGCAAGATTTCAATCTTAATAAAGCTAAGGGGTTTATTGTCAGCCCTTTCTAATAGGTTATGCCTGTTCTGATGTTTTTCAGACAATCTGTTTATTGAGAAAAAGACACCTGAGTTGTCTGCATGTGGTGGAGATTGAAAAAACTTTGAAAAGGGTTAGTGATACAAATTTGATGGCTTTTTTCTTACAACAAATCTCATCAGTGATTTGCTGCAAAAAGTGGGGTGCATCCAGTAGACCTCCTCAATTGTATGTTCCAACTTTTTTCCCCTCTTCATTTCCTTTATTTTCCAACTCTTTTCCGATTTATTTTACAAATCTCAGAATGCATGAGCAAAGGAGCCCCTTGGGCTTTGTAGAGACCAATAATGACTGTGTAAGTGAGCCCATTTGATTTCCCCTTGGGCTTGATTACACACCTGACAGAGCAGAAGCTTCCCAAGGGGTCAAGAAGTCTGAGGGAGAAAAAAAACCTCAGACAAATCAGAGAGCTTCAGACAAATCCTCCCACTTCCATCCCTCAGGCAAAACATACGAGTCAGCAGTGTTCTGAGATGGAAAAGGAATGGATTGCTTTGAGAGATTTCATTTGTTGTTAGCTCCTTCCCAGACTCTGAGGTTTGGACACTACAGTCAGGATCCTTTACTAAGAACATTTGCTGTTCTGTCTGAGTCCAGCTGCTGGGAAACGTGTTCTTCTTATTCTTGCCTCAAGGCATTAGTAAGCTGACGGAAATACAGCTGACTGCTCTGTGATATGACCAGGATCACCAAGATTGCTAGATTTCCTGGAATACCTAATCTGTAATAAACCTCTATCTGATTTACATAATTAATTTAGTTGTAGAGAGGTGCCACCTCTCTGGTCCTTCATTTCCAAGGACTGTGATTGCTTGCCTTTGTGAGCAGCATATTAGTATCTCAAACTGACAACTCAGGATGCTGAGACACAGAGATTAGATGGTTTTCCCAGTGTCATAATAAGGAATTGGAAAAGCTGTGAATAGCACTGAGTCTCCATCCCTTGCTCTGACTGCTTCATGTAAAGGCCTAAACAAAGGACAGTGCATGGAGAAAAATCATTTGAGCCAGCATTCTTGGCAGCTTTTGGTTGCAACGCATTGAACTGTTATAACTTGAGCACATCACACCAGTTGGGCAGAAGTGTGAGATCTGCAGAAGGTTGCAAATGTTCTCAGTGTATCACAATTATAGCCATCGCAGTGCTAAACAACACTGTGAAAATGCAGGGTTGTGTAACCTGCAAGTTCTCACATCTTCGCTATGCTGGGGTAGATTTGGGGTAAAAATAGGACAGCACAAAATAGAGTTAAAGGGATTTGGATCATTTCTTTCCTTGACAAGTTCTATTTCTTCTTTGGTCAGCTAATGACAGGTGAGACTCAAACCCTTGCCTTTGATACAATGGTGAAATGCCTTAGCCACTCTCTGATGTATCCTCTGAATATCTTACAATCCATGTTTTTTCAAACTGTTTTGACTTCTTGTAATTGCTGGGAGCAGCCTTTCCTCCAGACTGGGGACAAGAACCTGCACCCAGTAATTAGCGGCTGCAGTAGCAGAGATTAATCTTCTGTCCCTGTGAGCTGCTGCCTGCGATGGCTAATGTAAGTGCTTTGTGAGTCCTTTTGAATTCTCCTGCCTTTGTCTGGGGAAAACCATCATTATTTCCATGGTTTGATAAACACTGAGTGAATCTCTTGGGGCTCTGTTAACAGAATCTGTTGGGGCTCTATCAAGAAGTAGTTGTCCGTGAAGGTGTGTGGGGTTTAGCACAGAGCCCAGTCTGCAGTAGGTCAGTGCTCCCTCAGCTGCCTCTGCAAGAGCAAAGGAAGATGTTGGAGATCCTAGGCTTGATTCATTTGTCCCATTGGTATATCCCATATTGTCAGACCCCTCTGTTACTCAAGGTGGTCATTCCTGGTTTCATGAGTGTTAGGGAAGAGGAAGTCAGACTCTTGGCAGGATGCATACCTCTAGAGGACCATATAAACATCTAGGCATTTAGGATTCTTTTTTTTAGAGACTTTCAAGCATGTTTAAGGCTTAGATCTTACATACAATCTTTAAACTTATTTTAGAGAGATATGTGGATATTAAGCATGGATATGTGACACCAAGGCAGGAAAACTACCTACCTGAAGAAAATGTGATTCTGAGAGTCAAGATAATAAACATTTTCATCTTGCCCTTGAGCAGTTAAATACTTTTTGGGCAGTGAGCTCCTTGCTTCTTCCGCAGTCAAGAGATACTCAACAACAAAGTACAAAGTAGTAAGCAAATACTCGTGTGAGCTGTCACATCCTGGGTTGTGTTGCAGTCAGTACCTAAATTTATAAGAAAATAACTGTCTCTTGTTTCGGGTGGAATTTCAGAGATAACGATTGCTTGCTGATTGCAGGCTAATAGACTAGGAGGAAAAAATTCTGTTTAAAGTATCAAGTGCCCGATACTGTTTAAAATGATAGGCAACATGTGTGATTAGAATTAGGTATTTTGCTTTCACATTGTTACACTTTGATGTCCTCATACCTTTGAGACAGGCATACAAAAGTATATCTATTTTCTTCTGTGCCAGTTCTGAATACACTGCTGACTTCTTGACCTCTCTCAGCAAAAGATGAGAGATGCCTTAAACGAAAGCACTTAATCATGGGCCTTACTATACGAAATACTGTTTTTATCTCTTCTTTGGTTCCCCCCCCCCCCCCCTACTAAAATAACAGATTACAATTGATTTGGGACAACTGTTTACAGAATAATTATAGTTGCTACCTTTGCTGGTAAATGAATGCTTTCTCTGGAGCTGTGACTATAGTAGTTTCTGTGTTAGGGTTAATGATAAATCACATTTTAAAAATATGACTTGCTTTTTTTCCCTAGATTTCACATTTGGGAATTAACCCAGATTGTATTATCAACATAATATATCATTAAAATAATGACACTAAATGATAGTTTACAATGTTCAGTACACACTGAAGTGGAAAAATATAATTAGCACATCTCTGCTGCAACTCTTTATTAGTTGGTATAACACCAGCATACGTTCTGGTAAGGATACTATATCACAGACTGTGTCACTGCTGTGGTCCTGCTGCTCGTAGGTAGTTGCAGCCTTTAGATGAGAATTACCAAGTTTTCTGTGCCACTTGCTTTTCACACCCTCATAATCAGGGGTTATATTTTACTGTGACTCCCTGATGGCTAGAAAATATTGCAGGATTCAAGAGGAGCCACAGAAATGAGTTATAAACTGCAGTAGAAGCAATATTCAGCTTTTTTTCCCATGTCTCTCCCTTTTTTTCTTTCTTGTCTTTTCACCCTTGAATTAGTGCTTATTTAAAAGAAGTGATAGTGCAGTTAAAGGGTGGGGGTCTGGGACAAGACAAAATTGACAGATGACAGCAGAAAAATAGATGAGGGACGGAGTGAAGGAAAATGAATGGACAGAAAGGTTCTGGACAGGTACAAATGTAAGAAAAAGAATGGAAGCAGAAAGGAGGAAATGGGATGGTGTCTTAAAAAATGAAATTAAATAAGGCCTTCTACCCCCATGAGCGTCATGATGCCCTTGAGCTGCCAGCCTTGTGTTGTTATTTTACAGACCTCATTTGTGTGACAGGATTCAGAAGTACAGGTCTGACCCTGGTCCTACAGGAAGCAACAGATTTGCCAGTGAGCTCAGCAGGGCCAGTGCTTGCCTGGTCCTGGTGGATAAAGAAACTACATTTTGAAAGACACCATCACCTACAACTTGCACTTATGCACAAAAGTGACATTTTGCACTCCTAGTATCAGTAATAATTTGCTACCAAAACAGAAGGAAATTATTTGCAAAAATACAGTTTTCTCCTTTATCTCGTGCAGTTGTCATTACACAGTGAGTTAAACACAATGCCTGGGCATAAAATTAGCTATAGGCACAAATCGGCACAGTTGTTGAGAAGGTACTACTGAGAAGATAGCCAGCATTTGGAGTTTAGCAGACTGTTTCCTCAGGGAGGAGAAGCTGGTGATACAGTCTGGTATTTCTTTGCTGCCATCAAGTTTATTCACAAAGAAAACACCCTGTGACCTGTTTCCTCAGACGCATTAGGCAGCAGATAACAAGGCTATTCTTTGTCTATGAGGCCAAGCCTCTTCCTTGGGTAGTGCTTTGCTCAAAGGCTCCATATCTGGTCTCGCAGGGCAACTTTTCCAGTTCTGTTCTTATTGTACAACTTTTGAGATGCTTCTCTGTCTAACACTTAAAAGTTTTAAGATGTTTCTGTTCTTTTTCTGCTTTCTGCATACATACGCCCCTTCTGCCAGAAATATCTAGCAAAATGTTTCTGTCGGCACAGTGTGATTCCTAAATAACCCTTCCTGAGGCTTCTGTTTGGATGGATGAATCAGTATTGTTTCAATTATTCTACTTTCTAACTGCTTTCTGCATTTAGTCCAAATGAAACAGAGCTACCAAAAGCCTCTGCTTCAAACAGGTTTCACCCATAATAGTAGCTTGTTGACTCAGTTTCTAGGTTTGTTGTGTAGAGGCATTTTCTTTCTAGCAAAATATCAAACAAGAAGTGGGAAATTCATGAAAGTAAAAAGGTATATAAAAATGCTAATTTCAAAGTATATTAATTTAAAAGAACCCTACAAGTGGCTCTGCTTTTGTAATAAACCCAGTAAAAAAAACCCACCAGGATGATATACTGGTTAGTTGGACATTATTTCTGTCATTGGTTCAGATATTGCTCAGTTATACTCTACTTTTTGTTAATACTTGTGTGAACTGGTCCAAACCTCCAGTTTTGGCAATACCTATGTTGCTATCTTTTATACATTTTCAGACAATCCAGAAGGAGACAAAGCAAAGTACAAAAACTGGCTGGTCCTGTAATTACATGTATGTGGCAGGCCTGGATTGTGCCACTGGTGTTAAGCATTTTGCTACAGGAAATCAATCTTGGTGTTCCCATATCCTCTTGCTGTATTCCTGTATCTCCTAAAAACCACTGAGCTGGAAATTTGTTCCTTCCACATTACTGGTGTCAAAATGATAGCACAGTTACAAGGCCTATTTCAGCCATGGTTGGGCATTTCTGATTTAGCTGAGGTTATTTTCATGGCTCATTAAGACAGCACAGGAAAAGAGGGATCCTAAAACCAAGCATAAACACTTATATTCAAATCAATACTGGCTCTTCAGGTTCACAGTAAATATGTTGTTCCTAATAAGATGACCCTGAACCTTCAGAAATGAGCTGGAATTGTACAGCCGTGTTTTCTGTGTATAATAATGGACAAGAAACCCAAATATATTACTCAAGTCTCTGACTGTAGCTTGATTGCATCGGATGATCTTTCTTATTTTCCTTTTTGCATTGCAGAAAACTAATTTGAAATATAATTATGTTGCTGCTGGATATCAGCGTGGCTGTTCGGCTGCCTATGAGCACAGTGATCACCATTTGCTAGGTGACATTGTGCGATATTATCTCCCCATCTATCACAGTCTCTTCCTCTCTCATACTTGCACAATTCAAGCTAATATCCCAGCATCTGCCTAGTGAGCCTACATGGGTAATAATAGTTGTAGGGTTTATGCTTGTTTGTTTTCCTTTTGTTTCTTTCATCCCAAGTCAGCAATGATTGCACAATGCTACCTTAATACATGAAAAAAAACACAAAGGTTTTTAAACAACCTGAGGTTTTATCAGCACCAAAATAACTGGTATTTTTTTCAACAACACTTTTAATATTTTATAGAAATGATTTATTTTTTTTTAAAGGTCACTTGAAAATGAAAGCTCATTTGTTTTGTTTTTTCCTTTTTAAAAAAAGTAATGTTAGCATTGACAGAGGGAGAGAGTTTTAATGAGAACAGTTCAGTGGGGGTGCCTGCTTTTCAACAGTGTATTGTCAGGATTTGATCCCGTTTTGGTCTGTGAAAACATCACTTATTTGGCATGCTAAAAAATAGACTTTTTTGTTTTAAAAGAGTGCAACTTTGTGACACCTGTCTATACCTTGCTGTTTTCTCTTCTTACTTTGTTACATGTATGCTTTGATATTTCTTTTTTTTTTTTTTTTTTTTTTTTTAAATTTTTTTTCTGGATGCAGTGCTCCATGACTGGGAGCTTGCATGAGGAATGCTTGCAGTGCTGGTTCTGTGGTGCACAAAAAAGCAGCTGGATGGTGCTGTGTGTGGAGCATTGGTAGCAGGGAAGAGGGCTGTGAATTTGGGGGTTTCATTGCCTGGAATATATGGACATATGGAGCTCCCCTCTTCAGTTTCTGGAGTTTCTTGAGAAAAACAGGAGACATTTTCACTTGAAATGTCCATGCTTCTGTCTGAAGAGATTCTTTCTGGATGATTCTTATGAGTAATTGGCACTGGGATTAGGATCTTTAAATAAAAGCAACTCTTTCTTCTCTTCAGGAGATGAAAGCCATGCTTGAAAGCTAAGTCTTTGAAAATCAGTTTCTGCTGTTGATGGGTCACTTGATGTGGTTACCCTAAGAACCAGCCAAGCCTGTTCTACAGACTGAAATTATACCTTTTTGAAGTCTGAAAAATATGTCAACATGTGTACTAAATTCTGCAGTTGGAAGAAAACAGCCTGCTACTTTAAGCATTGCTGGGTCTCTGGGGGAAAAAAATATAGAAGAACAAAATCTTAAAGCCATGGGGAAGTCTCCAGAGTGCCAGTCACTAGTTTATACTCTGTCAAAACAATGTTGGCTGTCTTGGCAGCTCTGTGCATGATGTGCCCAACGATGAGACCCCAACTGGGCCTCATTGCCACAGATATCTTATAGCCAGTTACTCAAAGTTATGATCATTATTCAATGCAAAATGGAACATCTTTCCTTTGTGTTCTGCTGCTTCTTTGCATCTGCTGTTATCTAGGACTCATCCACTCCCCAGCTTGTTACAGGGGCCATTCACTGTGGCTTTATAAAATATTACAGCTTCCCCATCATGATGACTGCAACATGTTATTGTGTCAGAATTACACAAAAACATCTGAAAGAGACTTCCAGAGGTTGTCTAATCTATTCCCTGTCCCAGGGCAGAACCACCTATGCCTTTGTCACCAGTGTCAGGTCCCACAGCCTCTTTGGGCACATCTACCCCAGAGCCCTGCTAGGCATTCCCCAACAGAAAAATTTTCCTTTCTCCACAGGCCTCTTCATGCTACAGTTTAAGCTCATTATGTTTTTTGACCATCAGACAGGGAGAACAGAGCCTCTTCTATGCAACAGATACCTATATATCTCAAGATTGTTATGTCCCCATATATTCTTTAGGTTCCTTTAGATTTTTTTATCTAAAGCCTCCAGCACTGTCCTTAGGCAGAAGACCTTTGAAAGAGTTCAGTGGTCACTGATGTGTGACTGCTCATCATAAATTAACATGATCAAAATAGATGTTGTACATTCTGACCAAAACCTAATAAAAAGAAAATCCTTCTATTCTCGAATTTATGATATCCTCTCCATTAAAGATTTAAATGCTCACATCTTCTAGACCTTCTTTCATATAGTATGAAAGACGTAGCTGCCCTCATTGCAGTTTCTTTGCTAAGTGAGATTAAAGATGTGCAACATCTCTTTAATTTTGCAATAAAATCTTTCTAAGCTTGTTATGTCTTTTGCAGACAGTTGATATGTGTTGGTTGCTTCAGCTATGCCAGGCTCCTTTGCTTCCATTAGCAGACATGTGAATTAAGAGAACCCTTTTGCTTTCACTAGTGTGTGCCTTCTCCTCTCCTGCTTACAGGATATCATGCTTATTTGTTGTAATGCAACTGAAAATCTTTCCTATCACAAAAAAACAAAACAACCCCCAATAACCTCCCCCCCCAAAAAAAACCCGAAAACAAAAACCAGGAACAGCAGCCTACTGTATGCAACTCTGGAATTTTTGCTGCTTAAGTAACTGAGAACTTAATATTTTAACTTGCACCACATGATCTGCTATATTTCCTAGTGCTAGCATCAATGTGGGAGGTTTTTGTGGTTTCTTTTTTCTTTTCCTTTTTTTCCCTTGGGTGCCAACAGAGGATAATGTGCTGTCCTTGCTGCTCTTGCCTACAGCAGAGTAATTTCAATATGCCATTCTTCCTTTGGCAGAACAGGAACAGATGATACTCATAAAACAGATCTCTGTATTAGTCCTGAGCCCTTCTCCCACATCCCTTGCACCAATAAGATTTATTATTCTTCTAAATATCTCCTGGCAGGCTACTTAGAGTGTTGGAAAAATTATAATAAAGGATTTCAGTCTGAGCACAGACAGCATACTTCACTGCTCAAAAAGAGTGGTGAACTATATTTTTCTGCCTATTAGGCAGAAACACAAAGATTTATCATAAAATTATGGATAAGCAAGATGTTGTGTGGCCCCTAAGGGATGGCCAACAGTCCTGGCTTAAAAGGCCACCAAACCAGCTGTCTAAACTAGTGTAGTATCTTTACACTCCCCAGTTATTACTGAAGGTCTCATCACACCATCTCTGTGGAGTTGGAAACTCCCCATAAAGCCCAAGGGAAACTGTGTAGGACAAGTAGAGAGTGTGGTAACATATTTAGTGCTCACCTCTAGTGTCGCTACTCAGCATTTTAACCAAGAAACCTCTTTTCCCTCTGCCATCACCATGCTGCTTTATTACTAAGGTTGGGTTATTACTTGTTGAAAACACATTATTGCTTTTATATTAAGAAGATAATAATAAATCCAGGAAGCATCTGGACTTTCTATGGAAAACAAGCAATTAAAAATATTCTTGGAGACTCTAGAAATTCCAAGTATAGAATCTGGAGCATCCAAAGCAAAATGTAAAGCTTTTATTGCCAGTTACTTCTCTAGGTGCTGATATGACACTTCTGCCAGTAAATGCAGTGCTCCAGAGTTGCGATATAAATGGAGTGTGCAAGTAAAGCAATTTTGTATTCTCTTGAGCCAAAAATTTTCTTAAAATTTAGGATTTCCAGGAGTTATTTCCATTGGAAGGTAAGATTGGTACTTGATCTAGTGGATCCTTTGATCCATTACAGATTACTCAGAGTAATGCCAACCCTGCACTGAAGGAATTAGCCAGAAATAATTTTGCTGCTCCTGCCACCTTGATCCCATTTTTTTTTTTATTTTGCTTCAGGATAACTAAAGCTGGGTTTGATTGTGCTTTCCTTTTAATCTCTTTCTGACCTCTTTCCCTCTAAGGTGTGTGACCACAAACTTAACTCAAATGATATTCAGAAAACTAGTTTTGACTTGGGTGGAGGTATAGCTGTGTTCGAGGGCTGGAACCTGCTACATTTTTTTTTCCAAGTCTGTAAGTGAGCTCAGTGATCCCCCACAACTATCCCAAATGAAGGACAGCTGTTATGGTCATCAGTCTCAGCAAGGGTCCCCACAATGCACCATAACATTAATAGGTTCTATTCCTGGGTTATTTTCAGTACCACTGACACAACACTGCATTAATATATTAATTTTATAGGCACCCAGAGGGAAATGAGATAGGGAATGAGAAAAGCCTCTGCAAATACGACAACATGTTGATTCCCACTAGTAAACTTATTTTGGGTAATAGTGTTAGACTGTAATATCCTCCCTGCTGAAATAAAACAGTTTTCCTGTTTTCAACTGATGTGGCTTGAATGGCTGATGGAGCTGAGAGCTCTGCTGACCAGAGTATCTGATCTGCTCAGTAGTACTTGCTTAAGATTGCTGGAAAATGTAGGGATGCTCTTTTTTGACAGTGTGAAGGGAGCTAGGAGATACAGGACAGTGTGAAATCCAGTAGTCATAAAATAAGGTTTCATGAGCCATGCAAATATTGCACCTCTGTAAAGCAGCTTTCAAGACAAGCAAGCAAGTACCAGTGAACAAACAGCCAGCTGTTCACTGCACACTGCGGGCTCCCTGGAAAATGTGATTGATGGTTTCAGTTTTAGAAATTTCCTTCAGTAGTGTGTCATTTCAAGGGAAATCATAGAGGGAATGAGTGGTCTTTTCCTTTTCTAACACGCATTAGAAAGTGACTGTAGCTTCTAATGCTTGAGGGAAGATGCATCCCTTCCTCAGAAGAGTATTATTGCAACATTTTGCCTACTCATACACTTTCTTCTTGCTTAAAAAATATGGATGTTCCCATTCTGCAATGGTGTTGGGCATTTCTCTGTAGATCTTCAGACTTTTCAGGTTAGTCACAGCCCTCTAGGTGCTTGTGTTGGCTTCTCCCATAGTCAGAACTTATGTGAGGGTGGAGTTTGAGAAGGCTCATCTCTGATGCTGACATGAGCAAGCAATGTGCACTGGCAGCCTAGAAGGCTGACTGTATCCTGGGCCGTGTCAAAACAAGCCTGGCCAGCAGGTCAGGGGAGGTGGTTCTGTTGCTCTACTCTGCTCTGATGAGATCCCATCTGGAGTACTGCATTCAGCTCTGGAGCCCTCAGCACAGGAAAGACATGAACCTGTTGGAGCAGGTCCAGAAGAGGCTACAAAAATGATCAGAGGGCTGAAGCACCTCTCCTATGAAGAAAGGCTGAGAGAGCTGGGGTTGTTCAGCCTGGAGAAGAGAAGGCTACAGGGAGACCTTACATTGGCTTTCCAATACTTAAAGGGGCCTCTAAGAAAGATGACAACAAACTTTTTAGCAGGGCCTGTAGTGGTAGGACTTTACCTTTGGAAGTAAAAGAGGATAGATTTAGACTAGATGTAAGGAATAATTTTTTTTACAGTGAGGATGGTGAAACACTGGCACAGGTTCCCCAGAGAGGTGGTAGAAGCTCCAACCCTGGAAACATTCAAGGTCAGGCTGAAGGGAACCCTGATCTAGTTGAAGATGTCCCTGCTCACTGTGAAGGGGGTTGGACTAGATTCCCTTTAAAAGTCACTTCCAACCCAAACCATTCTATGATCCACACTTTTATCTCCCCCAACCTCTGTTTGCAGTCTGAACCCTAAATTGCATGCTACTCAGAGCAGCTGTCTGTTCATGAACAGAATAATAAATGGTGCACAAATCCCTTTATGTGTCTTCTGATTTCCCAAATGTGCCCGTGAGTCATGCAGCCAAGTGGCCCCAACAGCTCTCAGAGGCTGCAGCTGCTGAATGTCCCCAGCATTTCTCTCAGTGTGGTGTTATCTCCAACTCTCTCCTCTCTTCCTACCTGGCGATTTCCATGAAATACCTATGAATTTTTATGTTGAGACTGTTCCCAGCTAAGGTTTATCAGAGGCTATTGCTCAAGGTCAAAACATTTGGGGATGGGAAAGGCAGGGAAGAGAGGCTGGTGCCCAGAGCAAGGGACAAAGAGCAGGTTTATTGCCTGGGCTTCCTCCCCTTAGGAGATCAGGACACTACTGTTTCTCCAGAGCATGCACTTAGCAGTTAGATCGCATAAAAAATTCAGTTAAGACTTAGACTCTACGGGAAAGACCTTATTCCTTTTCTTCTCTATTGGGCAAAAGGAATGGACCCAATACTTTTGGAAAATGATGCCATTCTAATGAGATGCAAGCTTTTATTCATGCTTCTCTTGTGGAGTGTGTAATACTAATAGGTGACATTCAAATCTGCCACAGAACTTTTTCAGGAAAAAGGTTTCTGTTATTAGTAAGTAGGGCATAATTTTTAGACATGTTAAATTTTTCCCAGTTTAGTTTGTTGAAAGTGGTAAATGTCACACTGCACAAGGTGGAGAGGGTGAGGATTTTTCCTTTGGAAGTCAGTTCTTCCTTAGAATATATTTGCAGTATGTTAAGAACTCTAAGTATTTAGTAATATTTCTCCATGTTGTGAATAATATAAAAGGAATTCAGCTTTGTAATCGTATAGAAAAGAATCTTGGATTCAGTTGTTCTGCAGTTTAACAGTATTTAAGGTCAGTGCTTGGAAAGCAAACATTTCAATGGCCAGATCATTATAAAAATGCTTTTGCCTGCCTTGAAATGCAGTGTATTTAATACTTTCTTGAATCTAAGAAATGCTTATTGAGTAAGAAACACTTTCAATTGATGTCAGTGAAAACGTGGAGCTAACATACAAAGTGGTTCTGAATTAGGGATTGCTTTCCAACTGTGTGGAAAAAATGTTGTTAGTTAAGGCGCTATTCTTTCTGCTCTAAGAGAAACCCAAGTATTACTGTATTTTCACTTCCTTTAGCCAACACTTTATGAAGAGACCCCATTTTGCATGATAATTTATGATTAAGTTTATAATTTTTTCCCAGTATATCCTGCTAGCACCAATATGCAGAAGCCTCCAGAAGGAACCCAGCAGAAATAACTTACCTGCTGTGATTTGCTAAATTCACCTTCTGTAGCAAAGAAAGATAGATTACAGGGATGCTTCAGATATTAAAGAGGATCTTCTATTAGAATACACTGGTGCAGATTTCCCAGTTTCTGGAGTTTCTCTTTGCTAAGGATCCAGCCCTTTACCTCCCCCAAAAAACTGACTCAGAAAATGTTATACTTTTTGTGATTCATTAAAGATGCACTATGTAAAAAATGGAAAAGTAATAAAAAATAAAAAAATGAGTAAAGTTAACAGCTTTTATTGTCCGTCCCTGAGATGTGTCTGCGTTTGCTCCTCTGTCAGTGGCAGTTGCTTTCCCTAGACTGCAGTGCAACCTGTTTTCCTTGGTGAACATCATTGCAGCTTGTTTACAACAGGGTTGAAATCAGTGGCATGATGGTATAGAGAGCATGCTGAAAAGCTTCCCTGTGTACTTTTAAAATGCATGGTAGATATTACCATTTAGGATGGAAGGAAATGACAGAATAGAGCAAAGCAACTCTGGCACATTAGTCATAGTTACAGTCCTTCATTACTGCTTCAAATTGAAAAATGCCAACCACTGCACAGCTCACTGAAGTGAGTTCAGAGAGAACTGCACACATTCAAAGGTCAGAAAAAGGAAAATTATAAACCATATTGTTTTACTACCTCCACATAATGATTTATATTTTCTTTGTCTTACTTTTGAAGTTGGAAAGATAGAGGGATTGTGCTAGGCAATGAAATTTTAGAAATTAAATTTACTTGCAATGCAACAGCTTTTTTATTTGAGTGGAAAGCTTGTCAAGCAGGGCTATATTTATAGGCATCCTTTGGGAACTGTGCCTCACAAGGTGAGATTTGAGAAGCTTTGGAGGCTGATTTCTGGATATAAGACAGGATAATTTAGCAGGATAGTGGGAGTATTTTCCTCTCCTAACTGCCTAATTTAATTTACCATTTTTTCAAATTAGCTATAAAGCACTTTCATTTTATGTTTTATATGATTTCTATGTTGTGGGATGTCATCATTTTGCACACTTAGAACCTTCCTACTTCTTTCTATTCTAACAAATAACGTGTTACAAAATTCTACTATCCAAAAATTGTTCTGACTTCTTGGACTCTTGTGAGTGGTTTGGTTTTTTCTCTGTCGTCTTCTTTTTTTTTTTTTTTTTTTTGTGCACATTCAATAGTGTGGCTGCAAGCTCTGGGACTGCATCTGCTTAGAAACCTAAAACCTATATATGACTGTGCTGAGAATATTCATGAGCTAAAATTCTTTTTTTTTTTTTTTTTACATTAGGTTCTTCTGGTGCAAATGTTTTTGCTTGTACAAACTGCATAGCTAATGGGGCTCAATGCAATTTTGTCTGAAATTTGTTATATATCAATGGATTTCTGTTTGTGCATACAAACCCAGACAAATACAAAATAGACATAAAATGTCTTCTCTATTTCAGGTTGAGGCTATTGTAATAATCATAACTGTGGCATGGCCTTGACTTCCACTGTTCTGACTGATGCCAAACAGAAGATTAAAACATGCTTACTCATTGACAATATCCCTGAGGGAATCTGATACAGAATAAAATAGCAATAATTGTTATTTTAGGGAAAATAACATAGGTTCCTCTTCAAAACCAGTTGAATATATCTTTATGAGGCACCTGGTATTTCTGTAAGTGTAGTAGATTTTTAGATGAATAGCTTTTATCATATATTTCTCAAAGTATAGCTAATTAATGAAACCTCCATTATTTGAAAGCTCTTGGATGGATTTAACTCAACTGTGCCCTATGTTTTTCAGCCAGGGCCTTTCAAACCTGAATTAAAGACTAGAACTTTCTTTGGCAATGAAAAGCTGTGTGTTGTGCAGAGATGTGGCTTGTCGGAGAACAGGGTTTATTTAAGTGTAATGTTGTTGTTAGAAAAGCCTCTTCTTTACCAGTCTTGCTCCATTTAATATTTTTTGAGGATAAGGTGCAATACTGAGAGAATAAACATATTCTAGCATGATACAATTTATTAGCAATATAAATTGAGTGGCAGTGTTTTTTTTACGTAATGCAGTTGGTCACTGATAAGAGATTGGAGCGCACAAACACAATGTGGTCTGTTTACGGTGTTTTTAGCAGAAAACAAAGTCAAGTCAATTGTCTTTACAAAGCAGAATATATAGTGAAAACTTTTCATAGAGTTTCTTTGACTAATTTTCATTGTGAAATATACTTCTGTGTTAGGAGAAGGTGTAGAGAACCAGTTAGCATGAAAACTTCAGAAAGACTGGAATGAAGATGACAAGAAAGCAAGCATGCATTTTGTATCTCCAGTTAAGAGCATGAAGCCTATGAATTTTGTAACAAACTGCTCTGATTTTTGAGACAACTTTAATTCCTCATGTAATTTAGTCAGCATTGAATTTTAATCAGTGCACAGTTTGCTGATTCTTATTGTGTGAATTTGTAAAAATAACAAGTAATTGTGTGCTGTGTAGTAAAAAGACAGTATTTTGGTGGATCAATAATGAAGGATACAGTGATCCTTAGCTAATCCCTAGTTATCGATTCTGTGATCTAAATTCATTTTAAGTTGATTTTTCTCAGAGTGTACAGGAGTGCTGGCCTCTGAAATATTAGTTGTACTCCTCATTTATTATATTAATATGTATTCCATGTTAAAGATACATCAAATAAATCAAGAAATTTAAGTGACATTTGACTGCTGAGGTAGTTGTTTGGCTTGGGGTGTTTATTGTTTCCTCCTAATCATAATAATGAATTTGCTATGAAGCTTCATCTTTTTATGGTTCAAACAAGGTATAGAGCTTCCAAGAGTTATGTTGCAATTTCTTCTTGCCAGTGTCTGTCAACCATAAATAATCGTGACTGTCTTGGTTTTTCTTTACACATCTAGATAGGTTGCCCAGTGGAGCAGAGAATACCAATTTAACACTATTTAGGACAGTATTGTGAAGTATGTCTTGAGCTATGAATTATCACTCAGGAGATGCCAGTGGGAAGCTAAGTTTAAAAGGATGTTCAAGAGAATGTGAATTTCTTAAATACAGTTTCTGTGTATCGATCAGTTGGATGTAAAATGAAAAGGTTGCATTTCTTTGTGGCTTTTTACCAGAGCAGAGGTTTTCCATATGTGAGAGCTTGTTAGACCCCAAGTTCCTTCTAAAGTATGCCTGAAAGCAATTAAGTAAAAATTGAACAGTTAAAAAAACCCCCAAGTATAGGATCCCAAAATGTGGAATAATCAAACTGTTTTTCACAATGGGGAAAAATATTGGCTCAGATTAAAACCAAAACTGCTTTAAGTTTTGGGAAACCTAGAAGAAAGGTGGGACATTGACTTCCAGAAAACTTGTGCACAGCACTTTACAAAATGTAGGCCTCTGATGTGTCTTGAAATGAGCCCTCTAAATTATACAAGGGCTTCTCAAAATAGCTTTGGGGTCATAGCTTTGACTTGCAACGCTGCTATAGTTAAGTAGGCTGAAGCCAATGGCTTTAATTTGTAACAGTGAGTTAGTTACCTGTTACCAGAAGTTAATGGTGAGTACAGTTGAATGAATTACCAACTCCCTTTGGGTCCTTAGAAGAGGCAATTAAAAAAAAAAAAAAAATTTTTGCTTTACATGTCTGTAAGTTATTATATAATTGGATTTCATTAGTTTGTAATGCCCTGAGGCATAGTAGGTACCTTATGGAGCAGATAAGAAGACTCACTTCTTCATCCTTACTATCTGTAGTGAGTCTACATCTTGATTACAATGTTGGAACAAGAACAGCAGCAAACAACATAGATATGGGTGTAACAGCAGGGCTGGAGGTGATAGTTGTCGACACAATATGTACACGAGTTGGTCCTGATCTGGCACTAGCATTAAATGGATATGGTTTATCTCACTGTTTGAGTGGATTTCAGTAAAAGCACATAGGGATTCTTGCCCATGCATGCTTAAAATCATCAAACTATTCTTTATGAGCAGTATCTGTCATAGGGTTTTTGATCAGCTCCTCAAGGCTATTGACTGGTAAAGGGATACAAAGTTCCTACTTCCAAAGCTTACCAATTTGAAGCTATTTTAAATTTTTTGTCTGTAGTGTAAAGAGAAAAGTTTTATTTTGCTTATTTAGTCAATTGAAACAGGCAGCCACCTGCACCCAAAATAGCTGGATTTTTTTCTTGGAAACATTGCATTTACAGAATTTATCAGTCCAGTCTATGTAGTTACTGTCACAGCTAGTGAAGTTTTAGGTAAATATGAGGAAATAGGTTACTTAGATACACCTTTGAAATGTGAAATGTACTATTTAAAAATAGTTTGTCTTAGTTGTATTTTACAGTTGTGAAATCCACAATTTCATTATTCAGATTGGATTGTCTTGCTTCAGGGAGATATTACGAGCAGTTGAGCTGTTGTTTTTTATATGCATATTATTTTTACTCCCATCTTGTGTCACGTTATCTGCTTGATCATGTAAAGCCACAAGATTTCAAGAACTATTGAAGATATTCTCTCCCCTGCCCCTAAAATTAGTAGATACGATTGCCTAGAGTGAATCTATCACTGTCTGTTGTTTATCTGCTGCTTGGAGCCTGGAGCTGTGCTATGCTTTAGCTGAAAAAACTCTATAGGACCTGACTCAGGCAATTCATTGAAAGGCCTTCCAGTAACTTTGAAGAGCTCTCAGAAAATACTAAGCACAATGGAAAAATACCCAAATTTGGGAAGAGGGAAAAAAAAAACCACCCAACAATCAAACCAAACCCATAGTCAAGCACTAATTAGAGATCTCAGTCTGGGATATCAGAATCCAGCAGTAGTTAAGAGATCTATATGTGTGCAGGATTTCCACTGTTGGGAATAAAAGTGAGCTAAGATAAATCAAATGGTCTGGGGCAATCAGGAAAAGCCACAGAAGAACAAGATATAACTTTCCATTGACCATTGTCCACTAGACATCTGCTGAGTATTGCTTGTTTAGCCTGATTAAAGAAAAGCTTGGAATAGTGTTTGGCTCTGAATTTCTATATATATGTAAATATAATGAAATGTTAGAAAAAAATTAATTGCTTTTTGGCCTACTTCCCAATTTTGTGTAATCATTCCCTGGCTCTTTGAAGTCAGGGAGACCCAATACTCCTATTAGGGAAGTATAGTAAGTTACAGATTATTATTGCTGAAAGAGAGCCACAAAGTGAAGTGAAATTAAATTTCATTGAGATTGGTTCTAGAAATTTGGCATCTTAGGCTATAAATTCAAATTAGTGTCATGTGTTACCGTTTTGCATTCTGTTGGTTCAGTTAAGTTTTCACCAAATGGTTTTTTGAAAAGGGAACAAAGAGAAATGTTTAAATAATTGATGTCTCATCTTGAGAAACCCACATCTAAGTCTCCAAGAGAAAACGTGATGTCAGATGTTCTTGACTTGAAGAGCATCCTGTTTACTTTAGTTCTGGATCTGATGTCTTGGAATAAAAAGGAATCGCTATCATACCAAGGAGAACAGTAATGAAATTAATTGCCTTTGAAATTCTGTCGGGATTTGAAGAGGTGGAGATCACACTGTTTTTAGAAGTTGTGCAGACCTCTAATACTCTGGCAGTGTCACCATCTCACCAAGAAAAATTTTTTTATAACTGCTTTGAACCTACTCAAATCCATTACTAAAATATCTCGCTTTGCTTTCACACCTGAAGCCAAACATCCTTCAACACTTCATGAAGTTACAGATGATTGAGCCTAGAGTGTATTTTCTGAGTCACCAGAGACAATTTAGTGCTGGCTTGAAGAAGAATGGAGAACAAGGCATGTTCAGGGACACCTGCCTGTCAGCGTGTATGTTATGGGAGGATATCTATCTGTTCTGCTCTACTCATTGCCGACTCTAACAATGTTTGAATCCCAAATGTTCCTGGCAGGTGCTAACGTTGCACTGTTTTGAGTTTTTTAATCCTGCTGACTCTTTCACTGTGCAAAATCCTAGACCATATAATAGTTTCAACTTTTGCTTGTGGGCTTTAATTTGTATTTTAGAGATTCTACCTCATTTCTAGCTTACAAGCAATGGTGCAGGGTGGTGAGATGAGATGTGGCAGCTCTGAACCTCTGTCTGGGAAAGGAGAAATGTTCCTGCTCAGAGGTTGGATTTGCAGGTGGTAAAGCAATGGGGAAGTTAGGGTCTGATCACTGACATTTGCATGAGGGACAGACAACTAGGCTGCTGACTGCTGATGTTGGCATCCACCTTCTTCTCCTGTGCATCTGCACAAGTGCCCTGTGTTGAGCATTTCTAAATGAGTCACTGACAGTTGTTTCTTCAATGGGGCAGCAGAACATTATTTTTCAGGCTCTACTCTTCCTTCTTCTGCAAAGGAAGGTATTTAGGGTGTTTAGCATTTTCCATAACCATGAGGGGTCACTAAGTCTCTTACTACATTTTGGTGTCTGAAATGCAGCTTCTGGTTGAGCCAGTTAGTGGAAAGAGCTTCCTTTCCCGCTTGGCATGGCTGTGCATATGCTGCATTTGGGTATAATTCTTCAGTTTTCCGTTCTGGGTTTAAAAATGTAGGCAGCAGAAGACCAAGCAGGCAATTCTACAGGTCCCCCAGATATACTGTGTGACCTGCACATCCAATGCTTGAAGCTGTCTTTGACTTTCTGAGTCGATTTGCTGACCAGTATTTGTAGCCATGTTGTTATTCTCTCCATCTCCAGCTTGCAATTCAGTGTGACTAAGCTTCTTGAATCCTGAAGTAGGATTTCCTACTGAAGTCCCAGTTTAGGTTTGTGGCTCACACCCCCTTTCAGGGGCCACTTTTGTCTGGGCATCTTTTACCATGCACAGAGGAATGGCAAGCAGAATAGACGCAATCTGAGGATGTATCAGCTATTTAGTGAAAAATGCACGTATATGAGAGCTAGGACAAATGTGCTGCATGGTAACACATTGTATTTATGTACAACATATGTATTTATATGTTAAGATGTGTAAGCACAACGTAATGCATTTAGCATTAGTATGCTCACCACCACCAAAGAGACAACAAAGAGTTTCTGGTGGCCAGGCAGGAGGGAGGGAAGTGTTGACCTCCATTTTCTCTTGGAAAACGTCGATCCTTAGTCTCACCAGGTTACTGCCTTCTGCTTTTTTGCCTTCCCCGCCCGCCCCCCCCCTCCCCCCCGCCTTATAGCTTTATATATTTTCATGTCAGTATTTTTTCACTTCAGTTTCATGTCAGTATTTTTTCACTTCAGTAGCTAATGATTATCAACACAACAGTTACACTTTGGTGTTTTCACTCTTCTTATCTTGCAGGGCTTTATCTCATGGTCTCTATCCCAGCTCAGCAAGAGTTTTCTCAGTAAAGCTGGACCAATATCTAAGAAGTTAGCTGGCTGAGTGGGTGTGTCCTGTGCTGCTTCTCTGCAGGGCAGAGCATCTTTCTGTCATGTAGTTAAAATACCACTCATGAGCTGAGTTTCTGTTCTCAAGTGTTTGGTTCCTTATTCTGGAATAACTGAAACTACCTGGGAATGAGACAGCCTGTAAGTGTTGAGAAGCTGCAGATGTGTTACTGGAGAGGGCTGTGAGGAGTCCAGGCAGCACGGAAGGGTGCACAAAGCTGGGTTGTGAGTAGCATTAGAAAGATTTAAGCATAAATGGCAGCTTTGCCAGTGGTCAACCTGTCTAGCTTCTCAGTTTCCTTCTCTGTGAAATAGGTTTACTAATATATATTATGGAGTAGACAGTGAGGATTGTGATTAATGTGTCGCATGGTATTTTGTGAATGCAAAGTGCCATCTATCTTCTAGATGAAACTGTTAGGAGCTATATATAAACCTGAAGAGTAAAGATGTTACAAAATTGATACTAGCCAATGTCTTAATTTTTTAATTCCAAAAAAGTAAATTTTACTGTATATAGATGTGTCTGCTGACTACAGTTTTTTAAAAGCACAGATCTTTTTTAACATGTCATGCTGCAAATTGTTTACATTTAAAAATGGGACTTGATTACATTTTTCAGTCTTTGCATCAAGTTTGCATTTTTATTTTAAGATATAACAACTATCTAGCTCAATATAAAATTTTTGACATTTTATTTTGGGAGAGCTTTAATTTTTGCCTATTCAAGGTGAAAACAAGCGGTGAACTTCTAAGATTTATTTATTGTCTCCAAATCTTTAAAATATTTAAACAATTGTGATGCCAGAACTGTCCTGTCTCCCTGTGACTAACAGTTGTGTCTGTTTGTGTGGGCAGAACAGGTCCATAAGGATTGCTTTCCAAGAAGCAAGGTGTACTGCTCTCAGTGTTGCTCAGTGTGGAAGCAAGCCAACTGGTGCTGTAAGCAGGTTCTTGTTTATGTGCTGGCTATAAGATATTTTAAAGCCAAAAGAACTGATTGGGTAGCATCAGCCACCTTTGTACCAGAGTAAAGGATATTCAATAAACAAATAACTGCTTATTTTTACACACTAAGAATTGGGGATCTAGAAGCTTATTCCATGTTTATCATGATGTATTCCCTTGGTGTTATGGACATTACTGATGTGTAATTTTACTCTTGAGTACTTCCACAATGTTTTATTTGTTCACAAACATTCCAGTTACTCTGTAAGTAGATTCCTTTATACTTAAGCAGCTACGTTTAATATTTCTATGGAAGAAAAGAAACCTTCAGAGTAATACCACTGTGCTTGAAGATTCATAATCAATGTGGAATATTATCACGGTGCATTATTAACCAGACTTTTCTGGTTTTAAAATGCTATTTTCCATCTAGACTCATGTGTCTAGAAGAGTGTTTGACAAGATTTTTTAAAATTATTTTATTTTTTGGCTAAGGAAGGGTAAAGTGACAAAAAGATGCACACTAGAGATGTCAGTTCATAGCATCCTGAACCTGGAATTGCTAATGAAGTCTCTTCTGTGCCTCATAGATGATATGCCAGTGCATTTCAGCTTCAAGAGGATAGAAGTACAAAGCAGTCAAGGGTACCTTCCTTATCACATAAGAAGAGAGGTTAAAAATACAAAAGAATGAGAGTGTAATTCTGAATGGGAGTGTTCTATTATTCATAAAGTATTTTGTTTCTGTAGAGAATCATATTATGATATGACATTCAGGTCTTATTACTCTTTTTGTTACTGTTGTGCTATGCAGCTGTTCTGCATTAGGGGGCTTCTCCTCCATTTGCTTTGCAGAACAATCCCTTTTTAGTATTCATTTATATTTTTAGGGTGTGGTAAGAGAAGCAAACTTTTGCTTGCTTGGGTTTTTTTTTTGCATATTTTTTTTTTAAAATGCATTATTTCTTGCTAAGTCATTAAACAATATGATTTGATATAAGAAATTAATACCAGAACTGAAGTACAAAAGTAGTACTAAGAGTTATATAAAGAAAAAAATAAATGCCTTCAAAGTGCTGATGCACTATGCATTTATAACACTCTTCACATGTTTTTATACCATTTTGCATTTTAATTGGGATGCTTCAGGAGTAATACGAATGTTTTCCACAGCTCTTTTGTGTGCAGTGTAATAATTCTTACTATCTCTTCTTAACTGGTCTTTCTTTGTGGGACTTCTGTTCCAAGTGGGGCACAGAAATTGCCTCTGTACAGTTGTATGATGGCAAGTATGACTTCCAATTAGTAAGGATACTTTTTCTGCGGAAAATTCCATTTCCCATTTTGTGTTAAAGATATTTCTTTCTTCTCAATCTGATACTGTGATTACCAACTGTATACTCAAGTAGAAATTTAGATAAATACTTCTGAGCTATATTGCAGTGCAAGTCAGTACCAAAAAAATAGACGATAATCTATGGAGATTACTAATTTAGACCCACTTAACAGTCCCTAAGGGGGAAAAAAGTACCTCTAATTTTTCTCTCTAGTGCCTGTATCAGCATTTGTAGCAGTGCTATTTCCAACAAACTTGCTATTTAATACTAGGTAGAAAACAAGACAACACTACAAGTCTACTAGTAGCACTGGTGAATGAAAAATAATTACTCTTAGATGTGATTTTTTTTTTTTCCCCCTGGAAAGGAAAATGCAACTCTTTCCACACTGCATCAGCCTAACAAATTCACTGAGGGGTCAAAGGCTACAATGCGTGTGATTGAGCAAAGAGTGGCACAGGAGGAAATAGTAGCTTTAGCTTCTTCGTGCCACTTAGTTTTTCTGCAGAGAAAGCTTAATTTATGGTCCCACCAGTAAGCTATTTGGATACAAGCAGGGCAAATCATCCATAAATGCATGATTGTGGGTACAAAGTTGTGTAGATGATAGAAATAGGAAGTAATAAAAAAGGCAGTCAAGATGCTGTAAAACACAGCTCCTGCAAGTCCTGTTACATATGCAAACACATAGATTATCTATCCCAAACCCAGAGATTTTGTCACATAAACTAACCACTGTGATCTCTATGTGACATTAAATAGCAAGTATTTACAATTTGTCAGGCTACTGGAAGGGGCTCCATTCTTACACATGGGTTTCAAGCTTGTAAGTGACACAGCCTGTGTAATTAGCAGGCTTCAAGAGAAAGAATTTCCATGGTGTAGTACAAAAGTCTGATGTTTGAAATGAAAAAGTTGGTCAGCAGATGAAAAGTAAGGTAGGACACACAGCATGCATTTTGGCATAGACACTTGCACTTTTAAGTACTGGAAGTTTGTGGGGTTTTTTAAAGTGCGTGAGTGTTTACAGGATCAAAGTCTAAAGTAGTACAGGAAGAGAAATATGCAATTTTCTGAGTCCTTGTGATCTCTATTAATAGCTCTCATCCCTGATGAGTGCAGGGATTTACATAACAGAGGCAAATATACAAGAATCTCTGAATAAGAGCACAATATCCCCAATCTCCGGCCCTCTGAGAACTCCATTCCAAAATAATAGATGCTATACAAAACAAGATTTTGCTGCTTACGGTGGGCCACAAGACCCTTGTTGTTTGCCACAATGTTTAATTTGTTTCTTTCCATCTCCTTAGCTGATAATTGGAATACTCAACCTATGACTTTTAATAAGCTGCCAGTCCCAAGGTTAATAATGGACTGAAATTCTGTAGAAGCTTTGACTTCTTATGTTTAGAATAAATAGTCTGCAATAGAAAATGTAGATCAAGACCTCAGAAATCAAATTGACTAATTTTAGAAAGAAACGAGAGCAACATAGACTGTTATTTACAATTACTGTTTCTCTTTGCACATTTTTTTTTTTTTTTTTGTTAGATAAATGCCTATACAGACAGATATATTTATCAATCTAGACATGTATGTGGTTCCTACAAGTCTATCTGCCATTCTCCTTGCTTTCTCGTGCTTTCTCACTCTCCCCTAAGCTTTATATCCTAATGATTCAAAATATTGCTAGGCATCCATGGCAACTTTGTAATTTTAATATTTTGGGGTTTTAAAATTTAATTATTTTCTAAAATTAAAATTATGGTCTGTGGCAAAATAATTGGGGAAAAAAGTCACAACCTGTTTCAAAGTTTCTTGAAACTTTAAATGATGCTCCAAGTGCTCAATACATTGATGTGAATCAGAAGCTGACTTGTAGAAATGTGATATGGGAAGGATAGGGACAGTAAGAAAGCCTGGTAGTGTTAGGAGTCTACTTCTATATGAAAATTATTTAACAGGAATTCTAAATAAGGAAATTAAAATGTTGCAAAATAATTTGGTACTCAAGCAAAAGCCAGACATAATTTTTTGTTTGTTTCCAATTATTACATTTAACACACAGATTACATTCTTGAGTTGACCATTGATGTTGACTATTAATAAGACTCAGAAGGCTGTGTGATTTCCAGAAGACTGGAGAAAATCTAGTGTTGTGCTGTTATTTAAAAATTGTAAGTTTGATTTTTATGTCAAAATAACAGAACAGTTGATGTAAAATCTAATTAATAATGCTGAAGGAATGAAAAGAAGGTAATGCTTATCACTGTAAGTTTGCAGCATATGGTTCTTACGAAACTGGCTGGTTGGACTTCTTAAATTTGATTCCAAGTTGTACTGGTAAAGCCTGTAATACTGGTATAAGATTTCCATGTATCCTTCCACTTGGTATGATTCATCACTTTTAGTAGTCAAGATGAAAGCACTGGATGGTTACTCATCAGCTTCGTAGATGATACAGACCAGGGTAAGGCAAGTAACAGAGAGGGTGACTTGCTAACACTGAGCAACCTGCACACAATGCCTCATCTAAGTGTTAGAAATTAGCACCTGCTCCCAGAAGTGGTACTGCCTCTGTAGCTCACACTGCCTACCTGGCTGCTGTCCTGATACACTAGACTGTAATTCAGCACAAGTTCCTGACACTGCCACCTTTTCTGCTTTCTGCTTTCCTCTGTGCCCCACTACAGTTTACAGAAGACAGGAATTGATGGCTTTGCCATTCACCCGGAGCCTGTCAGATCTGGATCTGCAGGTCTTTAAAAGCCAGAGCCAGTTTTTCCTTCCTTGATTGGAAAGCAGATGTAGTGTTAAAGCCAGGAACCAGCAAGAGTACCCTCATAGCCATGCATTTCCTGGGGTAAGCTGAAATCTTCATTCTGTGCTTGCTGGAAACTAACTATATCACCCTTATGCATGCACACACCTCGTAGTCACCCAACCCTTTATTACATGTGGGTCAGCCCTCATCTCCAGCAGTCTAGGCTGAAAAGTAGCAGATAATTCCAGGAGGCAATTTATCCTGGTTACCTGAGACAGCTGCCATAGGACAGGAAAATTGCATTCTAGAGAAGTCTTTCTCTTTCCCCTGAGGACAAGTTTAAACTAGATTTAAACACATTTAAACTACCCTAATATTTAGATGGCTAAAGTTAGATGAAGTGAGCCCAAGGTGTAGCAAGAAATGAGGAGATGTGAGTTTATGACTCTCGTGCTATCGTATTTAAAGCCCAGGGAGAATTTTCCCTTGGTTCACCCCACAACATCTCTTAGATTCAAGAACAGACAAAATTTTTCTTTAACTTCTTGAGAACTTTTGTATGCAGGAATCTGCTTGGGCTGTTTACTGCATTTTTAAACAACTACTCCCAGTTTCTTCCCCTTCCCTCACTAATAGAAATAGGTTTCCCATTCCAAGTGCTACTAGGGAAAGACTTGCAGTAGCTCTTGACAATCTCACTGGCTGCAAGAACATTATTATCTGAGAAGAATCTACCTCACCCAAATCCTTAGATGCCCATAACAATTCCTAAAGAATATTACTTAGCAGGGGCATCTAAAGAAGACATAAAATACAGTTTGACTAATTCTAAAGTTGTGGGTTGCTTTCAAGTAATGTCTAAAATTCACTGACAGGTAACTGATTTTAGGATTAACTATTGGGACCCTGAAGAAATGGCAAGGAAACCTGGTTTTATTCTAATCACGGTCGGGCACCTGGCTACTTTAAATGCCGGCCCACGCACACGTGGCTTTTCTCCAGAGTAACTGCTAGTCATGGTAAAGGCAATGCACACGTTTATGTGTTTGTATCATCAGAAACACGGTGAGTATGATCCAAATAAAGAAGTAACTAGGAAACCTTTGATGGGGAACTGTACTTGGAAGTAATAATTTTCTCTCTGTTCTGATCCCCATGCCATTTATTCTGAAGTCGTTATGTAAAGAAACTGCAGGCTTTCCGTCAGAAAGGAGGCTGTGAGGAGCATTCATTAGAATAGCAGAAAGAGTAGTGACACCGAGGGTATTTGCCTGCCCTCCTCCTTTCCTCCCACGGAGAGCAGGAGCAAGTGTGCCTGTGGCTGGTTCCTACCTTACGCCACTTCAAAGAAGATTCTTTGAAAGTCTCTTACACAAGCCTTCTGCAGAGAGCTAAATATGCAGATAAAAGTTAACTGAGTGAACTGTGTAACACAGGATACTGGACTCTGGTAAGCATTTATTCTATAAACACAGAAGCCCCTGGGAAGTAGCAGCCAATGAAGGTGGAGCACTGGCAGCCTGACTGGGAAAACCCTGGCCATTCTTATGGGCAACGTTTGGCCAAGCTGGATGGATGCGTGGCCTCTGGTGTGGCAGGCTTTGGGGAACCTACGGCTGCTAGCCTTTTGTAATAAACTTCACAGCCTCTTTGAATGTTTAGGAGTCTTACAAGATAGCACTGTGGAGTGGTGTTTTAATTCCTTTCCTCCTTGGCTTTTTGCCAGTCTCATGTGAGCTGCATTTCTCGCATCAGTGGGGAACTGCAAGTAAGAACTGCTGATGCGGGATAGCAAGTCATCTCTATTTCTGTGTAACAGGAGAGGAGCAAGGAGGAGGAGGTGGTTCACAGGTTTGCAAATCAAAAGCAAGTCCACTGCAAGATGGAGACCCAGTGACCCCACATATGGAGGGAGGGGTGTCTGCATCAATGTGTGGTGTGGAGGGTTTCCAGACCGCATTGCTAAACAGTAATTTTCTTTCCTTGAACACAAGCTGAGTCCCTTGTGTTCAGAGGGCAGATACTGTGTGCTTGTACAGCTACAGCAAATCAGCTGATGTGTGGTAGCTTCTTACCCCCAGCAGTCATTCCAGACATATGAGATTGTAATTACTTGCTATGTTTGTATGTTATAGAAATCCAAATAATGAGCAAATATTGCATGGGTCAGGGTATAAACCTTTTTTGAAAAACCATGTTTAGTCAGCCCTTGATACTTAGTAGTCAGGCAATCCAAGTAGCAGTAAGATAGAGAGGTAGCAAGTTATGCTGCCCTAGAGCCGTGTAGACTTATATGAAAATGTCCTACTTATGCAAATGGATCATAAGAAAGGACAGAGTCTGGCCTCCGGCACGTTTAACAGCATTCTTAAGCTTTGCCAGGCAAGTGTTGCTTCCTGCCTCGTGCTTTTGATAGATGGAAAGTTACTGCTAATGCGTTTTTAACTCTGAGTATTGTAGTGTAAATGTCACCGACTGGAATGCGTTCTATCTTCCATGCATATTGGCTCTCTTAACATGTCAAATGCTGCTAAGTAGATAAAAGGTGTGTCTGCCATGAGATGAATCTACTCCTATCAACCTACTTATGGACTCAGTTCATTCAGTGTCCAGCATTTCTCATACCAAGTGATCCATCATGATACAGAACCTCAGTTGTGCCAGAGCTCAGCTTGGTTCTTCAAGGACCAGAGATGAGAAAGGTTAAAGATTGAAAGCAGCATGACTCCAGGCTGTGGTGCTTTGGCTCCCCAGACTCCTCCAAATTGCCCACAGCAGCAGTGAACCAGGCTGGACCAGAGGATGCTCAAGCAACAGCACAACGATGCACGTACCCACGCGTGGTCCGCATCTGTGTATTTTCCTCTGAGTTGTGTGTGCTCTGCTTGATGTGCCTGACTTCACAAAAACATGAGCCTTGTTATTCAAATTAGGCAAACATGTTCTAAACGCATTTCCTATCAAAGATCTCCATGGGGATTATTTAAGAACCTACCCATCAAAGCTCTGTTTATCTCCTTTCTTGGGCAAATGTTACATTTGATTTTTGTGCATAACTGTGATGTGGCATATTTTCTGCAGTCTGCCCTTTTTCTGCTTAAGTCCTCAGTTGTGTATCACCTATGAAAATGTTTCATTTATGAAAATAAGGCCCTTACATCCCTGGTTTAGAGCAGACATTGTTCTGCAGACATTATCCCAGATTCACAGCACTTCCTGCTTTTGATTTAGCTGGAGCAGAGCCTGTCTAATCTGCTGGGTTGTGCTGTCACGCAGGGCCTTGTGGGGAGCAACTGTGGGGAAAGAAGGCGGCTGATGTGTAAATATTCAAACTTAAGCATTCACTGAAGCATTTTCTTGACTCGGAGCCCTCAAATCTCGGCATATGTGATATGTGTGCTGAAGCTGTGCCAACCAAATATTTACTATTACTTTGCTGCTTCTTGAAAAATGTAGAGAATTCACACATATTACAAAAAGTAGCATTTTGTTGGAACAGTCATCACTGAAAGACGTGCTCTATTAGTAAAGTGGTATGTTTTGCACTTTTATAATTAGGGTTCAGCTCAGAGAACATTTTCTCAGTAGCCTCATGTTGTTTGAATAATTTACCTATCAAGAATATTTTTAACTAAACTCAGTTTTAATTCCAGCCAATTTATGAACCTTTCACGAAAACACACTTCAAGATGTCACTGTTTTAAAATTAAAATAATTTGCCTTTCTCATTACTGATTTCAGATATCTTCCTTCTGGTCTTCTAGCATCCTTTGTTTAGACATATAACAAAGAGTGATGTAACATGTCTCTGGCTTTATTATCTGATGTAAACAGCTAAACTTTGATACTGATTTGCTTTCTTGCACTCTTAAAATGATTCCGTGTGGATAAGGTTTACATTGCAAACACTACTGGGTTTTTCAGTCATCTACAGCCTGCTTTACTGAGTTATATTCTGTCAGATTTTTAGCACAATTTCCTTAGGAAATGACATTTATATGCTTGTACTGTATATCTCTATTTTGAATATGTGTTTTATTTCTTGTCTTTCCATGTTCCTGTCCCCTGTCTGCCTTGTGTGGTTTTTGAGCAGGGACTGTCTCTTACTTCATCTGTGTAGGACCTAGCATCTTGCCTCTAGTTTCATTTTTGGGGCCTGAAGGGATTGTTATTTTATAGTGCAGATAAAAAAATAACTGATGTTGATAATGAACCATCTTGTCCACCTTCAAACCAAGGGAAAATTGGATTCAGGTCCAAGCATCCCCTGGAGCCTGCCCATGCTTTGAACCCATTAACCAACTTTGACAGGGAAGCGGTCTCAAGTGGTGAGAAAGGAAAGGGAATATCATGTTCTCAGAGATTCCCTGGTAAGTGGATGCAGACATTTGGGTACAGGGGGCAGGCTCCAACTGTCCTCTGTCATTTCCTCTGTTCTCTCAAGAGGGCTTGAAGCATGAGCTTACAGCAATAAACTACAGAGTCCTTATTATGGGGAACAGCACAGGGAAGACTTGAGTCAGAGTTTGCAACCTCCTGCACCACAAAGGCCAATGGTCACTAAATGCAATCCAGAGGAACCAGCCTGCTCCTGTTCAAGCTTGCCTCAAATTTGCTAATAAACCAAATTTGGGGGAATTCTTTCTCACTATGAGGAAGAAGATAATTTTGGTCATCTTTAAAGAAAATGCTCATTCCCTTGGCCTGTAATTCCACAATAAATGGTACTTTGGGGGAGGGTCTAAACTTTAAGTGAAACTGAGCCTATAGTAATTTTTAGGAGTAGTGAATACCCACTGAATTGTGAAAAATGCAGGGATTACTATATAGGTTTAAACCTTAGGGAAACACTTTGGAGTTGTATAGGCAGCTTAATCTAATCTAAAGGGTGAGCATGGTTCTAAATGTATTTTCCAGTGAGCTCTGTACTCCTAGAAGCAGTAGAGAAAATTACTTGACCAGCTAATGGGATTAGCTGACCACATTCAAAGGGTCACAGTCCACTATGGAGTAGCTAATCGGGCAAGATGGATATTTCTAACATTCATTGCTTTAATTTTTACGTTTTATTAAGTATGAAGAGCTCAATGGCTGATTGGAAGAGAGCTGCAAGGTCTCCTGAGAGAGAGGTTGTTTCAGGTATAAAAAAACCAGGAAGACAGTAAAAAGAGGCAGAGAAGAAAATGTTTTGAGAGCTTCTACCATACTAGGGGTGTTGTGCATGTACACATATGCTCAACTGGACAGTATTATCTTACTGTGATGGTGTCATTGAAGGAGAAGGCAACTGTGACTTAAGAAGCTAGAATAAAGGTTTATGGAAATAGTAACTGTTACTAGAATTGCCTCAAAATACAGCTGCTTTTCCCTATTTGCAACTGTTGTAGTGCTTAGGAGAAGACACAAGGACCACAAACTGAATCTTCCTGCACATGATGCCAGCAATGTTAGGAGTTGCAGGCACCCCTTATTCTTCTCCACCAGGTCTTCCCGATGACTTTGTTGTCTGAACAAAATGGAGGTGTAAGTCAGTTTCTATGTCCTTATTGCCTCTGGCACGAGTGTCAGCTCACAGTGTAGGTGACAATGTCAATATTTCTTTGCAGGGCAAGGGACTGAGATTGTTGTGCTGCTTGGATTGTATGGAACCAGCTGAAAAAGACTGGCCCTGACTCAGCCGGACTGTATGACAGTCATTGATATCAGGCTAATTTCAAGTCCTGGGCTTTCAGACCTCCAGTCTGAATTATTCCACATCTTCTCACAGTTAGCTGTCAAGGTTAGCACCCGTTTAGACAGGGCCAGCTGTGATTGGAGAGAAGAAAACCCTGTATACAAAATGTTTCTCTCCCGATAGTAAGTACCTGGAGGGGAATCAACCTTTCCCACGTGTGCAGTGGGGATGGCCAGAGCTGTAGAAAGTCATGGCCTGCAGGGCAAGGGAACTTCCTTGTGATTAGCTGTCTCTGCACCTTTCCAAAGCTTTTGGATGGAAAAACACCTGAGGCTGAGTCTGAGCCTGAGCCTGGGGGCTGTGCATGCACTGAGGCACTTCTTGCTCAGCGCTGAAGAAGGAAAGCTCCCATTGAGGGGAGGGGGCAGATAAAAATGTACGTTTGGTAACATGTCCAGACAAGAATCCAAACAAGCACACTACAAGCCTCAGGAAAAAAGAAATCAGTTTTGAACAAAATCTGTAAGATACTCTAAGCCGTAAAGGCGTAAGAAGTCACCCTGAACATACAGAAGTTTCCAGATAGAAGGGAATTAACCCCATTAACCTGAAAGGGGGAAAAAAAGCACATGTCAATAAAAAGTTACTCTCTTTCTGGTATTTGAAAGTGTTCTTACTTGCACAGCCAACTGAAAGCTTTTCTGTGGGGCTGTGGTGTTTTTGCAGATGTAATATTAATATTAATTTTGTGTCTTTGTTGCTTTATTTTATTTCTTTGAAACAAGCAGTAAATTTACCATTACAAAATTGAGATTTTTTTTTCTTTATTTTTTTTTAGTTGTAAAATTTATCTCAGCTCATTTGTCATGAAAATTTGCCCCTTAGGACTAGTTTGAACAGTATCCCAGGTGTTTAATGTTGTTCACCTAATGAAGGCACAACTCATGAAAACAACTATTGAACTGTGGTACACTTCATGAATACTGAGGAGGCATTCAAATTGAAAAGGCATGTAGTAGTAACGGGGTCTATAAACTGCTGCTTCTGAAGCCTTGATGCTCTATGCCTATTTCTCCATATGAACATTTTCTGCTTGCTTGTTTTTCTATTTTCAAAGGCAGTTTGTATGTCTCCATTTAGCTTCATCAAGCCAGAGAGAGTACAGTTGTCATTAGTTTGGCCATGGAGGGCTTGGCAGATTTTTTGTGAAATACTCCAGTTCATAACATGCCTTACTAGTCACATTCCTGTTTTCTTAAATAAGAGGAGATGGATCATGGTGGGATGCAAATAACATAGGAGAAGAAGTAAAGAGCAAAGGAAGAAGGCTATTATATCCAGGTGTTGGGGTCTGCTGTGCATTACACATTGTTAAAAGAGCCCATTATATGAAGATGAGGCGTGAATATGTGTGAATTAGGAGAAACCTACTGGAATGAGTCAAAAAGGAGATTTTTTTTTTTAAATATTTTTTTTAACTGACCCAGTTGAGAAGGGAAGGGAACCAAATCAAGAGATCTGCATAGACATGGGGCACTGCACATCAGCCCATCCCTGGTGGAACAGCTTCTGCCAAGGTAGAAGAGCAGTAGATGTCCTGCACAAATGTGCTGTTGAGATGCTCCAGCAAAACTGGAGGATCTTGGAAGAGACTATGGCTGGTGCACACACCTGAAAGATGTCTTGAGGTGAAGCTGCTGCAGAAATGAGATGTCACCCTTACTACTGGAAAGCTGCAGCTCTGTCAGTCATAGCCTAAAAAAGCAAAGTCTGTATTCTAGGTTGCAGAAATGAAAGATGCATATTTCTGCCACCCTGATGCCAAACCCACTTTTTTTTTTTTTTATAGCTTCATTCTGCAATGCCAAGCCCACGGGTGGGGGTGGGGGAGCGGGGTTCTGCTCTCTTCACTGAGCTGATGTTGCTTAGCTCTGCTAAAAAGGCATATCAGCATTTTCCAGACATAAATCACTGTTCTTGACAGATTATGCAAGTTGGATTATAAAATCCAACATTTTTCTCTTTTCTTTCAGTCTGAAATTTAAAACAGAAATTTGCAACTTGCCAACATAGTGGGAAGCATTAGTGTTTTCATTTAATTCTCAGAATTGTTAAAATTAGGCATGTTTGCAAATTCAGGCTGGCCAGAATAAGAGTTCTGTTCTGGGAAGAAAATGGTTGATGTCCTGCTATTTATTGTTACTGAAATGGCTGTTGAATTTCTCTTTAAAAATCACTGTGAGCATGTAACACAGCATAGAACAATCAGGATACTCATAACAGGAGACAGATCTCTGTGCAGAATTACCACGCTCCAAATGAGTGCTCAAATCCCCATATTGTTGCCTGATCTGAGATCACTTAGATGCTGGAGTCTTTTAAATTTTTCTTTTTTTATTATTTTTTTTTAAACCAGGAATTGTCTTGTAACCCTGAAAAATCTTTTTCTTTTTCTTTTCTTTTTATTTTTTTGATATAGCAATATTTGTGTGTGAATAAACACTAACTAGAGAAGAAAAATAAAAAAGAATGCCAGATAGCTCTACTTTTCAACTTTTGCTATATCCCAAAATAGCTCCAGACCTCATTCTGTTCTGAGATCTGCAGCGCACATCTCTGCTCTGATATGCTGCTCTCTCTGTATGTCCTGTATTTTTAGTGAAATCAGTGGGAGTTCAGAGTACGTGGGACTGCAGAATCCTTGATTTTCCTTGCTGACCTAAGACTAGATATTTTTTTTTTTTTTTCTGTATTTGAAATGGACATGCTGTGATATTAAAAATGACTGTGAAAAATGTAATTCTTGTTGCAGTCTGGTGGCCAGTGTTCTGCATTTAACCCTTTGTATTTCCACTTGAAGAGCAAAGATAAACTCCTTATTCTGTTGTTAGGGGTTTTTTCTTATTATTTTTGTTTTTATTTTGAGGCCACAGTGTATGAGCACTGTAGATGCAATACATTGTGTTACCCCTGCCATGATCCCTGTGGCTGAGATACAAGCAGATTTTTATTTAAGGAGGCCAAACTATCATATTTGAGATCCTCTGGCAGCTATAAGTATTTTGTGCCATATGTGTTGCAATGGTGAAATGTGAAATGGAGTATTGGTGAAGAAGTCTTACTTGCAGATCAAATTTCTCAGCTGTTGTGCTTGAAAGCCAGACACTTAACATCATTTTAATGCAGTTTTTGTGTCTGAATTAATATAATAAATGTCAATGTTGAATAGCATAAGGTCACATTTTACTACTTTGACCAGAAGTGTAATTTTCCAAGATTCAGTTTTACTACTATTATAACAGTCATGCTGGATAAGGTCACCAATATTTCTTTCAATATGAAGTAATATATGAAAGTATAGTTTATACTAACTTTATTCTCTGCAATGTGGATTTGTGGTGTGGATGTATTGACAAAGATCTACCTTGGGTGTATTTCCATGTAAGTCCAGAGCTGGTGTGTGTTGATCATGCTCATTAAGGCCTTAGTCATGACAAAGAAATGAACCTTTGAGGTTTGTACTCTCCTACTTCAAACGAAAAAGGACATTTTCTTTAGCAGTATAGATATTTAGTCTGAAAGGTGCAACTACACACTGCACAGCATGATGAAAATGATCTAGCTTTTGCATATGTGTGCTTTGGTTGAACAACAACAGTCACCAGCAGTGCCAGATTTCAAAGGTAAATACATCAAGCATACGAATCAAAACCCGCGTGCACCCTGTCTGCTTATAAAGAGGCAGACTGCACCGATCTCTAAAGCTGAAGTAATTGGACACCTACCTGCATATTTACATTGCCTGACATGGTGTTACAACTGCTTTTTTTTTGTGGCTTCCAAACTGCATTTGTAAATAGATACCCTTGATTTTTCTTTCGAGTGAGGGGCTGTGCTCCAAGTGAGGCCATCTCTGTTGCCATCCGTTGAAACTCTTGCACTAATGATTTTCTTCTGTTTGGGATTTCTCCTGGTTTGATTTTTTTTAAAGAATTCTTATGTGCAGATGAAATGCTATTCAACTTATTAACTTGTATACCTTAGAGAAAAGCCACTAGGCTTAGTGGAAATTGAGAGTGAAAAGAATGCAGAGGTTAAAAGGTTTTGCAACATTCAGTGCTGGGCTAAATTATATAAGGTAAAATTATTAAATAATAATATATTCCTTATTTCACACAACCTGTTTGGGAATTATATGGAGCAGGATGGATGGATCCCAAGGTCCCTTCTTCTCTACTTTTTTTGTTGTTTTTTTTAAGCATACTTTTAGCTAAAAAAGTTGTTATGTTGGAAAACTTTTTGCCTTTTTTTTATCTCAAGGGTCAGCATTTCTGAATAGTAAAACTACTTCATAAAGCTGAAGTTCCAAAACTGTTTCTGCTTTGTGTGGGTTTGTGTGCAAAACAAACAGTATCAGTGTGCCGCTCCTGCCATCAGTCAAGATCTTCTTTAGCTGCTGCAGAAGTTTTGTGTGCCCCATGCCAAAGAAACTGGGTTTCAAATCTTGTTTGACAGCTCTAGAAGGGCTTGTTCAGTACATGCATCTATTTCTGTAGTTAAAGATGTAGTATGTTGGATTTTTCAGTTGCATTTTCCTGATGGCATGATTTGTGCTGTGAGATGGCCCCTGAGCCCTGGGAGGATGCACTGGGGCACCAATAAGGTGTAACACACGAGGTGAGGGTTGTGTCCCCGCCTTGCTGCATCCTCCTGCCTGCAGTGAAGGTGGTGTGTGCTGCTGGCCACCCGCACCTCCACTCCCTGGGCATGGCTTCCCACGTGCCAGCAGCACAGCCAGCCACGCTTGATGTTTTCCTTGTGTGTGCCAAGGCAGGGTGAGTGATCCAGATGTGCTATCACCTAAACAAATATGCTGTGGGAGAAGAGGGCTGCAAACATCCCAGCTGCTCAGCCCAGCCTCTTGTCCATCAGTGTTAAGCCTTGTTTTGGAAAAATATTTTTAAATCCTTCTGCTTGAGGCAACTGAATCAAGGTAAAACCATTTTCTTGACATCTGCTTCCACAGTTTTACTTCCCGTTATGTGCAGCTGTATTTTATTGTATTGTGCTTGCCATTGTCAGAACATCTTGTTCTCCGATGTATTCAGAATAATGTTTAATGAGTTTAGCCTTCACCTATGGGGACTCTTACTTCTGGAAAATGTTCATAGCATACAAACAGAGAAAGCAGGTGTGTATGTGCAGGCATGTAAGCTAAGCCTCCAAGTGAAAGTTCTCTGGTTGTCAGTAAGGTTTTAGGTTTTTTGATAGATCAGTGGCAGTCTCAAAAATGTCATCTTCTGAAACACAATTGTGTGGCTACATGAGTTAAAACAAGAAAATAATTTTAACATATATTTTAAGGAGATGTCCATTACTCAGTAATCTCACCTGCTTTGTTAAAACAGGTTTACTTTTGTCCTGTAGATTGTCCTAGAGCTTGTGGAGATTGTAGATGTTTTGATAGTGGAACACACTTTGAGTTTCAGTACATGTACACATCCATATATCCATAGCTTACATGAGTTTAAAGGAAATCAATTAGCAATTGATTATTGCAGAGGAATGGTGATAGCATCTGGAAGTGTGAATAGTTTTCTTTTGAATTTTCAAGTACTTGTTGAGGTCAAAATTACTGGGAGAGGAGGAAACTCCTTGCAAGTTTTCATTAATTCAGGATTCCTGTAAGTCCAGATAAAAATGCAGAGTGTGCAATTAAAAAGAATGGAGGAGTTATTCAGTGCTTCCAGATCTCAGATGTGTAAGCCAGAGTTGCTGACAAGGCATTCTGTAGGTGCACCCCATGGCTTTGAGCTCTGTCTGCTCCTGTTGACCTTTAAAGTGTGCTGGAAGGCTTGTCCCTTCCCTGGGGCTTGAGGAGGGACACATGGCTACTGGGGGCAATTTGTGACGGTGCTTTCCTGCTCAGTCCTTGCTGGCTAGAAGGGTCAGGTGGTGAAGCCATCCAAGATGCCCAAAGGCAAACACACTCTTCTGAAAAAAACTGAAAGAAGGTTAAAACATGTTAAACAACACAAGTTTCACCATTCTTTGTCATCAGCAGAGTGTGCTTTTCATTTTATTCAAATATTGGCTCCCCATTCCTCCTCTCATTGGAAAACTTTCAATTATTATAAGTAATATGTGAGTGTTTCATGCATTTTGTAATACTTCAGGTCATAGAGGTTGTCAGGAAGTCTAGTGTTTTACTTTTAAATATAGGCCCCTTGATGTCTTAACTGCTGACACTGGAGGTTTAGGTGTCAAAGTTGTGCTACATGTGTGGTGTCAGCTCTGCCTGTGAGCATAAGCTAAAGCTCCATTTTTCCATCCTTTTAATTGGTATTAAAAGAAGCAGCAGCAACCTCGCAGCTGGCATCTCATTTCATCAAAGCAGTGATAAACTTTATATTCAAAAAAACTTCTCTCACTTCAAAATCCTTTAGTTTTGGTGACAAATGTAGGGGTATATTTGCATACAAATCACTTTCTTCCAGGAAAGGATTTTTTTTTTTTTTTAATGCTTTCTAAACATAGTTTGTCTGAAAGTTTTATAAGCCAGTTCTTTGTTTTCTTATGCAGTCTGATGAGCTTCTGGAACAGAAGAGACTGGAACAACATTAAATTGCCTTTTGATTCCTCTTTTAAGGACATCCTGAGCATGTTTTGCAAAGAATAATTTCCCTTCCATCTTACAATTCTTTGGCTTCTCATATCCATTGATAACTTTGCTTATATTGCACTTAATAAATTAGTAGTACAAATATAATTGGATCTGGCATCAGAGCTGCAAGGAGTTTTTTTAAATTGTTCACTAATGGTTTAAGATTTTTTTTTAAGTTTGGTTTAAAAGCTTGGGTTTTTTATTCAGTAACTTGCCATTCTAATGAAATATCCTAATAAAGTAGTAGTCAAATGGAAATTTTATTTATTCTTTCTCTTTCTGGTGGCAAATATGTCTCGAAAGAACTTAATTCTCTCCCACCGGAACAGAAGCACTTTTATCTCTTGGTGACTAGTTTCATGGCAAAAACATCTCAGCCTGATCTATCCTATTCTTGGACACCATTTTATCTCCTCTGCAATTGACTTTGTCTGTAGTGGAACCAACATTCTTTTTATCACCCAAGGTCTGATCTTCAAGCTTTCACCTTCAAAAGCACAGCCATCCTTAGGCAGACCAGTAGCTCAGAATGATTTATAACTGAGGAGAGCTCTGAAGTTCCTACAAATAACCAAAAAACAGTGTTTTCTGCCTTTTTTTTAGTTATATTACTGTTAGTTTGCTTGTTTCCGCTTAGGCATCTCTTGTGTCTTCCATTCTATATCAGTGACATGCAGCCCAGAATGACTGTGCCACCAGTTTCTGACTGGCCTGATAAGTAGCCTAGGGTAGTAATGCAAAGCCCAGGAAAAATGATTCGCAAGTGTTTTTCACACCAGTGGTGTCAGCGTGGGGTTGCACATGAAATGCAGACAGGCACATTCATGTGGACTCTGTAGAGAGCACATGTTTAATTTCCAGAGCAACAAGGATGAATATCACTTTTGCAAGACTGAGTTTTATAACAGTATACACAGCCATCACTGACATGTTGAGAGGTCGCTGGGTGATTCACATCCAGCAGCTTAACAAGAGGAAGCTGAACAAATGACAGTAGAGATGCTTTCATTTGGAGGAGTACCAAATGTTCCTGCTCTTTCAGCCCCTAGATATGGGATATCTACTTTGTGACCTTTGAAAAGAGAAAGACATCCATGATTCTCAGCAAGACAGCTTTGATGGTGATCATAAACCCCCAAGAAATGTCGTGTGCTTGTAATTTAAGGAAGAAACACGGAGTTCTAGAAATTGATTTGCTGAAACAGTTTGTGATATCAAATTCAACATCAGTTGTCTCCCTCACATCCAGGATGCAGTTGGAGTACTGTCATCTTTCTTTGTTGTTTTTGTTTTTGTTTTGGCATAAATTTACTTTCTCTTTTAACATTGATAACATGTCAGATTTAAACCATTTTTTTTTTCCTCACTCCAGGGAACTGTCTGCTAGCAACAAGCACAGTGATATATTGTTGTTATCAGCCTGTATTATGGTAACACTGAGAGGTCCAAACCAGAGATCACAGCCCAAACCTTTGTGGGTATGTAGATGTGCTGTGAAGCGCTAACAGCTACTCAGGCCTTGCTCTAGTGAGACTTTGAGGCCTGTGATTAATTTGGAGAGCACAGTGGTCTTGCAGATTCCCACACTAGTTTGAACAATGGCAAGGGAAATAAATATCTAGTTATGAGGGTGAGGTAGGATGTAAGGGTTGAAGGGCCATAAAATCAGATATTGTCTTGATGGACCTTAGCCTAAAGCACCTGATAAACTTGAACCCTGTCCTTGCACTGTACAGCATAAACAGGGAGCTTCATGCGGGTTTTAAGGTTCATATGGATGTTTCTATTTGGGCCTATGCAACTGGGGCTCAATAAATAGAAGGGCAGAGTGGAAGGGAGGAGAGCAGGTGTAGGTTCCTACTGAGCAGAAACCCACAGGGGGAGATACAGGAGGTTTCATCTCTGAAAACAAATTTTCATACCCCTTGTTCAGATGATTTTTGGTTAATATCACAACTGCAAGACGTTCAGGGTCTCCCCTTGACTGTTGTGTGATACCACCCATTTGCTTCGGAACATTTGCTTTTCCCAGCAGTGACCCTGTACTAGGGATAAACATATCTGGCTACTTTCAGTGGAAGGATTCCTTTTAACAAATGAATCGAACATCAGTGGCTTTTACTAACAACTGATGTTGTGCAGCAGACCATCTCGACACCCATATTTGCTCCTGGGGACTCCTATTTCTGTAGAGCGCTGGTCTGATGGACTTGGCTCCTCAAGAATATGTGCATGTTCTGTGCCTCTCCACAAAGGCTTATCTCCATCCTGCTGGTTTTGTGAAGGTGATGGGCTGATGTGGATATGCTCTTGTGGGCAGAAAGCCACACAACTCCCTGCTGTGATCAGCCCTGCAGGGATTTTGTCATTCTGTACATGATGGAATTTGGTGTTTATGGAGTGTGAGAGGGCAAAGAAGATGGGGGACATGTCTTCTCTGCCTCTTCTCCTTGTGCACCTGTTGAGAAGCTAAACATAGCCTGGTTATGGATTTGCAAATCATTATAATGACAGATTGACAATAAAGAGCCATGAAAATAGATCATGTAAAGAAGTCCTGGATTAAGAAATCCCCTGGTACACTGGGACATGATAAAACCTCACTAAGTCAATAATCTATGCATTAAGAATTCCTCTGGTTATGTAAAGGAACTAAACCAGTCTGTTTTTCTCAGTGAGCCAGAGGAAGTGGTATCTTGGGTACATAATAGCATGATAAAGAGTGCTTGCTCTTCAGTAGCCCTTACAGTCTAACTTGATTTACAGATCAGATATCTGTTGATGACAGTAGAAAGACTGTAATGATGCCAGTGACTGTGTCTGAGAGTCTCAGTTGTGTCTTTATTCCAAGTCCACAGAAAGGAAATAATAAAAACAGATAATCACATTAAAGAAATGGGTTTAGATGACACCCACACAAAATAAGGTTATTCAGAGTTAAACTGCTAGTTTGTCTTCTTCATTCTCATGTTCTTGAATATTGCAGGAGTGCTGGATGAGAGTATGAATTTATGTACCGTGTGTGCTGAAATGCCTTGCTATGGTGCGCAGAGCTGGGAACAATGAGCATTAATGACAATAATAGTATTAGAACATCATCTACAGAGGCAATCATGACACAGGGCCCTGTTGTCCTTATCTAATAGGGCTTATTGTGCAAGTGAAAAACAGGTGTGAAACCTGCTTTCTGATTCCCTTCTCCTTTATAGCTTTCATTGTCTTGGGTGCTTTTAAAGCTATGTTTTACCATCTCTGCTTGAGTTTTATTTTGTATTAAAAAGAGCGCTTTGTATGGATAGTTTAATGTTGCAAAAGTACTCTATATGTTTTACATTTTCTCAGACCTTAAGTATGACTTACCCAAAACTGACTCCCCTGGCAGGTGAAAAAATTATCTTTGGGAGAATTTTACCCTGACACACGCACTTTCTGTGAAAAATCTTGTCAATATCAAGGTTTTTCATGTTAAAGCAGATATGAAATAAGTTGTCAAAATTAAGTACCTAAAGAATAGTAGCTTAAAATAATTTGTTTTCATGTTGGACTGCCTGTATTTCCATCCCACCTTTCCCTCTAGTTCAGCTCATTGAAGGTTGATTCTCTGCTTTGCTGCACTAGTTGTTTTGTTCCCCAGATATGTGAACTGCAAAAGAGGCTGTTACTATATTCCTCTTCAGTTTGAAATACCTCTATCATCCCCCAGTTATATTTCATTGTTCACCATTTCAGTGTCCTTGTCCTCCAACTATTAACGTTTCTAAGGGTCAGCACCTGTCTCCTGAATGCGTAGAGGGGTATGTGCATGTTCCTGGGCTTCACTGGTGAATAATGTAGAACTCCTTGTGATGACAACAGTACTATTTTCAGTAGGTCCTGCTAAACAGCAAAAAAGTAATAACATTTGCAAGAACAATAATAAACTCTTTTACTTGCAAAGTTGTCTCTCTGCTACATCTACTTCGCCTGTGTATTAGCCAATGCAGTAAAGATACTCATCTAGGTTCTTTACTGTGGACTTTGCAATTTTAAGCATTCAAAGGAACTGATGGAAATACACTGGCAGATTTATTTTTAGGTGCAGCAGCAAAGATGGGATGTTGCAGGGCAAAGGTACTATGATTTGCCTTTCTGCTGTGCAAGTGTGCTGAACAGCTCTTTCATAAGGCAGATAGAAGGTTTTCTTGTTTTTCAGACTGTTCTAAAGCTGCTGATGTTCTTACAAAGGGCTAAGCCATTCCTGTGAGGGGTATAGAGAGCATTTCTTTTTTTTGCAAGAGAGTTTCTTCATCTCCTTTGTAATTTAGGCTCATTCTACTCTCATGGAATAGTTCCCTGGAAGAGCATAGCCCATCCTGTTACTTTAGAAGCAATTTCAGAAACTAAGCATGCAAAATATGCCATGAGAGCTTCCAGCTTAAGATGAACACAGCTCTCCGTTTACTTTAATTGGAGCGCTTTTCACAGCCTAACAGAATTAAGTAGAAAGCCACTTCTGAGAAATTGATGGGAATCAGGTGGTTTATTCCATTTAAAAACTTTTAAAATCCCAGCGTACATTACAATATTCTTTGAGGAATACACTTAGTGTAAGACAGTCTGAATTATCCAAATTCAGTTTTCCAAAACTCCCTGTTATTCATGTTCCTCATTATCTATCAATTACATTCAAAATTACCTTCATTACCTGAAACCTTGATTATCCAAACGTATTCATTGTCCCCTGTGATAGTCTGATAATTGATCTTGTACTGCATTTCTCCAGCTGATGCTTCACTGGTTGTGAAATGAAGGCGCTGTTGGTCTGATACATGCTACCACAAGCTCATCTTTCTCTGTGCTGTTCAGCAAAGACTCAGTGCAGACTTATAAAGAGTATGTGTGAAGCTTTTGATGATCTGCTATTCATAGGTAGTTGGAGAAAGTGGATCTGTCACCAGCTCCTCCTGCAGGAGGCCCAACAGAACCTTTCTTGAGAAAACTTTATTCTGGAGGAAATAGAAGCAGATGGCAAGAGTGAAACTTCTTAAGCAGTAAGATACTTCAACACTGCTATAAAGCACTGACTTCTCACAGTTCCAAATCCAGTGGTTTGCCCTGTTGGTCAAGCCAATTTACCTTCAAAAGTAGGCAAGATAAATCTCAGGGAGATTCACCAAATATTCACCCATTTATTTTATGGCTGTCTCCTGCCATAGGTACCCAGAACAGAAAAAAAAAAGATTGTACTTTCAAGTACTATAGACAGCAATGTCAATAATGCTTACAGTTTGTAAAGAACCTTAATTCCCAACACATTCTGTGATGTCTTTTTACCACGTTAAAGCTTGTTACCAATAAAACTTAGTGCTTGGAATATGGTATCCAATAAATTGCAAGAAAGTAAATTTGTCATGACTGATATTTAGTAATTAATTATTCCCTCATTATAGTTCCTGAATCATGAGTTAGAATGTAACTTCATAATGATCACATTATGTTTTGAATATGATGGTGCCACAGCTTTAATTAAGACTCAATGCTGAAGCATTTTCTCACAAGTTGATTCTTAGGTGGAGAGGCTGGATCATGAGTTTACTTCATCGGTTTGAAAAGCAGCTTTGCAATATCATGTTGCAGTTCCAGCAGGGTTAAGTTTGGTAAATTGAATTCAATGTAGTTTTCTGATGGTACAGGTCATTTGAATGAGACTTGTGCAAAGCTGAGCTGCTTTGCATACACATATTGGTTTCTATGGCAAATGCCATCACTCCAGTATTTAGGCCAAAAAATCACTCTTTGAGTGTTACACCTGAAGTGTTATTTGGTTTCTGCTGTCAGCTTCAGGTATGGCTGTTTATTTCAGTGGTCTTGTACATTTATAATTGGTATATGTGCATGGATAACTTTGTGTTATTATGAATAGTTTTGTTATAGATTTAGAAGTAGGATATGTCATCTGGAGCAGTATAGACACAGTTCTTAGCTGAAATAGGTTGTTGTACAGCAGTGTTTCTTCACAGGATCTTGTCAGAGCATCATAGCAGTTGTAGATGAAGTCCTTTTGTATTGGGACTTCTGCATTTCCATTTTGGCCACTGGGGTTATTGCTTTTGGACCTTCCAAGATCAAAAGCTTAATGTGATTCTAGAATCTGATCATAATTCCTGGTATAAATGTAAGTTTAGGTCTGTAGCAAATTTCTGCCAAAAGAAGCTTGGATCAGAAGCATGTTTCTGAGCCACACACTCTCCCACAGATATTCTCATTGTGGTTCCACTTAGGCGCCTGCTATTGCCCAAGGCTGCCCCTAAGGTCAGTAGCTAGCAGAAAAGGACAAATCCTACAGTAAAATACCACTCGCTATAAGGAACCAAGCTTTTAGTGACCTACTTGACATACCCTAAAGGCATTTAAAGGGAATATCAAACATACGAAAGGCTTGTTTAAAATGAAAAGTGAACAGTTCTGGATCTCACATTTCCCTGCTGTGGCCCTCTGTCTTGTGGAATCACTGTAGTTTGAGTAGCAGTACCTTGTACTCTGGTGTGCTAGCTAGTATGATTTAGCCTATAAGCCATGCCTATATTTAAATTAGATGTACTGACTTTTTTCCTGTAGAAAAAGTAAAATAATATTTATTGTTCATTTCTTGGAACTATTACACTTTTCATTGACATGAAGAATTATTTTAAGTACCTTCAGTGGGATGAGATGATCAGTGAAAAAAAGACTGTATGAAAACTGCAGTGTGGTCTTAAAACTCTTATCATAGTGCAGAGATCTATGTCAAAGATTTACACTGGTTGCTCTTGGTTTCACTGGAACCACTAATTCTCTATTTCATTGCATAAATCTGATCGTCTGTATTAGTGCAAACATATACTGAGCTGCCTTATCAAGATCAACTGTGTTCAGATAATTTGTCTTATCTTAATGGCTTTTTTTAATTAATGCTAAGATCTGACATAGCAAGATCAAAAAAAGTGGTCTGTATAGGTCTAATAGTCTGAAACAATTTTTAAGGTTTTATTGTCATTTTATTGCATTTTCATTGGTTCTTAATAACCTTTATTGTTTACAGATAAGTTTGCTCCCAAACTAGCAAGTTCTGTGATGTATTGTTTCCTTTATTGTACAAAAGCAGCCTTCTAAAATGTATTTAAACCCAGTTCTGCATGTAAAACCCACTAAAGAGTGCTTCTCCACCTTTTCCTCTTACGAGATGCTCACTCTTAATCCAAATAGCCTCTACAGATTTCCTTCCAGAAGTGAGCCACTCCATCTTGTTGAATAAGATTTGTCCTTGGGGGAAACCGTCAGTTCTTGCGTTACTACAGTTTTTGTACATCCTATTTCAGTGGGTTTAGTGGGGACTGAAAGGGTGCATTGACATATTGATGTTGTAATGAAGCAGAATATGTATTATTTGATTTGTTTTTAAAGGCTCTGTGTACATATGTGTGCTATTTCAGTTGTTTTCCCTTCCTTTGTAACTCCTCCTATAGGCAGGGTCTGCGGAACCTTTATTGTTTTCTTCACACAGGGAAATTACCCCTTTAGCCTTCAAAATGTGAATTGTTCAAGGGCAGAAAAAAAGACAAATGACTGGCAGTTGTTTTTCAGTTATATTAATTTTATTAGTCATGCATTCTCCTGCGTTTTTTTCTGAGCTATGGGACTTATTTCTGTTAGCAATTAGAGCTTTTCAACAAAGAAAACTTCTGCTTAGATGCAATGATGAATTCAATACCCCTGCCTACACTCCTCAGTTGAATCTGGGGACAACGTTGTGGTGAGTATTAATACCTGAAGCTTTGACTGACTGAATCTCTCTGCTAGGGGCACTTGATGCAAATTCATGTAAAACAGAGAACAATCCCTCACCAAGCGCCCCACAGTGCATTATTTGTGCATTCCCATCAGCTAGCTTATGGATGTGCAAAAGGGGTCTTTCATACAGACACATGAGATAATTAGAAAAATTCATTTATTGCAGTCTTCTGCAGCTGATTCTTCTGGCCTCTAAGCTCCCAGCCACCACACCAAGGTACTGTCTTTCCACCTCAGTGAGGGCTGACCTTGTGTCTGATCAGCTTCTCACTCAAGGGACACTGTCTCTACATGTCTCTAATTGTTTTCTGCTGTTAGAAAGAGATGGGAGCAGTATCCATGGTGCTACAGTCTGTATTAATCCTAAAACGAGCAGAGCCCTGCTCCCCAAGGCAGAAGTTCTTGCTGAGTGTTGCTCTGTAAATGGTTTGGGGAGTTTTCAACTGAGAGGGAGAGGCAGAAGCCATTGTGCTTTAAGTTATTTACCCAAGCTTATGAAATACATGAAGCCACATTAAATCTTCATAGGTACCATAGTTTGGGACATTTTTTTTTTTTAAATGAAAATCAGTTAGTCAAAACCAAAATATTAATGAAAAAGTTAGATTTTTATGAGTTTCCCAAACTTCAATTATTGAGGAAAATTTTTCCTGTTAACTAAACTGCCTTTTGTGTAAAAATGTTAGAAAGCTAAAATAGGTATTTCAAGAGTTGTGAAAGTTTTGGAAATTTTATTAACTACTACTTTTCATCTTTAAAATATATTTTTAAGTTGGGGGTTTTTTTTGAGATTTTGACTCTTGTGCTGTTTTAAGAGGGAAGACTTTTAAAAATCTTTTAAAAGATCCCCTGAACAGGAACAGTATTTCCATCCCAATGTGAGCTATAGATTCCTGACTGTGCTACATATTGAAAAGAAATCACTATCCTAAGTTGAAACCTTTTGTAACAAATGGTTTAGAAAACTAACAATATTGGTCTAACCCAGGAGCTTCATAAAGAAGCAATTACCCTTTCACTTTTAGATATTCTGCCTTTTTCCCCTGTATTTTGTTCTTTTAAAGCCTCACATATTAAGAAAACTTGTAAATTTTAATGTTTTTAACTGTTTCCTCAAAAAGAAAAAAAAAAAGTGCTTTATTCCTACTGTTAGAATGTCAGTACCTGGAGAGCCTTTAATTTTTCCCTTTATGATGCTTTGAATTGTTCTCTTTGATGTTCAAATTCAGAAATAAAACAAAAGTCAAAACAGAAAGTATGTTTTCTGTATAGCAAACCAATGGACTTAACCAGAAAAAAAGCTGTGTTTAGTTCTAAAGCTTGTCACATAAAAGGGATTTTAACCTCTTTGGGGTTTCTTTTTTTGGTTTTCTTTCTTTTTTTTGACCCCCCAAAGGCCATTTTTCCAACATTTCAGAACTATAGAACATGTGTACCTTGATAGTTGTGTGTGAAAATTTATAATGGGCACTTTGTGAGGTTGATCAGAATCCCATTGCAGGGAACACAGAGCCTGGCTTAGACCTTAGATACAGAATTACAATAATTTAGGCTTCAAAGTCAAAGTTCAGATAAAGCAAATAAAAACTGCTACTGTGCCTTTGAATTTCAGCCTCCACTCTATTCTCTGTCTGTATTAGTGGAAGGAAAATTGCAGTTGAAGCGGTCAGCGTGCAGATGTGGGCCATGTGTTTTGCTTTTCTGGTAGAATCTGAGTCCTCTCTGTCTGATCACCTTAAAGTCATTATGTGGTTAACAAATGCTCACTTTTTAGTAGAGACCCATAATCTCCAGTGTGAGCATATCCTTAAATACATGAACATGGAGAATTTGTGCTTGGCACAGTTGAAAACAGCTTTGACAATGTCCAGGTGCCCATTGCAGAACCACATTGCAGTGAATGCCTGTTAATGTCAGTCTCAAAGGACTCCAGTTATTATGGTCTAAAAAGTCAATGAAAGAGTGAAAGAGATTTACAGAAATGTGTGCAACCTTGACTGTTGAGGGCTGAGAGCTGGCACGTGTTTCGGCATCCTTGCTCTGCTGGTGTGTAGAAGCTTACTGAACCATGCTTGGTGGCCACGAGTCTGAGCTTTTCCAAACAGGTTACAATCTTAACAGGTCAACAGGCAGAGGCTGTTAATTTGAAATATGGAGGAGGTTCACAAGCTTTGGAGCATTAAACAACCCACCCAAGGTTGTGCAGAGAGTGTTCTGCTGTGCCCAGTGTATAAGGACAAGTGATTTTGTTGAAATCATCGGTCATCCTTAGGTTTTAGCTCAGTTTGAGGGTAGTGGGTCTGATCCACTGTTGCTTTACTGCTACTTTATGGTTATGCACTTCCACTAATATACCTGGAGTTTTAGTCTACTGTCTTCTGGTAGTCTTTGGAAAATACTGACATTCCTAATTGTTTAATAAATCTTTAATGGAGCTTTTAGTGTGTGTGAGGGTATGCATATTGATTTGTATATGTGTATTTAGGTATTAGGAAAAAAGTAGAGCTGTTGAAAGACTCCTGCAGGAGCTAGAGAGAGGAATGTATGGTCACAGATTATAATAAGGTGTAAAGATTTTCCACTCCTTAAAATGGAGAATTGTCATATTAAATTGCACGTACCCTAATGATGGGGACTGACTCAGAGAATTTGAAGGAAATAGCAGCTGTGCACATCAAAGCTCAAAAATAGAAACTTCATCAGTTAGTAGCAGTTTAGAATGAATGAAGAAATCATGACATTATTAATTATGGTGGTTAGAGAAAGGAAACATAAAATTCAGGCTTTCTGAAGGCAGAATGCTGTCTTCAGTCGTGCAGCACGTCTGCTGGGTATCAGCCCCTCGTCCTGCTGAGCCACTCTGTAAGGGTGGGGGCTGTTGCACAAACATATGCACCTACTACCATTACAAATATCCTAAGATGACTCAGGCTTTCCACCTGGCTGACAGATATGACACAGGGCATATGGGAGACTCCTGCCCTTCTGGAGTGGCAGCTGGGTGCCCTGAGGCATCTCAGATGGCAATAGATGCTTCTGTCTAAGGAATAATTGCACATAGACGTAAGTACAGACTCACTTTCACTTGCATCTTTAATACACAGTCACCTGAAGCACATCAGTAGTTCATAGCAGTGTTTGCTGTGGGTAGTTGCAGAAAGCAATGAACAGTTTATCTAATTTTAAATTTAGGAAGAATTTTGAGGTGAATAGAGCATTTATCCAGATTAAAATCTGACCAAGATATCAAATTTAAAAACTATCCTAGTGTTAAAAACTGTAGCTAAAAACCATGATTTAAAGTTGCAGTGGATGGTTGTTTTCTTAATGACCTCGAATCCATGAATTCATTTGAACATTTGCCTTTTTATATATTCATAGTTAAATATAACTTGAATGTTGTCCTAATTACATTCTCATGTTAATTTAGCTCTGATTCAGAATTTCTATCATTATTCTTTGTGGAATTATTTTGAAATTATGGAAAGTTCAGTAAAAATGCTCCAGTGTGTGATTGTGCCTTTGAATTATTTATCACATTCAAAGACAGAAATATGGTTAAAATCTAGTTTGAGTTGTAAATGAGTCTCGGTAACGTAAGGAGGAAGTGAAAATCCTTTTTGCAGAATGACATATTTTATGGGCACATCATTTGATATTGCAGCGGCACTTTGCAGCCCTACATGAGCAAGAGAGCCTGCACCAACTGGCAAATGCTATCTAAGCAGATAAGACAGATAAAGAGCGGAAGACGAGAGAGAGAGGTACAGACACAACTTGCCTAAATGACAGAGCAGATTAGTGACAGAATTAAGAAGAGAAAGCAGATGTCCGGTCTTGGTCACAACCAGCACTCAGACCACACTCTCTCCCTTTGCTATGTGCTATGGAAACAAAAGCTCTCGCAGCATTTTGCCCATTTTTTTCACAATGCATCACAGTGGCAAGTAGAACAGTGTTAATATAAGGTTGTAGAAACCATGATTAATGCAAAAATTCATACTTGTGGCAGTGGCCCTGATCTGGGCAGAGAACAAACAATTGCTGGTGGGGCATGTGTGAGTCTGAGAGGGTGAGAAACTGATGGGAAAAAATTCTAAAGGAGAATAGGAAGCTTGTCTTAATGTAAGGAGCACTTTTGCTAGAGGTAAGCGAGGGGAAATTCTTCATTTGTAAATGGTTCGTTGACCCATGATAATAAAGCAGTGCTGCAGAAGGAGGATAATTATCTACTTAAGTATCAGATGGCCTAAGGGTAAAAGCTTCCCTTCTCTCTTTTTGAAAAATGAACTCGGATTAAACGAATGTCCTTTTTCCTGTTTTAGTGTTGACATGGATTTCCTTTATATGAGTAAAATTAATTAGTTTTTCTATTCCTTTATTCCTGGTATGGAAATCAGATCTGCCAAGCAAGTTTCCAGCTCTTCCCTTGGGCCCTAAGTTCAGCCAATAGCATCCTTTATCGAGGTGCTTTGTGCAGTGTGCTGGGAAGGCGCAAATAAATTACAGGAGTTTTATTATGCCCAGTAGCTTGCCAAGAGGCACAGCGTTTTGGAACTAAAACCCCACAAAACTAGACTTGTCCCTGTTCAGGACTGGTTTCTTTCCAAGTACCTGTTTTCTAAATACAATCTAATCTGTTCTTAAATTGTAATACTGTAAGTTGTAACAAGGATAAAAGAGAATAGTAGTGGCATAGCTGACGCTATACTAAAGAAAATGAGGGGCAGATTTTCAAAGCAGATTAACACCCAAAAATGGGGCAAATCTTCTCCTGTTCTGTTTGGAGCTGCTAGCTGTGAAATGTGCTTGAAAAATCTGCTGCCACTTTAGCAAATACCCATTACAATCTTGCCTTTCCTCATCTGGACTCTTAAAAAATGATCAAAACCTGCCCCTACTTCTTTACTTCCAGAAAATGTCTGTTTTCCTCTCCAATCAGAATCGTAAATGTGATAAACTTGATGAATGTAAACATGTTGTCTCTGTGTTTATGGAAATAAATAATCTTTTGCATGTATTAATCTTTCTTTATTTCAAATGTCTCATGCGGTTCTTGAAAATCAGGTTGATGTAACCTTTGTGTGAACCTGTTAACTACAGAGCATCTCCTAGTTACCCTTCCTGGAGTATAGAGAATATATAGAGAATACCTGCAGGCTTCAAGATGCAATAAAAATTAAAATGACTGTAATACAATGGCATGGAACTTAATTTCCTTCAAATAGTCCTTTGAACATTCCTTTTAATACTGAAAAAATAAGAAGTTGTTAATTTTCATAGCCTTTGGTCATGAAAGTTCAAGTGGTGTTAAAGGTGATTTTAAGGGCTTTATCCTGCAAACACAATACTGTAAGTCTGAAAAAAAATCTTGAATCTTGTCTTCAGGGAATTGAAATGAGAATCAAATCCCAAGTACTTGTTTGTTGGATTTAGACAGCTGTGGCTCTGCTAAGAATTCTGGACCCTATTAATAATGTTACAAAATTGACTTTCAAGTGAGGAATCATAGCAATTATTCATTTCTGTGAACACAGCGGATCAGATGACTGTGAATAGCATCTGTGTACTTCCACTATTTACTTTATAGCCTCATTTCATTTACTCACAAAGCGAAGTCACCAAGATAGAATAAAACCAAATTATATGTACAGAGTTGTGAACAGCGTGCTTAGAAGGGAATGGTCTTAAGTATCTTAATGTATTTCTAAAAAAATATAGTATTTATAACAAGTGAGCATTTTTTGTGAATGGTAATTAATCTGATGTAGAAATAAGCCATCTGCTATTATCGGCATAGTGTAAGCTTTTCACATTTAGGTACCTAAAATTAGAGGTGTAAGATCAAGATTTTCAAAAATACATACCACATATGTGGAAAAGCTTTGTAAAACTGCTGTCTCAGATCACACACCCAAACCCATCTTAAAGTCCTTTGGCTTTCCCCCATTTTTAATCACAAAAGGAAATGTCTTTGACTTTCAGAGATGATAAATAGGCACACCTCCATCAAAATGGTAACTTTGAGTCTGTTAAAACTTTGCCTTTTTTAGGCATCTCAGTAGTAGCATATGGACCTTAGTTTAGACATTTTGCCCATATCTCAGGGATTTGAAGAAACTTCTTCTGAATGAAGCATCATATGATTCTCTGTATTTAGCCTTATGTTTTAGTTGCTCTTGCTGTAATCCTTGGAGAGGAGGAGTTTAGGCAATTCAGAGGTGATCAGAAGCAGGTTGCAGGCTAGGAATTGAGACACTTGTCCTTCTGGACCACTCAGACTTGCGTTTGTGCCTTGACTATACCATCTTCAGATGTCCTTGTTTGTCCTCTGCGGCCGGTGGAGCGTTTCCGTGACCTGCGTCCTGAAGAAGTGGCCGATTTATTTTGTACAGCGCAAAGGGTTGGCAATGTGGTGGAGAAACACTTCTGCAGCACCTCGCTCACCATTTCAATTCAGGTTTGTAAACTAGTCAACTAAAAAAAGTTTAATGGCTTGTTTTATCAAGCTTTCAACCATCTTCCCTAGTCCAGTGACAAAAGGACATTCAAACTTCAAGGGGCAATAAATGCAAAAGAATAATAAAAAATAAAAGTAGCACAATAACTGTGTTGTAGTCTGCCAGATTTCCCATTGGAAAAAACTAAAAGGCAAACCAGCAGAAAAGTGTGGATAATTAATGACTGCAGAACTTCAGAACAAGCCTGCAAACACTCTCAAACACAGTGGTTGCTTGTGAGTTTTTCAGCTAATACTCTTCCTTTGAGTAAGTGTTTGCAGGATTGACCTAGAGAAGGCAGCCCTGTCTTCTCATTTAGCATGTTAACCCACTGCTTGTGATGGAAACAGGAATTCCTGATCACAGCTATTTATATGCAGGCTGAGATGTAGCCATGCAAATATGTTGTCGATTTTGACCTTTCAGTTATTTGTGCTGGGTGTTTTTTTACCAAAAAAATAACTCTGTTTAGAGCAAATCAGGAAACTAAGCCCATTAGAATAAGAATTTAAGGAAGCGTGCTTTCATTAAATTCTCACTTACATGTTTCTGATTTTATAGTCACAAGAATCAGAAATCTATTGCTAGCTATTCAGAAATATGATATGAAAGAATGGAAAACAACAACTGCCAGTTTTGTGCTCTGAGATTCGGTTTCTCACTTTGCCATGCCTTGATATGGAAAGGCGCCTTGTCCGAAAACTTTGTGTTGAATGGTCCCGAGGAAAATACGTTAAATTAACATCCAATAAAATTGGATGTCAGTGATTGTTGAGTAAGACTTCAGAATTTCTGTGTGACCTTTCTTAGTTCCTCTAACCTGAGATTTCTCTGTTTGCTTACAGGATGGCCCTGAAGCTGGACAGACTGTGAAGGTGAGTGCCTATTATGCAGAATACAAATTAAGAGACGATTATAAGAACTAATAAAAGATCAAAGCTAGTCATCTGCAGACCATTGCTGTATCATTATTTTATCCTTGAGATAAAAAAATCCCAAGTGCACAATAGCTGTGAATACTTTTTATTGAAATTACACAGGGTAATGTTTACAGGTTTCCTTTCTAGACAAAAATGTTCAATGATGAAAATACCTTCTATGAACTGCTGGATGTATTTATGGAAGGATAACCTTAGAAAATAAGCATCTGTTTAAGTTTTTTATTTGTTTTATGTAGAAAATATTGCCCTTCCATTCATAATCTCTTTGTTTGTCTTTTTATTGCCTAATGAGTTGTAGCTAATTATAGGAACAGTTAAACTGAACCACATTACGAAAATATACCTCTATGCTTTTTCTCTACATATTCATATCACATTCTTGTTACTGAAGTTCAAATGTAATGGAGCCAGTGAAGCTTAAAAACAGATTTTAAGTGTTCTTCTGAAAAAAAAGGCCAGGGGGGTGGAGGGGGATAGAAAGATTTATGATTATACTCTCCACTTGAGTAATAACATAGATAACATCCAAGATGGCTCTCCAGCCATGTTTCACTGCTTCGTAATGCAAATGCAAATGTATGTGTAGTTAGATTATATGCCTGAACATTAGATAAAGGCTATTTTTTACGTTTGGAATGAAAGGAAAGTCAAATATGGCTATGGGTTAGCACTTTATAAAATCAAATTAGATGTCTCAAAGAAGCTGTTTGGGTTGATTAAGATAACTGTAACAACCAAATGATGGTGTATAGACACATTTTACTTCTTTCCAATTTGCTGTATTGACCTTATTTTTGATAGTCCTTTTTGTTGCCTGCTTTGAATATTTAACAGAGAGGTAATAGAAAGCAGAAAATCCCCAAGCTTTGGGTAGCTGAGGAGTAATAAAGGAATGTAATACAATTCACTTGAGTACTGCAACAAAACAGATTCCTCAGCTCATGACTTGGAGTGCATTGGATGGGTTTCACTGTGAATTCCTGTTGATAGGTGAAAATCTCAGTTTAAATACTTTCTGAAGTAAATTTTGTCATTAACACCAACGTGTTTTAGCAAGAAGATTGCAGGATTTCTTTTAGTATCCTGCGCAAATCTGTAAAGAAAAGGTTTATAAGAATTGTGATTTTGAAATTTGAGAAAATTTGCTAATATGAATGAGCAAAAATAGGTGTAAAAATTTCCATCTTCTGTGGTTGTGAACAGTAGCAACTGCTTATGTAGGCCTTAAAAAGGCAAGAAATTAGGTATGATTATGTATTGGTACTGGAGACAAAGAGCATTAAGTGTTAATCTATCCAATACATTGCAAAATGGTAGCCAACCTTCGTGCTTCCTTCTCACACTTTTAATAAGCAATGAGATGAAAATGACCCGCTCTCACAGCTGTAAAGCCCTAGACTCTAATAAAGAAAGTGTATTCATAAATCAGAGGTTAGCAGTTTGCATTTCTCTACTTTTCTGCATCACTGGGCAACACTGTAATTTGTCATCATCACTTTGGGATGGTTGTCATCCAAAAATGCCAACAACTATTTTCTTCAGAGAACGTAGAGCTTTCAAAACTTAAATTGGGGAAGAAATTACTATGATCAAGATCTTCTTTAAATTGAACAATAGAGTGGATACATAAATAGCTGATTCCATTTAAACTGTTTTGAATGAGAAAGTTTGCAAAACCACCTATGTGGTGTACAAAGAATTTATGAACCTTAAATTGAATGTCATGTGTTTCTGTATGTGTTTTCCTTCATATATCAGAATGCACAATAATCCTGTCTTCCTCTAAGGGACCTTTAATTAAAATTTCTGGAACAGACTAAACATTAGAAAAACATTCTAATACTAAGAATAGCAAAGCATCACAATAAAGATCCAAGGGATTTTGTGGAGACTCTGTTTCAACAGGGTAGGCAAGCGTATCTCAGGAGCTAATTAGGTGTAGCTGATCTTGCTTTGAATGGGGTCACATACCAGATGGCTTCAAGAGTCCTTTCCATTTGTATTTTGTATAATTCTGTATACGTGTACAAGTATAGGCTACTGAATGTGCTACGTAGGAAAAGAAATACAGGAAGCGGGGGAAGAGTACTAGCTGTTGAATTCATCAGTGCAAAGCTTTACTACAAAATGAGATGAGCTATCAGCCTAGCTGAAGACAAAAACTGACTGAGAAATTTTATCTGAAAAAGGTTAGGAAATTCTCTTCCTTTTTCAACAAGGAATGGGAGTGCTGCTGCGTGCGGGTTTCAGTCAGATGTACCATGTACTGCAATATCAGGATAGTTTAGTGATGCCTGTTGGACTAAAACCTTCCTAGTTACCTAATTGGAAGCTGTTTATCATCTAACATGTAGCTCCATTTTTGCTGTCCTCTATTCCTGTTGGAGACTGTCCTCCTTTGAATCTAAGCTGGCAGAGCCTACAGGACAGAGTTCTAGGGAAGTTTATGGTCCTTTCGAATTCCTCCATTATTGCAGTCTCTGTGTTTGCACTGAATGAGTCTTTGGAAGAAATTATACTTACACTGGACCCTCAGCTCACCAGTACTGTGGAAGTAGATGGTCTTTTCTTACCCTTTAGCAGCTGGAAATACACATTTGCTAAGGAATTCTGAACCATGTCCCAGGTTTCAGACCATAAAATAATACAATATATTGCTTCGCAATCTTTTTCATAGCTATCTACAGATTGTGCCTATTCCAGCCCTGTCATCTATTGATGAGAGGGACAAATGTCACTCTCCAAAGGTGGTCACAGACTTACACACTTGGTGTCTCATTGTAAGAGGTTCTTGCAGCAGAACAGAGAACCTGAGCATCTCCGAGCAGTGTGTCAGTGAACATAACCATCTTCCAGCATTAAAGACATTTTGAATACTTATTTCTTCTTACTTGAGAAAGGAAGGAAGGAAACTGTGTTTAGGCCCTCTCTTAAAGAATATTTATCTCTGCAATTTTGAGCTGTGTTTTTCTTAGAGAACACAAAACCTACAGTGTCCTTTGTGCCAGGAACAGAGAGTGAGTTTTGTGCTGGTTCTGTTTGAGAATGCGTTAAATATCCAGGCAATTTCATGGATCAGGGAAATCAGCTCTGCATCTTAATGCAGGGCTCTTATTGCTATGTCAAGTGACTGACGTTTCAAGATTTCCCCAGTATATTTTATAGCCTTCTTTTCAACATCAAGTCAGCAAATGCTTTAGCTGCCTTAGTGGATGTATAGCGTAGTGTAGAGTAAACTCTCAGGTTTACCTTTTATGTGAGATTCAATCACAAGAAACTCCATGTACTCTGTGCTCCGTAAAGGCTAAACAAATCAAACTGGCAGGAGCATGATGCAACTAATTTATCTGTAGAGACAAGATAATATTGCACAGCAAGTGTCCGTTGCACAAACACATATGAACACATACTCTATTTTTGCAGCAATATCGAAGTCTCCAGCAGCTCAGCACCTCCACTGTTATGCAGGAATAAGTGCTGTTTGCCAATTACAGGTTCACCTAAATAAATGAGAAAGTGAGGCTGATGGTGGCAGTGTGGGTATATGTGCAGAAATTTATTTTATATGTCACATATTCCACTAATGATTTTACACAGAAAAGATTGTCTCACGATTATTTTTTGATGTACATGTTTTTCTTTCCCAGATGGTTTTTTAATGCTGAGTTAGATCAATGCACCTGGCTTGCATTCTTTAGAAATCTTAACCTGAACCGTGGAGTCTAGGGTTTATTTAAGCCCACAGTAGACTGTGCTTTCATGCTTTTTGTCTACTTATCTCTGGACCTGAACTGCTGGACTTCAGGTTTGAGTCTTTAAATTTAATCAGATCACATTGCAGACTGATTGCATCAGAAGGATTAAATTCACTAACTGTAATTCTTTCAATGCCTCAGCCTGCTTTCCCTGCAGACTGGCAGATGTTTGTCCTTGTTTCATGAAGTATTGGAAACCACCTTTTGCTCTCTTAAAAGAACAAAAAAAGCTGGTGTTTGAGAAATGCCAAGATTTTTCTTACCTCTAAACAAATATAAAAATTCAAGTAGAAAAAAACATGGAAGAAAGAAACAAATTTTTAAAAACCAGGTTGTACTGAAACATGTGAACAAATGTTCTTGTCTTTTAAGAACCATGATTCTCTTGAAAACTTGTGGGATGTCCAAAAATGATTTGATGAAGTACAGCAGTCTCTTCCAATTGCTTTGAGAACCACACTAACAATATTTGGCTGGAGAATATGTAATATTGCAGATAGGTAATTGGTACAGCAAATTCAGTAGTCTCAGGGCTGCTATGTCTGCTTTGAGCTCATAATTTTATTTCTATTTTGGTACTATGCTTAGATTGGGGTGGGTTTTGGTGGGATGTTGGTGCTGTATATTTTCAAAGCTAAGGTGATACTGACCCTTACAGACATGGGGAAGCATCAAGGGCATCCAGATAGTTTACGCACCCCCCCCCACACACACCACTTCCTTAAAGCTTTTTGCCATCTCTTTGTGTTCTGCTTGCTCTGAATAATAATTCTTGACCTTCCCTTCAAGGCTCTTTTTAAAATCTGCCTTGTGTTGGTCTAATTCTCCTTTCAGTCCCTTGGCCAGACCTATATTTTCTATGATGCAATTAATGGGTATAGAACTAGAGTTTCCTCTTTGCTTTGTCAGGTCCTTGCTGCTGTTCACTACATGTAACATTTAGGTTTTGATTGAACTATAAGCTTTCCAGGAAAAGCATCATATTGCTTTTTTGTTTGCTGTACTTATAGTCTAAAGAGGCACTGGTAGATCTGTAAACCCTTCCTTAATAGAAATAATAATATGCAGGACCTAGAATGGAAGCGGTTCTTAAGGCCCCCATAATTGTACAGATCAGCTCCTGTACATAAAACCTGGTAACAGCTGACAAAAGCAAGAGCTGGCTGTGTCCAGTATGTGCCCATGTAAAGTTACAGAGTTTTTTTGAAGAACGAAGGAGATGAAAAAAAATCGGGAATGTGGAAACTGCCTGGTGATTGATGGACATGACACCATCCCAGCTGAGAATACCAAAGGCTCCAAGGCACTGATAAATTGAAATGATGACCTGGATAATGAAGTCTGATCTAGAAATATCGGGTTGTGAAGTTCCCTGAAGGGATGGGGACAGAAATTTTTGAAAGATTCTCTTTAGCAGTGAGTTATGATGGTTCTGAATCTGGATGATTTTGAATTTCCAATAGTGAATGTCATGACATGCTGTACCCCTGACTTGTAAAGTAATATCATCCTCTGTCCCTGGACAAACACAGTCTGTATGGATTAGAATGTAAAGGAAAAATAAAAGCAAAACAAAACAGGATTAAAAATGTGCAACTTTAAATGAGGAAAGTAAAAGAAATTGTAAAAGATATAAATTGAAGAATGGGAACAAGAAGGAAGATTTTACTATTCCATGCTAGCAATTCTACCCTTCTTTCCTGCCATATGGATTTCTTAGATGAATATTGTCTTTTTGGGTAGTTTAATTCAAAAAATACCCCCAGAGCTAGTCAGAGTTATTGACACCAAGTTAAACTATAATAAGCAAGTAAATGAGTTCAAATGCTTGTTTAAATTTCCTTAGAGTACAGATATTAAAAGCCACACAGCTCTGCTGGTCACATCCAGCACCTGTCTCTTCCCTTGCTGGGCATGATCCCTTTGAGCAGCAGACCTGCAGAGTACTGGCCACGGGCTCTTTTGTTCTCCCAGAGGCTAACGGGTGAGAGCTGAGCTGTGGGTAATGTGTGCAGAACTGCAAAGGTACTTGCGTGTGCATAACGTGAAGGGTGCGTGCACTTCAGGAATGTCCTGTCCCAGTCCCCAGCAGCCACAGCATGTGCCAGCAGAGCCCTGCAAGCCTGGGGAAAGGCTGGGGCAGTGCCAGCAGCTAGTCCAAGTGGGGTACGAGCAGTCACCCCATGGAGCCCCACTGGTGCTGAGGCACTGCTTCGTGCTGCCCACAGCGACCTGACTGATTCCTGCAGGGAGGGGTTGAACATTGCCAGAGCTCGCCACACTCTGTCCTTCTGTGCAGAGAGCCTGCTCCTGCTTTGACAAAAACATTTTAAATACTTTTTTTTTTTTTTTTCCCCCCCTGGTATGTGTTCAGATATTTACAATTTTCATGACAGAAGAATCTTGAACAAATCAGTCATTCAGAAGGGTTTATTTGGGATGTTGAGAGCTCTTCAATTTTTTTCTTTTTTATTCTATAAACAGAGTTACATTTCAAAATGAGAAAGTATTTCTAGCAGAAAGGTGGAAAATATTATAACAGGGTATTTCAACAACAAAAACTTTTTCCTTTTGAAAACAAAACCTCTTTTGGAAATGCTCTCTCTTTTACCTAATCAGCATTTTGTGACCCAAAAAAACCCCCAAACCCCAACAAAAACCAACAATATAGGGAGGCATGTTGAGAAATCCATTAATTGCTCTACATGCTGCTCTTCCTTTGCCCCACAATGACCAAGATTAGGATCAAAAATCCTATGGTTTAATTAGAAAATATCTTTCACTTCTTTGTTCCCATGTTACAGCAATATGTTTTGCATTTAAATCATTCTCTGTCTCTGGGTATGTACAATCAATCAAATGCCACTCTTGAGTACAGGTCCTACAAATACCCTATTGTACTGTAAATGCAAAACCTCTAGAAATCCCAGACAATGCATAAGGTCTAAAATCATTAATAGCACAGCCAAGGCTGGCTGATTAATTTTTGTGTGGTTAGTGTATGAACTTCTTTCCAAGCTCCATCTAATACATAATACTTTTTCTCATTCTAAATCTTATATCTTCTAAACCTCATCATTTAACAGGGAATGCTTGGGGTTTTTGTGGTTTGTTGTTGTTGTTACAAAACATTGCTTTCAACTTGATTGTAACTCACCAAGAAATGTGCAAAAGCGTTCCTGTTTAATTCAGATGTGTATGTTTTGTCGTAGGTGAAAATTGTTTATTAAGCAAGTGTTGCAAAGCTAGATTTCAGTTTAATAGATTCCTGACAAACTCTTTCTAAAAATTAATATATTGCTTTGTAACAGAATATTGTGTGCCAGTGCTCTGACCAATGTGATTTTGCACATTTATCTTTGCACTCTTACCTACCAGGCACTGCTTTTGCTTCCTCCTAAGACTCACCATAAAATTATTCCTACACTGACCACAGATCAGAAGGGATGTCAGAGGGTCATGTGCAAAACAGACTTCTTGTCTTCTTGCCAACATGTGCCTTCTATAAGCAGGCATTTGCCCACACTTAAAATGGTTTGTGGTTGAGTTTATTGGGTGTTCTTGCCCAAAGGCATTTTCAGATGACTGATCTGTGTTAAACTTCGGTGCCTCAGCTGTCTGACTGGATGCTGTGACATCCACAGTCTCCCATGGAAGGGCAGAGTCACAGCGCTTTGCTCGTATTAATGACCCAGTTTCAGCCAGACAAAGGCAATCCATGTTTTAGATTCCTAGCTGCCTTATCAATGCAATAATAAAGAAAATGTTAAGTTGGCTCCATATTTTTTTTTCCCTTTAAAGTCACTTCCTCTTCTGAAAATAAAAGCTCTGTCTGCTTAAAGTTGTCCCTGCAGCTCCCCAGAGAGCCTGCAGAGCTTGAATGAGTTTGTTGCTTAAAAGAAAGCATATGTAATGCTTTTGCAGGTGATAGCAAGGGAATGGAGGCCTTTCCTAGCCCTGTGCTCCTTTATCACATGGAAGAGTAGGTGGTTACACTGTCCTGTAACCTATTGAAATTCTAAGCACATTTGAAATACAAGTGTATCTGATCTAGTCCTTGCATTTTCTGGCAGTACCACATTAGCCCATGTAAGACTTTCGTTCAGGGAAAGAAAAGCCTCTGTTTGAAATGATTTAGAAATGGAAAACTAAGGTTAAAATAATAGAATAAAACTTGTCCAGCAAGCTCCAGACAGGATGACAGGGTGAAGAGAATGTAATATTTATACTGTTAAAAAAAAAAAAAAAAGGCAATCATTCTGGATACTGTAGTGTTTTTTGTATCACGTCCATTGCAAGCCAGGCTGGACAAGCCAAGATCTTCCTGCAAAACAAAGCAAAACCTCTCTCTCAAGCCTCATTTCCCCCATCCTTTCTGAAAGCTGCTTGGGTGCCCTCTGGCAAGACCACTCTTACACAGGTTTACTACTCATTCCATAAAGGTAAGCTTGAAAGAACTTGAAATATGCCTTTAAAATCCAGTCTCTGGGACCTTATCAGATGGCCTTTCCTCGTCTGGTTAGTGGTAGGAAAAGCGCACACTGGCTGGTGATGGGGATATTGCTGGAATCGCAGGTTCTGAGGTTTAACGAGAACAGATACCAGTGCACCTCTTGTGTGGTGCTCACCATTTTATATTTTCCTTTCCTTTGCTTGTAGTGATGGGAGTAAAAACCTGCAGCTTATGCAGTGCTGTTCACATAGTGACTCCCCAAGGTAGTATCTCGGCTAGTTGTGTATTTCAGAGGTCTATGACTCCACACTGCGTTTTACTGTTTTGGTGACAGCTATTGAGCAATGCTCTGCTGCTTGCACTGTGAGGCTTTTTTAGGCAAGTGAGGTGTAGCTCCCCAAAGAGCTAGAGAAACACTCTAAACCTTCCCTTTTGCAGAAATCTGAATGCTGGTTTATCTAGCTACAAACAGGCTGGATTAGCTACCATGGGTCTGGGCTAAGAGGCTGTCTCTATTCTGGACTCATAATGACATACAAAGTCAGAACAAATTTGGTTTTGCTTGTACCTGGATGCAAGGACCAGTGCTAAGTGTGGTGTGTCCATGCACACATCTCCAAAGAAATCCTGCCCAGTCGTGCTTCAGAGCAAGGCTCTGCAGCCAGGAGCAGGAGAAATCTATGCCTGTGGTAAATGCAGAAAATTGGAAAAACATTCTGTGTTTGCTAGATGGCTCAGGTCTTTGGAAGGAGAAAAATGGTTTCTCCTTTGGTAATCTAGATTATTATCTCTGAAAAATCAAACTATTTTCTTTTCCATCTATACTTTTTGTGATTTACCTCCTTTATTGCTACCATGAAAATCTTCATTTTGTGTTGTCTGCCTGGCATCACTGATCCAAATTCTCTTTGTGAGAAGTTGGAAGAAAAGAAACTAGACAAGATGGAAAGTGCTCATGTGAATGATTGTCTTGATCTTGGTTGTAAAGATGTTAAAATCTGAAATGCTCAATTCCTCTATCCGATTTCATGAATGTTGAATTTCTCTGTCTTACTTCAAGTCTAGTGTTTAGTATTTGATGTAATGATAATGCCCAGAGGTAGCATTTTATTTTTCTCCTTTTTTTTTTTCTTTTTTCTTTGATGGATCTGTGAATGAGCTTTATTAGTTCTCCATTGAGAAGGTATAGAAAAGACAATAATACTGTGATGTTTTCTCACCTGGCCTTCCAGCACACCTCAGCTGAAGAGCAGTCATCATTAGGGGGTGGTCGGTCTGCCCAGATTGAGGAGTGGATCAGCTCATACCATATTTTATGGATATTTTTTTCTGCAAATAAGTCATCTCTGAACTCAACAAAAGCCATTCTTTCAATTGTGGCCTTTTGGTGAGGCCACCTTGAATTATGTTTAGAATTATGATCTAGCAGAACATGAATCTGTAACCTATCTTCAGCTCTCTTCAAGTCTCGTAAGCAGAACAACCTTGATGTCTGGGGCGAGATTATTCTCTGGTATAAATGGTTCAGTTCACTTGTGAAAAATATGTGGACTAAATCAATAGAGCTTTTAGCATTTCTATACAAATATTTTTGACCTTACTTGTGTAAGCAACACTTAGGTTTCATATAGTTTATCATTTAAAGCTACAGTTATTAGTCATATGTGTAAATCTAGTAATTCTGAAGGCAAAATAGCATTTGGAGAAAATAACCTATGAAGCATAATTTGATATAGTGTTTTTATTTTTTTATTTAAATATCTTCCACTTCACCAGAAGTTCACTGTTATAGTAACTATCAAGTAAAAAAAAAAAAGGTAAGGAAAAAAATACCAGAATTTATTAGGCTCTAATAAACTCCCCTCAGTGCATATATATTTAGTATCTTTCATTAACATTAATGAGAATTATGCATGCATCCTGGAGAGAATAGGCCCTGTTGTTTTATTTCTTTTCCTTGTTTTCAGTATTAAATCTTGTCTTGCAGTCAGTTCTATAGCGCATCCATGCTGCTCAATTATTTCTTCTACTTAATATATCCAGTTTGAGCACCTCCTTCTGCGTAGTGAAGGTAGGAAGTTCATAAATGAAAAAAAAATCTAACAGAATTTGTGGACACACATAAAAACAAGGGATATGCAAATTAATGAATTAATAGATTGCTATTGATTACCAGTAAGGCCTAATTAAATAATAAATTTTCCCCTACACAATTACTTGTTTCATGTTATTAAATGATCAAATCCATAACTAGTTTGGAAGCTCAGCCTCTTTGAATTAAATGAGGTGCTCAAGAGGGTAAACTTGTGTTTTGGAGTAACAGAGACAGAGGCAGGGCCTAGTTACATGGATTTATGATTTAATTTTCTGTGTAATCTAATTTAGTGTAACTATTGAGTTTCTAAAAAAATAAACTTTGATTAGATTTTGTTGACAAAAATAAATACAAAATATAGGATAGTTTATTCATTATCTGTAGCATATTGAGAGATGTGACTCATGTATTTCTGTACCTGAAGGGACCTTTTTCCCCATTTCCTGTGCTTTTAGCTATATTCCACAGCAGTCAGTCATCCTCCAGGCCCCATCCAGGTGTAGTATATTACAAAAATCCAAAATCCGAAGGATACAAAACTCATTTCTGTGGGAAACTTAATTCATTTTGTATAAATAATAGCTTCATCATTCCTCATTTCTGAGCTAGACATCAATATTTCATAGAGAGCATTAAGTATGTGAAGGTCCTGGGAAAAAAGGTGTGTTAGAGAGGGAAAGTAAGCAAATAAAGCTCTTCAGTTTGACATACTTTCACTTAATTGAGAGTTTTAAGAGCAGATTGTGGGAGCAGGAAATGAGTCTTTCAGCTAATTCCCTTCTGCATGAAAAATGCTGCATGCCAAAATGCTGCAATCCCAGGTGAGAAAACTCCTTGGGTGTAATTCTAAGCACAGAGCTGTGCCACAGCAACACCCTGATGGCATCTGTGGCTAAGGTGTTGCCTACCTGGTTGGCTCTATAATTAACAGCAGATTGCAGGACGTGCAATAGCATTTCATTCATTAGCAGTGAGGACTGTGTTTTGCTTGCATTTGCTGGACTTGCCTGGCAGCATATTGAAGCAGGGAGATAGATTGCTTGTTCTGTTGGAGAAAGCACTGAGCCTTCCTGCACAGGAGTTTGCACAACTGTATGGACCTGGGCATGAGTTTAGTTGCCGTTGTGCTGAGGAACACGCTGTCGCCGAGCTAGCTCGCTGGATTTAGTAGAACATGCTGCCTTGGGCAGAGCACTGTTCTGAGTTGGCTTTGTTTGATGGAGCATCTTTATGTGATGCCCTGAAGACTTACACTTGCGGTGACAAACGCTGGCCTTCACTTGCCTGAAGCCAAGCTGCTGCTTTTTGTCGTGCAGAGCCAGCCAAGCGCTCGCTCGGTCCCCTGATGCGATGACTACATGCCAGTGGGTGCTGTTCACTAGCAGTGTGCGCAGTAACAGCCCTGGCAGAGAGGAGTGACTGTTTACGGATACACAGCTTCACTCAAAACTCCCTGAGCAAAGTGCAGGGATTCAGCACTCTGGGGACTTTGAACCAGTCGTACATTAGAAGAACCAAGGTTGTCCTTTCTTGAGAACTGGAAGGGTTTCCTTTGCCTGTTCATTACATAAAATGCATGGATCCCTTTTTTTTTAAAGCCTCTCTTCCCATTCTTTCAATTTTCTTGTAATTAACATATTGAATTTCCATATGAATCTTTCTAAATGTTTGTTGAACACCTGGATGTGTAAGCAAAAAAGTTGTTCTGTATTTGCCTGCCTGGTTGACTCTATAATTAGCAGCAGATTGCAATGGATTACATCCTGTTCCTTAATGGTTAGGGATGTGTTTTGCTTATGTTGGATTGACTTGACCTCAGCAGGTCTGGGCTGCCAAACAGACATCAGCTCTGTTCAGCAGAATATTTTCTGGTCACTTCAGTAAAGCAAGATATATGTGTATAGAAGTGAAAGGCAGAATATTTGCAATAACTGTTGAGTGGAACATGCAAACAAATTTCAATAGGCAAGCAAAGACAGGTTGCAAACCCTCTTGAGAAATGATAAATTGCTGTTAAATATTGTAATTATCCCATGACATTCAGGACTGAAACTTAACTAAATTTTGCTGAAAACTTAAAAAATAATGGAGAGTGGTAATATGATTTAATAAATTAGCAACAGAGTAAGTGAAAAAATGAGAACACAACAGAAAATTAATATTTATCTTTACCAGTATGTAACAGGCTTTGTTAAAAAATGTCTGAAAGCAAAGAAGAGTTTGTTAGACAAATTATAATTTTAATTGCAGACGTAATTGATTATACTCAGCATGCTCATTAGGTTAAGGGAGAATATGAGTCAACTCTCAAGGTCATTACAGTAATAGGTATCGTAGGCATGTAATTTGTGATAAGCTGGTTCATGAACATTTAATTGCTCATTCATGGCAGTGTGTCTGGCACTTTTACTCCCCAAACACCTCTTTGTCCAATTTATTTAACACCCCTTAATATTCCAGGGTCAAATTTACTACAGGAGGCATCAAGCAGTGAATTTTTAACCTCCAAATTATTACACCACTTCACCATTTTTGTGCCTCAAAGACAGGGCCTGCATTACTAAAATTTAGTGGTCTGGCACTAAACAGGGTACATCACAAATAGAAATGCCCACAGAAACAAGCTAGAATTTCTCATGGAAAACAGCTGTTCCCTGCCCTCCCCAGTGGCAGTTCTACATTGCAGTAGGATGCCAGAAGAGATGTTCTCTTTAAAAAATGCACTAATTAATCAGAACTTTGTCTTCATATTGTTCCTTGGAAGAACATACAATAACAGTGTTTTGTTAACTCTTTCAATATTATTTCATTTGAAGACTTTGACAGAAAGTCGTCAATATTAGCTGTCTCTGGCTGAAAATCAGTTGGAATGTCACTTATCAGTTCTTACAACTAGACAAAATAGAAAGAACCACTTAGAATGTATATCAACCCTAAGTAACAACTGTACCTCACTTTGATATAATGCTTTATATCCTCAGGTCTCAGAGAGTGAATCACTGTCCTTATTACTGAAATGCAAATAGTTGAAATCACTTGTCCAGGGCCAGGCAACAGCACAAGGGTGGCACTGGGAATTGCAGCCAGATATCCTGAGCTGCAGGTCAACTCATTTTCTACTTCCTCTCTACAGTCATTCCTTCCTAACACAGGATCAGACTGACCTGAGTTATTAACCAGTACCATCACATTATGTAGCATTGCAGAGTGGTAGCTGAGGTAAGGCAACCAAAGTCATTCCCATTAGATTGAGAAGTTTGATTCAGCCTGCTGTATAAGGGGAAATGTAACTTTTCACTCAAATATCTTTGGATTCATTCCAGGAATCAAGGATTTGGGGTTTTGTTTTGATTTTGCATTTTTGGGGGGTTTTTTAAATAAATAAATAACATGGCTCTCTGAGCAGCATAGCTTTCCTTTATAATAATTTAATTATTTACAAGATATTATTTTCACTTGTAATTACATAATCCATAATTATCTATTGCTTATTGCTGAACAATGCAATAGATATAGCTAAAGATATTTAATTTTATCCCAAATGAATTCCAATATATTTTCATAGATGTTCTTTGTTAATATTTTTGGAAGATTCAAAGCTTTGAAGTCCCTCTTTGAAAAACAATTCTATCTAGAAATGTTGTTTTATCTATACTGGCTCTTCTCTAATCTTAGTCCTTGGTACTACAGTTTAGCTCTTTAAGAATTATCCATAATAATATATGTTCACTAAACCTCTCCTTTGCAATATAGAAATTATTATGTTGACTGACTGTCTGATTGATATTGCCAAAAAATCCCCATGCTTACCAATATATATCAAGCCCTATGACCACCTTGTAGATTGACCTGCTGAAAAAAATTGTTGTGCAAACACACTGCCATCTGTTGTGTAGTTATTCTTCAGTAATAGAACATAAACTGGAGATATGTCAAAGTAATTTAGTAAGTTGGCAAATGTAAAATGAGACTTGGTAAATATAGTGTGTTACACTGAGTTTTATTAATCATTGTCATCTGCAAGAATACAACAAGCATACCAGTCTTTTCAAAGTCTGGCTTGTTTTTTTTCATCCATCCAATGCTGATGTCAGAGCTAGTTATGAGAAGCATCATATGAATTATAATAATTAATGAATTTTAAAATAAAGATTTAGAGAATTTTGTGATTGATACAAAACCCACTAAAATTTCTGGGAAGACCTGAGCAATTTATAAGAATGTTAGTAAGGCCTATACATCTTAATTTAATGAATTCAGGAGTGCACATTCACATTTATACTAGTGGTTGTTCTACCTGTCCAAGAAAGCACCTGTGGAGTTATCAGTCACTTCAGAAGTGGAGCTAATGGTAACCAATTAAAACAGATACCTCCTAGAAGTAGATGCTGGTTTTTGAGTATTACAGTAAACTCTACAGAAAAATGATAAAACTTATTAATTGGATTCTTATTCTATAAGTGCAGTTCTCAAAGTAGTGTTTAGACATCCTGATAATTAATGAAGAGGTTTCAAATGAAGCATTTTCCAGTATCCTATCTCTTTGCTAATTTCCATTTTTTTCATTAAGAAAAGATAAATTGTATCCAATTATTGAAAATTATGTAGGTCATTACCATGAATGAAACTGCAATTAAACTCAGTTTTCACAAGGAAAGAAGAGGTTATCTTGTCATAGTATAGGTGCTAGTGTGTCTTGCTTGGCTGGTACTCTTGCCTCCAGGCCAAGTTTGTATTAGGGTCAAATCCTACATCAGACTGAAGAGCTGTATTTGACTAGGACTCTGCTAAGAGACTTTTAAGTGTCCTCAAGAACTGGAGTCTGAATCAGTGGTCGTAATCCAAGTTTATGTTCATTGTCTCATAGCAGTTTTTATTTAAACAATCAGCAGGGGATAACCTGTTTGTCTTAAGCAAAGATATTACCCTTTCCCATGGAGAACAAACAGGACGTCTCTCCCTCCTTGTGTCAGCGACCTGCCAGGGCAGTGGGCAGCAGGGTGGGAAGATGCTGGGCATGAAGGAGAAGAAGGGAACCCTGCAGTTATCTGTGAGAGCAGAGGGATAACATCCCTGCGGAGCAAAATTGAGAGAAAAGGACAAGGATGGTCAATGACCCCAAAGAACAAGCTGGGAACAATCCTCCTATACTTGCTAGGTCTTAAATTTGACACCAGATGATATTTTTTCTTTTAAAACAAACAAATAAAACCAAACAAATAAACAAACTCCAAAACTCCCAAACAGGCCAAACCCTCAGTGTCACCACGATGATACTGGCATAAAAGCAGTTGTGGAAAAACAGGTCTGAGACACCAAAAAGTTGAGGAGGTGAAGTGTAATCAGTGGCACCCAGCTTGTGTGGTCACACGTTGTGCTCACTGACACAGCTTTCGGGTCATTTGGAGCCTTGTTCACCTCGTGGCCCTCCAGCTCCAGGGGTGTTGGTGTTTCTGTGTGCTTTGCAGCAGAGGTGAATTTTATTGGGAGAATTAGGGAGGACTATGGGGACAGTATTATTTAACTGCTTACATTACTCAAAATGCTCTACCTGAGGAAATGTAAATAAACTAAATTTATTCTATTTTCTAGACAAATTTAATAAACTAATCTAACCCTCTAACTTATGTTAAACTACATTACAGTTTTCATATTAGTTTCACCTTAGATTTCACTCTGATTATTACAGGCTTGGCTGCAATCACTGGTAATTACAGCTTCCTATCCTTTCCCAGCAATATATTATGTGAAGTGTTTTGCACTTTACACTCTTTTCTGTTTATTGTTCACATCCAGTTGGATGTACTAATAAGCATTAACATGCAAATAATTATCATCAAGATTTGATATCCGTAGAGAACAAATGCTAATACAGTTAATACATCAAATATGAAAGAGGCTTTTAATTCAGAAAAGAAAAAAGGATTTAAAACATTAGCTTTTTATATAAAAAGCATTTGCAATGATTATAAATTCTATTGAGCTTGCAGAAATCTTGAGCTTTGAGTTTGCAATATCTCTCATTAATGTTTAGCCTCAAGAAAGAGTTTATAATAAAGGGACTTATGCAGACAACAGATAAATAGAAATGATACAGCCAAGAGGGTTGAAGAGCCCTGGGTACGTTTGTTGTCATTCTACCATGCTGATTTCCATCAGAGGTGCTGAATATGCTAAGAGTTGTATAGAAGATGAAGTGAAATGCAATATGCAATGATAACAGTGAAGGCTAGAATGTCAGGAAATTATTTTCTTTTGATTTTCCTCTAAGTTTCTTTTTCTTGTTATTACTTCCTGTGGGATGGAAGAGGTTAGCCCTGATCCTGCAAAGTCAGCTGGTTGGCCTAAACCTGCAGATCTCAGTGGAATGGTAATTGAGAGAAATCTAATGTGCCATAAACCAGAGGTCAGTGTGGGTAATCTGGTGTCCCCTGCTGGTTTTAAAACCTGTGAATATCTCCTGCGGACTGGAAGGAAGTTTTGTCTGTGTAGGCACTGTGTGCCTCATGGCTTCACTGCTGCTTTGCACTGCTGTCCAGGTCGCTTTGTATGTGACTGGAACTTTAATATCAAAGAGGGATAAAAGCAACTCATCATTGTTTCTAGAGGTCAGGCTGAGCTGAGTGGTTTCCTCTAAGGTTTAGGTAAAGCCAAAAGAAAACAAACCAAAAAGAGGACTCCCCCACTTGCTGCAAGCCGAAGAGTAATCTGTAGTGGGTGGCAGACGCTACATGAAGTATGAGGCTGGGAAAGGAAGAGGCTCAGGACACAATGAAGAGGGGCGCAGGGTTGCAGTTAGGTGGGAAAAGCTGACATACGCTTCTTTACACGTTGGGTTAGATGTGGCACAAGCTCAGCAGAGAACAGAGGAGGTGGAGCTGTGACATTTGGGCAAGGTGCACCACCATTTTAAGCCAAATCCTTAAGTAGGCAGTCGTGGGATGATGGGATTTGGAAATGCTGTGTGCATCTAAGTTGAGTTGAATATTTGTCCCTACATAAAATCTGCTAAAAGCAGTCCTCAAATGAAAAATGAAAATGCACCAAAAGTAAGAGCGATATCAGCACTTTGTTTTCACAGTGTTTGCAATAAATGCTTTTAGTGTTCTGAGGCTGAAATAGGAGAGGGTTTTTTTTCTAAATAGATTTCTTTTTTGTATAGCCCAGTCAATAAATGCTAGTAACCTTAATTTTTTTCCCTAAATTCCATTATATTTTATGAATTTTTCATAGAAATTAATCACTGAAATATTTAAGTATTAATTAATTAATTACACTAGAAATTTACAGCCAATGCATTGTGATGTCTGTTAGAAAAATGACTTAATAGGCTTTCAGTCCTGACGTTGTTCTGGCTTGTCAATGAATTACTTAAATGTCATTTGTTAAACGAGTTAGGTCAATAAAGTCCTTTAGTTGTTTTCCAGAGAGTGAGCATTATTTCCAGATAATGTATATCTAATTCTCTTTTCACTTTAGTCTATCTGCATTGGCTAGTGTGGGTTATTATTAATTAGCCCTTCATAGCAGATTAGGCAGGAAAGATCATGACACAGTAATAAGTAAAGGTTCCCAGAGATAAAATTCTTTAATTAGGAAGTATGGCTTAGTGGTGAGCAGTGTCTTCAAATGGATTGCCATCTGTTAAATTAAAGCTGATTTCCTTCATTTGCTTATATAATGTTCCTAAAGAAAGTGGCTCTTTTTATTTGTTGAAATTATATATTCCCTTTCATTATTTTCTCTTAATTGATTCTGCATTCCCATAATTAGTAAGCAATGAAAACATACAGTGCAGGAGAAGAGCAACTGTAATGGACAACGTGACCCCGTAGTAATTGCCATATGATCTGTGGAACATCATTCTGCTTTAAGATGTTCCTTTTGATGTGTTTAGATTAAAAGAATGTAAAATCAAATTCCTGTTTCCAGGGGAATAAGCTGCATCAGTTTGTGTCCTTTTTCCTCCTGGTTACAGCAAACTCTGGAGTAGGGCTAGATGCTTTTTGCCTTTTAAGCTTGTATGCTAAAAGACAAAGATTCTTGCTTTCACATTTCTTCAAAACTTACTGATTTGGTTTGTAAATAAATTAAAGAATTAATACTGTGTTATATAAATAAACACAGTGTATTGGGGGTCAACATAGGCAAGAAAATTCTTGTTAGAGAAATTGATCTTTGTGAAAATTTCCCTTATACTCAAGGACATCCTAGAAATCTTTGAGCTTTCTTGACACCTTGGAGTCCATAGCTTTGCAGGTTTGCTTCTTTGTGCAGGAATTTTAATGAAAGAAGACACATCCAGAAAATAGTCTCCTTCAGCTGGAACTCTGTTTTTGGTATTTCTCTGATTTCTCTTACAGAAGAAGCTATTTGGTCCTGCAGTAAATGGCTGTGGAGGGAAGGCAATTAACACTCAGCATCTGAGAGACTGCAATAATGGCTATATAGGCACGCCCTTTGTTCCCAGGGAAGGAAAACGCTGATGCTATTGTCAGTGTCTGCACTAATGCACTCAGAAGTTTGTATCTAGTGTTTGGTAGCTCCTGTTTGAAAAATAACAGCTGTGGTGGCACTAGACAAGTTTGAGTTATAGTAAAGTCAAAGATTGTATCTCCAAGTTCTGCACCTATTGATTGCCATCATGGAGATATGAAGAAATCTCTTTTCCTCCCCTGGATAATATTGATAATTAGATGTACTATTAAGAGATATTCAGCTTCTGCTGCGGCATCTGGCAGTTGCCAGTCCCATGGCAAGAGATTGGCCCTGATGGAGTGCGTGGCTGGCTTGGGTGGGTGGTGGTACTGCTGGTATGGAGGGTGTCACAGGGTGATGCCTTTCAGGGAGCCGTTGTGAAGATGGGGTGTGCTGGATGCCTTTTAGAAAGCAGAGGGAAGTGAACTCAGTGAAAGCTTACCTTGTGCTAAAAATTCCCCAAAGCCTCTTCCACTGCATATTCTAGGGTTTCATGTGGGCTTTCCAGTGCAACCTAGATATGGTAATTTGTGCATTATGTATTGAGAAATGGATCAATTAAAAGCATAGAAACAGAATTAATCAGATGTTCACTTTATTTATGAACATATGTTCTGTGTTATATTTCCACTGGGATACCTAATGAAACAAAGTCAGAAAAAGAGCAGTTCCTAACATGCTCCCTACGTGTTCTTCCCTCTGGTTTTTAGTTAGAAACAAAGTTGTTTCTAGTTTCTTTGAATTTCTTTTATACTATAGCAGTTGGTAAAGTTGTAACAGCCAAGGTGGTGTATGGATAGAGGAGTACTACAGAAGACTGCAGAACTCACAAATATTTCCTTCAGTGAAAAGTTTGAAAGTATCAGAAGGAAAAGACTCACAGAGTTTCATTTAAAAACTCCCGAGTCTCTAGAAACACCCCAAGAGGATAAAAGAATCACTGAGGTGAACAAGTGCTAGATTGCAATATAAAAATATTCCACTTTTAAGTCATCTCACCACAACAGAGTCTTTAAATTGGAACAGTGAAGTTGGGCCTTTTTCAAACTATGGATAATGCATTAATTGCAGCTTGCTTACTTAAAAAAAACAAAACCAAAAAAACAAAACCCCAAACTTCTTTGTATATTAAGATTTGGTGGGGAAAAAAAATGCAGAAACCTGAGGTTGAAGAGTGAAAACATATGAAAAGTCAAATAAAAGACCTTTTTAGTGTTATTAGAAATAATGCATAAAAATATGAGTATAGTTAATATCTTCTCTAAAACTTTTTTCTCCATTCCCAACACCCTTTGCCTTTGAAACAGGCAAGTGGACCATAGAGAGAGAAATAATGTAATTTTCTTCTAACAGCCCCAAACTCTTCCTGAAAATGCAACAGAAGCAACTCAGCAATTTTAGTGCCAGATGGATGAAAAAAAAAATGCCTATTAAGGTTTCTTTGTTAATTAAAAACTAAATACAAAGGCTTAGGTTTACAAATGTCTCCAAACAGGTTTGTGTCTTGGGACAGGGTGCTGCTAATGCACTAAATATTGGCCTTGGATATTGTTTTGTTTGAATGTTAATAAAGTGGTAATCACTGATGTTATACATAGAGAAAACAGGTACAACAGGAGTAGGTAAATCAGCATTTCAGCATGTATCACAGGGAACAGTCCTGGAGGATGAGGGGTCCAGACAAGACAGTTGAAGAATTTTATTCTAGGGCTAATGCTTGAGCTCACTATTTGAAGTCTATTGCATTTATGACAGTTTAATGATGCTTAAGCTTAGCACCCCAAGCAAGAGGTACGCTGAAAGTGCTTGCACAAACTCACAGCAAAACTCAATTAGTCTCCTGTCTGCAGCCCACAGCCCAACACATACTGCAAGGAAGGATGTCTGTTGGATTTTCATGCGCTCATTTGTGTAAAGAATATTTAGGTGACACATGGCATGAACTGCAATGCTTATCTGATGCTCCTCATCTTTCTCCTGTAGACCCAAAAGGGTTCAAGGTGATAGAAGTCAGAGCTGCCTGCTTGCTATATCTCAGATATAAAGGGGAAGCTATTTGATCAAAAGGAGAATTCTTATCACAAAACCTCGCTTATTCTGGTTTGTCTTATGTCTCTTGAAAATCACTTAATGGCTTTTCATTTAAGGAATTCCTTTTTTTTTCTGTGCAGCTACATACAGTTTCATCTGCTCTGATTTGGCTGCTGTGCAGTCTCCAGCACAATGTAGTAGTGGGAGAGTTTAGTTGACAGGAGAGTATCAGGCTTTATGCCACCAAATTTAATGATAAATATTAAAGTGATATCTGATGAGTATGACATCAGGTGGTACCAGTTCAGTGCCACCTTCCTCCTCCTCTGCCTTCTCTTAACACAACAGCTGAGTGGAAAGGGTGGTTTTACTTTACGTTGCGACTGCTCCCAGGTGATGGCTCTGTTACTACCCAGCAAGTGTAACAGAGAACTGGCTGCAACAGATGGCTTGTTACCACACTCCTCAACTGGTAGAGAGCAGTGGATTACTGTATTTTTAGAATAAATGAGTATAAAAGCCACACTGTAGTTTTAGAGGGCAAAATCTGGTGTTAAATTCTGCTGTTAAAGGAAATGCGTGGTATTTCCCACTAAGTTACACTGTATAACAAGAATGTGGAATGAAAACCTGTTGTATGTAAAAAGAAGTAAAGCAAAATTCTCCTCTATGCATGGAGTAAATATATTCCATAATACAAATTCAGTACATGAAGATTGATAAAATTTCATGTTATGCCTATCAGAGATTTCTATATGTCTAGCTCATGTAAGTTGAAAATGTTGGCAGAAATGAATATTTTACTAAAAAGTGTAAGTACATCCATTTGCTTTACTTCAAAAACAAACCAAATTATTACCAGGCATTCCCTCTGTTGTAGCAGGAGTCTGATAATCATGCTTGCAATTAAACAAATGTTGTCTTATCTTAAAATAAAGTATTTGACAGCAGAAGAGAATGTGGTAGGGAGCTGCAGTTGGTGATGGAGGTAAATCTCTTTTGAAAGAAAAAACTTTAAAGTTTGGTGAAATCAAGATGCGACAGTGAGAGAATGCAGGGATGCAAAGAGAGAGGTAGGGTGGGCAGAATAACCAAGTAAGGGAAGATCTTGACAGAGCTTTGGAGATAGGTGTAATGGAGATTAAATTTGCCATGGCCTCAGACAATGCCCCAACCCAACCAGACAGATGACAGCTGTGGTCTGGTACAGAACTGTGTATACCTGAGTGTCCTCTGCGAGAGCAGGGAACAGCCGGTGTGCATGGGTAGGAGTACCAGGGAAAAGGAGGGAGCCACGGTTCTGACAGAGCCTTGAAGACATGACAGGGAAAATGAAAGTTTTTCTGAAGATGTACCAAGAGAAAAATCAAAAAGTAGAAAGTGACCCAAGAGAAGGCTGATTTATACTAGCAAAAGAAGGGCAGGATTTCAAGGAGAGCCACATAGACTAGGAAGAAGATTTTATTAGGAAAAGATGTCTAGAAATACAAGGGTCATGCTTCCTCATCCAAGAACTCTTCACATTATCATATTTATGTAACAATAAACTGTGTTTATGGCCAGGAGGGCTTGTTAGATATCCTGTGGCTCTGTAGGTTTGCTGAGATATGATTTTTGCAGATAGCTAAACAGGAATGTGTCCCTGAATGATGCATTTCTCCCATAGTGTCTTAAAGGCTTTTTGTAGAGAAACTGTCATGATGTGTGTCAGAAAACCAACCACACCAGAATGCTTTACATAAGAAAATATGCTTTTTGGTTTTGCTAAACATAAAAACAGGAAACATAAGCCTGTTAGTAAAAGAAGGAGCAAAAAAGAGCATGAATTATTCAAAAATAAAAACATATCAAAAAACTTATTTGACAACAGAGCTAACTTAATTTGCTATCATAGAGAAATAATCCAGTCTTTCACTCTGCTTCCCTTGGATATTGCATTGCATCAAGGTTTTTTTTTATATCTTGGGTTTTTTGGCTTTGGTTTGGTTTTTTGCTTTGTGTTGCCTTTTTTGCTGTTTTTTTGTTTTGCTTTTTTACCATTGCCCCTTTGTTATCATAAAATGTCAGAACTTTTCTCTACAGGTATTTTTATTTCCAGATTACTAATACTAAAATCTAAAATTCCAGTAAAATTAATTATATACTGTAGATTGTCTAACAAAGGATATTCCTTGATATTTTTTTCCAGAATGCTGATATTTCTAAGGCAAATGTGAGAAAGGAGGTTTTTCTGAATAGTCAGTTTATTGTTTCATCTTGTCACTAAAAAGATCAGCAATGAGTATATCTCTGGTCCTAAGTGCTGCTATTCACAGAGGACTTCACGTCAACTGATTTTTAATGATAGAGTAATCAATAACTTTTTCTGGTTTTGCTGATCTTGCAGATAGTTCACACTATTGAACAGATACCTACAGTCCCCATGGGTTAGTAATGCATGCCAAGATAAAGTGTTTTTTGACCTCAGCAACAACATCTGTCTTCAAGGCCTTCACGGTTCATCTCTGTTCCACTGCTTTTTTATTTTATGGATTTTTAGGTTAATGTCAGCTACTTGTGTCTGTTTGAACCACACATTTCAGATGTACTTTATCCAAGTATCTGGTTTATGGTAATTTGCTAATTTCATGGAAATCTTTATACTTAATTTCAATTCTAAGGTAGTTTAAAAAAATTAAAACGCTATAAATCTTCTATTGTCTCTTTTGTTCTGCCAAAAAATGCCAGGCTGTGTCTCTTTCTTGTGTTGTGAAGCTGTTTTGTCAGTGATATGGGAGTGAGGTGAAGTCTTCACTCCAAAATTCCCTAGATATTTGTCTATAGATTAATGTATCAGTTTAATATTGTATGTGTTTTATGTTATCTTTGTGCAAAACTAAAGAAAATTAAATAGCATCAGAAAACTGAAGCCTAAATGAAAATATTTGGCTTTATTCTGTATGTATAAAGACTATCAGAGATGGTAGTTTTGTCATGTTTATGTACCCTAAGATCCTGGGGCAGAGTCTTCTTTCTCTGCTGTTTACAGTTGGTGGTACCCTGGGGATCTTACATTACTAGCAGTAGCAAGGCTGAATTTATCATAGGAGCTTCAGAAGGTCACTCATAATCCAGAAACTTGCTGGCATTTCTCTCTGCTTCTTCATCCCATGCACAGCATGCCCAATGAGTGACAAAATACAGAAACTGAGAAAAGATGACTAAGAAATAACATAGGAGCAGTGTGGTAATATATACAGCCAGGTTGGCTCACACCAGTTTTTTTCTTTAGTGTAGCAATTTCTCACCAATAATGGCTAATCTCATGTGTGTCAGGATGAAGCTACATTGTAGGTAATAATACAATAACCAGCCCTCTGGACACATTCCTTACTGCTCTTTGATGTTGGTTTAATCTCTAGAGGGTAAGAAAGTTATGCTGTAGCTCTTTCCAAATAGTTTTTGGTTTGGGTTTTTTTGTTTGTTTGGGTTTTGGCTAGTTTGTTTTGTTTCATTTTTAAATAATGATTGTTACAGTACTTAATACTAAGGTTCTAGACAACCTTCAGGTTGTGATTTTAAAGAGGATTGAGAGATTTAGATGCACAAATCTCATTGGGAGGTATCATTTAAAAACCCAGCATTAATAGATAAGCAATAGTAGGGTCAGAGTTGCACCAGGACAACCAAACAGCTTTGTATGTGATGTTTTATTTGTTTGTAGGGCTTTGGGTTTTTGATTTGGTTTGGGTTTTTTTCTGTTTAACTTCTGAATTTTTCCCCCTCACTACTGCTGCGGACAAGGTGTGATCAGCTAGCGTAGCAGATGTTAATACACAGCTAGCGGCATCTCTGAGTTTGTTTCTTCTCTATCCCATGCCTAACACTGTGAGATCCTATTACCTGATTCATCTGCCATTTCATAGAACAGATTTTTCTGATATAGGTAGTGTTTTAGGCTACGAATGGCCAACAGAGGAGTTTTACATCATTCATCTATTAGATGTTACTTTGCATATAAATCTCTGGGTGGAGAACTGGGTAATAAATGAGTCTTTCTGGTTCTGTAGAAAACTCAGTGTAACAGGTGTTTCACCTCCAGCCACGTTGTGATCCAAGGACCTCTGCCACATTTCCTGGGGTTTTTTAATCTCTTGTAGTTTATCAGTGCCATATGTAAGCTCTGGGGACGTGTAACAACCTTTCACCTCTCCTGCCATCCTTTTTAGGGTGAATTAACATTGTTCTGCATGAACAGATGAGCCTAATGAGCCTGAGTCTTTCAGGAGTGGTGAAGGTGATCGAGCTGTTCTTCATGCTATGTTCTTTAATCACTGCAAACTTCCACATTCAATCCCCATAAGCAGTAATTGCTCCTTTTGCCACTGAGACAGGCATGGATAAATAAACGTGGTTTTGGCCTTGCCCAGGGAAACTTGCAGCATAGTAACCCTGTGAGGGATCCCAAGACATTTGATGTGCATCATGTGACATATATTAAAGCTGGAGGAACTTGGCATCTCACAGGGTGAACCTGTGATGCTGACCCTCAACTTTGGCAGCATATACTCCATGCAACCCCTAAAACCTAGTAGCTTCTCCTCAAAGTTTCAGTGCAAAAGTATTTGAGATGTGATGGATTGTACAACAGCCATATAAAACCATTCAGTGCAGTGTCTATAAAAGGGTGACTGTAGTCAAAGCCCTCTGTACTCCAAGGGCTGGGCTGGGGAGTTTGGCTCTTTGCAGCAATCCCAGACCAGTTTTCTATTCTTGGACTTGACAGTGGCTTGCTACTTGTCCTCAATAAGTCAGTGGTTAGCAGTGTGACTGTGGGCAACCCATTTTACCTTGTTATTTCCTCTCCCACCCTTTGTCTGTCTTGTCTGTTTAGGCTGTAAATAAAATGTTTCTCCAGGACAGCAACTTGTCTCTTAGGATATATTTGTTCAGCAAGTACAAATAAGATCAAGGCCCCATGGCTGGGGTTTCTACATGCTCCCACAACATGAATAACAAGTAATAGCAGAGGTAAACTGATTGTGTTAGTACCATTTATGTGCTGAGGTGTTATTGAATGACACAACAAAGGAATACAATGGGAGCACTGCAGTAGAAAATGATGATTTCTAAATAACTTTTTTTTTTTATTATTTATGGAGCAGATGTCTGTATGCAATTGATGCAAAAATTGCTCTTTGCTCTGGATTTGTGGGGTAACTGCAGTGCACTTAATCTCATACACAGAAATTCTGTTTGTATTATTTTAGTAAGAGTAAAAATAAAATAAAAAATGCTGCACACAAAAGGACTCCTCACCATCCATGAAGGTTTGACAGTAGTTGAGATTTAAACCTTTGAGTATTATGAGTGCTATCTGCTTCCACAGAAAGACTGCCTTGTTCCCCCCTGGGACTCCTGATCCCAGCAACACACTCTTTAAAACTATGCATGGCTGGATGTTAATGTTGCTGTGTATAGGCTTTGAAGTGATTGAACTCCCACCAGAACTTAGATTTTAATCATCGCTTTGATCGTGGCTGTGCTACAGAATCAGTTACAAATGTGTCTCGAATCTGTAAACCTAAAATTGTGCAGGACTTCTACATGTCACCTATTTCAGAAACTGTGCAAATGATGGTATTAGTGAATCCGAGTCAAATCTGAGGGGAAACATATGGAAAGTTACTAGAGACTCTTAAATATTCTCCAATCTATTTGTTCTGTACTGTTTCTTAAGCTGGAAATAAGGAAAGTCTAAAGACATTGTCAACTTTCTACATGTTTACTTCCAAATGAAGAGAGAAAAATTGAATTCCTCATAGACAGCTGTCAAAGCATTGAAATTGTCGCATATATTTATTTTTTACAAAATAAGGACTTTTTTTTTTTTCAAGTGTTTATCATCAGCCTGTGTCCACTTGGCTGACTTCTGCAATCAGACTTCCAGCAGTAACTGCATACACTGAATTAGTTCAGTACTGATTATTTCCTTAAAAGCTGCCATGGAGTTCATTCTTGCCTCCACAGAAATAACTGCCAAAGACTCATTTTATGACTTCAAGGAAGTCAGTATTTTACTATTTTCCTCCTCCACTATGGCTGATAGGCCAAGTGAAAGCTTTATATCTGATCAACCGCAGAAGTAAAGAGTGAAGGATTATGTGCTCAAGGTATTGCTATCTACACTAATAAAGCCAGGACAAAGACGTATTTTCGCAAACTTTTCTTAGTTATAGTAATTATGGAGATTACTTAGCACTACAGCAGGAAGAAATTTTTAAAACAGACTTCTCGAATTAATTCTTTCCTTGGAAAATTCAGTTATTTGTTGTTACTGAGCATATTTGTAATGTAAACAAAGAGATCGTTATTGCATGAAGGAACTTTAACGTCTGTCATTGAAACAAGGTGGAAGGACATGAAGGACGTGCTCAGCAATGCAGTAGTGTTATTTGTGTTCTGGCGGTTCCTTGAGGCATAGACCAGAAACTGTTCTGGATGGTAGACAAGCATGCAGTTTACCATTTTAAAGAGGTTTATTTCTTCCTTGACAAAGTTTGTAATCAAAAGCCATCAAATGGATAGAGATGTTAAATTTTAACTGTTACGTCAACATTTTGATGCATCAGTGGGGTGAAACAAAGAAATGAGAGAGGAGAACAGAAATAGGAGCCCTGATACACTTGTGTCTGCCTAATACACCTCACTCACTTTAGACTAGCTGACTGCTGTGTGAAATCAATAGCAGAGTCCCAAATGGCTGTAAATGAGACACTGATTCACCACTTCTTTTCAAGATAGGAACGCTGGTGTGATATCTGCATTTTCTTGTGACAATTTATCTGAATTGAGGGGTTTTTTTGAGGGAGAGAAATTGAATCTGATGGATTGTCAGACCATCCATGGTGTGAGCATAGATCTCTACTATGAGAAGTCATCCTTCCTGTCTTGTTTAAAACTGAATCCTGAAGTTAAAAAAGAAAGGAACAACTGGCCTTAGTGCACTCTGAAGAGCACCAGTGTTTTAAGGTTAGCCATATCATTCTTGTTGCCCAAGAGAAGACAATTTTGAGCATATTCACTCATCTGATTTTGAAGAGAATGTAGCATTGCTGGTTTTTAGCTGAGTCTCTTAGTCCAAAAAAGGGGAGAAATAGAAATAGGATATAATGATATGACAGAATATTCAACTTTGGGAGATGCTTCCTCTCAGCTGTGACATTATCTGTCACTGTATGCATTATAGTGTCCATTTCTTTACTCAGTATATTAATAACTGGGGTTTTTTTCAATCTTCATCACTGAGTGACTTTAAAATGAATGTTTCACTTTCTGTTATAATACTAGAAAAAGTAATAAATGGAAACCCAATCATTATTAAAATTTCTGTTAGCATCTTCAAATACAATTTACTTTATTATTAAATAAATTATTAACATTATTATATTAATATCACAGCAGATTTGGAATCTCTGTATGTGCTGCACAGACACAGCTTCTGTTCTTTTGAATGCTCCGCTCCTATACCGGAAAGGACTTTGATAAAATACGTAACTATACTTCGTGTTAGAATTGAGCTTAAGTGGACAAAGGAGGCATTGTTATCTTGCTTTATGGAAGGACGCTGGGAGAGAAGTGACTTGCTGAAATTTAAAGATGGAGCCTGAGGCAGAACTTGAAATAAATTGATACCCCAAAGTCCAGGTCCAATGCTATACACTGCACATCTTGTCATCCTTTCCAAATTCACTGCCTCTTTCACTTTGAAAAGCCAATTAGAGAAGACCAAAGTAAGTTGCTAAGTCTTGTCACATGGAGTCCTGCAGTACTGATTTCTTTTCAAGTGTCATCTGGTTACTGTGGGAGCCTCCTAACTGAGGACACTGGATAACCATAGGAGTGGGAATAGCTCTTGATATCTATCCCTCCTTATAATGTCAGAAATACTCTTGCTGCCTTCAGTTAGACCCCGATGCATCTGTGCCACTGCAACCAGAGAGCGGTGGGTTCCTGGGGAAGTGGTGCAGCTCTGAGCTGTGCTCACTTTTCATCTCTAGAAATTGGAGTCCTGCAGCAAGCAGCACTGCCGAGTGCAGAATTTTGTTTGTGCTGCTGCTCCTATTGCAAACATAGCAGGGGAATGATCTTGGCTGTTGTTAGTCCTCACATCATTTTGCTCTTTTCCATGGACCCATAGGGAAGACCGTAGGGCTTATCTCTGGGAGATTAAAGGTTCACCATTCTCATTAGAGAGTAAACAAGAAAAAGAGTACATCTTTGGCTATTTTGGTTCAAATGTCTTTCAGAAAAACGTGATACCTCACAGGAAACAGTAGAAATAAGAAATCAGAGGGCCTTCATCTTCCGTAATTTAATTTTATTGTATTTGTAGACTTGAAAGTGGATTCTGGCTGCTGAGGATTGAAAGACATTGCCCTAAACTTCAGATAGCAAGCTCAAGGAGCCTTTCAAAGAAAAAAATACATGCACACAAGAAGCAATATAGTTTAAAGTTTAGGATTTCTCAGTTTCAAGGTTTCTTTGTATCTTCACCCTAGCATGATGGTGTTCCCCAGCTGACAGGGTTTACTCCCCAGATATTCTACTCTGTGGAAGTCATCTGGCCTCCTCAAATTGATCTGGCCTTTCACAGATTTAGGTCTGGTGGACTTGATAAACCCTGTTGAACATGAAAGAGAGAAGAAAGTCTTTAAAAAACAAACAAACTAACAAAGCCAGACTTTTATGTCCCAGTTGGTCCTTTGTTGTGCTCAGCATTACAACTGGCCCAGGCAGTGTGCACAAAATTGCAGGATCTCTGCAAAACATAGAAAACAGCAAATATCAGGAGGTGTCCTGCCAGGTTAAAAAAAAAAAAAAAAAAAAAAAAAAAAAGCATATTGCTCTTTTGGACTGTGGTTTGATAAAATCTCTCCACCTTTGCTCTCAAATATAACTAGGGTCATTGGATAGCATGCTGGACACTAACAAGTTGCTACCAGGTGTTCAGATGTAAGCTGATCCTTTAAAGTAAGAATGTAGCTGTGCATGACAGACTGAATTTGTTCACTTGTCATAGAGGTGGTTGCAGTTGTGTTGCAATTTCCCATCCTGTACTAATAATACCTAAACAACAGGTACTCACATTTGTATTCAGTCAAATACAATCAATAGACATCTGTTTGTACATGAATGACTGTACACTGGTACCTGTTTACTGCTAATTAAGCTTCATTAGTGATTAGTTTGTCTTCAGAAGGGGAAAAAACCCTCAATAATTAAGGGCTAGCATATTATGTTGTCCCACATTTTCCCTTTTCAGAACTTGCATTCTAATAGGACCATTAGTCTGCAGTACATTTGTCTAAATTTAAGTGTAACTACATTTCCTTGAAAAGACCATCTGTTCATAAAGACCATCTTTTTCATGCTCCCTGCAGTAAACTTTTGAGAGTGGTAGAATTAGCAAAGGACTGTATTTAAATGAAAATATATGTGGATTGAGACTAGGTAAAGCTGTTCTGTACACATTAGAATGGTTCTGTGCTGAAAAGATTGTAATTATCTTCCCCCTTTACTTTTAGAGAATTTTTTATCTGCACTGAATTCTGCCACCTTTGACTGAGTAATTTTGTTCTTTCTACCTTCACCTGAATGGAATGTACCAAGTGGCAAATTACTTGAGCAGTGATTGTGGTGAAGCTACTTTGTAGAAAATGAAGCACTTAAGACAATTTCATTTTGCTTGGATTGATCATAAATAGTCACATTACAAACCTGAAGTGTAAAGGTCCAAATTCCACCCTACCACAGTAACACTGAGTGCTGCTTTATTCTACAAATTGTCCCATTGTAGAGTTAGATACTATTCAGTTTTAGAGTGGCCTGGATGAAGAGCAGGTTGGTCTCCTTTAAATAAACAATTCTGTTCAATTTAATCCTATGCGTAAACTGAAAGAGTAGACTAAACTGAATGTCAATGAGACAGAACTCTACCTCCATAAAGGTATCTGTGAAGGAATGTAAAATGCCTCCAAGTGAGGTTAGCAGTACATGAAATGCACAGAAGTACTATAAGTGTTGATAATGTTTTCATATTACACAAAACAGATTAAGTATTCCTGCTACTTTAATATAGATTATGCAAGTACAGCCTTTCATGACCTGCACAGACATAACCATGGCAATAGAAAGCAAACAAATATCATTCTTATCCAGAATTCAGACAAGAGAATAAATGTTAACTCCTCACAAGAGTGAAGATAAACATTTTGTTGTTGTTGTTTAATGGTTTCCTTCTTATACCAACTAAAGCATGTATACAGGCCTTTCTTAGAAACCTAAGCAAAACACAGAGTAATTGCAACCAGAAATAATGAACTGAGCAATGCTGAAGTACTTAGAAAGTGATTAATTTTTTTCCCCAAAGATGAGGGGAAGATTACAAAGGAAATTCTTGTCATTAGCTAATAGCTTCTTCTGAAGCAGTAAAGTCAGTGTAACCAACAGTAAGAGAATCCTCTGGCCATTAGCTCTATTGAATTCTCTCACAGAAGTAAATCACTGTATATCAGATGTAAACAAGTCACTGTTGTAGGGAGTGCCTAAGTGACAGCTCTATACTGTGGGAGTTCTCAAACCTTCAATATCAATATGACTTTACCTGTATACTCTTCTCGGAAGCGTATGCATCTCTTCTATGACAAGATACCCCTGTATGTCAGAGAGACTGCCAAACAGTTTTATTGTCTGTGTTCTCTACATACTATTCTCCAGAGGAGCTTCACATAGTAGATAAGTTATGCATAAATGCAAAAAGAGTTTCCATTTTATTAGGATCTATTTCTTAAAAAAAAAAAAAAAAAAAAAAAAAAAAAAAGCTGGGTTAATGACAAATAGTATACCTCGTTAGGTTTTAGGTGGATCACGTTTTTACAGGCCCTTTGTATTCACTCTTTTAAGAATATTAATATGGATCTTATTTTTTGTGCAAAACTAAAAGACATTAGAGTTTTGATGTCTGATCCAAAGCTCTGGTACAATAGCTAATGGTCTTCTGTAACATTTGAAGCAGATCCACACTTGAATAATGTTGGCATACCAAAGTGCAGTTGATATAAAAGTTTGCTTAGGGCAAAAAAGGCACAAATGACAAAATCTAAGCTGGTATAAAACAAGCTATACAGCTTTTATTTTGGTTACCAGACTGTCTATTTGTTTCTCTTTATGATGGTGTTCTGTCCCCATTGTGCTGATGGTCTTGAGAGCATTTTCAGTTGTGACTTTTTTGCTGCTGTTTGGTGCCTTCTTAGTTCTTTGGAGTTGGAGATAACATTTGCTTAATGCTTCTGAAGTCCTCCATCAAGTAGCTTTGTCTGCAACTACGAAAGTGATTCAGTCAAAGATTGCTTCACACTTCGCTTATTACAATTCCCTTTTCAGAAGACCCCCTGGTTTTCTGTATCTTGCCCAAATGGGCTGCTCAACTTCCACTGCTGATTTTCATGCTGCTCTCATGGTCCAATGTTATTCAGTTACACTGTTTGTCCATTTAATTCAAGTCTAATTTCAACAGTCTGCATCTGGCCTTTAATACCCAACAGAAAATGGAAACACCCTCCTTCTGTGTTCTCATTTCTGAGAATTTCCAGGTATTTGTTCTATTTGTGTGACAGCTTGTTGCAGGTCTCTGCATACATTAAAAATTTATGGTAATTGTTAAGTAGGTGGTGCTCAAAGATACAACAGCATTTCCCACAGAAAAGCATATGAAATCTTCACAGTTGGCACTAATATTAGGCTTTTAGGTTGTTTTTGTACTTGTGGAAAGCAGGACCTGGTGCACAGGAGAGGTGTTCCTCTTCACCAGATGCCCACGTCTTTCTGCTCTATAATTTTGCAAGCTAGTCACCAAAAGAAAAACTACCTCCAGGAAAAAAAACCCTTTCTATCCTCCAATGCTCATGTGAATGTTTCTAAGACATTTAATTCTGCAGCCTATCTGGTAGGGCTCCTGGGATGTCTCAGTCTTGGCACACTTATAAAATGTCACATATGTTGACATTTAGCCCTGTCTCTGAGTGGCTGCTTAGGAATATGATGGTAGTTCCCCATTTAGCTGTTTCTATCCTGCGATGGTTTGTGGCGCATGTTAAAGGAGTTCCCCTCACCAATTTATTGCACGTTTATTCACTATTTAACAGAGGTAAGAAACATAGAGATTGTTTTGTACACATATGCATTACCAGCCACCTTGTCTCTACTCTTGCTGTCACCATAGAACCCAACATCCTACAGCAGCTTTGCACATGGGTAAGAATTACAATTATGTGCCTCAGAAACATCTTCACAAAGTTAATCTTATATTCTCCATATATGAGTTCTCCATTGTATAAGCAGACTCCTTTTGTACCTAAACAAATCCTGCCCACCTCTTGTGTTTTCTGTGAAGTGGTAGTGATGTTGCTCAGAAAACATCACCTGTAACAGGAAAATAACTCAATATGCTATCAATGCAATCAATATTAGACCGAACTTCTTAAAGCTAGCATGAAATTAACTGAAACAAATCCGAAAGCTGAGAGTTTGATGTTGGTGTCCTAAATCAAATTAAAATTGAGCTAGAATCGAGCACAGCATAAAATCTTATTTATACAAGTTACATCTTCAGTTAAATCTTATCTCATTAGTTTAATCTTACTTGATAGCACCTCAAACTTTCTAATTTTACAAAAAATTCCAGTGTTCTTATTTAATGAATATAGCAATTAAATGTAATGGTATGTTATGATTCATGGCATGATTTCATTAGAATTTACTCTGCTAGTATACTGGTTGTAAATCATTCTTACCAGAGATGGGTAAACTATTACTGACATGCAAAAAGTTCTGTGTTTGAAGAAAATTAGAACTGTAAAATTAAACTCTGAAGGATTAGGAAAAGGCAGAATTAAGACTGCCTGTGTAGCTTTAATTTGGAACATGAATGTGATACAGTCTTAAAGACTCAACCACAGGCTGCTACTTTATTCTGTGCACAGGGTGGACAAGATCAAGTGTTTATTTTTATCTACATCATTCAGTGTGCAGTTCCAGTACTTAGATGCCATCCAAACTCTGCCCTGAATACAAGGTTATTAATGTCGTCTGAGCTTTCATACAGAGCCTCTCAGCAGAGTCTCTGGAGCATTAATACATATATTTTATATTTTAAGTAATGCTCATTCTCTTTGGGTGACAGCTTTAGAGCTTGATTTCTTTTGCATATTTAGCAACTTAAATGACAGATTCAGCTCATGGCTCTTAGAGACTACAGTTATACTTGTCATTGCTCTGGATTTCTACAGACCAGGCTAGCATGTTGCATGTGGATACCCAGAAGGTGATCAGCTGAGAGATGATCTGGCTGAGGCGACTTTCCTAGCAGTACAAAATTGTAGCAGAGAAAAGGATAGACTCAGTTCTGTAAAGTGGTGTTTGATTACCTTATCTATGGGTTTATCCTTAACCTTTTTCTTGTAACAGTCTTATGCATAATTTACTGTGCTTTCTCAAATGTCTCTACTGGATAGAGCAAGGACCATATTGCAGAAAGCCTCACTTAACCTCAATCTGCTGGTAGAACCCTCTCTTGAGCTTTGCATGTTGTCACCCTGTTCTTAAAACAATATTTTCACTGTTCTTGCTTTTGACTAAATGTTTTAACTGATAATTAAGCATCTGTACTGTATTGCTTGTCATTATATAGACAGATGTAAATTTAATTTTTCATGGTAAAGATGGTGCAAAAGCAAATGGGAATCCTGGTAGGCAGAGGCTTCTAGTAATAGCCCTGTTACAAAAACCCCACAGTCTGCACTGCAACTGTTGAACTGGATGCTAAATGGTCTATAAAGCTTTCTTGAAAACCTGCTCATCCCTTGTGTGAGCACCTTGAGGACATAATACTCTGTAGGACTGTCTGCATTAGTATCCCCTCTCTAGAGGTGTCCCCTTCTCTGCAAGATGTCTCTAAGCCTGTCACAGCCCCTGGCATTGCTCTTTTGCAGGCTGCTTTCAAGAGTTGATAGGCATTGGATCTTTGTGAAAATGTTGTGACTCATGCTTTTTGAGAGGGCAGGATCCTTTTGGCTTGCTCTCCTGCCTAGCTGTGATGTGGGGCTGTTGTTGGCTAATTTGATCTATTATGCAGCTCATGCAGGGACTAAACTGAGGGGCACACTTTTTTCTGTATTTCAAAGGATAGGAGGAGTACACTTAAAAATTCCTTATGCACTCTGTAATGACTGAGGAAGGGAAAACTCTAGCATTGTATTTGAGAAGCCTTGGGATTAAATTATGTCATTTAAGAACTCGTTAGTCTGTCTTTCAAGTGTATGCACTTTGGGGAATAATCATCTTTCTTCTCCTGCGTTGCCTTTGCATTGCTCATGTGTCATCTCTCTCATGCCTAGGAACTGCAGCATTCTGGCACTTTGGATTGGATAAACCCCCTTAGCTTTGAAATGTTAAATCCCTCAATTAGTTTGAGTTGAAGACTAAAGGCCAAACACTTCAAATGTGGGCACCTAAAGTCGACAGGAGCTGCAGGCATTCATCACCTCTGAAAATCAAACCAATCACTTAGGTAGCTAAATTTAGATGCAGGTACCTTGCTTTTGCTAGCCCAGTTAAATCACCAAATCCTGTAGTATTACTCTAGATCATATGGTCTTTCCCTAGCACTTTGCACTTCTGTTGTGTTTTCCTTTTCCTTCCAGAAAAAGGCTTGAATTTATGTTCAGATATTCATGTTATAATGTCCTCTTGAATCTCCCAGCAAGTTGCTTCCTGACATATGGATTCCTCCTGCTCCTTGTGCTAAATACACCTATGAGGTTTAGCAGTTTAAGGCAATAGTAGGCCCTAAAAAATTGCTTAGAAAGGTCTACATTAACTTACCAAAGACAAATGTTAGTCCTCCATTGTCTGGGTGAACCTGTGGCCTGTATTTCTGTGCTCTCTGGCTGTCCCCAGTGCATGTCTCCTGACCAGGATGGTCCAAAAAATCTGCCTTTCAAAGTCTGCCCCTTGAAATGTATTTGGGCACTATGAAAACTATTACCCTACTTGTAAGTTTTTACTTACTCCATGCTTTTGAAGGAGATGAGGTACCAAGTGAGGGTTGTATAAATTGGAGACCTGCTTTTAACTGCCTATACACGTGGAAGGAATTGATATCTGTAACTAATTTTCTGAGTGAGAGAGGTAGCAGAACAAGTATGGACAAATGAGCAGCAGTGCAGGTTTAGGTGTTTGCTGATACAACTGCCCAAAGAAGTAAATCTATGAGCAAAAAGAATTTTTAGAGATTTGTATTCATAAGATGAAAAGCTTCTGAAAGAATGTAACAATTCTGGGACTAAACTGCCTTTCCATTGCCATGATCTTCTGCTTCTCCTGATTGTGAATGCTGGAAGTCTGCTCTGCTTCCCCAGGGTCCTGATACAAAATTCATTGTCAGAACTGGAAAGGCAGAAAACTAGCAAAGACAAAACCCCAAACAAACAAAACTCTCAAACCCCCAAACAAGGAAAGGAGATCTCTTAATTATAGTTGCACCCTAAGCAGATGTTAACAAGTCTATTTAAACCTTTTCAGACTGTAATCTGCTGCTGCCCTCCTGTCCTCATCTAACTTGGTATTTCCCTGATCAGCTAATTCTGCCCTGATTAGCATTTCAGAAATGCACAAATTTTGTCAAACATAGCTTCAGAAGCTGTTTTAGAATACCCCTTTGGGTGGTTGTTTTTTGTGAGCTGCAGATTACATAGGACAATTGTGTTAAACTATCACAACCTCACACAGGTGCATTGCTATTGGTTGGATGGTCTCAGCCTTGCTCATTAACTTGCTGCAGTACCAATGCCTGCCCACTCCCAGTGTCCCTCCTTGGCAGGAGGGTACTTGTTTCTCTGGGTGAACAACCTTTCTAAAATGGCAATAAAAGAGGTTTTTCCCTCCTGTATCTCCCCACCTTTTCTCTCTTGTGGAGAGGGCAGGGATCTGGTTCTGAGCTTGGAGAGGTAGGAAATTGAGAGTTTGCTTCCTCACAGAAATAGTAAGGGGGGAAGAATTTATTTAAGTTATTTTCAAGTTGTTGAGAAAATTTAGGAAAAACTCTCCCTTTAAAAGACCCATTCAACTGACAACTTTGGTGTAACTGAATGTAGTGCAGTGTTTTTCCTTTGTGGAGAAAGTGTCCTTTTTTTTACAAGTCATGTTTTGTGCATTGCTTCAACAAAGAACAGGCATCTTCGTTCTTTGGACTTCCGATTATGGACTGCTGTCTTTCTCATGCCTAAGAATATGGAATATTTGATCCATTTCTTCTTCTGGTTATTCTCTCCTTGTGTCAGTATGAGTTTTTTGTGTCCCTTATAGTATCATGTGGTGCTTCTCCCCAAACCTTAGAGTCATTGTGGCTCATGGCAGTTCTCCTTGGAGAATATTTTCTTATAACCTGATAAAAATTTACTTTCACAGAGATATCAAAGTTTTTTTCAATATATATTGGTCTTTGCTCCTTCTCTCCAGCAGTAGCAAGAGGGTGTTTATTTGCTTGACAGAGTTTGGTACCATATAGAGGTAAATGTTTTTAACAGCTAAGTTAACCAGAGTAGGAGTCTGCATAGTGCTATTTTTAAGCTTAAATTTGGCTACATCTTACTTGTCTAAGATGAATGTCATATGATGATACAAGATTTTGTGATAAACAGGCATGGTGGGATTGATCCCAGTTTCTTTACAATTTTGTATAGATTGAACTAGAAAATAATTCCCTGTGTAAAGGACCTTGACATGCTTCCAAAATAATCAAACCTGGAATAGCTTCTGAAGTGCCTAAACACCATTTGGAAAAGACATATAGGTAGAACTTTTCATGAGAGCTCAACATAGATTAAATAGGGTTTTCAGAACTGATTGGCAATAATGTAGGTGGCTAATTTCTCTGAAGTGTACTGAATGTTGACATGCTTTGAAAATCTGACAAGAAGTGTCAGTGTCACAGTTGCTGCTCATTGCAGAATGACTTTAGAAGTTTGGCTTTAAATTTGGGTGTTTGAAGATCTGGCCTAAGAGCAACAGTTACCAAAGATTCAAATAAACAGACTTATTTTGGTCTTCTTTTCAGATGAGATGCCTAAAGAAAAGCTCCTAAGGAAGCATTTCTAATGTCTGAATTTGTGATTTGATTTTCAGGATATCACCTTGCTCTCTAATTGTCACTTTGCATACCCTAGGGTTCTAAAATACAGGCTGATTCATTTCATGTTGTTTAGCAAATTCTAATGTAGTAGGAATGTCAGTGGCATCCACTCTCTGTAAGCATAGCTTTCACCTCCAGTTCCTCCACTGATTCAATTTTGAAGCTGAAATTCAGGTTTATTTTTATGTTTACAATCCGAACTACAAAGTTTTGTATTTATTGCATTCTTATTCTGCTGAGATGCCAAGAGACTGCCATGATGTGATTCACACAACTGGGGTTCTGCTCACTTGACTATGTCAAAATAATAGCAACAAAGATCAAGCTCATCCCTGATGCACCTCCTGGAAGTGAGGACCATTCTGCTGAGGAATGAATATAACTCATTAGTTGTATCTTTATGCAACTCCTGCTGCTGCTGCTGCTTATTGAAGAGTCAGAGTTTCTGCATCGAGAATAGCATCCCAGGAGTGTTACTCTTCACCTTCAAGAAACCTGGCCTGAAGCAAAGATGTTGTGATGTAAAAAACTGCTCAGCTCTGATCTACAGTCTTGCAGGTGGTATTTTGGCATCTGGCTGTAAGGGGGCACTGAGCTTCTGACACTGAAGAGTGGTAACAAGGAGTCAGGACTTGTTAAATTCTGGCCTTTGGTCCTGGTGGGCTGAAAGAAAATCAAAGATGGCAGACTGATCTGGAGACTCTTGGAGATAACAGAAAGTTTCAGGGGAACTTTGGATCAAGTCCTGTATTATCTGACCTAATTTGCTTAATTCTCAGGCAGCACATATTGCTCTCTGAACATCCCTTGTTAGGAGTGTGGGCCACGTTTCTGGAGCAGCCACTTCACTCTGTACAACTAAGACTTTTCTTCTATAATGTGTAACTGGCCTGAAAGTTGGAGTGGCTAACTCTGCTAATTATATGAAACTCTTTAATTTTATGCTGGAGGTGTTAAACAATTGTACCTGCATTAAATATGCTCTGCTTACACAAACGTGGCACACACATTGCAAGTTCTAAAATTTATCAGGCAGACTAATTATTTAAATGTGAGCTATAGGTTACATAAATAAATAGCTCTCCCTCAGTAAATGGCAAGGTGTCACGGTGTTAGCCACGTGGCTTGTAGTGGAGTAGAATTAATGTTAACACTTCTGTAGCTTTCTTTCTCTGATTAGTAATTCTTTCAATGTTGGTAGATGAGCTGAATTTATGAAAGTTTTGCCTGCACTCTAGGTCTCTATTTTGTATTCTTTGTGCATTGCAGCCTGTTTTTTACTCTAGCAGCAATGTTGGATACTAAAATCATGAATAGCTCAGGATCTCCGCTGAGCTTGTGGAGTGAGACAGATCCAAACCAAACTGGGAGCTGCCCCTGGGGCAAGAACTCCACTCCCCCAGCTCCTGTAACCTGTTCTTCCAGCTGCAGAAGCAGCCCCTTTGCAATTAGCAGCACGTATGTCACAGAGCAATGACATGGAATTGCATATACCACAAAATAGGCAGGTCACTGTGGTAATGAATAAGGAATTTACCAAGGTGGGCTTCTTGTGTTTTGCTGTTATAACATATGCTGCATGAAAGATGCATGTATGTTCACAGAAAGGCACAAAGTGATAATATGTTGTCTGCAACCTTTAGGATGCTTTTTGAGTGCAGAGTTGTGAAAGCTCAGAAAATCCTATATGAGAAAAGCTGCTCTAGCTAGTCAGAGAGATTTTCACTAAAGTTTCTTGCTGTTATTAGTTTTAAATTCACTTATGTCTGCTCCAGTTTTGTTTCCAGAGGCACCTGCTCTGGTGGTTTTCTGGCAGCAACGCTGCAGAGGGTGGAGAGTTTTAAGTGACAGGTTGCATATTCCTCCTCAGTCTCATAGAAGTGGCTTTTTTTTTCCCTCCAGTCATGCTAATTTGCATACAGTTTTCAATGCAAAACTTGAGCAGGCATCCTCCCTCTCCTTCCCCATCTGCCCCAATTCCCACTGCTTTCTGCTGCACCAGTTGAATTGCCTGGTTTCACATAAGTGAAAACCGGGGGAGCGTTTCACTTACTCTTCCCTTAAGGGCCTAATGCTGCAACCTTCAATGGCTGTTGTGGCAAACAGCAGGGGAGGTGCTCAGCACGTTATGGAACGTGCTTAGCCATTTGCAGACTCTCAGGCAGGGCACTGCTGTATTTCCCTGCAGCACTGCATCACAGGGAGGCTCTTGTCCATCTATTTCATGATGGATTTAGGAGGAGGAACTTGGTTTTGTGGCAGTCATTCAGTAGCAATGTCTGCATTAGGCCCAGTGGAAGCAATTGGATCAACTCAGTTAGTGCAAGGGATTAAAAGAAGCCAGATGCTGTCTTAATGGACAAGCATAAGGCAAAGTTGCAAACTTGGCCTTTTGGGGAAATTGAAAGCAGTTTAGTTCAGGTTCAGCTTAAAGGGTTGAGAAAGAAATTGTCTATTAGTCTCAAGCCAGGCTGACAGTGCACCCACACCGAGCTCACAGATGCTCCACGCCCGCTGGGTGAATCCGTGCGTTAACCTGCCAGTGATGTGGGGGCATGAGCGTCCCCTTGCAGCCTTGCTCACTTCCCCTGAGATCAGCTCTCAGACTGGTGCAAATGGGGCACAACTGTACAATGTGAGGTCTGTTCAGACCAAACCAGACTCTGCAGGGCTGCTGTTTACTCCTCATCCCTCCAGCACTGGGCTGGAAGGAGAATAGAGGCAGGATTTGGTCACCACAGTCTCCTCAGCAACCCCTCGGCCAGCACTTCTGGAGAACACATGGCACCAGGTTTAGACCAACCAAATCCTTTCCCCAGCCCCCAGAGGAAAGGCAAAGAGAGAGGCAGGTTGTGAGCCTGAGTTAAAAGCCGCTCTCAGCTCTGATCCCAGGACAGCGGATCAGCATGTCAAGGCTGACGATGAAACTGTGCTCTAACCCTTTACAGGTAACCTTTGTGTTCAGTGAAAACCGAGGTTGCTTTGCTGGTCTTTTCCTAGCCCAAAGAAAGGGAACAGACAATAATAGCAGCTTCAGCTCTTTCTGTTTCCATTTTATTTTGTGTATCGTGAAAGCTGCTGTTAAGGTCCAGTTTCAAGCTGTGCATAAAGTTACAGTGTTTAAGATTATTTAAATTCCTTCACTACTAAATATTTTGTGGAAGCACATCTTTCTTTCTTTCTTTCTTTTGTTTTCTGAGCACTTTTTACATTGCCAAGGTGTTTAGCTGCAAACATGGAAGGCCATGCAAATAAGACCAAGCCAGCTGCACAGATTTTGCACACTTTAATTAAGTTGTAGGGCTTCAAATGAATTTGGCTCCAGTTTCTGATGCTTCCATGCCCTGTATTCTGTTCCAGTGTGGATGTTAAATCGTGCAGAAATGGAGCGTGACCTCACTTTCATGTCAGTTGATCTGGCAGTAGCTGTTTTTGTGTAACTAATTTAAAAAGATTGATTGTTCGTTAATTACATTAATGAACTGAACCAACATGGGCACAGGCCAGAGCTCAGCAGTCTCCTAAACAGTCATTAAGAATAGACATCTATCTTTTCACCTGCTTGTACAGCCTCCTGTTGGGTGGCAGAGTGTGTGGAATTGTAATTCTGAAGGTTAAATGACTTAGGGACGTAATCACAAACTGTTCACCTCTGCTACCCTCCTGCCCATATGGCCCTGGTAGTCACAGTCAAAGTCCATTTGGACAAACTGTCTGTTGAAAGGTCTCCAGGACAGAAAGTCTGGTGGTTTCAGCTGGGTTCCTGGCAGTGTGTATTACAAATCCACCAAAGTTCCCCGATTGAAAGGATTTTGTGGTTTTAAACAATTCTGAAATAACTCCTTTCCCAATTAGGATAATTCATGCTTATCAAGGTGAAAGTGTACTAAGAAGAGCAGTTCACTCTTCTCTCTAGCCAGCTTATGAATATGAAGAAAGATTGAATCAATAATACATTTCTGTAATTAAATTGGTAAGTTAAAATGATGGAGTTCTTGTTTTAGCAAGCAGTCAATGGCAGGTGCATTTCTGTGCGTTTATGAGTGTTGGCCTTGTAGCCAGTCACTGCCCTTTGGTGGGAGATGTACAAATGTTGCATGCCACACAAGGGCTTACAAAATAAGTGCTCTAAAAGGTTTAAAAAAAAGTTTGAGACAGAGACATTGGTACCTTTTCTAACCTGATTTCAAAACCTTACCCAGTGAATAAAAGCAATGGAACGCATTATTTTATTTTATTTTAAGTTTGGGGACATACTATGTATATCCTTGGCCATTGTTAGAACTTCTGCTTGCCAGAATTCTTCAAATCATGAAGGGCTTAACCTGAAGTTAGTAAGAGTGTTGCCACTGGCTTGAGCAAAAAAGGAACTAGCACAAGGCTGCATATTATGAAAGATGGCAAGAAAAATTCTAGTTACTTGGGAAATCAAGAATGAAAGTATTTTTGCACTGTAGCCTTGGAGAAATTATTAGCTTGCATAGGTTGTTGTCAAAATCTTCAAAGGTGACTTGTGTTGGTGTTGATACCATGGTATTCTGCAAGGCCTGATCCAACAGCTGCTGAGACTGAGGAGTCGTTACAGGGATTTCTGTCACCTTTGGGTGATGTTGTAGGTGACCTATGAAGTGTAATTTTCAAGGAGGCTGTTTACTTTCACAAAACCATTTTGTATCCCAAATTCAACAGTGTGTGTTGGAAGTAAGTAAAAGAAAAATAGGGTTGTGGTCATATAGTCCATGCTGAAAACCTGCTTTCTTAATTCTCAGCTCCCTCACTGGGTATGCCATTGAAATGGAGTGAGGTGACAAGGCGGGGGACTTACTCCTGTGCGATGCTTGGAGGCTGATCTTGCTTCCCCATCATCCCAGAGACTTTGGTGGACTGTTGAGGGGTGAACAGCTGAGAGCTGCATAAGGGATTTCAGGCTTTGGTTCATGACAGCTTAAAAATACTTTAAATGTGAGGTGAAGAGGTAGTGGAATGACACATATGCAAATGATGTTAAATTATGGTTTTATCTAAGATCTTCTGTTTTAAGCTAATTGAAAGGCAGAGGCCACTGCTGCAGGAGGAAAAAATGAAAAGAAAACTATACTGAAACATAAAAGTGTTTCTGATCAAGTAAAATTCTGTTTCTGTTGAATGTTTTATTTTGTTCTAGTCACATAAATTACCATCTTTGAAATACTAAAACTCCCATAATCAGCTTTTTATAACAGAAAATAGTTTACATTTAAAAGCTTTAACTAAAGCAGCTAAACCTCAGAGATGAATGTGCACATTCGTCAATAAAACAGGAAAACAGCCCATGTTTTGGAACCCATAGCTGCTATATATAATTTTAATATTACAAATAACTAAATACAGTCTAGTGAATGCTATAGGTACGCACAGAGATATTGGCTAGTTCTTGGGAAATGTATCCTTAAGGGTATAAAATGCCTCAAGTGACACAGAGCCTCAGAAATCTCCCTCAGTACTGATAGATACTGCGATGGAAAGCACCGTGGCTTGAATACATTTCATCCTCCACAGAAAGCTGTGAGGCTTGGTTCCGTTACTGTCACTGGAAACACTTTCTTTCTCCTTGCAGTAGCACCTCTCTTCTGTCTTTAACTATTGAAAGAGGAGACAGGAACAGTTTTTTAAATTCTGCAGGAAACTTGTCATCATCCTAGAAGCAGTGGCAACAGTTGTCTAAAAAGGCAATAACAACAAAAATTAGAGATAATTATTTCCCTCTCAGAATAGGAGTAACTGGTATGGAAGGCTTGTCTTTCCCCTGCTACATCCATTCCTGATTTATCTTCTCCTTCCCTGCCCCCTGCATTAAAGGGGGAGTGGGCCATTGCTACTATAATGCTCTTATTCCCTGGTAGAGAGAAGACATATTTCAGTTTTATGCTCTCCTCCAATGTACTCAGACACATGGAAGAAATATCTTACAGGTGTTTGTATCATTGTAGATACTCCAGAGAATTGAAAACCCTCTGTATTCTAACAATACTCTTTCTCTTGACCTCAGTGTACTTTATAACTCAGCTGGGGTGCTGAGCACTGCCGTTACTGGAGTGAGAAAATGGATGGAAGTTTCAGCAAAAAGGGGATGAGACCCTGGGTGTTAATCGTGGGGCTGCAGGGCTGGTGGTGTGGGAGAAGCTGATCAGAACTTTGTGCGTAACAGCAATGTGCTTGCTCCAAGGGAGCTGGACCTTTCTTGACATGTACAAGATTTTCCTGTGAGGGTTCAATCTTTACTCTTTCTTATTAGAAAGTAAATTAGCATTATATTGCCCTTCATATCAGACCTTTTAGGGCTCTCTCATCCTTTTCATTTAGACTGGGTCTCTGAGGGAAAAATCCAGAAATAACGCACTGGTGTGATAATTAGTAAGCACATTCTACATAATTACAATGTTAGCATCTCAGGGGGGAAATGAAAGCTTGTGCTGTCCCTTTAACGGGACAATTTGATAATCCTCTTAGCATTTTCTCTTTTGGTTGATAATATTTCACAGAATTTTACTTTGTAAAATATTCCTAAAGGGAGGCTTAAGCAATAATGCACAGATTATGGAAATAACTCTCATTAAGTATAGGGAGAGACTTCAGCAAAGCCATGAACTGCTTCGAAACATGTAACCCCTATTAGGAGCTTCATTTAAATGTTTATTCACGGAGCAGTAAATGTTTATTATAGAACATTTTATTGAAACATAAATTAAAGAACCCTAATTATACATATCACAAGTGTTAAAACAATATGCATTTATCAAGAGTTAACTAAAGATCAGAGGTGAGGGGAAATGCAATTGCTCTTTCATTTGCATCTCAGCAACACCAAATTTATACAAAAACACCTGGACAAAGTGACCCTGAGGGAAAGAAAAAGGTGCAGGACCTCAAGGCAGCTGCTCTTCAGCTGTCCCTAACCCTGCACCACCTTCCTGAGTAGCTTTGGAGGCACCTTCATTGGTTTGTGTGTCACCCTTCCCATCTGTAAAGTGGAAGTGACACTTCATGCAGCAGCTGCCAGAGTTTAGGGTTGGTTTACAGTTCTTTGGTATTTAAGGGGTAGAAGATACTGTACAGATTTCACAGTGTTCTGATCATGGTATTGCTAACATATAATCAAGGCAAGACGGCATAGTAGTTTCCCCATCAGGGTCCTTGGTTGGACCAAGCTTATGATCTTCCTATTGATTCACACAGAGTAATGGTTGATGCTCCTGCAGGTGTACCTGCCCTGTCCACTGTGGGTGCTGGGGAGGGGATTGGCACTGAATAATGGCAGGTGAGAGGAGCTAGTGATGGTCCTTGGCCTGACCTTCCTACCACCATGTGTGGACCTTCATTCCTGGAGTTGGGGACCAGGTTAGAGGTCAGGAAGTAAGTATCAGTTCAGAAGCACCATACCACCCATATTTCCATTTAGTTTATTAATTTGCTGTCTTTCAGAGGATCTCATGGGAGATGTCCAAATTGCATTTGCATCAACACTTCCAGTGAACAGGCTAATTACTCTCATTATTGTGCCAGTTTTCTTGGGTTTGGGGCTTGGTGGGGAGGGGGAGAGGTTGGCAGTTCTCTTGTGAAAGCTAAAGTTGCCTTCATCTGTGGAGGTTATAACTGCAGATCTCAAGTGGGTTTAAAAATCTTTCTGTGCATATTTTCATTAAGTTGAGGTCTCTTTTCTAGCTCATCCACAGCTCATTTCTTTAAAACTTTATAGCAGTTGACAGATGCATTATTTATTGAGAATGCTGAATCTGCACGTTTCTCAATCTACGTGTTTGAAGATGTACTCTGCTGCAAGTCCCCCACTTGGTTTGGTTTCCGATATATTTGCAAATTCTCTACATTTTATTGCTTTCCTAAGTAAATATTCTCTATCCTGAGGAATCTTGACACTCTTCCAGAGCCAAATCCGTGGCTTAAACATTGGTAGGGACTATTGCAAAGCTTGGGTTTTTTTTCCTTTCTAAGGGTAAGTGTACAGTGCAGTGCCATATAAGTGGCTCGTGAAAGGGTCCTCACACTGCAGCTTGGTAGCATCTGGAGAGCCTGTGTGGCCCCCTCTTCCAGGACTTTTTCCCCCTGTTTCTTCTGTTTTCTCTCCTTGCACCCTCTCACCCAACTTTCCCATTCATGGCTCTTCTAGTCCATTCCCATCTGTGTGTCTGCTTTTTCCTCTGCTGTCACCCTGGCTTTCTGAGACAGATGTGGATTTCCCTGTCTTTCCCTTCCAAAGTGTCCCTCTGCACATGCTGCTCTCAAGTCTGACAGTCTGTGCCACCCCTTTCCGTCTGTATCACATCCTTGTGCTTCTCATGATGGTAGAAAAGCAAGCTTTGGGTTTGTGTTGTAATAAACCAGCAAAGGTGTTACAAGAGTGTGTTAGTCTGTGCAGCCTTCCTGGGTTTGGAGCAACCCTTACTGCCAGAATGCCAGAGCTGCCATCTGGGGAGGAGGTGCTGAGTGTCAGCATCTCTACAGCCTGGTGCACGAGGTTTTAGTGAAGCTGGAAAGGAAAATGCTGGTTCCTAGAAATGGGGCATTTTTGTAGGAAAGGAATTGTTTGAAGTAATTTCCTGTCATGTTTTAATATTTTATAAGAAGTAGATCTTTTAAAGTGGTCTTACTTTGTGTAATTTATAACTCCTGGAAACATAAAAAAGAAAAAAGAAAAATATTAATGTTGGCAATAATTTTGAAGACTGCGAAAACTGAGTGCTTTAATTGACCAGAACTCCTTTTTTTCCTAATGTTAGATAGGGCTTTTTTAATATTTTAATTTGTTTCTCCATCTCAACAAAATCCAGGACTAGGAAAAATATCAAGAACTCAGGAATACTCACTGAACAGCAATTGCTTTCCCATGAAGATGTCTTTGCCAAAGCCTACAAGTCAAGGGCCCTAGAAACTGCCTTGTAGTGCCTAGAAAGAGCGATTACGGAGCCTGCTAGCGACTGGGTAATGCGATGTATTTTTGGGGACAGCAGAGGGAGTGCTTTCTGTTAATGAGCTATGGATATACAGGCAGGGCTTTCCACGGAATAATTTTGTAACAGGGATAATTGAGCAGTTAATCAAGAAGAGCAAACAAGGGCTCCATGGAAGCCCAGTTTACAGAGAGGACAAAATTGCCCTATTTTTCATGTGGCTATCTCAGTATTATGGTTGATTTTCTTTATCACCAGCTAACAGTCTTACTTGGAGAATGGTTATTAGTTTGGAATTTCTACAGCTAATCTGGTAGTTTAGAAGAAGCATTATCACAGCCTGGCGTAAGCAGCCCATGTCTCTGTAATGGACACAGGACCTTGCAGCAACCAAGGTGTTATCTGCAAACCACCGTCCTTTTCCCAGCAAACTGGCTGGTGGGGGTCTCCTGGCCAGCAAGTCTTGATGCCTGCAGCTGCTAACGCTCTTCCACCTGCCTGAACATCACAGGGGCAGAGATGTTGGAGTATAGTCCTCCTGCCCCTGATGTCCCTCCATGCCCTGCATCACAGCCTTTCCTGATCTTGCTGCACCATGAGACCATGGAAGTCCATGGCTGCAAAGCTTTGCCTCTGTAGAAAGAATGAAAAGTAAGGAGGGGAAAGAATTAAGCTGCTGAAAGTCATCTGGTTTTGCTTTGTGAAGGCACAGCTCAGCCACGTACTGCTTTTGCAGGCATGGGGGGAACAGACCTTCCTCTGCCAACTTTTTGCCAGTCTCCCTGTCCTCAAGGTTGCGTCATCCGTTGCCAGTGTTTATGCATTCATCCTATAGCACCATTTATTGCTAATAGACCCTGGGTACGTGCTGAGGAGCTCTCATACAGGCTATTATCTCCCTTTCTGTTGGAAGCTGAGCTTTGTTGCTCTGCTAACCAGCACAGCAGCTGAGCGAATACAACATAATGTTCATGAATTATTGCAGACAACGTCCGTGTCCTCGTCAGTGGTGTGTGGCAGGGTCATCTGCTCTTCACTATTCTGACCTACCTGGGAAATCTCTTTCAGTGTCTATTTTTGTCTAGTATTTTTGCTTTACATCCAATGCAGTGGTGACACATTGCTTATTTGACCATAATTCAGTATATAAAAACAGCCGTAACTAGGAACATTGCTTTCTGCATGGCCTTGAGTACTGAAGCAAAACTCACCTGACCTGAATGGGTGTTTTCCCAACAAAACAGGCTCCAGGTTTTTTGGCTGAGACTTTTTTGAGCATTTTGCAGCCCTGGTTCACTGGAAATCAACTGTAGATGTATAAACTCACAAATGCCTGTGCTGCTGACAGATTTCAGCTGTGGTGGGATGTGCCCATCAGCTGCCCCACACTCCCACAGTCATGCTGGAAACACCTTGGGGCTCGAGGGGAGGATCTCCTCACTGCGGTGGGAGGTCAGAGGTGGCACATGCTGGCTCTGGCTCATGATTTCCTCATGGCACTACAGATTTGTTCTTACAGGATGTGTTCTAATTCTCTTGCCGTTCATGGTTTAAAGGTTTTGTAAAAACTTACCTTAAGAGTGGTTTTTGCATCACTTGATAACTCTCATTATTAGGAGTTTCTCAGACTGAGATTTCATTTACAATGTGGTAGCTACAGTGTAAACAGAAGAAGCTACAGTCCCAGCACTACAAAACTGTCAGTCTAATAATTTTAATTTTGAAGGTGCTGTAAAATTCAGCTCCCACAATCTCCTTCCAGCTGCTGCTGTCCTGGACATCCCTGGCAGAAAATCTTGTTCCCAGTATTAAAAGCAACTGTTTGGGCTCAGACATCTTTGACCCACATGGTGTCCCCCACCTGAGGGCTTACTGCCGTGTTCCTGTGTTGTCATACCCAGTGTCCCCGTCTCCTGGGGTCATGTGCAACTTCCTCCATCAGCGTCTGACAAGAGGAGGGAAATGGTAACTAATACTCTAAGCAGTGCAGGCATGTGCCTGCATTTTTTCTACCCTGATGCAGGTGGTATTGATCTGTCCATTAATGTAAATGCCTTGGCTGTTGTATGTTGCTTTTCTCACTTATTAATTAAAATAATACAAAATGAGGGGAAAGTAATTTTTTAGCAAAAAAAAATGAAATACAGTCAACAGTGGTTTAATACAGTCTGCTGGAATGTGATGGGAAAAAGTTGAAACACTTTATTTTGACATTTTGTTTACCCAGTGTTTGGATTTTTTTGTTTCCAAGCAGTGTTTTGAGGGAAGATTTGCCTAAATCTGTTTGGTTAAAAAAAAAAAAAATGCAGCCAAATGTTTTGCTTGTATCTACTGACACATTTCAGTCAACTGCAAATGTCTTTTTTGGATGTACAGGTTTTTGTTTTGCTTGGAAAATGAAATGGAAGGAAGCAACTTTAATTTGCGGGCACCTTGAAGTTATTTCTCCTGCCTCTGACTGGGGAGACCTCCCTGTAGCCAGCAGCAGACACGAGACACTGAAACATCTGCATAATATCCGGGATGCGAATGCTCCCACTGAACCAATTCACAGGTTGGAAATTGAGCTGGTGCTTAAGTGCCTTGGTGGATTGAGGCTGTAGCAATAACAAATAGTACTAAGGAGCAAAAATGATCAATTAAAGAACTCCTAATGAATCAAAATATCAGCCTCTGAGTTGGGAATGCCAGAAGCTGAAAGGCAAATTAGAGAAGGTGTGAAATCCCCTTGTTTGGTGTTTCTTACTACATAGTAGCCACTGCTCTGTGTTGCTTGTATTTCTTTGTGTTTTCTTAGTAAAGCTGAAGAGATGGAAACTACTTGAGACACTACTGCTGATCCTGTTCATTTATATTACACAAACAGCAGAGAAAATCCAGGTTTTTATTTGTTTCATGCACAGATATATTTTTTTTTTAAAAAAAGGATGCCTGGGAAAAAAATGGTCTGTTTTAAATTGATTGTAGTTACCTCAAACCTTGGAAATACTCGTTTGTTTTCTGATACAGTTGATGGATTTTGCTATGCAGCCTGGCATTGTGTAAGAACATAATGCATGTAGTAAAGGTGACTAACCCTTGAGAATGTCCCTAGTGATGCCAAGAGGCCCATATGCTGTCATAAACACTTTTTCTTCTTTTTTGTCATGCTGATCACAAGAGCCCATTTTAGGTAGATCACATTAGGCTCATTTATTACCTGTTGTGCTGGTCTGTCCATCTGCAGTGCAGCTTCTCTGCACTGAGCTTTGGACCACATCCCTGTGTGCTTTCTGATATTCCAAGTTGTCTGTCATAGGTATACAGATCTTCTCCTGTGTGCATCCTGGAACATTCTGCCACAGAGATAAAAATTACTCTTACAGGCATCTGAACTTTTGGGGGATATGGTTGTTGATAGCTGATATTAGGCTGTATATATCTATATATACATCATAAAGAGAAATTCTTGAAAATTTATACTTGTAGTGAACCTATCACTCCTTGTAGCAGAAGAAAAAGAAACTGACTGGCAGATTATCTCTATTTTTGTGAATAAATATAAAATCTAAGGAGAACCGCAAGTGTGACACACTAGTGAAATTTTACAGTACCACTGCAAATTTTAATCTTCACTTTTATTTTTCTTGAAAGTCTGTCTTCATCCAAAAGCAAAATTTCAGGCCTAAGGCTACTGAAGACCGTCTTTAAACTTGCCTTGTGGTTTTGAGCAATACATCATGAGAGCAGTGATGTTCAGATGATGCATTGCACTAATATATCACAAGAGCACTATCGCTCTCATGATATATTAGTATAATACACTATCAGAACACTATCACCGATGTATTACTCAAAAACATGGGTTTTAACCCTCAAGAATCATCCTCATCTCGAGGCTGAATACGCTGAAAGCTGTGGCTAACGATAAGAACAAGCAATTTCATATTTGGTTTCTCTAGGGTAAACTAAGAAAAAAGTGGTATTCAGAATATTTCATTAGCTGAAACATCCTTGTCATTTCATTTTATTCACTGAGCAAAGGTTTTTATGGATCGAAGCTAACACAATATAGGTGTGTTTGAATTTTCTTTCAAATAGCCTAAGAAAAATCTTTTTTTATTTTGGATTTCATTATAGACTTGAGCCATATGTTGAGAATACTTCATTGAGGTGCATAAATTTCAGCTTATTTCTACCTTGAGTCAGGTGCAAGCTATCTAAAGTCTATATAAAGCATTTGGTGCTGTTTCAAATGCAGTCCTTTTTTAAAAAGGATGCAGTTACCATCTAAAGGGATCTGGAGATGCATAAATGTGATCTGTCACTTGGATCATTTGCTGCTTCTCCTCAATGAGGTGTTGGGGTTTTTTTCCTGAAAAATCATTCTTGGTTGATTTTTGGTGTGGTTTTTGGTTTGTTTTTGTTGTTTTTTTTTCATTTCCACAAAAAAGAGTGAAAGAGAAAGGGGAAAAGATAAAAGAATGCTTTGTAATGTTGCAGCTGAATTTGCTGCAGAAAAGCAGATAGATAAGCATTTGTTTGATTTCCTAGTAGAGTTTGAGTCTTGAGAATCTTGAATTACCCTTCCTAGATGGTATGATGAGACTGTCATAATCTCCTAATAGGAAAAAAAAAAGTAACAGTAATAATACAACATCAAGTTGGCAAGGCAGCAAGTCGTATATTTGCTTTCTTGTCCATATTTTTGTTCCTTTTCCCCATATCTCATCAGCATTTGTGACAAAAATACATCGCCCCTCACCTCCCTCCCTTACTGGGTAGCCCAAAGCTGGCTGTGGAGCTTATAGTCGGTATCTCTGCTACCCTCTGAGTGGTGACCCTGCCATCAGGAAAGTGATTTATGCTTCAGGTTCTGCAAAACTGGGACCACTTGATGCACTGGAGCCCGTATCCCTGTAGGCGCACGCCACCAGCATGCACCTTATATCACTGGAGGCTTCAGCCTGCTATAGTTGGGCTACAGCCTCCTGGGAGGAAAAGCAAAAATTAAAGTCTTAACCTTGCAAAAGATGTTGTATTAGCCATGCTGTGCAGCCTGGTGAGCATCCTTTTCTGACAGCCTTTCTGCCTGCATGACTTCTTTTGTGCAACATTGGTTCTTCTTTCCCCCAGCCTGTGCAGCCCAGCACTGAGCCCAGGGTTGCTTACATGAGCCCTCTACCCACACCTGCTACAGCCATGCCCCATCACCAGCACCTTCTTTTTCTTGTTGATTTTGAAGTCTCAACACACAGCTCCAATGTACATTGTCATTTCAAAGCTGTGGCTAAATAAGTCTCTGACTGACAACTATGAATAATTCCACAGAGCCCCTAAACTTCCAAGCATTTCACTCTGAAGCTCATGTAATACAGCAGAGTTGCTCTCTCATGTTTTTCATCTTTTACATTCTGCAAAGAGTTGAGATACAGTTATCGAACAGGTTAATGTATTTTCCTCTGAAAATAATACTCTGGAAGTCCTTGTGTGGTTACTTGTATGTGTAGAGAATAATGCTGACAATCCAGAAAAGAAAGTCATGAGCTTAATAATCACCATTATTTTGTTTCACATTTGCAGCATGTTCATGTCCATGTGCTTCCAAGGAGGGCCGGAGACTTCAGCAGGAATGACGATGTCTACGAGGAGGTAAGGGCTGCACTCCATTTCTTGTTTAGAGTTGGTTTTGCTGCTAGAAAATCACCTTAATGATACAGGCCCTGCCTTGAGGGGTGGTAGATAATGGGATCTCTGCCTCTTTATTGGTTGCAAAGACCTGGTGATAGCACCAAGGCCTATACTGAGATTTCCTTGTGAGCTCTGGGTCAAGCTGCAGTCACACAGGGTCCCAAGGAAGGATGCAGTCAACATCTTTGGTACTGCAGTCTGTCACCACACACAGAGTGCGGTGACATCTCTACCAATAGTTGTGTTCTCTTATTTTAGGGGCACAGGAAAAAAGAGTGACCACATGGTCAGCCTAGCATGCAGGGAGCATGTCCTACCCCCGCTGCTAGCTTGGGGTGATAAGCCTTTCCCTTTCAACAAGAGAAAACACAGGTGGCTTCTTCCAACTCAACCACAAATTGCCTTCTGGCCTGCTTTCTGTGGGGCTCTGCTCAGGCTCTGGATAAATCACACTATAGCCCCAAAGATGAAAATTAAAGAGCAACTATGCATACAGATGTAATATATGCATGTGTGCAGATTGAACAGCAGAGCTGGGGACATAAGCTCTTCCAGTGTGACTGAATTACTGGCTTTTGTTTAAATGAACAATTGTACTGGCATTAACATTAACAAAAAGTTTTCCCCAGCTTGACAGCTGTCACAGTGAGTTAATGAAAAAAATCTCACTATTGTTAGACTTATGGATGGTTCTTAGCGGGTTTGGTAGGATCCTCTATCTCAAATATGACATCTCCTTCTCTTTCTGAAAGTAATTAGTATAAACTTGTTCAATGCTACTGCAATACCATCTGCTTGAAGGCAAATTCATGACATTTTCTGCTTTTGTATTTTTGCCTTTGTGATATATACATGACAACTCCCCACTTGCAAATGAATGGTAGTGTATTTTAAAGTTTTCTAATGTCTTAGATATGCAAAAGTGGTGAAAAAAAGTTTATTATTGACCAGTTGCATGAAGTGTATAGACTGAGAACCCCACTAATAAGGGTAAAACCTTATAATGAGACTGCTGAGCAAGGAGATGAAATAAAAATACGTGCTGGCCATATTATATACTGCTACAGTTAAAAGGAGTTAAGTGAGGCAACTTGAATGTTAACACCACAAGGGCTGTCAGCACTGGAACAGGCTGCCCAGGGAAGTGACTGAGTCACTATCGCTGGAGGCATTGAAAAGAGGGGTAACGTGGTGCTTAGGGACGTGGTTCAGAGGTGGACTCAGCAGTGTAGTAGAGTTAGGTTTATGGTTGGACTCGATGATCTCAAAGGTCTGTTCCAACCTAAATGATTCCATAATTCTGTGATTTTTTTTTCCTTTTCAAAAGCATTAAGTGGTTTTAGATGCTGCACTAACCCACAAACCCTCTGTTTCCATTTTTGGCGTATTTCCAATTCCTCTTTCTTCTTTTTTAACACGTTTCTTTCTCCCTTGTTATATGTAAATACAAGCAGGCAAAACTGTTAATGAATTAGACTATACATTTAGTGTTGTTAAATACGAAAGGGTGACAAACTGGTGAAAAATATTTTTATCATGTGATTTTCAGTTATAGAAATTGTAGGTGTTGCTTTTAACAGACATAGAAAGCAAAAATGTTTAGACACAGATGTGATAATATTTTTTAGCAGAAGAATGTATAGCCTCAGAGTCTAACCAGCTATTCTTGAATACCACAGAGCTAACTTATGCTTTTGTACAGACTGTAGCTGAACAAAGATTTTTTTTTTCTTTTTTTAGGAAGCTAGGGAAAAGGATCCACATTTGATGCTATAAAAAGTTTGATGCAAAGTTGTATCACTGGCTAGATTGAAGGATGGAGGAGTGTAAGCAGTGTGGTATCATAAGTGAATAAACCTGTTTTGAAAAATAGAAAATATTGAAAATGCAACTGACTTTGGAAATAATTTGGAGCTTATGTCAGCAAGACAAAAATCTTTTGATATAATGCATCTCTATGTTGTACCAACAAGACATATCCCTTTGTCAAGATCTTTTAAAAGATTTAGGAAGATGTGTAGGTCATGGTGGGCAACAGGCTGAAAATCTACGAGTGATAGAGTACTATTAGGTGAGATGTAGGTGCTGGAGAGAGCTTTAAATCCATCATCCATGAAATTTGTACTTAGGACAATCCAAACCTGTTTATGAACAGCACTTCATTTCCATATATTTGAGTGATAGATAGAGTTGTAGTTTAGGCAGCAAAGACCACCTTCCAAAATAATCTCAACAATCTTTTCCTTGTGGTGTGTGACATGGCAGCTGCTCAGCCTCCCTTCAACAATTTGTGTAATTGTAAAGCACACTTGGGCTAAATTTTCTATATTGTGGTGCCCAGCTTAACCACCTCAGCTAAAGCCTTTACAGCTACTGGGTCTAATTTTCACAGATTCTGGATCTCAGCTCTGGTTCAACACATCTGTTGCAAATCCCTATCCATCTGTAAATGCCTTTGAGCTCTCCAAGCTCCGCAGTTGTCATCTCTATATGCTCAGTAGATTGCTGACAAATCCCATTGCTCCGTGAGTGTTTGACAGTGAAGGGAATGCCCAGATGTTGAGATATCAGTCCTCTTAGGAGACTCCTAGAGTTGAGACAGCTAGAAAGTACTTACAGTCTCTTACCATGTTCTTTGTTTCTCCCACACAATTTGGGAGTGACCACTCATCTGACTGAAAAGACAGAAAAAAAGTGTATCAGATTGATTCCTACTTAGTCTATTTACTGGGCTCTGGTATCTTCAGCCTTGTGACTATGAAGCTCTGACATAGGTTCATCTAAAGCAGCTTTTAATATAAGGATTATACTTAAAGGTAAGGTACATCTTTAGCACTTAGGTTTGAATAAGGTTGCTGATGGACACTAATGTCTGCTGGTTTCTGGATATATATTTAGAACTTCAATACTGGAACATTAATTGTAGAAGGGATAAAGGAGGGGCTGACACCTATTCCACAGCACCTTCTCTAAGGCATCTGTTGGTGGAATGTGTTACTTAATATTTTAGGTTTCTGTACCTCAATGCATATGAAAGATGTTACTTTGTGATTTTTCCAAGATACAGAGAGAATGATTAATAATGAAAAAAAATCTGCATTGAATGTTTTAGATGTATTTCCTCTGCATCTTTTACGGGCTGTTTCTTTAGCGAGTATTTCCCAGGAAGTGTTAGTTGTCCACCCTCTGGGTTCACTGTAGTGGAAAGCTAAATGTACAGTTTTTCAGTTCTTACATTTTTCTGCAATTATAGGAAGCCTAATCCTTCAAGTGTGCATATCAGGGTTAAATAGGTCTTACGGGTTTTTTTATAGGATCAGGCCCTTCATGTTTTACTTTTGCTGGATTACTTTTCTCATCTATACCTTGAGTAGCTCTTACTCATTGATGCACTTTATTTCTTGGACAGCAAATCTATAGCAGCTAAACACCAGGAAAACTTTTAATTAGAATACCTGTTTATTCCTCCATGTTTTCTGTTCAGTTTGAAATAGATTAATTTTTTTACCTTTATTAATCAAGGAACGTAAAGGCCTTCCTATCAAGGAGTTGCCTGCTTTGAAGTAGATGAGTTTTTTGCTATTGTAAGGGCATGTCACAGTAACTGAGGAGAATTTGGTATGAATGAACATCTTCACTGTAGAACGGCACCCTGTGTTGTTGCAGTCAGCACAAGCACTGCAGAGTTGTGGGAGGTCATCGTGTCCAAGGCGTTCAAGAACGTTATCCTGAAATGTCTCAGCAGTTTCATACACTCAGCCATCTGTGGGCCGTCCTCATTCAGTATGTGTTTGAAAAGTCCATAGCACAGCCTGTCCCTGGTCTCCACTGAGTGGTTAGCCATTACTGCAATATAAATAACATTCATCTTCCTTTAGGTTGGCAGGTAATAGCAGTACTGGGCCAGAGAGTGTGGGGCTTTCTCAGAAAGGAAGACTGAATCAAAAGTCCGCAATACCGCTGTTACGAGCACTGACCTCAATAAGTTAATTTTGAGGCTGATGGACTCGGATGGGTGAGGGCAGCCTGGCCTCTCAGCAAAACCCTGAGCATCCCTAGCATGCAGTGGTATGTTTTGTGGTGCAGACCACTGTTCCTCCCCAAACTCTGTGTTTCACTTGATGGTTGCAGCCTGCTGCAACGGATGCAGCTGCAGCAGTGATGCACACCCAGGGCTGTGCATGCAGAGCAGAGTGCCCATCCCCTTGTCAGCTTTGCTTTCATGCCCACTTCATTTCCTCGACCACCTTCAGTTCCCAACCTAGGCCAGAGAGCACTGAAAATACTGTAAAACAGGAAAGTGTGAATGAGAGATGTTAACCCAAACCCCTGTGGCTCCATCCCCCGGCTGCCTGCCAGACCTGCATCACAGACCTCTTGTAATGAGCCTGTGTGAAACTTCCTAATGTGAATTCTTCAGTAACTTAGAGATTTTATAAAATGCAGAAGGTAGCAAAAGAATTCAGTTCATGCTGTCCTCCTTCCCCTCTGGCATTCAGGCATGCAGAGAGAAAGTCACTTAGGGAAAGATATTTTGACTTAGTGATCTCATTCAGCACATTATGTTAAATCATTTCAGCAAGAATACCTATTAGTAATCATTTCCAGTTCCAGGGAAGATGAAGGAGGCATTTTGGCATGTGACTCAAGAACCTGCTGGGCTGCTTCTTCAGGCTGGCAAAACAGGGGAACCGTGGCAAATTCAGAAGTTTAGTCAAACAAGCCTGAAGTTTAATTCTCTGTTAGTGGCTTTGACTGTGACATGCCTTCGCTCTGACCTGCAGACAGCATCTCGTGTGCTGCTGGGCTCAGAGCCTGGTGGAGGGCTTGAAACCTGCACAGCTGCACTGAACTGTTGGGGCTGCTTCCTACTTAAAGATAAGGTATATAATGAAAAGATAAATAAACCCTAATCCAGGTCCTGCTAGACAAAATGGAAAGATGCCCAACAGTTTCTGTGAGCCTTGGATTGAACTATTCATGAAAATTAATGGCATGCAGAGCTAATAGGCTGTTCCTTGGCCTGAGAATTATATTGCACCTTCTGGGAACATATTGTAGCATGCTGGTAGATCAGTCTGCTGCATCTGAACCCCCTTGGGTCCAGACTCTGCTTTCTTTGCACCCTGCATGGGTAAACCCATGGAAAGGGAGGGAGACAGCAAAGAAGCTAAACTGGTATATTTCTTCTTTTAAAAAAAGCTCTGCTTTCCCCAGGTACAAATCTATTTCCCTATCTTCTTCTGATGCAGCAGCAAATAAATTCTTCCCAGTAGGCTGTGGATTTTATCCTGGTCTTGCCAGTGTTGCTCATTCTGACTTACAGAGCATCGTAGGAGGTTTCTGCTAGCCAAGGAGCATCAGCCTTTCCCAGTTGCTTCATGAGTCTTGTGATATTATAGCGACTCTAGCAGGGCAAAACAGATTAACTGTGAATGAATATTCCAACTGAGAGTGTTGCAGTAGAAGCTAAAACTGTGCAAATCATTATGTTTTGGATTTGGTAGCTGAACAAACAAAAAGTCATTTTGAGTTGAACTGGAACAATTTTTTTTTCACATCAAACAAGGTTTTTTTTGGACTTAAACAGGATGATTTGTTTTCCGGACCATGATATTTTATCTGATTATGATTTGAAACCCCCTGGAGACTGCTGGGACCCGGTGCAAGTTTCTTGCATGTACCCAACTTACATAAGGCCAAACTGACAAATTTGTCAGTAGGGCCTAGCAGGAATACTGGGAGGCATCCTATTGTCACATATCTCACTGGATGGGAACCCCACTGTTTGTGGTATTTTCTGCCCTTTACAACTCTGTGAGACATTTCTTAATTTGATACCTGAGATCTCTGAGGTTTTCCTGTATGCTGCATACATTGCTGTACTTATTTAAGATAGCCCTTTACACCTAGGCTTTGTCTGGAAGGTATAGTGTGCATTTGGCATTTTACATATCATTGTGTAGTCTCATTGCCCTCTAGCCTGGCTTTCTCTCTGCATTCCATCTCTGCTCTTGCTGCTTCTTACCCTTTCCTACCTCAAGGTTTCTACAATCGTTTTCCTAAATAGGTAAAAATATCAGCTTCCAGAAATCACTTACATTTATTCTATAATATAGCAAAGACAAATTATTGTGATGATTACAAAAGATCTCTTGGCCCCTTCTGTAGGGTGCTTACTGTGTTTAGCTCATGGTGTATTTGCTCTTTTGTGTCCTTGATGGTAGTTCATTGGTAAATGACTTAGCGACAAAAAGCTTCCAACCAAAGACAAGTTGCTGATAAGGGGATTAAAGTGAACATGGTCTCTCAGGCCCATTTAGTCTGTGAGTGCTTGGACTTGCTTAGCTGCCCAGGTGCTTCTTGTGTATTCCCAGTCCCCAGGGTAAAACTATCTCCAAACCTTTGCTTATCCTTCGATGCACAGTGTAAGCTGAATTCATGCTGGTGGGGAGAATATGCCCTATTAGTATCCTAGATACTTGGCTTTTTGGAATTGATGAGATGGAAAGTAAACAAAACTATCAGGGAGTTGGCATTTTCCAAACAGAGATTTTTCTTCTCTAAACTGATATGTTGCTGTAAACTTAAAATGAAACACTCCCTTGCATTCTGTTCAAGGTTCAGGATATGGGAGCAGCTAGTTGGTAACCCCAAAACCAAATCATGCTGAAACCCAGTGTACTGCACAATGAAGACTTAAGCAGTTTGTTCTGCCAATAGCAAGAATTGGAGAGCCCCTTCTCAATCCACAGGACTGGTTCTGATATGGCCAGTAGCTCACAGTGATCCAACCCTCTGGCCTACGTGCATCTATGTAAAGATGTTGTGCATTTAGCTTGTGATCCCACAAGGAAGGAGCTCTTTGTATCATCTAATTTGGGGCAATTGCTTTATCTGCTGTTTGGCAAATGTGGATCACAGTTTTTGAGGAATCAGCATTGTCCAGTGGAGGTTCAAGTACCAGGTACCTGGGAGGTGATCATCTCACAGGACACACCATCTGAACTGGTTGTCTCTGGCAGTTTTGTTGGCTCCCCTAGCACTGAGTCAGCAACTTCAGTGATTTGGACACTATGCTATCTGTCACTTTCTAAATATGACTGTTGTAAATGAAGGTGGAGGTATATTAATGGAGCCATGTGTTCTTCCTGGTTGGGAAGTAAATAAAAGCCTGATGGGATGAATTTACCAATATCTGCAAGGTCAAGTTAATTTATTTTTTGAGTAAAAAGAGTGAAAAAATATATAGATATGAGAAATAAGCTTTCCAGGTATGTGCTTGTATTCTGGTTTTGTTTGTTTTGTGAAAAATAAAAGAGCATACTTTCTTTTTCTTTTATATATTTTCTCACTGTTTTCCTTCTTTTTTTTTTTTGACTAGAGAAATACAAGTGTAGAAGGAAGCTGAACTGAAAGTTAGAAAAAATTGCCAGTAATCCTAAAATGGAAAATAGCAAACTGAATGTTTGTGTTTTTCAGAAGCCAAAATGACATGCTGACAGTTTGAGTTGAAACAAAAATTGACAAACCTTTTATTTATGCACTGTTAAATATGAAATTGTTTATTAAAGTACAAGTGAACATTATCAAGTCTGAAGAAAAATAATTCTTTTTTAATAAACAGGTATTTATACATTTGCATATATACATTTATAGGCATGCACTTTATGGACATACACTTACAGGCATACATTTGTGGACAGAGTGGAGGGCTCAGAAGCACGTGGAGGATTTCTTTTGGCCCCCTCTAAGATGAGGAATAATGCTGCATGTTTACATTTTCTGCTGTACTATGCTATAGCTTTGTGTTTGGATTTTATTCGTAAACTTAGTGTTTGTGGGAACTTGTGGACCTTCTGTTTTCCACAAAAATGGATGGGATTTGAACATCTACATCTCTGAGCAAGATCTGATTATGTCATGCCTTTACTGAGTTTTTCTGCTACAACAATCATCAGTGGAACAGTGAACAACATTGCAATATCAATTGCCCTCCTTGAGGCTCCAGAGCTAACACCTTTCTGTTTCCAGCTCACTGTGGTTTCACAGTTAACACCTCACCTCTTTCTGTAGGAGACAACACTTTACATTACAGCTTGTGATCTGGCAAAAAAGCTACAGAGTTTATCATAGGCAAGTCTCAGTTTCATACATTTAAAACAGTAGCTAAAAAATTCATTGCCAAAGATAAATCCGGTCCCACTCTATACCATCATTGCTGTATGTTAAGAAGGACTTAATGTGCATAAAAGGCAAGGGTACAAAATTATTTTAGGCTAAATACTGCAGCAATACAGCTTCTCTTTGTAGATGCATTTGCTCAAATTTTTTTTCTGCTCTTATGGGCCCTGATGATGCAAGGCCACAGGCCAGTTGCTGGGATAGCAAGGGCTCAGGTCTCCTGACCTGGTGAGAGATTGAGCCCACACCATACCAGGAAGAAGGCTGATGGCAAAATGCAGACAGAATGAGAGTGGACATCAGCTTTTGTTGCAATCTTTTTGCCATGAAGGTAGTCCAGGAAGACCACACACCTGTTTCCATGCTGGGAAAGAAAATGTTTATTTCAGTTTCAGAAAAGAGATTTTAACAAATCATTGCAGCAGAGTGAAAATTTAGTTTGACAGAGTGTCAGCATAATTATACACAATTTGGTTTTGTTTAAATATGTTAAGCACCATTGTTTCTGTTCCGTGTTAAGGATTGACTTGAGTGCTAGGTTGCAGCAGTTTTCCTTAATTGCTTTAATCCTTGGCCTTAAGAAAATGAATACTTTAAATTTACACTTGTTAAGTACACTGCTAATGAAGAAAAGGCTTTAGCAATCTTTGGCAGACAAAATTATATGTTAAAAAAAAAAAAAAAGACAGAGAAAAAAGAAAGAGAAAAAAGGGAGAGGGAGAAGCTAATCACCAAACCATTCTGTTAATGCTTATTTTAATCATCCTGCCTGCCCTTCCTGGCAGACAGAGCCATTAGACTGCAGAGGCAGGAGGCAGCTATCACCGTCAAATGGTGCTGATGGTGAGAACTGGGCCCAGGAGTACAATTTGACTTGTCAGTTTATATAGACATAAAGCTTCATTGTTGTGCACAGACACAACTGGCTTTTTAAAAGTCTATTTCCCTCCTGATGATGTGAGAATCTGTTCCCTTCTCTCCTACTGTTCTCCAGCCCTCACGTTTATTCGATAGCTTATAACCCTGTACAGGGTTGAGGTGGCACTTCAGGGACAGGTGGGCTTCAGCAGTGCCATGAGCAGACCACAGCCACCACAATTCCCAGCTTCCAACCACAGGTATCTGCTGGGGTGAGGGGAGTGACGAGTTTTACCTCCCACACTGGGTGATGTCTCATTGCAGCCTTAAAATGCCCACATCATGGCAAAGTCTTCAGAATTGATAATTCTCTGTGGAATTATGTGTTTTAAAACACACAGGATGCTCAGAAGAAGAGAGGAGCTAACAGTGTTTCCTTGGGGGACAAAAGTGAAGCATCTTCAAAATTTAATTAATCACCAGAAACATATGATCAGTTTTCAAAACCAGCTCGTGTTGCTATTTTCCATGTATAGGAAATTTTTAACTTTCTGATAACTAGTTTGTGTGCTAACAACTTCTTTTGGCTGAAAATGCCTCCCCACGTTGCAGTGAGCCACTGAAAGGATTTCAAATAAAGCAGTGCAGCATTTTTCCCAAATTTCAGCTTTTGCATTCTGCAAAATGGAGAACGTGTTTATTGGTGCCCACATCGAGCAGTGGCATTTACTGCTTCAAGGAAAAGCAAGCTCCAAAATCCCACTTGACTGGGTTGCAACCTGATTATAGCTATCCAAGGGCACGTATTCCCATAGCCAGGGAAAGCAGGGAAATAAGGCAGCCTTCATCCCATGTTGCCTGAACAAGTTGCAGCATTGTGTATGGTGCTGGCAAAGAACAATTTCCTGCATTTAATTTCAAAAACTAATCATAAGTTTGTGGTAAACATATAATCAAGTCCAACTAAACATTCGTATCTCCCTTATGTGTACATAAAATATTTCTGTGTACTGGTAACTTGCTTCTAGGGATTGTAATCTCTGTGGAAGTGGGAAGGTATTGCAATAAATAGTTTTTAATGGAAGACCTATTTTTAGATTTTTTTTTTTCCTTGAATGATCTCTTTTTTTTATTCCTTTTAGTAAGGAAAAAGTCTATTCTTGTTCATTACATTAGTGTCTTTGAAGTGGTAAATGCATACAACTGCCAGATCGTGTACAGCATGGGAGTTGTGCAGGGTTTTCTTCAGCTGAAGCATGATTGTGAGCAATAATTTAGATTAGCTCCCCAGGAGAAGGGACTCTCTCTCCTCCTGATTTTTTTTCTCAGTAAAATAGTTGCACTTAATGCATCTACGAGTAGACTCTAAGTGCTAACGTACTTTCTTCCCATACTCCTGCCATTTCTGTGGCAGTCTTACTGAAGAAATAATAATACATAAAGCTGCATAAACACTTAAGGTCATAGGTGTCTGCTACCACTGGCACTTTCAAATTTTCTACTTGAAGGTAATTTCATTTCACACTTCTACATCTGAAGTGCTTGTTTTTGGAGACCTCAAACTAGTTTGGTTTTTTGGGTTTTTTTCACATGTTAATTAAGTTTCCCACCAGCTTTGTGAGTGCATTAAGTAATAGTAGTTGCAGGTGCAATGCAGAGAGGTGAAGGGACATTGTGAAGTTATGCAGTGAGTCAGGGTAAAGCTGAGGAGTGCAGATACATCCATGAATCTCTGAACAAGCAAAAGGAGGGAGGTGGATTGATCACCCATCTACAGCCCCATGGAGTAATCCAACACGGGAAGTTCATGCTTGCTTGTAGGAAAATGCATCCCTAAGGCAGCTGATCGATGTGCAGGGATGAGCAACACTGAAAACTTGAATGACTCTAAAGAACTTTGCTGCAGCTTTTTTCTAGGAGTAGTACTACTGCCATTTGTAAAGTCAGACTGTCACCCAGGAGTATACTGGCTTAATTCAACTAAGGGCTGTGAGCTGTAATGATTGCTACTCTGAAGGTGAACACCTCAGGTATTTTAACAGGAGGTAGCATGTTCACCCACCTGTAGATAAGTATGGTTTTAGTAGGGCTGGGAGTCTGCCTTCACTGGTGCAGTGTCTTTTAACAAATGCTTGGGGAAAAAAAGTAAAAGAATGAACGCATGTACAGAGTGTCACAGTTTGTTTTCTCCAGAAAGGCACATCCAGGGAGTCCTTTGGCATAAGTGGATTCTCAAGTGGAGTTTTCTCGAAAAAGATAAGCAAAACAGCCTGCCATTGACTTTCAACAGAAGTCAGATGTCTAAATGCCTTAAAGACCTTTGAGAAGCCAGCCCTTTATCCTTCTGTATTAGGTTGCAGTGAGCGGTATTGACACTCAGTAGGATGCTATTGGCATGTGATTTTCTTCTCTCATCTTGCACAAAGGCATGAGGCAGAATTGCCCTCTGCTGCATGTGAGCAGGGGAGTTTTGAATTGATGTATCAGCACTTTGTATTTCTGGGTTGCTCTTATGAACATGTGCAGAAGGAAACTAACAGTACAGCAAGGACAGTTCCCATGTTAGATAATGTGCTCCACTGATTAACATCCTTTACTCTGCTTTTAAGTGCAGTAAACATAATGAAGCTGAGAACAATCCGGTGTTTTTCCACCACTTTTAGCAACCTCTTGTCATTTTAAGCTGCTGATATTTCTTCTCTGGTATTACCTGGTGATCCTTTTTATACATTTATTACTGTTGCTTCTTCTCAAGATATAAATTTGCTGAGAGTAAAGAAAGTTGCTCATTAGGGCAATGTAATTAAAGGAAAAGTAGACATCATGCCAAGTTCTGTTTTCTCTACAAAGCGCCACCTTGGAGATTGCCTGAAACTCAATTACTCATTGCTATGCTTATTAGGGAGAACAATGTGCTGAAATGATCCCTACTCCTAATAACCTTGTTTTCTACATGTGAATCATGTTAATACTTTTTTCTTTAGTGCCTTAATCACCATGCATAAAATGGGTCTATTTCTAGAGGGAGAATGGGTAAGGTGGGCCACGTGGTGGGTGTTCTCTGAATTGCCACTCTCAGTGGAGAGTTTCTTGTTTCCTGCTAGTCCCCAGTCATTTTTGTTTGTTGTTGTTTTCTTTTAATTACATGGAACAACATTTATTAGCAAATTACATCTTGATAACTAGTTTTCTTCTGGTGAAATGAAAATGCTCATGCTCTGCCTTGCTCCCTTTCTTTGGGGGAAGGAGTGTGCATTATCTTCTGGGTCTCAGTCTCTTCTGCCTTACCCCTTAATTTCTCCAAGACAAATAACTTTTGCAACAGAAAGCTGCTGTTAACACTTGTAAAATAACCTTGTTCTAGTAACTAGTCCAGCGCCCAACTTTTCTTCCCAAAATGCAACCCTGATATCTTCCCACTGCCCTCCTAATATGGTGTCTTCAGCTTCTGTGAACTGTTCCTATGGCCTCTAAAAACTTGTGTGCCCTGGCGTCAGACTGTGCTACAGGGACCTGTGAATAACAGTCTTCTGTCGAGGGCTTTGGATGAGACCTGAAGTCATGGCGGAAATGTGATGTACTCCCATTCAGCCCACAACATGCGCACCCTCCTTAGCTCCATGCTCAAGCCTACCCCTCTAAATGCAGAGGCAACTTGTTAACTGGATATTCCAGCAGAATTGGAGGACAGAAGTCTTCATTATGGTAGTAAGTGGGGCCAAAACTATCATGGGAATGTGGGAAATTGCCTGAGGTTCAAGCTTGGTGGTGGCCAAGCTCATCTGAGTACCAGTAAGTTCCCCTGAAATTCTCAGTCAGAAATGCCACAAGCAATCATAAAATAATTGCATGTAAACCTCACTTTTGATCAGAATTGTGTATGGAAGTGGCTGAATGTTGAAAATACCGAAGGGGGAGAGAGGGAGGTCATTTGTTCATAAGCAGAAGAGACATGAGCTCAACTGAGAAAACTTTGCCCACAGTGTAGAAAAGAACTGAATAAATGTGAGGCTCTTCTCTCTTTGGTGTGTGTCCATACATATAAAGAGGAAACTATTCCAAGTACCACCAGTGTTTTATGTATCATGTAAACTTCCAATTGTATGTTATGTGAATATACTGTTCCTAAAAAACACTCTGTTTTCATCTTGGAAGGGAATGCAGGGCGGTATGGTTAACCATTCCTTCTCTCTCTTTCATGTCAGAACATTTCAGTCCTTTTATGTAAAGCGCAAGGGGACTTGATTGAAAAGGAAAGTCCTACCCTTTGATGTTTATTTGTTGCATTATCCACTTTTCATGGCTCTATTATTCCAGAATCCTATTGAGCCATTCATTGGTGAGTGGAAATCTTCACTGCTGTCAGTAGGGAATTTCTGCCTCTAAATCACATAATTTGGCCCCTATTACTTAACTCGGGGCCAGATTATCAAAAGTGTTGAGCACCAGCTTTCCAAAGGCTTAGCAGTGAGGACAGATTTTCAAAACTGCTGAACACAGAACAGCTCCTGTTGTGACCCTTTAAGGACAGCTTTGCAAAAGAACTCAGCAGTTCCCTTTCACCAAGGAGCTGAGCCTTTTCCAAAGTCTGTCCAGCTTTGTTTAGTGCTGAGCTGGAAGACAAAGACTTTTGAAAATATGGCTTTTAGCAAACTCTCTGATACAGAAAATACTAAGTTACAAACATCATGAAGAACTTGAAACAAGCATTTGAGAAGAGACAAACCTCCATGTTTCAAGACGTGCCAATTTTTGTTAACTGATAGAGAGGATGGGAGAACATTTTGGATCTGAACAGATTTTCCCATGATTTCCCACTAGGAGGTTTCCTGCACATTCCCCTGCAGCAGCTGCCAGGCAGGATGCTGGAGCAGACCACCGCTGTGCTGAGGCAGCATGGCAATTCCTGTGTTCCCAAAAATGCATTCACTTAGCAAAATGTAATTTGCAAGCAAAGTAGCACAAAGCAACCATTATTCTTCCACCATCCTTCCCAAGGGGGAAAAAAATGAAGAAAAGAGAAGAAAAGAGAAAGATTATTTGCACCTTATAAAAATGGGTTGAATTTTTATTTTGAAGTTTTAAATCCAAGATTCCCCTTGCATATATTACACCACCTTGTTCTCCAGAGAGGCTTCTCTGATGTGGCTAGCAAAAAAAAAATCTGTGCAGAGCAGTCTATGTAACCTGGTACGCTTGTGAGTTAATAGGGGAGTGTTAGTTCTTGACCTGGAAGTTATTGCAGGCAATGGAGAATGTGATGGAGAGAGGGTACTTCAGTGTATAAAAATACAAGACTTCAGGCTTTAACCCTGGGCAGCACTTGAGCTCCTTGGAAAGTAGATTTAATGAATTTTTGTGTTTCAGTAAACTGAAACTGCCCATCTTGCATGTCTCTGCTGGAAGGCGGGTGTTTCACTCCCACATGGGAGCACACAAAGGAACACTAAAGCCTCAGCAGCCAGCTTGGGTCCTGGCATAGTCCAGTGTGAAACAGCCATTTGTTTTTGATCTCTGGAGCTGCACAAAATACCTGTAGAACCTTGGCACATCTTGCCTTTAGTCCTCTGAGATCTCCTGTGAACTTAGGATGGGCTTTTCCTTTGGTTATCCAGCTCCACTTGTATGTGGTTTCACTTTGGCATAAATACTTTTTAAAATACCGAAATCATTGAAAAAGAAATAAAGCAAAGCGGGTGGAGAAGGCTTGGTAAAAGCATTTATTGTTACAGGACTGTGCAGCTTCTGTGATCGTCCCTTGCTTTGTTCAGCAGTGTATAATTTAATGATTGCATCCAGGGCATGCTATTAACTTTCTTTTCTATTTCTATGACCCCAAAGCTTGTCCATTCTTTTTACTATTCCCCACTTGATGCATGTGTTTGTGTAGGGGGAGGGCAGTGGCTAAAGAAGTGTTATGGATTTCATATCTTTGCTTCATCTGCCACATTATAGCAAATGACAGTTGATTAGGTCTTTCTATAGATCATTACCAATTGTTTTCTACCTTGCAGATACTGCTATTACGACAAATCTATCATATCCTGGAGATCCTATGCAGCTTGTTATTTCTATGTGATTTATTACACTCACGGTAGAAATGTTGTTAGCGAACATTGGGGAAGCAGTGAATATATTGAGAAATATCAATGTATCCTCATGTTCTGGCTTGCAGTGACAGTCAGTGATCCATCTCACTGACACTTACCTTGTTAACATTTTGATCAGATGGCAAATTTGTCATTTTTCATGGTAACAAGTATAAGTTTGTACAAGAATTGCAGAAACATGGGGAATATAAAGGACCCCTCTCTTAGTTTTTCCTAGTGTGATGTAATCAGTAATCTTTCTGGAAAATGAAATAATTACTTTGTGAAAAAGCTTATCCACCGGAAAAATGCACCAGTGTTAGAAAGCTCAGATTTCTCTTCATTTGAGGTTTGAATGAGTTCTCTTTGCAGCTATTACTGACACTTTGATTAACACACCAAGCCAACATGAAATGATAATATAGAACAAAAAGGTTTACAGTCAGATTTCCTCTCCTTGATTGTAGTGGGGACCACAAAGATCTTGCAAGTAAAAGTGAAGGCATTATCTCTGGGAACAACAAAGTACAAAGTACTGCAAAGATGAAGTCGCAAATTTCTTCTAATCCTCACATTCAAAGCTCACTCTCAGCTCGACTGTCGGCTCTGCAGCTCTCCAGTTCCAAAGCGTGGGCATGAAAACTGTGCTGAAAGGGCAAGTAGGCTACACAGGGGGAAATTACACCCCCTAATGAAATAGAGTCATCCCAAGGTGCTAGTGACTCATCTGCACAGCCCACAAACATGGAGCAGGGAGCAACAAGAAGAGTGAGCTGTTGCCTCTTGGAGCAATACAGCTGTTCACCGTCTCTGTGCATGGCGTTAATAAGGGCTTGTTCACACGAGGGATTGTGTACTGGTACAAAATCAGCCTAGACAGAGGATGTATATACGACTCAAGCTTTAGGTCAGGACCAACCAACTAAAACCAACAGAAATAACCCTTCTTCCAAGACTAGCATGAATTCAATAGCTGGAAGTTGCTTTCATTCAATTATTTTCTCAGTTCCATCCATTGAAAATTTCTTGACTGCACTATTTTAATTATCAGTGAGTCACAAGTGGCAAGTGCCAAATGTAACCTCTCAGTCAACATAACGAAAAAACAGGGGCCAAGCAAACAGTTCTTCATTTAAACCTGATAGCATAAAAAATATAGGCTGTGTATGTTGGAGGAGTAGATCTTGAGGGTACTTGAACTGGAGTTTTATTGAAAAGACACAACTTTTAATTCTCATCTTCACCTAAATGACTTGGGAGATCTGACCCTCAGCGGGGTTTGGTTTTATCTTGTTGCTGCTTTTCTAACTTTCTTTATAATGCAGTGTCATTTGAACATATTATTCGAAAGTCTCAGATTATATTCAGAGAACGCACACAGAAAACTGAAGCTGCTTCAGTTTTGTCACTTTGGTCATAAAAGTACAGCTTGGAATTGTTTAATTCTCCTAATGTTACGCATAGCAATGCAATAGTTCAGGCACCAGAGAACTCGAGCAGCGAGTCTTAATGCTCTGCAGCAATTTGAGAAAGCACAATGTCATCTACTGGAAGGTCTAATTGTTATGATTAATATTTAGCATAGGGAAGTCTATGTGGAAGGGCACAAGTTACATCTGCTTGCTGAATTGAATGAATACTGATTTTTCATTTCCTTTTATTTTTAGCATCCTGTTGAATAGTGGAAAATGTATGAGTACATATTTGCTGTAGCAATATCTATTGGATTAAAGGCTCTACCTCTTAAAAAGCCACTTGTCAGATGCCTACTCCAAGGGACCAGGTGAGCAGTAGCATATTTGCTGCTTGCTGAAGTGTGGCATTTGGGTGAACCAGAGGTGCAGCTGCACCAGGGTGCAGAGACCAGATAGATGCAGGAATAGGGCTTGTAAGGTGATGGGAGACAAGAGTGAACTCAGGGAGGTGGCAAGGTTGTGGCTTTCCTTTCTGAAACCAACAGCAGCAGGACATCTCACTGATGTATTGGGACCTGACAGTGCAATCTTTCTTTTTAATATTGTCGCACCATAAATACAACTGCCTGATAATTCTGGTCACTTAATAAGTGTTTCTTCTCACTGAAAATAAAGGGACTTAATTAAAAAGGAAGAAAAATACTTAATTTCAAGAAAGTATTGCTGAAGGAAGTTGGGCAAAATGTTTTCTGGGAGAAAAGCTAATAGTGAAACGAGTGCAATGAGAATAGGCAGTGAAGTGAGTGTAAGAGGGCTGGTTGACGAGATATTGCTGCAATTTGTCTTTAAGATCACACAGAGAGCTGACAGATTTCTCTAGGTCTTGGTGACATTCGTATAAAAAAAGTTTCCTAAATCACCAGCTGAAATTTCGGACAATGGTTTCTGATAAAAGGATGTCAGAAAGCTTCACCTTCTGAAATTGGTGACTCATTTACCATTATCTCCATTGAACAGCTGAGATCTTCCCTTTAGGAAGAGAGATGAAAAATTATCTTCTGAATGTACCATATTGCTTCCAATTCCAGAGAGGAGAAGGGAATTAATGTTGAGGATGGTGTTGCAGTAATTAGTTTCAGATGCAATGGGCTGAGAGTAAATCCCAACAAGCAGCAAGCAGGGGATTCACCAACAGAGCAGCTGGAGGGTGGTACTTTTTCTTAGACTATACAATCAGTGTTGTTCATCAGTATTTTCCTCTTTAATAATTAGAGCAAGATTAAAAAAAAAGAAAGAAAGAAAAGCAGAGCATATTATTCCTGGAAACTCATTTATGGCTGTATCAGGAGTTAATGTTAAACTCTGAAGGTGGTTAACACTTTTGACTGAGATAGCATATGGGGGCGGTTAGAGCCTGATTGTGGGAATGTGGACCACCAGCTTCTGTTCAGTGCATTGGGAGCTGAGGACATCTGTGCACACACAGGCTCCTTGGAGTCCAGTTCTGTTCCTATTTAAACCAGTGTGAAGATATATTAGGCTTGATTGGCATTAAACTGGGTTCTTGAATTAAAAATTCTCCAGTGAGTACACATGACATAGCTAAACCTTTTCTTTCCTCTTTATCTAACTGATGGAGCTCTTCCTCTTGGGCTGTTAGCATCTCTCTTTTGCTGTCATTGATATAGAGGAATTTCCTGGGCCTGACTCTTGACCTTCTTGTGCATCCTATTTTATCAGACCATGGGGTTTGCTACTTCTTGGTAGAAGAGTATATTATCAGACTGTGTGTTGTGTGCTGCCAAAGCACACCCCCTGTCTCTCTTAGGAGTTCCATTCAGTCTTTTAACTATTTCTAAAATATAATACTTAACAGTCAGCCCAACTTATTTGTGTTGTAAGGAGTGTACAAATATGTTTGTCCTCAATTTTTTATGAAGGAAGGCTTTCAGGTAATTGAATGCTTAAATGACAAAATTTTACTGCATTTACATTTCATTTGGGTATGATAAAAAACCCAAAACAAATGGAAAACGCACCACCACCCACCCGTCAAGAAAGGAAGCGTCATTTAGTGAATGTCTTTGGCTTCTGATGGCTTTGGGTAACTGATTGCTGGTGGGCTGGAAGACCTGACACGACAGACTTTAAATGAGGACTTGATCCTGCGATTATCCAAAAAAGCAGTTATATTGACTAGCGGTTTCAATATGCATAGAGCTTAGCTGCAGTCCATTGCACTTTGGGAAGCAGAGATCAAAATCTCAGAGGCTTTGAGAACCAGTAAGGACACTCCTCACTAGGACCTCTGGATATACAAAGAGTTTTCTCTAGACTGAACACAGCTCTCTTAAGAAATCTGGTTGAATACCTCGCAGTTTCTCAGTTCAGACCCATGTCTGTAGTGCTGGTGTTTCTCCTCACCCTTGCACCTTCAGGGTGTGTACAGTAGAAAAGGGAGGGTGAGCTGGGGGCTCTATCAGGTTAGTCCCATTGGCTTTGTCAAGGCAGCGAGGTCAAAAGATCAGCCAATACACAGTTCCTTGCCTTCAGCTCTTGGGCAGAGTTGGCTGGGGTCCCTGGCTGGTAGGACTTCTTCCCTGCTTTGGCTACTGAAACATTTATTTCACAGTAAAGGCTGTGAAAGGCTTCTAATCATCAGTATGCTAGAAATACTATGTCCTCCTTTTTATTTATTTGTTTTACCAAGAATTGAAAGATTAAGATTATTTCAATACAAAACTGTAAATTGCTGGATTTCTGTGATTTCTACTCACACATCCTCAGCCTTATTCATAGAAATCTGACAAGGAAGTAGCAGCAAGTGTGCAAAGAGTGCAACTTGACAACAGTAAGGTAAACTATCCTCAAGATTGTATTTTTGTCTGTGTGTTTGTATTTTTTATTGCTGGCTTCCCATATCAGTAGGGAGATTATAATCTGAAGCAGAAAAAGCCTGAACAGGGTGTTTGCAAGCCAGAATCTTACCCAGGTGAGTCAGAAGACCACTAAACTCAAATGAGGTTATAGGCAAATATTGAGCTTTGCTCATTGCAAGCTTGACAGCTCACTTACAGCAGTTCACTGGCCTTTGCTAATGGACATTTGGAAATGTCCTATAGCTCTAATAGCCATGACTGTATTTTTTAATGGATTTGAGGTTTCTGTGGCTGAGAAGTCCATACATTGACTCCTTGCTAATAGTGCTTAACATTTCTATGAAACTTAGCTGTGTTTCTTCATTTTTTTATTATGGGAATATTACAGCCATGGCACTGCTGAAACAAGGATGCAACACATTGCCCCCCTCCCCCCGTCATTTTCCACTCCTAAGAAAACCTTTGCATGGGAACGCTGGACTTACTTTGTTGTGGTGATGAGCTGTATAACTTGGCCAGGATTGTTCACAAAGAAATCAAAATGGCTTTGTGGAACTACTGTGGGGTTTGTTTGCTTTTTTGCTTTTGTGGTGGGCTGGCAGCTCTGTAGCATGAGCTGAGTGGTTGCCCGTGTCTGTGTGGTATTGTCTGCAAATGCCAGATTGTCTGGTCAGGAAATCAAACCCACACAATATACTGGTGCCAAATATACCCACACAATATACTCGATTGCCAAAAATTATGTAAAGTTCCTTTTGCTTTGGGTTTTTTTTTGTTTCGTGGTTTGTTGGTTCTTGGTGGGGTTTTTTTCAGAACAGGAGCTCTACTACTATCTTTGCTTTGCCAGGATCTCATGCTTCCATTTCTGTTCTGGCAGGACCAGCCTGACTTTATTTTGCCAAAAATAATGTATGATGCTTCTGCCAGGAATCTGACAGCACTTCTTTCTTGCAGAGATGTTATCTAAGTTTTTTGACAACAGGTGGGGAATGATGGTGAATCTCGGGTGCCCAGTGTGTGGATTGTGTCTGTGGATGCCACAGAGAACCTGCACACTGCAGGTCTTTTCCCATAAAACTTTAACTTGGCTTGGACAGCAATTTAAGTGAGTGTTTGTTTAGTGTGGAAATACACAAATTTGTCCCATTAGAAATTATTTATCTGACTTACTTGAGACCAAGTTTCTTCCACTAAGATTTTTTTAGGGATTTGGTGCTTGTTTCCTTGGTGTCTTTATGCTTCAGGGTTAGTGTTCTAGTGTACTACAAAGATAAGTAAATCTTCCACTGGAAGATAGTACTTCATTTTTAAAAATGGTGTTGGCTTTGCATATCAGAGCATGTTGAACTGAAAAGATACATAGTGTGTAAAATGGAAAATAAGGGGTTAAAGCAGAGATGTTCACTCTTGCTGTAATTACCAGGATGTCTGCCTGCATACCAAATGAATACCCCCAACTGGAAAGATTTTAAATAGACTGGACTGGAGACATGAAAGAAAAAGATGAACTGATGGGAACATTTTGTCAGGATAATTAACTGAAAAATATAGCAGGTATTTTCTGTCTTTTAACATATAGGGCGGTGTAATGCAGCTTGGGCTTTCCCACCTGAGGGACACACGTGCCAGTTGGCATTAGGTTTCCCCCTTGCTTGGCGTGGCTGCCTGTCTGGTCTGGCCCTACTGAAGGAATGTGATTTGCTATGAAAAATGTGTTGATCGGGCTTGACTTTGTGCCACCAGGCAGATTAGCAAATTGCTTCGTCTGCCTCCCGTTGCTTTATCCCAGCCAGCAACATCTAAGCCTGGATGATTTTGCAGGTCTTCATTAAAAATAGCTGTTTCTATATCTGATTACTGAGCCCCATCTGGGGAGAAACGAGCCTTTCATCTGTGTATTATGAGGCCATATCTGAGCACTTTGATTCCATAACACAGTAAAACCAGACAAACTTTCTGTTCAATCGCTTTTCCAACTCATCTCTGAGTTCTCTATGAGCCCTGTCCCCAGCACATAATGTCTGGGGTTAGGGCATTTTTCTGTTTTTAATTGCTCTTTGGCTGCTAAATGTAATTTTTGTAATTGGTTACATAACTCCAGGGTTTTATTTTAAATTAATCTAACTTTGCAATCATTCTACATATGTTGCTCTTAACATTTGCCTATTATTTGGATTAATTTCACTAATTTATCACCACTGTTTAGATATGCATTGTTTTTGTAACATTTGCAACTGAGTTAAAGCAGAATTGTTGGGCTAAAGGCAAAGTTTGCTTCACTAAATCAAACAGCTTTCTTTTCCCTCTCTGCTACTATATATTTACTCAGACAGTTTTTTTCCTGTGTGCTCTAGTAGTCCACTGTAAAAATGGCAAATATTCTGGTAAATAAATTCAAATTATTGTGATTATAGAGTAAAAGTAATGGGTAATGCTGACTTTTTTTTTTTTTTTTTTTTTGTCAAATTCTAAATTACTTCTCAATATTTAAACACCTAATTAGCTGCCAACCTCTTTCACCTAAGGTTAGCTCTAATATTTGGTGGTGGCAGTAGTCAAAGGAGTAGAACTGATGATTAGCCCATATTTCTAGTTGATGCCTGGCCTATTCATCTCCCAAGTCTAAAGTCAAATGGTCAGGTAGGGATAATCCAAAAGTCAGCACAGTCTGTCCTCCTGAGCAAGAGCTGTGTCATCAGGTGCCTTTTTTACACACAGAGTAAATGGAGATATTTGATGGTGGTGCTGATTTCTCATCTTCCTATTTTTCCACTAGTGCATTGTAGAGAAACCAAGCAAATACATAATATGGGAGTTATGGGCAAATTACTTTCTTAAAGGAAAATTTCCTTTGAAAACAGGCTTCCTCTGTAAAGAGACTGTACTTCCAGAGGTACAAATACAGAAAGGGAAACAGAAACATTGAAACATGTCACTGGCTACGTATTAAAGCTGTCTTTAGGGACTGGGAAGAAAGGCTTCCTTCTGAATGTGCGTGGAGGGAACAGCACACAATTTATTTGACAGCCCTGTCCAAACTCTTTTTAAATTAATACATGCATATATTTCTGGGATTTAGCATGTGAAAAACCCTTGTGGGATATCTCTTAGGGTATGTTATAGTATTAACATATAACAGATATCTAGACCAATCTTTTCTCAGCTGAGTAACTCTTCCATTGTCGGTCACGCTGCAAACAACAGAAATTTGAGTTAACGATTTCTCAGATAGGCAGTAGAGAAAGTAGCTCAGGTTTTCCATTGACTGTTAGCAAGGAAAGAGGATTTACATAGTGGCAAAAGAATACAGGCTACATTGATAAAGGACAACTCACATTCCATCTAAAATGAGGAGCAGTCAGGGTTTTTTCTCATAGCTGATCAACTCAGTACATGTAAAATGATCTTTTTAAAAAGAAATAAACTACTTCCCTTAGATTCCACTCTTAATCATGTGTAATACACAGGGAATTTATTTTGCTATAGTGTTAACAGAGATGGCATATAGTTATTTTTTCTTCCAACATGTGGTGCTTTGATGGCTTCTCACAAATTACAGTTTTTAATCTTAAATTGAAAATGTGTCCAGAAATTTAACTAGGCCCAGGCTTGCACTGTAGAAAATAAAGGAAAGGATTGCAGCTCTCATAAACCCTTATCCATGAGTAATTATCTTGTTATGTTAAAGTGGTTCTCCTGAATATTAAAATAATTAGGACCAACAATTTCAGCAATACTTTCCTCAGATGTTGTAATTGGCAGGGGGTGTTAACTAATTAAATGCTTTTATATTGCTGGCTGGATAAAGAAAAGGATGAAGCACTTGTAATTGCTGAAATTTAGCAAAAGCACATATTTACTACGGAGAATGAACATATAGATTACAGTATTTGTGACGGTCTAATAGCTGTAGCCGGTAATCCAAACGCTTCCTGTGGGTATTTCTCATCACTCCAGGGGAACTTGAAAACGGGCTTTTGGCAAAGGGAGTTTTGTCAGACGCAGGTAGGAGGGGGGGGTCTCCCCAGTGAGTGCAGCAGCTCAGCGGCGGCTGCTGCAGCTTCAGGATCTTGCAGGATGAATCCCAAAGTCACTGGGGATCGCTGTGGGGTGGAGGGAGAAGGCACATGGCTGTTTGCAAGTCTGCAAGGGGGAAGCTCATGATGAACATGGACTGGTAGTCAGTCAAGGCAGCCAACCAGCCCCAGATCTGTATTTGTGTACCAGTACTGGGCTAAAAACATGCCCTGAGTGCTGTATCCCTGGGACCTCGCTCTCACCCTGGAGCAGCAGGCACCATGCCCAGTGTCTGCGCTTCCTTCCCCTCTTTTGCAAAGAGCTGCTGCTGGTACCTTGGAAAGCTCTTCTGTGCTCATGGTTACTTGTTCTTATTTCAAAAGTGTTTCTTCTCCCCTTTTTTTTTTTTTTTAAAGTTCATAGGAAAGACTTTAAAAAAAATCACTATAAAACTGGCTATTGTCTGACCTCTGAAGTAATCAATTTTGGATTCAGCCCCCTATACCAGTTTGACATTTCAGGGTCAGCAGAACAACTTTCTGGCAGATTGAAAAGCTATGTTTCTGGGTCCAGGGTAGATTAGAGTAAAACCGGGCCAAATAAAATGAAGCTTCAAAGCATCTCGCTTCTATTTCACTGCTATCAGAAAAGGCAGCGAGGGCTGTTTTTAGGGAGCACAGATGACATAAACCTTGCCGCTTTCCCTGCTTCCCCATTTCCCCTTCCCCACGTGTGCTTCCCCCTCTTCTTTTGGAGTAAACCCAAGTACGGCTGTCACTCAGCTGCAGCAACCCAGTGGAGGGTGCCTCAGTCACGGCTCCTCGCTGAAGCATCTCTAAAAACACACAGAAGGGACAGTCCTCTTGCAGGGCTGGGACATGAAAGGAGGGAGACACTTTCTCTGTCCCCAGCCCTTTGCTGCCTCCTGTCCTCCTCCAGTCTCTTCCTTCACTTCCTTCCCCCCTCCTCTCTCCCTCCCCTCCAGCTCTGTTCTCTGTTTTTTCATTCTCCTGCCACTTCTTCTTGTTTTCACTGCCATCCCTCAGTCCCCACTCTTGTGACAGCACAAAACAACTGCAGTCGTTCCTAGTGAGGGCCAAGCGAGAGCCCCTTAGTTGCCTCAGACAAAATCCATCTCCCCTGCTCACTCCTCGTTTTTAGCCTCCTCATAAATGAAAATTCAGTTCACTAGAAGGGACATATGTTTACAATCCCACAGCTGGTAGGTACATGTGTACTGGGAGCGGGTGCCAAGGTTATATAGACACATGTCACTTTTATCCCAGAATCCCATTTGGCACCTGGGAACATCATGCTGTAATGCTGTGGAGGTCATTACTACACCCTGTAATCCTCCATGAAGGTTTTCCGTTTTCATTTATACACAGTAATAAAATACACATCTCAGCATCAGGCATTAGGATTAGTACTGACAAGGCTTAAGCTGAAATGTTTTAAGGATGCATTTCTGAGGTGAATAGAATAGCTAGCACGCAGCGCGCAATTATGCTGCCTTCAAGGAGGGAAGGATTTATGCTTCAATACTGTTAATAACAGTGACACTGACAACATAAAAGGAATTTCATTTTAAAAAATAAAGATTGAATTAATTTTCCATTGTAGTACTAATCTGGTAAAATAAATAATTTATTTAAAGTTTCTAATCTTGATAACCCACTGGACATGTGAAGAGAAAAGTCCATTCTAATTTCAGGATCTCTTCTTTATTTTTTTAAAAAAGTTGAAATTCTGGGAAGCTGTGACATGGGGACAGCTGGCTGGGTTCAGAGCAGGGAATGGTGCTTGATGGCTCTGGACAGAGCTGCCTGGGGTCAGAGTGGGTGCCTCAGTGAGCCCCCCATCCTGAGCCTGTATTTATTTGCTGATGCAGCGAAGCTTCTAGCTCTGTGCTCAAGTCTCCTTGCTTCCAACAGGGTTCCAGCCCATTCCCAAATGTCTGTGAGCATTAACATGGACCTTGCTCACCTGGTCCCTGTGTGTTTAGAGCCTGGCTTTGCTTGCTCCAGGCCGGTCAGGGTATGAATCCCCAGTGAAGTTTGCAGCCCCTGAAGCATGAGCTGCAGTGCTGCTGTATGCTGGGGAGGAAGGAGGGAGCACTACGTGCTGGTAGGGTTGGCCTCCTTCCTGTCTTCCTTCTTCCCTAAATGTCACAGCCCTGTTTCAGCAGTCAGGAAAGAGGCATTCTCTCCCTGTCTTCTTCTGCTATCCACTTCTCTTCTTCCTCAGCTGGAGGAAGAATCCCCTGGAGCCTCCTCAGGTGATGTATGAGGATTGGATGAGGTGAAAAAGAAGGGGAGATGCTTCTAGTGGTTGCTTCCATGCAGCAGAGGGGTGTGACAGCTCTTACATTCCTGCCCCATAACCAAAACCCAGGATAAAAGTTAAGTCAACACAGTAATGTGTAGTGCATTGCCAGAGAGGGAGTACTGCCTCCTCAAAAGCCCCATTACACACCCGCATCGTTAGCATCAGGAGGCTTTAGATCTTTGCTCCCCCATCACCTCATCATGGAGGAACAGGTGGCCTCGCAACAAAACATGAATTCACAAAATGAATGAAGAGAAGCAAACAGCTCCATTACAGGCAATGATCTTTTCCTAATTTTTTTTGAGTGTATCTGTTACTTGGGGTGGGGGAGCCTGGCTCAAACATGGTCACTAGGTTACATATTAATTTCTAGTTTCTGGCCATCATACACTACAATAAGCACAACTGGAGCCCAGTGGGTTCAAACTGCTTTTACGTTACTAGATTTACAGTTGCTGGCATACTGGAGATATGAAGAGTTGAGAAGCAATTTAATATATTGTTGTTGCCACTGCTGGCAGTTTTGTGCCCTTCAAGATATTTGCTGTGATAGCAGGGAACCACCCTCTCCAAAGGAAATATATTTTAAAAGCCCAAGCTTCTGAAGGAATGTTGTAGCTCAGTGTGCTTGCCTGGATTTTTGTATATATGTCATTATTTTCTATTCGCTTTTCTAATTAATATTGTTTTTTAATTGCAGCCTTAACTCCCTGTGAATTTTAGCAGAAATAGAAAAAAAAAATCACTCTACTCAGCCTGTTATAAGAAAGCAAACTTATATGGCCTGAGGAAATCACATGGTCATTATGTCCATCAATTATTTCCTGTACTTTGGGGGTAAAAAGATGCAATTTGCTGCCTTGCAGGATGGGTACTATTTTGACTGAAAGGAATTTGTCTCCTCTCCAAAAAGAAATTAAAATGCTAGAACTGAAATACCTTAATTCAACAGTCCTTTGTCCTCTAAGCCCAAGAACGCTTAGGTGTAATTATTTCCTTTGCTTAACGGAAACTCAAGTATTTCAGAGCTATGGTGCCAACTACTTTAGACATCACTCCATGCGTACCTGCCCCACACAATGTGATGGCGCTGGGGGCTGTTAGCAGAAACTGCCTGAAAAATACTTTAACATATGGTGGGGAATGGCCATCAGACAGACAACCCCAGTGCACTTCTCTTCGGGGCTTTTGTACTGAGCACATCCCAGTGCGACCCAGCAGCTGGGTTGGATGGTGCCCAACTGACTGTGCTGTAATGGCAGTTGTATCCTGCAGCTGCATAATGCAATGCCTTTTACAAAGCACTGGGAGTTAATGTAATATTTTATGGCTGTTGGAAATTTGGCCACTGAGAGGCCAAAGTAAATGTTTTTCAGATGTGGTTGTCTCCAGTCAGACACCTAAATGGTGCAAAGACTTGTTGCGGTTGGTGAATCAGGTCTCTAAGTACAATTATTTAGCTATTAAGCCTGGTTTCCAGTAGAGCATCAATAGTGTTATTACACTGTAATGTAATTTTTACATATTGCATTACTGTTTATTTTTAGTAGAGCAGCCCCCAGATCTGGGAGGGGATGAGGATGTTGGTGTCTGTATGAAGAGCAGAGAGGCAGAGGCAGCCTGGCTCCATGGGAGGTCTTGGCAGTGTCCCATCACGTCTCTGCATGCAGTCTCCTGTCTGCACTGCTGCTGTCCTGTGCATTTCTCTCATGTTCTTTTCCATTTTAGGGCTCAGACGTAATGTCTCCCTGAGTTAGATCAGAGCCATTTCTCTAGCCAAGAAAGTAGGGAGGGACACACATTCTCTAACCCTGGGCAGAGCATCTGTGCTCACAGGTCTGACATCTCATAAGAGCTGCTGGGAGCTGGTGGCATCCTTTTCCCTGCCACTTCCCTCAGACACAATTACTGTGGATTTCAGGGGGTTGTCCCTTCAAGGACCAAATACCCCGACCCCAGCGTCTCTGTGCTCTTGAAATTTCCCTACAAAAACCCAAGCACAGGAGCAGAGCACTGTTGATCATGCATACCTCTGAAATTTAAGAATTAAAAAGCACATTATCATTGCAATTCATAATAGTGTCCTGCATGTCAGCTTGTGGTACAAAGGAAATCTGTGAAAAATATTGTATAGCAGGTCCCTAGCAGAATGAATATTTTCCTGTTATACGAACTTTTCATGATGAAATGGTCTCATCTCTGTGGAAAATCATTGTGTTGCCCCAGCTGTTGTCAATAACTTTTATGCATTGCCTGTTTTTTCCACTAGACAATATTTACACTTCTCCACTCACCCCATTGATCTTCATTTTTGCAGGGAATTTTTTGGGGGTAAAATATAGCCAGTTTTTTTTAAAAAGGTAAACATCCAAGAATTGCACTCAAGGGAAGATATACAGTGTAGACTTAGTGACAACTTAATAGCTTGTAGTATATCAGATGTCTTCTATGCTGCCACCTTCTTGGGGAAGTATTTCTATACTGTGTATAAAACTATGCACATAGAAAGCTATACACCCTCAGTTTTTTCTTTCTCAGGTGTAAGCATCCTTGGCACTGCCAGTACGTGTGCAGTGCTGTATCGGAGCAGCACAGTTCCTCTGCTGCAGGAAATGGAAGAAAACATTCATTCTACCTCTCAAACGTTCACAACAAGCCTGTAGATTAACTGTCCTCTCGCTGAATACTGTTTACTCATTTCATGGAAAATGCATTATTTCACTGATTTAGCCTCTATTTGGTATGCTAAAGAAATCGAATTTCCATATAGAAAAGTATACACAAAGGATATGACCTTTTAAGTTTAACAGAGAAAATAACTGAGTGCAGTGTAATTAATATGCCATATAAATGCCAACAACAACATTAATGCACCATAAAACCAGCACAGTTAAAATGATATAGACTGGAAATGAAAAAGTTAAGTTTCTGTTAGCTTCATTAATTTGCTCACATGGTATTTCTGTGAAAGAAGCACAATCCCTTTATCTAAACAAGGAAAACAGACACATAGTGAGAATATGCATTTTTGTTAGAAGGAAGCTGGATCTTTCTTACGGCTTGACCAGACTCCTAAGAGGTGTCAACCCTCCTTGTGCTATAATATAATTTTTCCAGTGTTTATACCCTTCAAATTTTTCCTAAAGCCTCATGAATGTCTCAGATATGAAGCCGGTCCACACCTGTAGATAGGTCATCAACAAAGTAGTAAAATGCTTGCATTTCTGTGGTTATACTGTTATAACATAGCTCTTCCTAAACTAAATATTTTTTTTCTGAAGCAGTTTTCTTGTGCAGAGAATCTCACTGTCATGGTTATAGTCCAGTTGCCTTATGTAGGTAAGGTCTTTGCAGGGCTTAAATGCTTTCTAAGGTTCAGATGGCAGCTCATACCTAACTCTAACAAAGAGGTTTCCAGGGGAAAAGGTCTGGGGTTTTTTTTGTTATTGTTCTGGAACACCAAAAAAGACAAGCAAATTAATGCCTAAACATACCAGCAAAAGGTAGCTCTGGGGGGCAGTGGTCAGTCAGGCAAAATGTGTTCCCCACAGAGAGCACCTGAGGATGAAACTTCAGTGAAAGTTGCTTTGCCACCTTTGTATTGGTGGAAGCAAATCCTTCCCATCATAGAAAGGGTGTATCATGGGCTGTTACCATGACTAAAGCATGTGTCCAGCTATTCATCACTTGTTTTAGTCATTAGAGGTAAAAGAAACACCGGAAAAAAAGAGGCAAAGCTTTAGCATAAAATAAGAAGAGATCTATTCTTCCCTCTCTATGTGCACAACTCCCATTAATAATAAAATGTTAATGGTTAATGATAGTTATGTGTTCACATCAAAGGCAGACCAGAGCCTTTCATCTCAGTTAAATCTTAGTCAAATAATTAATGGAAGTAGTTGTATAGGGGAAAAAAAAAAAAAAATTAAGAAATTCCTTTGTAGAGCATTGAAAACTTTGCTGCCCCTAGGGAGCAGCTCCTAGAATCGAGGACACCAACAGATCCTGTTTAAGTGGGTCTGTCCCTGCTTTCCACAAGCCTTGACTGCATTGCATCCTAAAAAACCAATGAAACATGTTATTGGCATTGCAATACGTAATCCAACCAAAATCAAATCAAAAATCCCTGCCAAGGCCTATGTTATGAAAATAATCATAAATCTTATGCTGTGGTAGCTGTGTGCACCAGCATTGAGCATTCTGCTCAGGCCTGTGTTGACATTAAAAAAAAAAGGGCGGGGGGGAATTCATTTGAAGTTCTCAAGTCAACTCTGCAGCTGTTGTCTTCTTCTGTGCACTGCTGTGGCAGGTCCTGCCAAACAGTGCTGCTGGCTGGCTCCTCGCTTCGGTGCACAGGTGCATATCTGGAACAACTCCCTTGGTTGCCACAAGGCAGAGGGGGGTAAGCCCAATCCACAACTCTCATTATCTGATATTAGAGTCAGGTCTTCTTTCTGACACGTTTTGGACTTCCTGCAAAGGCTAAGTGGCCCATTGAAACCCCTGCTTCTGGGTAATGCAATGGTTTCTGTTAGGGGGTTGCTTTTGGTGGTGCTGTGCAAGGGGCATGGAGGTGGAAATGTGCAGCATGGAGCAGCAACCCAACTGGGTTGATGTTCCAGACTCTTGCACGATGGCTTCACATTGGTCATCCCTGATACATCAGCCTTGCAACTTTGGAAAAGCTGTCTTCATGGGTGGCAGGACTCCAGGCCAGCTGAGAAGGGGTTTGGAGGCTGTTCCTGCAAGAAAGAGCTGCTTGCTCCTAACAACTCTGATAGTACCTACATGATTTCTGCTTTTTCAGTTTCACTTTGACTTGCATGGTCCCCAGTCCAAGAGAAGCTCCTGAGCCTTAGCACAAGTATTGATTCCAGGAAGAAAGTTTGTTCATTGTTTTGGTAGACATCTGGAGCTTGCTGGAGCACTCACCACCATGGGTCACTGATTATGTGCACAGAGCTGGAGCGGATGGGGTTTCACTGGAGATACCGAGGCACAACCCATGAGGAAATGCTTCCTGCAAATAGTTTTCAGTATAACTATCCTTCACATGTGTTACATATTTGTGCGCTTGTGCAGAAGAAAGCGGTGGTGGGAAACACTTTGCTGTTTCTTATCATATTAATCCCGAGTATCAGAACATACCAAAGTGTCATGTGGGTCACAGGAGAGAGGGGGCATGAAGGAACTGATGTCTGCTCCAGTCTTTCATTGCATCAACTGTCCTGGTCACCTGCTTTGTGTTTCCTTTTCACTGTTCTTTAGATATTAATGGGATAAGTAATCTGAAAATTATACTGGTGTGGACAATGTCTTAGTGTCCAGGGAGGCAGCAGTTTGGTACTTTGGCATGAATTTAACTGTGTCTCATGGATCCCTGCCATTTGCAAACTCTGTCTCCTTTAGATCTGTGACTTCCACCAAAAAGACCTTGAAAGTAGAGGATAGTAATATATTTTAGAACTTTAGAGATCAGAAAGTTTTTTTATACATAGATGTGCACCATAGAAGTGCCTATAAATAGATATTAAAACTCGCAATTTATAGCCTATCATTTTGTGGCCTTTCAAGGCTAGAAATAAAGCCATATTCCACTGGGAAAATGAGATTTGTAGTTTTCTATGGCTTAAAGCTCCTGTTACTAACCCTGATGGGCTGCAAGATATTGGACAAGATATCTGTCACTGGTCTGGAATATATATAATATATATGAGTGTGTATATAAATTAGGAGAAAATGATGAACTTTCTACCAGTAAATGAACAAGTTAAGAGATTGTAAGATAACTTGGTAGTGCTGGGGGACATATTTCCAGTGAAAGTAATTTTTTTTCTTCAGTAATGATAACTTAACAAAGGCAATTAATCCACTCTCCCCAGCAAACGAAGTCAATGGCATGGTAACCTCCTAATAGTGCTCCGAGGTAAAATGAGCTCCGTTAATGCACTTCTGAAATCATTTTGAAGCTGCCATAAGTCCTGTGGCAGCGGTGAAAGGGACCTGCCCAGGGGTTCTGGCTGTGAGATTTGCTCCCTCTGGTTTTGCTGGAACACAGCATGGGACGTGCTCGCTGTCATGCCCAAGGAATAGCCAGCATGACAGCAAACAAAAAGAATAATTAACAAAATGAGGGACAAATAAGCAAGGCAAAGGACTCAGTTTCATCCTAATACTTGTTTCTAATTTATTTGTCTCTGAGTGTTTCACAGAGCTGAGTGATGTGTTATATTATTCCGTGCAAATCAGTTCAAGGTGGATAAGTGCCCTCCTTGATGGCAGGGACCTTGGCTTGTGCTGATTGCAGGGCGGGGTGTGCTGGGCCATGTCACTTGAATGAGATGCCTAAAATCAGATGTCTCACTCGCTGTCCTCAAGCCTCCTTTCCCTGCCTGTGACTTTTATATGGAAGTCTCTAGGATCTTTAGGCATAGTTTCCCTTGTAAAACATTGAATTTTGAAAGCATCTGTGAACAAGACATAGCTCAGTTGCTAGGAATTTAAGTAAATAATTTTTAATAACTTATCAAATATATTAAAAAATTAAAAGCCTAGCAAAAGTATCCTTCTTTTAGCATTAAATAGTATTAAAGTATTTTTAGCATTAATTAAAACAATTTGGATGTGTAAATTATAATCAGTCATACAGGTATGTGTCTGCTGCATAACCCTGAATTTGAATCTTTGAGCTGTTTCTATGCCTCCAAATTAATTTTTTAAATGTATGATTCTCTCATCATTTAAGACTAGCAAGAACTTTTAATCTGAAGTGGTTTAAAATATAACTTCTCTGTCCCAAACCAAGAATGTAAATAAGATTCTGTCTTTAGCTAAAGCATAGTTTCTGGTCTGAGGCTTTATTTTGGTGAGATGGTAGTTGCACAAGTGTTAACCTCACTGTAACTTTGTGAGACATGATAGGTTTTTTTTAAAAAAAAGTTACTGCTAATTAAAAAGGCCTGTGGAGAGATGTGTGCATTTGAACTGCAGAATAAAACGAAAATTATTATGTTGTGGTTGGGACACACAACAAAGATGTGAAATTGCAGAAGAAACCAGAAACATTTTTCATATAATTAATGCTGAAATGCAGCATCCATTATAATCTTCTTTCCCAGAACTTACAGCTTTCTATAAACAAAGCCTCCTCTTGGGCATATTGCATTTATTATGTTTGGTCTCAGTACAGAATTGAATTTTTTGAATGTAGGGAAATTTCAGTGAAATCCATTCGACCAAATAGCTTCAAGACAATCCACATGACTTCCACAGGTTAAGGTTCTCCAGTTGGAAAAGAGACAAAGAAGGGAGGAACTAGAGATAGAACTAAAAATCATAGGATAAGGTGGAGAAGGTGACTAGGAGATGGTCATTCACTGTTCTTCCAAAGAAAGGACAGGAGGGGAAACGTAGTGAAACTTTGAAGCAATATATTTCATAGAATCATTAAGGTTGGAGACGACTTCCAAGATCATCAAGTCCAACTGTCGACCGAACACCACCATACTCACTAAACCATGTCCTGAAGTGCCATGGAAGCCACCTCGGGTGCAGTGATCACCTGCTGGAAAGCAGCCCTGCAGAGAAGAACCTGGGAGTACTGGTGAATGACCAGTTGAGCCTGAGCCAACAATGTGCCCTTGTGGTCAAGAAGGCCAATGGTCTCCTGGGGTGCATTAAGAAGAGTGTGACCATCAGGTCCAGGCAGGACCCTCCCCCTCTACTCTGCCCTGGTGAGGCTGCATCTGGGATACTGTGTCCAGTTCTGGGCCCCCCAGTTCAAGAGAAATAGGGAGCTTCTAGAGAGAGTCCAGCAAAGAGCTACAAAGATGATTAAGGGGCTGGACCATCTTTCATATGAGGAAAGACTGAGAGAGCTGGGTCTGTTTAGCCTGGAAAAGACTGAGAGGGGACCTTATTAATGTTTATAAATATCTAAAGGGTGGGTGTCAAGAGGATGAGGCCAGATTCTTTTCAGTGGTGGCCAGCAATAGGACAAAGGGCAGTGAGCAGAAGCTGGAACACAGGAGGTTCTGCTTAAACATGAGGAAAAACTTCTTTACTGTGAGGGTGACAGAGCACTGGGACAGGCTGCCCAGAGAGGTTGTGGAGTCTCCTTCTCTGGCGCCTGGATGCAGCCCTGTGCAATTTACTCTAGGTGAACCTGCTTTGGTAGTGGGGGTTGGACTCGATCTCCAGAGGTCCTTTATAACCCCGACCATTCTGTGATTCTGTGTTAGATGTGAGGACAACAACAATAAAAAGGATTTTTTTGTTAATAACCTCCATTAAGCCTGGGAGAGGAAGCAAAGCAGTCTCCCAGAGGAGCTTTTGAGTCAGACATTTGTCAGCACTGGCAAGGACAGATGGACTCTTTTTTCAGGAAGATGTCTGTAGTTGAGTTTTTCCCAGACCCACATTTCCACACTGCTCTTTGTGACAGTACGGTCATTGGGAGCCAGGCCAGTGTGGCTGTGCCTCTTGCTCAGCAACACTGCACAAAGGAACAGATCATGGACGACAGAGGCACCACGCTTATGTTCCCTGGTTGGATCACAGTGCCCTAATCTGCAAGAGATCTGTGAGGGAGGATTTTTAATTGAAATATTAAATTAAAAACTTCGCAAATTATGGGCACATTTTCAGTTTCTGACCTCCTAGGTTAGAGTGCTTGGTCTGGGACTGCCTCATTAACTGCAGTAGCTCAGCCTCCAGGATCTCCTTACTGTTTGATGAAGCAGATATTACATCTTGTCTGTAATTTGGGAGATACGTACATCATTTTCTTTATCTGAGAGCTGAGGTCCTCTAGTGTTAGACTGCATCTGAATTTCACTGTAATGCAGTAGCTCAGCAAAGCCACAGGACTCTGCTCACTGGATGGTTGCTATGTCATGGCTTCAGAAAGTTTATTTATGAAGCTGGACGTTATGAGCTAAAGAAGACACTGATAAAGGGACATATTTGTTGTTTGGAAACTTCCTAGCAAAATTTTCAAATTAAAACATTTGTCTATATATGATGAAGACTGACAGTTTTATCTCATTTGGATGGTAATAGTTGCTCTTCCTCTTCATAATTTGCATGGAAATGCTGACAGCATTGTGTTAACAGTTTCTGTTACTTTTTTTTTCCCCTGAAGCTGGACTTCTTCTGTCAAAGAGAATTTGGTTTAGAAAACTTCATCCTCACACACTATGAGTGGAGTTCATTTCCTCACTTACAAATGTATTTCTGTGTGTACATACACATATTCTTCAACAGAGAAACATAGACACTTGGTTATTGGGGTGGGGGTTTTGTATGATTCTCACATCTTGGAAAGAAAATAAAGAACTAAAGAGATGGAATATACTTGTGAAATGGCAGAGCAGCATCTAAAAACCTTCCATAGTCATGTCTTTTCAAAACTGCTGGGAAAAAAAAGTACTGAAAGCAGAGAATGAAAAATGAATCTCTGAAATTGCAGCAGTACCAGTAGTGAGTGAAGCAGGGCTGGGAGACAGAGCCTCTTACAGTTCACTGAGAAGGACTTTGTACTGAAGAATACAAGTCCAAGGAAATGTCTTAGATGTATGAAGGAAAAAAAAAAACCCCACATATATTTCTTGATGTTGTGAGAGAAGCTGCTTCCGAGGAGGGGAAAACCTGCAGGACCGACTGCAAAGAGGAAAACAGAAAATGGACCCGAGTCTCCCAGAGAGACAGTCCTGCCTGGAGGGGGAGCAGAAAAGGACTTGGTCCTGAATGAATACAAAAATGCAAAATGAGACCCATGACTATGCTGTGGCTGTAGGGACACAGGACCAGCCTTAGGTGCCTCATCTGCCTGAGCCATTAACATTAGAGATTGTTCAACATCACAGCTTAAGAGGTTCATTCCCAGCAGCTGGTGGTCTTTTGGAGGATAGCAGCACCAGTTGTGCCCATCCATGACATTGTCAAGGTGCTTCATCATTTTCAGATGTCTCCAGATCTCACTGGTCCCTTTGACTGCAAATCACCATTCTGCAGGGCATGTGGGTACTGCAATGACAAGGTGCACACGTGCCTATGTACTCATGTATACTAGACCCATGTTCAGCCATGTGCTGAGCATGACATTATATGGTATGGGATTTCCCTTTGGTCAGCTGGGGTCAGCTGTCCCAGCTGTGTCACCTCTCAACTTCACGTGCACCCCCAGCCTGCTCGCTGGTGGAGTGGGGTGAGAATCAGAAAAGACCTTGATGCTGCGTAAGCTCTCCTCAGCAATAACAGAAACATCTCTGCATTATCAACTGTTTCAAACACAAATCCAAAACATACCCTTGTATTAGCAACTATGAATAGAATTAAATCTATCCCAGTAAAACCAGCACACTGGGATACACTGTTTTGCCCCAGAATATTTCCTTGCAGCTAGTTCCATGGCAGTAAATCTTTCACTTCATTCACTCAGAGCATGTTTCACAGTGAAAGTCCCAAGCATGTCCAAAACCCATTACTAGTAAAATTCTGAATTTGTTTAAATATTTTTTTCTGTTCTTTCCTGTTTGTTGCCTAATAACAACAAAATTGGGATGCTTAAACTTCCCAAACAAATTAAAAACTGCTTTTCACTTTGGACTAAGAGCTGAAAAGACATATAAATTTACATGTTCCAATCAACCTATTTATACTTTGCAGATATACTAAAGAGTAATTAAGACCTGATGTTAGCTGAGCAACTTAATAATTTAAATTATTAACACATCTGTTTAGATGTATAATTTATATATAAATGCAAAAAGTAATTTAGTAATGCAGTTTAAATTTTAACTACAGTGTGTGTGTATATGCTTTGTTGCTATCCGTTTTAAAAAAGAGCTTTGATAACTGTGATTAATCCATGGCCCTGCATTAAAGCTTTTTTCCAATCTCATGTTTTTGCAAACAGTTAATAAATGATCTGAATCTCAAGAGCCAGAGAATCACACAAGGCGCAATATAACCTCACCATCCCAGAGAGACAGATTAGGATTTATAAACTCTGCAAGGATAAGAGTGAAGGGAATAAATATTGAATGTATGAGGGGCATGCCAAAACAGAGCTGAAGGTGTAAAGTCTGCAACATATAAATCAAGTTTGTCTCTTGGTGGATAAATCCCATTGCAAGAACCCCCAAACACTGGATGTTCTAACAACCTTTGCTGTAATATCGTATGTAAATAGGTTATGGGCAACTTGATGGAAATGGTGCCAGACCAAGCTGTGGCTCCTGTAGTAGGAAAGAAAGACTTTGAAAAGATAAATTAAATCACTGGTTGAACAAAAAGTACAGTAACAGCACTGGTAGTAAAAGCTAGTGCTTGGAGCACGTGTCAGTTTGCAACTGAATTCCTGAAATTTTTAAAGAGTTTCAGCATCCTCAACAGCCGAGAACTGGATTGTAAAGTGTTCATTGCCACATGGCAGACCTCTGTAGCTAGCTGAAGAGTCTGATAAAACAAGTTAGCACTCCCTGTATGTAGACCTATGGCTGGAGTCTCCCTCAGTAGGAACTGGCATTAAGTTAAATAAGGATGAGGTTAGGGCTAGTGAAAGGCTTACATTTGGGAGGAGTATGGGATCATGTGAGGGTGGAATTGGGGTTACTCAGAGTTGGAGGAGGTTGCAGTGATGTGTCAAGGTAAGAGCAGAGGTGCAATGGCCCAGGGCTTTCAGCTCAAGCAGGCAGAGTTTAGCCAGCACCTGAATTCAAAGCTATGCCTAATGCCATTCTGAGGTTAGCTTAAACTATGGCAAGTTTGTGTGCAGGTTTAGGAGAAAGAAGAAAAAGAGATTATAGGAACATTTGTTATGGAAAGAGGCAAGGTCTGAGAGGAAAGTGAATGGTGATAAATGAACCTAGTATGAAAGGCAATGGAGATGCCTGCTTACAGCTCTGCAGGAGGATGACTGCTAAACAGTGTAGATTTTTAAAGATAAACCAGAAGAAAAAGTAAGGAAAAACTCAGTTTTAAGAAGTGATGCAGCTGATTTATCAGCTGCCACACTGCTTCCCATGCAACAGGTATGGAAACATCAGAGTACAGGGACAGGCTTTATATGCTATGTGTAAACATTTGTATAAACAATAAATATTTTAATTTAACATCATTATTTCCTATAAGTCAATAATGAGATTAAATAAATATTTTAAAAATTTAATTATGGACCTTGAAATGAGGTATTTTCATTAGAAAAATGCCAATCTTGATGTAGAGATAAGAGAATGGTTAAATATTTCCTAGTGCCCAGCATTTTGGGAAGTATCTGTGGGAAATACCCAGTGCAACCAAGTGTGTGGTCATTGGGGCCATGAGGGTCATGGCTGGCGGCCTCCCAGGAGCGGCTGAAGTGGAGTTGCAGCAGGGACAGTGCCAGGGCTGTGCCAGGGCTCTTGGTGCCTGTGGCAATGTGCTTTGCCTTCAGCCGTGACTAGTTTGGAAAGCTTACGGTCAAGTTTGGAGTGATGTCAGTTGTAAATCAGATTATATCCACAGAGCTATATCCTTAAGGAAACACTCTTGTTCCTGTGATGAAGAGGCAAGGGAGATTATTCCTTCTGATGCAGGCTTGCTATTAGAAGAGCAGCTGAAGATGGTAATTTTTTAATCCCCTTTTTAGAAAAGCTCAGAGAGAGCAGACCTTTTTTTTGTTTTGTGGTTTGGTTTTGTTACATCAAAGAGATTATCTTGAGCAACGCAGACGTACTTTGAATAGATTCTCTGCAATGCTGCAAAGTTTGGGGATTCAGAAACTGCCAGATTCTGAATATTGTGTAGAAAATATAGGATTTATAGGATTGCTTCTTAATTGGTTGTCTTCAGGAACTGGGTGTTCTGCCTTGTAGGCTGAAAATCAGCAAAGCTGTGCTATGATTATATCTAGAAAACCACACATGGAGATTTAAAATCTTTAATCATTTTAAACTTTGTCAATAAAGGCCTCCAAACCATGCTAAGGAACAACTCTGATTTCAAGCTAAAACATTCTTTTTATAAAAAGATTTTATTCTGAGAGGAATAGCATATTTTGTTGAAAAAAATCATTTTTAAAAGTAGACTTCAATAAATATCTTTAAAAATGGAAGCTGTTAGTTTTCCCATTTACAATCATAATTTAATGCTCATTGAGCTCACACTTTCTAATCTTTTTCTGATATACTTGAATAATCTGTTGCAACAAAGCTAATACAGGTACTTGACTCATTCTTTACTCTTATTTTTAGGCATTTAAGTAAGGGAATGAATCTTTAAAAATGCCAGTTACCCAGAACATCTATTGCCTTATAGGACTAACACCAAATGTCTAAAAAAAAACCATTTCCATTATTGAAATTGCCAAAAGTATGCAGAGCCCTTATATAGGGGATTTTCTGGAGTTCACAAATGACATCCTGTGGTCCATTCCTGTTAGTGGGAAGTTAAAATCTATAGGCCATTTCCCCATCCTCTCCTGCTCAAAAAAAAATGTTTATTTTCTTTCCTTTTAAACCATTGTTGCATATAACCCTGTGTAATGGAAATCCATTGCTAAGTGTACACAGCTAAAAATGCTCTGATTGACAACTGTAGTGTACTACGGAAAGTAAAATGGAATAGCCTGACCCATGATAAAAAATTAAATAGCATGGAAAGAAAAATGGACAGGATCACACTTGGGATAAAATTAATAGTTTTAAAAATAAAGTATTTTTCCTATTCCTTGTCTAACCTCTGTCCAATCTGAAATATATAGGGGGTAAAAAAAAATTTCTTTTGGTTCATGATGTACTGCCTAGACTGCTGGTGGTTGCAAAATTACACACTGATAGAAATAGTGTTTGGAGATGTGCTATAGGATACTTAATCTCCTTTATCTAGTCTTTTGGGTATTTATACCATAGTCTTCATTTTTAGTAGACATGGATACTAACTCCATTAGTTGTTAATTAGGAGGAGGAAGGAAAAATCTTATTTCATGGTTTTCTGGGGTGCTTGGAGATGTATTTTCAACCAAAGTTAGTCAAGCTTCCATCTTGTACTAGTTCAGGGTATTCCCTGAATTACTTTGCATTAATTATAGCAGAAACTATCTGCTCATTCTTTACAATTATTTAGGAGTAACAATAAAAGATGAGATGAAGGTATTAGCTGCATTACTCTGTGAAATCGGGAGACACATTTTCTCTCTCAGGAAGGTACCACCCAAGCACACTGCATACGCTATGGTTTAAATAAGCAAGCTGCCCACGTCAGTCCACCTCCCTGAATCAGAAAATGCATTTCAAGCAAATAAAATGTCACTCTAGTTTCTTGCAAGTCTTGAGAGCTACGATTTTATTTAGCTGTAAATTTATTGAAGAAAGATTTCTTTAATATTTTATGACTCTAGTGGATTAAACCTTGTATAAATCAACAAATTAGCAGTCACACTATATTTACGTTCAGAAGAGGGCTAGGGAAGGTGAAGGCAAGATTACTCCTTCCTGGCAGACTGACCAAACTGAAAAGCTAAATTGAATGACTTTGGCATGCTTAGAGCAATGCAGAAGGGAGGTGAGGATGATAAATAATACACACTGACTGCAGTTAAGGCAGGTGCAAAGTAGGAGGATTTTTATTCTTCTTTGAAGTTTTCTTTTTCTCCCTCTTTGGTGTGGATCAAAGACTTCTCAGTTTTGGGGGATTCTTTAGGAACTCAGATAAAACCCATGAGACAGTGACCTTCATGAAACTTTTTCCACACTGGTGTGTGTATATATATATATATGTATACACACACCCCTATAGTCAAATTTTCAAGTGTTCCTCGTGATAGCTGTCCAAAGAAGAAGAATCCAATAACTTTAAAATATTCAGAGGTGGTAAGTCTTCTCAGAATTCCTCAAGTTTTCTTTTGTTTACATAAATAATTTAAATCAGAAAAGAAGTGCAGATAGATTAAAACAGGTGCTCCAAGTATGAACTGGGCTTTGGAGACTGATTTGACACAGAAGGAAATGGTCCTTGGCATCTTGTGAGTACATTGAACGGTTTTATTGTACTTCCCACCCACCAATTTGGTTTCCTTCTTTCTAAGCAGCAAAGTGTTGTTATGGCAGAGGAGGTGGCTCTGTGGCCAGACAGAGTGGAGCAAATGCCCTCTGGTGAAATGCTGCTGCTGTATTCCATCCTCCTGTTATAAACACAGTGAGAACCCACACATCTGAGCCTGTTGCCAAATCATTTTTTTGAGATCCAAAATCAGAACGGCACCTCTGGGAGAGAAAACCTGAGAAAGAGGTGTGCTTACAACACATGAAAACATTTGAAATACTTTTAAAAATTCAAGCCTTAAGGCAACGGGTTTTCTGAAAACAGAGTATCCTACAGTTGGTAGTTTAGAAAATTAATGCAAAAACACCATCTGCTAAACTTCAGATGTATGAATACTATTTGGTCTATAGAGAGTACAGACTGTACAAGAAACTATTGATCCCCCATCTGCTTCAAAATGATCTTTTAAGAATTTATCTTACTGAATCAAGTACTACATTAGTAACATAACATTATTCAGAGCACAGCATCCCAGTTGCTCTTAGAGGTGCAGTAAGTAGAAATGTACTTCTATCATCCGTCAGCCATTGTAACATGCAAAAATGCTCTTGGCTTTCTGCATGTTTATTTCCTGTGCAGCCAAGAAAATATGGTATAAATCTCAATTAAATGCCCTTTTCTGCAAATATCGTGGGTTTGGATGTTTGCACTGTCAGATATTTCTGGGGGTAAACCACGCCTTACAGAGAGATAGCTTCCTTCATATCTTCTGTCTCATAATTAATAATTAGATAATATCCAGATGGTGAACCATGAGGAAGTCTATTTTCTGTTACCGTATTTCAAGCAGTTCTAAGTCCAATGGGGCTGAGAATTGTATTCCGAACCTTCAGCCCTAAGACAAATGCTCCAACTTCAACTTGTGCCAATGAACTTGAGCACTGACTGAGGGAGGTGCCTCCCTGAGCACAATGTGCCTCTTTCAAAATCCAGCCCTTCTTTATATGTAAACCCCACTCTATTTCTAGACATTTTCACTGACCCTCTCTTGGGTAGCCATCAAATATCTAGCATCACGTTCTGAAAAGGAGAAAATATGTCCTTAGTGCTTCATTGTAACAGACTGCATATGATCAGGCATATTAAATAATAGTGTAAAAGGAATATTATTTTATTGTTGTACCAAAAAATGCATGGCTTTAAAAATACTAGGCATTTCTGTTGTTTTTCTTCTCCTATGCAGAAACAAAAATACCAGATTTTCACCAAAATTTCAGGTTAATTATTTTGAATTTCCAAGATTTTACACAGTGAATGTTGGCTTGGCATAACAGCGATGCCTGCTTTCCAGCCTTTTGGGCCAGCATCCACTTTTTAGTCTTCATAATTTCTTAGGCATAGAAGGCAGCCTTATTAAGGAGCATTAAACTAAAATTTCCGCAAAGGACGTTACATCTCTGTGGACCAGATAAGGCTTCCAGCAAGGGCTGCACAGGCTGTCAGTAACCTGTGGACCTTAGTTCAGGAAATAGTCATGCAGAATATCAGTCATTCTTTGTAAGATTCACAGCCCCTTTTGCAGATCAAATTGGCTACATTCCATACTGAGTTCCATTTGTAAATTAAAGGTTAATATATTAGTGCTAGCAGTGATATATTTGTTCATCAGTGAGCCAATTGTTATACAGCCCCATAGCTTCAAAAAACAATTATCATTGTGACTTGTGATCATCTCTAAAGCTTTCTTTTATCATATTTAGGGCCATGTCTAATGGATAATACTTGTGTCTGTAGTATACATATAATAACTATTAATAACTTCTAGACTTTTAGGATTAACTTATCAAAGCAGACTGGTTCAGGAAATCCAGAGTGGGAGAAGAGTTTGGAGAAGTTTCAATGTATGCCCAACCTGTTCTGTGCCTTCCTTGGAACCCACTACCAGTCACTAATGGAGATGGGTCCTGGGCTTGTAGTTCAACCCATTCCCCTGTGGTTTTGCCCAAGTTCAGTGCAGTCAGTGAGAGTTTAGCTTTCTTAGAGTATACATATATAAATTAAGCCATTTAATTTGAATTCTTTGAGTTTTGTACCCTCCAAATCCCTGATAAAAAGAAAAGGCAGTTTGTTATCCCAGCCATTGGCTAGCCAGCACCTACTTCTAATTAATCCTGAGAGAGAGCTGGTAGACATTTTTTTAAGAATAGTTCAGTAAGTTGCATGTTGCAAAATTTTGTACATTGTCTTCCATCTTTCAAAATTCACGGTGTGTGGGTCCCAGCCATCAGACTGGAACATTTCTCTTGCAGACTTTCTAGGAATGAGCCAGGTTTTCTAAAAGCAGATTACATCTTCACTGTGTCTACATGTATTGCATCTAACCAGACTGGCCCGAGATCATCCTACCTAATTCCAAACACCCTAACTGTCGTAGTCAGGGGTGCAGGTGCTCATGCCTGTGAAGACCATGGACCCTGTGGCACCCACTCTCCCTCTGTAGGGAGCACAGGTGCTAATTTCAGCCATTCCTTGTGTTGCCAAATGTCAGGTGGATGAACCTAGACCTGTGTGATGTTAAGATCATGGAAAATTAAAATCTACAGTTACAGCAAAGGGAGTGGAAAGAGCCCTGGATGAACTAATTTTATGTCCCAGATGTCTTTGTGTTGTCTGCTGCATAACTGAGAAATAGTTTCTCTGTTAATGCTAATCAAGACTTGAAGTCATCCATCTGAGCAGGTGTAATAATAAATAAAAGGCCCAAAGTAGTGCACCACATGAAAGTGTTAAAAGTGAATAAGGTTGATGGTTCCATTTAATCAGAAACTGTGAGAAATTAAATGTTGTGAAATGTTTATAAGCCTAGGGACTGGGGTGCTCAAAGACAATTAGCAACTAAACATTTCATTAATGAAATAATGATTAATTATAATTACTAATTAAAATTCAGGATTATGGTGTTGGTTTTAAGCATTAACAGGAGTAATGACATTACCATTTTTAATGAAATTCCAATAAAGAAAATTATAATACACCTTAAAAAAATAGGTACAGGCAACAGCAAGATTAGGAGTTATTGCTAAGCCCAGAGGCATAGAATTTTCCCAGCTGGTGAACTTAAGTTAAGTAAGTTTAATGCACTGTAATTTAATTACTAATCATAGTTTTTCTTCACAGTGGGAATTGATATTAGGTTTATATTTTACAAGAACAAAAGACAGAATTTGAATACCTGTTCTGTGATGGGTAATGACATTGTGCTACAGGCTACAAATAAAACAATATTTTGCAGGCTTCTGCATAACATTTGGATTTAGATATATTAGAGTATGATTGAAATATTATTTAATTAATGATTACTGGATTAGAAATTAAGTAGCCCCTGTAGATTTTGTAATACAAGTATAATGCAGCCTTTGTGAAGAGCATACTCATTACAATCCTGTATATACATTAAATATATCTTCTTTGAATAATTCATACAGGGACATATTAGTAAATGTCAAATTCCCACAAGAAGATGGAATTTGACCTACATTAATAAAGCTATTTAAGATTCATTAATTGTAGACGGATTTCTTAAACTATTTGCTATTACTCACCTTTTCATGCATAATGCAATATGTTGGCTTAAATACAATTCCTAATTTACATACTGTTGGCTATGTTGCCCTTCTTCCTATTCAGTATTTGACTTCTCTTAACCTGTCTGACTTATAGGTCCTCTTAGTAATTTGCCGCCTTGTGAAGTTCTCAAATGTCAAGGTCAATTAGACGTTGTGTCACAGTTGGCTGTAGCTGAGCAATGAATGACATTTCACTTTTTCCTGAATTTTCTGGGACAATAAAGAAGGATTTAATTGAACAGTTCTAACGAGAGACCTGACTCATGTTTCCCTTGATGGCAAGGGATTGTTATATTGACATCACTGATAGAGGAAGCCGGATCCTACACAAGGAGATTTGGTTCAGTTGGATTTGAATGTAACGAGTATAAACAAATCTGAAGAGTTTTACCAACACTCAATAGTACATTTGTAATTCTTCAAACTGAGATATGGAAGCTACATATATGCTAAATGTATGTAGGTTCAAAGAAAATTTGCCTTGAGGGATTAAAAGCTTTTTATTTATATTTATATTATTTATATTATTTATATTTATAATTTGCTTTTTGTGTTCCAAAGAGATACTACATCCAAGACAGTGAGCAAATCAGCACAGAACATGCCTGAGGATGTACAAGTAGATACACAAATGGCTCTGTAGGGTACATGTGAATCCAATCCAGTGAAAAGTTCGATGTGGTGGCAGCTCTGGAATATTAAAATCTGATCATTAAACTAGTCATTAGCTCTCCAGGCAGTTTTGGGTGTACTCAGGCAGCAGACTTACAGATGAGCCATTCTCTAAATGAAGTTTGATATGATGTTACTGTGGGACAGGCTATGTTGTGAGTTGCTACCCTAAATGAATGGTGATGTGAAAGCCCCAGGTATACTGTGGAAGACAAGTTTTTGAGGAATGATGCTTCCTTCTTGTGTTTGGAAAGTAATCAAATCTTCCTGAGAGCAGTGGGCTTTCAATCAAAGCCATATATGTTTGGGTTGGAGTCTGTCCCAAGAGGTGACAACCAAACCTCATTTTCACCATTACTGCTTTTCACTTTTCAAAATCTTTTCTTCTTTTTACATTTATATCCTAGGTAAAATTCAAATCAACAAACTAATTGTTATTGCGATTCCAGCAGGTAATTAATTTGAGGTAAACCTAACACATTTCCAGCTTTTTCTCCTGATCATGCTGCAAATACTGTCACTGTCCTGTTTTGCTGTTTCAAAGAGTCCCAGAAACTGAGCAAATCTGTTACCGTAATAAAATATCCCCCATGTTGTTAAGATACATAAAATAGCACAGATAGGCAGCAAAGGAAGCCTGGTTTTGCAAACTAGGCTCCTAGGTTTTGTAATTAGTCTACAGCAAAGATGAAGCTTGACAGTCTTGCTCTTATATTGCTCTCTGGGGTACAAGTGCATGTGTAGCTTTCAGAGAAGAGCTGAAAATCAACCAATACCTGGAATACTAATCTGTTATCTGTACCCTTCTGAATGAGAAAAATATGCCTTCTGGCAGACTCAGAAATGCATTGGTTTTGTGCCTTTCCTTTGCTTAGTGGCTATGTACAGCGGTCACTGTAGAGTACCCGATAGCTCAGTAGTTTCTCCTCACATTAGCATTTTTTCATTTAAAAAATTGCACAAAGGCATAGAGTGCTACTACTAACTGTGACAATAAATGTCAGCTCCTTCGTATTCCTTTTCTGTCCTGAGAGTCCTAGTCAGGCTGCAGACACTGGGGGTAAACTTTCAGGCAGAAGGAGATCTTTGTCTGAGAAAAATACCAAATAATGGTGACATCCTGTTGTCCTCACTGAGCTGAAATAGTCCGTTAACAATAGCAGCTGGCTGGTCCCTGCACGCATGTTTGGCAGGGTAAGTAAACACAAAAGGATCTTATTAATTCGTAGAATGGAAAACTTACAATGTGTGCTAATTGCAAAAACTTTTAATTAGATATAATTATAATCTTCAAAGCATGTTGAACAGGGTAGCGTTTGATCATGCTGTTGACCTTTTCAATGTGCTTTTAGGAGAAACCCTTAGAAATGAGGTGTTGTAAAATTCATCAGAGAGCAATTAATTTGTGCAATTAGAGAATATAATCTGAATTAACATGTATGTATATATCAGAACATAAATAGACTTTAATGTGACTGCAGAGGCTTCAATTTGCAATGAGAAATCATTGTATGGACAACTAAGAGGACGCATGAATAGGACCTTCCTCATGTGAGACAGGCTCAGCGGTAGTCCAGGCGTAAATAGAGAACTTGTCATTGACTACTTGAAACTTTTTATCTGATATGAAAAGATAAAGCAATCTATTTTCTTAAGCCCAAGGTCTTGTCAAAAGACATATACCTTTAATATTTTTTTAAAAAATATGAAGTTTCTGTCTCATTTTACAATTTCCAGAGAGTAAGATGTTGTATTTTTCTTTGGCTTGTGTGAGTTGAGTCCACTACAGTCACCACTTTGAAACAGGGTAAGAAAGAGCTAGTGAAGCCTACTGCTGCTGGTCCTGCACCTTTGTTTCACAATATCATTAACCAGATAGCAGAGAGCACACCAAAACTAGAACACTGCATCATTCATGTGATTCAGTTCACTTTAGAGACTCAAATCCAATCTACTGGCACCATCTCTCATTGGACTGTTGCTCTTAGGTATAAATTTTGCTTTTCAATTAAAGGACAGGAAGAAGGATATGAGATAAAAATTGCATAAAGCTATAAATAAGGAGTGGAGGCTCTCATGAATCTGTTTTACTTTTGCATCACTCTCTGGGAAAGTATTTTCTATTACTGCTAACTGGATCAAAGACACAGATTGGATGTTTTTTCCTGACACACGTAGTCCAAGAGCACAATTTTAAAAATATATTAAGTTTAATTCAAACTTGATGCTCCTAGATTTTTTAAAAATAATTAATCTTTAGTTATTAGATATTCCTTTAATACTATATTTTTAGATAATCTTTTGAGCATGCTACTCATTTTTAATTTTACTTTGTTAGCTGTCGGTTTCTGTACAGCGTGATCATTCCTCAACTTTGGGTATAAATCTTTGATATGAGCCTAATGTGATTTTGAACTCATCAGCTGAAATCAGTGCACATTGGTCTTCCCCTCCGTGAGCATCTGACGCTCCTGTTTATCAGATTCTGTATTTTGTAAATTACTGAAGCATAGCTCCAATAAATAAACCTACCTTAAAATCTATGCCAGCCAAAATATTTTTCACAGTTTTATGTGAAAGCATACATTGTTTTTATGCAGCTGTGTCTTTCTGAACTAATTTTATTGCCTTACATCAAGCTTTAAAGACCATCTCATGTGAAACTTTGTCAATGCTTTAATGGGCTTAAAGTACTGAGTATTCTTATTTATTTCTCTGTATTTACTTATGGGCACTGTAATGACAAGCAAATGTATGATCAGTGCCACAGAAAGCAGTATATTCAGGCTGAGCATACTGCATGTGAGCATATGCATACTGAGTGTAAGGAAAACCAAAGCCAGGCATAGCCCATAGCTGTCTCCTTCTCTCCCATTCTGCAGGTTGTCATCTCCTGCAAGGAGGAGGAGCTGGTGGACCCACATATCTGCTCCCAGTTTTCACTGTAAACTGGGAGCCCTGATGCCCAGCTCTAAGCCCACAAAAACACACAATGCTAATTTGGCCAGATAGTTAGGGGCAGAGTTTGTTCCTATTTCAGGTGACTGATGGAACCCAAGGGCAATTCTGGCACAAGCAGGGATCATCAGCCCTTGGATGCAGCCACAGCTGGAGCGACTCAGGGGATAAGCTGCTTTGCTGCCTCATAACAACAGACCTGCACACCATGGGGTCATGTTTTCACCCAGGCTGGGTAAGCAAGGCTGTGCGAGAGGCAGGTGAACCCAATAGCATCACAGCTGGGGCTCTCGTGCCAGCTATTTAAATCCTCCTTCAGCAGTCTCAGCTTTTGCTGCTGCTCTTCTGCTGTCTGAGGCTTGTTTTACTTGCCCATAGCTGGGTAAGTGGTTTTTCTCATTTCCTCCTCTTAGCAGCTGACACTCAAATCTGAAGTTCTCTGCTGCAAGTGGAGGTGGTTCCTGTGGCTCCTACCTTGAGCCTCATATCCAGGATTGGTTTGGTATTTCAAGAGATGCTGTCCTTGTGGATGTTGTCATGTTATCAATGAGCATTTCAAAAGAGGAAAGCAAATGCATGAGTAAAATTGAGTTGTTGAGCCATTTTAACTGAAGGAGGAAAAGAGAGACTTCAGACTGACAGAGCTGCAAAAGGATATTTTGTGCATCTTGGAAACCAGAGGCTCCTGTTCATGCTCCAGAGATGTCCCTCGTAAGCCAAATGGCCCAAGGGATCCTGTGCAGAGGCATTCCCTCTGGATAAGGAGTCCAGAACTATGGTCAGAACTATAGTTAAAATGAAGCCAAATAACAAGATTTAAAGCTTTGCTGTGGCTTGGCCAGCATGCTTGTGCAGAAAGTGGACACGGGGACCTGCTGTATGGTGAGACTGTCTTGGGCTGACTTCACCTGTAACTCTCCATGCCAGAGCCAAAGGTTTCTCCACTTCTTTCTGTTCTTTCTTGTCCCTTTACAATATCTGTATCCCTCTTCTCCTCACTCTTAAACAATTTTCAACGTTTTCATTGCATGTCTAACTTAATGAGAAACTTTGGATGTGCCTGGAGCTGTATCCAAGGCTGTGCTCAGATGTTGAAATCACTGCCTGAAAATTGGCTTCCCAGGTAATAACCTAGAGCTCAGTGTATGAAGTGTAGCGTATTGTAGATGTTCTCTCAGTGCAATTTCTTTGAAGAAATAAATTACCACTGTGTTTTGTATTGGGAGAAAGACTGTTTTGTCGTTAAAAGTGACCCATAAAGATAACAGTTCTAGAATTTGGCACTTTACCTTTGCAGGTCTTTTTTAATAGCTTTAAAAAATGATAAAGGTTTTCTTATTATAAGAGTCTCTGGATTACTTATCTAAATTATGAGTGAGGTGGATGTTATCCTTCAAAGGACAAGCTTTCTGCTTGCTGTGTTCTCAGACAAAGTATTTTCCAACAACGTGGTCTTCAGTGTTTGCCCATTTTTGCACTATAATGAGATGTATGCCACTACAAAAGTGCATTAAAAGACTTTTTAATGCAGTCGGGAGCCACAGCTAACAGGCCTTCTATCAATGTAAGTGCCATAGCTCAAACTGATAAAGAGCTAAATCCCTAACAAGCTCTAACTTACAGCATGGAAATAGAAAGTAGACTTTCTCCATGCATGTTTTAAGTACCTCATTAGTTCTCAATACGTCTACATGAGCTGAAAGTAATTGATCTCATTACTATGTATATAAATGTGGCAAATTTCTTAAGTTTTGCAACTTAGCTCTGTTCAATTAACTGGTTTGTTAAAATATGTGTCTCTTCAATTAATTGCAGGGGTGAGAGTGTGAAAGGGAATATATACATATGTTAGGGTCTAGAGGACAGAAATGCTGAGTCTCGTCCAAATCTCAGCTGTGGCATTTTGGGATTTTGAGAAATCTGGTCTCCATGGAAAGCAGTACACAGTAAGAGCTATTTGCTGCTGAGGTGGAAGAGCAGTTGTGACCTACAGTTTCAGGTAAAGAGGTAGGCTTGTGACAGTTTCAATGATGCTAAAAGTTGTTTTCTATATTATTCCTAGTATTAATCACACTTTGTTTCTCTTCTGAAACTTGTCTGAAACACATGCTTTGGAGACTGGGAGAGGCTCACAAAGCCTGTAGCTCTCTGTAGGGCTCAACCAAGTCTCTGTACTGGTGTGCTTAAACTTGTTTGCTTTGGTAGGTCTTTATAATGCACCTGTGGGGCAGGTGCAAGAGTGTTGCTGGGTTGAGATCTTTGGTGCACGTGGGGTAAGTGTAGTGAACAGGCCTTGTGTACACTCTCTGCTCAGAGAACTTCCTTTTATGTATCTTAGTGCTATAGGATAATAGATTTGCCATCTCAGCCTCCATCTGGATTTCACAAGCTTCTTGGACACAAGATGATTCCCATCTAAATTCATGCAAAATGCTCCCGATGTCCTTGATGCTCTGTTAAACAATTGCAATAAATTTCTCTCCATCCTCTGCATCTCTGCAGTGCAGCAGTTTCTGCAGCCCCAGGGCTTAGATATTTCCCATCCCTTCCAGGATGGCCCAGCAAGAGGTGCAAGTTGGCCTGAAGTATGTGAAGGGATATGCCAGAGGTGTCAGGGACTTGTTTTCATATGCTCTCAGCCCTGAGCAGAGCTGCTGCTCTGCCTTGCAAATGACAATGACTCCTGTGGAAGTCAAGCCAGTGACAGGGCTATGGGCTGTGAACATATATCTGGCAAGATGTAGGCATCTAGGAAAAAGTCCAGCCCCATAGAAAAAATAAGGATAGAACAAAGAAAAATAGTTTAAAAGAAAAATGCATAGTATTGTCATTTTTGGGATACTGGAATAAATGTGAAAAGGCTGGAAAGCCCACAGTGGAGCCTTTTTAATACAGTTTTGTAGCAGATCTGTAGGTAAAATGTAGCTCTGACCAAGGAAGGAGATTTCTAATACTCCTGGAGGCTTTATTTGTTTTGTGAGCTGAAAAATGAGCCATAAGGATGGAATAACCAACACAGTGTACACCCAGATACACCTTCAGGAGTTCTTGAGCTTACCTGGACACCACCTATTACTGGCGAAGGCTGTCCTTAGGCAAAGCTCTCCTTCTCTGCAGTGAAAGTTTTGTCATGCTCAGAATTATGGGATTTAGTTCTGTGGTTGTTTGCTTTCTCCAGTGTTCCTGACAAACTGTTTTCCCCTCTTCAGAGCTCATGACTTCTAAGAACTTTCTGAACAAAGTGATCTGTTCAGTTAGTTACACTACATAAAACATACCTAGAAATATTTGCAGCATGTCCTGCTGCTTTTTCTTCAGTAATAAAAGAGCGTGTGCTTGTTCTATTAATTCTGGCTTTTGGAGGGCAGAGGGTTATTTGTTTTGTGAGTAGTTTCTGTGTGCGACTCTACCCATAAACCAGATGTTAACACAAGACTCCACATGTTTGTGATCATTAGACAATATTAAAAGCTATCACTCAATCACCATTTGGGAAAAAGAACATTGGGTGTTCTGCTACCTGCAAAGCAATAAAATTATTGTCTGACACATTTACAATCCCAGAACTAGCAATCTGCTTTTACATGGAATAAGGTGTGTGGTTACAATAGTGTCTTGCTGAGCTGTTCATATATAACATTTGCATTAGATGATTTAATTTAAATACATAGAGAGTGCACGGTTGTAGGTCTTATAAATAACAAACTGTGAGATAATGTTCAGATAGGTACTTCTGTAAATAATTGTGTCATTCTGATTTTTTTTTTTACCTGTTTGCTATTAAACTTTGCCATTTTTGCCAAATAAACTAGAAAAGGCTGGATATTTGCAAACACTTGAGAACTATATTTTTATTTTATTTAACCATTCTTTTTAACATAGAAACAGTATCAGCATATTTTCCAGTTTCCAGAGGGTTTTGAAAAGAATGATAGGAAACCATAAAACTACTGGAAGGACTTTACCTTGGCTGAAGACTTTATATATAGAGATCAATTTTCTGATAAGATTCTCTGGAATGAAAGAACAGTTTGTAATTTTAGCAAACATGAATACCAAAACTAGGGATGGCTGCTTGGGACCTGGAGCCTGATACAAACCTCATTATAGACTGCGAAAAGTTTCCTGGAGCTTTTATTGCCTTTGGATCGGATCCTTTAATATGTCTGGTAAGGTAATGGTTGAAATAGTTTCCAGTGCTCTGGTCTTTTCTCTGAAGGCTACAATGCTGCCAGTTTCTGTGGAAGGGCTTTAATTCCCTGGCAAGCCATTTCAAGAGGAGGAAAAAAAAAATATTCCAGTGTTGGCAGCAATTATTATGTGATATTATACCTCTGCCAATATCTATTCCAACCTAACTTTGATAACGAGAAGCAAAATCTGGTTATCACTACTGATTACAATGACAAATAACTTTTGTATAATCTGCTGTTTTCATTGCAGTAAGTCAGTGTTTGGATGATGGCTTGCACAAAGGAGCAGTGTTCTTGGTAAAAACTTTTAATGAAGGTGCCCAGGCTGGGAGCTGCTCTGGGTCTCGTGGCAGGTTGTGTTTGCACAGCCAGCACTCTCACAGCAAACTTCCTTTCACCCTTGTGTGATGAGGGTGAGGAAGGTGTGGGTGTGACATGAATTTTTTAATCACTTTGGGAGGTATGTGCATGCATTACCCTGGTGTACAAAACCGTTGCTGGTAGTGCCTTTTATAACCAACTCTGACATGTCAAGAAAATGCACTTTTCTAACCTAAGAGTGGTGATAATGCTCATAGGGCAATACAACTCCAAAAGCGTTAATTTCAATTGCTCTTGTACAGTAATTAGATATTAAACTTAGAATCATAGAATGGTTTGGGTTAGAAGAGACCTTTAAAGGTCATCTAGTCCAACCCCCCTGCAGTGAGCAGGGACACTTTCAAACAGATCAGGTTGTTCAGAGCCCTGTCCAGACTAACCTTGAATGTTTCCAGGGATGGGGCTTCCACCACCTCTCTTGGCAACCTGTGCCAGTGTGTCACCATCCTCATTGTAAAAAAATTTCTTCCTTATATCTATTGTAAATCTACCCTCTTTTTAGTTTAAAACCATTATCCTATTACTGCAGATCCTGCTAAAAAGTTTGTCCCTATCTTCCTTATAGGCCCCCTTCAAGTACTGAAAGGCTGCAGTAAGGTCTACCCTGAGCCTCCAGGCTGAACCACCCCATCTCTCTGCAGCAAATGTGCAGTAAGCAGTTAGCCACAGAAATAAGGAATACAGGGTAACCTGGACTAAACCAGGGGCATAACTGTAAGTGATGAAATGCCCAGGGAAGCATGGTATGAGCAGATATCTGATACAATACTTTTCTTACAGTTATCCACCTTTTGGATTACCCAGATTTTTATTTATTTATTTATTTATTGTTACTTGCTTGCTGGATGAGTTTAATGCTTTCCAACAGGGAGGGCTCTTGACAAGGAGGTGAATTGTATTGTAGGTTGAGGTTCTGGACAGCTGCCATGCAAAGTGGTTTAGACAGAGAGGCTCCAAGTAAGTGCTACAGTAGTTGCAAATTGGCAGATCTTCTGTGCATAGATGCCAGATAGCCAATTCCCACTTCGCAATGTTGAATAATGAGGATTGTTTCTAAATTCTTTTAAGAATAAACTCCATAAGATGCTTGGAATGTAAATACTTCCTCTTAGAGAAAGAAATTATTTTATTTTGTTTTAATTCTATTAGATCTATTAATAAAAATGTATACTTAAACTATTTACAGCATCCACTAAAGTTCTACAATATTAATTTTATGGAGAACTTCCAAAAGAACTCCATTAGTTTTCCTCCATTAAGGTAACATTATGGACTTTTAATAGAGCTCTTGGCTACAGCAATTTTTATTGACCTAATTAGTAAATGAATTAATGTTAGTCCCTGTGTCTTCAAAATATGTGATATACTTTAAAAATTAAAATTAAAAAAGTATTTAGTAATTTCTCCATTACAACAGCTTTTACCACCCTTGATCAGATGTATACATGCCCTGGGTGAATTGTCGGTATGATTTAGTTTTGCTTAAGACTTTCTGGAGACCTCAGATAATGATTTTTAGTCTCTACATAACCTTATTTTTAAGTAAGGCAGAAAAATCAATTCTTACAAGATCTCACCCACCAGTTGCTTACATACAAATAAATCTCAGGATAGGGTGTATTAATTCCTTTAATAATGCTTTTTCTGCTCAATCAGATTGAATAAATGCAGCTAGGTTACCTACAGTGAATTATTTGTGGTTAATTATTTCTTTTTTCCAAATTATTCATTCACCTAGCCGTGATTGTTTGTGTCTTGTTTCTAGACTTGATAAATATTATGTTTTATCTGTGGTTTTGGACAGAAATTACTCTGAGTTTCATGAGGAACTGCATTGCATTCTTGCCTGTGACTCGGAGGAACACCTAATCCTTTTTGAAGAGTTTAGATCTGGACTGCTCTGACAGCCCAAGCTCTGGGGATCTCAGCTGGCATCTCAGCATGATGTTCCAAGCAAAAGGTTGGGATTGACAGTATCCTAAATTCATTATGAAGACATACAATTCTTCTGGTCATGGGGTGGTTCTGTATTTATAATATGTACAGACATTGGACACACATGACATTTGCATGCTCTTTAAAGCACTGTGCCATTAATGGTCAATCTAGTGATCCACTAATGAGAATTTTATTTGAAAGTAAAAGCAAAACAGATTAATGATAACTGAGTGTTAATAGTTAACTGAAGTTTATTTAAATGCCAAGTTAGGTTATAGATAAATAATGTAACTTATTTCCAAGGGCTATTTCATATAAACCAGCACTGTCCTAACTTCAACCTGAAGACTGATTATTTATGTTTGATTTGTTGGTTTTTAGTGCATCTATTCATAGTGCATTTCATATTCTAGACTGTCATGTTGATATGAATATAACCCAGTAGCACATCATATAGTATTTGTGTAATGCAAATTCTTTGTAATGACCCATTATCCTCAAAACTGAGTGTAAAATAGGTATCAGACCTAAAATGTTTGTTATTTACTTGTCTGAGTTGGCTACCCATAGGTGTTAATTTCAAGATGTCTAAAGCATCAATTGTTAAAATGAAATGCCTGAGTTCAAAGGCTAGGAGGAGGTAGCCAGGAAAGTAAATCTATATTGCTACCAACTCTTGCATGCTGTTTTGTTTGAGAGTGCTGGATAGCTTACACTTACTGCCTTCCAGAGCTGACACCAGAGAGATGGATGTTTAGCCCCCATACCATAGAGTCCCACCACTAATTCAGTAAGTGACTCGTGCTTTTTCTATGTGCCCTCTTGAGGGCTTTTAAATTACCTGTAGGTTATTTACTGGGTTTCTGCATAAGACTCGTGCTCATTTCTGGCCACTGAATGCCCAGATGTGCCAGAGTGACTGATGTCATGTTGTAGGAGCTAGTGGTTTAGATCTTGATCTTATAAACACTTGCTTCTTATTTTACCTTTGTTCCTAGGCACATAGTCCCTCCAATTTCTGTTTATTTACAGCTTTATCGGATTTGCCTGATGAAAGTTAAGCACAACATTTGTGTGCTTGGGTCTTCTGAGGTGTACAAAACCGTATGTACAACACTAGCTAAATCCTGGTTTGATGTATCGGGATCTTCTTGGGATTGGGCTGGCAGAGACTACAGATGATGGGCAAGGAAATAAAGCTGGATATGGAAAGGAGATGAACAAGATTTAAATGTGTCGTTGCTGTCACTTTCGGCTTGAAAATGCCACTATGGAAGCTATATGTGAGCACTAGACCTTGCTAGTCTGAAAGCCTAAAGGTTGTGCAGGCTTGTAAGAGGAGGTCAACAGAAGGATGTTTATTTTCAGCAGTGTTCTCACACTGACAACTTCAGAGTGAAATGGATCCACAAATATGTATGCTTGGTGATTTCAAGTAGCACTATCATCAGTTTTGCCACTCAGTTCAGAGCTAAGTAAATTCTGGCCAACACATCTATGCCAGTTTGCCACTAGTGTATTGTAGCTTCAGGCCCAAGAGCTAAATTTGAGATTGTTTAGTGTTTATTAATAGTTTAAAAACAGTGTAGTATAGCACAGTCATGTTTGACTTTTCAAAATGTTAAACAATATGGTGAGCCTAGTGCATCACTTCAGTCTGTGCTAAAAACTATTCTGGTAGTAGAGTATTTTTAGACATCAACTTCTATACACTATGTGAAGTCTATAAAAAGTATCCAACATATATGTAGTAGCACCTATCTAGTATGTACCATGGGGATGTCAGGTCAACCATTCATTTGGGTGAATGCTTTTGATATAATGTTTTTGATGTAGATGACTAATTCCTTCTGTGCATGTGAACTTATTGTGTGGCTTCATGTAGATGTCTGTCTGTCCTAGTTGTTGATCAGTGGTTATCAGACCACATGGTAATATGTTCCCTTCTGACCCTTGTGTCTGCAAATTGCCTTGACAGGGTGATAGAGGCTCCTCATGCTTCGAACAAGTTCTTCAGTCTTTTCCGGGTCCCTTCTGTTTCCAAAAACAGTGACTCATCTCAGCAATGCATGCAGCCCCTTTCTTTTTTTGTTTGCTGTCTTTTTACAGACTCTGCAACCACCCCATGCTGCTTTATACATAGTCTTGCCACTCTAGTATAAGAACCTTTGCTTTTGTTTTTACCATCTGGAGCAGCCTCCGTGTATCTTTCTGCCTCATCAATTCTCCATCTCTTCAACTTTTGTCTTTTTTTTTTTTAAAGTAGATTCTCATATCTGCATATGCATCTTAATTTTTTTTTTTTCCCTCGCTCTTTTATTGGCCTTATGGCTCAGTGCCTTAATTTATTCATCATACAGTGTCTTTACACCACTGGTTTCTTTAATTTATACTGTGTACTGCCTGCATCCACTGCTTCCTTGTATTTAATTGTTCAGTGTTTGGGAATACAGTTGGTATGAAAGGCAATATATGATATAAAGTTGTATTATATTGTACAGAGATACAGCAGCATCTGCTGCTGTACATATAAATATTCTAACTGTACAACACTTCAATAAAGAAAGTAATTTGGGCTAGTTTAAACAGAAAAAATATTCTGTGATAAGATGTATAAAATGAATTTCAAAACAGACATTAGGACTTTTATGAATAGAGGATAATCTCCAGCACAAGGTTTATTAACTTTTTTTCATATAAATATATATTTGTGCATGTGTTTGTGTATGTGTGTATATACTTTGTATGTATTACAGGATTGTTAAAAATCTCCATTCTCAGAGCTCTGTGATCAAAGGAAGCCACTGCTTTCTTTTTTCTTCCTTTGGTTCATATTTTTGTCAATTTTGAAAACTTGAGCTCTCACCAGGAGAGCTTTGCATCTGGCTGTTCTGGCTCACGGGAGTGCAGGCTTCCTTTTACATCTGCAGTTGTGTGCCTGTGTGCTGGCAGCTTGCTGTGGGCATACCACCTGAGCCACACTGAACTGCAGCTATTTGCCTCTCTTTGCAGGTAATCCGAAGTCCTCAAGTTAGAAGTCAGATTTGAGAAATGTATCTCATAAAACAAATACTTGTGGCTTTGTTCAAGTCAGAATTAAATTCAAAGTTTGATTTGCAGAATTTGGATCAGTCAGGTACCACTGCTGATACTGTTCTGACCTCCCAGCCCTCTAACACCCGCAGCATAGCACGACTTGTGAATGCTCGACTTTGATCTGGTGGGTACCTTCTGCTAACAGGGAGACCTGCAGGGCTGTGCAGGCTTTCTGGGACCAACTCATGCCCTGAAGTTGAAGCAAATGGTATTTAAGTGTTCAGCCAACAAAGGCAGTTGAGCGTGGTTTGTGCTCAGGGCCAGCAGTAGGATTCTCTCCCAGCACTATCCCACAATGGCAATCCCAAAGGTGTGTGGGTATGGCTAAACATTACTTCATTTTAATGATTAAACCAGTATCTGTTGATTCTGGGTTTTTTCACTTATTTAATCTGGCATTCTTTGTCTAAGCCATTGCTGTCAGAACTTCTTTCATGAGCTGAACTAGAATAACAAGACAAATATTTAAAGGAAATAATTTAAACATGAAGGTCTTGGTAATAAAAAGAGTTCATCTATGCAACAATATTACATTTGCTATTGTATTTGATTACTAATGAATACAGAGTATTCATCTTAGCAACAAGCAGAAAAGGGGAGGAAAAAAGTTTTCTATTAAATCAACTAAAATGATGAAGTGAGTCAGCAGAGGCTGTTTTAGTGTTCAGAATGCAAAATGTGCAGCTCATAACCGTGAAATTTACTGTACCTTTTATGAACATATTTTGATTGTAAATGTGTGTGTGAGATAAAAATGCTTAGTTTTTAGGTTGAGATGGACAGCTAATTTTTTAAAAAACATGACATTAATGGCTGGAACTGTAATGCCCCTGTTATTCAATCCTGAAAAAGTTTGCTTACAGTTCACTTCTAATGGCTCTTTCATACCATTATCAAATGACTGATAGTCATTGCAAGCATTTTAGCAGCTTTCAGATCTGTTATATTTTTAATTAAATTGGCTGTGAATTGCATAAGTAGCAAAGGTTGACAAACTAGCACTCAGTGCAGCATCGCTGTTTCTTAGCATAGCTGTCACAGGATGCTCATGGTCTTGATTTCTTTAAACGCTTTATGGTTCTTTTAATCTGTTTCAAATGTTGACTTGGAACAGGAAGTAAACAGCTCTGAAGAGCAGGATGGGATATTGCAGAAATACCCCTGAGCTGCTTCAATGGAAGCAGCCTGGTTTAGAGTGCATGGAGCTGTCAGACCTGCACGCTGTTAGCAGAGGCATGGTAGCTGTGGGTTTGGGGAGAATGTGATCTCTGTGCTTGAAGCTGAAGGACTTGTGTGCAGTGTACATGTGCATGCTGACACCATGCCCTACTTTCTAGCTGGAAGATGTCATTAAGGCCTCTTGAGCTTACTGTCACCCGTGTTACTAGAACAACATCAGTCCCCCCAAGGAACCACAGATGTCCCTTAACTACCTATAGGCTGGTACTGTGGCAGCTGCTTGCTTGCAGAAAGGGAGATGAAAAATTAGTGGCCTTGCCCTTTATTCCTGTGCCATCATTTATTTTAAAATATGTTCCTGCTAACACTGCCTTTGCCTCTATGACTCTTTCTGCTAAGCCCCTCCTTCCAGTTCCAAACTGGTAGAGCATCACTGCAAGCGTAGAAGAATGTGTCTCTTGTTATGTTAGTTTTGAATGAGACGTTGCAGCTTGGCTTATCTTAGGCAAAACTAATTCATCCTGACCAAAACAATGGGAAATAATGCTGTGATTTCTAAGAGATTAGTAAATGCTGAAGAAAAGAAATTAATATTTGGCATATTGTATTCAAAGTGCAGGTGATCTAAGGATGAGAAATGTATGGGCCAAATTGTGAAGGCTTTTTAGCTTGTCTTGACTTGAGCAAAACCATATCAAAGTAAAAGGCCTGGAAAAAGATTCAGACTGGAGTCTGATTTTTCACACAAGAGACACCATTCTTTTCCCATGTGTTGCTCTGTCCCTTTCTGTGCTGTACAACACACCTATCTTTCTAAGAATATTATAACATATTCTTCTTAAAGAAAAAAAAAAACAGCTGCAATTTTTAGGACAAAAATTGCACAAAAATTAAGGTTCATTATTTGCATTCTTATCTACTTTCACTGAGAATAACAAAGTGTACCTTTGTGGGCTTCAGCACAAGAGGAACCCATGTCACTCTTCCAGCTTTCCTACCATCCTGTGGTAAGAAATCCCTGTGGACTGCTGGAGTTAATGTAGAGTTACATTTAGAAGATATCAACTGCTGCTGGTTTGTCTTCTTGCAGAACACAAGTCCAGTTTCAGATTAATTATTTAGACCACTCTCAGTTCATACTATTTTCCTGTCTTCCAGTGTTCTTCTGTGATTGCCCAGGCTTTCAGCTGTTATCCTGCACACTGCTTGTCCTGATGTCTTTTAAATCAAAGTGCTGTTGATGAAGCAAGGAGAAAATAAGGGATTCTGGAATGGGTTCAGCATCACTGTGTGTTCAGTGTTACCTACACTCAAAGCAATAGCTGTGCTACCGTGTATTGCAACTACTTGCAAGTGGGAACTTCATGCAGCCTCTTTGCAGTCTGGAGGCTCGGTTTAGAGTCGCACTGTGCACTTTGTTGAACTACATCCACTGCTGTATCTAAAACAGGCCCTCGTGTTCCTGGCAACACTCTTCTACCTTCCAGGGTGGACATACACCCTTCTCTTAATTTCTGCCCACCTGGACACTTGAGTTTCTGCTGTTGATTGGTCCTTCTGCCTGGTGTGTGTCAGTTGGCACCCATGGCTTGCTTGAGGCTTTGATCATAGAACCGTGATATTTTCCCTACTTGCTTAGCAGACAACTGGCAAACTTTTCTGCTTTCTCTGAGGTGGATGTTGGTGTAAAAGGCACTTATTTCCCACTGGGATGCCCTCCAGTGGCTCAGCCCAGGAAAAACAGCACTTGAGGAAAGCTCTTCAAAGAGCTACTGTCTCTCAGCTTTAAAGCATCACCTGTCAACCCCAGGCCTGACTCAGAACAGCAGTGAAGCACTGGAAAATTCAGGCATATGCAAACTTGTATGCCTTTGAAGCATAGAGACATTTTAATCTAAATTCAGTGTCTACAGAGGTTGGCTTCAGCCGACGGGGTCAGACCACTCCCTACTTCAGAAGGGTGCAGTTTGTGCTTAAATGGATTAGCAGCTATCCATATCCTCTTGTTAGCATTGCAATTACAAATTAGTATAACATAAAAGCTTGGTATAATTGTGCTGGAATTGAAAAATATCTCTTTATGTTGCACATTTCACAGCCACATTAGGCTTGCAGAGCATTGTGGCAATGATTACTTTTTGCTGAGGGGGAGAGAAAAAGATAAATGACTTCTAAATCACCACATGACTCAGCCTGCAAGCTCTGAGTTTATTTGTAAGACATTTATCTCCATGTATACTCACCAGGAAAAAAAATTATCATTTAATTAATAAACTTAATAGCCTGAGGTATTCTGATCAATAAAAAATAGTGTGAGAGAACAGGGCCTGATGCAATGAAATATTGAGTTGTCTGCAGACAAACTCATGATTTTCTTTAAAACTGATCATGCTACTGCCTAGTTAGCTAGGGCAGGCTGCATGGTAAGATGCTTTGCTCTGCTGAAAATCACTGATAGGCCAGCCTGAACAAAAAAATTGAAGCAGCTCCTTGTGCCTTGGAACAATTTCCCCTTTATGTTTTCTCTGTATGACCTTTTGAGCTTTTTTTCCCTGCTGGCACTGAGATGCTGAACTCGCTTCCACCAAAGCCAATGGGTGTTTTTCCACTGACTGCAGCAGACCCCAGCTGGGTCGAATTCTGCTGCTGGTGGGGCCTGACTCGCTGTCTGTGTCTGTTGTGATATTAGGTCAAAGCCCCATTGCAGCTCTGCAAATCCAGAGGTACCGTGCTGGCTCCAGGGCTTATCCCAGATAATGCAGGATAACCAACAGCAAGTGTGTCCTGGTCTCCTGTTACCAGCAGCTCAAATGTGAGCAGCGGTGGCTGCCTGGCAGGACAGGGTTTGTTTGCTTTCTCTGCAGCTCTGTGATGAGCCCTGCTATGATTTCACTCTTTGCCAAGGCAGCCAAGGGCTGATATAATGCAGAAGTGGTTGCTGAAAGAAATATGCAAATATGTAATTTTTTTCATTCAATCTGTACTAAAAATGTGTCCTTAAAAAAAAATAACAACCTATGGATATTGGATACTTACTTTGTAGGCATGCAGAAACCGCAGGAATTTTTCATCTTGGTTTGCATGGCAGCTTTACAGTGACAGATAGAAATGGAAGCAATACACCTCTTCTCACAGACAAATGCATCAAATTAGCTTCATGTGTCATTTCTGACACCAGTGTTAAATGTGTATGGGTTTTAAATTAAACATACTTTTGAAACAGACTGTTAGAAGAAACAGTGCTGTGGACACCATGATTTGATTGTGAATTGGTGCTTCTCAATTCATGTTTCCTGCACTGGAAATCCCAGACCCCTCTTATAGTTGTCATTTCACCACTGTTGGATTAGTTACCTCCTTCAGTCGTGCTAGGTGCTGCACAGCATCTGATTGGGCATCAGATTAAGTTGAAAGTGAGAGAAAGAACATAATGAAGGATGGAAAATATCACTGTCCTGGCCATCCTTCCCTTCCTTTGAGTGTATCTCCTTCAATAGCAGCAGGTTCTAGTCCTGACAAGTGTGTGGGCCTCAGTATAGTTGTGACTGAAACTGATTATGTGGAGCAAAAAGGAGCACCCTCCCCACTGTCACTGGATCCTGTTTCACCACTTTTGTTCTCACACTGCCTCTTTTTGAAGCTCCAAAGTGAGGTGGATATATTAGATTAGGTATTATTCATTTTATTTTTTCACAAATTCAGTGTAACTGTGGATGTGCCAGTTATGATCTATTCCTAATTTATTCTGTGTGGATCACAATTCTGAGTTTATATTCAAAGCTATCTTGTTTGGATGAATGCAGACTCCACCCTTTCTGTGCTGTTTTTATCAACAGTGATCATCACAGGTTTCCAGGCTGTTGTGTGAAAGCTCATTTCCTTGTGTCGAGCTCACAATTACGGAAGACCTGCAAACCCCAATTATCACAGTGGGTCAAGGGACATGCTAGTGAATAACAACGATGCTTATAAGTAAACGCTGCAAAATGTGGTCCTCCCTTTCTGGCTCTCCTTTTATGCCTTAAGCACCATGTGTATTTTCTATGTTCAGGCACAAGAATACTATAAATAATATTAAGTGTTCATTATCCACAACTGAAACATGAAAGTGAAAAAGTGTGATAACAGAAGAAGCTTCTGAAGATGCAAGAGAAGAGATGCTAAGAATGAAGTGTTGTTTTCCTAAAATTTGCCAGAATATTTAATTTTTGAACTAGCTGGTGATGTTTTCATGAAGAATTTCAACGAATTTGTCATAATTTTCCCCTAGTTTTAATCCAGCTCTGCATGTGGTTTTCTGACTCACACTATGACTTAATTTCTCGTTCTGTACTGTGCTTACTGCCATAATATGTGAGCATTCACATGTCTTCATTCAATCACTTTGATTACAGCAAGAGTCTTTACCCTCAAATGTGGACAATGAGTAACACACAGCCAGCTATGCTTGTTAGGCTCAGAAGGTTTTTTTAATTATATATGTGCCTACTGGTATTCAGTGCAATCCCATTTTAGCATTTAAGCAAGTGATCAGCTTAAATGAGTTCAAACAGATCTTAAGCATACACTCAGTATTGAGACAGAACTTAAATGCCCTGCTGAAAGGGGACATGAATCAGCTTCTGATTTACTGACAAAATTGTTATCAAGAGAAAATGTCCTTCCTTCCTAGAATCTTATTAGATGAGTTGGAGATAATAGCCTTTTCCTACTGGTGCCAAAATCAGCACAAGATCTGTCTTCATGTGGTGAGCAAAGGCTTAGTGCAGTGAGCTGGTACAAACAATTTTGTTTTCTTAAGATTATTCTCAGCCTTTCCCTCTCCCTTTATTAAACATGAACATGAGGTGCTTCACAGTGTTAATTTTCAGGAGGCTTTTTAGTTGTGAACTGGGGCAATATTTTTTTTTGAAATTTGGATTTATCCAAATTTTTACTGGTGCCCCAAAACCTCAGCAATGGTTTGGAAGGATGGAAACTCTTGAGTTGAAATAATCCCTGACACTGTATTTATAACTTTACTTATGTTCTCAAGGCTATCTCAGGAAATGTCTCCAGAAGCTTGGAACTGTCATCTGAAGCAAACTTAAAAAAAAAAATTTAAAAAAATCATCAGTTCAAATAGCAGTCAGAATTGCAAAGTTGCATCAGTTCAAATAGCAGTGCTAGTAAGCTGTGGTAGGAGGCAGTGAACTGCAACCCTGCGGGCTCAATCGGGCTGTAAGGCAGCTGATAGAGTCCAGCAGTGCTTTCCTGGAAGCAGGATGGCCCTGGCTAAGCTCCTAAGTCATGAGAAGGTGCAGAGAGAGGTCTGGAAGGTGCATTATCTCAGGTGAAGCACCACACAAAGGTTTGGCCCTGGATGCTTGCCCAAGGATAAAAGTGCCCGCTTGACGTAGAGAATTTCTTCCGGACTTGGCTGAGTGGACTAGAGCCGGTCCAGGAGCCCACTGACATTTGACAAAGAGCAGGAGTAAAATCAGGCTTCAAACAGTTTTGAAATAAGAGCAGATTCATGTATAAATGCAGTGTGGTATTGGTTATAAATGGAAGTAGTGGAAACAGGATGATAGCAAAGAGTTTCTTTTTATCTACTATTTAGACTTTCCAAAGTCTACACTATAAAAAGCAAGGGCTGGCAAAAAATAAGGTAAAGGTAAAATGTTACAATATTCAGTATTATCTAAGCAGAGATAAAGTACTATAAAGAAATGGTATGGTGAGAAAAAACTTACTCCATCTAGAAATGTTAGTTTATAATGTTAGCTAAATTAAGCAGTTATTGGTTATCAATATACTTTCTCCTCTTACTAGCTTATTTAATTTTTTTTAAGCTTATTTAATTATTTTTTTCATAATTTGCTATGGAGTGCCCTCAATTTGAGTGGCAATAGTGAAAGGTTTATGCTCTGTAGTATGCTGGCTGTTCTGCCAGCAAAGTAAACAGCACTTTAGATAAGATTTGGGCTTGCAGCTTTGCTTAATGAGAACATCATGTTTCAGGGCACGGATTTGCTCCTGTAACCAAATAGGCCATGCATATCCCTATTTGTTATGAAAATTAATATACAAAATAAACTCTATTTATGTAGCTATATGATCAAGTTATATTATGTCTGTGTCCTTATCTGTGTAACTTCCTTATAACATTACTCAGGAGCTCAGAGAAGAAATGACAGTGAAGCTCTGGCATCGTGTGGGTGCTTCAGATGGGGAAGAAAATCCAACAGTCCTGATATGAGAAGGACTCGTGCTGTATCTGCACATGTCTCTCTATTGGTAATGCTCTCTTCTGCAGTGAGCTCTAGATGAGATGCACAGCACAAAATGCTTAGCTCTAAACTGAGGGTAAAATCAGTAAGGAATAGAACGTAGGAATTTGTACTGTGTGGTATTTGATGATAAAATTAAATTGGATGCTTGTAAGAAGAAAAACAGCTATGCCATATTGCTGCGTGGATGCTGTTATCTACACGTGTGTTCATTTTTCTTAATGCTAAAATAATGCTACAAACATGCAGTGAAAAGGAAAATAACGTCAGATTTGTAATCTGTTCCAGAATGCTGCTCCTTTTACCACAGCCATGGTGCAAAGCAAGAGCTTCCTCACCATATTTCCCCCATTAAAGCAGGAATGATATTAAATGAACTATGTCTTTTTATACAATTTACAGAGAAAACCAAGGAAAGCTGAAGCAGAGAGTCATGAGGTCCAGCAGTTGCCCTGCTATGCAGATAGGGAAACCATTAACCAGTCTCAACCTACCTTAGAAGCATTTGATAATGTTTTGAGATCATGCAGTTAGATCCCTGTCATTCTACTCACACTACCTAATGTGCAATGTGTATACAAAACTGTTCTTTATTTTATAGTAGCAATTTATGTAGATGTACTTGTAGGGTGGCCAATAAGGTGGTGTGTTCTGCCTTCCTTCCAGGCCTAACAATAAATCTGTACTTTTTGCAAGATGTTTTTTAATTCAGATAGTTTGGAATTATACCGATTGAGTTTTTCTTTCCTAATATGAAGCATTCAAACAATGCACCCCAACCCCCCGCCACACCCCATTCTTTAAAAATTCTACTGATGGGAAATGTAAAGCAAATTTTAAAATTTGCTAATTGTAAACCCCTCTGTCTTTGGAGTGCTGAATAGCAGTTCATTTCCAAGTAATTATTATGTGAAAAATGTAGGACCTTTTTGGTTCATGCATTTATCAAAGAGATGCAAAGCCAATATAAAAAGAATTTTAATTGGTTTGAGATAGTAGCAGGAAATTATTTTCCTTCATTTGTAGAATAAAAAAAAAAATTAAGGTATCTCAGCTATTAAATTTGGGAAAGGAGTGCATATTTCAGTACTGCAGTTACTCATGTGTGAAATACAGAAAAATGTTAATTGAGGTAGGTTTGTGACGTGAAATTAGTTGCAAGTGGTCTGTGGATGAGCAAAGAGATTCTTAGGTTGCTGCACCTCAGCTGTACTTTGAGGTTAATTCATTACAGATAATTGGAATGTTAAATAGTCTCCTATAAGGAATCACTGCTACAGTGGTCTAACACTTTTAGTCTGAATCAAATGCTAATTACTAATATTCAGATTTATGTTATGCTTATTTATGTACTGGCCACCCTGATTATTTCCTTGACTGCTGGTAATCTTGTCTGTCAAGGGTGACAGCTATTCAGTCACCTGACAATAAGAGCTTGAATGAGAGGAACTTCAGCAAGAGGAACTATCTGCTCCTGTCCATGTATCTCTATCCATAAAGTCTGTATTAACAAAGTAGGAGCAGTTGAGAGGTCTTTGTGATTCATAGCTGATTAAATCCTCACCAATAACTCTAGAGTAAATGCTAAGTCTTCAATGTGGTTCTCTTAGTGGGCTTGACAACACTCAGGGAGTTGTAAAATTGTTTTGCTTGGAAAAGACCTTTATGATCACCGAGTCCAACTGTAAACCTAACACTACCAAATCCACTTCTAAACCATGTCCTATGTACTACTACACCCAAAATTGAAACAAATGGGCTCTGTGCATGGATGTAACATCCATGGTTTGCAGCCTAAATACACAGATTGTGGTCTGGGTGCACCTGGGACATGAATGGGCTTGTTGGACTCCAGTCAGCATGGCAGATCCACAGCCCTTGGGAGCAGGGAGTGAAGAGGTCTGGCCCTCCTGCCCTCATGGAGGAAAAAGGCAAACCAAACAATGCTGGATACATTCTTCATCGTAAAAGCAGAATACCAAAGTGAGTTGGATGGAAGTGAACAGAAATATTGTTTCACATCAGAAAGCCAAATAAGAATGTAGAGTCCATTACAGAATTTTTTTTCTTTCATTTATTTATTACTGTGACATAAGTGTCCTCTGCATCTATTTACTCTTACTTGGGGTGTCAGGCTTGCATATTTCATTTGCCCAGATGGCCTGCATCACTTTGTGAAGGATGATCTTTCTGTGCTGAAAAGGTACGTGTGCCAGGTCTCATGCATGTTATCACTTATTTATTGCCTCCCTGGCGGCATGCTGTCGCCAACAGGCATATAATTAGAATAGCTCAAGCTGAAGACCTGTGGAAAGTCTGAATACTTTCATAATTGGCCAGTATGTGCTGTATGTTTGTGCTCGAATCCTCTACAGTTTCCGCTATCAGGAGCTGAAGTTGCTTTATTCAGTGACATATTTATCTTTTACTCTTATAAAAAAAGGAAATCCTTGCATTTTGGATTTGTTTTCATTTGTGTTGACTTACTTGATGACTGGTTAATAGAAACAGCCTGCTTTTGCTTTTAGAGAAACTTCCAGTCATTTAAACAAAATAGCAATGTCTCTTTCTTCTTGTGTTTCCACTCTGTACAAAAAGAAAAAGCAAAAGGAAAAAGTGAAAAGTAAGAATAGGAGAAAAATGTTATCAGAAACAGCTAAGCCAACAGCATAATCTGCAAGTTCTGTGTGTACTGTTATGATATCTGAAACATAATTATCAAGCTTAAGTTAATTAGACTAATGCTTAGAAAATCTGGCATGGCAGATTGTGGTAAGTAATTATATATACCGATTAGAAGATGTAATACACAGTGAGCAAAAGCAAAAGGAAAACTCCATTTGATACAGCCAGTGAACACAGACAATTAAGAAGTCAAGTAGATGAGCACTGACAAAGATACTGAACTTTATGGAAGATGATGGGCAAGATGCCAGTTTTCCAGTGGAACAGATTTTGCATAGTATCAGTCAAACTTTTGTTTTATGAAAATCCATGCTACTGTTACCTAACTGAAATATATGAAGGGCCACTTGCTTTTTGCATTAGGATTAGCTGACATGAATTCAAGGGTACGTGCAAACAAGCATGTGACATTGGAGCACTAGTTTACATATATATAGAAGTTGTGTAAATGGCTTTTCTTAAAAGCAATTCACAAGATGTCATGTGAGAAATAAAGCTGTGAAGGCAGTGTCTTCTGCAATTAAATGTAATGTAATAATGCTTACGGGTCAGAATCAATGAGGAGAGCTCGTGTGCATTTGTACACGATGCACAGTACATGCACAGGCTAAACCTGGAAATAGACTGAGAACATGATAATTTTTGTGAATTTTACTTGAAGACTGTTTAAAAAAAAGAGAGAGAAGGAAAAGTGTAGCAGTAAACCTTCTGTGGAAGAAGTTCTGTTTGCAAGATACCCTGCTCTGGCTTTGAATTGTGTCTAAATTAATAATTAATCATTTTGCAAGTCCTCCACAACATGTGTGCCTGTACAACCTATTCCTCAATCAACTCCCTCCTGAAGAATGAGTGGGAAACCTACAAATTCCTAGTCTGACAAATTGAGATGAAGCAAGCCCATGCTCGATCCATTCTCACAGCATTTAATCCACAAGTATTTGACTGAGCTTCTGGAGTAATGTACAAACTCCTCTCAGCTGAGCCATGTGTTTTATTCATATCTACTGGAAATTGTTTTCATTTCTGTTGATCTCATTGTTTCCTAAGGCATGAGGAAACCAATTGAATTGAAAGCAAATGAAATTACTTTTTGTCTCCAAAAACTGGGAATGTTTGGGTTGCTTTTCCTGTCTTTGTACCCTTCTAACCTTCATTCCCACGTGTTTGTGTGTTCACCTCATCCATGTAGTGTAGGATTTTTGGTAGCTCTGAAGCGTGTTCTCTGAGTTATGGTGAGAGAAGGTGGTGGGTATGGTGAGAGAAGCTTGCCAGGGTATCATCACAGGAACAGAACTTGCAGAAGTATTGCAAACAAAGTTTCTGTGACTTTTTCAGATGAATATTTCTAAAATGTCTGTGCTCAAAAGTTTGAGAATTAAAAAAAACAAAAGAAATTATACTGAAGTCTACATAATAAATAATAATTGTTATGCAAATACTATCAATTCATGATTCCTATATGAAAACATGGGGATGTCTGAGACACTGTAGCATGGGCAATGGCAAACGGTTTTTTCCAAGGCAGTTTAATAAGATTTTAAATGTATTTTCATCAAAAACACCTTCCTACTAGTAGAAGCTATCAGCCTTAATTAACTGCAACTTGTATGCAGCTAAAATTAATTCTCCTCAAATTCACAGTGCCTTCACTAAAATTAATTGTAGAATGTTAAATTCTCAGGCTATTATGCCATCCCTGTTCTTCAGCGTGGGTATTATGTGGGTACAACTGTGGTCTTATTCCCCAGAAAAAGAATTTGAACAGAAGGCCAACACTGCAGCTTGGAAGAGGAGCAAATAGATTCCTCCTCCTCAAAGTGAAGGCAGCCTCTGCCCCAGGAAAAAAGACACTGTTATCCCAGTCTGAGTTTTGCCAAGTAAATGAAGGCTCCTGTATTGGACCCATTCTCTGTGATTTTTGTTCTCATTTGATTTAGTCTAGTTACAAGAGGTTCATCTGAGGGCTGAGGGAGCCTACTTGAACAATACCAAACTGTTTCCTCCTCTTCCCTTGTTTGGGTCTTTCACTGCTGCTGGGAAGGCAATGCAGCAGGGACCTCTTGCACAGCTTACACCTCCTGCACCCATCCATCCCAAACAGAATCTTCAACCATATTCTGCTATAGATAACATAATCTTTGTGATGCTTGTACAATAGGAAAAAAATTAATTTGTCAAAACTCCATGTGATGTACCTTAAGGCAACTTCCTGTGTAAGTTTTATGGCAATATCAACTGGATGGAAAAAACTGGAAGAAGTGATTAACCATCTGAAATTTCCAATTCTGCTCCCATATCTGGGTCTAGTGCCATCCTCTGCAATTATAACATTATAAGCCTCCACTGGGTTTTATATATATTCTAGACATTTAATATATGTTTTTTTCACTTTACTGCTGCTTTAAGAGATGAATTTGCAGACTGTGGGGCATTTGCCCTTGGCAAAGCTTGTCTGGTTCTTATGCTACTAGGTCAGTGGAATATCAATAGATTCTTAATGCAGTCTGTCTTTTAGAGTTTCTTTCATTTCTTAGAGCAAGAGTAAATGTCATTCATATTGGCAGGTTATAATGGGAACATTGAGATACTAATTTTTTAAAATATACACAGCTTCTTTTAAACAGGCTTGCTCTCCATCTTGTCTTCAGTATGTCTATAGCAATTACAAGGTTAGATATCCCCAAAGATGCTAGAAAAGGTCATTTTGTTGTCTTTTCTACCCCATGCCTCAGTGAAATATTCATGGTACAGCTCAGGTATTGAGATTGGGTTTAATGTTTCGTTGCATCGCCATCTGTTTTGTTGTTGCAGTTGTTTTTCCCCTTGGTGAGGGGTGAGGGAGCATGGAGGCATTAGTGAGGGATGCTGTCATGAGGGTCCAGACCTGATATAAAAGATGAGCACTGAATCTGCAGGAGCAGAGTAGCTCCTCTGATCTCAGTTATTTTCTTTTTAACATTAAAAGTCTCTCTGGTAAAAATCTGCCATTATGCATGTAGATCAGCAGTGGTAGGTAGTCTCTGTGTCTCCTCAAAGGCTATGAAGCCACATTAAAGTAGGCTTTTATATGGTATGTAAAGTTCATTCATGTAACTTAGCATAGGTGTTGAAATAAAGATCCTCACTGAGACACATGGCATTAACAAATTCCAAGGATATATTTGGTAGAGTTTTCTGGAGTATTGTGGTGGCACAGTGGCAAATAGCAGCACAGAGAAAGGCTCAGCCTGCAATAGGACTCGGAGCACCAGGAGGGCCTTGCTGCAGGTGCCCAAGTCCCTTTACCACAGCCAGCCTCAACCGCCCAGCTGGTGGTGGCACTATTCCTTGGCCACTGGACATGGGGACAACCACAGTGACACAGAGACTAACATGGAGAGACCTCTCACAGGAGAGGCAGTGTGGGTTTCTCATAGATGAGTTTTAAGCTCCCTTGTGACTTTATTTTGACTAAAACAAGGGTGTTTGTCCCATAACATTTCACCAGGATTTTTCAAATCCTTTTTGATCATCTTGCTCTCTTTCAGCATTTCCTTTTACTGCTGTTGATTTAAATGTCGTGACATTTTAAACATGACTTATTATAACAAAACAGTATATAAAACAATACACTGCATAATAAATGCAGCCATATTTTTTGGAGTGAATGTTAAATGAGAACAATTTATTCCTCAACCTATTTTAGTACCTACTTACTAGAGGGTATTGGCTGCTTAAATCCCAGAGAGGTAATCTCAGAGGTGAGGTAGCCTTGTGTGTGCAAGGCTGAAAGCTAAAGAAATATTTGAGGGATGCCTGGGGGAAAGGCTGTCCTGAGGATGTAGCTTCATCCAGGAGTGCTGTGAACCTGAGCACTGTGGGGAAAGCAGACAGGACCATCCTAGGAGGGTTTGTTGGCAGTTGAAGGGTCCCCTGAGAAGCGCACACAGAAGCAGGCTTTGAAACCCCAATGGTTTGCCTCAAGCATGCGTTATGTGTCATTCTAGACATCTGAAATCTCCTTAAAATCCTCCTACGATCACTGGAGAGAGTGACTCAGAGTATGAGTTACTCCAGGATACATTGACTGAATGTTTTCTTTTTAATTTCAGAAAGTGTTGGTGGGGTGGAGTTTTGTTTAATAGGAATAAGCTAATTCCCCAGAGAAGAAGAAATGTCTCTGGTCTGGTCATTGTGGGCTCTTTCTGCAGCTCCCAGAGATGTGGTGAGGAGGGTGAAGATCCCCCCACGAGATGAGGACATGCTCGCATCCCCTTGTGCACCAAACCAGCTCTGTTCCAATGCCATGGGACCTGCAACTGATTTCCTTTGTGCTGGCAGAAAAAATACAAAGAAAACAAATAAACCAAATCAACCTCCCTAACACACGTGTCTTCCTTGGCGTGTCGTGAATCTTACTGAGTGTACTCAGGGTATGGCAAATATTTGTCTGAAGTTAAGAAGATTAGCAGGGGAAGTTCTGACTTTGAAACTCCTTGCATCGAGAGCCAGAATACATCAGCCTGATACAGGTGCCTTGAGGTTATCTCTGCTCTTGGAGTGGGACATGCACATCGCTCTGCAGCTCTGACCTTTTGGGAAAAGGCTTTCAGTCAAGTAATACATGCACCTGCATGAAATTTTTGAATCACTGACTCTATCCTTGATTAAAGTGCTTTTCCTTGATTAAAAATAGCCTTTTTCCAAATGAGTAATGTTGCATGGCAGGCTCTGCACACAGGATAACATTTCCTCCAACATTATCACATTGATGACATTGCCATTTCTTACCCAGGTCTCTGTGCGACACATTTCTCTTGTGTAGGCAGCCCTCTCCAGCAAAATGCTGTTAGGAAGCTCCCCACAATCATCTACCTTTTCTTCCCAGGTGAGCAAGACTGCAGAGGTGTTTATAACATTACCTGCTAACTAGGAGGGCAATAGGCATGATGAAATATATCCAAATACATTTATAGATTCTTGCTTGGATTTGTATCAGGTTGTACATAGCTGTTCTCCAAGTCTTTGGCAGGACTTCTTACCCCGGTGGATATTCCTTCAGGTATCTCCTTTTTAATATGCTCTCTTTCCAAGAATTTTATCTCAGCTGGAGCCAAACTGGAAGTCTGTCAAGATCTGAGCTCTTCAGAGAGTAATCTACATATTTTACCGAATGGCAAATGTGTTTTCTATACAACTGTCATTCTGCTTATGGGCTTACTTGTCTTTTATACTTTCAAAAGCAAACTTCTTAGGATGCCTTTTATATTTATTCTTTTTCTTACCATTTTTGTATGTAGAGTGGTTAGAAACTAGCATTTGCTGAGTTTATTTTAGCAAAGCACTTAAACACATATGCTGAAGGGTTTTACTTAACCTTTATGTGTGTTTCTACAAAATTCTCTTCGTCTAAGTGCTTTGCTAAAAAGGGTGCAGTTATTCATATGTCCATGTGAATTGTGAGGTCCAAGTCTTTTCCCAAAGCACAACAATAAAACTGAAAAAATATTTGCAGTCACTATGACAAAGAGTCAATAGGAGGGGGAAAAAAAACCCACAGCACTTTAAAACACAGCTTTGATAAACTGAGATATCCAATGGAATATATGCTTTGGAGCAGTAATAGCAGCAGCTGTGGGGTAGCAGTATATTTCATGTGGAAGTGGTAAAATAATTGGAGAAGGATTTTCCAGTAGATGGTTAAAAAATTGTGTTGCATATAGAACGCAAGCAACTTTGGCTTCTTCTTCATCTCCTTAAATAACTCGGATTTAATGGAGCAAGTAAAAAGCACCCTAAAATCAGGGATTTCTGATTCATGCAAATGCGGATATCTATATGATATAGAATCTTAAGCAAAGTCAGCAGATGAGAAAATTATAGGATGTGGATTTTTTCTGTGGTGTTCACTGTAAATTAGAGCAATTAAATTAAAGCAGTCTTGTAGCTGTAATTAAATATGGAGATGGGCGCAGAGACGCGGAAAGTACTGAACTGCCTGGGCTGCTCAGGCTGTAGAAGGGGAGCAATGGAAAAGGCAGCTCAGGAACGGATCCTGATCCTGTGGCAGCTGATGGAGGAGCCAGGTCTCTTGCACACAATATCTTGTAGGTGGTCAAGGAGGACTATGCCATACTTCTTCTCTGTGTTTTTTCCTTTCCTGGGGCCCTGCCCAGAGCAGTTGCAGGGGGAACACCCAACAGTGGCGTGCCCAGGGCTGGGGGAGCTCCTGCAGTGAGTACTCCCAGGTAGGTAAATCAGGATTTAGGGCCACATGATTGCAGCATCCCTGAGAAGCTGCTTTGTGAAACCACTGTTGCATCCATTATTCTTTCATTTTACATTGTTAGATAAGTTGAGACTCAAACCACAACTGAAGGCAAATAGGATGGAGACAGGAAGCATGGATTGGCAGGGTACCTTGCCCACCAGAAAGCTCACTCTCCCTTTGGCAAAGCAGCAGAAGGTGAGGAAAGGATAGAGCATGGCAGGAGGTACAGATAGTAGCAGTAAATGTCACATTTAATTACATTATGGGGAGAAGTGAAAATGAAGTCTTTACTATAAGGATATAAGCTAAATATAAAGAGAAGTGAAAGGAAAGAAAGCACTGGATGAAAAGAGCAAGGAGGATGAGACCAGGGAGAAGAAGGGAAAGGAAGGAAATTCAGGTATTAAGTTGATGTAAAGGCAGTACAAGAGGAGACACAAATGGCTGTAAGTCACCACCAAGACCTGAAAGTCCTTAGTATCACCAAAAGAATAAGGAACCATAGCTAGGTCAGTCCTTGAGTTTTTCTCCCACATGGTGGGATGCTCGAGATGAAGCCCTCCCACATCTGCTTACCACAATGCAAAAACAGGGCAGGGGTGTGCTGTGGGTGTATGTTCATCACGTGGCCCTCGGTCTATAAGGGAATTAGAGGAAATGTGTAGCAGCCCTGGGATTGACTTTGTCTACAGTTTCTGGAAAAAGGTTGCCACTGGAGAGAGGAGATGAGACTTTCAGCCTCCTCATGAACCACGTGTTGATGCTGAAATACCACTCTGTGAATTTCACCCAATTGTGGGAATTAAATATAGAAAAGATGCCTGAGTATCCCAAGATGTATTGATAATAATGAACACTACCATCTGAGTAATGCCTAATGTCTGATGCAAACTGCTGGGAGAAATTTGTTTTGCTTCTTTTTTTTTTTAACTGCTGGTTTTGATATTATTATGTCTTATAACTGCCAAGGCAGTTGAATTTTGTTGTGTTGCAGCAGTTTGGTATAATGAGTCTCCATCACTATGATTTTTCTTTTAGTTAAATTCTTTGGAGGTTATAAACTCTTAACTATCAACAGTAAATATTCATGGAGAGTGAGAGTAGTGCTAACTACTGTAAAAGCTTTTTTTCCCCCAATACTTTTGGCTAGTGCTCTGTATTAACACAGGTTGCTTTTCTGCTGGTGCTATGGCATAAGTAGGACAAACCATAATATAGATGTTACTTCAAGGAACAGCCAGTCCTAGACCCAGATCCCCTGTGTTCTGCTGCATTGAGAATTCTGGGCTCTGCCACAAAGGGCAAGAACTAGAGGTTCCCCAATGCAAAGGGTTATAAAACAATATTGCATTTCCCTTAGGAATTGCAGTGATAAAAACATAGACCATTCTGCAGCACTAACAACTTTAATAAAATAACATAAAGCACAGCTGTCAGGTCTGCCAGCATCTCACACTGGGAGACATGAGTGAGAAAATGAACACTTTTCACAAGCAGAAATATTCAAAGAGCTTCACTGTTTACAAGCAATCAAGACTGACAGTCATAGATTATTGGTGGAAGAGCATTTTCTGCTTGAGGTGAAAAAAGAGGATAATTTATCAGGAAGCCCAAGAAGTCAGACATCAGTAATGATCTGCTTGAAGAAGGGCATATCTTAGAAAGAGTGCATTTATTTGTACTGCAAGGCAAAAAGATGTACTAAGTTATAAACAAGAGTCTTAGTGCTTGAAGAATGTTGAACAGATATAGTGTGTAATTTGCTGGGCAACTGCGATTAGGGAATTGACTAATGTGTGTCTCGGTGCTTGTTCAGAATATTAAAATAAAAAGTTAGCATAATAGAGATTGTCTAAAAGAAATGCTCATGCTCTCCCATCCTAACCTCTCCTTTCAGAGTTCTCCGAGCTGCACTAATCTGGTTGCTTACTTTTTTGTTAATGCTCACGCTTCTGAGACACTCCTGTAATGCAGCAATGGGTTTGGCTTCAGAGAATTTAGGGCTTTATGAGTTTTTCTCTAGCTGGTGTGGTGCTTTTGCATCACCTTTCTTTTAAAATGGTAACTGACTTGGAGCTCTATGAAAAAGGTTTTATAGACTACCACCTGCCTGTCTGTGCCTTGGCATGCACTGGCCTGCAGCAATGCAAAGCTGCATGAAGGCAGACCCTGCTCCCAATACCTATGCCATGGGCTACAGGAGGAATTGCTGTCCAGATACCAAGAAATACTGATTCCTTCCCGGGGTGCAGCCCCTGGAATGGAAGGATTTGGTCAGAGTGAGATGATGAAGCTCATATTTGTATCAAGCACCATGGGTATCTATCCCTTATAGTTTAGTGTTCATTGTCTCTCTGTTCCTGCAGAGCTCTGCAAAAGCTTGTGGTGGTGGTCCCATCACCCCATGGATGTTTTTTCCTTTTTCTTTTCAGAGCTTGCAGAAGCAGAATTTCTGTACAGAAAGTATCTCAGACTTCAAGCTAGTCTATGTTTGCATATCTCTATCTGAGTAATGATGCCAGCTCAAGTTCTTCTGCTTTTTCTCACTGGGGAAAAACGAAAAAAGAGGAAATGACTAGTTTTTACAGACTGATGGCTGGCAAATGGAGATATGTTTTCCCTCTGCTTTGAGCAGAACCTTGGAGTGTTCTCCAGGTGCAGAAGAGCATTGCTTCCTCTGTATAATCCAAATTTTCAATAGCACGTCAGATGTTTGTAAAGATGCACAGCTGGGACTTGCATGTGTCTGTAAATATAAATACACTCCAAGGCACATAAGTCCCTTAGAAACAAGTATCAACTGTTAGGTTTGTTTCCCACCTGAATTCTTAATCAATACAATTAATATTGAAATATGTGTGTTCTTCTTCCCTGAAAGTAGCTTTCCAACTCAGCCAAAATGCTATGGAGCCTGTCTTAGCCTCTTTTTTTTTTTTGTTTGGGGGTTTTGGGGTTTTTTTGTTGTTGTTGTTTAAATAAAGTAGTTCTTGCTTACTGAGGGCCTCACATGGAGATTTGAACCTGCTTGCAAAAAAAAGTACATTGCATAAGAACACATGAAATAACTAGCTGAAATGAAACCCATCCATGATCCCAGTATCTTGTCACCGTTGGAGACAACTGGCAGATGCTAAGAGAAGATTTGAAGAACCAGGCAACTGCACAGATGTGCCTCTGTTCTGCTCTCCAGCCTCTATTAAGTTATGGCATGAAGTATCTCTGAACTAGAGGTGGTATCAGCACCCCTTAATGTATTTATCTTCCATTTATTGGCACTGTTGATCTGCATAACGTTTAGCATCCAGAACATCCTCCAGCAAGGTTATCCATAGTTTAAGTATTGTGCTTCAACGTGGCTAGCTATAGGGTTTGGTTTGTAGTGGAGCTGCAGGATGGTGGTAGCAGAGGAGGGTAGGCAGGCACCAGAGGCAGTTTTCCAAATCTCCACAGTGGTGGTTAGGCAATAATCAGAAACTAAGTGGCATTGGGGTGATAACTGCTTATTGCTCTTCAGAAATTCCTGTACACAGCAAGAGGTTTGAACACAGAATAGTCCTGTGATCCTGTATGAGTAGATATAGCAAATTTAAACTGAAATAATATTAATCTGTAAGTCAGTTGAACAATGAATACATAGGCCATGGCAATGACTTAACGCTACAATCTGTTGTTCATCATACCCAGTGTGTCCACAAAACGTGGGTACGTCTTTTCAGCAGGAGTGGCGAGTTGAGCGCCTGCCACAGCAGAGCACGGTGGGGCTGTGTTGAACTCTTCTGTGCCAGGCTGGGGCTTTCTGTGCTGTTCTGCAGGCTGTGGACCAGGTTTCCAGGCAAGTTTCAGAATTCATTGCTGCTCCCTATATATCCGTTTTAACCTTAAGTCAAAGATTGATTATTTTTAAAGGTTAGCAGTTATGTAGGAAAAGAAACCCTCTCCTTTGCCAGCTTTGAGAAGTCACCATGGTCTGTGACTTCACACAGTTTTAATTTAGACAACAACAGCCATTTCAGGATATTCCTCCTTATTACTGTTCACTTCAGTTTCTTTGAACAGGGAAAATAATAAAAACTACAAGTCACATCCTCACTTTACTGGTCTCCTCCTGGTGTCAGTTCTCACCTGGGTTGCGCAGAAATAGGATAGCAAGGGAGAAAAGCAGCTAAATCACATCACTAAAAGCACTTCTTGCAGGTTAAACAAGGAGACCTTAAGGAACAGGGGCTGCCCTCCCTTGCCTTCTAGCTGTTGTCTGCTGTATCTCCTGCTGATGCCAGGTCAAATGAGCAAGACTGCTTTTTTAGAAAAACAGCTCACACCTCAGACAGACAATTGATTTACCACCACTTGGCTTGTCCTGGTACATCCTCTTATGAAGTGTAAGCACTCGCAGTCGATGGAAAGTAGAGGATGATGATGCTGTTTACTATAACTCCCTCTCGTTGCCAGCTGAGCTGTGGTACCTGTACCAGTGTCTAGGTGTGTACAGTGGGTGAGAGCAGGCACATGGACACAAAGGATGTGTGTGAGAGTGTGTACACTGTACCTGTTCCTGGCTTTTAAATCTTTCTCCCTAATACTGTAGCATTATTACAAGATGGATTTATAACACACCTAGAGCTAATGTAACAATGATGATTAGTCCTCTACTAGTCGAACAGTAATACACTTTGATTTGCCTACAGCTACGGTATCATATTGACATGAAAGGAAATAGCTTTCTAATGCAGTTTCATCTGCTGAGCAGGAAGAAATCTGTGCTGCAGAATGTAAAACTACATAGGACTATAGCTGGCAGCGAAATTCAGAGTAGGAGAAACACAGCAGAAATAAAAGTATTTGTGAGTTGGCTGTATGCTAACAATCCTAGTTTATTGCTAAACACACCATATACAGTAGTGCCGTTTGCTTGGCAGGTTCAGTATTGCTTCATCTTTGTTTTTCACTGCTTCATCTTCTGTACTAAAATCTGTCCAGGAATAAAAGGTGTAAATTCATTAGTTTCTGAGTTTGTGACATTAATGAAGTTGATACTATAATTTTCTTCAGAAGCACTGATGCTCTTAATACAATGTGTGTTGTGCTCTGTACCTTGAGACACACTGGAAATCTCAGTACTTAAGCCATTAATGCAAATGTTTCTACTCTCTATTGTAAATGTAGTCTTCCCTTGATGGGTGGCAAACATTCTTTGAGTAGACATGTGTAGAAATAATCACTCAAGTGCTGGCACATTATATTTACCAGAAAATAGAACTCCCTTCTTCTGGAGAGCAACAAAGCCATCAGCTTCTCTCTTCTTTCAGAGATGCAAAGGATGTTTTTGAAATTGTCACGTCTGAGATAATAACACATAATACTTTCTGCATATGGGATAGAACTTATTTTTGTGGGCATATTATACAATCTAGATGCAGAACTTGACTGTTTCATATACCTTTGATATTTTTCTCCACTAAATCACCAGTGAAATATAGTTGTGCTTAAAATAACAAGTTTTGTTTCTAGACTATGAATGTGTCTCACTTTCAACAAGGGCAAGGAAGGACTAATAACTTGCATGCAGGGACGGAATGTATCTCTTCTGAAAACTGCTGGGATAAAACGCCAGTGGGAAACAGCTGCAACAGGACCTTGTTATCACAATAGGTCTTTGATGGGAAAGGTGGCCCCATGGGCAGAGGGAAAAAAAAGAGAGAAAACTTTGCATGAATTACTGACAAGATGTTCAGGCAGCTTCCTCCTAGCTCACTCCATGGATGTAATGGGCGCTACAAAATACCTGAGTGTGTTTGTTATCCTATTACCTACCTGCTTTGCATCAAAGACTGGCAAGGTATCTGACCATCAGCTCACAAAGGTGAACTCTGTCAATGCATATCAGTCACTCTGGCACTTCGTGTAATCATCATAAATCCATTGGAGCCGGTTAGCTACTGTCACCACCCTAAGCCAATAACCTTCACCTTTCATCTCTTCATCACCAGGTCCCTTCATCACATGGACATGTGGAATAGTTAAATTAGTTGCATACAGGCATTCCCTGAATTTGACAAGGAAACTGGAAAAAATATCAACAAACTGTTTTGTTTTTTTCTCCTTCTTCTTCCCTTAAAAAAGTTGCAACGACATGACAAAGAGGATTCCTCTGACAAGTGGAGGACAGAAGAAGAAATGGCAGCTGAAGCAGCAGTTCTGAAGAAGTATTTTCAGGAAAAATAAAGGTAATGATTTATACATTAACTTACTGCTGCAACACCCAAAACTCCATTCAGTCCTCCATAGGCTTCTTAAGGACAGAGGGAGAATATGTAGAATGGAACAAAAGAAATGAAAGCTCTTAGGTTTGTGTTGTTTTCAAAAGGACACAGCACTCCAGAAGTGGCTGAAATAAAAAGCTCCTTCTTGAACAAATCAGAACCATCCTAGGGCATTTTGTTTCCAGACAGCAAAAAATAACTTATCTAGAAATCAGAATCATCAGCAGTTATCTAAGAGGAATGTCTAACCTAACTATCCTCCCCGTGTGTTTAGAACAGAAAATAGTCTTAATACCTCTATGATGAGTTAAAAAAACCTGCTGTGTCTGTGTACACCCAGAAATGCGTATGCACCTATACATACAAAATCCCAGCAGAATTCAGACTATAGAGTGGATAAGCAAATGCTAACTTCATCTGGCAAATCTTAAATCATCTGATCAGTTCAACTTTCAAAATTAAGCCTGCTGGAAAACTGCCTGTTCTGCTAAATCTTCCTCTGGCCCTAAAAGAAAAAAAAAATAGAAAAAGAAAATTTAAAAAAAAGATTTGCAGAGAGGAATAGAAAAGAGAAAACACTTAGCAAACACTAACGTTGGTACTCTAGAAATTGAGAGTTTTTCATTTTGTACCTGCAATCCTAGAAGCCAGATTCTTCTAGTAGAAATGAACTGGCCCCCAGAGATCAATATGAGTTGTGCTGGGATATACGCTGCAGCAATGATGCCAAAAGCTCCCTCTCCCTTGTTCCCCATATGTTGTTTGCCATCATCCAGCACTCTCATTTCTCTGTCATTTCTGACTGTTTCCTATTTTTTCCTCTGAAGAACCGAAACCACATAAATATCTCTCCTTTCTGCCTGTGATTCACTGCTTGCAGCGCAGCTTGAGAAATCTTGAGCTAAACTATACCATGTACACGTGGCACACTTACGTGGCAGCTCTCATCTCCCATGCCATTCTGTCATCTCCATTTGGGCTGGTTCATCAGACTCTTTCATTTTCTTTTTTTTTCTTGCATGCTGACCATGCTCTTGTCTTCTCCAGTCAAATTAGCTGTGCCAACACTTCTGTGGACTGGCACAGAGAAAGCTGTGTAACACACGTAATTCCCATCTGTGAAGGAAACTTGTCCTTGGCATCTGGGATCTAGGCACCTCCAGGGTTTGGAGCAGCAAGGTTTGGACTATGCAGTCAAATTTCCACAGTGTCTGTTAGATTTGTATTTAGACACTGACTTTTCACCTTCTCAGAAATATGCTTCTCAAAAATTAATTACTCAGCCAGAAAGAGCATATCCTTAGGTAATGCACACGTAAGCACTCTACTAACAAAGGCATTATGTAGCACCTCATCTATGGCACAGCAGCAAATGAACAGTACTTAGGATAAAATGGTGCATCCCTATTCCAATGCGACGTTATTCCCCAATATATATTTGGTAGGTTTTGGAGGGGGGCAGTTTTGTCTAGTTAGAAATTAATTTGAAATGCTTTCCTACGGAGATTCTCAAAGGGGTTGGAATTAAATCCCCACATATCAATGAAATGTTCTTTGGCTTTTCTGATACTAAACACAAAGCTGGATAGATGGTATAAATTCATTCCTGCAAGCAAATTCATGTGGCTGGACTTCTATTTCCATGTATTATGGAAAATAAATCAGCATATGTCCACATGGATGACCTCTTGATAATTTCCCCATGATATTAAGGTCATTACCTTTCCTAGAACAGACTGGTAAATTAAATATTACTGGCATCATTATTTTGAGAGTATTTTGCCTAATATAGGCAGTCCTTCCAACCCTTGATTCCCAACATAAGGCATCACTGTCAATCTCTTCTCCCTGACACTATTTTTCTTTTGAGGTTTAAGGCTCTGAACCTGAGACAAAGGTATATCTGAGCACCCTCTGAGTTTCTCAACCTTTATCTACTCTTTTAACCTTGCTTCTAAAGTGATGAAGATTGAAAACATTTGGCAAATTAACAAGGTTATATGCATCCTTCTTTGAAGCTATTTTTGTTTTTCACCTACAAAGGATTTATTTTGCCATTTATAAGTTTACCTGGATGCTATTTGACTTGAGTTTTTTCATGCGGCAAAGGGAAAGTCAGAAAGAGCTGAATATAGGTGTTTTGGAGCCAATAAATGGCAATTTTTAAGGCCTCATGCATTATTTTTCTACTTAAGTGTTTTGTTCAAAGAAGCCCAGCTCAACTAGATTAGCCTGGACAGACTGAGCTGTGTTCCAGAGCTTTCCCCGCTACCCTTACATTTATCATAAGTCCTTCACCAGCTGTCACAACTTCTATATGACTTGACTAAGTAGAGTAGCACCTTTTACCTGTATTTATAGACTATCTGATCAAGAAGGACTTGCAGGTTACTTTTTGCTAAGCAATACTTGAACAAGGCAAGAAGCTCTTGATTCTCTCCCTACTATATTTGCTGGTGCTGGTCTCTCTTGGCTGGTTGGGTGGCCACAGCTGAGTGCTTTTATGCCAGTCCCCAGATGATCAAAAATAGCCAGCCACTTGAAATTAACCCCATTCAGCCTTGCTAATTTTACACCCTTAAGAAAATACTTGTCTTAAAATAATTGACTCATGTGTACAATTACCTAGAGCAGTGAATTTGTGTTTTGCCTGTGTTTCTGGTCATTCACTGCATGTCCTCACACCATTGTGTCCCATCTCATTAGAGGGACTTGTCACTTGTCACATCTTGAACACCCCTGGCACGTGTGGGCTCTGTAGTGCATGCTCTGTGTCTGCAAAGCTGAAGTTCAGCAGAACTTCAAGTGGCTCCGGGGGATGACAAGAAAAGGAAAAACACTTTCTGTGGAAAGGATATTTAATACATAGTTGCCCCAGTTAGTCACTCTTTTGCTATGTAGCACCAAGATTTGACCTCTTTATGAGCCATTCCTCATTCAGTTTTGGCTGTGAGATGGTCAGCTGTATTAGATAACTGGTCACTCTTTGAGGTGGATCCACAAGGGAGTCCTTATTCAAAGAGCAAGCATTTAATGCAGCATCTTAATTTCCAATTGCCTATTTTCAGATGCATCTTTTAAATTTTCTTACTATCTATAGCTGGTAAGTGTTTTGATAGTCTGTTGTGTGCATTTTAAATTACACATGCCAACAAAAAGGCTAAAGATTAAAAGAGTTACTAACCTTCAGATAGTATATGGAAAATGTTTCTCTTCAAAGGCAGTTTCACTCTGTGTTGTTTCTGAAGAAAGAACCAGGCTGCACAAGTTTCAGGAGAAGTTTTCCTATTTTATGCATAACCGAAGTAATACTTTTATGCTATTAGAAAAGTAGTCAGTCTTAAGTACGATGTCAAAACATCCCTTTGCATAAAGGGATTGACAGTGATATTCTGTTGTCTAGTGCTTTTTGAGTTACAAATATTCAATAGCTTTTAATAGCTTAACTCTGAATATTTTGTATCATTCAATGTGCAAAATTCATTTTAAAATCTCCATATAATACAGGCTGCACAGTGGTGCAGGATTCCTGATGTCAGTTCTCACCTTCATCCCCAGTCTGGCACTGTTTCTGGAGAATACAGTCTTTTCAACTTTGCCAGAGAATATGAATTTTATTCATTTTTCTTCTCCCCACTGTGAAAGAGAGACTATCTCATTCTTTGAGAGCACTCATCCTGCCTCACAGCTGCCTCTTCTGCACCAAGATCTCAGCATGTGTGAAAAGATGCTGTTCCATTGCCTTCAGCAGGGAAATTACCACTGTAGGCAGCAGCTGAACCAAAGGGAATTTAAGCTGGCAATTTGGCTTGCACCTGGTTTTGCTCCAGCACCTCTGACAGTCTATGCTGCATGCCTGGGAGTGGGCACCAGAGCAATCCCATCACTTTCCTTAAATTTAGGCAAGTATGACAAGATGGCTCACAACACCCTTCTTTGGTTGCTTTATTGCAAGAAAAGCCCTCCCATTATTTCTAGTACTTTAAACAGAATAAAACCACAAAATCATGGTTATGGCTTGGAGTGGATCCACAGAGTGGATGTGGGACACTGGCCATGCAGTGAGAACACTGCCAGTCTGCCCCAGAAGATGCTGTACCTGGGCAGTGTGGACTGCAGAGCAGGTTGTGAGTGCCACAGTGACAACACAGACATGGCCAGAGATATTTTCTGCAATAGATGCTCCTCTGCTATAGGCAGCATGTTGGAAAGCAGAATCAATGTGCAGTCATAGAAAATACAATGTGCTGTGGCCTCTGGTGTGAGGAATGGGAGCAGGGGAGAGAAGTTCAGCAGGAAGGGGCCCCTTGTGTGCCGAAGCCTTGCTTCATAAGCAGGGCAATTTTTTCAGTACTTACACTGGAGTTAACCTCAAGGTGGTGCCAGGTCCTGGGGACTTCCCAGAGAGCATTGTCAAGAGCTGTTCATGGCTGCATTTAGGAGCTGTTTGCATATAATCCCTAAATAAACACACATCCTAGTAATCAGCTATAGATTTCTCTGCACTCCAGACTTAAGTGCTATTAATTATATTCCCCACTCAGAAGCCTCCAAGAACCATTAATTAGAAAGCAGGAGCTGACGGTTTGCTTGTCTGTGTGAGACTGTTATGACCTGAGAGTGAAATATAAGCTTCAAAAGAAACATGTTTTATGAAGGTCACCTTGGAAAATATCATAACAATCTGTCAGGAGAAGAGAATGCAGCACTCCAAGTGTGCATTTCGGTGTGACATTATGCTTTAAGTAGTTGGAAATAGCAAAGAGAAGATGGATCAGATCATAGGGTCTATGCTTTTTCACTCAAAATTCTCTTTTTTCTGCAGTAAGAATATATAAAGTAATCTTTTTGTCATTTCAATCGGATGCAAGGAAAGTTAATATCAACAGAAATCCAACAGACAAACATAAGCTGGCCCGTGCTGGTATTTTTGAAGTGTAAAACATCCAGAGCCACCACCTCTGCAGCAGGGAGAAGGCTTATGTACAGGAGTTAAATTACCTCTTCAAGGGAAGATGTAAACAACCAGAAGTGCGGTGTCTGTGTACAGCACTCATACCCACCCTTGGAAGGCTCAGGGCAAAAGGCTTCCCCAGATAAATGTGGTGTGCTAATGCTCAGCAGCCTCAGCATTGAGGTGGATTGTTTTTCTGATTGAAGCATAGCATAATTCTTATGAAAACAAAGGTGCAATCGAGTTAGCTATGGTTAGACAGTGAAATGTCTTCCTCTTGTAGGAGGCCAGCATAAGCCTAATGTCCCCCGTCTATTCCAGGGCTTTATTTTCAAGCTGCAAGTAATACTGTGCTAAAAGATATACACCTCATTCTCTGGACTTCCATTTCCCTATAGGTGGCCATTTAATTCAGCTGTAAAGAGTACATGAATTCCATACAGCACTGCTTGGATCCTGTAATTATAACTACAATAGAAACATCACGGCCAGAGACCCAGACAAGATTGTACCACATAAAGGCAAAGCAGCAAACACGTTACTGTTAGCAAAGAAAGCTGACAGAGGGACAGATGTTCTCTTAACTTGCACATTCAGCAGCTTGAATGCTTACCTGGGTTGTCTGTCAAATACCAGCCATTTTCAGTCTGATCCATTCTTGATTCATCATTAAGCTTTATGTGTGTCACATTGTGTAAGAGGAAAGTGGGGAAAGCCAAGCATAACTGATGGACGTTGTGTCCTGGGACCTGGGATAAAAGTGTCAAGGTACAGGACAATGCTGAGCTTTTAATAAGGATGGTACCAACTGTGGTCAAATACTTTCATACCCAAATTTGTGCTAATCTCTTGCCCCCAAAGCTGCAAAAGGATGCACTTACTAAGAAGCCAGACCCTCCTTCAAGCAGATTCATAAAACACGTGCCAAGTCATTTACAGACTGCCACCAAACTGTCAGTCAAGAGGGGCATACAATGGAAACTGTTGCTCAAAATGCCATCAAAAGGGGAAACATATGTTTCAGTGAGAAAAGACAATCAAACAAAGAAGTGGGTGGTTGGGGAGTTGCAGCCACAGCAGCAGCAAGGATCCAAGCCTCCCGCACAGCCCCAGGAAACAAGTTCAGGGGCTGTGCCCTCGTCTAACAGTTGGGTAACAGCTTTGTGTTTAATAAGCTGAAATAATTTTCCGAGTATTGAAGCCAGCTCTAAACATGCTCTGAAGTGAAGGTACAAAACTGAAGATACTAAGCAAAAAGCCCACTTCACGCTCAATTATTAGCAAAGGTTTGTATCATGTTATCCTATTGCTGTAGCTGCTGCATAATAGAACTGCCCAGAGAGACACTCTAACCAGCAACTCAAACATGACCTCAAAACTTAAAAGCTGCCTTTGTGTGAGTTTCAGTATCTAGGCTGTGTAGGTGGAAAGACATTAATAACTCCTCGAGTAAGTAGTTATTTGAAAAAGGAAGGGGGTGATGGATATTGGAAATATATTGGACTGAGCATACCAGAGGCTCCGCTGTTGACCAGGATGTCAGTCTCTACATGAAAGGACAGGTGTGTGCAGGGGTAAACCCAAATGCCCAGTGTTAACACCTGGGGCTGCTGCACGCCTCTAATTAACTCTGCAATAACAATTGCACCACGACTTTGTGAGGGATTTTGCAGACAGTTTTCACAGCTGCAGTTGGCTGCAGTGGTCATGCTCTCAGCATTTCTATTTCTCTGCTTCAGGAACACCTTCCAGGTCTGTCATGGCACCTATTGCACGTCTTTTATTAGGATGAACCACCAAAAGATGCATAAAATCGGAGCAGATATGGGAAGAAATACCTCATTCATTCTCTAGCATGTGAGACTGGGAGCATTTTCAGGGTGATGGTCCCAAACCACTGGTGTGTGATACCTTGGCATTAGGTAAAATCCCATCACAGGGTCAGGGTGGATGAGGATATACAAGAGACGATGATTTTGAAAGAGTGTTTACAGGACTTTTTTATAAGAGATTATGTGCCCCAAAGACTCTTGCATGAGATTATGACAGCAAAATTGATTTGAAGAGTAAGAAGCTGAATTTGATGGCACAAGATGCCCTTTCTAATCCTTTTTTCCTATGACTAGTGGTCAACCAAGCTGGGGACTGTGCTGTCTTACTCAGGGACGTCAGAGAGGTGGCTTCAGTTCATGTTTGTTTTTTGTAAATTGATCCTGACCCCCTTTGAAGGGTGCTTTATGAGTTAGGAATGAAAAGCACAATGTGAAAGGCAAGCATTAGTATTATTTGGAAGTGAGCTTTATGGAAAAAGTAGATAATAAATCAAACAAATGCTCTTCTTCCTTGTTCTGATACATAATTTTAAAATAGTTGTGTGCAGAGGTTTTCTCCTTTTGCTAATGCACAGGCTATAATAGGAGCTGAAATGTGCTGTGTGTGGATTTAACACTGAACATTTCCTTTTGCCTGTTGCTGTCAGTGTTTCCTGTTGGAACATACTGATGAGCACCTAACTCGTTAGCAATAAGCAGCCTTACATTTTATCTTACTAACGAAGATCAAAGATACTATTATATGTAATCACCTGTTATGTTTGATATTTCTCAGGTAACAAAATGTTTGAAAAACATCCTGTGACATAAGGAACTCCCCAGAAGAAAGACAGACCTCATTCTCCAGTTCTCAGTGGCCCTGGAGCTGCAGCTGAACAATTTTATTATGTTCTACAAATATGGGATTCTTTCATGAAAAATTTTATTGGCCCTTTGGATATTATCAAGGTTGAATTTCAGCTAAGACAACGAACAGCACTGATTCAAAATATTACTCTGAGTAGTAACTCATATTTTTCTGAATTGTGTACTTGGGAACGAATCTTTTTAAATTGTCCCTTGGTCTAAATTGAATTAAAGTGCTAGCAAAATCAGGTCACCACTGTGTTTAGATACATTGCAAAGCGTTGTCTCCATGTTGTGCTTTTTTAGGTTCAGTTATTGTACATGGGGATTATATAATAGAAGAATTAGATCTTTTAGCAGTATGATAATTCATAAAAGCCAAGGCTTTGTTACAGACTAGCCAAGATAAACTTGGAGAGCTACCCTTTTGTCAGGTAAGGTAATATAACAAGAAATATAACACTTCCTAAGATCTTTCCTTTCTCTGTTCCTTTTAATGCATTGTTACAATGTGTCTGGAGCTTAAGGTGATAGAAAACACTTCTGCAAATCAATGAATATGTAAAGCTGCTAATAGGATAGTAATCACATTAGGGTTAGACTGGCATTAATGTTCTGCTTGCAGCAACAAGCAGGCGAGTGGGGGCTGCCCCTGTGGAACACTCCCTGGGCAAGAAATTCCATTTGGAGCCCCGCACAGGAAGAAACCCGCCATGGATTAGCTGTTGATTGCTAACATGTAATAAAGGAAAAGAAGTCTAACAACAGATGGAAGAGAGAGGAAATGAGTCTGCAAGATATGTGTGAAAAGAGCACCTGTAATCTTGCTCTTGATTTGCAGGGAAGTGACAATCGAAGCTTTCTGTGTCCCCTCAACTCAGGATCAAAAATAAAATGTGCCGTGTCTTTCAATAGAGCCATGCTGAGGGGGGCTGTGGGGTGAGACTCTACCTGAAGGCTTGAGGAGGTCAGGGTCGGGTCCAAACCGGAGCCTGGCAGTGTTTTGTGTGCCTGGCAGCGCAGTGTGGTCACTGTCCAGAACAAATAAATATGCTCCAAAACAGTCTGTCCTAAAGGGTTGCAATTTGACCTGAGAAGTATGAAAATACACACTAGATGAACTCTCATAATTTTCCCTAAGTCTCTCTCTCTACTGTATACTGCAGAGGAATTTAGTCCATTGGTTTGAAGTCTTTGTGCTGGTCAAATATAAATAGAAACACTAGAGCAAAATCACTGATGTCTGAGTCCAGATTTTACTGTGGTGCTGTTGAAATATTGCTTCTGAAAAGCCAGTTTAATTCAAAGATTTACCATGACCCAGTGTGGCCATCAATATCTTCCGTTAGCCCTTTTAAAAACCTGTAGAGATTGTAATGCTATTTCTTTTTCCATGCAGAGTAAATGAAAAGTACATTTTGATGGTGTCTGCACTTTTTAGACCCTGAACAAGGGCTGAATAAACAGGAAATGAAGGTCAGAGGGCAAGAAGTGACAGAGAAGAAAAGGTGAGTAGTCAGGATGGTAAAAGGTGCTGGCAAATGGTCCAACACAAGCAGTTGTCCTTTTGCACTTTAATATTTAAAGTAGCTGTGATTTCACTTGGAAGGAAGACAACGGTTGTGCTACTGGGGAAGTGCTAAAAGGAAAACCTAAGCATCAGTTGCATTTGCAAAGTATTTCCAAACCTGATGCTCAATGGCTTCTTATTAAGTATGGAATATTCTATATTAATTCTGGAGCCTGTGATGAGCGGGCACTGCGCCAACCATTTTGCATGGGGGCTGCTGAGCAAATGAGTGCTGAGCTGTGTGGAAGATTTCATTTGTGTAAATGAGGAGGCCGTTATCACAGCACTAAAGGTCCTGGGTTTTTTTTTTAAAAAGCCTCCTGTGGCATTATGCACAAAACAACCTATTTATGCAGCATGGAAATATTTATGTGCTTCACTCCAGCTTAAAAAGGGAATTTGCAATAAATGAGGGGCATGAGAAAGAATTGGAGTGAGAGATAAGGAGAGATTAGAAAAGGCAGATCATGAAGTACATGACATCCTGCAGCAGTATGTGGAGTAACCCTCCCTTTTTTTAAGACCTGAGCCTTGAGGATGGTGTCTGGATCACTCATACACTTCCTATAGACTTGGTTTTTCACAGGCAAGGTGCTGCGTACAAGCCTTTGAGTTGGGGGATGCTGCAGGGTGCTGAGCTCCTCCACAAAAAGCAGAAAACATGGGTAAAATCACCCATGCAGGGTCTCAGATGGTCATGCAGCAGGTGGAGTGGTCTTGAGGGGATGGCTTCATAACAGGAGGAAGCTAACTGCTCACTGTTACATTGCTTGGACCCTCGTTCCCTGTCCTTACACACAAACAAGATTCCCAAGCTTTTTTGATTACTCGAAGTTTGTTTTGCTGAAGTGAGCAGTTCCTCCAAGGAGCTGCAGCGGTTCTACCCAGGTGCTTCTGTTTTCATTAGCAAAACAGCTGTGGTTCAGCCACCGTGCTCTTCACTGACTTCTGTAGGACCAGGCTGGGAGCAGGATGTGGCTGCACATGCCCTCTTCCCCCTGCCTGCCTTGAGACAGGAATTGCAGAAGAGCTGTCTCAGGTGTGGTGAGTCCCATGGGCAGAAGTACAGCTTGGTTATTGGGAGCAGAGCACACATCTGATGGGGACACTGTCAGCCCATGCACCCGGTCCCTGCTGTGCCAGGCAGCCCAGGTGTACAGTCCCATTTAAGGCTACCTGGCAGCCATCTGCCCATACAAGGACATTTTTGGGGCTGGCAAAAACATTAGAAATGGGCTCTTAAGGCTTTGGCATGGCAGCAATGTGGGCCCATGTTGTGCTGTGCAAGGTCCCAGGCACCTGGCTTCTCCACATCCCTGCTTGGTTTTCCAGCATGCTCATCTGGACTGCAATTATGGGGGTTTTGTGCAGAAAGGCAGCTTAGATGGCTAATTGTCCTGCAGCAAATCTGCTTGCACTAAGGCAGGCAGGTATTCTACAACGCTTTCAATTAAGGCTGTGAGTGCAACGTGAGGATATTTTTTAATAGCAATTCAGCATCATTCTTGCTTCAGATGCAGATGCACCAGCCCCTAGTCCTCCACAGGACAGCCAGTGCTACCCCACGTAGCTCAAAGGGGCTTGTGTGTTGACAGATCGATGGGCTGGGGACGTGCCACGTCACCTCCTTGAAGTCTTTGTGTGGTATTTCAGAAATCAGCTCCATGCTACTCCTAACCTCTCCCAAGTACCAGGCTCTTATTTGATCCTGAGCTCCAATAGCGTGGTGTTTTGGTTTTAATTAATGTTGCAGAGAGGGGAAAATGACTGTTTGGTCTCTGTGGGGGCCTGACTTATCTGCAGACTCAGGACAACATCTAAGATGGAAGCTTCTGGCTGCGATGGGGGGAGTCAAGGTCAGTACCTGGCTTGGGACAGCACCCTGAAATGAAAATACCTGAATGCGTGTGGTTTCTGGGGGTGATCTTACACCTTAGCTGTAAAGCAATAAAAATCATGGAGCTAATGAAAAACTTTCCAGCCCAAATACACACATAGTGATAGCAATGAATGTACCTAAATCATATCTATTTCAGCTTTCTGTGTCCTCCTATCCACTCCCCACCTCTTGCTGTCACTGCGGCCAACGGCTGCTGAAAAGCTTCGTCTGATTCCTGCATCTGGTTCCTAACGTACAGGCCAGCAGCGCTGTGAAGGAGAAAATGCTGCTGCTCGTGTAAGCTGTCCTGTGTGTTGGCAGGGCTGTGAGTTTCAGAACAGAGTGATGTATTTCAGTTCTTGTGAAATTTCTGAATAATCAGCTCATCAAAAAATATCATGCAGAGTTCGCTTGTAGTCCCCTCCAACTTGCCACCTCTCCTGCCAATAGCTCTGTAGGGTGACCACAGCTTGGCATAGCCCATTAGCAGAGCTCTGCATGATCACTCATGAATAGAGCTGGCTGGAAAATGCAATTTTTCTTCTTGGGGGAAAAAGAAAAATACTTGGTGGGGCAGGGGGGATGTTTGGCTTGGCATTTCAGGATGAAGATTTTCTCCACTGCTCCATCCAGCACCCTCTTCTGCTCCCTCCTGCACCCTACCCTTTTCCCTCCCAACCTCCTTTTTTAGAAGGTGACTCCAAGAAAATAAAAATTCCACTTAAAGTGACACGGTCATTGGATGCTGTTTGATCTGCTTGTGAACTCCCCCTGGCCCCCAGTGCTAGGAGTCTCACTGCAGGACTGACACCAACCTGCTAGCACCTTCTTCAGCTGGGACTCCTGGGCAAGTTGTCCTTGGACCTGCATTTTTTGCTGTCACTGCAGTTTCTTCTTTGGAGTTTCTTCAAGATATTCCATCCTCGAGCAGCTTAAAAACCTGCTGTTGAGGCATCTGGGAGCTGGCGACCATGTCTTTGTTCACCAGGGGATGGGAGGTGCTGGAAGGACCTTGAAGTAAACCTGACCAGCGGAGACAAGGGGCCAAGCAGCGAGAGCTGCTGGCCGACCTTCAGCTGCTCCTCTCCATCCTGGGTTGCCTCCAGGCACATCTCCCTGTGCCTTCCCCTTCCTTTTGGACATGTTTTTCCCAGTCGTGGGTGATCATTGCTTTGGCTGGAAAGAGCATACCTCCTCGCTGTGTCCTCTAAGGATGTTCAGAGCTCAAACAAGGGGAGGAAGCCAGGCTGGTTGCAGACCCTGTCCTTAAGGCAGGTGGCAAATAACAAGTGCTGCGGAGGAAGGAGGTGGAAAAATCAATGGTTAGTGCATTAGGATTAAAGCTGTGGTGTGAAAGCCTTATACTGCCAGGATTATTAAGTTTTCAGTCCTGTGGTAGCTGCATTGACTGTGGCACTTGGTGTAACGTGGGCTTAGTACTTGTGTCGCTTTACAAACCCCGGATGTGCACACGGGACACGACTGTGTCCATCAGTGAGGTGGCTCCAGGGCAGTTTTTGAGCACTGTCTGTCCCCTCCTTGGCTCTGCCCCCTACTCGGCCACAGCTGCAGAGCATTCACTCTGTCCCACTTTACTTGTGTCACCCTATCTTTTTGTGCTCAGGCTTTTGTCATTTCTTTTGTCACCATAGTGACAGGAAAAGAGTGATGATTGCTGGAGTAATTTCCCATATTAGCTAGCACTGGCCTTTCAGCCTAAATCAGTGCTTCATTTTCCCTGGGCTCTGGCTGAGCCTCAGCAGAGCAACATTAAAAAGTGGTGGTGGAGAGTCCTTGGTGCATCATGGTGCTGCCAGCGCTCCTCTGGGACAGCCTGGGCAGGGATAGGATCTTCAGGTCACTCCACACACCAGAGACACATAGAGGGAAAATCCACTTTTACAAAGGTTTCTCCCTGAATCTATTTGCTGTGAGGCTCATGGTCTGTAAAACCAGGAATTTGGGCACATCTGTTTATTCTGGGGCTCGTGCACCTCTGCAGGGTGCATAGGAAGAGCTCCCCAGAGGTAACTGCTCGCTCTGACCCATGCAGCGAGTTGGCAAAGACCCCACATGTACCCCCAGCCTGTGCCCCTGGCTCTGCATGGCCTCTGGCAGCACTGGCTGTTCCCAGGGCACCCCGACCAGGGCTGGGGCCAAACCTGGGCTCGCAATGGGGCAAGGGAGCAGCTCAGTACAAAATCCTGCTCCCTCCCAGGCTTTATCAGTCATTTAGTGACTCTCTGAGAGACACAGGATACACACACACAAATACACACTTAAAAATCAAGATGGTTAAGTACACAAATATGTTAAAATAACAAACAAGCTACTGAAAAGCAGAGAAAGGTCACAAAATGTGAAATGAAAGCTGCTCTTCTGTTCTCCGCTCTGGCAGCGCCGGTCCCTGCCACAGAGGAGGATATATTAAGAAGAGTCAACCTTCATTTCAAGTGTGCTGCCTTTTGTCCTCATATCACAACATTAACATTATCCCCACATAATTTTGTGTATTTAATTTTACAATAGACTGTGCCAGTGAGCGCTGCCTGTAAATATTTGATCACCACCGTTCCTCTAGGATTATCTTATCAAGAGTAAAGATATTAAAATAGAAATCTTGTCATGTTACTGCCTTTATACTTCCAGCCTGAGAGTTGATTGACAGAAAATGAACTGCCTGAACTAGCTCTAAAGTGTCTTTTCACTGAGAGCTTTAATGCTAGAGGCTATAGAAGAAAAAAAAAAAAAAAGAAAAAAGGTAGCTAGTCATTGGAAACTAATGCCTCGCTGTAGTTACAGAGCTTCTGCACTGAAAATTTAAAAATGCGAATCTACTAGGGGTATTTTTACAGGTGTAAAATGGTGTTGGTCTTTTTTGTATCTTTTTGCCATCTCTAATGAGCCTTAAAAAGAGCCTTCCCTTTTCTTCCTGCACTTGAATATTAGATGCAGCCTCACCCCAGCTCACAGACACGGGCTGAAGTTCTGCAGAAGTAAGCTCTTGACTTATCTAACCTGCAAAATTTCTTTTTGGTGATAAAACAGATTGCAAGTCAGGACTGAATGTTCCTGCCTAGCTTGGAATATCAAACCACTATGGACAAGTCAAGGCTGCTTTTTATGGCCAGTTAAAGACACACTGGTAATGCTGTTTTAATGTTACAAAATTGCCCTGAAATTGTCATGTATCTGAAGAGCACCATGCTGCAAATGTATAGCCAGTCCCCGAGGGCTTACTCAGCCTGTGCTCCAGCACAAATCAATGAGAGTTTTTGCTGGAATAAGGACCCAAGCACCAATTCAGGAAAGTACCAAAGCACAAGCAAACTTTAATCACAAGCTCGTGCTCCTTAGAAATCAATAAAGACAGAAGCTGGCTGGGGCAAGGGGACAGGCAGGGGTGTGGGTCCCGCATCCCTGCAGCACCTCCACCCAGGCAGGCGAAGGGCCAGCGGTTCCCAGCATCCAGAATAAATCTGGCTTTGTCCTGTCATGATCCTGGAGGGCAGGAGAGGGTGGTTAGTTCACCTATCTGTCCCATCGCAATGACAAACTGTAGCCACTGGCATTAAATCACCCAATGCCTTCAAGGCAGTAAGGAAGTGTTATTGCGGGATGAGTGAGGTTGGAGCAGCCAGAGACAGTGCAACCTGGAGCACTCTGCTTCAGCCAGAACATTCCTCCCACTTTTTTCCCCTCCAACATGAACAATAACGGTATGAAACAAAAATAATTGGATGTTAAACAGCCTATTGTTGAGCTGACACGAAAGGGATTTACATGGGTGGCTCCCATTAACAGCAATGGGTGGTCCCCTCCATGCTTTCCCCGGGCTCTGAATGTAGAAAAGCTTGTCTTAACATTTCACTTACGGGAAAGGTCAAGAGCTGTGGTTTTGTTCAGTGTGCTCAATATATTCAATTAAAACATACTGGCGTGTTCATCAGCTATTAACTGTCTTTACAATAGCTGTAATTAAACAGATACTTACCTGTGAAAGGAAATCTTTCAAGACAAACTCTGACATGGTGGTGGAGGAGAGCAGGAATTTCCCAGGTCTCTGGTGTGAGTTTGCTTTTTGTCTCCATATGAATCCCTCAATGGCTGGGAGTTTTCCTTTGCTGCTGGAGCAAGGATGGCTTCATGGCACACTTGACAGCTGCTTTTTTCCACCCAGGTAGGGCATGTCAGCAGAAGGGAAGGGGCTGGCCAGATCCAGCTCCTGCATGTCCCTTCCTTGGGCATGCTGAGGGTGAGCTGAGCACCAGCAGTGCCGGGTGCTTGGCAGGCATGTGGGAATAAAACCAGCTGGGCAATTTCCTCCACCAGGCAATGCACTTGCAGGAATATCATTTACCAAGTTCCACTCAGAGCCTCAGGGATAAGAAATGGAGAATGAGAGAGTTGGCTGCTCAAGGAGTTTTTAGCAAACCCAGAGGCTTTAGAGGGTTTAGCAGCTGATGGCCTCCAATGCAATGGGCGGTAGAGTTAAAAGCCATGCACTCTGCTTTGAAAACTTCCCCAAAGAGCCTGAAATGAAGAAAAACCCCAACAAGGCAGACTCGTGCAAAGCAGGGGAAGGAACTGAAGGAAGCAAAAAGTACTTACCTGAGCCAACTGTTCTAATTATATACACACAGCAGACAAACGGTGATAGCAATTGTTAGTATCTCTAAGGCGGATAGCAGGGAAATGGAGATACAGTAGAAAATAACACATATTAAGGAATTAGTATTCATTATGCTAAAGAAGGGGGCGGGTATTTACATTAGTCAGAAATCAGGCATGCAGAGAGATGGGTGACAGCGAGGAGAAGTGTAGCCAAAAAAAACCCAGAGCACAACTGTGACGGGTTTCCCTGGTAGCTGTAAATGTGGGGGTGCTGAGCCAGGCGTGATACCACCAGCACCACAGCTTTTTCCCAGAGACCTTTCAGGACAGAGCAGCACATGTTTTGCCCAAGAGCAATGTTCCCTTGGCCAATGTAGTCTCCTGTCTGTACCTTTCTACAAGCTAAAATACATCATTTCCCTGTCAGGCTTTGCAGCGCCGAGTGCACGTGCACCACAGAGGGGTGTACCCTGCACAGGCAATGGTCCTCTGCTGATGGGTAGCCCCAGCATCGCTCCATTATATCACAGCTTCATGCATCTGACGGCATCCAAAGTGCAGCTCCGGCCGCCTCCAGGCACAGGGCTGGAGCAGGGGACGAGGAAGCCCAGCACCTTGGTGCGTGGCCGCAGGACAGTGCACCATGTGTGAAGAGCTGAGTGTGCTCCCATTTGCCATGGTGCTTTTGGGGAACAATAGGGTACCCCTATCATGCTGTACCTTCTGTGCACACATGGTCTTCCAGGTCCTTTTGCTAAAATGTCCCAAAGCTCCTTGTAAGTTTGTGTCACCCTCCTCACCAGGTACTGTCAGCAATTGCCCATGTTCCTCTGCTGAGGCCCTTAATGAAGACAAATAGTCACCAAAGGAAGGTTCATCCCAGTCCTTGAAAAACCTCTCCTTTCACCATTACTGGGCCCTATTAGGCAGTTCCCCACCCACTTCTGAGATATGCAATTAATCCTCATCTTCTCCAGCATGACTTATACTGTTAGATATTCAGAGCATGAAGTCAGGGGATTCACTGAAATCCCAGAGGAGAACTGTTGGATTTCCTTTATCTGTGAGATCAGTTGGGGATTTCAGGTTAATCTTGCTTGATAAATCGTGTTGCATTTTATCCCATTTGCCTTCATGCCATTGCAAATGGTCTTTCTCTCCGAAAAAATGTCACCAAGCTCTGAGTATTGGACCATGCTCACTTAGCAAGCCCTTCTTAAATAGATGCACTACATTTGCCACACTCCACTTAACACAGTCCCACCCCTGAGCCGATGCACTGTTAAACACCCACCTGTGAGTCCATGGGACAGATCCTTCAAAATTGCAGGACAGAACTGCCCACTTTCTGCTGTTGGGCACCCAAGCCCACTCCTTGGATTCCCTAAAAGACATCCTGTTGCAAGTTCCCACTGGTTAATCAGAAAACATAAAACCTAACTTGACATAGACTATTGGATTTATAATTTCTTTTCTTCACATAACCTCCAGTTTTATGTTCAGTCCCTTTACCATGCTGCCTTTAACCCATGCTCCAGATCTTCCTCCTCATCCAAAAGCCAGGCATTCCTCCCACTTGCAGGAAGAGGGCACATAACATTATGCTTGCCCATATACTCCTGCCTGTGTTATCAGCCAGCAGCCCTCCAGTCTTCTCTCCTTGGTCTTTCCCTGCCCAGCAGTTGGAGAAGTTGTGCATTTGAACGGTCTTTCCTAGGTCTACCTAGGCAAGTTTCCCTTCATCCTATCCCTTCCTGACCTATTGCACACAGCTTGCTCTGTTGCCAGGGCTTTCTTCTTTGTGCCACTGAGCTTCTGCTAATTCTTGGTCTTTCTAAGGGAATATTTTCCTTCCAATTCTGCCTCCAGATGCTTCCTAAAAATTTTTTCCCCTTAAACTGACAGGCACTTTCCAGATCTGAAGCAGGTGGCCTGTCCTTGCCTGCTCACTGTGCGACAATGCAGATGGTGGAGTTGCACAGTTCCTTGGGTGATCAAGCACTTTATAAATTTCAAGCCAGACATTTACCAAAAAAAGAAAAAAAAAAGAAAAAAAAAAAAAGGAAGTCTTTCCAGGGAGCGCAAAACCCAACACAACAACTTTAGCCAACAGCACGCGCAGGCAGCAACGTCGCACTGCCTTAACTCTGCACAGATGTTTGTGTCCCAGCTAAATCAAGTTTTCTAGGTACTGCCCACAGGCTCAGCCTCCTCCAGCAGCACTCGTGACCCCCTTGAGCCCCTTAACCAGAAGGGAAGGGAATGCTGAATCCCAAACCTTTCCTGGCACAAACCAGGCTGCAGATCAGAAGCTGACACTCAGTAAGGATCTGTACTATAAACACCAAACAGGGGCTTTCTAGTAAAATCCAGCAGTTGAGAAGAAAAGCATCTCGTTCCATCCCCCGGTCTCCTCTCCAAAGACCATCAGTGCTGGCCCTGGAGCAGGGCTCTGGCTCTGTGCTGGCCTCTGCTACTGTCTGCAGCAACTTTTTGATCACATTGAGTCAACGATTGTCAGTAAAACAAGAGGAAAATTAACAGTGGCAAGACAGCAAGCCCCAGGTGTGTGTGCACACCTGTGTGTCTCCCACAGGACAAGCTTCAGCACACTTCATGTTTATCAGCTCTAACACAGACAGATGCCTGGAAATGCTGAGGGGAGTCGGGGGAGATTGGAAATCCCATCCTTTCCCTACAGAGTGTCACAAAGAGACAGAGAAACAAACACAGACGCTCAGGCACAACTCAAACCAAGATGCTACAGGCACTTAGTCACACTTTGCTGGACAGGAGGGTCAACAGCAGCAGCAGCAGCACAGACCCTGCCCAGCCACAGGGCCAGGGCTTCCCCCAGACGTCCTGGGGCAGTGATGGGGCCACTGCTGAGCACAGCTGAGCCAGACACCAACAAAATACATATCTCAGTGAGACAGGTGGAGATATAGACATATACATATATAAAGTTCTCAGATATTTATATATTTAAAGTTCTTTATATATCTAAAATTAAAATAATTTTTAATGTTTAAATTGTGTGTGTGTATATATATATACGTATATTTAGATGCATGTATATTTGCTGGTTGTATATGTATATATAAAGACTTTTTAAACGACCCTTTTATATATCTCTGTGTATATATATATATGTATATATATATATATATATATACACACATACACACACACACATACACATAGTTATTTACTCTCATATACATATATATATATATAAAAGACATATCTATATATACATAATAACCTGGTAGCCTTGTAATTCTCTTCTCAACTACTTTCATTTAAGCAGCCCTGTTTTATTAATACTTGCTCATTGCCTGGCAGATACAAACAAGAAAAGATGTAGATAATGCCTTCTAATGATCCTAGACAACTCTCTCTCTCTCCCCCCCCCCCATATATACAGAGCTCTGAGAGTGTGTATATATACATGCATGCGTATGTACAAACCCATGCAGCATCTTATATTTCTCTCCAGGACTATCAGAAGGAAAAGCTGTTCCAGTGGGGCACTCTGAGGCTGGGCTGACAGAAACGCTTAGTGTAGAAAATCAGCAACCCATCACCAAAGATTACCTAAATTGCAGGAGAAGAGCAATAATATTGCTCCCTGTAGCTCTGCAGAGTTTTATACATGAAAAGTGTGTGTATGTGTATTTGTAAATGAAGCTGAGTGTAACTGGATAAAACTCTGCAATATGTATACAATACACATGCCACTGACTGGTGAGAAGCCCTGGCACAACAGTGGCTGAGAAGACAGCACCAGGGTGGGACAGTGGGTGAGAAAGGTGGCCGGGCTGCACGTGGCATCCTCCTGCTCTGCCCTATGGGGCCACCCGCCAGCCCTTGTGCCAGGAGAAACCCCGGTGTGCAGACACCCGAGTGCGTATTGTACTTTTAAATCTACTGGCTGCTGCTTTCAGGCCTGACAGGTGCCCTGACACCTCATCCCTCCTCTCCTCCCCTCTCTTTTCTTTCCCTTTCCCTTTTCCTTTCCCTTTTCCTTCCCTTTCCCTTCCCCTGCCACCAGCCCAGCCAGGAGCCATGAAGTCCGTCTGTCCAGCCCCTGTGCACCCACCCACTGCCGGAGCCTTCTGCTCACACACACATCCCCAGGCTGTCACGCTGTGGTGTTTCTCTCCTTCTCCTGCTGAAAGAAGTAAGGAAATAAAATCCAAACCCCAGACAGAAGCTGACAGACAAACTGACATTAACCAAAAAAACGCCGAAAAAAACAAACAAGCACAAGCAGAAAACCAGGTGAGGTGGGAATAAAAGCCTGGATGGGTAGTTGGGTGTTTGGCTACAGGTGATCCTTTTGGGTCATTCTTTCTGGCTCCCCAACATAAAAGCACTTCCAGACACACTGCTAGAACACCAGGAAAAGTATTTTCCCCCCTTTTCTGTCTTGTTAGCAGCTCATCCAGAACTACCCGTGCTCAGAAGAGCAGGCAAGGGTTAAGTGACAGCTTATTTATGAGTGACGAGGGTGTGCAGAAGCCTGGAAGATTTTTATTTTTTTTTTACAATTTTCATTGGGTGACAGACACTTTACAGGCAGTTCTGCTGTCCCTGGGAACATCAGTGTGAAATGGAGAACCAGTGGCATTTACAGATTGAAGTTTCTCCTTGTACTCAATGACACAATAAAGGGGGAAAAGAAAAAAGAAAAAAAAAAGAGAATACTACCAGCGCTTCCAGCCTGGTTTTATGCCAGCCCTAACTCTGGCTGGTTAGACTGACTGCACTGCTTCAGTGAGAGGCGGTTGGAGCTGCTGGTGGACAATGCTGCCTCCTGCTCAAACTATTTCTCACTCACTTAATTATATCCTGCACTTAGAGTTTTACGGAGAACAGATGTGAAGGCTTACCTTGGGACAGATACATTATGTATACAGCATTAACTTCACACCCATACAGCCCCCATTTTAATTACACAGCCAGTGGGGGACCCAGGATAGTTTGCTGGCAGAGCAGTTGGTTTCATTAGCAATTCCCAAGACCTCAGCTGTCTGTGAGCGTCCTCACCCACACAGGCTGAGCTGCACTGGAGATCCACCCCACGGCAGCCAAGGGTGAGCCATCCACTGCCTGACCTCTGGGCTGCCACCACAAGCCCCCTCAACACCACCTGAAGGCCAACTGCTGGTGCATACCTGTGAGCTTCTACGAGCTCCAGCCTGAGATTCACCTTAAACACAAGTATTTTGGAGAGAAGCCTTAATGTGACAGGAAATGTGAGTCCAAAGGATATTGAAAGGCAACTTGGATGTGCAGTGCTGTAGTAGTTTGTCTGATCTCTGACCCCTGTCAGGGAAACATCAGTGTGACAGGTCCCCACCGGCTGCGTCTCTCTGCTAATAAAAGCCTTTTAGCAACACTCAGAAAAGGGATTTGATCGCAGCCTCTTGCTGGGTTTAATAGGTGGCAAAGCACAAGCTAGCATTTGGTTTTGTCACTCCATTTGATGCGTTTCCTCTTTGAAGTGACATAAGCAATGCCCTCACATTTTGTTAGCTTCACAGGAACTCCGAAAATCCCTCCAAATTTTAACAGATCCAAAATTGGACTAAAATTTTGCTTTTGCTACCATAAAGCAGGGAAAACTGCTCTAAAAGAGCAGTGTTTTCTCCATCAAGCTCACTGCATCAAAGCCAGGCAAGAAGACATTTGTTCCTTCCCAAGGTGAAGAGAAAGAAGAGCCATTTTCCTGCTTTCCTCTTTCTACCTTTTGCAGGTGGCAGTGGCTCTGCTGAACCCTTTCCCCACAGCCACCTTTCATTAGCCAGGCTGCCCTTCTCCCTGCCTACGGCACAGCTGCACAGTCCTGCGGTTCCAGCCCAGGAGAGAAATCATCAGTATACATATGTCAGGTGAAATTAAAATTGTCCCTATGAGTTATTCTGTGACACAAGCTATCACCAGCTATATTAAATCCTATTAATTAATACTTAATTAATTATTTTACTTGCCTATAAACACAGAGTGCTACTGCAGAGGACAGAGACAATTATATATTATAATATCTTCAAGATATTATAACTTTCAGAGTTACAAAAGCTGCATATTTGTTACAAACAGCATGACAAATCCGTCACTGTTAGAGCTGCTCTACCAAGACTAGAAAAATCTTGAATAAACTGCAATAGGTCAACAATTTGCCAGAAATATCAGCTGAATCAGGAGCCTGAGGTTTCATCTCACTGGAACATTACTTATTATGTGCACAAAGAGCCCTACCTCAGCAGAACACGGCGCATTACTTACCGAAGGGCCAGCAAGGCATGGCTCATGTTTCACTACCACTCATTCAAGCTTAATTCTTTGCTTAGTTATTTCTCATCTGTTTCCTGAACTGGTAAGGAAGGGCACCTGGTGAGACTGGAAAATTCTGCCTCTTGTAGCACAGAAGACCTTTGCAATGACAGCTGATAAAGCATAGCAGTGGGCAAAACTCAGCTGAAATGATAGCCAACTTTCAGCAAACATGGTGCGCACGACTCGCCACTCACTTGGAAATGATGCAGAAAGTCTGTTGTCACTTTTCTGTTTGTTTCTGCTTGTTGGGAAAATGCTCTTCCAGCCAGCAGTGCTTTGGGGGGGCTGCACAGTGGTGATGTCTTGCTGTGTACTACCTTCATGGCTGGCATGGACAAGGGAGATACAAGGGGTTAGATAGTGGGAGGTGGTGAGCATCCAAGGCTGCCTTATTCCTGCAGGATCCAGCACCGCTTGGTCTACACATGGTATAAATGAGTCAATCAGGCTGGTGAATAGCAACTCATCAGTTACTCACCAGCCACTCTCCAGCTCACCACGTATACACCTCCTGAAGAGTCCATGATGCTTTTGATCTCCATCTCTACCAGGCTGACAGCTGATGACATTTATTCAGTGGTGACTTTCTCAGTGGCTTTAGGAGACCTGGGAGGTGAAGCTCCTAAACAAGAGCCTTAGTGGCCTTTTGAAAAATTCAGCTCTTTGTTTCCCTGCTGAAAGTGGAAGAGGAAAAAAAAAAAAAATTAGCCCTTTACTGAAGTTGTTATGCAATGAGTTGTTTGCTGCCTGATGGGAGATGGGCCAGCGTCCCTCTCTGCGCCACAGTGATTTGACTAATTGCTTCTATCTGCTCCAGCAGAACAACAGCCTCCTCCAGCCTTTCTCCTGTCTATGAATCCTGTCTGTCAGCAGCAGACAAGTGGGTAGTGATGGGAAACAACATCCTCCTGGTTGGGGCTGTGGCATTACTCCTGTTCCTTACTTCTCATGGGTGGCAAGTCCTAAAATCAAGAGCTCCCACTCCCTCGGTGAAAAGCCGAAGCCTGAAAAGCCAGGGCTAGGTAGGCTGGATATTATGGGACCAGTGTGCATCTTCTCAGCATGTTGTGGTTGCCCATTTTGCACAAGCCCATGTCTCTGTATGTCTCTTGGCTACCTAACTGCTGGGGTGACAAATCCTGTGGGGACAAGGACATCGCATGGCAGAGCTGCTGCAGAGCTCACAGTGATTAGAGCCTCCCTGGGAATTAAGCACCGTGCAGTCGGCTAGTTAGACTCTGCTGTCAGGCTTCAAAGGAAACAGTACTGAGTTTTAAGGTGTTTTTTTTCTTTTGGCTAAAAGCTGATGAGTTCTCCTTAAGGATTTGGGCTCCAAATGGCCATAGATCTTGCTTGAAAACATCTCCCACCGCGGCTGGGCAGAGGGTGAGGAAAGTGCATCAGCATGTGTGGAGCTTCTTCCAGCACTTGTAAAATGCTGCTGTCTCCTCTGAGCTGCTAAATGGGGCCCAGGACTTCCACAACTGTTAATTAGAGGTGAATGTTATTAAAGTAAATTAGAAGAAAAAGGCAGCTGCACATGCAAACTGATTATATTTTTACACTTGTTTAAAATCACAACTGTGATTTTTAATTATAGTGGATCAAAGAAAATCACCACGTTAATCTGATGTAATCACGTGCAAGCTGATTTGATAACAACATTGTATTTAATTGGCAGTAAGCTCAGGCAATGTTAAATACAAATGAAAAGCACTGACACATTCTGAAGACTAATTAATATGACAGACTGGTAGCAAATGCATTGTTTATTACTACCAGTTTCCAGTAGTTGGTTCAACATTATTTTGTTACCATGATCTCCAGTGCTGTGTCCATCAATGTATGATATTTAAAAGGGAAATTAAAATTTACTTATTTTAAGGAGTTCAAAAATAATCAAATTATGCATTTCAAATACCAAGCTGCAGATAAAAAGCTTTAAAATACAGGATTTTTCTCTTTCCAACTATAAGTCCCCTTGATATGTGCACACCATTCACATCAATGTGCTACATCAGTGACAAAAGGCATTTTTTTTCCCCTGCACATTTTAATGCAGTTAACAAACGGGGATTTTTTCAGGGACTGACACAACTCTCGATGAAGTAAACAGAGAGATTACCCTCAGGACCCTGCCAAAGCCCAGCAAGCCATTGGAAGAATTTCCCTTGGCTCCGGTGGGCTCTCAATCATATTCTAAGCTTTTCAGATCAGGGCCTGTTATCTTTTTTTATCCTTAGAAAGTACCTAGCAGAAATGAAGAACATTCATTCAGATAAACTCTTTTAAATACAGTGTCCTGGAAGTTTGCTAAAGCTTTCCAGAGAGTAACACACATTAAAATTCTCCTACCTGATGGCACTACCTTCCTCAGCTGGTTATTGAACTGTAATGGCACATATTTGTCACACCTTGTTACAGCCTTGGTCAATAGAATAATGGAATAATCAATCATCTATATTTTAGTGGGAGACATAATAAATACAGTGCATAACAGTCAATCAGGTCTTCACTAAGGAAAAGTTGAACAATTACAGTGGTTGTCAATGGTAAACTGCCTATGATAAGTATGCAAACATTGACCCCAAGTGTTACACTGAGAACATGGAAATTAAAATCATCTATCTTACTTGATTCAAAGCCTCCCAGATAACAAGGATGGTATTTAAGGAAAAAACTTGGCTGGACTCAGATTGCTTCTTTCTGTTAGATTAAAATTAAATCAAGTCAAAATTTAGAAAATACTAGTTTAATTAAAGATACTTCACTAGCTCATAAATTATACATTCTCTGTCCTGTTGCGAACTGTAAGTTTAGTATTAGGTGTCAGAGCTGCAGAGGATTCCTAAAGGTTAGTTCTCATATATGTGCTGTATAAAGCAGACTTCTGGAAACTAAGGTCTAATTATCAAAAGTTCCCAAATTGCTACCCCAGTCTACTTAGCAAATGCAGTCTCCCTGATTTGAGCAAAAGCAGTGTTTTCTTCAGCAGCTTCGTCCAAATATGCAAAATAAGGCTGCCAAAGGAGACCTCGGCCAAAAGCAGACACTGGCATAGAATCAAGCATGAAAATATTAATAGATAATCATCTAGAAACTAATTACAAAATGTAAAAAGTCCAGCTATCTTACACAGACCACTGCAAGGAAGAGTGTTTCAGTTTCATTAGCACAGCAGCAGAAGGAGAATCCTTGCATAGTAGCTTTCTGAACTTCCTAATGCTCTTATCGATGTACATCTGTTAGATAAAGCCACATCCATTTAAATTAGAGGGGTAAAAAAACCCCAAAACAGTGCAGGTGATAACTCAGTGAAACATACTGTAGCTACAAATAAGAAAAACAAAAACCAAAAACACAACACAACACAGAAAGATTTGGAACAATGTTTTCCTGGAAATATGTTGTATTGGGATCATCTCTAGGAAAAAAGTCCAAAATTAAATGGTCAGAGATATAAAGAAGGCCAGGCTGGCAGACTTGGTGACTTCTTTTGAAATCAAAACTTCTTAAAATGCATTTGGTCTAAACAAATTAAAACTAAATTTAGTGGGAATTAGGCATACTCGGATTTAAGCCTGAGGCAAAAAGCCATCCCTGAACCCTCCATCTTTCCATCGCCGTGGCAGCCATAGAGCCAAACCCTCCTGGTGACATCCCACACCAGTGATGGGTTTGTCCCAGCATATATGGCCATGGCAGTCATTCCCCTTCCTAACTGCAAGGCTGGGTTACAGAAAGCAGCCTTACCTTGTGTGGGATTTAATTAATTTAGTTCAATTTAATGAATTTAATTAATATGCTTTTAATGTAAAACTTGTACTCCTATTGTGCTGACTTTGCCTTCCCCATATCCACAGTGGGGAGCAGAAGGGAGCAGCTCTAGCTGCCTTCAGCACTTACTTACACCAGTATCTGCTGAATCAACTGCTGTGCTGTGGAAGTGGCCATGACAAACCAAAAAGAGCCTGACAAATGCTCCCTTTGAGAGCGCAGCATCGCTGGGTAACACAGATGCTACCAGGAACGGCACTGAGACAGTGGGTAATAGATGCCCATCAGTGCTGAGGAAGACTGCTGAAGATGAAGACAAGGGAATTTGAAGAACTGCAGACATTACTGATTTGCAGCATCACTGAGAGGCTCCTTGGCTGCTAGGCAGCGCTGGCACTCAGTAGGATGCGATCCTCATGAGGCTCAACAAGGCCAAGTGCAAGGTCCTGCATTTGGATCGAGGCAATCCCCAGCATCAACACAGGCTGAGGAATGAAGGGATTGAGAGCAGCCCTGTGGAGAAGGACTTGGGGGTGCTGGTGGATGAAAAGCTGGACATATGAGCCATCAATGTGCACTAGCAGCCCAGAGGCCAACTGTATCCTGGGCTGCATCACAAGAAGTGTGGCCAGCAGGTCAAGGGAGGTGGTTCTGCCCCTCTGCTCTGCTCTGGTGAGACCTCACCTGGAATACTGCATCCAGCTCTGGAGCCCTCAGCACAAGAAAGACATGGACCTGTTGGAGCATATCCAGAGGAAGCCACAAAAACGATCAGAGGGCTGGAGCACCTCTCCTATGAAGAAAGGCTGAGAGAGTTGGGGCTGTTCAGTCTGGAGAAGAGAAGGCTCCAGGGTGACATTGCTGCAGCATTTCAGTGCTTAAAGGGGGCCTGTAAAAAAGATGGGGACAAACTTTTAAGCGGGGTCTGTTGCAATAGGGGTAATTGTTTTAAACTAAGAAAAGGGTAGATTTAGGGTTTAGGCATGTTGCGTTTGGGTGGGGAGGAGGGGAGGGAGGGTGAGGCAGGAGCATTTTTGGTAATGGGGGAAGGGGCCACCTTGTGAGAGCGAAAGCTCCCATGGCTCCAGGGTGTACCCACCCCAGCCCAGGCTGAGCCAATGAGCAATAGAGACTGTATGGTCTGCCCATAGTTTAAACTACCACAAGACTAGAGATGAGGAAGAAATATTTTACAATGAGTGTGGTGAAACCTAGAACAAGTTGCCCAGAGAGCCCCATCTCTGGAAACATTCAAGGTCAGGCTGGACAGGGCTCTGAGCAACCTGATCTAGTTGGAAGATGTCCCTGCTCACTGCAGGGGGGTTGTACTAATTGACCTTTAAACATCCCTTCTAACCCAAACTATTATATGATTCTATGATCTTGCCTCCAAAGAGGTCTGTGACTGCCTGAACCAGTGCTAAAGACACACATTAGCACATCCTGAAATGGTTAGCACAGCTCCTCATGTACTGACCCAGCCATTAGTAGGATGCTGAGGGGCAGAGTGGGGAGTGAAGCCCTCTGGCACGACTGTCGGCTGCATCGCACCACGTTTTAGAAAGCTTTGCAGAATCTCAATAATCCCTCTGAGATAGTTTAGAAACCCTAAAGCTGATTATTCAGAGGAGCCACAATGAGATAAGCCCCGATTTCACCAGAAAGGGTGCAAGGCACTGTCACATGAGGGAGAGAGATGGGAAGGATGTGAACTCTATTTAAGCAGTCCTGCGGTAAAACAGCTTGCAGCCAGTGCACAACTTACTGTCAGCTCCCTTTGAGCGGCTCCTTTGATTGCTCTGCTCTGTGAAGGAGCACTTGTCACTTTTTATCGAAGGAGAGGGGAAGAAAGCAAGGCAGCCTGTTGCCAGGAGAAAAGATGCCACTCACTTTAAGTTACAATATAGACAGCTGCAATGCCCTGGCTGCTGGTGATCGAGGACTAGCCAAAGCGTAAAGGAAGTATCAATGCAGGGCAAGAAAAAGGAAACAGCAAGAGACTGGAGCAAGTTCAGAGTGGGGAGGGATGAGGCCCCAGACACCCTGTTTGTAGCTGGTTGTGCCTGAAATGCCTGAGTATGCAGGAGGAGGAAACAGCAGCGAAGAGCCCTTCAAGAGCAGGCAGCTGCCAGTCAGGCTGAGTTGGGATGCTGCTTCCACTGCCCTTGTCCCCAAACAGCCATGGGACACCTGGGCTGGGATAAAAGGCAGACTCGAGGTGACCCACTGCAGAGGAGAATTTTAAGTCCTGTTACAATAAAAGAGCAATGGGTTGTCTGGCACTGCCTTACTGTGGGCTGCTTACCCCTCACAGCAGTTATCCTCAACACGCGATGAGCTCTAATCGAAATGGAGAAAAGCTGCAGCGTAGCACAGCCTGTCCCACAGCCTCTGCCTTCCCACATCACCAGGCTCCGAGTTGCGCAGCGAAATCCACCTTGGGGAGCTGGAAATCCCTTGCTCCAAAGCAAGAGTATTAAAGCACTGTGATGGTATCTTTGTAACCCAGCTAGCAGAGGAAAACAACCTGGGGAAGGTACAAAAGCTCAAGTAACACGAGTGCCCCTTTCCCCCGCCTTGACTTGTCAGGATTCTGCTTGTTCAAGATAATAATCAGCAAACAAAATCCTGCACAACAAGGCTCAGGCAGAGAAAGCTCAATTTCCCCTCAGCCTCTCGTGTTTCTGCTAAGAGTTACTTTAGCATATTAAAAGGCACCAGAGATGACAGCAGTAACCAAAAAGATGGAGGGAATGACTCTGCAGACATAAAAAAGACAAAAATACAAGGCAATATTACAGTATCCCAATTACCATGAGGCAAAGCATTTCCCACTGGAGCTGGGAAAGCTGATATTTAACAGCTGGATCCTGTAGACTAACCAATTTGCTTCTACAGTTTTGTTGCTTTTAGCAAAGCAGAAAATATTTATACCTATTGTTTTCCCAAATTCAGCTTCATCCTTGCCTGATTTGTCTACAAAACCTGTGCAATTTCTGGCAAGACTCTCTGTCAGTACTTCCCCGCACACACTTTGCAAGCTATATTGCATTTCCCAGTCCTGGCACTGGGAAGGAAACGGGGTTGTTTAACCTGGAGAAAAGGAGGCTGAGGGGAGACCATCTCGCTCTCTACAACTACCTGAAAGGGCGGTGTAGCCAGGTGGATGTCAACATTTCTCCCAGGTAACACACAATTGAAAGGAAACAGCTTCAAGTTGCCCCAGAGGAGGCTTAGATTGGATATTAGGAAAAATTTATTCACCAAAATGGTTGTCAAGCATAAGAACAGGCTGCCCAGGGAAGTGGTTCAATCACCATCCCTGGAGGTATTTAAGAGATGTGTAGACGTGGTGCTTAGGGACATGGTTTAATGGTGGACTTGGCAGTCTTAGGTTAATGGTTGGACTCAATAATCTTAAATGTCTTTTCCAATCTAAATTATTCTATGATTCTAAGTAGGAATCACAAATGGTGTATCTGTCCTGAATTGATGATGGATAAAGTCACTAAAATCACTTATCCACTCGCATTAGTGGCATTAAAGCACGATTAACTTCATGTGCTGCAGAGGGTGGATAAGTGGAGGCCTGATTTCTCAGTTGGTTCTAGTTGTCATCAGCCTGCTAGATTTCCTAATGTATGTTGCATGCACTCATGCTGTATTTTTCCTTTAATATGAGCACAGGGGCTCACTCACAGATTCCACAATTCTGCTGCTAATACCAGTCTATGTCTCATGGCAGCACATAGCCATCCATCTCGGCAGCGGAGAGCAATCACTAAGAAATTACACATACATTTGGCAACAGGCAATACCAATGTCACCTTCTAAACAGGCAACCAAGGGATGCAGGAATAAAGAGAGGAGCAGCCTTTCCCCTGGAAGCAGAGGAAGGCAGTGAGGCCAAATCCTGCAATATTGAGTTATCATCTGGACCTGGCGATATTTCCCTGAGACTCGCTTCTTTTCATCTCAGCCTCTAGCGCATAGGTGACATATGGGCATCTTCATGCTCCTGGCTGTCTTGCCAGAGGTCACAGTTCTTTTCCCCTGGTAAGTTGGAGGTGGTTACTGGAAACACCATGGACTCCTTCCATCCTATCTGCCTTTTGAGTTCTTTAGCTCTCTGCTCTGCACCAACTTTACATGAAAGAACTTCAGAAGCAAACCTGCAAGCTTTAAATTGTAGGATATTTTCCTTCAGTCAAAACCCCATTGCTGTCCAGGGCTACATCATGCCACAGGCACTCATCCCCCACCAGTGCAGGGGTGCATGTGGTTCTCAGGGGCATCCTGGGAGTGAACAGGCCAAGGCAAACACAGAAGGGACAAACACAGCACAGGGAGCAAAGCCACAGTCTTTGGGGACAGGCCAGCACCCATCTCTGGAGATGTGCCACACAGAGCTCCTGGGGACACACAGCCAGAGCCATTGCTGTCCCATGGCACGGCGCCTGGGGACATGGGTGTGCATCACCAGTGGGACAGGCCTGAGCAGAGACAGCATCTCTGTTGTGTAAAGAAATGAAAATGCTTCTTTGTTGGCTTTTGAGGGTTTGGGTTTTTTTTTCCCCTTTTGTTTCTAAGAGAGAAGACTGCAGATTTCGTCTGTCCCAGGAAATATGTTATAAAACTGCAATTTGCCTGTCTTGGCTCTCTCACCCTAGCATTGACCCTAAAGATGAACTCCCATGAATAAGTCTAATCCTGTTTTTCATGTTTCCCCAGGCTAATGAATATTTATGAATCATTTCTCCAGAGCCAAAGCATGGCCCTTACAACCAGCCATGATAGTTCAATTTGTTTTCTTGCCAATTCTTCGAATTGTTTTTTTTGTTGTTTTTTTTGAAACTTAGGGGGAAAAGAAAATCTCATTCCCAGTTGGTTCTTATCAAAGTGTGTGGGGTTTCTGTTTGTTTGTTTTTTAAACCCAGCTGGTGCTTGGAGACTTTCCAATCGGCTTGAATGATTAATGTGGTGCCACTGACTTGTTTTGTGTTTGTATTAAAAAAAAAAAAAGCAAAAAAAAAAAAAAGCACAATTCATGTTTTCCAAAGAGCCAGTTAGGTGTCTCTGATTGACCATGCCATGTAAGTTTTAAATTGTTCTTTGTGTGCACAAAATGTATAGCAAAAAGGAAGCATTTCCACAGAGATGAATGGAACATTCAAGGTTAGAGACACAGGAAAAAAAGAAAAAATACTGCCTCTCAGCAAGCTGTATATTAGACTATAATCATTACAAAGCCAGGTCTTAATATCTTACATTTATTTAAGGGAGAAGATTTGTTCTTTTGCCTACTATTTATTTAGCTAGTCTAAATTCCATTTGAATAGCAAAACAGCTTTCCCAGTTTAGCTGCATTACCAAGTCAAGGTCATTCCCCTCAGAGAAAGATCAAGATCCTCTATAAGGGAAAAAAAAAGAAATTACTCTCTCACCCTGATTGATCTACTGAACATCATTAGTGAAGGGTAAGAGATATCTAAACATGCTCTGTGGTCCATTGACTTGAACGGGTGCTTTTTGAGTGTGAAACTGAAGGAAGTTATGCAATTACCTTGAGGAAAAAAATGTTCCTTTAGTGGTATTTGGAAATAAAACAGAGTTGTGAAGGGGAGAGGATCCTGAAGGACTCTTACAACTGTGTGTTTGTGAGTCAATAAAGTGGTAAAGAAATGTAGCTCTATTGATTTGCATTATGTACCACTTCCCAGGTGAGAATTCGGCCTTTTATAATGTTTTTCATCCAATGTTTTAATAAATTCTGAGAAGTTTGATAGCACTTAATAGCACGTATTTACTTAGAAATAAGTTTGTGCTTAAATTTCTTAGACTAAGACGTGCCATTGTCATCCTATCGCTCAGAGAATGCTTGGCAAAGCGTGCAAGAGCTACATCCACTGAGTATAACTTTCACACTAGCCACGATACATTGCATTATAAAACAACAACAAAAAATCAAATTCATTTTTATGATTTTACCCTTATGTTGGGGGGGGGGGGGAGGGAGGGAAAGGCCACTTTAAAGCCTGAGAGTGGAGGGTAGCCTTTCCCAGATTGCTTTGCCGTGAGAAGAAAGAGCATTACCAGGGACACAGAAATTGTTCCAAGGGTTAAAATTACTCACAGCGCATTAGGAGAGGTTTCTCCTCACACTCAGCACTACCCTGGGTGAGGAGATGGGCAGTGGGCTCAGCTGCAGCAGCCTGGCCAGGGGATAATGCTCCCCATCCACCGGCACTGTGGGCTCTCCAGGGCAGAAGCAGCTCCTTCAGATTCATTTAAGCGAGACAGAATGCAGCTGAACCCCACAGAGCTCAGCGACCACGAACTCCGGTTAGGGCAGCACTGCACACAAGCACTGGGCAAGAATGTCTGCGCCCACAGAGCCTTTAGCCAGAGTGCCCCGGGGAGGTGACACCACAGGGTGACTTACCTGTGTGGACTCCCAGCCTGGCCCGTGCACAAGCCCCATGCTGCCCGCCTGAGGAGCCAGGCTGGAGCACGCAGAGAGGTCAGAGCTTCCGTGGCATATAAAATATAAAAGATATAAAATATAAATACACACATATATACACACCACCCCCAAGTCCCTGCCAGCTAAACAGCAAGACCCCAAAACACGAACATCTGGAAATGGTCTGGGTGGGCTCAGTTAGTTTTAAATTCCAGTTCCCTTTTTAACCACTGAAAGTTGAACCAGTGATCTCTATGAAAACAGCCTTTTTATCCACAGTAAGCTCAAAAATCCAGGTGGCTCAGCATGTTTTGGGGATAGAAGGTGTTCTTGCTGTCACCACCGTGCTCATAGGTAAACAGGGCTGGCTCCGCTGGCCCTGGCAGGTCTTGGTGGGGCTCTCAAAGCTGCTCGAGGGTTTAAGGAAAGGCCAGCACAGCTCAAACTTGCATGTTTGAGAGACTGCAAAGTCTGCTGCCAGTGTCCTGAAGACACCAAACCACACCACAGAAGCAAAACAGGGCTAAAATAGTCTCCCCCGTTTCCCTGCCTGGCCACTGCCCAGGCCAAGGAGAGACCAGCCGTATTGTGGTCTGCAATTAAAGAAAAAATAAAATAATAATTTAAAAAATCCTTTCTTTTTCCTGTCTTTGCCAGCTCACCCACATCACTGATATGCCATTTCATAGGGTGCAGCTCCCCACACCCACATTCTCCCTGGCTAGTAAAGACAGTCAGTGGGATCACATTGCCCTTAACCACAGCTGGAGGAGATGCCCAAAGGGGTTGGTGACGCTAACCAGAACCCAAACCTTAATGAACCATTAAGAAAAATATTGTAGAAAGCCCCATGAGATCCCTGCCCACTCCTCCTGCACACATACCAGGCAGCTCCGGGCAGCACATTTGCTGGTTATCAGCACTGTAAATCAAAGCAGAATTAGCATAATTGTTCAGATCTGGGGTTTGTTTTTACTGAGGTCATAAACAAGCTGCTGACACTGAGGGTTTTTTACACCACGTTGTAATTGTGCTGGCAGCCTAATTTTCAACACCCTGCTCACCTGTGCTCAGTCACAACAGTGTTAACGGCAACTTTCTTTGAAAGAAAACCCAATTGTTCCAGGAACACATCTGAATTCAGCGATATTTCTGTCAATCCAGTGGGCTGGCTTTACTTCTGCCTTCCTTAGGAGACAATCATTGCCTGCTGGGACTTTATGCATAGATTGCTAACTTGCTGTGCATACACTGATGCAAAGAATGAGCTTTGTAATTTAAATAACAGACTGGGGAATTGATGACAGACACAAACTCGGTCATTCACTCAGCTGCAGAAAACTGCAGCTAAGGCTCCAGCAGGAATGTAGAGGAAACATATTGCTTTTTCAAGGACCAGAAACACAGCCTGCAGCCATCACATGTAGGACCCCATATTTATGCATGCAAAATAAAGCAGAACATAGCAAACACCTCAAACCAGAAGGGCTTACAGGGTATCCTGCTCTGAGCAGAGAGGCCTTCTATTTACTCACCTGAGTGCATCTTCAGTCCAGTTCTGCTGCAAAATGGAGATGTTCCTTCTTGCAAAAAGACTGGGGAAGTAAGTGGGATTTGGTAAAATCTCTGTGGTTCCTGGGAAGGGCAGTTGGGCAAGACCTTTCAGATCAAAGACAGCAGCACATCTCTGCTCAGCAGGGTCATACCCACCAACACCACCTGTATCAGCAAAGCAGGGAGGCAAGGATCTCCAAACTGGGCTTTTTGTCCCTGAAGACACTGTGATTTACACCAGGCATGGCTCCCCAGGTGGTGGTGGGTCCTACAGCTGCCCCAGGGCCTGCCCTGAGCATCCCTGAGAAACAGTCCTGTGCAAGAGGGCAGGAGAAGCTCTGAGAGACCCTCTTAGCAAGCAGAGTCATGGAGGGCCGTTCTGAAGGTGGATGGGGCTCACAGGTAAAGGAGAAGAGGGTGTGGGTGGACATGAGTGTGGGCCAAGGCTGAGCAGAGTCACAGTGCCATGTGACAGAGCTGGTCCCAGTGAGGAGTTATCTTGCAGAGCAAGACAAGGGCACTGCAGACAAAAATATGACAGCAAGAGTACAAAAAATGATTGTAAATACCTGTTCAGGTAAAATAAGCCTCCTTAATCTGGTGTGTCCCATTTGCATAACAACAAAGGGGTTTTTTTATAAGGGTGATAAATACATTTTCTTTTTGAAAAAAAACAAAGACCCTGACAAGGCCTTTAATCATCAAATCAGTATAAACAACATTATAATACATTAGACTTGGAAATGATAAACTGTTATTATGCACCAACTAATTAAATTAGTACTGACAGCTTTCAAAGAGTAGGAGAAAAAGGCAAAATATATCTCTTGCTTTCAGGGATGATTTTTCCTGGAAGTGAAGACAGACAAGCTGAAAGTGCTTTCCACCTGGGAATGAGGATCCATGCAGGAATCACCCACACCTGAAACATGACCTCTTCCCAGCACTTGCCAGGAAACCTATTTTACCAGTGGGAGCTGAGCCTGGTCAGCTGTGAGTAATATGCAACAAGTTAAAAGTCCTCCTTAAAATGAAATCCAGGAATGCACTGGAAAAGACTAATTACAGTGGCTGTGCCACTGAGTGAGAAATACCAGTCTTCTGGCAGTAACTTGAATTTCATTGTTTGAGAAGATGAAAGCCTTCACTCGGCTGGGGAACAGCATAAAAACAATTCATAAACAGGAGTGAGAAAAACTGTGTTTATTCATGAGTGGCATTAATACCCTTTTGAGGGTTCTTATAATAATTTAGAGTTGCTATGCAACACACAGGTCCAAACCTGATTCCAATAGCAGCAACAAAGCAAATCGTCTCCTGGCTTTGGTAGGACCTGGAGAGAACCTGTGCAGACACTGGTGACTGCACCCAGCACAGGATCCAAGCTGGATATTTCCAGGTGAACTGGAGCTAAATGCAGCATAAGCACCCAGACCACCACTGTGTTACATTTCTATCCCAGGGAACAATAGCATTTGTGGAAACAAGAAATGCCTCCCAGCCCAAACTCTTGTCATATACAACACTTGTCAACTTGTCAAGATGTTACTTTCTATAAATGAACTTAATTTACATGTTAATAACACCAAAAACCATGGTGTGAGAGGGAGAGAGGAGATGGAGGAGAAAGTGAACTGGGGACCAGACAACTGAAACCTCCATTTGAAATCTTGTCAGAATTGGGAATTTTGAAATGTTTCAATAGGCTCAAAATAAAATCCATCCATTAACTTCACTTGCATTTCATGGCAGGACCCTCTAGTTACACACCAGCTTCATCTTCTGGAGCCTCTTGCAGGTGGCTGCATTGTGTTCACAACACACCTTGATTATTGTGGTTTTGTGTTTTCACCACCAAAGTCCCACCTGCACCTGCAAGAGCCAAACACACCGTAGAGTCAGCGTCTCGCCCTGCCAAAAACCCCACAGCACAATGTGCAGTGAGCCAGCCCGCAGCCTTGCCAGGATCCACGGGGGACGCGCTCACTTCCCAGCATGGATGAGGTGGCTGGTTGTGATTAGAGAGACAAGGGGAAAAGAAGCAAAAGCAAAACAGAGAAAGCATTATTAGGCATTGGAACGGGTTGCCCAGGGTAATGGTTGAGTCTCCATCCCTGGAGGGATTTATGAGTCATGTAGACCTAGTGCTGAGGGACATGGTTTAGTCAGGGACTTGTCAGTGTGAGGTTAGTGACTGGACTCGATGATGTTAAAGGTCTTTTCCAGTTGAGGCAATTCTGTGATTCTGTGAGAAGAAGCAAAAGCAGAAGTGCTGCTGTCACAGCTGTGGGAGCCAGGGGCCAAGAAAGCATCATTGCCATCCCACAGTGGCTGCAGAGGAGCATGTTGTAGAGGACCAGGCACCACAAACTGAGAAGAAACTCTGGGCTGAACAGCCCCAGCCCCATTGAGAGGTTTCCAGCCCCCATGGATAGAGCTGGGTTGCGCTTAGACCGGTGAGGTGTTGTCAGTCCTCTGGTGACAGACAGCTCCTGCGGTGCATCAGCCGTATACAGACACGCTAACAGCTCCCAATCCAAGTATTCCCATCCCCACTGCCACCACCACTTTCCTCCTCCTCCTCCTCACCTGCACTTACACCTCCATGCATGAATACAGCAACGGGGCCTCAGCCAACCCAACCACCCTTCCCCTTTCCCAGCACAGATCTGGGATTTTCAGTGCATTCTTGTTTATCACCTTTTGCTTCCAGATGCTGAACTCTCCCTTCTTTGAAAACTTTGATTCAATGGTTGTGTGCAGGCATGTTCTGGTGATAACTGGGCTTGGGGTGAATAGGTGGAGAGAACTGGGTGGAACAAAACCAGGCAGCTACGTGTGTTTATCTGGGAAGAAAGCTGTGGAAGGAGGGGAATCACATTGCTAGCATCCTTGTTAATAACCATTCAGCACCAAAAACTAAAAAAAAATGAAAAATCAGTTTGCTCTGCAAATTACAGCAGCCAAGATGCTCAGCCATCCCACATTGTTGCAGGTCCTGTTGCTTTAGGTGCCCATCCATAGCACAGCAAAATCAGGAAAGCTTGCAGGAACAGTTCAATGAGTCAGCTGAGGAGACAGCAAAAAACAATATTTTCTGTATTTAATTACTTTCTAATAATGGCCTGTGTCATCAGTTCAGCATTTGTGTTTGCCATGATGTTCCACTGTCAGGGCTGATGTAAAAGTAAAATTAAAGCTTTCTTCTGACTCTCTTTGTACTTGGCCACATCACATTCTTGCAAAGATGCCTAATCAATTAATTTGTGCATGAAAGGACAGATAGAGCGTCCTTCCCGAAGGGCCCCTCCTAGCACAGTCAGCGTGGGAACAGAGGTGACTTGGAAAGTGATAATTAAAAGAAAACTCTACCCAGGACTCCCAGGTCCCCTACAGTTACACACATTAAGAGAAGTGTGGGCAGAGGTCTCTTTTGCTCCTCTCCCCCTTGCCAGGGCTCACAGTTGGGTATCTTTGGAAGCGATTCAGCCTCAGAACAAGCACTCCTGAGCACAGCCAGGAATGTGGTTTGGAGATTCCCTTCCTCTCCACAGTGCTCTCACCCTGGCCATGAGGGGACATGGACCTGTCAAGTTTACTACATGCAAAACTTTCTGTCCTCCTAATATACATCAGATAAACAAACTGATCATAGAATAACAAAGAAATATAACCAGTGCCAGAAAAAGTCCCACAGCCAGCAAGTCTCTCCTGCATATTTTATCTTATAATCCACTGCACTAATACTTAACCACCACACCAAGCAGGTGGAAGTTTGAGGGCCATTGAGCACGGTGAATTTTCCCAATGCATCACAATTACCAAAACACCTGTGCTAAATAACTTTGCGCTGAGCCACTGTGAAAACTCACAGAGTGCTCAATAGCCCTTGAAATTTCTCATTTCTAACCGGCAGTGGAGTGGCTGAGTGCTCACACATCACACCACAGCACAACTCACGTAAGGACGCTGGTTCAAGACCTCGTAAAGGCCCTTTTCTCCTCAGCTGGAAGTTGTGCCGTCCCTGTGATTTTCAGGCTGCTCCTACTTTGTCTCTGCAATTACACTCACTTGGAGCTGGTGAACTTTTGTGTGAGCAGACTCCAAACACAGCCAAGCTCCACAGCAACCCTGTCACTCCTTCCCAGCCCAGCACAGCTGCCTGTCTCAAGACCTTCCTTTTCTTCTTGCATAGCCAGGACAGATGCCAGATTAGAAGCACAAAAAAAACCCCCTTGGGTCACAACATGCTGATCCTGAGCTCAGGACTGGCGTCTCCGCACTCCCCATCCCATTCTCATGGGGACACCAGGAAGGGACTAAGGGTTTAACTTGACCCTGGATGCAGCAGCAGCTGAGGACAAATCCAGTCCTGGGATGCACAGACCTGGGAAATACTCAGCTCTTTAGCCAAGGTAGAAGATATGAAAGACTGAACAAGCTTCTGCTGCATCCATCTGGAAAAGAGGACAAAAACAAATTGGAGGGGTTTCAGCAGGCAGAAGCAAAAAGAATGGGAGGTTGATAAACCTCTTACAGCAGGGAACTAGAGACATTAAATCCATTTAGTCTGTCCCTGGGAAGGTTAAGAGGTGATTTGAGAGTGGTCAGCAAGTGCCTACGCAGAGAGAGGAGTAATAAGACGAGGCTCTTTAATCTAAAAGACGAAGGCATCTTGAGAGCCAGTGGCTGGAAACCAGAGACACTTCTACAGAGAAATAAAATTGTTCTTGGTGCAGAACAGTTAAGGTAATTAATTAACCACTGGAACAATTTACCTGAGGATGAGACAGATTCTCTGGCACTTCAGATCTTTAGATTGGACCTCTGTGGTTCATCTGAACTCGACCAGAGCATCTGGGTTTGAAGACTGGGCAAGGAAGGGGAGGTCATGCAGGAAAAATCACTGGTGTGTGCTACTGGGGGCTCCTGCACAGCCAGCCCAGAACTGGAGATCTTTGGAAGTCAGACAGCGATAGCAGACAGCTGCTGTTGTATTAGCTACAAATACAGAGGGGAAGTAAAAGCAAAGAGAAGTGAGAACAATTTGGAAAATAAAATGCATCTCACCGGATGCCCGGCAAGCCTTACGGGGCAGCCTGGGGCTGTGCCCAGCCCTGGCTCTCTGCCATTCTCCTGCTCAGAAAAGAGCAGAGCACAAGAAAACCATCTGCTCACAGATGTGTCGGGGCTGAGCGTGGCCACTGCATGTCCCAGTCCTGTCATTCCGAAGGAGGGTCATGAACCACCCACAGAACAGCCCCTCGTGCCAGGCTGGGGTTTCCACACACCAGGTGCTCACCAGCCACTTCCAGCTCATCCATGGGACTGCAGAGACACACTTTGGTCTGGTCTCTGAGGCCAAACGCTTTCCTGAGGAACCACTCAATCTGTCAACAACACAATGTACAGCAGCGTGCGACTGCCCCCAGTAAAAGTCCTTTATCCTTAAAAAGACAGACTGAGAGCAAGAGTCCAGATTAGACATGCACGTTCACATACTGCCCCGGTTTACACAGACAAATGCAATGCATTTCAGATTCCATGCAACCACCTTCTCTCTTCCTATAGCATCTCAAGGCAGCCCATAGCACAACCTCAGCTTCTCAGTACTGCCCCACCATTTATTCATAGCAAGCAGCCACAATAACAAAGTTGAACTTCAATACCCAGTCTGTGGATACAAGTACTATAAATGTGATTTTCAGGGTTGCTTAGCTAACTCACTAAAAGGTTCGTTGCATCTCTACCAACCTTCAGCTGAAATCCAGATTATTTTTTAAGAGATGACATTTTAAAAGCCTTAGGCTCTTATGTTACTTTTTGTGTTTTAGAAAAAGCATGTTTTGGAGCCCTTGAAACAAATAAGAGGTGAATTTCAATGGTTCCCATTTAAATGTATTTTAGTGTTAGTGACGTTTAAATACAATTATTTTTGGTACATTAGCATAGGAATGTTGGCACAAAAGCCAATTTTTCTCATGTGGTTTTCTAATAATTAATACTCTAGACACTTCTAATTATAAAATGATACAAATACATCAGTACAGCAATACAAAGTAAAATAATGAAAAAAAAAAATCAGAAACAAGCATATTGCATACATGCAAAACAGAGAGGAGGGACCAAAACCCAGCTGCTCAGGCACACCATCCCCACGCCTTTCCCTAAGTGATCCATCACACACAGACTCATCAAACCAGAGGGCAAAAGAATTGAGAAAAACAAGTTCTGGAAAAGTAACTTTCTGCTTAAAACACAGTTAATGAGGCTGCCTGAAGGATTCTGATCTCCACAAAAGCAAGTGGAAAACCACAACTCCCCCAGGCAGTACATCCACATCCTGCACTGGGGGCCAATGAGCCCTAATTGACCCCAAGCTCCCAGTGATGAGACCCCCTCTCCATGCCGGGATGCTGCACGGTGGTGTGGGCTCCTCCTTGGGGCACGCACAGCTATGTGGGTCCAGCAGCATCACCACAAGCCAGGCTATTCCCAGCCTTGCTCTCCTGTGGCCACAGGTGCCTGACGAATTTGCTCTTGCTCCCTGGAGCTACTCATCCTCAGCAAGACCGTACAACCTCACTGCTGCTTCACAAGTTGTCAAACAGCTGCATGAGCACTAAAACAATTTATGCCTTCTACATATTTTGGTGTATTTGTTGTTGGTAAATAGCAAAAATATTGCCTTGCTCTGACTACATAAAATAATTATTTTATTGATTGCCCAGGCTTTATATTATTTTTTTCTTAGCAATTCTAAATGAGTGGTGTTGCTATTAACCATCAAATAACCACATTATTGCAGCCAAAGCCCACTGTAGACTGTCCAGAAGTCTCATGACATTGCTATGATGTGCAGAGAAAGAATAATCAAAATTCCATTATAATTATAACAAATTCAAATGACCTGAGCCATCAGGTCAATGTCACTAAAAGTAATGCTCAAATGTATGAACTGGAAAGCTTCCACAGGTGCCTTTCCCTCTCCAGGAGCGAAAGACCACTCCAAACGTCAGTGGAAGGTTGTTTTGATTTCTACTGGCACATGAGTTTTATTTGGATAGTTTCTAAATTACTCTCCCCTCCTTTCTGATTAGGAGAGCTTTCAGATCTTATGCAGAGGGTTCTCAGGCTCTTTGTTCTTCGAGAATTAAAAACAAACAAACAAACAAAAAAAAACAACCAAACCACACCACCATAAAAAACCCAAACACAAAAACCGGAAAAACTCACATCTGCAAACAGAAATGCAGGAAGACAGCCAAAAATCAGATCATAAGCATTAACATTTAACTATCACTGTGTTTCACTGTGTGCCCGTACATGCCTTGTAGGAAGGCTGACACCCTTATGCTCCATGTCTCCTGGAAGGAGGCAACTACACACGCTCCATTCATAATTAACAGCCTAGCTTTTCCAAAAGCACTAACAACTGCATCTGCTTCTGCCTGCGGAGGATTTGACTCTCAAGGTTTGGCTTCACCAGACTGATGCTCTGCCTGTAAAACAGCCACTTAGGACACATCAGAGCCAGCCTTTGTCACCTGGATCCCAGTAGCAAACATAAACACTTTCATCCTCTGGAACAGATGGTGGCTTTGCCACCCATTTCAAGGACAGTGGACTTGGCCTCCAAACACTCAGGTTTCCAAGGCAGTCTGTGCACAGGATTGGGACTAAGACCTCTTGAAGCCTCAAGCAGGCTGAGAGCCCTCAGCACCCCTGCCAAACTGAATGACTCCATTATTTGAAGCCATTGTACCGCCTGGAGCACAGGCAGACACACACCACCATTAGTGCAGAGCTGCGCCTGCACCCCTCGGTCAGCACTTCAGCTCTCAGCAGGGCACAGACATGCTCCTGGCAGGTAGGTTGCTACTAAAAGGCATCAAAAGCTACCTGGAGATGGCTAATTGGTTTTATTTGCTTGTTACCCTGCCCATAGAGTGAGATATGCCCTGTGAGTATATTTGTTTTGCTGAGGCAACCAGAAAGAAAGCCTTCCCAAAGCAGGATCTCTGCTGCCAGAGGACTGACTCCAGTGAGTTTTCAGGTTTTAAGAGGACACAAAACTGTTGGCTACTGTAGACTCAACCTGAAAAATAACTTTCCATTCCTTTTTCTGATGGCTTTTATTTGTGCTTCTCTCTACACAGTAAGATAGACCTCCCTTGTGCCCCCTTGGGGGGGCTTCTTAACAAGGAAAATAAAAGCCTGGCTGAACCAGAAGGCATCAAAGGCCCTGGATGAGCCCTAGGAGAGCCCTCTGCCCCCGAGCCTTTCACAGCTGGTGGCCCAAAAGTTGGTGCAGACAGGTGCTAGCAGCTGCCCTCCAAGGAAGAAACAGCCTTCAGCTCAGCCACGGACATTGCTCACCATGATCCATCCCACCCCATCCTTCACCTTTCATCCTCCAACACACAACCCGTTATAATTCTTTAATGAGATGGAGGAAAAAAATAAGGTATGGCTTACATCTTCCTTCGACCACATCCCTGCTCCCAGAAGTTACCACCCCCTGGCTGGAAAGTCCATCAACAATATCATCTACAGATCAGGCTCTGTAGATCACAAACTGCCTCTACGACAATTCCTTCTGAGAATCGCTCTTCATTGACAGAGGTACTGAAGGCCTAGGATGAATGCTAACAAAAAGGTCTCCCATCAAAACCAAGTTGAAATGTGCCTTAGATTTGGCTACACTCTATGATATGGAATTTTCCCATAATTATTCTGTAAGGTTTACTTTACTTTTCCACCCATCACATAAAGTTACCCTCAGCAGCAAGGACTGCCCATAGGCATGCCAATCTTTACTTCTTCAGTTGGAGCAAAGCATTTTGCAGAGGGGAGTCCTCTGAAAATAATATCCATGACTGTAGAAATTAAGGGGTTTTTGTCAAGATGACCCAAATGGGTCCAAAAGACCTCGGTCAAAAAAAGAAGACACCATGATATGCTTGCTCTGCTTTTACCTCTGTGTTAGCCTCTTGTGTCTCATTTTGCATGGTTCTTCCTTACTTTGGAGTGAGATGTGAAAACCTCTAAAGAGATGACATGGAGGGAACAAAGCTGGATAAAAACCTAGACTAGCTGCCAAACTGACAAAAAAAAAAGTGAAAAAAACAGAAGAGAAAACATCAAGCCAAGCCAAGTCAAATATCAATCTACTTTTGTGTGTTTTGTTTCATTAAGTTTACTTTATGATTCATTTGTAACAAACTAGGGTGGATAATGAGTACTTGCACTACATACCTCTGTGTGCTTAAGAAATCATTGACACTCCACAAGGAAGGATTGGAAAACAAAACCAGAGTCCTCTCATTTGCAAAAATGTTTTGTGGTGTAAGCATGAGTGGAGATCTCAAGCAGCGCTGAACTGATAGCTCTTGCAATGAAGCAGTCATGTCACTGCCAAAGCATTCGAGCCCCGTGGAGACAGCCCAGCCCACTGCATTCAAGTCTGACAAGAAGTCCTGAAAGCACATCTCTGAGCACACAGGAGTTTTGGGGCAGCTGCCTCCCTGGTGGATGACCCAGAAGATACCCATGCGTGGGTGGGCCAACAGGTCTCCCATCTTAAAAGACACAGGATGGCAGAAGTCTAAGCATCTAATTCATTGACCTTGGTAATAGTCTTTCAGTTCAGGATCAGGTCTAGCTCCACCAGAGATTATCCAGCCTCCTTTCAATCACAGCCCATGATCTCCAGGCTTTAGAAACACAAGTAAAACTGCTCACATTTCAGACTGGATTGTCAGGTGGACAGACACAAAGGGGAAGCAAGCAGAGGGTGGTATCAGATTAAAACAAAGTAGGCTTTGCAGATGAGTTCATTTCCCATGCAATATTCACCCCTTAAACTGTGAAATTCCAGCATCTTTCTGGTTTACTTAACTTCCTTAATATTTGAAAGTTAAGTGATTCCACAAAGAGTCAGATCACTATGAAGACATTAGACTTCCTGCTAATCCCTGGCTGTGCCTTTCACCTGTCTCCTTCAGCCAGGATCACGAGATGCCCCAGGGAGGCACAGAGCAATTGTACCTCCCCTCCTGCCCACGTTCTGCTTGGGGAGCTGCTTCAGTAACAATAACCACTGTGCTGGCAAGGGCATCTCCCATGTGACAGGCAGCTAGAAATGAGCTGAACAAGCAGGGAAAAAGCACCCAGGATTGAATTGCAGGCAAGCTGCAGGTGTTAGGATAATTATAAGAGTTTGGCAAACCACAGGAACAGCACATGTTCCTGAAACGACAGCTCAGGCTTTTATACTTTCATTGCACATCTGTGCAGCAGTCTCTCAACACCCTCCCAGGCATATTGAAAGTACACCAGAGCCATGCAAAGCCTTGGGGTGAAGATCCAAACATTCAGCAAAGCAATAAATGGGATCACAACCCACTCTGCTCTCTCACACCGACTAGACCAGCTGTTGAGGATGGGAACGTGTTGCATGGTGAGAGGTGACTCAGTGAAGGTGCTTTATGGCACCGTGGTCATTACAGAGCTAGGGAGCCTGTCCCTCTGGACACCTTCAGCTATTTTTCTTTGTGAATCCCTCCCAGCTATGCAGGGAGATAGAGCCTAGCACACATCTCGTGCTTTTTGCAAGCTAACCCTGAGGGAATAAGTAGCCAACATGAAAGTTTTCCACTTCTGCCAACTCCCCCTACCTATTCTTTTTATTATTTGAAGTGTTTTCTCCTTGTATTGTCTAACAATTTCCAATTTTGAAAGAACTTCAGTGTGAGAATATAGATCCTTTCCCACTATGAGGCCCCAGCAATAAAGCAACATTTATTACAGCCTGTATTTCCCTGTCTCTGCTGAAGCAGAATTCTCCCGTGGAAGGAAACGCCAGGCAAGTTTACCAGCTTTTACTTTTCTGTGCATTCTGTTAACACACATTACAGTTTCCCGCTCATTAATCCTGCAAAGGAGCATTTACAGTGTATTTAAAACGGTTTTCCTCCTTTACTAGCTCCCTGCAGTGCCGTCCAGTTTCTGATCTGAAGAGCAATCAATAAATAAGCTCCGCCATCCGTCGGGGTTCCTGGCTGCCCAATTAGAATAGCAAACCTCAACATGCTGTTTTATTATACGACAACAGCAGTCGGCTTTGGCGCAGCTCTCAGCGCCTAATGTTGGTTTTAGATGTTTGTATTTGAGTAACAAAGCAGTGTCGGCCTGGGAAGTCAGCAGGGCTGTTCTCTGCCAAACTACGTACAAGCTCATTTGCCGAGGACTGGAGTTTCCATTGCAGAGCATTTTCGCCAACTGGTTGCGTGGGGGTTGATGGCCATGTCATCGTTTTAATTGCTTCAAACAGTGAATGGGCGGATTTCTGGCTTGTCAAGGACATTGTGCAGAAAAGAGACATTATTAATCTCTCCAAAGTCTAGCTGGTGAGCAGGTCCCTAAAACAGCTGAACACCGAATAAAACACATTCAGCAAGCAGGCAGCCTGCCATGGCGAGGGACAGTATGGAGCATGGCCCAAGGGGAAGGTGCTGCCGGCTGGTGAGCTCTTCTCAAGCTGTTAAATAAATAATGTTAAAAAGCCTAGCGAGAGGGAGCATAAACAGAAGGTGCTGCTCCATAACACACAGTTTTCAGAAAAAGCGGTATTTTTTCTTGGGGCATCACAAATGTACTTGGTGGACCCATGAACTGGCAACACCAGCAATTGCTTGTGCCAGTGGAGTGCCACTACCTCCCCCCAGTGCCTGCCTAGCAAGAGACAACAGGCATCCACTGATGCTATTAGTGAAAAGAGCTGCTTAGCTGATCTGGATCAGGCCTGAGGAGCCTGTGGAGAAAGCAAGGACCACATAGGTGGGTTCTACTTGCCTCTCTTACAGCCATGGGGATCCATGCTGTCTGGCACATCTGTGCTGACAAACACAGCAGTTGCTGGGAAAGGAGCAGGACATGAGTCAGGTAGCTGAGAAGAGGAATCCCACCTCACCAGACTGAGGTTTCTAAATGTATTGGAAATTAAAAACATGCTAAGTCTCCAAAGGTGTTGACAGGAGGGGACTGCATGGCTTGGCAGGGAAGCACCACCCACTCAACCAGAACTTCTGTTTCCCAGTTCCTCAGGGCTACCAAGCTCCACAGAGAGCTTCACTCACTGCAAAGAGCATGCTTCCACAGAAGAGCAGTTCAGTCCACAGCGTTCCTCCTCACACTAAGGAAGGTACCGGGTTGGAAGAAACAGTTTACCCAACACACATGCTGGCAGAGGAAGAGGCAGGATCCCTGAGAGACAGCAGTGTTCCCATTTTCTCAGCCTGCCCTCACGTCACCATTTCCCTTGCCTTTAACACAGTCCTGTGGGGTCTAGCCAGCAGCTCAGACAGGGAACCTGAACCCAGGCTTGTCTTGCTGCACTCCCACTGCTGGACCCCAGCCTGCTCTCCTGCTCGCCTTGCCCATCACAAAACCACCCAGCCAGCCACACCACTTCCCCAGATCGGTGACTTCTGAACTTAAAAGCAGATGCATGGCAAAAGCAGCAGTGTGTGCAGACTCCAGCCAGCATGGCACAGCATCTCATAGGTGACAATCAGACTCTGCTCCAGCAGGCACCAAACCCAAATAGCTACCAAATACAGAGTCTCTTCCCACAGATGTTCTCAAACATTTCATTAAATTACATTGCTTTGCATTTGAAATACAGCCTTACAGAGGAGGCCTGCAGGACTGGAGAGCTTGAGGTCCACCTTCTAGCACTGCCTTAACCATGGCGGGGCAGGTCCCTGCCTGGTCATTCATCCTGCTCCTCCACCCCTCTGAAGCCACCCTTCTTCAGTCTGTGACCACCACAGGTTCTTCAGGACAAGGGTTGTTTTTGATGGTCATGGATGCTACACTAGTGGAATTAGAGTGGCAACTAGTAATTTGTTTTCAGACTTTAGAGTTGATTTGGGGGGTTTGGGAGTTTTTGTTGTTTTGTTGTTGTTTTAAAAAAAGGAACATTATCAGAACTGGAAGTATTGAATGCTCAGGTACTGGGAGCAGAAGGGACAGCATCCTAGTACAACTGCATGCAGGTTTGGTCACTGGACCACGAACAGACAACCCCGCGACTCACTCTCATCAAAAACCATCAAACAGCACAGAGCTCAGACCAGGACCCAGAAGGAAATGAAACACAGAGCCAAGACTTTCCTAAACAGCACACTGCTTTTTGCTAACAGCTTTAAATCCTTCTTAACCACAGAAGTACAAGAAACAGATTTGGAAATAAAGGTTGATGACGGTCACTCAGCAGGGGACAGCATTATCCTAGGTGAGCTTCCTCTGGGAGTGCAACAGGAATCATTAGAGAACTTGCTTGTCATTTTTTAAGCCTCCCAGCTCTATCAGGAGCCCATTTGACCTGCTGTTACTTGGTAGGTAAGCACAGATATGAGTGCTCATTACCCTAGGCCAAGGCATTGCAGGTCACTGTGCCTCCTAAGAAAAATAACAAGTTATTCCCAATTTTCCTACTTGCTGATAGCAGCAGCCATTTTGCACATCCCCAAAGCAGATCTCTTCTGAGCTATTTCGCCTATACAATAATTAGCCAGCACTAACCAGCTGCCAGCTTTACACCAGTGAAAATGTTCTATTCCTTCTTCAGCCATATTTTTAAGCACTGACATTTGGAGGAAAGACACAAGGGACTTAAATCTATGGGAAGTCTTCAAGAGAGAATGAATTTCTTCCACCTGCATTTTGCAGATAACACCCTAAATTTTCAGCTTCTCTGACTTATTCCCATTAATTTTTCTATTGTACTACCCACTCAATGAAGGGGATATTAGCAGACACTGGGCAGAGCTGCAGATACGTCTCACAAGTAGCTGGAGCATCCTCCAGTGAAGGTCTCTTTGTATCTCCCTCTGAAGTAGCTGAGTGCTTTCTCCTGGTCTGGCTCCTGAATGCTCAGCCCTCGAGTGATGCACATCACACTTGATCTGTCTCCATTAGCAACTTAGCTACTTCCAATAGATATTTGATTTTTTTTTCTTTTTTTTCTCAAGTCATAGGGTATTCAGATTGGCAGGTGCAGCCAAGAAACAGTCCCGGAAAGTTTAGTGGTAAATGAGCACAGAGGAGGTAATTAAACAAAAGGGAGTCTGGGTGGAGAGGAGACATGCAGGAGAACCAGGCAGCCCCATCAAAACTGCTGCTATCAGAACAAAGACCTGTCCAGGGGAGGAGGGAGATGGCTCTAACTCTTTTGCAGGAAAGCCACGTGCAGCTGTAAGGAAGAGCAGCTGCCCTCCTCAGATAACATTTTAAACAGGAAGACCTTTTTAGACCTTTTCCTTACAGTCCCTGTGCTCTACAACTGTGATTTGCTGTATCTTCACTTGAGACAAGGCTGATGCTCCAGGCCAAAGACTGCTGCCAGGAAGCAACACCTCCCCGGGGTATTGCATAGCTGTTTTTCAGGGCCCTCTCACACCTCCCTCGGAAGCAGCTGGTGCTGCCCACACCCTGAGACAGGCTCCCAGAGCACATGAATCACCAGTTTGATTAAGCTTGGCAATTCCTACCAAGTTGGACCACAACAGACATGTGCTCTGGATCCAGAAGTTCCACAGCGAAGCCTGAACACTGAGTTTGGGCTACATCACACCAGAGGTTTGCAGGGTACAGTGTCAGCTTGAATCTTTCTGTCTCAATTCATGGTGCGGCATGCCATCAGGCATTTCACAAGAGAGGTCTAACAAATTAGTAAGGCAGTTATGGTCACTGGCAAAATGGCCCCAGGACCACCCTACCCCAGGGCCCTGCTGCTCCAGGATGGTCCTTCCTGTTCACCAAGCCCACACAGCAAATCATCTTCTTTCAGTGTATGGCAGCAAAGCAAAACCTGGAGAGTCACTAAGCATCCGCTGCAACCAGGGGCTGCATCTGCCTAGTGCTGCTGCCTTAAGGCTTGTGCTGGGCCCAGAGCCCCTCAAAATCTGCATTTCCAGAACACCCTCACATGCTGCTGCAGCATCTCAAACTCTCATGGTGGCTGAGCCTGGTGGCACGGCGAAGGGCTGTCCGCTGACAGTGAGGCTGGCCCCAATGCTGAGCAATGGGTTAAATAAATGGGTAAGTGCCATGCTGTGAAAGGCCTGGAGTACTGGTGGTTTCCTCTGCTGCTGAAACAGCCTCATCTCCCCAACTCACACTAAGCCCAAGCCCCGTGGATCTGAATCTTTGCTGAACAGAGCCCTAAATAAGTAAATCAATCATTCTCCAGTGTGCGATCCGTCACTGCCTGCTGAGCTGCCATTCCCGCTTCCCCTGGCCTCTCTCTAGTAGGCTCATATTGGCATTTAACAGTGAACGGTACAGATGGGAGCCACCGCACGCCAGTGTCCCCGAGGGGTCCACAGGCCCTGCAGACAGCACCCCATCGCACCAGCAGCCTGTGGACCTGGTATTTCACACCGTGCTAATGACCGCGACAAATTGGTGACGATGCTCAGCTGGTTTGCATCAAGCTGCTCTGACTCTCCTGGTTGGTACAAGCGGTGATGTGTTAGTGACAGGGAAACATTAGTCATCCCTAGTCCACAAATGCCAACCAAATCCCTTGTCCCACCGATCCCCTGCCTGCAGAGCAGCTGTGAAAGGGAAGATTACTCTGCACTGCCGGGACCACCTGCCTGTGCTGAAGTGAGAAAGATGAGAGAAATTAAAAAGAGGGTGCTGAGACACAGCATCCTGCTCCCTCCACTGAGGAGGCACCTCTGTAGAGACTAAGCCACCTTGTAGGAACACGTCATCCATGATTCATGCATTGCAGACAACCACTATAAAGAACTAAGCCACATGCATGGAAATGCCAGTATTCCTCCCTCTTTCCCAATACATGAATTTCAAATACCACTGCAGAGACATCAGCATCCAAACAGTCAGGCTGGAGCAAGAGCTGTCTGCTGTTCAAAGCAGGGACTTGTCTACACTAGGGAAGCAGATAGGCATTGAAAGCAAAGCATGACACTGCCACATGTAAAGTCCATCCCACCCTACATGCAGCATTTATACTCTGAAGTGGACTACACTTACTGAGAGAGGGAGGGTCATGCCAGGGACTTGCCCAGACTACAGGCTGGCAGCCCTGCAACAGTGTGTTGGCAGTGCATTAACTCCCCCACAAAATTAATACCTAAGGGAAACACTGGTGACTAGCTTACACATTCTCCTGGCCCCTGGTAAGACCCTACATGTGGCTTGCTTGTTTGCCTTAGTCCCTTCACCCTAAAAGCCCTGTATCAGCTTTTATCATTGTGGCTACAATCACATTACATCTATGTATTAATTAGTAAGTCCTAAATTTTCCTCCCCATGAACTTATAGGAGTTCATTCTGGGTCTATGAGTGTTTCCAAGGCAGAGAGGAAAACACAGTATTCTGCAGGAGAGGGAGGGAGTACCTGGCTGGTTGCCCAAGCTCCCAGTATTTCACTGGACACAGCAAGGAACAATCCAGGGAAACGTGTTCTGTGGCTTTTCTGTAATGAGGTCAGGTGTCATAGTATTTTAGTTGGATTAAGGATCTGCAATCACATGTCTCATCTTTGGTTTTCATGAGCAGCTTTCTGCTGTGTAGGACCTGGCTCTCAATCAACTGTTGCTGTACTGAAGCTTCACCTTTTGAGCAATTAGCTCAACACTTCTGGAACAGCACAGACAGCCTTGTCAGTGGGAAGGCTTTACACACACCATTAACTGGACCTCAGCTGTAATGGCCTGGGTGATGGGAGCCCACCACTTTGGGCTGTCTGAAGACCTGGCCCCAAGAGCTCAGCAGAGGAGTGCAAGACTCCCACCACCCATGGCAAGCCGGGCTGAACGTCAGCAGGAGCCTCCAGGAGGGTTTCAATGCCAGCTGCTGAGAGAACACCCTGCAGCATGGAAACCTCCCCCCAGAAATGAGGGCAGGCTGCTGTGGGAGGGCTGGGACCACTCTCACACTACAAAGGCAGACACTTCACCTCCTCCCTGCCCCATAAAGGTTTTGCCCCAGGGTAAATCTAGGTCATGAACACAAAAAAACATAAACCCTGAACATTCAAGAAGAAGGGAACAGGACACCTGAGCTTCGTTCTAAGATGGGAGATGGGGTGAGAGGCTTCCTCCAAAAAGGGATTTAAAAGAGACAAACTGCAAACACCCAAGAGCAATTGAAGCTCCCCATCCTGCACAGCTCACTCCAAGAGGGCGTTGACCATTTCTAAAAAATCCCTGGGAGAAGCAAACTGGGGAGGGGCACAGAGAAAGCTGCTGATAAAACAGCATGACATACACAAGGGGTGAAGGCATGCATGGCCCCAAAGGCAGCCCTCACCTTCTCACCCCCCCATCTGCTCCCTCTGCAAAAATCTGTGTCAAAGGACTGTGAAATGTAGTGTTCTGTGTAAAGTTTTTTTGGAGGTAAAACCAAAACAGCTTTCATGGAGGAAAGCTGCTTTAAAAATAAGAGATGACTCAAAGGATGACACATCCTATGTGCCTGATGAGGAACTCCAAGGGGAACTCCAGCCGAGGAGCTCACTGCATACTGAAGTGCGCTGAGCTGCCTTCACAGCACCACCTGTGCACAAACACGCTCCGTATCACAGAATAACCTTAAGGGGAATAGCTTTGAAAATCCAGAATTAGACGTTGCTATTAGACATTACAAGAGAAGAGATGCTGGCTTTTAATGTTGCTTCCACCCTGAGACTGGTTTGCACAGGTAGGAAGGAATGTTGTGTTTGTTTGCATTACTCACCAGGAGAAAAGACATCAAGAGCATCCACTGATAGCACATTTCTGCTTTTCACCAACCTTGGCTGAACTCCACCGTCAAAGCTACCAACAACGTATAGGCAGCCTCTGTCCAGTGCTACTGCATGTTGGTTTGCTGGACTGCAAGACCCTGATCAAGTTTGTTTTCAGAGGAAGGCATTAAAAATCTGAATTCAACGCAAGCTGTGACAGTAGAGAATAACCAAACTCTACATCTCTGCCTGGAAACCTCCCTTCTGTACACCTCTACCCCACACAATAACCTCTGCAGCTGTTACTCTACTGGTAATAGCAGAAAGCAGAGCAGACAGAACCATGTTTGTTCCATAAAGATGGGACGTGGTAGCAATTTTAGATCCCAGCACTGGTTTCAGATCAATGACCTGCTGGAAGATGACTCCACAGGCACTGAGCAGTGCCCTTCTCTATAAATGCTCACAAAGGAAAGGCTAGAACAAAGGTACTGATCAACCCCAAATCAAAGTGTCGGTACACCCATTCATTTACATATCATGCTAGAGGCAAAAGCTGTGCCTTATTTGACAATGTCAGAAAAAAAAAAAACAAAACAACAAAAAAACTTAGCAGAGAAGGAAGAAGACTTACTCCTATGCCAGATTATCAGACCGCCAAGGAATAAAACCTTGTCATATATCATTCATGCACTACATGCAGCTGTCTCATTTCTGTAGCCTCTTCCTTCCTTCCTCAGATCTCAAAGCTGTTTGCAAACATAAATGAATAAAACCTTTCACCTCCCATGAAGCAGGTAATTTGTTTTTATTAATACCTAAATGATAGAGAAAATTAATTAAGGAATAGAAAGGGCAAGAGGCCCAAGTTCACACAGCAAGAGCACTTTAATCACTACATTCTGGCCACTTAAGAGTAGTGCTTGCATGTTAATAATGCTTTCCTGCCCTCCAGCATTTGCAATGGACCATGTTTCCTCAGGCTGAGCACTCCTCCAGTCCCAGCTACCTTTGCAACTTTGCAACATCAGGGACATGGAGTTTTTTCTTCACATTCACACCATCACACCTCTGTCCCCTGGTTTAATTATTACTTATGCTGAATATAAATAGCAAAGGAGATGACCGTAAGATGAATAATGAAAAGGCAACAAGAGACAAAGAAACTGCTCCAGTCAGCTAGTATCCTACCTGCTTTATATTAAATACATCTGAGCCTTGGATCTCTGCATACTAGAGGAGGCAGGGTGAGTTTTAGGGCCATTGCACAATATGAACTTCCCCAATGTATCACAGTTACAGAACCTCCTGTGCCAAATAACTTTTTGCTGATCCACAGTGGAAATTCACAGTGTTCAACAGCCCTTGAAATTTCTAATTTGTACGTTCCCACAGAGGAGCGGTGCAGCGGGTGCATTTCTTGCTACTGAACTGTGCATTGGACATGGGATCAGGTACTCTTTGGAGCCTGACTGCACTCCCTGAAATTTGTGGTCCAATTTTAATTATTAAGCAATGCATATCTATCTGCTTCCCCCATTTGCATCTAGCACTTTTAATGATAAGAAAATATATCCTTTTGAAATGCTAACCTAGTAAGAGGTATTAGGGAAAGTGAAAGCTATTACATGTGCAAATTTCAGAGCAATTAGTCACAGAGGCAGAAGCACAGACACAAGATTAGTTCTGAAGTCTCTGCTCTGGTCTGCTTCCCCACTGGTGCCAGCAGTTTTGCGCAGAGCCAGGAGGTGAGGGCTATGCTCAGCACCATCAGCATGTGTCAGACGATTCCCCAGCACCCGACTCCCCAGCACCCACCATGCCATTAGTGAGTGCAATGTCCTTCAGCCAACACCTCCTGCAGCTTTGCAAGGCTCTGAACTGGGTGCAGGCTGTCACAGAGACAGGCCAAGGGGCAGGACTCAGAACAGGTTTAGATATAAAGAAAGAAGAGTTTTCTTACTCCATTTACCTGCAGCTGACATGATGCTACTGAAGAAAATATCCCATGCAGATAAAATCCTAAGTGCACATAGAAAGGGAACACAAATAGCTAAATTCTGTTCATGTGAAGATTTCTCCTCCTGACAGTGCTATTCTAGATGCATCACTGCATATTTGCAGTGGAAGATGGAAATACTTCTGGCATTAAAGATAGTGACATTCTTAATTTATCTCACATGTGGGAAGGTGCATGTGGGAGGTGTGTGAGCAACTCTTAGGAATATGTCCTATGTAGTCTAATAAAGAATAGCACACATTTCCCCTGGGATTTTTTTTAATAAAGCTCAACATTGTAATAGAAGATTCTTTGCAAGAGTTTAGGAAAAAAATAACTAAGGGAAATAAATCTCATACTGTGCTCCATCTTGTAGGATTTTGAGTACTGTATATATATAAAGAGATTAAATTATTTAAAAATGGAATCCAAATTATTCTGCTTTTACAACACTCTTGAGCACTTACTCAAGTCTGCTCTCTGATGTTAGTATCTTTAGATTTTGGATTGTTCCCAGTTTTTAACTAATCTGTGGCTACAGTTGTGTTATAGCATCAAAAACCTGTTCCCAAACAGCCTGTGGACTTTGTCTCCATTCCTTGGAGGAGACTGGAGCAGAGGAGGACCCACCATCCCAGATAGTTCACACCCAGCTCACTGTGAGAAGCCTGGTGACCTGCAAGGGCAATGGCAAGGAACACCATTAAATGCCAATTTCCCAGGCCACCTTTGCTGAATATTTCTCCCCTGTCTCTGCCACACCATGCTCTGCAGCCACACAGGCTGCACCTTCCCTGCACAGCATCGAAATCAGCCTGCTTGGAGCTACCGCTCCAGTACCTGCTGCAATCAGCAACACTTACCTGTACTGTGTATTACTGACCTGTTAAAGAAAAACAAAAAAGTTTTAAAAAGTGGTTTTCAGCATCTGCAGGGACTGTTGCTGTTGTTAAAATCTCCCTCTGCAGCTCTAGGGAGGTTTGCCCTGTCCGGGCTCTGCCTACCCAGCAGGAAGAGCCATCCCTGCCCAGGCACTCCAACGACAACCTACAGCTTCACTCAGCTATGCCCTGAGCCTGGAGGGCAGCTCAGCCCAGCCCTGCACCCTCACCAACTTATACAGGCTGGCAAAAATATATAGGATAGGATAGGATAGGATAGGATAGGATAGGATAGGATAGGATAGGATAGGATAGGATAGGATAGGATATTTTTAGTTGGAAAGGACCTACAACAATCTTATAGTCCAACTGTCTGACCACTTCAATGTCACTAGGAGGGCAGGACTCCCAGCTGAAGGTGAGCATGTGCAGAAGTGCCTTCCTGCACCCCAGAAGCTGCTCGAGTTCCAAGTGGGAAATTGCAGAGTAGAGGTGCTATAGATGGTGGCTCCAGATCCACCCCCGAATACAGGAGCTACAAATGGTTTATTTTCCTCTGGCTGACAATACATTAGCAAACCTATTTTTGTTGTTCATAGATGTTCACAGAAGACCTAAAGATAGTCTGTTATTGTCAACAGAAAATGCAATTCAATTCCCTAAAAATATCAGGAACACGGGCTACGAAGAGTTTGTTTTTCCCCAGTAATGCACTTTTTCATTATTGCCCTGGATTAAAATTAAATTGCTAACATAAGGACAAGCAGATGAATCCATGGTTATGATAGCATAGAAAAATGCCAGTACAATGCTTGTACACTCTATGCTCCTTCAGTATTTAAAGATTCTTATCTCTAGAATAATATGAACTGAAACACATTGTGAGGATCTCGTGCTATTAAAGGAAGCAACGCTGCACGTACTGCTTCATTTCTGGGTGCTGAAGTCAGACAGACAGTACATAACATTTTGAAAGGAAGTTTCTGGACTGCTTTCTGGGTTTGCCTGCGCAGGGAGCCATTGTAGTCATTGTTTAAAAAGATAATTGGACTGTGTTCTTGTGCCTGCAAACCCAATGGTAACATTGACAAAACACTGATAAAAAAGCTAAAATTGTGTACTAACCCTAATCAAAACAAGCCCATACCAAATCCTGACTCACAGCATCTTTGTGGCAGGGGAAATGTGCTGTCAATTTTCCGTGACAGAAAAAATGACGCCTCAATTTCTGAAACATTTAGTAACGTAGGAATGACTGAAGGGGTCAAAGGAATTGTCTAATTTACAATTGCATATAAGAACATAGAAGTAATTGAGAAACTGCTGTTTCAGAAAAGGACACATCCATGTGCTCTTCCAAGATGCTTTATAAAGACAACCTTTTCTCTGAGAATATCTTTTCTCTGCCCAGGGTAGCAGCACACTGAGGTGGAGGTTGCAGCCAAACTCCACTGAATGGAATTTAATCTCATTGCCCCACACATTCCCCCAGCCCAAGAGCCAGTGCTGACAGCTCCAGCTCCACCCTGGAAAAGTTCCTTAACAGACCCTATTGCTGCCAAAATCAGTATTCTCCTGGGTTTTCCTTTTTAGGTGGTGAAGAGTAATTTAATTTGCAAAATACATATTTTCACACTTGTTTCAAAATTGTTTCATCACTAAGGCTATATTAATACATGGGAACAGTGATTGACAGAAGAAGGTTACCAACAACAATCACTTTGAACCAATTAATTGGGAAGCACTTTTGATGGAAATGACATACAAGCTGATAATTTCATTTTTTCTCAGCAACCATTTTCTTCAGGATTATTTCCAGGATTCTACACAGATGCACTTTCCCCATGAGACCACTGACTGGTGTGGACACTTGGCAGTCCCCGAGAGAGAACTACCACAAGAGCAGGATTAAAGCATGTGAAGCTGCATGAAATCAGGCTCTCAAGTCTCTGACCCCAGTGCAAACCCGTATTGCACATGCTGCAGGCAGCCCTGCTAGTCCTTAGGCTCTCTCAGGAGATCAGAAAGGAAACCACAGCTTTGTTCTAGGAAAAGCATAAAGGGCTTCAGAAGTCACATTACCAAAGAGCTCTGCAGGCACGGGCCAGAGTGCAGCATTTTGTTATGTAGTCTCACCTTGTTGGAAACACGCTGTTGGCTTCTAAGGAAAGAGAATAAGGATTGGGTTTATTTCCGTAAACTCAATTATTTTTTCTTTACGTCCCAGCCAACTGTTAAGACTCATGCTTTTATATATTGCCACTTGGAAAATATTAATCTAAAATAATATGGACAAAAAATATCACTGGTTGTTGTTGGAGTGTCAGGGGAGCACAAAATGAAAAAATAATTCTGGACAATTTCTGCTTTTCCTGTAATGAAAAAAGTAAATGGAAGTATCAAAGCGACACTTCCATCAATTTAGAATTAAGGAATCGACTTTTTCTATCTCGAGTCAGAACACTGCAAAAAAATTCTGACACTGCCAGTTTAGAAAACTGCCATAGGAAAAGCAGCTAATTCCTTCCTCAATGCAGCCTTTTAGTGTATAAGAAACAGTATATTATACAACTAACACACCTACTGAATTTTACTCTACATGATTCTTGTCCCACTTTTCACTTCCATGCTTTCACTAATTGAGTTTTTGTCCTTTGTTATTTGTACAACAGTGTCTCAGGGGATCCTCTTGCTCTCTTTATAAAAATGTAACTTAAGTGCTTCCATAAAATAACCAAGTCTTTGTATTAACTTATATTAATGGGTGTGCTTTAACTGCATAGCTGGATTGTTTAAATATACTGAAGAGGATGCGCGGAGTCTATAGAAAGCTTGCATAGTATTTACATAGAATTCCCACACATTTTGCCAAAACTGTATTGCTCCAAGTCCTGTGACACAGTAAACAAAAACAAATTTGAGCACCAACAAGGGCAAGCCTCTAGAACAGAAACACATAGTATGGAAATATAAGTGTTCTTTACCATAAATCATATGGCTGAGATCTTTAAAAGCAGCTCCTTTCCTATAGGATAACTTGATGTTATTGAAAGAAGTGACCTTTCAGATCATGACACTCCTCACGGGAGAGCTGAACACTAATGCTCCACAATTATGCTTCATGAGCCCTCACCATATGCCACACGCAAAACACAAGTTGTTTAGAAACCTGCAAGCAGCTATGCAAAAGCTCAGCCATATTCATGCAAGTCCTGACAAGTAAAGGAAACTGTAAAATTAATTACGTGAGTTGGAATTTATGGGCTTAGGTATCTACATAATGATAACAATTAACAATGTATTTAAATCCATTTTTATTCTTCATCTATGTGCTTAACATTTATATCAGTCATACAAATTATACATTTACAAAAGGAAAAGGCAGTTCAGGTCAGCCAGAAAACGCTCTCTTTGGGATCAAACTGGAACAAGACTTGCAGAGAACAGAAACTGTCCTCCACATGTGTCTGCCATAAACCACATGGGTGCATTTAGGTTCCAGCATGGGAAATGTTAGACCTCTGAGCACCCAGAGGCCTGGCCATCAGCCCCAGGCTCAGTTCAGCCAGAAACACAGAGGCAGCAGTAGTCTGGTGTTCCCACCATGTGAGGATGCTGATAATGGAGGAGGGGTTCATGCTGCAGAGCAAAGGTGACAAGGGATGGCAAAGGGCTCCTAGGTAGACTAACAAATTTACCTAGTTAAAATGAAACCTGCTCCTTTGAGTGCAATACACCTGAAGCAGCCCTCAGTGCTCCATCCTGGGGACAGCTCTGGGACGTTTTGTGTGCAGAAATGACTCCCGACCACACGTCACACCAGCTGAGTGCTGCAGAGAGGGACAGTGTATCTGTTCCTCCAGGGCACGGGGTTGAACAGGTACCCAGCTCCTCACCAGCTGAAAGTAAAACCCTGCAGGGCAGGGAGATAAAACCCAGAAGCTGAAGTCTGGAGGACACAAGATCCCACAGGAAAGCATCCCTTTCCAAAAAATACTTCTGAGGACTATTTACTCCCAAGTGCCACCAGAAACTGCATGGCATGTGCCATCCACCTTCCAGTTCCCCCCACACTCACCCTCACCTGATGCATTACTTGCAGATGAAGGCAGAGAGATGCAATCACAGTGACAGACTACAGGGTTTTGCTGTGCAAAGTGTGCACTGGTTACAGCTGCTACTGCTGAATTTTAAATTCATAATCAAGAGACACAGCCTCTTCTGAAGCAAACAGTAAGAACATACCTTTGCTAACTTTCTGCCCCTCCCTGGCAGATCTGCAAGGAATTCATCACACTCAGGACTGCAGTAAGCAGGTTGTGCTGGTGCACACAGGTCACAGAAGTACTTTGTGCCATATCAGAGCTGGCCCTGGTGTGGGCATTCACAGCCCCACATGCTCCACCCAAATGTCCTTTCTGGCACACATTGCTATGGGATGTTCCTTGGCTTGCACTCATCTTTACATTGCAAATGAATGCTTTCTTTCAAAGATTAGTTCTTTACACATTTTGGCACCTGACCTGCACATGATACGTCCAGTCAAGCTGTATTATGCCTTACATCAGCCCTGTAAGGAAAGGTAGATGTGTATTTTATATATATGTATATATACACATAAATATGCCCTGTATTGTTTTTTCTAAAGTCTGTCAGATCATGACATTATAACAGAGAGGCTATTACAGACAGGTTTAGTTAGCTGTGCATCATTTCACACCTTCATTACAATCTTTACCAGGAAAATGGATTGCTTCTGAGCCTCTCTCCATTCTCATTAAACTTCCACTCTTGCGAGGTGTCAGAATTGTAAAACGCCTAATACAGCCAGTTAATTATAGCACCGCTCCCTGCTTTAGCCTTTTCAATTACCCACATTTCCACCAGCTGAAACAGCCAAGCTCCCACAACCAAAACTAACAAGGGAGACCAAGGGGTGGCCAGCAAGCAGAGGACAATATGCTCTGCTGGCCAACATAGGACCTGTGATACCACCAGAAGGTTTTCCACCAGCAGGAGATGGCATTTCTTGTAAGGTGGAATGGGAAGTCTGTGCTCAAACAAGGATGAAAGACAGAGGTGCAGCGTCGTTTTCAACTTCCTCTCCTAGTACTGGAAACTAAAAGTCCGACACTATAAGCATTATTAAGGAAGCTGCCCCTGGAGTTGGTCAGGGTAACAGTAGTATTTGTCAGAACAAGAATTGGCAGAAATTAGCCTGAAATCACATAAACAATTTTGATTTCTGCTTCAGGACACAAGCTGCCAGATAGCTCGGAGTTACCTCTCTCCCTGAGCACTGTCACATTCTTGCACCTACGGTGAGACCTGCAAAAACAGCGGCTGATGGCAGCTCCCAGGGATCAGATGACAGATGTCGTCTCCTCCTAGCCCAGTGGGGCCACTTCCACTCCTTCTGCAGAGGGAAAGAGCAAGAGTTTAGACAGAGTCACTGATGCTTATACAGAGCAAACTGCTTCCAGGTCCCTTGAGTTTCTGGTGATACAGTATTCTGGGGGTGACATGAAGCTTCCTGAAGTTTCTTAACAGCACAGGTGCTGTGGTGAAGGGGAAGCTGGACATTTCTTCAACCATTGCTTCATGGCTGGATGAAACACTTCTGACCAGCCTACCTGAGCTGACAACAGCCTACTCAAAGAAATCTTGATTTCAAGTTTCTCATAGCAGCAAACCCACTAGGATGCAAAGCAAGGCTTTCTGAGGATAAGTTACCCTTCTACATTGCAGGCACAGCGTATGCCCACACAAAGGACACTACTCTTCTTAGCTCTTCCTCTTATTACAAAAACAAAGCAACTAAGGATTGCCCAAGTCGCACCTTGCTGTACAAATGAATATTTCATTTTTAACAGGGAATAATTTTCAATATATTTATGAAGAAACCATCCTTGCTGTAAAGGAACACCACGTTCCAGCAGAGACATCCCAAACGCAACTGAGAAAGCCATCTCCCTGATGAAGGATCAGAAGATCAAAGTTGTGTTTTATTAGTTGTATAAAAAGTATCTTTAGCTCTCAGTTGAAAGGAAAAATTTGCATTTAAATAGAAAGATTAATAACTGTAATACACAGAGCCCACACTGAATAATTTTTGGTAACAGAAAATAATTCATATTGTTTTATATAAATTGTGCACCTTAAGTCAAGCTACAAAAAATGATAATCGTAATATTTTATGGAACAATTTTAATATAATACAGCTTTGTTACATTATTATTCTCCATTGTAAATAATGCATGTCTGGAGCTTTGGGAAAGGCTGGATTTCAAATACATATCTGAAAATTCAATAGGGCGTGTGCTTTTTGGTGTGTTTACACTATGCATGAGTTTTACTTATTAAAATAAAAAAATCCATATCAGAAGGATAGCAACAAACCATTCCTCCTACTGCAAGGACAGACCAGGAGATGATGCCTATGGAGAGCTTATTGAATTTTTTTGGCAAGAAAGCTTTTTCTTTAGAACACACAGATTTGGAGTCACACAAGTATTTTGAAATGCTATTGAACTGTCAAGTTGTTTTGGTCAGGTTAATAGCCTGATCTTTAAACCTAAAAAATTCCATTTTGTCATTCTTTTAGCATTGAGGGGCAGCTTTTAATTTTATTTTGAAATGATTTCTCACTTACAACTACACTTTTAAAAATCTGGCTCCAGACCACAGGAAAACAGCTTCCCTTTTCCGTTTCATTCCAACCAACCTTTTTTTAAAAAAATAAAAAATAAAAAAATATAGATATCTCAGAGAAAACTTTGAAAAAAATCCCTTAGGCTTAACCTGAAGCATTTCCTTTTTTGTCTGTGTGTGATTTGCTTTAGTGCATCAGTTATTTGCCCAGCGCTGGGGAGGTCAGCGGGGAGCAGAGTGTTGTACCTGCGGGTTAAACCCCCGGGATGGTCTCCTGTAGCTGTCCCAGCAGGGCTGCAGTACCTCTGGGACTTCAGGGCTGTCATTTCTTCCTGCTCCATCCTTCTGGGATGAAAGTCTCCTCCCAGTCTCCAGCCCACCGTGAGGGATGAGCAGGGGAAGGGCTCAGGCAAAGGCCTGAGCTGCTGCAGTTGGACCGAAAAGCTGCATTTTGCACCCTGCGTACTGGGACAGAGGCCAGCACAGCCCCGGGGCTGCGGCAGCTGCTTTAAGCAGCTCTACTATTGCTTTTTGTGTGCTGGAAGGAGGCAATTCCTTTGCTTTCCTCCTCTGGACTAACGCCAGCAGAGCCCTACCACACTCAGCACATGTATTCTGCTCAGGGGACAGCTCCTACATCCCACGGCCAGTTCACTAATGCCAGGCACTGTCACTGGAGTCCAGGTGCAGAGAACACGGCAGTCAGCCTCCTCACCTGCTGCTGAACTGCTGCAAGCTCCCATTGCAATGGGAAAGGAGCAGTTTCTTTGCTGTCCTCACCATGAGATTCAGAATCTATTTCCTGCTGCAGCATGAGCACAGAGCAGGGAACTCGCAGCTTTTAATTTATCACTTCCTCATATATTCCAGTCCTTACCAAGAAAAACCTTTTAATTAGAGAAGGATCAGGAGAGAGTTGCCCAGCATTCCCCCAGTGCCACATGGATAATAGAAGAAAGCAAAACCCCTTACCCTGCTTGGAGCCACCAGCACCACTAATTCCCCTCCCAAAATGCAGCTCAGGTTCCTCTCGCTGCTCATTTAATCTCCATCACTCTTGCTGCCTTCCATTTCATCGTGCAAGCACCGAGAACAGGCACAGACACAATCAAGGAACTTTGGAAGAGCTGTTGCTGGCATACAGCGGAGAGCTCAGCTTGAAACAAGGGCTCAACAGCAGACAATCAGGGCAAGATGCACAGATGCTTGAAAACTCGGTGTGTGTCCATTAGGGAGCACAGCTCTCCTTAGAACCTGGACCCCAGAGGGTGCAGGCTCCACTGTCTCCGTGCTGTGTGCTACTTGCCAGTGGCAGCACTGGGCTTTCAGGTTGGATGCTGGTGCAAGGATTGAGATGTTCATCATCACCTTCCTGCTCTCACCCCCAGTGCCACCATGTGCCCAGAGCCCACAGCCTGGGTGCCATCAGCAGGGACCCATTGGCAAGGATGGCAGCTCCTGGGGAATCTCCTTCCATCACTATAATTACAGAGCCAACACAAGCCAAAGGTGTTCAGGGAACCACAGAACTTGTGAAACGCTGTACAGATACAGATGCATCAAAAACCTAATTTAGAAGTGCCTTTTAACAGTCAAAGTGAAAAGGCAAAGCCCTCGACACCAACTAGAAGAGAGCATACGGGAGCTAAGGAGGATGAGCCCCAGCATTAAGACCAGCAGGTGAGATTTGGGTGACCAAAAACCTGACCTGCTGGTGCTGGTTAGGATGCTGGTTAGGATGCTCCTGACCCCTCTGCTCCCTTTGGATTGGGAGCTCAGCTACTCCGGGAAACACAAAAGGATGGCAGGAGCTCAGGGGCAGCCCTTCCCCAGCGAGGGAGCTGGGTTCAAATTTGTTTAAGGAGGTGAGTTGCCTCAGGAGATTTGTGCCAGGGTGATGAGGTGGATGGAAGCAGATCACAGCGGCATGAAGGGCCACCGGGCAGGTGTACAGCAGCTGGCCTGATGTACAGACACAGCTGGAATTAGAGCTTTCATTGCCTGCCTCAGGACCTAATGGCATAAGCTAGTAAAAGCCAAAGCATATATCTCCTTTTCTAAAATAAAGACAAACCTCAAAAAAAAAAAACCCCTCAAAAAAACCCCAAAACCCCGAAGTGCTCAATGTTACACATTTCTCCTTGTTGCAAAAGGCTTTTGGAGCATCTCCACTGCAGCAGGGCTGGTATAGGGACCATTGGGGTGGTGCTGGGGGATGCGAGGCTGAGCCAAGCCAAAAGGCAAGTCACCCACACACAGGTAGGGCTTAGACTGGTCCTTTCCACCCCGGCCTCCATGCCAGGTCTGAAGTTTGCTCTTACCTCTGCTCCTCAGAGATGATGCAGCTCTCAAAGGTTCACAGGAGTTTGTTCATAATGGACAGAGTGACAATCTGTGGCAGGGAGCTGCCTGGGATGGAGACCATGGGTAAGCAAGGTCTGCTCAAGGGACAGTGGTGGCATGAGACTGGTGAGGAAGACGGGCAACTGTTTTAAACATCAGTTCTTACAGCAAGATCCCAACACACTGCTGTTTACACACCTGCAGCAGAGATGGGCTTTGAAAGTCCACAAGCATGGATTTACAGGTGCTGCTGAAAGCTTTCCACCACCACAGCGGCAGAACCAGCACCTATGGTAGCAGGACAAAGTTATCCAAAAGGATGGCCGAGAGATTCCGTGTGTCCATCATTTTAATTTTTTACCCTCAGATTTAATACCAGATTTCCAAAGCTACATAGGTGGAAGCAGTCAGAGAAACTTCCTCCAAAACAGGAGAAACACAGATAGTTTGTAAGCAGAAGCCTCTATATTTAGGACCAGTGAGACCACTTCCAGGCCCAGAAGTTTCTACTGGGCTCCTCAAAGACTTTGTTCCTATGCCAGCATTACCCAATGCTATCTCCTTCACTCAAGCTGACCTTGATCATCCGAAGATCATCCTTGATATAAAGATCATCCACTCAGCTCAGCTGTAGGATGCTTTTAGCGTCAAGACCTTTGTTAGCAAAAAGAGCAAGAAAGACCTAAGAAAGCCCTCAGACCTGGGCACTTTAGGCTTACTAAACCGTGGGACTGCTTTATCCCCATCTCTCTGACAGGGCTGAGAAAGGAAGGGATGAGATGTTGGATGCTACAACTTCCAAAAGATGGCTCTGAAAACAGGACAACTGTTCTGTTGCCCATGGCTACTTGACACCTCTGCAAGAATGAAACAGCAAACCCTCCTTCAGAACCATTGTGCCTTCAGGCAGCTTTGGAGGAATTTGTGGTCTAGTCACTTTTTCCCTCCCTATTGAGGAGGCAAAGATTGATCAAATCTTTCCTATTTAAAACAGCAATAAAATAAAAAAACCTGTTTTGTAAAGATTAATTTTCTTGCACACAATGTCAGCTAGCTTTACAATATTTTGTCATATATTCCTTAGCTACTCAATGTTACTTCTGAAGCTTCTGAATGCAAATATTTCCTGACAAAGAAAAGGATGAAACCACATGATTTTTATCTCAGTTATACATTCACATATCACATATCCAAAGTTAACAAGTGACTCTCTTGTGTAAAGCAGTTTTCTACTTCCCATGCATCCAAAATAACAGCTATGAAAATCCTTGTCTATTATATAGTAAGATAGTTTGCTGCCTTTATTTTTATGACCACGTGTATTGCAGAAGCAGAGGACAGAGTCTTTTATGTTATCATCCCACTGTCTGGAAATCTCATTCTGCAATCTCTGCTTTTTCATTGCTATTTTCAGATGTTTAATGAAGCGACACGTGGATATGAGATGCTCCCGTTATTTCTTTTGCCCAGTCTCTATCGTTTTCAATCTCAGAACTATTGAATAAATAGAAATATAGTTACCAGCTCCGTTTTGCACTTCCTGAGCTAAACCCCCATTGGAAGCGATGAGAAATGTGGGTAAGGGAGACAATGCAGGTTTAAGTCTCCTTTTTTATCACATTGCCTGTGTCGAAGAAAATAAAAGGAATGTGTTCACTGTTCATAGGCCTTGTCTGCTTTTTAGCAAAATATTACCATTAAGAAAGGGTGTTTTCTAAATAAATGATCCATGTTCATACTCTGCCACAGCCACTCCTTTTCAGTTGCCTTCCCCTTTGGGACCTCATACTAGTACCAACAGAAGTCCAAGACATGAATATGCCACACTGCTCTGCACACAGGTGGGGATTTGCCCAAGAAAACTGTGCAGAAAGCTGATTTCTCACCAACTCCAGCTCAGAAGTGCACCACTGACCTTTTCTTCACACATAGCCATTGCAAATGACAGGAACGATCAGGCTTCAGTGCTGAAGGTCAGTCACATCAACCTTGTCCGTTTTCTACTTGCGTAGAAGTTCACATACATCCTTCCACTCACCAGGATCATGCTCAGCCCACTGGTCTGCAAGAGCATACATTAGAGAGAATTTTAATGACTTGAACTCATGCTGAACTTCCTCTTTCAGCTGCTCTTTTAGTGATTTGTTGACTCTCCAAGGCTCATTCAGGACTTTTTTTTTAGCCTTGACAGAGTAGATAGAGTAGACATGGATTTTATGTGCCAACTCTTCTGTATTTTTGGCACTCCACTCATCACATAGCAGGTCAGTGAAATACAAGTTCAAGCAACAGAGGATGCCTCCCCCGTATATCTCTGGTGTCTCAAAGTAGCCTAAACTAATCTCTCCCTCTCTTCCCCATTAGCAGTGATGCTAAGCTGGAATCAACAGCTGAGGATGCTTTAACAGCCACACAGAATCTTAATAAGATCTACTTACATTTATATTGTGCATTTCAGGCCGGCTGGCTCAGTTTCCTTAGCCACAGCCTCACAAAAGGAGCTGAATACACTGGTTTATTTTTGTGGGCTTTTTAATTATTTTAGCATTGTCTCTGATTTTTGTATCAGCCATCTGTGAAGTGTAGCAGGATGTGTGTAATCTTCTATGGCACATGTTGTACTTTCTCCATTATTATCAGATGGGAGAGAAAACCAAAGTTAAGGGAGATTAAGGTCAGCATACTCTCAGCATCCAATCGCTGTATAATCCACTGCGTTATCGCTAGGGAAGATTATCAGCCTTGATAGGACACATTCTTCGAGCCATTCAGCTCTGTTGAGGCCCACTTCTCTCACAGAGTGGTATTTCTGTTCGATCTGAACAGAGAAAAATCATACATAAATTTTCCACTACGTCCCGCTAACACGCGGTAAGTGATTGTCTTTGTGCAGGACGCGGGAACGGCGTTTCACTGCGCAGCACAGCTGTGCTCTGTGCTGCCCCGGGCCAGAGCAGACAGGATGCCAGTGCAGCCGCGCTGGAGACAGCCCCCACAAAGCCTTCACCCCAACACTGGGCAGCCAAGTGAACCACTAAAAGCCCACAGGGATGAAGGCAGAGAGAACAAGCTGCACTGACTGAGGGACACCCTCCTGCCCCCCCTCACGGTTCCTTATCCACTCCCAACAAGTTAATGACTGTTGCTCCTCCAGAAGTCATCTCTTAGCAAAGAAAAGGCTCATCAGCTTGGAGGACTCCCACCATCACCTGATGCTAGGACCTCCTATCCAGTGTCAAAGGAAGACAAGATGGAAGAGCAGATGCTGACCTCGGGCAGGCAGCATTCAGCTCCAGGAAACTCACTGTCAATTATCACATTGTGTGCAGGTGAATGGGGGATCTTGTGCTCAGTGCAGGGAAGGGACAGAGAAACAGGCATCGTCTCTTTCCCATAGGAAAACTCACTCTGTGCACCAGGAGCCAACACTTCATTGCAAACTTTGGCTGCAGAATGTGCTCCTCACAAACTCCTGCAAGCCTACAACAAGCTACGGCTCAGGTCAGGTGGTAGAAAAATGCTAGAGAATGACTTGCAATTCGGTTAGGCACTGATCCAGCACCTCCTTTTGTTCACAGGGCTATTAAATCACTAGCAAGTTACCTATGGTGCACCTTCCCTGTTGGCAGTCCAAATTGCAAGACTGCTTTCTATGAATTTCCACTTATTTCTTGTTTTCAATTACTTGATATTTAAGTCCCCACCTTCTGTCTCTGTTCAGTCCCTGCCTGAAAGGGTATATAACCTGGATGCTCACAAGGCAGGAAGGGGAACCTCAAAACTAAGGGACCTGGGGCTGAGAAAGTGAGTAACCAAGGCTGATACTGCAGAAGGCATGGAAACAACACAGTTTTAGCAAGCTATGAGCAACTGTTTCCACTGTGGGTAAACATGAGGCAAATAATCCAAACAACCAAAATGTCTCATTTTTAAAAAGTCTAAATATTTCATTTCAATGCCTTCCAAATGAAGCTTTCAGCTTTTTCTGTTCAAAACATTTTTGGCATGCAATTCATTTTTAAAAGGAAGAAAGCGAAGAGGGTTTTGGGGGGCTTTTTTAAAAGATCAGATCACCTACAAAGTAGCCATGGCATCCTTTTGGTTGATTCACAAATGATTCAGAAATTGGAGTCATGGGATCCTCTTTGAGAAATGAGGATTACTGGAGAGAGATGGGATACACCTGATGACACGGGGCAAGAAGTCATCAACATCCTACTGAGGAGGGCATTCAGCTAGGTTCACTGGGGCCAGATACCAAAGCTCACATGCAAGAGGGAGGACTGGGAAGGAAGGAAGCAGGCATGCACAGGGGAAGGGAGAGACCCTGAAGAGGAATAGCTACAACTCAAGCTTCTAAGTTATATTAAAATCAATTAAAACCACACATAACATTTTGCTACATTGCTTTCCTGGGCAATAAATGACCATAACTGTCATGAGGAAGGTAAATGAGTATGATGGGAGGGGAGGCAGGCAGTGAAGCAATGTAAAGCAGAGGCTTTCCCCAGTAACAGAAAAGGTCTGAAGAGCTGAGAGTCATGTTCTCACCATGGTCCTGGGAAACCTCTGCTCTTTTCTCTAGGGTTTCCTGCAAGATGGGAGATCACTTAGACCACTAATCCCATAAAATATGTCACTTCTCTACTCACAGAGCTGAAAAGAAGCAGCCAAGGCTGGAAGGGCTCAGACCCCACAGGTGAACAGGATCTGGGTGAGCACCAGCATGGTCTCCACGACACATTTTTCCCAAGACATTCCCTAGCAGAAAGGAATCAACCTGGACCCAAGCAAGCAGCATGTTTGCTCCAGTGTGGGAAACCTTCAACCTTCCAGCTAGGGTAAGGTTTTCAATCTCATATACTTTTAATTTTTTGCTTCTAGCTTTAGTATTGCTGTACCATATACAACCATACTTTAATGCTTGGGTAGCAGTGGTGATAGATCAGCAAGATTTCTTGCACCTATCTCAGAAGGAAAAGTTTTATTAAATCATTAAATAAAATCACCATGTATCGTGCCTTTACCCAAAGAAGAAAAAAAGTCAGCTTTAGAATTGAAACACAAGTGGGAAAGCAGGTGTTGTGAACACTACACCGAAGTAGCTGAATTAGATGCTGCCTACCAAGAAGGAAATAGAGCACATGAATTTAAGACTAAAAGAGAGAAAAGGAAAAGCAAAAATAGATACTTTTGAATAAGCCTTTTCTCACCTCTAACAAGGCTCTAGAAACAGCACTAATCAATCCAAATGACACTTTAGTGTGGAGATCTATTATATTCCTCAATGATCATATGGCTTTATATGTTATAATTTGGTTCTGAATTATGGCCTACATCAATTATAATTGAACACTGCTTCCCACTCTACAATCAGACTGTGATGAGAACAAAAAGGCAGTGGACGTTAGAGGATTACTATCAGAACCACCTAATTTAATTAAGGAGGAGATTTATTAAAATGGTAACATTAACAGGTGTTTTATGAGACTAATAATTAATAAGGTTTCTGTAGAACATTTGTAAGAGAAATAGACAATATGCAGTGCCAGCAGAACTCCCTGTAATGGGATAACAATAAAGCATTACGAACTGTAGATCAGATATTATGATAATAATCTGATACTGTAAATTATGATTTGAAGAGGATTAAATGCCATTACTGCAAATTAGTATTTATTTAAGCTCCAGCAGTCCTTCTCACACTGTCTGAAGGAAAGGTGGGCTGCAGACAGGCTCTCCAGTGTAGACATTTGCTATCCTCCTGAATCCTGCCATGATGAGTTGAGAACCTTGCTATCTGCCAACACAGCGATAATGCTGACAGTGTCCACCCCAGAATCTGCAACGTGGCTGTGAGGAAGTTTCATGGGCATGAAAGAGGGCTCATAAGAAAGGTGGGGACAAACATTTTAGCAGGGCTTGTAGCAGTAAGACAAGGGGAAATTGTTTTAAACTAAAAGAGGGTAGATTTAAACTAGACATAAGGAAGAAAATGTTTACAATGAAACACTGGCACAAGTTGCCCAGAGAGGTGGTAGAAGCCCCATACCTGGAAACATTGAAGGTCAGGCTGGATGGGGCTCTGAACAACCTGATCTAGTTGAAGATGTCTCTGTCACTGCAGAGGGGTTGGACTAGATGACCTTGAAAGGTCCCTTCCAACACAATCCATTCTATGATTCTGTGAGAGACTCCTTTTTAACCTTTTTGAAGTTGCTTTCAGCAGCTGAAAGCAGGTAGCCTCATGCTGCTCCCAAGTTGCAGGCTCAGAGGTGTTCCCATGGGACACAGCTCCACAGTGTCTCCTGGGGCTCCAGCCACCTCCCAGCACACAGCATAGTGGAGGGTGGGAACGGCAGTGGCTGCTCTCTCCCTTCCCGTTGCAAAACAGCAAGAGGTGAATACCAGGAGTATGGGGAGAGAAAGGGGAAAGTGGGCTGGGAAACCAAGAGGCAGAAGCGTACTTTTGTGGCAGGGAGCAATACCCCAGCTAGCTAAAGGAAGGAGTAGAGAGAGAATAGCCTCAGGACCTTTTCTGGAAATGAGGGTGCTGAGGGACTTTGCCAGAGTTACTTAGCAATTTACAGTTCATGTTAACACCTGGCACTTTCTTAGCTCTAGGCTTAAAAAAGTTTTATTCCAGCCCTGGTCCCAGTAGCCCCCCAAGGTAAGAGGAGGGAGGTGGCTGTGGAGCACACAGCCCTTTCTCTAAACCAGCTCTGATTGCTGACACAGTGATGGAAGAGGATATTAGCAGCGGGAAATTTTTTCAAGGCCAGTAATTTAATGAGCTCCTAAATAATGACTTTATCCTAGAGGCACACTCAATATTCGTTCAGTATCACACCCAAACAATACCACTGCCCGACTTCAGTCAACAGAAAACAAGTCCAGAGAAACCAGCCCCCTGCTTTGGGAAGCAATGATGGGACAGGACACCCATCCCACGCTGGGCCCAGGGTGAGGGACTTTCCTGGTGTGAGGGAGGATGGTGTGGGCTGTGCTCCCTCCATCTGCTGCTCCTGGCTGAGGCTGCAGCACTGCTAGCTCCTTCCTGTCCTGCACTGAGGCAAAGATTCCCACGTGCCTCCACAGCTCAAGGGGCTGTTCATGACACTCAGCCAAGGTCTGAGACATCTTTTTACACTCTTTTAATTAGTATCTGATATCAACAAGAAGCACAGAGTTTACAGAGCAAATGAAATGGCCACTTAGTGTCAAAGCAGGTCTCACTTCCCGTCTCAGGTGCGGAGATGCTGGTTTTGGACCAGACCTCAGCATATTGTTTTTTCAGGAGTGGGTTTGATTTGCTTTTTAGGCAGGTTGAGCCAAAGGTGAAGGCCTTCAGCGTTGCTCCTACCACCCAGACCCTACAGAAGCTCTGCCACAGTCCTCTTCCACAAATTGGCACTGAGCATTTTTGGGTTGCTTCAGATGTGCCTGTTAATCACAGTTTAGTTTCTGTGAATCATTCTGGTTAGCACAACTCAACTGGGACAGTTTTTATCAAACTTCCCCTGGCTTTTGTTTCCAAGTTTTGGACCACAGACATCTCGGAGTTTTATACCTACCCCAACATGAAATATTGGCTCTGACAGACCTTGGGGAACTCCTGCAGGAAACTTATCTCCATTAACATTTCCCCAGTTCAGAAACAGACTCTGGGCCACGGCTTTTTTATGGTTCTGGGACACTTATTAGAACAGATTAACCTGTCTTGACAGAGAAACCAGTTACCATCCAGCAGCCTCTAGAGTGCCCATATATCTACTTTCAAGTTTTATTTCATTTTTAGCATTCTCCTTTATTTCTGCATGCCTGCAGGGAGCAGAAACCCACGCCAGAGTGCTCTGAATATCCTGCTTCCCCAACCAAATGCTTCATGGGCAGCAGAGACTGAGAAACAACTCTCATCAGTGCTGTTTTGCAGACTCTGGAGGTTCACAGCACATAACAAAATCTTCATCCCATTTTCCATGGGCAGGCAAGGACTCCTGGGCATTTTGAGGGACTCCCATACCCACCTCCCACTTCACTGACTAGCTCTGTGAATCCAAACCTCAAAGTGCTTTGAAATTCCCACCTGTACATGGCATGCATTTTGTGACTATTAATTAGCCAAATTCCTTCCATTTCACAAGAATGCTCTTTTAATTTGTTTTATATCAAAAAATTTGTACCAATTCTCTTTTCATTTGTTTGAAGAATAGTCTGGGGTTTGTATCTGAATGAACATCAGTTCCATGCTCTACACAAATAACCTGTTCCCATCCACAACCCAAATATTCATACTAGCTTTTAAAGGCTGCAGGCTGTACCCAGCAGGCATCCTGTTGGCTTCACAGGCATAGTACAGGGCTGCAAGAAATAGGGATAATATATTTCAAAGGGGAAAAAGGTGTGCAGTCTATTCCATCCCTGCAAGGGAGATCCTCTGGGCCAGTTTGAGCAAAATGGTTACAAAAGCAAAGCCTCCTTTCTTCCCTGGCACTGCTATTTAAATCACTTCTATGGGATGCCATTGTCACTCACTGAGTTTTAATATTACCACAGCAGCATTATAGGAGAATGAGTGCTGAATCAATAAAAAATTAAGGAAATACAGTTTTTATTGCACAGTGATATTTGGAATTGATCCCTTAGGCTTTCCAGTCACCTCAGTTTTGTTTTATATGCCCGTGGATGGAGTGTTGTGAGAAGTGGTTGGAATGCAGGAACCAATCAGTCGTAATCTAATTTTAAATGGACCACAAGCAAACTGAGAAAATAAAGACAGGCAGGGGCATCATGTTGACAGATGTGCCTATGGTATATTGTATCTTTGCTCTGCCTAACTAGGAAAAATACTCTCTTAAATTGTTTTATCTATGTATAATGCCAATAACAAGAACAATGGGGGGGAAACTTGGTTTCTGCGGGGACATGAACAATAAATTTACAGAAAAAAATTGAAAAGATAAAATAATATCATCTCTTCTTGGCCTCACTTGTAAAATGCTAAACTAACAGCCAATAAGAATATGAAAAGCATAGAATAAGCACCACAAATGTTTTACTTGTTCAAGTTAACAAGGATTTCCCTCTGAGGCCAAAGTCCAATTGTTTCTCTGACTCCTCAAGTGAAGGGGCTACAATTTGCCTCGAGCAATTGTGGACAAACAAAGAGATTGTGGTAATTAGCAAGTAGTTACATATAGCACACTATGCAGCTTTCTGCAACTTCACCTCACACTGTAGTCCTAATTAATTTCAACTGCTTCCACCTGCTATTTGCAATTATGATTTTCTCTTTCATTTCTACCACCACTAACTCTTATAGCTGACCAATTCCTCCTTGCTTAATCCAGCTTGCATTGCTCCCTGAAGCAGGTCCTTCAATCATGACCTCCTTGCTGCTCCCAAGGCTATGAGACAGCAGCACTTAACTGTCAGCTGTGCTCCCCACAGCCAAAATCTGGCTCCCCCAAGTAGAAACATCCTCAGTCTCAGCTTAATATGTTTGACTACTTGAAGCTTCAGCCCCTGCTCATTCCTCTGGAAGGGCTGATTGTCTCTATGAGGGGTACATCTTCCACCTGCCAACTCATGAGGGTGATCTGCCCACACATCAGAAATTAGCTCAAGTGCCTTCGTGTGCCTTTAGACCTCACCCTTCCCAAGTCAGCAGCTTTCTTTGGTCCTTTACTGATTTTGCACCTTTTACCTCTTTATCAGGCCACCTATTGCTGCAATTTCTGCTCTGTCCTGACTCAAACTGCTGTATTTGCTTCCTAAACACAAAGAAAACAGAATTAGAGGCTTGTCTATAAATTTTGGACTCAGTTAGTATAGGATGCTACCATGGTGCATTAAGAGCCGTCATTCTGAGACCCCTCTAGACCTACTGAAATACATCTACCATAACATGTGGAAGAAGTTACATTACCACAGGGGCTCAACTTCACGAAGCAGTTTAGAAACTGATATTTTTCTAACACAAAAAAATATAGCAGTTCCATTGAGGTGGTTCAGCAGTCAATCTCCCTGGATGAAAAAACAGATAAAGAGAACGAATCACCAACCTAAATATTCATCATAGCTTCACTACTAGTAATCACGACCACATTTCATTTTTCTCTGCAGATACTGGCTTGACCATTAATGCTGACTGCTGGTACTCCAAAAAACTGACAAGCCAAAAGAGAAACTGAAAATGCTTTTGAGGCAAATGAAGTGCAAGTGAATAATATCCAGGAGGTAAAGGGGGGAAAAAAAAACCCCCAAAAACCCCCCACACAACCCACTCCTACAACCATGAAAGAAGGTTTCCTTAATTAAAAAGGAAAATCTTCCAATTAAAATGTGAACTATAAAAATAATTTTAAAATTCAAACACAAATGGAAAAATGATGGCTATGATTTCAAGGAGCATAAATCAGCAACAAGGAAGAGCAGACAATTTGAAAAAGGAACCTTAAGGTATCAATGGAAATTCTATCACTTGTAGAATAATAAAAATATGGAAATTTAATATAATAGCATGACATTAAATCCTAGCAAGGTTGCAGATTTCATGATAGATGAGGATGGAAAAATTGTCAAGCATCATGCAGAATAAATAAACAGCAAACATTTCTGTTCTGTATTTAAAATGATGGAAAATTTGTTCATATTTTACAGCTATATGGCAATGCTTTCTATTCCAACAGTAACAGATTTTAAACAGCCATTAAATGTAAACATTTAAGTGTGAGATTAAATAAATTGCTTTCCAGACTATTAAAACAATTGACAAATATCCCTCCAAAACAGCCATATTCTTTTTGAATCATCTGCATTCAATGAGGAAGCCTCAAAGGAACCTCAAGAAACGCAGGACCACCCCAGTACTGAGAAGGTTTCACAGAGTGACCTCAGCATGTACCCCCACACCCACAGGCTGGGTTCTCATCCCTACCCTTCCCCAGATCTACAGGAAACACATTGCTGCATTATTTCCTGGCCTTGAAACTCTTTGCTGCCAATTTGTTTGATTTCCCTGTTCTTCAGCCCACCTTAGAGGATGGAGAACAAATGGATCCTACTTGAGAGTTTGTGAATATATTTTGATTGGATTTGATTATCACATATAAACCTCAGAGTACTTTGGCTGGCCAGGAATATAAATACAATTATTAGTAGTAACAAACATTAAGCAAAGCTGCACTGACTGACTGTGAAACACTCTTCAAGCCTCAGCCAAACAACTGCTTTTGCTTTGCTTTTCTGCCCACCCTTTGTGCAGCAGATGCTCTTCAGAAGCTGTACCACCTCCACCCAGACCCCGGGTTTGACTTTTCCACGCATTTGCCCTCTTGCTTAAGTTATGCCAGCCCATCTGCAGGCATAGCTAATCCTCTCATTAGCTACCAACTGGTAGCTCAGCTCTGCTGTGCTTAGCATTATACAGATCAGCCAAGTATTGATGCGGCATCACTGAGGAGAATCTAGATTGTTTTTTTCCCATCCTTCCTTCTTTTGAAACTTAAAATACATGCTGGAAATAATTTCAAGGGCTGCTGAGCATTGCCACTGGGGGAATGCAAGGGGCTTTCAACATTAAGACTAAAAGACAGTTGGAAATTTGCAAGTGGTTGCCTTTGAAATTAGATTTTGAGGCTAAATTCAAAGACGCCCCTGCAGCTTGTCCCACTTCCTGCAAATACACATGGTGCTTCTGACAGAGACTAACAAAATCTCTTCTCTCTTGCTGGGTCCACCCCATCGCGTCTCATCCCAACTGAAATCACCCAACTGGTGGGCTGTGCGGGGTGTTGGCATGAGCACTGGACCTTCAGCATCAGCCAGGGGAGGCCAAGCCAGCGTCACAAACTCACAGCAGTGCCAGCAAAGCCACTCCAAGAGGAAGGTGCAGTTCAGCTCATGTTTGCTAAATGTGCAAACTGAAGTCCAGATTTCTTCAAAGCCAATTCACCAGCAGAGCTGGGATGGGAAGAGCTCATCTACAGCATCTCTGTCCCACCAGATCCTCAATCACTAGAGTGAACCATGAGCCACCAGGTGCTGGTGTACATCTCATGCTGCTATTTATCATCCCTGTTTTAGGAGCACACAGAGGTGTCCAACAGGAGCCAGACCTGCCTCTGTTACACCCGTTTCATGATAAATCCTTCCACAAAGCACTGGCACTCAAACTAACCAAAGTAGACCAGAAATATTATAAACCAAATGGTCCAGAAGGAAAAAACAATGAGGAACTTGCTAAAGTGCACAGCAGTCTTCTGTGGCAGAAACAGAAACTAGAGCTAAGTATCCTCAGCCCCAGTTTCAAGCTCAGACATTCCTTAGAATCCATTTATCTGATTTCACCCATGCTCCTCAGCACTCTGAGGCACAACAGACCACATCTTCTACCAAATAAAGAAAAGCAGCAGTATATCAGAAGAGGAGCTGGTAGGGACAGTGAAACATGTTGTGTTTCACTCTTGGTACTAGCAATATATTTTTAAATGACAAGTTTCCACATTTTGTCTTCCTGTAACCTAAATGCAGCTTAGTGACATCTGCTTCTGTGACATCTCCACTCCCATACAACAAGTGAAGGAGACAAGCCAAGTCATCCTCATGGAGAAGTCACTTAATTTTGGTTTGTAAAGCCAAATTTCTCACGATCTCCATAATTACCAATCAGTTTTACATAAATAGCAAAATTAAGCCCCATTATTCTCATTTACCACAAAATTAAAGGAATTAATTAAACATGGGAAAAGTGCTGATGTCTGCCAAATTGTTACTTCCAACAGATAAAAACAAATTCAGGAATGATATGCAGACAGGAGAATAAAATCAGTTTTCCATCCAGCAACTCAGTGAACTATTGCAAGGAAGACTGTAAATAACAATCAGTGCACCAGGCTTCTCTGAGAACACTAGGACAAGACAGACATGTTCTTTGTTATGGAGGAAAAAAACCAACTCCAAAACAATCCCCTTGTTTTTGTTTTTGCAAAACAGAAAAGGCCCTGGGGACTGGTAACAACAGGCTTCAACAAGAATGGTTCTTTCAAACTTTGATTTATCAAAGGACCGCTGCTCTGTAATTATCATGAATGGTTTTAGCTAAACATCTCAAAGGAACAAAAAAGGGTGCAAACATTTGGAGACAAATTGTGACCACAGGAAATCTTTGCAGGTGGCTGAATAATGGTGGGGAGAGAGACTTTCCAAGGTGCAGGAGCTGGGGCTGTAAAAATAGGGAAAAACTGAACAAAGTATTGAAGAGGTTTGAAACTCCCAAGTCTTCTCCTGTCCTAATGAAGATGCATCAACAGCCTGGTTCCGAAGTTAGAGCCATAAGACAAATGCATTACTGCAAGCAGTGTTTGAAAGACACTTGCAATTACAGCTGCTCTGGAACAATGAAATATATACTGTTCCTTAAATAAACTGAAAAAATGATAACCTCTTTTAACTGTCGTGGTGTAGTAGAGATATCTTCATATCTTCCTTAATGAGATTTTTATTGCCAGTGTAAATTTGTCTTGAACTGAATTTTTGTCTTGGGAACTCTGAATTATGTTATACCGAGTTGTTCCTGGTAAGCATGCAGGCTTGCACACATTTTTTGCTGTGAAAATGGCTCCTTCTGGCAAACTGAAAGCAATTGAAGCTCAATTTAATTAGCTGCCTTCTGTAAATATGCCATTATTCTTCTAGCTCAGTGCTGGAGTTATATTTACAAAGGGAACAGATAGCAATAATTATTTTGGGCCGTAGTTAGTCAGTATTAGTTAATGCCTGAGTGTAATTGAGAGAAATTAAGACAAGTGTAGTCTTTGGGGGGGGGAACGAAAGAATATATCAGTCTATGGCATTACAGCCTCTGCACCTGTATGTTCCTTCTTGGGCTGGAGTAAGTAGAAAGTTGTAGCTAAAAAAGCAAATGTTTACCCTGTGCTCTGGAACCAGAGAGGGTTAACAATAATCACCTTCTGGTTTTGTTCATTAAAAATTTGTTGGATTTTTTAAATAACTCTTGCAAACTTTCTTTGAGTTTCTATCTGCTTTTCAAGTTACAGTCCCACAAACAAACAACCGTTGCCCTATTACCCGTCCCCAAGGAAAGGAGCACTGTGCCAAGGAGCTCAGAAAGCTGCATCAGAGGATCCACAGCTTGAGGAGCACAAGCTGCTTGGAAAGGTTTCACAGACAGTGTCTGAGAGCCCCTGCATTGCTCAGGACAGGGGAAATCTGCTCCAATGACATTTTTGTGGATCCCTGAAATGAGCTAATACTTTCCAGTACCCATCTTAAGAGCAAACATGATTCCTCAAACGGAGGCACTGCCCCATAGCCCTGTTCATGGGTCTGGATACAATATTCAAATTAACTCTCAGAATAGATTAGTTTAATTGCATCACTATGTAGATGCTTCTATTTAGAATTAAAGAGGCCTTAATTCAATTTACCTTAATCCACTTTCAAAGTAAATTATAGCAAATGAAGACTTCACTAATTCTGAATGATTGTTCACACTTAGGTTAAATGCTGTTTAACTAATTCTCTTTAAATGTATGTATCTACTTAATTTTCATTACTTTCCCTTTATGTCACCACAACACATGTTCCCCCTTCTTTGGGCTTGCAAGTGTCAAACCATAAGTGATATATTAAAAAATAATGAGTCAGATGCTGCATTCCTTGATTCAAAAGCTTTTGCTCCATCCATTTATGGATGGCCCTAGTTCTCAGCATCTCCTCTAAGACAGGGTCATGAACCACTTATTTTCACCTGCTCATTGTCTGTCCAAGTCATTGGCTCAGGACCCTTCAGTGTGGTCATGCACAACAAAGAGAACAGCAGGAACCTGGGCCACAATTCACATACAGTTCCTCCCCACCCAAACACAGGGCTTGGCCAGGGAAGTCATGCCAGCCACCCCCACTGCCCCCAGGCAAAGGCAGGATGCACCAGGGCTCACAGCACCCTCCTCCCCAGTGCACCACTGTCCATCACCTTCCTTTAAACCTGCCTTGAGATGGTGGGTGTCTCACTACGCTTAATGGTTGGCTAATCAGCATCACGATAAGCAAATACAGGACACTACCTAATCTGCAGGTGGCAAATTAATGGGGTTTGAGTAGCAAGACACTGACAATCCAAAAAAGTACCCAAGCTCCATTGGTGCTACTAACTTCTGTGCTATTTCCATGCTACAGAGCTCTACAGCAAATCAAAAGACCCCCAGGGTACCTATTCAACAAGGAACAAATTCTCGCTTCAACCATTATGTAAATGAAATGCTAAAAATGTTCTTTTGTTCCTCTGAGGTATTAGTACTACTAATGCGAAGTGCACAAACTTCATAATCAAGTAAAATATTATCTTGTGGTACTCGCAAAGTGCAGAAGTTTATGGACTACACCTCTGGGAGACCCACAATGCTCACAGAGCTTTAGAGGTCTTTTTGCCACAGTTCAGACAAAAAGTGTTTTCATCATTTAAAATTCTGTTGCAAGGTGGGATGGGAAGTGGCATGCATCTGGCATGTAGCTACTTCGAAATGAAGAGTTAGTACAATAACAATAAAAAAAGATCTAGTGTATCTGAGCACACATGGCTTCTCCTTTGTGTAACTTATGATTTCAGAGTGCCCTGCCAAAGCTGAGCTGAACTATGAATACCAACTATTTTAGTCTTCGAGAGTTATAGTGCAGGAAATTCACATCTCTGTATTCTTTCCCCTAGCTGTCACTCAGGCTGCTCCTTGTGAAAGACCTGAATCCAAAAGCCAGCTTTGGACATTAATTTGACAGCAGATGGATCAGATAGATTGGACCTCCATCCTAGCAGCACAAAGCTGGAATACATTGCCCTGCTGCACGCTGAATTGCAGTAGTGCCTGACTTACAGCATAACAGCCCCCATTTGCCCTGGCTAGCGGCACCACTGCTCCATGGGCTGGTGAGGCTCTGTCCCAGGGTACTGCAAACCCACGGGCTCTCACAGACTTATTCACCCCGATGGGCATGGCAGCCATGCTCTGCAGCGAGCCACGCACAGCACAAGTCATGGGAAATCAGTAAGAAGCATCACTTTCATCCAAGCACCAAACTCCAACCCAGCAGCAGACTACAGAGAACTGCCTCTGCACAAAGCCTCATCTGCTCTGGTGGCTTCCACCTGATGACAAAGCTGATGAAACATCCAAGACAGATCTTCATAGAAACAACTGATACTCTAATTGGATCATCACTCCCAGAAAACACATCCATCACACCCAGCATTTCACTAATTTAAATTTCTTCCCTGCACCCAACTTTAACAAGAGCACTTTAGAATAAAATTGAGTGCTACAGCTGTACTCAGCAAGACACAAAAGCAGTCTTGAGCAAGTGTCATCAACACTGACCCAAGTGTCTACCAGCCACATTTGGAAACCTGTCTCTAGCCTCCACAAAATCCTACTGGGAGCAGGTATAAGGTGTTCTAGCACTGAGAAAGGAGATGCAGAGACTGGGGCACAGAGTGCAGGAGGAGAAAGGCAATCCTGTTCACTCCAGGTGCTGGCATGTGTTCAGAGTCAGGTGAGACTCCAAAGGAGAAGCAGGTGGTGAAGAATGGAGCATTGGGTCCGAATGAGTTACCTGAAGATGACAGATACAGATCATTGCTCCCTATGAGGATGGATGGCAGCTCTGGGTGCAGATGAGACTAAGGTGCTGGAGAAGGTGAAGGACATGGGGTAAAGATTCCAGAGAGAGAAGCTAGGACAAAGTAGAGAGTGGCTTTCAAAGTCAGGACACAGACCTGATGGAAAGACAAAGAAGGGTTCAGAGCAGGGAGGGGGTTGAACCAGAAGCAGCAGGGGCACGAGGTTGACCTAGCTGCCACGAGCCATGAAACAGCAGAGAGAGAACCTGGAAGTTGCTGGCTACTCCTCCCAGCTGAGCAGTAGCTCTTACCAAGCAATGCAACCACAAGAAACACTTCCTTCCATACCCTAGAATAATTCCAGCTAGAGCATTAAATGGTTTTAACACAGGAATAAGTAGCAGTGGACTGAGAAGGGCTCTCTGGGCAGTGAGTCCAGGCTCCTGCAGGACTCACCCTCATAATCCCTTTCACGCCCTGAGGATGCTCCATTGGAAAGCCAGCTCTGTTTTTTGGGGGGTATTTTTGCCTGACTGCTCCTACTGAGCCATTGCCCCAGAATTGCCCTGACCAGACATGAGAAAGCTTCCAGTATCCTAAATTAATTCAGGACAAATCTAGCCCCCTTTCTTCTCCTGCTAATGTTATTCTAAGCTGAAACGGCTCTTCCCCGCTCACTTGGGTTTTTGCCCCTTGATATGCTTATAGGAAGCAAACTAATCCCCTCTCAGCTTTTGTTTTGCTTGGCTAAGGAGGTCAAGCTGAAGTTTAAATCTATGTGTTAGCTAAGACTTCATAGCAGTTCCATTAGTTTTTAAATAGAGCTAAAATCATGCAGTAGTGGCCACTGTTTTTTCCTCCTACAGGCATAAAACTAGAAATACAGACACTTGGTGAACTAAATACACACAAGATAGTGTGTACACTCTCGTGGGAGTTCACTCTTTCTGGCTGTAGCTCAGGCTTTTGATCTTCTGGGATGGTGGTTTCGGGATTGTCACTCCCCTGGGATCATTACCTGAGAGCAGGCTGGGCTTGGTCAGCAGGTGGTGAGCAATTGCACTGTGTATCATGCATTTGAATATGTTATTATTATTTTAATATCATTATTTTAAGTTTTATTTTACTTCAATCATTAAATTTTTCTTATTTGAACCTATGAGTCTCCTTACCCTCACTCCTCCAACTTTCTCTCCTATTCCCCTGGGAATGGGCGGGTTGGGTAGTGAGCACACAGCTGTGTTTGGCTGCTAGCCAAGTGAAACCACCACAACAAGGTGGGATGGTTGAACTGAAGCCAAATTTAGCCTTCTTGAAATAGAGGGAAGCCTGCCAAACAGACAAGCCTCACTAATGTCAAACACCTATATTCAGAGGAAGCTGTTTACATTCCTCCCAATACCTCTGCTTTGTAATTAAAAACTTCTAACGCTTTTGAAATGCAGTGTTATGATTGAACATTGGGCATCTTGGACACAGAGACAAATGGACAGCAGGATGCTGTAGAGGGAGGTCACTACACTGCAATCTCAGAGGGGAAAATTCAAGATGCCCAAAGGACATACACTGGAGCGAGGACATCTGTGAGGTAAGCAGAGACACACAGAAAGCAAGGCACAATGTCCACAGGCAGCTGGAAGATGACGCTGTTGCCCCATCACTGAAGTCAAGAAAGAGACAAGAAAACCTATAAAGGGCTAAATTCCCATGAGCTTGCAGGGGCCAAGTGCTGACTTATTTTATTCCAAACTTACCTGGGTGCAGTAACTGTTCCAGATGAGCAGCAGATAGTTCAGGGCAGACAAAGCCATGAGTATGGAACTTGGAGCAAAGCTGTCTCAGCTCCACTGCTGTAACACAGACAAAAATGTGCCATTAAACATGTTACTCCACTCAGCACTGCCATATATAAAAATGTTTTTCCAAGACACAATTCACTAGAAAAAGAGTTGAGTACATTTCTCTGTCACAGCAACAAAAAAAAAATACGAGTAGTTAGGTTTAAAGGGGAAGAAAGCATGTGCCCTGCTTTCTGACCCTGGATTTTGTTTATTGTTTGGATCCTACACCATATTTTTCTCATTTTCTCCTTCAATTATTTATTAAGAAAAAAAAAGAGATGGAGAAGGGTTCTCTGTTCTTGTTTGTGCCACCGCTCATGGCTGCTGCTGTGGGAATACTGCTAACGGCAGCTACTAGTGCTTTATTAAAAATAATAAAGTATATCGTTATCATAAAATAGCAATGTGATCAAAAGGATTATTCTCTTATGCCCTTATCTGAGTTTTAACTGTAAATTAGAGCTCAGATAAAAACAACATACTGTACAGCATATAAAGTTTTGAAAAGCTGATATATTTCTATATAAACTGTTCAGTTAATCTTTTATATATTTATATTATAGAACACCTCCCTCCCCGAAACTGATAATCTCATATATATATATGTGTGTGTATATATATGTATATATATATTATATATATGTGTATATATATTATATACATATATATATTATATATATATTTATATATATATTATATACCGAACCTTTTATTCTGTATTTTATAGATGCACAGGGGGCTGATGGGCTTAACTCCATTGACTTTCACAGTGCTGCTCTGGATCCGGCCCCGCTCCCAGCAATGACAAACCTCCCCCTCTGCCAGCAGCCTCTTGAACAGGAACGCTGCTCCATCTGCTGGGCTCCCGCACGAGGGACAGGGAAGAGGCTGAGAGCTGGAGGAATATTCGGTGCCAGGGATAAATTCGAGGCATATTGACGCCTGGCACTGGGGCATTACATCTGTCAAGCCAGCCAAAGTCAAGCACAGAGAGTGTGTGTCTTCCTAAAACACGTACTGTCCTCCTGGTGAGTGCTGGGATGTGACCCATGGCTTCACAGGGAGAAGTGATCACACACATACACATCCCTTACACGTTATTGTGCACAACTCCTCCTCGATGCTGGGTGCAAGTGCACACACCTATGCCAACACTCCCAAGGTACAGTAATGCATTACAGGTTCCCTCACTCGCTGAAAATCACAAACCCTCTGCAAAAAGAAAACATTTTCCAACCATCCCCCTTGGTTAAAGTATTGTTGTTTGTCTGCAGATAAATCTTTTTCTTACTTTCAGCTCACAGCACCAATAGTTCTGAGCTATTACTAGTGACTCTCTTCCACTACCTGCATGCTTTTCCAGCTTCTCATATGGTAGATCACACAGTCAAAACAGACCTGAGGCACAGCCAAACACATCTTAGAGCACTTGGTCTTCCCAATGCAGGCCGGTAGTATCTCTCCTCGCCCCCTACACACTCATACTCCTTGAAAAACAACTGTGAGTTAGTTGAATAAACGGATGTCTTTCTTCAGCAGTGTAACATGGCTTTGCATTGAAACAATCTGTTTAAAATCTCTCATCTAAAAAAAGAGAAAAGTCTTTGTCTTGATTATTATTCAAAGCACATTCAATGATTTCAAGTAAAAAAAAACCCCAAACATTTGCCTTTAACTTCTCTTAATAAATAATATTCTCATAATAAATATGCTTTATTCTTTCTGAATTTCTAAGAGCTCAGTCAGTGCAAAATACAGGAACTGACTTCCTGGCTTTGTTTTCACTTTTTAACATGTCGCCACCTTATAGTCAATTCACTTCGAGGTCCTTTTTCATTAACATAAAGTGGTAATATCTGTTTTGCAAATGCTGCAGGGCAATGTCCACTTATGTAAAAAAATGTTCCTGCTGAAAATAAAGAAACAAAAGAAATTCATGTATGGAGGTGTTTTTATTAACCCAGCAGCTAGTAGAGGTTGAGAATAATAGCTAAATGGAGAGACTGTGTGACCTGGTGACCTATCTGTAATATTCATGGATGATTTTAAACCCAGAAGTTTGGAATATGAATTTTGCCAGACAAATTATTGGGGACAACCTTTTGCAGCAGGAAGCATTTGCAGGCACCTCTGCTGCTCCCCTTCAGCCAGCTCAGGCTGTGGGTGAGCAGTGTGAGCACTGCCCATCCCACCACTGCAGAAACAGAGGTTATTGGGAGCTCACTGATCCACAGGAGGAGAATAACAGGTGGCAAGTGAAGGGAGCTCAGAGATGATGAACTGAACTGTTTTTATGTATCCAGGATGCATAGTAAAGCAGCAGTCTTAATACTTATCCCCTAGCATTAAGCATTATTTTGATGGAGTGACTTTTTGGTCAGAAGCCATCTGCTGTTTCCATGGGTAAGAGTCTAAAAGAATTTGCAAAGCTGGCTATCAAAACAGGAAAAGTTTCATTTGGCTGTGGGTGTTTTCCTGAGGTACCAGATAAGTAACAACACAGAGATGCAAAATAAATCTCTTTCTGAAACAAATCAGACTGCACGAGTCATCCTGCTGCCGAGGCCCCAGGGTGACATGGAGGGTCATTTGCTCACGTTAGCTGCCATTTGAGGTGCAGAAGGCAAAGATCTGGTCTTTCTGGGAGGGGAAGCAAAGATGAAGCATAGCAGGAAAGAAGGTTAGCAGGGAAGGTAGGAGACTGGGGTTGTGAGGCACTGCTAATGGCTGCTGCAGAAGCAGCAAGAGACCAACCAAACAGGAGCTGCCAACCCATACTGTCATCTGATGAATGAGGTGCTAGAGGCCAAGGTACCCAAGGACCCCTGGGCATGGCTGCATCCTGGCACCAGGAGCCCTTCTGGCAGGGGAAAAGTAGGATCTTCTGCATGTCCTCTGGGGCTGGACTGCAACAGCAGCCCCTGCATCTTCAGGACAGGTCAGGGAGGGGAGGATACAGAAAGAGTGATGTGCTTCTCTCTGAACAAGTTCAAAATTAACATGCATCACTCCACCAGCTACCTCTATGGGCCTCAGTCTGCTGGTCTCTTAATTTCAGAGTGATGAACATACCATGTGCCAGCTCCCTGACCATGCTGCAGTAGCTTGGACATCATGGTCATCCCTGGTGTGTCACACAGCCTGCTTTAAATGCCACAGATGAAGTGCACAGCTGTGGAAGGAGACACTCAGGATGAAGGCACACCCCAGAGCAATCGCTCTATCCAGATGCTGAGGGCATTTCTTCCTCTCTATGCTCTCATCCTCACCCATGCAGTCACCCCAAGCAGAACAAAGGGAGTCTCACAGAGATGGTGTTATGTAGCTCTGGAGCTGACAGTGTAAGACGAGAGGCCAAGTCACAGGTAGGAAGATGGGCAGCCCTTCAAATTGTTGAGAAGGTCAAGGCAGGGGCAGAGGGAGGGTGAAAGACAGGACAGCCTGGCAGGAGCAGCCAGGGCAGCTTCTCTGCTGTCACTCCCCTGGCACAAAGCAGCCAAATGCCTTCGGTTGTCAAACGGGCACTATGCTATTGTTAATGATGCTATTACTTACCATATGTTTAGCAGTATGGCTGGATTTATTCAGCTTATTCAAATGTGGGATTGAACGTTTCAGTGTAGCGTGCGGCCTCGGGCTCAGGGGGGTTTGAACTGTGAGAGAAAACAAAAGCTATTGCAGAGGAGGAAAAATGTTAGTTACTTAACAAGGTCAATAGCATAAATTCTTATTTTGTTTACTTCAGAGAGCACAGAAGCCAGTGTCTGCACCCTGTTTCTGTTAATTACTTTCAGAGTAGGCTGTAAAATCATTTGCTCTCCTACCTAAAACTGTGTTTTATGCTGCTAAAAAGAGCTTCCAGCCATTTCACCCAGGAATGACTACACTCTGTGGACAGATAAACTTACTCTTCTACATCATCATACTTAGGGTCAAGCTATAATATTCAGAGCCAGTGCTTGTAGGACCTGGAACATTCCTTCAGCCACTTGGAAAAGTAAAGGTTATTTGTAAAATTTAGATTCAGGTTCAGCTTTCAAACTTGTCAAAAGATTTTGGTTATCCAGCAAGCAGAGCTTGTTAAGAGCTGGCTTGCTTTGGTTTATCTCTTAATCACAGGTGCTCAAACCCTGTAGCTCCCATTGATTTTGTATAAACCTGTGTCCTGCATGTTCAAAAAGCAAGGCCTGGTAATTGCTGAAAGTAATACAACATTCCAGAAAAACTTGTAAATAAAGTCTTACTAAATATCATATCCGTTTGAAAGAGAAATAAACCCAAGAATTGTCTTGCTTCCCTTTGTCTTGCTACTGTGAAACAGATATTAACACCACCTATCTAATCCATATAATATTGGATTCTTACCCAGTACAACCAGTTTAATTCCTAAGATAATCTTATTACCAGAATTTGCTCTGGTAACTAGGTACTCCCAACTTAGAATATCCTGCAGTTGTGGCTGCTTTTACAAAATAATGCAGCACACCAACCTCTTTTACCTCTGCCAGTGTCATATTCTGGCTCTTCTTCAGTGTATCCAAACACAACTCTAAATCCTTCACCAGCCCAAATTCTTACTTTTATTCTGGCAGACCTGCTGACAATAGTTGACAGAAAAGAAACATGTCCTAAGATTATCTTTAAAATACCATTTGATTAGAAGTCCTGAACAAAACCAGTAAAACTCAGAGCTTGTGTATAATGCAAATGATGCCAGTTGATTTGCAGTTCGACTGGATCATGCAGTGAAGAGAAAAGCAAACAGAAAAATTGCAGAATTGTCACCGTAAGCATATTATTTTCCAAAGCAGCAAGAAACCTTGCAGGACCTCTGTAGTTATTTAGCATCAAATATCCTTCAAGATATTAACTAATCTCAGAATAAACTGTATAAGTTCAATGCCCATGAACTACCCCTTTACTGCCCATGGTTTCCAAGGAACAGACATGGCAGTAATTAGTGGGGCATGAAAATCAATTCTGATGACTCAAAAGACAGTCTATGATTGCAGAAGTGACAGTGCCTGGAATAACAAGGAATATACTTTGCATTCAGAACAAGACAAACTCTTCCTTTGACCACAACCACACTTACGCAACACCATTGTTTCAAACCAAACAAGTAGCAACTCCAAACCCAGCCATTACACAGAGCTCCCAGGTGAAACACCATTCCTGAATTTTTAATAAATAAATAAATACATAAATACATAGAAAGAATGCTGAAATCAGTGCTGCATTGCCAGCTCCTTGCCTGGCTTTCATGAAGCTACCAGAGCTCTGCCTTCAAACCTGAGACTGTCCCAAATAGCACCTCCCTGGCCATATCTGACATGGTAGGCTTGGAGCATGCTATCATTCTACATGAACAAAGAGATAAAGATATGGACCTCAATTAATCTATTTGCTTCTTCTAAAAGACTGTAACAGGTCCATGCTTGCCTACCAGGGCTGCTGGCACACTGCTCACACTGCTCTTCGGCCAGGCAGGACCAGCCCATGTTGTGCAGACCAGCCTCTGGCCATGCCGATTCCCCGTGCTGCTCCAAGCATGGCCCCATTTCCATCGCAGCTGGGGTGTAAAAGATTAATGGCATAAAGGAGAAGGTACTGGAGTAAACAGGGAAATAGAAAACTGCCAGTTATATAGAACACGGAGAGAGTAACGCTACATGTAAAAAGAAATTTTATAAGATATTTCCTTCGGGTCAAGATCTAGGGCCTGGCTTAGTGAGGTAAATGGCACAAGGAAAGAACAGTAACAGATGGAGAAGCATCTGGGACTGGAAAAAAAAAAAGAAAAAGAAAAAGAAAAAGAAAGAAAAAAGAAAAAGAAAAAAGAAACATTTCAGACCTTAAAGTAGAAACTTAATAGTAGCAGGCTGTTCTTTAGCAAAAATACTGCTTTGATCTGTCATAGCTCTGCCTATGGGTGTGCTATCCCCAGCATTTCAAAGAAATCTCTTATCATTGTATACCTGCCTCAGAGAAATCATAGCACTGGAGGAACAAAAAGGTTGATTGTTATTTTAATTGAATTTGTTTTCAATTTATTTTCAAGCTGTCTGGGGGAAACCTTTTACACGTGCATTGTTTGATTTGTTTTTAACTTTGGTTCCATTATCCTAATAATGAAGCTTTTAAGGCATTTTAAGAAGCCTGTTTGTCAAAAAAGTTACTTGCATTGATCAGATCAATACCTACAAAAGTGCCTGGAAGCAGGAAATAAATATGGATTTTAAAAAGCCAGCATTATGTTACAGAACTTGGGTTTTGTTGTGACCTCAGACGCTCAGCATGAACCACTGACTTGATCTCTGCCAACGTACACATCCATGAGCTAATGTGCCAGGGGATTATTTTCCAGCATCCTTTAATGCAGGCTGCCTGCATGTGGTCTCTTTTTCAAAGATGCTGAACACTTCCAGCTCACGCTGCTCCCTGCGCTAAGCTCCGGGACAAACCAGGACAGAAGGACTCCTTGAACGAGATTAACAGTTAAGCCAGGATTTGTGCTACAATAGGTTAATTAGTTTTCCAGGTAGTTAGCTAATAGTTCTTTTTCAATTTTATAACAAAACAGAGGTGTATGAGCTGTGGAGCTGCAGGAAAGGGCACGCTGCATGCAGAAAGGGCTGTTGGGCGGCTATGCTCTTCTTCTGCAGACTCCCAGCGACTCCAGCAGGCTTTGGGACAAGGCCCTGAACCACAACAGCTCTTCTGCCCACACAAGCCCCTTATGCTGCCCTGAGAGCATAAAAGGATCCTGTAATCCCCTGCCCAGGCCAGAGGCATCCTCCCCCGCTGCCCTCCCCACTCAGACCTGGGGGGTCACACTCTGCTGTCCTGGACCTGTTTGCAAACTTATTTCTTCTGCGACCCAGTTCAGCGCAGCCGTGCTAAGGGCCAGGGAGCGGGGAGCCAGCGGGGACGGGGAGGGATGGGTGGGAGCTGGGACGGTTGGGTGCCATGGCACCCCGAGCCCTCTGCCCAGAGGCAGCTGCCAGCTCCTCGCCTCCTGCTTCTCCACATCCATTTCTTCCAGGTCTGCATGCACCTTCCTCACTACCTGCCTCCCTCTCACTCTTTGAATATATCAAATTAGGCAAAACATCCTATCACACAAGAAATTGAGGGGGTTTGTGTTTATTTAAAGTGTGCTTTTGTGTTAAGACGAAAAGGTTTTAAAGTTGGTCTTTTCACTTCTGGGCTTTCTTCTCCAAGTGATCCACACTTCGTTTTTTAAAGATATTTGGAGTCTTAGCACTTGGAACTAATTTTCATTAATAATAAAAAAGTCTCAGTTAATCTTCTAATGATCACTTTCTTCAGTGCAGTTTTAGCTCCGTTAATAGCTGAGTTTGCCTCTGTTGCCTAATGCAACAGCAGTGGCTTATACCCAGCTCTTACATTCACATTTTGCATTTATGAATGAAAGTCATTATGTTTTTTCCATGGTGGTAAAACAGCTGGGTGGCACTAGATAGACAGGTCTCATTTTATGTTATTATTTCAATGGAGATCTATTAATTTTACTGAATATGAAACTTCTTGAAAAGCAGAAATGAAAGACCCAAAATTACTTGTATTTCTGTCACTCCCTTCCCTTTCGTCTAGCCCCAAAAAGGAAATAAACTGTCAACACCATTAATTTTTAAAACACCATTTTGAAATTAAATATTGAGTTGGTTTTTAGAAGATGGGACAGTTTTAAAAATTAAAGAACAGAGAACTAAGTACTTTTTCAGAGTACAGAGTATTTATTTTTGGCTGTTAAACTATGACTGCTCATTCCACCTAGCCAATTTTTCAATTTTACTACTGATCCAAAATACTCACAATTTACTCAGCTCTATCTTCACCTACACATCAAACAGAAGTTTTAATAATCTGAAGAGGAATCTATTTAACATAAGGTCCTTAGGGAAGGACCTGTCATTAGCCAGATGTTTGTTCAGCTTAAACTTTTAATCTTAGTTCACTGCAAGACCATATTGCAATACAAGCAACGAGGATACCTTATGGTCACGGGACTCATTAGCCAGCCCATACAGGTGGGTATAAAAGCAGAAATGCTAGTGGTGGTCCCCCAGGCCAAATTTAAACCCAGAGAATGACACCAAGAAAGTTCATTGGAAGACACAGGGAATCTCTCAAAGCTGCATAGTGCTGCTGTAAAGTTGTGCCAAGGAGTGACCGCAGTTCACATTCCACACCCAACGGGACAAGTGACACACGTCTGCCCGTAGGCATGGTACATGAAAAACAGCTCCAGACTCTTTTGTAACAGGTTTTTCATATCTCCTCATGAAAGCACTGAAGCTGAGGACTGTTATTACTGTGTCCTTAGGTTGCATCACCCCTACTTAGTATCAAGGAGCACTTTACTGTTCAGGCAGTCCCACTGAGACAGATAAAAGCCTCAAGAAGTATTAGATATGCAGGAGGGAGCAGCCTGGCCCAAAGTAATGCCACTGTCATATGTGGGTTTTTGAATAGAGAACCTCTATTGCTAGATCTGAGTAACTCTGTTAGCCAGAATCAGCCCTTTGCTCCTGACACATATTAACCTGCTGCCAGCAAGCCAAATCTCTTTTGAGGCATATTGGTGTGGTTGGTGCCAGCACCAAGCAGAGAATGAAGCCCTGACATACTCACAGAGGTCTAGGGGAGCAGGGATATTCACCACAGTCATGCAGTCCTATAACCTGAGGCTTTGGTAGACCCCAGGTTGAAGGCTTGGCCAGCCAACAAGACCCATGTCATCAACAGCCATGGGCTCTGGCAGTTAGTACACTGACTAGTATCTGTGATCCTCAAAATCTTCATGACTCCCCTCCTTGATCACAACAGAGGAGGGAAGACATGTGGTGCAATTGCTCACCACCCGCTGAACAAGCCCGGTCTGTTCTTGGATAACAATCCCAGAGGAGCGACAATCCCAAAACCAAAACCGCAATCCCAGAAGAGCGAGAGCCTGAGCAACAGCAAGAGAGAATGAACCCCCATGACAGAAACCCTCATCAATATACTGCACATGTTGTTATATGATACAGAATATCCCATTGGCATAGCCAAATGCCAATTTAGCTTATTAATTTTAATATTCCTCACCCCCTCTAGACCTTGCACCTGTAGACTAGCAAAACACAAAGTCCTTTCACTTTCAGAGACAATTGAAAACAGTGGTATGTTATCAACGTTCTTCTCATAACAAATCCCAGGCTGAAACCAAACCCCAGCACTGTTCTAGCTACTAAAAAGAAACCCAGCTCTGTCCCATCTAAAAACCAGGTCACTATCATTGCTCTCCCACTTCTGCTTTAATATCTGTTCCCTTCCATTCGCAGTAGTGAACAATGATGCATTACAATTTTCAGGTGCCTAAGGCTCAGAGAGCTTTCCTAGATATAATCAGCAGAAAAGAAGGATTTTGCATTGAAAGCCAGTGCCAACATCCCTGCAGTGATAACCATCCCTGTATAATTAAAACGAACATTTCATAAAATGTCATCTCCAAGCAGCATATTTTAGATTAAAAAAAATAAAAAACATTTTCAAGATCAAAAGAAGAGAATTATAATTGGGAAAGGGTGGAGGTGGGGGAGGACAGTGTGACAGCCCCAAGAAGTATTACTATTATTATGAGGCAAAGTTTGCTAAAATGCCAACTGCTCGCCCACAGTGAAAGGAAGCACCAGTTTACTTGTTAATCGCCTTAATTAATTAACTGGCATTGTCCTGGATTTCCTGAAGCTGGGTTTACTGCGGGAATCAATTTTAAAGAGCTTCCAGAAAGAAAATTTAAATTTCTGCTTAAAGACTTTCCAGATTAATAAACAAGAGCCTGCTTCCAAACCATTTGGACAAAACCACAGCCGTGATTTATGGGAACACAGTATTTTTTCCCATAGAGTCTGCCCTGATCAGCTATATTGACCTACTGCACAGCACAAACTTCCCTGAATTAATCCCTCTTTGAACTATAGCGGCTCTGTTAGAAAAACACCCCATCCTGATTATAAAACTGGCAGCAAAGCAGAAGCCAGCATCTCTGTGATGTGCTGTACCAGGGGCCAGCTCCCACTGAAACCCCTGCTTCTTTCCACTGCTGATGTGTTCAGTTCCACACTCCACCCACCACTGGCCTTCCCTCTGCTGGGATGAAGGGCAATTTGGCAAGCCCTTGCTCCCTGTACAAGCACTTACAGATGGTGACTGAGCTTTCATTACCAGGGCTGTGATCTTCCAGACTTTCTCAATTAAATGGGTATGAAACAGGCCCCGAGCTTTCTCATGGTCCTCTGAGGCTACTCCAGTTCTTTGCACGCTTCTCAAGCTTGGGACATGGTTGCATGCAGTGATAGATCTTAGGGAAGCATCATCTTCCTGAAAGTCACATTAACATATACAATTACCTGCTCTGTACCTTCTGACCACAACATCACATCAAGCTTTCTTCCATCCAACCTGTGCTTTAAGTCTTACTTTAATCGCTGTTTCCAGGTTAGTGATTCCCACTCTAAACTCAACTACTGATCTCTGGCTGATCTTAAAGTTACCTCTTCCATGAAACTGTAACTATGAAAGCATACATACACAAACGTTTTCACATCTTGAACTTGAATCTTCTCTTCCCATGTTCATCAGGGCCTTGTTTTTCCTGGAGCTCTGCAGAAGACTTAGGTGTGAGATGGTACTCACCTTACTGCAGACTTGACCCATCTAGGCCTGGCACCCAAAACATCCCTTGTGATCAATGGGGAGAAATGAGGGCTTTTAGGGTTCATTTCATCTCACCTGTCTTACATAACTATTTTTGGACAATGAATGACACCTGTGAAGTATCCTTTTCCTTCTACTGACTGTACTAGAAGCCACATGTATCCCAACTAAGATGAACACAACCATGTCAAGTTGGGTGAATCTCACCCTTTGAGTCTAAATAATACACTGCAGATAAATATAGCATAACATGTATGACTTTTTAAAAGTGCTACAGTAGTAAAACACCCATCACATAAATATGTAAGTGCATGCTTCTTTAAATAATGGATTTTAAGTGCTAACTTTGATGTCAGATTCTGCTCTTAACAGAATAGGTGTAACAAGCCAAGGAGGAGTAAGGGGGTCTCCCAGCTCCTTGTAATGAATAGGTGGGTAGAATTGGCCCCTTCCAAATAGAGGCACACAAAGATGGTTGTTTCCTTCTCCAACATGGTCAGCACCACAAAATGGGAGCGGAGAATGCCTCCCTCCCACTTGTGTATCAACATCTCAGTCACTTTCTGCCTGGAGGGGCGGGAGATGATCACAGCCTAGCAACATTTGTCTTCTTTCTTTGGTTCATTTAGCAATGGCAAAATTTTCCTTGAGAAAACTATAATACACAGAAGAAGGGCTCAACAAATCCTCAAAAAGTCCTAAAGAGAAAGCTGAATGGAAGCACACATAGTCATTCTTCACTGGCTTTTTCTAATGTGCAAATACAACAGTTCCCCGCTCCTCCTGGCAGGAACAGAAGAGCAACTAATGAAGCAATGCTGATCTCCAAAAAACAGAGAACTTCTCAGAAAAAATGGAAAAACTGCTGCAGCCTGCCTGCCATGCTCACAGCTCATGCCAAGTGACTGGTTTCTTTCCCTGCCAGGTGCACTAGAGAAGCTGCAAGAAAACTAGTAAGAGCTGTTGTGGGGAAGAAGATTTTGCAGAAATCCCTGCACGTCTCAGCCACCTCCACATGCACTTCCACGCAGGACTGAGAGCGAGACAGCCCTCTGTGCACAGGTGTCTGGTTTGGTATGAAATGGGTCCTCTGGCACCGAATACTGGCATTGACATAAAGAGGAGTATTTTAGACGACACAACAGAAACTCCATCAACCGCAGAGAAATTTGGTGAGATCTGAGGAGGGACAAAAGACTGAATGGAGGGAGCGGGGAACAGAGGGAGGGAAGGGAAGAACAACGTGGACTCTAGAGGGGTGACCTGCATTTAAGACTAGCTTGTCATCCTGCTGCTCCACTCACCTTAGAAAGGACTCCTTTCTGAGGCACAGCTCTTGGCTACTTGTCTGACAGTGAAATCCTCTCGAGGAACCTCTCTACACTGGAGCTGGTCTCAGGGCAGTGGGAAGAACTGAGAACATGGGGATACGGATGCAGGACCAGGGAGCCATGCGCTGTCAGTGACTGTCTTGGGTACTGGCTGTGGGACAACGCTGTACAACACTGCAGTTTGGTGTCTTTGGCCCATCTGGAGCTGCAGCAGTCCTGGCACAGCTGGACAGGCTTCAATTTGCACCCACCCACACTCACAGCAAGTGAGCCCAGGCACACTCTAGTTTATCTGCAATGGCCACTTCTCTGAATGTCCAGCTGCTGGTTAATTCAAATAACCAATGCATTGACTTTTCACAAGATTTGACTGAAGCTGCTCAGTGAACCCTGTATTACAAAGGACATTTGGTAATCCCTTGCAGTAGCAACTGAGTCCTTGTCACTTCAACCAGGTGACTGATAGAAGGCCAGGAGAGGAGCTTAAGAGGCAGAAGGGAAAGTAGGACATGGGAGACTGGCAGATATTAGGTAAATACTGGAGTCTCAAGCAGAAACATCCAAGAAGCCCACCTTGAAGTTCACTTAGGAAGGACAAGTCTGCATAGACAAAAACAGGAAAGGTTTCTTTGGTTTTTTTGGTTGGTTGGTTGGTTGGTTTGGGGGGGATTTTTTATATGGGAAATCAGGTTACAATGATGGGTGCACAGTCAGGGCATGACCACACTCTGAGCAGTTGCCACCCTCTCTCCCCTCTGAGAAGGGTCCATCTTTCATGGGGACAGGAAAGGCATTCAAAGTCTTACTTCACAATTGAAAGCTCTTCTACTCATTACTGACCTGTTGAGCCAGTTGATTGATACCTGAATAATACTGCACAGGAGAGGAAATTGCTGCTGGACACTTAGCAGAGCTCTGCAGCATTATGGGGCTTTGCCTAACTTCATCTTAAATGATATGAAGGTTCACCTGAGAATTTTATCTTTTCTCTGCAAAAATATCCTAGTACCAACACAGAGACATGGATAAATCATGTGCTGGCCCATTGTCCAGCTTAGTGTTTGGTTTGGCTTCAAATTTTAGGTAACACACATCTTTCTTCATCTTCCATTTCCTTAGTGTCCCTCCTCCTGCCCCACAACTTTCCATCACCACTCAGTCCACTGCACATGCTCTCCATTCTGCAGGGCTGCACGTGCTGCTCTGCTTGGGTCGGTCACACAGACCCCTGTTCTGGCTGGATTGTGCCTTACTGTGCAAATTATCACACACATACACAAAAACCCCCAAAACAAAACCATAAGGCTACTGAGTAGGATGCAGTAGATCTGACTGGAAAGGGCAGAACAGCCCAAAGAGTAAAGTGGGACATGATGTAGTCATGTCACATCCAGCTTTTTTACATAGCCATGTACTGCCTCCTGTAGCAATGACCCAGCCCATTAGACCCACTCAGACTTTCTTTCGCCTTTTTAGCCACCAGTCATTGATAACCTGTGCCATTAATCCTGCCTGTCACTAAAGCTACAGCACACCTGCACACTGCAATACTGTACAACAGCTCAATATACTGCAGAAGAGCAAGAATCTTCTTAATGGGCTTCTGCAGTGAGAGTGGTAAATGGGGGTGTTCCCAGCTACATATATCCTGGTGAGAGGTAATGAACAGCACTCCCATAGCATTTTGCTAATAACCTCAAACAGAGTGAAGAGTTCAGCTGGGAGGGGTAGGTTGGGAATTTTTTTTTTTTTTTTTTTGCTAAAAGTTTGATGAGCTTTCAGAATCCAATATTTCAGAGCTTGCTCGTTGCTAATTAAGGGTTAGTATACTAAATTAGCAGTAAATTAACGTTCATTTCTCTGCTAGTACACTAGAGCTGCAGGAAATTACCCAAATTATTCAGGTAGTGACATTCATCACCGGGTGGAATGACTGTAGCTTAAATAAGATTTAGTGCTACTCTGTAGCTAATATTCTCAGCTGCAGTAGCAGAGTCAGGCTCCCTCATTCACAGTAATTTTGACAGCATAGGTGCCAAGATAGGGCAAAATGTTCATCTGAGCTGTTGATTATTGAGGCAACAGGACACGACAGACCATGCATTGCTGAAAGATCACTGCACGCTTGGGGTGCAAAGGAGGAAGCACCTGGCTAGTGGCTGCGAGTGACTGAATGCTGCTGTAAAATTAAAATATCACCCCCAAAATATCTCTGTGCAGTTGCTGGGGATAATTGATGCTGGTGCAGCATTACTTCAAACCAGTCGTAAAGCTCCATCTGTAGCTGCAGCTCTATAGACATTTCATAATTATGTTTAATATCACAATCCCCCATTTCTAGGGAGGATTTGAGAATCCCTGCGCATTTGTCTAAGTGATGAGCATTTTATCTAGGGCTTAAGAGCTTACCTTCCTCCTTGGGGGAACAGAAGTTGGTGACTGCTTTCAGAGCCCTCTCCATTCCTTTTAGGTCAGATTGAACTGAACCATAGCGCCTGAAAAGCCAACCATGAGACAAGCTTTTGAGGGCCTAGGAGAGAGGCAGTGGGCACCTTACTGCTGCCATGTGTCCACATCCCAGCAGAGACCTTCCCTGATCCATCCATCTTCAAGGAAATGGGTTCACTTGAAATGCTGAAGCCTGGAACTTGCTGTGTCCCCAGGCCAGGTGGCACCCACTGGAGAGGATCTGTACCACTATTTTCCACCCTACAAACAACATCCTGCTTCTTTCACCAGCTATCCATTTGTATAACATTCCTTGCAAGAGCTTCAAGACAACATGTAACATTTATGAAGAACGTAAAATTTGTGCATTTAGGCTTTCCTAGGCACTCTGTGCTTTTGAGCAGGCTGCAAGCTAGGTGTGCAGGGAGGGAAGGTCCCTGTGGGAAGAAGGACTGTCCATGCCCTAGTGCAAATTAACAGCAAAGGAAACAGAAAGAGAGATGGAAGCAAAGAACTTGTGTGAGGAGGAAGGTGGGAAAGGGGAAGATGGAGACTTTGAGAACAAAGTGCTGTTGCTTTCATATTCATTAAGGCTGTGTGTCAAGGAACAAAAGTCCTTAATATTTGAGAAACTTTTCAGAATACCATTTTACCCTTGACTATTAAGAACACATTTGTAAAATGCATACGCCTGAATAGACACAGTTACATAGACAACAGGACATATCCCATTTGATCACAAAGAAGCCCTCACACTGCCTGAAGCCTTGTGCAGAAGGGCAGCAGGAGTCTTTACACTCTAGTTTTGAATTCTCCAGCACTCAGACTGGTGGAATGAGCTGTTCCCCCCTGCAAATAAAGTCCCAGTCTAAAGCAAGCATGTTTTTAAGCTCACGGATGGGGATTTCAGATGCCACCACTATTAATTTTCACTCTTCTGGCTCTGTTCCTTGTCTGCTGCTGGCAATCACAGTGGGATCAAGAATGAGTCTCAAAACAGGAGGAAAAGACAGTTGTCTAGTTGTGCTTTTTACATTCTCTTACAAGCAGCCCAAAGCAGGGATGATAATGCATATCTTAATTAACTAAGGCCCTCCACAAACTGCCTGGGGCAGGTTTTTATAGATACTGGCTTCTGGCTGGACAACTGGTAAGCAGACTTTTACTGCCTGGAAACAAAGGCATTGCAAAAAGACAGCAAGTTAAATCAATGTTCTATTAATTCATTTTTAAAGTCTCACAGGAACATAGTACTCTTTGTCCAAAAATGTTCCAGAGTTTTAACAGCTGCACTGCTAGCACAGGAAGCAGAAGAACAGGCTTCTCAGATGTCAGTGTGTGCAGGAACATCATTCTCTCCAGTTTAAAATCCACTAGGCTTCATACAAAGCTGGTATCAGCCCACTTTTGTCACTCAGCTTACCCTTAAGATAAAGAATCACCAGATGGCTGTGCTGAGAAGAGCTACTAACGTGAAAGAAGCAAATCTCTAGTTTGTGGGGCAGGGGGAACCAGCAAAAAACCCTCACACTGTGTCTCTCCCTTCCTTATCCTTCATGGTACAGGGTCCCCACATATGTGCCTTGATGCTGAGCAGTGGCAGAAGGAACAAATCCCATGTCACCGCTTTGCAGCTACTTCTGGGGCAGGGAAATAAGAGAAGAATCTATTTACTTGTTCCTTTGTGACCTGCAACAAAGAATGAATTTTGCACAGTGCTCTCAGGAGGAGCAGCCGCTGCCTCCCCTCCCAAAGGGATAAAGTTGGCTCTCCCTCTGTTTCAGCCCTGCTCTGCCAGCCAATGTGGAGAGGACAGCAAGGGAACTGAAGACCCCCAGATCTTTTTTAGCACTGTTTATCTTTGGGGAGGTCGACGGGGCAGGACTGCTTCTCTCATTAGCCACGGCCTCATCTGAGCCCCTCAGTATGGGCTGGCTGCCTTACAAAGCCCTTCCTGTAAGATCTAGTTACCGAGAGTCTCAGTGGAAAACAGCACTTCCAAATACCAATGGCTCTTGAGGGCAACATGGAATAAAACCCCAGATATAAGAAGAACAGATGAACAGAGAAACCCAGATGTAATATTTGGTATTGAAACTGTGCTATAATGCCATGCAGGGCAGGAAAGCCGGCAGCTCACACCACTGAGGCACTCTGCAGTGGGGTGACTGCACCCCGACCTGGCCCCATGCCCAGCCCCAAACTCTAGAGGAACAGCAACCATCTCACCCCCTGTTTAGCAATGCTGTTCCCCAGTAGCTCACAGAGCCTGTACGTGGGACTGAAGGTTCACAATCCCCATTTTGCAGAGGGCTGAGGTTGCTGCAATGACTTCCCTAAGCTCACCCAGGAGGTCTGAGCAGAGCCAAGAACATACTGCCGGTTTCCTGCATGCCAAGTTACCAGCTCTCCATTAGGCTAAACTGTCCTACAAGCACAAAGCGCCTCAGAGCACAATTTTTGGGCACAGAATAGGAACTGCACAGAGCAGAGCATCTGTGCCGGCGCTGTACCCCAGGCTCAGCCGGCTCTGACTTTGCCTGTCCATCTGTACCCTCCTCTTTTCCCAAAAGGCTCTCCCCAACCAAACACCACTGTACATTTTGGAAGGATTTCCAACCCGTGGATATTTCACACGTGTTTTTAACTTTCCACATATTCAAAAGGCAAAAAAAAAAAAAAAAATTTAAAAGCAAGGAATGTCATGCAATGATAAATAACGTATGCAGCGACATTGGAAAACATGCAGCATCTTATTAACAAAAGCTGTAGAACTAGTGTGTTACAGGGACTAAGTCAAAGTGCCAAATTTTTAATGCTGTTTACCAAATCAAACAGGCATTCTGCAGTCCACCTGTTCCTAGTGCCGTTGACTTCACGACAGCCATTTTCTGAAGCCAGAGAAATAATTACTAGACCCGTTTATTGACGGCAGCTGGTTTGGAGTAAAAAAAGTCCAAAATGTGCAATAATTAAAGACTGCAAAGGATGCAAGCTATTAAAAAGACAAAGAAAGTAAACCAAACCAGTCCAGAATGGGCAAACAGACACCTTTCATGGGAAGCAAAAATCTCTCTTCCAAGCTAATGAATTCACAGTCAGCTCACAGGGAAGCCAATAAAGGTGGAAAGGGAGAGGGGGGAAAAAAAAAAAAGCCAATCTTCTGCACTTATTCTTTTATCCAGGAATTATAGCCCTTATTACTAACATAGAATTCAAAGTGATGGAGTCAAGCAATGGCCTAGAGACCAACCTGCGCCAGCTGCTCAAAAGGCACTGTAAAACCCCATAATGGGGGATTATGCACCAGTACGCCTGAGGGACAAGTCGTGTTTAGCGTATGGCCAGAAGTACAAAGGATGATGCTCCAGCCCGCCTAACTGTGGATGATATTGCTAATCATACAAACAATGCCAATCTGTCGGTCTTAATATCTTACCTTGTGGCAATGAGTCCCATAGGCTAATTAAAACTTAGGTTAAAAGTGCTTCCTATTAAAGCTGTTCAATGCACTGACTTCGAATTTAATTTGATGTCTCTTTCTTATCCAAGAGAGGAAAAAGTCATGGCATTGTTGTTTTATTTATACCCATCATAGCCTGTCTCTCAGTGGCATATCCCATGTATTGTTCTCCCTAAAATAAACAGACTTAACCTTTGCAGTCTCTGCTTGCATGCAAATCTTTCTCCTGAAATATTTTCCATTCCTCTGATTAGGTTTTTTGCCCTTCACTGAACCTCTTCTATATCCTGCTCTATCATTTTTTAATTAGGGTAACCAAACTAAACATGTCTCTCAAGGTGAGGCCACATCACAGTCCCTAGAACAACACTGTCATATTTTCAGTGTTATCCTCTATTCAGCAAATTAATGTCATGCCATTTCATATTTATGCTTTCCTGATCACCACTCAGACCTGAGCAGATGATTTCCATTGAGCTTTTCAAGATCTTTTTGTTTTGAAGCTTACCTCATTATAAGACCGAATGTTCCATCCAATTAATAGTAACTTCCTTTTACTTACATTGTGGTTTTCTATCAGTATTTTGGTGAATAATAGAGCTTTAGTAAATTCAAATTAAACTTTTAGTCATTTTTAGATTTTATTAAATTTTGGAGCATGAATTTCATCAATTTGTTACTTACTTTTACAGATTATTATTAAATACTGGGTACAGGCTTAAGGGGTGCCTACCTTACAAATGACTGTATGTGTAATTACTGAAGCTCTCCACAGAGGCATGATTTTTAAAGAATCCATGTATTATAATAGAAATAAAAATCAAATTTATTTTTAAAGCATTTTCAGATCTCAAACCTCATCTTTCTGCACCTGCACCACAAGCCTACAAAGAGGGAAGGAGGGAAGTGGCCTTTGTTGCTTCCCAGGGTATGTTCACACGCACAGCACCAAGCCAAACAAACCCACCTCCTCTACCTGCTGTAACACAATTTTCAAGAAAAGTGAACATGACAGTCTTCAAGTGATTTTAAACAAAACAATGTCAGGAAAGGCTTCATCACCCTATGTACCACACACTTCTATAGCCTGTGAAGAGAAACACCCCTCTCAGTGTTCGGACCACATGTGGTTTCTGAATGCAGAATGTCTTTTTATAATGATATATTCATGCTCACTGCCATCCTTCAGAGACTTCCTATAGAGTGGATGCTTTTCCCCTCAAAAAAAGAAGTGTTGAATTGCTTTAGTGGGAATCAAATTTCTGAACATCCACAGGAAGAAGAAGAGAGATGAAGGGAGTCTTCAGAGGTTTCACATTTAAACAGATGTCCCTTCCCAAGTATTTAGATATGTTCCTACTAGAGAAATATTCCTAAGTCTTTGGTGGCAGCCTTCCACAGCCATGAACTGGATGGCTTTCAGACAGGTGAAGAGCTCACCTCAAATCACCACTTAGTGCTGTGGCTGCTGGCAATGCCTTCTGGGATGTTGTTAATTACAGGAGTTGATTTAAAAAAATAAATTCCCCAGCATGCAACATACTAAGTTGTCACAAGTTACTTATTTCTAACAAAAATTTCTGCATATTAGATAAAAGAATTCAGAAGCATAACCAGGTGTTATTTGAAAAAGCTGTGTTTCTACTGGGAAGGAAAAATCATCACATTTTCCAGAGATCAGCTTTCCAGAAAAGAAAAATGGCTACTTTCCTTTTAGGACAAAAACAATAGTTTCTACCTCAGCTAAAGTAATCCCATCTGCTGTGGGCTCTGAGTCATCAGCTTATTAGCAAAATTGTCTGAGAGAAGCATAAATCCGATTTGTTCAGGAACCGAATCTGCAGTTATACAGAGAAAAAAAAAAAAAAAAAAATCACAGTCTGCAACTTCCCCCTAAATCACACTCCTTGCTTGTCTTCAGTTCACTGCCACCAACCACCATCAGCACCTGCCAGCCCGCTGCTGGACAGACACACCCCAGATCTCCTGCAGCATTTTCCCTCTCGCCACAAGACTTTTGGCCAGCACCAACCCCAAGGGCTGGTGCTTCTCTCCCCGACAGGCAGTCCATCCATACACTCTAATTTCTGGCTGGTGGAGTTTATCCTGCGATTCCCTTTTGGCTGCATGTACAGAGCAACCCCATTTGTTTTGCTTTTTCCTCTCTCTGCCTCTCTTTATCTTCTGAATATAATACCCTGTCAGATACACACATTGGTTTGTATCTTTTAACGGCTGTCACCACTCAGCAGCTCACTCCATGTTTCTCTTTTAACGGCACATTTCTCCTCTGCTTTACGCTGAGCCATTACTACTTGGGTGACCAACACTACGCACTTCTGGGGTCAGGTGTGAGATTGGAAGTTTGCTGGGGTTAATTTCCAAGTTGGTTTTTTTTGCTGTTACTTAAACAGGCTCTCTTAGTAAATCATCAGAGCTAAAGGGGGAGGGAGCCCAAGGAGGATGACGGAGGCATACTTTACAGGCTGTGTTTATAACTCATTTTCTTTTCTCCATCCAAGCCTGTCATCTGGGGAGGCAGCACATCCTGATCTTTACCAATGCAAGATCAAAGCCTTCCAGGGCTGTCAGAACTCTGAGCCTGTTGCTATCCTTATTTACATGTGTTTATTCTTAGTATTATTATTAGTATTAACTCATCTTGGCAGTTCCTGAGAAGCCACATGGGTAAGGACCCTATCCCACTAAACATTGTACAAATGCAAACCAAAAGACATCTCTCCAAATAGCTTACAGCCCCAGGAGAAGCTTGAAACAGAGATGATGTTTAAATGCTGGACTTTGTTCAGGTTGATTTGGTGCATGGAACAGGTCATCACAGGAGTTTAGGGACCTGCTTCTGCTGTGGTGAGGCAGAATTAGCCACCCAGATGCTTTGAAGAACAGGTTTTCAGTCCCTGTGCATCTCATTTTCAGTAGCAATCAACGAACACTTCCTAGAGCAGCAGCACTCCTACAATGTTAGTGCAGCTCTGCACAGTGATGTCCTATCTCAGAGCACCAGGAAGGACTGTTAGGTCCCTCATGACAACCTACACCGGGATCTTGATAGCTCAGTTCATCAATCATCGAGATACACAACTCCCCCTAAAGCAGCAAAGTGCTCGAGTACCTGGGGAGTTTGGAAGCTTGTTCCATTTTGGCAAAGCCACTCCCAGTGTGTGAGACGCTACGAGCACAGAGCCATAATGTTCACAAATGCAGAGATCTGCTCACAACCACTTTGTGATAAACGGCGCCAAGAGATCTGTGCCAAATGCAGTTGGAGTTTTATGGCTGTTCCTTTAGCACCTCTTCGGGTTTTGTTTAGTTCACTTCTGCGACAACAGCTGGGAGTAGTATTTCCTTCAAATTACAGAATGATTTAGTGTTATCTTAATGTGATACAAGTGTAGCCTGAATTATATTTAGGAGGAAGCACAATATGTGCTAATGAATAATAAAGGCTGTGTACAAGGGTATTAGCCTGTCTCTGACTGCTGCTGCTTGAGCCAGTTCTCACCTTCTTAATAGCATTAGTAATTCACAATGGCTCTGCCACTCAACAGGCTCCTCCCAAGGGAACACATTGGAAACACTCTCCATTTGTGTGGTTTCAGCTGGAGAGAGGCATCTACTTCCAGACTTGACAGAGTTGAGCTGGAAGACAGCTAGACTTACCCCTCTGCTAAAGATGCCTTGCGGGATTGGAAAACCAGCATCTATGAAAACAGGGGTGCCCATATCAACCACATGAAAAACAAGAGTTGCACAGAGTTTGGGCAGAGGCTTGGACCCAACTTCACTCCAACAACTGGCAGCAAGTCCAAGATACGGTCCTTATTTTGCCCTGCTCAGTTTGTCCATCTGCAATATAAAGGGGGAGTTTGCAGAACATTAACGTCTGTATCAGTGCTACGGACGCGTGGCTGGTAGAAAACAGGAGTTTAGGGTAGTCAACAGTAAACTGTCAGCTCCAATCAAGAATAGCACCAATATGGTTCACTGATTATCTGAATTACTTCAGGGTATCTTAGCAAAACCCTGCAATGTATCACAGCCACCAAAGGAACACATGATTTTATGCAAAGAAGAACATTATAAAAAGATGCTACAAAAAACCACCGATACAAGTAGCTAAGAAAGTGCAGTGCTAATGGATGTTCCTTTCTTTCTGCATTATTTATCTTTCATAAAATACTTTATAAACTCACTTTCTCCTACTGAAAGAGTAAAAAAATAACGTATTTGACTTATCTGTTTAGGAAACAGTGACATGTGTCAACCAAATCGTTTCAACATGGGATTCTTCAGTTTCATCAACTGTCAGAGGGCTCCTCTATTGAAAATAATCAATGCTTTTGACAGATGAAGAGAGGTAGTATACCAGCTTATTATGATACAATCTGACAGCTTTTTTTGACAGTAGTTTTCACTGTAGGTCTATTGGATTTGAATTTTAACTAGCACCGGTGAGAAATGTGCTTTTGGTCTTTAGCACTGAATCTCTGCAAATCAAAAGGGCAGGGGGAGCTCAATACTTACTGCTTTTTTTTTCACCATTATCTATCAGTCTTCAATTTTAATTACTCATTTCTAATATCCTTCCCAATTTTTATATTCTTGAGATGTCATAATAAGGCACATTTAAACTACACTTTGCTGCTCCCTTGGCAAGAAGGGACATTTCACGCAGCTAGACTTGGAAAGGGAGCTAATTTCTAATGTCACTGTGTTTGGATTGACAGTTCAGTTCCATCAAGAGCTCATCTGTTCTGCTCTTACGAGACTGCAGAAACTTAAAAGAAGTTATTAATATTGATTATGAAATATTCAAACACTTGTCCACACAGGAGCTTGTGGGGTTAAGGATCTCTTCATTAAAATTCTTCATACAAAACACATCTTTCCATTTAAAAAAAAAAAAAAAAAATCAACAAAGGATTCAGCTCTGAATTCTTATAAACCAGGAACAAGGCACTTCAAATAATTACTTATATTACAACTGCTGCCCCACCAAATAGGTGAGGAGCTATAGGCTTGCTGTTGGCAGATGCTGCCCTCAGACAAAGAGAAGGCAGGGGCAGAGTGAAGAGGACAGACAGAAATTCCTCATTATCCTGTATTTTGATAATAGCATCTTTCAATAATTACCATTTTGAACAACTTCTCCCCCTGAGAGGTCAGGCAGAATCCACTTGCTCTGATCCAAATTGTTCATTCCTGGCTGCAGTTTCCAGGAACATTGTCATCATATCATTTATTTTGTCTTTGATATAAATCTGTGACCTTGTAGGGTTCAGTATCTAAATATTTATTTGTTTCCAAGTCTAAACTCACAATGTGATGTGCGAAAATTCCCTTTGGTATAATAATGCTCAAAGAGACAAGGCTGTGAGATGACTGAAGGTACAAAGGTGCAGGAAATAAAAGGACTTGTATTCCCAACTCATCATTCCATATAGTGCTTGAGACAAGAATCATATCCTGGCTTTTGATGTATTGTTGTTGTATATGTTGAGAGCTCAGTTATGTTTAAATGTAGTACTTCAGCTCCTTTGCTTAACAACACCTGATAACTTGTTTGACATCTCAAAGAGTTTCTTAAAATATTCTTAAACCTTTGGCATCCCTTCCTGCCCTGGGCTTCATGAATAAAACATTTATCCAGTCAGCAGCTTTAGCAAAGAGGAACAGCCAAGTTCCATCCATCAACGTCAGCAGCTGAATTACTGAGTGATTTCAGATCCTTTAATAACTCTGTTTCTTTATGACTATGTTGGTAAACAATCAAATAGTGCTGGCACCTGGCTTTCAGTGAACATTAATTTTTTTGCATTATCAAATACTACTAATACAGCTCATTGCTATTATTGTTATTTCAATTTAAAAATGTCCACAATGCTGTCCACCTTTGTGAGAATGCACTGAGGTTTATTCTTGATTTGTTATGAAGGTCATCGAAAGCTACTCACATTAAACCTGCTGGGACTTAAAAAAAAAAAAAAAAGAACAAGGATAAATAGAGCCTTTATTTCACATATAATGTGCTTCATTTATCATTGGGATCACCAAGTAGTAATACACTGTCCTTTTTGTAAGGTTGTTAATAGAAACTAAGCATTTTAGGGCGAAAAACCAATGATATAAAGGTTCTGTTGTTGAAGAAGTCCAATGAAGCTTGGAGATCCAAGTACTGTAAGGAAATTGCCTGCAGATACTCAAAAGGATGTTCGTGGTTTGAGCCTGTGTGCTACAGAGGAGGGGGAACGGGGAGAAGAAAAATCAGCTTTCTGAATTGAAAACCTAGCCAGAATGTGTCTGAGCACATTTGGTTTGAACTAAATGGATAAAAATCTTTTCATAGCACTTTACACTGGCAGAACAGTAGGGAGAGCTTTTCCACACACTTGAATGCAAGCACTGGTTTAGCCTCTAACCAGGGCATGCAAATAGAAAGCCCCAATACTCCATCCTCTAACCTCTCATGCAGAAAAACTATTCTTAGGCATGCAAGAATAACACATTGGAGTTGAAAGGGTCATCTAAATAAGGATGACTGGCCAGGGTATGGCCCCTGGTCTGTCTTTATTCACCAGGGATTTGTGCCCAGAATATAAACATCAAATACCCACAGACACACTGATAGGAGCATAACTTTGAATATATGATCCTGCATAAATGATCCTTCCCAGCTCTGGGAGAGAAACAATTACCAACATCCAATTTGCAGAAGATGAAAAACAAGCAAGGTCCCAATAAACAACAGAAGAGCGCAAGCCTCCCTCAGGCCATCTAGATTTTGGCTCGTAAGCCCTTTGGGTGCAGCTGAAGGGTGACGCTGTGGGATCACCCCAGAGACTGCTCTAGAGGGTTACAATATTTTCTCTCCTCTCTGGGGAGACTCTCTGCTCCCAGCACAGCACTAGCAATAGCTCATGTGTCACCCTGCTCTGCTGAGCACTCCCAGGCCAGATGCAAGCAGCGCGATATGTGCAGAAATACAGAGGGTTGTTCTCATCTCCCAATACACGTTCTCAGTGACAGAGCAGTAGGAAACCACAGGCTGATTGCACCAGAGAAAACATGGTTTTTCCAGGTTTCTGCAGGTTCAAATGAGCTCTGTGCTACTGATGTCAGGGGGCACAGGCAGGGACCAGTAACATTTTCATTTAGAGGCATCTTAGAGCCTCTCCATAGGAAAATAAACAGATTCTTCAGTAAAATTACACCAAATTAAGCCACAGGTAAATAATTAAGCCACAGGCTTCAGTATTTAAGTACTTCCCACTTGCTTGGATAAGTGAAGTGTCACTGTTATGGATTAAGCTTCTATACTCTAGGTTTTCTCTGCTGCATCTTAAAAATAAAAAACAAAACTTAGTTATATTTAACTGAAGACTGGCCCTGACTCCTCTGTTGAAATGAAGACAGGTACTGTTCCCGAGGAGTTGAAGGTAGCCTGTTCTTTGATTCTCAGGAAGGGTGATGGCAAAGATGATTAACCATGAACATACTGGCTTGATAAACCAAAAACCCACTGGCACAAAAGACCAGCTCCAGACCCTTGTCACACAGTTGGCTTGTACAACCATACATGTCAACCCATGCGTATGCTCATCATGGCTCATCATGCCAACCAAATCCATCATCTCTTTCCCATCTACTACTCCTGGATATCCAGTTTTCATCCCCTCTCACATCCTGCATGCACTGCAGCCTCCCTGGAGGCAGTCCCACGCTGCCCAAAGCCCTCACACCCAGCCCCATGGCCAGTTTATACTCTTTACTGACCGCTTTGGAGACCACTGCCACCAGCAAGGGACAGGGAGAAGTTCCCATCAAGATCTTCTCCCACCTGCACAGAGCAGCTCAACAAGGGCAAGAGAACTGAGAACCAGGTGGGCTTTCCAGCAAGATGCCGTGTGTCCTGCTCTCACTGCCAGATATCTGGGGACATCTTCTCAGAAATCTGCCTCTCCAGGTTGAGCTGGAGACAGGGGGTCCCCTCGACCTGATCCAACACATGCAGGGCTGGGGTTAATCATGGCTTTGAGGGATGTTTTTTTTCTAAATTTCTTTTAAAATTTGTAATTCTTCCTACGCCCTGTTGAAAGAAAAACATAGGACCCAATGGAGGCCTTTGCACTGGCTTTGGAGAGAGCACCATGAATTTATATTTTCAGCTTAACAAAACACCAAAACAAAACAAACCTCATTCTATTTTCTCTCTTGATCTGAAGTTGTAAACACAAACTGCACCTCACTCATTTGAAATCTGCAACCTCTCCATCATAAGTCAATCTCCAGATAAATTAATTACTACTTTTTTTTCTTTTTTTTTTTTTCTTTTTTTTGCAGGGTGGTGTTGTTTGTCTGTTTTAAAGATTGTGGACTACATAAGCAGATATGTGGGTATCTTTATTTTCTTTAAAAAGAAAAAAAAATAAATAGAAAACCAGTCCCATCTCCCCTATATCAACAGCAGCTGCAGCTGGAAAGCCCAAGGCCAAAAATCTTTTGTCTTGAATTTTTAAAAAATGTCTGTTTTTTTCCCCCCTATATCCCCATTGCAATATGTTTCACATTTAGCTACTGGAAACATACCCTGCAGACATTTACATCACAGGCTTTGTTATTATAAGTTATAGTAAAAGACAAAAGGAACAAGGTTTTGCAACCAGAAGGCAAACATTGCAACTGCTAATTTGTTAGGGGGTGACATTTCTGATAATGCTCCTTTAATCAAGCTACCATTCCATATTGTAATTTCATTCTAGCATCCTATCACAGCACTTAATAGGAGAGATACACATCAACAGATCTATTAACTAAAACAAACAAAGATATTAGGAAACTTCTTGGGACTGAGTTGTATATTGACTTCTGGTCAGCATTTCTAGAGAATTTAATTAAATTTATGTCATCAAAAACATAACATATGGACCTTCTGAACAGGAACTCATACCAGCAGGAATAACACAATTGTTTTTCCCTATTTTGTGATTTATCATCCATTCCATTACATGCTACAAGGACTGTCATTTTTCTTTAAATGTGTTTGATAAAAGAGTTCTTGTTCTACTAGGTCAGGTATTATTATTCATCAACATTATGTACCGACCAGCACAAACACCAGCAGCAGCTGCAGAGCTATTGCTGAATATCAGAGTTAGTGCTGAGCTTTTCCTCGCCATACTCTGGTCCCATTAAATGGGGGAGCAGCTGAAGGGGAAGCAGCTCCCTGTTCCAAGCAGGACACATGCACTCTCAAAGCTAATACCACAGCAGGAGGCTGCAGAGAGCAGAAGACAGCCATGCCTTTCCACAACACAGCCCACCTGAAAGATTCAGAGCTACATTTGTTCCCTACTGACCCTGTGGCAGGTTGTCACTCGCACAGGTCTGTGGCTGTTATCCCAGTGGCTCCTTGTCAATCCCCCTCAGTAGAGTCCTGCCCTAACCAACTTCCCATGAACTTTGCAGGGATTTTCAGCACAGCAGTGTCAGTGGCACTGCCACGAGCATGGGACAAGGAACAAAATGTGTCCTTGTGCTGCTGAACCACCAGCATCCACCACAGTGGGGCTGGGGACCTGCCCTCCACACCACCTGAGCCAGCAATAGCTCCCGGCCGTGCACCCATGAGATCAGTGCAGTGGAGCTCAGCAAAGGCAAAAGGCTCTCTTTGCACTTCTTGCCAGTTCTTAAATGTTCCCTTATCTGCTCTTAATTATCCAGGCTATTTTTACATTGTTTCTCCCCCCACCTCCTAATTGCCTGAACTTATTTTCCTGATGGTTTTCTGCTGAAGATGAATTTCAGGAGCTCAGTATCTCAGGCAATTTCAAGACATAATTAACACCACCACTCCCCTCATTAGTGAGTGGCCTACTTTTTCTCCAGCACTACCATCCCCCTAGATGTTTGGAAAAAGTCCTTATTATCCCCCTGTAGCTCTTTGACTAGCATTAACTCCTTATGCTTCACATGGCTCTCCTCTCCCTGCCTGCAGGTGGGAAACACCTGCCAGAGTCCCTTTCGCTTGCTAGCTTCCTTTTCAAGTTCCTACACTGAGTAGTTCTGGCTCCCAGCCATGGCTGAAGATCTGTGCTGCCTGTCCCAACAAAGAATTAAGTCCCTTTTTGCCATCCATCTGCAGTCGGGGTACAGAGCTGACACTGTTCTAGGCACTGCTCAGACACCTGAGTGTCCTCATCCCAGAGGGTTTGTTATTGGTACAGAGATGACAAAGAAGGATGATGGTCCCCTTTGAAAACTTGGATACCGAGGTACAAATGCATGCAGCCTACAGCGAGCCCCTCTTTACAGCCCAGTCACCAACCACCTTTTCCTTGGAAGCACCCAAGGATATTTCCTCCTCTGCACCCCAGCTGAACTTCTTTTGACTTCAGTAGGTGTTTCCCTTAAGCAAGAAGAGTTGATTTGGCATAGTAAACTGGACTCTTCCAGGTTCCCCTTCCCACAGTCCAACATCCCAGTACTGGCATGTTCTACCAACGGAACTCTTAGTAAGCAAAACCAAAGGCTTATTTCCAAAGATAACCCATCAAGAGCTCACATAGGAGGCTAAACTTAATTGTCTGTGGCTGTAACAATATCAGATAACTCCTGCAGAGATAAACAAGCAGACTTGGGATATTAATATTTTCTTTGATACAAACTTTGTAGGATGCTCTGTTGTCAAAAAGTCCACAGAGATTACTTGTGTTGTAGTAGGTGGCACTTAATTTTCCAGAATCTATGACCCAGCAGAAATTACTGTCAGCTCCCTGACCATCCAAGGGGTATTGATTCCCCCGTTACTACAGCAACACATTAGTTATTAGATCGTGTCTCGTATGCAGTGACTAATCTGCCTCGGCGAGGTCTCGGGTTTTGACACTTTTTCATTCTAATCCTTAATTAGTTTATTTGATGTGGCCTGCACATTTTATTTTTATACTAAGTAGTTATTGAAAATACAGTCAAACTGAGCAGAGATCAAAGGAGCAAAACCAGTATGCTGTCAACTAAACTAGTTATGCAAAACAATAATTAAAAAAAAAAGTCGCGTGCCATATCAAATGCATAATCCAGCTTCATTTAACACTCCTGAAGTTCCACAAAAAACAACCCAGGACACTCTCCTGTCCCCAGAGTTCACTTGAAACACAAGTGCCCCTGATACTTCACCTCCATTGTAATAATTGGAATGGAGGTGATACACCAAAAGACTAGCAAGCGTTCACCAGCAACTTCATCAGCTTCCTCTGATACTTGGCTCCTTGAGGAGGCATAGACTCTGATGGGCACCTTCCCTTTAGACCAAGATAACCAAAGGCAGGGTACCCTTTCGTGGTTTACCCTCTCTCTCACATTCACTCTCACAAACCACTTAACACGTACAACCATAGGTTTTGTCCACAAACTTAAGCAACTTTTACTTCCTATCACACTCATTAATAAGCCCCTGTGTCCCCTGACAAATAGATCTGAGTACAGGAAACAAAAAACCTCACATTAATTCAGAAATAGTTATTAATATTCACAAACACACAAAAATTTGAGAAAATTCAGTACCAAAAGTCCAAATGAAAATAAAAGTGAAGAAACCTTGTTTAACTGAGGTGCCATAAGAACTTTTTAATATGCCTCCTTCGGTCTTCTTAAGCTGTTATTAATTGAAAATAAAGTCCCAAGCGGAGTCTATCCCTTCCAGCTTTCCTGTTACAAGACAAAATATGAAAACTACTTCATTCTCAGGAAACAGAATCCAGTTATGTCTACTGACTGTACGGGAAGGGGAATTTCTATGCGTTTGCCATGGGAAAGTTTCATTACATCGACAATCCACATTCCAATAAAAATCTTTCTTAGTAACTGTCATGGAAACCATATACCCTGTATACATTTGCATAAAACTAGACAAAAACAAATAAATGTGCTAGGTCTGCTGTTCTACTGAGTATCAGCAGAACATTAGGCATAACAGATTTAATTACTGAAGAGGAGATTATGAGGACAGATGAATTGACTCAGGAACCACTGCTTTAACATGGACAGGTCAAGCTCTAACGCCTTCCAAGTGATGACTCCCTTTCTGTTCACCTAAAAAGGTTTAGACACAAAACACTCACCAGATACTTGGGCACTTAAATGGATGAACATGTGTCTGTGAAACCCATGTTCCTCCATGAGTTTTCACTGTGCTCCATCTCAAGGTGTCCAGAGGCCTCAGCTGCACATTTGAGTTTACACAAGGAAGTTACATTTGTCTAGATCTAGGTGAAGGATGGAAAATTTGCCAGACTAAGCAACAAGGAGGTTTTGATTTATCTTAATTTGATAGCAAACTATGGATCCATGCTGTGGCTTCTTCCCAGCTCTGATCCATCATGTGGAAGAAAAGGGTCCTACAGTAGAAAGTCTCAGGGTAAACATACAGATATCTGACTGCGTGCTTTTCCATTGTTTGGTACTATCACCAGGCTGAAAGGCACCAGATGTTGCAAATTCACTGTGCAGACTCTCTGCTTTACCAGTATTCCCTCTTCCACAATTTAAATTTCATAAAGCTAAAGAGATGGAAAGGGAACATTTAGACCACTCACCAGTTCCATTCTCCAATGCTTCCTTCAGTTTTAAAAGTCTCAAACAATAGAAATGAAATGTGAATAGACTGACTTAGAACAGAATTTGGAATTGCTCTGATCTACATGATGCAGCATGGGAGTGTACATACATGTGTGCCAGCAGTTTTCCAAAACACACCCACTTTGATCCATTAGAAAATTGTCTTAGTATGCTCAAGAAAGTGTCTTGAATTAGCCCAAGTAACACATTTGTGTTATCATCCATCTTGAACAATTCTGTGGATGTAATTTGTGGAACTGTGGTTAAGCTATTAAATCAGAACGCTGCTCTCCAGAGAAATCTAACCTGGACTCTCAGCCCATAACAGTAAGAACAGTCAGTGCTCCACCTATAAGCAGCTGAGTTGGGCATACCCTATTATCTAAATGGAAACCTGTAGGCACAGTGGAATCGGCAGTAAACCACACAGTATTTGATTACATTAAGACAGATTTCATTGGAGGTGGACAAAAGCACTAACAAAATGCAAAAGGAGGTTTCTCATCACTCTTGGTGAAGTTGTAGTAAAACCTTAAGGTCAATCAAGATGCAGTTGCATCAATAAAACATCACTTAGAAAATTCAAGGGCAATTGGGCATTGGCATCTAGTACAATTGGGCATACAATCAGGGAACATCACCAACAAATAGAAGCACCCAAAGAGCAAAGTCAGAAGTGATCAGTAATAATACAGTAACAAAACAGCCCACTAGTCAAACTTACACTTTCTGAAAAAGTATTTCATAATATCACACATACCAATTTCATCATAGATGAGACACAGATTCACCTCAGCCTTTATTTTCCATAAACCTAATAATCTAGTTTTGAATAACCCAGTGGAACATGTAAAAAACCGAGGCTTGAGGCCTTAATTTGAGACATTGAGCAACAATTAAATCTTTCCCCCATATTCCCAATCAGACCCCTGACTCCTGTGCCCCTGGCTGTTTTGGGGATTAAGGACTGGTACTCCTCTCCTCTGGGATTTTCCTTCCAAGGGCTTCCACTTCATCCCAGTGCAGGCCAGGAGAAGCCCTCCCTCCAAATCCCTTCCTACAGTAAATGCCCTTCTTGATTTCTCCTGAAGTCGATGGGAGTGCAGTACATCCCACAAATACCCTAGGAGATCACAGCTCCAAGCCCAAAGGCTCAGCCTTGTTAACACTGTGCAGCTGAACACATGACATGTCAGCCATCCCCTTGAAGTCTATTTTATTTAATTACCATTGTCAACTGTCTAAAAGGTTGTTAGCTAAGAAAGAATTTTAGGAAGGTGAGATGAAGAAAAGAAACAGTGCTAGGAGAAGAGGTTTACAAACAATAAGTCTCTTGTACACTTAGGCTTGGGGCTGAACGAGAAAGCAGAAGAGACATTGCAGTTAAGTATCAGCTCCTGACTCTTTATACACCATTACATACCCAGTTACCCACAGATAAAGCACATTCTGTGCTCCTCTCCACATCATATTTCACTCTAGCATATGATTAATCCGATATGCCTGTAAGCAGAGCCCAGATTCGAGAATATTAAGAAATTGCTCAGATACAGTAATAATGAAACAAAATTCCTAAGCCAGAGAAAAACCAGCTGTGTGCAATTCATTATGTCACAAGACTGTCATGTTGCCCAATAGAAAAACATGCCTCTTGCCTGGCTTAGATCAGATCCTTTTGTTGCCAGGAGTCTATGGCAAAATACAAGTTGTGCTTCAGGACATCATACATTTATCTTGCAAATGTATCCTAACTTTAGACACTTCTGAGAATAAAGCAACATGTAATGCAAATGTACATACACTGGTAGCAAACTGACAAAACTACAGTTGGATGCTATGAAGCAGTGTACTTGAGCAGAGCAGCTCTCAAGCACAAGTTCTGGCACCATCACCACTAGACGTGTCTCTGGGCCACATCCTCACACTGATATCGGTCAGTATAACTCCTTTTACTGCAGGGCACTTATACATAAAAGCACCAGATGAACCTGTGGTTTCACAGTGCCTGTGTGCTAAGTGAGGACATGAACCAATGGAGAGGAAAAGGAACAAGTCAGTAGCAGACAGTTTATCATACTTGAACCAAGGGCTTACTCCTCACATACTGCCCTTTGCAGCTGCTGTGCCTTGGAGGCATTTTCTTTGCTGAGAAAAAGCTGCACGTAGTAACTCTTGTACCTTCTCCTAATGGTGGCTGGCTGTGATCCGATCACTGCTGTACGTAGCATTAAGGTCAATACGCCTGTAACCATAAATACCGAAATACATTTTGCTAATGATCAACCATCGTCACTGAGCAAAGACAAATGTGTTCACCGCAAACTCCGAGAGCGCCACAGCATTGCTTTCAGAAGAAGAAAATGCACTGAAGAACCTGGAGTTCTTGTCCCTGGAAATAAGCCATGTCTTCATGGCCTAGTCACCTCTATAAATACAATGAAGTATGGTAAATACATCTGGGATTACATTAGACACTGAGCAATTTGGGAAGATTGGTCGACTGTGGCAATCCAAAATGATCTCACTAAAGCAGCTTAAGTGGTACTAGCTAAGCAGGTTTGGAGCCCACATTTCAATGCAGAATACCATTTTATACAAGAACGTACTCTGAAAAGCGTCTAGGCTCAATGTCTATTACTAGACTACTTGATGATTTATTGTGTCCTAAGTTGGAACTTCCCCTAGTGCCCTTTGTTTTGATGATGTCATTTGAAGATCACTTCTCTTTATGGTTAGTACGTGCAGTAAAAGGGTGTATAGTGTTCATATGTCTCCACCAATGGCTCTTATACACAACCTTTCAGATCTGAACACAGAAAGTGGGACTCACTTTACCTGACCAACATCCCAAAGTCACGCAGTCAATCTGCTTCTTCAACAGAAAACAAAAAAGGAAAAGGCATCTCCAGATCACAAGTCTTCCCATCTAGCTTAACTATCTAATTGACAAATCCAAGCCAAAATGAAGTTACATCCTTATCTGATGATGCCATATATGTTCAATATCACAGGACAGATATTGAACACATTTTACAGAGCAGTAAGACCTCTGCCCTGTAAGCAACATAACTTGACAGGGACAGGGGCAGGAAGTGTATTAAGATGGCATGTGTCCACCTTATGTGTATGTTTATAACTGGTTAGTCCAATTTGTATGACAGATTAATGAGATTTTCCCCTCCTAGCTTCACTTTTCCTGGAAACAGTGAAATAAAGGTAAGCGAAAAGACCTGAGGTCAAGGCATTTGTGAGGCTAAATCACATCACAACTCACAGGTTTCTGCAGATGCAAGCCCCATAAAAAGAGAAAAGCAGTAGAGATTAATTAATCCAAATCCTTCCCTGACTTTGCATGTGCACCACTCCTGCCCCACTGAGCTTTGGGGCTGAAGTGCCCCAGAAAGGGTTCACCCATTTTCATACAGCAACACAGAGTTCATCACAGGCATGATGAAAACCAAGCCACTGTGTCCTGCAACAGCTTCTGAGCTCAGCTTCATCCTGCAGTGAAGCATCTCTGCCTTCACACCCCAGTGATTTTGCAGCCCTGCTCAGCCTAGAAGTGCTCCCTGCCCAGCAGAGGCAAGTCCAGCGGTGCCTGGCCAGGGAAGTCAGAGGGGAGCTGTACAGACAACATTACCACCCAAAAAGCTGCAGTGGCTGCACTACTGGTGGGAAGGGGAAGGATACACAGCACCATCTATAGCAGTACAGTAAGACCCAAATTACAATTCCTGCCTTGAAGGAGTCACCAGAGATCTTTGCATTACCTGGAACTGAGGGAGGCAGAAGCCTGCACCTCAAAAGCATCCCAAAAGCCTGCTCAAAAAGCCACTCTAAAGCTCCTCTGTATCCGCACAGAACACCAAGTAGTGAAAGAAGTACTTGCACCTTCCCTGCCCAGGCTCAGGCTGGTCCCACTGCAGGCAGTGGGGTTTTATCCTCTACTGGCACTGGCTGCTCACACAGCCCCCTCGGGTTGTTTGCCAGCCTTTCAGGAATGTTTACATCTCCCATCTCATCAGAGGAACATGCCATGCATGCAGCGTAGAAGTGGACATAGCTATATTTGTGGGTGCTGGGGCATCTCTCTTCCTCAGTACCTTGGGGGACACCAGCAGGAACATCAGTCAGCATCTTAGCCCTCAGGGGCAAGTCTAGCCTCTGCACCCACAGCAAAGATTGAAATAACACACAACCATACCCACCTCTTCACGATCCTGTTGCCAAATTAGTAAAACATGCAGCTACTGTATGTCATTTTTATTGTATATAAAAAGAACCTGTCACATTTATTTGGTACTTTCTGTTGCTGTCATAAATGCCTAAATAATCCTTCTGTGTATAGAAAGAAACCAATGGGGACCAATGAGATACATTTATTGTAATTACATGATTCTTCTAATTAATTTTTGTCAGGAAATTTCGAAGTAAAAATCTCCAGCTAAATGTGTGCCCCCCCTGCCCTCCAGCCAATAGACACGTTTCTGAGCCTTGCTTAAAAAGCTCGTTTCCTTTTTGCCTAGTTGAAATAAAGTGGAATTGCTAGTGAGAGTGGGCAGAAATGAGAGAACATTGTCATTAGACCACATTGTTTAAATCAACCCCTAACAAGCATTTCATTTCGTTTGGGTCATTAACTACATTTGAGTGAAAAATGTAGTTTGCCTGGCAAATTGGTTGGTGGCCAAATGCCTTGAACAGGAGACTCTTCTGGGTTAAACCCAAAGACTGCAACACAGACACATAAATTTTACAGGTGGGAAACTTAACCACAAAGAAAACGTGTTTCAAACAGGCATTGAAAGAAGTGGATGCTTATTAAAGATAAGCACAAAATTTGATATTTACTGATTTATGAGATTGTACAGCCTGAGGCGGTATTCTAGTAATTTATTCTATTCTCCCCTGTAACACAGATCATTGAATGTCATAAAGTAATTCAGATAAGATAGTCTGTAATTAAGGGCTGATGATAGCAACTCTGCTGGACGCACAGCCACTTCTTACATACGATGCCCAAATTATTTTGCTAAAACAGTATACCACATCCCTGGATAAGCCTCAAACAAACCCATTTGAATGGTTAACCCCCCTTTTCCAAGCCATACTGGGACGTGGGAATCGCTTACTTTCTCTCTTGCTGCAATCATTTGCAGAGTTGAAAAGCTACCACCTTGTCCCACTCAGTTTCACATTACCTCAAATTAAATTTCCCATATCTCAAGTCGATCTCGCCCAGTCTTTCCACACAGCCCATGCCTACCAGCTCTATGAGGCTCCCTGTAGCTCTCCTTCAGATCCCCCCTTCTCCTCATCTTCCTCACAGCACCCCCCAAACCCCATGCTCTACTCAAGGCCCTGCCCTATTCGTGTGGGCAAGTAAAAGGCAACTGCCCCTCTCCCATACAACACCTCGGGTTATCAGTCTGCAAGTGAAGGCTGGTTTGGTTTTTCTGCGAGAACATTCCACAGTTGTTCACCCATTCGGTTTCTGATCCCTGATAAGCCTTCATATCCTTTCCTGCCATGTCCAACGCTGTCAGCTTGTGCCTCTGCTACTGAAAACTTAAAGCTAGGTGCAGTATGTGCATATACAGAGTTGTTTGGGTTTTTTCCTAACTGAACTGCTTTCTGATAATTTATCGGGTTTTCCAGAGTGAAACTGAATTCTAATGCTGATCTCCAAGGTGGTGCCACCTTTCTCAGGTTGGTGTCACCTCCAGACCCTGTGTGTAGACTCTCAACCCCACCGCTCAAGTCACAAGTGCAATATCGAACAGTCCCATGCCCCTGATAGGCATCATAAGGTACCTCACCTAAACCCCTCACCAGTTAGACAGCAAACCACTGATAACTTTTCCCTGCACACAATTTACCAATCGTTCACAACTTGTCTTAAAGACCCATTTTCTTCAGTTGCTTTGGAGATTGACATGAGAGATGGCATGAAAAGCATCACCACAGTCAAGCTGACACTCCTCTTTCCACCTTGTCATGCTATCATAAAGAGCATCTAGGTGCAGTTGACATTACGTGCCCCCGAGTTTCGCTGACTGTTCTTTATCACCTGTGATGCCCCAAGTGCATACAGACAGATTGCTGGACCATTTGCCCCAGCAGTGAATTCAAACAGACCAGTCTAGGCTTGCCTTGCTCTTCTTTTCTCTCTTTCAGAGGCAGGTGCTACTCACATCTTTTCTCTTCCCCTGGAGCTTCCCCAGACCTCCTCATGCTCTTATAGATAGCTGCTAATTAGCCCTGAAAATTGCTCCAGCCTCATCTCAAAATGCTCCGAGTGCCGGGAACATCCAGTTTGCCCCAGTATCCTAACAGCTGCAGAAACTGGAAATCTATAGGGTATGCTAGTGCACTCGTTTCCAGAGAGCAAAGGGGAGATCCTTTCTCCCCAGGGCTCTGGCAAGCTCAAGGGCTCAGCGCTACTGATCTCTCCTGTTGTGCCACAGAACCTCACATGTCAGTCCTAAAGCACACTGCCCTTAGTTTGAATCATGAGCTTTCCTTTCACAACTGCCACCTACATTGCTTTTCACCTTTTCCCAATCCAACATCATGTCCCTTTTTCTTCAGATCTGTTCCTGCCCAGCCAGCTGCAAAGCTGCTGGGTATCATATCCTGCTGTGTTTCTCTTTCCAAATCCTACCTTCTTCTACAAGTGATCTGATCTATCAGATGCGCAGCAGCAGCCTCATTCACCCCATCTCTCTGGTGGTCCATAGCTGACTGTCTCCAGCAGACTGCCTGTTCCCAACAACCTGCACCGGGAGCCTTGAAGCAGCCACACCGTGACTTCAGTCTGAGCATCAGCCTCTCCCTCACAGCCAAGTCCTTCCTCAACAAGCTGTATGCTTTTCTGTCAGGACTCTAGCCATGGCCATTTTCTACCAAGCCTCTGCTAGTGGCACTGTAAATTATAACACTGATTATACACAAGAAATAAGGTTTCTCCTTTTTATTCCTTGTGCTGACAAATCCAAAACATTTGACTGATAGACCCATTAATTTTCTTCTTGTGACAATTATCCCTCAGTCTCTCCCAGTTCTCACTTCTGCCAGTGGTTTGATGCACCACCATCCTCTGCCAATCCTATACTGAAGCACTCCTCAGCAGCAGCAAATCTCTCCTCATTGTCCATTTCCTGCACACGTGGCTCCACTGGGACGACGTGTAACACGGGGACAGTGTCTTGCGTTGTATTTGGTCCCTATTACTCTCAACCCTGGTCCCCTGCTGCTTGTCATTTTAACTGCAGTAATGCCTAATTTGAAACAAAAACAACTCCAAGCTATTCTCTCCTATCCTCTTGTTTATGGAAAAGCACTGATTAACCAGAAGTAATTTTTTTAAATCCTAAAAGTAATTTATATTATATAAGAAAAAAAGGTCAGGTAGAGACTCCATTTATCACTATTACAAAGGGCTGTAACACAGTGATGAAAAGAAAGAGAAATTAATTACAAGTCAGGGGCTGCAATAACTCTCTCTGTAATTGTGACGAAAAATTTAAATTAACGTTTCTGTCACCAAGAGAGTTTGATTAATTTTACAATAGTGGAGATGCTATCACCTTAATATTGGTGGGTAAGGAAATTTTACTATTTGCAATTTAGATGTAGATCATTTCTTTAAGACTCAAAAAGTGCCTGCAAGGCACCTTCACACTTTATTAACAGCTCAATCAGTGCCACGCTAGAAATAATTAGCCAAGAAACCATGTAGTAAATATATCTAGACTAGCAAACCTGCAGAATAAGAAGTACGTGATGAAATTCAGACCCCTCCAAGAGAAACAGCCTCTCTCCAGCACTCCAAAGCAACCGCTGCTGCCCAGCTGCCTGCTGTGCCGCTTCGCCTTCAGGGAAACAACACAAATATCAGATTTTCTGACAGTTTTGGTTTGTTTTCTGTTTTTAAGCCTCCATTCAGCTGCAAAGCCAGAGAGCAGAAGGGTTAGATCCAAGCAGTGGCCACTGACATTGCATCCCAACGTGGCAGCAGCCCCGCATGCTGGGTGCTGTACGGGGCACTGGCTTCCCTCTGGGGCTGCTGGGTGCAAGAGGTGGGATGGCAAAGGGCTGCTGAGGAGAGCTTGCTGTGACAGATGGAGAGTGGAATGCAATAGGAAAGAAACTAAGGCAGGCAGGGGTTACCATGGTGTAGGACCGAGGACTCAGGAAACTTGTAGATGTAGCACTCGGGGATATGGTTTAGTGGGCATGGTGGTGATGAGCTGACGGTTGGACTGGATGATCTTAGAGGTCTTTTCCAGCCTTAATGATTCTGTGACTCACTTCATTTCCAGGAGTCACACCTGAGCACAGTGGTCAGCATCCAGGCAAGCCTCCCATTCCCAGCCCACAGACATTGGAGTTACATTGTGTGAGTTTTGTTTTGCTTTCCCAACTGTCAATCCTCAAAATAATCAGGGTCACAGATAAGACTTGGACATACACAACCACTAGTCCCCTGGCCCACCAGTGAGCTTTGATATTAAACAACCCACAGATGGACCCTGACCAGCCCCCTTCCTCCCCACATCTTTAACATCTACTGCCCCACTGGGACAGTACTGAGACCCACACAGAATGGGCCAGGACCTGGGCAGCTGCTCTGTTCTAGATGGGAGAAGCAGCAGCACCCTTCGAACTCAAACTTTGCAGCTCCCTGCTTTGCAGAGCTCAGATCAGAGCAGGAAAGGACAGCACTGCATTGTGATCCCCTCTGGGACCGCTCGTAGTAACAGTGTGCACATATTCATGCCCTCCAGGACACTTAGTGTCTGCAAGGAGAGGGGACAACTAGTTTATTTTTGTCCCCTGAAGATCTTCCCCACTTCCAGCACACACCCAAGCACATGGAGTGACACAGGGAGGGAGTGTGGGAGCCCAGCAGCCAGGCTCTGCGACTGATGCCAGTCCCCAGCCTTTGCTACCAGAACAACCCCTGCAAAAGCCCAAGGATATAATGCAGGAAAGTAAGGATCAGACCAAAGCCCTGGGAAGCTTTCCCAATTCCTCTCTGCACTATTTAGCAAGGGCCATTAATTTCTTCCTTTCATAAACACTGTGAACGATGAAAATCTGGAAAACAAAATGAGCTAATGAAAATGTATTGGTTCTAAGGCAATCAATGCCATTCGGCTTACGGAGAAAGGGAAACACAGTTCCCCATCTGTACTCTGCTCCCTGCAGTCAACAGGGCTGACTATTTCCAGCATGGATCAATGAACCATTCGTTAGGGGAAGTGAACCTGTGCGAACAGCATTCATCTCTCTCCTCCAAGATCAAACAGACCCTCATGGGAAGTTTCAAAACTGCTCTCGAAACTTCAAGTCTAGGGAAAGTTGCAGCACTTGAAGGTATTTTGCACATAACAGTGTCTAGTAAATCCTGATCCTCACTGCACCCAGAGACTAAGCAGGAGGAAGCTGAGACTGTGCACATGGAAGCTGGATCATCTCCTCTGCAGGGCAGAGGCAACACTGCACCAAGGGCACAGGGGCTCATGAAAGGTCTTGAGGTGAGCAGGGGGGAAGGAGCTTTCTAAGGCTGTCAGCTTGTAAGTGATATTAAACAGTCAATGAAATTTCCTCTTTTAATTTCTTTAGATATAGTGATGCTAAAGCAGGAGGGGAGACAGGATAGAAGGAAGGAAACAGTGGTGTTTCCTTCCAAATAAATATATAACCAAAAGTAGTCTACTCCTCATTCAAAGAACTTAAAAGATGGGGGGGTTGCCCTAAAAAGCTGAAGATCCTTACAAGGACAAATAAATGTTTGCTTCAGCAGTGAAGACATCCCCCAAAGAAGGCAGGAGCTGGCACTGCCACAGTCTGCTGCAGGCAGCTCTGCAGCTCCAAAGCATTCGTGCAGGGGGGGAACCGTTTTGTCGAGTGCAAGGTTCTTTCCTCAGATGCATCACCATAACATCTGATAAATGGTACCTCCAGAAGAGCTGTCCAGAGGCTGTCATCAATAGTGTACAAGTAGCCAGTGTAATTCAGCATGACATTAACTGACATGGGGCAGCACAAGGTCCACAAACCACACTCGTTTAAAGAACTAGAAAGCCAAAGAAAGCACAGACTGGCCAAGGAGGTAAACTGCAGCAAACACATAAAAAGGCAAATGTTTCTAGCACATGGGTAAGGAAAAGCCATGTTCCTTCTTCCCACTGAACTGACCCAAAAGTTAATGGAAGATCTTTATAAGGATGGGCTATAGAGAGAGACACTAAAAGCTGTTTCCACTGACTGTAAAACAATTGAATTAGGCAAAAATAAAAAGAGGAAATTATAAAATACAGATGCTGGACATCCTGCGAGATTTGCCTTCAAAACTTGAAGGTAGAATTTCCTCACATTCTGAATGTTGTTACAAGCCTTGGAGAAACACTTAGACTGCCTTCTGAAAAACAGCTGGAAAAGCAAGATATAAGAGCAAAGTGAGTGTAAGAGGATAATGCCATTGTAGGAGTGTGCACTGCAATCTGAGCTACAGCTGACAACAAAACAGGATCATCCCAGAGAGACCAGCACTGGGCACAACTACAGGCAAAGCACATCACAGTCTCTGCTGACTCCAGCCACCAAAAGCATTCACCCATACCATGGGGCCAGTTTCATAAGGCAACTAAAAACAGTTTTTCCTCAAATTCCTCCAAAAATGTAGCTTTATGGCTGAGCTGCCTCTTGGGACCAGGCACTGCCAAAAGCCTCTGAGGAGAAAGAGCTCCCGACTAGGCAGTGATAATTCTGCTGCCAAGATATTTTGGTAGGGTCCTTTGTCTATGCCAAAACCTGCAAATACTCCACTTCTGCGTAGCAGACAGAAGACAGTCTCCTGGGGACACTATCCCCACCCTGCTGGTGCTACCACATGGTGCAATGCAAAGGTAACCCTGAGCCCAGGCTCTCCTCAGTGCTCAGCTGCACCTCCTTTCAGCACAGCCACTTCCAATGTCCCTTGCCTTCTCTATTAGCAGGACTGACTCTCACATTCTGGTTTTTCTTCACACACTTCCCTCCTGCCCATTTCCACAACCAGTATGTACAAATCCGCCTCTGCTCGAGTCGATGCCTTTTCCCAGGAGCCGGGCACTGCCAGAGTATAACATACACATGAAGTAGTAGTTCTCCAATAAGTATTTGACAGATTAAACGTTGCCTTGAGCGTTAGCTCTTCAGCACAGTTATGAAAAATAACTTCCACTAGAATTTGCATTTCATGATAGCTTGCAAAGTGACTGCCTGCCCACTGAGGCTCCGCTTTGGAGTGCATCTGTGCTTGGCAAGTGATCCCTCTCCACCCATCAGCCCCATCTCCTGCTCTCACAGCACTGCTAACCAGGAGCCAAGATCTAGTGCTCCAGCTGCTCTGCAGGGATGATCATCACAGAGGGCAGGCTCCAGAGGGATGCCAAGGACAGACAGTTTGTGTGATATAGAGGCTGGTTTTGATGTTCTGGAATTAAATATTACAGCACAATTTGAGTTTGTTCTAGAGGCTTGATGGAGTCATCCCCAAGTAAAGAGAATAGCAGAGGGCACAGGCTGTACATCCACCCACATACTAATTGAAAGAAAAAAAAAGTAGGAGAAGTATTATGTTTCTTGTTTTGAGAGCTAAAGAACTTTATGAAACATCCAAAACAGCTACACACTTTTGTGACCTGGCAAGATATGAGTCTTTCCAAGCAGCTTACTATCTCTGGACAAACAGATGTCACAAAGACCCAGCTTCTCTATTACACACTTTCATCTCCTCGTCCCCAGGGAGAAATATACATTCAGTTTGGGCAGCAGCCACAGAGAATCAATTGAACCTGTTTATTGAGAAGATACTTTGAAAGAAACAACTGGTTCCTTATCAGGAAGGATACAATCAGAAATTATGCACCACCTATGAAATTAGATCCAAAAGCTCTCTAAAACTTCATGTCTTTGAATGGTAAAGCCTTTAAGAGGGAAGAAAAAAAAACAATATCCAGGTCCAATAACATTGCTAGTAGCAGTTTACCTTTGACTACTGAAAGGAAAAAAAAAAAAAAAAAAGAAAGAAAATCATTGAATCTGTCTCTCACAGAATCCATTTTACAAGCTAATGTCACTTTGCTTTGCTTTCAATCAGAGATTAAGGTTAATCTCCAGAACTACTGGTGCACATGCAGACACAGTGGATAGATGCAAATAACTCCACAGAGGAGGCACAGAGAAGAAAGCTCTTCACCAGAAATCTGTTATTCTACATTAAAATGCATTATCTGATTTATAATCCCTGTTGGATACTAAAGTACAGCTGGGAACAGGCAGAAGCCCTGAGCCCGGAATACAGCCCCATGAGAGCATGTTACAAATGACTGTGTGTGTGCCTGTGTCCATCTGTGAGGGGGTACGGGTGCACACTTTAAGTGCTTGTCAGATATTGACCTAAACACACCTCATTTTCTGTCCCTTTTAAGAGGTCTGACATGAGCCTAAAAAAATACAGAAGGGTCCATCTGTGAGGATGCAACCCTCAGAGTGTCCTGCAGCACAGCCTCTCAGTGAGCACTTGCCAAGCCCTCCATACAGTGGTCTGAGCCCCCTGGGGATGAACAGGAACCCCCAGCAAGAGACTGATGCAGACAAAGGTATCACCTCCTGAGATTGTTATACGCTGGACACAGCTCCCCTGCACTGAGGGCAAACTGCTACGTGCCCCATGTCAGCAGGGATAGCTGTGTCTTGTGGGAGATAATAATGAAATCCTGGATTGCATCAGTATGTTTCTCCTGAAAAAGAGTATCAGCTTCACCCCAGGACTGGGCTTCATAGCAGCATCCTTGACAAAGGCTACCCATGAGATGCTGTTAGTGTCCTAGGCACCGGCGGGCAGTTTTGTTGCAAGGTGCTGCAGAACATAGCAGAAGTGGGAAGAAAAAGAAAAAAAGTAAAATTAAAATTTTAATTGTTCCAATTAAAAAGCCCTCCTGAAGTCCTGTAACCCGGAGACTGGGATACAGTACTCTCAAATAAGAGAAGTGTAAGTCCTAAAAACAAGTGGATTTGAAACAGATGTGCTTTAGATCAGATGTAGATGGTGAAGGAAACACTAAGGGGCAAGTCTCTTCCATCCCTCTATGCCATAAATTTGCCAGAACAGTTCAAAGCTTTGCTGTCCTGCCCTTCAAAAGGGTTTTCAGAGACAATCCTCAAAAATATCCCCTAACTGGTCCGGCTTCAGCTTTGCCCTAAACTTTCTCATTGCTGGACGCTGATGCTGTCACCATCCTTCTGAGGTTTTTTTTGCCCGCCCCTATTTTTCTTTGCTTGTTTTTGTCTGTGCTTAACCAAAGCACGGCTTTGCTGGCCACAACTGACCTGGCATTTCACTGACATGTTGGTCTATTTGCAATTATATTGCTGACAGAACCATGTACTGCTTCTTTTACTTTCCTTTACACCTGAATTTGCCCCTTGCAGATTTGTTAGCACCTGCTGGGAAACTGGCAAATAATTGTTGTATACTGTAGAGTAATTCCCTCTCCTCAGTCTTCTGTAAAGCTAGCTGTACTTCTGCAGCACATCTGCCTGAGTAGAAGCACACACACAGTGCAACAAAGCTCCTCTGGGACAGCATGAAAAAGACAATCTGGAAATGTGTCAGCAAGGAAAGCCTGAGGACGCTATTTTGTAAAATGTGTCTGAAAGCTGTGGAAGGTCTGTCTTGTAGTCAAGACCTCATCATTAAAATTCAATCAAAAAAGGCAGTAGAACCTTCTAAGTTAAAACACTAAATAAAAGGAGATCAAGATAAATAGCAGATATCATCTGAGCCGGTCATAAGAACGAATGTGCATCAATCTCCAAAAAAGTCACTCAAGATTGATAACACTGAAAGACAACATCTTGATAATCAGTTTTACAGTGATGGATTGAGGGAAAGCTTAATGAGTCAACTACAGGATTGGAATTTCATTAGAGACTTTACCAGAGCTAGAAAAACCTGTAAAAACATAAGACAAAATCTGCCTTGTAAAATACAGGAGTGCATACATTTCTGTCCACGCGGTGAATTATCACATACATTTGCGTCAGGAGGAGTTTGACTGGAATCCACTGCAGAAAAAAACCCCACATCTCCCTGAACTATATTATGCCTACCACTCTGTAATTTAACAGTTGTGAGATCTGATCTAACATAACATGATTGTATTTTAATGTCTTCTATGAGACTAAGACTCATTAGTCATCTTCTAAAGAGAAACACAAGCTGAAGTCACATGTCATTATGCCAAGTTGTCAGGCATATGGTGCTCACCACTGTCTTCACGCTAACCTTTAAGTCAGACTGCAGGCGAATGAAATCTGATGGGAACATCCTCAGGATGTGAAGCTGGTTTTTGGTTTCAAACTAAAAGAAAACCTTCTTCATCTTCCACATTATCAGGGCTGGTGAAAAAGTGTGCAAAGTTGCTTGGGTCAAATCCTCATTTTATTTAAAGCAGCAAAGTAACTCTGGATTCAGTTGATCTGTGTAAGATTTCACTGCCAAGAGCTAGATCTTGATGCTAAAATTGCATCAGTAGATGTTCTTTAAAGTATACTTTCTCCTCTTTATATAATACACTTGTTGCAGTCCTCCTCTTGATTTGCTCCTCCATTTGTTAATCCACTTGGCCATTTGCCCTACTTATCTATGTAGTATAACTCAAAATATAACATGACACACTGCTTCAGGAACTAAAATGCTAACATGGAGCTCAAAAATCCCAACTCATAGGATGCTGCAACTTGAGTGTTTTTAAGTAAAACTTTAGCTTTAACTTTTATTCTGATAAAAGGTAACTTTTCGCTGTTGTTGATCCAAATGCCATAAGCAACATGAATGCTAATATCAGAGATACACAATGATTATCAAATTCTCTAGGTGTTATATTAAGTATGTTGCCAACAGCATGTTTTTCTCTGGAAGGCAAACTCATTTTGCAAGATTTTTTTCCTTTCATGGCTGAAAGGTTTTTCCTTATTACATTAAAAAGTGTAAAATAATAATGATCCAGTAATGTGAGCATCACGAACAAGAGCACAACCCTTTACACAAGCTATCTGCACAAATTAATGACATAGGTAGAAACGCCAGGAGAAAAGTTCAGCTATCAAAATAGTTATATAGCCCCTGAGACTTCCTAGCAGTGATAAAATAGCTTATTATCCCTTTTGTAAGATATCTATTTGTGAAAAAAATACATTTTTTCATTCTCTAAAAATGAATTATTAATAACAAGCACATCCTTGCCAACAAAGTCCCGCCTGTGTAATCCATGTGGAGAAGTAACTCCGCAAGGTGCTTCAGCCTGGTGAAAGCACTGATGGCAACAGGGCAGTGCTTGTATTTGAAGCCACATGGTGTTTCAAGTGCTTTACTGAAACAGACATCCCAGATCTTGCAGTTTTTAATCCCAGCTCTTACCTCAGTGAGGTAGGCAGGCAGCAACTCCTCACCTCAGCAGACAACAACAGGCAGGGAGAGACCAAGCCCAGACCTGGCCAGGCAGATGAAGTGACCAGGACACCCTAGCAGATAGCTGGAGGCATCCTCAGTCCTGGGACAGAGATGTCCAGCTGGCACAAAGGTGAGCCCCTTCCTTCAGGGACATCAGCCCAACTACAATAACCGTTTTGCAAAGGAAGGGCTAACTACATTCCCCTAAACTGAACCTAGTCAGAACTAAATGCAAGAAAACCTGTGTCATCTTCTCCAGAATCCATAGCAGTCCCGAGTGGCCTCCCCTTATTTCAGTTTCCATAAAGAAACAATCTTCTTGGCAAGAGGAGAGGCCCCTGTGTCCCTTGCAGGGTTCCCACCACCATCAGACCTTCCCAGAAGATGAGTCCTAGCAAAAGCATGTCAGAGCATTGGGGTGCAACTCCCCAGCAAGGACAGGGCAGGGCAACTTTCTAAGAACTGTGATAAAATGATCACATTTAACAGATGCTGAAGTGAATACCTCTCTGGAAACCTAACTGGCAGACATTTGGGTCTTCCTAAGTGGATAATTGATCACAAGACTATGCCGGTGATGTTATGGTAATGAAACAAAGAGGGAACTGGGATTTAAGGATTTCAAATAAGCCTGTCAAAAACATGTAATAATACTGTCAGATCAATTTGCTATCAAATACAGGTGTGATGTGATAAAACCTCAGAGTTTTTAGCAGGTTATATTATTGAAGCAGTAATTTAAGAACACCTTCCAGGTTATAAATTACAATAAATCTAACCTTAAAACTTGAAAGCATGCGCCAGAAGACATACAGTGTACAATATGAGAAAGGCAAGTAGATTTACGCCATATTCCCAAGCTGGAATAAAACAAATTCAATTGCATTAGAAAGATAATGATCAAAGCCTAGTTTTGTATGTAATCAATAAATCTTGCAAAGTTATAAGGAAAAACCTGCTAAATGCTTCTGTCCTTCACCTTCCTGTGCTTCTAGTGCAAGCATAACCAAAGGTAAGAAAAGAGTACAAGGGGATGTCCTCACAAAACACAGTGGTCAGTAATGAGTACTGCACAAATACAACTGGGTTGCATCTTTAAGAGAAACAGTTTTCCATAAGAAAAGTTCAAGTTCTGTGAACAGCATCATTTTATCAAAAATGAAAAATATCTTAGGAGGTGCCAAAATGATTTGCATTCTTAAAGGAAAACACTTGAGTTTCATTTCAAAAGTGTGGGCTTTTCATGGAATTTTAATGTCTTTAAATTTACTCAAAAGGGAGTATGTCTATAGCTCATAGTCCATAATTCACCTGTTTCTGTCCTCTAGCACAACAAAAGGGATGGGAAAAGAAATATGAAGTCAAAGTCACAGCTTGGACCAGATGGGAAAAATGCCATCAGCCGAGTTTACTGACGAGCACAAAACAATCAGGACAAGTACAACACATGGTACTTAAACAGGATGCAGCCAACCAGAAGGACAATATCATGCCTGATATTATCTTAGTGAGAAAGAAAGGAAAACAATGATTGATTATTGGAATGGCATCCAGCAGAGATCAGGGAAGAAATTAAATGAAATTGCATCTAGATCAGTGGAAAGAAGTTTTAGCAGCCTTCAGCAAAGGCCTTTCAGCAAGAGATGTTTTCTAAAACCAGATTACACCTTGGGCTCCTAAATTATGAGGTTATTGTTCATGTTGTCCTAGTCAATCCATTTTGCAATTCGTGTTAGTTTTAAATTGCAAAGGAAGAAAATACACATATGTACCTTCTCCCACTGCTCAGTGCACAGGTTCTCTGCAACAGCCATTGTAGTCACTTAAGTGGAGAAAAATAGCATGAAGGAGAGTATTTCATCTATTTGTAATACCTTTTATCACAGTTTAGCACATAAGAGTCCAGGATCCAGCAGGATATGGCCAGCCAGCACTGTCCTCTGAAAAGGGATCATTTATTGCTTAAGTCAGGGGTATATTCTTCCAGCACAACAGGAGCACATGAGCTGCAGTGAGACAGCTAACGCCCCACTGCCTAGGGATCAGAATCAGCAAAATGTTTCCTCTATTATATTTTACATAGGTTTTCTTAGAGAGAAAGAGACAGAGAATATTGTATTTCTCTGCCTTTGATGAACCTCTTTTTCCCAGCAATCATTTTCCTCAGGTTTTCCCTTTAGAATTTGGGTCATAATAAGCTTTGCTGACTTAACTTTCTGGTGCAATATATTTTTCTCTGAAAAGCAGAGCCCAAGAGCCAGGTCAGTATTATGGCAGCACTCCTCTTCCTATTCTGAGCTGGAACTGTTCCACAAAGATGTGTAGATACCCAATTTCTGTCAGGGCTTGCACTTAAAATGCACTGTCAGTTCTCATTTCTCACATTACCATCTCAAATGGGCAGAAAAGGACAACTAAACTGGCAATCAGTCTATTTTGACCTTCTCTTTTTGGAAGTTACCGCACATGAAGAGCTGTCGACTGTCATGAGAAGGCCATAACAGCTGCAGCCACCAGAGCAGTATGTTTAATGTGCTTGCTGGAGGAGCTCCCACCTAGGTGGACCCATCCCAGGGGTCTGAGCAAGAAGAGCACCTCAATGAAGATGTCCCCCAACAGATCCAGCCCCAGCTTAGTTCTGCATTGCTGATTTAAGTGATGGACAGAATCTCATATGAATGCATCACCCACATGAGGTATTTTTGTTGTTTTTCTTAAAACCACACCACAGTGCAGAAGAAATACGCACAGATGCCTGTTTAGCAAGCACCGAGGCCAGCTTCTCTCAAACGTGGCCACAGGACATTCCCAAAGCTGAAGGGCTGGTGAGAACTGCACCACAGCATTGAACAGCACCAAACACCAGGTGTGAAGCACAGCAGAGTACAGGGATATTCAAGGTAGGTAACAGCCCCACCTCATCTATATGAAAAACACAGATACACCATTCCTCCCTTGGCTTGAAGCTCTCCCTCTGATGAATAAGACACCCTTGTATCAGAAGCCAAGCTTCATTTCAGCCACTAAGAAAGAAATGCTGGTATCAGCTATCAAAACCAGAAAGGATTAAATGGGAAATAACCCCTTCCTTGTTCCTGGCTACGAAGGATGATATCAAAACAGATCTCCGCGTTGCCTGTTTACTGAACGCAGGATTAGCCAGTGCCCGTGTTGTACAAAACAGCACTTGGTCTAAATTTTAGCAAGCTTAGTGTTGTCACAAACTTCATCAAGCATTAAAAGCCACTATCTGTATCCCTCTCCCCACCCAGAAGGTGAATTGATATTGAACTGACGCCTTCTGCTGCTGCAACAAAATAAACCCCTAAAAACCAAGAGTAAATAGAAAACATAGTGCTTTTTATTGATTGTGATGTTTTCGCTTAACTAGTTTTTGCCTACGACCGTCCCCCCGCAGCACGCACGCACCAGGGGAAGTGCTGCACTACTCCAACCAATAACTTTTAGGAAATGGAAAGCTGCGTCTGTTTAATAGATGTTTCCAATTTCTTACATCACCATCAGTATCTGTTTTAGTCACTTGGCAGGTTTTCTATAGCTTCTCAGGCCCAAGCTGATTTCAAACCCATTTGGTAATGTCAATGTGACTTCAAGGTTTAATGATTCATTATTTTTTAGACCTGAGAGCAAGAGAATGTGTTAATTTTTTTTCCTGCATAAGCTTAGTGGTTTCCTTCAGGTTTATTCCCACTATGTATCATTAAAAAGAAAGGCTGATAAGGAAAAAAAAAAACCTCAGTGAAACATACATAAAAGAGACTTCGTTAGTTTAAAAAACTATTATAAGCGCTCTACCTTGAATAACCTGCAGAACTATCACAAGGGTAATGGTTCTCCATACAAAACACCCTCTTCAGGAATATTAGGCTAGTGAAAACTCACCACTCTATCCTGAGATAAAATTCATATGCACACATACATGTTTGACATATGCTGGAATGTTTTGAGTCTTGTTGCTTCTCCTGCTTATTACTAAAAATTAAAAAAAAAAAAAAATCACACCACCCTCTGAGATGATGAGTCAGCAATCTGTGTTGCTCTGGGTGAGTTCTGTAACACCTTGCCTAAGAAATGTTTTAGCCACAGCCTGGGCAATGTCACAAATGCCAGCAGTGTCCTCCATATATCCAGGAAGCTCTTCCAGAGCTTCTTCTAGATCTGCAAATCTCACTGGAGTTTGGTTTGTACCCAAAGGCCTTTTCTGTGGTATCAAAGTCACCAGTGGAGCATCAGGAGCCTTCCTGTTTGTTTTGCCTTGTACTCCATAGGAACAGCAAACACTGAGCCACCTCACTTATCAGGCATGCCAGCTTTGATGCACACAGGGACATGATGGATGTGTCACACAGAGGACAAAGTGCACAGAAGCCAGATCTCTGCTGTAGGCAGCATGGGCTGCCCTGCAGCCAGCCAGGCTCCCGGGGCCTCCTGCCCACGGGTCTGTGGGCACAGAGCAGCGACAGCCCTGGGAACGCGTTTTGCATGGAATAATCTTCTCAGGTGTAAGCAGGAAAGAGTTGCTTTCTGAATACCCTCTGACAAATGTTGTTTCCAGCTGCCCTGCCACAAATCATCCTCACAAACAAAAGAAAGGGGAAAAAAAAAAAACCAACAAAAAACCAGATTTCTGCCTTCTTAAAGTTTTCAATGATGATTGCTGCTGGCACATAGTCCAAACACAGGGCCAGGCACCTGTTCCAGGATTTCACTATATAGACACTGGAATTTATCTTGTTTTGCTGCTTATCCACAACTGCCAGAGCCTAGAGAGGGAAAGGCGGCTAGAAGAATTCACCCAGAGCTTCCTTTCTCCTCCATCTTTGTGTTACATGTGGGAAAAGGAGAAGGTATTCACATAAAGAAGAATTAGAGGACTCCAGCAGCTCTGGATAGATGATGAATTTGGTTCCAAGTTAGCACTAGTCAATACTCTCCTGTAAACAGCTCAGGTCTCTCACATTTCTCCAGGGCCAAGAAAGCAGCAGAAGTTGCAGGGGGAGAGTTCAGAGGGCTGTGGGTGGGCAGTGTGTCCCGACAGGGCTACAGCCAGTACTCCCTACCCAGTGCCACTCACAAGCAACCTGATGCCTCCTACATGTGGAGGAACCAGACTTGGTGCGAGATGACACAAAAGCACAGGACATCAGTCAAGTCAGAGAGATGTTCTTCTAAAGGGATTATTTTCCAAACAACCATTAACATCTGCTCCTTCATGAGCAACGTCTTTGGTGTCTTGGCAGCAAAAATACACCCACCATTAAGATGTCTGCAGTTTCCCACACAGTATTTCAGCTTTTGCATGACTCAATAGTTGGTCAAGTTTTTTTCCTGCCGTGGGAATCAGGACTGGGAGCTGAATGCAGCAGGAGCAAGACAAGATAAACACTGGCCTGCAGCATATGAAAAGGGAAGGAGGAAAACAGTTCTCCTGTTCTTCCTGAAAGGGGAAGGAGGAAAACAGGAAAACCTAATCTTTCCTAACTAAAAGGGAAAGTCCTGGTTTCAGTGCAGTTAGAGGGGGACTTGGAGTCAAGGCTGGACAGATATTTCATCACACTGCAATCATTTCATTCTTGTAGGAACTGAAGAGACTGCAAATGGCCAGCCCCAAAGGCATCCGCCTGGTCCAAGCCGCTGCCATCGTTACAGGGCTGAGTGCATCGCGCGGCTCTGGTGGGGAAGAAGCCCTCTCACAGAAACATTAACATGCCGAATACACCACAGCTAAATAGCCTCTTTCAGCCCAGAATGAAGAAGCAGTTTCATGGAATTTAATGACTGATTAATATTCATTTAATAATTCTTGCCTAAAACTGCAGCAAATGATTTTAAATTAGACCATTTGGGAGACAGCAGACTCAATTCAACAGGATCGCTGAGCTCAGACTGTCCAAGTCATTCTCTGGATTATTTGGTTCTTCCTTCCCTTGCCAGGCAACTGGCAGGTGTCTACCTTGCCTTTCTTTCTTTACTTATTTCTGCCATTTTCTCTCTTTTTCTTTTCTTCTTTTTTTTTTTTCTTTTTTTTTTTTCCGTGTTTGTTTTAAAATGCATGCAGCTCTAACAGGATACATAGAGGAACTGCTACCAGAGTGAGGCAATGGCCCTACTGTTCTCACAAACCTTTGGAGACAGCAGGCTGCTGCAAACCAAGAAGGACAAGCCATGCTTGATCTGCTGCCAGCAGACTCCAAAGGGAGCAATAATGAGAGCATGCAGGGTAGAAAACAGATCTGAGCTAGCAAGCAGTGCAGCTTGGATCTGCTCATGCTCTGTCTGAATACTGGGATTTTAATTGCATTTAAAAAAAAAAAAAGAAAAGAAAAAGCAAAACCAGAACAAAAATTAAAGTCTTATGGGTCTCTGAGCACCCACCACTCAGCAGTCTTAGCATCAAAACCTGCACCCACCAGCCCACAAGAAAGTCAAGGGAAGAACAACCAAGAGAGTAAAACAAAGCAACAAAATCCACATTATATTAGCTTCAAACCTGTCCTTGGGAGAGGTGCATTGGTGCACTGTGCAAGGCAGGGAAGTCCTGCTCTTTCACAACAAACCTGCAGAGCGGCAACCTCCAGCACAATTTACATCATCCAGAGCACGTATCAAGCTCCAGCACCCCACGGAAACTCCAGTGCAGGCATAAGGGGGTGCCCAACACAGCATTGCTGGAGGCTACAGATCCACAACACTACAAACAAAGCCTAGGCACAGCAATATAAATTTTTGCACTTATAAGATGCACCAAAACCAACATCTCACCTTCCCACCCAAGCAAAGCCCCAGCACCACATCATACTCCTAAAGGAGCCCAGACACTGAGCAGCCTGTTCTGCTCCCACCTCTGCCTCCAAATGGAAGAAAGCAGTCAAGATGCCAAAGCAATGGTGCAGCAGCCCCTCACATCATAGAATTGTTTGTGTTGGAAGGGACCTCTCAAGGTCATCTAGTCCAACCCCTCTGCAGTGACAGAGACATCTTCAACTAGATCAGGTTGCTCAGAGCCCCATCCAGCCTGACCTTCAATGTTTCCAGGGATGGGGCATCTACCACCTCTCTGGGCAACCTGTGCCAGTGTTTCACCATCCTCGTTGTAAAAAATTTCTTCCTTATATCCAGTCTAAATCTACCATCTTTTAGTTTAAAACCATTACCCCTTGTCCTATCCCAGAGAACATGATTCCCTCTCCTGTTCTCCCCACAATCGCCACCAGTGCAGACAGCAGCCCCCTTCCTTGCTGCACTATGTCTTGCAGCATCTCCTTCTTATCCAGAGCCAACCTCCCTTCCCATTCCCATTCTCTGAGCCTGGCACCCAGCCGGCTGACGCCTTCACCTGAAACTCCTATCGACATACCTGCATCTGGACAACTACAATTCTTCCCTTCTCAATTTCAATTTTTATTGATTTTTGAGGCACTCATTTCTGAGATGTATGGTATCATTGGATTATGCTGTTTAGCAATTTATTTGTGTCTCTCTTTATGCACTGGATTGATTCTTTTTCCTCCAAGTCTCAAAAAAAGATGCTGCCACTGTTGTTATTTGGCTATCATAACAGCTCACGTAGCCCTGAACTATTAGGCAGTGCTGCTTCAAGAAATTTTGTGCTGAGGTAATTTGGAGACTAAATCAAGTTTTATCACTGAATGAGGTTAGTGGATATTAATGGGAAGGCAGGAGTTTGCACTGAATCATTAATGTGGATAAATGGAGAGCGCTTGTTTAATACTTTATGCAGCGAGTGCTAATAATGCCTGAAAATGGTGGGGAAATATTGCAAGTTGTATTTAAGCACAGCAGAGGAGGAGGCCTAATTCGACCTATTCTGGTACATTAGCTGTGACTCTACAGTGGGACCTTCTGTTAGCCTGCTGTTAGCCTGAGCCACCTCTCCATGCTGCCCTGCTGTATTTCAGTGTCCAAGTCCGCTCTTTCAGGGATGTTTATGAGTTTCTGTAACTGAACTAAAGAAACATAAACGCAGCTGGGGCAATATGTATTTGAAGCAAACAAACATTTCCAGGAACTTGAAATTTAAAATAATTTTTTGAAATTAAAATTTATTTACAAAAGAAATAGCAATTAGAGCCAAGTGTGAGTGCAAGAAACTGTCCATCAATTAAATGCAAAATGGTTTCCATGCAGGCTCATGCATACATGGACTAGGGTGTTCAGGGCTACTGTGACCTTTGTACATGGAGCAAGAAGCAACTCCCTGGGATATATGGCCTGAATTGCCAGTCTAACATCCAGCACTTTCAGAAGCCTCTCTGTGAACGAATGCATGGAAAGAGTGAAGCTAGAGAGAGATGGGCAAAGCCAGGGCATATTTCTGCAGCTATTTTAACCAGCCAGAGCGATGCAATGCACAGAGCATTCATACATTTTACTTAGAGGAAGAAATTCAGTAACAGCTGAATCATTTGTCTGCAGCTCTGATGCTGTTGGAGTTTACTAAAGAAGTCCTGCAGCAACAGGCACTTCCACTGCCAAGCAACTGCCAGCCCAATTATTCCAAGGTAATTCACACTAAGCAAGCAAAGCAAAGGTTCATTATCAGAAGCAGACACGCAGGTCTGAGGTCACCTACTACAGTAAGGAACACACAGTCTCTGCACACAGAAGAGAGCTGCAAGAAGATGATGGGATTATAGAGAAAAACTGAAGTGTGCTTACCACTGGCAAAAGTAACATGATATTCTTGGTTTCCCAAGAAAAAACAACTGCTGAAAGCTTACCTTAACCCCCTGTAATAGTAAGAATGAAGCCCAGCAGTACTCACCAGCTGAAGAGACAGAGATCACAGCCAGTTATGAAATACCATCTGCTAGGCAGCGCTGCCACATATTAAAACCAAGCCCTAGAAAAGAAAACTAGTAAAAAAGACTGCAAGAAAGATGGAGCCCTGCAATGGGAAAGGTAAAAAAGGACTACAAGGTCACAGAGGTGCTGTTAGAAGAGCTTAGGTCTCCTTTTAAAGGAGCTGAATGAAACAGCTAGTACCCTAAAAAGAGCCAGATCTGAGCACAGGATTGTTTGTCACAACAAATATTGGCTGCAGGTGAACTGGGTGTGATCTGCCATTTCCTGGACACAGCTGACAAATAAGCAGCTGATAATTAGATGATAAAATGTATCTCAGTATCAGAGACCATTTGCTTTCTTATTGTCATAGTGATCAAAAAGTGGCTGGTCAGTGCAGAACCCTTTGGGAGACCCCTGACTGTTCTACTTTCTTCATGTCCTCAGCACTGACTTTTCTAGGCAGTATTTCCAATGCAATGTCATTTGTTCCCATGTTATGTTTTAAGGTTTCTAAAATTCTCTCACTACAGCCTCCTATACCTTGATAGGACATGGGAAGCCTCAGGTACCTCCTGATCTCACCTGCTGCTCTGTTCCTACAGGCAAGGCAGGCGGGTGCTGCACTCCCTTTACAAAGCAGTTTTCAAGCCAATCTTCTGAGCACAACAGGAATGCTCTGCAATATTTAGTATTCATTAGCCTAAGTGAGCATCAGTAAAGCAATTAGTGAAGCTGATACAGCAGTGGTTTGGAGGTTGCTTTTGGGGACAGGGAGCTTGTCTGTCACAATAGCAACTGGAATTTCAGAATTTTCTGAGCTGGCAGATCTACCAAAAAAAGGTACGTTTTGAGCAGTCTTTCAGGGATGCATAGGCTGATATCTGATGCTGTTGTTTGATTTAGCCTCTAGGTATTCACCTGTATCTTGAGTAGCCCCCACATTTTGTATGATATTCTCTTGCCGGCTTCTCTGACTGCAGCTCAAGCAGGTTTGATTCTATGTTAGAGCTCTTCCTGGCCTCTGCAAATTGCACACGCTGTTGGGGAGTTCTTAGCAGAAGTGTTTAGCAGTGGGCTAAAACTGCGGGGCACGATGGTGACATTCTCTTCCAAAGAAGGAAGGAGGGAAGCACAGAGCTGTGAGCTAGTCTAGCAGGGACAGAAATTCCTTCTAGCCCTCTCCCATGCTTCCAACTCATGAAGAAACCAATGGGACTGTGCTGGGGAGACAAATAGGGAAGGAATATGCCCAGATCCATGCAGGCTACTTAACGTACATCATGGCTGTTAAGTCAGTAATAGTTGGATAGCTGCTAACCATTAGTGTGATCAGCAAGAGACGTGATGAAAGCCTGTGATAACCTGGAGGGAAATAGTGATTCCAGCCACGTGAAGAACTGCACAGCACCTGCAGTGAGTACCCCACAGCTGCAGATCCTTTCCAGCGACCGAGGGCCTGCTAGGAAGGCTGCTTCCCACTGCAATCTCTCCTGTGATGAGAAAAATTCAGTCAAATTCAGTTTCTTGGAAACTTTCTCAAGAATAAGGGATTTAGCCTAGCTGCAACTCACAGATCAAGTCATGCAGCTGAAAATCTACCACTTCATTGGCTTTTCCAAGTAAGAAGCTTCAGATATTGTCCTATTTTACTGAATGCATCTCAGAGTGAATTCTGAAATGCAAAGTCAAAGCCCTGCTGCTAGCATGCTGTCATCAGCCTTATCTAAACTGACCCAGGTAATTCCCTCTCTAATTCTACTGAAGCAGAGCACTTCAGCTGGCTGAGAGGAAAGGGGCCATTTCAGGAGGAAGTGACTAAGTCAAGCCAAATCAGACTGCACAGGTGAGCTCTGTTGTGCTTTACAGCTCTAAGCATAATTGCAATTTATTAGGTATTTAAAAATGCATCTTTCTTATTATTTGAGAAAATGCATCCAATTCTCTTTTTTATATATTTACTGGAAAGTACTGGCAAGCACAGAAAGTGAAGAGTTAAAACAATACTAACAGCTAAATCAAAGAAAAACACAAGTAGTGGAACATCACATAGCAACCAGAGAACTGTGTTGAAAAAATGATTATAGTGTAGAAAGGGCACAAAAGAACAATATAAAAGACTTGAGTTATAAAAAGAATTTTGTGTAAGGGGAAAATATACATAAATAGGGAAGATGCAGAGAGCTAAAGAAAATGCTTTCAAAACTCTGAAATCTTTGGGTTTAGCACAGAACTATAATATTTTACAATATTTTGTTTTACAAAAAGTTTTCAGAGTCCTGCAAATTTCTGCAGATCGAGGAAGCAGATGTTACAGGTGATGTTATAGTGGATCAAGGACAAAAGAGATACTTAATGGTTTTCTTCTGATTTGCTCTCTAACAGAACAACAACCAGAATTTCACTTTGTGAGTCTTTAGGAGACATCTCCCATTGATTTAAACGCCCCACTGGTGGAAAATCTGCCACTTCTTCCTTTAAGCTGTTTCAATTAGTAATTACATTCATGGTTAAAAACTGAATTTTATTTCCAATGCAAAGTTTTCTGACTTTTTCTATTCTCTTCTATGAAATTTCACTCAGCCTACTAATAGGGTAGGTGAATTCTTTAAGTTAAAAATTATTTTTTCAAATTACTCTCTGAGCTTCTTTTAAAGAATGAGCATCAGAACAATGGTCAGAGTTTACATTCATTCAATACAGTTCCATACATTATGAGATTTTATATATATATTTTACATCACATACTCTTAGGAAGGCGTGGAATGGCATTGCTCACTTGCACAGCTTTCCAAAGCTTCTGGAACATCCCAACAGTTTTACAGTTCCCTCAAGTTCTTGGATTACCCAGGAGTCTGCTGCCTGTCAGGAATACAGGGTGGAGCACGGTGAAGGATAGTCACTTCTTGGCAAGTTCTCATCACCAGCCTCCACTCCAATCTCTGCACTCAGAGATAATAGAGGGATGCTTAATAAAGTATTTTCAACATGTTTTCCAGCTTGCATTAAGAGGACCTCCCTGCAACTTGGTTATCTGATGAGACACATTCTAGGAATCTGTTTTCAGGTTTCCTATCTCCATTTTTAAATTCTTTCCCTCTTAGTGCCAAAAGAGAAGGATTTATGTTCAGAAAAGCCAAAGAGATGGTTGTGGCATTGCTGTTGGCAGATTTCCTGCACTCAAATCCACAGTGCACCAGGGAAATGGTGACTACTGCAAAGAGAGTAAGGGCTGAAAGCTGCCTGGAGATAGGGATTAACCTCATGCTAGCCTGTTCACCTCAAATCCAAGCTTGAAAGGTTAGGCTGGACAGATCCCAAAAGCTAAAGGTTTCCCTACAGAGGTGGGTAGTGGGCTCATGGCAGTGGCACAATGAGCCATAGCAGCTTGTGTAGACATAAATGAAACAGTGTATAAACTGCAGTGCTCTGTCTCTGTGGAGGAGAGAAATTCCCTCCAGAATGAGTGATTGAAAAGTCAAAATAATCTCTTTAGCCCTAGCTGCAAATGAACCTATTTTCAAGGCAATATTCTTAGACCTGAAAAGTCTCTGTCTCATAGAAAATAAATTCAAGCAGGAATGCTGGGGTTGGGGCCATGGGGTGTGGAATCTATCTTAAAAAATAAATAAATATTTAGAAGTCTTAAAATCTGTGAGGGAAACTCATTTTGAAAATATGTTTCTTCCAAAGCAAACAATACCCCTCCAGCAGCTCCCTCCACATCCTCCCCTAAGAGCACTCAGGATAACTGCAGAAATACTGCAAACAATGGGGTTGGAGGGTGGCAGAACAAGAAGCCATAAAGGGTGCATTGAACAATATAGCCCTAAGTTAAAAACCTCACATTTGCTTATTGTATCCCACTGAAGGTATAAACACTTTTTTGAAACCAGCACATCAGCCCATAAATAAATGGAAGTTCAAGGCTCACCCCCTTAAAAAAAGCACCATTCCTATCTGACAGCCCTACAACCCACATAGGCAGTGTCTGTAAAACATTCTCCCATTATGGTCCAGAACATTACAGCTGCAAAAGAGCTGCTATCAAACTCAATCCCTGTTTGTGCATCCCATGGGCAATTTTACCACCATCATCTTAAACCAGAGGCAGTTCCAGCTCTCTGGGGGCAGCCAAGGGCTGCAGCAGGCCCTGTGCTGCTTCTCAGGAACTGGGGGAATGGTAAGAAGGGCAGATCTCCTGCAGGAACATGAGAGACATCATGGGTCTTGGAGCATGATGAGGTCTAGTCTTGATGGAAAGTTGCCATATGAATAGCCCTATTCTACACCCTCCCACAGAAAATCCAGTTCCTGCTCCATTATTCCCTATCCTGTGTTACCATGGCTGCACCACTAGAAATCATCCTCAAAGGGGTGGTTCTCCTACAGAGGAGATGGAGCAAGGAGGCATCTGAGAAAGGGGCAGCAAGAGGGGAGATCTGTACTCACCAAAAAGAGGCAAGGCAGGGACAGGCAGAGAAACTGGGCTGAGCATAAACATGCATGGCCACAGCCACCACTTGGTTTGCATTTTACTTTCACGGCAGGTCCCCATCTTCGGCAACCGCCCACTTAATCTGTGCCTGAAGCCCTGCTGACAGGGACTGTCTTGTGAACCCTAGCCCTAAAAAAAAATCCTACAGGGTGGCTGTTTCCCTTGAGGAATCAGCTGGGGAGCATTTCCAGGAACTGGAGACTGTGCTGAAATCAATCAAGTTAAATGGTGGTATATGAGAACAGGAATGAATAAACCTCGAGGGATATCATTTGTCATTTACTGTACTTGTTAAAAGTTACAAAACAGCAGTTCAGCAGAGGTTAGAGAAAGGACAATGCAAGAACACAAACTTTCAACCCGTTTCCAAAACTGCTTACAGCTCCAGTATTTTCAAGAAAGGTGAAAAATTCATAATGAGGAAAATAATAAGGATTAAATGAAACTTTTTTTTTTAATGTCAAAGTAATAAGCTATTCAGACCATTCAATTGCCAGCAACCATTGTTTATAAGGTGAGATAATCCTGATCCAATCATCAAGAATGTTTGGACAATAAAATGTCCATGAACAAACACACAAAAATGATAATAAAGAAAACTGCACAGCCAGAGGTCAGACATACTTTATACGAGGAGCTGGACTCTGATCATTCACAGTAGATTAAATTCAGCAGCAGTAGAAGCTTAGCAAGAAATTTGGATGTTAGGAAGATTTAAGCTGGGAATAGGCCTTATTCTTATTTTACCAAAGGCCAGACATAGACTCATACATGTTTATGAGGAAAAAGCAAAAGTGACTGAATTTCAAAAAATGCACTGGGTAGAAAATAGTTTGGGCATAGTAGGGTCTGTGGAAAATGCTGTCAAAAGTTAGAGGGCAATAACTAAAATCTTCATCAGCAACTTTCAACTTTACTTCCAAATGTCAAAATCCAAAAACCATTGCTAAGAATATTAAGTACAGAATAGTTTTTGAGCCTGTACTTTTCATCTTCGAATGTGAAAATGAGAATTTTTGAAAGAAAGCAAACATTTGCATTAGAACATTTGTTACTCAATATCAAGCTTTTGCCTTAAAAATGTTCTGAGAGATATTTTTCTATTTATTATGCTTTAAAGTCCAATTCAATTTCCTTTAGAAATAACACAACCTCTTTGATTATAGAGGGAGGCAGAAATCTTCAGAGCAAAGCAGGAGACTCAGTAGCCCTAGGCTGTATTGTGCCACCCCTGGGTGAAGCCTGCATGGTGTGGCAAGCAAGGCACTGGGCTGAGGACCAAACAGCAGCATTCTCCTGGATTTGCTGCAAAGCAAGTGTGACCCTGTGTTCATCACTGCCTCCCTTCATCCATCTTACATACTTATGCTACATGCTCTTCATAGCACGAGATTGACTTGCAGAGCTGCCACCATGGGCTGCTGGGTCCCACACAAACTGTGAAAGCACCCAGATTTAGTCACTAGGACGCAGATTTGCACAGAAGAGCCTGTGCTACCAAATATAATTTACACACAACAGATAATTTATTTTGGCAATCGAAAATTTCACATGGAAGAGTCCATCTTGTCATTTACTTTGAAATAAGGTAATTCTTTGTGTGCCAAGAAGCCCCTTGCGCATGGCAAAGCCCCACAGCCATTCCCATACCATTGCATGGACGGTTCAGGGATTCTGTGGGAGGTTTCTGTGCAAAGGAATTGCAGGCTGAAATTTTCCACTGACAGGGAGGAAGGGAATTTGCAGGGCAGTGGGGCAAAGCTGCCTGTCATTATTATTAGCAGGTGACTACTACTGTAGTCTTGTGCTGTCAGAGTTAAATTACAGCCTGCTGAGATCTTTAGCTATTCTTGTCCATAGTCTATTCTTGAGAGGCAGTTGCTGTTGAAGAGACGATATAATTTTGATACCTGCTTAATTTGTGTACCTATATCCTGCCTGACAGAATGATTTCTCTGGCTTTATAAATGGATCCGTGTTCCTCTCAATTGGCATTCACTCCTCTTACTGCAAGAGCATCCGTCTGCCTGAGATCTTTAGAGAAACAGTTCATAGGGAGCAGTTAATTGTGATCTCTCTCCAAAAAATGAGTCCCTATTTTTCCTCTGACAAATGAAGACATTGTTCCAACAATATTTTCCTTTTCCACTGACAGTGCTAAATATTTATATCCTGTGCCTGCTAGAAATGCTAGTCTCCTCATGAATAAACACCAGGCTAACAATAAGCAGCTTCCAAGAAGGATACAGGGTGCAGCTGACCTATTCACACTCCTTCCCCATTTTAAATACCAGGTTCCCCATGACAGCCATTTAAAATCAACACTGATCCTGATACCTGACCCGGGTTTTTTGTGTTTTCCAGAAACCATCCTTAAATAGGCCCATCTTGGCAGCATGTAACAAACAAGCCTGAGCCTTGCATTGTAAAATGTTACAAGCCAAGGCACATATTAAAAATGCAGAAATAAAATGAACGCATTGTTGGTAAGCTTTGGTAAACACATCCCATTTCTGCCAGCTCCCATTTCACTGTGTGAGCAGGCATTGGTGTGGCGTTCCTCTTTACTCTCCTGGTCTTTGCAGGTTGGCATCTTTAGCAATGAAGCTCTAATTTGAAGGGGAAGGTTCCCCTATTTACCACCAGGGCCTGATTCAGTGAACAGCCCATTCCTGTCAATGGAAAGGACTCATGTTTGGTGAACATGTATTCAAAACCCCTGCACTCTCAGCTGCCCAGGTGTGTTTTAACCAAAGCACAGGCTGGGCTGGGAGCTGCTCAGCTTCCCAGACAAGGCAAAGCTGCTGAGCAGCCCCAGTCACACACCTCCAGCAGCAGCAGCTAGCAGTGAGCCTTCCTCCCCAAAGCAACATTTTACTCTCTTCTACATTTTAATTTCAAGTTTAAAAGAAGGAACAAAAGAAGAAAATGAAATTATGATGGCTGCTGCTGATGTTATTTTCACCATTTACCATTTTTATTCTTCTGCAGTTTGGGATTACCGTGTGCACCAGGAAAGAGATGCATCAGCTCTGCTTCTGTCCAGGCCCTCTGTCTCCCCAGGACTCCACCTACAGCAAGGTCATTTACAAAGATGTCAAAATAATCATACAGTTACACTTATAAGGTTCCTTTGTTGTAAAGCGTATCGGAAAGGTGGACAATTTACAGCAGGAGAAGAGCTTTGTATTCTAATTACTGCAAAGTAGGACTCAAGCAATAATCAAACTAAATAGGTTTTCTCTTCTGGGAGGTGAGTATAGGAGCTGATGTGGAGATTTTTTGTTACATTAAGGGACTGGTTAGACAAGTGGCTAAAACTACAGCACTGGTCTCAAAAGGGGCAGTCCCACACTCTCTACTCATATGGCTATTCAATATTTTCCCACATTTTAGGACGATTTTCCCTTTTGCTTATGCAGCTGTAGTTGTTATATTTACATCATCTCCTCTTTCTCCTTTCCTTCTCAAACCTCCAATTACTGTGTGCCCATCATAAGCCTTCATGAAGTTCCCAGCTTTTGTGTCTGCTGTTACTACAGCACTGCTCTCTTCTTCACTGGGCTTTTCAATCCTCAAAACCCAGTTCCCTCTGGAAGAACTGAGCAGCCTGCAGCACTCCTTCCTTCAGCTTTAGCCCTCTTATTATCACATGCAACTCCCAGTTGAAATTAGCCCATCAATATTTAACTTCCATCATTACATCTGGTATGGAAAATGTACGCTCCCATCCCTTGTTTGCTTGCTCCCACTGAGAGCCTCTGAAAATTATTCCTATGATGCCAGGTAACAAGCACGAGCCTAAGTAAGGTAATCAAAGTTCTACGTAGCTTCTCCTAGAAAATAATCCAAAAAATTCCCATCTTTTTTTGCACAAGCAATGACAATTCTTCTGTGTGACTCCAGAGGAGCATTTTTCTGCTGCTAAAGACATTTCTATACTATTTCTGTTACAGATGAGCTAGCCCGTGTGTGAGCCAACCTCTCCCAGAGACTTCCCTGCAAACTGCATTGGCACAAGTCAAGTAACCACTGAACAGCATGAATAGGAACACGCTCCCAAAGCCCATGGAAGCCCACTCACGCCGAGCCCATGGCAGGAGCTCAGTTCTGTTATTTAAAAACACTGAAGGCTATTGACTTCCATTTCTCAGTACTTCCAGTACTGTTTTCCAGATGGAAAGGAAACTGAACACTTCATATTTAAACCATCACTTTATTTTGATCCCAAGAACACTTATCAAAGAAAAAAAAAAAACCAACATATCTTTTTTCTGTAGAGAAATAATTTTATAAGAAATTACCTACTTTGCTGAGATCCCATCTGCACAACATTATTTGATTCTGTGTAAAGAGGAATCCAGAAGCATCATTCTTAATAGTGCTTAGATCTCAGATACTTTTGTTTATTTCTTTTCTTAAAGATTAGCTTTTAAATCCTCACAGTTGCCTGATTCTTCCCAACAGCCTAGTAGAGCTTTTGTTTTATTTAAAGGTCTATCACCACCTGTCAGTGCAGCATCAAGAAAACGCTGGAATGTGCCATTAGTCCTGAGCTTGGATAGGACAGATGAGCTTTTTTAGTAGCTGTACTGCATTAATGCCTTGTTAGGGTTTCTTATATGTCTCCTGCTAATAGGAATAACCTCTGGAGCAATAGCAATTTATCCATACATCTAGCTCACACTGCTTGTCACAGTTAGTAACAGCTGATAACCCTCTTGGGCTGCTTTTCATCTTCGGTAGAAGTGTTCTCATTCTAGAATACATTATTTTAACCTGTCAGACTATAAACAGGACAATTACTTAGTCCAATGTAGGCTGAAAGTGTTGATAACTAAAGTTAAATCCAGCATTGTCACTCTAATGTGTTCGTGTTAAACCAAGCACAATGAGGCAACTTGCCTTCTCAAATGAAAACATTTGTCAAACTCACTAATTCAAAATCAACCTAGTGCAGATCTCTTGATTTGCACTGCTTGTCGACAAGCCTGGGAAGGCAGCAATGGAAACAGGGAACTGATTACTGAGCCAAAGAGAGAAAATTATCAAGCAGGAAGAATCAGGCTGGCTCGTGTCTGTGAAGGGAGAACTCACCAGACTCCAGGAACAACAAGAGCAACCCAACCCTTGCACTTGGGTTTTGTATGACTCTCAAAAAATCCAGGCCTGCCCCTGAACTCCTGAACACTGAGGAACAATATTTGGTCACTGAGTATTTCTTAGTCTGCAAAACCTGCTGTAGCTGCCACTGCATCCTTCTCTAACCTCTTTCCTACCAGTGCGTGCAGCCGTGTTAACAGCAGCATCGCTTTGCTCAACAGACTGCCAGCAGTAAAACTCCAGCCCATGCACTGCACGCAGTTCACCTGCTCTTGCTGAGCAATTTCTTTGAATAGAAAGGGTAAAAGATGTCAACACCATTTCCTTCCCCACATCCCACCCTTTCTACAGCACTTCTGTCTTGCTTATCCCATGGGAACATTTCCTGCTAAGTAGCATCAACAGCAATGCTGCTCTCTAACCTTTCTGCTTTCTTTTTCAGGGACTGCTTCAGTGCTCCTCTCAGATTTGACCTTATCTTTCTCCTCTGGCTCCTTCCTCTCCTTATTCAAACCTAATACAAACTTCCCTGAAATCGCCCTCCCTGAGGTCTCTGCTGACCAGACCAGGGAATTTGTTCTCCATCCTGTTTCCTTAAGCATTCTGCTGCTTTGATGCTATTGCCTACAGTTACTTTCTACATAAATATTCTACTTCATCCATTTAGGCGTTAGCCTCTGATCCAGCTCAGACCGTGTTGAGACCTTGTCATCCATCCTTCCTGACAGTTTGTAAAAAGTCCTTAAAGAAATGTAGATACAATGCCCTACATCTGCCACATCCCACCTGCTAAAAACAATCCCCAGGGTTGTGTGGTGTTCTCTTGGACACCAATGCTTCAGGGAGGAACAAAGCAACACACTATTACTAAACCTAAAAGGAGTATGAATATAATTTGAGCAGAAACATGATGTCATGTATGTTTTTGTATCAAATTCTCACAAGACATTCCATATTGGCTAAAAAAAAATTCTGCATAATTGCCATAAGCGCTTTTTTCTTGTAATACTTAGCTTAGTTTTCATTTCCCTGTGATTGTGAGCAAGACAAAGGTTTGCTTACAGTGATCTGATAACTTATACGAAGACTTTAAATTGAAAAGCATCTGTAAACTTACTCTTGATTGTTCCTTAAAGTTTTTAAATGTCCATCAGTTATGAAAATTTTTATGAAATTATAAACATTTCATTAAGTTTATAACATGTCATTTTTTCCCCAATTGTTTTTTTTCCATTACACTAACCCTACCCTTCAATCTAACATTCAGATGATAACACATCCTTTTATAATAGTTTGGGCAAGTAATTATAGCAATGGGCAAATGTGCAGCTGATTGCCTGCACCTCTGGATAAAGCCTTCAACCCATGCTTCTCAGTAAGACTGTTCAATTGCAAAAAACAAGAGTAAAAATTCATGACCACACAAGTGGCATATGAAAATAACTGGACACAGGAGCTCACAAATAACCACCCATCAAGGCAGAAGGACTGGGTTTCAAATATTTTCAGGCACAATAGGGAATGAAATGCTGGTTTGGTCCCATTCAATGTTAATATTATCAGTACCCCTCCACTGATGAGACTGACAGAAAAGATTTGTTTTAATAAGCCACAGTCCATTTAAAGTCTGTAGACTTAAAAGCAAGCAACATAAATGTTTAAAATGCAATCAGAAAAGTTATAGATGGGTTCATTGAATATTTCTCCTGCAAAAGCCTGTGCCACAGAAAATTAGGAAATATGTAGGATTTTTACATATAGCACAGCTTAGTGCACAGTAAGCCAAACATTTGACACACAGGTTGTTAATATACCCTTCCAGCTTCTATTTGCACAGTTTTCCTCTCTTCTTAAACTTATCTTTGTGTCATTTCTCTTTCTTTTCCAATTTGTAAACTCAGTTTCAAAGTCTTAATTCGTTTCAAAGTCTTCATTCAAATCTCTCCTATGACCAGTTCTTTAAAAGGCCAAAGTCCTTATTCATCACTTTGTTACTCTCCTAATGTCTACAGCTTGTTCTTTCCTACTGTTTCCTTCTTTACTAAGGACTAAACCCTAAAGCATCAGTTTGACAAGGGAGAGAATGTATTTTCCACTGTTGCAGTCTTCCCATTCCTTTGGGTACCTCTAAGATTCTCTCAGATCTGTCTGAAATTACAGACAGCAGTTTAGCAAACCAGAGAACTAATCCCCATCCAACCTTTGCTACCCTGGTATCTTCCTGAACTGCAGGCTGTGGGCCCACTGAGAGAAATAAATAACCGATGTACCTGTCAAAAAACTCACCAACATACCACCACTATCATTGTACTGGATAACTACAACTGGAACATTCTTCTTTCAACTAAAAGAACCTAGTTATTTCCATTTAATTCATACTTATGCCCTTTTAACACAGAATAATTTTAAAATGACATTTTCTTGTTCATTTTCACTTTTGACTTTTGATGATAAAGACAGGTGTTTATTTGTTAAAAAATATTGCTATCTAATATATTATACCTAAGCACAATGCTATATTGATTATAGTGCTGAAGGTCAGAAGTCTTGCAATCGTACTTGGGTATATCACATGCAGTGTATTGAAGAACATGTGGCCAATAATTGCAATAAACCCTTGAACAAGCAATCTCATTGTAGCAGGATGGGGGAGTGAAAGTAGTTATAAATGGGGGGAAATGCCAACAAATATCAAACGTAAAAGAGAGAAAATTGGCAGGAATACACCAGAAGGCAGGAATGACACAAAATTAATAAGGGAAGCAAAAGTACAACTGAAGAAATCAATGGTCAATAAAGCTAAGAACAATAAAATGAAGTTTATGAAGTGTGTTCTAATGAAGAGTATCTAACCAACAGCTATTGGTCCATTACCACTATGGAAATGATAACATTGTCAATAATATGACAAGAAAGACAACTATGTTCAATAAACACTTCTGTTCTGTGTTTCAGCTAATGCCAGTGATGTAGTCTTATGACAGATCAATGATGGTTAAATACTAAATTTTCCAGTAATAATTAATTGATAAGGACATTAAACACCATCCCTTATAATCAGAATCTTTAATTAGCAATTCAGACAATTTACATGCAGAAGTTTAAAGGCTCTGGCTGAAGACTTCTTGTGGTCTTTTTCAGTCAACATTGAACATTCACAAAATTCCAGGGTCCAGGAAAGTTATTCTTGTCACAATATTTAAAGGATTTAAGCAAAATGAATGAATATATTATGGGCTTCAAAGTAAGAAACCAAATTGTCAAAAAAAAAGTGTAGATGATCTGGGATTTAACTGACAAATAAATAACAGGAAGTACTTCAAGCAAACTCTAAGCAAAGGCAACGAACACTAATTCAAGGAAAACAGACATTTTGCTTTGTATTGCATAAAATTACAAAGTTATCAAATAAGGGTAATAGCACTAACTATATAAGAATTCTACCCTATTCAGCATGGCCTCTCATAGCATTTTGGCAAAGAAAACAGAACAATCCAAATCTACTGAAACAGACATTAAAGACACGTCAAACAGATGCAACCAGCAACTGGAGATACTCTAAGACCAACCTAGCCAAGACAACCACTGCCCTACCTGGACAGGTCACATCCTCCCATCTTCCTCTACTCTCTTGTGCCATCTTCATACCCAGCTATGCTCCACACAGGCAGCAAAAGCTGTGGATCACTTTGAAGGAAACAATCTGAAATTCAGTGCAGTGTGGCTAAAATAAAGCAGGGTCAAGAAAACATTCTCTGAGCAACACTGAATTTATGGACAGGAGCATTGGCAAAGTGAGAACAGAGGCTTTGCTGTAGGACTTTGTGAATCAATGTACAAATTGTTATTCTCATTGTTCAGTAGAACAATTACTAAAATCCATTTGCCGGTAAATGTGCCTTGTCTTGTAAATCATTGGGTCATTAACCTTAACAATGTCAGTGTGTTGTCACTATCCAATTCAATTAAATTACTGACCAAGGTAATACCTAAAAGCACATTTCAGACAAAGGCATCTATTATTATATTATTATCTGTGACAACATTTAGTAGTATCTTAATTTTGTACCTGGAAATAGGAATATATCCTAAAACTCAGGTAATATATTCTAAAAGCCAGGTGAAGAGATACACAAACAGGCTGAACAGAAGAAATGGGAATGGAAAGGTTAGAAAAAGAGGAAGAGATGAAGAGAGAGGGAGAATGCAAAATGGTACGGAGCAATCACCTCCAAGGGGTTGTCTATGCATTGTCATGTGCCACATTTCAATGTTCCTTGAGGTCAGAAGACAGAAACACAGGATTTTCTCTTGCCCATCAGTTATTAAATCTGGCAACTTCCCCTAACAAATGTCCAATTATGTTGTTTCTAAAAAGCGGCACTTGCTCCACCATGCCAGAACAAGTAATACAGCAGTGTATGGAAAGGGTGAAGAAAGTCCCTGGTGACCTTCCCAGACCAGCAGTGGAGCACAGCCTGGCAGTCTGCCTAACTTGGAAGGGAAAAAACAGGCTTTGATTTCCAGTTTCATTTGAAATAACAACTGTATGTGCAATGCATGAGAGCTGGTAAGTGGCTCTCATCACACTAAGGAGTCTTGTTTAGATGTCTTTCTGCTGCATGCTTCCATACATGTATTCTCACATTCCAGGCAGATTCTCAGTCCACACTTCAGGGCAGGAAAATCTTCCTGGGTTTTTATGCCCCCTTTGTTTTCCTCCAGTTTCTTCCTTACTGCTAAAAACCCACAGACTTTATGACTCAAAGGCACAAACTCAGTGAGGTAGCTTATTTCTATAACTTTTATGGCTCCTACTTTTCCATGGCCCAAGACTTCTTCAAACTAGGTGCTGTGGAATGCACAAGAAGAAAGGATAGCATGTGCTTTCAGAGAGATGCTGAAGGGTTGTGGGCAGATGGCTAGAGAGTATGTGGAAGCCACAAGACCACGTTTGTCAGTACATCAGGCAATAATCAGCCTAGCTACTGGCAAGCTTTTTGTAAACCAGACAGCAAACGAGTTTGCCTCACTCAGGGGTCTCTGGTCAAGGCACTGAATTGCAATGGAGAACTCTTGCATTTATTAAACCTCAACAATCCTGTAGAACGTACTTGCTGGACACTTGCTGGGGTGGGTCTGCCAAGGTGGCATGCTTTACCCTGAATATGTAATTTCTAGATATCCCAAGTTATGGAGGGCTTTCTCAGGGATGTCCTTATGAAGCAACAATGCAGCACCACATTAAACTTGACAAGCTCAGTCAGTGACAGTGGCCACTGGCTTTAGAACTGTTGATTGTGAGGCACCTATGGAAACCGTATTAGCAAGCTTTGAGCTAGGCCATTGTTTGTCCTTGTTTTGGAAGGATACACAATTTCAGGGTGAATCAAGAGCTCTAAAAACCCTGTATGCACCTGGAGACCTTGGTGCTATACAGAAATGGCACATAATACCATGTGTGTTCTTTGTATTTTATAGGAAAGAGTATCTCAGCTCTCAAAGGTGGAGGGAGAATAAGAGTGAAAGAAAGCAAAAAAAAATAATCAACTTACCTTTTATACAACTGAAAGTTGCATTCTACTTTAGGTACAAGTTTTATCTTGAGTGAAAAAATGATTCTATCAAATATTTTCTAAAAAGTTATTTGGGCTACAAAGAAAATAGAACAGAACTGGAAATGAACTGAACTAAATCACCTGCAAAACTTCTATTTTTATGGGAGATACAATGACAGGAATGGGCTTTAAGCATAACAGCACACACAAAAGGTAGAGTGCTGCTTTGTTAATGGAATTGCACTATGGATCATGAGCCAAATGGATGCAATTTTATGTGAACTGCACACACAAAAAATTCCCTCAATAAACATATGGAACACGAGGCTTCTTTTCTCCTTACTTTAACTAGGCAGCAGGGAAACATTATGACTGAAGAGTAGATATCAGCATTAGAAGACTTATAGGGTTGCTTAAATGGGAGTTCAAAATAAAATAGAAGGCAGACAAAATAATTGTTTGAGCAACATAAGTCATTATAGTTTTCCTTATAGGTTTTCTCTTCATTCAGAAAGTACTAACCTGGGCACATATATACATTTTTTTAAATTATATTTTTCTTTTAACTGCAGAAGTGTCTTGTGGATGTATCCAAAGAACAATATATCCTATAGAGTCAACTATGGGAGCTAGAGGTCTTTGGGGAGGAAAATATATTTATAACAAAGTAGTGCAGTATCTGAATAAAGCAACACAAGGCAAAGCTTAAACAATGCTCTGTACTTTTTAGTGATTTTTACAGATAACAGATAATTAACTAGAAACCACTGACATTAACAATATTGGACTTGCATTACTTTCCTTGCTTAGGAAGCTGGATTTGGCAGCACGCTTAAGAGCTTTTCAGAAAGCTCCTGTTGATAAACTATTAGAGCAAAATCCACATCCCATTTGCAGTTAAGTATCCTCATCAGATCATCTTTTAGTAGTCCCAGCTTGCAACCCTGCTGGCAGTGACTATTTATTTTAAAGAGAGCATCTCTTTTTAAAACTTACCTGACACTAAAGTGCTCATTATGTTGGAAATTATGGGAAACAAGGACAGTAGTTCTGGACCAAGAAAACAGGGGCTGTCATTGCTCTCCTGTTCCCCACTGCCAGGTCTCGTAGGGATGATTGCAGCACGATCCTTAAAATGGTTGTCTTCATCCATTGAGCCTTGCAAGGAAGGGTTTCAACAACACCCTAAAGCTTGCTAAGAGACAATAACTCATTCAAAGACAAGTGCAGCAGCTTCCAGAGACAGATTTTCTTCACAAAAGTTACACAGATGCTCCAAGTGCTTTATTGCTGTTTGAAAAAAAACCCCTCTCTTAGCTGCTCTGGTTTCCAAACCTTCCTTTTAGAATTCCCTGGAGAATCGGGGAACTGCAAAACTCTTTGCCCTTTTCTAGCTCTGAGCTGCATTTTCAAATTATAGTATCTCAAAGGTCTGGAATGGCTTCAGGTTTGTTCCTTCTAGTCTGATTGCAAATTTGTTAAAATCTGGAAGACTTCCTGGTAGGGAATGTGAAAGGTGGTACAGGTGTGAAAAATGATGGTGTCCACAACCTGACAATCTAGACAGGCAAGTTAATGTAACAGCCATGTGGATGTGAAGAGCAAATCTTGTATTTCTATCATATGTGCTTTCAAAACCTCTTAATTATTTAGAAGGCAGCTATTCTGGCTCACTAAATGCTAATGATTAGGGCCAAACAATTGGAATTTATTGATTATTGCTGAATTCTGCACACTGTCAGCAGCACTGACACACATGTACCACATAGCATGGCTGCGAATACCAACACCCATAATCTGCCTTGCTTATTGATAGTGCATTAATTGCAACAGACCACACAGACCTCACATACTTCATCATCCTGATAAGTTCTTATCGCATGAATCATCTTATGGATTAGCTTTCAGTGCTTGTTCTGATCTTTGATTCCTACAGAGGCACAGCCACACTCTGCCACTCACTCACTCACCAGCAGATTCCACATCCCATTCCCTGTCTTTCCTGTGTGCTTGCAGCTTCCAGTGGTATGGGGTTTTCAGAGCAACCAGTGATTGCAATGATGCTGAAATGACTTCATTTACACCTGTCTCACTTTGCCTCCAATGCCAGAGATGCAGTGCCCAAACCCTCAGCAAAATGGCATTCTCCAAAAAGTCGGAAAACTGCAAAGCTTTCCTCTGTTCCATACTCCTACTTCAGGAATGCAGAGCAACTAGAGGGAATTTTTAGTATACCTAAGCTTCTAAAAAGCTTCAGGAAAAGTTCATACTTGACTGACCTGCACACTAGGCAAGTCTACTAAATTTTTAATCATGGATATCTAGAAAAACATTCTGAAAACAATACAGGAGATCCTAAAGCAACCTTCAAACATCATCGCCTGGATAAGTTTACTTGTTACTGTAAGGAAAGTCTTGAGCTTACTGAAATGACATTATCTTAGCTGAACTACAAGTTCACTGTGTTTCTGCAGGGCTTCTCTTCCCAGAAAGACTGCTTTTTGCTCAGCAACAATTTATTACTACATAAAGGTGAGTGGCGAGTACTCCAAAATCCTATGTAAGCAATAAGTACAGTATGATCTGTGTCCAATGGTTGCAAAATAAATAATTTTCTCATCATTTTAATCAAAATTTATTCAAATTGAATAAAGATATTGCACAAAAAACATAATGCAAGCATACACGATTGATCAGGAATGTTGCTCCATTTCATAAATACATTGTAAATAAATATATGTCAGCAGTTCAGTCTTATGCGGATATGATCTGACAGTACTCGAGAATCTCAATTGCACAGTTCAAGACAGTTCTAGGACCTTGTTTTTGTTTGCAGTATCATTTTTTTCTTACGCATTTTACTTTAACAGCCTCTTAGCAAAATTGTACTCGTATCTAATGAACATCAGATCTAACTAGGCATGGATGTATCGTTATAAAGCCTTGCTCTTCAACACAAGTGAGCAAGGTAAGGTAATCCTGTTGAGCACTTTTCAGACTTAAAAACTCAGAAAAATCCCATGTTTCTGTAGATACTGAAATCAAGGTTAAAACCTTCACTGACAACTGGCTCTCAGGGCAGGTCTGTCTCCAGGGGGATAGCAGCCTTTGTTAAAATGCTTTAAATTCTTCATTTTCTTGAAGCTGACACATCACAGTAACTCTAAAAAAAAGCCATATTACAGTGCCACTAGACATCAAGTGAGAAATTACCATGATACTTTTGCACAATGTGACTCCCAGGTACACAGGAGGGGAAAGCTCCGTGTGGCCATTAACACAAGACTTCATATAGGCCCACCAGCAGAATAACTGAGGACCACAGTCAAATGCCATTCTAGTGGCCCAAGCCAACCAGCAAGATGTGTAAATATATATATACAGCTGCCTAGGAAATCTAGGCTCTAGGGAGTATAAGGGAAGAACAGGGGAAGTCCAGAAAGGTTCACTCACATGCTGAGCTCTGGAGACAGGACCTTCTCCTCTTCCTCTCTCCTGTTCATGTTCAGACCCAAAAGTCCCCAACCATGACTGGAGATAGCAAGATGAGCAAGAGGAGACTATCAGCTCCATTGCTGTGTTCACTGGTTGCTAATTACAGGACAACGAACAGGATACAGAGAGATGCCTGACAGGACAAAAGCCCATGCTCAAAGCCATGTGTTTCCTTTATAAGAGTATCTTAAAATCTTTAACAATAATAAGACATCCAGCAGAGAAAGGAGTTGGTATATAACAGAATCCACTTTTGTCCCGGAAAAAAAAGAGAGTTAAATCATTCCAAGCACCCAGCAGCATTTTTTTTCTGAGCAATGGCTCAATATAACCATTACAGAGGCTGGATATACAGGCAGCAGCATACCTCCAAGTGCTGCTCTATGGTGCCCATCATATTTGTCTCCTCCTGTGCTCAACTTTCTTGTGCTGATAAAAGAGCAGTTAGTAGCTCTTTGTTATATAAATGTCAGCAGAGGCAAACAGAGCAGAAATTTGGTGGTCAGGTGTAGATGGCTGAACACTACTAAAAAAGATTAGGTAGCTGATAGGAAATGGTATTTACTAGCTGCATAAGGTGTCAGGTGTTGCAGAGAGGTATTGTTCTCACAAAAATGGCTTGAAATAGGTTCTTTTTGTTTCCCCAGGCTTTTCACCTCAGCTGGAGAGGAACCCACTGATTTCCACAAGACAGAGAATATCCTTGAAATACTTCAAAGCTTGGCTGAACCCTCAGAATCTCTTCCATAGTATTGCTGCATGCTGCCTTTGTGCTGAGATTGAAATTGCAGAAATACAGCTTTCTTACAAGAAGTGAAATCAGCCATCACTGACTCAAGCATCTTACCAAGCTCCTCAGTTTCTCTGAAGGAGATTTATCAAGTGTTTGTAATTATAAGTTGCCTGTGCTGCAAATCACACCAGAGGACAGTGGAGCTCAAATGCCTGCTCTCAATGTCACAAGTCTCCAATGAATTGCAAGAAACCTCAAGCACCTTCTGTGCAGGCCGTCAGGCAGGATAAATTGCAATTGTTCTCTCCAGCCAGTGGGGCTATGCTGATTTACACCCTGGCAAGTTCTGCTCCCTGCATGGGACAAGTTTAAGGGGGGAAATAGATTGCATCTTATTTTTTCCTTATCTCTGTCTCAACTCTTCATTTAAAACTAAATCTGTTGATTATATCTAGATAACTTTTGAGTTTGTTTGTGATTATTTGGTCATGCCTTGTCCTCTGACATAGGTGTGGAGTGATGGCAGACCCAGCTGCAGCACTGCTGCACTGTAGGAGCAGGTAAGAAGCTGCTGAGTGCCTCTATGTGTTGTGGTTTTGCTAAGGACTTGTGCTTTCAGTATAGTGGGATGTGTCCTCACCTGTCTGGAGTTCAGGCCCACAGCCCAGTTCTTTGGAAGCAGTCAAGCAGTGCATATACCCACCCAAAAAGTGTTTTGAAGCACTGCAATGGCAGGACCAGTGCAAGGACTGCAGCAATGTGTGTGCTTTGTATAAACACCTGTAATTCTGAATACAGATGCTTGAAAAGGCAAACATCAGGTCTTTTTTGAATGGGCCATTCTGAGGACCTCCAGACCTAAAAGCATGAGCTGTTGTATCTTCAACTTAAAAACCACACTCTGTAGCTGGGACAACAGCCAATTCACAGCCAGGGTAGACTGGTGGGGCAGCATATCTTGATTAATGGGTCACATTTCTTCATTACATGACATTTAATTCCTTACTACAGCTTGCAACGGCCTGAAATCCAATATAAAAAACGCATTCACATAAACATGAACGCTTGAATAAGTACCTCAATAACATCAGGCACCAACTCCTCACCAAGAGGATAGCTAGTAACTAATTAAAACCCTTAATGAACAGATGAGCCAGATACCATCCTTGTGCTTTGTTGAACAGGCTCAGGCAGCAGGCTGTGTAAGGGAAGCTTTTGATCCCAAGCACTCCAGTACTAGACAGGATAGTTCATCTCCAGAGAAGGCAAGCACACAATACTCAAACTCAGTTCCTCATCTTGCCCACAAGCTCATGACTCCTGAGGTGACACACTGTGGATGCAAAAGGGCCTTTCCCAGCTTTCAAATGGAAAATTTGGGGATGGGGTGTTACTGGAGCCAACACTCTGCTTTGTTGAGCAGTTCTCCAGAGCAGTTCTTTAGATGTAAGTGGCAGTGAGAGGAAGACAAAGCACCTCTTTAGTTTTAAAAAGTTGCACCCCTGAGAAAAATAAGGTTCCTATTTGGCTGCAGCATGACATGAAAACTCTGGCTGAGCTGCCACTGACAGAGCTAAAGGTCTGGCCCTACAACAAGCCCCAACTCCATGATCAACATTTTTTTTGCTGCTCTTGGTCACTGTTTTTAGTCCAGTGTTTCTTAAAGATCACTGAAGTGTGACTCTTACATTCAAATGACTGGTTTGGCAGGCAGAGGACACAGCACAGATTTCGGTGCATGCCATATGAGCTTGTGCTTAGATACTGCATGGCAGAAACCTGACCTGGTGCAGCTTCATCACTTATTATAATTATCAATCTGTGGCCTGTCTGCACATGCCAAGAATCACACTTCACAGCACAATGCAAACCTAACCTATCTTAGAGTCCACACAGGCAGTTTGTACCAATTTTAATTAAATCAGTCTCCAGAACGATTTGACTACATTTCTTGTGTAGGCATGCCCCAGAAGCAAATGGTTTATAAAATTGCTCACTCTCATTTATTATCAATTTCATGTTAACGATTGTTCTTTCTTAAGCCTTAACTTCTGGAATCATGTTATTGCCTGGGAAATTCAACTTCTATATTTCTTTTAATCCCGTGTTTCAAAGAATGTCATGAAAAGATATCCTTGTGTCCCATAACTACCCAAAAATTTGCATGCAAATTATCCAACATGCATTGTTCTTCCTTTTAAATAGTAATTATTTACATGCAAGTCCCATGATATGCAGGACCTCTACCCAGAATCCTTGAACCTGCGAGTAAATAAACAGTATGAAACTAGAATAAAAGGAAAGGGACGTCAGAGACACTTAACTGAGACAGCTGCATTATTGGGCTGTTAGCTCTAGAATCTTTAAAATCCCTGCAAAGATTCAGGGACCCCAAGAAGTGGTCCTGATCTTGGCCATACTGGATTGCCCCTTGGTGGGACCTCTCTCTCCCGTGTCTACTTGAAAAGCCCAGAAGTGGCCTGGTAAAGGCTCAGCATTAAGCAGAACAAAACCAGCCTCTGCACACGCACAGGGGTGACCCTGCACTGCTCTCCTCCACCAAAGGGTGTAGCAATACCAAGGCAGAGGCTGCAGTGCCTACACACCCAGTGTCCCTCAGGGAGGCTGAAGTCCCTCTCTATTAAATATGATGAACAAAAACTATCCTAGGAACAGATGTGTTGCACTCACAGCTGCAAGTGCAGTTTCTCTATGGCCCAGGGGACAGCAGGACTAAGCCTGTAAAAGGACCGCTGCCTGCCCACGTACTGCTGCAACTCCTCCTTCTGCCTACCAGCCTGGCTCTTGCCACTCACAACACAAACTTCTGTACCATACAAAGGGAAAATGATCCTGCCAGACAGCTGTGAATGATCTGCCATCCCACTCTGAAACTACCAGCACAAAGGAGTTAACAAAATCCATTTGAGCTGAGAGTGTTTATGCTTCAGCAGTTCCATTAATAGGTATTAAATAATGCTCCTTTAAGCTACAATGCTGCTGCATAGGGTTTCAGCCTCATCTTTATGGATGCCTTGTCATAATTTCCAGAATTATAGAACTTCCTGCCACACACCTACCTATATCTGCAAAGTTACAAAACAGTCAAAGATTATTTTTTCTGCCCAGAACTAGCAGAAATGACTTTTCATTAATCAGGATCAGATGAGATGAAATTAAATCAATTCTTCTCTCTAAAGTTTGAGATGCACAAAGAAGACACCAACGCTTTTCAGTGCTCAGGAGCTGTAAAGTGAAACTCCAGCTCTGCATACATTGTCTATGGAAGGAATTGCTACAAGTAGGCACTGACTACTTAACACCTCTCTGCTACCTGTCCTCCTCTACACACACACGTTCTTTTTAAGCTTCCAAAACTCCCTCTGTCTGGACACTTTCCAGCAAGAGATTCAGATTGTCCTTGGCAAATCCAAAATTATAAGATGTTCTAACCAAGATTCTGTTATCTTGTATATTCAGTTTAGCTAGTAAAATTTTGGTAGTGCATGGGCTGCAGGAGTGGCTTTGGTGAGAAGGCACCAGGAGCTGCTCCCACATCAGGCAGATCCTGCTCCAGCCAGCTCCAAGATTGATCCACTGCTGCCCAAGGTTGAGCCCATGAAGGACCACAGTGGAGCACAAAAACCCTGTAGAGCCCACACTGGAGCAGGGTCCTGGCAGGAACTGCAGCCCATGGAGAGGAGCCCATGCACAAGCAGGTTTTCTGTCAGGACCTGTTGCCAATGAGGGACATGCTTTGGAGCAATCTGTTCCTGAAGGACTGTACCCCATGGAGAGGTCCCAAGCTGGAGCAGTTCTTGAAGAACTGCACCCTGTAGGAAGCATCCACATCAGAGAAGTTCATGAAGGACTGTATCACATCAGAGGGACACCATGCTGGAGCAGGGGAAAAGTGTGAGAAGGAGTGGCAGAGACGCATAGCAGTATGAAAAGTACATACTCTGTCCACCTCCATGCACTTTATATGCATGGACTTGTGTGCCACACACAAGAATTCATGGGACAGATATGAGGGACTACATTATTAGATTATTTCCCCCCTCCCCTCTATGTCATTCACTTATTCCCAAAAACTCAACCACTGTCTAGTCCATAGTTCTAGTCTAGTCTAGTTCTTTCTTCTACATTGTACATCATACAGTCTCATTAGGCATCATCTCCAAAAGGACCATCCAGGGGATACTGTATCCCACGTTCCTTCAGGCAATTCCAAATTTACCCAGGGCAAGTGATGAGGAGACAATCTTCTACACATAGCAAAAAACATTGAGGGGGTAATGAGAGGTAGCAAATGTGGGAGATGTAACTGTACCTGAGAAGGAGAGAAGTAAACTGGCTTAACTGTAATAATGCAAAATTCAGGATTTCCAATGACCCAGAATGCGAGCTCAGATCTCACATACATCACTTGTAGTGTTTGTACATGAGAATGCATCCATAGCAGAGCAGGGGAATCAAGAAAAAACCATGAGTATGCTGCTGCTCATGCTGAAATCAGTGGATGTTTTGGTTAAAACCTCTCTGAGAATCCCTGAACAGTGAGATGCTCTTTGCATTCCCGGAGACAGCATACTCCAGGACACAGCAAGCCTTGCTAAGCACCTGTCCTCACATCCATTTATCTCCAGATGACATCAGAGGGAGGTTTTTAATACTGTTAGACCCTATTCTGCGCTGCCCAAGAGCATCCAATACAGTTCTCGGAGCCTTCTGCATGATAAACGGGAAATGTGGAAAAACATGGGGGAGGCATATCAGGGCCCAATAAAATGAGTTGACATCCTCCCCTCTACAGAGGCCAAGACAGATTTCTGACTGAACTATGGCAGCAAACCAGCATGATAAAAGAGCTAAAGCAAGAGGTTATGATATGCTTGAATCACTCCAGAGAAAGCAAGTGCTATGTGTAACTAGGGAGATAAATAATGAGGCAGACAGGGTAGCACTGCCCCCTCATTCACTTAAATCAAAGCAGCTTCTTTTGCCACAGCTCCACCCGCTTATAAGTGGCATCAGAGGAGTTTAGAAGTTGTTCTTGGGAGGAAAAAACAGAGAAGAGCACTTCTGGAACTGAGATAAGCACTCACAGGTAACACCGATGCCTCTGCGGTTGTGCGAACAGGAGGTCCCACAGACGGTGCAGCCGAAGCCAGCAGGCAGTTGCAGCAGCTTTCTCACATGACCACCCAATGCTTGAAAACATTCACTGCCCTGACAAGGAGCTCAGTTTTGGGGATAAATGGAGCTGGATTGCCATACCCTCAGGATATGTCATGGCCAGCATATACAAGCCAAAATACAGCAGCAAACTACAAGGCGTGCTTGGCACAAGTCCTTTCTCCGAGATCCCAATGGCAGGATGTCTGATTAGTTGGCAGTATCCGGCCCCTGACTGACTGATGCTGCTATTCAGCAGCTTGGATTTGACCCTCAGCAGGATTTACATTCTGCCTGAAGAGCCATGCATTGAATTCAGAGGGCCATGTGAGTATGTCCAAGGTCAGGTTTTCCTGTAAGTAATACCCTCCACCTCAAAAGCAAATGCATGTTCCTGACAATTATTTGAGGAGGTAATTGAACTCAGCTTTTTCAAATGTGATTTCCATACAATGTGCACTGTACTTTGATCCTGAGTTGAAAAATGGAATAAATAATCCTGGTTTAACCTTGCCTTGACATGGCACTTCCTATGCAAACACCCTGCCTGCAGATCACACACCCCAAGGAGGAAAGAATGTGACATTCTAGCATGGGGGAAGACCTACTGTTTGATATTTCTGTGCTTTAGCTACCAGTTTCAAAAAGTCATCTAAAAGCTTCCAAAACGGGTAAAAACTTGACAAGAAAAAACTGCTTTGGCCTCCTGCTGCATTCCTGAAAGGGGAAACTGAAAACTGCACTTCTCACAAGGAACAGACACTTTATGGTAGAAGGAGGATCTTCAGTTCTCTTGCATTATCCTGTTGGTGGGTAAAGCCAGAGTATTTGCTGTGCCTCAGAATAATAATTATTTCCTTATTGTAGATAAAAAACAAGCTTTCAAAATGCATCCTTCACGTTACAAGCATAGCTGAGGAGGACCAGCTGTGAGAGAGAATCATGTCCTTCACAGGCTGCAGCAAGATCACAGCAAGAATATCAAGGAACAGGAATGTTTCCATGCAGACAGGACTCCAGTGAACAACCTACCTGTATGACTGTGTACTCACATGGCTCTCCAACACAGGGTCACAAGCTTCACTGAGTTTATTCTTACAGCACACCTATGAGTTAGAGAACTGACCTTATTCTCCAGCTGGGAACAAAGACCCAAGAAGCTTGTGGTGAATCAGAGAAAATGAACCCAGCCCTAAGCCAGCTTACCTATCTGAGCATCCTAGAGCAAGTCTGGTAAGAGTAGAAAGAGAAGAGAGTAAATAAAGCTATGCATACACACCTATCCACCCACTTGGACCAAGGAGTAATTTCACATATAAAGTGCAAAAGTACATGCCTCTGCATGCAAAAAGTGAGGCCATGCCTGAGAAGATCTAACTTTTAGGATGCTGAGCCTGAGATTCCCTTCTAGGAAGCATAAGGACATTCCAGAAAGCACAAGATTTAAGGAAGAAATATAGAAACAGGCAAAGAAATAGAATTACAAGGATGACAAAAAAAGCACCATTACAACTCCAAAAAAGATGACCAGCAACAAACTGGGGGCACAGCATCCCTAACAATATCAAAGGAAAATGTGTATGCCATGATTGCAGAAGATGAGGTAAGGTACCAAGGTACCTGTCAGGCTCAGCAGCATGGAGAGTACTGACAGAAGGCACAGAGGCAGTGATGGGACAGTAATTCACAGATATTTGCATGAAGTTGTATTTAAACATCCAGCTAGCTTTGATCTGTTACTCTTACAAAGAAACTACTCTTAGGAGTCTTTCTGATCTAATCCCTGTAAGCTGCTCTGTTTATCCTGCTGACATCTCTGTACAAAAATGCATCAAATGCAGACATGCACATTTGGGTGCGGGTGTGTCCATGCAGGCACAAGCATATGCACAGGGTACATGGAAGAAAAAAAGATGTACAAGCTTTTTATCTTTGCAACCAGATCATCAATACACAGGACAGAAACCACGTCCTTTTCATCTTCCACTGTATCTAACTTCAGCAGAACCATTCCAGAATTAAATACAGCTCATGGTGAGTGAGAAAGGCAAACTCCAGCTCCGTGTGTGTAACGATCCTCTCAGAATACACCAAGGGATTCACTGAGTCTCTACATATGCTTCCACTCAGCATGCAGGTGTAAGATTTAAAAATCCATATTTTTCTCCAATAAACTTAAAACCAGCTATAATACCAAGTATCAAAAGCACCATCTGCACTTCACATATAGTGATGATGTTTTTTTCAGAGTTGATGCTGTTTCTTGGTATAGTTTGATCCTATTTTGTCAAGCACATCATGAAAAGTGCAAAGAACCCCTGTGGATCCAAATGTCTCTGAAACAAGATGCATTAACAAGTGCATATGACATCTTTCTGCTTCTTTAAGGCACTACATTGTTGACTCACATACACAGTAACTTTTAAAATTGTACATATGTTCAACCCAGACACTGAAGTGCTCCATACACCTTGGCAGGGATTGACTGGAGATTGCTATGGTCAGCACAGAGCAAGGGTTGCTTGCTGAAGGAAGGGAGCTGAAAAACACAAGCACTTCCAAAGCTTTATTTTCCTTGCTGTGCAGGCAGCATCTCCTGGCTGGCCATCTCCCTTTTACTACATATGCACCACTAACAACCCCTTCAAGAAAGTCCATCCCAAGCATTGCTGTCTGTACCCCCACCAGTGTCAAAGCTTCTCCGAAGTCCACCGGGGACCTTGGTGTTTCAATGTGTCTTGAATAGTCAGCAGTCAGAGGCCTTGGTGATGGATGTGCATATCAAACTCAAAGACAGAGACCTGCAAGGTAAGTTCGACAGACTCCTCACTTTTTCTGTGCTGTGAACTGCAACTTAACCCTGGACCTGTTGCCTCCCCTCAGAGCTGTGTTAATGCTATTCCGTTAACCTGCTCTATTTAAGGCAATGTCAGCACCCACCATCCTTCCTAGAGGTACTGCAGGTATTTCTCACCATATTTAAATGCTGGCAGTATGGGCATGGGTATCTATCTACTTTAAATCTGCAGTTACCAATGTGATGGTTTATATTTGATTTCACACAGAAGCCATCATATGGTCAGAAAAACACGCTGTATACAGTGACCAAGGCAGACCCTAGTCCACTCTGTACGTTGGTATAGCATCTGCACCTGCTCCTTTTCTAAACCCTTCCTTCTCTCACTTTAATTCCTTCTTTTGTGTCTCAATGTCTGTAGGCAGAAACAGGACCAAATGCTTCTTTCCACAAGGCTTATAGTTGAAATAACAAGATATTGTAAGAGAGAATCTGGGTCACAATAGGGTGCAGAGACAGCATTTCACCAAAAAGTTCCCCAAGAATGTATTCTTAGAAAGAAAGAGCAACTTTGAGCAATTTCCTTCAGTAATGTCAGCCTGAGTTCCCTTGTCATCCTTTGGTTGGCTCCCTTTTGCTTCCTGACTTTTATCTTTCCAGTGGAGCACAGCTTCATGTCTGCAACTTTCTCTCTAGCAGAAATGCCATATCTCAGCAAAGCCAGTCCCCTGCTCTGTAGATATCAGCTCCTTTTCCAGCACCCATAACATTTTAAACAAGGGTGTGAACCAGATGGCTACCATCACATAACCTACCATCATACCACCAAATAACATACCAAGGAGCACTTTTTAGGAATGTACCCTGACTTTCCTTCTCTAGAGGTGCTTCTCACCATGACTTCCTACTTAAGTCAGCATGTTAAGTTAGCAAAAAAATAACAGCATTTCATCCACAATGTAATATCACGCATGTCCTTTGAAAATTCAGATCTATTTGTTTTGACCTAAACCCATTTGTACAAGTTCTCTCCTACTGCATTCTCCTCCAGGCAAGAAATGCCTTATGAAGCAAGGATATAAAAACAGACATCAAACAGCATTCTCTGCTGGTGTTAATCGGCATAGTTCCACCCAAGCCATTCCAGTTTTGCCAGTTTATAACACCACAAAACATGACCCTGCACTTCTCTTCAGCCTGTCACTTGTTAATCAGTTTGAACAACGGTCATCCTATTGATATTTGTGGGAGTTCATAGTCACTTCTTCGCATCGTTACTTGAACACTGATTTTTTTGGTACCACTCTTAGTAAGATATCTATTTCTTTCATAATTTTTTGCAAACCTCAAAAATAGAAAATAAAAATTATTTACTAGTGAAGCATATTAACATTTAAAACCAATGACCAATTAGAGATTTGAAAATGTCTGAATAGACCCACTATTCAAAATGCTATCTAGTCTCCTGATTATTTCTTCCATGTGTGTCCTCATGACAACGACACAAAAGAAGATTAGGTCAGAAAATTTTCTTCAAAAGAAGATCATTTTTACTGTACTTAGCTGCTGTCAGTGTTGGGCAGGGTAAACAATCAGCTTCCAAGTAAAAGTGCCTAAAGTGAGGTTACTGAATCAGACTTTCCTTTCACTACTTTCTTTTTGCACAGTTTCCAACCAACATCTATTGACTTACAGTGCAAAGCGGCAAGCATACCTAGAGCTGTACTCTAAATTCACCCCTATTATCTTTGTGTTGACACTTCATCCTAGAAGATATATGCTGAGCTCCAGGTAGATCATTTGTAACCCTTATAATGATGATGGCAACAAATATAGCACAGTGCCCTCCAACTGACACGGAATGGATACTCAATGCTTCACTATTTTGCAATGAATAAATTGGTTGTCAACATATGCGCAGTAGCAGTTTTTCCCCCAATTTAATGATCATACAGCCATGGCACAGCAGATTTCTATGTATTACAATGATCAGGAAAGCTTGATTGAAAGATTTGGAGAATGAATTTCAAGCCAAAGTTGCAGTTGCCCTGGAAGGCAGCAATATAAATTGATTTCTGAGTTGGAGAGATGCCGCACAGCAGTTTCACCTTGCATAGGGGTGACCTTTGTTAAAATACAGTTGCTTTCTCAGAACAATAAAAGCTCTCTCTTATGAAACATATTTTCATTGACAGTCAAATGCAATAGCTATGTCTGTCCATAAACTGGGCATTTGTCCTGGCAGTTGCTGACTGAATTTGTAACTGCGTAGACGGTGATTATATTGCAGGCAAAGGAGACGTGCACTGAGGTACCCAAACGGCGTGTTATGGCAAATAGGTTTATGTAAAGATTACAAGCTATTTCCCTTCTTCTACAAATTCTGTACAGCAAAACAATTTGTACATTTGCAGATACCTCCCACACTGTGAGCATTTGGATCTTAGGAGTAGGATGCTTCAATGGCCACAGGAATGTAGACAACCTCTGGTGAAAAGTGAACACAACCTACATCCATGTCCCCATGGGGCACCAGCACCAGGACAGCTCCACTCAAATGCTGAGCGCTCTGCCACAAGGCAACAGTGGTGCACCACTCAGTGCCACACTGCATTTCCAGCACAGTTCAACAAGAAGTGAACAAGTTTTTCAGAAAAAAGTAGGGGTTTTGACAAGTAAAATTCTCAGTGACAGCTCCTGCTTTTTTAAGGTTTGGGGAGTTTTTTATTTTTCCCAGGTATCCAATCACAACTCAGTTTTTCATTTTTTCTTTTCCCACCAAATAATCTGAGAACTCTCAGTCTTTTCAGGAGGGGGGAAAAAAAACCAAACCAAAACAAAACAAAACAAAAAAACCCCACAAAACAAAAAAAAAACAATATCACCCCACAGAATTCAGACATCAATTTTCATTTTTACTTTGAAAAATTGTTGGGGGGGAGGGGAAGAAAAATAAAAAAGAACAGGAAAAACTAGACACTACTAATGAGTTCCATTTCCCAGCATGTACAGGTCCATATGGCACACAGCAGTAAATTGCTCATGAAACTCTGGCAATGCCTTCAGTATTAGGGGACTCTTTAATCCCAGTCCTCTCCTAAATGGAATTAGTAGGATAAACAGGTAAGTGGCCTTTTATTTATGTTAAAAATCTTCATGACTAATTTATGACTACTTTAAAAATTCACAGAAACCATTACACTTTGAACACTGAAAACAAAAATTTACATGAGGATAGACTGATAAATATAAATTATTTGTTAAATAAGATTAATCCCTGTGCAAAAGGCACAATTGTTTGAATTTAAGGATTTTCCCCAATAAATATTTGCGAAGAAAAATCAGCAAGTGAATTGTTATCCTGTCCCATTCATCTCATCAAATCAAAGAGGAGAAAGTGCCTTTAAACTGAAGGGCGTTTTCTTAATTTTGTTAAACTTTAAGTATTTTTTAATGCCCTCCTGCTCCCCAGCATATGCCTATATACCCATGCACACACATTTAGCACTCAAAAGCAGCTCTTTCTCTTACTACTATGTTTACTTTTTCTACTTTACTGGATATAGGTTTATTCCAAGTGTGACTTTCACCTCTGAGGCTCTCTCATTGCTTTGCTCTTTCTTAATTCTTTCCAGTCAGGAAAAAGTCAAGCAAATAAAGATAAGTCATTTTCACCTTTATTTAGTTTTACCAGTCAGAAAAAACCCAAGGACTCTAGATGTGCTCTGGAGTCTATCAATTAGCATAACAACAAATTATGGTACCCAGTATCGATGAAAATTTGGTTCAGCGCAACAGCAACACCATGTGACAGTGTCACACATTCTGAGTACATTTATTTCTTTCCACATTACACATGTAGGCCTAGAAATGTCTCACTTTTTTATTTAGAATCGCATTCCACATGGGATGACTAAGAGTGGGCATTTAAAATTCATGTTCAAAACGTTTCTTCTGCAGGAGCCCATGACATTATCTGATTATGTGTCCAGCCACAGGACATGAGGGCAGACCCTCCCTTTTGGGGACAAAAGTAGTCAGGACCTTCCAGTGATGGAGGCTTCACTTGGGTAATGGTCTTTTCCAACCAAACAATTCTATTATTCTGCATTGAAGGTGCCATCTCACAATTTGGACAGAATGACTTCTGGTTTCAGATCAACTCCTTTGTACATCCCCAAAAACATCAGCTCTTCAGGCCTGAGGAAATAGCGCTGGTTAAGGTAGATGAAGACAAGACAAATCTCAGGTCAGGGTGTGAACTGACCTGGGAAGTTGCAGTCATCTTCCTCTTCCTCCCTTACCAGTTTTTCAAGGAGCAGATCAGCAGCTACTCTGCAGATTTCCCTTCTGCCTTAGCTGTGGCAGTAAGGTTTTGAAACTGCTTGCAGCTATTATTATGTTTTTGCACTTTTTCAAATTACACACTTCCCTTTGAATACAATATTTGCTTTAAATATTTGGAGAATGCAAATTTCTTTATTTACACATGCCTGAAAATATTCCAACTCTGCTCTGTTCCCTGGGTAATTCAGTAACTCTCACCAGCCTCCCTTCAGTTAATTACTCTGTAAGACTGGTGAAAAATGAATTCTGCCTGATTCCTCTTCTGAAAAACATGGAGTAAGCAGTAAGTCAGACTAATTCTTGCTGCAATATGGAACAAACAGCATGTGAAACAAATCAATATTGTAATCACCAATGCAGCCAATCAAAGAAAACTCTAGGATCAATCAATACTGTATCTTCCCAGATGACAACTGCAGAACAGAAATTTTAATACCTTTCCAAGATAAATCTCTTCCTCTACAATGTGGACACAATTTACCAGTAAGTTCTTTAGTCAGGGAAAGATTTTTCTGTGCATTAGAAAGATTGCAGATTAAAGCAGCCAAGCCTTTCTGCATTTGAGGAGATTTCCCCAACTGCCTGTTCATTCACGGAAGCTGTTTATTTTTAATAGTAACACTTCTTGTTCTTGTACTACAAACCAAGCAATGCAAACCATTCACTTTTGTCACTTTAGGAGAGTGGATCATTTAATGACTGAATTTACCTGCCAAATTAAACACTTAATAGCCCAGAAACCCTTCTTTAGCACCATCCAACTGTGGTTTCAGGGACTAGTTTATGTAAATCACAGATACCAACGTGTTAATGTTGGCTTTGGATGATCATGGTCTATCTATGTACTTATTCTGGGAATGAAACCCATCTGTCTCAGCACTGTGCGATGATTAATAGGTTTTTATCCCATACTGCCTCCGTGATGCAGTGGGCTATTAGACCCCTTTGACAGGACATAGACACCAGGAGATTAAGGGTGTGCCTACACAGAGAGGTGCAGGCAGATGCATGTTTCTCTGCCTGTACTGGCTGGATGCGGATCTGTTTGGGCCTGGAAGCCATGAACACACCACTGTGCTCCCAGGCAGGAGCCACCTCACATGCAGCCAGCCAGCGTGCAGAGGGACACAGGTCTACCTGCAGCCAGCCATGGAGACACATCTGCAGGGACATGTCCTTCATGGCCTGATCTAGGGCATCCAGCAGCTTAGTGATGGAGGGGCGAACTAGACAGAAGCCTGAGTAGCCAATTCAGTAGATCACTGTTCCTATCCCTTGTCTGTCAAGCTACACATTAGGCACAGTGACTGCAAGCCAGTGCCTCAGGGAAAAGGATGAGGAAGTGCAAGCATTTAAAGGATGCTCTTCCTATCCCACGGCTGGGAACAGGGCCCAGGAAATCAAGGGGATCTGCCATGTGAGCACAGCAAATTAAGGGCATGCTTGCAGCAGGGAATCTTCCATTTCACTGCTTTTTATTTTAGCAAAAAAGCCCTTCTGGCAGCTCCAGGACCATATCGTAGCTGTGAATGACTGCTATTATTGCCGACTTTAACAGCACAGTAAGAAAAAAAACCCCAAAAAAGTATTTTTCCCTATTTAGAACAGCTCAGGTTAAGATTAATTTGGTATACAGCCTTAAAATACTCCTGCAAGCATGCAGCCACAATTCTGACACTTACCCCATGCATCTAACCTCTTAGCTAGCAGAGGTCTCTTTAGAGCAACGAGGGGCACATGGAGAGCATCGGCATGAACTACATATTGGAAAAAAGCCTGTTTATAGCAGCTCTCATTAAGGAAGAAGGAGAGAGCTCCCTTGGAAAGAAGCAACTGAAAGATTAGTTCTTTGATTAATTGATTTTCAGGCCATTAAGGATCTTTCTGGTCCTCTCACTCATTCCCCTGTGTGAAAAGTCAGAGGATTTTCCCAGAGACTGCCAGGGCTCTGCTGGAGATGATGAGGTGTCCGTGGGGAAAACCATCTGTCCAAACACTGCCAGTCTCCAGATCAGAGCCTCAGCCTAGCAAGGGCCAAATTTCACAGCCTGCAGACATATCATTTTCAGTTTGGCACCCTGCTGATCCCATCAGAAGTGCTGCCTGAGAAAAGACTGCATGTGGACCCTGAACCAGGATCTGGAACAGACAGCAATTTTTTTCCCTCAGCCTTTTAAACAGCATGTCAAGTACTGTGGTTCCCTCTGACCCTGAGACATTGTACCAAAGTGCCTTTTCCTTAGGAACCTTTTCCAAGCCTCTGATGTGCACCTTTTATAGAGAGAATCCTAAAATGAATATGACAGTCCTGTGCACCACTCTATTTCTTAGCATTTTATCTCTCTTCTTTAACTTTCCACTCCAGCAAGCGAAGTTTAACAGAATCAATTTCTCTATATGCTCAGCAAAATCCTCAGCAGGAGCTACTGCTCCATAGGCTTCTTTTAGTTATTTATTACCTGCCTCCTGCATACTGCATATGTTAAAAGATGTACTATCAGCTTAGAAAACAATTAATCCTATTATTGCTTAGAACACAAATGCTGCAGAAGCAGTAACAGCACCAAGGTGAACTGTGCAGAAGGACTGAGTTCAAATCAAAAGGCTGGTTCTGGGACATGGAAATACTTCACCCCACACATCACACAAAGCAACTTTCTCTACATGATCTAATTACTTGTATTGTCAAGACCACCGAAGCATTTTCCAGTCCCACCTGCAAAATCTGGAGACATTTCACAGTTTATTAAGGTTATCAGAAAACTGCTGCAGGGACACTGACTTCCAAAAGTTTGGGTGTTTATCTGAAACGTGACAGATTTGGGTTGCACTCACCATTGGCCGTGAGCAGGAGCTCTATGCATCTTCTCCCTGGCAAAGCCCTCGCTGAACTGAGTGCACTCCTGCTACCCATTCTCATTCTAACACCTCTGCAGTTGTCAACAACAATATTTTTTCCTAAACTCAGTCATCTCTAATCCAAGTGTCTCTCACTTCCACTGACCTCTTAACAAAAAAAGATTTTTCTGTACATAGAGATGAAGTCAGGTCTCAGCATGTCAACTTGGATGACACAGGTCTGCCTGAGATCACCCTGACCAAGGGTTTCAGTACTGTCACAGCTACAGCCTTTCAGAGGACCTAAAGCAAGATCTCTACCCTTGTGCTCAGGAGAAATCCCCAAATGTTTTGCACTTCAGCAGCAACATTAGCAGTTTACCCTGGCTGAGCTGCTGTCACGAAGCTGGCCACTCACCCGCCACTCAGCACAGAGGGCACCTGCAACCCAAAGACAGCTTGCTTTGGAACAGAAATCCTGTGTACAAAGCACAAGAGCTATTAAACTGGAAGGAGGGAAGGCTGTTGCACAGTAATATCCAGTACAAGCTGCCACAGACTCAGGGCAGAGCTGTGAGAGAAACCTCTGTGTGTTACCATCAGTGTCAACAAGTGACATCCCTGCCTCAGAGAAAGACAAACATCTCAGTGAGTTCAGCAGGCGTGTTCGGCAAAGACCTGGTTCTTGCTTGTCTGGTGTATTGTGCGATCAAGTTTGCAGAAATGATTGGATTGTGACCATTTTTAGCTCAGTCTCGGTAAATCAATTTATCTGCGGGTTAAATCGATTCATTTCTCTTTGCCTTCATTTCTGCATCTATAAAATGGAGATAGAGTCAGCAGCCTTTCTCTTCAGCAAAATATTTTAGGATCATGATGAGCATGATACAAGATCTCAGGTTTATGATTCAGTTACTATGTGCAGCTACATTATGCCACCACTCTAATTCCAAATGAAGGCAGTGGTGCTATGAAAAGTTTAAAATTTGCATTTTTCTACCAAACTGAGACAAAAATATACCAAAATGTTGGAATTCCTTCCCCCTTTGGACTTCACAGCACAGACACTGTATATGGACTCCTGTTAACACACAGCAATAAATCTGTCAGGCAGTCACAGGAGTGATAATCTTGCTGGGCAAAGGGACATCTATGGGGCCTCCAGCTACAACATCTATTGGACCTTGTGACAGCTTCATGGTATGATCAGCATAAAAAGTAGAATGTCTTTATCAAATTTTCCCAGCTTGAAACCAAATTAAATTGAACTTTACCAGCAGAAAACCTGATATTCCCCTCTGACCACTGCCAGTGAGGAACCGGGGTACAGGATAGCTTTTACCTGCTCTGGTCCAGGGCTTTTACAACCCCTACACACTGCTGGACATCCAAATCTCATGTATTTGTCTTACTTTAACCCTCTGCCTTCCTTTAACCTTCAAGTTCAGGACATCTCTTTTACCCTCCTGCTTGTTGGGGTGGCAATTTCTACTCCTGGAATTTTATTATATCAGTCAGTCCTGGTACTTATCAGGCCAACAGAGACCTTATATCTGAGCACCCACCACTGATGCTGCTGCTCTTGCAGGTCAACTACTGCTCGCACTCACCTGTCAGATGCTGGTCCTGCATAGTGGGGAAGGCTGCAGCTCCAGACGTGGCTGGGCTGGCTGAGGTTGATGCACTGCTGTAAATACCTTTTCTCTCAGGTAACAAGTTTGCTACTGCCAGCACATCTGTCCCAGGAACAAGAAAAACTGAAAAACCATCTGCACCCCAAATCCTTTCCTTTTGTAAAAGAGGAATCATTCCTGCACAGGCCAACACATCTCTGATGAAGACTGCTGGGCTGCAGGTTCATGGCTCAAAGCACTGCTCCATCTTCTAAGTGTTGCTCTCATATCTGAATTACAGTTTCCTGGACAGACTAGTACCCCTTTCCCAACTATCACACCCATCCTGCTTGGGGCAGAATCCCCACAAGTATTCCCTCTGCTGTTCTTCTCCTGACCTCTCTCTCTCTCTTTTCCCAACCTACCTCCCGCTATTTTTCCCATGTTTGTAAGCAATTTTTGCCCTCAGCCCCAACTCTCAAGTCCCCCAGAGTGAGGGAACTTAGCAGCTCTTCGGTTGTCACATGCCAGTATCAAAGGCTCTGCTATTTGCTTGCACAGGCCAAAAGAAGCAGCCCAGCCCCCTGGAGCTGGAAGCATCCCCTCTCCCTGCCCATGGATCAGGGACACGCAGCTTCCCCTTCACAGCTCAGGCTCCAGGGGAGATGTTTTCAACACTAAAAGCTGACACTATCTAAGCATCACAAGCCAGAAAGCAGTGAAACAGAAATATAACAATAATGAAACAGCTTAATAACACAGTTCTCCACCCTGAAGTCCTCCAAAACAGCAATTCACTGCTTGAATTATGGACAGAAGTGATTGCTGAGCAAGGGAAGTATAGCCTCTCTCTGGTTCTAGCTCCAGCTCCAGCCCCAACCAGTAGCACAAAATGCAGGAGATTGAGAGCAATAAGCAACTCGGGAAGGCAAGGAAAGGACCCCCACCTGGGAACGTCATTGCCCAAATTCTCATTTGGTTTTAAGCTTCAGTTCTAGGCAGTTGTGACTTAGACTCACTTTAATAATGGCTAACATTTAAAAGTCTCCTGTAAATTCAGTTTATAAATAAATTCTATACATAGCTTTAATCCTCACTGATAAGACTGTTAAATTCAACAAGAGTTTTTCTATGGGCTTTTGATCCCATTTCCTAATCACAAATAGAAACAATCTGTCCAAGCCAATTTAAATAAAGCACTACTCTATTAATTTCTATTGCCTACATCTCTGCTGTGCTGCCAGAACATCAGACATGAAAGACTCATCTCCCTCAGTAAGAGATTACTCTAGAAACACAATTAACATTTCACCACTACTTTAGCAGGAGAAGGACCAAAATCTACAATAAGCTCCACAAGTCAGCAACTAATACAGCCAGTCAACACCATCAAAGCCAACAGACTTGCTCTCACTGCCTAGGTCTGGATGTGGCCAGACGTGATCACATGCACACAACAGAGCAGACTGGCAGCCGCGCTGCTCCCTGCAGTGCCGATTCCCCACCCACAGCCACGGACGTCACATGCTGAGGAATTTCTTCCATTTCTAAATGAAGCTTTATTACCTCTGTTACAGGGGCTTCTGCCACGCTGTGAAACATGCCTAAGCCTGGAACCAAACTCCCACTGATGGTTTTCTGAGTGGGTTACTACAGTCAGAAAAATACTGCCAATACTCTGTGCAACTTTCAAAGCATTATTAAAGCAATATTTTTTATATTATTACGAAGGTCTAATAGTATTTTGAATTTGCAGTTATGGAGTTCGTTTTAAAGCACTTGATTATACTTTGAGAAGAAATAGTCTTACAGTACAAGTCATTTTCTGAAGTACAGTCCAAGAAAGGATAGTCTATGGCTCAGTAAATACAACAGTCTGAAAAGTTATGAGCTATCAGACTAAGCTGAATTGACTTACTGATATTACCTGCAATGAATGAGTTTTAGATAGCCTCTCATAAATAGAAGGCTACAGAGTCTACGATTTTATGGATGTCTTGTACTTATCAATATATATGAGAAATGATGCTGTCAGGCTTTCGAAGGGATACTATGTGAACCATACCACTGTCAATTTAATTTTTTATTATTAAATATTTGGTGCTGTTAAAGGTTATTTAACATTTAATATGGCTGCTCTTCTACATAGCTGATAACTGTCATCTTTACATAATACTGAAGCTGAAAATGGATGGGGAAGGCATATTTTTTAGAAGATTCCTATTTTTTTTTTTTCAATTTACTGTTAGGTTTGTTCCAGTAATAGAATAATATTAGGTGAGTTTAAAAGGCCTTCAATATTCAGATGTTCAAAAATTTAGTCTTAATGCCAGCTGCAGCTGAGCTCAACATTTGCTACTGAGGCTGCTGAATTTTCCTCTGTGCTAGAAAAATCTCTCCCAGGTTGTACTGTGGGATGGAAGCTCATCCCACAGTGGGGATCCTCGGGGCTCATATTCAATCTAATAAGTTTTTATATCTTTAATACAGACATCATCAATTTAAACATCACATTCCTGTTGGGGCTTTTGGGGGTTGGCTTTTTTTTGGTTTTTTGGGGGTTTTATTTTGTACCTGTTAAGGTTACTGTAGCTGAGAGAGATAAAAAATAAAACTATTTGTGTGTGTTTGCAGAAAGTATACTTTTTGAAGTGACAGAATGCTGTCTAGGCCGGCACAGAGTCCCCCCAACCATCCTGCAAATATTTACAGAGCTTAGTGAAGAATGCAACTGGCTTTATCCAGGCAGGTCTCGGCTCTTAAGAAGACAACTCACATGTGTAAAGGAAGGGACTCAGACATTTGTTTCCAAAGCTCTTGCATACAAAAGCATATGAAAAGGAAAAAGAAATAGTATACAAGAATGATGCCAATTCTTAAAGCCAAAGAAATTATCAGTAAACTGAACAGACCTAATGGAAAGATCTAGTGCTTATATCACTCTCCACTTTTTTTTTTCGTTTGACAACTGAGCACATTAGCTGGGTTTCCTAAGCACAGTCCAAAGCTACTCTGTTTTTTCTGTACTCACACATCAAAAGATAGAATTTTTAACACACCTAGAGGCAGAAAATAAATGTTTATAATTAAAAATAAAAACAAAATGTATAAACAAAAATAACTACACAACTAGAGTGTAGAATGAGGTCAGTTCAGGTCTTGACCTCAATTACATTTTCTGTCAAGTGGATCCCGTTGTGGAACTGAGACTGTATTTTCTTCAGTAGCACTTAGTACGGTACATTTACAAAGAAATCTTTATTGCTTTTCAGTCACTGAATTGTATTTTTGTGTAATAAAACTCTTGATGTGGACTTCCTTTAGTGAAGTATTAATGTAAAAATGCAAGCTCCTTTAATCTCCAAAAGCTATCATTCAATTTTGCTACAGTCTGGGGTATTTTAATGTACTGCCCTGTGTCCTGTGGCTAAGGTCCCATCAGCTGGTTTCCAGCTTCACCAGTGCATCCCAAGTGCAGACATAAATAATTGTTTTGCAGTCTGTCGTATCTTTCCTGTAACAAAGCTCATTAATTGTGATGACAGCTCATCAGAAACAAGAGCAGAATTATCACTTATCAGTGACGTTAAAGTGCATGGGGCTGTTGTTGCAGGAAGGTGCATGGACAAAAAAGCACCAAGGCACTGAGGGCCCAACACAGAGAGCCATGGGCATCAGCTACTCCTGCAGAAACAGGGACAACACTGCCAATCTGCTGCGCCAATGGACACCCCTCACCTGGGTGCCATGCTGTAAGGGTGGACATGCTCAGAAGGACCTGCTGTAGAATCCTTCCGGCACAGGGAAAGCCACCAGCCAGGGTGCAGCTGGAGGTATCCAAGAGGGCTCGTGGGTGTGGATTAGGCTGGTTTCATGCACATCATACTTTCAAGCTGTACTCCACAGCTATGAGAATTAACAGTGCAAACTAAAATATAAAGCCAAGAAGGTGGTGCAAGAACATATGCATGTCTTTGGGCCCAAAATTCCAGCTTTGAATGGTGCCACCTCACATCTGGGAGAGCTCACTTTTTTTTCTAAAAAGTGCTTCCATCTCCTTCAATACAAAAGACTTAAGCAAAGACCACTCAGAGCTGCAATGACCATATGTAACTGCTTCATATGTAACTTTAGAGTCGGTGGATCATTGAATTAAGGGCGTGGGTTTGGGGAACATTTTTCAAATGAAACTCCTAGTATGCCTAATGCTCCTTTTCAGTGCAGCTGAGCAAATTCAGACATTAAATGAAATAGGCACACTTTCAGATATTCAAATTAAGTTTCTACACCCCCAAATAAAGTATATTTCATTATGCCAGGTCAAACCTGCAAAATAAATAGAGCAGAAATACAGATTTCGACATAAAAAACCCTGAGAATTTTTTAGTTAAAATTCTCAAACACTTGAAAGGCCTCTTCTATCTCTTTGCAGCAGAGGTAGGAAGGGCAGAAAATTATGACACAGTAATTATTATGATGGATGTTGAGCCAGTCCTTTATATTAGATACACTGCTTGTGCAGGAACCAGCACTACAGATTGCATACTTCACTAAGCAGGACATTCGAGATTATAATGGGCAATATAGATTAACAACATTAGGTTAAAGCAGGATAATTCTTCTTCTTTCTCATTTCTATTCCTTTCCCATGGACCAACTTCTGCTTCACATTTCTGTGCTCCTTGCTTCCAAGCCTTAATCTGCATATCAAGCAAGCATTATCCATTTCAGCTGGTACAAACCTGGAGTAACTTGATATAATTTATGAAATTGCACTGGTGTAAAACTCAGCTATGACTAAAGAATCAGACCTGTCTGTTGCAAATTAAAGGTGATGTTGTGCTTGCTTTTGCTGTCTCATGCAAACAGCAGGAAAGATTCATCTTACTCTAAACCAGTGTGAGAATTGAATGTCTCTGCACAGTGTAAATAATCAGCATGCTGCTATAAAAGGGTCTATTTATAATTGTAGCAATTATTTCAGTGTTAGTGTGAAACTGAAGCAGCATAAGACTTTGTACATAGGCAGGGGCTGAACGCTATTCTATGCTCATTCCTCTCAGATTTGGGTTTGCTACCAAGAAAAAGCCAAACTGTGCTTCAGTAATTAGTTTCCCAAATGCAGCCTCACTCCTGAAGTTCAAGTGGAAACAGTTAAATATCTGGTACAGCTCTGACTCAGATCTTTGTCCCAGCATTGCTGGTACGTGCTCAGGTCGAGTCACTCAGCCTGCTTTCAGCCAGACAGCCCTGCAGGGCTGCAGCATCCCAGAGCTAAGCAGGGGCTAACAGCATGCAGGATTTACCCAGCTCCTTTTCTCCTTGGCTACCAAGCTCTTTGTCAGTACAGTTACACTGTCAGTATTCTCCAAGCTAGTTAACAAGCTTAAAGATAAATTAGCCTACAGGATGATGGCCACACCAGGGACAGCAAAGCAGATGTGATCTTTGTTTTTTGAGCCAAAATTCATTCCCTTCTCAGGTGACTCAATCAGGTACTAAATTTTATTCAAGAAATGTCTAGGTATCAGAAGTGGCCCAGCATAGCTTCCATCCAGCTTCAGCCAGTTACACCAGTCAGCATTGCCCCAGTTTTCCATAAGATAATACAGCACCTATGTTTTGCTGTGCTATTAAGCTGCATGCTGCGGCTGTGCTCTGCGATGACCAGATGCATCTCCATCACATAAAAAAAGCTACAGAAGTCCTCATCACATCACAAAGTCATACCTAGTTACACAACACGAGAAGACAAGCAAGACAGCTCACAAGTCAGTCGTGATGGCTGACTTCCTGCAGGCCTGAGCAGTTGAACATACCCCTGTCCTCAACTCATACCAGGCAGAGCATCAGGAAAGCCAGAAGATGGTTTCTTGGGTCTGTAGACAGGGATGAAAAATTGTCCCAGTCCTGGCAGCAGTGGGACAGTCAGGTGCACTCCACGCTGCTCCATTTCTTCTGCAGTCTCAAGGGGCCCCATCTGCAGGATGCTGATGCTCCCTCACTCAGAGGCTGCAATTCCTGGCAGGACTGCCAGCCTTGCTGCGTTCCCCCTGCTTGCTCTGCCCTGATTCCTAAAGGACCGTTTGGGCATGTGTCAGAGTGAACCATTCCAGCATGCTACAGGACTGGATTCCAGTATGGCTCATGAGAAGAGCTGTTAAATGTTTCATGTTAGCTGCAGTGGAGAAGTGCTGTAAACATTTCCTGTAATTGGTCTGCTTTAAAAATTTATTTCATGTGAAAAAGCAAAGGAAGTACCAGACTGCACTTCGTGGCTCAGGGGTGCTAGCAAGGCCCGAAATGTAAAAATCAGAGAGAAGGTGTTAACTTTGCACCATTTCTCTTCCAGTGTGTTGTGGATTGCAGACATGCCTGTCCTCCCAGCAGCTTGTGTGCTGCTTGGCCCTCGGTCAGGGCTACAGGGTGAGGCAGAGAAGTGCTGAGGGCTGCACCGAGCCACAAAAGCAGTTCACAGGTCTTTCCCGTTTCTGTGATGCTCAGCTCAATGCCTCCACTGGAGGAAAGAAATGCAGGAACAGTGAAACACCTGCAGAAGGGGAAAAGTGAAGCATGAGCATAAAGAAGGGAACTCTGCGACTTAGGTGACAGAGACTAAAAGGACTGGAGATTACTTGTGCTGTGCATTATCAGTCCTTAGGACTGGAGATAACAGAGATGATAATACAAAAGCAAGCTTGCTGTGAATTTATGAATTGATAAGTCACATTCTTATAACAGCCCACAGTAAATCATTGTTTGTTCCTCCATTACTGTTAAGTTGTTACGCATTCCCCACCTGCTATCCAGTTTTATCTCAGTTTACTTCTTATTTGTCAGACAAAGAATTCAAGATTTCTCCTAAATCAACTTAGCAAAACTCTGATGTTTTCAGTCCTCTTGATTCTTAGGAAAGGGAAGGAAAAGTAGTTTATTCTTTCAAGACCTCATTCATCTAGTTGCAAATTCCGCAGAGCTTGGTTAGCCATTGTCTTACATTGAAAAGAGGTGGGGTGGGCATCACTGGATATCTGGGTTAGAAGAGGGGAATGGCTCGATGTGCCTGTGTTTAACATACAGGAAGGCACTGCTCAGCTCCTGCCTCTACTGTTCCTTTTTTTGGTAAAGGCACAGTCTTCTCAGCCCACAGCCACTGAGCAGAGAAGGTATTTTTCTATGTTCAGACACTCAGTATTTCAGCAACTGTCCATCCAGGGAGATTAGCTCTTTATGGTAGGACTTTCTACTACTGTGAATATATATACTGCATCTTTGATCTTCTTCAACTTGGTGCCTCTCAGTGTCATGAAACACTGACTTCAGTGTCCCTTTCTTCCCAGGATCTACCAGCCTAGAGTGGGTATTAACTGATTGTTCTGTTCATTTTGTTTTGCAGGATTTCCCCATGGTATTATCACCATGACAGAGAACAGTTTTCTTGCTTATAGGGGCTTATATTATATTCCTTTTCAATCTTTTGAACATTGGCAATATCACCTATATCTCTGCAGAGAAAAAAAAAGATAAAGAAATCCACAAAAACAACCCATTCTCCTGAGTCCATTGAGTCAACAGAGTCTGTTGTTGTGCTGTGTTCCCCATTCACTCCCTATGAGTGTCTGTCACTTTCTCTTATCACTTATGTAAGAAAATAATTTGTCCTGTCAAAAGTTCTGTCGCTCTTTAATAAGGAGTAATTAGGTATGGAAATAAACAATCTTCCTATTTTCCTCCAGACACATGGATTGATTGGTTTATACTTTAGCTGTATGTACTAGACTGCTGTCTGCATGTGTGAAAATAAGCAGGCGTGTGTGCAAGAGGAAGAAGGAAATTACTGCAGGAAACAGAGCTTAAAGAAGTCAGTTCTGCATTTAGATTGATTTCTGTCCTGAGACCATGTCAATGTAGCTTGAGTGAGACCAAGGTTGCTAGAAGTGCCTCATGAGGTTGGGCACACAATCTGAGACAATCCCAAAGGCTTTACTTTCCACAACCACCACAAGAAATAAGACACATTAAAAAAAAAAAAACCCACAGTTTTGGCATCCCAAGTCTGATCTACCCAATCAAAAGTCTTCACTCCAACTTCTTGCTACCACAGTTCATGAAGCTTGCAAAGAACAGCATTACAAACACTACAGTACATATCTAACACCTTGCAAACACAAAGCCTTTCCTTGAAAAGAGAGAACCAGTCATGTTGACCAGGCATGTTTGGATACTCTTAAGGTTTTGGTTTTCCAAAATTATATCTGTTCTGATATCTCACAGAGAAAGTCAGGAATTAAACCTTCCTAATTAAGATGAATAGGATATTTTATAAGACATTATGCATGCCATATTATGATTTATTATTGACACACCATAAAAGAAATAAAAATTCCAACATGATTCCAATTTCTAAAATTATATTTTAACTTACACTTCCTATAAAGTTTCAGAAAGCTTTTCTTTGTGCCAAACAGTAAGGAAAACACACACTAAAATTTCCTAAAAAATAAATTCACAAGGTCAATTCACTGCTACTTTCCACATAGTAATTCAATAACGGTCATAGTCCAGTCTTGTCCGGTGTAATACGTCAAAGAAAATGCTCTGGCTTTTAATGATCATTGTCTCCTAGCTATTTCTCCCCTCAGAGGTTATTAAACCTTCAGGCACTATTAAGTCTCTTACAATGACCCTTTTGCTGTCGGATGATGGTGCATCCCATAAGGATAGGTAATACTGAGGATGAGTAGTCATATTCTTCTACTACAGGTCAAGAATATTCAAGAGATTTTGTAATTTAAGCTGCTGAAGAAAGGAATAATTAACCAACCTGAGGATTCTTGTGCTGCTGCAGAAAAGGCCTTTTCTTGTTGGATTTCTTGGTTTTCATCATCACTTGCTGAAGGGATTAGGGTAAGCTCTTTTCATTTACAAGTAGAGTTGCTCAGGAAGAGAGCAGCTTTCTTTCCTTTTCTTAGATAAAAGCCCTAGCTTTGTATGCTTTTAAATAGAATTCTAAAGAAAACACTATTCCTAACACCTCCTAGATTTCTCCACACAAGGAGTCAGTAAACCTTTGGCTCTCTTCTCTAAGCCATATTTCAGACTTTCCCTGCAGCTTTGTAAAAGGTTAATGCTATAAGTACACTATGCATTATGTATAAATACATATATATAAATAATAAACACATCTTACAGCTGGCCATGGGAACACCAGAAGACCCTTGGAGAAGAGCTTGCAGTGACGGCCAGCTGGGGTATCAGCAAGCAGCAGGAGGGAAGTCCAGGAGGCAAAACTAAACCTACAGTCTGACAAGATGCTAGAGACCTCAGAAAAGCCCAGAAAAGCCGGTTGCTCCTTATGTGAGATCAGAGAGAGCAAACAGACAATATCTACTTGAGGAAATACTTACAATGAAATTATTTACTCTAAAGGATTCCAGTGAAATGACAAACATGTATAGGAGGAACAGCAGCAATATTCTTGACTATGTAACTGAGACAGCAATGTGATAAGGAAGTTTAGATCTACAGTAATGCTTAACTAAGAGAAGAGCTACCTAAAAATGATTATTACTAGGAAGCTAAGAAATTGTAGATAAAAGGGCAAGACATTTATCAGTGGCATAGGGCCTACTTAGAAAACCGTAGGAGGTGTTCAGAAGAACCATTTGCCACTTACCCTTTCAAAAGAATCAAATAAAGGTTGATGTCGTCACAGACAAAAAAAGAGAAGAAAAAAAAAGAAAAAAGAAAAGAAAAAACAAAAAAGAAAAAAGGGTGAATAAGAGATTCTTCTTTAAAAGTAGAAATCACATCCAAACAGACAAAAGAGTGGAAACTCAGACACATTAGATAGAAAGTTTAAGAAAGTAGGCCAAAAAATTATATCTATATATATTGAACAATCAACATGGCAAAGACACAGAAAGTAAATAGCAAAAACTTTTTCAATCCACATCTCAAAAAAGAATCCTACCAAAGAGTCTGCAGGGCTGATAAGAAATTGAGCTATTAAAGAAAGATTGAAGGAAGATAAAACCATTGCAAAAATAAAAAAAAGGCAAAAAAAAAATCCAGCCCTAACTGCATTCTTTACATCAGCTTTCTTGATAGAAGAGATTTAAGGATGTTCAGATATCAGAGAGGTTTTTTGTGGGGTGGGTTTTTTTTTTTCCCCTTTTCTACACAGGAAATATGTCTGAGGAATTGTGTCAAACTGAAATGTCAGTAGGAGAAGTTTCAGAATAAATGAATAAAATTACTAGTAACAAGTTACCAGCACCAAGATAGTATTGGATATGAAATTGCCAAAGTACTTACTGTGGCATGTACCCTATCACTTACATTCAGCTCAGTATGAAGAAATGAAAAAATGACAGCAATTTTTAAAAGGCTTTCCAGAAGATGGAAGGAGCTAGGTCCATTAAATCTGACTGGTTGGCTGAAACTACAATACAGAAAAGAATTAGCAGACACTTAAATAAATACAATACTAAGAGAATGTGCTAACCTGGCTATTGCTGAAAGAAATCTTGCCTTACAAATATATGGAGGAAAGACCTAGGTGAAATATTGTACTTAGAAGAGACCTCAGTCTGTGAACAACTCTCTAGAAATACACTCTTACTTTAAGTAGTGGTCAAAAAAGTAAATGCAATGCTACAGCCTAGTAGGAACACAATAGTTAATTTAAAAATAAGAGAGAAACAAACTTTTGTCACTACATGAGTCAATATGTGCCACCTCGGTAGATAACAGCAGCTACATCTTTCAAAACTGATGGAGCAGAACTAGAGAAAGCAATGTAAAGGGTAACTAGCATGATCAGATACAGATAAAAAAAACTCTACCAAGTATAATTTTACTCTATTTCTCAAAATAGAAGATGAAGGGGGCAAAAATTAAAATGCCAGAAATCAGTCTGAAACAAACAAAAAGGTCCTTTTCACAAAAGCTAGAATGATTTCTTAAATCTCCTTGCCACAAGATATTGTGTGTACCAAGTCTTCATGCAAGTCTGAGGAAAAACTTGACAAGTTCATGGAAGAAAAATATTATATGTGAACATTACATCTGACTTAAACCCCCTAAGCCTAAACTGCCAGAATCCATGAAAATATCTAGGGACAAAATTCACACCTTAATTACTCCCTTTTTCTGCTCTTTGCTTGATTGTCTGCTATTGATCACTGCCAAAAGCAAAATATGTGACTGAAAAGACTTGGATTACAATGACTGTGGTTGTTACTATGTTCCTATAAATACAGAAAATGTTATGTATGATTCTAAGATATAAAGAACTGTGATTAACTGGACACAAGAGAGATCCTCAACAATTTCTTTAAAACTCTTTGGTAAAATCTTAAAAGTTAATGGAACTCTAATATAAAATGTGTTTTTCTTGTATAAGTATTTAAATAGGAATGCTTTAATTAGATATCTTCATAGCAAGTGGCCTTGATAGTAAGTTAAAGGCAGTTTCAATTTTTTTACAGAAATGGTTACCATTCTGAAATGTCTTGTCTTTGCCATTCAGTTTGGGAAAAATGCCAGAACTATAAAATTTAATTTCAGTATTTTAACAAAAAACAAAAAAAGCAGAGGAATCTTATTTATAGGGCAACTGTTGTAAATACAACAATCCTTTTCAGCAAAAAACCCTGTTCCAATTTAAAATTAAAAATAATAAAAAAAACACACCAACCACAACATCCAGCCTCACTGCTAAATAGGTCACCTAGCCCAGATACTTTAGCATTGTTGCTCTGGTAATTCAACTTGATGGGTTTTTCACCGGTATGCGTGTTCCTCACTCAGGTCACACACCAGCAGAAAACATCCTCTCAAGATGAAGATTCAAACTCTTCTGTGCAGTTTAGAGTGAACCACATCCTACTATTGTTTAGTCCAAATTAAACTCCAAGCATCCACCAACAATGACTCACACAATCAGCTTCTTCAGCTGCTTCACAGAGTATGCACCAGTCTCCTTTCTGAGGATCACAACTGCCATTTAAAAGCCTCCTTCAGACTCAACCCAGGCCCTGTTGTGTATTGTTGTATCACCACTCTTGTTTATGAGACATGCTCAGGTTTGGTGTCATGAGTTTGTGCTTTTTCCTTCACTTTCTACAAGCACCTCCAGAGTAACTGTTTTACACAACAAGAGAGTCAAATACTATATTACAAGGTCTCCTGCACTCCTAAGGACCAGGATTGATGTGGGTGGAGGAGCAGGGGGACAGTGCATTCTTGCTGGAAAAGCTCTTAATCTTGATCATCCCTAAGAACAGGGATCAAATTGCATAGCAAATACAAAATACGCAAGCATAACTCAGTCCTGAGATTCATATCGCAGCCTTTCCAACAGCACTCAAATTTAAGTGCTGTTTTGGGTGCCCTAGCTCAATTCACTAAAGGGAATTACACTAGAAACTGTATTTCAAAAGGTTCTTTGCATGGCTGAGTTCCTTGCAATGGCCTGTAGACCACAGTAAAGCCAAGATATATTACTTTAAAAATATCCTTTTGAATAATTCCCTAAAAGTTACGAAAGAAGAGGAGCAGCTTAGGCAAACTGTTTTCTTTTACTCTCTACTAGACGGAAAAGCAGAAGCACAAACCTTTCTCATTTGTATTTTCATGGTTTCCAAGCTACACAAGCTGTACTACCACTGATAGTACACAAACTTGCTGAAATGCTCCTAATGAGCAGCAAAAAAATACTGAGTGTATGCTGGAGTTTGCACTCACTGTGGATTAAATGCCTCTTCATCTTTTTCTGCTAATAAAGAATGTTTATCACTTACTTTCAGCTCTGTGTAAAGTTATTATAGGTGTGTACATCACAGTCTGAAAAGCATATAAACACAAGGTCTGTGCAATTACATTTGCCAATAGTATGGCATATTAACCTAGTTTAATATTTTGCCTCAATTTCATTTCAGAATGGAAAGAACCTTGTTACTGTTCTGAGATTTCAAAGATTTCCACCTTCCTTCTGTGTACAGGACTTTGGGAATTAGTCAGCCAGGAACCCTGAGAAGCTCCCTGTGCTGAAAGTCTGTGTGTCACCTCAAAGCCTCTGCTCTTCTATCTCCCAGCTGTGCACATCAGCTCCCAAGATCCTCACCCATTTTCCTTTCTTTTTAAAGCTTGAGAGGCTACTTTCCAGACTTTTAATAGTTCTTTGCCCCAGGTACAGTCCCTGAACTCCCCCCTCCAGTAAATCCATCGCTGCCTCACCTCCACTGCCCTCTTGAGCTCTCTCATTATCAGGCATAAACCGCAATAGTTAGCAAAAAGCAAAATCTGCTCTTAAGTAGCAGCTACAGAAATTAGCTCCTTTCAGCAAGTGAGGCCAACCTGCTTGTTCCTTCCTGCCTAGGACTGCAAGGTGCACCTCATGATCTCAGTCCTGACTTTCAGCTGTGCTGTCTGTATGGAAATGATCAATGCAAAACATGTTAGGGAGATGGAAGGGACTTGTCTTGCTCAAACTGAAATACTTTTGGGGGGATTTCTGTGAAATTCGTTTTGGATTGATCCAGAACATTTCATTTGACCCAAAAGAAAATAATCTTGGCTTCACTCTATGGTTTATTTAATTATTTTTGTTTGTTTGTTTAACCTTCAAATTCAGGTCACACTTTTCCATGAAAAATGCTACTTTGAAACAAAATTTGGATTGAATCAAAAAGTTGTAAAGCTTTTCTTGATGTAGTGTGGCTGTGCAACACTGCTGAAACCCCAAAGAGAAGCATTTAATTTTAATAACATGGGGAATAAAAGCATGAGGATGGTGCACTGAGGTGAGGCTGCTGCCACATTAGAGGTCTGAGGTGCCACCTTGGGCTTGGCAGTGGCCACAGGAGGAGAGAGGGCTTCAGCCACCTGTGAGAAGCAGTGTCAGTAGAGACTAAATTTCTGTCCCTCTTTCAGTATGAATTACTGCCAGAACTCCATCTAAATTTGTAAATAGTGCACATCTCACCACCAAAACCTTTTTTAAACGCACACACTCGTCACCAAAATACCACCCAGCTCCTTCCAGACCTTCTGGCCACAGGAACAATAGACACTGACATATCTGAAATGAACTCACACTCCTCAGTGTTGCATCCCCATGAACAACTCCTCCCTGCTATTCTGCTCATTGGCATTTTCCTGGGACACTTCCATGCTACACCTCAGAGTATGCTGCCAGAGGAGTCAGGCAAGCACAGATGTCTGCTGTCTGAGCTTACACATGGATTTCCATCCATGGGACCTTTTGTAAGTTGCAATAACTCGAAGCACTTCATAGACACAGTCCCAAAATTTTACAGCCTTCATTGTGTATCCGGTCATACCCCCACGATTACAAACCCCAGGAGACACAGCAGCAGTTCTCAGTGACACACCTGACACACCAAATAGCAACCAATTCATGTAGCACATTTGTAATATTAGAAAACTTAAGTACTGCAGGACAAACCATCCCTTCCTTCAGCCAAAATAATCTTTCCCAATTCTTCTAGTAGAAAACCACATTCTGTGGCAATGATTTGAGTTTAATTGTTTCAATTTCCACTCATTTATACCCAGTCAGCTGCAAATCAAGGAGTTAGAGTCCACTTATTGCCCGTGTCTCAAAGTATTATTAAGTAATTCTGGCTAAGAAAATAATCTGGGTTTGCCTGTTTGGTTTTTTTGCTGCTCTCAGCTCTGCCCCCTCATTTCAATGTGATTTACAAGTAACAGTCCTGCAGAAAGTGCTTTTAACACAATGTACTTATAAACTAAGAAAAAAACAGTTTTACAATCTAACATCTTCATGTGCAGCTAGGTGTATTAAATAAATCCTGTTAGCATCAGAAACCACGGTAAATTTAGTGAATGCCTAGGAAACTATAGTCCATATTAACATCAAGAAAAATTGTGGGTTTTTTTCTTCAGTTCTGCTATTTAGATGACTTAGGGACACTCTTATTGGAAGAAATTTTCCTAGCATGCTCTTCATTAGTTCAAAGCAGCAACAGTCCACTCAAAAAAAAAAAAGAGTTAATGGTTGATTTTTCTGACTAGTGTCTACTCTTTAGTCATTAGCTAGCAAAATGTTTACTCCTATAAAAATATGTTTCCTAGGGATTATTAATCACAGTTTATTGAGAAGCAATCAGTTATATAGTTGAATTTCCCAGCCCTTTAGAAAATTAAAATGCTGAGATATTCATTTTTGCAATGAATATCTATCCAGTAATTACCATATTTACTTTTCATTTATGGGGGAATAATCTGTTTTAATTAAGCCTAACCGAAGAACTTTTATCAGATGTAATTATCCCTTTCGATAAATATGTCTCCACTAATTACATTTAACCATGGGATTTATAGCTCTTAAGTCATTTGGTGGGAAACATAATAAATCTTTAGTAATACATGCTAAATTATTATAAATTAATTCAGATCATTAACATAATAAACAAATTAGGACAATTTCACTTAATTAGTTTGGGTGGTTAACTCCAAATCCCTTGTAAAGCTTCATGGTAATCAAAATTTTACTAGTATTTTTAGAGATAACTTTTTATAACAAACTCATTTGAATATTTACACAGAAAACTAGACCACTGCTGGAACACAGTAAACACATATTCCTCTTAGATAGTAGAGCCTTTTAGGAATTGATGTTGGGTACCTTCTTAAATGCAATTAAATGTGCCTCCCAGGTTTTCAAGTTTGTACCATCGAATACTGAAGAACCTGCATGGCAGTATGGTAAAATTGTAGACTTGACCTCCTTCCTCTTTCCTTCTCCCCTTTTCTAGTTTTGCTACTCATCAAAGGCAGGTGCAGGCAAAGGCAACAACAGAGCACCCAGTGAGCCAGAGTAAGGGGATCCTGCAGGGAAAGCAAAGCAGCTTGCCCTGGCAGAGGCAGACAGCCAGCCCTGGATGGACCCCCACTGCCTGCTTCCTTCCTGCACTGGGGAGCACAATGGAACCAACAAGCTACAAGGGCAATCCTGCAGCCTCTTCTAGAGGCACACCCTGATGTGCACTGTCAAACCATCAAGTATGGGTGTCTCCTCTTAAATTACAGCTTATGCCCCATTCCACACAGAGGAACGTGCATCAGGGAACTGATGCCATGTATGTAACTCACTCAATGGCTATCAGATACCTTTGCCATGTTCTTGAACTGGATGGTTGGTGTATGGTCAAGTATTCTCCTGCAGTGGGTCCTGTTAGGTTAGCATAGGCTATGGAGACAAACCCTACAGAACATCAGTGTGCTTGCACACAGTTTGTAACTCCTGCTGACAACCATACCATCTCAGCGGTGTTTCCATCTCCTGCTTTTTGAAGATAATTCTTGAGCTTAGTTCAGCCAAAGTCAAAACCCATCTATATATTTATATAGAAATCACTCATCAGATTACATGTTCAAGGTGAAGAATAAAGATGAAATCAGCTAAGCTTTTTAGTCATGAACTTTTGGAGCTTAATCTTCTTAGATTAACCCAGACAAGCAAAGAGCTTCTCTGCAGGGAAAATATCCCTCATAAATAGAGACAAATAGCGATCAACAAGACTTATTATTAAAAGAACATTTTAAATCTTTTTCCCTAAAGCATTATTGGATCTTTCTGGTGGGAGTGCCACCTTTATTCCATGCAGTCTGACTTTGCTGTGCTGATTTCTGAGAGGCAGGTGCTGTTTAATGGCTCCAGTTAGCTGGGGTTTTTTTGGCCCTTTAAGTTGCAGCTTAATGTGAAGATGAGAGAAATAAGAAAGACATCTTTCCTTGTCTCTGTATCAGATCTTAGACAACTCAGTGCATATAAAGTGAACTGAGAAAGATAATTTTGGGGATAATTGCTCAATTTTTATGTGCCAGTTTTGTTCTCAGTATTTTCTTTACTTCTCACAGCCCAGCACCACTCTCTTGGCCCTCTGTAAGGATCTTTCTTCTGGGCTCCATAGCTCTTCTGCCCACAGTGATTCAGTGCCTACAGACCTATCCAGCATAGGTCACCCTCTGCCTCTCCTTCCTCTGGTCCCAGTAGGCAGACAGGCAGAAGGTGCAGTGATAGTACACTACCACCACAGCTCTCAGGAGTTGAGGGTCAGCACAGCAGCAAAGAAAGAAAGAAAGAAAAGCAATGTCTTGACTTTAAACAGGCTTCTGTTTCCCCCAGGAGCCATGGCATGACTTGGTAGCAGGCCTCCATGGCAATCAGAAGGCAGGAGGAACTGTTAATCTGATGCCCAGTACTGTTTACACAGTCCCAAGAAAGAAGAATCCATGTCAGATCCACTCAGGGAAGACAGGACAGATCCTCCCTTCACTGAAAGCTTTGACTTCAGGGCTCAAACTCTTTGGTAAAAATTCACTCTTACATACTACATGATACCTAGGACTGGGACAATACACGGCTAGCATCACGCATGGAGCTGGAGCTGTCTGCAAAGGATTGAATTTCACCCTCAACAATCTTATAATAAGTCAAGAATTGTCCCTTCTCATGCCTTATTTTCTAAAGATGGATGACACAGATGTTTTATTTGACTGAATGCTGGGAAACTCAAAATCCTATTTGTATTTCCAAACTGCCATGTTAACTTTCCTCCCATTTTACTTAACTCATTTTTTACCTTAGTCATATTAATGGTTATGTAATAATATTAGACAATGTTCGCTAACCATTAACTCCAAAAATAATAGTTGTGCTAAATCAGAGGTAATTAGTGTGTCAAACTCCAGTCCTAGCACAGGGTGATGACTGAATGAAAAGAATGCAATGTCACTTCACCAAGAATTACATACACAATTTTAAGAGGTATGTTAAATATTTTTCTTAATAGCTGTCAGCAGAAACGATGGGATGTGATTCTTTAGAGCGCGTTGCTCTTTACTAAGTACAGGCAAGTGAGCTATCACCAGCCTTACCCTGGCTGCAGAAAACAGATTTAACAGTAATTTATGAATAGCTGAACTTTTTCTCTTTAATGTTTAATAGTGAATCACGCTCTAAACCCTTTATATTTCACTGCACATCAGCAAGGTTGTCAGGAGCAAAAGATCAGGATAACATAATTCTTATGGCTTGTTCTCACACACCCCTCATTTATTCCTGAAACAGCCTGAATCATCCTGAAAGTAAGACACATGGGGTGGCAAAATTTAAATGTGAAAGGAGTTGCTCTTTAAGGGCCATCAAGTTTTTAAAAGCATAACTTCCAACTGAAACCATGCTAGCAGGACTCATTCTCTCACACAGACACTGAGTCATGCACATTCGTTTCCAGAGCCCGTAAGCAAAGGAAGGTCAGGCCACTGGCTGTGCCTATGTACCTGCGTCCCAGCACGCATTGTGGGGAGGGAGAAAATGCAGATGGCAAAGGCTCAGGATTTTCACCTTTTCAAATCTTCTAATCCATTTAATGCCATGAAGAAGTCGTATGCAGATATACCACTTCCTCAGTGCCTCATGAGTCACGAAGCAGGCCTGCCAAAATGGTAAGTTCTGTCATTGTTATCAGCAGATCACAGCACATTATGGATTCCATGCATTTTCAACCTCCAGTGTCTTTTCAGTGTAGAGCAGATACATCAGATCTTCACACAGAGTGGAAAACTACATTACAGCTTTGATGATCCCTGAGACCAGACCCTTAAAGCCTAATTTTACAACTGTATGGGGATAGACACAAACATTCACAGCACACTGCAGAATCACAGTATTGACACTAGTTTTCACTTTTAGCTTTCTCTTGTTTATGCATCTTTTCCACATTTATGAAACATTTACAAACATGCATAAGATCTGATATCTCCTCACTGTTAGTGAGAAGACTTTAAAAAAAGAAATTTTGGGCCTAAAAGATCTATTTATAGGAGATGTCTTAGCAGATTTTTTTTTTATTATTTGAAAGGAAAAAAGAATAAAAGTCATCACCAAGGGCCTCGAAGATCAGCAGAAACTGTGTGACCAGTATCCTGGCAAAGGCCTCCCCACCTTCCTCCCAAAGCTTCCAATGCAACATGAGATGAGGAGTAACATCACAGCAAAAAACTCCCACAATTCACTCATGTCATGTCAGGTTGGGTTTTTTTATATTAACTTCTGAAGATGCTAGCCCCATCCCTCTTCCTTCCCTTTCCTGACACTCCATCTCTAATCTCTATGGATGACAGCTCCTGCTCTACCTTAGGGTTCTCAGAAAGCACTCAAGCAATCTTGGTCTTTAGCCTTTCAATGCAAATGGTTGCAAAGAAACTCAATGGCATGTAACCAAAGTGCCCTTCTGCTATCTCTATTATGATATCCCTGGACACAAGCACAAAAGAAACTTGGTGTGAGTTGTATGTTTTGCTACATTCTCTGCAAAGCAAGAAATTCAAATGCAAGAATTCATTATCATTTACTTGGATCTAAAATGGGCAGAGAGCTTGAGCTCCTGGAACTCTGTACATCACTGTAATATGGCCAGTGAGTGTGGAGAGCAGAGGCTTCAACTCTAGGAAACCAGCTCCAGTTCAGTTGCAATCAAAAAGCTAACTAAAACCAAGGTGTTAAAATATCAAATACTTGGTACAATAATCAAAGACATGCAGGCTACTGTAGCTCTGCTTTCACTGCTGAGCTTTGACAGATCAACTGCGTTTCTCTATCGTCTGAAAAACGTGAGTTCCCTCAATAAGACTCTGCTAGAGTGACTCTCTAACACCTGATGGAGGAGAAGGCTCCAGTTAAGAATCTGACCTCTGGTATTATAATGATATAGGAGGAAGATGAGTACTCCACAGGAACATCCACAGGACACTTAATGGAAGTCTACTCCCTTACCAAGCAGACAATGGAAGAAAGAAGGTGAAAGACCTTTATATAAGACTTTTTATTATATTACCACTACCACCTGGGTGTTCCGCCTACTCAAAATATCTCTATGATCTTCCAGGTATGGTGAAACACTGACTAATGCTGAACATAAAATTGGTTAGCCTCAATGATCTTAGTAACTTGGGGCATTTCCTGAGTAGTTGAAAACTGTCGACAGGCTGCTGTGCTCTCCTCCCCAGGCTATTTTCTCAGTGACAGTAGATGCATCCAAGTCTACTGCTGGATCCCTTCAAGCACTGCTGGTACAAACCATTGATTATAATTTTATAAAGCCATAGAGGCTGGTTGTTATATTAGGTAATCATGAGACTGCTACAGAACTATGCAAGGAAAGTGAAGCCTTGGGCTGTTACTGTAGCTAACAAACCTGTCATTAATTACTGAGGAAAAGCTTTCTGACTTTTAAATAATTTATACAGCTGGATCTACAGTAGCAAAATATTAAATGTAATTAAAATAGAAGCTTTATATTCCAAGGTGTAGGCTGACTTCAGAACTTGGCCAGCACCGGCAGAGCACAGATAAGGAGCACCACTAATGATCATCCTGCTCACCCTGGACCGGGGTTCCCCTTGTAATAATTTCAGATAAGTTAAAAACCTGCTAATATCGTCAATTTGCACATTGGATGCCTTGCTTAAGCACCTTATCCCTATGACCAGCATATCTTCGGAAGAGCTTCTTTGTCTTAGTCTTTGAGGTTTAGTGAAGGGTAATGTAATCTTCCAACACGGTTACTGCCCTCCTAGGTTTCAGTTTAATTGGTCTGTGCAGTAGTTCAAGTACTATGTACATTCAAAAAAATTCCTTGACTTAATTCAATTCATATAAATAATATAGTTCCCTAATATGCAAAGCAGTGTGCTAATGCACTCCAAACCTATTTGCATTCTCTTTTCACATGGAGAAGCTTTTATTATACTGTATTTTAAAATGAAGTAAAATGTAGCAAATATTAATCTCATAATTATGCTTCATTATAGTAGTCCTCACTATATCTCCTGTTATGTCTGAAAATAGATCAACATTGTCCCAGTTTTCAGAACTCCAAAGTTTAGTGAGAGGACTTACCTGAATCACCAGACTCAAAAAATAAAAGTATCAGGCATAAAGTTTTCAGACCAAGTCCCAAAACTCTTGGATACTTTGGCTTTTCAGAGTAATTCCAGAGTTCTAAAGAGCTGTCCTAACATGTGGAAAAATCTTCATATACATAATATACAGATATATATATACACACACACACACAATATGTCCAATTATTGTAACAGGACATGACTGTGCTAATCCTCAGCCTATGCGTTCCCATCAGGTGGGCATCCCAATCAGTAAAAGAGAAATTCCATCTGTGCTGGGGCTTTAGGATTATTTTTTTTTAAATGCTACTTCAAAGCTCTGTTCTCTCTGTCTCAATGGTAAAAGGTTTTTTCTTCAGTGCAGATTTAGGTCATTTTGGATATATTCAATACCTTATTTACATGCAGAAATTGTTATAGCAAGAGCACCACTGCCTTGGTTTTTGTCTACAGCCTCTAGTCAATACCTGGATTGCTTTATCTCTGCACAGAGGGACCACATCATGCAGCATATATTTTATGGTACAGTTACAGTGTTGTTCTTTAAAACTACCTATGAGTTACACTTTATTATTACTTTTCAGTGTTAAGGTTATCTGAAAAATGTTATTTGACCTAAGTATCCCCCGTTATACTGAGTAGTCCCCTAACACCACAATGGTTAACCTAGATTAACCTCTACATAGTTAAATTAGCCTTTCATGTCTAATTATGCCCTGTGATGGGATATATTAATTCCAATCCTCATGGCCATAAGGGACCTGTAGTTTCAAGTGACCTCTATACATGGACGATAATCCAAATTAAAATAGACATGAAAGTAGTATCAAGGTCTACACGTGTAGGATTTTGTACCAGTTTCCAAGGTCAGCTTAAAAATTTGAGGATTCTGGATACTCTTCTAGTTGGGAGCTCATGGAAAATTAACGTGTTTGAAAATTAACAGCGAGGAAGTACTCAGCAAATAATCTGTTTGTGCACAAATTAACTTTCTATCACATGCTTGTATCCTGACAGATTCATGTGCTGTCCTCAGCTACTCGTGCTAGCAATACACTTACAGAAGCACTTTGCAATGAACTAATGATTTTAACCAGACAATAAGATGTTGCTAATTGTTATGGAATAAACAAGTTGGCTTTTGATACTGTGTTAATTTACGATTTTGCAGGTGATGATCTTCCCATCAATTTGCTGTTCTCATCTATCTGGCCTAATTCTGCTGTAATTTAGTAGTTTGGTAATTTTGCTAAGGTGTTCAATTTACATGTAAAACCCAGTCAATGTAAGTTAATAAAATTGTGTCAACTAATCACTAAAGAAAAGTTAAATTGATAGAAAATAAACTTTCTTCTGAGATCTGCTTTGAGCAAAGACAGCTGCTTTGCATACTGGACAAAGCTGTTCACTGAAAAGGCCACAGAACCAAGGAGAAGAGCTCCATGAAACTGACCCTTAAGTCACTGCTGTGCACATTTTTAATTTGAAAATTTAAATATATTAAAACCATGTGGGTCTTGGCACTACTGCTTTTCTCACACAGCAACTCTTTTACTGTGTTCCTCCTAAAGCCACATTTCAGTTGTACAACTGGGCCTGAGCAGGATGGAATGGATGTGCTAGGAATACGCAGCTGAAAATCAAGACTTGTGTTCTTAATGCTCAGCATCACCAGCCCAAAACTGTCTGAACTTTGCACAGCACTTCAAGCAGCTTCTCTCTGGCAAGCTATAGATTCTAAGGGCATGTCAGGCAGGGGAAGAAAATATCAGTGCCAGATAATCTTCAGCACAATAGCAGAAATTAACTCTTGGCTCCAGCAGAGAACTGATGCCTGAAGTTCTTTTCCCTAGCTGTCACCAAGAGAGACATCTGGGAAAATGGGAGTTTACCACTGGCTTCACTAAGATAAGGACATTGCCCTTTAGACAGAGTCATTCTGAACCTCCAGTGAACCCTAAAGAGAGCATTTGTTCAAGCAGGTCAGCAGTTTCCCCACTTCACACATTGGTTATACTGAAGCAGCCCTGCAGTAACTACCCTGCAGTGCTGCACATCAACTCAGCAACAAATGCATCTAACGGTTGTAATTATTTTATTCAATCTTTGTCTCATCCAAGGACTTTTGGCCCTTGTAATATGTTTTGATACTGTTTAGCACAACATGTTTCCTATATTCAACTCCTCACTCCATTTTTACCTCTATATTCAACTATCATACACCGTAATAGTTACCAGTTCTACCTCCTGAATAATGCACAGAGTGGCCCTGCAGCATCACTCTCAGAAGTCATCCCCCTTCGCAGCTGGCAGTTACTGTACTTACACATCCTGCTATTCACTCAGTCTTCTCTCTGCTGTGTGCTGTTTTCTCCCATGCAGCTGGAGAAGCTTCCCCACTCTATCATTAAACGAAAGCTCAAAACCCCTCTTTTGTTAGATGGTCACCCCGCTAAGGAAAAGAAGAGGTGCTTGTGCCAGTGTGGAAGGCTGTTACCTGCCCTATAAGGGCACAATCCAACAAAAAATTACAGCCAGGACAGGGCACAGAGTATGCCTGAGTAACCCCAGTCTGTCATGTTGACTGACATCAAGGGACACCTTCCCTCAGGCATCTCTCCAGGCTACTGCCTGCTAACTCCAGCTCAGGAATAGAAATGCAAAACGACAAGCCATTGCCCTGTGGTGCCTTCCCCAGAGGGTATTGCCCATGCAGACTGTCAGTTCTACCACAGACTTCACAGAAATGACAAAACCCACAAAGTTCAATCTTTTCTCCAGTCTTACACTCCGACAGGCTCTCAATGGGTGCAAAGCAACAGTTCTGTAGGATGGGAAAGGTGTTGCAAATCTGTGAAGTTGAATCAGTTTTCACCAGCAGATCTAGACCACCGTACGTAATGAGAGTTGGCTAAGGATCAAAGCTCTACTAATATTTAATGTCTTGAAAGAGGTAAAACTAATAAAACATTCAAAACAGGCAGGAAAAAATACCCAAAAAGGAGAAAAGATGCAATTATGTACTATAATTTCCTAAAGTATTTTCAGTGCCCACATCTCACTGTATCACTTTTATTATTAATGACTTAAATGTGCATTTAAGTAACAACAGACTGTGCTACCATTTGCAGTTCATAATTATGCCACATTTGTCTGCCACCACTGATTCACTAATACTAATTTTGTTTAACATACACTGTGTTAAGAACTATACAATAAATCTTGTGATATAAAGCAATAATGTCTACCAGCCTTATCTATGCGATTTCTCTCATCTTACCCAGAATACAGCTAATCTTTTTCATATTCTCTATATACTGTTTTAAGGAATTAATAGCAATAAATGCATGTTTGTATTGCATAAAATGTGAATTATAGTGGAATTGTATCTGCTGAAAGGTCAGTACTGAAAGCATCTCACTGGACATGGTATATCAACTGGGAGTCAAAGGTCTAGAAAGCATAAAAATGTATTACCAGTGGAGTCAGAGCACAATCTAATTTGGTATTCCCTTCAAATATGCACTGCCATAGAAATATTTTATTTGTCAGTGCCTTTCTCCATTTGACACAGGTATCTTTTTTAATGTTATATTGGTATACTCTAAGATAAAATTTATCACTTTTTTTCTTAGCCCTATAACCAGATCCTTTACTGCTGTATATCTGAATAATTTGGCTAGATTTGAAATTAATTTTCACAATGATCTACCATATTATTACATTACAGGTCTTTGTTGTTGAAATCAATATTCAAAATTACTTTTATATTCTGCATAAAGTTTCTATAGTTCTGCAACTAGAGTGTACATAGTTTGTATTATTCAAAGCTCCCACAGCAACCTCATGAATATTATACTGTTATTCTAAAATTAACTTTTATGCACATTTTACTGCAATACCGTTGAGCAAAGAATATAAATACAGTTTAGTCCAGACATAGTAATCTCTTCTGAACATATTTTGGAGACAGACAAAACTTCAAACATTTGAGGGGGGAAAAAGAAAGTGTTTTACAAAGCACTTGGCTCACAGAAAGCTTTAATGAATATTCTCAGTAGAGAATCGAAATCCAGTGCTTATTCATTGCAAGGGACTGATGTTTCTTACCGAATTTTCCTCAGTTGTGCAAGAAACTGAGGACCAAAATAATTCAGAATTTGTGAACCACAAAATCCATTACTGTGCAAATGCTATAGATACAGAAATATTTGCTGCACTTCTATCCACTGCAATTGATTTTGCTCTGACTAGGCTTATCACTTACCGACGGAAGACAAGGCAGCTCTTGGCCAGTTCTGTGGTTGCAAAGTTTTGCCCATCAGTTTCCAAATACCACCAAAATATCAAGCGTTCAACACCAAAACATCATCCTGAGCAGGTAGGCAAATTAGTTACAGGAGGTAGCACTCTTCTTCAGAGCTCTGTTTTTTCCTTTCTTACCATTCTGTCAGTACAACTGTATCTATAAAGCAGTACAGCATGGACAAGTAGGATTTAATGATCCACTCAGAACCCAGAAGTGGATGTGTGGCTGACAATTCATCTACCATTTATTTATTCTAGCTCAAACCCAGGAAAGCAGTGTAGCAGCATTCAGCTCCAGCTTTGTTCTCAGTTATGTCATAAGCATGTGTTTGACTTTAATCACATCATCGCTCCCATCCTCGTGTTAATTGCTGCCTGGTTGCAGATGCTTTCCAGAATAATGTCTTCATGTCGGTCGTTAGGATTTATATGCACAGATTTAACGGACCAACTCCAGACTTCTTTCTCACTAGCGTCAGTGGAGGGAAACGGTCACCCAAGACATCTGCACACTAGCAGGACCATACTTCTAACAGCCACACAGCCCAACTCTACCAATTCTAACTACACTGACAAGTTCCTTCTTGTGCAAACAGTCCCTTCCCACACAAGCAGCAGAATAGGGAAGAAGGACAGTTCTGCCCTGCAATCCATGCTGGAAAAGGAAAAAACAAAAGCTTCCTTGCACGCTCCAAGATAAAGAACAAACAAGATTCTATTACTCAGTCCAAGCAGTATCTATTATTCTAAATGTATCTTTATCTATTGTTCTGAATATCTTTATCTATTGTTCTGAATATCTTTATCTCATTCCTTTTATGAATTAAGAAGCATACAGAAAATGAGGGCTTATCTTGTACCTAAAAGATCTGGGTGGCACTCAGCTTTTTGATCAAGATGTCTAGCTTCCACAGCCTTTCAGAAAAAGAGTGATAAAAGATAAAACCCAGTGTGATCTCTCTGATACCAAAAGTCCAGCCTTAAACTATCTCCATCCGTCTCTCAAGAAAGACAAATAATTATCTGTCCTCACTCAAGATACAGCATTTGATCTGTGCTATCACAATAGCATATTTAGATTGTATCACACAGATGATATAAAGCTCAACAAGAGAAGTACTTTCCACAGATCTCTCTGCCATCACTGTTAGCGTTCCTTTACTAGATACCAGAAAACAGAATATTTAGTTTCTGTATCAAGGCCTATAAAGTCAAATTAAGAAAGTTGATCACATCCTGCATTGATTTCCAGCCACACCAGGAAACTGAGTACCATTTAACTTGTTCTAGCTGGGGCCAAGCTGAAACAAATGCAAAGATTTATGCTGCTATCATATACAGAGCAGGAGGGTCAACTGAACAGCCCAGTACATCTTGACTTCTCTATTCCTATGAATTCTGCAATAACAAAAAGAAGTATTTCTTCTTTAATATCCTAAATAGAGAACAACAAATAATTTGATAGGTCCCATAAGATCTATCTTATTTCAGTGCCATGTAGTTCAGATCTATTTACACAAAATTACTCTTAACTGTACCCTTTTCTAAAATATAAAGTGGTCAACTGGAATCTCATACAAAAAGTCAGGAGAAATTATCATCCCTTGATACAGTCCTGTGCTAGTTGGATTCTCAGTGCTTTTCATGTCCTGTAACATTTCCCTGATAGATCAGATATTTCTTTTGTATAGAACTGGTACATTAGAGATTTCTGTGGATCTAAAAGCAAATAAAATCATCTAAGTAAATTATTGGGATATAATTTCCAGATTTATTTAATACACATTCCCCTCTCTCCACAAAAAATAATTAAAATATTCAAATACTAACTTATTCAAATTCCACAAAAAATTGTTTAAAAATATTATATTAATGGCATTAATCATCTTATAACTTCATCTGAATCTGCTTCCTTATATATTCAGGTTTTTTTCAGCTACATAATTACATTCTTAATTCTTAGGAAAAAAATATATTTGCAGTTATCCATTAAATAATTTTCAACTGTTAAATGGAAAATTAGGAAGAAAAATGAAAGCCTTTACCCTTTACAAAGCCAGAAGGGCCCCAACGGCATGCCTTGGTATTTGAGTTTTGATAAAATATTTATGTAAGCATACTACTCTAACTAATAAAACACATAACATAACCATGCTACTTTCACTTGATATAATTTAGCACCATGTGAATTGCAAAATTTCAAATTTTCACAATAATGCTACAAACTGACTATGCAATGGCAAAGCTCCAAAACATTTGGCAAAACCATCCATGCAGTTACAGAAACTCAGATTTATACTTAAACATTTCACCATCAACTCTGAAGTCTGACCAAATACGAGCTTATATCAGTCCTTAGAGAATGGGGAAAGGAAAATCTAGTTTGGACACAGAGAAGTTTCAGATTTCTTCAGTAAGAGAACCTGGAAGAAACTAGATTCTGCAGTGACACAGCTACTCTCAGATATACTTCTGAATAAAATTCAGAGATGTAAAAAAAAACCAGTGACTGGAGGGTAGTCTTTTCTTGGAAAGATACCTTGTTCTACTACTCTAGCTACTGGGCATATTTTCATATATCAGCAAACAGAGAGATGGGGAAGGAACCCCCCTCACTCTTAATTCACTGACACAAACCTGGCACATGTAAGAGCCATGACAAAGTCACTGCTTGGGCAGCCATTGAGGAAACAAAGAGAAAGTCTGCACTCTGCTCCTAGCAAATGAGTTGTGATCTGAAAGCTACGGCCACGATGGGATCCCTTTTCCTTCTAGCGACGAGCTCTGGAAAGAAATAAACGCCTGTATCTAGTTTCTTGTTCAGCTGTCATGGTTTTGGCCCCAGAGATGCTTAGTTCAGCTCCCCTGACACATGTTCACTGCCCAGGAATAGGAGGCTGCACTGTGTTATATGTGAGTTTCCATTGCAAGACCTGTCAGCCTGGCACTGTTCACAAAACACCATTGCTTTTCTATCCTGATGACTGCTTCATTGCTGTGACTCTGATGATGAATGAGCAGTAAACATGCCACAAAATTAATTCAACCCTATGGCAGATTACCATGAGAAGCTGAAAGTTACAAAAATAGACTCATTCTTATTACAGGTTTAAGACTTATAGGTAAATCTCATTCACAGAAGGAAACTATAATGACATGAACATAAATGTTAATGGGAGGTTCAAATACAATTTTAAATATTTATCTTGCAGAGGCAAACAGTCACAGTGAATAGCTGAAGAGTAAACACACATTAAATCAATTCAAGTGCTTGCAAACTAATCTATTCTCAAATACATTTACTTAAAGGCAAAGAGTCTTCATTGCCAAGAACCCAAACATTCACCGATGTCAACATACTTGAAACGCATCAGCCTCTTGTGAGCAGTCAACTTCAACAGGTCAGCTCTCTGCCCAGCAATCAGATTTCCTGGACTCCCTCAGCACCAATTCTCAGGATATTTCTGCTCTCCTTAAAGTCAAGGTTGACTATTTTTCCCAAAAGTGCACAAAGATGTCAAAATAAAAAGCTCCAAGCATCTCCCTGCTGTCTTTAAGATGGAAGAGCACTTAAAAAGCCAAAGTGTGGATACACATTCATACACCATTTTTGGTTTCATTGTCAAAATTCTGGACTAGAACTCAATTGCAGCAGCAGACCTAAAACCCAGGAAGCTCCCATGAGCTAAGCAAGTGTGGAAAAGTTGACTTTTCAATGGTTTTGACTGAATGTATTTTGATGGTTGATACCAAAACATTTCATGACTTACAGCTTTGGAAACATGTATTTTTGCCTTAGCTTTTTCTGAACTACAGTTCTAGCCTACAGATGAAGCACAATTGAAAGTTTCAAGTGTGGTGGTCTCACCGAGCATGACAGGCAAACACAAGGGGAGACCTCCACTGAAGACAGCGAGACCTTCTGAAACCTCCACTTCACTTTTCTAAAACTACATGTGATGACATCTTTAGAATGAAATACCAACTGCTAGGTACAGAGAAGTGGGCCATATGGGAAACTGGTATCTCTTTATAAGCTAATGATTATATTTCCATATAGTAAAGCCAAGGAGGTTAAATTGTAACAAGAAGAAAAAAAAAGCAATTGGGAACTTTCAGGTTGCTGCCTACACATTATCTATTCCATAGTTTTTGTATCACTACTTAAAACTACAGAATAAGAAAGTGAAGTCTTAGTCGTTCTCTATTTTAAAAGAATACTTTGTTTGGACTTTTAACATAGACACCTTTTAAGCTTCCAGTATCTCTCAAGACAGTAATTTCACACATTGTCAGAGTTGGACATTACTTACGAAGGAATGATGATGATGTTCAGTGAAGACCAGTCAGAGCCCTTCTTAGTTTGACAATACTATAACAAGGTTGTAAACAAGGATATCTAATTTTCACCTCCATAATGTAACTAATTATACAATTCATAGATTAAACAAATCTTGTATAAACATAATGCACTCAATTTGTAGGAATTCCCTCAGTTTAGTTAAGCAATTGCTCTTCTAATTCTTGAGTTATCATTAAAACCTTCCTAATTTGAACAGAAACAGATGTGTATCATAATACTATTGTCAAATGTAACCCTTGATATTTCAATAAATAAATGAAGGAAAAAATATATTTTTCTCATGTGCTACTTAATTACTTGGTATAAGAGGAAATAACAATTGCTAGTGACAAAATTAAGAGTTTCAAGATGTAATTTTATAAGGCTTTGGCATATAGCAATATTTGTCAAGGTGATTTCCCATTCACATGTAGCATAGTGTATTTTTAAAGGAAAATAATCTAAAATCCTAGTATATTATTTGAACCTGGTCACTTCCATAAAACAGCAAGAGATTCCTTAGCTATAATGCTAAATAACACTCAGATATGGAGACCGTTAGCAGTTTGAACTGAAGATGAAGGCTGTTAATGGACCAACATCAGATGTTCTTAGATCATGAAGATGTTTATTTTACAGGATGTTATTATGTTAATATATTGTAAAAGAGCCTACAAGTACCTGGCTTTAATGTGTTTACCCCTGAAGACCATCCAAAACCTGCTTTGTAGGCAATACTCATGAATTATTACAGACCTAAAAAACAATTACTGTGTTATCTCTTTCAGCTTTCAGGTTCGTTACTGTAAATGTACATACAGTAAAAATAGTGAGCAATCTAGTAGAAAACAGATCACATACAAACAGAGAGCAAGATAATGTGAGATGGATTAGATAAAATTAAGTCAGATAAATTGAATAGTGTTCCACTTGAAAAAAATGAGGCCTTTTATAGTCTCATAATCTATTTCATATGCATTGGGTTGAACAATAGCCACTGAAGTTCACAGGCAAGTCACTTTTTCCCTGTTACCACCAATGTCTCACAACCAGCTGCTTGCTACCTTCGAGCCTCCAGCAATGCCTCCTCCCTTTATTCCTCCCCAGCTGTTTTTCTTGCATAAGAGAAAAGAAAAAAGAGCAAGATAGACAGATCAGCCCAGGTTGGCAGCCATCTCTTGAGAAACCAACCCAAATCAAAGCTTCAGCATCTGTTTACCTGTTCCATTGGGGCAATGAATCTCACTTGAAAATACCTGCCTGAGGACACGTAGTCTTCGTGTTGTGACAAGACCTGGGTCTTCTTAGATGGACATATGCTTCTCGTTCTCCTGCCACATTACTCTTAAATTAAGAGGTACAGGTCTTGTCAGGCACTAAAATGTGGTACAGGTCAGAGTTAGCAGGTAGCTGTGCTGGGTGCAAATGGTGGCATCATAACAAAGGCTTTGTCAAAAACAAGTCCGAGGGCACCTTACGAACAGCAGCCTGCTGCAGCAAGAATTGAGCCCGAGGAGCTGTGCTTGGCATTAGATGCAGGTCTTGATACAGCACTGCTAGACACTATTTATGGCTATAATTTTAAAATTAAAGTATTATAAAGCACTGAACTGAAAAGAGCTCAATTAACATGCATGAGGCCAAACTTCCTGCTGATATAATTTCTCCAACTTAAATGGAACCAAAACAGAAGTGAATCTGGCTCATTATTTCCTATTCTTCTGAAGACAGTCGGATGACTGTATCTGTTACACTGTTATCACAGCATGGAATGAGCTCTGTTACAGTGACCACTAATGCTGTATGCTAGTGAAAAGATTAATGCTATTTCTTGCTTCCAAACAATGAACAGGGAGATTGTATCTGGTCTCACATAAGGTAATATTCAGAGTAAACCCTTATACTACACCATGATAACTGACATACTCTGGCTAAACATAAAGCAAGCCATGGACACAGTCTTCTGAACAAGCAAATTAAAGATTTTAAACACTGTTCTCAGGCAAAAGTAAGGAAAAATAGAAACTAGCCCAAATTCCACTGCAGATGTGGGTAATCTCACTGCTAGCAATGGGTTTTTTCCTCAGAGTTCTGACTCTACCCAAGTATGTGGTGACATCTCATACATAATATTTTTTCTTTTTTTGCTTCTAATTTCAAAACTGTGGCTTATTTTGTCTATCCCAGGGTTGAGATTTAACACAATTTGGTCTTAGTTTGCTGATATTTCTTAACCTGCATGCTAGGCTTTCAAAAAGGAGATGAACTTGTCCCATTAGCTCTTTTTATGCAGACTTCCACTCTGCACATGTGTTCTCCCTATACCTGCCCCGCAAGCTAAGGGTCACAATTAAAGAACCATTTCCTGTGGAATTGGACACTCAAAAAATCTGAAAGCATGTTACTCTATACTTTTATCTTCAATCATTATTTGTTGCAAACATTGCCACACAGGGCTAACCTATAAACAAACATTGTATTTAGCCAGGCTTGATGTCCTTCTAGCACTTAGTCCTTTTCCTTTTCAGCAGTAGCAACCCAAGAGATTTCATTAGTCTCATTCTACTCTAGTCAAACATTCCCACTGAGGAACAGCAACTAATTAAGCATATGAAGATTAATGAAAAATAGAAGAATAAAAGATACCACAGTCGTTAAATTTAAAATAGCTCCTGTGCCACTATTTAAAAAAATATATCAAATTTCATTACAGCCTCATTTGAAGAAATGTTAAGAATTAATATTAACAGCAAATATTCATTTCTTAGCTAGTGACTAGCAGTTACAAGGCCAAATACCAGCAATGTGATAGATATTTCTACAGAAAATAAAACACAGTTGCAATGCTGGACCAGGAAGATAAAAGTATATCTCAAGACATTCCCTCAGAAAATAGACACTGTTAGAAGATCACTGCAGGTCAGATTTCACAGGTAGGTCATGTTCTGCCATCTGCACAGAGATATCAATTGAGACAGCAAGTACAGTTGCTTGATGAGACACTAGATAGCTATATAGCTGCATTAGAAGAATTAGCCAGGACATGTCAATTTGGTAACCTTACTGTAATGAAATGATAGATGGCCAACTGGTGGGAAAGGCCACAGCTTCCTGGATCCATGCAGAATTACCTTCTGAATCAAAGCTGACACTAAGTAAGACAGGAACATCTCTCTTCAGGTAGAACAAGTCTTCATGGAAGCCTAGGCTCTTAAAATTTTTAAGTGTAAACTCAGGAGAAACTGAGCTGCACAGAAAAACTTTGTGTTTAAGGAATCTCAACATCCTGAAATGGTTCTTCTATAGCTTTTTGACAGTTAAAGCAACATTGTTCCTTGCTGAAGTGGCTTAGAAGTGTAAAGGAGATTTGCTTATGATTAAATTCACCACTGCCCAACAGGTAATGGCATTTACATAAATAAATTGCAATTACTGGTGCTCTCCTGTCCAGGATGCAAGTCCAGTGTACGTTTCCAAGCGTTTGCATGCACAGACTTAAAATATTTTGTCATGGCCAAGGTGCTACCCAAACATTGCAATTCATTATTCATCTCATCTGCTTCCTAATTCCCTCATGCAGCATTTTTACTGCAAAATTGAAGGCCAGACTGTTCTGTTAAATCCTAGCCTTCAGATTCTGACTTCCTTGAAGCCAAAAGAAGTTTGGCAATGAATTTTTGTATCAGGCCACGGTTTTGCCATGGGATCCAAATGCAGCTATGGGTTCCATCACGTTTTGCTTAAGCCTTTACCAGCACTTGGCTTCTAGTGAAGCCACACATCAGTAAAAATTCTCTGCTACTCACTATCCCCACCAGATGTATTCATATCCCAGTGAACTAAGCTGCAAAAACTTTTCTCCCAGCTTTGAAATATGCTACATCTCCAATCTTGGAAACAAGCCATACAATATGGCTTGTTTCCTTATTTCATATCTCAGCCCAAACTTGTTTACATTAAAAACCTTATTTGCTGACCATTATGAAGGACCAGAGTCTACCCTAATTTTCTTGGCCCTTGGCATGTATAGCAAGACAGAGGCACCACAGACACTGCTGTCATGGAATATTTAAGACCGCTGCTAAGACATTTTTGCAGCAAGCCTATAAAAATGCCTGCGATGTTTCTGGCTAAATGGGTAAGAAAAAAGAATGCTTCCTGCATGAGCTGAAAATGAGAAAGGGTAATTAAATCAACTCTCAACACTGAAACAACACAGTAATGGTTTTTCTCTCTCTCAAATGCACAAAGTTCAGGCTTTTCTGACCTGATTACTGGAGCCCAGGATGACAAAATAAATGACCCAGTGGAAGAAGAAATTACACTCTGGGCACTTGCTGGCATGTGCTTCTGAAAAATGGGAAAGAGTTGATACACTGTAGGTTCATCAGGAAGTCTGTGTGGTAGGTGCCACATACCCATAGTCACAACGTGTCTGAGGCACACTGAAACCTGTGTGTTGCAGTTTCCTTCAGAAGCTGACTGACTAGTGGGCATGCTTAGAGTGGACCTGCATTCTGTGGATGACCACAAGAAGCTGCTGCACAAACTGGCCTCAAAAAAGAAAATGGCCATATATATGGCCAAATGCAGATTCCTCCCTCCCCCAAATGGCAGGCAGAAAATCAGACTCCTAAAGCCATTCATGCACAGTCATGAGGAACACAATGCTGCCTTGGTGTTCATTAAACACAGTTCCCATGCTTTAGTTGAGCTCTGCACAGGAGAATGACAGTAAAAATAGCAGTCTATCTCTTTTGGAACATTACTCTGAGCTCACTAGCAACAAAGCTGTCCTTTCATGAAAGCTTATTTTGCTTCTTATCACCTCCTGCTTACAGCTTAAAGGAGCTCAAGTTGTTACTGTCGAAACATTTGACTCAGTTTCCTTCTAATAAACCAGCAGTACAACAGACTCACCTGGCACTGCAAAACTTCTGCTGGCCTTGTTTTCCTCAGACTCTGTAAGACTAAGTGTTGACACTTGCCACCAAAGCCAGGTCAAAGCAGGCATGAAACAAACAGATGTCAATCTTCAACAACTACTTTCCAGATTAAAAGTTTAATTATACAGCTGTTAAGTCTGTGCTGCACATTAGTGGAGAGAGTGTATTATTTCAGGCAATGTCATCTGTTTAGGGAGATTTTTTTTTTCTTCCACTAGAAGACCCAGGACATAACCATGCAAACAATAGACATGTAAAGGGACTTTTGCCCTTGTGTTGTGAAAGACATCAAAACACTAGCTACAGCAGCATTGGTAGGTTCTTGAATAAATGCATACATTTCTTAAATACTGTGTTTAAATTCTCTATTACACTTATCCCTCCAATCACTTTCATATACACAAACATCAAAAATATCTAAAATAGATGCACAGAAAATTGCTTGAAGGAACTTCCTGGACAATGTTATGTGGAAGATCAAGTAGACTCTTCCAGCCTTGGAACCCAGGAAATATTAAATTTCTTGCTCTATAATCAGAGGAAAAAAAGAAAAACAACACAAAAAACCCACCTTTCACTTTTTTTTCAGTTACACAAGAATTACACTTTTTTTTGCTATCTTGTTCAGGATTAGCCTCTCTGCTCACATTCATACAAATGTGCTGCTTACTGATGCTGCTGTTTGTGTACAATCTTATGTTACTTTCTTATGGAGAAGAAAAATTACCATTAGGGTACAGCAACAAATCTGTGACTCTGTATTGTTTGTGCTCGTTATCAAGGTATCTTTATTATGGGTAAGCAGTTAAATATTGACCGTGATGTGGAGCAAGGGTGTAAATGCTTTATCTAAATTACCTTTGATCAACTTGTTTGAGGAGGTTGTGAAGATGAAGCAGTCTAAAAGGCTTACGTGAAATCAGCCCACATATGCACTTATCTGCTGCGGAGCTATCAGCAAGACTCTTCCAAGACAGACTCTAGACTTGTGGCTCAGGCCCTATGTACTTTGTAACTGGTCTATTGAAATAGATGTCAAGAGACATATACCAACTGTTATTTACACAGAAGAAGGGCTGTACCCATCTCACCTCATTCACTTCTCCAAGACCACTAGAAAGAGCAAAGACAGGAGTGGACATGGGATCTTTAAGTAATGCCATGCAGTAGAAATTCAGCTTTATTCTTTATGTGGAGAAATAAAGGGCAGTGCAGATTCCTGCCAGTCCCAATTATCTGTCTTAAGGACATTGCATGAGCCTAGCAGGTAGCCATACCAGGAGATTTCCAGGTACCAGATAAAACAGGGAGCCATTGCAACATCACCATTCAGTAGGAGAGTTAAAAGCTAATTAATTTAATTACATTTTTCTAATCTGACGTGTTCATACCCCTGTCCACACACCCTCTCCCACATATACATCAGGGTCAGACCAGTCAAAGAGAAAGAGAAGAGGCAAAGAGCTCTGAGAAGGTTTCATTCACCCTTAAAGTAGATGTCATGACCAGTCCTCAGTGGTGCCACCATCAGTGTGCTGAAGCAGAACATGCAGCCTGTCCCCAGATGCCAGCAGCACACAGACAGGGACTGATGGAAGGGGACAGGGCACAAGATCCCATCACATAAGAGGATGAGAAGCTGTGATAGTTTCACGGGGCTAGGCCTCAGCCAGCAGCCAACACAGCCATTCACTCACTCCCTCCCACCCCCAGGGAATAGGGATTGGGGGCAAGCATAAGAAGGGGAAAAAACAGGGAAAAAAACATCTACAAGCATCTCACTTCTAATCCGTGCAGTCAGGTCTGAATTTACACACCAGCCCGATTTGCAGATGTGAGATTTAAAAAGAGGGAGAGAGAAAGCATAGATCTGCTTTCAGGAGGCGTGTTGATGTGTTCTGGAAGATCAAACCTCTCCCAGCACTGTCCCTGGAGGAGACAGCCACTAGACTAGATGGACCACTGCGCTGGTCCAGGCTCACAGCTCCAATGAAAGTGATGGAGGGAAGCAGAGCACTCCAGTTACCATGGCATCCCTGAGAGCAGCCCTCCAAGTCTTACACTAATGATTTTGGAGTCTGATGTTTACATGCTTAGTTTAAAAGTATAATGATTTAGGAGCTGACAGGATTACACCAGAGTAAAAGAGAAGCATTTTGCCTCGAGGCTTTCTTTAGAAATTAGACATATCACTTTTAAATATGCTCACTAGTATTTTAGTATGCCTTTGAGAGGTTTCTGCTCTGGTATGGCATCTCAAAAGCACAGGAAGAAGAAAATGCAGGTCTTCAACATCTAGACTGTAGGAAGAGAGGGGGAGGTTGGTGTCCCCAAGGAAATCATTTGGGGTTAATATATGGAATTCCTTTGTAATTCAGACTTTTTAATAAGACTCTTACAGTAAAGGCTCCTAAATCTCAGTGCCTTTTGATTGATAAAGGAGGAGTATCTCTGGGCAGAATGAGGACAACAGCATGCTTTAAATTAAAGGGAAAGCAAGCTGAGCAATATACGACCCAAATAGCTGAGTGGCAGCGTACAGGCAGCGTTTCTTGTCCAAGCCTCAGGGAATTTGCCAGGCACTGTTGAAAAGCGCTGCTGCTCCAGCACTATGCAGAGGGCTCAGAACAAGACAGACAATGATCGTGGTCACAACTTCATGCACTTCTTGCTCAATACCTGTTATTGTAGATGAGCCAGACAGATAAAACAGGGACCAAGCAGAAGAAGCTAAAATTGCAGTTACAGCTGATGTTGCTTAAATGTCTAATTGTCACCATTATATGACTTCAACTTTTTAAAAATACCTTTCCCATAATTATTTCAAGCTCTCGGCCCAGTTCCAGTGCAAGCTTTAATGGGACTCATTCTGACAAGATATAGGATATTGTCCCAATAGAGTCTCATTTGGATATGGGCCACCTGCAATTACCAATGAGCAGAGCTGCTCAAGATTAAAAGCACAGGCAGTATAATTTCTACCTTGTGTCCCAGGCTCTGTGGATTTGTTACTCATCCACCCTGTCCATCTGGGGAGCAAACAGCATGTACTCCTTGATGAGAAACTCTGGCCAACCGACCAGCTGTGAAAAAAATAGATTACTCTTGTCATTTTTTTCTCCTAGGTAATTTGCTGGGAGTAAAAATATAATTTCTTTGAAGGTTTGCAGTTAAAAGAAGATCCAAGGGATGGGTCTTATTTATATTTAAAGTTCACCACACTTTTATTCGCTAAATCCAATTTTGACAATATATCACTGATGGAACAGTTTTCCCTGTCACTTGGGACACTGGAAAAGTGAATTTCTATTATTCAGAGTGCTGTCAAAAACACAATGGCTGTTAAAAGAAAAAGTTCCTTAGAAATGCACTACTGGACTCTATGAGAGAAAGTAGACATAATTTAAAAGATATTAATAAAATGATGGGAAAAAAATCAGATGTTCCTCCTGTATCTATTAAACTGAACAGATAGATCTTTTCTTATTCAAGGGGGTTTTGTGCAAAATCCCACGATTCTTCTAAAATTTTAAGTTAAGAACAGGTCAGTGACCTAGAATTGCTCTTAAAAAGCAGTTTGCAAGTAACAGACTAAGTGGCATTATAATAAGAAAATTATACTTTTTGGCTTATATTCAATTGTAGTCACAGGTCTATGCAATAGTAGCTCAAACATCATGCTTGCTAACAGATTTACTGCTTTAGCTTAAGAAGCTGAGGGTTTTGCTATAGCTTCCAAGATCTTCTCTAGAAGACATCACAAGAGGCTGCTAGAAAACTCTCCTTCCCTGTGATACAGAGTGAGAATCCCAGCAGGTCTAGATAGCACTGTGGGCTTTAAAGCTATACAAGAGATTCCTGTTCTGTGCTCTTTAGACCTTGTACCTGGTAAGACAAGACTACTTAGATACATATGTGAGGCTGCTGGTCTTAAAAATTTTCTTTAACACATTGTCCCAACTACCAAGTGATTTTAGGATGTTACAGGTGGTTAGCACATCAGCAGGACTTACTACTCAGCAGCTGTCCTAAACTATGCCAACCCGTTGTTGTGTGTAGATTTAGGTCTATCAGTACAAGAATCAACCTTTCAAGGATGCTGGTTCTGTGCACATAAATCATGTCACGCAGAATTGAGAGCAGTGAATATAGTACAACTCCAGACTACATCATGAGAAGCAAAATGCTTTTATATCATCCTGTCATTCCCCACCACCTGCCACAGTTTTAAAATTAAAAAATAAATCCTATTACTTTTTTTTTAATACCTAAAGGAATATAAAAATTGCAGAAAAGTATTCTGAAATAGAGAAAATACTGTTCTCTTTTGTGATTCCCCCATTAGCTCTGCGCTACATGGTAAAAATACCCTTCCTTTCCATGCACACTGCACTTTCTGTACTAGAAATGGAAAGAGAAGGATCTCAGTAATTATGAAGAGAAAGAAGCCACAACAGGAGTATCAGTGCTTGCTGTGTGTAATGCAGCAATCACTAACCTGACCTGACTGGCAGAGGTCATGCAGAAGGTACGACTCCTGGTGCTGTCTGATGCCTCTGACTTTAAGCACCAAACTCCCCCAGATAACAGAGAGCTACTCAGAACAGCATCTTCAATGTTAAAAGGAGAGAGAACAGATGTGTTCCCCCAATTGAGAAAAATCTCTGATAACAGCTGTCAAAAGGAGATGATGGCAGGGAACCTGCTCTACAAGCCACTGTAGAGACTGCTTACTCCTAGGATGTCAAAGATGGAATATCTCAGGGGGCAGCACTTATCTGACATATGCAATACTAAAACATTGAGACATGTGCTTCAGCAGAGATGACCTCAAGAAATTAAACTGCTTTCCATTCTTGTATTCAAAGTTATCTTTAATCTAAGGAAATAAGAAAAACATGCCAAAACATTTGTTATCTTTAACATTTGTGTTTTTCAATTTATCATAAAGAAAAACAATAGCAACAAAGTTCCAGGTGGCTTATGAGTACAGAGGGAAGTCAGATGGACCAGTTCACATTGTAAGACTCACCTAGTCTTGAATCAAGTAAGCTTTCAGTGGAGATACCAATGGCCAAAAGACTTAGTAGAAATTACTGGTAAAAATCCTGCCATTTTCAAACACTTTTCACCCCAAACAGCTACCCTATTCTTCTAGTTTCCCATGTATGGCTAAAAGTAGCATGAATGGAGCCAGAGATACACATTGCAGTAGTCAAATTCAATATTCAGCCTTTTTTCAACAGAAAGGGAGTCCTTTCACAGTTCCCATGGGAAAAGAGGAATTTCACACAAGAGAACAAATCCTAGGGCTTCTTGCTTTCTTTCCCTGAAACACTGCGGTCAGTAAGCTGTGAACTCTCACACATTACCCACATCAAGTCACATATATCCCATACATTATTTTAGGCACACTGGACTATTCCCAACATGGAGGCAGATTCTTGTGTAAATCATGCAAATCAGGCTGGAGTCAAGGAGCTACATGCTAACTATGTTGATATATTTCAGCAGAAACATCCACCCAAAGTCTTATTCACTGTGTTCACAAAAAGCTTGTTTCTGGAAAATGTTTATATATGTTTGGTACAGTAAACACAAACTCTGCTTCAAAAAGCATGTGTACTAGCCATCCTTGGACCAGTCTTATGTCAGATTAAATTAAAAAATACCCACAGATGAGGAGTTAACCTCAACTTTAGAACCAGGACACTGATAGCGTTTTCTGGAAAAAAAAAATATATATATATATAATTTTACTATCTTGAACTCAATATGATCAAAACGTGTGCTTTTTAAGTTACATATTAATAAATAGTCACTCCAATGGAAGTCAGTCCAAATTGAGGTTTATGGCAATTTAGCAAACAAGACAATACAGGTCAATGAAGATTTTTTTTTTAATATATCCTGAAGCACCAAAATTCAGAAGTCTGACGATTTAATTATAAAGAAATATATACTGCAATATAGACACATGAAGGGATAAATATTATATGCATATATGAAATATATGTATTTCTATATATATTTCTTACCCAATATTTCAAGTGTATTCTAATCAATGACTTATCAGAAGCAGAGGACAGATTGCATTTTCCATTCATTATATAGGCAGCTGTGGTGAACATTATGAAATACTGACTCAATATACATTTGCTTTCTTTTGACTGTACTGAAATCTATCTAGTAGTGATTATCTCTGCTGCAAAGAGGGTCTGACACTGGATTACAAGCTATTTAAGCCTGAAAAATTAGTCTTTATCGGGCCTGTGCGCAAGAGTAAGTTTCACATAACGAAGGCAACACGATTCAGCTGCGCAGGGCTGTGTTTTGAGTCAAATGGACAGAAGGCAACATGCCCAAAACCTACAGTGTTCTGCTGCTACATGAGATGGGAGATATTTAGCCAAATATTCTGCTGGCATAAGGCCACTGACTTGGAGTCAAAGCAGTCATAGCAGTACAGAATCTCCTAACAATTACCCATATTGATACACACAGAAATACATTGACATGAATACGTGCACACAAACTTATTCCTCATACAGTTTCCAGATTAGTCATCTTGAGGGTACAAAAAGATACATGCTCATATTTTATACAGTACATTTGAAGTTTGAGCTACAAAAAGACTCCTGCATGTGAACGTATGGGTACATTTCCTGCAAGTAGAGAGGTATGTCAGGAGAATATGATTTCACAGCCAGATCTCTAGCAACCACCTCTGAGATAACCCCAGAGGCAGTTCCACAGCCAGCTGTTCAGAGTTCACAAAGAATTCAGGCAATAAGCCAGAGCCAAGCCCAGATGCTGCTATTGGGAACTTTCCAAAGCTTTACATCTGGATCCCACTTCTGCCAAATGCCCCATCTGCGTACGAGGTGATAAATTCCACCTCTCAGAGGACGAGTACCAAGAGAACACAGCAGGGAAAGGAAGCATCAGTGGCTCCAAATCGATAAGAGAGACAGTTAACACTTGATTGGAATTTAAGAAAAGGATTTTCTCAGTATTGTCCTTCTCCACATTCCTATACCAGTCTTCCCCAGAGGCCCAAAGTATTGCTTTCCAAGGCCTTCAGCTAGTAGGACACTAGGTATCCAGGAGACCTAAAACAACAAGACATGTGCCATGTGTGCAAGGGCAATACAAACAGTTTGTGGATTTTTTCCACCCCTCAAGATTTCAAGATAAGGCTCAGTTAATTCTGAAAAGCATAAGGAGATGAAAACTGAGTCCCAAGATAGAAGCATCAGTATATGATGCTGTCAAGGGACAGGACTGTCCTTGAGAAAGGTTGCAGGTTTTAAAAACCTAGGTTATTCAGAAAGAATTCTTACTTCTGGAATGAAAATGTAATTCTTTATTCTCATGAACAACCAGGAGGAAGAAAAAATTGCACAGGAAAAAAAACATGCATCTACTAGAGGGGCAACACATCAGATTTTTGCAACAATATCGTAGCAGCCAAAGAGGAAGAATTCAGTCCATGAGAAGTCAGAGGACATTAGATATCTGGAATTGCATAGCAAGAAGAGTTAAAAAAACTGTGGAAATAGTTTTACATGTTTTATGGTTTCTATTGCACCCCTTTTTGGCACTTTCTCCTTCAAAAACTGGCAGTAGCTCAAATCCCTCTGAATTTCATAGAATTGTCAGTTCTTCTGTTACTGAGAATTACAGAAAACTCAGCTTGGGGTGGGATCCTCACTGAAAAGAGCTTATCTGAAAAAATCCATAGCATTAGATAGCTCAAAGCCTTTGTAGCATCACTATTGTTAACACCAATGGTTTGTACACACCCTAGAAAACTGCAATTATTTTTCAATGAGACTAAGCATTTGAGGAAAGCTTACATGGCATCCACACTTAAAAAGGAATTAAGGGCCAAACAAGGAAACTACAGAGCTGTAGCACAGGCAAAGATCCTCAGTGCAGTGATAAGAACAGAAGACTATTTGGACAAGCTGCACAGTGAATGGTCCAGGAGTATTTCTAATGGGGAGGTCATGCTCAGCAAAGGTTTTGTGAACACAACAATGAAAAAATGTTGGGACTGAAGCTAGAAATACAAGGTAGTGGACTCCACAGATGCTTTTTATACAGAATTATATAACACTGGTATATAAAGATTAATAAGTATGGCAATGATGGCACAATTCACAGACAGGAAAATGAGCTCTGTACTACATCTTAGGTCAGTGATTAGTAATAGATGGGTTCAATTTGGAAAAAGGGGGGGGGGGAGAGAGGGAGAGGGAGAGAGAGAAGTGACTTGTGTTACAATATGGCTTTGTGCAGAGCCCAGTTAATAAATAGGGCACAACAGCACTGTAGAGAAGGCACTGAGTTTACTTCCTGCCTATATGTTCATAGTTAGCTGAAGCATTTATCAATCCTGGAAAAACAGACACAAAAGCAGCTTTTAAAAAAAAAAAAGTAACTGGCAAGCCAGGGACTTATACACAGTGATAATTTAACATTAAATATCACAAAGAACATAATACTGCTTAGAGGCTAATCAAGTTAATAACCTTTTGTGCAAGGTACCATGTAAACAGAATAAATATCATCCCCTGCTCCAAAGGCCTTACAACTGTGAGACAAAATAGAAAATATGTGGCACAGTGGGATCGACATTTCAAGAAGATAAAAGCCTAATAGCAAACATGCTAAAGATACCACAGTGAAAATGGTCCAGAGAACAAAGATGAACAAAAACCGAAAACTAAACAAAGGCCTGGCAGTTAGAGGTTATGGAAGCAACTCAGGTTTGGATCAAAAGGCATCTGTACAGGAGCAAGCCAAGCAAACCTCCTCAGAAGGTTCCTGCAGAAAGGGTAAAAAAGGGTTCTAAAGATAGGAACTAGAACAATAAAAGAAATGTAGATATAGTTATACATACACATGTGTATATAGACATATAGAAACAGATACAAGGGAATAGACTTTCCTGGAGACTGAAGCAGAGCTGTGAGCTCACAGAAGCTGTGGGATAGGACAGTGAAGAGCAATTCTTTCTCGGATTCTTTAACTTACTCCCCTAAAGTTGAATTCTCACAAACTGCTCCACAGGTAGGTCCGTGGAACCACTCACCTTCAACCTTGTTCTGTGTAAGGACATGCTGAAAGCTGTGGGCTGTCCATAGCTGATGGCATCTCTCCTACCTTTTGCCAGTTCTTCCTCCCTTCTGCCACATACACACTACTTGTCTTTTCTTTCAACAAAAACATCCAATCTAGTGGAAAGAGACAACAATTTTTCCAGAAGGCATCGTGGAAGAAGCATAAATGCAAAGTGTCTCATGTCAAAACCTGATCATTTTCATAAAAAAAAGAAATTAGAAGTGGTCTTCAAAACAATCCACAACTACTAAAATAAGCATATTTTATTCTATGTAAAACTGAAGCTCTGAGCAGCAATGTGAAGAATCTTATCTCTGTGGGATCAGTTCTGGGTTCTCCTCCAAAAAAGGATTTAGAGGAGTTTTGTTCACTCATTAGAAGTTTATTTGGTTTTTGTGTGTTTGTTTTAATCAGATGGCACATCCAGTAGCACCAATTGTGTCTTTATCCTAAATCACCTATTAGCAGCAGGCTGCAATGCTACCTTTGTCAGGTATTCATCACGTTCACAAGTCACAGAGCATGGCACCAGCTTTAATTCTGGCAAGGAGTATTTGCCTTAAATGCACTGGACATCTATGGACTTATGCAGCTTGACCTTTCGTACAAAACTGACACCTCTTCCTTGAGAAGGATTAGAAAGATCCAATGACCTACCCACAGAAACAAGATGGGCTTGAGCTTCGCAGCTGGATTCAGGGCACAAGGCTGACAGCAGAAATGAGTTTTATGTCCCTTACCCCATGTTCACCTCATAGCTACAACAAGAATGACACGTAGTGAGTACAGAGGACTCCCTGGTGAAAATAAATGAGATGCAGTAAACAAGTCTTAGTGCAACTGTTGCTATTGTGATGCTAGATGGATGTTCAGATTCCCAAATACACACTTTGTTATAATACTACTGAAGTCATGGCACCTGTCACAAACCTGCCATTATCATGTTAAAGCCAGAAGGAATCACACTGGTCTTTTACAGTAACTTTCTGCAACATGTAAATCATTCAAATTATCTTTAATCTACTCCTGGAACACTTCAACCTTTTCTCATGCAATAGCTTTCTTACTATTTGTTAGGACTTTGAACTATATTTAGAAAGGGACCTAAATTCCCACACCAGCAACCACGGCCAGATCTTCCTGTTACCTGGACAGGGAGAAGCATTTAAGAACAGGATTCCAAGCTGTTAGCCTGCTAGGCAGAAAATTGCATACACCAGCACTGACAGAACTGACATGACTTAATCCTGTACCTCCTGGGGGATTAGGCACCTCACTCTGGGCTGCCAGGAGCATTTATGACACCTTAGGTTTCACAGCCGTGAACCTGCACCAGGATTTTGATACCTAAATGTCCCTCTCAGAAGGGAAGAGGGATCAGCTTTAAATCACTGTGGAGATGTTTGCTACATACATTGTCTCTGCTAAACACAAAGTGGGGTGATTAAAGCAATAGAAGACTGACAGCCCAAGAATTTCCACCACGGCAGCAAAACCATGGATCAGAATCTGTCACACCTTAATGATATCTGCCATTTCTCTAATATTTTTGGAGAAATTTTTGGAGCTGATCAATTTAGCTTTACAATGCAGTGATATAGGGGAACAAGAACCAAAATGGACTTTCAGCACAAAATTGTGGCTTTTACTGTTTCTTTTTATTAATACAGCTAGATTCCCTCAAGTCTTTTTGGTTTGGGGGACTATTATAGGAGATTTTTGGTCTTGATAGGTGCTAGATTGACCTGTGCTATTTTCCAGCATTGAAAGTCAAAGATTTATGTACATGAGCAAAAAAAAAAAAAAATCTTTCACAAGAATGCAAGAGTGAAGCAAGTTGCCAAAAAAGCAGAGCTGCTTGCTGCCATGGCTGGAATGCATTTCTGCAAAGGACTGAGCCCCACTTTGGTATAATGGAAGAGCAATGCTGCATTTCTGTGTGTCAGCCAGTGTAAGATTAATGCCTTCTGATGTGAGACTACAGCACACCAGAGAGAACTGACTGACAGGAGCATTAACTAACATTTGTAACGTGATGGTTTCGCAATCAGCATCCTCATATCTTTTTAGTGGAAAGCTCCTGTAAAGCAGTAGGCAACACCACATGTCTTTAATAGGTCTCTTAAAACCTAAATTCAAAATCTACCTGTTCGTGCACAGGTGTACATCTCTGCATGTGCACATACATGTACACTCTATGAAATATTTCAGATGAGTGCTTATAATTACTGGTTCAGAATTGCAGAAATTGAGAAAAAATACTGCTTTTTACTGGAAGAGAACAGAATTGTAGAATTAAGGATTTTCCAAATTTTAGTGAGATTATTTTTGATTCTAAAGGACCTCTGAGAACTACAGTTTATTTATGTAATTTTCTAACAGAGCACATTAAGTTGGTACACAATCCCACCTTGTTGCCAACCAGTAGTCAAGTCAATTTACAGCAAACTCAAATATGACTTACAAGTGGGAAGCCTAAACTCAGCTTTGATTTTTCTTTTACCATTAAACTGAAACTGAGTCATTTTGGGGTTAGAGATGAATGAAAACAGTGTGCTTGTAGACTCAGACTCAATTCTAAGCAAGAGGAAGATGAAGAACAACAAAATTAGTATTCTGAAGCCTGTGGTGAACTCTACTGAGCTGGAAATTTCTCATTTATCTGTTGCTTGTTTGCAAAATTTAAGACATCTGCCCAGCTTCAGCAAAACTCACATCAAAACTGTTTCTACTTTTCCTCATCACTAATGCAGATTAATTCATTAAGAACTAAGCAAAGACCATCAATCTAGCTTCCAGGTAATCAATAAAGTCCCACAGGTTCAGACTGACCTATCGCTATTTTCACTGGAAAACAATTAGTGGGTTGAGTGTTATTAGAGTATATTGGACCAATTCCGATAGAGATGTAATGAATGGAATTAAACTGATTTAGTTAACACCTGCATATTGAAAGATATAGAAAACAGACCAGGCCAGAAATCTACAAGAAATGTGATTCCAATCTAAATCTCCTCTTCAAGCTGCTCTCTGGAAAGACACCCTGATCTCCTGAGGCCAGTCTCTGTCCCATTATTTTGCTCTGCAACTCACCCATGTCAGAGCAGCCTGGGAGGCTTTGCAGAGGTCTGACCATGAAGAAGTGCCCCTTTGCTATGCTCTGTTGTTTCCAAGAGGCAGAGAAGTACTATGGAAACACAGCCAGTCAGATCAGCCTCACACAACAGCATGCAATCTTGATACAGTCTGGCCTACTGTCCAGGCTCTGTGAAGTAGAGTCAATGTTTGAAGAATTAGATATCACTGAGTTCTGCTGTAGCCCCATTTTGCACCCAATGTTAAAGCAACCTGAGCCCTGTAAGAGCTGCAGATCCCAAGGCAAGCCATACAAGGATTCTAATAGAAATTACAGCAGGAAGAGGAGATCTGAAGCCCACATCATTCCCCATGTGACACTACTTTGGTTCTATACATTTAATGTGCCATCACCCCGTCTTTGTTTGCAGGTATGTTCTCTGTGTTTCAGCCAGATTATTTTATTTTGGACTTAATTTCTCATTCACACCCAGTTGACTCCTTTTTTTGTTTGCACATTAATAATAAAGCAAGTTTAAAAAACTAAAGAAGGATCATTTGACAGCAGTGCATTCATTCTTTTTAAACTCAAAACAGTGACACAGCTCAAGCAGCTACCTCATATCTCCAGGTTCCAGCAGGCTAATGGAAGGACTGATAACCAGCCTGCAAATCATTTCTATGTCTGTGAACAAAAACACAGGGTGCTTCTGTTTTGTGCAAAAGAAAATTTGTATTACCATCCTGTTTCTCCTTAAGACTTTTCTACTGATGATTTTATGTTTCATTTAGGGTGGGGAGAAAAAAAATAACTGATTTAGGTTCATATTTTTCTCTGTAGCCACAGTTCAGAAGTGGCAATAGAGCAGATAATGTGTTTGACCTTGTGGGAGTGGTGGGGGCCCCGGGGCACCATGCTCTTGTGCTCTGTTCCTTTCTTTGGGACCCTACAAGCAATGGACAGAGGATTATGAGTAGATAAAAAGATTCCTTTTAAGTTGCTGTTGAAATTAACTGATCAGACTGTCATCTGTAGGGTCCTGCTCTTCCTTTTCTTGCACTCTCCCTGCTGAGGGAATGAAACTCTGCAAAGAGAACAAAAGTGCCACTCAATTCAACTAAAAGGAGCTTTCTGAAATGGCAAGCTGTTAATGTACATACTAAAGATCATCTCCCATCGTGCTTGTCAACCAGTTTGCCAATCATTTAAGCTAACATGATCTTTTTGCTTTATCTTAAAAGTCTTCGAGTTGCCATGGCAAGTCTGGTAAAAAGTCTTAAATGCTTCTTCATCTGGAGGAAGATAATTGATGGCATGTTAAACTCGGGTCTATAAAGGCTAAGTACCAATTTCTGTCCGTTTCAAGTCAGCAAGGTATGGACGCTTGGGAAAAGAGCTCTGCAGAATTCAGAAAAACCTGGCTACAAAAGGACAGATAAGTAAGTCTTCAGAAGTTTGTATCAAGGCTACTCTCATCAGTGAACAATGCCTGCAATGCTACTGCATTGGAAGGCAGTGGAAGACAAACCTAAGGACAACATTCCCAAATATCTAATTTTGAGGAAAAGGGGAAAGGGGCAGAGGAGAGAGGAAACAAGAGGAAAAAAGCACAAACAAAAAAACAAAACACCAAACACAGATGAGCTAGATACCTCTGTGGAAAAGAAATGTATTGCTACAAATTTGGTTTTTTTTAATCTCGAGATCACTGTGAGAAATGCATGCTTCCTATGCAAAGGTACAACTGAGTATAAATTTGATGAAGACTATGATCAGATCAATACTTTTCAGATTGGGTCCAACAATGCCTGTCCGCTACTAAACCATACCTCTGTGCACCTCATCTACCTGTCTTTTAAATACCTGCAGAGATGATGACCCAACCACTTCCCTAGGTAGCCCATTGCAGTGCCTGAGAACCCTTTCAGTGGATAAATTTTTCCTGATATCCAATCTGAACCTCCCTTGATGTAACTTGTGGCCATTTCCTCTTGTTTTATCACTAGTTATTTGGGAGAAAAGACACACACCTGCCTCACTACAACCTCCTTTCAGGTAGTTGTAGACAGTGATCAGGTCTCCCCTCAGCCTCCTTTTCTCCAGCCTAAACAACCCCAGTTCCCTCAGCCAGTCCTCATATTCTCCAGCCCCTTCACCAGCTTTGTTGCCTTTCTCCAGGCACACTCCAGTGTCTCAATGTCTTTCTTGTAATGAGGGGCCCAAAACTGGATACAGTATTCAAGGTGTGGCCTCACCAGTGCTGAGTACAGGGGAAGGATGACTTCCCTGGTCCTGCTGGCCATACTTTTTCTGGTACAAGCCAGGATGTTGTTGGCCTTCTTGGCCACTGCTGGCTCATATTCAGCCAGCTGTTGAATTTTGAGACACTGAACATTCATTCTCTTTTGTTTCTTCATATGTGCAGACACTGTACTACCTGGAAATGCAGAGGCACCATAGCTTTGAAGATGCTGGGACTCCTTTGTAGCTAAGGCAGAAATTTTCTACCCAGAGCTACCAACTCTTTAAAGAACATCTTCCTTCAAATTATCTCCTATTCCTTTCATCAAGATCATTAATTGCATGTGTACTTGCAGTGCTATCTGACAGGTGTTGTCACATACCTTTGCCCAACTCATTTGATTAATTGTCTCCAAAGCATGCCTCTGGCTAGGGGCCATGCCACCTTTTACTACAATCCCTGCCAGTCATCAGCAATTTATTTGTCACATGTACATACACAGCCCTAGCTAAGAATGGCAAGGATCCATGCTACCATGCCCATCTCATTCAATTAATTGCTTCTGTGGCAAGCCCCTGGCCAGGACAAATTTGGGTAACCATAGTGTTAAGTGACCCATGCAAACGTTTTCCACATATATAGTACATCCATTTACTGGATTTACCACTCACCCATTTTCTGTCACCATACACCACAGTCCTTGCCACTCATTTGAAGGTTAAATATCACATGTACAAGCTTAGATCCAGCTGCTGATCTCAGACTCTGATGGCCCTATACCCCATGTTCTGGGGCCAGAATATGGTCGGTGAAACACTGTTGTTCCCAGATGTTAATATATATTATTAGCTGGAACATGTTAGCATTAAGAAGCTGGGTACGTAATGATCAAGAACCCATCCTTGCACACCCTGAAGAGGATACAGAAATCAGGATGGGGAGTTCCAGAAGTCCTCAGCTTAATAAACAGCACATGTCATTCAGGCCAATAAAAACGTTGGGTCAGAATATAGATGGCCATGGACTCTGATAAAAAAGACTGGCACTGTAACTGCCATTGTGACCAATGCCTGTGCAATGTGAGGATAGAGAACGTACTGCTGCAGGTTCATAGATATAGAAAATACTGAAAGAGATCTGTTCAGCAGAGCACCAACTTCACAAAATCAATGGGAGATCTGCAACTGTCATTAACTGCAGCAGGACTCCATCTGAGTCTGGCACTCTTAACAGATTTTACAAAGTCAAAATTGCAACTTGTACACATCATTTCTAATTTCTTCATAATAATGATTAATCACTAAACTCTCCCTCCCTCAAAAGTTACCCAATAATGAAAAAATGTAATGAAAACAGGATTAAAAATGTGTCTGATAAACAATTCAGCCTGACTGTCAGTGATTATGAGTTCATAACACATTACTGCAATCTCGACATTAGAGTCAGTCAAAAACATCTTAAGTACTAGTGCAAATAATTTATGCAGCAGGAAGTAACGTTTCAGAAAAGAAACAATACTGGGATAATCCTGCTGGCCTGGCATGGGTGAGTTGGTGCTGTAACACAGAGGCAGCTGCTGCGTACGATCACTTCGTACGTGACAGTTACTCACACTCTGCGTCTCAGTCATGAGAGCACACACACTATCATCGGTCTGAATCCAGTAGAAGCTACACAGCAAGCAGTTATCCTCCAGGTTCACAAAATTACACAAAAGCTCAAATATATTCCAGTCATTCTTCATTTAAGAGTCACCCTCACAGGCACGTGTGCGCAGTGGATTTATACACCAGTTAAGCAACTGCTGTTCATTCTGGATGCAGGACCACACTCAGACTAACTACTGCAGTATGGCTGTATTGCATTGGGAATGATACTATGATTTCTCTGGATATCAGCCACATTTATGGAGCCTTATTTATTGATCTAGCAAAGGTTTCTGATACAGTTGACTGCACAATTTTGTTACAGCAATTTAAGCGTGACACAGATTTTACTGTAGCTTGGTTTAGCAGCAATATAATTGGTCACTGGATATTATGGGGAAGCTGGCATTGCAACAACTCTGCTCTATCTGCTGCAAAGATAGGACATTCTAACCCCTCAATTGTTGGCCCAGCATCTTCTCCAAGTATGGCATGTTCACTCACCACAACCTGCATGATTTCCCTGAAAAGTTTGTGATAAACACTATCACTTGTGTTCTTCGATGGAACATGTCCACAGCTTGCAGCCTGGGCAATGAGACAACAACTTTAAATACCCTCTCTGCTCCTCTGACTCTTAGTAACCTCAGGACTCAGAGGCCCCCAGCATAATCTTCCAGGCTTTTCCCAAATGCCACAAGATTGCCCAGTATTTAGTATTGCTGTCTCTCTAACCCTCATCCTAGCAGATATCTAATTCTAAGGCTTTCAGTGGGATGTGCAAAATCCCCTACAAACTTCAGCAAGTGCTCTTACTTCAGGTGACAATCTATGTTAATATGTATGTTGTTTTTTTAAAAGAGCACATTCATAAAGAGAGTTAATTCTGTCAAAAGAAGCATTTCCTTCTTTATTTACTGTGCTTCTCATCTACATGCCAAAGCAGAATAATACACAAAAGAATCTCAATTACAGAAAGTCTGCATAGTATAACGTGAGTTCCTAGGTAATATAGCAGTTCTAGTCTCAGAAGGGTAGCAAGCTGCATGCAGAGGGGAGAAGCCATGGCAGAACCAGTACAACTCCAGCATCTGGGGAAGCAGTGAAGTCACCATTGGTGCATTATAAAACAGCACTGTTCTTACTACAGAACATGGCTTGAACCCACTACTCAGCCTGGAAACAGAAGGGAAGAGAAGGAGTAAATCTGTGAATGGTTCTGGTCCTCCCCTTTATCCACAGAGTGCAGCAAGCAAGAGCAGCCCTTTATTTTCCACAGAACTCAGATCAACATTTGAAAAAAAATACTGTAATTAGCTCTTTCATTTCAGGGGCTTATCTGATCACCTACTCAAGCTAACAAAGAATTTATTTTCTTCCCAATTGAGCAGACATACTCAAGTTTTTAAGATTCCTCTACCTTCATCCCTAAAGCATCAGGGATCAGCTGTAATACATAGGATGTGGTGAAGAAAATTCTCTTCCTCAGGCACCTACGTGCTCCTGGGTGCTGCAGGCACAGGTGGGAGGCATACCCCTCTTTCTCTGTGACACACAATAGCTTTTTCCAAAGGCTGGACACTTCAGTCCAAAATCACTGGGCTGAAAGCACAGACATGTCAGTGAAAGGTAATGATCTCTGTTAGTACAGAATTTGCTTAATATTTAAGATGATACAGTGCCCTCATGTCACCTTTAACTCTGTGATGACAGTATCTTAATAAGTATGCATAGCAGATTAAACTCGAGGTTCAGCAAGAAATACCATGGCATTTCTAAAATGATCAGTTAACTCACTTTTTCTTGTGGAATATGAAATAAATTGGACTCTGAATGCTATATAGCACTCAAAGATTATGGCTCAGATCACCTTCCCTCAAACTTCTTTAGCAGAAGTGATGAATTCTCAAAAAACCCCCTCACAGCAGGGAGAAAGGCAGAAAACATTCACAGAGTTACAGAATTGCCTAGACTGGAAAAGACCTTTTAAGATCATAGAGTCCAGTCACTAACCTCACACTGACAAGTCCCCAACTAAACCATGTCCCTAAGCACTATGTCTAAATGACCCAAACACCTCCAGGCATGGGCACTCCACCACTGCCCTGGGCAACCCCTTCCAATGCCTGAGAACCCTTTCAGTAAATAAATTCTTCCTCAGATCCAATCTAAATTGCCCCTTAAATGATTCCATACCCTCAGAGAAAGTTGCTGCATTTTCCAGTCATTTTCCACTTTGTTTCTATTCTAGTTCATCTAGGATCATATTTCCACACCTTCTGTGAAACAGTGAAGCTGATCTCCCTCTTCCATTCTGATTAAAGATACTGAAATGCATTCCCTGTACACTTACATGCAAAATGGCTTAGGTCCCATTCCAAATTATATGTACTTAGTGAAATGGGATCCAAAAATGGATAGAACTTGAGATCACACATTTATATTAATTTTAATGTTCTCAAGATTAGTCAGAATTTTTTAAGCAAATCATTCATTTACTTGGATCCCTGTTTCACATTAGAAAAGATGGTTGTACTGAGATTTTAAATCAATTCTGGAGTCTTTTTCTGCTGAGGATTAAGCTTGATGATTAAAGGAACTTTATGTTAATTTCAATAAAATTTTGCTTCCTTTTTCATTTACTATTTTATCAATTCAGTAAGAGAATTTTGCAGAGTCTCAAAGCTCAGCTTGAGGCCTAACACTACAGTTTCTTGGTAGGCTGTTCTTTTTCCCTTTTACACTTCCTATGATAGAGGACTTTAGCAATGGTCTCTTACCCCTTTGACTCTAACCTGCTGAAAGACCCCTAATGTCCTCCTCCCACCTCACTGCTCTCACTAAATATATTTTGACAAAAGATGAGAAAGGTGAATGACCAGCACATCCCCCGGCTACCCGGGGTTACACTCATAGCTGCTAAAGACGACTGGTCCAGAGAACAAAATCTACAAAGAGGGCTTTTCACCTAGCTGGGAGAGAACTGAAAATAGAGATGGGCTTTAACACAGGAGTGTAAAACAGTTTGGCCTTACACACAGATGGATGAGCTAACAGCCTTTAAAAACAAGAACATACACTTCTTAACCCTAACACTGATCACTTCTGTGACAAAGGGCCAGCAACCTCCCCAGCCAGTGTCCTTCCTTTCCCCATCTCTTGCTGGCTTCATCAGGAGTTCCTTCATGAAGGAACAGTCTCCCAGTGCTCCATCTTAGGGTGTCACAGGCTCAGCTAGGACCTCTGTTCCCTAGTCTTATGCAATGAATCCAAATAAAAATCAAGATGAGCAGTGATTCCTTTTGACAGAATAATTTTCTTTACACTGTGGTAATAGTAATTTTTCACTTATATACTTGGCAATTTTCTTAAAGATTAGATTTTGCTAATTATAAGAGAAATATTCACAAACACAAAAAGTTTCATTTAATTTTCCCTTCCAAAAAGCCTTTCAATGAAAACTGATGGATTTATAAATAGTCTCTGTCACTATAAGTTCCATTTTCACCAAGTACACCTACCAAGTGCATAAAATACTGTCCAGTTCCAAACATACCAGCTTTGCAGACAAGGTACTCAAATCAAACCAGAGGTCAAACAGCTCAAAACATAGTCAGAGTTGAAAACATACTCTTGGCCTCATGATCTCCTCCATAGCATCTTGCTCCTGTGCTACCTCATCCCTCTTTGCTCAGTACTTGTATTGAGAAAAGCTATATAACTGACATCATCTACATCCTTGGCTATTTTCAACACCTCAAATCTGTTGCAAGTCTCTCCCTCATCCCTTTTTAAAGTAAATCTATCAAAGAAATAAGTCATTCTCTCTGTAGAACATGGAATTTTTCCCCTCAGGAGTCGGGGTAGATTTAAGACTCAATACCTAATGATTTAGCAGAGCAAAAGAAGGAGTTGTTCAACAGCAGAAACAAGAATTTCAACTTTTTTTATTCTGAGAAGCACAGCATTTGCTTCTTCCATAAGCATTCCCAAAAAAAGCATGCCTAGAAAAGAGATTTGAAGTCAGTTTTAAAGGGTTTTACGTTCCCACTGAGCCCTGTGCCTTGGACTCACACCAGCACTACTGAAGGATTACTGTGGATTCCAGCCACCCATTCTTCACCACGTGCATTTCAAATTCAAACAGGAGTGGCTTGCTCTTCCTGCTTCCAATGGAGATTGCCAAGCAACAGTGACACATTAAATGTTTTTGCTTATAGGATAACAGGCTTCGTCATTGTAAATAGTTTCTTTAGCTCTACTGCCCCAGGTCATAGATCTCTTAATAAACATCAGTACTTATCTTTCTTCCCAGAGTGTGGTTTTATTGCTATCAGAAGCAAGAGCACCTGTGCCTCAGCCTTTGGTAGGTTGTTCTGCAGGCTTCACCTTGGGTCTTCTCAGCACTTGTTTCTCCTGCTAAGGGAACTGCTTCCTCCACTCCTCATCCTCACTCACAGAAAATAGGCAGAAGCTGCCAAGGGTTAACAACAGGTCAGTCATACCCTCCTGCTCATCAGGCAGGTTCTGGGAATCTCCTTAATGGGAGGGTGCAAAGGAAGTTGTTCTCTCCCTCTCCTTTCAGTTCTGCTCTGACCAAGCCCTGGTATCCTTGTAGTCATCATGTTTAGAATTAGAGGACCCTTCGTCCTCCCTTACATAATACCCTGGCCTGTCTCACTAACATGGTTGCTGCTCAGTACAGACTCCAGAGCTCCTTTTGAGAGATATGTAGGTGAGAGTTTTGTCTGAGGAACCCACTGGAATCAAACTGGGTTAAAAAAAATAGTTTAGCATGCTAATGTGACTATTAAATGCACAGAAGCTTATAGCTTCATTGCAGTTGTGGGTGGAGAGATGCTAGAGACTATCTTTATTATGACAAAGATATGAAAATCCTTTGTGTTTATCTTTGGTTTTGAGCTGAGCCCAAGCTGAAGCCAACAATATCTTTTTCATGGTACAAGGTTCTTAAGATGCCTCTGAAGCTTTTATCAGATATTTCAGCACACAATTATTGAGCACAGGTGCCAAAATACAAGAGTCCTTCCATCTCCATCTGCACTCCTTGATGGAGGAAAACAGGTTCTCTGTTCTGTGCCACTGCTGCCATCCAGAGCCGGTACGAACGGCTGTTTTTCAGAAGTCTGACTCCAGCAGCAGGATATCTGCTAGAATTTCATGCTGCAGCCTTGCTAGATTTTATTTGCTGTATTTGCAATCCCATTCTTTTTCCCTTTAAACAAATTGACCATTAGAGAACATCCTCTGTGAAAACAGCTCAGAGAATGCTGGTGCTTTGAATGTTACGCTGGAGGATGGGAAATTTGTATCTTTTGATGGAACAAAGTCACTGGTTTTACTTTGCTGTCACTTTTTGTTAAGCATGTGTCCAGCTTCATTTACATGCCTGTCAACATCCCTTTTCCCTTGCTTATAAACACTGAGGCCAATACCACAGAGCTCACACTGGAATTGGAAACACAAGAATGCATCTCTCTGTATTTATGTACTCACAGCCCTAATGCCAGTGCTAGGGGGCAGCCAGAAGGAAAATACCCATGCATTTTAGCTATGACAGACACTTAAGGATTAGCTTTTCTGAACTTGGTGCCAAACTATGCAGACTTAATTTTTCAAATAAACAAAGCAGTCTTTGCCATGCACTGAAAGCTTTTTTGTTGTTGTTCTTCAGAGGGACACAGGGGTGTGGGAAAGGGGAGGCATGCATCCTGCATTTTACTGATGGATCTATCACGAGTCCTGTCCACTACATTTTGTTCTCTTCTACTTTCCTAATTAAGACAGCATCACAGCAAGCCCTCTTTGACATAAAATTTCCTGCCAACTAATGTCAGAAACATACATTATGTTACAGTTTTACACACTAGATTTAGTTCCCAAAGGCATCAGAGCTATACCTGTGACCAGAGCAGACAGACACTGGGCTTGGCATTTGCAAAACTGTCCATGTAGCAGCGGATGGTCACCTGAAACTGAGCAAACCAGCCCCCTTGGGGTAACACTGCACCAAGTAGAAAATGAGTAAGGCAAGGGCATGTATAGGATTTAAATACAACAAAAAGGTCTTTCCATATATGATACGACATAGAAAACAGTCTGATAACATGCAGGTGATGCAGGTCTGCATATACCAGCCCAACCCAGGTGGTATCATTGAGGTTACTCAAACCACTATCTGCTGGATCACCAGTATCTGCCATCACATAGGATGGTCCTTCAGAGAAGGAGGCCAGTTCAGCCACACAGACTCTCAACAGCCCTGTCCTGCATCAGCATTCCATTAAAATGAACAGGACCATTTAAAAAACAGAAATAAATATTAATCAGGCAGGCAGAATTCAGCCCATAATGGCTTCAAAAAACATGAAGTATTTTTAGGCAGTATGGAGGCTGTTGGATCAAACTGCTGAATGCAATAAAGGCATTCGCTCACTGCCACAAAATGACTGCCTGTCTCAGTCAATTTAGACTTATTTGACAGTGTTCTTGGTAGAATCAAATATTTCTAAATTCAGAAATTCAGCAGGGAATCTCACTTTGTTTGCAACTTTAGAACATCAACACCTTCTAGAAAAGTTACTACTAGAAGCACAATTCAAATATATTTTTGTACATCTCAGTATTAATAAATAGTGGAAAATGCACCAGGCCTATTTAACAGCAGACAAAATAATCTTTTGTCTGATTTCCAAGGGCTATGTTTTGCATTTGCATGATGGCACACTTAATCAAATCAATCTTAGGCTCCAAAGTTCAGTATTCAATTTAGTATTTTAAACCATGTTGTACCCTGTATTCCACATGAGAAATGGCCAGAGTGCATGCCTGTGCCTGAATCAAGACCAACTCCATTTCAATATGATACACATCCCCTTTGAGAAGGTCTTAGGATGGGATTCAGCAGGTGGCACTGTTACACATAATTTAACACCTTTTTTTTTTTTTACAGGATAGTTATACTTTTTGATTTGGGGATAGGTTATGCCTTTGTTAGTTTTTCCAGTGAAGTTTCTTTCTGGAGAGCAAGAAAGAGGGAAGGACAGCTCTTACAAAGTATAGGAGGATCCCTCTTCACTTTAATCTCTCCTAGGAGAGAAGTTGAAGTGTACATTGGAAACACTGGGAGACAGGACACAGTTAACTTTAAGACCATTTCCGGAACAAGGTGAACATTTAAATAAATTTCACATCACTTTGAATACAGCCAATGTCTGTATTAACTTCTAACAGGGAGTCAATTCACAAAAATTCCTGAGGGACAAAACCTTCACATCAATGATGCTCACAATATTCAGTAGCAGTTATAAAAAAACCCAAAAACAAAACAAAAAAACTCCAAACACAACCTGTTGAGTACCTAATGCTGTTTCTTATGCTGAAGGTTACTTTATTGTTCTGAAATTGGTGAACACCAGCAGGTCTACTGGGGTTAACATCATAAGAAATTTGGGTATACTACTTGAACTCTACCCTTTTCTTCCGCCCTTGTATTTTTTTCCTCAGTTAACTGCTGACCAGGTCCAATAGATGTCAGAAAGGATTTCCTTTCATTATTGTCCTCTATCATAACTACTCCCACCACTAAATGGCCCGAGAGGAGATGCACTGATTTGCAGTTCCTCACCAAGGAAGAGTTAAGCATCAGGAGAATTCTTCTAACAGCAAGGCAGCAAATTTTCTACTGTTTTGGCATATCCATCACTCTCTAGTCTACTCAAAGATCACCAAGCACCTCCCAACAATGTGCACAGCAGTATTTGAATTAGTCTTGAAGGCAGAGACATGGTCTCTAGGCTCCAGCCTTGTTTTCCTAGATCTCTCATTCACTCACTTCAATTGTCAGTTGTGACAAAATTAGTTACTGGCCTGTTCCCGATCCACTTCCCACAGCATAGCTAGGTCCGCTACTGACTGCCCAGCAACTCTTCCCACTAATTTTTAAAATGTGACTTCATTTTCAATGAACTGGTTCCTTACCACTGTCGCTAGTATTGCAAGAAATAAGATTTTGAATGCCTGCAGTTTTGCTGCATAGCCAGTGATGGTAGCCAACACTTTTGAGCAAGACGTAGTTTTTTCTTTTTTTTTTCCTATCTACTTGCATAAAATTCACAAAACATGAAACAAATTAGCTTTTTCTCTCTCTCTTTTTTTTTTTTAATCATACAGTTCAAACTGAATTGTACCAGCATCAAAAGCTTTGAACTTCTATCTAGGAGGCTGAGCTGAGCAAATTAACAACAGATATTGCTGCCTAAGCTTTTGATGAAAGGTAAGGATGTAGAAGTATCAGGAAAGATTTATTAGAGAGAATAGCTTTGTCTATTTTGAGGCAAATCTATCCTGAGATTAAAACAGTTTTTAAAACAGATGTTTGAACCAGGAAACCACAGGTGGGAAGAGTCAGATGACATCCTCCTATGAAGGCTAAAGATAACAAGGTGAGGAGATTTATAAAAAGGAGCCTGGTATCCATTGCAGACACTGAAGCAAGGGACCTCCTTGGCAGGTGTCATGTGGGAAAAATTTGGGGAAGTTACAGAGAAAAAAGGAATTCTTGAAGTGTTCTGTTTTACTTGGCAGCATGTTTATTTCTTTACTATGAGGGTGGTCAGACACTGGAACAGGCTTCCTAGAGAGGTGGTCGATGCCCCAAGCCTGCCAGTGTTTAAGAGGCATTTGGACAATGCCCTTAATACCATGCTTTAGCTTCTGGTCAGCCCTGAAGTGGCCAGGCAGTTGGACTAGGTGACTGTTGTACATCCCTTTCAACTGAAATAGTCTATTCTTATTCATTTTAATGCAAAAATAAATGGAACTGAGAGGAACTCGGGCCTCTATATGAACTGTAGAGACAAGTTATCAACCTACAGTGGGAACAATTTAGATATAATTTGTTCCTGGATACTTGACAAGGAGACTGTACTTCCAAAGACATGTCTACTGCTTTGAGTTAGCATTTGCCTTTTGAACTCATGTCTATTTGTAAAGTTAAGTCTTTGGAACCAAGAAGACCATCAATGCTACACAGAAGCTGCCTATTTGGGAATTAATTCTCCATCACCAAGATTCCAGTGACCTTCCTGGGACATGGCTGATTTCCACGCCTGGAAGTTATTCTGATAGGGAACTAATATATGCAATTTGAAGGCAGTAGGTAAGCCAAGGAAACCGTCAGAGAAAACTCAGAGACCAAAAAGACTCAAAAAGACTTTTAGTATGGCAGGACATGCTGGGCTATTCTCTCGCTAAAACAATACCATCTGCCTTCCCCCTTTAAAAATTAAAATTCAAATGAAAGCATAATTCTGAATGTTTCAGCCTTTATCAAACTCAACTGTTCAGCACAGCATTAAATAGCATGAAATAAGGACTCTTGGAGGACTGTGCAAACTGCATGAAAGCATTCATTAAGTCTAAGTTATGGTTACTTCTGCTGTCAAGTCAACAATGCACAATCAGTGGTGGCTAAAATTTTAGGCTGGTATGTTAGACGAACAAATAGCTTTTGAGCCTATATAAATTATGCTTCCTGCTAATGAGGACAAATTATATGTCACCATGGGATTAATTTCTTTCTTTGCACTAAACAAAATAACAGGAAGAAATTTCTTGCAGATACAACTTTGTAAAAACTTGTCATGATTTTTGCTAGGAACAGCACTTCTGTTTTCAGCACTTTGGTTCAGCATAAGAGCACACAAAGATGGGGCTCTGGATTCAAACGCATCTAGCCTTTGAAGAGAAATAACAAAAATAAATTGAAATTCACACCTATATTTGATTCTGCAAGTGTCCCGTGTTGTCACAAAGATACGAATTCACATGAAAATGAAGAGTCTCTGAAGCTCAGGGTGCACTGAATCCCAACACAGATTTTATGACTAGGACCATCACTAGTTAGGATAGTCATCCTACAGTATCACAGACCATCAACTTGAGCTGTTAGATTTTATTGAATACTCTTCCTAAAGGTCATAGGCTGCTCTTTGCTGGCTTGACAAATGCCAACTCAGAGTAATTCAAATCAGCACTGCAAAACAATGTCCCTGTCTTATTTCTCTCTGACTGTATCGCCAACACTTCCTCTAATTCACTTTAGATCAGGCACAAAACCTTGTCTCTCCTACTGGGCCTGCCACAGCCAAATCCCACATTGTCTCTAATAAGGCTACTGATATTTGTCCAGCCAACGCTGCTGGCTTCCAGCACCTCAGAGTATTTTTTTATTTTCTACCTCAATGTCCCAAAAAGCTCACAGAAATTCCGTCAACAATCCCCTTTCCCTTTGCTGTGATGCACGCAAAGCACTTAACAACAAGCAGGCTGCTGGCACAGTCTGAATGTTGCCTATCACACTAACCAGGACTGTCTCATTAATCTCAAGTGCTCCCCATCTGCCCACACCCAGCTGTTGCCTCCTCTCTTCTACTCCTATTGCTTTTTGAACCAGTTCCTTTGCATTTCAATACCTACCACATCAGGACTTGCCCAATACAGAGGTACTTGGGTGTCACTACAGTGTAATGATGTGCTATTCCATTCAGTATTTTCTAAGCTTGTCAGCCAGGCAACCACACAAGCTTGCTGCCATTAATGCTAGTAGCAGCTAGAGGAAACTCCCTGTGCTTTGGTGAAAGAACAGACTACAGAACTAGCCATGTATCTGAAGAACCATTAGCTAAATCAAAAAAATATGGCAAACCATAATAGGAGATCCTAGATGTAAATTAAATATATAGCAGTGATACAGTTTTTGATTATTCTAAGTATATATTATCACTTTAATACCAGCTTTGTTACTAGTGTACCATATTTATATTGCACTCAGTGCCTTCTTCCAGGCTGGACTGCTAGCACTGAGAGCTGAATTACCACCGATTTTTAAAATGTATATATAAAGTGTTAGGTATATGGTATATATAGTAGAAATTGGAAATGACACCACTGGCCACATCACCATGGATCACATGACAAGCATATAATCCTCGTGGAGGACAAAGCTTACACCTCAGGGACAAAATAAGAATCACGCAAGCATTTTACAGTTAGCATGCTTCCCCAGGATCACTAAAGCTAAAAATTACATTCTTGGCACTTCAAGCCATGCAGCTGAATCAAAACAAAACAGCCCATACATCTATGGAGCTGTACTCTTCTGGTGGGCAAAGATCCCCAGAAAGCAAGCTCTATGTGGGGGCTGGAAGGTGGACCTGTGTAGAAAAGAAGGGCTGTTTTTCCATGTAAAAGATGGTAAAGCTTGTTATAAGGTGTTTGGAAGAAAACACAAATAAAAGGATAAACCTACCTTAAACTTGTGTTGCATTAGAATGAAAGTGAAAATTTGCAGGAAACAGCCCAACAACAATAGCCTCAAACTTCATCCAAATACACAAACAGCCCAACACCTCTGCAGGTTCCAGAACACCTGAAGGCAACCAAAGGTTGATAAAGGGAGTTTAACCTCTGACCCTCAGCCCATGTGCTCCTGGGAAGTGTAGTTCAAGGTAGTTAAGTGACAAAGTCTATGGATCACCATGAATTACAGAATGTGATTTCACAAGACTGTTTATTTGTATGCAAGAGAAGTCATGAATTACTTGATGGCTTGTGTTATAGAAGATTAAACCAAGTGTTTTCAGGTGAAACAACTTAAATCTTTGGGTTATTGCAAGAGGTTAATTTTTTTCCTACAAAGCCAAATTAACCTCAGCTCAGGTAATGGACTTGTGATAGAGTTATCTTAGCAAATGGTTCCATAAACTTTGATGTGCTTCTTGTTATATTTGATAGGAAGTTCTACAGACTGAGCTGTGTAGGCTTAAACATTTTACATTGTCTTCTAATATTTTTAACTAAAAGAGATTTTTTTTACCATCTTTCCCATTACCCCAGGAGCAAGCCTGCCAGTCACAATTGATTCCTGATTTCCCAGTGCCTCACAAGGATGTCAGCCCCTTCATTCCAAACCAAATCCTTTTTAGCATTTCAGAAGACAGAAATAAAATCATCTACTCACAGTTTTAGCTATAATAGTTCTGAATAATTTATAGCTAGGAAGAGATGGAGAAGAGATGTACAGCATATGACTGATCATATTAGCAAAGTACAGCCAGATAAAATGTTTTCTAGAAGAAAGACAGTTTAGATGCATCTTTGTAAATTATACTCTGAAAACTGAACAAGCAATCACTTTCAAAATGTAAATATTTCTAATAAAAGTACTGGGTATGAGTGTAGCTTCTCCTACCTTATTGCATAAAGTAGATATTATTTTTCCCATAAAAGTAGAGAATAATTATTTTGTTGTTTATCAAAATTCTCATTAGATTAGTGGAAGGTGCACTGAGGTATGCACATGAGAAGTATGAATTCAGGTCTCATCTATCCAGCTCACTGGTCTTTCAGAGGCAGTGATGGATGGAGCATCATGCTGAAAGTCAAAAGACAAGTTCTGTTCCCAGTTTTGACAAGTGAACCTAGCCAAGACACTTGTCCTGTTAAAATGTTCTGTTCTTCACAATATAACAATAGATTTCTATGACTTTGAAATCTAATCTAAAAGACATTAAAAATCTATTTGGTTTAGTAAGATCACAAAATAAAAGGGACCTGATATTTATTCTAGCATGAAAGAATTAGTGAACTGTCCAAATAATTACATATAATTACCTACTCTGGTTAACAAAAGACACAAACTCTCACAAACTAAACCCACAGCTCAGTCCAAATTTTTCTACCTCCATGTGCCTTTGTAGGCTGGCATCCCCATTAGTAATAGAGATTTCCCAACATATACCTACTATAGACCTTACTAGGAGGTGAGTAGGTCCCTGGGGTTGGGCCTAGTCCTTTGCTCTTCCAGAGCAGCCATAAAGATTTAGTGACATGGGATATTTAGAGTTTAACATGCTCAGCAGATGAGGCAAATTTCACCCTTTGTCTCTACACTATTGCCTGACTGCTTCATTAGTGAAATGCCTCACACTAAGAGAGAAGGAAAAGTGGGTGTGAGTGAGAAAGACTGCATGTACTATACACATACAGAAAACTACAAGGGAAGAAGTTGATGTGAAAAAATGAGTGAAATTACTGAATCAAGACAAGAAGGAATACACTATTGTTCATATGTTACTGTGTGCCCCTCTGCTCCCTAATAGAATCAATTACGATGGTTACTGGAGTGTACATGGTAGAAACAATATCTCTATGTATTAAGAAAATCCTTTCTATCATTAAGTCAGACATCTGAGAGAGGAAATAGCACAAGAGCCACTTGACCAATTCCCTAGGAAAGGTAAAAGCATTGCCTGTAAAGTTCAGTCCAAAGTGACTGCTCTTCCTTTTCTGTCTCTCTCTTCTGAAGCTGCTTACTGGGAAGTGACAGCTTCCTCACCCTCATCCTGAGCCCCATTGGTGAAGTGGATTCTGGCGGGAAATTTGGACAAGGCTGCTATGTGTAAGTAACCCCGTACAGCAGCCAAAGCAGGCTGTATCAAAGTGTCACATCTTAGCCAGTCCCTGCTTAGCACACAGGCTTAACGGAGAACAGTAGTGAAGCACTCTTCTTTCTCTTACACCTCTATAACAGCAAAAAACAAAAGTCAGACTTAGTAAGTCACCAGGAAAAGTGAATCCTAAATTGATATTCAACTTTTATGAGACTTTTTGCATCCAAGGAGGTCTCTTCTAATCACCTCTGATACTTCTCATTTTCCAGACATCCTAGACATTGCCATGAGGAAACAGGTAATTGATTAGAGCCTGGCCAGCTTTTCTCCTCAGTAGTGTATCCGCATTATTGCATTCTGTCATTTGCTCACAGTTAAACCAGAATAGCCTAATTTCCTTTGAATATTCCTTCTTCCAAAAGAATCCTACCAACATCGTCTCTAAGTCTTGGTTAGGGCCCAAAGCCGTGCCTGCTCTCCATATGTGTTCAGAGATGCTCAGGATTCAGTATGGTTTCTTATCTTCCCTCAAGTGTTTATCATTTACTTGTACTAAAAGTCCAATTCTGTGGTGTAAACTTCTGTGCAATATTACTACAGGTGATGGTAGGAATTCAATACTCCACTATATTACCTGAGTCTGCAGACACATGGGTGACAAAAAAATCCTCTTCTTTTTGTTCCTCTAAATGGAGAGATTGTCATATGAGCCTCTTGCTATGCCTGGAAAAACAGAAACAATAAATTATGTTGAGCTTGCACTACAGGTTAATGTATAATTTAAGTGAAAAGTTCTCTACAGACAAAAAACAAAGACACAATGTATTATCACTGTGTTGGATGCTTTATTCAAATATCTTCTGGGGCCATTAAGTAGTTGACAACATCTGCTGAAAGCACAATGTAGGGGAAACTTCACCTTGTATGGAGACTTAGTAACCATGCACCCTTTACATACCATTAAAGTTCATAGGGTATGAAGTTCTCCTCCAGAAGATATTATATATCATCAAAAATAAGTTTTAGAAATAATTTCTCTGAAAGTCTTCACAGCTGTCATGTAATAGCTGAAAAGGAACTTCCTGTGTTGCCCCAGTATCATAAAAGACTCCAATGAGAAAGACAATCAGCCAGATTCTCCACTGATTTAACAATCAAAACAAGGAGTTTGCTGCTTACATTTAATTAAACAACATATTAAATGCTAAGAAATTATTCTCAGATGGGGAAATTTCAGGCCATTATGTTGCAGCTTGCTGTTCAAAAGATTCAGAATGCAAATATGGTTAACTTGGCATCTACCACCAATAACCCAGCACAGTTTATCACTGTCAAAGTAACTGAAATGTTATTAAAACTATCATCATAACTCTTAGGACTCACAGTCAGGAATTACAAGTCCTTGATATTAGACACTAGAAAGAAAAGATAATACCCACTGTGAAAAGCTTACAGCCTAGTTTATTATATGATACAACAGAAGAAAAGGTACAAATAAGCAGGAAAAAAACCACATACTGAAAATGTGTAAAGCTTATAGCAGAAAGCTCTAGAGATCCCTAGGTTTGTTGGTAAGTTCTCACAAGAAAATGAACCCATCTCCTGGTCTAGAAGGCCTGTGATCCTCCCAGATGGGTGTTCCCACATATGTCTGCAGTCTATATGTACTATGGGAAGGCAATAACTTATCACGTTGAGCCAGTGCATATTCTTTACACTTTCAAAGTGCAAATGCACAATACATCCCCCACTTTCAGTGGGACACCACTTCCATATGCCCAAAAATGTCAGATAAACATTACACTTCCCAAAAGTTCATCAAAGATTTTGGCAGCAAAAGATAGCACATCTAAGAGCAAGTTCAATACAGTTCTGTTCACATATCAATGACCTCTAGTCAAGAACCCTAATGCTCAGGCATATTAGTGCAAAGGTACAAAAATGTAAATGAGGTCATTCTGCTTGAGCACCTGTATTAGTCTGCACTCAGGCAGGCTGAATAGCTCCATTTTAGCCAGCAGAAACCAAGGCTCTAGCAGAAGCTAACAGTTCCTGGTCCCTGCAGAAGGAGAGGACCTCACTCGTAAGTTGAAACTCAGCTGGGCTGCTGCCAGCAGTTCAAAATCAGCCCACCTTCCTGTGATACACATGCTACCATTGCTAGCACATGCCCTTGGCTGCCACCACTGAGTTAGGTCATTACAATTTGTTGCCATAATTTCTTTTTCTGAGACATTTTTAAGCAGTTTTAATCCTAAAACCTGTCCATTCCCTCCTTATATTGCAATTTGGGGTGCCTACTCTAAAATTGTCATATGGTGGAATACTGCAGTGTATGTTGGTGATTATAGACAAACAAACTCCATGTGTAGTTCAAAAGTTCAGTTACAATTTGAAGGCTTTGGAGCAGAAAATGATAAAAGAGCAGAGGAAAAAAAAAGTGGGAAAATATAGGATGAAAAATGCAGTTGGGAGGAGAAAAGAGAAAGTTGTAAATGAGCATAGAAGCAATTTAATTACCATATACAGCACACTTGTCAAATGCTACATTTCCCTGCTTTGATGTCTGATCTACAGAGGAAAGCTGTTTGCTGTTCCTTCCGAGGCAGTTCGGTTCTGCTTTAGTGATTCAGCAGATACCATTGGATCCTCTGCTCTGGACTTCTGCCAAACGTAGCCAAGAGAATTTTACCAGTTGATTCCTGCACATAGCTCAATAACTTCTTGTTGAACTGGGGCATGTCTTTTAGGAAGACATCTGTTCCTGACTGGATCCATAGGTGAGTTGTTTCAATTATTAATTTCCCTTGCTGTTAAAAAATTTGCACTTTATTTCCCATTTGAATTTGCCAGCCTTTGTTCCAACAGTCACAGGTTTGTACCCTGATGACAGCTCATCTATCAGCTCAACATTAGACAATTCATATGTACCAACATAGTTATTGGGAAGGGGACAATTCTGTCTTTGGAAAGACTTCTTTAGAGGGGGCAATAAAAACAACCTTTAATAAAAACTTCTCAGCAAGAAAAACAGCCTTTAATAAAATCTCCTCTGTAACTAAAGAGCAAATCACAAACTACAGGGAGAAACAATACAGGGAGCAATCAGTAATAGCACTAAAAGCCAGAGTGACAAGTTTGAATGTGTGCAGCCTGGAAGGCAGCTGCTGATGCAAAACTAGAACACCCTCTCAATGGTTCTTTAATGACTCCGGTCCTATAGTGGACTCTGCAAATCATCCCTAAAGCAGAAGGGACGAGGTGCTCAAATATTGTTTATCACCCAGACAAAGTCACTGTAGCAAAAAGTTACCATAGTTACGCCTTAATGACAGCAAAAGCAAGATTTAGAGTTGATCAATGTTGCTACTTTTAACTCCCATCCAATGTTTGTTGCTACTTGCAAATATCCAAACGTTACTGCGTCACCAACAGCAGCTGCCCAGAACAAAGAGCAGTGCTAGGAGCAGGGAAGTGACTACCTATGGACTCAGCATAGCACCAATGAGTGAAACTCAGCTGGCTGAGGAAACCAGCTCTGTGATGTTTTTGTAGGGTTACCCTAGTAATGGCAAAAGGGCTTGGCTGAGGAATGCCATCTTGCGAAAGCTGGCTCTGCAGAACAAAGGGTTTTAACCAAAATGGACAGCCTTCAGGGACAGATGGCTGTTTAATGCATATGCACCTTCTGAATCCATGAGGACACAATGCAGCTATGGGAAATATAAGTACACCAATTCTGCCAAAGAGGAAAAAGAAGAGAATTACGAGGGTGGGGAATAAATAAATATATATATATATACACACACACACACACACACACACACATATACATATACATATACATATACATATACATATACATATACATATACATATACATATACATATACATATACATATACATATACATATACATAGGATTAAGTATGCAGGGGCACAGTGATAGTAACTAGAAGGAAATCTGTATCAGGATAGCAGAATCTTGTCTATAATCTCTAGGATCTCACTATCTTGACTTTCTGAGATGTCTGTTAACAAGCACACTACGTGCTTTCCAAAAACTCAACCTCAGATCCCTGCATCCATCTTTGTACTCACTTGCAAGCTCCACATTATCTTTCTCCTATTACAATATATACATACATAGATATAGTATGCATGTGTGTATATACTAGTTTAATTGTACTCAGCACTTACTCTGCATCATGAAAGATGATTGCTTGAATTCTCTATCTTACACAAACTCATTTATCTGCTCTCCATTTGAGTTTTATTTCAAGTGCACCTCCTTTTCTAGTTACCGTTGTTTTATATTGCATGGATGGAAAGGTCTGAAGCAAACAGAAGGGCTCGTTTGTTGCTAGAATGACATAGCAAGCTGACCCAATGTCAGCCAACACTCCCTGTATATTCCCCAACTCTGATTTTTCTAATCCAAGGGATGTAAAAGCACACGTGAGATAGAACAACACATTTTAACTTCATATGGAAAGCAGACATAGAAGAAGTGATTTGCAGCCAATACAGTTCACTTCTTACTCTGTGTATCAGGCATGAAATTAAAAATCACCAGAGCCATGTCTCAAGAACCAAGTTCAAGTTCTTTTGCATGCATCTACAATTTTGTTTATGAGAGACTGGCAGGTACATCACTGAGCACTGGAAAGGCTTGAATCAATATATGCTTCTGACTGACAGATAGTCAACCACATAGTACAAAACTACTCCACAAAGACCCTCCTAGATGATGCACCATAGCAGCTCAGCAGATATTCAGGTTAATGTGGAAAAACAAAATGGAAAGGCCAAATGTGAAAAGCTGTGTATGAGCTGATTACTGCTCTCCCTTCTGCAGAAACCCTCTCCAGAATATATGGTAGACCATATAGGACGTGTGTTGGATTGCAAGCAAACTGTTGACTTTCTATGTGGGGGACACCAAACAAGGATGAATGGCTATCATACAGCAATTTAGCTTCTGCTCAGAGCACTTGTCAGATTGTGCTGGCTCACCCAGATTCAATTACGGGCAAGCTGGCTTCCAGGAAGATTCACCAGCAAGTCCAAATCAGTTATGTCATATGAAGGGTCAGTGGTGGAAAGCCAAGGCTGATGAATGGCAGGCAAATGCTGACAAGCACCACATGTTTTATGATGGGCTCAAGGGGGTCTATGGACCAAGACAGAACATGACAATGAGATCATAACCAGGGAGAAAAATGATCTGATCACAGATTGCCAAGGCATAAGGGCCCAGTGCTTTCAGTTTTTGTTTAGAAAAAGCAAAACCACCAGTAGAAATGTGTTGGACTCACTTTTGAGGAGGCTTGGTTGAGCTACCAGTTATAGCCAAACTAGCAATACAATAGCATCAATGCAAGATGGTAAAAGGCATAATTTCTTAAAACACACAGTGTGAGCTGCTAGGCTCTGCCTAAATGATTGCACCTTTTTCCTTCTTTTTTTTTTTTTTTTTTTGTCAGATTTGGGATGCAGGTATCACTCCCCAGTATTTCAAAGATAGATACATTATCTAGAGATGGAAGGAGAGATCCTCACAGAGAGCCATCTCACCACTGGCCTTTACTAGCCAGTCTCTTTCTCAAATTCTCCCCAGTCATTTGCCCTTCCATCTGACAAAGAGGAAAGTTCTGGCATGTAGGGTAGCTCTAAGGAAACCACAAAACATTTTAGATGTGTTTTGTGGCTTGGCAAATGAAGAAGTGTTCAAGTTTAAATTAATCTAAAAATGGAGAGCTCAGCTGCACTTGAATGACTATGCAAGAAAGTTTCAATCAGCTTTAAGATAACTCTAGCAATCAAATGTACTGCACAGCAGAAAACGTGTCTAACCTCCTCCCACTGGCAAGGAAGGTTAACCAAGGACATATCATTTAGGCCCTACCCTTTTTGTATTATTTTATATGGCAGAGCTGAATCAAAGTGACGTAAACCATACCATGAATATCACAATTTGCTTTTGAACTGCCATAAGTTTGTTTAACCTATTGGGTTAACACAATGCTCAACTGATGGAGAACTGATGCTCAGTACTTGCCACATAGTAATCCTCTCTTCTACCATCCTCACATGCACATCTACACATCTGCCTGCTTAACTATTCACTTTTCTTGTAAAAGTTTTGAACAACTGTGCAAATTCTGAAAGTCTACTGCATCCAGATCAAGTTTTCCACTAGAATGAAGGTGCACAAAACTGTTTTGCCTACCACATTGTAAGTCATGATGTTTTAGAGCCAAATTTATCAGCTGGAGAAATTCTACTCCAGCTTAAGGAATATTCAGAGACTTTTCTGAATACAGTGGTAAGACTAAGTGATGATTTCTTGCAACATGTTGATTCTACACTCACAAAAGCACTAATAATGAAGATATAACTGATGAGTCAGGCACACTCTCCAGCAGTGAATGCCTTACTATTTCTTTTATAGATTGTATTTAGCATGGAAAGAGGAAGGATGATTGCCCAAGAAAGTGCAGCAAATACATACAAAAGGAAGGCTTGTACAAGTGCCACTTACTGGCTAACCCTCTCAAGATCTTAACTGCAAATAGGTAGTAATGGAGTGGCAATATAAGGAAAGACATAGGATGTTTGAACAGAAAGGATGTGTCCTTGGACAGAAAAAAGGTGTAAAATAAAAGACACACAGCATCAAAACCAGAATGGCTTAAATAACGAGCCCTGCTAACCAAAGAAATGCTTTGAAAAAGCTTACAAATAGCCACAATGTTGTTAAAGATACCCTTTAGATTAGAACTTTAAGAGAATTGTATTATGTGTGGATACAGCTCAAGAAACTGATTTAACAAAACAGATGTTCTCTCCCCACTCAGCATGTCTGTGGTTGATAAGCTCCCACAATTCTGAAGTACATCCTCATCGGCAAGCTTTTCTTTTTCCCAGAGACACACCGACCTGGAATCCCAGCCCACAGAAGAAAATTCTCAGATACACCATGTACTGCTGCATGCCTACATATTTTTTTTATGATTTGTAAACTTAATTTGTAGAAGAAAAACATTTGATTTGTGAAACCTATAATTTAGCTATCACACACCAAAACCAAGATACAGGAATTAATAGAGGGGCTGCATTGTCAGTTTAGGAATTTATTCCTTTGTCTCAGCTGTCAGTTCTGTTAACCAACAGAAGCTGTGAACACACTTCTACCTTTCCAGTTCTACACAGCTGTCACATTGGGCTGCAGAGTCAGTTACTGTTCTTCCAAAATTTAGAAAATATAAATCAAAATTTACTTAGCAAGTAGCACTAAGCCTCTTCGAATCGGGTCCTTGTGTGGCTTCACTTGTGTGATTCTTTATACAGTCAAATTTTAGATGATAGCAGTTTGCAATCTAAATTAAGAAGCACATCTGGGATAAGGTAATCATATATAATGAAGTTGTCAACTCTAAACATCGCACTTACAGCAGGTCTGGAATAGGAAATCTCTCAAATACTTTTGAGTTCTGTGGGAGTAGGAATTTCATTATTAAAACCAATTGGCAATTGTCCTGTTTCCATAGATGCTTTTCATAGCAATAGTGATGACTTTGTCAGGGCCCTAGAATTGTTCAGCTGCCCTAGAACTGCATTCACCAAAGGGAGAAACAAGGATTCTAACATATCTATCTAGCACTCCAGTAACATGGATTGCACATATCAGGCTACCAAGTAAAATAGAAAATTATCCATAAATTTAGATATCACCTACCCTAACCAGTGTCATTAATCTAATATCAGCAATTTGAGAAAGGGTATTCGATGATGCTAGAAAGCAAAGGCAGCAATTCTGTACGAAAAACAGGTAGCAGAAGAGAGATTCAACGATAAATAAATGACATCAGCCTTTAAGATAGGGACTAACTGAAAATTCAAACTATACCCCTTACCAGACAGTTTTGAATTTGGTATCTTTCTTCAAATGTAGCTTTAATTTTTAACATTGCTTGTCAATTCTTTAATTGTTCTCATTGTAGCTGTAATGTTACCATAGAGCCATTGCCATGGTATATTCAAGAGGAATCAAAGAAGGAAGTCCTATGGCAAATCTTAATTTTATACCATTCCTACAAAATAATTTCAAGCTCACTGACTCCAGGTGATTTTCAGATTGATTTTGTGCAGTCACATCCATGCATACCCACAGATTCTAACACACTTCATAAATGAATTCAAAAGGTACAAGGCAACAGACAGTCAGGTTTGGTAAGTTACACAGCTTACTAAATTTTAGTTAAGTTTCATCGTGTGCATTTTATTATTATTATTATTATTATTATTATTATTATTATTATTATTATTATTATTATTATTATTATTATTTATTAGCTGATGTTGTTATTGTTGTTATTATTGCCTATCACTACTACATTCTGATGCCTTGGTAATATTTACAGGCTACATTCAAACTGAGCTGTGCTGTGATAGCCTCTATACACATTTGTAAGCAGCTCACCCTGGGCAAAAGGACATTGAACCAGAATTCTGGATCATTCAAGGTTTGTCCTTCTCTTGTATTACCTTGGTTTCACATTTCGCTTTGCATTGGCTATTCCATCATTTTTCAAACCTTTCTGGTTATTCTACCTGTCAAAGAAATGTGCATTAGCCTTCAACAGGAGAAGACCGTGTACCTGTAAGTGAAAAGCAATTAAGTCAATAATGAAAACAGTCAAGGTTTGTGTAGCTCTGTCAGAAAAATGAGAGATTTATTAATGGTACATTGGTTGGGGAAGAGAAACGTTAACTCCTGTTTAGTTAACTTGTATATGCTTTGTGCACATTTTGCTTTTGTAAGAACTGGGGAATTAAACTATATTAATAGATGCCTATTAAGAGGGCAAGTTTGTGTTCACAAAACCTTTGACCCACCAATCAATATTCACTAATCCCAACTACACAGGGATGTAAATGCAGTGCAAGCTTTTTCAGTTGCAATGAGAGAGCACTTATGAGATGTGAAGGTTTAAACGGTTTTAGAGCAGGTGTGGGAGAGAATATGAACAAGTTCATCTGTGAGACACAGAACTAAATATGCTCAAATCTTGTAGATTTGTGTCAAATAGGTCACAAAATACTTTTACTGGGGGCAAACTGAGTACTTGAAGATACTGGAAATTTGGATCCTTAGAAACTGACTTGTCATTCCCAGACTATGTTGCCCAGCGTCCTTAGTCCATAGCAACTTCATAGCACATTCTTGCTCCAGTTAGCTTAGGCATCGCTCTGTGCTAAAAACGTTATACATCTTTTAGCTCTGGAAGGTAGCTTACATCTTTTACACTGTTGTGGTGACTCACAGGCCTCAGAGACATATTTTCATTGGAAAAAACTTCTTTTGGCTAGCAAAGGAAATAATAGATATATTGCCTGCCCCTTTCCTAGCTCCCTTTGAGGTTCTAGCACTGGATGATGACTAGGCTTGCTAGAGACAAGGAGGAAAAGACTGAGGTGCACCTCTCCCTTTCCACACTTGATTTCCTTTCTGACTTCATTCTTACACTGGCGTAAAGAAACAGGGCCATGTTACTGAAGTATTTATTACAATCCATGACCACTTGAAATTAGAACTGACTCATAAATAAAGTGGCAGAGGCAGTTTGGAGTGAGTATATCTGATATACAGACTACAGTGCTATGCACAGAAATAGCCTTGATTAGTAGCCATCTCAATTTAGCAGCTGCCTACTTACAGCACAGTTTATAATAGACTTTGCCTTTGTTCATTAGCTGCTCTTGTTTAGTACAATATTTGCTTCTTTTTTCACACACCTTCAAGGAAAGCTGCACGGGAAAGCAATTAAATGCAATCGAAGCAGTGCCTTCTAAACAAAGATATACAGGGTGATCCCTCTGCTAACATAGCTGAAGGCAATGATTATAATTTATAACTAAACAAATGCTTATATGTATGACATTACAAGCTCTGAACCATGATATGAAGGTAATGAAACTGTACAATCCTTATTTATGCTATGAAACAAGCAGTTACTTTTATTTCAACTAGATAAACCCTTCTTCTGTTGCTGTGCACAGGTGCAGCTCAGTGAGACAAGCAGGATTTGCAAATGCACCGCAGTGGCAGGTAAGGGCTGCTGGCTTAAGTATGTACTTTGGTTTTAAGACCTCATATTCATGGGAGATATTAAATAATATAAATGCCTATAACCGAGCAGGGCAAACTGCATTGAAAACTTTTTATAAAAAAACCATAGCCTTACAATACAGGTTTTTAATCTTCCTTTGCCCCTCTTGGCCCACTAGTGAACTATGAAAGAAAATGTTCAGTCTCCTTTGTAAAAAACTTCGAGTTCAAGAGATACCAGGTGCTAAGTACTGCAGTATCAACAAGCAGTAGCATTACTATAAATTCATGGTCATTAATAACCACAAAAGTTACTATTATGAAAAAAGCAGTACTAGAACTTTGAATTGGGTGCTGCCTATCCTGCTGCAATATCTCCTGATGATCGCTACCAAAAGGCAGGGAAAGTTCCCTAGGAGGCCACCCCAGTTACTAAATTAGAGACAAGGTAGAAAGATTTTTGTCTCTGCATTGTAGCCACAAAACATGTGACTAGAGGGAAATAGGGAAAGTGTCAGTGCAGTAGGGTTTTCCTAGCTGCTTGGGAGCAGCAGTAGGAGCTGCATGTTGGAACTGCCCTGAGGTCTCTGGGTGGCAGGCAGTCTCCCTGAGCACTGCTTTGAGCTCTGCAAGGAATAACTTTATGCTTTTTTAGTAAACCTTCAGCCACAACCATCTGCTTCCCCACAGCAGCTAACAATGTCATCTTGTGTTACTGTCCTTCAGTTTCAGCTCCATATCCTCTTCTTACATCCTCGTCCATCCCTATTTATATGGCTGGCACTGTAATAAGAATTAAACCTCCTAACACTTTTCTGATGTTAACTTTAATTTCAGTTTCTGCAGAACAGGTGTCATGAGGAATTAATGCCATTGCATTTAGCAGTTCAATTAATAAAATACTATTAAAATTACAGTAGTAATGAGTAAAAAAATATTTAAACCTTTCGTAGCGTCAGAACTCACAAATTTCAGTTAAAATATGCAACCTTAATGAATTAATATTAAATGTGGAGCCTCAGAACAAAATTTGAATTCTTTGCCATCCAATCACAACTCTGTTCTCAGCCTAATCAGCTATTAATAAGTCCTCTGCTGGTGATGAGGGCTATTTTGCAATTTTATTTCATTAATTTCTAGTAGAGCAAAGAGGACATGTCGTGTGGTTCCATTTTTCATCTCTAAAGACATGGGTAAATTATCTGTGGATGCAGAATTTGAGCTTATGACATCTAAATAAATCATTTTCCCCTGTAAAAGCGATAGCAAACAAAAGTCAAACTCTTATTGATCTTCACCTCACATTTGCCACACTGGATCATAGAATTGGCATCCAGAATCTGAATGTAAAATACATATTTTTTTAGCATTATGAATGTAGAGCGAAGCTTGAATTTAGACAGCAACAAAGCATATGTCACAGTTACCTGTCAGCGTATGGGGACAGTTTGAATAAAGCTCTAGAGCTGTCAGCTGCTCTACTCATCTTTTCCATGACAGCCAGGTAGGTCCCATAACTCTGCAGCTGTACCATGTGTCAATTATCCAACAGGCAAAACACAAAATTTTTGCCCTCAGAATTGCTCTGTTCCTGGTACAATGCGATACAACTTCCTGCTAAACCTGCTTGTACTCAGTTCAGCTTTCCATCTTTCAGGAAGAATGGTTTAGAACAACTTGAGGATCAGTTGGGAGGCAATGGAGCAGCCAGGAAGATGGCTCATAAAGCAATCTACAAGTCATAACATATTTAGGAAAAAAGACTCAAAGAGCAGAATTTTAGGAGACAAATCATGAAGTTCTTTTGCAAACCATTGCAGACAACTCAATCTGCAAAAATAAAGATTGACAGAAACAATCCTTTATGCATTTTATGTCAACTACTATTCTCAAATACGGAACCACAGATGTGCATGCTTTGGTGACAGCAAGAAAGAGTGAGACTGGTGAACCAACCTGTTGTAGATCACTAAGAGATGTTGTACAATCAGAGGCTTAGCAGAGGTAGCGAGGGTATTGAAATGGCTTAGGCCGCAGTGAGCCAGCTTAGGCCCTTGACATAAGTCAGGGTAAATTAACAGAAGTCTCCAGGATACTTACTTGCCCTTGAGATTTCAAACAACTTTAGCAAAATAAGCTGGGAAAAAGAAGGGAGTAGCTTTAAGCTGGTAACCGCAAAGTAGGAGTATCCTGTTGACGTCCTTGGGATGTGAACAGAGCAAAACCACCTGTTATAACAAAGAAGAAGTTCCCAGGATAATTAATAAACCAATCAGTATAGGTCTTTAAGAATATGCATGAGCTTAATTAACCACTGTATATAAGGAGCACATATGTAATCAATAAACAGAGCTTGCTGATCACTCATATTGAGCATCCAGGTCTTCCCTCCATCGCGACACAAACCCTGCAAATAGGGCAATTTAAGACAGTAAAACATTCTGGAACTGCTGATATCTAAGGTAGGACTGAATGCTGCAGAACCATTTTGCCACAGAACCTTCACAGAAATTAGTAGCTGCACGTGGCATGAATGGATTGGAGAATGGGTTCTGCACTATACCAAACATTTGCATTCTTCATTTTAGTAATTATGCAGAATTCATCTGTTTGTTTGGCTAAGTGCCGACAAACAGCCATAAGAATGTGGTGACCAAACAGAACTCATGCCAGGGAAGAGTGATACAGTCATACATGATTAACATTACTATAACATACAGCCAGCAAAGCTGCCAGTAATTTCAGACTCCCTCCTCTTACCCTCAAAAGGAAAATATCTTCTTAAACACTCAGGAAGGGAAAACAGGCTGGTGAGTCAAAGCAGTTGAATAAAAGATCTCTGGAACCAGATTTTTAGCTACATAAAACAGCTGTCATGTATCAAAGTCAAGATGTATTGAGGCAAGAACCACCCAAAGGGATAGTGTTTTAAGCACAGAAGAATGTAAGGTCCACAGACAACTGCATGTGCAGTGTATGTAACGGCATTTCCAAGCTGGGGGATCTGGATTCAAGCACATGTAATTAATCAATCTAAAATGTGAACAATGCTTTGCCTTCCATCAGAAGCAAAGTACTTTCACAGGGCTTATCTTCCATAAATATCTTGGACTTTCAGTGAGATTTCCAGGACTATCCCTCAAAACCATTCAGTACTTCACCTATGCATCACCCAGGAGTTAGTTTTCTTAAGCAGCTTTATGATGACTGGTGCCATGACCTGACTCCAATGAAATTAATTCTATAGCCCTTTTTAATTTAATCCAACAAAACCCTACTCATCCCAACATGGACTCATGGATCATTTTAATATATACATTTATGCTAGCATAATTAGCATTATATATATAAATTAAATGAGAACCCTACCATTTATTTTACACAGAATAGTGATAGAATAATTAAATCCATTGAGCACTAGAACTGAACAAAATATTTTTGAATATTATATTTGATGTAGGTCTTAATTGTTTTAAAAGTATATGATCAGAGAGTATTTGTTGATGTAAAAAAAATTTACTTTCTTTTAGTTTCATTTTATATAAGTAATTATTTATGTCTGCATGCTTAAATATATATGTACAGAACAGTTTACAAAATAATCACATTGTTAAATCCCCTCAAGTGAAAATTAAAATCCTTAACAACAAACATATGTTTCATTTCCCTAACCTACCTATATATCTGCATGTCTCCACTCAGCCACTACCTTTTTTGACAACTAGTGTACATTTTTACTACTGTGACAGAGACCTCCAGCAGAGATCTATATCTCTGTGTCATTAGAAACATCAAAGTGTGATAAGAAGTATCTGTTCTGTCCAGTATTTAACACCTACTCAATTGACAGACTGTTGAGTTCTTTTTCAGCTGTGCCCATCTTCCCTGGAGGTGTACGCCACTTTCCCAGTGCCTCCATATCCCCTGTCTACAAAAGACAAACTATTTTTATCTGGACTTTTTTCCTCATTTTTAAGGGACAACCATGCCTTCACCACCTGTCCTTTCAATTACCACTCATCAAACAGACCCCCCCTTCTCCAAAAGTCCAGCTGAGGGCCACCTCCTACTTCAACGCCAGCAAGAGTGTCTGTAGCCATGAGGAAAGATGAAGCTTCTTTATAGCATAGAATAATATCCTCAGCCACTTTCAACTTCAGCAAGCACATGGAACAATGTGGAAAATTATCATTTATCTTAAATAAAAATTCAAATGTATCCAAGAAGTAAGAATTCACTAAGTGTATGCAGCTTGAGAAGTTCAAAGTGTTATTCCATTCTGTCTGGCTTAAAGTCTAAAACTAGACACTAAATTTTATTCAGAATCCATTTGTATTTCATGTTAATTCCTAAAATAGTAATGGCTTTATTTTTATGGGTTTACAAATAAATTATCACACTCAAAGATTTATTACATTTTCTGTATAAGGTATAGACTGAATTCTCCATTTAAACTCAAGTGCAGACCCTAACTATAAAATCACCATGAGTGCTACTGGAAATCTCTATGGACAGGTTTACTGATGTGGGAAAACACATTCTATTACATCAAAATTAACAGGGCCAAGAAAACTGTTACATACTTGAAATAGCTTTCTGCATAAACTGCAGCATCTTTGTAAAAGGTAGAGCTAGAACAAGCCTTTATCTTAAAGCTTTTGCTGAGAGAAAGGAAGATTAAGAAGTACAGTTTATTTAAACCAAAAGGTACATGCAAATATCTAATAAGTGATATACCACAAGTATGTGGTAAGAGAGAGGGTTTCCTTGTCAAGTACTGTGCAAAATAATAGTTGTGCTTACATTAGGGACTGATACCCCTCAGCTAAAAAGGTAGCATGTGATCACATGAGTAGAAAATACTCATCCAACAGACAGATTAATTATATTTGAAGCAACAGCAGCAATGACCTGATTAATACATATTGCTCTCTATCTCTGTGCTTCTGTAGCGGTCACATTAAGTAAATTCCATTTCCCTGAAAAGATTCAGACTCACTGAAAGGTCTTTATGTACTTATAAATGTGTCAACAAGAGACAGGGAGGCAAAGGTTTCTAAGAGGCATTACTGCAATATATATTTGATAATGAAATTTGCTGGTTAAATTAGCCAAAGAAAAAGTGTAAAGGTCTAATGGGCTTACTCTACCATTCAGAAAAGCACACATCTACAGTCGCAGCAAAGATATGATGGATGCTTTCTACAGTCGAGTATCTCAACTTGCAAGGACAGAGATTAATTTACCTGTTTGCAAGTAAGACATTTTTACAAATAATTTTGGCTGTGAGCATGAACTCTTCTCTTTGACAAACCAATCCCAATTTACCATATTCCCCAGTTGTAAGGAAAAAAAAATATATCAATCTTTTGTCTAGATCATTGCAACTTGTCCACTTTAGGAATCATGTACTGGGTATTCTCAGAGGGTCAGTGTTCACCTAAATCACAAGGTATTGCTACTGTTCTGATCCCTAAGCGGATTATTGAAAATAGAAAGTGACAAATAGCAAACAAATACATCCACTCTGAGCATTTGGATACTTTCAATTTGTACTGAAATTTATCATATTTTAAAACTTGTGAGGATTCGCAGACTTGTGGGAGCTGTTCAGATTGCACACATTGGGAATTTTATGTCCCCAAAATTAATATAAATCAAACTCAAAGCTTCTACTTACCAAAATAACCTCAAATTAATCTTGTTAATAGTTGATTAGCCACACCAGCTAAACAGTTGCAACTCAGTGCTACTTATTACACTGGAGAGCACAGCTGCCTAAAAGTGGAAATCAAAATCTCTAGGATTTAAAGATGCAGAAAATTGGGGAAGCCATTTGACCAGCAATTATTTATACACTCAGATTATATGACTAGGGACTTACAAGGAATTATTCAAGTGTCAGAAAGGTGTCATGTGTTATCATGGTATGCTATTTAATATACATATCACTTTTGTTACCTCAGAGCTCATTGTTTATGAAAAGGAAAAAAATTCAGTCTGATGTAGTAAAATGGTAATGGTATATTTATGCAAATGCATCCTTCTCATCAAACCTCTCACCAAACAAGATGAATGTTCAAGTTCACTCTTAATTTGAGACAAATGATAAAATATCAGAATATTTTAGTTATGCAACTACTTTCACCTGCAAGAACCCAATCTAAAGGGATTATACGAAATACTGGAGGGCTCTGGGACAGGGTTTCCTCAAGTAAATACATCCCATATTTCTGTAGATAATTACTTCAGAGTTCTATATCAATATAAAATCATGAAAAAAACTGTAGAACTGTACTGGTACGTTAATGGACTTCATCTTCCAAATAGGTGCCAGATTTCTATTTCTTCTTATGAATTGCAACAAGTCCTTTCAGATTCCTTCTGAGGTGAAAAGAATTAATGTTCATTTCTAGAAATGTGAGAAATTGTTATTTTCTGTAAATATAATATCTTTACAGATTCTAGTGTGAAATTAATACACCACCACTACATAAAATGTATAATTCATTAACTGATACCCAGTCAGATGTAGCAGCCATGAAAGCTAAGGCATCTGCAAATCATCAGCACACCTCTGGAAAACAAGTGATGTCAACAATCCCACAAGAGTGAAATATGGGGTTTTTTCAAGTAAAAAATTTTCACTGCATCTACTTGTTAACTTTTCACTGTAAGATTTAAAAATGGAGACAATCCTTCAAAAATAAGCTATAAAATTTTTTTGGGAACAGCCAACAAATTCATCATCATGTAAAACAGGAGGCAAATGAGTCGTTACAGACTCTAGAAAACAAACAGCTATATACAATGAATATAATTATGACACTATGTTTTGGAGAAGAGAAGGGGCAAATACTGAAATGATGTAGCTTGTAAGTGTTGCTGAGAGCAGAATCTGGGAAATCTACAGTGAGCAAACCAGGAGTTAGTGAGACAGAATATAGGCAGAGCCTCACAAATTCACATTTACTTTGAGTCCTTCTTTGTTGTGGGTCACAGTGCAGAGAGCGAAGGATCCTCCCCCTGCCTGTTAAGGAGGTGATGGATCATCAGTGGGGTCACCAAGGGCAGATTGCAGGGGCAGGAGAAGAATGATGCATTGGACAGGTACAAAGCAGCAGCAGGTGCACCAATATCAGCGTTACACTCTTTTCTCCTCAAGATTTTCAGAGCAGAGGAAGCACTTTGCATTTGCTGCCAGCTTGTTTTCTTTAGTGTCACATAGGATGAGGATTATTGTGTTGTGGGCACCTGCTAGATAGAAATTAGATTAACATTGCTACCACACACCAAATACACTTATTTGAATCAGCCCCATGCATTTATGGTACATCATTGTAAGAATTTTCATCCAATTATCCATTATTTTCATTATTGTTCTGTACCAGGAATAATTAATTATGCATTGTGAAGAATTATACATTAAAAAAGATATTTAAAACAGAAAACAGCCTTGATTACACATCCCAGGGGTTGCTGATGCAAAGGAATGCTAGTGGTCTAGACAAAGTGCCAAAAAATCAGCAAGATCCTAGACTGCTCCTCGTTCAAGCCACCATGTCAATAACCCGTTTACACAGTTTTGTCTTAAAAGGCATTAGAATTAATATAAATCAAACTCAAAGCTTCTACTTACTAAAATAATATATTAGAATTATTTTTGCCCCCACGTCTCTCATGGGAAAGCTGTTCCAGAATTTTACTCCATTGACAACTAAAAATGTCCTTCTAGTTTCCAATTTTAACTGTATTCATGATTGCTTTACACTAATTTGTCCTTTTGCCAACATTGCTCTTTAGCTTCAGCACTTCTTTTGCTTCCTCAGTCATTTCCCATACATGAGTTTGCAACTTATTCATCTCCAAATGCATGACCTTGCACCACATAGCAGTGAATTTCATCTAATTTCAGCTACTCCAAGCCCTAAGTTCATCCAGTTCTTCCTATCTGACAGGCTGCTCCTATTCAGAGTTCTGTCATCTGTATAGTATACAAGCACAAGTCTCCTTTTTGGGACAATGATATTAATAGAAATACCAAAAAAGATTACTCAGAAGACCAATCCTTAAAATTTGTATTGCAACTTATTCCTTCAACTAAAACTTTTCAGTGTCTCCTCTAGTTCTCAGACCTTTACATCATCCTTTACTCCCTTTGCAACTTTCTTCCTGATGAGTATTATCTCTAATTTCCCTAAGAGGTGCCAAGTCACATACACAGCTACAGTCCAGCTAGGTAAGTCCAATTACATTTTGTTATATAGAAAATGAGTTATCTTATCAAAGATGTCCCCATGGATTTTTCCTCAATGTATTCCATCAAATCAGTGCTGAGCAGTGGCCAAAAAGACAAGTTGCTGAAAGATTGTTTGCAAAAATGCCAGGTGCTATATTTTTTTATCTAGTCCAGTTCACCTTCATTGCTCTCAATCCAAACCTCTATTAGTGGCTAACGTGACATCAGTGCCAATATTTGCCTCTGCCGAGCTAAACCAAATTCCATCATCACGTGGACCTGAGTAACCCTATTTATCCCAGCAGCTATCTAGGGGCAGAGAACCTCCCCATCTTCCCTGGTTTTAGATTCACATTGTATCGAGGTGCAGTGTATACTGCAGCAGTCAGAAAATTACATCTTTAGCAGTAAGCTCTGAAAAGAACAAAAAGTTCAGTCAGGGAAGGGACAAGGTTAGAAAGTGATCTCTTTTCCCAGGTTCATAATGACATTCATGAAGAATTGAGCCAATAAACAGAGTTGCACATCATCAAGATGTCCCTGGTGTGCAAGACTCCTGTGAACACTTACCTCCTGAGCTATGCCAGTTTGATTTGCCCTAGGTACAGCTGTTTCTCAGATATACATTTTCTTGGGAAGAATTTGGAAATATGGAGGAAGAAGGTGATAATGAAATGTAATATTACTGCATACAGTGATTGGCATCTCATTCTTCTACTCTGTGGCGCAGCCCCCTGAGCTGAGAAGATGCTCCATCTCTAAAATCACCCTGGTCTGTATCCCAAGCTTCTATACTAGCCAGGTGTAACATAACAGAAGTTAAAAAGACTGAAAAACTTTTCCTATTTTAGCAATTCCTAAAGCCTATTTGTCTACAGTTTCCATGCATTTGGCTTTATTCATAAAAGCTAATGACAAAAGCATACAAACTATATTAGCAGAGCTGTGCTAAAACTCTATGAAAGCTCAAATCATCAGTGCACACAAAAGCACTGTGTGCTTTCACCTTAGCAATGCATAAGAGTAAGAAGCAAATAAATGTATCTCTCTACAAACTATCCCCTATGAGGGTGGCTGCTCCTCCACAGGTAACCCACAGCACTTTATTTAATTAATTTAAAATCGAAGTTAGAGTAATTCAAGTTACGCTGCTTTTTTTTTTCTTTAAGAGGAACCAGTTGAAGTCGTACAGAATTCATGCTTTGGAAGGGAGCAACGTATTGATGTCACACTGCCTACTACAAAGTCTTTGCAAGCAAGCATATAAAATTATAAAAGGTATGTCATATTCATTTTGGTAGGTTTGGGTTTGTTCATGCTCTCCTTGTGACAAAAGAATTTGTCAGCTCCCTCTTAGAAATTTATACAAACATTTGTTTTAACTTGTTTAAAACAAATCTCGTAAGAAATTATCTAAGACATGGCCCCTTTCCACTCTGCTTTCCACAGAAAATGGAGCTGACTGTATCTAAGAGAGGAACACAACTTTAATCTTAACCATGTTGGGGTTTTGGATGACCAACTACTTAGTCATAACACAGTAAATATTGATTTATATCTCAGGTCAAAGATAGAAACAAAAGACCATGGCCAGTCAACCTCCCGAATATACTGTATTACACAGAAATGTAAGACATTAGGTCAAGCACTCCCTGCAAGTACTCAGAATCTTCCTCTCAAAATTTGTGACATTTTTTAAGCCTTATTTCATATAGAATATCCTAAGATAATAAGTTCCTGCAAGTTTTATGAAAATCAACAGCAGAGTGGAGAACAGATGTTACTCACACTGCCATTAGTGAACAGTGGGAAGAATTAAGCTACTGTTCATTTTCCTTGGCAGCAGCCCGAGTATATATGCACTTATATTTTATATTATCGTACACTATCTACTCAGCACATCTACTGCATTGGACAAACCACAGCACATACTTTGTTTTCTGGCTGCTGAGCCAAAAAAGCACATAGAGGACTTAGGACATCTGGGAGCTCTGCACTAGAGGAATAAAAGTTTTAGGAAAACAGACACTGGCCAAGATACAGGATAAGTGACAAAAGATGTAGGAATGTGAAAATATTATAGAAGAAAAGGGAAAGACAAGTAGGGTCATTGTTTTAAGGGAGTCACAAGAGACAGAGGAAGTTGAGGTTTTTAGACTAGAGATGTGAATCTGCATGAAATCAGTCTTTGTGTAGACTTTTGTCCACAGAACAATTTCATAAAGCCAAAATGGAGAGTGCTGTATGGAATCCAATGCCGCAGCCCAAAGGAAATAGTTGAAAACTGCAGATGCTCTTCATTTCTCAAAATTTGTATTTGGGTTTGTAGTTTTATCTGTATTCTAAATGTGCAAAGAGTTCTATTTGAAAATACTTGTATTTCTGCAAAACGTAACATTAATATAAAAAGATTAATATAGGAGATATCACAACACGGGCATTTATATGCGGTGCATACTGTGAGAAACCTTAAACCCTAACAATGTGAACAATAAATAAATGAAAAACAGTATCAAAACACTAAACAAAAATCTGACAAGTTGGATGAGCAACATCAAACTATATATTGATTTCTTTTTGTATCTTGTCAGTAAAAATAAAATAAAAAGTGGAAAGAAAGCAAAAAAAACCCCAGCAATCAGAACGAATAAAGGCTCTGTTTATCCTTTCTCAGCACAAAAGAACACAGGAAATGTCAGAATAGAAGAGACCGTTTTGACCCATCACAACCAATATCTTGTCTTCTAATACTTCCTGCTACTTCAGAGGAAATACTTTATGGCATTCTCCTTCATTGTACAATCTGTGTGATGGAGAGATGAAGAAATTCCTCTGTGAGGCCAGGTAGCTGTTCATTTTAACCTTGAATCAGTACTGAGACTAGTGTGGAGATAGTTTCATTCTGAGAATAGCATGAAGATGGTTTCATTGCAGACTGGGAACACTATCATCCAATTTACAACAGATAATGTGCAGAGTGTATGATACTGAAAATGTAAAATGATTTTTTAAGAAATCATTGGCAACCTAATTGTATTATAAAAAAAAAAATCAATAGTTTGTCATTTAATGGCTTTACTGGACAGAGAAGAGTGGCTACACCATTTAAAGTTCCCACTGGTCATCCAGAGGCTGTTTTTCTTTAATCCTCTTCTTTAATCCACTACAAAACTATAAAAGACATTAGACAAAATCTCCTTCTACACAGTAAAGCTGAAACAAAGCAACCAATAAATCAGTAGTTTGGAGAGTCTGAAGACTATAATTACTATAAAGCACAATAGTAGGTGCAAAGAGAACTTTTTTCACTTTAATATAACATGCCAAATTTAACTACAGATTGCTTCACTTTTCCTGTACACTTTCATTGTTACTACATTACTTTAATGAACTACTTTGAAGAAATGAACATCATTAGCACATATATTGCAGAAAGCTGATAGGTCTTTCAGTTAAAGAAATTTACTGTCTTTTTTCAGATGTTATCACATTTATTTTATCTGTAAACAGACACCAGTTGCCTCATATTAAACCAAACAAAGCAAAAAGGAGGAACAAATTAATACTCTTTTCAGCTCTGTGCTAGTTGTCTTTCTACATTCAAGAATACTGCATAACCAGTTAGGCATTCTCAATAAATATGTCTTTATAATTTTCAGGGTTTAAATGCCTGCTGTGAACTGAAATTTGGCAAACTGACCACATGGGTGGATTCCTATAAAGCCTGACAAGACTTAAGTAAACAATTTTCCAGTTTTAAGTATTACTGTCTGAGCACTCAGCACTTTCTGGAGTGGTGCAGCACATTTATTTCACAGAAATAATATGATTTTTTGTAGACTTCATGAATGGAATTAGTCTGGTGATAGCGGGAGTCTGGTGATAGTGGGATACTAATGTTTCTGCTCTCATCTCAGCACTGTCCAGTGTGGTGTAAAGAAAAGACAGATGCAGAAGGAATGTCTCCACAGCCTTTCCACCCCTACTGCAGCTGCATCCAGCCCCTTAAAAGTCCCTTTGACCATGGTCCTACCTGGAGCCCCCTTCCAAGTCTAGGTAATAAGACAGCATAGCTGTGAAAGGAAACTTGATTAAAGTCTGATCTTGGAAGTACACACCACAGAAATTGGCCCAACTATGTTTTTTCATAATTATCCACAATCCTCAAATAAGGATTCTTACAGTGTCTCTATTGATGAAGTATTTGTGAGCCTTAGGAAAATAAGTTGTGAACTGATTCTGAATTTTAGTATATTTACCCAAGAAATGTCTTCTCCAAATTGCTGTGTTTTCTGAATTGAAGGTGTTACTCCATTCTTCTGAAAGAAAAGCCTTAAGCTGATGGAGAGATTACATGCATCTCCCAGAGGAATTATTCTATTCTAGAAGATCTGACAGAGACAGCCAGGATAACTGATGAACTCCATTATTTTATTTATTTGAACAGTATTTGTATGAAAAGACCGAGGTACAAATAAAAATGAGGCAAAATTTGGAGTTCACGTATATGGCTGAAGGAGGAAGCATTCTGCTGGGAAATCTTCAGAGATCCACAAATGGCAGTGGGTACTATGGTGACCACACAGTTAAATTACCCTGCATGACGTAATGTTGGCAAACACACTCATAGGAAGGTCACTAGCTGAGAAGGAATGCTCAAAGGAATTTAAGATCAGCCTGGCACTGGGGCAAATACGCCTCAGCTCCATGACAGCTGTTACCAAGTGAAGCCTAAGCAGGCAGCAAGGCACAACATGTCTCCCTTCCCTGTAATTCAAGAATGGCATGAAGGATCTAGAGAAACTTTCAAAGGATGCCTGGGTGTCTTTCTTAGCTTAACCAGTATTTATAATTTATATAGCTCTCATAACATGGCATTTTACAAAATACAGTATGAACTAGAAAGACAAGAGATATCCAGACTACATGAACTGACAGTCTAAAAAGGCATAAACCAAACCAATTCAGAACACCACGACTGGCAAATGATCATTCGAGCTGAAATGGAGCTTTACACAGGAGGGAAGGAAGGCCACTTGCCATATATCAACTGGCAGACTGCTCCAAGTGTGAGCAATGGTATGCAATAAGGCAAACTCAGGAATGGGTGAAGGAAATTACAGTACTATTCCTATGGATATAAACTCAGTCTATATCAGTGGGGGTCCTTTAAAAATGGCTGGGTTTAATATGACACAACAAATATCTAGTGCACATTGAATACTCTCCTAAATTAAATCAATTCAGTTCCCAGTAAGACACTACTAACATCTTGGTATTTTAATTTGAGTAGACCTAACCACACCTTCTGCTTAGGGTATTTATGAGAAGAAGGGATATCTATATGCTCCAATTTCCTACTCCAAGATACAGTAAAAATCTCTTCACTGAAATATGTTGTAACATGTAAGAGATTAAGTTCAGAACATAGAAGGGTTGTATTGGAAGATAAATGTATATGAGTTCTCATAGTTTTCCCCAAATGATTACCCAAGCACTTGCCGAACACTCATCATACCTCTCCAGGGCTTTAGTAGATGTATGCTGCACAGCAGCCTAAAATGTTTAGCCAAAGAAAAATACATAACCCAGCAGCTCAGGTACCAATAGCAGCTGATCTACAGATACAACCTTAAAGAAGTCAGTATAATAAACATTTTGACTTGATCATTACCTTTACAGTGTTTCCCACATTACCACAATTTCAAACCAGATCTTGGAAGTACAATGGGCTCAGGCCATAGATGGTCCAAATTTAATGACACAAGGTTCCTTGCTAGTTTTACATTACCTGCAGTTTTTGAATCATAGTGTCTACAACAAATGATTTTTTTTCCGTAAAACTGGAAGAAACAGATGAAAAAAATAACCCCTCACAGTATGTCCAAAACCAGTTTTCTCTGGCTGCTGGCAAAGGGACTTGTGCGGCCCAGCTTTGCCCTGAGCAGGCAGGGAGCTGCTTCCACACGTTACACTCACAGCTGGATGCTTCCTATACCTTCAGAACTTTAGGTTCTTCAGCCTGAATCTCGGTTTTTAACTGGAATTTCTCAACTCCTCAGGCCTTAGCATAACTCCTGTCACAAAGGATCCTGGCTTTTGAGATACAGTTATGTGTAACGAATTTCAAGATGACTTCAGGTTAAACCATATATAATGAACTATGTAGTTTCTGTTGGCTACAGAACTCCCCAATAGCTTTTTAACCTTTCTTTTGCTATCATCATCTCTCTTTTGTCCTTGTTCTATTAACTGTTTTCATTTAATAACCTGCAGCTCAGTTTTAGTATTATTGTTTTCCTTATCTCCAGTACCCAAGAACTCTAATCAGTGTAATCCTGCACATGATAAAACTACACTGGATGTGATTTCTTAGAAAATCCTAAAGTAAGATGAGAAAGCTAAATAAATCTTATAATTTATTTAACTCATTCCCTTCCTTAGAAAAATGAGGACAGTACCTTTCTCAAGCAAAGGCAAGGAAGGTGAACAGGGTGATGGTGGGCCAAGATACAGCAGGACCCATCAATGTCTCAGCACTTTCAGTTCATGTGTTTCGTCACGCTGGGGTGGGTTACTGGGTTCCTAATAATTGTTCTTTGTAGAATCATTGAGATGCACTTTGAGGAAAAAAAAATATTCAATGATTTTCTTGTGAAAAGGCTACAAAGTTTCGTGAAGAAATGCTGTGATCAAAAAACCTGTCACTTCAAGGAAAGATCTTCTTTGACTAATATAAAAACCAAGATCACATTGGTTCCCTGGGACCTTCTTCCCAGAGGTTTTTGAAGCCATCAGGAGATGTACGCTTATTCTTGACAGGAATGTTAAACTAACAGGGCTGTCCTTCTCATTTCCTTCTCCTAGAGAAAAATGCCAGGTTGGAAAGTTCATTCTAATTCCTTGAAAACCAAGGGCTTTGATGTGGCTGCTCTGGCTCATAGCTCCCTACACCCTTCACAAAAAACACAAACACTTTACACGATGAAGCCTTAAAGAGTAAATTGCAAACATGTTTTGGGAGTTGAGTTCTCGGCAGGCAACATGGGCATTTGAAACACTTCCACAAGCGCTGGGTGACACAGCACCATGGCCACCCTCCTCCGCCTTGGGAGCCCTGAGGGACACCCCGTGAGGGGCCAGCACTGCCTTCTGTGCCAGCCTTGGACAGGCTTTAGTCACTTAGTGACCCGCGGGCAGTCCGGCCACCGCCTGCAGAGCAGCACCTCCCTCATCATCTCGAGCCAGCGATGATGGAACCGAATTGACGGACAAGGGCGCGGCTACAGGCAGGTAACGGCCGCCCGTCAGGATTCAGTGATCGAGCCACGCCCCGTGCGCCGCCATTTTAAACCGTTCCCACCTTCCTCCCGCCCTGGGCCCGCCCCTTCTGTAGGTGAGGCCGCGTCCCCAGCCGCCCTCGCCCAGGTGAGAGCCGGTGGGGCCCCGAGCTCCCCAGGCTGAGCGGACCCAGTCCTCTGTGGCGAGCGGTGGGGACGTGGCGGAGCGGGAGGGCCGGGCCACGGCGGCGGAGGGGCGGGGGAGCCGGCCCGGCGCGGGGGAGAGGCGGCGTTGCCGCTGTGGTGGTGCGGGGAGACGGGTCTGCGGGGATGCTGGTGCTTGAATCGTGGGTCTTGTGTCAAAGCGTTTTATAAACGTGAAAGTTTTGTTTGCTTTGTTTTGTTTTTTTTTTTCTTCTTAATTCTGTGAGTTGTATGTAAAGGCTGACTGTGTCTCTTTTCACATAGGAACACCAGTAGTCTTGGTATAGTTTATTAATGATCTTTCTCCCCATTTATTATGTTAACTTGTATTTTGAGAAAATATATATCAGTGTTACAAACCCAGCTTTAAATATTCAGTATGTGGAATTCATTTGTCTGGAAGAGACTAAAACCCTTCATCAGTGATGAACTGCTTTCTCTGGTGTGTCCCAGCCTACCATAAATCAGTGCTGGCTTTGTGCCAGTGATGGTGAGTTATATGTATTAACAGTCTTGGGTCTAAGCCTATGTTTCCTGCCAAACATAGTGTATTTGTGTCATTATTCAATGGAAATTAGTAGTAGGTGCAAATTGACATTATTTTGCTTCACACTCTTGACTTTGGAATAGAAAAATCTTAAATAAACACAGCTTCAACACTGGGATGTTGATCAGAAAAATGTATTCATATACTTTTGTAAATAATCCCTTTTAAGTCAAGAGACTAACCATGGCTGTGAAGGTTTTTAGGCCTGCATGAGTCTCTCCATCCCTGTCTCCCTTGGGGTTAGAACAGTGCTTACTGTTAACTAATTTAAGGAGCATGAAGGTCTGTTTGCATTTACTGTTTGTGAAACAGTCTTTTGCTTGTAATTTACCAGGGACCAATTGTTTGAATTGTGGGGCCACATAAACACAAAATATTATTGAAATATGTGAATGTGAAATGTTCTAGTTTGAAGAAAAAATATACATAAGAAGATGACATAGGATGGGGATATTTTCACAAGGTCCTGAGTGGTTTGTGTGAATGGAAGGATTAGAGGGCCCGTTGGACTGCTGCTACTTTATCTTCAGTGTAGGAAACATTGTGAAATTAACAGTAAAAGTCAGTGCACAAATCAAGGCCTCACAAGGTAAATCCTGATAGGAATGTATTCTTCCAAAGATAAATATCTTTCATTGTTGCTTAACTTTATAAACTACATTCTCAATGGTTTGTCATTGACTGACATATTAAGCCTGTATTTCCAGTTGGACAGATGTACTAAAGTACATGGTTCAGAGCAGTAAAAAACTAAGTATGATTTGTGACTGAAAAATGAGAGAACTGTTACATTATGAGATTCTATAAAGATGTCACAAAATATCTATTTATTTGACAAATATGCAAAAAAAATGAGGACTTCTATTTCAAAGTATTGTTGGTTTTTCTAAAATAGTCCCTCAGGATTTTAAGCACTCTTGATTTTTAGAATTTCTAGAGAGGCTAGGAGGAAGAAAGATGAAAAGGGGAAAAATGTTCAACTGTCAAGTTTCCAGACCATTCTCTGTTTTGGTTTTAAGCATTTTCAATTATTTGATCGGTTTTTTTCTATCTTAAGCATATAATTTGAATGAGACCTTTTCAATTCAGGCACATGTTCCTCTACTTAAATTTAAGAATTAATTAGTGTATGATATAGGTGTGTGTCTTCATGGTGTCTTACCAGGGCATGTATGTGCTTTCTGTGCTCAGAGCCAGCTGAGAACTATTTCTGTTCAATACAGTGTGCAGATAAATTAGTGATGTCACAGCAAAGCTAATAAGCACTGCTGAGAGGCAAAGTGCATTAGCACAGTGTGGAACTTAAGTGAGTATATCGGGACGGCCTCTCCTTGCACTGCATGCAGAGCTGTTTGCACCTTCCTTCAAAACCCTGTGTGATTTGTCATTAGTGGTCTGACTTTTAAGAAAGACAGGTATACTTACTGAGACAACAGTGAAGAAAATGTATTGCTTTCGATGTCTTCTGTGTAATTCTGACTACAGCAGTGCCTGCAAATGCTGTAGCTGTCCACCTTGCTAAGTAGCTTTAGCCTTTCCATCCTGACAGATGGGATGGTAATGAAGAAACTTGACCTCTGCATACTACACACTAAAGGTTTGTTCCAAAATATATGGTATGATTATCATCAGCAGAAGACATCCTAACAGAATATTAGAAGTACTCTCTGAAAGACATAAGTTACTTTTTTTGATCTCAGAACTTTATACTTTTCATAGTGACTCTTATATCAGGATCCCTCATGTTTATGTAGTCTTAATGTTTTTCTCTGAGATGTAATAGGCATAACACAGCTGCAGGTTGTGAGGTTTGTGTTAGGTACATGATGCTTGGCAGATCTGGAACTGATTTTTAAAGCAAAAGTGAGTGAAAGGACTTTGCACCAAGGAGAAAGCAGTGTCTTCCTTTGCACCTCCTTCACTTAATAAATAAAAACTGGGGTATGGTGAAATACTTAGTACTAGAAGGACAAGTGCCTGACTGTGTGAGTTACAGTAATAAACTCACTGTAAATATGTACTGGAGGAGGGTGTGACCTCTGCCTGTCTTTCACTATCAGACCTTTGCATTTAGCTCTGGCCAAGTGAATCAAAACAGTAGGTCACTCTGAAGTTAATTCCACGGTGCCATTATGTCGCTAAGACATGAATCATGCAATTTTGAGTAGTTCTGTCTTGTTTAAAGGCTGTAGATAACAGCAAAGATAAAGCTGCAGACAAAAAAAAGTGAATGAACAGTGATTTCCAAAATTATTATTCTGAATGCAAAGTAAATATATACAGGAGGAGGAAATAATACAGTTGCTTTAGAAGTGCATTCTTTAAAAGGCATTTCTAAAATGTCTAGTTCGTAATTTAGAATAGTTCAATGCAGCTATTAATGTCACTCTTGAAAAAAAAAAAAAAACCCAACACAATTATACCAACTGAACAAGTGGGAAACTTGTATAGAAAATGGTCTAAAATGACAAATAATGCAATTGGTCTGTTAGATGTGCAGTGACAGTATTAAAGTAATGCAATCAAAATACTAATTACAGGTTTTGATAGGCCTGATACAAATTCTATAGTTTCTAAATTTTATTTTCCTTATAATCAAAAAGTTTAAAATTATCTAATGTTGCTGGCAACAGCATAGGATATTTCCAATATCTGATTTTTTTCCCATTTTTATTTCATTTACAGACAACTTAAAGATTTAAAGTATTTGTTGCTGATTAAAATAATTGTGGTTAAACATCAACAGATTTTATCATGTTTTCCTAAATGAATGACATACAATATTTTATAAATATTTTTAAAGTATATATACTTGTTAAAATAGAATGCTCCTCTAATCCTTTAGATGTGTACATTCTTCATGAACTCATGCATATTGTCACTGAATTTCTAGTTCATTCACAGTCATGAATCTTTTTAGAAAATTTTTTAAACTTTCTGTCACTTTCTGGTTGTGAGAGCTAAATTGTTCCTTATGAGAAGCTATACTTATATTCTCCTAGTCAGCATATTGTTTTTATCTGTTAAGAAAATGACTTCAGGCTCAAAAAAAAATCCAGTAATTAAAAATAATTTCATTCTTTAAGTGATCTATGCCTGAACTAATGTAACTAACATAAATAAAGTACATCAAATGAATGAGAGACACAGGCCTTTGAAAGGATTTTTCTCTGAGCTGATGAGCACTTTCAGTTTTCACAATGAAGGCTCATGTTGTCTCTTGTGAGTGGTTCTGCCTGTCTTGGGGATTGACAACTACTTTTTATGTTCAGGGTCCCTTCACCTTCTGTTGACTCCAGGTGAAATTGCAGTCACTCGCCATGATCAGAGGAATGTGGGAGGCTTCCAGTCTCAGTCACTTCACTTTCTACTGTTCTGATTCTCCAACTGCAGACACTTCTTAATTCACACTGACTTTAGCAGCCCTCAAATAACTCAAGTGCTTGGTTTGAGTCTTAAACTGATCATCCTCAAAGAAGAAAACTGAATGTGAAAGAAGATAATTTGTCTCGGAAGTTTCTGCCAAATATCTCTGGATGGAGTGGGTTCTGTTGCAGCTGTGCCACACGTTTCTCTTTCTCTGTATTAAATGTTTAGCTCCTCTTTAATGGAGTTTAATGTTTGCCAGTGGGCACTTGATAACAGAGTAATAAAAAAAAAGTATATTAAACATTATTTTCAAGCATTTTGAAAGTGTGAGAAAGCCTTTCTTGTTAAAAATAAAGGCTGTCATAAAATTACTAGTTTTACTTGGAATATAAGAAAAGGCAGCCTTGAGTACTTGATGCATGAAGGGAACATTTTCCAAGACAGCATCAATATTAGTATTTTTTTGATCTTAATTCCTTTGTGGTAGCATTCTGATGTAGTTGATAACATATTCTGTACTACTGAAAAGTATTTTATAGTAGCATTCGTATATTTTAAAATATGATTGATATTTCATTATAGGATTATTTCATGTCAAATCCTATATAAAGTTTTTTGTTTGTCTTTTTAGCAAAGCCTGTAAGTGTTTTTACTGATTGAGAAGCTGAAATTATTTTTTGCCTGTGAAAGCTGGAAAATGTTCAAAAATCAGTATCAGGTAAAACAAATTGTTTGAATTTTTATCCTCTTCCATTTCACCTCTGAGAACTCCATTAAAATGGCTTATTCTGGGGGGCAGGGAATATCCTAGATTTAGAAATGTTTTGGTATGTTTGATTGTTCAATATTTTTATAACAATGTTATGAAATAGTGGGTAGCTGCTGATGCTGTCAGGTCTAGAATGGACACCAGCATGGTGTTACCAATGGCTTTTTGTCTGTCCCTATACCCTTGTGAGCCAGGGACAGGGCACCATCTGCTCCCACCCAGCCGTGGAAGCGGGCTCAACTCTTCAGGTCTGGTCAGAAAAGGAGCTACTTTATTCTCTTGGTCCAGCACAGGGTTGTGACAATACTAGTCACATCATTTGCAAACCTTATCCTTTAGCACTGTTTCTTGGCCTTCTTTTTAACCATGCTTTGCCTTCCTTTCTCTGCACCAGTCCCTTCCACAGAGAGTAACCCACCCCTAATTAGGCCTAATTATGTTTTCCCCACTGGTCTCAGATGTGCTACATCTGTACCAGAAATTTATATTTCTGATGCTCTCGGCTATCTCAGCTTTATATGGTATTTCTGATACCATTGCCTAGGTGCTGTTGGCTTTGCAGGATTGTGATCCCCAAAAGATGCCCCATACTCCTCTCCAATTAATTGTGCAGTTTGACAGTTTCTTGCTTAACTCCCCCTTGGTCACCCATGAGATCAGCCATTTTCCATGGCACTAAGTAACTTGTGTCAGCTTCTTGCATCAGTGTTTGTTCAGTGCTTTCTCACTAGTTTTAGCTTGACCTCAAATCAGGGCCTACTCAAGGGCTGCAGTGTTAATAAAATGTATTTTTAAATATGGGAGAAAAAGCCACATGTTTTTTAAGATTTCTTACAAGCCCATACAAATTGGCACTTAAGAATCTTTTTTTAAACTTTCCAAGAGCTTGATCCTATAGTCCTTAAATATGTCAGATAACTTTCAAATTAATAGTATTCCATATTTTAAGGGGGTTTTTGTCCATTTTAAATTAAAAATGTTTTATGAGTGCAGATTATGGAATACAGTTTTCAATTTCCTTAGAATTTACTAAGTCTAGTCACTGGGGCTAGCCATGTGAATGGAAGCTGCCACAAGTGGGTGGGCAGATGAAAATACCTAATTCATATACAATGAATGCATTGCTGATGTTCTCTGAAAGCATAATTTGAAGAGCATTTGTTTTGCTGGTAAGCCTGCTCAGCCCTCTTGCTCATTCTGACTTGTGTACAATTGTTTGGGCAGCTGGAATGCATGCAACTAGGAATGAGAAGGGAGTGGCAGAGTTGTAATGATTGATGAGGTCAACCATGCTGCTGAAAAAACGCTTATCAAACTAGAGGCTGAGTAAATCAAATGTCACCAAAAAAGTGACATCAAATAGGAAAAATATTGAAGCAAATAATTCCCTGAGCAGAGGTGTTAAAGCCTCCCTCTCCAAGAGCCTGTGGTTAGATTCCTTGATACTAATAGGGCACATGCTCTGTGTAACGAGTTTTCGCCTGGCAGAGGCATTTGTAATCTTTGTCCAGTATTAATTCTCTGATGCCTCATGAAGGTTGCAGCATGAGTACAGCCCTCACCTAAATATGGTCATGCTGCTGGGATCCGATCTACTACGAGACCTCTTAAGTCAACCCAGAAAAGAGTAAATTGTTGTGAGTTTCTGAGGCTAAATCAGGCTGGAATTTGACTGGTGGAAATGTTACTGGGAAATGTCTTTGACATGCTCACATGCATAGACTGTGACAAACATTCACGTATGTGGACAAATTGTGTAAACTTCATTTCCATAGGAAAACAGACAAAATATCCAACCTGTAACAGTTCTTACTTTTTAGCAGTATGTTTTAAAACTCACTTCATTTGGTGAGTTGTAGAAATAAATCATATCCAAATATAAATTAGTAATCTCCTGCATGTTTTTAGAATTTTTACAATAATTTTGCTTTTCAGAGAGTGACATTATAAATAAAATAACTTTAAATATTCCATGGTATTCCTTCAATTTTATGCTCTGATCCTCTAGTAAAGCCAAATACTGACTATATGGATTGCTATATTATAGTAGTCTAGAAGCTGTAATTGCTATTCTGCTGTCTGACTGATCAGTAATACTGACTGTATAGCAGTAACAGCCTAATGTGGGGAGGGATTGTTCTTATGGGCTCATCTTGACCAGTGATGATTCTGTGTTGAACTTTTGGTTGGATGATATATCTTTATACCATTTTATCATAGGGGGGCCCATTTGTTGAAATATTCAGTGCTCAAGGCAAGAACCCAGGTGCAAAATGGAAGATTTTTGGCAATCCATCAGCTATATGGAAAGTAAGTTTTTAAAGAAACTTATAAAACCCAGAGTACAAAACAAAAAATGTGAATGAAGCTTAAGATTAGAAGGTAATGAGGGCTTTGACCTGACAGTGGAGTTGTCACTTGCAGTTCTGTCATTATGACTGACTAAATGACTACTTAAATTAGTTCTTTATGCCTGCTTGCAGACTAGGTTGGTCACAGCCTAATATTATAGTTTGAATATTTAGAAAGTAATTTTGATACTCTAGTAACTAGGGGATTGGGATAAGCCCATTGGATCATGAGTCCTGTTGGTCAGCAGTATTTGTCCATGAAACAAATAAAGGACATAATTCTATGGATTATATTATTATCATTGTATTTGAACTACTGTCATACTTGCAGTGCTGTCTGCCTTTTGTGATTTAAAAAAAAAAAGTAGCTTTGCATGTTGGTAGCATGGTTGGTTGTGAGGAGAAGAATTCTATCGAGATGCTTATGTTTGTTTGTTCCTTTTTGTAGGAATATGATAAAGAAGTAAAAGGCTTTGTTTTTGTACTTGAAGGAAGCAGTCAAGTCAACAAAATGCAGCTACCAAAGGAAATTAAGCAAACTTGTAAGTATCAAAGAATTAAATCTCTGATGTTCTGATTATTAAATCAGTCTTATATTGGAATGTAAAGCTTACATTATTCTCCCATACTTTCAGCATAATTCAGTATTAGCAAAGTGATTTTTCTTTTTAGCAGGTCAGTTACAAATAAGTGAAGAAATAGAAATGCCATATTAAGTAAGTGTTGTAGTGGAGATCCTTCTTGGCACACATTGTCCTAGTGCTGCTAGGTTCACTTCTGTACCTGATCCTGCTACAGGCTGATATCTAGCAAGTAACTTCTGACTCCATTCAGCACTTAAGGTCAATAATTCTGTTGGCATTACAGAATGTTGAATAGATTACTATCCCCTTTCTCATTTTACTTTTTAAAGTATTTTTACTTTTATTTATGAAATAAGCACTAGCAGTGAAAGGAAGCTGTACCCAGATTTGAGCTGCATTTATGTAATTGGTCTTTGATGGGTAATATGGAGTGTTTCCCCAGGTTGTCTGTTACTTGAACCAGAATAAGCCAGAATCAAAGCTGTTTGTGTTTCTGGGGTACACAGTATCATTATCATAATTTATGCCTTAAACTTGACTACAGGATACTGTATTTTATAAGGCTTGTAGTAATGAATCAAGCTGGTTTAGAATTAACTGCTTTCTTTTGAAGAAAAATTGAGATAGTGATTTTAGTCAAACAAAACAACAATCTTCTACTATACTTTTCATGCAGGGTATATAATTACAAATTAGCTTTTCCAAAGATACACAAAAAATAAGAAATTGCATAATCCGGTCATGCACTAAAACCTTGAAGAGTAATCTGATTTTTATAAAGGAAATTTACTGTTATCTTCAGTATAATAAATATTAGTCTATCTTTCTGAGAAATACATCTTTAATTTGTTTATTGTCAATGTTACAATAAACTATTGCAGCCTAAAATGAGGATTGAGACTTATTCTTGTGGATTGTCACTGCTAAGAATGGTTTGGTTTTAAATTTACTTTAGCTAGTGCTGCAATACAAATTTCCATCTGTTACCATTCTGTCTCTGTCTCTTCTCTCTTGAAGGGTGTGTACATCAAGTATTTCATTTGTGTCAAGTATGATTTCCCAATCTTACTGTAATCTTTGAATACCCTTCCAAAATAAAAGAAGATATAAATACAAATATCACTTGAAATTTGAAAGTGTCATTGACCCACAAAAGAAGGAACTTCTAAATTGGCATTCTTTAGAAGAGAAACTAATGTTACTGCTGGGTCTTGTTAAGTCAATGAAGAGCAGCCCCTACTCGCCTTGATGAATAACTAAGAAAATAACATAAGGTTCAGTTCAGACAGCTCTGTACTGTCTGTTTCCCCTTGATAGGGAGCTATCTGAATCCTGAAAGATTTCTTGTGTTTGTTCCCTCAGTTAAGCTCCTTTGCTATGGTTCTAAAAATCAGAAGCTTTTTTTAACCCAAGGGTTTTTTGAAATTGTTTAATAAGTTGTACACTGTCACAAATGTGAGAACAAGTTTCACGTGACTACAAAATAATCTTGATAGGAAAGTATTACTTTATTTTATAATTCCTGTGGGATATTTGGTGTCTACATGCTCTTGGAACACAGTGTAGAATTGTAAGTAAAGAGGAAAAAAAAACACACAAAAATTCCTTTTATTTTCATGAGAATGCCACCAAAGCAACAGACAGCACTTTTAGAAGAACACTTTTATTGCAGTTTGAATTGGTTTTCTTCAGGTTTTTATCATGTCCGTATGTTGTGTGAACCTTGGGAAATACTGTTGCAGGAGCATAGCTGGATGGTACCAAATTGAAATGCTTGGTGGTGAAGTGTGCATCTGCACACACACAGCACACCTATTTAATTTTTTTCCTGTTTCTAGTGGGACTGATCCAGCGATTTCTGACACTTCAGATTTTTGTGCCACTGGGACAAGACTTCTCCACTGAGTTACTGTAAGATGCATAAAATTTCCCTGACTATTTAATGTAAAGTGAATGCCTGATTGCAGCCATTTATTGTAGTGACAGATTTTGTGTTAAAGCATGGTGACTTATCAAGTCAATAAGAAGTAATTAAGCTAATGAGATCATTATTTCTTAGATGTTTTAAGTAGTGACATTCCTTTGAAGATAGAACAAGCTTTAAAAATCATGAATGAAGATGGTGAAAAATCTGAAGAGATAGGACATGAATTTATCAAGCATGAAAATACAGGCTCATGAGTCTCCTGAAAAATCATAAGAGATATTTATAAATAACTACTCCAGGGTCCTTTGGTTCAGGGCAAAAAAAAAAAAAATATATTCTAATAATTGGAGGAGAGAAAAGAGCAACCAAACAAATGGTGAAAAGCTAGAACAATTTGGAGTGATCAATTGGTATAATTATGTCCATACTGTAAGGAAAGAGAGATACAGTTGAAACAGACCTTTGTTCATTAGTTTGGTGTGAGATAACTTAATACAGGTTTAAACTTGGGCAGTTGTCAGTCTTGGGACACCATTTCACCCCTAGTGGTACCAGCTGTGTATAACTAGCACAACCCACTCAGCTTCGTAGCTAGTAGAACACATAAAATTTGGATTATCAAAAGAAATATGCCATTTGAAACCCTGCAAGGAGAAATGGGTTATGCAACTAAACTGAGTGAAGTTAGTGCAGAACTTCATTTTTGTTTGTCTTTCTATCACTTTGCATTCATCCATACCCATAGGTACAGACTTGATTGTTTGAAGTCTCCTGTGTCTGGAGTAAAGGGAAACAGCTCTTGTAGGTTTAAGTCACAGGACAAAATTAGATGCTGAGAAAATACAATTTCAGCTCTACTGTAGTAGAGAAACAGTTTTCATTATAATGTGAATAATCTATTTCATGAAATTAGGATAGTGTGCTATTTTATGTTGCTAGGTAATTCTGTTATATTCTGTGCCTTCACATAAGTAGAGTCATCTTGCAATATTATGTTATTTTACAAAAAAAATATGCTAGTATGAATTGATTCATATGTATTAAAATTCCTCAGTGGATTTATAACAATCCATGCAGGTATTTTGGTCTCAGTGGTTTGTGAGTTAGTGGGCGTTTATAATCTACATCATGTTGGTAACATTATACATTCCTCCATGGCATGTTTAATTTCTAACATGATTTTAGAATCTGAACATTGAGAAAATCTTCAAAGGATAAATTAACTTATTTAGCACAGATCTTCACCAGAGAATATTTTTGCTTCTCCATTGAGCATGGAAATTTGAGAGAGAACACTGGGCTCAAAATACTTGTTTTAAAGACAGCTTTGACTCTATACATCAGGATCTTGGTGCAGAAAATACTAACATTTTACTAATTTAAAGTGAAAAGTTGTTGGCAGGAAAGCTGGTAATTATTGAATAGACAAGAAAACAACAGGTTTTCAAGCAACTTACCTTTCTCTTTAATTTCTCTTCCTACCATAGCTTTATACATTTTCTGTTATGTTTTCCTTTCAAGGTAGTTTTTTTACCTTAATATCTTAGCCAAAAAATTATTTAAAATTATTTATCTCTAATATAAGCGTACATGACTTTAAAGCCATCCTTTATTTTTTCTGCAACACAGCTTCTTTGTATGTCAAATCACACTGACTTTTCTGTTCTTTGAATTTCCTGAGTGTAGTTCTGGTTACACTTCCTGCTTCTCTGGTTTTAATTGCTGCATTATTTCTAGAAGTGTGTAACAAAGCAGACAGAACAAACAGGATATGTCATGCAGTAAACAGAAACCCAATACATAGATTTGTTTCTTCTACTGACAGGTACAGGAATTCAGATTTTCTGTAGTGTCATATGGAGTTTGGTTCTTTTGGGTACTTGCTACCAATCTATGCCTATTAACAGGAACATCTTCTCTACTTTTCTTCTACTCATTTTTTTATCACTTGCTTTTTTTTGATGTCTGAGACACCTCTAATTTTCTACCACCTCTTCCACCTTTCTTTCCCCTTTCTCTTACCAGCTCATATCTAGACTTTTCTACTTTTCTCACTACTTTCTGTTCCCACCATTACTATTTCCCTCTAATGAGAATATTAGAGAAGTAAATATATATTATGTACTTCTATAAATTTAAATAAATGCATTTTGTATTTGTTGTGTATAGTTTATGTAAACATATACTGTATTACTGTATAAACTTACTATATTTAAATAGTTATAACTGCTATTTTTAATTTATTTCTTTTTCTTTTCGTCAGCTTTCATGATTCTAAATTAATATTATCAGAGAGCCTGATAGAAATCCTAATTCTCTCTCCTCCTAAGTTCACTGATTTCAATGTCTATGTGGATGTAGTAATCTCACTTAATACATTTCCATATGCATTTTACAAAAGAATACATGTTTAATCCAGTGTGACTGTTTAATTACTTAATTACTTATGTTATAATCAAATCATGCTTATTCTGATAATTAAATAAATTCATCAGTGCATTCAACTGGAGCTTCTTAAAGATGTATATGCCAAAAAAGTACAATTTCATTTGTTCCCCTCTTAGTGCAACTGTATGCAGAAGTTAAAACTTCTTAAAAATAAATTTAGTACTGTTTTGTACTAGAAATCCACTGTAACTTATTGATGCATCTATGAACTCCTTCAAGACTTGCAAAATAGTTTATTTTATCCCAGCAGACTCGTGATAATCCAGTAAATGAAGACAAGTCCTTCTTGCTTCATGTGACTGCCATTCAGTTCTTTTCCTTTCAAATGTTTTGAAAGGAATGTCTTGCTTGTTTGTGGGCAGAATATTGATTGTGCTGTTGCTTCCTGGAGTTTAATGTTTGAAGATGGTTTCTTACATAATCTGACTACTTACTCCTGAATCTTTGACAAGTTTAGAGTGAAAATGGATAGCATGTCAAGCCATCAAACTTACTTGATGTAAAACCCCCACCAAAAAAAAAAAAAATCACTTTGGCAAGTTTTGTAATAGCTGCACATGATGCTTTATGGTATCTTTTTTCCCCTTGCATTCTGCATAGAGTTGGAGATATGAATTTGATTTGAACCTCATCCTTTCTTTTTCATTCTGTTCAGTGATCTATCTGATCAGCAACCAAAAATTCTTCAAGGCCATCCATCATTGCTGGCATCAGCTGAGTTAAACCTTCTAACCTGCTGCTGTCAACCAGTCATGCAGGATTCCTGTCACAAATACTGAATGTGCAAACAACTCTTTAAATTAGCTGTTTTGCCTTTTCTTTGAAAGAAATTTAAGTAGAATTTTAGATACTTTGTTAGGTGGCACATTAACAATCAGGGTATTGATCTGCCTAAAAAAAGTGTAAAATAAATTTTGGATGAAAAATTTGGTGAAGCATAATAAAATCACAACTAAAAGTGTCATTTATGCAGTCTCTTCGAAGCAAATAATAGCAAAGCTATTAGTAATGCTGAATATAACTGCCAGTTGTAAATGTAGCAGACAGTTGTTAAATCTTCAGTATTACAGATCTTGCTACTTTTCTGAAAAAGCAAAAGTAACTCAGTCTTTGAAAGAATATTTGTGTGCAGAAGAAAACAGCATCTGGCTTGTGTTGGCATTCTTGGTTTAATTCCTAATATATGGACATGTGCAGGTGCTAGCACTTCTGCTTGGCATTTTGACAAGCACATGAACATTAATTCTTCCTAAAATACTTTCATGCCAGTAATTGTCATACTTTTTCTCATGTGTTTATTTTCAATATTAGGTATCACATGAAGTACATCATGTTATCATAACAAGTTCTACAGCAAATGAGTAGAGCTGTTGATGTAAGAAAATAGACCTTCAAATTGTATTATAGCCTCCAAAAAAAAGGGTGGTCCAAGGTATGAACAAGGATCAGAAGCTCTATTTTTTTATGTACTGAAATATTATGTGGTCTTGTATGATTTGCTGTAGCTTGCTCAGCTTCCCCCCCCCCCTCAGTTCTCTCATACAAGTTATGGGAATTTATTCAATTTATTTTGAAAATTTATTATAAAGAGTTAACTAACTCATATGATACTTTGGAATATAGGCAGTGATAGAAATAGGAATTATAGTAAATTTTAAAATCCGTTGATTGATCAAATACATTTGCTTTGATATGTAGGCTAGCGTGTGCTGATAGTACAGATTTAATATTTGATGCATTATCCTATCACTGAATAGAGGCTGGTTTAGGGAGATCACATTTTTGGTGAAAAAGGTAAGTTCCCAGTTTTGCATTTGAGTGTTCAGACAGAATGGAAGATAGTAACAACATACTGTGTTCAAATTAATATGTTAAGTGATCCAACAAGCTTAGTGGTGGAACCAGGTATGGTACTTACTGATCTGTTGCTGCAGCTCTTAAGTCATGCTGTCTGTCTTAATTATGGTGAACTTCAAGGTGCTTCAAACTCCTTGTTTAAATCTTTGGATGATAAACAGCTATAAATTGTATATGGGATAGTGTGTAAAGCTGGGGAGGTTTGATATCTCATGTAAGATCCCCTCACCTCTGTGACATGAAAACCTGCACAGCAAAAACACAGTCAGTAATAGCTGTTCCTCAGTCACAGGGTCCTGCTTCTGTAGCCCAGAACTTGGTGCCTAGTATTAATGTGCCATGGGACTCTGCTTTGTTGCCACTTCCTAGAATTGCTCACTACCTTATGTTTCTTTAATCTTTGTAAAGTTTCAACCTTGTTTCAGCCTTTTTTACTGCTCAGCTGGCAAAGTGCTTATCAACAGGTTTGCTCAGTTAGTACCCCACTGCTCATAGTCAGATTAGCTTTGCTTACCACTGGCCTTCACCAGCTCCGAAAGGCTTCAGCACTTGTTATTCTCTGAGGGGAGCACACAACATATCCCAAAAAAGATATACCATGAACAGTGTCCTGCTTCCAAATATAAAAAAGGATTCATGCAGTTATTATAGAACTGATAACAACATGTGGAGTCCTAGTTTAAAATTATGTTGTTTGTTAGATTAGCCACTCGGTCTGAAAGAAGGTGGGTACTTTCTTCCCCCTAGTCAGGCTAAATCTGTTACCCTGAAACTTCTAATTTTTTACACTTAATGACTTTCACTGCTACTGCAGCTCTAAAACTGCTCAAAGTTGTCTTATATCAATAATTTTGTTGCTAATTCAGTTAATCACTATAAAACATCAGGCATGGAAAAAGACTTTTCCAATATTCTGTTGTAGAGCTTGCACTCATCCATCTTTACTTTCTGCTTACTGAAGGAGGTTTTGGGTTTTTTGTTTGTTTTTTTTACTTTGGCCCTGTAACTTTCAGGAGCATGTACTTCATGTTCCCTTTCCTCCACAATTATCAAGATCTCTAACAGCTACCTAAAAATTTTTGTTCTGAGTGCCCCTTAACAGTTTTATTATCAGTTCATCCTTCTCCAGTGTATCTTTAGACCATCTGGGTTCTCTTGAAAGTGTTCTTTTCTCTGCTGTTCTTGAGTCCATAGGTGTGAGTACCATTTGAGGGGTAGTAGTGGATCTTTCTTTTCCAGCAGTGTTTCTTTTGGTATTTGAGTGTGTACCCTCTCTGTGTACAGTGTGAATCAGTTGTGTTTCTGAAAGGTATCAATCAAGGAATTTGTGATTTTATTATTATTTTTAGTGTTGGTTGAACAGATACAGGTGTGTGCTGAATTTTAATTTTATCTGAGGAACTGAATATGTGCTCCACCCAGAACTTTCTCAGACACTGAAATTCTGTTTTTCTTCAATGGCTATAGGCTGTTTTTAACGTGTCTTTTGCAGAAGACTTTTGCTGTTTTGGTTTTGCTTTCCCTTCAGGTATTTTGTAGCTGTAAACAAGAGTATTCTCAAGAGCGTAATTTCTTTTTTCTTCAGTTATTGAAGGGGAGAAGTCAGAATAAGTTTCTCATATTTTTGTAAGGATCAAAATTGTCAATGGACACATTTACCAAGGTGTGAAAGAATTATGATGGTGGGACTGAATAAGCATCCTGAAACACTAAGGAAATTCCTCACACCTGGAGATCCTAGTGACTAAAAAGTTGAATGTTGTAATCTTCAGTTATTTTGATGATAATCTCTTTTATGGTATCTTGTGAGAAAGTTTAATGTAAAAAAAAAAGAAACCCATCACATCCTGCTGGACTTGAGAGAAGACTAACATGGTATCTAATTCTGCCCAGTAGCAGGGCAGAATACAGTGCTCTGAATTTCAAATGGTCAGGCAGCCAGTTCAATAACTCTAGTGTTTCCTACGAGACCAATTTACAAGTAGTGAATAAAAGAAAACATACTTGGAAGTACAAACTGCTCCTAAATAAGGAAAATTAAGAATCTGTAAGCGTGGCACATCAGCTGACCATAGCTATTCCTTTGTTTTTCTCTCTTTAAAATGGAGATGACAATACTATCTAAAGTTTCTGAAGCATATGCCTTTTTATGGAGAAAAAGGCACTACAATTGTGAAGTACTAATATACCAACATACTAACAGTTAATCTTTAGCAAAGGATTCTATCTGGATTTTGGCCAGGATACACAGAGATTTCTATGAATAATAAATTGTATGGGAGTTGTTCTTTGCTTAGCAACATCAATGAAATACCTACTTTCATGTTTGGTAAACTTCCAGTTTAAGTCATTTATAAGGAGAAAAACACTTTAATTTTAAGAACAAGTGAGCCTGATAAATGAAGCATCCCTTCAACAGTCCAGCATCATTTTTTCTAAGTTCATTTTAAGCCTTGAATTGAACATTAACAAATGGTTATAAATTATTATACATACAGAAGCAAAGTGAATAGGTAATCTGAGAAGATGCGTTTATCTGTACTCTTGGGTAGTTCTGCCATTTACTTGCAATCTCACTAGAGTTAGCATTGTGAGGAGAATAGTCAATCAAAGTTGAAGATATAAAATAAAATTGGAAATTGAATTGGAAGGTAATTTTACTTTCAAATGGTTTGCAAATGTAGATGTTAAGTGTGAAATGAATGCAGTTAATGACCATAGCTGGGGGAGTTATGCACCTGCTGATCACAGGAATATTATTATAAATGAGGTTGATTTTCCTGTTGACTACCTCATTTTTCTCAACATGGTCTCATTACTTTTCTATCACATGTCTGACCCTTAGATATAAATGCTCAAGCACAGACATAATAAAAATACTTTAACTGCTATATAGATATTTTTTTAATGCATCTTTGAAAATAGAGATGTGTGCTGCAGATGTTTCTTGCCTTTGTAGGTTTAACATAGATTGTACTTTTTCTTAACAAAAAAAAAGGTTGTTTCACATGTACTCTTGAGTCATTTTACAAGTGAGAGTTCTACTGTTCTAACTCCCGTTGTCTGAATTATTTCAGAAAAGAGTTTCATCAGACCTTTGCTTTATTTTTTTTTCTTAGAAGCACTGTAACTGAAAAGTTTGAAAGTTACACCAACTCTCAAATAATTATCTGTCTTCTCTCAGGAAATGTATTATTTTACAGAAACTTAAAAACATAATCTTTCCCCAATTTTGCCTATTCAAATATTTCACCTACTCTCACCTGTAGAATATAAATATTTGCATTGATTAAAATTTATTTACTGAAATAATTTTTAAACTTCTCTAGGTGTGATTATAACTATATATCTAAGGGTTGCTTTTTCTTTACAGCATAGATACCATCACAAAAAATCTTATTTTAAACTTATATGACAGTCTGATATAAATGTGTGTATTTTTTATCCAAATGAATGTGTTTTGTATCGCGCTTCAGAATGTAACTGAGCTGTACGTTTACTAATGGTCGTTTTATTGCTAAGGTACCTTATGTTTTTCAGCAGGGAGAAAGATAAAACTATTCCTATAAAAATAATGAAATTTAAATATATTGAACTAATATTATAAAGTGAACTTAAGTTTTTATTGCTAGTTGTTTGGAGATATGCATGACTTAAATCTAGAGTCCTAGTACTTTGTTGTAGCATCACTTTAAGTAATATTCTCCATTGAGAATTACTCAGTTTGAGTTTCAGCAGGAATAGTATTTTTGTGTTTCAGTAGTCAGGTTCCCCAGCACAATTGCTCAGCTATGCACATAATCAGAAGATCTAGGGGAGTTTCAAGCAACTGCTACTTCAGTTCTCTGAATTTCTTTATTACCTCAATTTCTTAGCACTTCTGAACATCAAGATTTAGAACAGAGTGGAGAGTTTCTGAAAACTATATCCATAGGTTTTTTCATCTGAGGGTATATGAGAAGCAAAATGATGGATGGAACCAAGCCTTGACCTGGGGCACAGGCTTAGCTACGCAGCCAGCTTGTTGATGATCTTAGGTGAATTATTTCCACATCGTGCTTAAACTTCTTCAAAAGTAAGCTTAAGGCCGGAATGCTAGCTAGCACTGTAAGACCCCGTAAGGTCTTCTGATGAAGTTGCTGTTCAAGGACTTGATGGTATTATTCATCCATCTGTAAATATATGTGCAGCTGATACTGAAATCTGTTGTGTCAAATGATAGTAGTGGTGAGGCTATAATGTTCTTCCCTTGGCACAGTGGTGCAATTCCTGCCTTTCACATGTGTGTTACTTATGAGAGGAACTGCTAGTCTTTCAAAATGAAACAGGCAGTAGAATCTTCCCCTTTGTTTTGATTTGCCCACCCATATTATGAGGGTTGATGGATTAAAGATTAGATTGTCTGCAAGAGAGGAAAGAATCAACAAGTTCTGGAAAGCTGCTGGACTTTTCGTTTGCTTTGTATGATGGTCTTAATGACTTTAGGGAAACAAGAAGGCACTCGTGGTTTTTTTATCACCTGTACTACTAGAACCTTCTGATGTTTACATACTTGCAGTATATTTTGTATTGTCCTTGGTTGAACTCTCAAATAGCTAAAAATAGCTGAAGTGTGTAACTTGCTGGAGAGTTGATGCCCTCACAAGTTGATCTAAGGAATCATAAGAACATTTCAGGGTGTTTGCAAATTTTGGGTGGTAACATTTTGTAAGTTAAGTCCTTACTAATAAGTTATTTCAGTAGTAAAAATGAAAAAAAAAAAATCTACAGGGCAGTCTCACAATTTAAAAGTAAAACCCAGCATTTAAATATAACTATTATGAGTAATTATTTTTAACAACACTAGGTAGTGACAGAAAGTTGTTTGTTGTAATTATTTGTCATCTCCTCAGAGGGACTGCTAATTACAGAGAAATACCCATCTGTTAGAAATAGGCTTGTTCAAAAATAATAGGTAAATTAATCATCATTTCCCCATACAGATTGCAGCCTTTAATGTCTGTTCTCTGGTATAATAAGGTAGGACTGCTGGGGGATATTGAAGTTGTGCTGCTGTTGTGATTTAACCCCAGTAAATATCTAAGCACCACATAGCTTTTCTCTCACTCCCCCTTCATTGGGATGGGGGGAAATATCCCAAAGGTAAAAGTGTGAAAATTTGTGCGTGGAAATAGTTTGACAGGTGAAGCAAAAGCTGCATGTGCAACCAAAGCTAAATAAGGCATGTGCTACTTCCCATCATTAGGTAGGTGTTCAGCCCTCTCCATGAATGCAGGGCTTCATCGTGCATAGTGGTCACTTGAGAAGACAAATACCATAACTCTGAACTTCACCCATTCCTCCTTCTTCCTCACAGCTTTTATTGCTGAGCATGGTGTCATATGGTATAGAATATCCCTTTGGTCAGCTGTCCCAGCTGTTTTCCCTTCCAGCTTCTTGGGGTACCCCCAGCCTACTTGCTGGCAGGGTGTATTTAGCCCTATCACAGCCAGAACCTTGTAAGTAGTACTGCTACTTACAAGACTTGAAGGAAATGGAACATAAAAACATGGAACATTCAGCCTCTTTATCAGTTTAAAGGAAACATAATCTTTGATCATGGCTGTGGTCTGAATCTGTTGGAAATGTTCAAATTCAGTGTCCTTGGTGTCATTGTGAGATGACCTGAATAGTGAGCAATAAACTTCTGCATTAGAATTCACATTTGAAGATCCATGCTCAGAAAGTAAAACAGAGAGACAATGTCTTATGTCGCTCTTTAAGGCAACGAAGAGTCTATATAAAATGACAGAGGTATTCTTAAGAAAAGAAAGCAAATAATGTTTTTCTAGTTAGCAGGTGACAGTGTGTCCCAAGATAACAAAAGCTTAAGGGGCAGAAACAAGTGTGATTATTAAAGGCTACTGGGTTCTCGGCTCATACAAATTGATTTCTTTCATAGTCTGAAGAGCTATGGAAATCTAGTGAAGAGGGTAGACTGTTGAAATAAAATTAGCATGTAAAGGGATTTTATATATGCAGGAATATAGCCACCAAGTTTGAATTTAAGAAAGAAACCTCATTACTCTTCTTGTAAAAGGAGTAATTCTTAAATTCTGTATTTGCTATCACTGACATAAAGGTTCTGCATATGAATAGGTTTTTTTGTGATTGCCCAAAGATACTGGATTATTGAATTGACAAAGATCTGTTCTGTTCTCTCCTGCTTTTTCTTTTATAGGATAACTGATTTAGGAAATATTAAAAGAAGATTGTATTTATCAACAGTCCACAAGGAGTTGTCTATAACCCCTCTGCATGCAAAAATTCCTCTGTTTATGATCAAGCGCAAAATAGTAGGTACCTTGGGAATATTCCTTGAACCGTGGTTGAGCATGCTTTTTTATCAGACATGGTTTATGTAAGTTTATAGACCTGTTGAAATTACTGTTTGATTTAGAGTTCAGCTCCTGCCAGTTCATGGTACATGTGTATGTGTGGTATCAGAACTATTTGCTACTACTACTTTTCTACCCCTCTTCTAACATTAGGGGTTCATTTCCATTTTCCAAGATTAATGCTGTTTGTATTGTGTTTATCTCTCACTTTTGCCGTCTATTCAGCCTTTGTAAAGTTCTCTGTCCCTGATACTTCTTCATTACAGTGCTCCTGTTCAATGTGTACCTTCTCCTGTAGTGACTTTTTGTTACATTCAGTGGAGCTGCAGGTAGACTGTAGCTGATGGCTACTTTAATGTGCTTCATGTTTTTCCAGATTCTGATATGTACAAAATTATATGTGTCAAGCTGATGAAAAGAAAGCAATAGCCATCAGCTTCTCCCTGTTCCCCTCTCCCACACCCAGCCACAACATATGGTAATAGCTATCAGGATACAAAACCTGGTGGTTACCATATAACCTTGTAAAGACTCAAGTCACAAATACTGCTTTAGAAAATCATTTGGCCATGACAATAGTTAGGTTTCAAATATTTTAAAATAGGAGGGGCAGGCACTGTCTCTCTCCTGACCAGTGATAGGACCAGGGGAAATGGCAGGAAGATGCACCAGAGCAAGTTTGGGCTGGACATTAGGAAAAGGTTCTTCGCCCAGAGGGTGGTGGAGCACTGGAACAGGCTCCTCAGGAAGGTGGTCATGGCATCAAGCTTGACAATATTCCAGAAGCATTTGTACAAGGCTCTCAGACACATGGTCTGAATATTGTGATTGTCCTATGCAAATATGTCCTATACAATATGTCCTATGATGATCCTTATGGGTCCCTTCCAACTCAGAACATTCTATGATTCTAAAATACAAGTCTGCCCCAAGACAAGTAGATAACAGCATACTTAGCAGCTGTGGATTTAAGGCTAGACATGAGACTATTTTACAAAAACCTCTGAAGTTACAGCTGCTTTTAAGATAGTTTAGGTGAAGGCAGCTGTGATAACTTCAGGTTTCAGGAGTTTTCTGCTTTGTGGAAAGAACTGGTTGGATTTTTTCAAATGAATATGCATCAGATCATACCTCTGAAGTTGATCTTAATTCAAGATCCATTGAAATTAAATTATTTTTCTTGAGTATAACTTCAGTTAGTTGGTCTTGGTGTCAGGCTCCAACAAATGTTTTGAGATTAAAGTAGGCATTAATGTACCCCAATTTAAATTCAATCAGAGTATGAACTTCACTTAGGTATTTTAATTTAGATAATAAAACATTAGTCAGAGATGAATGTCTAAATGCTCTGATCAGTTACAATGACAAAATATTTTAATAACCTTAATGCTTGACCAACCTTAAAGAGTAGATCTGTATTTCTTAGTATATCTGAATACATATCTGTCGTCTTTTAAATGGTTATCTGCCTTTTTACTGTTGTTTTTACTTAAGGGAGGGAGTAAGCAGCTTTCAGTGATTAGATAGATCTTTTACATGGCTATGATAGTTTAATTGATTGTATATACAAGCTGATCATTATTTTCAGTATGATTGGTTGTGAATAAGGATATAACGTTGTTTGTTCCATCAGCAGAACATAGTTTACACTTTCATATGCTAACTTCTTGTATTGTATTGTTACATATGATGCTGTTTTTCAACCTCAGCAATAGAAATATCGGTTATAATTAAATACTGCATTTTCCATTCCATTGCTTGGTGTCTTCAAGTATTCCTTTCCTTCCGAAATTTCAGACTTGAAGCTGAATAAGTAATGTATCTAAATTTTTTTTCTGAAAAAATATTTACTATTTGACACTTAGAAACTAGTACTTTTACCTTGACTTTATAAGGAAATGAGGCAGGTGCAATCATTGTTTTAGTATTCTTCTCCCTTAATAAACTTCAACCCATTGGTCAACTAAATTTTACACGAGTAGTCATATCAAATATATTAGTTTTTCAAATTTAATGGAAATTCTTGTATTTCTCCTCAAGGCCACCTCTGTTTATTTCCCAGTTATAGAAGAGATGTTAGCATCAGCTCATCCCTATACACTAAAGCTCTTCTGAAATGATTAGTGTTTGGGTTTTATTAAAGAGTATTGTTTCTCTTTTCTAGTGGTGCAATATGTGTATTGACTTGGTAGCATTCACCAGTGAAATATTCAGAGGAGCTGTGTTCCAGTCTTTGGATGGAATTATTATTTCAGCTAACTGTAAACTGAGAAAGATCTTCACTTTAAAATCCAAGCCTCAAGATACAACAGAGGAAGATGGTGTGTTATAATTATTATGTAGTTTTAATCATAACTGTTCATATTATAAAATCAAAAGCTTCTTAGTCATCAGATTGGCAATTTTAAAAATTACATTACATTACTGAGAATTAAAGTGGTAGTAGAGCGTATTAAATCCACTAATATTAGACTTTAAGCAAGTAAATAATTATATGTTTACTCCTCTTTTTTTAAACATTGACTTCCTTAGAATATTTTATTGAATTAATTCTGGTAAAATTTATCAAGTAGAGAGCTTTTTTGAATGAGTTATCTTATTCTGATAGAAATCAGGTTTTAGCCAAGACAAGAGTGTTGGAAAGGAAAAAGAAATATTTAAATTTAGCAGCATTTCCTCCTTTCTTAATTTTGGATGTTAGCAGCTGATGAAAGATTTCTTCTTTAAATAATCCAAGACAAAGCTATAACAAAACAGTATTACATGAAACACAGCTATGAAATTATCATAAACACCTCTGATTTTTATTTTTAGTCCATTTATCCTAATGTGTCCTTGCTCATTGGGAGACTAATATTAGTGATGAGCTGAAAAATGAGAGATTATATTTGTAATAGAGCAAAGTATTGGTCAAAGGTTTACCAGTCTCCAAACTAGCATCATAATCCTGAATCATTATTTTCCAAGGGAGAGAACTTCATTCCTGCTGATATTTGCAGTAATAGAGAAGGAATTGAAAAAGCACAGATGGCACTTTCTTATTTTAGAGAAAGCTGAGGTATAGTTCTGCTTCAGTTTAATTCAAATTTTGATTTTTGTGCCTTTATCCCTCTAATTTCTGAAGAAGGTATAGTTTAGTAGTATTGTAACCTAAACCAATATGGGAGACTGTGATCATTGTAATTACTCTTTTTTTGTTGTTGGGGTTTTTTTGTTAGTGAGGTGGGAAAAAAATATTAATTCAAAAACTAACTACAGAGAGAATCTCATAAAGTCTCATCAGAAACTGTAGTTAGAGACCTCAGTGGCTTTAATTTAATTCTGTCAGTGCATTGTTCTTTCTTCTATTCTAAACAGTTTTTGAAATGTACATAAATGTTCTAAATGAATTCCAAAATTCCAAAATGTAGCTAACATAATGAGGAGGCAACTTTAATAAACTGTATGCATGGTAAAATATTGCACTTTTAATTACTGGATTATCAATTCTATGATTATTACACAGCTGGTGGGCATTAGTATTTTCTGTATGCTTATGAATTTCCTTATCTAGGCAAGTCTTAAAATTAGGTTACAGCTCAAGGTTTGGCTGTATTAAAATAACTCTATAATTCATACCCAATTACAGAAAAACAATAGTAGTTTTTTGTTATTATTAATTAACTTTCAGTTAACAGTCATGATTTGATAAAGCTTTTTTGCTCTCAGATGGTTGGACCAGTTAGTTGCGCTTCACTGAAGGCAATGACATTGCAACTTGTAATGAGGGTTGAGTTCTTTGCTTAAACCTTCTTGGTGATAGAAGTCGTGCTTTCAAGGGGCAATGTGTGTGTTACTCTTAGTAGCTCAGTATGTTCTGCATTCTTGAAATGATAGCAAGTGGCAAGGAGAAACCACATATATGAATAAATTATTTCTGTATTTCTTCTCTACCCCATGATATTGAGGCATACAAGCTTGCTATATACCTGGTTTCTGGTCTCCACAGTAATCTTAAGGTTACATGTGGGTTTTTTTTAATCACTAAGTATTGTCTTACAGCAAAAAATGTACTGGTTTGGTGAGAAAATAGTTGCTAGCATTTATCTGAGTTAACTAAATGTCCGCTACTGAAATATAACATGGGACACTTGAACCTTTCTATTAGGATCTCAATACTTGATCCATTATTCATGTTTGGTTTTGGAGTTGTTTTCTGTTTCTTATCCTTGGAAAAGAGGCTAATATTCATTAGCTTACTATATTCAAGTCTTATAAAATTTGGAATGAATTTGCATTGAAACATCAGGAATTATTCTGACTTTGGATAGCTTTCTTTGTAGCGAATAACTTTCATAAACTCAGTCTATATTGGTTATCAAAGGGAAAGCAGAGACAATTAGATAACATTCTACTATTGCTTGGTGTCACAATAATAGATAGAGAGCTTTTTAGGTTATCATGCAAGTGGAATGATGTCCAAAGTTTGGAATTAAAGCCTGTCAAATTCTTTATTTGCGTATATGGTGCTTCTCTATTTGCTACTTCAGCCCCACTGATATCAATAACATTTTCAGATGTTCATTTTGTTTGAAAATCAGTATGTTAGTATTGGAATTAAAACCAAGTTGTAATAAAAGTTAACAAAATTTATTTTTTATTCTGTTTTGCTTTCTCACTTGCCAAATCAAAAAGGTTGATTAACTATGGCTATTCCAGCCATTGGTGCATAATTCTTAGTTTAAATGTATTCAAATGTTTTGGCCTAAAAAAATCACAATGTAATTTTAAAATTTACATGCTTATTGTCTTAAAAGTGAACAACTGCAGCAAATTTTTCAAATTACTGTAATCTATTAAATTGTTATAACCATATGGACTAAAACATATGCAATCTAACATATAAAGTAAGTCAAATTTAATTCTGTTGTCATCTGAGTGAAATAAAGCCCGTGTTTTTTTATTCTAGATATGCGTGTTGTTCCACATATGCCATGTGAACCCACAGATGTTATTCCTCAAATCTGCAAGCTGAATACAGATGTGCCACAAGTTACACAATTGCTGAACCTCACTAAAATTCGCAAGACAGAAATAAAATGCAGGAGATATCCAGTAACAGTGCAAGAAGCAGGTATTCTGTTGTATTAAAATACTGTCAATACGATCTATGCAATGCATTCAAATAATGGATTTCTTGTAAAAATGCATATTAAGAGTTCTAGTGTCTTAACATAAAACATGACAACTCTTGCATAGCTATAACGTCACAAGCACATAGATACACATCTGTTCTATAGCTTGAGATATCTATGTGAAGCCTGAACAATTCTAATTCAAGTGTGGGATTTATAATAATAATAATATTTGATGTATGTCTTCCAAATGTACATTGAAGTGTGGCTGCTCAGTTGTTACACTTACTTTAAAGTATGTTCACATTAGGGAGACTCTTGGACAATATGACCACATGTAGTCTCCTCAGCTTATACTCTGAAAAAGGAAATCTTGTCTTATTAGTGTCTTGGAGTTATTTGAATGTTTCTGTAAGCTAAAAGATAATAAAACGTATATCTTAGATGTTGATAGCATTGCATAGAAGAGATTATTAAAGAAGCCGGGCAGTCGTATGCCAAGATAATAACTTGGATAAAAACTGAGACAGAAAGCAAACAGAGGATCAAATTTTAATTTTTTGTTATAGAGGAGGCTAACAGCAGGAAGCCTCAAAGTCTTTTGTTCTAGGCTCTGTATTGTGTATTATAGTTATGAATAATCTCAAAAGCAAAGTGAATAATGTGGGAGCAAAATTTTCATATGAATTCAGTTACTAGATTAGTAAAGAGTGGTACTTCTGAGAGTTTTGGACAATCCCTTATGTACTTCTTCATGTAAACCACTACAGAGCAGACAACATGCAGGAAATGTCAGATTTTGCTAAACAAAGTTTCAGTTTACTGTTTTTATTTCTTGTGAACACTGTTGAAAAACTATACAAGACTAGATAAATGTGTAACATGATACTGTGTAAAATCTAGCTTTGATAAATGCAAAGGATTGTACACTGGGGAGAAGTGTTAACTACTGTTAAACTTTAAAGTGTCAAAATTAAATGACTTGAGGAAGGAAGGTTGTCATCGCCATAGACAGAGTTCAGTAGAGTTCTCAAATTAATATGTAGCTACATTTTTAAAAAACTAAGATACTGGGTAGCAGGAAGCTCAAATTAATATGAAATGGAAAAAGTATCAAACCTTTGAATAAGTCAGTCTTGCATTATCATCTGAAATACTTTATGCAGTATCAGTTAAACCATCTCAGAAGACTTTAGAGACAGAAGTGATTCAGAGAGAAGCAGCATCAGTGAAGATATGCTGAAAACATTCAGAATTGGCTTAAGGGAGTTGATAAACTAGAGATACAAAGTAAGTTCAATAAAAGCTGCTTTTCCTATTGCACAGCACAAAACCAGAAATCATTTCATGTGGTGATGGAGATGAAAATTAAAAATTGATAAAACAAAATACCATGTTACATACAATATGATTAAAGTCTGGATTCCACTGCTACAATAAGCTGGTGGAGTAAATAAATTTGTATGATTCCAAAATCAGTTGGAAATTTATATAAGTAAAGTAATGTCCATGTAACTGTATTTAGCACCAGTAAAAATGTGAAGGGAAAATTTAATCTTGTATTTATAGATTTTTTTTCCAATTTTACTCTGGGTACTGCACTGAAGGTAGATTATTTCATAAATCCCTACTGAAATTATTTTGTGCTATTTCTGAAGAATTTGGTTTGGCCATTGTTTGAAACTGCATGTTAAACAGATTACTGGCCTGTTCTAGAATAGCACTTCCAGTGATTTTATAGTTAAATTATCTGTGTAGGATTTGTAAGCCAAGAATCGGTAGAAACTGAACTGTAGAAGCAAATGCCAAGATTTGAATGTGAAATTGCTTAAATAGACTTGAATCAGACAATGACTGCTTTTTACTAAAGCTATTTTGCTTTAAAACTGTGTATTGCTTCCTACCTGGAAAATTTCACCTGAGGCATATGTCTTTACAATCCTTAATGTTTTGATTCGAAATAATGAATATCCCTTTAAAACAATTTTGAGATATATCATCATTAAATAATAGGAATAGAATAAGAGACATAGTGTGTTCATTAATGGAACTCTGTAGTTGCAAAATTGTTCATAAACAGTAGTGGTCTTTAAAATGTAACTTAAAGCAACTGTGTAAAGAATTAAATAAATTTTTCAGCTGTTGACGGGGTTTTTGTGATTGAACAAAGTAAGGTTTTTTTAATTCAGTTGTTGAGTTTTGAGGACATCAGCTACACTCCCAATGAGGAAACAAATCAATGTAGAAAAGCCCCATATTTTTCAGTAGTTGTGCATTTCATTAATTAGAATTCTAACTATGTCAAAAATGTAATTTCCTCACTCCTAGGGTGCTACTGCTTTTGTAAATCCAGTTGCATGTAACTAATCTGTACCCTTTAAAACAATATATATATGCATATTCTGCAGGTCCATTTGCAACAGTAAACATCCTGGAATATGTGCAAGCTCTTCTTAAAAAATAGGGTTATGATGGATTTTTAAATGAGTATATTTTGTATGCTCTGATTCATGTCCTTCATGGGGAACTGATAATTTCGCCCCTTTTAAAATGTTGAATTGATTGTTATTTTCAGCTTAAACTTGAGAAGTACATAAACCTACTGCTAGAGCTTAGAAAAATACACAGGTGAAATCTCTCTCTACAGACACCCTCTTTCCTCTACTCTCTTGTTATGTTATTGTTGATTTCCGTATGAGATGGAACACTAAGCCTTTAAATAATAATTGCAGTGTCTTACTACACTTTTCATTTCCCCTTACTCCGTACCACCTTTTATGAGTCATTGATTCATTATACTAGAACAGGGGAGTAGAACATCTTTTGAGAAGGAAGTAGCTCTAAAGTAGCTTAGAAGTGGGACTCAACAAGCAAATTAGATGAAGAATCCATTTCCAATACATCTTTGTCAGCATAGGCAATGTTAGAAGTGGTGCTGTAGGTAAGGAAGATACTAAAACCAGTGCAATAAAAATGTATTTTCTCAGTCTTGAGGATTCTCATCTTTAGTGTTTGAAATCAGTGAATAATCATATCCACTATTTCTGTTAAAATGCTCTAGAAATACATGTGCAAAGTATTAACCAAAGGAATCCTTAAGGTAAATTACAGGGGAGGATAACTACTGGTGAAGTTTAATACTATAAAAGACAAGACTATTACAGCCAACAATAGTATTTAAGGTGTTACATCTCATGAGACTCTAAAGAAAAATAAACTTCGAAAGAAGTATTTCTTTTAGAACAACCTTGATAATATTAAAAGATTAAGAAAATACTTTTTAAACTTCTTTTCTTCTGCTTTTACCAGGATATGAATAATAATCAAAGATTTTATAATCTGTACTAAGTTACCATGCTGATGCTTTTTCAAGTTGTTAACTTTTGTTATCTCTTGATAGGGCTCATTAGTAATGGCAGTCTTTGTCCTATAGCAGCTGAAATTAATAGGAGGGGTTTTAAATTTTTACTTAGAGTAAGACAATTCATACATTTATTTAAATTACTTTCAGCCTTTTTTTACATGCAAGTTGTATTTCTATAGTATTAAAGGACAATATCGTATTTTTAGAATATTATTGCCCTACAAGCAGTAAAGCCAAAGTTCTGTTGTGAAGTCTGATTATACATTTCTTTTTGAAATAGCAGAGGGAACTCCTGAATTCAGTTTCTCAGTGACTGTATTTAAAAATCAGTACTCTTTGACTAGGTTGTCAAAATATGACAGACTGTGAAGCTTAAATTAGTACAATAGTGTGCATGATATATCTAAACAGAAAAATGAATGTTCATCTAAAACAAGACTAAGATTTTACCTTCTGGACTGCAAAGATATATAACTATTAGATATATATAGAAAAATAAGTAATGATAACATCCTTGAACTGCATGAAATGAAATACCTTCAATTTAAGGTTTAACCTTTATTTTTAATCCCATTTTATGAACATAATGAGTTCCTCTAGACATGCTTTTCAAATTTCAGAAGTTGGCCTTCTTGAAAATGGGAACTTTAGTATGTTTAAGTACATTTTAATTGGAAAATGTTCTTTTTAGCCACTAAACTTTTTGTTTATTTGATAATCAAAAGCCCAAAATATTTCTAGTATCATCCACTTTTTATTACACGTATTATTTCATTATGCCATCAACACGCTGTTATGTGTAGATGTAGGTAATTAATTGCAGTCAATTAATGTGTTCATAAAGAGAGATTTTCATGCAAATCAGCTTTTATAATTAGAGCTAACAACATCCCAAGATAGTCAGCAAATTAAAGAAATTGATGTTAAACCAAGACAGGTCATCTAATCTTGTGAAATGGCAGCTGTTAGCAGAAACAAATGTCACATCAGGAAAAAGGGAAGAAGGTAATGACAGAAAGTGGCTTCTTTTGTGCTTATTTGTACAGTAAATTATTATATTTGGTGGCTAATGCATGATCTTTTCCTTTCTTTGACACTGGAGATAAAACTGATCTTGAATTACAATTAATTAATTCCACAAAAAATACTTAGGAGAATCAACAAAATGCTTTGATTCTACTTAATTGCTTTATGAAGGTGTCATATCTCTAAAATGAGGTAGCAGTTTAACACTGAAGTTGTAGCAAGAAAAGATCTTCAGACATTGTAAATTTTAAGTTTATGTGAAGATACTCTTTTTTTTATTTTTAATCAACTCAGGAAAGGAGAATTCACTGACAATGTTGGAGGATTAAAGAGGAAAATAGATATTACATGCAGTTCTGCAACCTTGGTGATAAAATTAATGTGTAACCACTTTACTGTCTTTCCCTTTTAAATTTTTTTCAGAACATTCACCTGCATTGCATGTTTACTTTTTTTTTGTTTTGCTGGTTGACAAAATATCTACATTTTAAACAGTAAAAAAATAAAACATGAAAGAGGTAGAACATTTTAACAGGAATAGAGTATGTTTCCAATATTAGGGCTTAGCCCTGGTAATACAGTAGATTCGGTAATTTCAAAAAGCAAGCTACACGGAAATAGTTCTCCTCTGAGATGCGAGTGATACCTTGACAGTCTTACCTCAGTTTTCTTGTGTTGTTATTTTATTCTGTTATTTGAGTTGTTTTTTCTTCCTGTTAGAAGTTCTAAAGAAATCATGCAAAGCAATTCTTTGTTTGTTTATAAGTAGCCTGTTTTTAAGTAAATATTTAAGTGAAGGAGATTAGAAATATGTCTGTACAATAGACCAAAAGTTTTTTGCTTCTATGCTGACACACTTCTATAAAATGTGCATTTGCAATTCCTACATATTTCTAGGGATTGTGCTATAAAGGAACATTAGTTTTATGTATATTTAGTATTAATAATTATTTTACTTCAGTTTATTTGTAAAAAGTATTAATATTTATTCTTTGTAAGTACTGTAATTTAAAAAAAAAAACAACTTATTTTTCTTAACTTAGGTAGCTTGGTTAATAAAGGGCAAGGCAATATACGCAGCAGTAAAACTCAAGATGTATCACATATTGCATTTGGATCAAAGATCCTTGGGCCACCTCCATCTTTAAACAGAAGAGCCAGTACAAGGGGTTTTGGAGAGGTAAGAAGGCTTAAATTACAACAGAACTGCTGCAAAGGAAGAGATTGATAAGCAGAGTCATACCCAAGGTTTCTTCAGAACTGATGTGGGGCTGTGTCTGGAGGGTTGTGTTTGGTCATGGACTCCCAGTGCAAGAGATACTGGAACGTCCATTGGAAGGCAAGTAAAATGTTTAGGTGGCTACAGCACATGCCATGAGTTTGTTCAGCCCACAGAAGAGAAGGCTAAGGGAGAATCTAGTTGCTATATTCAACTAATGCAGGGCTGTAGAAAAGACAGGCCCAGATTCTTCTGAGATGCCCAGTGAAAGGACAAGAGGCAGCAGTCCCCCATTGCATCAGTGGAGCTCTGACTGAGTATAACTGGGATAACCACTGAGTGGTTCAATACTGGAACAGGATCATAGGGAGATGTTGGGATTTCAGAACTTTCAAAAATAACAAAGCTTGACTGGAACTGCCTGATATAATTTCAGCGTTAGGCCTACAGAGATCTCTTCCTACTGAAATTACTCTGTGGCTTCTTATAATTCTTATTTTGATTTTTTTGTTGTTGTTCTAGACTGCTAAAACTCATGTGTGTTTGTGTCAATATCTTTCCTTATGATGAGAGCTATGATGCAGAGCAGAAACTGCATTTCAGTGTGCTCTCTGTGGATGATAATGAGCCATATAGTAGCTCTTGATGTTGTCAATTACAATGCCAGGGAAAGCAGCTGGTCTCACTCTGCCAGCAAACAAGATGTGGGTTTTAGGTATCTAGTCAGGACTACAATTCCCAGTGTGAATAAAGGATCCAGCCAAAGGAAGTAGACTCTTCTGTAGGAAGTCAATTGAAAGCTAAGATGTAAAATGCGATTTATTTCTCTGAAGAAGAAAGGATTCCTTCTGAGGTCTAGAATAGCCTTAAGTTTCACTGTCTTTTCATCTAGATAGTGAATTTTAATTTTGCCTGGTTCTCCTTTCACTCAGTGGAAAAAAAAAAAAAAAAAACCAAAACCAACAAACAAAAAAAAAACCCTGCCTGTTAGTAGACTGTAAAGATTAAAGGTACCATACAGAGCTGTAGCTACCCTAAAGTTTCCTTAAAGGATAATGTTTTAAAATATAGGTATATATGGGAACATTTATTTGAAAAATAAACTTAATTCAAAATGTGTGTTTACCTTTGATTATTTTGAAAGCTGTTATATTTTTATCTTTCATTAAGAAAATAATGTCTTTCAAGGTAAAAAAGACCTCCAGTAGCAAAAGTAATAGATCAAGCCGACTTCGAAGTTCAGGAAAAGGAACTGAATCTGCACAAGACATTGAGAGATCGGAGCGATCGTTCTCACCACACAATGATCCTTTGGATCAAGGAGGCAAAAGAAATACTCACCAAGCAACTAAAGATGTATGTCAAAATGGTAAGAGCATAAGGCAACGAATATGTGAAGAGTTCACAAACTGCCAGATTTTTTGCATGATTCTGACTTCAGAGTGTAAGGCTGAATTCTCTGTTTTTCTAATCCCTCACCTACCTTGTTAATTACTGAAGACATTTATATTAAATCGTGGCTTATTCTCCTGCATGAGCTTGAATAAATGCTCATTCTCTCTGCAGGTATTTGTATTGTAAGTGTTTGAGCCAGGGATCAGCACCTGCTGCCAGTAGCCACAGTTACAAACATAGTCCGCTTTCCCTCGTGCCGTGTATATAACTGGGCTAGTGCAGTGGTTCTTCATTATTTTGCAGACTTCTGCAAGCCTGTTTTATAACTTCCCATGCTGTTTGGAAGAAGTTTGTATCCCAGGACAATGCTCTGTATGCTGTTTTTCCATGCCTCAAGTAAGAAAAACACAAACATGGGTGTTCACAGGCGTTTCATAAACTGCTGGGTTGTATTTCAGACCCTGCAATTCAGAGTCAGAAAACCTCTGAGGGTGGAAGAGCAGATTCTCAGCTCGCCTCACCACAAGGACCATCAGCAGACAAGAACAGTCATAGACCATTATCTCAAAAAAATGCAACGAAAAGCACATGGGAGAGAACCAGTGGTATGGTGCTCATTTTATGTTATTTTACATATCAGTTCTGTGTGATGTGGGGGACTATCTGTTGTAAATTTCAAAGGACCCAGAAGTAGTTCACATAAAATATAAATGTCTGTGTTGTGGGAGATTATGGAAATCAAACACCCTGCAACAGAATTGCTTTTGAGCATTGATAAAGATTTGCAGGATTAAGCAGAGTACCAGAGCACTGAATGAATAAAAACCAAAAAATACCATGCTCTTATGATTAAAAGGAAAGAAGTAAAAATAAATAAAAATAATTTATTCTTTAAATCCCTATTAAATTTAACACTGAAAACACCAAACATCAAATGTACCAAAATTTTTACTTGTTCCAGATAAGTTTAGGATATTAATTACAGTTCCCACATAATAGCAGCTTTGTTCTTAATATTCAGTGGTGAGTTTTCTTTTTTTTTCCTCTTGTTCTTATTCACAGAAAGACAACTCAGTTTATGGTTGGGCTTTTTTTTCCCTTTCACACCTATCTGCCAAAAGGTGCGGATATTTTTTTCACACAGTGTCAATCAATTTGCTTGGCACATGTCTGGAAAGTACTTTATTGTGGCAAAAATAGCCCTTGTCTCTATGAAAAAGTAGTGTTCCTTTCTATTAAAAGGTATGTAAAGGTTGTAAAGTGGGCAGACTACTCAAGTCTGCTTGAAATTGACCAAAGAAATTTCACTTCACATTGTGGCTTATTTCCATTTTGTTTAATCTTTGGGATGTTTAGAAGCAATTATTTACTGTGACAAAGTCAGTAATCCATAATGACTGTAATGGGTTTCGTAATTTGACTGAAACAGATGCAAGATGATAAGGAAGGTAGAGCCTTCTGGAGAATTTGTAAATTACTTCCTATTTACCTGAATTTTGAGGATTCTGAGGCAGGAATCACTGTCTTCTTCATGTAGAAGACCAGGGTCTCTATCTAATGCCAGAATTTCAGAAAAATGAATCAACACTTGTTTTTGGTTTTTGTTGGTTTGTTGTTTTCTTAATGTAAGTATAAGTGATTTGAAAGGACAGAGACTTAGAGCAGTAGACTGTCATGTCTGAATGCCCTGGTGTAAATTCAGAAGCAGAGAACTGAGGAAGCAAGCTATGTATAAACACTGATATTTTACTGTTTGTGTTAGTGAGAGTAATAACTGTTTATATAGTCTTAAGTTACAATTCTCCAAATGTGGGGTTTTTTCATATTCTGATTGCTTGGAACTGGTAACTCAGTTTGCAGATTTCAGTTTCTTTTCAATATGTGAGGGTGTCTAACTATGTGTGTATGTCCTGACACCTCTGACAAAGTGTTGATGTACCTACACCTATGATAAGTCATTGGCACATTCTCCAAGCAAGTGCAAGCTTACATGGTATCTTATAGTGTAGCCTAAACTAGTTCTATCAAGAAGAATCTATCATACACTATTCTATTCTTATCACCAGATATTTAATATTCTTGAGCCCTGTGCCACTCGATCCTATGGTGATCTTTGGACAGTATTGTACTTTTTCTGCTATTAGCTTGAGTAAATATTAATTTAAATTTCAGCAGGGGAAGGGAGTTTTCATAGGTGATCAGTGATCTTATTACCTTTGAGGTTAGTCACTGCTATTAAGATCTTTTAGATTTATTATAGAGCTCAAATCAGCATGTCTTCTGTAGCAGATGTGCAGTACCTTTACAAAGGTAAATTGGTTTTAAGGAAGGGAAAAAATAAAATGAGTGAGCACTGTTTATAGTTTGCCAGTCTTATTTATGCAATGCTGAAACCTTCATTAAAATGTTAGTCTGCAATTAGAAGCTTTAGTATAAGTCTGACTGTGTAGAAGAACTAATTAGATGTTTAGGTGATCATTCTTGCATTTATCTTGTTTGCTGCAATGTTGTGATTACATAGTAATTTGCATATTTGCTAAGAAGATACTCCAAATTGTTCATTACAGTTGACATGGAAATGTTGAGTTAAAAAGAAATTCCAGTATAGTTTGTGGTGGAGAGATAATAGGATTTGGTTTGGTCCAAGACACCCCATGTTTTTCACTAGTAGAGTATTAACAAAATGCTGCACTAACTACAGGTTACAGAAGCTACTGAACTCCATAGCCTGTGTAAAATATCATCATAAAGCCTTACAGACTTTTCTGTCTTCCTTCTGCATATTTCATTAAGAATAGATACTGTGGTATACAAATTAATATTTGCATTTAACTTATTACTAACCTAAGTATATTCAACATCTCTGGAAACAAATGTTGTTCTTTATGGAGAATCTGAGCTTTAAAAAAGCAGAATATTCAGGCTAAATACTATACAGACACTAAATCTTTTATTCCAATTGCCTGCATAACAAAAATATGTTATCAGAGGAATGTGACGCAGTCTTGAGTGATCAAAGACAGGAGAATTCTGCTCTAGTATCCTCCTTTGAAAAACTTATGGTTATTGATCAGCATGAAAAGTCATTTGGTGTATGCAAGTTAAGAGTGGTAGTTAAAAATTTTGAATAGTCTCACTCATTTCTTGAGGATCTTGAAAAAACTAGTCCAAAATATTTGCAAAATAAATGGCATTACTTACATGTTCATATTTCAAGTCTTTTATTAATTAAAATATTTACAAAATAGACTTTTTATGTACAATAGACAATGATTCTTTTTCTTTATGTACAATAGACAAATTCTTTTAAACCAGCATGATTATCTAATATAAAGAGTTTACTTGAAAAGCCTTTGAGCTTCTGACTATAGATGTTCTTCACGTAGGGACTGAAAAATAGTCTCCTCTGGAACAAGGAAGTGCAAGCCATGAATGTAGAAGTGTCTTCACTGGTTCCTAGTGAAACTGTTTAGGATATTAACTGGAGTTTGGTAGCTTTACTAGCTATCTTTAGTAAACTGGAAAAAATCACAGCCACCCAGTAAGACAGCTATTTCTCCTCATGTTCTTATTGTTCTTTATTTTGCCTTCATATATTGTGGTTCAGACTGCCCCTCAGCCGCCCCCAAAGCTGCTGAATCTGCCTGAAGTGATGATTATCTCTAACAAAACTAAAAAGAGCAGAATGCCATTGCAAGCATACTGTCTTTTGTGATAGCAAGCATTTTATTATTGCAGTGCTACGTTGTTATTACATTTTTAGTATTTTTTTATTGAGGCTTTTTTAATACGGTTGGTGGTAACTTTGTTTTATGGAGCCAGAAAGTTTCCAGATCTAGTGAATACTCCACACCACACTACCTTTAATGAAGATAAGGGAGTTTTGCATACTTGAGCAATTCTCCTTTTCTCAGATGCTATTTGAGATTGGTTTTAATCAATCAAATTGACATTTTTTTTCCTATACAATCATTCCAAACAGTAAAATATAAGTTAACAATCAGAGTATAAAAATGACCTTTTCATGTTTATCTGGTGCACTCAATCTTTAAATCTATTTCTATAGTTTATTGTTTGTTTTAAAATTGGCAGATTAGTACTGCCTGTTTTCAGGGAAACTTGGTGAAACAGATATCTTCATACATTTTTCATGTCACACTATTTTTCATCAAAGCTGCAGTTTGAAATTGAGATTTAAACCATAAGTTCTGGACATAAAAGAAAGTATAGAATTTCAGCAATAGAGAAGGAGCAGATTGTAATATTATGAACTTTCCACCAACTACGTGTGATTATTTTTTTTTTAAAATATCAGCCACAAAAAATGCCTATAGAAAAATAAACAATAGCCAAATTTAATCAAATATTTTCCTAGAATGGAACAGTTTCAAATCTTAATAGCTAAATAGTTTCCAATGTTCAAATTGCAGGCTTGCAGTATATCATAGATCATAGCCTGTGGATTTTTTGACCTGTGATCTGGAAATGTTTTGATTAACCTTGCTTCACTTAGAAAGCAGCCTAATCTTTTTCATTGCATCCTCGTCACTCTTCCAAGTGTATAAATCTGATAAGCAGAATGTTTCTGCAGTAGAAAACCTTATTATAGTGTATAACTTCCGGGGGGGGGGGGGGGGGGGGCGGGGGAAGTGTGGTCAGGGTAAAATACAATTTAAATATTTGTCATTAAAATAAACATTGTATGTTTCAGATGAATGGGTGTTTCCAGAAAGTTTGAGTGAGAGTATTCAGTTGGATAGGAGTGAGCAGTTCGTAGCTACTGGAGATTCAGCCTGCCATCATTTAGCCTCGCCACAGAATGCCTCTGAACATCACAGCAATGAAACAGGAGATCACCAAGCGAATAATAAAGAGATTTTCACATTTTCATCGAGACCTCGATCAGCTCCTCATGGGAAGTCTCCAAACATGTCACCAGAATCTTGCATTTTCCCTTTGGATCTGAATCAAGATGTACATGGGAAAACTCAAACTGAAGATAACTTTCAAGAAGCTGACAGCAGTGAAGAGGTAGGCCACTTCTTACATTTAATTCTTGATAAAGTAGTCGTCTTCCTAAAGCTCCTAGGATGACATTCTGTCTTCAAGCTAGACAGAGAGGATAAATCACATACTGGTGGATTTGTCTTTGTCAGGCTGCTGTGTCTAAATGGATACAGGAGTGAAAATGCAGATATACCCTGTGTAATAAGTGGACAAAAAAACCCCTAACTCTCTGTCAGCCCCTATGCTAACAGAAAGATGTGAGTACATCATCACAATAAAAAAGATTTTAGGAAAGCCTGCATTATAGATTTAAGCAAGATGTAAGTCCGTTATGGTAGAGCAAGAGTGCAGTAAATAAGGCTTCATTGTGCCTTTTAAAACTGTAAGCAGAGGCTGTTTTGCTCACCAACACTGTCAAAAGTGAATAAAGAGATTTCAGGTTTTTAATGTCACTTGATGATTGGTATTTCTGCTTTGTATCCTCTCTGAGCTGTTTCAGCATTGTTCTTTTGCAATGTGGAAATCTCTGCAATAAAATTAATGAAGGAAAAGGAATAGTTTTATAACAAATGTGTCAGCTGACACTATATAGAAATTCACTAAGTTGTCAATGCACTGAACAGTTGCATTGTGTCATTACAGTAATTGCTCAAAGTTTCATTTTTAATTATAAAATCTGTTTCTTATTCTGAGCTGAGAAATAAAATGCAATCAAGTTGCATAATAGCATATACAAGTACATATATGTACATATACATAATAAGTGGACTGAACTTAACAGAAATACTGCTCTATAGTCTGTATTTCTGAGAAACAAAATTGCTGATGCTAATTATAAGAAATACATTTTTTTCCTATTTTTTTTCTGTGATTATGGGTATTTTCCCATTATTTGGGGCGGTGTATTTTTTTTTTTTAACATAAACCCATAAGACTTTATTTCAAACAAAGTTCCAGAATTTCAGAATTAAATCAGTTCTAGTCAGGCTAAGAGTTCATGAACAGTGCTGTATGGGATACCATTCTGAAAATACACAACATCATGGATTTCAAAGAATTTCTTTGTCTATTATGCTCCTAAAAAGCCAGAGAGGTTTCTGTAGAATCTAGGTTAAGAAAATATTTCCATAACATAAGAACTACAGAAGCTTTCCAGCACTATGATTTACTTAGTTTCAGTAGTTTCCAATTTGGTTCTCCCGTTTTTTATTTTTTGGTGGGTGAGTATTGAAGCCCTGTGTAAAAAAGCCCTGTGTAAAGATACAAAGTAAAGGCCATGAAGGTAAGTGAGTGAAAATAGTGTCTTTTAAAACAGAGTGCATATGGCATACTTAACTGATGAACTAGAAAGCAAGACAAATTTATATAAATTAATCAAAAAAACTAAAGTAATCATTGAACTTTGGTGCTTAAGTCTTTATTGGAGATAATAGATGACCTTCCAAGCTATTGTAATACCCCAGAGATCCAGTGCCAAGCGCAAAAAGAGAAAGCAGTAGCCAAGTACTCCTGCTTTTACAGCACAACAAGCTTGGGGCACAATATAAATGGCCATTCTGGGCTGTTGATGCAAGAGAAACTGATAGAAGATCTCTGTCTTGTTTAAAAAACATTTAAGGTATTATAGAAGGCAAAAACTTTTCTTTGACTATGTACCAGAGGTATGCTAGGGAACAAACTTTGTTCCATTCATTGCCTTTGGGTGCAAACTGCTTTAAATAGTATCAGCACTGCAGCCAGAGATGCATTAGAGTTCCAAAGCTAGAAGATAATTACATTAAACAAATCTACAGTGTGCTAACAAATTATCAAGAGTTTTTTTCTCAGTCTAACTACTACATTAGTAATTCATAGTTAAGCCTTTCTTTCATGTGAAAGAAGTCATTGAACCAACAAATTACTTAGCAGTCATATTTTGCCCGTATTCATCTTCTTCCTTGTACAGATACATTCTGTGTTGCTTCTTGAAGTCAGCTTTATACTGATAGCCTGGATACATGTTTAATATTCAGATTGCTCTACTTTGTATTACTGAAGTAAACTAAAAACCAGTTTCATTTCAAGCACTGAACATACAGGAAAGAGGATCCTGGAAAAGCTCTGATAGCTGAACTTTAAATACTATCTATTTTAGCACAGTTTAAGGTATCTGCAAAATTATCAAAATTCTTATTGCCCAACCATAATGTTTCCTTATATGACAAAATATTTATATGACTAAGTTATGGTGAATCTTGCAGTGCTTTTTAAAAGTATATGTTAGTCTTACATGCTAAAACAAGCTACATTGTTACAGGTTTTTATGCCATTAATGTTTCTCGGGATCATTGGATTACAGCTTTTTTTCACATTCAAATGCATTATGTCTGTGTATAGCTCACATGGACATGTACAGACTTGAACTCTAGCAAATAAGATAGATATCTCAACTTTTTCCATTTTAAATAATTGCATAATGAGCATAAATTGCCTTTCTCCTGGAAAATATAAGTAAAACTTAGTTTTAATTTAAAAAAAGCTTTGCATAACTTTGTAGTTTAAATATCTCAGACTGGTGAAAAGTCTGAAAGTTCCAAAAGCTTTCCTTGGGTGTTTTATGTCGCTGCATCATGAATTTAGAAAATTAAATTAAAGGGGCTAAATCACAGTTTCATCCTAGTCTACACTGGAAGTTAATGGAGCTGCAAAGGAGAATTACATAATTTTTTATTGAATCTCTAGAAAATCAGTATTATCTACAAAAAATATATAATTGTAAAATATAAGAGACAGGTTATGCATCAAGCTGCATTTGAAATAAGTGAACATTTACTCTCTTTATGTCAGATATACTGAGAGCCATAAGATATGCACAATAACTGGGCTAGAGTTACACAGTTTAGGTAACTTGTCTTTTCAATAGGAAATGTTTCAGCCTACAAACTGAAAAGTGTTTATAAATTACCTTTTTTGGTTACCAATTAGTCACTGAAATAGTTCAATGTTGTTATTCAATTATCGGAATAAAAAAAAAGTAAAGGATAAAATTGCTGCTTCTCTTGGAACCATTCACCATCAAGTGACTTAATTTTGTAATTATGAGTGTCCATGCTTTCAGCTCAAATTTCTGTCATTTGTATAATTAAGCTTGTCATGGCAGCATGTACAGATTGTGTCAAACCTAGAGCAAAACCAAGAACTTACTGATTGCAAGAGTTGTGTGACTGTGGCAGGTGAAGCTTTCAATGAAGAAAATGAGAATTTTTCTGTCCTTTTACAATTCAAAGAGTAAAGGAATAAGATTAAATAAGATAATGTATCCTAACAAAGGCTGATAATTTACTCTGATACCTCAGTGTTAAAGCTCACTGTACAAAGGGACTATATCCCATCTGCTCCTAGTAGGTGGCCCTCTAGAGTCATTAGAATAGTCTTAAAATTGCAGCACAGCAAGAGCAATCAGTTTTATGCATCCAAAACTGCCCATCTGCATGTTCTCTCAAGGAATATAATACGTCAGTGGAAGTATTATCAGGAAGATAATTCTCATGTTCAGTTTACATGTGCTGCACTATAGTTAATCAAGCAAACTTTATTGATGTTTTTGGCACCATTTCATGGTTTAGTATTTAACAAATTATTCTAGAACCTAAAAGTGTGTGACTGAAGAGATATGGAATGGTGAGAGGGATTTAAACTTCAGATAAATCAAACTTATCCATTTACCTCTAATGTGTGGGGGGAAAAAAGTACTGTATTTTCTGTAGTAATCTTCCATCTGAAGTTAACCTAACTTAATATGGGTTTCCAGCACAGATTTTAAGATAACTTATGGTAAATACAAATACATGAAAAAGATAAATACAGATTTGTGTTTCAAGGAAATTACTAAGTGAGGGAATAAAACTATAAACTTCCAAAATGTGTATCATTAATAAAATTGAGGGATGATTTTCTTGAATGTGCATCTCATTCTGTGTAGTCTAGTCCTAGACTCACTGAAGTCAGTAATGAACTTGAATCATTTTCATTTGCAGTAGGACTGCACCTTGGCTATGAGAGGCATTTTGAAGATTATATTTCTAGTGTCTTACTGAATCTTGCAGTATATACTGCCTTACATCCCGTGTGGTAGCATATGACAGAGGACCAGCATGATGAGATGAAGATGAGGCCTCTCGTTCTCTCTTCCTTGAGAATGAGAACATTGAGGCAAACACTAGATATACTTCCACATTATTTTTCTTTCCATGTGTTTGGACTTGCTGTGTGTTGCTGAGATGGGTTATGAGTGAACATCGTACACTTGATCCATGGGATATTTTGCAGAAACATTGTTATAAGAATTAATACAAGGTAACAGACTAAGCTCCAAAATTCTTAAGGTATTCAAATGGTACTGAATATGATATTCAATTATATTACCAGAGGTGAGCAAAGTTATCTCAGCAAGAGTTATTTCTTTTGCATTTAAGTTGAAGATGCCATGTGAAAATATAGAATATTAATAATTCAATGGAAAGACATAATTGTGATGGACTTTTTACTTACTTTTGGTTGACAGTTAAAATAAATTTCATTGAAATTATGATTATCATGTAACACAAAGGTTTGGAGAGTTACCAGCATTCTAAATTTGAGATGACATTTTGAAAAGTGTAATCTTTCCTCCCTCTCCTCCTCTTTCTACTTTTCTCTAATTGAGATATAAGAATATGTTTATGGTATATTAAATGTAGTTGCTAGGAAGAGCAGCTGGTTTTCAGGATCCTTGCAAATTTAGAATTAGACAGGAGAAATTAAAGAGCCATTTTGAAATTTCAAGGTTATGTAAAACTGGATTGTGTGATGATGAGAGGGAATTGCTCTTGCTTTGTTTCCCAAATACAGGATGACAACAATGAACTCATCCAGGGTACTGAGAACCTTGAGATCAACCACAGCAGGCAAGGAACATCTGATTCAGCAGTTCTTAAAGAGATCCCACTAAAGAGGGCGTCATGGACAAATGAATACTGGAAGAATAAGGGACACAGCAAACATAACCTCGAAGAGACTATCGTACCAAAACCACAGAGTTCCACTGTGAGAAAAACAGATTCTGTTAGCTCTCAAATAAGTTTAAAGCCTACCCTTTCTCTTTCTCCAACTAGAAGTAAATCTGAGTCCTTTAAAGTAATTCCAAATGGATCTGAAAAAAGTGAAAGATATGAAGGAGATTCCAGTCAATTAAAAAGATCCATCAGTAAGAAGTCTCTGAATAAAATATCAAGAGAAAATTCATGTCTGACACCACGGACTTGTGTAAGTGATTTTTACTTTGAAATTAAATTATTAGATTGTATAGAGAAGCTATATTAGATATATTCATTTGCATGAAGTGAGAAATAATGTCTTTCATCTGGATATATTCTGGTTTCATCATAACAGTATTTACTGAGTTCAGTGTGTTGAAAGTTGATTTTGTAGTGTTTTTGTGGCACACAAAATAGTATTCAAATAAAACAGAAAGCACAGAGTCTTACAGATAAAACAAGGTGTCATTGAGCAACTCACATTTTGGAAATATGTGAGTTAGAAAGTAGTGTTAGGCTGAATGATTCCAAAGGAAAATTGACAGGCTTTGAACTGATACATTAGCAAGTGACCATAGACAGAGTGTTAACCTAGGTACTTCATAGTCTGTCTGACAGCCCTGAAAAACTAGTGAGACAGCACTGGAGGCATTGTGTTGGCCGTGGGCATGTCATTATTTTATTTCCATTTTGAAACACTATTCATTGTTTTAAGAATTAAGTATAAAAGAATAGTTTTGTGTGAAAGAGTATTAGAGTGAGAGTGTGCAGAGAAGTAGTGTGTTCTATCTGCTCATGTGGAGGACTGGTAAAGAAAAATAATGTTTAACCAACTCTTCCTGTAATCGATTTGCTAATTGCTTAATACACTTTAAGGACCTGGTTGCTTGCAATGTTTTATTCATGTTTTAATAGAGTTCTTTATTATTAAGTTCAAATATTTTTAATTAAGAAAGAAGTATGGCCCTCTGGGTAATATTGCAGGCATGTAGATAGCTGGTAATTAAAGTTTTCCGCGCCTATAACTACATTCAAACAATTCTGAATAAATCATTTGAACCTAGAAGAATGCAAATGTCATTATATAAAAAAAAATCCTTTAAACAACAGGTTTCGTCAATCTAGCAAAAGTTTTAAGCGCTTAATAAAAATACTTTATCGTAAGGGGGGGATATGCACAAAGACAAGATAAGCTTTTAATTACTAAATGAAATACTAATTTTAGACAAATTTATGAGTATTGAAAATTACTTCTTACATCAAAAGTTTCTCCTAAATTACAAAGTGAACTTAATGTCAAGTTCAGTTTACAATTTCTCTCTTTGAAAATTGGATAAGACAATATGAAATTTCTGAAGAGGCTTTTTTGAGGTAGTCATCTGAAGCTACAGAATAAATAGTCCAAACTATTTCTCCTTTATTATGAGGAGTTTATTGTACAGGATGTTTAACACAGAAAGTTGTCATGACATCTATTCTCCTTCCTGAGTACCATATTTCTAGAGTGAGACCATTGCAAGAAAAAAAAAGTATAATGACAGTTTGAAATAAGCTGGTTAAAAAAAAAATAATTTTGAATTTTTTTGTAAAAATTCCAAAAATCTATGCATCTTTCTTCATAGATGTAAAGGAAAAGAAAAGCAAGGTAGCAAGGTTGGGCAGTGTTTTACCTTTATTAAAAAGAGAATGAGAAAAATATTCTTTCAATGCTTAGTGCTTCTATTCTGCATAGCACTACTTCATGCTGTCATTTTAATGACTGCGTACCAATTGCTTTGTATATGAGGTAAGGAAGATAAGCCAAACCTTCTCTTGTAATAGCCACATAAATGCAGAAGGTTTCTATATAGGAAAATTAACAGGAAATCAGCATCTTCAGCAAGATCAGTAAAAGTTATAGCAGCTGTAGATCTGATAGACTAATAATACATCAGAGCAAAGCAGACTTTCCAGATGTGACACAGCAAGCTTCATATGAAATGAACAAATAACTAATAGTAAAAATAACTAATAGTAACTGAGCTTATAACTTGCATTCAGCAAGGGTCTAGAGAAAACATCCTGTATTATTTCAGGATTTAAAATGGTTGTAATAGTCATACTATTCAGGAATGAAGCTTGGACCCGAAAAGCCAGAGGTAAAGAAAGTGGCAGCTATGCCAAGAGCTTCTGTCGTCTTTTTATACCTTGTACAAAATGGCAGACTAAATTTATTTGTGCCAAAAAGTAGCCTCTGCGTGCTTGAGGTGATTCCACAGAAACAATCTTTGCAAAGACATTTGAGTTAAGAATTTCAGATATATAGTAAAAAATTTAAAATGCTTGCAGTAGCCTTTAGAATTGTTTTTCAGATTTGCATACTTGCACATGCAACTGTTTCCATGTGAGTGCACTTCAGTCATAAACCCTATTTTACATTATATATTTACCTGCAGATGGTCAGTTTGCAGGCACACTTCCCACCAGAGGTGGTTTACTTTGTTATTTCAGTGCTAATTTTCTTTTTGCCTGGTTATTTGCAATAGATGGCTTTGAGTGAAATCTAATGTCATGGCAGTCAGAATGAAATGTCAAAAATATATGATAGAGTTGCTGATCCCAAAAACTTAATGTTGGTCAGCAATCTTTACTGAATAGTACTTAATTTCTTAACTAGAATTAAAAGAGTAGGTATTATTTTACATACTATTAATATAATAACTGTTAATTTATTTTATGGCAGCCATCAGGAAATAAAAATGTGGTTTCTAGTGAAAGTGAGCACTTTGCACACATAATACTAAGCAATATACATTAAAATCTAGAATATATACATATATTTTGCATGGTTTCCTTAAAATAAAGGAATCAATATCCAATGTATAATGTCTTTTGTGGACTGTATACATCGTACCTCTGTGAAGCTGAATAACTGAATCACAGAATGGTTTGGGACCTGAAACAGCATCCAGTTCCAACCCCCCTGCCATCAGCAGGGACACCTTCCACTAGACCAGGTTGCTCAAAGCCTCATCCAGCCTGGCCTTGAACACTTCCAGGGAGGAGCAGCCACAGCTTCTCTGGGCAACCTGGGCCAGTGTCTCACCACCCTCACAGGAAAGAATTTCTTCCTAGTAATGAAATGGTTTGGAATTCCATTCAGAACTAAACCTAGAGGCCTGAATATTAGACCTTTTCCTTTGAAACAGCAATCTGTGTGGACCCTTTAAAAGAGGGAAAGTTTTTCTTTAAGAAGGAGTTCTTTAAATAAAGATGATACCAGTGCAGGTTGGGTGAACTTAATCTTATCATGAGGGTTTTTGTGAGGCATAAGTGCAAATTACAAAATAGTTAGTACATGTTTTTAGCTTTTGGCCTGTGGATCAAGTTTGATATAGCTATCAGAGTTATATTAACGATTCAACCAATAAGTATAAAGAAAAATGAAAATATAGTGGTATTTATTTTAAAACATATATGCTAGCAAGTAACCAAAATAACTTTAGTGCTAATGTGTAGCTTTCCAGGGAAATTTTATGCTGTGCTTGACAAATAACTTAATGTTATGTTGATGGTGTTTATGATAACTGTGTGATTGAGTTTATTTCAAGATTTGCCTTTAATGCTTAAGCAATTTTAGCTGCTGGATTTCTGAACTTCTGAAAGCCTTCTTTTATCTTCTATTCTTAATTGCAGTGGAACAGCAACTTCACCAAACACCTTGGATCCAAGCAGCAGTCCATAACAGTGTTTATGTTCTTCTTCCTTCCTGTAATTATGTGTAAATATGCTTGATCTTCATAGCTGAGCAGAAATCTGTTAACCAATCTTTTCTAGTAAATGTTTTGTTTCTCTTTTAGTGTTGTAGCTTCTTGAAGATTCCCCAAGCGATTCTCCAAAGTATCTGTTTCATTCATATATTGTGTTCCATGATCCTGTCTATATTGTTGACTTTTCCGTTTTACTTCACAGGATTATGACTGGAAAAACTATCAGATAAATAAACTGAGTTCAACTGAACTAGAGATGCTGGCCAGCATGAAGAGACAACAAAATGAAGAATTAAGGGATACTGTGATCTCACATGGGCTGAGTGCCTCACAGATAGACAACTATAATGTTAGCTTAAGTACAAGCAGTGATGATACAGCAACATGGAACTCTTGTTTCCCACCGGTAAGTCTAAACCCACAGTGTTTTCTCTATAATAGTTTCCCTCTATAGTTCCAGGTCTTGAATATTGAAATTTTTTTAGTAGCTTTGAAATTTAAAGTATCATTACTAAATGCTTTTTAGAACTTATCAAGTAAAATATGCAACCAAAATGCATGCACTTCCAGCAGGTTCTCTGGTATCACCATAGACAGAGAGCAAATCTGTTATATATACTCCTTCCTAGAATCCTGAATAATCATGTAGGCTGTACAGCTTGTCACAATAGTGGCTGCCAACCTGCAGGTGTGTGATATAGTACTTAAAAATAGTTCCAAAATGAATGAAAACCAGATATAGCAGTCAGCAACTGCATTACAGTGTGAATGATGGAAAATAATTGCTTCTTACAATGATAGTCTCATTACCAAAAAGCTAACCATTTAAAGGACTGAAGCAGGAGAAGAGCAGCAAAAATCTGCAGTAGTTCTGAGCACTTAGTATGTGATCCTTCTCTTATTTTATCCTTTGTATCACTATTTGTCCTGGTACAAAGTGGTATGAAATCACACACAGCTGCATTGTGTGACAATACTCTTATAAGAAGCAGAGGAGTATTTGTTGCAGTCCACTGAAGAGCATTGAATGTATGAAATCACAGAATAACATTTCTGAGACTGTGTAAAGGTACTTGCAGGAGCTGCTGTAAAACTGGATAACCTCATACTCCATTTATATTTCAGCAACATAGCTCTTATTTTATTAGAGGTGAAACTGTAATAAACAATCAATGTGGCTTCAGTAAAGCACACCACACATCTCTGAGGCAGATCCAACGTTAGAGTAAACACTGCTGTGCTGCCCCAGTATAAGCTATTGTAGGGTAAATGCCCTAAAGTATTAGGGGCAAATTACCTCCAGGATCTACAGGGACCAAATAGAGGCCCATAGTAGCCATTTTCTGTGTTGAATGATCAACACAGCACTGGAACTTTTTGGTACACTGGTAAATGAAGGTTTCAAATGAAGAGAGATTTCTTGATAAGTGGGTAATTGTACAAATAAGAATCTGGTTTGCAGAGTAATATTTTGCAGGATATCAGAACTATGTCAGTTTTAACTATTTGAGCTGTGTCAACATTACGCATTGATTTCATCATATTTCAGAAGCATTTTCTCAGTACTTACTAAATAGGCTCAAACATGGTGTAAATCTGCAAGACTGGACAAATAGAACTCAATTAAATAAAGAGAATAGCAGTCTCATTAATTTTTTAATAGTTTAATTATAAGGAAATGGATAAGAATATTTAGACATGTCAGGTTTGGTTAATACAAATTACATGACTAAAACAAAATGAACTTTTAAAGTAAAATGAACTGCTCCAGAATTCAGTGAAGCACAGTGTGATTGCAGAGGCAGTTCTTGGATCTTACTGCCTTGATCAGCTTCTGTAGCTTCAGACTAATAGCATCAGTCTAAAATAGTGTTTAGATATAATAGGTTAGTCATTTAAATTGTAATTTAATGCAGCTGTAATTTTTAATAATAGTCCTTTGTGGCCATCTTTCTCTACATAAATCAAGTGTAAAATGCAACATATTTGTCTTTGAGGATAAGTTTCTCAAATTTCATTTAGCTGACTGAAGTATTGCTGTGTCTTACACATACAGCCTTGACAGGTTTCTCCTCTGCATTTTGCAAGGTGGACATTTAATAGCAAGAACTTCATTTCCAGAAGAGGTGATTTAGAAAGCAAACCTAATCTTTCTCAGATAAGGATAAACCACGTAGTCCCTCGATACAACAGACTGCTGAAATTCAACTTCCCCTCTCCTCCTTGCCTGTATGCCTCTGCCTTTATGCAAAGAGACTCTCTGTACCAGTACAGCCTTGGTTACTCCACAGTATCTATTGATTCACTTCATATTTTCTTTTCTGTGATAGCCACCACAGCGCCAGCTGTTCATAGATGTGGTACAAGTTTTTGGAGTATGGACTTGTGTTTAATGCTGCTTGATGTGGTTCTGTTCCAATATTTGAAAAAATGCAGAGTGTTCATATGAAGGTGATAATTCTTTTTCTAGATCTTTAGTGTCTAAGAAGGTTAGAGACAATATTTATTAGAGAAGGTGATTATTTCATCACCTCAAGTTGTTTTAACATAGAAGCTTTTAAAAGTGCTGCCCTCTTCCCCTCTTCCCTCCACCCCTCCCCCCCCCACCACCTTTAGGGTATTTTTGGTTTTGGTATGCTGGTGTTAAATTTTAGTATATTTTCATATGCTTATGACATTTCAGAAGACTTTGAGAGTAGTGATGGTGTGCCACTATTCAATTGAATAGCTGAAATGAAAAAGTTAATGTAGGCCAGTTAGTCTGATATCATTGTCAAAATAGTGAAAAATCTGGTGTGGGATGTGGTATTCAGAATCTCTCTGACAGATTTAAAGGATGGAAATATGGTTAATGATAGTCAAGATAGTTTTAAAGAAAATATGTCCTGTTCAAAATATCTAATTTTATTGGTAAAATTACAATTGATAAGGAACTGCTTAGATGTAACAAGCTAAGAGCATTGTGCATATTTATTTTAAAATAAGGAGCATACAATATTGATAAAGCACACCTTGAATGAATTTAGAACTGCTCAACTGACAAATATCAAAAGCAGTCAGCAGAGACTACGAGTCGAGTATATTCAGAGGGATCCACTTCATGGTTCATTCAGTTCTAGATCTGATGTTCAGTGGTTTTTATTGGTGATCTACAGTTTAAAAGCCTGTGAGAGAGAGAGAGAGGATCATGAGTTGATCTAATTCTTCCCTCTGGCTTTCAAATTATCAGGTAATTTCATACAGCTGTTTACAGTGAATCCCCATACACAGCATTCACTTGTGCAGTAAATGTGTTACTGTATGTGTAGGTAGTCTTCATAACTGAGAGATCAAAATACAGCCTAGTTGGAGAGACCAGAACATGTTCAAAGCTTGCTTCTCCTGGATTTCAATGTTCATTTTAGGTCTTGCTGTAAGACCTAAAATGAGTAAAGTCATTATTTCTTCACCTTTTAGTTTTTACCAAGGGGTGTTCCTTATATGAATATTTATTCCTTATATATGTTATGTAAAAGAAAAAAAAATGTGTAGAGTAAAAAAAAAAAATTTTTGTGTCACTGTTCTTTAGTACCACTGTCATTTGAGTCAAGAGAATTTGCAAATGATCAATCCTTTCAAAATCAGATGTACAAACTGTAAAAAAGTTTATGTGTATCTGGAGCCGTCTTACAGTTGGATAGGCAAATGATTCTAGCAGTGCAGTATATAGAAAAGAAATAGAAAAAATCTTCATATTGTAGTTTGAGAAATTAAGGACAGCTTGAAATTCTTGTCATGATTAAGCTTTCATGCTTACATGTGTTTCCAGGTTGTACCTTTCTGATTATTTAAATCAGTAGTATCTATCGCTTTCTCTTATGTTCTTCAAAGATAAGAAAGAAGTATTTTCATTCCAGATTTTCATTCATTTTATACAGCATTTTTGTCCCTTAGTGGAATCTATGGCAACAGCACCACCAGAAGGCAGCTTTTTGTGTATCTTTCATTTTTAAATACCTATGATGTTTTGCAAGGTATGGCAGGATATAATGTTAGATAGTGAATTTATGTATCAAAGTAATATTTTATATATAAACTCCATTTTTAGTGAGTTTATTTTTTCATTGCTTGCCTTTGTTAGTCTGATTTCCAGATTCATTGAAAATTCTCATGTTCCTGACTCTGATGAATCTGAGAAACCCTTCTGAATGTAAAGGCACATAGATCAATCATACTGCTAAGTTGCAGTTAGAACAGATGTTCTTAAACAACCATAAAACAGATATACTAAAACTGTATTTTACAATAGTTTACCAAGAACTGAATATGTGCTGTCAGGAGAAATCGTTGAAATGTAAGTTGTTTAGCAGCTGCTGTAAACTATGACAGCCAGAAAGGAATAAAATAGCTTCAAATAGTATACATTACCCTGCATAGCTATCAGTTATAAATATGAAAATGTTCTATTTTAAAATTTATTTACTTTGAAGGAGATCTGTAAACCCTTGTAAATGTGTGTGGGGCACAGTTCCAAATCAATAATATGTGTATGTAGAACTAAATATTTTAAAATACTTTATTTGACCTTGTCTTACCTGAGTATTTTCTTAAATCTTAAGGTTTATGAAATTCCATATTAGCTTTGCAACAATATGAAAGACAGTTCTATGTATTGCAGAGTATAATGTGAAGTTTATACCCACACATGTACAAATTATCTAAGAAAATTTGTAAAGCTTACAAAATATTTCTGATTAAAGGCTTTGCTTTATTCTAGAGATCCAGTAAGACCTTTCTTCCCTGTCAGAGAATTGACCCTTTCAGCTTCTTGGATAGCAGTTTCCACACTTCAGACACCACTTTGGATATAACATAAACATTCTGGAGAAAGATCTTATATAAGAGAATTCAGGATATCTTATTGCATATGGTCCCTTATTCTCAGTCAGAAATGCAAAGGAGGTGGAAGATTCTCCTAGGTTGCTCATGGGTAGATATCCTAGAAGCTTGTAGTGGTATAATGCTCCATTTAGCAGACTCCAAAATATTCTCACCACTAAGACCTGTCTTTCGAGTGAGGAGTGCTCACAGACAAGAAAGATGACTTCTTCCCCAAGCGACTTCCTAAATATAAATTCAGTAAAGTAAGCCTTGATCTGCAAAATATTGGAAAGAGTACTTCCAGGTTCATACCTAATTTGTGGAAGGTCTTCTGGCCTCTTTTGTGATGTTTCAAAAAAGAAAGCCACTTAACACAAAAATGGTCTGGCAGAACTGAAGTCTGACAGACAAGAGGAGTGATATTTAAACCCAGAATTATTCCAACTGAGAGCTCAGTTTGACAACCCCTGGAGGGATCTGTTCACATCAAGTCAAATTGCAAAACTGAGGCAGACTATTCTTTACTATGAAATGAGACTAAAAATTATTTAGACAGATATTCTGGTTCATAGGCTGACTAATTCACTTTGTCTCATCCTCAGTCTTCCGCTAGCCATCATTTGGGAATTGCACTATCCACCACCAGGCAGTGACTCACATTTGGCAGTAATTAGTGTGTCATTCATACTGAACATATATTTTACAACATCCCTCCCCACTTCCTGAAGCCATGATAACATACTCATTTTCATATTGATTTCTGTAAAAAAGCACTTGCTTTCATAATGCTTAGTATTTATTTTTAGCATTTCTTGTACTAAATTGTACAAGTATTGTTAATGTATGCTTGCATTTTCACTTCTTTTGCATTTGCTTCAGTGATTTGCTTAGAACCGCTTTTGAGGTGTGTGATAATGGCAGCAGGGGTCTCTTCTGGAAGCATTATGTATAGACCGAGAGAAAATGTATTCCTGAATTTTAAATCCTTGAATTTTTATACTAGTTTATGAATATTGATCTTTCATGCAAATAACTGGTTTTAATGCCATAAACCAATGTAGTTGAAAACCTTTGGGACCCTTTCTTACAATGGGTAGGTAAGATTTGAAGACTGTGGAAAACAGTCATCATTTCTATGAGTATTCATACAGTCCACCGTTAGCTATTCATTAAGAGCTTAACCCGGGTTGCAAATTGACAGTGCCATACAGAAGCACATGTGCTTCAGCAGACGTCAGTTTGGAACTGCTAAGATTACTGTTAATGGTGATTCTGAGGAGAGGAGCCATGCCTGCCAGCCCTCTTAGCTCTGACTCAGTGTTATCTAGTCTTAGGATGGTTGGCTCTGCACAGATCCTACTGAGACTCCCTGCACCATGCTTCCTATACATGTACAGTCCAGACTTTTCTATCAGGCAAGGCTTTTCCATCCTTCCTTCACTGAAGTTTCCTGACTCTATCCCAACACTCTCACAGGCAGTAGAGAAATTACCATGTCGTCAACTCCTTAATTCTTATGTATTTCCACCCAGACAAGAATCATCTGTTAAGTTTTACTTTTGCACAGCTAGAATCTGAATATCCCTTTGAAATTTCACAGAAAAGGAAAAAGATTGTAAAATTCTAATATCAGAAGCTGCAAATGTGTACACTCATAAAAGATCTCTTACATGCTTCTAAGCATTCTGAAAAAATATTTGCAAAGTTATTTTCTCACTATTATTTTTTGTTTTCCATAGCTCATCAGTCAGGAGCATCACTATCAGAAAGAAATGAGCTTACTTTTTCATTCTAACCCACGGTAAGATTCCATTTATAGTTCAGGCAGCAAGGATTCAGTTAGAGTGTTCTGAATATTAAATGTGACATTCTTTGATTTAATCTTAAATCTCTTTTCAATTGCAACCTCCTCTCAGAGGGCTTTACTATTGCTCATTTTAGTCATTGTCTGCAGTATGTCTGTGTTGTCCTGGAATGCAGACCTGAGTTCTGCATGTTTTGGATGTACCACCATGTATTTAAAGTAACTGATATAGGCCTTGCTCCCACACCTGCTTTGATGTGTGATTCAGCAAATCTTCCTTATCTGACATACATACTAATTTCTTTCTCTGTCTCTGATTTGAAGGCTTAGAACTAGAATTCTGTACATGGCTGTAGGTGTCAGGGAATCCATTTGTTACAAAAGATCTTAATGCTACTTATGGAGACAGGTTTTTGCAATAGAAAGCCCATTCAGGAGAAGGTATTAACAGTGCTGTGGGATAGTTCAAAGGGATTCTGTCTACAACATATTTTGACTGTCAGGTTTTTAGCTTGATCTGTTTTGTTTGGAATCAGCAACAAAATCCTTTTGACTGTAATATAAGGTGAGATGGGAGAAATAATCAAATTGAGACAATTAAAATCAGTTGTCTGGTTTCAGAACTACCTTGTACCCGTGAAACCCCAACATCACTTTGTCAATTTTTTAACAGCCTGAACAAGAGGTGTACTTATTTTTAAAAGTAGTCTTGTTTCAATTTGATTTGGTGTGATTAATGTGGATTTTGCTTTTCCAGGTTTTAACTGTACAGTGTATGTGTGTTGGGAGGGATAGGAAAGGAGAGGACATCTCAGATACAACTTCTTTATCTTTTATCAACAGTCTGAAAAGTTTTATGATAATGCACTGCCAGTCAGTTGTGCAGGATAATATGCATTTCTCCTCACACAGATGTTTTCAGTCACTTGTCTTACTTGCCATCAACATTTTTATTATCTTCTTGGTTGGTTTTATGAAGTGAACACTATGAAACTTGCTGTGCAAGTTCATCCAGATACATCAGTTATTGCAACATGTAGCCATATGTTTTCTAGTGCACTCAATGTATTGCTGGAGTTAAAATATAATCCTGGATTCCTGTTGCCTTTCACATGTAAATCAAAGTGCTCATGTTAGTCTAGAAAACCTCTTTGCTTTGGGTGCTGGTTGTCAAAGGAACTATCTCTGTCCTTATGAAATGTTACAGTGGATGAAGACAGTTGATGATAGTCCACAGATAGCAGGTACCTTGTGACTGACATTTTGTTGAGGACTCTCTATTCCAGAAAGAGGCTCATAATTTTGATGGCATTAGAATTGCCTATATTTTAGTGCAAGCTACATTGTTTGTCATCTTTTTGTCCATACATTGGTTGAGTCAGGTTTTATTAAGTTATTTTTATGCATGTGCTAAGTCAATTTGGTACTCGGTACATTTTATGTAGTGAAAAACAGAATAAACAGCATTATCTGTAAAAATAAAGCATTTCATCATATCAAGTTAATATGATAAACAATGAAAAGTTGTATTTCCATATAATAAAATTTAAAAGAAAATAGTATAAATTATGACTTGGATCTTATGCTATTTTAATCCAATACACACAGTAGACTTAAATTTCTTAAAATCATTTTTGAGAAATGAGGCAAAGTATTTGTAAAACACCTGACTTGCAAGTGCCTCATAAATTCCGTAGCCCTTGTGAACTGCCAGAAAAGCATTATTGGGCTGTAAATACAGAAGATGACAAAATTATGGGGTCAGTTTACATCATGATATAAAAACTGGAGATGTGACTTGAATACCATTATTCACATCATTACCTTTCATTTATGATGGAAAACTCTATAATGTTTTTCACAGAGGGTGTGTACCTAAATGAGAGACTGATAAAACTAATGGTAATTCTGTACCTTAGTTTCTAAACTGTTTTTAAAGCCAATTTTAAGAAGTAATGTATGTGCAACTGGAAAACATCTGAATCTTTGTAAGCCTACTATAGCTATGTACAGGGACACACAAAATATTTGGGAAAGTGATCTATCCTGTGTAAGTGAGTGAGTATAAATGCCATGGCATGAAGACAGTTACATGATGTACTTACTGAAACAACAAATAGTTTATTGTAAAGAGTGGTAAAGAATTTGGCAGGTCTCAAGTAACTTAAAATATCACTACTACAGTTTTTAGTGGAAATGGAAAGAGAACAATGTGGAGGCTGTTGTCCAGTAAATGTAGCTTCTGTCCATAGTAAAATGAAAGAACAACCCAGGACAGAAAGCACCTGTGAAGATAATAGAATGCAGTCAATAAAAAGACCCAGCTCGACTAATTTTCCATTGGTTCCACTGGGTAAAGGTCATACGTCTGCCAAGAATATTGCTGCTGCAACACAAATCACCTCCACATCATGCTGCTTTGCAAGGCATAGAACCAGTTAATGAAAGGAGACAGGCTGACTGCAGAGGCTGCAAAACCAGATGAGCAAGATGATGTGCAGTGTCTCAAGCCATAGCTATGCAGTTCCCACTGACTGATGTGCTGTATGGTCCTAGCTGAACCTCAGAATTGCTCTCTCCTCTCCAAATAGGAAGCTGTGGCTATCTGTTACCTCTTTCGCCAGTGCAGGGACTGGAAATTGCTTTGTGCCCTGCATCTACGTAATAAACATTTGTCTTCCAAAATATTTGTATGTCATAGAAAGTTTGGAAGTTTCATTAAAAGAAATGCTGAAAGAAACTAAATATTCTAGAGGAATTTCAACCATATTGAATTGCAAAATGTAAAGCTGCTCTCTGAAAAAGATCCCTTGAATTTCTGAAATTCTACAGATGCTCTCTAGAAAAATTCTTTCTGATAAAGACTCAACCTTTCTCTTTGAGAGAGATTATTTTTTTTATAAGTTGAAGCATGTCTTTATAAGCATTGCCTCACCAGATCCTCTGTTGGCATCCTACTTGACTCTTCTCAAGCTACCAAATAAAATTTGTTCCTCTAAAGTTCAAACAGCTGTTCCCCAGAAACTGCTCTGAAGGAGGACACATTTCAGCATTCCACTGGGTAATGTTTCACAAGAAGTATATTTTACTTAAGTAATTTCATACAAAATGTACACAGACAAATTTTCAGTAAGGTTTTACCCAGGCATTTAACTCTTCATGTTAAAAAAAAAAAAAAGTATTCCCATAGTGAATTGTGGGCACAAAGATTTGATGATGGTAAATGTCTGCCTGATTTGGACTACAGCCAAGAATATGAGATCTGCACATAAAACACAGGCATCGTTTTATGAGGAAGTTTATTGATCAGTGGTCTCAAACTAAAGAATGGATGATCAAGTTTTTCATTCACAAATGAAAATGATTGTTAAACTGAAGTTTAATTTATTGTCCCTGTTAGTGACTGGTGGGTTTCATGTGTTAACAGCTCTAAAATTAACAACTTCTCCAAGCTACTCTATATATGTGGGGCTGACAGCTTTTCCAAGGGTGGTCAGAACCTGCAAAAGTTAATTAGTATATCAATCAGTGAAAGTGATCTTTTGAAGTATTGTCTGTGCCTCTGCTGTGGGCTTGGTCAGGGTTAAGTGCATGGAATTACCAGGAGTAAATGGAACCGTACTCCCTTGTTAGCTCCACCTCTATCTGCTCTGTGCTGCTGGAAGCTCTTGGTTGTCAGGCTGGTGTGTGACAGTGTGGGTATGCATCAGTGCACCCTGCCCATTCAGCCCTACGTGCTGGAGTTCTCCCCACCTGATGGATGATCATGGCTCAGTGTGGGGACAGGAGGGCAGTCTTAAGCCTCCTTACTGATACTGAGAGTTCATCTGTAGCTGAATATGTAGATTCTCAGTCCCAAAATAACAGCAAGAATCTGAAGAAGCAATGAGATGTCATTTTATCAGTTTTCCATCTACCCTTTCCAGCCTTGTTCTTCTCCATGACGCTCTGACCAGCATCCATGGCGATTACTATCTCCATAGGTTTTGCTGTGAAAAGTGGGTGTTACAGTTGCTCTAAAGTGATAGGATTCAGGACCATCCTCAAGCCAGTCCAGCGGCTAACTTGTACAATAAGCTAGATTTATCTGTTCTTTACATAGAAGTCTGTTGCTTCTTCAATGGGTTTTTTTGTGTTTAAATTGGATTCCAGCAATAGTTTTGTTGTGAATAAAATAACCTTTTAAAACTAGGAGTATAGAGGTCCCTAAAATTTTAAGGAAACCCAATAATATTATGAAGTGTTTACTAAAGTTGCTAAATGGAAATATGATGCAATTCAGGACAGCATTTTGTCTAGATTAGTGTTTTATTGATAAAAAGTATCCCCACTGTACTGTGGTTTAAGTGCTTTGTAGCTTTGCCACTTGTGGATGTGACATAAAGTTCCTTGTATCTATAACTGGCTGGTAAGGGCCTGCAGTCTTTGACAAATGATTAATAGTCACTGACCTCACTTCACATGGGCTTGGTATGGGCTAGCTGAAACAAGCTGTCTTGTCATTGTAACCTGTATGTGTTACATTAGACTGATCAGGATGTCATCATTCTTCTTTCCTCTACAATTGAAAAAAAAAAAAAAAAGCAAAACCAATTTTAAAAACCTAATAACTTTTTTCTTCCCTTTTTTAGTAAAAATGTCTCTCCAATTATGATAAATTAATCATGAAATGGATAAATATGTTCCTTTAACTGAATATATTTTTAAGTACTTTTCAAACTTGATTATTGGTAAAATTCTGGTATATTATGAACACCTCTTTCTCTGCATAACTGACTACCCTATTGATTTTGGGAAGTAAATTATTTCACTTTCTTTAAAAGTTTTTGCTAGAGGAGTCTTTTTTTTATTTTTTTTAGAACCTATTGTTGCCATAAATTTTGCCATTATCATGGCACCTGAAATTTGCATGATATATCAATGATTCCAGCACAAAACCACATCCACTGCAAACTCTCAAGTATTAAATGTATGTTCAGCTTTGAGACTGCCATCCAAGTACTCTCATCCATCCCAGATGAAAACTTAACATTCCAATAGCTGATGGATGTGCTGTTATACCATTGAGAGATTCAGTAAGATTAAACTTACCTATAAAAAGATGCAGTAAGAGAAGGATTGTAGTTATAACATTTATTTGCACTACACCAGGAATTCTCCTACATGCATGCTATGAAATTCAAACAAAAGGTCTTTGTCTCCCATATTTCCAATCAAGGGCTTAAATAGAAGAATAACTGAAAGCTATGCAATTTTTAAAGATTAAACAAAGAAGCATATTTATTTTTAAGATTCATTACAAGATCAAAGTCATACAACTCCTACTTCTGCAAAACAGACAATATTACATTAGGAAGTATTATAAAATTACACAAAATTTGTCAAAATAATTGAACAAGAACAATGTATCATGAAATGTACTTCGGTTTTTCATTGTAATTGTTCAGTTACTTTACTCATCCACAAAATGGAGTAATTTGCAGTAGGTCTCCCAGTCGTTAATCTGAATTAGTGAAGTTCTGCTGCATTTGTCAGGCTGTAATATGCATGAAAAAGAACATGACAAACAAAGCAAATGGCACAGGAAACATCTAATTGAAAAGGTTAATTTTTTTAATCGTGATGGTAAAAAGCTCAGCTGCAGAAAGGTTGTTGAGAACCAAGTTGGTAATACATAAAAGCCTGTTAAAATAATCTAAAAAGCCATTTGCTTTTCCTTGTATGGGAATCTGAGAACAAGAAAACATGGCAGCATATACATTAAGGGTTTGAATATAAAACATGGCAAATGCTTTCAAACATGCTGTTGCATCTGTGTTAATATAAGGTAGTTTATCTCTTTTTATTTGTAGCTTCAGGACTTATTAAGAATATTTTTTAATTGGTTCCACCCTTTTTCTGAATATTTCTGAGCCATCCAAGCAGAGTTGTCTGACCATGCTTATATAGAGAGATGGAGAATAGGCAGTAAAAGTTTATGTGCTTCTAAGATCTCTTAGATTGAAAGGAAGAGATAGGTGTTATCTCATAACAAGTCTCCAATTCCCTGTTGAGAGTGTTGCAATCTCTCCTTCAGTACTCAGTTAAGTGTGGCACTGGCCCTTTGCCAGTGTGTCTTCTTCCAGGGGATCTCCAATGTTTACAGATGACAAGACACATCGGTCCAGCACCTAAGTTCTGAGTCCAGCTTCTGATGACTCTTAAAGCCTGGGAATGTTAGAGTAGTTGACAGGGCAGGTGAGCCTCCATATAGGTTTGTATTGTTCCCTTTTCTGGAGAGAAAATGTTTGCTACCACTAACTAGTCCACCATCTATGAAAATATATATTTATTCCTCCATCCTCCTCCTGAACTAGAAGCTTTAAATTTGAATACAGGCAGATCAGGCTCCTTGACTGACATCCCATATGCATACAACAGTTTCTTACAGAGCAAAACTGTCTGGGCACAAATGCCCACACCTCCCTTCCCTGCTATTCCAGTATCACTTGTGCAAGAGCGTTGGTTTTGATTTCTTTAAGTTATTTTACATTTGTTGTTGGCAAAACTTGATGGTTTTGATGAATTAAACTGAGGTAACATACTTCTCACTTTCTGGTGATGACAAGTTTCCAGCTTCATGTTCTACCTTTCATTTCATTCATATACTAAAAGGTCAGAGTTTTCTTGCGTACTTTTTTTTTTTTACTTGTCTGAAAAAGAAAGATAGTTTTCACAGACTAGGAACATTCAACAGCATCACCTTTAACAAGTTTGATAGCATTAAAGTTAGTGCTCTGTTGAGTCATGGGTCTCCATTAATTTTTAAAAGCCCTATGGCTCCATGTCATCCATTAAAAGTTAAATGGGAGGCAGTCTACATCCAGGATGCACAGAACACTAAAATGCTGTTGGTGGCTGGCATTTTGGAGAAAAGGAATTACTTTAATTGCAACAAGACTAGTTAGGTACTAGATTCAGGTGTTTCCTGAACTGGTGGAATACTAAAATAATTTTTTAAATGGTTTACTTAATTGTTACAAATGTGCAAAAAAAGGAAGCACACCCAACTTAATGGACAGATCATTAAACGTGGAAATCCATTTGCCTGACTGATCGGTGGCTAGCTGATGGAGTTATTAGAATCTACTTGCTTAAGCTTAGATTAATATGAAGGAATTTCAACATGCCTTTGCAAATTCATTACTTCCAATGTGTACAGCTGATCTTATGACAGACAAATCAAAACTAGCCAGAAGGATTAGTACTTAAATTGGATGATAAAACACTGGGTTTTTTTCTACTGGTGTCATTTCTATTGCTAGTGAATGTTGAGACTGTAGTCTAGCCAGCAAGCCAACGTGGTGATGAACTAGAGGTTTAAATAAATTCCAGTGTTAGTGGTGTTTAGCAGAAGCTATGGTAGAAGTTTCATGCTGCAAAACATTGACCAAATAGTACAGTATATTAATTACTAAGCTGTTAAACTTCCAAATTCAGGTAATTCATATTTTTAGACTGATGTAGATGACTGTGTATGTTTTTAATAACCTACACAAATCTATTATTTGAACTTTGATAATGAAAGACAAACAGGCTACTGTTAATAGGTCAAATTTTCAGCTAATACGAGTCAGTGTGATTATACTGTACACACTTGTAACAGCACTTTACACTATCTAAATATCTTATTTAATAAGTAGAATTCACATTTCCTTTGTTATCCTGGAATCTAATCTAGCACCAATAAGCCAGTTCATTCACAGATTTAAGACTTTAAGAGCAGAAGATTCAAGTCTTCCTTACACAGTTGCACTTTTACATTTTATGATCTGTTTTTTAGTTACTAATTCATTAAAAATTAAATCATTTCATTTTTAAAGAGGTCTCTCTGCCTCTGTTAGAAGTATGGTACTTGGCAAGCTGGACTTGCTGAAGTGGTTTGGAGGAAGGAAAAAGACATTCTGTAAATATGCCCAAGATTTTCTAAATCTTAGTGCTAGCAAAAAAGAAAGTTCCAGTAAGGCATACAGTAAATGAAGATATTATGTATTAGGGATGGAATGAATCTGTCACTTTGATGGATTGTGAGGCAAAGAACAGATTAACAGATTACTCATAGTCAGAATGCAGCTCTGTGAAAAATGTGCAGGAAATGGTAAGTGTTGGTTTGTGCTGATTTAATGATATTTTGAAACTACAATAACACTCCAGGAGAATAATACAATGTAGCTCATGGCTTGTATTTTTTTAATCATCAGTGTATTGACAGATTGCCCTTAAATACTTAGAGTAGTTCTTTTTAAAATAGAGATTTCAATTCATGTGAAGTTATATGGACGAGTATATTTATGTTATTTTTCAAGATTTTTATTAAAATGTGCATTCAAGAATGCTTTATTTGTATGTATAAGTATACCCTATATTTCTTTGGTAGTGTATCTTCTTCTGTATACTCACTCTGTTTTTCCCACCTGGAGCTGAGTAGCACTGAACAGTTATTGAAGTATAAATTAATATTGAATGTTTCTTGGTTTATGGTATATTTATCTAAGAACTTACAGGATGTTCAAAAATTGAAATCATTTGAAGCACTTTAGATACAATAATGGACAATTTAAGGCTAAGATGACATCTCCGTTATTACAGGCATATATAGTGGCAGGATCTGAAATGTGATTTCAACATTTTTTCAAATACAGTTGCATTCTGTACAAAACAAAAACACATCTTATTGTCAATAGCCTTCATAAGCCCTTACTTCACTACTGAAATAGTTTATTTCAGTGGAAACACTTCTGTTAAAAAAGCCTCCTATCACCCATACATTATTAATATATTACAGAGCAGAACCCAAATAGGTATATATGGGTAATACAATATAAGTTAATGAAGTTACACATATCCATGAAGGTCAGCAGATCCATAAATATTTGAATTCAAATTTGGTAATCTAGAGGAAGCTAACAAGTAATGCATGCTCCAAAAAAATGTACCAGGGAAGAAGTGAGGGGTGTTACAAAGCTAGGTGATCTATCTAAGAACAGAATTAGTTTTTAACAACCCTTCTTAAATAGATGTAATTAAAAATCCAAACAGGTGAGAGAAATCAGTCTTCATCTTAGCTGAATTGGATGTTTAGGCTATATTGAACATTACTTTTAATATGAGCTGGCACTTTGCCAGGTATTACTTATTCACTTTGAGCATTTGCAGCAGAATTTGCTTCATGTGGTATTAAATATTACTGATACAACAGAAGTATGTGCTGAGATTTTAGTTCATAGTTGCACAAAATGTCAAGAATTGGTCCTTTTTACCTTAAAATATTTTTATACTCTTGATTCATACCTTGGCATTCTCTGGCCCTCCAGAGTTAGTCAAATTATCCTGTAAAAAATAATTCAGCTCCTCTTATTATCACTCAGACACAAGCCACTTCTGTGGTATTCCTAAAGATTTAAAGTAGTTTATGTAGTTAAATATCATTTTGTGTTCTTTATATTTTGTTGTTTGGGTTTTTTTAAATATTATATTCTTTCGTGTTATTTATATTATTGTACTCTTCAGATGCTTAATAGTCTGTCAATGTGATGTGTTCTTAATGATACAAAACTGGTGGTGTTTCTTCATTGCCTGATTTGATATAAATTAGTTCTTGCCTTGCATTTTTTAAGTGCATTGTCAGGCTGACTGAATAATTTGAATATTCCCTTTCATTCCTGCATATATTGTTGGACAAAACCACATTAAAACTTGGAAGTGTTTTAATTTTGTTAATAATGTGGATGAAATTATCCCATTGATTTAAGTAATACAAATTAAATCTGATCCAAAAGAAATGCAATCAAGTATGCTATCTCAATTCACAGTAATGTTAAAAATCTTTATACTAAGTGATTTGCCATTTTCTCAGTCCAGCCAGTAGGATAGACTAAATAGCAAAAACATCTGTTTAAAAAAAATCAAAATATCGAAGGTATTCATTAAGATTTGAATCAAAATCCTCTGATTCTTCAGCTTTCTATTGATGGTAATAATTTTGATACATTGCCATTGGTAAGAGCTACATAATAAAGCATTACTAATTTTCTCAACAAATTTTACTGATGGATGCCATTTTCTGCAAAATTTAGCATACTGTCATAAAACTGAAAACAATGTTCATAAGTCCAAAACATTATTTTGTTTTCCATCACAGTTCAGCTATATATGATATTTCAATATATGACTTTTTTTTTCTGAAAGTATTTCTTAAGAAAAGACCATAATGTAACAAGATTATATAACATTTTTAAATTATATTTTGGTAAGGAGAATAGCTTTTAGAATAATGAAGAATTTCCATGCAAGCATTAAAGTGTATGCTGCTTTGAATGTGTGTGGAAGCTATTCTGAGCCTTCATACAATGCAACTCACAATGTCAAAAGACAATAGTTAGCATTCTGCATTGTTATCAGGAAAGCTCTACATAGTTTATTGCATGTTGATTGTATTGATTACAGCTGGAGGCATTGATAGCATAAATAGAGTGTCTTTAATTAGTCAGAATGCATGATTAGGTTTTCTGTTTTAAGGAGATAAACTAGCTTCTTGAAGAAATTCCCAAAAAAAAAATTCTTTATTCAGACAGCATAAAAACACAATAAATGGGAACACAGGCCACAGTCTGCATTTCTCAGAATATTGCTGGTTGTCTCCATGCTGGGCTCTACTTTTAGGCAACATCTACAAATTTTTCAGGTTTGTTTTTTTTTAACTAACTCATACACTGCCCCTGTCTCTCTTTCTCTCTCTCACACATGCACATGCACACACATGCTTTAGTTGCTTTCCAAAAGAGCTGCAGATTTCATTGTGGAAAAGTCTGTCTTAACTGCTAGACTACAGCATCTATCAGAGTTACCACTGTCATCCCACTTTTCAGAGGTTTATCAATCAACTGCCAGTATTTACTCTCTACTACAATTTGGTCAAGAAGATTTCGGCACACATGAGATTTTTTTTAACTTTTTTCAAGATTTTAGGAAAAGTTGATTTAAACATTGTTAATTAACACGTGGAAGTAATAAACCAGTTTTTAATACATATTGTGTAAAATGTTTCAACCTTAAAAGTAATACTGAGTCAACAGTGAATCCGTAATATTGTAGTGTTTTGATTACTTGTCTTTGTGGGAGGAGTTTGAATAGCAAAACTATTAGTTTTTCATGGATATAGAGAGAAAAAATACAAACTGAATCTAAACTGTCTTAACAGGAAATATTAAACTTGACAACACATCTTTGTTGCCTCTGTCATAAATAAACACTCCTTTGCCTCCCTTTAGAACCCTCAAAATCCCTAGATCTTACACTTGCACCTATCAGAGAAAATAATGATTCATATGCCAAACTAGATGGAGCAAAATAAACGTAAAGATGAAGCTGAACAACTCCTTTACATGAGAATTGACTCTGATAAATGATGGACAAAATCGAAGACAAAATCATCCAGTTACTCACAGATCATCCCATCTCTGATTTCTCCGACCTGATCTTTCAGGAAGACCTTCCAGAGATGAGACTTTAAACTAAAATTCATAAATTTCCCAAGTAATAAGAACTATTAATTTAACAGACATACTGGTTTAATGACACATGATTATCTCCCTCCCTCAATGTTCACTAAATGAATTGTCTCTTTCTTTTCCATCGGAGGTAATTGCCTTATTATCTTTCTTTCCTTCTTACCAACATCCTCTCTGTTTTCCAAGTGCCAACTATTTTCTTTAGAAATTCTCTGATACATATTTTATATGAAAAACATGTAAACATCTTTAAACTCTTCTGTTTTGTGCCAGACTGTGTATATATTCTAAAGCTTCTTTGCTTTTCTAACTACATTTGTTGGTCTGACTGAGATAATTCTCTCTAGAAGCAAACGCTGTCTTTCCTCTGTCCTTGCACCACTTTTGCTTCAGCAATCTTCTGAGCAGAAATATTTTAGTTCTTCTCTGGATCTCAAACGTCACTGTCTTTTTAAAAAGCTGTAGTGAATTTGGAAGAAAGGGTAGCTTGGGAAGCAGAGATGTAGATTAACACTAACAGTTCTGTCTTGCCTTCTCTAAAATTGCTGCAGTTTCTCCAAGACATTGCCTTCACTGACATTGTATTTCAGTGCAATCCTGATGCTCTCTGACCGCAGCCTATGAGCATCATCTTACTCTACTGTTAGACTTATGTTGGCTGATTCTGAGGCAGCACAAACCACACATGCGAGTAGCAGAAATGGAAAATATATTCTACTATGCCACTGGATATCATAGCATGCATTTAACTGTTATTGCTAAAAACTTCTGAAGCTTTGGTGTAAAGGACTCGTTGGCTGTATTCAGGGAATGCAAGTGCAGTGAGCAATGATAGAGCGAGCTAATAATGAGTTGTCTAGGCAAGCATATTGCTGTGTGGGTTAGTTCTACCAGTTCTCACTGGCATTAGTTGAACAGCAGAGGAGAAGGATTGGTTGGGAAGTTGTCCATATATGTGAAAATAATATGATGGTATAAAAAAATTCTGAAGTATGTTTTTTACATATTGAAATGATGGAAAATTCAATATCTCTTCCTTTAAATCTGCTAAACTACTTGCTGGATTTCTACACCAGCAGTTCTGTTTCCTGAGGCAGAAAATTAGTTTTTTTCCGTTTTGACTGCAAACAGAGAGGTGGTTGTCCCCTGATTCACCCCAGATTATGCGTACATGCCAACAGGAGACGATGTGGAATCAATAACGAGTCTAGAAGTAGCATAAAAACTAACAAAAAAAAAAAAGCAATTGGCATATTTTAGCAATTATAACACATGACTGAGCCTTGCCAGATTTCTGTCAGAAGCAAATCTTACATGAGATCATCAAGGCTTTTCAGAAAGTAGAAGTATATTAACCACATACTTGTTGTTGGACAATTGAGTTGAGACAATTATAGTCTGGCAACGTAAAGAAATCTGTCAAGCTTTGGAAAATTTCATTCCTTCTAGAGGAAGCCATGGATGTTGAGGTTACCTCTACAGCTCTGGCTAATCTCCCTGGCCTCTAGCACAAGTTTGCATGTGTAATGTTTTGTTTTGGAAGACATGGCCAGACATAAGTTGAATCAACCCCAAACCAAGTTTAATTTACTCGATAGAGGTGCACTGTTCCCACCAGCATGGAGGAAACATAAGGGAATTTAAAGACCACTTTTCCTTTCCATTGTCTTGCCTTGCAGTGAAATAGGTTGGTCAAAAAAGATGGATCTGGTTCTATCAAAATGAGATGATTTACTGAGGTCCCTTGAATTCTGTGCTCAAATGTTAATTTGCAATTACTTATTCTCATTAATGGTTATATGGAAGCTTTAATATGTTCTAGCTCTTTACTATTGAAGAGGAGAGAAGGGAACTTAAGGAAACATCAGCTATGCACAGTTTACAGAGATGAGTTTCGTATATGGAAAGAATTACAAGATGTGGTCACCTGCACAAAGAATGTCTTGACTTTGTGACTTAGATGTGTCCTTCCAGGGCTACCTTTCTCTGATAGTATAATATGAGTGACTTTTTCAGTGAAAAAAACTGCAGTTCAGTTTGCAATAAAAAGCAGTAACAATAACAATAAAAACAACTGCTCTGTTTTCCTTTCTTTGAGCTATAACAATCAAAGACAGTGTATCATAAAGTGGCGGATGTGAAATGAACGTTGAACTTTGCATGAATGTATGATAAGGTAAAAATCATTTTTAAAAGCTATCACAAAGTAGTGTTCTGGAGAGACATAAATTGCCTATTAAATTGAACAGGTGAAGAAGGTCTGTACTCCCACCTCTATGATAAATATCCCATCAAAATTTTTTCTTTACAGAAGCAAAATAGATATGTGACAGCTGTGATGAGAAGAGTTCTCTGTATAGTTTTTCCAGTAGCTAAAATCATGTTACACTCAATAACAATTTTTTTATTTGTAACACATGACATTTTATAGCAATAAAAAAAGTTACAAACAATTGTTTATAACATATTTACCTAACAAAGTTTTTTTCTCAAAAGCAACAATTCTATCAACAATAAGATCCCAACTCAATCCAATGTTTCCTTCTTAAAAACACTAGAAAACTGATCACTAATTCCATTCCTTCATTGAAATTTTTTCAAGTTAAATTAAATTATTTAGTACAAATCAGCTGTCCCACAGTTCATGACCACTGAGTTGCTATTGTGCTGTTAGTGGCATCCATCTCATGTCTAAGCTCAGCTCTAACTCACCAACCATCCAGAGTGTGAATAATACACCACTTCCTATGTCACCCTATTCCAGGGGGCTCCAAGCACTGCCAAGTCACTGGTGAGCAAACACATCTCTTGTGATTGTCTTTAAACCTTTTTCCTTAGAGAGGGTAAGGACTTTTAAGCAAACTGACCCCCACAGTCTCTCATCAAACACAGTTTGCTCATTCCAAGTCTTTATTCCTCAGAAAAGGACTCAAGAGTCCTGCAGGCTTTTGAAGTATAGCTCTGTGGATTATGGATTGCACCTCATGTGCATCTTCTGCTGAGAGGGCAATACCAGCTGAAATCCGCAAAGCAAACTTGACTTAAAATATAGATTTATGGTGTGAACAGAACAGGTGAAAAGACAAAGGAAGCCTTAACATTGAATAATTGTGTTAACTGTAAAGGTTTTTTTAATAATAATAAAATCCAGCTTGATTTTGTTTCATCACACTCAACCTGCAATTTCCTTTGTGATTTTTTTAAATAATCAAAGGAATTAGAGCGAATAGGAACACAAACTGTGCTTTTACGAGTGATATTTTGATTTGTATTTTTCAGGGACTGGTTGGACGTGTTCAGTCCCCCCATCATTCCTGGAAGCCAACAACTGGAGGAACACACTAAATCTTCAACAAAACAGAGTATTCCAGGTAGGAATTTATGAAGACAATGAAAAGGACCTGGATAGAAAGACATTTCTAAATGCTGTTTCTGTACTGCTGGTACTGCCTTTTCATAGTTTTCTATACTGCTACATTTTGATTCCAAGTTCTCTTATTTATTATTACGGGATAAACCATCTTCTGATAGAATAACTTAACACAGTTGTAGTTTCCTAATGTTCTGGCTCAATACAGATTAACTCATAAAAATGTATCTTACTTGTTTAAAATAAGGAATTTATGCTGGATATAAGGGATGGCAAACCTATGACAGAAAGAATGCAAAGACTCAACATTCTTATTCAGAAGCACAATTACACTTACATAAGTGATACTTCTCTTATGAAGAAAAATTTCAGATTTAGCCTTAAATGAAATCTCAGCGTGATTTCCTGAGTAAAGATGGTTGCTCACCACCTAAAGTGTTACATTTTTTTGTTTGTTAATGGTGTTTGTTTAGACAATGCTGCAACTGGGAAGTCAACAACAATAGAGTAAAACTAACAGTTTGTTTTCTTCAAATGCCCTTTTTTCTTATCAGTTGTCTTAGGAACGGGGTAGATATCTACATCTTTCTTCAAGTCTGGGGAATTCAATGTGAAATCTCATAAATCTGGCCTGTGTGCTTGGGCTGCCCAAGGGATGAAGATGTCTCAGTGATTTACTGTCTAAAATAGATTATGCCCCTCAAATTGTCAGTGTTTTCATAGATGTATATTTGTAATTGTTTATGACAGCAGAATAGAATTTTGCTGTCAGGAAGGGACCTTGCTTTGAAGAATCAAATAATATGTTTTGTTAAGGGTCCTAAGTAAGCCAAAAAGAACTGGACAGTAATCCTTGAGTTAAAGTCATGTTGGATATAAAATTGTGATAGGTCTCTGACAATATAGTGCTTGCTGCAGTAAAGCTAGAATTTCTGTAAATTTAAAAAATTGCATTATTAACTTTAAAAAGCTTTTAGAAAGAATTATACCTGGGAATTTGTTGGATTTTTTGTTATTCACACTAGAATTTCCAAACTGTTTTGTGTTGTTCTTAAACTCATTTTCCTTTATGCTGAAATATTTTACATCATGTGTCCATAAGTGCACATTTGGAGAACAGAAAATCTCTATATACCATAGCTTTTTATTTTGGCTTTTTATTTTTGTGCCTTTATTCAATCAAATTACATTCTGACTCATGTATATGTATGATATTTGTAATTTTGATAACTTCACACAGAAACTTTTTATCTCCAAATACTCTAGGAGTGTTGAGATGATCAATCTTCATTTCCCCAAGAAGGTTGAGTAAATAAGAGAGAACAACAAAGTCATTCCCTCCCCAAACAGGAGAGTTTGGATTTTTTCTGAACTAGGAGACACCCTTATCTATTAAAGTGCCAGAGAAGCAGCAGAGTAATCCTAGCAGCTGGGTGTAGGGGAGGCCTGATGGGCAAACTAAGGGGGCAGCTGTATGATATACAGCATCTTCAAGCAACTCCAGACCTCCCTTCCTGAGTATTTACAGTCCTTGGAGAATAATGGCCTTGCACTATCCTGAGAGAAAACTGACATGGTTTGCTCACATAAAAGATACACTTAAGAAACAGATCTTTAACGATAACATGGTGGTGCATGAAAGTGCAGTGCAGTTTAATGCCTGCCAGATTAGACTGTACCTGTCAAACATTAGAATCTGTGTGGTTTTTCGAGATGGTTTGGTTGGAAAAAATCTTGATGGACCATGGTAACCAGATGGTTTGGAGTACCATTTTTGAAAGAAATACTAAACAGGTCTTGTCCTGTGATACATCTCTTGCACTACAGAAAAAAACTCTTTTTTCTTAATCAGTTCACTTTAAGTTTAGTTGTTTGTGTGACAAAATAACTGTTTTATTATTAACAATTAAGTACCAGATCTGATCAACAAACTGAATGCTCAAATTCATTCCAGGCAATTCTACTGCCCTACTCTGGTTTTTGTTTGGGTTTGTTTTTGTTTTTTTTTTTTTTAAGTATCACATTATAAAATTAGTTATTTCTCATGTTGGAAAGGGACTTAAGTGTCACAAGATTATTTTGTGTGTGTTTGCAGTTTTCCAGTATTCTAAGTAACACAGGATAACAAAAGCATATTATCAGTACTGAAAATCTGCAGTGAGTCATAATGTATTCAAGATATTAATTTTATCTAAAAGTATCCTTAAAGAAAAATAGATGTTACAGCATTAGTATATTTATAAAAAAATCTTAATTCTTACATTTAGAAAAAATCTTTAAATTAGGGCATAACTTTGGGAAAAAAAGATTATTCATTTCTAGGAAAGAAATTTACTCTATAGTTCCTTTCTTAACATTTGCACCATTCATATTACATAGTTAAATAGGGAGGTGTGATGAGAATTAGTCTTCTATTCAACAGATTTCACAAGGCAATCAAGGGGAAAATTTAGGCTCATAAATATGATAAATTTACATAGATTTTTTTTTTCTTATTAGGAATTGATATTTCTGATTTATAGACAGTTTCATTTATCTTGATATAACAAGTCTTAACAAGAATATTTCCACAGTAAATGGCAGAGTCATACATTCTCTGGAACTTTTACTTTATTGTATCTTGTTGCTTGTCTTAAGACACTCTAGCACTGAACACTCTTCTTTCTTGGACTGCAGCTGTTGGCAATAGTCATATGGTAACTGTGCAGTGCATAATTACAGTCTGGATTTGAGCACTGCAGTTCAGTGTTCAAGGATCACATCAAAGAAAATATTAGCAGTATTCTTTTCAGCATCCCTTCTGCTGACAGCTGATCCAGTGCAGTTGATTTACATTAGGGTCAGAACATGATCCATGTATCTTAAAGTGAGATTTGCTACAAGCCATTTTCTAATATTAAAACCTAGAATACAGTGAAAATATGCTTCTCTGGAAAGGGAAACTATTTTAGTTCTCCAAACTGTGGTAACTATGTAAACAGTGTTAACATAATCCAAATAACAACACACTTATTTGTACATTTATTTCAGAGTTCAGAAAAAGCTGCTACATGCCTCCTCCATTCTTTGTTATCTAGGTCTAGACATGTTGAGCGAAAGCCTTCCTCCATAAAAAATAGTTCCCCTGATTTCAGTGGGGAAGCATTTCATTTAATGTGACAGGTATTCAGAGGTACCATCTATCTTCAGTCTTCTTCCAGCTCAGAACTAAAAAATACTCGTCCCTCTATAATGTATATCACAGACTTCAGTTCTAGCCTAAAGTACTATTTAATTTTGTAGTGATTTAAGAACAAAAGCTTTGATTTTGCTTTCACTATGACATTCAAATTAAACTGCCAAGAGGTTTTTTTATGCAATCCTGAGCAGTTTCAACCCCAAAGTGTAGAGGGTGGCAGCATAAACAGCTATGGAAATTTTGTTTGAAAATGGCTTGTTTTTACTTTGGCCATGGACACTTCATTCCTACATATGGCCAGGTTGCACACAATATGCCTTCTGGCACAACCATTACACATTAGTTGAGTGTTCCACAAGAATGTCACTCAATTTAATTAGTACTTCTTTTTAGGAAGTAGAAGAACAAGAGAGAGATTTTCATGTGTTTTTTTTAGTCTGCTCAAAACTGAATACTCCATGCTGCTATTGGAAATCTGTTGCAACATCTAGAAATGCCTTAAAATACCTTTGGGGATATTGTGAGATGCTAAAAAAAAAAAGAAGCCTAACTTTAAAAACAAGATATATCCAGAAAACTAATTTATCTTCTTGTTCACATGAAAATGTATGTTGGGAATTATTGCTACAAAGGTATAAATCTAGCTAGTCCTGGATGCAATCTAATTCTAATTTGGTATAAATTCAAGACATACAGGGAAAGAGCTGTACTCCTGATAAGTCTGGAGAATTTCTTATTCCTAAATCAAACCAAGGAGTATATTGAGAGGCCAGTTCCAAGGTAAAGAGGGAGCAAGATTTAAGCTTAGAGAAGAAAGAAGAGTCATTTTGAAGAGAAGCATAGGCAAGGAAAAGCGAAATAATAAAAGGAAGAATTCAGTGGAAATAACAACATGGTTTCAGGTGAAAATTAAGGCTATGTGAGGGAATGAGGCATGAATACCATTTGCTTGTGTACTATGATCTGAAGTGTAGAAAAAGACATTCAGTTCTATGCCTTCTTTGTTCACTGCATGGTTTTTCCCAAGAGCTATCCAAACAAAATATCTCAGTTAAATTCATTTAGCTTACCAGGCCTGATTAAGTACCCACAGCAGAGAGGGCAACAATTTAGCACTACCTTTTTACCTTTGGTTACAGGAAAAGACAGTTTTGTTCTGATGGCATTTGTTAATGCTACTAAAGAAACAAAAATGAAATCTCTTCCAAAATGATAAAGTGCACACTTCTCCTCTGTGCATTAAATGCACCAACCTGCTTTCTGGTCTCTAGATAATGTATCCTATATATTGCTGTGTGATCCTGGCTGTAAATAGATTCTGAGTGTTGTGAAAGTGCTGCTGTTAGCATAACAGACCATTACTTATTATGAAGTGTTAGGGCATACAAAGCATTCCGTTTGTATTAGCAGTCTGAGAACAAGATGAACATTTATGATGAAATTCAAGATACAGATTGTGTTCAACTGTGAATTATTTCCTGTCAAAAAGCTATAGATCATAGAACTTAGATTTAGCTTATAGAAAAGACAGACAGGTTTAGAAAAGGAGCTACAATATATAAAATGTCTGTAATAAAAGTCTGTATGGCTTTATCAGTATATTTTAGGCTGAGGATTCATTTCTGTTACCTGAAAACATTCTTGCGTTTTATGTAACTTTAGACAACCTAGATTTAAAATTTTCATTGTCTGAAAGAATCTTATTTCCTCTCTGATACTGAAAGATCTTTTCTATAGCTGTACCTATACTGGACATCTAGGTAATGTACTGGATACCAGACATTCAAATTCTTTCATTCTTACAGGCCTTAAGCAGGCACTGACTGTCTTTGTTCGTGCTAAAACATTATTGTTTAAGAAGGTCATTGAGAAAATATCCCTTAGGAATACTTTGATCCACTCACAGTAAAGGTACCTCTGGTGAGCTGCTCCGTTGAGCTTTGTAAAGTCCAGTTGTTAAGCAAACTTGGACTGACATCATTTCACCTCAGCTAAATACAGGTCTTCAGAAATATAGTAAAAATGTGACTTGCTGTCACCTTGAAGGTAACAATTTAGAAGTCAAAGACTGTACGCTTTAAAGAAAAACTCTGTCACATCTGACAGAAAGGTATTTCCATGATATTGTCCAAGTGAATAAGAGTGATTCATTCCTACTTTTCACACTTAACACAGGTGAAGATGACCGCAATGCTGAAGAAGATGAGAAAGTTTTGACTCTTTTGTATGATCCATGTCTGAACTGTTACTTTGATCCCAACTCTGGGAAGTACTATGAATTGGCATAGTCAGATCATGAGACAATATCGTTCTGTATTCAGAATAGGTTTTTCTTTTAACTGTTTGTAAAGTGTGCCTGAGCTGTATAATTTATCATGTAACTTAAAACTTGTATTAACTGATAGTTTTGCAAACAAATTAATATATTTTGTAAATAGTGTCTTATTTTTATAGTTTTGTATTAAGTTGTAATGCAGTGGAAAATCACATAACATAAAAGTTCCTTGTGACTACAACATTTATTTTTTAGTCTAATTTATTTCTAATATTCAGACATTCTGTATGGAAACAAATGAAGCTGAATCGAGAAGGTTTGTAGTGTTTATCTGTAAATGTTTTTATTCAAATAAAAAAAAAATCATTACTGGCTTACTGTGTATTTTAATTGGTTCTGAGCTATCTTATTTGTGCTCTTAAGATATACAGTGTCTTGTTCAAAGGCCTCCATTTCATAAGCTCACTCTCTCCCTTTAGTCATCAGAGAAAGCAGTATTTCCCTCATCCTCAAGAAATTCTCTGCTGTTGCATGCTGTAGTAATGGGATGGTGTCAAAGCTGTGGGGTGGCACCGTGTGTGCAGTGCGGTGCAGTGAGGTGTGTGCATGGGCAGTCTGTAAATCTGGACCACAACAGGGTAGATATGGCGGGCTCTGAGAGTACAGCTGCTGTCTGCTTTACTGATGTACTGTAACATAGGACTGAAGAGCAGTTAGAGTGATTGCTTCAACGCTCAAACTGGAGCCTTGTTTCACGTAAGGCAAGAAGGTGTGTGTATCATTCACATGGGAAGCTGTGCTCGGCATGCAGGTCTTACGTGTTTGTATTCGTTTTTCTGTTACACTTTGCAATAAAAGAATATAATTTATTTAACCCACCTCTATCAGCTTCCAGTTAAGTTTTCATTGAGGATCCTAAAATTCCAACTCAGAATTTTAAATTGCCCGCATCACTGTGCATTTTTTTTTTTCCTATGGTACATAAAATATCCCTATTGACCATGGAGAAAGACTATAGGTATAAACCAGAGCGTACATAGCCTTTGAAAATGAAATCATTATATGGAATGAATAAAATACTGTACTGGAGATATGCCAGGCTCTGTCTGCTCTAAATACCAGTTAAGCTGATCCTGATGTTTCTGCATTGCCATGGCTCCTACTTGGCTCCAGCTGCCTGGTATTGAAGAAAAGGTGTCAGGCAGGAATTGTCCATGAAACAAGTCCAAAGAGTTGTGTCATAATGGAGTTTAGTTAGTGGAACAGCTTTGGAGTCCCCCAGTTCAGTAGGTAACAGTTTTTCTGGAGACAATTGAAGGGAATGTCAAAATCACATGGCAAAAATGATCTATAGGCATTGCTGGTGATTCTTGTTCTAAGCTTCCACTTGATTATATGCAGTGCTATTCCACTGTAATTATTTGCAAACTGATTACTCAGTGAATTTTTAAGAATAATGTATTTGAATGTCATAACGTGAGCTTAGTAAGCTCACTGGCAAGTGATTTAAAATTATGATGTCTGTAAATTATACATAATTATGGATCCCAGTTAATGAATATCCTAGAATCAATTGAAAATGCAGTTGTTAATAGTGACTTGGCATGAGATCAGATTGTGTATTTGGCTTCTGTGGCAGGTACAAACATATCATCACAAATTGATTGAGGTAAGAGGAGCACTGAAATCCACAGGAAGACAGATACTGTGTTGAGATAATTTACTTACCCTGCCTTAGCCTGTTTCTCCCAGAAAGATTTGCACCGGTTCTTGCTAAAGCCATAATCAGTTTAAAAGTTCAATGAAATAATAATTTTGACCTTCAAAAATCAGATGTAGCTTGTACATCCTCGTGTGTATCTACCCACTTTCTTTTTAGCATCGCTTAGCAATCAGGGCAATGCTCCCTATATCTGTGCAAAGGCTATTTAAAATGTGATGTTAATTTTGCTTTTGTAGCTGTATGTCTCACAGGAGTGCTTGAATGTCCTAGTAGGGCACCACTGTGAATCCAGACTGGGTCACTGATGCTAGTGAGATAACTGCTCAGTTTGGGGGGGGGGGGGAAATAAAGTAAAAATAAAAAATACATAGTGGCTGCAAACTGGTGTGTGCTGTTTATGAGGTGGAAGCCTGCAAAGGTCCAATGGATTGTCTGCCAGTGCCTGTCTGCCTTCAGAGCAGGGAATCACTAACGTGTCACATACAAAAGTGAACCAGTGGACATCCAAAGCCTGGACAAAAGGGAGTCCTTGGGAGCTCCATGCTCTTATCCCCACCTTTAATGAGATAAGGAGGCAGGCAGGTAGTGACACTAGATCCAGGGGGAGTCTGTTGTTCGGACAGGTTCACATACACACTGTTTTCCTGTCATTAGCACAGCAGTATTTTATAGGCAAGTCCTGCTTTACAAAATCAGCAGTTTGGGATCCTTGCCCTTTGTGTTCTAGTTAGCAGCTTTATGCCCTCGACATCCATGGGGATTGATTGCTGTAATGCTGTGAACAACACCTGTGAGCTGAGCGGGACGAAAGGCTGAGCTGCGAGGACTGTAAGTTTTGCTCACAATGTTTTTTCTTAATCATCATCCTGTGAACCTAGAACTAAAGCACTGCTGGCACGCAGCATGCTTTTCATTTAGCCAATTTGTCAAAGCCAGCATTTATGGCAAGTGATGAAGAACACAGAGATTTACTCATAACAGTCCTGTGCAGTGTTTTAGTCCATGAGAATCACATAGTTGTCACTAGAGTGTGCTTTCCAACACGTAAAAAGACCTGTGTCTGGCATAAAGTTTCAGGTTAATGAAACTGCAGGAATTACTTTCTACAGGCCCAGCATCAGTTATGATTTGGGGGAACAGAAATTTTGAAATGCAGTAAATTTTAGTAGCTTTATTAATGTTTCTTAGATGTGCATTGAAAATAGAGGAACTGAAGTTAGCTTGGTAGAGCTGCTGGAGTCAGCAGATCACAAGTCAATCAATTGGCCTTTCACACTTTTCTATGTTCCTTATACACATGAAGTGTGACAGACATCTCTGCTTTGTTTCCAGTTGCTAAAAAACACTGTTAACCAGATTTCAGATGGTTGAGAAGGAAGAAAAAATCTTTAAAATCCTTCTTAGCCACAGCCCAGAGCAGTGTGTTTTTATGTCATGGGAATGATTCTCCCCATTTCTCTTATTCTTTTGCCTTAGGTCCATGTACCAAGGTTTTCTCCAAAGCCCAAGCAAATAACCAAGTTTCAGCATTTAGATCTCTGCAGGCTGCAGCAGCATTGAGTTGCAGCTCGCAGACAGCCTGGTCCATGTGAGCACCAGCATGGGCTCCTCCAAGCAGCTGCTAGGACTTTGTCATCTTTGATCTCATAGTGCTGTCACTTGTACCCAGGTGCTGTGTGTACGTGCGAGCCTCATTATGCCAAACAAAGAACACTCTGTCCTAAGGAGCTTACAGTAGGACATCAGTATTGATTTTCCCCCTCTGCTGCCACCATGGTTACTAGGTAAGGAAACGTGAAAAGTCATACTTTATTATTCACATACCCTTCAGCCAGAAAGCGTCCTGTTTAGGGGCATGTCCTCTAAACTGCAGGTCAAATGGCAAGCTTGCACAGGCTGAAAAATCCTGGAAAATAATTTTGCTTAATACATTTCATTTTCAAGTTATTTTTCCATGGTATGTATTTATTTTAGAAAAGGGCTTGGTTTTTTAAGCAATGGGCTACATGTAAAATTAAATGCCAATCCGGTCTCAGGCTGTCTTTTCTATGTGGCATTACTGATAATCACCACTTTTCTCATGGTTACTATAGTAACTCGGCATACTTATCTGCCACCTTTTTTGGCACCTTGAAAAAAACTATTTAAATTCAGTTCCCTGATAAACTGAAAGCTTGGCTTCACGATACCCATGGGAGTATGTAAGTGTAACAACAATACCTGTCATTTTTCCTTATTCAGTGTTTAACTTGCTTGTTAGCAGCTGTACAGGCAGTTCTAACTGTGATGTTTTGGGATCCTGCTGCAGGCGTTATAACCAGCACAAATGCGAGCACCCTGGATGGAACCTCAGGAACAGCCATGAGCCCCCAACAGGTCACATGTGGCAGCCCACAATGCAAAGACCTGAGCAGGATTTCGCTCTTCTCATGCCACTCTAAAAGCAGTTCTTTTTCCAAGCTTGACAGTTTTCAAGAGGAAAAATAATCTGTGGACATTAAAGTACATGGTAAGAATTATTATGAAAGTTCCTGTGGTAAATCAGCGGTGAATCTTGTGATACTTTTAATTTCCAAGTGTGTGCCGTCCAGTCTGCGTGGCAGATGAGAATGGACTCGGACTGGGGATGCTGGAGAGCTGAGACACATTTTTGGAGGTGAGTTCAAGGCCAGTGCAAATATCAGGTGCCTCAGCTGAGCTCAGCACCCCAGCAGTTCCACCTCTTTTTTTGCTCTAAGGGCACCAAAATAGGTAATATAGTGCTTGTGATAAAGGTTGTTTTTTAAGTTCTGTCAAAATGTGGCCCAGATATGCAGTCCCTGTGCTGGTATCCTTAAACCTGCACAGATGTACCCTCATCACTTGAAGAGAAAAGGAGATGGTGACACCTGAACAGCTGCTGTTGGCTCCCAGCTGTTGGGCACAATGGTCCAGTGTGTCTGCAGAGGGGTTGAGTATTTGCTGAAAACAGAGTGTCTGGTGATCCATCCCTGCAGCTGTGACCTCTTCAGCAGATCTCGGGGTTTTTTCTTTGTTATCATGTTCTTTTGCCAGGAATTTTGAAGAGCAGATAGTTTTGAAAGATACGTGGTTGCAAAACAAATGCTATCAAGAGCTACTTAACAAAAGGCAATTTTATTTTTGCAGTGAGGCTGGAGTGCTCCTGGGGACTGATGGTGTGTCCTCATCCCACTCCTCACAAATATCCTCCCTTGGCCACTGCCAGAGAAAAGACAGGGGCCATGCTGATAGCAGGTCCTCTGTGCTGACCAGATACACCCACAGTGAAATACTGTTCCTAAAGAGAACCAGCTAGGCTCCTGGTACAACTGTTACTACACTAGCAGTGCCAGCGTACTTCAAGCGATATTTACATTACACTGCTTAGGGTTTTTATCTATTGAAAAGTTTATTATTGGATGATTGTGCATTTTATCTGCGTGGGAGACCAAAAAACCTTTGGTCACACAAATTACAAGTGTCGTTTTAGAGCACTGCATATTTATTAGGCCATCTGCTACTGCAGCGCTCAAGGCGAAAAACTTCGTACAGGCAATCTATTCGCAGCTACTGTTTTACCACCTGATGTGCAAAATATCAAAGCTCTGGATGCATTTATTATTGTACTGACTAATTTTCTAATGAATCCATAAAGCTCAGGAAATGTCCCATGTAAGAGTTTCTTTTATATTAGAATGTTGTTTTCTCACTGGAGCTTGAGGGGCCTCTGGAGGAATCACATCCTGTCGGTAGGTTTGTTGTGTTGGGCATGCACATTTTGTCATTCCAACCTTGGTAAGAGGGACTGGAGAGCCTGGCAGATAGCTGTATGGTGTTTCCCATGTATCCATGTGAAGCCCAAATTAGAATTGCTGCTGTTTTCCCAAGAAAACAGGAACAGCCAGTTCTGGAGTAGCATTAATGCCTGGGCAAACCTCATGACATTCACAAGAATGCCAGAAGATGATCCAGCTTTTGGGTTTCCTCGTTGTCCTTTCTGGTGACTGCAAAGCCTCCATGGCACATGCACATCCCCAGTCCCTGGGTACCACTGTGGCCCCTTTGTGACCCAAATACATCACCATGTCCTCTGGGACAAAGCCAGGATCAGACCAACTGCTATGATAAAAACCACCCCCAGTGCTGAGGCAAGTGCCTTGTGTGCAGACATGCAGACCATGGTGTAGCAACGAGAAAGAGGTTTGGCAGCACTCGCCCACTCAGAAATACAGCGTTACTTTTCCAGGTACCCTTTGCTCCATCCCAGCTCAGTGTTCAGCCCTGTTCTCCTACTTGCAAGTGTAAATCCCTGCAAGCAGGAAGAGCTGTCCTGGGCCTGGCTCACACCCTGCACCCCAAGGCCTCTCCACCCTACACTGCCAGAGTCCAACCGTGCCCAATGCCAGGGCATAACCGCTGCTGCTGATTACAGTTTTGCAATTAATTTGCAATACTCAGTGGTGAATGATGGAGGGTGAACCAAGAGGGCAGGTTCTGGCTCAGGAAAAGCAGCAAAGTGTGAATGTGGTAAAATCCAGGCATGCCATCTGTGTGCTCACACATCCCTGTGCTAGGCGGTAATCCCCGCATGCCATGCTGCTGGGACTGGGCAGAGGAAAACAGGGATGGACAGGGGCTGTGTGAGAGCCTGGACATCCATGGAGGGTTCCTGCCATCCTCAGTGAGCTGCTGGTCCCCTGAAGTGCCACAGTTCCCCTCATTCCTGGGGTTCTCAGCCACAGAGCTGCATTCTCTGGGGCAATACCAGAGAGGCCAGAGCTAGACGTTTGCCATGCTGAGACGCGAGCCCAGGGCATTGCTGCAATGACAGATGTTAATCAGAGGGACGAGTTTCTTAAGGGGAGTCTCTTACAGAAACAGACCCTTCCCCTGCTCTGTGCATACTCAGCAAGGCTGAGACTCTCTAGACTTGACCCCATGCAAAACATTGAGACTCCTCCACCTCTATGCTGAAACAGCTTCATCCTGCCCGTGGGTGTCTGCTGCAGCACAGAGCTGGAGGTGAGCACCTGGCAGCTATTGTGCCGTTGATACATTACTCTGCTGTGCCCTGATCTCTTGCAGTGCATTACACCTCATTTAATATGATCTGTAAATCCCCACGTGCCAATAGAAGGCAATGTCTGATCAGTCTGTAAGGTGCTCAAAGGACACATCTTTTACTGACATCTTCTGTTAACTTCCAGCTTGCGAGCAAAGCCAACACACGCCAGGTGCTGAGACACCCGAGAGGAGCGTGTCGGCTCGCATCGATCCATCACTCCGTCCCCTGCTGCAGCTTCCCCTCCAGAGCCACCTGCAAGCCACACACACAGACAGAAGGTATTTATACCTTCCTCCAAGTGAAACATGGGGCTTGATATTACTTTGTGCACTGATCATGTTGAATGTAATCGTGGGAACACTTTGCCACTGTTAGAAGTTAATGACGCATTGTTTAAATGGGAAAGAGACGTTTATAGCCAGATTGATAGCTGGAGTTGTGACACTGAACCCCAGGCAGAGCCCTGGAGGTGCTGAGCCACGGCAGCGCTGCCCTTGCTCGTGGCAGGGAAGCCGTGCTCAGCCCTGGCAAGGCTGGCAGCCCAGGGGAGCTGCTGCCCCAGCCTCGCTCCCTGGGACACGCTGTACCCCCTCCTAGGGCTCTGCTGGCCCCACCCCATCTGTGGGCACCCTGGGGCACCCACAGCCCACGAAACCTCAGCCATGGGCGTCTGCAGGTTCCTGCACAAACAGCTCCGGCGCATCCGAGCAGCCCAGTGAAATAAGGATAATGGTGCTAATTCATGAATCTGCTTTCCCTTGTTGGTCCTCTGATACCCCCAGCCCTGCAGTCCTCTCAGCTGTAAACTCAGTGCCATGAGATTAAAGGGTACAACTATGTGACATCTTATAAACCACGTAAATAGGAGCTGGCAAGGCCCCTTCACAGTGAAGGATTTTGCACAAAATCTTGAGGCACTAATTCAATCTCAGGGCTCTCTTTCCATTGTAGTGGGTATGCAGTGCCATTAGGAAACCTTGAGTGAATTACAACCTTTTATTCATCTAAGGCAGCTTTTTTCTAACTATCTGCAACAAGGTTTTATTTTGACCCAATCATGAACATTAAAAGCATAAGAAATACAAATGCACTTAGTGATAAATTTTTTCCCTTTGGAAAAATGTGCAACATTGTGGTGCTAGGAAAACAGCTATTAATTTGGAGGTTATTTCCAAGCTAATGGATAATTATTATTCTGTGGGGTTGGGTTTTTTTCCAATTAAGAGTTTAGTTTGCTGAATTGTCCCTTTGCATTTGCAGCACTGATGTTTCTCTTTCCCTGCATTAACATGTTACAATTCAGAACAAATGGCTGTGCTTTTGGCTTTGAATTTTTCTTCCACATTTTTGACTATTGTTTTTTATGTCTCGTATAAATCACTGTAACACATGATAAAGCCAAGCACATTCAATACCTGTGAATAGTTAAGTTACTGTTTCTCCTTTGTGCCATAGCCCATAACCATATTTTAAAGCAGTTACAGTCTTTTATCAAGCCCCTGTATTAGTGTACTTTTGTAACTGTATTACTGAGCAACTGAGCATACTCAACTACTCTTGAACAGCTCTCACAGACTATCATGTAAATCCTTCTTAATTCATGGTTTATTGACCACAGTGGTTCTGGATGAGCATCTGGTGCCAATTCCCTCCTGTGGGCAGCATGCCACCTGCTGCCACGTCTCCATGGAAATTCCTGAAGTTCCTCTTGAAAGGCCAATTTGTGTGTTGCAGACCGTCACCACTTCCACAGGAAAACCAAGCCAGGGAGGTCGTACTGTTTGCAGTGGGTTGATGAATAGAATAGCCCACAGCCAGGCAGGCAGAAGCCCCTTTTCATCCCACTGGCACCCCACAAGCTCATTGGAAAAGCCTCAGTCTTGTGTGGTGTGAGGGAGAGGGAACACACCCAGCACTTGGGGACATTTGTGGCTGTAAGTAGCCTGACGGCACTTGTGTCTGCAAACCTTCTGGGTGTCCCAAATCAGCATACAGCAACACCCAGGACACCATTTGTTCAGTGCAATCTGCAGTCAGTGTGGGTGGAAGGGGTTTATTTGCTCATTTTACAGGTTGATTTATGGCTTGTTTACTTGGATGCCTTGCCCACATTGCTAAAGTTGTAATTAAACCTTGTTAAAGTGCTCAGGCCCCCCTCAGGCATGTGCTGTAACTTTTTTTCCCTGAACAATAATTATTATATTGGGGGAAAATCTGCATGGTGAGGAAGGGTGTCAGGCAGACCTGGTTGTAAATAAATACCTATTTAGCAGGCAGAGGATGTTTAGTCCTAAATCAAATTGTACATTAAAAGTGGAAATTGCTGAGATTGGTGTTTACCTGTGAAACCAAAATTACTTCGTGAAGAAAATAATTATAGACGCAGACTCTCTAAAAAACCAGTTGTGAGCCCTCATTAAATAGTTAAAATCAAGATGCTGCTGTGAAGTGCAGCATCAGCACATCATGTGTGGGCTGGCTTGAAGGGATCTTTGAGGCAGCACGCCAGCGGGCTGTGTGTACATACCCCATAGAGCTCTACCCCACGTTGTGCCAGTGTATTGCAATGCCTTCCAAGTTGAAGGTCTTCTAGGAGATAACAAACCCCATGAAGTAATATTAAATCATGTGAAACAGGGCACAAGGGAGGAATCCCATTGCCAGAAAAGGCTGATGAGTTCAGAAAATTAGTGAGGAAAAAATGAAAATTATATTAATAATAGTCACTTATTACCTGTAACAAGGCACCAAACACCCTAAGGAGCAAGTACAGAGGCACAGCGCTCACCTCTGGCCGCTGTGTCTGTTTTGCAGAAGCCTTTCCCCTTGTTTTAAAGCAGCTTCAGTTCAGCTTAACTCAGTGCTGGATTTTCTCAGGGACTTCTCTTTCGAGGCAGACCCAGCAGTTACTGCCAGGAGAGAGTATCTATAGATTTGTGTCTATATATATATATATATACACTTAACACAGCTATTTGTGTGTGAGTGCCAGCAGGCCAGGTGGGAGAGTCCTGGGATGCTCTGGAGGAGCTGCTTGGCTGCACGTGCAGCACCAGAGAGGAGGTGCTGGTGACCGGGTGGCAGTGCTGATGGCCCCACAGCAGCAGAAAACCCCACAACGCCATACAAAGGCATATTCAAAGCTCTCACAGGGCCAGAGAGCTGCTGGCTGTCACCTAACCCTGCTGTCCTTCTGTGGACGCAGAGCCAGGAACAGGGTGGCCCTTTCCTGTAACTCTCCTCCAGCGCTGCTGCATCGTGAGATGGCTCTTCCAGGAATGGTCTCCTCGTGTTCCAGCCTTATGGCTGAAGCATTGGAAGCTCCAGTGACTGCTTGGATATGGGCTGGTCAACGCTGTCCAAAAGCAGAGTCTTTCTTGAAATAGCAGGTGTTCCACTTGGAAGAGTGGTTTCAAGCCAGATTTGGAAGAGTCACTTGAAGGACAAAGATGGTGACAAGCCTCAGGGAAACAATTTGATCTGAACCTGGTGCACTGCATGTTGATACACCTGTGCATCCACAGCCAACTGCTCCCCGACACACGTCACTGATGTGCTGGGACATCAGTTATCCACCAGCAGTTTGACCATGTCCTGGAAGTTACATTAATTGGTGAAAAAAATTTTGAGGTATTAAAAACAGCAGCAAACCACAGTGCATGCAGCATAAGGGGCTTGGATTTCATGAGCTGAAGAAAGATGAGTGTCTTTAGTCTGGATTAGCACTTTCCCCTCCTGAGGATGACAGAGACGTGGTGAGGACCCCTGGGAGCCAGAAGGCCTTGACTCTCGCCCAGTGGGGACAGTTTGCCCTGGGAGCTGCACCACTTCTCCATGCAGTTCCTGGATGGATATTCAGTGACTGTCAGTGGTGGGAAGGGGAAAAAAAACCCCAGATTTTTCTTGTGGAGCTGCATGAAAAAAAAATCTTTATAGAGTTTTTCAGGCAATTATCCAACAGTACCAGATGGCACGTGGAATCATTCCTAAAAATGAACTGGTCGTGGTGCTGCCCTACATAGAAGTTAATAGATATTAAAGCCACAGTTTTCAAAGAAATGAGGACAGAAGTGCAGGCAGTTTGCAACCTGCTTGGCATGGCTATACATTGTGTTTGTGTGTATGGCACATGCATGCACGCTCATTAAGGAGAGCCATTAGCTTTGGCACCAGTTCTCTAGAATCAAGCACAGGAGACCAGCTGTAGGGAGAGCCAGCAATGAGCTTTTGGATGCTCTAGAAGTGCCATTTATTGATGGGAGAACAGCATCTTGCACTGCCTCAGTCACGAGGGGATTGCTTTAACGTGTGTTACACAAGTGCCCTTCATGTTTGGCCAGTCTGGCCTGAAAAACCTCTGGAGGAATTTGCACTTTTGCAAATTTTACCATTTCCTTTAGTAGCATCAGCCATTCCCACAGGACCAAACCACTGCTGTGATGGCTTTGAACTGCATCACTGATGAACATCTTCCTGTGTCCTGCTGGGAAAACATAAAATATTGAAAAGTTGCAGGCAGAAGAAAGACTTTTTACCCTCTGAGACCATAATGCTTGAACTTTTGGGGCATTTTCACTGTAAGGGATGCTGAGCCAGGGCTCCAGCATGGGGCTTCACACTCTCTCAGGCACCTCCTTCAGAGAGTGAGAAAGGCAACTCCACCTCTCACTCATCACATCCCTCAGTGTACTTGGCTTAACCAAGAGTAAAGGCTAAATAAACACATCTAAACAACTGCAAAGCACGTCAACATCCAACTTCAAAATAACATGTGGTGAAGTGTGAAATTATACCTTTTATTCCATAAATCTCCAGCAACAGGCACAGTTCTATAACTTGTATCACACTTTAATACTGGCAGAGTTTAACACACCATGCAAGCCCCATAAAGTAATTACATTTCATCACAAGAAAGAAACAAAATCCCAGCTCATTCAACCCCCTCTATCTGAGGAAGGATTATAGACAATGCAGTGCATGTCGATTTTTCCTGGTGATAAATCCAAAGCAGGTCACCAATGAAATGGTAATGTGGGTTTCCAAGGCAGATGATTTACAGGGACAAATAGAGATGTTATTTGGTGTCCTTCAAGGCACCCTGTGAATGCCCCTTTGCTTTCTGAAACTTCCTGAAGCTTATCCTCTACTTAAAAGAAGCTTAAAAATGTAAAACGTACCTTGAACAGACCATTTTGGCACTTGGCAATTGCCCCTGTGCAAGTTGGTTATTTGCTTCACACCAGATTCTCATTCAGCTTTTAAAGAGTTATTTCATTCAAAATGAGTTTATATGAGTGATGATAATGATGATGATAGAAAGTCAGCAGAAGACACTCACAGGTCCACATCTTGCAACACCAGCCATCAAGCCCCAGAAGTTCAGGCACTCCAGATAGACAAGTCAGGCTGGAAATATTTGTCATCAGAGCATTTGTTGGCTGCCCTTCTGCCAAACCAAGGGTATGTCTGTACACAACAAACCACAATTAATTTAACTAATTTATCTATTAACTACCCTCAAATAAAGCCTCCAAACTTTAATTAGACCACTGTGATTAAATGCAATTAAAACCCTTAAAACAAGTCAACAAGGACTGCAGGAGCGCTCATTTCCAAAGCCCAGCACAAAGCTGCAAACACACACAAACAGGTAACTGAAGGTGATGGCAGAAGATGTTTTTCCCCACCAGGCACAAAGCAACACAGCACCAAAGACTTTCTACCATCCCCAACTCAGCCTCTGCAACAGGACAAAACCTTGGAAAGGAGACAGGACACAGTGGCCTCCTGAGGGATGGGGATGAGAGGCTTAAATGTCCTAAAAGGGAAGAGGAATACAATTGCCTGCCATGGGCTGTGTTGGTCCATCAGCTCAAAACACAATCCCACCCCTGAGCAGCACTGACAGCAATGGGGCTCAGTGATGGGACAGGCACAAGGGAAACTTGCAAGTACACAGGTTTTTTTCCTTTATTCAGCTCAAACCACTGGGCATCACTTTGCTTCTCCTATCACGTTTTTTATTTGCATCTCAGGCCAGCCTTGCTTCTTTGCTTCTGGCCCAAGCAGATTCTACAATAACTATTGTACAGTGATGGGAAATGCAGTGGGGAAAAGCCATTGGAGCTTCCCAGCATCTGGTGCTGTTGTATAAAATTCAAGGCAGACAATGCAGAAATAACTTGCACAAGTGTTTCCATGCTTATCCAGCTGATATGCCTCGTGAATATAGCTCAGTTCCCAGTTCCTCCCAAGAAACCAGAGACTTCAAATGCTGCAAGCAATTGCATTGCTGTAGTTGAGTCTTGTGCATGGAGAGGTAGGAGGGAAACCATCACAACTGCCAAGAGAGAACAATTCTGGGCAGTAGCAGCAGAAAGGATTAAATTATGCTAAGGATCACCTGAACCCAGAGTGAGTTTGGTGGAAGACAAAGTTTGATGGGAAATTTTTGTATCAAAAAGTTCACAACCTTTCTAGGAGACCATGAGCAGTGAAAGACCAAAATGACCCAAGGTGAGTGCTAGTCAAATTGCACAGGGCAAAGAATTTTATAATATTATAATCAATTATGATAAAACAGGCAAGACAAAACTAGAAAGGGCTCTGGGAGGCCAGAAAATGTCATTGGGTTGGGGGGCAGCAGGGAAGTGAGCAACAAGCAAGAAAAATCAGGTTTCTATATATAAACACAAGCCAGGTCCCTCATTCCAGCTCTGGTCATTTCTTTTGCCCTTTAGACTTTTCAAAAAGCTGGCACTATAACTTTAACATTCCCACATCATTCCTCCCAACAGCACCTGTATTCAGATTTCCATTCTGTAGTGAGTTGGAGTCAAAGCAGAGGTGCAAGAGGCCCCCCGTGGCACGCCGGCCGCCGCAGCCCAGCGTGTGTACGGCACCAAGAAAAACCCAGCAGGTGGAGAAGAGTTCCCCCAGTTATTTCCTATTCTCTGTCTAGCAATAAAGACACAGCTACACTGGGTGGTAACTCTTAGCAGATGGTGACTTTTTATAGTTGATTGCCGTAAAAATGATACTTTCAGAGTTTCTTCCTTTTAATTCAGATCCTCAGTAGTGTGTTCAAATGTCAGAAAGCATCATATTTCTATCTTTTATTTCCTTTGTGAGCAGAAATCTTCTTTAAGAAGTGTAGGAATTACAGCTTGGAAGAAAAGATAGGCTCTCTCGATAAAAGTGATCTACTTTGCAAATGTTAGAGAATACAATAAAAACAGTAGATGCAAAAAGCTTCACTGGCTTTGTTCTCAGTGGAGAGTTTTAATTTCTATTGCACTTTTTAAAGAGACATTTTGTCTGCACCATAATGGTTTACTGGATCAGTGTGGCCCATTAGCAGCACAAAGGCAGGATTTCCTCTGCTGCAAGCACAGGGAGCTTGGGGGTGGGTGGAAGATAGCTAATTAATCAGCCTCTGATGTAGGAAAATAATAAGGGGATGGCTGAGTGAGCACCTCCGTTCACAGCCTTGCCTGTGGGTTTCTGTCACAGCCAGGTCCAGAAAGGGACAGTGATAGAGGGCTCATGGTCATACAACAATGGGCTTCTTCACTGTCAGATGTAAAAATGGCTTTTGCTAAGGTGATGTATTGTTGTCCTTTAACACCTGATCCATGCAGCAGACCCCAAAGCGTGCAGGGCTTTTGGGGCTGCACGTGCCCCGCACCGGCAGCCACAGGCTTTAAGGCTGCACTTTAGCATAAACCAGATTCAGAGAGACCCGAGACAATGCACTTTGGCTCCAGTTCCAAATCCAAAGCCTGTGCAACAGCTCCTGGAGGCAACAGGGCTGTTAAATTGCTCCAAGCTACCTACAAACTATGGCCAGTGGGTTTATCTGCTTACCCTCCCTTCTTTACTCATCTGAGCAAGGTGGCAATTCACTGAAGAACTATACCTCCCCCTGAAAGCTTTTCTGATTTTCTGCAAGATATGTACACACACTCTCTCTTTAGTGGTGTTGTAAATGGAAACCTTATCCCTCACCTAATATTTGTAGCAAGGAAGGGTGTTCAAACCAGCATGGGCTGCTTACACAAAACTTGGGAGGAGGCAGCGCTCGCCCCCAAACAGGAACTCCTGTGAGGACAATTTGGGGGCTTTTGCTCATCCACTAAACCAGAAAAGATATGTCTGTCAATAAGTGCAATTTGCTGCCACTGCTGCAAACATCAGGTGCCAGCAGCCCCTGCACAGCCCTGGCACATACACCCGACCTGGCCTGCATGAGTTTTTCCCAGGGGAAGTGTAAAGGAGCAAATGAAGCCCACAAAACCCCTTCTGACAGCCAGCTAGCCTGCTGGGATGCTCCATGTCACCCCAGCATGGGATCCTGTGGGGCTGGGAGAGCGGCCAAGGGCCCAGGCAGTGTCTGGCCCTGCAAACACATCCCCACCTGCAGACTCACACACTCCGTGTCACCGTGTTTCCTGCTGCTGTTCCCTGCGTGAGGCAGCCCGTGATGGCTCATTCTGCCTAATTACAGCAAATAACAGGCAGTTTTGGAGCATTTCAATGATGCATCCCCACAGTCCTGCTCTGCTGTAACCAATAAGCAAATCTGGCCAGGCCGGTGTGCAGGGTTTCCGTATGCTCCTTCAAATACTGCTTTTCAGCAACACAGACATATCAGAACTGGCCACAGATAAACTCGCCCCTTTGGCCAAGCACCAAGGATTACTGCCTCCTGCTAACACACAACTACTCTGGGAAAAATGGAAGTGACAGAGACACAGAACACCTATGTGATTTGTACCGCTATGGACCCCTCACCACCATGGGACAACCCCTCTGTCCCCAGCCCGGGGCAGCTGTACCAAAATCGGTGCCTTCGTGGCAAGCCGGGGGAATTCAAAGGGCTTTGGTGCAGCCGTAGTCTGCCCCCTGCACTTCACCTCCCCTCAGAGCCTGTGTCTTAGTCCATTTATTTATTGCACCTCATTGTCAAAAAAGGAAAGACATCCCCTGACCAGAGGAAAATGTCCCAATTAAAAAGCGAACGATGCAGTAAACCAGCAGAGCATTCTTGAGAGCACTGGTAAAAGCAGCCACCTCTTGTCCTCAGTTTATGCTGCTCCCATCACCCTGGGCATTATATTTGTGCTGACAAGGATCAGTTTAACCCCTGCCTGCAATCTAATAAAAAGCTGGCCTGGTGGAAGCATGGCATAATCCTTCTTCAGTGTCCTAGGAACGGGCGTAATAAAAAACTGCTGCTGCTGCTCAGTGGCCGCAGCCGCTGCCTGGAATAAATAACTCCTTGCCCGATGCCAGCAGCGAGAAATGCTTTGGAGCACAGGCTTCTTGGACCCTCATCCCTTTGCACCACCACAGCCCAGGGTGGGCAAATCATGTCAAAATAGACAAAAATGCCAGAATTGCTTTGTGGGTCAGATTAAAGTGTCTGCAATAACTCAGGAGCCCGTGGGCTGTGTCAGGGAGCCAGCAACCCTGTCCACTCCTCCTCCTCCTCTCCCACACTCATGGAGCACCCAGCCTAATGCCCCAAAGCATCTGGAAGTGCAGGGCCCATGGCAGTTGCCCACCATTCCTTGGTATTTACTAGAGGCAAAGCAAAAGGAAAAGTCCCAAAGGCTTTGCCACTGCTAAACAATGGGATCTTTTCCCCTCTCATCATTAATTGACTGAATCAGTGTTGCAGAGCTGGCATTATGCTCCGCTACGCTTTGTAATGAAATCACTGCCTGCGTGTAAGAAACAAATTTAATGATATGATACTAATAGGGTTAGAAATTTCCCATGCAAATATTAATAATTTATATCTACTTTCATTTTTTAATACAGCTTGTGCTCTGTAACAAGAAAATACTGAGGTCTACCAGCCCCTCACACTGATCTTGTCTGGGGAGGGTGCAGTCAGACTGGAGACAGCACAATCTCACTGGAGGTGAAAATTAGCATTTGGAAATCACGTCCTGGCCTGTGACCATGTTTCAAAAGAGACCCAGTGCTTAAAACACAAGCACTGCTTTCATGGCACCAACCAGCAGCAGATGATGGTGAGCTTTCGTGCTGCCCAGGCCCCATCCCACAGGCATCCCTGAAACACCTGCACCGAGAGCCGGGGATGCTAATTGCCTCTGCAATGAACCTGAGTTAAACGAAGCCGTGGTCCAGGGGCTACATATCATACCGGGCACCCATATGCATTTTGAGGCAGTTGGCAGCAAAAGGAGCAGCCTGTGGGCTGCAGAGCCACAGTGATTTGGGCACTGGGGCATGTTGTTGTAAAAGTAGGGAGGGATTTGTGTTAAATGCCCTCTTTTCAGCAGTACAAGTAGCTTAAAGGAAGAGCAGTGACTGGGGACTTGAGGGGTTGAAAGAGAAGATAATTCCCTCGGACAGGCATAATTGCTGCAATTCAGAATGCTAAAAATGTGAAATTAGGAATAATCAATGGCTGTTTATGATCTGTGTCTATACTGTGAATTCAGCTAATACGGAGTAATTACACTCTGCTAATTCCCGGTATTTGTCATCGTTCAGTTGCAGGAGTCCTGCAAAACAATAAACCCAGATTGGCTGCGCTGGGCCCGCAGACTGTGGGCTTAGCACTGCACAAGCTAATTTCTCTATTAATGGTAAAAGCAGTTATGATTTCCCTTATTTATTTCCCTCTCCCAGCAGCAAAGCCGGCGTCAGTGGGCTGTGCTGCCAGGGCTCAGCGGGCACAGCGGATGCGCTACACAACAGCACCCCCAAAAGCCAGCACTGCCGTGCAGCCAGCCACCAGGTCTGGCACACCAAACCCTTGGCCAACCAAACACCATCCTTCACCTCTTGTGAAACTGATTTTTCATCTTTTTGTCCAATACTGTGATATCAGCTCTCCTGTCAAAACATTTCATCACACATTTCTTCTTCCTGCCCATTCAGTACAAGGAAACCCTGCCGATGTTCCACCCAGGACGTCAATGAAACCTATGGGATGTGTCATGATTTTGCTGGCATGATTCGCTCTTCGGTCAATGAGACACTGCTGTTTATTAACCTGTGAAAAGTGGGAGAGGAGAGGTGAGGACTGGAGCAGGCTGACGTTTATTGGTGAGTGAATAATCCCCAGGGCAGCGCAGGTGGGGAGGTGTGGACTGCAGGGACAATCCTCACCCTCACCCACCTCTCACATGTGGCGTGCAGGAAACACAGGTGATGTTTAGCACTAGGTAAACAGAGAAGTAAAAGGCTGTTTCCTTTAAAAGGTGCTACATTTAACATCTGTGGTACGCAGCTTAGCCCAGCACGGGCAATCTGAAACCCTAGAGCCACAGCACTTTTCAGGGCAAAGTTTGCAAAGTGGCAGCAGCCAAACCTTTCCTTAGAGCAGCAGGATTTGTGATTCATTTAGCCCAGCACCTTGCAAAGCAGTGTGTCCCTGCAGGCACTGTGGAGCCCCACAGAAGAGGGATCTTCAGGGGGGATCCACCCCCCAGCACTGAGCTCTTGTAGGCAACAGCTCCTCAGAGGGACAGTCCTGCAGACACTGGGATTTTTTGGCAGGAGCAACCAGCACCCCAATGCTCCCCACCACCTGCAGAGGTTCTGCATGAGGCCCATGCAGCCAGTGCTGGCACAAGGAGGGAGGAGGAGGAGAGCAGCTCCTCACTTGCCATCTCACTCCTGCCAATCCTACCAGGGTGCTCATCACAGTGTGGTGACTTTACACCACAGATTATTCATTCCCCAGCCTGGCAGCTTTTTGATATCACTTCTCTTATTTTTTTTCTTAATTTCTCTTTCTCTGTATCCTGCAGAAGCCTCCTGGGGGGAGCCTGCAGATGAGACTGATGTAATTCCATTGCACTGCACCAAGTAATTATTTGCTGAGTCAAGACCAAGCTGATGCCCTGTTCCCAGCACTTGATGCATTCACTACTGTTATGTGCAATTTAAAAGCACCTTTCTGCTGTGTGCAACAGTGGATGGGCAGAACCTGGGCTACCGCAGGATGCAGGGACAGGGTGCGAGTGGTCCCCACACCAGCACCAGCACTTGGCCGTGCCACAGCCACAGAATCACAGAATCACAGAATTGCTGAGACTGGAAAAGACCTTCAAGGTCATCAAGTCCAATCCTTAACCCAACACTGACAAGTCCCTGACTAACCCATGTCCCTCAGCACTATGTCTACACAACTCTTCAATCCCTCCAGGGATGGGGACTCCACCACTGCCCTGGGCAACCCCTTCCAATGCCTGAGAACCCTTTCAGCAAAGAAATTCTTCCTCATATCCAATCTCAATTGCCCTTGGTGCAACTTGAGGCCACTTCCTCTTGTCCTGTCACTTGTTACTTGGTTGAACAGACCAAGGAGACACATCCCAGGAGAAAAGCACACAGCCCCCCAACCCTTCCTGTGGTTTCAGGATGCATCTTAGATGAAATGTGCAGTTCCAGAGAGCAGAAGCATTTCACGCAAGGTTTCTTCATTGGGATGATGAGGCTCCTGGTCCCGCTGATGGTTTTTGCTCATTTCTTCTGCAAGCAGCAGAAACACTATCTCCATAGAAGGCCCAGGGGGTCTCAGGTCCCTCGAAGCAGGAGGAGAGATTCATGGGCCAGCTCCTGCGCGGGTGGGAAACAGGGAGACAGAGCAGAGACACGTGCTGTGGAATGCCAGAGCTTGGGGCACTTTGTTATTGAGCCTAGCTAGTTATTGCCAGCAGCTAAACAAACTAATAGGAAGGATATTTCCCTGGAGAGGGAGGAGGTTTCTGATTTAGACAGCACTGTTTAAGCCCAGATGCTCACCGCAGCTAAACTTTCCTTCCGAGGGCAATAATTATCCCACTGCAAAGCCCAGGCATGTGTTTGCTTTTCTGCTCCCCGTCTGGCAGGTTTTGGTGTAGAGGCTGCCAGTCCCCCCGGTGCACAGCCCAGCACCCCAGCTGCATCCTGCACCCCTTACCCAGCACTGAGGGACAGCGCTGGGGGGAAGGAAAGAAAAGCTCAGTGCAGAGTTTTCTGCAGAGAGCACCTTCAGGTATTAAACTAATTACCAGGGAGCAGCATCAGTCCTGCAGGGTCTCTGCTCCAAGCCCTCTGCAAGCTGCAGTCCCAAAGGCAGCACTGCCACTGCTGACCCAATGTCCCCTCCGCTGGCTCTTGGGTGAAAATTGCTTTAAAAGCTCCAAGAGAAGCTGTTTGTTTCTTCTAAGTGATGGGAATGGAAAATAAAAAGGAAAAGCAATAGGAACACTTTTGTTCTTGGCTGCCAGGTAAATGAGGTTCAGCTTTGGAAAATGTATAGAACCTCTAGTGCTAACTGCAGAGCTGGAGTCTCCAAGGAGTGATTTCTTCCTTCAGAAACATAATCATAACAATAAATGATTAAAATGAAAAAGGCTTAAATCTATATCTACAGTTAACTCAGGACTCCTTCAGAGTTCAGGACTGTTACTGGATAAATAAATGCTTATTTGAAAAGGGAATCTCCAGCCCCCTGTAAACGAGAGGCAGCAAAGCAACACTTGGGGCCAGCCCACACATGCACAGCACAGCCAGGGGAAAACCCAACGGATCAGGTTATTCCAGATTTATCCCATGCTGGGGGACACTCGTCCTGGCTTCATGCCCACCCGCTCCCATTGCTGTGCCCTCCACCAGCCACGCAGCCCCACCAAACACAATGCACTGGTATAGTGCAAGTTCAGAGGGTCAGGCTGGTGCCCACCCTGTGAGAGGCTTTTCCTCTTCTGATACAGTAAAAAAACAAGTGTCAAAGTGGAGAAAACCTCCAAAGGAAACACATGATCTCGTGGCAACAGGAACGACTTTTTTTTTCCCTCCTGCAGGACAGCTGCTCCCAGTGACTGCCAGCCACCGTGCCCTGTGGGACAGCACGCCAGAGTGCCCAGCCCCAAGCCAGGCAGCGAGATAAAGCTCAGGGAGGTGCCGTGAGTCATGGAGGGCTGGACCAGGCTGGGCAGTTGCACCGCCACGCTGCTGAGCACATGGTACCCCAGCTCCCCGGGATGCCCCAGCACCCACGCAGCCTGCAGAGAGAGACGGCGCCCCGGACACTGAGCGGTACGTAGGCTTGTCCCATCCCTGACCATGGAAATGAGGTGTCTAGAGCATGACTGAAATAATGCCTTTCTACAGCTCTTGTATTTTAACTTACTGGCAGGTTGGAGGGTTGCACAGGGAATGTTTCAGTGGTTCCTCCTTCCTGTAGTATGGAGGTGAGGGCATCCTTTCTGCAAGGTGCAGCTGTGCTGGTTTCATAGACAGAATTAATGAACTACCTGTGTTAGCAGCAAGGGTTAAACCTGTGTTTCCACCCATTACGGGCTATGTGGTGGAATCAGCTGTGTGATGTGTGGTCCAAGTCAAACCCTTTTACCCACCGTGGCTCCGGATGAATTCGCAGGGTATTCACTATGCAGCGCTCCAGCGCACAACCCCGACTGCTGGGACACCTCCCAGGCACTGCCTGGGAGCAATCGGGGTGCTGGCACCCAGGGGTTTGCCAGCTGCCAGAGATGTATTTCAGATCCTCCCATATGTGCAATTACCAAAATCCAGAGTCCTTCACCGTGGCTGCCCGGTGGAGGGACTGCGGCATGGCCTGCGCTTTCAGCCCCAAGAAGAGCCTCTTCCCAGCAGCCAGCCAGCCTGCTGCCAGCCCCGAGCACCAACACTCGTGGCACACACTTTTGGCACAGGCCACTTTGGTTCAACCTGCAATCCCGGCACAGATCTCTGCCCAGCTGCCATCGCCATTCCCACGCTGGAGGGGATGCAATCACTCCCCTCCATCTCTCATCGCTCCGCAGCTCTTGATTCACTGCTCACCTCACTGGAGAGGTGAGCTCGTGGGGATTTAGCTTTGTGCTCAGTGATACGTACAGAGACCTGGGCAAGCAGCCACCAGTGGCAAATGAAGGAACAAGACACAGAATGGATGGCAGCCATGGAGGGGTGATGCTCCTCTGGCAGCCGCACGCAGGATGGGGCTGTGCCTGCCCCGTAGTAGGGATGTGCCTGCAGCAGGCACCAAAACCAGCCTGTGCCCTTTGCACCAGTCCCACAGCCCAGCTTCCCCAGCAGCACCTCCAGCCGTCACCTCCCACCTTGGCTGCAGTTCTGCTCCCAGTGAGGCTTGGCCACCGCGGGTGGCCCCAGCCCCACACCCCTGCCCACTGCCGTGCATCCTGTTTGGCTTCTCTTTCAGGATCAGGGCCTCACCCCGGTTAACTATTGACTTGTGCTGGGGGCAGCTTCGCCATGAGATGCCCTCTCCAGCCGTTTGGTGGGTGCAGCAGCTGGTCAGGCATTTTTATGAGCTGAGGAATTTACAAACCCTCTGGCAAACAGTGCTCTGCTCTCTCTTAACTCAGTGAAGCTCAGTCAGATTGACTCCTTTAAAGACTAAAAATGGCATCCTAGCATCCTCCATCCTCTTGTGGTGGGACCAGCTCTGGACACACAGTGGATATGCACCCACCCCACCCCAGCCCAGCCCCTCTTCTGCACCCTCACATTTCATTTCACAGGAAAACCTTGATTTTTGGAGCAATGATGTGCTGGCTGTGGGCACGGGTGACATCTGGCAGCTGCTCTCTTTGGAGCCACATCCCTACCCCGCACCAAAACGAAGGCTCCTTCATGGTCAGGGACTGGCTGGGAGAGACAGGGGATGTGTGGGGCTCGAAAGCAGGAAAATAACAAAAACCAACCAAACAAAAAAACCCAACCAATAACTCCAGAAGTTTCTAGGGAAGAGAAATGAAGTTTTCTTCTGTCCTGGGAGGAAATGGGAACATTCACCTGCCACATCCTGGAACACCTGCCTGTGAGGGCAGGAATGTGCCCTGGTTTCTTCTCGGCAGCAATAACTCGGCACTGCCAAGCAGCACTTCAGACCTGAGCAGACTCGGGGTGGAGCCTTTGCCTTACAAAGCCACAGAGCTCATTAGAAATATTTGTCTGAGAACCTTTTTGTTCCTGGAATAGTTTTTAAGCAAATAAGTTTCAGGTTTATTAGACAAAAAACTCTGTTTATCCCCTACCACTGTTCCTTTCTCCCTCTCCTGCAAGTCGCTCTCTGGCAGGTACCAGAACACAAATCATCTTTTTTTTCTGCATAGTCCTGGCCAATAAATAAATAAATTAATTAATAAAAATCAAGCTGAACAATTAAAAAATATGAATATGATAGAAATCCCAGGACAGGGCTACCCTCTTGTAATGCAGTCAAGTTCCAGGAATTTCTCCATCCAGGGGCCTTGCCCAATAAATTTTACCTGGGATTAAGGTGAAGATAAATAGCCCAAATAAATAAATTACTTCCCTAAAGCTATAAGGTTTATCAGTTTATTTTTTCCATTTCTCTCCCTCTGCAAAGAAATCAGTATGTGCATAGAAAAAAAACCCCACAAATTTGGCAAAGGAGAGCGCTGTGCAACGAGCCCTGGTGAGGTGTCCCCTGCAGCACCAGGGACCAAACAGGGATGGTCTCGCAAACCAAGAGGAGTTTTGCTCCACTCGCTGTGTCCAGATCACAGCCCATATCTGAATCCTCACCAGCTCCAGGCTTTGCTCATGGCATTAGAAGGGGAACTACAACAGGCTCCAAAAGCAAATCAATAACAATTTCAAAGACTTTTCAACTTGCCAAGGACAATTTTAAAGTCTGCTCTTCTGCCCTCATCACACCCATCACCTCATCAGGCTCTGGGCTGGGGAGCCAGGCGTGGGAGAGGCTCCCTGCCTTTGAAAAGCAAAATGTTATGCTGGAAGGAGCAAAAGGAAAGACCCAGTGCTGTCCCACCAGATCCAGCCACAGGCAGCATTTGTCCTCCAAAACCTTTAAACTGTCCATTTTCAGGTCTGTGGCTCTTCCACCAGCTCAGTGAAATGGGCTTGTTCATGCCAGCTCTGACAGGAGTTTAAAACCCATTTCAGGGATACCGTGAAGGGAAGAGCTGTGGGCATCGTGGAACCCTGTGCCACCTCCTGCAGAGACAGATTCCTGCTCATGGCCACCTTCCTCTGGGAGGAATAGCTGCAGGGAGGAGAAGTGAGATGCTGCTGGAAAGCATGAGTACTTAGCCAAGACCCTATTGAAAACACACTGCCATGATACACAAGGGAACACAAACACCTCCTGAGGCTTCCCTTACAACGCAGAGAAGCCATGAGGCCATTCTCCCACTGGAAGCTGCTAGCTCCCACCAGAGCAGATACAAGCACAGCAGAGGGGTCTCACTGGGAGTGGTGCCGAGCTCTGACTTCAGACATCTGAACCATCGTTGCTGGGATGCTGCTCTGGCCAGGCACCAGCCACCCTGACCTGCTGCAACCTCCCTCCAGGTCACAGGCCAAGCAGAAAAGCAGCAGCTTTCCACCTGCAGTGCACATAGTTTTCCTCTTTGTTTTTAAGTCTGCCTAAAGCCCCTTAGGGCACTGCTGCAACCTACCCCAGGGTGCAGGGGAGGCAAAAGGTGAGCATCTCAGGAGGGTGCTGAGGGGGGATGGGGGCCAAGGGGGCCAAGAAAGGACACTAAAGGAGGATGCTGCACTATGGTGATGGGCAATTCACCTGAACTCAAGCCCACTGGGCAGGATGCAAAGCTCTTCTCTGCTTCCTCATGACGCAGCAGCCTGAAATCAGCTTTCAGCCCAGCCCTGCTACAACCTGTTGCTCCTTATTTACCCTTCAAACAGGAAAAGCAACTCTCAGCATAGTCCTTTTACAAATTTTCTTTCAAAGGGCTGCTTTAGTTAACATTAGGCTCTCTAACTCTGAGCACACGTTGGACAGGTGACAATTTGCCTTAGGACAGCGGGGTGGTTTCCAGGACGGACGTTCACCAGGTTGCAACCCCAGATCTTGAAGGTAGGAATGGGTCCCTAGCCCCTGGGAGCCCAGTGCGTGGGGTGGCAAATGCCCATCCCATCCGTCCGGGTGGCAGTGGGAAAGAGAGGGGCAGATAGACTCGTTTGGGTGGGAAATAGTTCACATTCCAAATTACAACCACTCCCCATTCGTGTGGGTGAAGACGCTGCAGGATTTGGACAAGTGGAAGTATTTCTGTTCTGAAGTCAGGCGTACCCAAAGCTGGCTGCTCTGCCCAGCTCGGCGGCACTGCCCTTCTTCCCTTCCCTTTCTGGTTTTAAGGAGGATCAGCTTGTTTCTGCAGATTCCTTTGATGGGCAAGGCCAAATTGCAGCTTGTTCTCAGACAGCATTTTGCAGCCCCTAGTAGTTGAAACCTACTTTGCATCATTCCAGAAGTAAATGCAACAAAGCTGTGATTGAAAATACACTCCTTGTGCTCATCACTACCAGCAGAATAGAAAAGCATGATCCATGGCTGAGAAAAGGATGTGAAACAGGAGCACACAGGGCAGTGGGCAGTCACAGGGAAGAGTTCAGAGGCTTAAAAATGAAGCGAGCTCAATCAGTGCAGCCTGCTCCAAGGTGTGGGAGCCAGGGCTTCAACATCAGGGTGGGACTGAGCACAGGTGTCCGACAGGAATTTATACATCTTTGGTGACCTCTTAGTTATTGTGAATATGCCTAAACATAGCAATTATTTTTTTCTTCTAATATCTGCCTGGCTTTGGTGGGTTACAGGTAGGCTTTATGGTATTTCCATCTTTGTCCTCAGGGTGACCTGTGACCCCTGTCCCCCCCTCAGTTGTGCTGTCTCTCCCCACCACCATGCGGGTGACAGGTAAGGAGGGAGACAGAGATTTACTTTTCTCTGTCCATTTTTCTACAGTTCTTTATGCCTCCTTCTCATTTACATGACCCTTCCAACCCCAGCTCCCCTGACCTTCCCCTGCCAGGGCCATGGGAAAGGGCTTTTGTATAAGCATCAGATTTTTAAAAGATCTGAGTAGATTTCAGCCTGTTGTACTTTTCCCAGTGAAACCCTCTGTGGCTGGGAAGAGATGGCTATTGAGACGTTCCTGGTTCCATAAGAGCCATTCAGTTGCAATATAAGTATATTTTTCTACTCTCTTTCCATGCAGGGCTGGAACGTTTTGCTCCGATGAGTGCTGCTTTAGAGCCAAATGCCAATCACATTTGTATTAGCAGCTGCTCAGCTGTAGCTAGTGACTAATTGGGGGATAGCAGCCTTCCCAGCACTGGGAATGTAAGAAATATGTGGATTTACCCAGCTTTCTGACTAATTATCAGATTTTCTTTAATGCAGAGAGAAATATGAATAGTGCCTCCCAGAAGAAGGGTAATGTCTATCCGAGCATCGACACATGCTCTAGAGATATTAATTAAGAGATCAGAATCCTTTTAGAGGATGAAGGAAGGAGTGTTAGCTGCCTTCCCACACCACACAAGCACTGGCTGTCACCCTGTGCTTGGTAACCTAGGGACACATGGACCAAGTCCCCAGGAAGCCAGAGGGATGGTCCAGTCCCTGACCCATGCTGCTGCTGCTGCTCTCACCTGGCTCCTCTCCCCGCTCCCTCAGGCCTGATCCGGTACATGGCACTGTTCATCATGCTGCTGGGCGCGTGGTTCGTCGTGCAGATGTACTTCACTAGGAGCTGGAAAGCTGTCAGCCTGCGGAGCTGGCTCGGTGAGGCTCCAGCTGGCTCTGGAGGGAGGGTGTGGGTGGCCCCATTGCAAGCCAGACCCCCAGAGCTGCGTATAGTTGCCACAAACTTTTGCACTCGCAGTGCCTGGCCAGGGCTGTAGCCACCAGCTCTGATCCTCAGGGCAGGGAGGGGACAGCATGGAGGGAAGTTGCACCAGGTTGGGTAGCTCTGGGGGTGCTTGCAGACACGGGAAGCAGCTTTGGAGAGCTGGTGGCTGAACAGCTGCTCCTGGCTTGGGGGAAGAGCCAGCAGCTCTCCAAGGTGTCTAACCCTCCTCCTTGGTACCCACAGGTGCCAACGACAAGCCCAGCAGTGAGTACCGCTCTCGACTTCGTCTCCATCACACAAGACAAAAATCCCACCCTTCCAAACACAGGGGAATTTCATCATTGCAGACAGCAGCAGTGTCTTGGGTGGGGTCTGCAAGCACATGAACCTTCACGTGATCCTCCTGCCCCAGCAGAAACACCCCCAGGCCACAGGCTACAGCAGGAAACAGGTCATGGGTCCCATATGGGATACAGCACAGGTCCCTGCCCTGGCCAAGAATGGGGAAACTCCAGGCAGAAAAGCCCCAAGGGGCTGGCCTTGAACGAGTGCCAGCTCCGAACGCTCCCCGGCACACACCCGCTGCAATGCCCATTGGCATCAACCCTGTGTCCCACTGCTCACACACAGAGCAGCACCCAGCCCCTTGGCCAGCTCGTCCCACCCCACCCCAAGCCTCAGCACCATCAACTTCAAATAAGAAGCTGGTCCCAGCCCCAGGACAAGCCTAAACAAGAAGCTGGTCCTAGCTCCAGGAGGGGCTTCTTGCTCCTTCGTGCAAGAAGCTGGTCCAGGAGTTTCCTCCTTAGTAGGCCACTGTGCCCAAGTGCCAGCCTTGCTCAGCCCCTTGGGGACACAGCTGGTGTCCCCCTGTGAGGCCAATGCCATGGTTTCCAGCTCTGCTCCTCCCTTGCAGGCCAGCAGCTGCCCCAGCACAAGTGCAGGAACCAGAAGAGCTGCCCCCAGAACTATTTTGCCTTCAAGATCATCAGCGGTGCTGCAAATGTGGTGGGACCCTCCATCTGCTTTGATGACATGGTGTAAGCAGCACACAGTGGGGATGGGACAGCCATGGCAGGCCTGGGCTTGAACAGGGCGAGTTTGGCCTCTGCTGAGCATGTTGATGGCCATCACAGTGCATCTGTGGTTAAAGACATTTGGAAATAGTAGGGGCTTTGCTATCGCTTCTGTTGATATTTTGCTGTCTGCAGCCACTTTGTCCCATCGCAGTGTCACTGGCACAAGCATCTCCAGGGAAACCTTGCACTTACTGGTGCTCTCTGCTTTCCTTTCCAGCCTCCTGAGCACTGTGAAAAACAACATTGGCAGAGGCCTGAACATCGCACTGGTGAATGGTGAGTCAGGCGGGTGCTAAGCCCCCTCTCCCCACAGCCAGGGTCCCTTCCTCCCTCAGGAGGGGACAGACCACCAGGGACCATATCCCAGGCACTGTGGCTGAGCCAAAAGTGCATCAGTCCAGCATTGCATGGGGTGCACAGCCACAGTTATGGCTGCAAGCATCACCAGTGAGATGGGAACAAACCCACCTGGTGCACGATGGCTCCATGAACTCCACCAAGCAACACATTCACCATCGCAGCAAATACAGCACACCGCGGGAAGAGCAAAGCATTTTGCAGCAGGAACCTCAAGCTGGTGGCCAGGCAAAGCCTGGAGCTATCCCAGTGCAAACTCACTGTTCTTCATTTCGAATGTTAACCTTTCAGGAACAAGCGGGCAGCCCCTGAAGGTGGACACGTTCGACATGTACTCCGGAGGTAAGCACGGTCGCTTCGCTGCTCGGCGGCTCCCAGCCAGGGCTCACGCCAGCACTGCTGCCTGCTGGCTATTTCGGCTGCTCCTCTGTCGTGTGTTTAATGATAAAGTCTAGTGGACTTTGGACAGGATTGCCAGCTTGGGCAGTAAAAGCTCAGCTTTCCCTGAGGCCACTGAGCCTGGAGTCCTCCTAATGCATCCACATCTGAGGTTGGCTTCTCCCACCCCTTTTATGTGCACATAATAGCCTGAAAAACCTAACTCCACTAAACTGAATAAACCAGGGCACCCGAGATCTGAGAGCGGCTGCTTTCTGAGGTGAGGTAGTTACACTAGTCCTGAGATTTTGCAACTTTCAACTGAGTTTTCACATGGTGGTGGTGGCCAAGCAGCAGCTTCTTTCCCTGCCTTTCGCAGGAGGGTAAATGAAGAGCTCAGGGCATGGTATGTGAGATGCAGCCCTCAGCCCCAGCAAGGCTGGGCACAGGGAGCAGAATCTGGTGGCAGCAAAGACCATGTCCCTGTGCCTGTCAGCTTCAAACAATCTTCCTAACAGCAAGGAGATGCCCTGAGCCAGGGCAGCACCCACTCAGAGCATCTCAGCTGGAACTGACTTGCAGGATGCTGTAAATCCCACCGTTGTTGCAAAGCTGTTACCAAACCTCTCCAGAGTTTTGGCAGGACTCCTCAAAATCACGTGCTAAAGCCACCCCTATAGTGCTTTTGATTTATCCTTCGCTGTTTGAGCCTTTCCAGGGATCAATGGCCCTTTCTGCTTTTTGGTTTTGCAACCTGTTCTGAGTAACTCTGAGGTTTTAAGGAGAAACACGAATATCATGAGATTTCCAGCTGAGTTTGTGAGCGAGACACACAGTGGGAGAGGCACTGAGGAGAAGACAGTCGGCTCCTGTGCCACTAGATGGGGTGTTGGACTCGAGCATCCCATGGATGCGGGATGAGGAATAATTCCCACAACACAGCTGAAGGCAGGATCGCGGGGCAGGCAGCTCTGCGGTGAGCAAGCTTGTTTCTCGTGTTGGGAAGTAAATTAATGTAACCAGATTTCACAGTTAGTGAGCAAGCTTTGGGCAGAAATACCCCCTGCAGTTGTTGTGCCGGCAGGAGAAAGCATCAGCCTCGGGCACTGCAGGAGAGCCCAGGTGGGAACACAAGATGGGGAAAGCAGCATCTGGGAGCCCATCCTTTCCCAGGCCCATGACCCCGAATCCTGGTTAGCACCAGCACAGTCAGGATATTCCCCACTGACCCAGAGGAGGTTCCCCCAGCTGCCATGCAGCAGTCTCTGTTAAATCCTTTTAAATTTTCCTAATCCTTTTCTCCCCTAGACATTAAAAAGCTGGAGACCTTCCTCCAAGAGATCAAGCACGGCACCATCGTGCTGGTGGCCAGCTATGATGACGCTGCCACAAAGTGAGTTTGGCCCCAGGAGCAACACCTGGCTCCTCAAAAACCAGCAGCTGGGGGAAGCTGAAGGTGCTGCTGCCAGCAGCAGAGAGGGAACAGAAGGGGACACCCACCTGGCACCACAGTAACTCCTTCCTACCCTCTTTCAGGATGAATGACAAAGTACGGGCACAATTTGCAGAGCTGGGCAGCAGCCACGTGAACAACGTGGGCTTCCGGGACAACTGGGTCTTCTTGGGAGCAAAAGGGCTGAAGAACAAGAGCCCCTTTGAAGAGGTATGTGGCCCTCTCCTGACACCAGCTCCAGAGGATCCCATCCTCTTCATAGCACGTCCTGAGCCACATCACCTACCCCCCCTGCAGAAGATGTGGGCCAGTGGTTTTATTCCCCCATGTTGAGCCAAGCTGCAAGTTTTGCCATGCTGCAAACTTGACACCAACCTCCTCATTCATTATTTCTCTGTCTTTTTTTTTTTTTCCCTGGAGCACATAAAAAATGATAAGGAGACAAATAAGTATGATGGCTGGCCTGAGCTGCTGGAGATGGAAGGCTGTGCCCCCAGGAAGATGGATTAGCATCAAAGCCCAGACTGCAACAGAGACAAGACCAGTTTCCCAGGTCCCCAGCCCCACTGTGGAGACCCCAGTCCCATCACACCAACCCCAGCCCCCCCAGCACTTGGTCACACAGCCCAGCAGCAGCTGCCCATGCCCAGGGACTGGCTGTTTCACATCAGGGGCTGCACAGGGCTTGGAGAAGAGCTGCACAAGTACCTACAGAGCCTGAGCAAACGCCCAGCCAGGTTTCAGCTGAGCTGTCCTCATCTATGGGTCAATTTGTGGTATTTTATTTTTCTGTCTTTAAACTAAAAACTTCATAGAAGGTTTTTCAGATTTATTAAATAAGATATCTAATTATAAAACTCCACCTTCTCACTTCCATTTTCAAGCATAATCCACATTTTTCCCTGCAGGTACAACATGACATGTCCTCTGCCACCAGCCAGGCATCACCATCACCCATCCCATGGCACTGCACATGGGTGCTCCCCCTCCCCATACAGCACAGGACAAAGTCATCCCTGGGGATGCTCAGGCCCTGGTGGTTTCCCCCCGGAGCTCCTGCCAACCCCACTGCTGTCTCCTACAGCCACAGTAAGACCAGATGGCCACCTGGATGGCTTGCAGCGATGTAGGTTAACATTTGCAGACCTAAGCACTTCCCCCACCTGATTGTATCTTTCCTGGGTTAAATCCAGTCTAAATCCTCTGTGGCATGTCCCCAGAGGTGAGGATAATGCCAGCAACGTGCCAACTCGACTTTGTCCAGCAAAGAGGGAGGGATGGATGCGCAAGTTGCTCAGACAGCTGAAGTTGTGCAGCATAACCAATAGGTGGGAGCCTTTTACTAGGAGAGACAGAGCCAGTGTCAGTCTGGAGTGATACAACACCCCTGCTTCTGGCACCCACAGTCCCGCTTTGCTCCGGGAGCTGCACCCCAACCCGGCACTGGCCAACACTGCTGGGAGAGGAGAGATCTCTGCCCAAACGCAGGCCAGCAAAGCCCCACAGATCTCCTTCCAGGGTGGTTTCCATCCTGTTACCCAAAGTTGAGAAGGTCCTGGGGGACCATCTGCCCCCCACTCACGTCCAGGTGCATTCCCCAAGCACCATCTGTGCCCAAAGCCTCCCAGAGCATGAGCACTCACATCAGATAAACTGTGTGAGTGATGGCCTGAGCTTATCTGTCATCATGGACAGGGACAAATTTGCATCTTATACAGACTTTAATTTCCTTTGATTGTATCTGTGTTGTCTCCATTCTTTAAAGCAGACCAGCAGTTTTGCAAAATGTGAGGGTGGAACATTTCTGCTGGAGCATTTGGAGCTGTGCCGGGTAACACGAAGCAATCCTGGACAGCCTTTCCCGGCCTGTAACAGCAAGGTTTGTCCCAGCACAGCTTCTCCCAGCAGCCCACATTGGTTATCTGAGCCCATAGGTCACCTCAAGGGAGAAGAGGTGAGGAGTGTTGGCAGGATAACGCCAGGAAGAGATGCAGCCCATCCTGTGCCAGCCACCTTAGGGGTGAAACCCTGGATCCAAAACCCGCCATCACCATCCAAAACCAGCAAGACAACTGGTTTTCCCTAAACAAGGAAAAATCCCAAAATAAATTGCGTAACACCTATCACTTCCAGAGGCAAAACTGAAATAAAACCCCCAAATAGCCATCACAGAGGAATTCCCCAATAGCTGCAGTATTTTATCCCAGCTTATCCTCCTGCGCTCTTAACGCGCGCCTGACCACACCGAGGGAAGCCACCGCCATAAATCGATCCCCAGATCTGCTGCCACAGCAGCAGTGGTTAATCCCAAGCACTGAATCATCCCTACCCGTGGCAGCAGCGAGAAATAACACAACGCAACAGACACAACAGCCCTCACATCACACAGCCCTGCTGCACACAAAATATGCCAACTATTTTAAGCCCCCTCAAAGGATCTAGATTCACTCATAAACCAAACTGAAAACAGCCCAAGAGCTGTAAAGGTGGCTGCACGGGATAAACCAGCGCACAGCATCAGCTACAGCCCAGGAACCAACCAGCCCCTTTCAGCCACAGGAAACTCTCCCTAGCCCTGTGCAATGCACGTTAGAAATGTGGTAGATTTATTTTCCAGCACAGGACAGATGGTTAAAGTTAGCTCTGAATCTATCACTGAGCAGTTACTCAAGTACACCAATACACAGGGAGAGCTGAAAAGGTAACTCCTGTGCAGGGACCTTAATCATCAGCCAGTGTTTTGAAGAGCCATTCGTGCCAAAGTCACCATGTCCCAGTAAAGAAATCTGAGCTTTTCAGAAGTCCAGAGTCTGGGAGGCAGGGGTATAAACACAGCTTCAGCAGTCAAATTTAACTTCCTCGCTTTTTTTAAATATCTGAAAAGGGTGGTGAGCACAGGGACAGCAATCCCCAAATGAGGTTTTTTAGTGCCTTGGCATTTTGAGAGCTGTATTACTGCAGAGACAGGCACCTACCTGGCTGCTTTTCACCGTGCCGCATCCCCCAGAGACTCCAGCAAACACAAGACCTGACCTGCCCGGCCTCCCAGGACGCAGCTCCGGGTAACCTGGGATCATGGTGGGCTCCAGCAGCCAACAGGGTGTTCGCAGGAGCAAAGTTTGCAAAATCCAGTGCTGCAGGCAGGTAGCAGAGGGATAATCCTGCCTTATTTTGGGGGATATGGAATTATTTTGGCAAAACATCAAAGCAGCAGCTAGGAAGGATGCCACAGGCGAGGACCAACGGGTGCCGGGGCCCCGCAGCCGGGCGAATCCGCGTCCTGTGACATCTTGCCCTGTCAAGTGCAATTACTGTAATCTTCCACAGCCTCTCAAAATACGGATCCCAGCTTAGAAACCGGGCATCCGCAGCATGAAAGCTGCCTTTGTGCCCGGGCAGAGCCTGGGCGCGAGCCAGCTGTTAGGTGCGTGAAGAAAATGAGTTCTCCACGTGCTGGGAGAAGGGAGGAAAAGCAAGCTTTCCCGCCCGGCCCCGCTGCAGACGGGCTGGATTTCACCCGTGTTTCCCCACAGCCGAGGGGCCAGGAGCTGCACGGCCACACATACCCCCGGGAATAACGTGACCACGGGGAACCAGCTGGTCCCACTGCCCGGGTGAGGAGGGCACAGCCAACACGTCGGACCATGGGGGCAGCGCACGGGAAAAAGGTAACGGGGCAGTTTCACTCGGGGCTGCTGGAGCGGTGGCGGGGTGATGGAGAAGGCTCCGTCTGCTCACGTGTTGCTTGTTTTGCCCTGCGCGTGCTAAGGCGGCCGATGGCAGCGAGGGATTAAAAGGAAGGGACCTGCTCCTGAGCGTGGGTATCACTTGTCAGGGCTGGATTAAGTAATTCCACCCGATGGGCTCAGCATGGGGGCCTGCTGGGGCTTTCAGGACAGCCACACACATCTCCCTGTCCACCAGATGCCCCAGGGAGAGCACCCAAACAGCTCTGAAAGGAAATGGGGCTTCACAGAGTCAGAGCCGTGCAGAGGCGGATAGAGATGGTTGTGCTGAGGACGCCGTTACATGTCATTTTGCTTTCACATCGGATGACATCAGTGCCTAGAGACACATCATCACTATTCAGTTGTGATGCCCTGATCCAACATTAGACTTCCGGAGCTTGTTCCCCAGCTCTGAGTGAAACGCACTTGTGCACCACAGTAGGTCAGTAACTTCTGTTTCAACGGGGACAGCAGTGACCCTCTGCCCCAGGAGGCATGCTGAGGTGAGCATGGTCTGTGGCCTTCAGCGGGGTGGGCACATCCAAACCTTGCAGAAGTTTACAAACCTGCTGGGCTTCCTTCCCCAACCAGAGCTAGGCACTGTTGCAGGAAATGTGTATAAAAGCAACCCACTGGCCAGCATTACCTACACCCAGAAGGAAAATCAGTGCTGATGTGGGACAAGCAAATGTTTATCTATTTTCCTGGACCTCAGAGAAGTGCCAGGTACAGGCAGTGCTGCTTCCAGCCAGCCCTCTGTTTCTCCAGCACCCATCTGAGGTGCCGATGCCGCGCTGGCTCCAGCACACAGGGGAGCCACGGCCATTCCGGGGGCTCAGGGGTATGACAGCACACCCGGGAGGAGCCGTGTTCTGCCCACAGCTGATCCCCAGACCTTTGCTCACATGGCCATGACCTTCAGGCCTCAGAGCATTTGTAGGGGCATTACTGAAAGCAAGGAAATAAGCTGGTTAGGTCAGGCTTGGCCCAGCGCCATCCAGCTCAGCCCTGCTGCATTCAAAGCGATCTATGCCGGCCTCTCAACTCCCAGACCAGACAGCTTTTGGACAGCTTTCCTCATTGCTCCCTCTTTCCAAAACACCATGATCCCACCACAGCCCTGGCTTTGAAATGCTCCCAGGAGCTCGGGTTCTCCTGACGCATAAGCTGGCAGCCCCAAAAAGCTCCGAGACAGTTTTATTTTCATGGGCACCAAAAGGTCAGAGATTTCACTCTTGTTTTATCCTCCCAAATGTAGTCTGGGTTGACAAAAGCTTGTGCCACTGCAAGGCTAGCACCAAGCAGGGACGGTGCTTTACCCTCAGGCTGAAGCTGATGAAGGATGGAGAAAGACAGCTCGTCCTGCTGCATTTCCAGGGTGGGCATGAACAGCAGGCTCCAGCCCTCCCTGAGGAACAGGATGGATTGAGGTGATGGGCAGGAAAGCTCTCCTTTCCCCAGCCCTTGTAGAACCAGCCTGGCTCAACGCATGGGGCAGGTCAGGGGCTCTGCCAGGCATGAACCAATCCAGCAGCTACATCCCAGAGGGGACCCACACAGGAACACAGAGCGGGAGGAAGGCTCAGCACCCCTCGCCAGCACTGCCTGTATTAGCAGTCTCAGCTGCACCCCTTTTAAGCTCAGACCAGAGCAGCACTCCAAGGGGATTACAGTAGTGGATTGTGGAGTGCAAGGCAATCCCCAGCTCCACAACAAAAGGGACCGGAAAGGCTGCCAGTGTGGCTCCAAGGACATTTCTACTTTCAAAGGCTGTAGCTGCTCCCAAAAAACCTGTTCTGGTATCACCACTGTCCCGTGGATACAAGCCAACAGCAGGGCTCCAGCAGGTCACAGTCCCCTGCCAGGACACCCTTCACTCCAAGGCAAGGACTTCAATGGGGATGGGTTCAGGGGTGCCGCAGCGCTGAGGCCAATTCCCTGCCAATTCCTCTGCCCTGCAGAGCATCAGCTCCACTGGGCACAGGGATGCAGCTGACATCCCTCTGACCACAGCAAACCACCTTCAAATAAACCTGCAAGCACAGCCTCCCTGCAGCAGCTCCCCAGGCAGATGCTCCCGGACCCCCAGGCAGTGCAGGGGGTAATTTCCAAGCACCTGCCCCTCTTTGCTGCTTTTCTCCCCAGTTTCTCAAAGCAGGGTTTGCATAGTGGCCGTTTCCCCAGGGAAATTCTTCTGTCCCCAAATTCCCAAGAGTGTCAGTTTACACTGATGTCAGATGAGCTCAGATCAGCCTCGCTGCTGAGCGGGGAGCTTTGCTCCACGGCTGGTTTAAAACAACAAGAGGCAGCACGCCAGCGCCAGGGAGAGAGGCTTGTTGAAGCAAACGCACTACCTGGCTGCTCATGCTGAAAACTGGGGCTTTGAGAGCATACTTTAAAACTCCTCTGTCTGAGCATTGCAGAGGGACAGGACCAGCACTTCTGGGTGCTCAGGTGCAGTGACTGAACTGGGCAGACCACGCAGCAGCGCTGCTCCCTCCCAGCCCCCCATGTTATCATCCACCCTGCACAAAAATCCCATCAAAATCTAAAGTGTAGCCACATCTCCCCAGCTCTGCCCTTGCACATTCATCACCAGCCTCCACTCTCACCCCACATCACTCAGAGCTTTTTCCCCAATACCTGCTGATGTTGTCCATCCCCAAAACAGCTCATCACAAGGCATTCAGTCCACCCAAGGGATTTGTCCACTGACACAATTCACCTCATCAGTGAAGATAACCCAATCACTCAGCCAGAGAAGTGAGCTCTGTTCTGGCTGAGACACAGACATAGACACATGGGACACACTCTCTGGTCTTTCATCCACCCTTCTCACCAGGGCACAAGGAAGGTGGCCCAGGACATGCACCAAGTCCCCCAGCTGCCCTGGCATAGCTGGCCCAGAGCAGAGCCCTATTTCAGACCAACTTTGGCTTCTACCAAGCTGTTCCACCAACATGCTTAACTGCACTTCATGGAGTTTTCTCACCAGCAATCACTCACATTATTCACACAATAAGGGAGGTGAAGGCTACAAAAATCAACACTTCAGCTCTAGAATAAAAAGCAAGTCCTAAAAAAATTCCTCTGCAAAAGAGTGAGGGGGGAATAATTCTCTTGCTCTACCCTTGTTAGCAGGAGGAGGCTCTCAATCAGGTAAATAAGTGCCACTGCCCTTCCAGCAGCTCTGCTCAGGGTAATAGTGGGGTCATGTTCCTACTAAGCATCTGTGTAGGAACAGTCATCTTGTCTGTCAGGAGAATAGTCTCAGTCTTAAAAAGGCATCTGTCTGCTGCTGTCACCGGGCAGGGAGAAAATAAGAGATAAAAGCTGCGATTTTCAGGGTTTCCCACCCATTCTGAAGAAGGCAGGAAGCAGCAGTCGCATTTTCCCAGCATTGCTTAGTGCTGAGCAAGGGATCCCCTTCCCCAGACCCCCCCACACCCCAACAGGTGAACACTGAAAAGCAGACATCTGTCCCATGGGACTAACCATGACAGTTCATCTCCACATGTGCATCTCCTGCTTGACATCACCCCAGCACCAGGTCCACACATGCACCTCCCCCTACAGCAGCATCCACCGTACTCAACACCGTCACTTTTCTTGGCTAGTACCAGCTGCAGAAACCATGGTCCAACAGAGAGCAGAGCTCCAAAATGCCAAGGCAATGTTTAAAGGGAAATTTCTAAAGGTCTATATTATTAAATGAAAGATACAGATTGACCAAAAAGCTGGTTCTTGCCATTCAAGAGCTTATCCTGACTACAAAAATCCTGGGCCTTTGTTTTGGAAAGCACAGGAGCAAGCAAGGCAAACAAGAGGAGCTGTGTCTGTGGCTGGCAGAGGAGAGGTTTATGAGAAAAAAAGGGCTGTTTCATGCCAGTGCAGCAGAGCACAGAGAAGCAGTGGCCACAAAGGGGCCAGCACGGTGGCTGTCCTGGTACAGGGACAGTGATCACACAAGGCCAAAGGAGGCAGCCCCAGGACCTGTCATCAACACCATCTTCTCTTCAGCTAAGGGATGGAAGAGCTCGACCACAGAAAGAGGCACGAAACACAGCAGCTTGGACACCCAGGAGAGGCTCCATGGTCCAGCAGCCCCTCTCACATGAGATGGGACATTACGGGGACACAGCCCTCTGAGGCAGCGGGCTGGGACACCGCTGCCCATTGCCCTCCACAGACCAAGAGGCACGGAGGGATTTCCTGGCTCTCCCTGACAGGTATTTCAGAGCCAGTAGCCAGTGCCCCTGCCAGCTCCTTCAAAGCATCCCTGTGCCCAGGCAGCACAAGAGCCCTCTGAAGGACCCTGCCTGCTCTGCTGCTGGAGCAGCAGCCCTCCCAGGCTGCCACTCTGCTTTCAGCAAGAGGGGCTGCGGGTGCCAAGGCCCATGAGCAGAACAAGTCCCACCGACAGCCACTGAATGCCACCAGTTGTTTGGTGGCACTGGCCCCAGGAGCAAATCCAAAAAAATCAGATGGCAACCACAATGTTTCAGTGTCCTGGAGCACTGCTGGGGGAGAAGGGTTTGTCCTGTGCTGCCTGCAACAAAACTTCACTCAAGGGACAGGAATGAGCCTTGATGACTTTGCACACCAGAAAAGTCCTATGTGCCTCATGAGAGTAGGGAGATCATTGATGAAAAGCTTATTTCTGAGCAAAAATAACATACACCCAGAAAATAACAGCTCAGGTTCATGAGACAGCAAACACCTCTAAATCATCTCCAGAGTGGGAGAGCTGGGCCAGAGCTGGTTCCAAAACCTCCACAGAAACCCTGTAGGGTGACTTTATCCTGCCTCTTCTTACCTTCCTCTTCTTCAGCCCTTTAAAGCCCCACAGGTGGTGACATCTGGGGACTTTGATTAAGCAGAGACACTGATCCAGGCTTTTGAAGCTTTCAAAGAAAGTAAAATAAAACGCTCTAGCATCCCAGCCCTCAGCACCCCAAACTCATTACAGTGAGTTGCTCTAGCTCCTGAAAAGACATCACAGTTTTATTTCTTACCTCTTCATCCCATGTGTCCACAGAGCACAGGTAAACCAGCTCCAACACTAAACACAACCCACTCCCTGCCTCCAGAGAGGCTGACGTTTTGGCCCTGAGAGGGCTGATGTGGGCACAGTGCAGGCAGGGAACTAATTTGGACACAGGTGCCCCAGTTTAAGGCTCTGCCTTCCCCAACCTGCACTGCTGCTTCTGCAGTGACACCCTTCCTTCATCACAGTGCAAAAACAGCTGCCATATCTCATAAGCAGCCCTGAAGAAAAAGACTTGGGGGTAGTAGTGGATGAGAAGCTGGACATGAGCCACGAATGTGCATATACAGCTCAGAAGGCCAACTGCATCCTGGGCTGCACCAGAAGTGTGGCCAGCAGATCAAGAGAGATGATTCTGCCCCTCTACTCTGCTCTGGTGAGACCTCACCTGGAATACTGCGTCCAGTTTTGGAGCCCCCAACACAAGAAGGATGTGTACCTGTTGGAGCATGTCCAGAGGAGGGCCACAAAATGATCAAAGGGCTGGAGCACCTCTCCTATGAGGACAGGCTGAGAGAGTTGGGGTTGTTCAGCCTGGAGAAGAAAAGGCTCCAGTGGGACCTTATAGCAGCCTTCCAGTACCTGAAAGGTGCCTATAAGAAAGCTGGGAAGAACTGCTCACAGGGGCATGTAGCAATAGGAGGAGGGGTAATGGTTTTAAACTAGAAAAGGGTAGATTTAGGTTGGATATTAGGGAAAAGTTCTTCAATATGAGGGTGGTGGATCATTGTAACAGGTAGCCCAGAGAGGTGGTGGAGGCCCCATCCCTGGAGATATTCAAGGTCAGGTTTGATGGAACTCTGAGCAACCTACTCTAGTAAAGATGTCCCTGCCCACTGCAGGGGGGTTGGACTAGATGACCTTTGAAGGTCCCTTCCAACCCAAACTGTTCTATGATTCTATACGCACCCCGACTCTCCAGACAGTTGACTTTGCCCTGAAGCAGCCTCGGTGCCAGTAAGGTGCCACATCTCACCAGTTTGTGCAGAAGAAGGTGTGATATAGGGGTTTGATCCATGGTTGAAGGTGCTGGGCAGGACACAGAGGAGCTGAGGCAGAGGCTGCCAGCACCGGTCAATGCTGCCTGCAACATCTGGGGCTGCAAAGGAGCCATGGAATACGGCTCAGACTGAAGGGAGGTGCATGATGCACTCATGGGGAGACCAGGAAGATGACTGCTTGGGAAATGCAGCAGCTGCCAGGTCTGGGATGGCTCAGCAGTCCTCAAATAAAAATGGATTAAAGCAATTAAAGGTTTTGCTGCTTCACTGCTTTGCTCCATTCCTGAGGGGCTTGTTCAAGTGGTGCCTGCTGCCTTCTCATGAACCCTGTGGTAACAGGGATGCTCCACCTCTTCCTCCGCTGCCTCCTCTATTTGCAGCCTGTGGTGGCATTTCCTCCCAAACAACAGCCAAACCTCCTCCCTTTTGGCCCCTTCCCTTTGGGGTCCCCCTCACACAGGACCCATCCAGCTGCTGCTGGCACACGCTGCCCGCAGGGAACTGACCACCCCGTTCAGCCTCGCCAGCCTGCTACCAGCAGGGCCTGGGGCTGCCAGGGCATTTCTGCCCTTATTTTTCACAAACCCCATTTTTCCAAACTAAGGACCAACTCTAGTGTCCCCAGCCAGTTAAGGAGCACAACCAAGTGGTGTCAGAAGAGCAGATTTCTGATGGCAGCTCTCTCCTTGGTCCCTAACGTATAGCCCCTAGTTGTGAAATGGAGTAATGATGCTACTGCAGCCTGGTGGCTCTGGGACAGCATGGCACAGTGCCAGAAATAAATATTGTCCCTATTATTCATGTGGCATAAGCCTCTGTTTTTGCAAAATGCCATTCTTCAAGGCACTTTAAAATGCCTTAATGGTCCCTCCGCAGCATGACAGCAATTTGCTACAAAACTGCTGGAGCCCTTTTGTGCCAGTGACTGATGCTCTTCCTGTGCAGTCAACAGCATCCCCAGAAATAGCAGAGCAGTCTTTCACATCATCAGTGGTACCACACCTCCAGCACAGGGCAAAAATAACCCGAGACAGGTAAAAAACATTTTATCCATAGCAACAGTTTAACTGGTGCTAACAACACTGAGGTGGGTGATACAGGTATTGCCACCAGACAACGGACTGAGAATTTAGCTTTGTCCTGGCATGCAGTGGTATCACATGCTCTGCACATTGCGAGGGACCAGATTAAAAAGCACTCAACTGCAGACGAGGATTTCCTTAGGACTAAGGGAGAACAGCAGGTCCACTGGCACCAGGCTGATGGATGGATGCGATGTGCTGCTCCGGTTTGTGCTGGGGAGCTGCCGAGAGCCTCCCCATGCCCTTCGCAGCAGGATGTCGGGCTTTGCAGTCAGCTTGAATGCTGACAAATGAGCCTTGTGACCAGCTGCCACTGGGCTGAGCCCTGTCACTGATTGCTCTCATTAATCTGCAGAAAATTTTCAGCTGAGGTCTGGTGCATCGCACTCCATCTCCCCAGCCGTGCAGCCGGGGAGCTGCATTTGCTCAGCATCAGCGGGGAGTTCAGCGGGGGTCCCTGCCCTGGGGCTGCAGGCTCCAGTGAGCTCCCCTTCCCATGCTGCTGCTTCCCTGCTTTAGCATTTTTTTGCACTTTTTTCTGGGCAATCTGTGAAATCAGACTTGATTTGCCAACTTTCATGGTCACAGGAGGGCTGTGGTTGCCTCTGGGGCCATCCCCACCACAAGGATTTGGGAGGGGAGCAGCACTGGTAACAAAGACAGGAAGAAGTCAGCACAGCACTCATCTGTGTCAAATTGTGTTTTCTTTATGAATAAAATAACACCAAGTGCTATTTGAAGCAATTGCAATTTTCCACTCGACTAAGCAGCAAAGTGGCCACCTGGCTGGTTCTCCCTGAGTGCGGCACTGGAGCTGCGGGAACATGAGCCAGACCCCGTATCCAGCCCAAGAGCCCAGCCTCCTTCTGCAAACCTAAATTTACAAATTACTGTTCTCAAAAAATCCCCAAGGCTGCTGATTGCCCTCGTGAGAGTGGCCACAAGCATCCACACTTCAGCTCCACTTCAGCCCAAGCCATGCTGCAGAATTGTAGAGGTCAAAAGACCAGCAATGAAATGTTACACCAATAACTTGATATTTCTTAGACTCCTTTGCAATACGATAGTGAAATCAGCCATGGTTGTGGCCAGGGACCAGGAGTAACACAAGCTCACAGCTTCGCTTGAAAAACCTGCTCAGCGCTGGGCAGGTGTGTACAGCGGGCTAGAGAAAGGTGGCAGAGCGGTGGCAGCCCGGGACAGGGAGCGATGGGGCTGGGCACTGAGCTGGAGCCAGCACTGGATGCTGTGGTGGCTCAGAGACCCTGCTGAGACCCTTTCCCATGACAAGGGCAGCACCGTGGCAGTAGATTTCATTGCTGCTGGCTCAGGAACGTCGGGATGTGCCTGGACACCGACTCCTGGGTGCCTGCCAGTCCTGATTGCAAAACCTGCCAAAATAACAGTGTCCCATAATGAGCTGGGAGCAGAGGAATGTGCACAGTCAAGCTCTCCACTGGGAAGTAACCCTCACAAACCCAGCATCGCTCTGCCCCTGCAAGAGAGAGGAACCCGCGGGTTCTCACAACAGCCCCGAAAGCAGCTACGTCATAACCAGCACCGGGAAGGCAGGGTCCAGCCTGCCAGCTCCAGAGGGAGGGTGCTGTTACACTGCCTTTCTTTCCCAGCTCTCAAGAAATTTTGGAAATTCACCTAACCCACAGCACTTCTTCCAGCCAAGACCAGCAGGGATTTAGCAGTGATATTAGGCGTTGGGGCATGCTGCTGTTTTTCTCTGTGTTTCTCCTTAACAAGCAAATGGTGCCTTCTCAGAAAACATGTGCACCAGCTTGCAGAACCAAATAAGCCTCAACACCTCGCATGGCAAGATTCTGGAGCAAAACAATCGAGCTGACAGATTTTTGTGCATTGACATCACAGATGGGAAAAAGTCTTACTAATCCTCAAAAGTTCCTTCCAGTGGATGATTTCACTGAGGTCTCTGGATCAGTCCCAGCTGCTGCAAATGAGCACAGATAGAGCAGAATTTCAGCAATGACACAGGAGATGTAGGCAACAGCTTAGATGGTATCTCAACATCCAGGAGCATGTAAGAGATGTTTTCATACAGAGCACCGGGAGTAGCAAGAGGGTATATGGGGCTAATTGAAAGCAGTGGTAAAGTACAATTTGGCTAACCTCTAAATCACATGTTTTGTGGCTTCATCACACATAGAAATGTTGGCTTTGATTTGTCAACCATCAATGCCTTGTTCCAGGTCATGACAACTTCTTTCAAAGCCTCTGGGTTAAGCAATAAGACTATTTTAATCAATGGATGTGTTCATTCTATGAACATTGATGTCAGCAGCTGCTACAGCAACTGATGGACAAAGTACCTTTATCTGAGCCCATCTACTCCCAAATAGGTTGGGCAACTTCCAATCCTCCTGCTAATGGTGTTTGCCTCCCAGAACCAGGTCTGCAGGAGATTGCCATCAGCTCTCAGCCTGGGTGGCATTTTGCCCACTTTTAATACCTCTTTATCACCGTGTTCTGATTGCAGCAATTTCTTGACTAATTTATTAGCTCAGGCTTTGGCTGCAGTGCAACATAGATGCCATGATACTGCACCTTAATGGCACTTATATTGATCTGAACCTGCCTGAAGCCATCCTCCCTGCCTTTTTCATGGCTCGCTCCCTAACCACTTTCATCAAAGCACAAACATGGTCCAAAATTACCGGCTATCAATTTTGCTGCAAGTAAATATTAGAGCACCCACGTGTAGGATAAGTAGCACTGATTAAGGGTTTGTACAAGGAGGCTGGCTTTAAGCTGGGGGAGTGCAGTGCTCCTACCAAAGCAAGGGGCCATGGAGGAGGATGCTTGCTTAGAGCCGGTGGTTCAAGGAAGCCTACACCTGACAAACTGCCTCCAAACATCAGAGTTGGGGCCAGGAATGGTCTTGCTGGGATATAATGGTGCCCAGGATGTCTGGGAGTAACATAGAACAGTAAAAGTATAACGTGAGACTCACTATTAATACTTTATGTTGCTTTGTTGTGTTTAACCCCACTTAATAGCCAGGCTAATTCCAGCTAACGTGGTAGGTGTCCTCACTGATGTGGCTGAAGCAGGCTGCAGATCCCAGGCAGAAGCTGGCCTGTGGGTTGGAAATGGTACCTGCTCCCATCAGCAGTGCCTCCAGGATCCTCCCTCTCTTCCTGGAGAAATTCCCTGGACGAGGCCACTATGGGCTGGTTGCTGCTGCCACAGATGGAAGCACCAGGTGGGCTTGGGGCAGGTCCTCCTTCACCCACCTGCCCTGCGTGCATCTTTCCCCCTCACCTCCAGAGGGGCATAGTGTTACCCCTATGATGCTAGATTTTATTATAACTTCTTACTCCTGGCAAGATGCAGTCACACTGCATACAGAAGTGATTTTCACATGGAAACAGGAGGTTTTGGGAAATAGCAGGCATTTTCCACCCGTTTACTGTGATACATCTTCCCTGTCTGAGCCCACACTGTGACAAACAAAGCCCTCTGACTCCTGGAGTACCCCCCCACCCAGCTGGGTTGGGGACAGAGTCCTATAACCCGCTTTGTCCCATGGGGAGCAGGAAAAAGTCTTTATCTGGGCAATCATTAACTCCCCACTGTGAGCTGGGGAGGTGCAAGAAGCCATCCTGCTCTGCAAACACGCTAATGGCTTGAGTGGAGATTAGCAGAAGTGTGTTTCCAGCCAGAGGTGATGGGGTATCAGGTACCAGGCAGAGCTCTGACCAGCCTACATGTCCCCTGCCCTTGGCTTTGCCACTGCCGAGGTCACCACCACTGTGCAGTCAGCACAACTGCCTTGGTTGTAGTGGGATTGCACAAAGTTTGTGCTGGGGGACACAGAGTGGGACAGAGGGCGGGGCTGCCCAGCTGATCCCCACCATCACAGGCAGCACCTCAGCCAACATCTAGCATTAACCCAGCAGAGGAAATGTTTAACCAGCCTCCAAGACTTCCCTGCAGCAAGAGGTGAAACGCTGTCTGCTTTCAAGACACAGTCCTGGGTAACTTCAGCAGGGCCCAGATTTTGTCTGCAGATCAGGAACACAGACATGACTGCCACCCCCAACCCCATGCTGAGAGTGGAGATTTAATAAAGATCCAGGCAGGGCCAGGCAGAGCTGTCTGCTCTGTAATTCACTGCTGGCATCAAGGCTCCTCAGCGCTGTGGCCAGGCAGACAGCAAGCCCGTCTGGATGGCGGCGTTATCTCACTAGCACTGCATTCACGTCGGGCTGGCTGTGTTACACAAGCACAGAAAAGCCAGTTTTTGTGTTGGGTACTCACTTGACATGTCTGGGGGTTTTTAATACACAGGAGACGTGTCCACACAAGAAAGCTCTTGGTGCCACAGCAATCAGCTTGAGAAATGACAGCCAGCAGCCAACACCACTAGCAAAGTAACTCAGCAGCTCATAAGTCAATATAATGTACAGCCCCAGTAACAAGGACCCAGCTGTGGACTCCCCCAGAGCCCTATTCCTCCTCCCAGCATTCATTCATTAACTGTACAGCCACCCATCAGTGACACCCCAGGTGCACATTCAGCACAGTGTTATTTTCTCTTTGCCTGCACCTTGAATGAAAAACCACATCAGTTCCTCAGCAGGGCAGAGTCCCAAGAAATGAGCCCTCTGTGGCCACACATGCTGGAGAGCTGTGCCAGAGCCATGCCGGAGCCACCCAGCTCTTCTCCCAGCTCCTGGCACGGGGACTTCTCTGGGCTCACCACCTCCAAATAAGACCTCCCACCCGCAAAACCCCCACAGCATTCACAGCAACACAGGACCACGTGGGGCACAGGAGATGCAATGAGTGATGCTGGGATGAGCTCCCCATGTCACCTTCTCCTGGGACATGAAGCCACTTCATAAGAAACACCAGCAGTTGGCGAATGATGCAACTCCTCATCTGCAGGAGCCACTCCAGATAAATATCACCTAGCAATCAACCACCTTCACACAGTAACCTTCAGGGAGCTACAGGGGGAATAGAAAGCCTTTTTGTTAATCCCAAAGACTCAGGAGCACAGGGCAAGATTGCTTACTAATTTAGATAGCAAAGAGAATTATTGTGCAAGGAGCTCCTAGAAAAACAGCTGTGACATGAAAAGTCCTTTGGTTGAGGACAGGAGGTCCTAAGCACCCCACAAACCCACTGCCCTGCAGAAAGGAGCCCAGTCATACAGCTGGTCAGGCACGAGGGCACATCAGACAGAAGTATGCCCAGAAAATTTATATCTTGCCTTTTTCCAGTTTGTTTTACTCAGTTGAAAGCAGGTGCTGAGGGATCACAGCCCTTTTCCACTCCTGCAACTACCAGCCTTAACCACATTTACTCAGGAGCTCCAAGTGGGTTTAAATTGATGTTCTTTTCCCCCTTGGACACATCTCCAGAGAACTCACAGACCCATTCAAAGGTGAGCCAAGGGGAGTAGTACAGATGTGTATCCATCTCTTTTTCAGTTCAAAATTAAGCCAAGTGGGGTTTTTGGAGTGTGCAATGAGCAGCCAGGCTATGGGGCAATGGTGATGCAAGAGGAATCTGCACAGCCACAAAAATCTCATGGGGCACACGTGGGCTGTGAGGCAGGTTGCAGTTTGAGCACACAAACTGCACATTCTCCCCACCTAAAGTCCCCACTTCCGCCACAGCCTTGGTCTAGGGGCAAAAAATGTACAGGACCTTCAAAACCCTGCCCGTGTCCAACCCACAGCTGCTTGGGCTGGGCTGACCATGCACACACGAGCACACGTACACACATACCATGCACAGGGGAATGCAGACCAGCCTGCCTCTCATCTCCTGCACCTGGGGCTCCACCTCAGTTAAATTTAACAACTCCTGGTCAGGAAGTGAAAAAAAAAGTTAATAATTTTTTAATGACGGTAGCAAATGTCCAGCAACTCCTTCTACATTGCACCTCCTGTAACAGAGGAATACCTGTGCAGTCCTTTCCCATTTCTCTCTCTTTTCTTCCAGAAAGAATATTCCCTTCAGCCCAAGTGTCCAAGTGGAAGCAGGAAGCCTGGGAGTGGTGGCTTGGGTGAGTACCAACAGCTGGTGCAGCCACATGGAGGGCTTTGCAAGGCGACCTGGGAGAGGCTGGGGCTTCTCTTCACACCGGGCACTGCTAAGCCCTTGGCTGGAAAACACAGCTAGGATGGGAGATACAATACTGGGATGTGGAGAGGAGTGAAATGTGGAGAGGTGAAAATAAGTAAATAAGCAGCCTGGCTCCTTTCTCTGGTCCTTCACAGGGATGGGAGCATCAGGCCAGGAGGTGGCCATACTGCTGTGTGCCCCCATGGGTGCAAGGGTGCGAGAATGTGGCTGGTACCTGCACCTCGGTGGTGTCCCCAGTGTCCCTTATCCCCTTCCTCTGGGTGGAGATGGCTTCATGCCAACCCTACCGTCTCCTGGGATTGAAACGCTGGGATCTGCAGGCTGGCACAGGGCAACCTGACCAAAGACAGACCACAGCAACCATCTAAGAGCCAAAGGAGCTGCTGGGGTGGTTTAACCCATTCTCCTCCCTCAGTTTTGCAGCCTCTGGTTTCCCAGACTATGGCAACTCAGGGACAGCCAACATGGTACCTCCAGCCTCAGCAAGAATGGGGACGAGGGGCCCAATGCAGGCAGGTACCATATCTCAGCAGGATGAGACCCAGGGCAGCCGGAGCCTGGGGCAGCAATGCAGCAACATCACACAGCCCTGGTGCCACCAGGACGGATACCCATGGCCCCTGCGCAGGGGCTGCTCCTCTGTCCTGCAGCCCCTGCCCATGGGGTGCAGCAGCTGCTCCCCCTGGGCCGTGCAGCCGCCGGTAGATGATGGGGTGTTGTAACACGCCGGGGAATAATCACGATAACTCGAGCGGTTGCCCTGGTGCCGGGCTTGGCTGTTGCAGTGGTTGCTAAAGAGAGTGGGCGTGCGGCTTCCTCTGGGGCGATCTGATTTCTCCGGGAGCGTGGTTAAGGCACACTTAGGAGAAACCGTCCTCCGTGGAGCAGGGACGCGACCTCTCTGCCAGCAGCAGCGGCCGTGCTGAGTGAGCTGCTCGGGCGCCTGGGCACGCATGGAGCTGTTTGCTTTGCAGGGAAAAAACGATTAGCTTGTTCATCCGTCCTGGGAAAACATCATCCAGTAACGAAGAGCAAAGGGAGCAAGTTTTCAGGGTGGCAGTGAGACCTTTGGGACCAGCACCAAGGAGCAGGCAAGGCCACCAGCTGCTGCCAGCTGAGCTCCAGCTCTTGTTGGGGTCCCTGTGAGGTGGCAAGAGCAGCAGGGAGGGAGCACCAGGGCAGCCACCTCCATGTGACCCTCCATCCCGCTCCCGCCGGACAGACCTGGCAGGAGCCCGGCAGCTTCGTCGGACCCAGCCAAAAAGCCACGCAGGCGTGAGCACAGCCAGGCAGAAGCAGCAGCCTCAGCCCTCGCAGCCCCATGTCGTGGGGCACGGGGCAGCACCTGCCCCCTGGGCTACCCAGAGCCACGCTGCGGAAATCAGGTAAGCCCTGGGCCCCCCAAGTCACCGCGGGGGTCCCCACATCCCTGCTGGCTCCCCTCTGTGGGGAGGCTGCTGAACCCCCGTGGGGTTAGTCTGCCTTGAGTACACGTTTATGCACAGGTCACTAAGAGCCTGTTTTAAATTTTGTTGATTGTGTTACTTTAATACTTCAGTAGCTGGTTGAGAAGCTGCCCTTCTGCTTCTGTGTTTCAAAGCGGGCCTGTATCCCACAAGAAATTCCCCAAGCAAACCCATGTTGTGATTCAAATCTTCTTCTTGGAGAGGCACTGGGCTGGACAGGGGGCACTTGCTAATACAATCCCTGCAGATCGGCGTGGGGGGATTTTCTCTGTATCCAACGAAATACCTTTGAGCTACCTTAAAGCATTCATTAACGATTGATGTGCGTCGCTATCATAGGCGGGCAAAAGCGCAGAGCAAATATTTGATGAGATATTAAAAGTAAGTTTGTGATTATCAGGAAAGACTGCAAAGCATCTGTCACTGCTTAACAAAACTAAACAAGCCGCTTGCACAAGGCACGGGGCTGACGTCCCTTGGCGATTGCTAAGAGAGTGGGGTCCCAGCCTTGTTATCTTTGCTTATCGCAGTCCAAGGTAATTAAATGAAATGATTAACCAGCACACCCAATCCTGCCTGCCTGCAGGCAGAGGGGAGCTGGCTGCTGCCTGACTGTACAAGCATTTCCATCATTAGCCAACACAGAACAGGTTACCGGTAACTTCCACACAGCAGACAGCTCAGCCAGCCCCAAACCTGCCGGGATTTCTCTCTTCCAAATACATGTGCATGAGCACAAAGCTCAGCGGGTGACCATGGTGACATCCAGGGTCCTTTACATTTGGGGTGACTGCAGCTGGCAGTGTGTGAGCAGCCTGGGCTGAGCCAGTGCCCGCTCTGTGTCCCTCTTATGCAGGTGCCACGCTGGTGTAAATGGGGGACCCCAACCCCATGGTGCTGGCACAGTACCCAGCAAGGACAGCCAGGACTAGGGGCACTGGCTGGACTGGAGAGACTGGCTATACTGGTGGGAGAACACTGGAGGTACTGGTGGGGAGCTCAGGCTGTACTGGTGAGCAACATGGGCTATACTGGTGGGGAGCACTGGCCATACTGGTGGGCAGCCCCATCTCCAGCATTTGCTCAGCAGAGAGGCAGAGGCAGGAATGGTGGTGACATGTGGCAGTGGTGCTGGGAACTGCAGGGCTGTGCCCCCTGCCCCGGTTTACACTTCCATTATGGTTTTCTTTCCCTTTCCAACCACGCAACTTCACGGGGTATATTCCTGAACATCAGGGCTGGGCAAAGGCGAGGAGACCCAGGGTGTGTGTTCCTGCTGCCCCAAGGCAGCCACCCCATAGCTGGGAACTGCTCCCCATGGCAGCAACATCAAGTTACATTCACCCTATTGCATTAAAAATACCAGAATTAGCCTTGCTTAATTATTTAAAACTATAGATTAAAAGCAGACAAAGGCTCTTTGCCTCCTTCCCGGAGCACACGTATCATTTATCGGTGACACGGTCACCTGGTGACAAGCAAGGGGAGCGTGCCAGGTCTGTTGGTATGAGATGCTCCTGAGCTGCTGGCACAGCAGGCACCAGAGGAGAGGAAAATCATGATGAGGATTGGAGCTGGTACCATCTTACTGAGGGAGGGTAATGATTAGTGTCTGCCAATCTTTGGGCTTGCCATATTGCTATTCTTATTACTATCATCATCATCATCATCATTAACATCACATCATCCATCACCAGGGCAGTAAGCTGCAGCAGTCATTAAGCTAATGTGAATGAATGACAGGTATTTTCACAGAATCATAGAATCATTAGGGTTGGAAAAGACCTGCAAGATCATCAAGTCCAACTGTCAACCCAACACCACCATGCCCACTAAACCATGTCCTGAAGTGCCATGTCTACACATTTTTTTAACACATCCAGGGATGGTGACTCAACCACTTCCCTGGGCAGCCTGTTCCAATGTTTGACCACTTTTTCAGTAAAGAAATTTTTCCTAATATCCAACCTAAGCTTCTGTTCTGGGCTCAGCTGTGCAACACTTGCACAGCGATTAGTGGGGCGTTACGGCGCATTTTGTGGGCTCGACTGCAGGGACTCACTGGCCAAAGGGTTTCCAGGCACCATAAGCCTCTGTGTTGGGCAGCACCCACATCTGACCCACTAAAGCTGTCACCTGGGTGCTTCACTCTGCCCTGAACCTACCAACCACGCAGAAAGTGGCTTCCAAAAGCAAGTGCCCAGCTTTGAGGTCAAACCACTTGTCCTCCCAGCAGCAGATCCTCTGCAATGCAGGTGCACACCCAAAAGCTGCTCTCACCACACAAAGCTCTGGGGCTCACGGAGACCAACATGCAATTGTTCCCTGCCCTATGATGCCAACACCAGCTAGTCTTTGTTTCTAAAGTACAATCAATTAACTTTAGGAAAATAATGCAAATTAGCAAATAGGATCAATTCAAGAATCCAAAATGGAAGATAAACTTTCAGCTTCATTTTTGGTAGGACTCAACATACAGCATGACCTTTTCTGCCATCACACTCTTCATGGGCAAAGCTGTAGGGCCAAACTCCAGACAGTGGAAATGCATTGACTGAAAGTTCATGTTCTAAAATGAAAAAAAAAAAGTTAACTTCTGGTTAACAGGTAGAAGTGTGTGTGTACTGGTGCTTCAAAGGAACTGAGGCTAGTTTAAAGATCCCACGCACCTCTACATGCACTTGCAGACCCTTGCAGGAGGAGAGGTGTGAGGGATAGTACCCTCATCCTGCGGAAAGGTGGGCTCCTCGGGAGTGGATGCCATCAGGGACTGTAGCCCAGAAAAGTGAAGGTTCCCTCCATGATTGCAGTTAAATGTGTCAGAAGCTCACGTTATTTCCCAGGCTCAGGTTACTTGTGTAAATAGCTTTACAGCAGCTCATCTGACCCATGTTGAATGTGTTGGTTTTGCAGCCTCCTAACTCGAGGGATGTGTATGACCAGCTTCTTTCAGCAGCCCTTCATTAATCTGTTGGTTCTTTAAAAAAAATGCTTCCATGAATAAATCCCAAGCATCCAGAAAACCAGAGGTTCTTCTCTGTAGCCACAGTTTTAAGTGATCATTTCTGCCCAGGAAACAGTCCCCTGGGTCAGTGGTTTTACAAACCCAGACCAGGGCTCTGACCCTGGGCATCCTGAGGTTTTTCCTCGGTCTCATCCCTTCTACCAAGTAACAGGGTTTCTTCACAGAATTACAAATAGCAATATCCTCTGAGCTTGGATCCCATTCCCAGAATAATGCCTTCTGCCTGTTTTTACGTGGATGGCATTTCACAGAGGCCTATTCTCTGCTCAGAAAGCAATTCCCATACAATATTTTTAACAAGAGCAGTTTGGTCATCATCTGCCTCTATTGACAAGCCTCTCCCAAGATGCTCTGTTTGGAAAAATCAGTTCTCAAATGACACAGCAGAAAAAAAAAAAGACTGCAAATTAGGTTTGCTTTATAGTTTTCACCTAGAGCTAAACACTGACCTGTGCTGCAGAAGACAGCATCAACAGCTTTGCCAGTTAGAGATGCTGAGAACCAACGGGGCAGCGATGCACGGGGCAGGGCACGCTGCAGAGTGGGGCTGCCGAGGCGCTGAAGGAAGAGAAACTCGGGTTTGCAGGTGACATGGAAAAGGGCTGAGGGAGGCAGAGGGGCAGGGTGGCGAGGAGAGCTTGGCAAAACCAAAGTCAAGGAGGAGGAAGCATTTCACATTAAAACCTGCAAAAAGCAGCTGAATGCTGGTGTCCTGCTGCACCCTCCATTCCCCTGTACAGTCACAAGTCGAGAGGTGCTGGGTAGGAGCCCAGCTCCCCACCCTGCAGCTTTCTAAACCCAACAGCTATGGATTAATTTTCTTTTCAATCTCTTTTGTTTTAGCTCTTGTGAAGGACAGCTGGAGCCATGCAGGCAGCTGTAAGCAGAGCTGCACCCCTCGGGTTACCTGCCCTTTCCAGGGCCATTAATCCCCTTAACATTCCTGGGGATTATTTCCATCCCGACAGGACAGTGAAGCAGGCTGGCAGGAGCAGCGAGGGGAGCGGCACAAGGCACATGGTCCCGACACAAAGGGGCTTACAGGGCAACAAGAGACAAGGCACTTAATCCTAAATAAATGCTCTGTAAAGGGCATCTCCAAGTGAGGAAAAAACAAAAAGCAGCAGCAGCAAAGGGAAGCGTAACCCAGCTCCAGCCATGGCTGAGCCTTCGTGTCTGATGCCTGTCCCTGGGCATGAGCCAGTCCTCCTCCTTCTCCTCCTCTTCCTCCTCCTCTTCCTCTCCAGGAGAAGGCTAAAATATTTCTCCTTGCTCTGGGCTGCACAAGAGCCACTCAGCACCCCAAGCAGCACACCACATTTTATGCTTCTAGTAGGGTATATTTAACAAATTATTTGCAACACTCCAGTTTTCAAAGGCATTTTGTGTTGCACCAAAGCTGACTGATATCCTGTTCCCCAAAAAACTGGGGCTGTGGAAACTCTTTGCCCCAGGATTGCAGACTATGTATTTTATCACAATTCTCTCAAGAACTGGGGCATTTATAAGCATTTCCAGGTAGTCTGAGCAGGAACTGGGGCTTTGTTTTAGGTCAGAACAGACCAAGATATTAAAATGTCATTTTTCTTCTCCAGCCAGTTTCATACCCTGGGGCAGGAGGGTGGTTGGTCTCTGGATCATCTCAAAGATGCTCAATATTCCCTGTGGGGTCTCCTAGAAAAGTGATCAAGACTAGGAGCTCATTTCACAGCTATGGTTGGGAAAGGAGATAACACCATGCATGAAGTTCAAGTATCTGCCAGTGGCCCTGGCCTCCTCACCCAGGCAGTCTTGCTTTGTCTTGCTTTCAGTCTTTGACTTGAAAAGTCACTCAGAAACGTACCTTTCCTAGAAAGCCTCAGGCTCCTAGAAATGAGGAAAGGGAAAATATGTAAAAGCAAGCAAAAGACTAAGTATGTCAGAGCAAACACAGCTACTTTTTATAAGCAACACTCCAAAGCAGATCTATTTAAAAGGTCACACTGTCTTTGCGAGTACAGCAGAGGGTATTAAAATGCACATGTATTTTTTTTGTTTATATCTTGCCAAGAACAATATAAAAATGTCTAACACCTTTTGCTGATTTATGATGGTGGCCAAGGAGGTGCCAGAGCAGAGCCTTGTTCATTGATCTACAGCTGAATCATGCAAAAACAGACATCCTGCTGTAAATCCACTGCAGAGACCTGGCTTGATTTACACCTCCAGCACTATAAATAATGACAAAAAGCAGCCTGGTAGCAGTCTGTCTCCCCTTACATGGACATGAATTACATCGGGTCTTGAAGATGATAGATCTACTCCACAAGAAACATTTTGCACTGAGTCCCTATCAGCCAACCTGCAGGAGAAAGGATGCCTTGTCCTTACTCCTGGTGTAAGATCAAGCTGTGTTTCAAGCACACCAATATTTTTATATTCTCATTTTTCTTTTTCTGCTTAATGCAAATGAAGACATTCCTTGAAATGTTCCCTACTAAGGTCTCCTGAAGCTTTAAAGTGCTGTTCTTGTAGTGAGGTTCAAGGCTCCTTCCAGTCCCCATCAGGAACAAGGTCAGGGCTTTGACTTTGTGCCTGTTGCAGCATTAGGGACACCCACTGGAAGCCAAACCCTCGAGGCTGCTGTCTGCACACTCCTAAGCACATCCAGCAATGAAAAGCAAGTTCAGAGCTACCTGCTGTGTCCTGGCCCCCGCAGTATTGTTCAGGCAAATTGCACTCATTGTGAGGACCTTTGCATGCTGATTTAACAGCCGCCTGGCCAGAAATGCTTCCAGTCGGATTCAGTTCCTCCCACTCTTTCCTTCCCAAGATTTTCATCATTTCTATTAGTTTCATGGAAAAGTTCCCCATCTGCCTTCAGTAAATAGGTGGATAAATTGCTGCTTCTTTGCAATCCTCAGCCATGCGGCATTAGATTCCTGCAGTGTGGAAATAACCACATTGGCCAACTCAAAACCTCCAGGCTCACTGTGGTGCTCCTCCAAAATGCTGCATAAGCAGAGGGTCTCCTAGGGCAGGAGGGCCTTCCCTGATCATCCTGGGTGACTTGGGACGGAAACACCACAAGACCAAACTGAAGGGCTGGATGACACCATGTAAAAGCGTTGTACACTGCTGGGTGTTTGCCCTATGTGATGTGGGAACAGCCTGCCCCAAGCGAACCTCCTGGGATCTGGGTCTTGGAGGTAGGGAAGAAGGGACTCCCACTCCCAAGCTGTAAAAGGAAATCCATACATCATGGAGGCAGAGGAAAAACAGGACTTTATAAGTAACAGTGCTGCACTAGTGCCCCAAGAGCCAGTACAGCTTAGTGGCAGGGCCCAAGAGCTATTTAGTATAGAAAAAAAAAAAAAACATCAAAGTCACTACAGTTACAGCCATTTACAGCATCCAGTCTGGTCCTTCAGGCTTGGTTGACTGCGTAATCCTTCCACGCTCACTGCTCGCTGCATTCTCCCCTAGCAGAGTACAACAGGCGGATTTAAGATGGACAAATCCAAGATCGATACAGCCCAGACCTTCTCCTGCCATGTGGCAGGATTTAGTACTCAGCACACAAGTAAGTGAGTGTGGGCATCTCTGTCACTGGAGGCAGCTCTGATCTAAAGGACAACACAGTGACATTGAGGCTAGTCTGTTAGTATAGCTGTCCAAAAACAGTGTTTGCATTAAAAACACCCAGCATTTTATTTAAGTTACTCCATGGAGAGACTTTTTTGTTTGAAGAATGAAGACATTGCTTTGCCATTTGAAATGGGAGCTCACCTATTTAAGTTATGCCAAAGCAAACCTCTGCTTTTATACTTTCCTTCCTTGTCTTTTGTCAGCCTCTTCTCCTGTGAAAATAGACCAAAAAAGGGAAGAAGTGGAAGAAAAAAACCAAAGCAATTTTACCCCAGTGATAAACCTGACATGTTTTCTCATTGTTCAAAACTTGGCTTTCACCTAACAAAAACTGGCCATGAAATTGTGCTGCCTTAACCTTTGGCTACTCTTCAGTCCCTACATCTCTCTGGAAGGCAACCTTGAGCCCCTTGTTTCAGCCTGTGGAGCCTGGTCCCACGGGGTTTGAGTCAGATTGGCACTTGCCATCAAACATCAAACCATGCCACCTTCCCTTCTGCCAGCGGTGATGTATGATCTTAGAGGAAAATAATTTGATACAAGAAATCACTGGTTCCAGCTTCCAAGCACCCTTTAAATATGTACTGAAATATTCACCCCAATTACACTCATGCAATGGGCTCCAAATTGTTTTTCTTTGTTCCCAAAGCAGTAGGGCACTGGTCACATTAGCATTCAATGTGAAGTTGTTTGATATTGAATCATTTCTTCAGTAGTTTTATTCCTTACACAATCCTGTTTGATTGCAATCCACTTTACATTTGATAAGCACTTACTGACTATGAAAGAATAACCTAGCCTGCTTTCTCTTGCCTTTTTTTGTATTGATTTCTCTTTTAAAAGGGTTTTATTCTTTTTATACGTGAGAATGCAATAAGAGGGAGAGGTAACATTACTGAACAACTGTTTTCCTTGCTGCTCCATCAACCCATATAACTTCACACTAGGCCCTCAAAAATACTGTAATAAGGAGACATTTACAGACATGGAGCTGCCTACTCCCTTTTCCTGGGACTTTTTGTCCTTACTGGTAAACTTCCAAATTGTTCAAGTGAATAGTCAGGAAGAAATTTCTCTTTCTGAGCCCCTGATTAGACTGTACACTGAATAATTGTAGGCAGCCCCACTGTGCTCTGCATTTAAAGACACAGCCCACCGCATGCAGTTTGTCTTATAACTCGTCCTTTGCACTCACATTGTATTTTTTTTTTTTTAAAAGAAGAAATGTAGAGCACTTGGAAAATACCAGCAGTGAACATGCCCTGTGGTTTGCCTGAAATCCAAGCTGCCAATGCTTCCAAAACAGTGGGCTCTTGTTCTTACATCCAGAACATGCAAATTATTACAGCACGATCACATACTGCATGGGCGAATTATGCTTTTCTTGGCATTGGGCTCGATCCTGATTATTAGGCCAGCAGGATATCAGCAAAATCTTTCCCTGACAAGACGTTTCAGATACAGCAGCACTTCCTCAGGCCCATGTTTTGGAAGCCCCTCAAATCCCACAGCAACCCCTTGTGCTAAGGGACCCATGGTCTGGGCCAGGATGACCGAAGCAGCCGCTCAGCCCAGTCCACATCCATGGCTGCTTCCAGTTTTAGTTAGACCTATTTTGCATTAATTAATCCTTGGCACTAAATGCTGCAGCCACTGAAGCGAGCGGCTGGCAAGTAATTTAAGTGATCTAATTAATATGTGTCTCATCAACAACGCAAAGGGAATATTTTTTAAAACCTCTAAAAAACCTGCACCAGCACAAGGAGGCACATGCATGCAGATACTGACACGGGTGCCAAGCAGCCAAGGCAGGCACCATCTCTTCTCCTCAGTCTCCTCCAGGAGAGGAGAGCTCCAGTGGGTTCCCACACCACAGCAGGGTGAGATCTCATGCAAACACCTCTCTTTTCTTCCAGCATCGATGTACACTGAAATACAGCAGGAGCGACCAGACAGTGGGACTATCCTGACTCACCCAGACTACATAGATGGAAACCCAGACCTCATCAAACCTAAAAAGCTCCTAAATCCTGTAAAAGCCTCAAAGAGCCACCAAGAGCTGCACAGAGAGCTTCTGATGAACCACAAAAGGTAAGAGGAGGTGGAATGATCTGAGAGGTGCTGAGCTGTCAGAGCTCAGCAGCTGAGGCTCAAGTGCCAGCGACAGCCTGCAAGTTGGAAGGTCACGATAAATCCCTTCACTTGCAAACAAAAACAGCATAAAATCTGCTGTAGCCCTCTCCTCTTTTCTCTGATGTGACAATTTCTTTTAAAACAAAAGCAGAACAAACCCCCTCTGCTCTGCCATCTGGAGCATCAGCTAGCACTTGTTGGAGCTGCTTGCTATTTCCACCCACCTCAAGCCACAAGTGCCAGAAGACGCAAGGCAACCCGACAGCCCCTTTGTCTATGTCCCACACATGTTTCAACCCTGGTCCTGGTTTTTCTGTCTCCACCACTGACTTGCCAAGTCCCCAGCAATGTACAGCATTCCTGCGTGCTTTAAGGTCAACCCAGAGACAGTAAGAGGTGCAGGCTGGCTGGAGCCACTGAAAGCTGGGAGAGCACCAGAATGGGATCATCTGTACAAGGAAAAGGCAAGTCACTGACTCCCTAAAAATCAAATGGGTTAAGATAGGTGAGAATTCACATTCCTGACTTCTTACTTCATCCCCCCAGTTTAAGTCTTTGGGGGTACAGATACAACATCAGGAAAATTATACCAGTGGCTGAGAACCTGTAACCACATCATTCCTTTGCATGACATCAATGCAATAAAAGCATTTTCAGTTCAGAGGCTTTTAAGCACAGCAAGAAATTTGCTGGTTTTATATTGACATTTTCTGAACACCCTGAAATATTCTGATACGAGAGCACTTTGGCCATCTAATTAAAAGGAGCACAGCTTCTGTTCAAAAGGACCACAGTCATCACAAGTACCAGACACAGATATTAATTCAGCAAACAATCAAGCCTGCCAGCGGGTGCATTAATCAATACTGGCACTGCCTGGGCTTGATTCTATTTTCCCAGAATCAGAATTATAAGGACCATACCCAGGCTGTTCTCCAGCATCAAGGCAGACATAATGATACCAGTCAGATATTTTCAAAGCTTTATGGCTTGAGAGTGACCATATCCTGCCTAGTGACACCACTCAGTTTAAATGCTCACCCACCAGCACTGGCTTTGATCTCTGTGAACATTATTCCAGTCTAACCATGATGGAGCAAAGAATCAAGAAATCCCTGCAATGGAGGTAGGAGAGATGAACAGCAGCAAACAGGGTACAGACCCCACAGCGTCAGACTGAGCTGAACTTCAAACTGGCAAACAAAAAGTACATCATCACTTTGTATTCTAGTTCTGTGCCTGCCACCACATTACATCCACATGTGCCACCAGATGCTGGCAGGAGGCAGCTCCACTGCAGCCCTCCTGCATCTCCTGACCCCTCTCCTTACAGTCCTGTACGTCTCAGGCACCAGTTTAAACCTGCTTTGGCTCTGGCCTCCCAGATATTTTTCAGCAAATATGTGAAACAAACCCTACTGCAAACAATAATCCATTGTTCCTGGTTTCTTGTCACTCTTGAATCCACCAGTTTTGCTTCCTGCTACATGTTACTACAGAGGGAGAGAGGGGAGAAGCAGAGAGAGAAGCATCTATGACTCGCTCCTGTTTCTGCTTTGCTGTTGGTTTTTCCCCTTAAGCAGCAGGGAGAAGCAACTCAAATCAGAAGCTTGAGCAACAAAACCCTTATCTTAGTCAACACCTCTGGGTACTAACAACACAGGCTGATTAAATCAAAGAGTAGTAACAAATCCACAGGCAAAATTGCAAGCTGTGTCTCCAGCAAGCCAAGGCAGGTTTGCCTTCTCTCAAGCCTTGGGAAAAGCACTTCTGCAGCATCAAAGTTCTTTCTGCCTTGAAAAGCCATCATGAAAGCTCTGGGGCCAATGCTACAGCTACCTTCACTGACCTTGCTGTGAATTTTGTCCTGTCATAAAGCAAAAAAATAAATTACAATAGGAAGCGTTGTTAAATGTGGCACTGGAAGGATGCAAGCACTGGTCCCCAGCCATGTTGTGACAGCGCAGAGATTTGCTGCATCTGGAGAGCATTTCCCTCTCCTGCCTGCCAGTTTAGTTTCTCATGATGTGAGATACCACCTCAGTGCCTCTCACCTTGCCAAGAAAGCTCCATAGTCCGCAGGGTTTGATGTCTCTGCTTTCAAATGACCTTAGCAGAAACCAACCAGTCTGGTCAATAGAAACTTCCCAATGCTGAGGAGGAGCTTTGCATTCATAGCACAACATAGCACACCCCAACCCACCATGCCCTGGGCAACACCTCAGCACAGACACAGGGAGGTCCCCTCCTCAGCTCGAAACAGACCTTAACCCACAGGAACACCAAACAACCCACATTTTACAATGGGACTTGTAAATATTCTCAGCCTGTTGATTTAAATGAGTGTTAAACACAGCCCACAAAAGCAGTCAGGCCCCACTCCTTCCCAGTCTGTGACAGCTACAAGGTTTTCAACTCCACCTCCTCAAAAATACAACTTCAGTCAACTACTTCTAGTCCTGTATTTTCTTGCAAGATTACTGACATTCCAGCTGCTATTGCAGAAGATAACCTGAGTAAATGTGGCCTTGACCACTTCTTAAGTATCAGCGACAAGAACTCAGTGCAGTTGCAGTGAAGTCTCCCCTGATTTCACCAAATGTTTGACTTCCCAGTAGCTTCAGGTTTTGCCTCTCTGGCTCAGCAGGGCAGGGAGTCACCACTTTTAGTGATTTAAGCCAGGAAGCTGATGGATTTTACGAAGGCAGATTCCTTCTAGCACAGAGGAGATGAGTTGGTCAAACCACTATCCTGGAAGGGAAGGAACCATCCCAGGACCATGCAGGAGCACATCTGGACTTGTTCCACGTTTACCCATAGCCCTACACATCCATAACTACTCCCATGCTTCCACAGGGGCAGCAGCTGGTGGGAAGGTGGTTGGGATCAGCTGCAGAAGGTAAATCTTAGTGTCTAAGTTCAGGCATAGCAATATTCAAAGTATTAGGTTTCTGAAATTTGTTTGGAGAACTTCTTTTGTCTCTTTACCACATATTTATGCCTTGCCTGCATGTCCTTGCCACGTCTCCTTTCCTCTCCACCCCTCACAGGACAGGGCTTGGAGCAGACCCACTCCATCTGAGGTGCTTCGGGCACCTGAAGGGGAGCCAGGTGCCTGCACCATCGGCAAACACTCTGGCTTCCAGGAGAAAAGGACATTTCATTTTGGCCTCTTGACCCAAACTTTCCATGTCAACAGGGAGATGGCTAGCCCTCAGCTCCGAAGCAAAGCTGGGATGCAATGGGGAGAAAGGAACTGCAGGACAATTACTGCAGATCAATGACTACCCCTGCTGGTGGAAAAAAAATCGTCATTATTTAAAATGCCCTCCACGCAGCTGAACCTGTCACTGATATAATTAAAGCTAGTAACAGCAGGAGCCAACAGAAGGTCCCATTTCCACACTCGACCCAGAAAGATGTAGCACCTCAGTGTAATGGGATCAGCAAAACTTCCAGCATCATAAGCCTCATACACGGGCAGCAAACGCTGTGCCCCTCCAAGGCAGACAGCCCAGGGCACCATCCCAGCAGTAAGGTGCTTCCAGTAACACCCTCAAAGCTTTGTGGATGGATTTGTGGACCAGGAATGGCTTGTGGACATGTGTCTTACATGTTTCCATTTAGGACTGAGAAGAGTTTGGGGATTGCTGGGCTGTCAGTGGTTACACCCCAGGGTGTAGGTGCCCTAGCCCTGATTTTTCTGCTTTTTATCCACAGAGGTTTGATCATGGAGAGCAAGCCAGAGCTGCAGCGAGTGCTGGAGCACCGACGGCGAAACCAGCTCATCAAACAGAAGAAGGAAGAAGAGGAGGCAAAGAAATTGCAGTCTCCTTTTGAAAAAGAGCTATTAAAGAGGCACCAGAGGCTGGATCAGGTAGAACTGAGTTCTCAGCCACCCCTGGGTTATCCCAGTCACTGCACACGAGGCACAGACCACAGGGGAGATGGGTGGGCTGAGGCTCAACCCAAGGGGTAGAGTTGCTACCCCTCCATAAAACAGGAGCCACAGGACATCCTTCGCTGCTGCCCCGTGTGGCTGCAGCACCCTCATCCTCACAGTGGGATCCACCTCGTTCATACCACCGCATCCAGGACCCCACCATGCACCACTGGCCCTGAGTCTCCTCCAGATCCCATGTGGTGTCCTTGGAGTGTGCATTTCAGTTTAAAGTACCCCAAATAGCATGGGGGCTGTAGCAGCACGCAGCACAGGGGTGCTCAGGACCCTGGGGTGTGGGGTGAGAGGCTGCAGAAGTGCAAACCCTGCTACAGTCACACCCAACCTCCTTTTGGGAGCAGTTCCTGGCATGTACCCTGGCCAAAAATACGCCTGTGGAGAGCAATATTCAGTGTGGGCACTTGTCAGCAGCACAGCCATGCCCAAGGGCTCTGTGCCTGCTCTCTTACCCAAACCAGTGCAAGCAGCAAGCAGGCTGGTCGCCACTCAAAATAAAGTCATTCCCTGTCCTACTTGCCAGTATTTGCACTGCAAATGGATGAAACTAGTTTATTTAATTAATGACACAACAGCTCCCTTGCAATAATATCAGCCAAGCCAAAACCACTTGAAAATCAAAGCCCAGCACTCTCAGAGAAGAACCAGAAATATGAAGCAAGGTGGTTCGGGACAGATCCATAAAGACTTTGTACATAAAAGTGAGGCAGTGTGACAACTTACCCCTCCCTAGACAATAACCTAATGCTGAGAGCTGTTCCCAGGCTCATAGGCCTCCTTTGCTTGGAAGGATTCAAATCTTCTTGTCTCCCTCCTCCATACCAGGTCTGAAATGAAGCACTCCCCTGCTTTTCTGCTGGAGATGTTCCGCCCTGAAGGGGAAAAAAAAATAATAATTAATGTTTCAGTGGGCCAAAAGAAGAGACTAAGAGTGAATGAGACTAAGAGGGAACATGGCTCTGGCATAATGGTTTGGAAAAAGAGAGCACCAACATGTGCACTGAACACTCATTCAATTCTGGGCAATAATAACTGGACACCCAGCAATAATGAAGCACACCACTTTAATGTGGCTAATGCACTTTTGTTCTTTAGTATGCACAGATAACAGTGACTCTTCTTTCTTACAGTTGGAGAAAGAGCAGGAGAAGCAGGAAGACCATGCACCAGAATTCATTAAAGTCAAGGAAAACCTGAGAAGAACATCAACAGTGTCTGGGGACGAGAAAGCAGCATAGCTTCTGCCAAAACTCAATGACAATCCTACCAAGGCCGGCGCTAATCCATACATGTTGACATCTCTGTACCTGGTGGACATTCACAGCCACATCATTGGGGCTACTTAGGGTTATTAACACTTGCTCCAGTAGAAGCCCCAGAAAAGGTTTTCCCAGCCCAAGAAGGTATCACTGTGGAAAAGGTGCAGTATTCACCGAAGAAGTACTCACATGAGCAGATGCAGAAAGAAATTACATTATTTTTCCCCCCAGATTGTGGGTGCATGCTAACCTCCATCTAACTCTTGGTTAACTCTTGAGACACAGCGACTGTTTAAGCCAGGGAAGTCTTTGGAGGGATGGTTTGGGAGCCCCTGACTCCTGGAGGCAGGCTCGCCAGGAACGGGGTAACAGAAAGGCAGCTGCAGCTCTGGGGAACCTCCTGGAAACCTGGCGTGGTAACTAAAAGGGACAACCTGAGTATGACTGAGAACAGCCCAGGTGACCATAATGGCTTTCCCAAGGGTCACTGGTATTGCACCAGTCTGTGAGTCAAGCCTGGCTGAGGCTGTGTGGCCCAGCAGCACACCCATACTATTAGAAAAATCAGCCTCTGTGTGCCCATAGCAGTGCAGCACAGGCAGATACAACCGTTCTTCACAAGCACCTTCAAGCTGCACTTCAAACCTGTTTGAAAATAGCTCTTTAGGCAGTTCCATGCTCAGACAAAAAATGTGCTGCACTGCACCATCAACACCCCAAGTGGGAGGCAAATGCTCCGTGCAGAAAGCAAAGGTCGGGTGTTTCCAGAGTGGGTGTTTGTGGCAGCGTGCAGTGACCAGGCAGCAGATCCCTGCAGACGTAGCAGACAGACAAAACTGCTTCTTGCCCCTGGACTACTGGGCTTCAGCCCCTCACTCAGCAGTTGGGCTTGTGCTACCATAAGGACCCAGAGAAACGTCCTGTGGTTGAGAGGTGGTAATGTGTAACGTCATACTGGTGTCAGGCTGCTGTCCTCTGACCCACGCTGCACACAGCCGACACCTGCAGGCACCAGGGGCTATGCAGCGTGTAGATACTGATGCAAAACTATTTGTCAGTGCTTCTCATCCCCCTTCCCAGAGGTCAGAGCTGCTGCATTTCAGTTGCCACTTTGCAAAGCTAAAAATCTTCTTGCATGCTGGTATAGCAAAGGTAGATGGTGCATTTGCACTATGTATGGACAGAGCCTACCACGTTGATGGGGCATCTGTGCCCTGAGGTGTCCACATCTAGAGCTAAAATTGCTCCTTCAGGAAGATTTCAGCTTCTTGCTTCTCACATCAGCCCTGATATAAAGCCTAAACAGCATAACTCACCAACTGCCTTTGAGCACTGGCTCTTGAATGGCAAGCCTCAACGGACCTAGTCAGCTGGGAAGGTAATATCTGCTTAAACAATGTCTATTATCCACATCTTCAGTGGATCCATATGTAAATTAAGGGAATCTGTGTCTTTATCACATAGTTATTAAAAAGTTACTAATTCATTCCCTATCCTACCTGCTCCAGTGGGGCATTTCATTTCAGAGGGCCATTGCTTGACCTGACAGCTTGAGTAAAACATTTGAGCCACATCAAGTGTCAAGAGCAGTGATACAAGTATGGGGCTTCTGTGACAGACTGGACTATAAAAGTCCTTAACTCAGTTTCAGTCCTTGAGAGCCCCATCTCACAGCACTGCCTCTGCTTTTGAGCCCCTTGCTCATCATGCTGATTCTAAACGAGTTTTTATGCCAGAAATCCAGTGCATATGTTCACTATGGGACAAACAAGATCTGAAAAGATCTATTATGTCCTTTCCAACTGTGAAGCTTTGCATATAGGTTATGATTAAAACCATGAGGAAGAAGCAGCATCAACCATTTTTTCAGGGGGAAAAAGGCCAAATTTCTCCTAAGAAAAAAGAAGTGTTGCTAAGGATGCTTGTGCACAGATGTAAAGAATGCTGTATGATAGATAACACAGGTTTAAATAACAAGCCAGAGTTACTGTGCTGGAGTTTTGTGAGGGGTTGTGGCACAGATTAAGTAACCTTGATCAAAGGGCTCAAAAAAAATCAGCAAATTAATTTGTAATTTTGCCACAGATGGAAATGCACTCCAGGAGAGGCAATCTGTCACTCCATATGCACCAGTGAAATCAGTGTTAGCAGCTCACCCAGGCTGGGACAGGGGCATTTATGCAAGTCCTTGGGTGGAAGCCATCCGGTAAGGTCTGGGTAAGCTGAGTGCTCAGATCAGCAATGAAAAGGTTGAAAATATTTTGCTGCTGTCTTTCTGAATATGCAAATATTATCTGAAAAAAAAAAAGCCTCCCTGACTGGGTGCAGACAACCTTCACCAATGCTCTTGTGTTTCATGGCGTGTCAGCCTGGAGGTGGCACCTGAAAAAACATCAGTGTAGGCATCACCAGGAAGATTTGGGGGTATCTTTGTGTCTCTTTTTCTTTCAAATGAATTCCTTTCTATACCCCTACAAGACATTCCTGGATGAGCATGGTGTATCCAGAAGATACAGATTATCAGAGTATTGAGAGAAGACAATTTTTTGCACTGTGTATGTTGCCTATGTGGTATATAGTCTATCTTCTGTGTTGGTGTTTATACATTTATATAAAAATACGTCATGCAACTCTACTTAATGAACTCACATTGTTTAACGTGGACACTTCTGAAGAAATAAACTAAATGATGATTGTATATTTTGCTCTTTTCCAAAAGGAACTGAAAAAGTTCCGAGGATGCAAGCAGACAACAGCCAAATAAACTGAATGAACATAAAAATCAGTGTAGTCTGACAGCAACTCCTCTGTTAGTGCTGTGTTAACTTACTTATCAACGAGCTGTTTTCATCATCTGTACCCAATAACACATCCATTGCTTTCCCCAGACTTCATCTCAATTTACTGAAAGTTTAAGGGCACAAAAATCATGGAATCAGGCTTTATGAAACTGAAACATCCCAAATGTTTGATTTCTAACTGGCCATGGATGTCCACCTGCCTGGCAGGGTAAGACCCACAAAGCCAAGGAAACACATTGCCCTCAGATTTGATTTTAAAACTCAGTTTTGAACTGAAAGGTAAACCTCACACTAGTGAGCTCACTTCATTATTTTTAAACATTTTGAAAGTATTTTAGCAGCAACCAAAGATCACATATTAAATAGAAAAAGAAAGGATGCTTCGCACAGGCCAGTCACACGCACCATGCTCCCCGAGAGCCAGGACTGAAACTGAATGCAGCAAACAAAAAGGACTTCTCTGTCTCATTAGTGATAACCTTAATGGCAGAGATGCCAGCTTCCCACTCAGAACAAGGCAGAGATGGTGCTTGGATGCATTTCTCTGACACCAGATTCCTGCTGGGGTTGCCACACTGGGGGTACACAGCGTTCCCAACCCTCCGCACCCTGTGCACTGATGTGGGCAGCCAGCTCATCGTGAGGGACGGGCGCTCATTGACTGAATCTGTTCTTTGGTCAGATTTCAAAACACCTTCCCATCTCGTTGCCACTTATAATAGCTCACTTGTTACCCTGCCATGGCGGGTTGCACACTTCATCTCCCAGCACAAACCACACAATGGGAAGCGTCTTTGCTGGAGAGCGTGGCCTTTGATGAGACACGAGACGGGGGGCTCAGGCAGGACTTTGTAAAATGCTTTATCAACCTTTCACAGCCCCAGCCAGTGAGGTTTCAGTGGGCTATGCCCCAAGACTGCTTACACTAATCACACACCCCCCGTCACAAGCAGATGCCAAAGGCAGTCATTTATATCATGACAGTTCCCCTTCTACAGAAGAGAGGAAGAAACAACCATGTCTGCTCTTTAAAGATATGCTGCCTTTTAGCTAAGCACAAACTGCTCCATTGCCTGGATTTTTCATAGTGCTAGAGTTTTCAATACCAGCATTGCAATTTATCCAGGTCATGCTGAGATCTCTTTTCCTATGCACTCACTCCTGAAGTGCTCCTAGATGGTTCACTGCAGTAGAATTTCCCATCAGGGAACCTTTATATTTTACTGCCTGATTTATTTCTCATAACTGCCTCAGAAATGGCAAATTCTAGTTTTCTTCCTCAAGCTAGTAGTATCCTCAGGCTGGCCCTGGCTGAACACCCCTTCTCATGAACTCTCCTCTGCATATCCTAGGTATTTCTCTATATTCAGATCATTTCCCAAAATTACCTAAAACTTCCACAGATTGCCCAGTTTTGCGTTGATAAAAGCACCTTATGAAACTTGTGAGTCAGACATGATACCAGGGATATCCAGGCTTATGGAAATGGGGGAAAATGCAAAATTATCAGCAACAAAACAATTGTGAAACATTCCAACACAGCATGAGCAGGTGCTCTTGTGGAATTTGTTGGTTCCCACCACAGCCCATGAGCTCCCTGGGCACCCCACAGGCACGTGTAGCTGCAGCATACGAGAACGCTGCCGGGTGTGGAGCTCCGGTGGACTCCAGCTCAGACCTCCCTAGCACAGACTGGCAGTGACCCACCCAGAGAGCACCCACACCTGCCCAAACCTGCATGAACATCAGGTTGCAAACAGGTTCAGGGACAAGCTTCTTCCAACCTGTCATCCCTCAATCTTCCTTCAGGAGACCCAGACCTGCTAGCTGAACCACAAACACCACTCCGGAGGCACAAGGCTGAGCATTTCTGACTCCAGCAGAGCAAATAGAGAAAGGCCATGGATAACTTCAGAAAGATGCTACTGCCTTTCAAATGCTGGCAACCCCAAGTCACTGTAGGATGTGATGCTGTGCAGTACGGACCAGAATACCAAGCAGCACATCCACAGGATACTCTATTGCTCTGGCAGAGTGACAGAGCCACACAGCAACTTTAATCTACCGGACTCATCCCTAAGGCAGCATCTGCCTGTGAGCACACCCAAGGCATTACAGTCAGTTGTTCTGATTTATTGTTGTTCCTCATTGCCACTGGGATTGATTTACTCAGGCTCAAGCTTAAAATTATAGTTATGTAAAACTATATCTGATTTCCCAACCTTTGTTAACTTCCCATGTCAAAGCAGCTCTATGGTACGGTGAATCCCACGTGTTTCACCTCCTCCCCTGACCAAGCAGTTTCCAGTGGGACACAAGCAGGTCTGAAGCAGCAGCACAGACACATGGATGAACAGTGGCAGGAGGGATTCCTCTCCCATCAGGATCACACTGGTGTAGCCAGGGGGTTGTGAGTCACTAGCTCCTGCCCACTGGACAGCAGGACAGACTGTAGCAGACAGATTCAGGATCACTGGAGATGAAGGCAGCTCACCCCATGGCAACTTCCCTCTGCCCCCTGGCATGACCCAGCCTGCAAGGCACATCCCTGCTCTCCTTGCACCCCAAACTGGGGGGGGAGGGCTGAGGGTAGTGTCATAACCAAGCTGGGAAAACCTTGAGCAAATCAAATCCACAGACAAGGAGCAGTGAGAGCCCAAGGGCTGCTCTGCCCCACCCTGAGCAGATTACCAAAAATAAATAAATAATAATAAAAAAAAAAATTACAAACACTGGGGCAGGGTGCTGCTTTGGTGACAGAGCACGAAGCGCAGCCTCCAACACACAGGTAGCCTGAAGGGAGATCAGAAAAATGGCTTTTTTTCTAAACGCAGAGGCTGCAGTGCTTTCGGCACTGGGAGCTGTGGGATTTACGCCGAGCAGACACTCGGGCCGCTGCCGGCAGAGGTCAGGTCCGACACGCCACCGCGCACACGCAGAAACACCCGCGGGCCGGGTCGAGCTCCGTTGGCCCTGGGGACAAGGTCCCTGCAGCGGGGACACCGGGAGTGTGGCCCAGGCAGGTAGGCAGCAGCCAGACAGCTCCCTGAAGGACGCGTGGGACAAGGTACGTGGGGTTTCGCGTTTGCACGTAGCAGACATTTTCTTAGGCAGCGTCACAGAAGAGGCAGCTGGCGGCTGAACCATCCCCGTGCTCCGGCGCCGAGCACGACGCTTCCTGGGACAGCTCAAGGGCAGCTCTGGGTTACTCCAGTCTTGTAAACTCAGCTTTGGGAGGGCTTTTCTCCCTCCCAAAGCACTAAGACACCCTGAAAGATCTGAGTATCAGAAAAGCAAGAATAAAGAACATCTTAGCAAGAGTTTCCAGAGTTCTAATTTCTTACAGCATAAAGTTCAGGAAGGCAGGCAGGCTCTTCAGGGGAAAAATCTGCTTTACTTTACACATGCCACACTATTTTTTTTATTTTTTTTTTTACTAGTATCATGTGACAAATCCTGCTAACACGGGAATTATAAGGTTAGGAGTTAATGTAAAGCCGAGCCCCGTGGAAGCAGGATGGAGGCAGCACGGGCAGCGCTGCTGGCGCAGGCGCCCATGGGCTTGGCAGCAGCAGCAGCACCCAGCGTGGGGAGGGGAGTGGGCCAGGGCCAGAAACTCCCTTAAACATTAACACAGAGTTGTGGGATATTCCAGAAGTAACTTCTCATAAAATATTGGGGATAGACTGGTAATTAAAAAAAAAAAAATGTTTAAAAAAAATCATAAAGCCTGCATTTTGAGCTCTTAAAAGTGCCCTAAATTTTCACTGTCCATTATCATTACAATGAGGAATAGATAGTGCCTAAATTTTCATGCAACCCCAGTTTGTGGGGTTTTTCTTAACCTAACATGAAAATGTGACTATTTGTGTACAAAGTACACTCATACAGCCAGTTTGCTGAGGACAATGCCCTGCAATAGCTGTGCCCACAGCACGGGGAGCCAAGCCCCAGGCTGCCTGTGCAGGTACAACATCTCAGCCAACCTATTGAAACTGCTCCTCGCTGAGCCCAACACCTTCATCAGCCACCCACCGAAGGGGTGCCGGCACCTAACGAGCCCCATCCCTTCCCAGAGCAGCTCAGCCTCCAGGATGGCTCTGCTGGAGACTGGAAAACACTCGCACGGCTTGGTCCCTGGCAGTGTGAATCCCGACCTCGCCAGCGAGAGGCAAACAGCTTCCTTCAGCGTGGAAAAGCTCACGGCCCAGCTGGACGGCGGTGTGGAGCAAACCTGGATCCGGCGGGCGGTGGGTGAGTGAGCCTTGTGAGGGCCCTGACTGCAGGCTGGTACAGGCTGTGCCAGCGTCCCCGCTGTTTCTGCTCCCCCTTGGCAGCACGGTGGGTTTTGTATTCCCAGGTATTTGCTTATTGCCCATCTCTTTAAAAAGTAGGAGCGTGGAGTTGGAGTCCCTGATAGTGTAAATCAAAACAACTCCTCCACAGCCACTCCTGCTGACTGAAGTTTTTCCCTTTCTGTGCTCTCAACCCCAGTATCTTTGGCATGACTGGTTAACCTGGAATGCGAGGACTGAGAGTCACACAGACGAGCATCTCTGTGCGAGAGGGACACACGCAGGGGCTCGTGCCGCTGCACAGTGATGCACACCACGTGTGAACCACAGCTGGATGGCCCTCCTTGGCACATCGGGCTCCTCTGGGTGGGAAACACCTTGCGTGGGGTGGGGCTGCTTGGCCAGGCTGAGCTGCTCTCACTCATGATGAGTGTGATGAAAAATGACTGTGTTGCTTCACAACGCTGTGAAGAGCTGGTAAAGTCCTGAGCCAAAGCGTGGGTGCCAAGCAGGACACCCAGTAGCTCCAGCCCTTAGCCACCCGCTGGGCAAAACCCAGCTCTTGCTGCCTTCACAGCACAGAAACAGCAATTAGAGGCAGAGGGATCCATGCCATTTTCTGCCTGAGGCACAAAGTCACCTCCAACACCAGACCAGGGATGATGCCTTACCCTGCTGGGTCAGTATTTCCACTCAACAGACCCCTCTCAGGTCCATTCAGTTCCCCTCTATTCCTTTCCCAAACCCACCGCTTTCCAGTGTTAGGTGTGACAGTCATCAGAGCCAGCACGGGCAAAATAAAACCTGCCTGCAATCACCCCAGAAAGTCACAGCATCGCTATACAGGACCCCAGCCCTGCCTGCTCCTCCCGAGCAGGGCTCCAGGCGCTGCCCGCACCTCCCCAGCCCCAGAGAACCAACCCTTCTGTGTTGCTTTGCAGTTGAAGCTATCGAAAGTGACCCTGTATTTAGCAGAGAAAATCAGTATTTCCAGAGCCAAAACGAGAGGTACGAAGCAGCAGTCAGAAAAGCTGTTCACCTCCAGAAAAAGATGCACGAGATGGGATGGACTGAGAATGGACCTGAATTTAAGTACATTTACAGGTGATTTCATTCATTTTTTTAAATGTCCAACTAATTTTTTGTTAAAAGTTTTGTATGCTAACAAAAACCAGGTTTAGCAAAGGCGGGGAGAGGCCAACAGTAGATAAGGTTTTGATACAAACGTGCTGCAGGTTTTTACCTTAGCAGCACGCTCGGGAAAAGGGAAAATGATGATACACAGCAGGGAACTTCTCAAAGAGCAGCACACGGGTACAGTGTGATAGAGCACAGCAGTTCACATCCCTAACGTGGTATTTCCACTTCAGCAAGCTCCTTACCTGTGCTACAGCTCTGATACCATCCCTCAGACATTTTCAAATGTATAACCAGAACTGGAAGTGGTGCTGTTTCAGTTATGTTACTGACCTCCAGATAAATTAAAAATGACATTGTCTCTAGCTAGAAAACCCACATTGTATTACCAAAAAAAAAAAAAAAAACCAAACCAAAAAAACCTCAAAAAACTTTGTTTGTGGGTAAATGAAATAAAATATTTTTCACAATCCTTTCCTTAACACTTTGCACAGGGTTGAGCTCCACATTTTAATTTTTTTTAATTGTTTGCCTTTCCTTTCTCCCTTTGCTAAACAAAACTACCAGTTTGCTGTTGCCTGGTGCACACTGTTAGGTTGGTGGGGTTGCACATTCCACCAATAAAAAGGTGCAAGTTCAAAAGTGTCATTCAAAAAAACAATGCCTGCACCTTACACATCACCACTGACACTCCAAGTCACTTTCCAGTATTTCATCATAGGAAAGATTATAATTTTTTACACTAGCTCTTCACCACCTACAGCGAGTGGGACTGAGAAAGGGGGAAATCTTCCATCAAGAGCTCTTGGACATGATCATTATATTCCCAATAAAAAGCAGCTCTCCACCACTCCCTCAAACTTAAAAAAAAAAATCCCATCAGATTTTATAAACCTGTCAAAACTCAACCACATTTCCCACCAAGGCTGCTTTTATCAGGCCCCCTGATGGCGAGGGCTTCGGCAGGGCCAGCCCTGCACTACCACACTTGGTGATGAAGAGCGCAGCCACCTCACAGAACAGCTCTTGTCTGATAAAACCCCAGGTGAGCACCGAGCTCTTACAGACAAAGTCCTGGTGCCAGACACAGTGAATCACTTGTGCACACATTTAAAAGCCAGCTTTTTAAAATCAAGTAATGTCTGGATGAGCTGACAAGGGTTCATTAAGTCTTTTTTCTGTTAATTAAAGCAATTTCCCTTCATCTTTGTTCGCATTTTCCCCCACACACTTTTTCAGCATGACTGATTCTCTCTCAAGGCCGGTATAAAAGAAAGGTCGCAGTCATTTGTTAACAATGAAAGGTATCTATCTAAAATGAGATGCTTAGTAGAGCACTGCAGTAAAGCAACATCCTAACAGCCATACAAGCTACTGAGAACAGCAGAGCCACTTATTTTTAGGTGTGAGAGCACATGTACTTATATCTGTGAGGTGATTCAACCATATTCTGAGGAATCTCAGGAAGAGGGAATACATATTCCTCATATTTTCTTAGGATTTCTGACACATAAAGAGAAAAAAAAAAAGAAGGAAAAAAAAAAAGCTTAAATAAGTTTCTGATTTGCACCATTGAAGTTCCTGTACCCAAGTCCCCATACACAGCTGCTGGAATAGTGCTTTTTAGGATGTATGCAGCCTTATCAGCTGGCAATGACAAAGGACCTGACCAGACAATAAACCAGGTGTTACAAGGATGTATTTGAATTTTTCTACAAGGAAAAAAAAAACATCTCAAGTCAGGCCACATCTCCACGAACCACAGCATTGTTCACTGCCAGTGACTGACAGCAAACACCCAGGGAACTGTACAGCAACAAACCCAACGTACCGAGGTATTTCCACAGAATGGGAATGGGAGGGTTCAGGAAATCCAGGTCTCAGATGCCTACATAGGTAATTCAGTCTAATGTGCCCCACAGTGAACTGCCAGAGTTTAGGAGTTTTAGGCTAGAGTAATGGGGTTTTTTAGCTCAGCCTTAAAATGTGACTTAAATAATCAGGAAAAAAATCCTATGAAGTAAAATAAACATACGAAGGGCTCACAATCCATCAGAGTCACAGGAGCTTTGGAGCTGGGCTGTGTTTTTAGGAGCTCAGCATCTGCTACTCAGAAGAGAGAAATCCTCCAACAGCAAGTGAAATAATGAGTAACACTTAAGCAAACTATGTTATGGAAAAGGGAACAAAAGGAGCTTGGAAGAGCACTTTTCCTGCAATATGGTGTTGATGCTGGACGTTAGGTAAGGTATGACAATGCAGAAATGAAAAGGCAGCAGGTGGCACTGTCTGGTGACTGCCAGTGTCACTGCCTCATTCATCACATCCCTGGAATTTCATCCATGTAAAAATACCCCTTGTGCCTTCTCCACAGGGCGCTGTCAGGAGACGTCGCGTTTCTCCTGCACCGCATCTTCATGAGAAGTATTTCTGTGCTGGGCTCTGACAAACAGATTGCCAAATGGATTCCTCTCGCCACCCAGTACCAGCTCATTGGAAGCTATGCCCAGACTGAACTGGGGCACGGTAAGGCTGCAGAGAAAACATAGTGTTTCCATAGGACAAAAGGCTCTGGCCCAGCTTCTCAAAGGAATTTGGGTTCAAGATGTCCATGCTTCACTGGGGCAGGGGCAGCCTGGGGAGGAAACGCCACCTGTGTGTTAGAGGTTGATGTCCTCAGCATTCCTCTGCAAGCTGGGGATGTGCTGGCTTTGGCTTTGTCCACATGTAAAAAAAAAACAAACCACAATAGCAAGAGTGAAAGCTCATGGTTGGACAGCAGGCAGTCACCGTCGGTGGAGGGGATCAGCCAGGCAGCTTGCTCAAGCTGATGGTTGTCACCATGAACCAGGCAGCTTGCCTGAGTACCATGTGGTTCAAGAGATCTTTGCAGCAGATGGTGTGGAGTCACTGTGAGCATCATCCAGGATAAACCACAAAGCCCTGGTAATACCCACACCAGCCTCCAGGGAGCCTCCACTCTCTTCGTCTTTGGGATACACCAGGAGACAGATATATAGATTTTTTCTTTCTTTCTTTTTTTAAGGAACTTATCTTCAGGGTTTGGAAACAACAGCAGTCTTTGATATCACCACACAGGAGTTTATACTGAACACACCAAAGATCTCTGCCATGAAGTGGTGGCCTGGAGACAGTAAGTACCACACAAAATATTTTGATTTTCCTCATTTGCCTCCTTCAGTTACTCGGTCTGCCCTGCTCAAGCTCAGTGTTTGAGGGTCCAGGTGCTAAGCAGAGGACTTCAGTAACGAGATGCACACAGCAAGAGGCAAGTAAGAGACCAAAGGAGTTTGTACAAGTTTAAAGGCCAGAAGGGAGCCACCATCACCTATCAAAAGCCCTCAGGTGGCAGGGCTGGAGAACTTCGCTCAGGGAAACTCATGCCTCTGCAGGAATTAATCTTCTCTTCTTTGTAAATAATACTCAGACAACCAAAAACTGCAGGGAGGTCATCAGCATAAAGGATCAGCAAAAAGGATCCAAATCATCAGCCAGTCTCAGCATAAAGGATTCAGGAGTGAAATTCATGGCTCCCTTCAGGAAGGTATTTCACAGAAAATAAGCAGAGTTACTTTAACAGCCGCTGCACTTCCCACTCTCTCAGTGCTGCATGAACTTTAACTACTTATTTTTTCTCACTTGCTGATGCAAACTGTTCATCCAAGCCTCACGGGCAACAACAGAGGCCGAAGGATGATACAACTTCGGAGAGCCAAGAGGAGGCTCAGAGCACAGATTTAAGCAACCTCCAGCTTCCAGCACCTGTGGCTCACACCTACACTGACCCTCACATTAGCCAGACCTAACACACAACTAGCACCGACTGCTGTTAACTGTGGACATGTTTGTACTGTACCTTGTCATAAGGGAATGGGGCTGTTTTTCTTCTCGCAGTGGGAAGGTCAGCAACCCACACAGTGGTCTTTGCTCAGCTCTACGTCCAAGGGAAGTGCTACGGCGTGCATCCCTTCATCGTGCAGATACGCAGCCTTCGGGACCATTCACTCTGCCCAGGTAAATGACTCCAAATATCACAGCACTTGTGCAGGTGCTCTGCCTATTTTGCTCTTAAATGTTTTCTAAAACATTGGGCCCAGAGAAAGAGAGTTATAATTGCTAAAACCAAACCAAGACATACATAAGGCATAGTTATCATTAACCCCAACCTTTTTATCTAAAGGAAGATTTAATGTATCCTCAGGCATATCCAGACCAAGCCTCCTTCTTAATCATAAGCCTGGGCTGCTCTGATCGCCTCTGAATTAACACCTCAGTTCTCACCCTGGCCAAAAGGAGTAACAGATGGATCATGGCAACAAACTACCACAAGGCATTTGAATGCCTGTTTCTTCCCTCAGGCAAGATCACCCATGCTGGGGAAGAAGCAGAGCTGAACATGCCCTTCCTTTGAGATTCCCAGCCTGACACAAAATGGGGAGAAAAAAAGTTCAAGTTCAAGCAGGCTATGTTTTCTCCTGCTGCAGGTATAACTGCAGGAGATATTGGTCCCAAAATGAATTTTGAGCACATTGACAACGGCTACCTCATGATGCAGAACGTGCGTGTCCCCAGGGAGAACATGCTGAACAAGTTTTGTGAGGTAAGTATGGGCTCACGTCACAGACTCGCCCATCAGACTGTCACTGCACAGACAGAGAGACAACAGGGACCTGCCTAAATTTAGGACAAAACTCTTGATTTGAGGTGTCGGCAAGTCTCTGTGGTTTTATCAAGGGCAGAAGCTACCCGAATCCTAAATGAAACTCCGTGTCAGGAATTCCACGTTCAGAGGCTGGGGATCACAGGGCAGGCAGAAGCTATCTGAGCCAGAAGCAGTAAGAGTTTGTCTCTTCAGATGGATATGTTTCATCCATGATACATAAAAATACTTAGTTTTGCATTCAGTGGAGCATTTTGATGTCCATTTTATTCTATGCACAGAGATCACACAGCCACCCTCGTACTGAACTACTGAAGAAGGTGGCAGCTAACATCCTCTCTCTACTCTAGGTTCAACCAGATGGCACCTACGTAAGACGGGGGTCACAGAAGATTAATTATTTCACAATGACCACGGTGCGCATTTCCCTCATCTCGGACGAGGTGCTCACGCCTCTGATGAAGGCTTGCACCATCGCCATCCGCTACTCCGCGGTTCGCCGGCAGTCCAAGCTAAAACCTGGGTAACGCCACGCAAGCCCGCAGCAGGGGGAAGGGGACCATACCCCATCTTCCCCACACCAGTCTGTATTTCTACTTTTCATCTTATCTCTCAGCACATCACTGGCTTATTTCCTGGCCCAGAAGGGCATTACAAACATGCTTCCCCATTATTTATATTAACAAGCTTCAGTCAAAGTACAAGGGAATGTTTGCAGTTCTTTCTAACAGAAGTTTCATAGTTGGAATAGCTCAGCAGTTCACACAGACAACTTACTTTTCTTATAACTGCCCTTCCTGTGTAATCCCATAACTCAGCAGAATCCAGACAAAGCAGACAAGTTGCTGAATTCTTATTCCACAGCATCCTACTAGTGTGTGCGACATTAAAATACCTTCCAACATCCACAGTTCTGATAGCCACAGTTTATAACACTGAATTTTATTAGTCTGGTAAGAATCCCTGTAATTTTTAAATAGCTATTTTAATTTGGACGGATTTCAAAAATTTCCACTTAAATCTCCTTTCAAAAGCAAGAAGATCCAAATGAGAACGTGGTTTGGTTCAAACACAAACCAAACACAAACCAAACACAAACCAAACACAAGAGCACAGCATGCTGAACTATTGTAATAACCAGTTCCATCATTTGAAGTCCTAAGGGTACTAACCACAGCAAAAGTGGTAAAGAACATCCAAAACAAGCTCAGAAAGCTTAAAATAATTTAGACTCAAATATTTTCAGAGAAACCTAGCTACACACAGGGCCACAAAGATCCAGTTTGAAAAGCAGAAGCTTTTCAGGGCCACTGCCTCCCCTGTAACACCTAAGAACTTGGTGTCCCTGAAGGCTCCATCCTCAGCCTCTCCCACAGTCCCTCTGTACCAACTGATCACACAGAGCCTTTCCTATGCTGTTAGGCTGGTTCACCAACACAGCAGAAAAATGACTTCTTTTCCTAGTCAGGCCTGTTTCTCCAACAGCTTAGCAAGCTGGGCACACTTGCTGCCTCATTAGCTCAGTCCTGCTCACATACAGCTTCTTGGTAATGAAAAATGTTGGTTTTCATTATTTAATGAGTAAACTAACAGTAGCTATGCCCATGTCCACACTTTCCCTACTTCATCAGCTGTCTTCCAACAGGGAAGAAGAAGCAAAAATCCTTGACTACCAGACTCAGCAAGAGAAACTGCTGCCCCAGTTGGCAGCAGCCTATGCCTTTCATTTCATCAACGACTACCTGCAGGAGCTATTCGACAGAGGGTACAGAGAGATCCAGAGGAAGAACTTCGACACGCTGCCGGAGGTGAGCTGCAGCAGGATTAGCTTGTACAAAACCTCTCATCTCTAAATGTCAACAGTATTTTATCAAACTGGACAAACATTCCCCTCACCACTAGATAAATGGAGAAGGAGGAAACGCTACGAGATCAAATGGCGTGTCCTAGGTCCACAACCAGTCAGCAGCAGCATTTGTTTTACCACCCAAAATCTTTCATTTTGGGAAGTATTGCAGAGTGAAAAGTCCTTGAAAAGCATGTCCATTTGATAAAAGCCTTGTTCCAAGTAGCTGGTGGCACAAAGCGTTATTTCACAACTTCATCTACAAACGCACATGCACATGGCAAATACTCACTTCTGAGATGGAACTAAAAATGTGACTTTTTACACAGAACATAAGATTTTGCAACTGGAAGCCTGAAATGAAAACACACTCTGAACACAGGCAGCCAAAGCCACCGCTGGCTGAGAGAAACCCCAAAATACATGAACTGACCACAGCGTGCCCAGCACGAGGGCGTGCAGATCCCCGGCAGAAACTAAAGGCCAGGGAGCCGGCTGCTACACCAGCATGCAAAGGAGGATCTGACAGGGATTGTAAGCCTAGAAATTGCACAAAACTTAAAAAAGGAGACTTATTCTGAGGATTGATTTATCACACTTGCACCATTAACACTCTGCCTTTATTTTTTTAATTTTTTTTTTTAACAGCTCCATGCATTTTCTTCGGGCTTTAAAGCCATGGTTACTCAGCACTGCACTTCAGGGGTGGAGATCTGCCTCCGGGCATGTGGGGGACATGGTTACTCCTTGCTGAGTGGACTCCCTTCCTTGTACACTAAAATACTTGCCTCTTGTATTTATGAAGGGGAAAACACCATTCTGCTCTTGCAAACTGCCAGGTAACAATTCAAATCTGTTTGTCTAAAAGCCTGCCCCTTCATTTATTCAACCTCTACCACTTCTTCTCCAAAACCAGTAAAACCAGCTATTCCTTTCTCATAGCACCTTCTACAAATACAGTTCAGGACATAAACTATTCATGTCTTCTGTCTAACAGGTATGGAGGTGTGTGGGAATTGGATTCTCTCTTCTATTTTTGGTTTTAGGACGTATGCAGGTGCTGTTCTGCATAACCTCATTTTCCTTTGTCAGCAGCAGAAGCATTGCTATACAAGTTCTGCAGTTTATTTTTTAAGCAGCCAGTGTAACATGATACTGGTAAAGGGAGGTTGATTCAGAGAAGACAAAGTTGTTGGATGCTGAAAGTGGATGAGTCATGCTCCAAGAACACCACTTTCCTCCAAACACACAGACTGTTGAGTATCCAGAGTAGATGAAATATAGGAGAAAGAAACCACAGCTGCTTGAACTTTTAATAACGTGTGTTTTTACTCGAAAGACAAAACCAGTACACTTCCCAGGGACAGAGGTGTTACCACCTCACTCTGACCTTGCATGCACTCTTTACTGCCTCTTCTTGCCAGATCAATAGCAAGGTCAAAAGAAACGCTATAAATTTTTAATTCTAGACCTGGTCAGTTTAGGTCATAGCAGAGGTGCCAAAAAATAAGGGAGTGGAGAATGCTCCTTGGACACATGTTTAGCTCCAAGAAAGGGTCTCATGTTTGTTAACACAATGTGACTGTGTGTTGGGGATCACAGAGGGTAAGACCAAACCACCATTAAGACTCCAGCTACAAAGCTGATAATGTATGTAATCACCATGCTGCTGAGACTGCTAATAGCCACAGCAAGTTTCTTCCCAAAAATTCATCACTACAGATCGCTGCAGCATTAAATACGGCAGCCAGGCTACCCCTGAGACCCAGTTCATTGTGAATAACACACAAAACAGAAGGTCATCACGTTCAAGTCCATTCTGCACCACTCATGGGATGGGTGGCACCTTGCTGCTCCTCACCTGAGGCCCCCTTTACTTTTTGCATGACCATGTGCTGCGTGGGGATCACAAACCATACCCTGCTCTGTCACCCTCTTCCCAGGTTCCTGATTAAGTGCTTTATGGCAGCCAGCGCTGGCCAGCCTGTTCCACCATCTGTCACCTACCTGGCTGCAGTGAAACCCGGGAAGTGTCCAGCCAAGAACAAGTTGGATTTTCTCAGACCAGATATTTACACTGAGGCCTATCAGCATATGGCAGTCAGGTCAGTGCGGAGGACGGGAGACGGGTTTCTCTCTTTGACATTAGAAATGTGTTAAGAGCTCAGCTTCTTCCTTGCTTTAAAGGGAGGTAGAATAACATAAGTTACACAAGAACTGACACCATCTGCTCCTGAGAGAGAAAAGGAAGACTCAGGCAGGATTAACAGTCGCGTCAAATGTTCGGTATGAGGCTTTCACATGCAGAACACAAGATGTTTTTAAGCCACGTGCTAACAACTCTATTCCATAGCATTGATTCTATGCCGAGCCAATGACACTATTTAATTAAATCCCAGACCACATTACTGAGTTGCCACCCAGTAAAACCTTCAGGCAACTGGACCCTGTGCAATTCTAGACAGAAAGTTAAGATTTCACATACCTGTGAAACTGGTATTTGTTTTCAGTTAACACCACAGCAAACACAGAGCCTCTCCTTCTGTTTGTAGCCTTTCAACTACACATTCAATTACTCAACACAAACAAAAACAGTGGTCTCATTAGTATTCTGTGCACGGTTATGGGCCATACATATGTCATTTCTGAATACCAGGTGAACAGAGAGATGAGCCTGCTGTCATTCAAATCAGGGTAAAAACAGCCATTCTTCCAAAAGCTTCGGTGTCACCGGGAGCAGGACGTGGATCCCCGTGTAGAAAAGTAGAAACATCATGTAACATCAGTCCAATATTATCACCACTTTATTTTGTTTTGCAAACTCCCCTTACACATACACAACCCAAGAAAACCTCAGCAGACCCCTGGTAAACTGCCCTGGAAGCTGAGAAGGCAGAAATCCTTCAGTACTGGAGTGGTCCAGGTGCTTCTCCCAGTTTGTACTTAGATTTTGCATAACCTAAGTTTGCTCATACCGAGTGTAGATAACTTCAAATGTCAGAAGTGCCATTTTGCCATACGATCACACACGAGTCTGAGTAGGAAATCAGTGCATGTGGGCTGCTATATTCATATACAATATGCTTTTTCAATTTTCCAGACTCATAAGCAGCACAGCAGCTAAACTACAGGACTTGATTCAGTCTGGAGTCAAAAAGCATGACGCGTGGAACCAGTGCACAGTGCAGCTGGCGCAGGCTGCAAAGGTCAGAAAAATCTATCTGCTTATTTGATGTTTGTCTTTATGATACAATATGCAACAGAAACGGCATGAGTGGCTTAAATTCTCAGCACTGTATTATTTTCTGTTAGCATGTAAGGGACACCACAAAGACCAGGGCACCACTGTGGTCTGCACAGTGGGAAAATCAAAGTAGGAAGCAATTCCTGATCTGAAGAATTTGCTGCCTGAATAGGCCAGGTAGAAAAAGATTAGAGAGGGAGCAGAAATGAAAGGCAGAAAAAAGAAAGCATATTCACAGTTAAACCATCACTACTGGCAGAATGAGACCTCCCATACCCTGCAACAAGAGCCCACCATCTCCAGCTAACACTCATCTTTCTATAAGGATCCAGCGTTTCTGGTTCCCAGAGGAAAGACTCCCCAAAGCCACCCTACTGAAGGCTGGTGGAGTCCCAGCCAGGGTGAAATGTCCTGGTATTTCTTACATCTACCACTCTCACAAGGAAAGATAACTGCAGGGAAAGCAATGAAAACAGTGATAACTGCAATGTTAATTACTACTGAAAGAAAAATCAAATCACAGTCAAATTAGTAAGAGATTCAAAACCAATTCCCAGTTCACATGGATTAGAGGGGTAACCAGCATGCCTTCTGCTGAAGTAGGATCAGGACAGCAGCATTTGTTCCCCAAAACAGGGATTAGTTAGTTAGTACAAAACTAAGCAGAAACAAAAGCAAGAGGGGAGAAAAGCTGTAAATTCAAATGAAAACCAAAATCACTGACACTTCAGTATCACAAAAAAATACTATTTTTTTAATATGCAGTTAAGCACAATTCCTCTACAATTACAGTGAAGGTCTTCCTTCCTTCCTAACCTGAAGAAAGGAAGATTTTTGAAACAGATCCACAGCTTGTTTTAACTTTGTTCACTTTTTAATGAAAAACACCTTGCTGTAATCTACCGTTCAGCGAGAGCCAACCCAAATGGAAATGGACTTAGCAAGAAGCCCCTGACAAGGAAAAGGAACCCTACACATCCCTAACTGTGGCGACACCATTTTGGTGATTTCATAGTAGGGAACAGCTCCCTTGTACTCAATTAGATGAAATCTTTGATGAGTCAAACTCTCAGCAACAGCCAAGATCCTTTCAAAACCATCGGGAGCGTTGATCCGCTCATACCGGTACGGACGGTTATGATCCTTCAAAACTGAGTAAGGGAGCAAAGAGGATCTCAGCAGCAGCATTTTTTGTGGTCACCTGTCTGCCATGCATCACCCCCCTTTTTCAATTACACAGACTCAGTGGAAGCAACAGGTAGTCAATGCTGTAAGCTTGAAGTAGAGCAGGAAAACTGGAATTGCCTCAAAAATAAAGGATACCTCCTAGAAACAAAGTGATTTTTTAAAATTAATTTCCCAATAATTGTTTAAATGTAAATATACTTTTAGTGGAATGAAACTGAAGGAAAACCTTCCTGCTTAAGATTACCTCTAGAAAAGGCTCTGACCAGCTCTCCCTCCACACAAGCCTGAACAAGCTGTTCCCTCTTGCACCCACTCCAATGGGTGGCTGAGGTCTCTGGACTGAAAAGCAGGAGAGACCATGTGTCAGAGGAGCAGCTGGAACCCAGCTCTCTCTGAGAAACAAGGAGGAGAACCTAGACACAGGACTAGTCAGAGATGAACTAGTTCTGAAGAGCCTCACATATGCTCAGGGCTGGCTGTGGTATTGTCAGTGGCAATTGTGCTGCTAGACTCTTCAGAAAATGGGATCTGGGCCCCCAGAGTTTCTTAGATACTTCAGAGAGAGGAAGAGTCACTCAAAACCCTTGCATTTCTCCCATAACTTTAAAATCTTGATAGCCTACTGCATTCCTGGGGCACTTATATATTTACTCCTTACTCCACACCTTCCCTGGAGACTCCCCCACATGACTGGCACAGCAGCTACATGAACTGACGCCTGCCAGCTCTCAGCTGAGTGGCTCAGACACTGGGTTCAGCTTTGCTGCAGACTCCACACAGTTTAATTGCTTGAGTAGACACCCAGCTTCTCCAGCAGGTTCTGCAGTCCATGCTGGCCTCCATGCTGTTTGACCACGCCAGCAGGAAGAGCTGCAGTGCAGGTGTTCCGTGCTTACACCCACAGCCAGGAGGAGAACTGTGCAGTGGGGGAGTGAACCTGCACAGATACCAACACAACCATCCACCCACAGTAATGTCAGCATAACAAGAGTCACCCTCACAAACAGGTGGAGTCAGCCTACTTCATCTGCTCTGGACCTCAGCTAGTATTTCTGTAACCTGGCAGTTAGACACTCTACCAGTGTCTAACTTACTCTACTTAAAACCACAAAAGCAAGAGGTGAGTTTGGTTGTTCTTCTGTGACAATGGATGTTTTCAGAGCTAAAGCCCTACAGACACTGAGCCCAGTGCACTATGAGCATAAGATCTTCAAGAAAAGAGGTTTTTTCCTGTTGATGTATAACCAAGATTCACTTTCTAGGGGTCAACACAAGCACATTCCAATGCCTTCCCCATCACACAAACTCTTTGGGGTATTCATCAGAAATATTTAGAATAGGTACTAAATAAGTACTACCATGATTTCTGAAGCAGTTTTCTCAAGTTTACAAATACCACAGTGTTGACTGTTTGTACCCCTAGTTCTCTCCTCTGCCGTCGCTGTAAGACATGAATGCAAAGGACCTGGTCAGCCAAACAAAGAATACAGACTGGAATAGTGCCAGGGAAATGAAAAGGCTTTATATTCTTTGCGAGAACATTTGAGTCACTTGGCCTACTAAAAGTGTTTTGAGGTGCATTCACTGTTGATTGCATTTGTTTTCCAGGCTCACTGCCACTACATCACAGTGAAAAACTTTGCAGAAACTGTGGAAAAACTCGAGACCAAGGCTGGCATCCAAAAGATTATGAAACATCTTTGTGACCTCTTTGCATTACACGGGATCTTCTCGAATTCAGGAGTCTTCTTGCACGATGGATACATATCTGGAGCTCAAATGGACATGGTCACAGCATCATACCTGGACCTCCTGGCTGTCATTCGGTGAGCTGCTCTAGCATAAGAGGAGATACACAGCTTTTCAGTTTGTCCCTCTGACAGATATCAAATGGTGGTGCTGTACCTATGGCAACATCTCCAAAGTCAATTCACTTAATTCAGTTTTTATTTTCATTGCTTGGCAGCACTAGAAATTGTTTGAAACATCTACACGGAGCTCATTTTCACAGCACGACAGACCTAAGTGTCCAGCTCCTCTACAATCTCTAGATTAAAGTTCTGCAACATCAAATCTTAAAATTAAAAATCAAGAAATCCTCAACACTTTCTACCAACTGCAGTAGAGCAAAAGCAGGAAAATACATAGTCAGAGCAGCACTGGCAGGAGGCAGCCACAGCAACCCATCATACACTGCAAAATCTGCTTCAGCCACAGCTAATACAGACTACTCTGTTGCCATGGCTGAGTTGCAACTGGTACCCAAACACTCCTGCCTACAGCTCGTGCAGATGCATCTGCTCGACACCATTTATTACCAGCTACGGGAATTCTGAGATATGCTCAGGTTTTCACTTGCCACAACACTCACAAAAGCTTTCTGACAAAGGGTTCATCTTTCACCACTCAGTGCTGTTTGTTAGCAACAGATCAACTTCTGGTGCAGAGAAATGAGTTGCTACTGTATGTAAAATTCTACTTAAACCACCTGGAGAGCAATGAGAATACATCACAACCCAGAGCAGAAGAAGACTGAGCCAAACAGCAAACATTTTCAGAACTGATCGCAGAATTCAAGTTAAGCAACAAGCTTAACATAACATTTTCAAAGGACTAACACAGTGTCACCTCTGGAATTCATTGCAACTTCTCTGTCTTAGTCCATGCCTTGTTAACAGGATTCAAGAATGGAGTGGGTATTTACCTGGGTAATTACAGTCAGTTATTTACAATCAGTAGCAAGGATACAGACACTACTCTGTAGCAAAAACCCAGCCCTTCCCCAAAACAAATTGGTAAATGCAAATGCCAGCATTCGAGCAAACCTCTTTGCATCCCTGTACTTCAGGTGTGGGGCACAGCCAGCATGACTTCCTACAACAGGAGGATGAGGAAAAATAAAGCACATCCTGCTGAGGAGAAGATGCTGTCATTACACACTTGTCCTCATGCTCTAGCTGTCTGTTGTGGACTGGCCCCGGGGCTAGACAGGCCCTTGGTGTGGTTTAGGGTTGCTTTGTTCTTAGGGACACAAAGACAGTAGAAGAGCTTGACACTCCATGATAAGGTGATAGAAATACTTAAAAGGAGATGAAGGTTGGAGATCAACAAAGCACTTCACATCAGTTTAGTAGCAACCTTATTCCATTTTGTAAGACACACAGAGCCTAAGATAAAGAAAATAAAATGCCAAAATCAAAAGCAAGAACAGGCAGAGTGCTGAGAAAACATCTGACTTGACATTTAGTTCTAAATTAGGGAATTAGAGATGGACCCCAGATGATTACAAGACTTTGCAAATACCCATTCAACAGCACAGACAACTCAGGGCATTTGCAGAACATGCCTCTCAGGAATCAAAACAAGTAGGATTGTCCCCACACTGCAGGCAAGAGGAAAAACCACCACAAGCTTTTTCGCTGAGGAACCTAGGCAACTGACTTTCAAGTTTACTTTTAATTTATTTTCTTTTCTTACAAAAAGTAATAATGACTGTCATTCACCTGCTCCTTAGGAAGGATGCTGTTCCACTAGTGGACGCTTTCGACTTCACAGATAAGAGCTTGAATTCGGCACTGGGCAGTTACGACGGACAGGTTTACCACCGGCTGTACGAGTGGGCTCAGAAGTCGCCGACCAACAAGCAGGTGTGGATGCTGACCACAGCCAGGCAACTTCTGCAGCAGCCAGAGCAGAAATCATTTATCTGTATTGCTTTTATTAAAAGAAAACCAAGTGGAATAAGAACATTTAATTTTTAGTATGTCACTCTGAACAACAACCTGTGATACTCCCATTACACCACCTATAGTCTTAGCTCAAATGTTTAACCCGAGTCCCAGCCCCCAGAGTACCAGAGCTTGTACCCTGGAGCTGGACTGTCCTGTGCCACCAGTGTGTTTTTAAACTTGTACCACGGAGATAACATTGCACAAAAGAAGCTGTAACAAAAGTCTGTTTACATAGTTTACATATTATGGAACAACACTAGATGGCTGCAAGAGCCACTAATTGCAGGGTATCTTCCGCTCACTGGTACTTTTACTAGTGCAATACTTAAATTTTTTTAATAATATGTTTAACCAGAAAGAGTGTAAATGTTAAACAAGGCAATTTCATCCTTCATGGTCTTTAGCACTTTACTTCTTAATTCATCCATATTGTGGAGTAATATAAAATTCTGCACGATGCAAATAGCTATTGCTCTGTTTGAAAACTCATTTTGCCTTAAGTGAGATTTTTACTGTGGTAATCAGCAACCCTTTGAAACTCTACAGCTGAACACAAAATTTGCCTTCAGCAAACATTCAAGTTCAAGCATATTTTTTTGAAGTTAAATAGTATGCTGTTCTATTTGGGATGAGTATTGTGTTCTAGTTATGAAGGACAGCACATACTACAGGGAAAGAGATCTTGCATAGCTGAAGTAGCTGGCTGTTCGGGATTTTTTAACAGAGTCTAGCTTTCTATATTTAACAGATTATTCTTAAGGAAAAAATTATAGCCTTTTCCTTCTTCTTAATTACCATTAATTCCCTCCCACATTCTCTTTCTGAACAGATGAGCCCAGCCTATGAGAAGTATTTGAAGCCACTTCTTCACAACACGCCATCGAAATTATGAAGACCAAGACTTAAGTGAAGGCCACACATTTCCTCCTGTTCTTTGTGCAGCAGTACATTTATGAAGCATCAGTAATGACTAATCAGAATTAATAATCAGTTGCTTGCCCGCAGTTGCGACAAGTATGAGACAAGGTTCTTAGCCAGCCATTTGCATTTAATCAGACAGAAGCCAAACAGTGCTGAGTGGCACCCACTGCTATGAGGCAATCTAGTCAGAAATAGCCTAGGTTTTGCTGGTTTCTAACCTGAAGCCTCCTGATAGCATCAAAATGATGCCATTTGGTTTTCTTATTCTTTTTCTAAACCCACTATATGACAATTAAAGAAAAAAAAAACAGATTATGAGCTCCCCCTCAGTGTGTTGTAACTGTACAGTGCCTTCAGAACAAAACTCAACAAAAAAAAAACCCACTTTACTGAAAAACCCAAGGAAGGTAAAATTATGGTTCTTAGTTTCTAGGAACAATTTGTTCTCTTAGATCAAGAAGTATATTGGAAAGTACATTGGTTTGGACAATTAAAATAACCCTTACCTTGCTCAGCAGTGGACTTTTCCTGGCTAATGAAGATTCAGACAAAGCTGACGCCACGTCCAGTCTGCAGAATTTACGTTCCCGTTAATAGAGCTGCTCATACCGTCTTTCTATAAATCTTGGGCTCCAATAAAGTGTATTATTTGGAATACTGCTTCTCTAATTATTATACTTCATAATTATGGAAAGGGCAGGCTGATCCAGGCCAGTCATTAATTTGCCAGTAAATGAAGTGTTGCAAAGAACATCTTGTGATTATAATTCAATGCCAGTTAACACAGATATTTCTTACCACATGTTGCAGGAAAGAAACAACCACTTTTCCTGAGCTTCATCAGTTCAGCTTTTCTTCCCCTCCTTATAGGAACAATAAAGCTCTTACTGCCTTTTACTACAAAAATCAAAACCCCTACCATGTGTGAAGAGGGGGAGATAAAATATGACAAATACCCCCATGAGACAGGCCTTCTGAGTGAGAGGTGGGTTGGAAAGCTCCCGCCTTCAAGAATCAGCAGCTACTATCGACATCCAGAGCTCCTCTCACATCCCCAGAGAGCTGTGATCTGCACAGCCCAGAGAGCAAAGCAGTTGTGACAAAGAACACTTGTGACAAGAACTTCACGGGAAAATGTGATCCATGCATCAGAATGGCCATCAACCCTCTTACTCCCAACAGCGTTCCAGTTAAAAGTATAACCAGAAATTCTATTAACAACCATGACAAAGTGCCCAGGATAAGCATAGAAGGCTAATCAAAATTGAGTAGAACCACTGAACTTGAGTGCCTTGACTTGAACATCACCAGAAACAGCACTGTACAGTTAAAGTTATCCATACAGAGTCACTAGATAAATCACAGACAAACCAGACAATGCTACTTAGCAGCTGCAAGTAACTGGGGCTCCGTGTTCCCCCCACCCCGACCCCTTTAGCCAGCAGAAACACTTGCCATCTTTTTGTCAGTCACGATGCAGTTCTCAAAACACAAGCTTTTGCTCTAATGAGGACAGTTGAACCAACTGATTAAGACAAAAAGGAACAAAGTACATCAGTAATGGAAGGGAACAGAGCCCTACCAGAGCATCTGAACTGCCCTGCAGGTTTTGGGTGGGGTTTGTTTTTGTTTTGGGGGTTTTTTTAAGTGTTAACAGCTCTAGAAGACAAAAAAGAATCCAGAATGGTATTTTGTATTTCACATTTTTATTAGCTTCTTGCTGGCAGGCATTACACTTGGGAATAATATTGCACCAGGCATTAAAAATATGAACTCTACCACAGGGACATTTTGCATTTAGAATCCAATATAAATATTTCTAATCATATTTCCATGGCTACAGATAATATTTGGTTGCTTGATTTATATGCATAGAAAGAAACAGTTGTCATAACTGTAAGAAACTGTACTTATCAAGTACTTTTAAAGGGTGGGATTTGTTTTCCTAGAATATTACAATACTGTTTATTGATTTAGAAACTAAATTAGTCTACATGATAGCAGCTTTTCCCAACTGCATCTTAAATTCTCTTTGTTTCTTGCTCCCAGTATCGTAGCATTAGATGGATTAGAAACCATTTAAACAGAGGTAATTTTAGCACTTTGAGTTGCGTCAGAGAATTGTGTTAATGACACAAAATACCCTATTGTACTAATTCTTAAGGACTCCCTCTTTCAAACAAAAAGGTGTCTTGACTGAACAGGCACATGCATGTTTTCTTCTGAACAGGACAAAAGGACAGAGCTGCTAGAGAACGAAACTCCTCCAGTCCTTACTGATAAACAATAAATAGTCGTATAAAAAAAGCCCACATTGTTGCTTTAGTCAAAATCCAGACTCGCTCGGGGTTTACTGTCCAATTAAGTTGTTAATCACTGAAGTGGCTCCCGTGGAGTCAGAATCAGTCATCTGTTTTCCGTGCCAGTCTACAGAAAGTCCAGTTATGCTCCACTGTGTTTTCATTGGCACGCTCACTCATATGATGAACCCTGGTATTCCTGATCGTGAAGCCTTGCTTGGTGATGTACTCCATCAGGTGGACTCGGAGCGACACTTCCTGGTGGTAATCGCACGGCCCAAAGGTGAAGGAGACCTGGCAGTCCCTGGTGTCCATCATATGCTTGTTCCACTTTGTGAAGTGGTTAGAAATGCCTTCCAGTAGCGAATGGACTTTTGTCGTGATAGTGAGCTGCGTGATGATCACAGCCACCGGGTTGGAGTACTTGGAAAGCTTCCGGGTGCTGGACAGCTCCACCACCTCCTCAAAGGTATCCACGGGATACAGCGGCTTGGGGTCATTAAGACACTGAATTAGCGGTTCAATCTGATAGAAGTCCGCTTCCTTCCGGAGTAGGTCGAACTCCTTGAAGTCCAAAGGCAAAGTGAGCTCTGAGGTCCTTAAAAAGTTAAGAACATAACGGAAAAGTGGTCCATCTCTGTCAATAAAGTAATTGCCCTGAGAGTCCCTGGCAGTGGGGAAGTCTCCCCTGAACATGGCCCCAAGCATTGAGTCAGGATATCTCGTTAGAGTTGTGAGGGATGTCGTATACATGTGTCCACCCACATTTAGCGTGACTGGATCAGTCATCTAGAAAGAGAGAAATTGCAGAGTTTATCAAGCCCCCACAAGAAGATTCAATCACCTCACTGACACACACGGCAAAGACTGTTTGAGAACTGCAGGCTCTGGAGAGAACCACACTTCTCCCATCCAACGCCTTTAAGGGGTGTTTAAACCCGAACAACTCCAAGCCACCTAGCAACAAGGCACAACTGGCAACCAGACAGGATGATACTTAACATGCAGAATGTGCATTTCCAGAATGCTTCAGAAATCTTAACAACTGAGCTACTGTCACAGAAGTCAGTTTGCATTTGGGCAACAAGTTTTTTTCCTATTCTACAGATGGGGAAATGAGAACAGGGAGATTTCCTGAAGAACAAGTTAATCTGAAGGAGGCCCATTAGTGCTCCTTACTTTCACAATCTGTTTCTCATTCTAGAACACAAAAACAATAAAAAAGAAGAAAAACAAAAAAATCAGCTGAATGTCTTAAGCCTCTCTCCCTCCAAAGAGGATGACAGTGCAAGTTTAGACACAGGACCAAGAGCTCACAATCAAAATAATCCATGCACTGGTTAAGACGCATCATTAAAAGAAGCAAACAAAAAAGAACTTTCAGCTTTTAAATCTAAAAAGAAATATTTATTATCAAATTAGCATGCTGGATAGAAGAAGAGGGCAGAGCACAAACTAGTCTGCATCAGCTTCCAGATAGCACATGAGGAAGCAAGAGAGAAAGGAACATACATCCCATCTGGCCACCAACCCTAACAATCAGGACTGAGGCCAGCCAGAGAAGAGAGACATATGCATGGCAGCAGAATGTTTAGAGAAAGAGAAGAGGAGAAATATGAAATGTATTTGTCTAGTTTGAAATAGGGTTTACATGGAAAAATATTTTTCTTTATATATAAAATGACAAAGTCCTTAAAATTTTATGAAGAAAGCAGAAACTACTTGCATCCTTTGTGCGTTAGGAAAATGGTAACAGTGAGTTTAAGGCGTCAGTTAAGCACTCACTGGTTGTACCTTGGCAATGCGAATCTGAGCTCTCCCCACAAATAGCACACGGGGTGAGGAACTCCAGAGAATGTCAGAGAGCTGTGGTAACATGCACAGCTCCAATTCTCACGTGACTGAAGCTCTGGATCTCCACAAGACAGATCCAGAAAGATTCTTACCGCAGGATCCTGACAGCCCAGTTGCAGCACACAGCGCACGCTTACACAGGCTCACTCACCATATATCCCCAGTCTCCATTATCCATCTGTTCAATCGCTTGAACTGGGGTATTCCAAGTTTAACAGAAGGCTGCTGAAAGGATACACAATTCACCTCTTCTTATCTCCCTGCAGGAAAAAGCACACACAAAAACACAAACAGAGAACAAAACATGGCAGACCATCAGTACCTGCAAGAACAACCGAGGGGAATGCTCTCTAATCAAAGGCAGGCTCTCTGCCAGGAGAGCATTCAGCTACAAAGCCACATTAGCAGGAGAATCTACACAAGCTTTTCCCTCCTTCCCCCTTCATGCTACCCACAGGAGTGCCTCCAGAGCACACAGGTAATCACTCCACCAGCTGCCTGGCCATCCCCATTTTTTAAACAACAAGCAATGTGCCTCTGTGGATAATGTACATTCACAGACTACCTTTCACCTGGGAAACTGAGTAATTTGAAAGACAAATGTCCTTTTCCCAATTAAAAAAAAGTTTATTTAGCCACCACTGAGGTCATGCATGTGATCTGTTAATATTACTCAAAATTCCCATGCTCCAGTTTCAAACTGCACAGAAGAATAAATCAACCACGAAAGTCAATGAACAGTAAGAAGGAGAAACAATTCCTCTCACTGCGGAATTAATAATTCAGTAACAGAGAACTGCAATTGATAGCAAGAACATTAATCTACAAAGAGTGTGAATGGACTTCACAGACACATACTCTAAACAGAAATCTCTTCAGGGACAAGCCAGAGGACATCAAACATGTTTTCAACAACACTCCAACAAAAGGAATTTGAGAAGTGGTTCACGCCGTAACTTCCCAGAAGATGCTGAACTGCCGGCTTGCATAACCAGGGGACTTTCTCTGCAGCAAGGGAAATCCACAGCCCGAGTTGTGCAACTCAGGGTGGGGGAAGCAATGACCCCAGACACCAGTGGAGCTTTTCCAAAGGTGGCCTGTTGACCATGCCAAGCAATGCATGGGGAGGCTCGCAGCCATCTGTGAGCCCTCACCTAGCCTGTCTCTTTGCTAGAATTGCTGAAAATTTAGGTCAGTCTGTTTTAAGTAGGGTACAGCTTCTCAGCTTTGTTTATTTTTACATCTCAAAGACCACACAGTTACCAAGACTTCTGCTCCCATCCTCTTGACTAGCAAAGTTTTAACACACAGTCACCCAGCCAAAAGCAGCGCAAAGATTCAGCCAAGCCAGAGCCCGACATTCCCAAACAACCGCGGGTTCACCGTTAATTCCCAACCACAAAGATCACTTGCCCTTCTCATTCCTAGCAAATGAGGTTGGTCTCATTCACCACAGAACAAGGCAGCACATCCCACCTCTCTGGGCTCTGCTACCCTGCCCAAATCCACAGCCTGGGCACAGCAGCGTCCAGCAGGTCAGGCCCTCGGGGGCAGGAGCACGAGCACAGCCCCGGCTGCATCTCGGACGTGTTTAAGAGTAGACAAACCAAAGGCAGGATACGAAAATCATGAGGTCAGACAACAGAAGATTAAGGAATACTAAGATACAGAACTAGTCATACCAGGATCCTATTTTCACAAATTAAAGACAGAGTACGCCCCAAGAAAGTGCCCTAAAGCACACAGCCCCCACCAGCAGATAAACCTGGAATGCCAGCTCTTCTGCCAACCCCTGGCTTTTTAATTATTTTTTTAACTGCTTAGAAATCAAGAAGTTAATTCATTGAGGTTTTCTTTATTTGGAACTGTCATTCAACTACAGCTCATTAACTCTTATCAACAGCCCAGACCTTTTAAATTCCAGCACTTAATAGGTGCTGTTCTGGTCAAGTACAACACCAGTATAACGTGTAGGTGCATTAAAACCGAAAGAGAAACTGGTACAGGTTTCTGATAGTCAAAGAAAATATTCACTTGAAAGTGCAATGATGCAGCCAGACAGAAACTTCACTGGCAATCATAACAGGAGAGATCTGCAGTCTGAACAAAACCAACTGGAATTAGACATTCAGAATATTTCAAAGAAAGACAGATGCCCATCAGAGTTATTTAAGCTCGTGGACAGGTTTATGTGACTGTGGTCAGCATCCTAGCCCACACCACAGATGAATCAAGACTTTATCAGGGAAAGAGACAGATGACACCGCCTGTCTGTACAGGGGCATGAACTGGTCTTGGATCACAGCACTGCTGTGTAACACAGTAGTGAATAATTTACGAGAGCAATTAGCTGAAGCAAACCCAGCCCTCAACATACAAGTGGTATCGAAGCCTCACCAACCTTTGTGTAAGGGCCCAGAATCACCAGGCACGCATCAACCTTCCTGGCAGAGCCAGCGCCGCAGCAAGACACAGGAGGTGAAGGGATGACACTGGGAGGCCACCCTAAAATGCCCAAGTGTGATCACAATTACCCACTGCTTCCCTCATCAGCCTGGGAGCTCTGAACTTCTAGACAACTTCACAGGAAAAATAGCTCTGTTCAGGTACAACCTGAGATAAGGACTAGCAAACCATACCACAACAAGGGTGGGGACATACACCCTTATGACACAAACCCTCTCAGCGATGCTTTAAATTCTTCCTGAATGAAATACAGTGATGCAGTGGCAGGGTGGGCAGCTACTCACCCCATCCACACCCCGGGATGGGCAGCCTCACGCCAGCTCTTGTCCCTGTGTCACACAACAACACTCACACCAAGGGACAGCCTCGCTAACGCGGCCACTTGTGTCCAGACAGCAGGTAACAGACGACGTGCACGCATACCCCAAGTCAGCCTGCCCTTAATAACTGTAACAAATACTCATTTAAGATGAAATTCAGCCAGACAAACTGCTGACACCATGTAAGCCAAACAGGATTTCACCCTTTGGTGAGAGCAGAAGTGCACTGACTGTGTCAAACCACAGTCCTGCTTTCGTTAAGCTGCTTCTGCGAGCAGGGAGAAGACAGCATGAACGTGGTCACCACAGCTGCTGCCACAGCCCAGCACCAAGCACGTCCAGAACTAGGAAGGCACACTGAGAACCGAGTACCTTTGAAGAAAAGCACTCAAGTCATCATTTTATACTGATTATACCAAATTGGATACCTGCATTTACAAAATGCCCACTCTTATTTCATATATTATGACTCAGAGGACCACAAGGCTATTTACCAGCAACACTACTGCAACAGGCAGCCTATCAACTTCAGCAGGGCTTCTCCCAGAACAGAGCTGCTAAGGTGCAACCATTTTGCAAGCTGAAATTCAGAGAAAGCAAATGAGAGTCAGCTGAACATCTGCATCTGTGAATACACACACACAGAGGCTCAGGGCAGGCTAGGGGATGCCAGCAGAGTGTACCTGGAGAAAACCACTGCACTGCTGTCACATGCAGTTACCTGAAGGAGCAGCAGAAATACACCTACCAGTTAAAAGCCAAGAGGCACACACCACCTGATTTCTCTGAATGCTTTCCATCCAGTCTTTCCAATAAGAGCAGGAAAGGATTCACTTGTAGCACCAGTCCTTCATGGACAGTTCAGTATCAGTATTACGACACAAGCTGTTTAACCTCCGCACAAACTGCCTCACCTCAACAGTTACCTGAGACTTCCAGGTCAACACAGGGTTGACAGGAATCCTACAAATGGCAACTTAAAAATTAAAAAGAGCAAAGCTAGGACCCTACTTATACAGATAAATATACTTGGTATTTCAAGCTTCTCACCTACTTAGTGAGCTCCCTGCCTCTCACATTGAGATGTCCAAAGACAAGAAAAAGAACCTCTGCCCTTAGCTACGCTGTGCATGGACAACCTCTCCATACCCCAGGCAGTCATAACACTTGAAAGGCAAGTTTTTATTGTAAATAATTATCTGTGACTCATCTGATCTGACAAAAACTAAGCTAGCACCAGTGATGACTGTTCTCCACCAAACTGTACAGCCAGACGACAGTCTGCAGAGCAAACGCTGTGCTGCCCTACCCAGGGGAGCGAGGAGGAGGCAAGCTCTTAAAACAACCGGTTACTGAATCTTCTGGTAATCCAGCAAAGCAGCTTCACTAAGGAAAGCATCCATCACCTTCTACACAAGTTTATAATGACTAATGCAGTTTATTAACCTAGTTCTTGCATTTCTTCAGTTACTTTTTACTAATACTTAGTCTTCACCTCAGGCAGGAGGGAAAAACACTCACACCAGCCATTCAGCATTTTCACTCCTTTATGTCTAATTACTATAAATTCCAAGCTTCTGAAGTTTTCTTCCCTCCCCTGAGGAGCTCTACAACATCCTGGTTTAAGTCCAGGTTCCAAACTTTTTATTTTAACTGCTGCTTGTTTGAAATGTCCACATCACAGTATTACTTTGGCCATCCCCTCACGAGAGCCAAAAGCAGACACTGGTATCCAGCCTGGTCCCGCTGGCCCTGTGCTGCTGAAGGAACCCCAGGCACCCAGGCTTCCAGCACCCCTGACAACAGTTGCGTTTTGCCCACCTATGTTGCTTCTGTGAAACTGGTAGTTGTCTGTGTGTGCAAATGTGTCTCCAGCCAGTTTAGCAGGAAGGCAGGTGTGAGAAACACTGAGCCTCCCTGCACACACCAACAGGGCTCGGCATGTGCATGGACCAAGAAGCAACAGCAAGGTAAGGGCAGAAATCCCTCCTGCGAGCCCAGGCCAGAGAAGGGCCCAGGCCTGCAGCAGGAGCCAGGAAAAGCTGGTTTCCATCACAGAGCAGCCAGAGAGCTCATGGTGGAAGAACTCTCCCCAGGATCACAATGATTCAGCAAAGATGCTGGAAACGAACCCAGACATTTTGTCCCCCCCGCAAGTGACCCAAGAGCCCAGACTCTCACCCCCGCCCAAACCAGCGCCCCAGCTCCGCCTCCTCTCCCGAGTGGGGCTGAAGGACCCACTCCTCTTCTTGCATGGGGCAAGACCCACATATCCCAGACCCTCCCTGCCAGAGATGGCCTCGGGCACCCCAGCTCCCACCCCGGCATCCTCCCCGCTCCTTTCTCCAGCCCAACCGGGAATAGGACCCAGGCACCAGCTGTCCCATCCCCACCGCAACACGGGGGCCCGGCACCCTGCGCCGCAGCCCTCCCGCGGCACCGAAAAGGCCTGGGGAGCCCAGCCCCGCGCCCTGCTCCTCACCCCCACCCAGGAAGCGGCCACCCCGCCTTTGCGCGCTCCCCACAGAGGGTGCGGGCACCCCACCCTGACCCGCCCCGCCCGGGCCCCTCAGCGCTCCCCGAAGCAGGGCAGGCCCCGGCGCTCGGCCCCGTGCCCCCAGCCCCGAAGCGGCGCCGCACTCACGGGCACAGCTCCCGGCGCTGAGGCAGAGCCCGGCGGCGGCGGGGACGACGGAGCGCGAGCCCGGAGTGGAGCCGCCGGTGCGGGCGGGGGCGGAGCGAGGGTGTGTCCTAATCGAGCCCCGCCCCGGGCCCGCCCCCCACGGTCGGTGATGGGGGGAGAGGCGGGCACCGCCGGGCTGCAAAGCGCCTCAGCGCCGCCCCCGTTCGCCTCCGGGCCGCCAGCCGGGTGCCCGCGCTCGGTGCCCGTCTCGACCCTGCGGCCCCGCGCCCGGCCGCGGCGTCACCGAGGGGGTTGGGAGGGGCCCGGCCCGGCCAGCCCCGTCGCCAAAAGGCGAAGCCGTGGCCGCGGGCGAGGCGCTCGATCCCGAGCCATGCGCGTCCCCGCCAGCGCACGGCGGCCGCACGGTTCTCCCCAGCGGGCCCAGCCGCCGCCGCAGGGAACCGGAAGTGACGTAGAAAGCCCGCGCCACCCAACTTTCGCCGGCGCGCGCAGGTTCACGCGAGACCGCAGAGGGAGGTGGTTGGGACCTCGTTGTTAACGTCACCGGCGGCGCGCGGCGCCCCCCTCCCTCCGCGCTAGAGGACACGGGCAAGATGGCGGCAGCTGCGGCGGCACTGCGGCACCTGGCACCGCTGGGCGCCCGCCTCCCGCCGCAGGGCCGCGCTGGCGGGCGGCTGCTGCAGCAGCGCAGGGGGATCCGCCTCTCCGCGCCCGCCTCTATACAGGTAGCGGGGCCGCCGCGGAGAGGGAAGCCCGGAAGGAGGGGCTGGGGGAAAGGGGCTCGTCCCGCTCCGGGGAAGGGTCCGGCGCCGGGGGTGTGAGGCGGCCCCGGGGCGGCTGGGCGATGCGGTGCGGTGAGTCCCCGCGTCCCTGGCGCGTGGGGAGATCGGCGGCTGCGGGCCGTGCCCCCGCCCTGCCCGGCTGCCGCTGTCTCGCAGGTGACGGTGCGGGACGCGCTGAACCAGGCGCTGGATGAGGAGCTGGAGCGGGACGAGCGCGTCTTCCTTCTGGGCGAGGAGGTGGCCCAGTACGATGGCGCTTACAAGGTGCGTGGGTGCCGTTACCCGGCCGGGACGGGGTCTCCGGAGAGCCCTGACTCCTCTCTCCTGCCCTGCAGATCTCCAGGGGCCTCTGGAAGAAGTACGGGGACAAGAGGGTGATCGACACCCCGATATCAGAGGTACGGCAGCCCCTGCCCCGGGGATCCCTCCATCAGCTGCTCCCCTGGTGCTGACCCTCGGTTTCCTTCTCTTTCAGATGGGCTTCACGGGAATTGCTGTCGGTGCTGCTATGGTTTGTACATTTGCATTCCTTCCAAACTCAACATTTATTTTTACGTAAAAACACACTAATCTATATTTTAATGTATTTAACAGGCAGGGTTGAGACCGGTCTGTGAATTCATGACGTTCAACTTCTCCATGCAAGCAATTGATCAGGTGATAAACTCCGCTGCCAAGACCTGTTACATGTCTGCAGGAGCCATCGCCGTTCCCATTGTCTTCCGGGGCCCCAACGGGGCATCGGCTGGTGTCGCTGCTCAGCACTCACAGTGCTTCGCGGCGTGGTACGGGCACTGCCCGGGGCTGAAAGTTGTTAGTCCTTGGAGCTCAGAAGATGCCAAAGGTCTGCTGAAAGCATCAATCCGGGATGATAACCCAGGTGAACACAGGCAGATCACAGCAATGCCTAGTGCTTGATCCCGAAAAGAATGTCAGTTTTCCCCTCCCACCCCATTTGAAACAAACAGAAAAATATATTAAACCCTAAAACACTCAAGGTTGTTTTACTGCAGCTTTTGGGTACTTACAAAGGCACTAAAGTATTGGTTCAAATACTTAAACTTTTCCCTAACAGGCACTTGGCTTGCTAGCAGTGCACTCTAATTTTGTGCTGTTGCCAGCTGTGTATCTTTAATGCCAGTTTGGCACCAATCAGGCAACTTAAAGGAAGCATTTATCAGTTTATCTTAAAGGGATTAAAAAGGATGAAGATACATCAGGAGGAGTTCCTGTGTATACAGTGTCTATGTAACACATTTTTACAGGTCATGAAACTCAGATGATAAAATCAGCATGTCAGTAATTAAAAGCAGGACAACTGTTGTCTTTATTTCTCACAAACATGCATGCAAAATCTAAGACCTTTTTAAAACTAGCGATTCTACAGTCAGGTACCAAAGTTAAACATTTAAAACTAATTGTAGACAATTTTAAAAATAATTCAGCATTGAAGTAAAGACTGTATTTTTTTTGCTTCTGCAAACACACTCAAGTCCTTGTTGCCTGGTATGGGCTTAGTACCTTGAGCTCGTCTGCTGCAGTACCTGCAGTACCATTAATCATCAGTACAGTTCCCTGCCTGCAGATGTACACATTAATCCAAGTTTGTTTTCTTCTAGTTGTGATGCTGGAAAATGAATTACTGTATGGTGTTCCCTTTGAAATGTCTGAACAGGCACAGTCAAAGGATTTTGTTGTTCCCATTGGAAAAGCTAAAATAGAAAGGCAAGGTAAGCTAAGCTGAGTTTGTTTCCTTGTTAACAGAACTGGCTGGGGACTTTAGCCTTTTTGCTATTCAGAGTACTGCTGTCATGGGCCACAGAAGAGTATTTCAGATATTAAGTGTTCAAATGTTATTTTATTCTGCAGTATACATAATTGTTCTTTTGCCCATATAAAACAAAATCACTCCATTCTCTATACCTCATCTAAAACTATACTTTGCTACAAGATTTTACAGAGATGGAATATATGATGCCTGAAAAACTTTTCCTCACCTTAGTTTGTAATTTTTGTCAAAAACACAGATCACTGTAATATTTCAGCCCCTTGTTTAGAATTTACCACTGAATTATATTAATGTTTGACAAGGATAATCTGAAAACTGTCTTAAATATTTCCTCAGTTCGTTGGATTAAAGGGTAAATTTATATCTTCATGGAGTCCTTCTGCTACCACTTTTCATGCCATGTACAGGTGTAGAATACTTAGCACTTCAAATAAAGTTAAGGAACTTAAATTTACAAGAGAATCCTAACATTACCTCAAGAAGCCTGGGGTCCAGAGAAAAGCTTTAAATCTTAAGGTGTTCTGTTTTGGTTTTTTTCCTTTTTTAACACTTGTTTCTGTTCTAGGAACTCACGTTACATTAGTGTCACACTCAAGACCTGTCGGACACTGTTTGGAAGCAGCTGCTGTACTTGCCAAAGAAGGTGTAGAGTGTGAGGTGGGTGTTGGTTTTCTCTTTCCCTGGAGTGGGAAGAAAAGCAGAGGGTCTTTCATTCAGGTTCTGCAAAACCAATGTAATAACTACAAGCTTCGTATATTTGCAAATGCCTTAGCAGTTGGTGAAACAGGCACTTGCATTTCATGTTTCTGCATCTGAACTTTTCATCACAACATTAAGGCAGAACTGACAGCAGTTTCCAGGCTGAGCTAGCTGCATGGTGAACAGAACAGTGACAGTACGTGTTAGTATGGCTGCATCTCGATACAGCGACTCCCCTACCTGGGATTTTCCAGGAGCCACCAGAAACTGTTCTGCCAGGATAAAACGTTAGAAATGTTATTAAGTCTTGTCTTGAAAGTCAGAGTAGATTAAAGTGCTAAAGGACAAAACTCAGAGTCCTCTTTCTTTCTTTTTTCAGGTTATAAACCTGCGTACCATTCGGCCAATGGATATTGAGACAGTGGAAGCCAGCGTCGTAAAGACAAACCATCTGGTAACTGTAGAAGGGGGCTGGCCACAATTCGGAGTAGGAGCCGAAATCTGTGCCAGGATCATGGAAGGTACCAAGTTCTGCAATCTACTTGTCAATCTCATTCCTTAGTCTGAAACCTGACAACCTCTTGATACAGCCAGATGAAGGCAGAGTTAGGGTTTTATATCTGAGGATCTTGAGCCTAGCTGTCTTGCTCTGGAGATTTTCACAGGGTGGATCCAGCTTGTGTTCTCTTACAAGTAATTCTTAGCCCAGGAACTTGACTGTGTAAGAACCAAGATGGAAAATTTTTGTCTAAAGCATAGTACATGAAGATAAATGAGTGAGAACAGCTCTCTGGAATTTTAGAGCTACAGGAACAAAATTATTTAAACAGATTAAGATTCAGAAATTTAATTGAGATAAAAACATAGTGCATGGCAACCTCACAACTGTCTTCTGTTTCAGGATCTGCCTTTAACTACCTGGACGCTCCAGCTGTGCGTGTTACCGGTGCAGATGTTCCTATGCCTTATGCAAAAATTCTGGAAGATAACTGCATACCTCAAGTGAAGGACATCATCTTTGCAGTGAAGAAAACTCTGAATATCTAAGTTGTAAATACATGTTTTAAAGTCCTGCTTTAAAAAGTGTCAGTAGTGTAGGTCAAGTTGTTTGCATAACTTTGTTGTATAGCTACATAAACTTTTGTACAGTGGGGAAAGTATAGTGACCTCCCAGAGTATTTATACGGGGTTACCCTCTAAGCCACACTTCATGTAAGCACCAATGTGGTAATAATGTTTGTGTGTTCAGCAGTTCAGGCAGGGTAGTGCTATTGTATGTGGAGAAACCAAATTTAAATTCAAAGTGGGGAAAAAATCCTCCACTTCTGTTTTGCTTGTAATTACCAGACCAGCTGTGTTAAACTGGCTGTAGTGGTGGTGAAGAACTGCAGTGAGCAGAAGCCCAGCCCTGGAATGCTGTTCAGCTCTCTAGGAGCCCACAGTCACAAGGCTTATTAAACGTGAATAATGAAACTGGAGTGCAAAGCCTTGCTTTTCAGGTCAACAGTTAAGTGCAGCGACCTGCATGAAGTGGCTTTGGAAGCCTGTGGTATGGGCTAAGAGATGGCTGACCTGTTTAGTTTTAGGAGCACTCCACTTGTGCAGGAAAGCATCTGCACAAGATCCTGATCTCTTCAGTATGTGTTAGGAAACACTACCCAATTTTTCTTCACTAGCTGCCACATACAGTGATAAATACTTGCCCTGCTGCTTTGTTTGATGTATTTTTTTAAAACTGGTCACATGGGCTAACGAGGGCATGCTCAAACTACAGTTCTTACAGTGCAAAATAAGTTACTTTTTATTCAGATGCACCAAGCCTGAGTCTGCAGCAGCAACGTAGGTTGTGTCTGAAGAGCTGGGAAAGTCGCAGCAGCCTTGATGCAGATCACCACTAGCAGGGTTTAGCTGAGGGGCTTGTCCTGACAGGCAGGGAGAGCCCAGCAAGGGCTTGTCCAGCGGCTTGTGGGAGAGAGGGAAAGCTGCCTCGAGATGTCTGTGCAGTGTCAGTTGCTCTATACCCCAGGCAGGCTGCTGGGGAGGAGATACTCACCTGTGTAAGTAGTCAGAAGAGGTTAGGTCAGGGTATTTCCTTTTAGCAGAAGTGCTGTCAGTCTCTTGGGAAGTCTGGCTTGAGGTGAAATCCCAGCTGAATAGACCCACCACCACACTGCCGCAGGAATTCTATTAACATTTTAATAAAAATGACTGGATATCACAGGTTACATGAAACTTTGTACAGACATTCTCTGCATAGTAACAAACACTGATGTACTTGAATTTAAAAAATGGATTATCTACAATCCTTTAAAGTGCAATTTGTTTAAGGTTTTAAATCAAAAAGGATCTTTCAATAAAGTTTAAGCTGTAGAATTAACTTGAAGTAACTTTGCATTTAACTAAATCATGAATTATATCCCAGTGCCCTATTAACTCCTCATTTAAAAACACCTTCCCTTAAAATTACAGGTAGGATGGCCATTTAAACAAGTTTAATGAAACAGCATTTTTATTCCACCAGCAACTATGGTGGGAATAAGATTTAATTCTCCAGTTCCCTCACCTGTGCAGTATGCTTTAAGGGTTGGGGGAAAGGGTGTTGATTATCTAAAACAAAACTTGCTGATTCAGTGCAGCAAGAATTAAGATAAGGTATGACTGCATGAAGTGTTGAAAAACTGGGCAGAATAAAACTACATTCCTGTAACTTGAAAAAGGGGGTGGAACACAGCTAGAAAAAATGCATTAATTCACCATGATCCTGGTCATTCCTATTTTCAGATTTTTTATTCAGCTATATAGAAGTTGCTGTACCCCTGAAACTGTAGCTAGAGAACAAAGTTCTTGAAACCAAGTAAAGAATAGAGTACTTATCACAGCATGGCAATGCAATTCAGACAGGGAAGTGCTGCTACTGAAGAAAAGCTGAAATGGGCAAATGGAGCTACTGCATGATTAGCTACTATATGCTGGTGGATCAGTTGCTGGTCAGGAGGGTCTTGTTCCCAAACAGCACAGGAGGGGGAGAGGGAATTCAATCCTGGTGTGGCCAGTGGCCTCAGCTGATCCTGGGAGCACTGTAGTCGCAGGTCTGTGTTTTCTTCAGTGTTCCTTTCTGAAAGTTTTGAATGGAGCTGAGTAAGGCTCCTCGGCTTGCACTGACGTGGGGCTGTGGGCTTGGCTGTGTTGGCACCTCTGTACTTGGAGGAGGAGCTGCTGGTGGCAGGGGCGGCGGTGGCGGTGCAGGGGGTATCGACGAGGCTCCTGTTGAGGAGAGAAGATGATGTTTGATTATGTCAGGAAGGTCCTGCTGCAGAGGACTGTGGCTCTTAGCTGCACTTGGTCAGTCCTGCACTAGTCACATCATTCCTTGAATGCCAGTGGAGTGTGAAGAATGGAACAGATGAAAAATGCCAAAGTGATAAAATCCCTCTATCTGCAGGTGAGTCGTGTCATGAGACACCTCTGAAATGAAGCCTGAAGTGCTTCAGTACTTGGGGATGCAAAATGTGACTCACACGTGATGTTGCACTGAAGGAAATGGAGATCACTTACAGGGCTCCCCAGCTTCAGTTTCTCTTGTTTGTCCCCAGTGAAGCAGTTTGCTCTTTGGGTCACGAGCAGTAACAAAGACTGGAAGCAAATCTTACTACTTGTTCTTACTTACATGACTTAACTGTACATTCTTAGGAAGGACCACATTGCTGTAGGACTTGTGATGACTGCTTGGTCAGATTATATTCCATTTTTAAAGTACTAACTGCAGATAGAGTTTTCTGGAAGTGTTTCACACTTCCACAGTACAGTCAGACTTTCTCTGAACATATTTCACAGGCTGAATGAATCACAGCCATCTGGCACTCAACACCACTTCCCTGCCTCTCGTGCTGCAACCAGTCACCTTTGCACTCTGTCCCTTGCTTTCTCCCCCAGTCACATCCATCTCATGCTTCTCATCATGCCTCAGCCTCCATGTCCTGACTCCCTGGGATGCCAGAGCCCACGGCAGTGAGGGCCTGTGGGGAGGTGCTTCCTGCCAGCTCGGATCCAGGCAGGTGGTCTTACTTCAAGCAGCTCTCCCAAACACCTTCACCTTGTGCAACTCAGCTGCTGCATATTACCCCATCATTTCTACACAAGTATGATCAGCAATCCATGCTGGAATAAGAGCAAAGGGCTTCAGAGGTGACCCCTTGCTGTTCCACAAGACATCCATGGGAAGGTGGCATTTATAGCACAACACCAGCTATATGGGGTATGATGGGCCTGTCTTGCCTCATATATTTTGGAATGAGCAAGGGGCATAAAGATTATTATCTTGGAACTATTCAACAGTGAATTTCAACTTAACGATCATCTAGATTGTAAGTTACTCCATGGTGAGACTAAAGAGAGATGGCACCTAACACTTGCTTTTGGTAGCTCTAACCCACAAAGAGGAATATACTGGTGAGTGGCAAGAACTAGGATACAACACACAACAACAGGAGGTCAACCAAGAGACTATGGTTAACTGAAGTAGAACTGCTTGCTATGAAGTAAGCAAATACCAAGCAGTTAAAGATACCAAACAGATTCAAGAGGTATTTGATGAAGGACAAAGCTCAGCTACAGAAAACAAAAAGCAGGCAAAGTTCTCTGTGCTCCCTTTCTCTCTCACTTCCTCACTAGCACTTGCACTCAGATTAACAAGTAACAGTAAAAAAGTAACTGCTGTAATTGAAAAGATGAAAGTCATAACTCAAAGCTCCCTCATTTTCTATTTGTACCAGTCTTTGAAGAGGGACTTCAAGCTCAAAATGCAGAGTATTCACACAAAGCTAGTGTACATTAACACATGCTGTGATTGTAGCCCTTCCAATTCTTCAGGAGAAATTCTCATTGGCATGAAAACCACATTCTGTGACAACAAAACATGGAAGTACATATTGGGCTCATCTTTACTCTCTTCCCTTCCAGAGGAAATACTCAATTCCTAGTAGAAACAACAGAGATCAACTGAAACAATTTAACATACCTGTTGTATGTGCATCGATTGCTCTTGTAAGTAATCAAAACATTACACAGTGTTAGCACCAACTGAAATAAGTTGCATATTGATGCCCTGCGGCCATCTAACTTACCCAAACCTACTTTTTACACTAGCCAAAGATGTAAGTCAATTTATTATTAGAAATACTGGGAACCATCCCCTAGGTTAGAGTCCTTCTGTTTCTCATGTGCGTAGAGACAGACAGCAAAGCAAATCTTGACACTTTGCCAAAGGAAGAATAAGATCAAGAACAGTTAAAGTAACCACTTTTGCAGTTAAAGTGGTCACAGCACAACACAGCAGGACTGGTGTACCAATGCTACCACCAAACTGATCAGATGAACTGCAGTAAAAGAGCCAAGACCAGCTAATCATGAACGAAACTGCTTGAAAGAGATGCAAGAACTGCAGAGAACAAAGACAAGATTTTTGGCTGGAACTGCAAGGTGAGGTTGAAGAGGCCATGCAAGTAGTTGTACAAAATGCAAGAGAGAATAACTATGAGAAACAGTGGCCAGGACCCTGGAATATAAATACAACGGTAACATACGCAGTGAGAGAAGGCACACTCCGGCAGAGAGGGGCAAAAAAGCCACGAAGTGGTTGGATCACTAAGTATCATTAGGTTATGATTCCATGTGTTCTCTTCAGATTTTGGCCTTGTTATTTTACAATGGGGGCAGAAAAGACAGGGAAGTAGAAGGAGAGGCCATCTTCCTTCCAGGAAATTTGTTAAATCCCTCAGGACTAACTATTGCTGAAATTGAGCTGCCAACAACACCGTACAGTTAACCTCTCAGGAGACTGATTACAGACAAGGATACTCTTAAACTAGACCTCTGCCTTAAAACATAAATACACACAGTTTTTAGGATGGCATCTGACTAGCTATGAGCATTACATATTGAACTCATTAATTAAGAGCATGGTTCTGAAAATCTTCAGATCAATTTATTTCAATTAGTCAACCACAACCAAACTGTCCTTCCCTTCTTGACATGAGTAGTGCAAAGGAAATCTCAGTTCATCCTGGTGTACTCATATGCAGTTACATCTACAGATTAAATTGTTCTGTCCAACAATGAAAACTTTCCTGTGTTTACTAGAAAAAACATTTGAGACAAGTGCTCAGTTATATCTAGACCTTTCCAATATATATATTGGAAGACGTTGCCTGCAAACACACATTTTACTCACTCATGCAGTTGTAAGAATAAAACACTCAAGCAAGAACTTACCAAAGGTTTTTTACAGGGACATTTTTGTTAAGAGAGTGTGTTAAAAGGAATAGGAAGTAAATCAGATGCTGTAAACTTGATGCCTGAATTGAAACAAAAACTTAATTATGAATTTAAAGTGACAGTAATTGTGCAAACAGCATTAAAAACTTGGCTGAGAAGGGGATGCAAACAAAGAAAATCATTTTAGTGATAGTTTTTAAAGATGCTGTATTTCATTAAAATAATCCATAAGAATGTTCAGATCTTTTTCTTGTATTCCCTCCCGATATTAAGCAAGTTCAAGATTTGCATTCAACTTTCCCATACAGAAACAGAGCATCTTTAAAGAGATAAATCAGCATTAGCTTACTTTTCCGAAAATTCACGTTCAAAATGATGCATGCTCTATTGAAGACAGCAGAGAAAGAGAGAGGACACAAGTTAATCATCCAGTTCTCGTGTCAAAGTAAGAAAAACAGATACTGTTAGCTGAAAAGTTAGTACAAAAATCAATACATTCTTGTTTACTGAAATATATGAAGATAGCAGATTGACTATTTCATATTACATATACAGTATTTTGATTCTGAGCAACAAACAGGTTTTCCATGCTATAAGCATTATTACACTTAATGAACAAATACAACACACATGCTTTCAGTTGCACATGCCACAATTCAAGATTTAGAGGATTAAAGGGCATTTAGAGAGATTTAGGAAGAAATCTCCAGAAGATTAACCACAGAAGACGAAATCCATTCAGTTCAAGGAACACTTCCTGTTGTATTAACACCTGTATTTACACTTATGGATCAGAAACACTCAAGAACAGCATTTGCTAAAGCATTCAAATTGTCTTACAGAAAGGTGAAGAGCAGAAAAGATGCTCCATATGGGTGTCTGTGAAACATTTGTCATACTGAAGGATTCAGAATAACTGGCCCAGAAAATGATAGCTAAAGTTAAATACAACTTACTTTCTCTTATTCCCACAGGGAAACAAAAATGGTGTCCTCAAAACTTCTCTCTATTGTAAGAGAGCTTGTTGGTATTTTATGGGCTTACTAGATTTAGAGGAGAGGCAGTGGAATTTTAAATAACCCATAACACAGTGTTCTGCATCCCTTCTGATCCTAGCCACAGCTTATAGCCACAAAAAAAAAAAAAAAAAAAAATCAAGAAAGCAAAAAATTGTGCAGGTGGAAAAAAAAAGAATTAAACATTCAAGGAAGAATGTCAGAAACACAGGAAGTTACATTAGAATCACTTGCCATGGTCTCGACAATGTACTTCAAAGATGGTATTTAGCCAAGTATCTGCAACAAAACCAGCCTACAACATTCTAGTCCATGAGAAGAGCCCGTGAGAGCCTGCATTTCTAGAGACATCTTCCCTCTCAAAGCAGGGCATGCATTCAGTCCTACAGTTGCAGCTATCATTAGGAAGGTGACAGCTGAAGCCAGCAATCATTTTCTTTCTTAATATGTTTTGCACTGACTGTACCAAGCACTCTACTGCACACCAAGTCTTGCAAGGCCTTTGTTCAGAGACAAAGCACATCTCAGCGTGTGAGAAACCCCCAGATGAGGTTACTTTCTCAGGGCATGTCAGCCTGGAGCCCATTTCCCTCTGGTCAGTGCCTCTGGCTCTGCACGTACCCAAACACTACATCAATCTGGTTGGTAACAGGCCAGGACAAGGGCAAGAGCTTCTCTTGGGTACACTTTTCTATGTCAGCCTTCATTTTGCCTCAGCACTGTATCAGCAAGATGCTTTGATATGCCATGATTCTAACACAACCAAACCAGAAAGACAAACTGAAAGCCTCATTCCCTTTCTGACAGTCATCTCACCACACTGATACCCATAAGCAATTCTGGTTTAGAGGTAAATACCCTTAATTTCCCATACACAAGGAAACTGGAAGAGAGAGATACAAGCTACAGGTCCATCAGTTGTCACAAAGAAAGTCCTACCATGGGGCCACTGAGTCTTTCACCGAGTCATTAACAGCATACTTGCTTAGAAGTGCTAAATCTACAATGTTGCTGGTAAAAAAAAAAATCAAGCATGCTAGCTTTCTCTCTGAGCTAATATCTGAAGTTTCTTCTACAAATTCTACTCAGAAAAGCAGTTCTGAACCGGTGACACTTGCCTTTACACCCGATCAAATGCATCAGTGCCATCAGCCCACTAAAGCAGTTCCCAGTCTGAACGCAGTAGGGCAACATGCACCGTGTCAAACGGGCTGATCACCACCAGTCACCATGAGCACACTGGCAGCAGGATGACCAACACACTGTGACAGTGTGGTTTGAACAACAGGCAACTTTTGAGCCCAAACTTGAGCCATTCTTAGCCATCTGAGCCACGTCTACCCATAAATCTGCATTGCATTCTCAAAACTTGAAAACACTTCCAAGTAAGTTCCAACATGTTAAAGTTAAAACATAAGTGAAAGGTAGTTCCTTTGCAGGGGAAAAAAAAAAAGTTTCATAATCATCTGTCCATTTTGGAGGTGTAAGGTTTTCTTTTTTATTTCCAGCTACTTCCTTTTTAAAGTATACAGAACTCAAAACAAACCCTCCAGCTAAGAGTCAGTACATCCAGAGAACAGCGTTGTTGTTGTGCCACACAGTAACAGTAATTATCTTGTTTAGACTAACTGAGGTAAGTTAGTTCATAAAATAGACACTTCAGCACACCCTCAAGTTGAAGGAGAAATGACCAATTTGAATTTCAGCATGACTGATTTCAATTACATTGCACAGACTGTGGTGTCCTTTGAAAGACCATCCACAGCAAGCACAAATTTGACTGCACTGCTTCAGTTAACACTGTGTAGACACTTTCTACACTTGTGCTGTGTAGAAAGTGTCTGGACCAGAAATCATATGGCCAGAGTCATCATAACAAACAGCAATGCTACGGACTGCTTCCCTTTTAGAAATGTATTTCATTAGCACCTTTTGTTGTTAATGTTCACCAGTGTTCCTCTTCGAGCCTTTCAGACTGAAACATGTCTGCTATTGCTCACTGTTCAGACTTGTAATCAAACTTTCATGAACATTTCTATTGCCCACTCAAGCAGATTCTTCATTACTTCCCACCACCTGTCCTAAACATTAGCAAAACTGTTTGCACAGCTGCCCAGCAAACTGGAAGAGGGAACTGGCCAAAAATAATAAAGATATTATTTTTAACCCTTGCTCCTTCCAGTTCTACTGGTGTTATCAATGGGCTGTAGCAAAACAGGGAAGATTTAGGCAGCCTAAACCACTGAATTTGTTACACCCAGAGTTCCTGAAACTACATCACAGCAGTACAGGCTAAAGAGACAGTACACAAAAACAAAGGATCAACAAACAGTACTTCAGAGTCAACAGACCATTAACATCAGAACAAATGCATATTGCAACTTGAAGGACAGAAAATGTCTGGAAACCAGCAATGTCAGTAGGACTGGAGTAACAGAGACTCTGAAGCAAGTACTCTGTGGGTAAATCATATAATGTGTATCTCATGAAAGGCTATTAAATGAAAAAGAACAGTAACAAAAGGCTCTCTATGGCTGTCAAAAAGAGAGCAAATGCCTACCCTCAGGGTGACACAAGATAAATGTCATCTCTGTTCCATCCTTGAAAATCACCATCCCTTAACCATCCTTGGGAATAACACCCACAGTTGTGGGGAAAGGGGGGAAAAAAAAAACCAAACCAAAACAAAAAAGACAAACACTGTAATGACTCTTGAACTTACCTGCTGTAGAAGGTGGAGTGGGGGATGATGGAGATGTTAATGGGGAACTTGCCCCTGAGCCTGCTAAATAAAACAACAGTCTAGTAACTAAAGCTGTGACATTAAAATTCAATACAGTCAGACAAGACAGATTGTTGGAAACAGGCCAACTTTATTGACTGAAGATCCAATCCTGCTTCCACTGAAATCTTGGGAAAGATTTCCATTCATACCAGCAGCGTCATTCTGACCCAATCTGAGAGACTTAACAGCACACATTATCAGAGGAGGTCCAAACACGTAAGAAGCACACTCAGCATTATTCCTCAATGGGAAACACTTCTGTTGCTTAGGCTGTTGGATTTCAGCGTCCAAATTCTGTTCTCCTTAAGAGTTGTGCCACTCCATGGATGGCACCCCATTTCTCCTTCTAAGAGATGATTTTCAGTCAGTTTCTGTTCTCCACAAATTACTCTGATATCTGACTATTCCATAATAAGCTACTTTTGGACACATTTTAGCCAAGCAAGTCAACTCTCTTAAAACTGTTTGGTAGTACCAACCATTCCTTTTAACTAAATGAAGACCTGCCAAAGGCTCTGTTGTTTTAGAATTTGGCACTGAAGCAGCAATTAAACAGATAATTTTCTCATTCATCTTAGCTCCTTACTATGGAATACAGATCACCACAGAGCTCCTCCATGAAGGCTGCATTATTAAATGGCCCAAAAAATGGATGTTATTATTATTCCACTCAAATGTAAAACAGAAAGAAGAGACTGATTTTTTTGGAGGAATGGGGCATAGAAGAGAGGACACATTGCTTTCTATTAGGCAGCTGAAGATCTAATACTGACAATATTTTTCAGCCCTTGATTTGTCTGTTATTAACTATGTAAAACAGTGGTATCAGGCTCTGGTGGTCCAGTATTAATGTGTAAACTGATGATGATCCTGGATCTTTTAAGCCAGAAAATGACAGCAACAACAAAAACATTGACACAGCTGTGTAGAAGCAAGCTCTTCTCTCTGTAGTTACCTGAGTTGTTTGAGTTGCTGTATTTTGCTGAGTGTTCTTCCCCACTTTCATAGGCAGAGCGTTTTGACTTCTTTAAAAAAGAGCAGAAGAAACAGAAGATGGGAATGAATAATCACTTTCCATGATAAGGATTGAACAGACACACAGATCTGTAACATCCATCCACTGTACCACAGAAGGTTTATCAACACCCAGCATCCCTCTCCCCACACTCAACATGTACTGCCTTGATGACAACAGCAAGGCTGTTATGTGCTCAAACATCTGCAGGCAAGCAAGCAGGGCAACTCCAGTGTCCTCTGACACCACCAGGGAAAGGCAGAAAACTGACCCACAAAAAGGAAGAGAAACACAAACAGGAAGCTGCAGGAGCAGACTAAAAATGGCTCCAATACCCTCACTAAGCAGCAGGAAGCAGCACAGGCTGTCATCTGTGTATGAGGTGTTAACTAACCCTGTTTTCATACAGCAACCTCAACCAGGTCAAACCACTATGTAAGTCAGCTACCACTGTAACTTAAAACTTCTCAGGAAGTGTACTGCTTAGCTACAAAAGTGAAAACAATCAGAAAGCAGTACAGAAAAACATGGGAAATAATAGACCAGTGTACTTGTGGCTGTGCAGGCTAAACATTCAAAAAAGATACACGTATTTTTCTGTGTGAGAAACCTATTTAAAGATTGCTTACTTTTCGTGCTAAGATCTTCCTTTTCTTTTTTTCTTCTTCAGAGCCATGATGAGATTGAGCTCTTGTCAGCCTTCTGTGCTGGTGAATCTTCAAAATGAAGGGAAAACAGAAGACCATGTTAAGATCTTAAATGTCCTCAGACCAGACATACATTTGGGGTACAAGAAAACACACTGTAGTCACTTCACATGTTTAGTTTTCTTTTTACTTTATTAGTTTTTAATCTTTACTGTTGCTGGTAGAAGATAGAGCCTCATACTGCAGTTAAAATGATCCTTTAACTTAGAAGCCACTGCCTGTGAAGCTGCACCACTTAAAACAGTGCAATGCCACAAAGTCAACAGCTGTTCTACAACTCCTTATACTGCATTTTCAGGAAAGCAAATCTGTTGATGAAAGTCTTTATTACTCAAAATCACTTTGAGAGAGTAAAAACTCACTTTCCCCATGTAAAAGTGGTAAGAGGAAATGGAATGTCTGTAGGAAATACCATAAAGAAATGCAGACGTTACCAGTTTCTGTTCTTCTGTTAATCGTTTCTCTATGCATTCCTTGGAAGTTTTCAGTGCCTCTTTTAGCTTAGTAGGAATCTAATACAGAATGGGGAAAAAAATCATAGCACAAAACATGATAAAAGAAAACAATTTCACTGCTCAAAACTCACCATTCATCTGATCATGTTGCACATCTAAAGCCCCAAGTTCTGACACTATTCCCTTAGTGAAGGAGAAAAGAACACTCTAGATGCATGTTTTCCACTACAAACCTAGCTACAGATCTAACAGCAGGGACAAAGAAATACTGAACAATGGAAGGGATACTGTCATGGCAGGGACAGCTAACTTTAGATACTCCAGCCACATCCCCAAACTGCCATGAGGCTGACATGACACACAGCACATGCCCTCCAGGAAAAGCGCTCTGGAGCAGCTCCCCAGTGGGAGCAGATGTGGCTCCCCAAAAGTCCCAGCACCGCAGCACTGGAGCTAGCAACAATGTGATGATGGTGGCACCATGCAAAATCAGTTTCCACAGGTCTTAGCAATTTGTTTCCTCTCATTGCAAGGGACCCACATTACTTAGCAGCCTCTGCTCCGGTCAGAGCACCATCATCAGTCATCCAAATTAGCTCTAGCACAGGAATTACATTGGAACACTCATGGGTCACACTGTGCCCCTCTTCTAAGGGGAGATAAAACATTCTCAGGTACAATTCCCCAAAGGAATCCAAATACTGATGGCAATTACAATCAAGCCAAATAAAGCCAGCTCTCCTCTACTCTATTTGTCAGTTAATGCATAGCTTACCCATAGCCCAGCACTTCCACACACATCATCAAATCAATGTTCAACTCTACCTTAAACTGTGGTTTCTCAGAGTTTGTTAGCAGGACGTCACTGAATAATCTATGAGTGGACAAAAAAAGAAAAAAAAAAGAAAAGAAAGAGGAATATTATTCCCAAGAGATGGGCAGAGCCACAGCCAGATCACTACTGCTACTATTTGCTTAACACCCTTTTCTCCTGTTCCTTCTCTGTACTCATCCCTAGGCCACTGTTTGTTTGGGCTTTTTTTCCCCATAGGTTTTTATGTACTACTTTTTATTTTCCAAGCACTGCCATAAAATTAGCAGCATCCAACCCTCAGAATGTAGCCACTACTGATGGCAGAGTTAGCAACACTGTGTACTGTGTTTTGAAAGCTGAGGAACAGGTGCAATTACCAAAGACAGAGAAGGGCTTCCCCAAAACAAGGATGCCTTTTCCTTGAAAGCATATGGATTCTTTAACAACAGAGGATTACCAGGGACTTCTAAATTTCACCTAACAAAATCATTGCTCTTTTTAAGAAACTCTCTTAGCATAAATGTTGTTTTAGCATCAACAAGAACCATGTGAAAGATCAATGAGTGAACTTAATATTTCAAAATATCTGCATTCCTGGCTTGGCAAAGGCAACTAAAGCAAATATTCTAGTACTTTTGCTCTCCTCTCTATGGTACCAGCAGCAATGGCATAAATGACTAATCCCTCTCCACCTAAAACAAAGACACTAGAGGGCAATGATAGTCTGAAAATGAACTGGTTAGTCCATTTCAAGATACTTTGTTCTGGAGAACATACTAGAAAACTGTCCCAGAAAGAGATCTCAAGCCTGGCTCTGAGATAAGTATTTCAGAGATTTTTTTGTTGCTGTTTACTATGGCAAATCATCACAGGCCTACACTAGAGAAAACAAATTCAAGTCTAGAATCAAGCTTGTAAGAATAGCATGCCATTAAAAATTCAGATATAAGTCAAATTTTAAAAGACTTTTTAAGAAGCCACAAATGTTCACTGTTGTTTACAGGGCATTTTTCTGATCCTTTCTGATTACATGTCCTTGCAAAATTAGGCAAACTCATAGTTTATATGGCTATAATAAATAATAAAGCTGAATAAATATTTAAATTACATTAATTGCAATGCACACCTACATAGAACAGTTGCTAAGAGTACTGCTATGAAGGGAATGTAGTATGATATCCTACATAGCAGACACAGCTGGGCATGGATAGTTTGTTCAACATCTTTTAACACCTGTATATTCCTGTATTCACAGAGTTTTCTTATAGTATTTCTCCTCTGCTTATTTTCTTCTTTGTACCTTCTACCTCCTTTAAGAGCAGGGTAAGGGAGAAGTAGAAGGAATTCAGGGCTGAAACAAGCCTGTAGTGTTTCTTCCAAATCAGGAAATATGAATCTTGGAGCATGCTCTAAATGTACTGCAATCTGTGTGTTGTGAGATCAGAACCAGACTGAGGTAGGGGCAATCTGTCATGTATAAGGTCGTGACTCTGGCACATCATATTAAAAGAATATAAAAGAACTCCTCACCAGGAACTGTGGTTCTACACCCAGCATGCTGGTGACATGTGGCAGTACAGTGAGAGCAGACAATTTCCCTGGTAACTGCAGGAAGGGCAGCACTGCAGACAGGTATGATCTCCTGCTCAGTCGTGCACTGACATTGCTCCCTTTCTGCATCCTACTCTTGCCCCATACCTGCCCTTACCACTTCACTGCATCACTGGAGGACAGCCTGTAAGGAAATGTATTTTCTCTGTGTTTCAGAGAATCCCCAAACCAGCCCTGCAAGAAACCAGCCGGGACTCCTACACAACATTTCATACCTAGACCCAGTCTAAATGTCACTGCAGAGCAGAGCAAGAGATCTATTTTGCTAGTCATAAGTAAACTGATAGCAAAATCGACTGAAGTAAGCCTGAAGGGGACAAGAAAAAAAGACTCCTTATTCAAAATGCTTTAAAATAATCTCTACATGATCTTAATCATGCTCACACTACTTTAATAGCTGGATCAATTTAAACCATAGCACCATGCTAAATAAAATACATTTATAACAGCTCCAATACACCAAGAGAAAAAGAAATGTTAAATGAGCATCTATCATATTCACAAGGGATGGGTTCTGTAAAACCTATCAAATTTAAAGCTTCATTTGGGATACACTATACATCCCTTAGAATGAGGAGCAAAAAGGAACAAGAGTAAAAAGGTTCTTCCTCTTAATATAACTGAAAACATCGCTATGACACATGTAAAACAAGACTTACGGCATCTGTAAGAGCCGTGAGACGGTTGGCATACCATTCTTCATAGCTTCACAGGTCAGAATGGATTCCAACACAGACACTACCAAAGGAAGAATAAGACTGAACACATTTTTGCACAGCAGGATAGCAAATGATTTAGAATGAACGTCTGGCACTGCTGTGTGATGTTCCCCTAAGTACTGCATCAACTAAGCAGTGATGAAGCTCTGTGGCATGTGTTTTTTATTATAATGTTACTATTACACATACAAACTTTTCAAGAATGTTAGACATGAGGCAAGGGAATCCAGACAGCTAATTACTTATTATTCACTGCTTTACCAGTTAAAAAAAAAAAAAAGGTTTTATTTATATACTACATATATTTCAGGAAGAACATATTTTATATTTTTACAAATTACTAATTCTTTCCAGTCACAGGTTGCAAAGATCTCAGGCTGCTATTTCACAGCACTTCAGTTTTGGTAAAAGGTAAGAGTATCCAGGAAGCTGAGACTGACATTTTCTTGACTGTATATACTAACCAACAAACACTGATGGTGCAGGAGGGAAGCTGTCTACTGGAATCGTATCTGGGGGTCTTCCATATGTCATTTCATAGAGTAAGTGGCCAAAGCAATGTACATCAACACCTTCTAAAGTCTGTGGAGGAACAAAAAAAAAATAAGACCACAACGTGCTAGAATTAACTAGTTTTTCACAAGTGGTTTGAAAACATGCAATAACTCATTAAAGAAACAGAGTGGTCTTGCATTTGAAGATAGAAAAGAGGAACCATTAAGATAGTTCCTAACCACAACCATTTCCCTCCATAACTTTAGCTCAAATTAAACCTTCACACCTCAAGCTAAAAAAGTTACTGCTCTCTTTCTGTACATGATGACACAAACGGGATAGTAGCATCGTCATGTTCTGTAAAAACATGAGAAGTAGTAAACTCTCTTCATACAAAGCAGCTTAGGGAGCCACATGCTGGTACAAATCACAGCTAAGCACATTTTCCTAGCTAAGTCAAACAGCAAAGAATGAGATTCATAACATGACCAGCTGTCACTTTACAGGAAGGTAGATAAAAAGACAGCAAAATTGCATACCAAACAAACCTAGGAGAGTCTCATCCACTCCTCCTTAGGTTTGAACAAGCTGTACATACAAGCTAAGCTCCCAGACAGCATATTTTCAAGATTTTTGAGTCATATTTAAACAGAAATGTCTCCTCTTAATGGAAGAGGCTTAGAGCTTTGATGGCACTAACAGTTTTGCACTAACCATGAACCTGTGATCGTTTCTCTGACAACACAGCAGAACTCGTTTAGCAAGGTCAGCAAGCAGCTGTCTCGTGACGCTGTGCGGAATTTATTACAATGAGCACTTGAAGGCAGGGCAAGATGCTGGCTAAAGGACTATATTCCTCAACAGGGCAAATCTGTTTTCATATTTTTGTAGGAAGATAATATTTTGCTTTGCAAGCCTGCAATTAAGAGACACTCTTCAAACAAATAAAAAACAGCTTTTAATAGCTATAGACGTCTGCAAGCATCTGATCAATTTTCACAGTATCCTCCAAAGACAAGGCTGATTTTTACTCCAAGCTAAGACCAAGTAATACATTGCACTCGTTGTACAGACATACAAGTGAAAAAGTGTGGCAGGCAATACACACACTCCTATGAAATACAAGACCATGGTGGAAAGAGATCTTAAAACAACTGCAGTTTACCTCTATTTCTGTCAGCAATGCCATCACAAAAACATTCACCTCTGCTCCCCTTCTACCTGCTTACTTTTGGCCTAAGCCTCACTCCAGTGTGCTTGCAACACAACTTCTGTGCAGCCAGACAGTGATTTGGAGGAAGCAGGAAAGGGATTTGATTGAGAAAAGACCAGATTAAAGAAAGAGGGTTAGAGGGTTTTTTTCATTCTAGTCCATTTTCCGCAAACAGAAGGTGAGGATGAAGGGACGCATAGGAGTCAGCTGAATTAATTCTCTGAATCTTACATTAATTTTACGAAACTGTGAAAAGTATGATCGATAAAATGATGGAAGTCCCAACAAGGAATTTTCTAGATCCAGTAATTTGCAGGTGTCCCCATCCAGCATCACATTGGCAGAGTGAAGATGGCCGTAAGGAAATCCTTTCTCATGCAAGAATTTTAATACCTGAAAAAAATCCAAGACAGGAGCACAGTTGCAAGATGCTCTGATGATCTCAAGATCTTAAATGCTCCAATACTAAAGCAGATACATAATAAATGAGGCCCAAGATCAGGCTCAACCTGATCTTCTGTCTACATCATCATCTTTGGCTGACTATTCATTTCCATTTCACTGGTACCATTTGTCACAAAACAAACATTTGATGCTGGTCCTCAAAGCAGGCTTACAGACACCTCCCAAAGAGATGTGGAAATTAAAATTCACTGTTCTACTGAATATTATAGTTTGAATAAAAATTTTAAAAAACACTTTAATGACAATGAATTTATGGCATGTTGTGCAGCCTATGAATTACTTATTTCCCTGCTCCCATAAGGAAAAAACCTACATTATCACCTCTCTCCCACTTCAGCTCCACATGTACCAACTGCCTTTTATTTTTTGGTCAGAAATGGCCTCACACACACATATCTAAATTCAACTCCCAGCAGCTAATCTCAGTTTACATTTAGCTTTCAAGTCTGCTGCCAAAATAAAGCTTGTGTGCTCAAAACCTTGTCTCCTTTTTCTAGTTAAACCAGCTGTCCTCAAAAAAAAAAAAAAAAGGCTGGCAAATAAAGCAAAAAGAAAAAATACCTCTAATATTTGCCTTCCATATGTTTTTATTTGCTGAAGTTCAAGACCTTGAATTTTTTTAGGATTGCAATACTTCTTCAGGAACGGGTCTTTTGGCTTTGCCTTTAAAGAAACACACATATCAAGTATGATGCCCAGAAAAGCCAGTAATTGTCTTTAGTTTGCTTAGCAATAGGTGGCAAACAGTTTCACAAAAGACACACTATCATCATGGAAGCAAACGTTCTACCATTTGAGTTGGGGGCAGCAGGAGGGAGATATTACCTTATAAATAAGGTCCTTTAGTGTCCCTTTTTCACTGAATGGTCTAATCACCAGCGCTGAAGATTCATTGGCAGTGGCAAAAGTTATTTTGTATATATAGGGATGCTACCAAAAGAAGAAACTGTAGGTAAGTTTTAGATGACAGATTCTGTAATTCATTTATGCTCGATTCACAAGTAAGAAAAGATCTGTCTGAACTGTATGTTTAAAGTAATAAATTGGATTATGTCTGTGACATTTGCTCAAGTTATTCAGTTTAAACCTGCAATAAATGCAAAGAAAACCTCACAAGGACACTGTTCAATTTCCACATAAATAATTTTAAAAAATGAAAATCCACCATTTTTTTAACAGAACAGACTGGCAGTTTAGACAAATGAAGAATCCAGCCCCATTAATACTTACACATGAGCAGCTTTACTGCAGGTTTAAGTCATGCTAAGCTAATTAATTCATTCATGGTTTCATACAGTTATGGCACATAAGGAAACCCAGCATTATAGCTGTCATAACAGTTTTACATCTTTAGAAATTATTATAACGACTTTCTAAAACTTTGTGAAACCAAAGCACAGTTGGAAATAAATTACACATGCAAGACAGACTTTAATTGAAATTGCAAGTTAGGAAAAGACCCCTTGTTCATGTCCTATTTTAATACATCAGTTACAGACTGGTTTGGGGGTTGAAAGCCTAGTTCTCAGCCTCTTCTGTTGCGTGCATCTCCTGAGTTCCACGACAGCACAGAAGTTTACCAGTTTAAATACCATCCTTTTCAGCCAGTCTCTCACATGCTTATCATTAAAGAGAAACACCTTTTTGAGTCAAATGCCAGTTTTTCAGGCACAGATGCCTACTGCATTTATAATGTGGCATTGTACAGGAGCTTAGATTGCACAGCCTCCATTATACCTCTACTAAGGTATTTCTGTCTTTGGTTCAAAGAATTGAAAAAAATAACAAGTCATTGCACTGCCTTGCCCACTGCTGCCTGAGAATATCCCTGGCACATGGGTTAGCAATTACACCTGGACAGCACTATCCTAACTGCCTAAAAGTCTCAGAGCTGCAATAAAAGCTTGTGATCTCACACTACAGCACAAGAAAAAAAATACAATTAACCACAACTCTGAACCTCCTGTAATAATCCTGCAGGCTTATTACTTGTGCTGAGAACATGTTACCTCATATTGTGTGGGAAATGTAATTAAAAGGTTTGCACATCTTTAAATGAAAGCAACTCTAAAATTCAAACTAGGACTACTAGGCTACATGTGCTTTTGTGAGACCACTCCTTGACAAGCACTTTTGTGCTGGCATAGTTTAAATGTCTTCAAGTAATACTCACAGAACAGGAAGAAAGAAGTTTCACGGCATACTGTAAATCTTTGTCAGACAAGTATTTATCAGGGCCAAGATCAGCCTGGAAATAAATAGAAAAAGAATGGTATCATAATAGATGTTGCATTCCATAAAGGAAATGTGATCTATATTCTGCTCTCACAAATTAAGACAACTGCTTGAAGGTATATTTTGAAGAGCAAGCAAGGAAATTACACATACAGAATGAATCTCGAAGAAGCTGAATAAGGCCATGGTTTCACAATACAAAGTGTCTGACAGTAAATAAGTATTATTGCCTCCTTCCTCCCCCATATCTGACATGCATTACTACCACTGAATGAACTCTGCCAACCTTGATCTTGGGGACTGTGTGCATTGTGAACTGATAAGGCTCAAACCCCGACCTTCTTCCTCTCCAGAAAAAAAAAAAGCTTCCCTCCTACTGCAGGCTTTAGTGATATCTGCTCTCCAGTGAAGTCTCACAAAGAACTATACTGACACAATTAAGAGGGCAGCACATTTCAGCACAGGAATACAAGCAAGTGTTTACTAACAGCAAACTATTTGGTGTCAATACATGTCTACCTTAAAGGAGTAATTCCTCCCTCTCTCGCCTATTATGGTCAGCAGAACTAAAGATCTGAGTAAGGAAGCTCACCACTTTAAAAAGGATCACCTTGTTATTTTCAGTGTGCAAATTTATACTATGGTCAACAGCTACTTCATTACAACTGAAGAAACAGAGGTGAAGGAATGGGAACAAATGACCAGGCACAGAAACTTGCAAACTGGATTTGCCACCAGAGGAAAGAAACATAAGAAGTTCCCACACCACATAAACACCTAAGGGCTTTCAAGGCCCTTTTAAAGCCTGAGCTGTGAAGTCTATCTCTCTATCACTCACACATGGTAGTCAATATAAATGAAATAAGTCAGGTTCATTAAGAAAGACTTGAGCATGAGATGAAAGCATATATACCCAGCTTAGCATTAGCCGTTCCTTTGGTTGATTCTTAATCTTCATTAAGAAATATTTCTTACGTATTCGCCAACCTACAAAAGAAGAGTCATCAACAGCTTTAATTAAAACACTACTATACTAAATCACATGGCTTACAAGGACAAGGTCTGTAAGCAAAGGTAGTATCGTAATCTTAGGACAATTTCAATGTATAGTTGAAAAAAAGAAAAAGATCAGACAAGTTTTCATGCATATATGGTCTTCTTACCTATATCTTTTAATGGTTCTACCACTTCCCACTTTGGCTCTGATCGGAAGAACATTGAAACATGCTGTAAGGCAATTTCTGGAAAGGAAAAAAAAAAAAAAAAGGGTTTTAAGAGACTATTTAATGTGATTATCCACATGTTAGGCAAGGTTCAATGCCAGAAGGAAGCCTGCAGGAATTCAGACTGAAAGTCAGCAAAATCACTTGAAAAGGAAATCAGATAAAAAACACAGTTAAAGTGTTTGCATTTTTAACCTGAGAACTCAAATCCACAGAGAAAACTCTGCCTTCAAAAAACTTAGCTTACTGAGTTTGCATTCTGCCTGTACTAGATCTACATTTCAAAGTCCAAATCCAATGCTCACAGCAAAGATTTCCCACACTACATTAGATCACAAAACATTTCGGCGATACCTGTAAAAGTGGTAACTTTACATCTCTTTAATCATACAATGGTTTGGGTTGGAATGAACTTTTCAAGGTCATCCAGTCCAACCCCCCTGCAGCGAGCAGGGACATCTTCAACCAGACCAGGCTGCTCACAGCCCCATCCAGCCTGACCTTTAATGTTTCCAGGGCTGAGGCTTCTACCACCTCTCTGGGCAACCTGGGCCAGTGTTTCACCATCCTCCTTGTAAAAAATTTCTTCCTTGTATGTAGTCTAAATCTATCCTCTTTTAGTTTAAAACTATTACCCCTTGTCCAATCACTGCAGGCCCTACTAAAAAGTTTGTCTCCATCCTTCTTGTAAGCCCTCTTTAGGTATTAAAAGGCTGCAATAAGCTCTCCCCAGAGCCTTCTCTTCTCCAGCCTGAACAGCCACAACTCTCATAGCAGAGGTGCTCCATCCCTCTAATCATTTTTGTGGCCTCCTCTGGACCCGCTCCAACAAGTCCGTGTCTTTCTTGTGCTGAGGACCTGCATATAAACTAATCAGTTCTGTTTCACTGTGTGTTATTCTGCCCTTTTCTGTGCAGGCAAACATACTTTGCTGGCTATCATGATCCAACACACATTTCAGGGTGGGGGTAGGGGAGAGGTCACCCTTCTGGTTACTGAATTCTCCCACAGCTGGGAACACAACCGGCTTATTCATGGAGCAATCTGAGGGGAAATCTCAGTGAGAAGGGAGAAGGGGCACCATGCCAACAAGGAGTTTTCTCTAACATGGCTTATCTGGGCATAGAAACACAGCAAAAAGGTAAGGATACACTGATGTTTCTGCATTGTATCTTCTCTCTCCAAAAACAGGTTAGGCAAAAGAGAGAGAACACTGCAATAAATACCTGCTCACTGCTCCAGTATTTAAGAAATGACAAATCGTTGGTGTTTCCAAAGACCACAGGCAACGACTTGATTGCTACTCACTTCCCAGCAACTTGCTGAAAAAACAATCTTGATGAAAGCACTCAAAATTAACACAGAAGTCACAGTGTCTCCTTGAGGATTTAAATTCCTTGCTCAGCATTAGCCAGTCAGACTGCATCCTTAAAGAGTTACTAATAATTTACAACCCCTCCACAGCTTATCATAAACATCCGGGAAATGTTTTTTGCACTCTGAAGCTGAAGACACAAGAATGTTACATAAAGAGAGAGCAAAAAGACAAGTGAAAAGGAAGCAGTAAGTTCCTGCTTCAGTAGGCTCTGCTTTTACGAAAACAAGCTTTGCATTTTGCAGAGAGTCAGTTTGCCCACAAACTAAATCTGTGGACTGGGTTTCATCACTAAGAGGAAGTTTTTTATTGTAAGACACAAGTAATTAACCATTTCCGATGCCTGAAGCTGAAGTGAGACAAATTCAAACAAGAAACATTTAATAATGAAGAGAACTGATCACTGGGATATCATTTTAAGGGATGCAGTGATTTTCCTGTATTTGAGAAGAGAGGGTGTGTGACTCATTCAAGCCTTGAAAAAGTATTCAGCCTAGCTCAAACAATGAGTTCTAGGAAGTCTGACAACCCAAATTGATACTGGGAGCTAGACAAGATGACCACAATTGTTCCTGTGGATTTGAAAAAAAACCTCAGAACCATGATGAATGCAAGATTCGGTGTTCAGAAGACCACCTGTAAGAACACAGGGCTGACAAATTTAACTCCACCCTACACTCTGGTAGACAATAATTTCCAAATACCGACCCCCCACATTTGTCACGAACTGTGACAAAGTAGATCCTGCTCTCCCCAGTCCCCCTCCCTCAAGTTCTGCCTGTATAGATCTTGACCATCATCACTGCTCTGTGAAATAATTCTAATATTTAGATTTGACAATTGCAGCATGACTCATGCACAGAGCTGGAGAAACATTATCATAACTAATTGCATGTACAGTATGGTAATTCAGAGGTTGTTCTCCCCTCCACCCGCAGTGCTTCACTGTAAACCCCTGCCAGCACTCATGGAAGATGCACACACATGCTAAGGTTAAACCCTACTGCGGTTTTGCAACTCCTCACTTACCAGTGTAGTTTACAGAATAGCTGTTTGGGTCCAAGAATTTTTTTACCAGTTCACAGTTAGACAGTATGTGATGGGTAGTAATTACATCAAGATAGGCTTGGAGTCCCTTCTGTCTTTCAGCTATGAATTCACGCTCCATATTTCCAATCAATTTTTTTGGAGGAAGAGGTAGACTTAGAGTTGAGATCTTAAAAAGAGAAGAAAAATTATTAACCTTGCTCTCAAAACGCCTCAGGGATATAAACTAGCAACCCAGAAAATAGAAGGCTCTCAGCAGCAAACTGGATAATTCTTTTTGTACTGTGTATATACAAGCTTTTATGTTTTGGTTTGGTTTTTTTAAGTATTGTTATCAGGGTGAGCTAGTCAGATGACTGCTCACATCCCACTGTGAGGAGATTAGCAAGTGGAACAACATCGAAAAAGCGAGGAGATAATTTTTTGCTAGTGAGTCACGCATTTGAGATCACTACACAAAACTTTCAGATACTAAATGCCTACAATTTTCAGCCAAATCCTTTCTATGACATACCTCCACCACAGCAGAAAAACAATTCACACCTCACCATTTTCTCCAGATAAGATTTATGCTTTTTTATTTCATGAAGTGCAGATCAGTAACCTTCCTCTGCCTCTACTGCCTTTATAGGTAATTTAAAGCCCCAACTGTCAGTATTTTAAATCTCTAATTTCAAATATGGTGCAACTTTTCCATTTTCTCTTCTGAATTTGCTGCAGTACAGTTTCTAAACAGCTATACCTCTTTCAACCCAGAAATTGCTGCAATCTACCAGTGGATGAGCAGTAGTTGTTTTAAGTTGACATAAGTGATCCAAAACTTCAGAGAAAAATCAGATAAATACTTTGAAATAGGACGATGAAAAAATGTACAGAAATTCAAAGCCTTATGTAAGTCAGATCAAAGAGATCATCTTTAGAAAACAAAACTAGGTTGCACCCAGTGTTTACATTCAATTACCTCATGTGAATTGCCAGCAAAAAAAAATATGTTTTTAACACATTGTTGTCCTGTAGATCAAAGCACCTGCCTTGGGTGTGCTGAATCTCCATGGGAGTTATCTTTAAGAAACATGTACTGCAGGAATCAATTACACCAGATGCAATAACCTCATTTCTAAAGCAAACAGCTCACCAGGGAGAACACTGAGACTTTTGGTGTGTGAACAACTTCCATTTTAACTACAGGAAAAAGTAAAGGATTAGTTCAAACTGGGGCAGAAGTAGAAATCTTTTTCCTTTTTTTCCCCTCCTTCTTTTGAACACAGGAGTTGTCCCCCCGTAATCTTAGCACTTCTACTTCTCCTGTTTCTGACTGCAAATCATGGGCTGGAAAAGAGCCATGCAAACTATGCAAAACCAAAAGCAACAATATACCACTTTAATTTGGCAAAGTACTGGCTGTAACACTAGAGACATACAAAACTTTTCATTTAGCAAAACACTCTTACTTAAATTCAAAAACAAGTTTCTAAACAGAAGATAAATCCATTTCTGGTATTACTCACTTGAAAAGCATGTCAAATCATAGTCACCTTTACCTTCTTGACTTAAGAGCTAGCTAGCTACCATCAGAGAGACCAGGACTCTAGTTCAGATGTTTTCAAAACACTATGATTTGTTTTAAAATTTATTTCAATAAACCACATTTTCCAGAGGAAAGTAACATTCACCCCCAAGTTTTTTTAGCTATCTGCCAAAGCACGCGGCACAGTGAGAACAGTGTCTACCACAGAACACCTCACTGAGGTCCTGACCTTGCTCAGACCATGCATGTTTTCAAATGCAAGCAGTACTTCTCAGTGGCCCCAGCTCAGCACTCGAGCCAGGATGGGCTTTGCCACAGAAGAACCTGGGAATTAACATTCTTATCTTCAAATCACAGCCTGCTCAGGAATGTCTGTTCAAAAGTTGCAATAAAATGCTTCACAAAAGCCAGATATCTTGCTGCAAATACTGTACCAGGACTGTACTCTACCAGGTCACTTAACAAAACAGAAGAGCAACCAATGATCTCCACACATCTCTGTCAAATAAGTGAAGATAAAACAATGCTGGATGGTCTGGAAGGAGCTTTTCAATCCAGTACACAAGAGTTCAGGGAATCTGGCTTGAAACTTCCTGAGGCAGATGAGGGTCACAGGTATACACCTCTCACTATTTCCAAGGTGTGTGGCAGGACTGCATCCTCTAGCCCAGACAGTTTGGAAATTCTCAATCCTTACTATTACTGCACAGACTAACAGTAGAAAAGTTGCATTCCAACTCAACTGCATCTGTGAGTTCAAACACAACCCCCCAAAGCTACACAGAGGTCAAGTATGCCACAAGAACTGGAAGAACCTGGGGCTTTACATCCAAAATAAGCTCCATCATTTTTTCCAGCAACATTTTAGTTTTGAAGGAAGGAGATTGGGTTTTGGTATTTTCTATTGCTCACTGATTTATGCTGGTTTGGGAGGGGGTTGTTCGTTTAATTTGAATATACACAAGATGAGAGTTTAAAGAATTTAAAACCAAGTCATGGGACCTGAATATTGTGATGAAATATTGTTGCTTAGAGCTATGGATGGGAAGAACTGAAGAGTGTTGCATGTCTTAATGGATCAGAAAACTTCAGCTCCAGCATCACAAAGAGCAATTTATAAAAAACTTCAAAACAGTGGGAGAAAAGAGCAATTTTAACATGCTTCTCACCAGCTACTGTCTGCTGCCTCTCAAGCCCTGGCATACAGAACTGGGCTGGAGGAGCAGAGGTGTTTGCCAAAAGCAGAGTCACGTGTCTCTGATGAAGGGTTAAAACTCTCTTCCTGCCCTGCTGCTGGGCACATCAGGAAGAACTGCACCTCTCAGGGCAGCTCTCTGTCCAGAAAAGGCTGTCTCCAAGCAGAGACACATCTTTGCCTTTCCAGACTGTGGAAAGTAGAAACAGGAGGTTGAACATCAAGGGCTAAGCAGTATTTTCATTGAAGGAGACCAAGTGCTAATGAACACAGCCTGTTAATTTAGCCACCCTCTGCATACCCTCCTATCCAAGTTAGAGGTTATTTCTTGGTGATTGTTTAATCTTTTCTAGCCATCTAAGCAGCTGACATTTTTGCCCTAGATCTTTGTATCTTATAGCGGCAAAATCTCTCTCTCACTTCAAATTCCTTCTTGTCCCACTCTGCAAGTTGCTATCAAATAATTTCCTGAACCCTCCACTTTTATCATTCACCTCTATCTCAGATACAAAGACCTTTTCTTTTCTCTATCATAGCATACATAACCTATCTACCTTCACTTTCCAGACCTTCCACCCAGGCCTAACCTTTCAGTACCTGCCATTTCTATATTCAAAGTCTCAAAGGGTCATTGACTTTTCTACTAAAGCTATCTCATTTGAAAGTTAAATGAGAAGGCAACAAAGCTTTTTAATGCCTTCACACATTCTATTGCCTACAGTTAAGAGGAGCTTGTTATAGGTGGCTTAAAAAGTGAACTTTCTTCCTTTTAAAACTTTCTCAAAATTCTCTCTCTGATCTCTATCAAAACTTGAGTATGATTAAGACTACAATGACCACAATGTACTGTGATGGACTAGTACCATCTCATTTCCTGGTGTCCTCATGGGTGCTTATCTAATCTTAAATCTTGGATTTCTTTTGAGCAGGAGATACCTGTGTAATGCATTTATTCAGCATGTCACACAAGAGATTTCTAGGTCATGATGAAAGTTCCTCCATGCTAATGCACTTTCAATGAAATAATTCCACAACACAACCATGTTGCATCTGTTGAATTATGACTCATTTGCTTCCCCATCCACCTCCTAGCACAGGAATCAGTTCTAGCGGAGTATCACAGCGCACAATTCAACACCCTGACATGTTTTTGCTTGCTGAGGTTCATCGAGCAGAGAGCTGATGTGATGGGGGATGGGAGGAGGGAGAGGAAGAGGATGCAGCAGTAACCTCTTGAATTCACACAACATTTAACAGGGGAAAAAAATTCAAAGTCCCAAAAATCCATCTTCAAATCGCAGAAGCGTTCACTTTTTATCTTGCTTGCACAGTACTGGGGAAATCTCGAGTGACAAGTTTTGCTCTGGTAGATGCTAGCGACTGCTGCTTCCCCCTTCTCCCAAATACACTCCTACACCCTGCTTTTTCCCACACAAACTAAAAAGAAATAATTGTCCTAAAAAGCAATAGAAAACACACAGTAAGTCCAGTGTTTAAGTAAGGAACACTTTCCAGTGATAGAGAAAACCATCACATGATGAGCAGCATCTGGTGGTGCTTTTAGAGGAATATAAATAACGAGACACATGGCACTGCAGTGCTGAATCTGTGAGGTTGGTACGTGCCCTGGCGTCCTTCGAATCAAAGGGGGAACAAATGATAACACATAAAACCGGAACGAGTCGCAGTACTGAAGGGAGAGATTCAGTATGTGCCAATTTCTTTCATTTCAATCTAAATTGGTCCTGTTGATGCTAAAATTAAAATTTTACAAAAGAAAACATGAGTGAAAAAGTATACATTCAAATTACATTTGAAGTCACAGTTTCTCTTTACAGCTATGTGAATTTGTATTTTTCTTCACTGCAAGATATAAAAATGTCACAAGCCTTTTTAAATATATACTGCTAAATTACATTTTATATTTATATATCAAGGGTGAAAGTTACCTGCAAGCTATTATTAAGCAAGTCAAAGTCACTGTATCGCCTCACAATCTGCAAAACATAAAGACAAAGTTCAGAAAACATGATACTTTTCCTGTTAACATTTTACTCTTCAAAATCTCATCAGAGAAAAGTCATTTCCCATTTATAGTCATCATCATCTTCCAAACATTTTTGTACAAATGCATAACTGATGGATTTATGTCATGTTGCTCGAGAGCAAAGAAGAGTTTTTAATCACATCTCAACTGGAATGAAAAGACATTTCTAAACATTATCTTAAAACAACTTAAAAAAAAATTGCAACCAAAGTTGTCTGCAAACAAAGCTTTTTGCCATATTAAATGAAACAACTTTTCAGAGTCATCTTCATTACTACCTCTAGGTTTCATTGGTCACGTATCAGCAACGCTGTGATTTTAGCACTACAGAAGGCAACTTGGCATTTGGTATTTAAAATGATGGTCATATCAACACACAGTAGTAACATGACAGGAATTCTTCCTGGAATATTCACAATAGCAGCAGACAATATGCCTTCTGTGGCTGGCAGCAATACTGTTTTTCTCTTAGTTTTTCATCAAAACTATTCCAGCATTTCATGTTCTCCATTCCAAACCAACATACCCCGCTCCAGCTCAAATTAAAAAGCTACGAAGAAACAATTTTCAAATTCTTCCTAAAAATCCATCCTGGTTACATGAACTACAGCTTAAGAAATTACCTGCCAACTGTTTTCTGCTGAAACTCCTCTCTGAACACGGATTATGTATTCCTAATAAAAAGAAAAAGTTATTAGAAATGAGAACTAATGAGCTGAAGAAAGTTATTAAGTACTTCTCCAAATACAACCACTATCCAATTAAGAAACATTCAGAAACAGAAAATTCAGATCCAGATTTTAAGTCATTAGGTGAAGGTCAGAGCTGGGTTTGCTCAGACCCATCACTACCAGCTCTCTCTGCATCACGGAGTAGACGACAAAGAGAGGCCCAAGGGCTTGCAGACCTGTGGAGCACCTGAACAGTTTCATTTAGTTAATGAAAAAGACAGTAAGAGCATGCTCACCACAATCTCTACCGACAACAGCTGAAGAAACCTCTCCTCATCTCACCCCCAATATCTGACAAGTAGGTCCCAGGAATTACTGCCACCATTATAGCAGAATAAAATGCCAGTAAATACCTGCAGCTGCCCAACCTCTCATTATTTCTGTACAAGAAGGCTACCACAAAAGCTTTGGGGTGTGCTTGAGTAACTAGAAGGTATCAGTTTCTCATGATGATAATTCTTAATTTATAATGCATGCTTAATGTTAATTATTTATATATTAACTATGCAAATATATCTGAATCTCAGAGAACCACTTTTAAATTTTAAGAATTAATAATTCTTCCACCACAAATACATTCATAAAGCACAACTGTTTTCAGTCTCTTAATTTCAAGCTCCACTGTACCTTTCATAGACTAATATTTGGTCAATACAGCAATATCATTGTTTGAGATTTATCCAATTATCTCAAGAATAAATACCAAGTATTTTATACACCTACTCAGACATACTTCAAGAAAGCCATGATTTTGTTTATGTCTCTACTATGTCCAAGTTTGTAAACAGCTCTAAAAACACTTTTGACATTTCAAAAATCATAAACAAGGCAAGTCTGTTTCCTCGAAAGCCTATAATCTCCATTTAGATATAGATAATTAGCAAGGAAATAGAATTAATCTGGGCTAAGTGCAGTAACAGATACTTCCTTTACCATTTGCATAGACAAAGCTCTATAAATGCAGCTCTTTTTAAAGTCTTATTACACAGATAATCCCATGGCCACATAATTTACAATGAAAAACATGAAAATGAAGAAGCAAAAAGTACGGTGCTGCCTGGGAGAACGCAACTCTCAACACTGAAGAGAGCTGGAGAGCACCCGGAGCCAAAAGAGGGGGAAAAAGCCACACAGGTACCTATGCTTTTACACTTTCCTTCCAAGTCTATCAGTCTGATGTTGTAGGAGAGTCCTACGTGCCCAGCACCTGTGAAGCACGTTCATCTTCTCAGCTGTGCTTGGCCAGGGGTGGCCGGACCCACCACCAGTGCTCAGGGTACCCCTAAATCCCCCGGGGTTCCTCACGGACCAGGCGCGGCCACACCGCACACCTGCAGCTACAGAATTCAACGTGAGAACTAGAAATTCTAAAGCAAAGAGGAATTCAAGCCACAGTTCACATATTTCTGAGCTGGAACACGCCAAAAGCTCTGCATTTGTGCCAAGTGATGCGCGAGTGCCCACCCAGTCACCGCCGGCAGTGCCGCCCGCGTCACACGATAACTCGTTTGTTACTCAGCTCAGCGACTTCGCTCGCCCTGGTAAAAACTTTCAGATGTATTTTATGTAAAGTGCTGAATAATTTTTCAGTTGCAAATGCCACCTAATCTTGCTAAATTCACATCAACAGGAGTCTGTCCTAAACAAAAAGGACAGACCACAGCATTATGCATACTTTTTTAAAGTTATTAAAACTAATGCTGCATTCCAAATTATCATTAATAGACAATGAAATAACAACAAATAAACAAAGACATTTCCAACACCTTGAGTTTATATACCAAATTTGTCCATTCTGTAACAATAACTCTATCTGGGATGTACCTGCATACCAACTAGATCATCAATTAATTGAGTGTTTGATCCATGAAGTATTAGAAATTCAGCTTTGCAGTTAAAAATCCACTACAGGCATTTATTAGTAATTTCTTTCAGGTACTGTGAAGCGTCTTCCAGTTTTGGCAGTTGCCTTCAGAACCACAAATAACTAATTCTCCTCTTTCAAATGAAATTAAATTAAAAGCTTCTATACTGAAAAACATAAATATACCATTGGATGCAAACAAACAAAGCGGGGCACATCAGAGAATCCCTCTGTAGAATTAAATTCTCATTTAACATTTACCACCGTGAAATGTAAGTAGTGTAAATCAAGAATTATGACTATTCCAGACAAGAAGCAAAGGCAACACTTATCAGATAGCACTACCTTGTGTGTTCAACCTCAACTAATCCAGAATTTATTTATTGAAGTTCACTTCCAAAGCACAATGCTGCTCAGACAAAAATGCTATTCCATTTTCTAAAATTCACTTAAAATATCCTTTATCATCAACAGCTATCAAATAACTGTGGCATTTTTTGAACCACCTAGCCTTGAGAACAAATTCAAGACCAACAAGCATAAAACCCAAAGTTATTTAAAACACTTCCTGTCCTACCAGCTTAGTTGGAAATGACAGAAATCCAAGATGTCACAAACCAAAACCTAGAACTATTACACTGGAATTCAAGGGTCCCTTTTCAAAAAGTCAGCCTCAGATGGTCTCTCCATATTCTCTTTCCTTAGTAATCTGAAATAACGACTAAGGTATTTTCCTCCAAATCCTCATAAATATTAACAAAAATCCACAGAGCTGACTGCAATCCAACCAGTGTAATTATGTTTGGAAACTGTGTGACAGGAACCAATTAAAGGGACACCTGGAAATCCAGATTCAGCACTAACTTGGCTTTTCCTGTTTTGTGATCACCGATTCATCTTGGGAAGTAGGAAGAGGCTACTTCACACACAGTCAGAAAACTGCAGTAACTGCTTATTCAGCGAGTCTCAAAGGAGCGTTGGCTTTCTCTGTAAAACCGCGTCAGCGATGATTCACCATGTTCAGTCATTCATCTTTTCTAGGATTTTGAAAGAAGCAGAGCTATTGCTCAATCCCTTGTAGCACTTACTCTTTATCCAGCAATTAACCTTTGCTGTTGTACCCCAAGAAAACGCCCTCGGGCAGGCAGAACACAAATTCATCAGACAGCCGCCAAAGCACCTGATTGCTTTTTAACCCCTCTGATCAATACAACAGTCGTCTCTTCTGGAGAGCCTGGTATAACTTGGGACTCAGAGCTCATTCTCACAGGAAGACTGTGTTACAAAACCAGATTTGGACCACACTGTTATTTCCACGCAGACTCAAGCATGGAAAACTGGACTCCCACCCAGTTCTGCTGTGGCACCCTTAGGCAGGAACCGAGCCCCCTCTTTACATGGCGGGTTCACAACCTGAAACAGGAGAGCACTGGTCTCCAGACGTGGGAGTTGCTTCGGTCTGTATGGAAAAGTCAAGTCCCCACCACACTATCAGCGCTGACTATAACAGAGAATTGGCCACCTCAGCACTACCTTGTCAATACAACTAATGAAAAAGCCTACATGGCCTTCTGGGGGGCTTTTCGTGGTTTTTTGGTTGGTTGGTTTTGGTTTTTTTCCCCCTGAAGTTGATAATGAGGTTGAAAGTCAAAGCATAGCTATAGTAGAAAAGCCACAATAAGAAACACACCAGCATTCCCAATATCTGCCCTGGCTACACATCATCAGCAGATCACAACAGGCCAATTTGCAGTGAGAAGTTGATACTTCCTATTGCCTCTGCACGGCAACAAGCTTTTCTTGGGATTATAATTAGCATCACTGATATATGCTTCCCATAGGACCCAAGAAGAGCTTTCAACTGTGCAAGCAAAAAAACCTAAATGCACAAAAGTCTTTATTACTCTGCCAAATTCTGTTTTGTTTAGAAAAAAAAAATCTGAATGACAATTTTCTTCTGAGACAGCCTGATTTAATAGTGAGACTGAAACTGTGCCCATAGGAAATAAATGAAAGTATAAGGAAAACAGGCACACTCAGAATCATTTCTGTTTGGCTCCATCATCTAACACAGGAAAATATGAAGGGAAAGGCTTCAGAAACAGTTAGTAACTACCAGAGTTCATTCCTGCCGACGATTTTAGGGATCAACAGCCAAGCTCAGTGAGCTCTAGGTTAGCTACACTTGTGTGTTAATTCCCATGGCACTTCCACTCCTACACCAACAGCTCAAAATCTTTCCTATGACTCAGTTTACCAAACAACTTCAAAGGAGCCCTAACAGCTGCTAGTTGGCAAAGAAAGCTCTCAGCTTGCAGAAGAGAGACAACCTCCCGCTGCTGATTTTGCCCATGGGCAGCAAGCTCACTGGCAGCAACTACACAACAACTCACTGGAGCCACCAACAAGACTGGTCATAAAACCACTCCCCAAGACAACCTCCCTGAGTCCCTGCAGACTCCCACACAGGTAAGGTCTGTACATCCACTGCTCTTCCTACCAATACTGCCAGGCCAGATCCTGCCACAGCCTTGATATTCCAGCAGCAGTTCAATATACATTTTAAAGATGCCAAGCAAAGTGGTTTTACCTACAGAATCATTTCCTGGCTGCTCCACTTAGTCAAGAAAAAGGAAACTGGTGCTGAGCAGAGGAGGTCGGGAGCAGGGAAAGCTGTGTGACCCCAGTGGCACACTGTCATTTCCTAAAATCTTCTTCCTACCACTACAGAGTGCTGGATAGAGTGTCTGAAAAAGAGCATTTTCCAAACTTCCACATGGATCAGTGAAAACCACACTGCATTTCTCCAGTCCTTTGCCAGTAAGTTTCACAATCACTGCCTGGGATTAACGTTATCCTGAACTTAACTATTTTCATGCAGAGCCAACATTTAGATGGTTCTCCCCCCCAAATTCACCAAGATTATTTCCTGCTATTCCAGCATTTGTTAAAACATCAGCAGCTCAGAGCTGCTCAGATAATTTTGTTAACATTCCTAGGTGAAAGTTACACAGCAAAGCACATCCAAACATTTAACAATTGCTGTTCATCATCTTTCCTAGTTTTTGAAACAGAAAGCAAACAGGAAAGAAAGGCTTTTGAGGAGACAAAATAGGAAAGAACAAGTGGTGAATTTAGAGATTTGTATAAGAAAATGTAGAGAGTCTTGCCAATATTGGGTAATACATTCTGTTTTCCCAAGCAAACAGTCTCTAAATTTCTGGCTCAGGATAGTCACTCTATTTTTCCACAGATTTCTGCTGTACATCTGTTTAATCCAACAGGCTTGAAAAGGCAACCATTAAAAAGATCCAGGTCACCTTCAGGTCACATCAACTAAACGTTTCAAAGGGCTTTATTTTATAAGCATTAAAGAGAGGAAAGCTTAATTAACCATGAATACAATCCCTGCTTAAGTAGCCTGGATTGGAACAATTTCTAGTAAGAAGCTCTTTTAAATGTTTATTTAGAAAATCTCCCTTGTGAAAAGTAGCAACAAAATCTGGAAAGCTGCTCACACCGAGGGACCTCTTCGCTACAGGGCAGAGTATTTATTTGCTATTGCACAACCTGCCATTAAGCCCATCTAAGGTACAAGCAGCAAGAGCTTTGTTTACCTGCATTTTAAACACGTGTTTGTCCAGGGACATTATCCAGCCCCACACACCCTGTATTGCTGGTGTAGTAATGAGTGAACCATTCCATAAATGAAAGCTATGAAGTAGGACAACTGAAAAAAAACAAACGTACAGACGAGAAAAGCTCTGGAGAGAGGAAAGAGAAATAACTGCTTCTCCCTACCCTGCATCACCATGGCCCTCACCAGAGAAGTAAAATACTCAGTAGCCAATACAAATATTCTAATTACACTGCAAGATCTCCAGGGCACTGGATTTACTAAGGAATGATATAGCAACTGATATTTTGACTGCAATCTTTACAGGAGCTACAAACACGATACTAATTTAGTAAGTTCATCAGTAGACAGCACAAGGCTGAGACATCTAAAATTAGGTGTGATGAAACAGCAATCTTATTTGTGCTCAAACTGGCAGGGAAGGTGGGATGTGGTCAAGCTCACTTACTAAGTCTAGTGGAGGAACTGCATTTCCAAAACCTCAAAGAAGTGAACTCTAATAGTTCCCTTTCTAAAGCCACCTCTAAAAGTAACTTCATGGGGGCTTTTTTCCCAAAGTGAAGGCAATTTTGCAGAGATTGAATTCCTTATAAAGCAGATGTGCAAAGTCCTTTACAAGCTTTTAAAATAAATCCTATAGTTCCAGAAACATATGGCTCCATTTTTCTATCATGGAACAATATAAGGACAATATAAATGTTTACTCAACATTTTTCTAATCTAAAAGCTGAGTGTCAACATTTCTTATTGCTTAAGGAAAATGAAAAACTCCTAAAGTGTGTTACGAGAGGGATTTATTTCAGCTGTTCATTCCCAAATGCCTTTAAGACAACAATGTACTGTAGCAAAATTGGCTGTTTCACTACTTCAATTTCAACATGAAATGCATGAAAAAGGAAAGTCACTTCAGAAAAGAATTAAGGAATGTTCAGGAGTGTAGGTATAACTTGCTAGTGGCTTTACTGCTGCCAAGTGCTCTAAAACTTGTACATCCAGATGTGCAGTTCTTATTAAGGAATATGTCTAGATTATTGTGGAAGAAAGTCCCTCAAGCCCCTTTGTCCCTCAAAGGTCAGTATTGGGGCTGGTGTTGTTCAACATCTTTGTCAGTGACGTGGACATTGGGATTGAGTGCACCCTCAGCAGGTTTGCTGATGACACCAAGCTGAGTGGTGCAGTTGACACGCTGGAGGGACGGGATGTCATCCAGAGGGACCTTGACAGGCTTGAGAGGTGGGGCCTGTGCTAACCTCATGAAGTTCAGCAAGGCCAAATGCAAGGTCCAGCACCTGGGTCAGGGCAATCCCAAACATAGGTACAGACTGGGCGATGAGTGGATTGAGACCAGCTCTAAAGAGAAGGACTTGGGAGTGGTGGTGGATGAGAAGCTCAACATGAGCCAGCAATGTGTGCTTGTAGCCCAGAAGGTTGACTGTATCCTGGGCTGCATCAGGAGAAGCGTGGCCAGCAGGTCGAGGGAGGTGATTCTCACGCTCTACTCTGGTCCTGTGAGGCCCCACCTGCAGTGCTGCATCCAGTTCTGGGGCCCCCAACACAAGAAAGACATGGACCTGTTAGAACAAGTCCAGAAGAGGCCACGAGGATGATCCGAGGGCTGGAGCAGCTCTGCTGTGAGGACAGGCTGAGAGAGTTGGGGCTGTTCAGCCTGGAGAAGAGAAGGCTCCGGAGAGACCTTCTAGCAGCCTTCCAGTGCCTGAAGGGGCTACAAGAAAGCTGGGGAAGGACTTTTTACAAAGGCAGGGAGTGACAGAAAAAGGGGTGATGGCTGTAAAGTGGAAGAGGGTGGATTTAGATTAGATATTAGGAAGAAATTCTTCACTGTGAGGGTGGTGAGACAGTGGCCCTGGCTGCCCAGAGAAGCTGTGGCTGCTCCTCCCTGGAAGTGTTCAAGGCCAGGCTGGATGAGGCTTTGAGCAACCTGGTCCAGTGGAAGGTGTCCCTGCTGATGGCAGGGGGGTTGGAACTGGATGATCTTTAAGGTCCTTTCCAACCCAAACCAGTCTGAGATTCTATTATAAAGTAGCATCTTCTTTTAAGGCTTAGAAGGGAAGCAACTTTTAAATAGTGAATATACAGATGAAATACTGCAATATGAAGCAAGTTCAATAGACAAAATTTATTCAAGCTGTAGTGCTGTAAATGCCTCTGTTGTCAGAACACAACATTTGGCATTAAGACAAGACACTTGCAAATGGCTTGGTACACTGGATGTAATTCCACTCCTACTGAATTCAAGGAAAGCAGTGGCAACAAAACTACTTCATTTTCTGCAGAATGGCTGGTACACATCCCTACCAAGAGCACTGAACCTCATGCCTATGAAAAGGTGCCCAACACAGTTCTGGAAATTACACAGTTACTCTCTCTTCTTATGCAGAGCTAGTGACTGAAGCATACAGCAGGAGACAAAATGAATCTGACAGGGTTTGTCATGTAATTTCAAATCTGTTACGTGAGGTACCATTGGAATCCACCTGCAATATACATTTATTTGGCTTTCAAAATGAAAAGGACTCCATAAACACTGCACTACAGAATTATCTGCATGTATGTGCACATTCCAACAAAACTCACAATTGCTTCGAACACACTTAACTGGGAAACAAGTTTTGTGAAAAAGAAAAGGCATTATTCTTATCTTCAATTATCAGCAGAAATAAATACACCAAAAGAAAACCTCAGCTTTGCTGCAACACAAAAGCATGGAGATTATGTACCAGCTGGGATGTACTAACTCAAGTAAGAACTTCTGAGCCCTGCTGGCTTGAAAGAAACATAAAGAGCTTGTGAGCGTATCAGAAAGTTTTGCAGTTGATTTCCTAACAATCTAAAAACCGTGCTTACTGGGGGGTTGACATGCTCTCACTAAGCAAAAAGTGCAAAACCTCCAAAGAACATTTTAAATACTAGCTTTGTCCCTTCTCAGGTTGCTGGAGAATTCAGGTAAGTATGCAGTAGTTTCACGTTTTGTTTTCAGTTTTGTTTTTTTCAGTTTCACCTTCATCCCCAGGAAACAGAAACTCAGCCTCTGCCAAGTACAGCCTTTGATGCAATGCTACTCAGTTTACACTTACCCAGTCTGTTGTATTAAATCTAAATTAACAGAAGCTGCTTAGAACAATAGACAAGCAAACTACTCATTTGACACAAGCTTTGGTCTTCTACGTGGTATTTCACCATGTCTATAGAGCTTTTCCTGAAATTCTTCACCTTTTCCTTAGCTGCTTATTCAGAACACTGGCTATTTTCAGCACCCATAGAAGGTTTACATTATTACTAGTTCAGTTGCCACGTTAAAGTTGCACCTAACCTGGTCCTAGATCATCTTCATATGGGTGCTTTTATAAGTCATGATCTATAAATGTGAGTTTAAAGCAATTCTTGCAACACTAAGCAATATTATAAAATCTTAATTCATACTGCTGACAAAAGAATAGAAAAATTATTCATGGATGCCTTTGTACTTCAGCTTTAGAACACGTCTAGCATGTGAAGATCTAGTTCTCCAAACATTCGTTTGGGATGAAGAGTTGTACAGATCTACATCTTTTGAAGATACCGCTTTGAGGTGGGATGAGGAACAAACCCAAAAAGCATTCAGTTAATGACAACCTACTTCCTTATGTCTATATAGAACAAAGTAAAATACAGTCTTAACACCCCACAAAAGCACTTCAACCCTTAGAGGGGCTTCATTTACAAACCTCTTCAAACACAAGGATCTATTGTGTGGCTTATTTAAACCAGGAAAGTTCAAATCAGGGACAACGTCACCCACCAATAAACAAATTATTCAGATACCAGGGGCATAAGATGAAGTGTCCAAAATGACAAAATAGTTGACTTACATCAAATAAAAAAACAAGTCTGTGTTATGGCTTCCTGTATTTTGTTATCCCACACTGCCTCTATATAAACCATCTGTGCTACACACACTTGGAGCCATCTTTCAACTATCAACAGGGCTTCTGCAGTAAAACAAACAATTACTAATAGATGTATCTTAGAGACAGATTTTAAATCAAAAGGCACAGTGCTCCAGCATTCTGTTATTAACAACAGATTAACAAAAGATCAGAACAAATCAGTAGAAAGTTTTTTCTGAACATCCATCAGTAACAGAATACAAAGATGAAGGGGGGGGGGGGCAACATTTGGTATCACACTTGCCCAGACGAGACAACACACACACAGACTCTGGATTGAAACACTACTGCCAAGTGCTCATTCTGAAAGAATTTTGTGACTTGTTTTTTTCCTAACCCGAATCATGCAAACCAAAGGAAATAACACAAAAAGCTATTGTCATTTGCACTAGCAAAAAAGTGTAATAAGGCACGATGGAAACAAGTTAACAATGCAACTGTAATCTGGGCTGCTAACTGAGGAGTATGAGAAGTTGTACAGCTTCTCACAGGCCTTGGCCCATGCACCCCTCAGCTACTGAAACAGGCAAAAAGTTATCACCTGGCCAGAAAATAAACCTCATTAGTTTTATTCGTAAGAGGAGTTGCAACAATTGAGAGCCACAGCCTGCTAGATTCACGAGATCTTCTGGACAATTTCTCACATGTAACTTCTGTTCAGAGGAAGACTGGAATGTTAGTGCAGGTTCCTCTCACAAAAAAACACTTCTCAAGTACAGATTACTTATAGGAAGAGTATTTAATGACAGTCTACAGATTAGCTGTATATCCTGTGGTGAACCTATGATTATTGTCCTTCAGGTTAAGAGTATTCAGCCTGTGCCAGGAACCAGGATGAGAGATCAACAGCGCAGGAATCGGAGCTGGGTAAGGGGCAGAAGGAACACTCTCCATTTCAAACACGCTCCCTGCTAGCGTACCTGCTGCTGAAGTACCTCTGGCCTCCTTTCTAGCCCAGCATCCCTGCTCTCAGCTAAAGCAAGAATCAGAAGTGACAGCCAGTTCTCGCTCTGATTCACAGATCTGCTTGGTCATACCACAGGCAAACCGAGTTTTTAGTGGAAAATAACCACAAACGGGAGATTATGACATTTGGACTATTCCTGCATGCTCAAAGAGTACAGTTCTCATGGAGGCGGTGTGCACGTGTACCAGACATCCCAGAAGAATTAATCTGCGACACAGAAGTCCCAGTTAGGGCTCGTTCTGCTGAGTGTCACTGCTCCCCACAAGAGGAAAGCGGGTCTGTACCCTCAGTTACATCTCCGCAGCCTCACAGCCCTCACTACACTCGCACAAATACACTCGGGAGGCAAACGCAGCCCGTTCGATCGGAACTTCACCTCAGCTACCGCGGTGAGGCAACCGGAGCCCATCTCTGCTCCAAACGCTGCAACAGACCCCGAGGAAAACTGAAATTACACCAAGTTATTCGCTCAGAAGCCACAAGGCCTCCCGCGGAGCGGACGCGAGTCCCAGCCAGCCCGAAGCCCAGGCACCGACTGCGCCCCACGTACCGGGGCCGGGCCGGGGCGGGCTGCGGGAGCAGAACCCGCAGCACAGAGCGGAGGAGAGGGAGCCGAGCAGCTCCCGCCCCGCTGCCGGAGAGCGGGCAACGGCGGCACCGCCACCTCCCCGTCGGAGCGGCTGCCCGGGAGGTGAACCCCGCGCTCCCGAGGTTCGCCCGCCGCCTCCCCCGCCGCTTCACCCGCACCCCACAGCAGCTGCCCGAGGGACCCGCACAGCCCCAGCCCACCCCTCCACTGTCCCGGGCCCTGCTCCGGAGCCCTCCTCGCCTCCCGCTACCTCCAGCCTCGCTCCTGCCGGGCTGAGCCGCAGGCCCCCGCCCAGCGCCGCTCCCCCCCGCACCGCCCGTGCCCCGGCCCGGCCACGCGTACCCCGGACACCCTTCCCGTGCCCCTCGTTACCCGGCTCCCTCCCGTTACCCCACCTCGCTCCCCCCCGGCCCGGCACCGGCCGCTCCCGCCGCCCCCCCGCGGCCCGGCCTGCCCGCCGGCCGGCGCCGCTCACCGTGTGGGAGTGCAGGCTCTGGCTCGCCTCGATCTGCGCTGTCAGCGGCACCGTGTCGTCCAGCAGCACCTTCCCGGCCGGCGGTTTCTCCATGAAAGCCATAGTGGAGCGGGGGAAGCGGGAACCCGGCGCCGCCAACCTGCTTCCCGGGGCAGCTCCCGGCGCGACCGCCGCTGTCAACACGGCAGCGCCGCGACGCCGCCGGGCCTTAGCGCCGCCGACCGCCAGGGGGCGCCGCGCAGCGCCCGCCGTCCGCACGCGCGGTCGCTCGGGGCACGCCCGGCCTCGCTCGGCGGCTCCCGCCCCCGGGAGCGCGCGGCGGCGGGGCCCGGTGCGGTCCGGCCCCGGGATGAGTAACAGCAGAGGAAGCGGGGGTGGGCTGGGGAGGAAGCTGGGGGCGGCAGGGCGCACGTGAGTGCCCGGTGCTCTGCTCTCGGTAAGCCGCCCCTCTGCCCGGGTCTTCCACAGCCGGTGCTCCGTGCCGCTCGGTGCACGAACGGCTGCGGGAAGGGGATCAGCCCCGAGACGCTGCTGGGTCTCGCAGAGAGAGAAACTTAAAAGGGCTGCCGCACTTGCTGGTCTTTACCTTCTGGGTTTGGTTGTCGGTTTGGTTTCAGTTAAACGATCAAACACATCAAAGAGCACCCAGTGCCTCGCCTCCATTTGTAGATTTTAATTCTTTTTTTGTCAGAACACAGATTTAAAGTTGTCAAATGGAGTTCCACCCTCTGCCTTTCACTGCAGCTGTGCAGAACGCTTGCTGTTTCAACACTGCTTAGCACCTGGGAACCTCCCGCCTGTTGAACACTTGTCTGCGTTTCCTTCTCCCTTTCCACACGGGAACGCATCGCGCTCGGGATGGTGTCGGTTCAGCTGCAGAGCTTCAAACAGTTACCGTCAGCAGCCTTGTCTGTCTCGCAGCTCCGCGCTGACACGCTGTGTGCTGAGGTTGAGCAGCTCGGTCTCGGGCTGGAACAGCATCTTTCCAAACTGCTCCTTCTGCAGCGACCCCGGAGCTCAGGTACAGATTTGATTCCTTTTGTTAACAGGGGTTAACAGGCAGCTTCCCATCCAGAGAGGCAGGGGAAGAAGGAAGGAGCATGCCCGCTTTGAAAAACAGTGTTTTGTACAGCAGAAGCCAGGGATCTGGCAGCGACCCATGGCAGAAGGAAAGGGGAAGTGAAACAGCTCCTCCAGACAAGAGATAAGGAAAGCTCTCACCGAGTACCACTTCCATGTTGTGAAGAGGCCAAACCTCTGCTTTGAAAACAGAGGGCACCCTGAAATCAGACATCTTAAACATTACCCCTCCCTCTGATCCAGTTTAACACCTGGGGTTTGCCATTGTAGCGCAGCTGCGTTTAAGAACAAGACATCACACCCAGGGTTAACGGTTTTAGCAGTAGCCTTCATCACAGTTTGAGGACAAATTCTCTTCCAATAGCAAACAACTTTGGAAGTTATTTGCAGCCAAGAAAAGTTATGGATGTGTTTCTGCTACAGAGATTATTTGGGGGATAACACACATCTTGCCAGAAAATTACGTAAGCCACCAAGGACAATCTGTACTTTTATTCCCCATCATTCCTGAAAAAAAGTTTTAGTGTAATCTTATGTTGGTACTAAAATAATTTCACCCGGATTATTTACTTATGAATTTCCCAAAAGCCTACTCTACCAGCAACCAAGGCACTTCCATGTTCGCTAGGCCAAATAAGCAGAGAGGAGCCATGGTCAGTACTCCACAAAAATCACCCCTGCTTGTCTTGCCCACAGGAGCGTCAGGAGGCAGCAAGCAGAACGGTGACAATACGGCTTTTTAAAAAGCTGCTTCACTCTGCTGCTGGGAGGCAAGTTTCAGAAGCATTTATCATTAAAGGTAAATTTTTGGGGTGTTTTATAATCAGTTTTGTAAGGTATCTCAAGAATTTGAAAGCATTATGAGAGCCACATCTCCAGCTGTATTGGGCAGAGTATATTGTCCATGTGAAGGCTGACTATTATCTATTTGCAGAGCTCAGGAAGCCTTTACTAGCTACAACACTGCAGAAGAGCACACTGCACCAACATCAGGTAGAGCTGCCACGGAGATTACAACACATCTTGCAGTACATGCGTGTCAACACCTCCACTTCTGTTCTGCTTGTTAAACACACAGGGTCCTCCCTCCCCACTGGTGCTTGTTAGCAATGCAGCGACTTTGTAAAGAGCAAACACGTTTGAACTGAACATAGCTGGTGTGGCTGCGATTCTGCCAAAATGAACAGCCTCAGTACAAGCCCTGCCACTCCACAGTTCCCACTGCAGCAGAGCAAAGGCTCATCTAAACGTGCCACTTCTGTCACACCAAGTGCCTGGTTCCCTTGGTTTCATCTTGTCAATATGCAGGGAGAAATGAATGGCTCTAAATTTAATGCAGTTCTATCAAGATTAAGTTTGTGCACTGTCTTTGAAACCTTTTGAAGGGGTTTTTTTTGCAAATTTACTGGATTAAGTGATGTCACACAAAAAGACAGAGTCAAAACCAAGCATACATTTCTGGCCTTTACAGTAAGGCAGCACAGGGTGACTGTCTCTAGCTGTCTGACACCATGACTTTCACCATCCCTTCCATAACAGTCTTTCCACTCTCTCTGACGTTACAGGATACCGAAATGTGTGCAATGGAACCCTTCAGCCGTTTCACTTCTGCTGTAGCGATGACTTCTTCACCAGTATACAAAGGAGCTGGGAATTGGATCTCTTGAGAAAGAAATACACAACCTTGACCGGGCATTTTAGTACCCAGAACTGCAGAAATAAGCCCATTGATCAAAACTCCATGTACAATAGTTCTCCCAAACCTAGATTTCTTTGCAAAATCTTCATTTAAGTGCAAAGGGTTTGTGTCACCTGTTAAATCAGAAAAAGTAACAACATCATTCTGTGTAAAAGCTTTGGTAAGTTCGGCTTTGTCTCCAACTTTTATGTGTAAACTGCGACATAAGGGACGTTCAAGCAGTGAGTTGATAAACATTACTTTTGTCAAGGCTCTTTGTTGGAAATTGCCTCCAGAAATTCCACACCTGAAGGGCTGCAACATCTCAAGCAACTTCTGCTTCGTTCAATCAAACCAACAACTGCATTCAGTCCAGGACTAGTTCTCTACTGTTCCCAGATAAGGCAAGAAGAAATGGAGAGGTCTAGTTTGAGGAGGAAACAAAAACAAAGCAACAAACAAACTAAAGCACTTAAAAAAACCCACAACAAAACATCATCAAATGCAAAGTCAAAAATACTTAAATTTCCCTTTTACATAAGAGATTAAAAACTTAGAGCTATGCCTGAGCAGACTTTTGTTTAGCCATTGCTTCAGAGACAATGAATTCTTGGAACTCATTTTATTAAGCAGCATCCTCAGGGAAAAATAAGCTCTGGAAGCACATGTTCATGCAGGCATTTTTAAATGAGGTCAGCTGACAGCAACTATTAGAAAGAGAATAAATGGGGGAATGGGAATGAAAGATGGGACCTTCCCAGAAAATACTGTATTGCAGATGTATTAATGAGAGAAGGAATTTTCATTGGAATGAAACCATAAAGTAACGCGACAGCCACTACTGTGACATTTTACAAGATTCATTATAAGATGGTAATTGCTTAAATGCAGGCCCACACGCTTGCATTGAAAAGCATTTCACTCCCAAACAAGGAAATTTTTGTATCTAGACCATGCATCTTTCTATGAAGAGGCAGTGTGCTCTTTGAGCCAGACAACCTTGGAGCAAGAACTGACATTTGGAGGAAGCCATCCAGCCCCTGCAGGGCTTTACCTGCAGCACTCGAAATGCACACCTCCTGTTCTGGTAGGAGCCCAGCAATGTTAGAGCACTCCACAGCTTAACGAGGCCACTAAGTAAAAAGAAAACAAAATATATTAATAAAATTTGTTTTTCACAGTTTTCCTGCAGCATAAACATCTTAAATAAAAGCATCTTACATAAAGAGTAATGAAACCTTAACCAAGTTTAACAGCAGGTAATTTCACCAATGAGTTCTAGTAGCAACACTGTGCCCTGAAGAGTTACTGCAATGACTGCAGTCTCTTGTCCTTGAGATAGAGAGATACATACTTTAAGCTTTTCAAGTTCCCTTTACTGGCCCTGTTCTTGTTCTTTCTGCGCCTTTAAGTTCCTTCTTCCCCTAAATAACCTGCAGTTACCTTCACCATTTAAATCAGGTAACCATTCTCATCTTGACTACAGAAAGAGATTTAAAGACACATATTTCAATGGTCCTCCCAGACCATTCTGTTTTAAAGCAGGAATAATATACTGATGCATGTAGGTTACCAAATCTTAGTGAATTTTTATTTTTTGTATACTCTATGCAGACATCTGTTAGGCTTAATTCTTCAAAGACCACATTCTTAGTTTGAGAGTTCCATTTTCTTCTGGAAGATACTTCCATGGCAGTATCTGAAGCACATACCTTCTACACCTTACCTGCTAATAACTCTTAATATGGCAGACAGAGTTTTTTCCTCATATGTTAAGACATCAACAGGCAAAGCTGCTCCAACCTATAAAAAATACATTATTAAGTACCATGTTATGCTCTTATAGTGGTTTATAAGCAACTGATTTCACTGCCAGCGCACAACATCATTAAACTTCTTACAGTTATGCTCAAATCTCACACGAATGTTTCAGCTACAGCACTACCAGATTTTATACAGCACCCTTCCTCTCAAGAGCTATTTAGACAGAAGCCACTTTTAGTTCCGTGTGACAGCTGGAGAAACAGGGACCCAGCGGTGGAGAAACAGGGACCCAGCGGTGGAGAAACAGGGACCCAGCGGTGGAGAAACAGGGACCCAGCGGTGGAGAAACAGGGACCCAGCGGTGGAGAAACAGGGACCCAGCGGTGATGTGACTTGCTTGAAGTCACCCAGCAATACTGTGAACAGAGGAAGAACAGTACTGTGGAACTCCCCACCCAAGAAGCTGTTCCCTTCCCACAGTTCTCTTTACAGAGCTTCACTACAGCAAAACCATCAACGCCCCAAATTCTAGAAGACAAGGGTGCTTGATTAGAGACACTAAAACGTACAGCCCCGGCTTCACTACGAGCAAGTCACAGCCTGGGCTGGACAGCAGGAAACGGACTAACGGGGAGGCCAACCCAAGAGGCTCATCCTGCCTCCGCAGGCCCGAGAGCCCAGCCAGCCCCTTCAGCCCGCCGTCAGCTCCACCGCTCTCCCCTCCGCTCAGACGGGCCGCCAATGTCGGGGGCAGAGCTGACGAAAAACCGACCGCGGAAACCCGGGGCACGCCGGCCGCTCCCGCAAGGCTCAGCCAAGGGAAGGAGCCCGGCCCGGGTCCCGGCCCACCTCTCCGTGCAGCTCCCTCAGCGCCGACACCACCAGCTGCTTGAACTGCGCCGCGCTGGGCCGGGCCCCGCCGTCCGGCAGCTCCCTGCGGGGAAACAGAGCAGAGGGCGGGATGGCGGGGCGGGCTGGCGGGGCGGCGCGGGGGTCACGCGCACACACGCACGCGCACTCACAGGCGGACCCGCAGGTAGTGATGCTCCGCCGCGCTCCGCAGCACGCGCCGCTCGAAGCTGGCGGCCGGCGGCTCCGCTCGCGCCATCAGCCCTCCAGGCCGAGGCCGCGCCCCCGCCACGCGCCCCCGCCGCGCCAATGGCGAACGCGGAACCGCCCGGCTTTCTACGGCGGCCGCGCGGGGTCAGCTCCCCGCGCCCCGCCTCGGCGTCGCCATGGCGACCGGGAGCGGGCGGGAAGCGCTCGGTGACAGCGCGTGGCCTCAGACCTGGCCCGAGGCCTCTCCGACACTGGGGAAGGCTGGCGCTCAGCGCTGCTTCAGCTGGGGTCGAGGGACAGCCTGGGGGAGCCGCCGGTGCCGGCACAGCTCTGCGCCAGGCGGCTGGAAGCGCTGATCGTCTGCGCAGGAACACGGCCTGCCGGCGAGGAGCGCAGCCGTGGCTGCCCCGTGGGGCACGGGCCGTGCGGGGGGGTGGGTGCTGGAGCTGGCAGGGCTGCACCAAGAGCCCCTCAGCACACCACACGGGCAACCCGAGCCCAGCCTTCCCAGAGCGAGGAGGACCACGAGCAGTCTTTGGGTCTGAAATTCATCTCTGGGAAGCTGCGGGAACAGATGGCGTTTCCCAATGCTGCACTCCAGCTTTTAGCTTCAGAAAGACAAATATTGAAGACTCCAGAATAAACACGCTGTTGGCAAAGGGCTGGCAGAGATGCTCCTTCGCTTCCCCTCTAGAGGAATTATATCGGTGCTGATGGGGTTCCAGGTGGCGCGTGCCGTCTGGCACCACAACAGGTTTCAAACACTGAGGGCAGCGTGTTAGCCCAGCTTCTATTTTACAGCACACACAACTGAAACGGATTTGAAAAGCACAGAGAAGGAGGCTGGCAGTGTGTCTTTTGCATCTCGCTGGTCACCACTGAGTTGAGGAGAAAAAGCACAATTTTAGTACCAGCGTGACTTCTTGTAGCTGATCTGAGGATTTGCGGGAAATACATCTTCAGAGAAAAACAGGAGAAAGGATGGAAGTAGCTTTGCTCTGCCAAAATGCTGAAACATCATCCTCAGCAAAACAATGTTACAGAATGTTGCTTCCTTTTTGAAAAAAAGGGCTTATCCAGGAATTAATGTTCACCCCAGCAGCGTAACACTGCAATAGACTAACACCCCTCTGACGCCCTTGAGCCGGAGCCCAACTTGCACAACATCATTTGCCTTTGCCATCAAGCAATGGAACTTCAGAGCTCAAGATGTTTTAACTGCTTGGTTTAAAGGTTTTCTTGCTGTCTCATGGGCATCCAGCCTCCTCTGTCCCAGGTGCTTGGCAAGCTTTGGACCTGAGCCCTAGCCCCCTGTCAGGCTGTAAAGGGCATATCTCTCTTTTACAGACACTGATCTGTTTTCATCTTCCTACTGCTGATGTGGCACAAAGCCTGGAGACAGCGTATTTGTGTCAGCTAAAGCTCTTGGTGATTTTTAAAGAGGTATTCAAAAGAAAACAGCAACATATCTCAGAAAAGCCTCCCCCAGAAGTTATCTAATCCATCCTGCCTCAGACAGATACTGTAAGCATTCAGCAGAGCTAGTTTACAACCGTTAAAAAAAAAATAAATAGTAGTGCAGGAAGATGTCACGCTCCCCCAAGCAATCTACTCTGTCTTCCAGGCAAGATCTTTTCAATGCTTAATCAACATCTTCCCTGCTGTATTAATTGGCCCGTCCTCATCAATATAGGATCATTCCTCCTTGTTGAAATCTTTCATATGTTTGAATATTCCCTGCACCCTTTCCCCCACTCCTTCTTTCCATAAGGAAAAAAAAAATAATAATAAAAAAAATCCCAGTTTTTCCTCACCCTTCTGTAAAATGTAACATTTTCTAAATGTTTGTTTATGATGCTGCTGCCCTCTGGCCCTTTCAGGTGTCAACTCCTTCCTTGAGTTAAAGCGCCCAAAGCTGAAGTACTGTATTCCTGCAGAGGCATTGTCATGATTAGCACCACAATCCCTTTGAACTACTCTCCAAGACTAATTTAAAAACTGCATAAAATCCTAAGTGTTAAGAAACAAAACTTCAGCAAAAGCAAATAATGAGCATTTGAACAGACAATTTCACATGTACTAAAGTAATTTTCTTTTCAAACTGTTAGTTAGGTTAAAAAAAGGCAGCTTGCCACATAGAAGTCAGTAGCTGTGAGTGAGTGTAGGCCAGCAAAAGTCCTTCAGGAATATTGTGCTTCTCCTAGGAGGTGAGAACCAGTCAGCACAGTGCTCAAACAATAAATCAGTTCTACGATAATTTGGCAGACGTACCAGAGCAGCCAGTTTTATTGGGCGCAAGAATATCTACAGAAACTGGTATTATTTTTAAGATATTAGTAAAATTTTATCACCAAACAGCAAAACTTGGTGGTCAGGTAATGTACAAATCTCTTTTGGTTATTGCAACAGGGCGAGTGCTGTTCTCCATAAGGCTCTGATAACACAAGCAACAGTAACTCGGACACCCCCAGTAAATCCAGTTTGCTGCTGTAAAGTCCACTCCTGCTGCAAGCACTGGGGGAGGTTGTGTCAGCTGCAGTGAGTCAATAAAGAGCACACACAGGATTGTACAGGAAGGCTGGACACAACAGGTCAGTTTTTTATTAACCAAAAGTGAAGCTGAACCCCAGAGTGGTTTAACTTGTTAAAACCATATGTTTATATGGCAAATATTTTTCTTTCATGTTCAACACTACAGTGCAAGAACCAAACTTTGCAGCTGTTCATCCTTTGAGAATCAAGTACTAAATGTAAAATGAATTAAAATAAGGGTCCCTCAATGAACCAATTAAAAAAAATTCACTCAAAAGAACAGACCAATTTTAAGAACTGTCTTATGAAATTCTCCCACGTGAAAGACCTTTAAAAGCACTTGGAGCCTTGAGGTAGCAACTTTATGCAGAATTTAATCCCCCTCCTGCCCCGCGGAGCAGAGGAAAATTAGTAGCGCATTATTAGCTCCAGACAGCTAAGCAGAGTTGAGGGCTCTCTATGAGGTTAGTGACTTTCTCTTGCATCTTGAAATAGCAGTGTAGTGCTGCAGACCGTCAGGAGGAAATCCACAGGGAAGGCCTCTTGAAATAAAAGATATGGTTTGAAAAAAGTGAAAATAATCAGCAATAACCATAACAACAAAAATTATCTGGAGTGAAAAAAACCAAAGAGTTTGTATTTTGTCAAGACCAGTTTACAAATACATGTCAAGAACAAGAGTCCGCTTTCAGCCATCAGAAAAGAAAGAACAGAAGTGACATTCAAAGGGTTTCGTTTTTGCCCTCTGTGCAAAATTGCACTTTGTTTTTAAAGTTTTAAGTTTTGCACTTTTGTTTCTAAAAAGAAAGTACTTTTGCCCTTTTTTGTTCTTTTACATTGTGAAACCTGTGCTGTGACATTGAACAGAAATACCGTATGCCAGGATATTTGACCACTGAAAGCTCCTCTCACTGACTTCACAACAATCACAAGCAAGGAATCACAAACAAGAGACTTTTTTCCCCTCTAAGTCTCACAGACACTATCCTCTTTGCCCACTTTGCTGCTGAGTTTTTATTAAAAAAACAGATCTCTCTGTACTGCCAATTTCAGAGACTCCACAGCAGATTTACTGAAGACTGAGCAGTAACAAAATTCTGGGCTCATTCTCCAGAACAATTAAGGTGAACAGTCATGGTGAAAAGGAATGAGCTGAGATAGAGCGATGTGGGAGACAAAGATCTCTACAGACAGGTGCCTCACTTCACTCCCTGGTCTTGGTATCACCACTCACACACCTTCCAACTGCTCATTGCTGGTGCTCTAACCATGTACCTGGCAATGGTGACTATCTTACTACAAGCTTCTCTTACTATCTTCATGCTCCAAAACTGTACAGAACAGGTTGGTTAAACCAGACCAAACTAATCAGGCACACTGCAAATTATAGCTTTTAAATGGCCAAGCCTTCTTACAGGCCCATCCTGTTTCAGCTCAAGGTCAGGTTGCCTCTCTACACCAGAGTGATGCTGCACAGACCCTGGATGCAGGCTGGCATTGCCCAGTATGTCTTTGCTTCAAAGAGTCTATAGGAAAAAAAAAACCACAACCCAACTTCAAAACTTGCTTGCATGGGATCCCAATCTTTTGACTTTATGTTCTCATGCTTTCCTTTGACTTCTAGAAGCCATCAAATCCTCCCTTCCAGGCAGAGTTACCTTAAGAATCTAAGTCAGCCTTGCCTGTTTTTTTGGTTAAGCTTCAGAACAATTGCCAGTGTTTTCATATGCTGAGGTACACAGTCCTGTCCTGCAGCGGACCGAAGGCTGTAAGAACCAGAATCCATCCATAAGGCAGCCCAACCTGCCAGGCTCCTCTGGATAAAGGAGGATATTCTGCCTGGGAGCAACAAAGGCCAGCTGATGATTATTCACAGCAAGTTTCTCTTTAGCTCACAGGACAGTTGAGGCTGCACAGACTCGGTTCCAGAGACCAGTTTATGTCTGGTTCACAGGATGGTCATGAGCTGGCTTCAAAAAGACTCTTGCTTTGGAGCCCAAAGTATCTTACAAGTGTTATCTGTTATCAATGCAAGGACCTGATAAGTGGTTTGGTTGGTTTGTTGGAATTTTTTTTTTTCATTTTTTCTTTTTTTTTTTGTTTGTTGGTTTGGTTTTGGTTGGTTGGTTGTGTTGTTTTGTTGTTTGTTTGTTTTTTAGTTCTGTAATCAAAAGAATTATTTTGTCTTTGGTGTTAAACCTTGGAAGCATGAGTGAAGTACCAGCTGCTTCTTTGGCTGTAATTTACAACAAAAAAACCCAGCCCAGTAAAGCAAGGGAAATTCACTGTTCTAAAATACATGCAGTTAAAACAGCCACTAGACAGCACAACCAGGACTTTAATAATATGGAAACACCTAGTTCAGTGGTGTCCATTACAAATCATTTGCATTATATAAAAATATTACTCCAATTACAGTAACTGGACAACAGTCTAACTTATCAAGTTTCCACCTTATTTATATTGCAGGAACTGGGAGGAGCTCATCCATTTAGGGGAAAAAAAAAGTCCAGAAATTAACTCAAGAGTTGTAGCTAAGCATCTCGTGCCTTAGAGAAAAGTCCATTGTCATAACTAGAAGCAGGAATTCACAATATCACCATCCTGCTATTCTTGCTCACGTGGCCATGAATAAAAAGAACAGGTTCTGTTACACTAGCATCCAAAATTAAGATTTTATAACCCCATAAAACACCAGTAAGTTGTGCACGAGCTGCAGAAGAATGCAAATTCAAAGGGTCACTAGATTTATTACCTACAAATTCAATGTCTTAATATAAATATTCTGTTTGTACACCATAAAAACATCTTTCTTATGGTCTGATTCTTATTTAGATAATACTCTGATAAAATCTCAGCAGTATGCCAATTAAGGTCATTAAAGCTATAGAAATAGAATCTACCTAATAAATGCTGCAAATTTAACAGGTATTTTAGATAAACATCGTTAGCTCAGTTATCACCTAAACCAAAAAGACTCCTCAAACACACCAACCCCATAGTTAGCAAAGACATTTGCTTCACAAAGTCAAATGTTGCCAACTTTTCAAAAGTTTAGCAAATCAATATGGTATTTGGAAGCATCCAAGTCTCTAATGAAGTTAGAATACTGTGAAATGTTAGGACTGGGGGGAGCTCCTGTAAAGAAGTACAGAAGTAATCTTCATTTAAATTACAAAACATTCACCTCCTTAAAAAGCTTTAAAACTGACCCAGTCAACACCAGTGCCCTGGGAAATCTAGCAGTATAAAGGATCTCTGTAAGCAAGAGAAGGTCATAGATTGTGATCTCACCACAATAAAATGTACTCAGTGTCAGGAACAAGGAGCAAATTTGGGGAGATTACAATTATGACACTTCCAGGCCATTTGATTTGAACTACTGCACTTTTTTGGGCAGCATGGACTAAAACATTTTTTCTTTGCTGATCAGTAAACACTTAAAATATAGTAATGCTTCATTTTCTGCATTTTTTTTGCTAAGCAGACTCTCCCATGTCCCCAGCTCAGTTTACTTGGTTTAAAGAGCCATAGTATCTGCCACTTTCAGCAGTCAGAAGAAAACTTCAGTGCCACCTTATTAACTGGCTCCATTGATATTTTAACTTCAAAGCCAGACACTACAATTAAAAGCAAATTTGATAATGTGTAAGGAAAGCATCAGATGAAGGTAATAAGCCTGTAAAAGGCTTGTATTCCACAGGCTGCCTCTGCAGAACAGGCGACCTCCCACTACAGAATCTGATCTGACAATTTTTCCCGACAGTAACACCAGAAGAAAGGAGGCTTCTCTATCTTGCACACTTTGGGTTTCATATCAGGCACTTGAACTGTTGGGCAGATGCCATTCTGAACCAAGTAACTGAACATAGGGTTAGAATCATCTTTAATCTAGGTCTAATAATGAAGTATCAGCAGCAAAGTAGAGGCAGGGAGTGAGCAATCCATCTGTGCCGAGACTCGTTTATTGGTTCTAAAATGCCCAAGAAGACAGCAGCAGCACTGTTCCGTAGTGTCCGTTTTCCTTGTGAGTTGTGTTGCTGATAGGAGGCTTTTCTGTGTCTTGAACTAAGAAGGCATTGAGGTACCTGTGCCTAATTCCCTGGATCCAACAGGTCCATGCTGGAGCCAAACATTGCCACCAGCTGCTCCTCATAATGTGTTATATTCCTCTTCATAATGTCCATGCAGGGTCCAAGCAACCTCTCAAATGCTTGCACATCCATGACTGCAAAGGAACAGAAGTGACAACAAGACTGTTTGTCAAAAAGGACACTACATGTCAACCCATTTTTTGAACTCAGAACACAAACCTCTAGTTCAACCCATTTGGGTTTGAGACTTCAACAGAAGCCACAGAAACAGAAATTGTACTTCTGATTCCCCTCTGTACTGTTATTTGGAGAAACCAGATTAATAAAATACATACCTGACCTCAAGGATAAATACAGAAGTGAAATATACACCATGCTGCCATTAAAAGATCACCTGAGAGCTGTGTGTGACGAACAAGATGTAGACAAGAAGCTGATGCTACTTACACCTTCAAATGCCACAGGCCACACAAGTAGAAAAAAACAGAATCTGATGGTACAAAGCAGCAATGCCTCTCAAACTTCAGCATGGAGATCTGCTCCAGCCCATGCTCCTAGTGTCTTGTGTCTGCTCACTCAGGAACGGTCCACAAAACAAAGACCAGAAAGGGTATCCAGAAACACCAAACATCTGCTTACCTAAGCATTTGACCTCTCCAACAGCATAGGCAGAGGCTGCTCTGGGTTTGTTGGTAACAAGTGCAAGCTCTCCAAAGTACTGCCCTCTGTGACACCGGGCAATCTCTACTTCCTGGTTAGCTTCTTTACTCGTCATAGTCTGTCAAACAGGACATTTCAGTCATTTGCACACAGTTCTTTGTACAAGGCTGCAGTTAATCCCAGATCTCTTACAGATGCGCAACTGCGCAATGGTTTAGGGCTTTTAAACTAGCAAGTCCCAAGTCATGCTCTGTACTGGCAGAACACCTTAACAGCTTGCTCAATTAGAAGTTTGGCAAGAAAAGTGTATCCCAGCTCACAGGTTTTGAAATGGGCAGATATTCACTGTTACAGCTCTAGGAACTGCTATTACATTAGCCTAACACAGGTTTTATCATGCACAACATGTTGTTCCCTGAGGCTGCTTCAGACTGTTCAGAGACATGTTCAGATGCCAATGTCTATATGTCACTAGAGATAACAGGCCCCAGGTTTTGTAAATTGTGGTTTTCCATAATCCTAGAAGAAAAATCTAACCTCCACCCTTAAGAGCAGGGAGAATATACAAAGTCACTTTGCAAAAGAGCAGATACAAGCAAAGGACTTTCCAAATTTACTAAAGTGACTTCTGTCTGCTTCAGAACAGGCATGGGGATTTACAATCAACACCACAGGAGTGACAGTGATAAATATAATAAAATAATATCTTAAAATAAGTCAGGCTTCTTCATACCACTGGTATTAACCAATCAAATCAGGGATTGACCTAAAGCCTAATCACCCAAGTTGAACTCACCTTGCTTTTAATCAAGATTTTTACTTCCCCAGATTCTACAATGTAAAAACAATCTGCTTTATCGCCCTGTAAAGAAAAAAAGGTAAAACAAATTATTTTTTAGTTTACTGTAAAAGTATGTACAAGTGGTATTGAAGCATGCTCTCTGAACTAGGCCTCGTGTAGAAGTCTGCTACAATTTACAATCTGCAATCAAGCTGCAGACCTTTAACAAATTGCAGTTTACATCTGCTCTAGAGAGCTTCACCAGGACTTAGTATTTTGAAAGTTTTAGCTGGGAGAGAGAGGACTTTCCCTCTCTACAGCAACCGCCGTGGGCTTCACACAGGACTGGAAGTCAAGAGTCAAGAACCAGCACATGACTACTGCTACGAATTAGAATCAAAGGGACTAAAGGCTTCGAGGAGACAGGAGCTGGATCAGGAACTGACAAGTGAATAGGAGTGGCTCAGCAAAACAAAAAAAAGTCAAACGATGTGAGGAGAAAGATAAACCCAACACTAAGCCAAGTGGGCAAGGAGACTGTGAATGTGATGGGAAGGATGGAGAGAGACGATTACAACTTGACTATGAAACATGGGCTGGCAGAAGAAGATGCAAGATTTAAACACGTAGTCAGAGAAGAAATCAGGCCCTCAGTTAAGCTTCTTGGGCACAGTCGTAAAACATCCAGCACAAAGCTTTTCATTCACTGTCGTCATCTACCACAACATAAGACTCTCAGCACACCTCTGAAAAAGTACTGAAAGATTACTTATTTAAAGAAAAAAAATAAATTAAAACTGAGTTGGAGACATCCTCATAACACCTGCAGGCACTCACAATTTTCAGGTGCTTTGAAGCATACTGCCCTCAACTGAAGGGTCAAATTCCAGAAAGATAATTAAAATGTAAAATTATCCATGAGAGAAAAGGGGCTCATGGCATTGGTACAACTGCTGCAATGTAAGAGCTATCACATCTTTTCCAAGCATAAAATTTCACTATCTTTAGCAGTGTATTAGCATCACCCAGACCTATGCAGAGTATTAATCCTCTTTTTTAAGGGTAATTACATCCTTGTCCTTAATTCAGTTCTTACAAAAGATTAAAACTAACTGTATAATTGGATCACTGATTGCATGGGTTCCCAGTTTTGAGACTGATTTATAAGCTTTGATTTTGCTGAGAGTTCAGTATTCTCAAGGTCTTAAGCAACAAGATTTTCAACTTACAAAACTGAAGGTATTTTTGGAGAGAAGTAATTTGGCAGTATTTGGTTATCAGCAAACTAAGGTTCCCTGCATTGAGTTACCTGATATTCCAGGTAATTAAGATTAATTATTCAAGACATTATCAAGGAATCATATTTTGTTTCTAAAACAAGACAACAGTTGTGATCAAAAGCCTGCAACTTCAAGTCAGTCAAGGACTTTCTTGCATTAACTTCTTGCATCAACTTGAACTAGTTCAAGCATCACAAGCACTTTTGCAACAAACAAAGCAACCTCAAGCTAAACTTCATGCAAAATTCCAGTGTTCCATCAGTAACAGTGTCCCAAAAAGTTATTTGTGTCACAGCCAAAAAAATTCCACAGCTTTAGCCTGAGTATGTCCAGCTTCACATTTCGCCACTTTGCCCTTGATCAGTCACAGCAAACAGAACACATAGCAGCAACCAAGGGCTGGTGATTGAAGCTGGACTGCTCCATCATCGAAATATTATTTTTAAGAGCACCAGGAAAAACAGTGGTTTTAATTAGTTCTGAGAGTTCTTAGAATAGTTAACTGAGTTGGGTCCAACTAGTAAAACATTCCCATGACTTCATTTGTTTTCATCTACATCATACCTATTTGAATTGTTTGCTTTTGTTGGTTGTCAGATCTAGGAGTTAGAGGCACCTTTACTACATGCTTGTGACTGTTTAATCTGGTCATAGATTCCTATGAAAAGTCTAGCTAGGGGCTTTCGTGGAAAATTACATAAACAGACATTTAATTTCAATTTCTTAAGGCATACTCTCTTGAAACCTTGCAAAAGACCATTTTTGAAAAACAAAACAGATGAGGGAAGAAAAACCCAGAAGCTACAGTAATAGAATAAATTTGTAGTAAAAGACATAGTGCCCCAAACATTCAGTAAGTGCTTAAATAAATTGGAAGTATTAAAAGAATAAGTGATGACAAGTTGGTGCCAGTAATACAATTCTCTAAACCAATTCCAAACAGGAAAAAAGAAGCAGAGAAAGGAGAATGACAAAGAGAAACTCAGACTTCAAATACCTGAGAAATTATGCGTTCCCCATCTTGATACACTTTCTCCCCTATAACATCCACTATCTTCATTCTCTCTGATGCCTGGAACAAATAGAAAAATTAAACATAGTATCTATCATAGTACACCTCTGGTAAACTTTGTAGCCCTGAAATGAAGAGGTACTGAAAAATACAGTCCCTACAATTACCTTGTCGTACTGCACAACAGCTTTAAAGACTACCATAATCAACAGGGAAAGAAAATTGTCTAGTGTCTCATCCATGTGCTTTTCTTAACCCCAAAGTTAACAAATAACTGATTCATTGGTTGGCTTAGAGCAAAGAAAAAAAAAAACAAAAAAACACTTCCTCTAAGATTCAGCTGAAATTTGAAGAAAACACTCGGAAAAATGTCATAAACATCCTAAGAACAAACTTCAATGAGAAACACCAGGAACACATTTTCAAAATACTTTAATCACCATATATTTGAGGGGGTTTTTCTGTGTCTCAGAACTTTTTCCTAGAGAGGAGGGGAATATGAAAAGGGTAGCAGCTCTAAATTGTAATCAGGCACTGCAACAAACTGCCCAGCAGCAAGTGCAAGAGGTACAAATCTGACATGCAATGAAACATGTCTGAGCCGTCAAAAACAAGAAGGGACAAAGAACAGTTAAATTATCTCCCATGTTTCCCACTGCCCATCTAGAATACCACAAAACAATTTTATTGGTTCAGAGCAGTGTAAAAAACAGTAAGAAAGGAAGAAATCCCACAGTTAAACTTAATATCTCAACAGATGATTCAGCTGTAATCCATTCATTCCACAAATGCATCTCAATCTAGCCCATGTTTGGGGAACTTAATTCTGATCCATGCATGATTCAACTGCAGTGTGTCATGCAAAAAGCCATCCAGTGCTAACAAGTGATTTTTCTATAGCTTTAAATATTTATGAGTCATTTTTGTGCTCAAGAAAAGTCACATTGATGGAACTAGTTTAAGCCAGGCACTGAGGGAGAAGGTGTTGTACAATTTACCCCTTCCACAGCTACCAACATAGATCCAAAATAGTATATATCAGAGGTTGCTAACCACATCTAATTATACTTTGTAATTTTGTAATCTTCTCTCAAAGGGATTAAAAACTCTTCTCAAATGCTAAAGATTAATGCTGAAAAATATTCTTATTTTGAGAAAACAAAGAAAAGCTAAGTTATGGTATAAGACAAAGACAGACACACACACACTAATTTCAAAGCAGTTTGGTATGGCTCCAAAAGCCCTCTGAAGATACAGGCTGAATCAACAGCTTGGAAGTGACAATTGTTCCTGAAGTCATGCACCACACACATCAACATGACATCTGCCTGGCCATTGTGTTCCCAGGTAGCAGAGCTTCCCTTTAGCCTATTCTTAGTTTACTTCCTGAATATTGGTTAACATCTTTGTCTCAAATTTAAAATCATTCATGCCTGATAAAGGCCAAATATCTCAGTGACTGTGTCATTACTTAACATCACATTCTCAAAGGGAACCACAGCCCTGAGTTTCCACTTTAATACCCGTTCTCTGACATATTTATAAGTGTTGAGTGATTTTTTTAAAAATCTTCACACAAAACAAGATCAGCAAATTGCTTACTGTGAACAAAGGATATGAAAAAAAACCAACAAGAAAACAGTGTACAACTTCAGCTTACAACTTCAACACTGCAAGTTAAATTGTAGAGTAAACATGATAGCAAAGCTCTTAAAAATTGTTCTAAGCAAAAATGACACATCTTTCTGATACAGCAGAAACGCTGACTGTGGAGCTGATGCTAACACAAGCATTGGATGCAGATGTCTCTGAGAAGCTTTACCTCCAAGGATTTAAGAAGCGGCACGGACTCAATAAATAATTCATACGTCTTCCTCTTCTTTGCGTTGTTTTTCAATATAATTCTTCTGAATGTCACTCGATCCTGCAAGAAACAGCACAGAGAAACACATTATTCCTCTTGACTAAAATGCCCCCTGTTTGAAGAACTGATAAACATGAACTAGTATTTGCAACAAATACTGAGTTTGAGAAGCCAGCTGCTAAAATGATAGCATATCCATCACAATGGTGATCGTAACAGCTCTTCTGAGAGTACTTCTTGCAAAACCAAATTGAAAAACAGGGAGCTGTAAGGCTTAGTCCTTCTCAGATAAGCATTTAAGAATCCCATTTTTAGTCTATCTTGTACTGTTTTTCAGGGTTGAGTTTTTGGGTTTTGTTTGGTTCTTTGTTAATATACCTTTCATGCTTCCACATACAATGAAGTAGTTATGGTCTTGCTGAAGCCACTGGAAATTGGAATTTCCAGCACTTACTTATTAAGGCAACTGCAGAATTAAGTCTGAATTGGATTCTTCTCTACTTGAGTCATAGATTCCAAAATAAGTTGGAGATTTATACTGGTCTCGGAGAGATAAGGAACAGAGCACCAAACAGCAACAGGACATTCACTCCTCCACCTTCTAGGATCCAGGAGGCAGCCTTTTGCAACAACTACTTCCTAACTGCCAGCTGTCCTCATGTACCATAAGCACCTTCCTGATGGAAAAATTGTTCAGTTTATTTTTGAAGCCCAAACATTGGGCAGGATACCTCACCCACTCCCCTGCTGCCCCTCCTGCTCTGATCTTCCCAGGAAGCAGCGAGTGCTGTGCAGGCTCTGTGGCCACCGGGCGGCACTACGTGCCCGAGCAAAGGCAAACTCGCACGGGAAACCACAGCTCCTGCCTCCCTACCTGCCGGGGCAGACATCTTCGAGAGGTTATTAGAGTCAGAGATCTTAGCAAAATGCTTTTGATCTCCACACAGAAAAGGCAGGGCTCAGCTACTGGCAAACACCGATGCCAAAGGCCACGAGAAAGCTGAAACCAAACGGCGCGTCCAGGCTCAGCGGAAGGGCACTCGCCCACCAAGGATTTTTGTTGGTGTTTGCACTACTGTAACGCCATGGTCCCTGGTAGGATCAGCATTAAATTATGAACAGAGAGAGAGTTGCAGGGTTTACCCCATATAACATAAGGCCATAAGTGTAAAAATCAAAACTAAGAAGTCAGAAGAAAGGAACAGAAATTCCATTAGCAAAATAGCACCAGAAAAAATATCTTTTCAGTTTACATCCAGTCCTGGGGGCCATTCCTCTGTATCTCATTTTCTGAGAACATCAACTGACACCTTCGCAGAGATATTTAGAGGTGAAGAGGAATTTTCAAGTAACAGAAGACTTTTAAGGGATGTAGACTGCAAATGCTTGTTTAACTTGAAGCAATGGCTGATAGAGAGGATGCTAGTGGAATATAAAAACTGAAGGAGGTGAAAGATGAAGGGAAGAATGGTATTACCGTTATTCAAAAGAGAACAAGAGATGATAAAGCATAAAGGACTGTTGTATTTTTATTTTTATAAGAAATTCTTCAGTGGTAGAAGTCTCTTCAACTGTACATGTTTGGAGAAGCAAAAAGGTGCAGAAACAGTGAGGGAAGTTACAAAAGCATAAAAAATCCAAAATTAATTTGAGAGTATCAGTGAGGGAGGAGAAGCAACAGTATTTTAGCAAAAAAAGGCAGAGCAGTGAAGGAAGTGTGTGATCATGAGGTTTTCCCCAGACATATTCAGTAGCAAAGACTGAGGACGCTTCTCTACTCCAGAAAAGACTCACAGAATGACTGGGAGAAATTATCCAAGTTTTAGTCAGGAAAATATAGCCTTAGTTAATAAAATATCCACAGGATAGATAACTAGCAAGAAGTCCCCATTCAACTACACCTTGCTAATTAAGCAAATGTGATCACAGAAAAAAACCCCAAAATTAATGCAATTTGTGCAGTTCTTTTCAAAAGCAAACTGGAACAAAGAATCATCTCCTCACTTTCTTCCTTTTATGAATGAGCTCAGTTTGTTCATAGCAGCTTTGTTCTGTCTCGTTCAAGAAATTAGATTCTGACATTAGTCCCTGGTTGATTTATCAAAATCTTTTCTTTCCGCTCACAAAGAAAAGGAAAGTCAGATCTCTCAGCAAGCCCTGAGATGGCACAAGCACGCTGTGAGTAGCAGCTTATCAGTCCTATAATCAAGGTCACAACACACGGTCAGCCCCCAGCGATAGTTGCCCAGGAGCCCAGCACACACAGAAAGCACACCACACTTCTGGCTTCAAAGGCTTCGCTGATTGCACAATCTAATTATGTGAACCTGCACAGATGAGTAAGAGAGCACTGTGAAAATAACCCTATCCAAAGTGTACAGAGAAAAGAACTAAAAAAGGAAACTAATGTCTACAGCTTCCCATTCAAAACTGCTGGGCTAGAAACAAAGCAACACCATCATTTAGTTTGGTATCTCATAGGTCATGCTGACCTGAGAATCTCTTCCAGGGTAACACAAAAGGACCAGAAATATCATGACAGTTTATTTTGAAGGAAAACAAAGCTTTGGGCAGTTTTCCTAGCTCTTCAATTACTGACATCCTCAAGAAGATATTTAATGCCTTCCTATTCCCCTTAAAGCAAACAGAATGGTAGAAAAGTGAGTTGGAAATAAAGAATTTAGACACTGTTTCCCCCTCCCATGAAATACATGCATTAACACCTCCACTGTCCTCTGCAGGATGAAAACAAAATCCTAACAAAAGCCACAATTACAGCAAATGCAAAATAATAAAGGGACAGATAAAACTAGTGGTGCAGTTTTTACAGACAAGTTGTTCTAGAAAGGTGGCCAAAAGATTTGCACAATGGACCTCTTATGCCAGGAGGTGACATAGATAACAGATCATGATAAAATCTCTATTAGCACAAGAAGTCCTACCAAGAGAAGCAGTGGACACAGTCAGTCAGTGTTTAAAATAATATGCAGATGAGAACAACTTCCTTCCCTTACCAGTCCCCAAAGGGCTCCTTCTGTTGTGGCAACAATGGTGGCAGCTCGAGGAGTGTTGTACATCAACGCCAGTTCCCCAAAACTGCCGTGATTATCGTAGCGGCCCACGCAGCGTGACTGGTTGTCTTTTGCTACAACAATATCATAGAAGCCTCTGTAAAACAATGCAATAGATGTTTTTTATTAGACAACATTCCAGTACAGCTCATAAAAAAAACCCCAGCATTTTGATCTTATACAAACAGTCCTCTCATTGCTGGGTGAAATGGAACATGTTTTATTGAGCTTTCCAATTGTCTGATACTAAGCTGCTTCTATCTACACTATTTTCATAATAATTCTCTCTTAATAAAGTATTTCACTCCTGATAGATCTGGGCAGGATCTACTTGGTTTCCTCTGCACGGTATTTTGCCATTGCTATTTTCAGTGCTCTGTCCCAAGTGACAGGTAGCTTCATCACTTTTAACAGGTATTTGTCTTTTCCACCATGAGCGTTACCCAGTGAGGCCTCTTTAGGGTGACCTGGATCCATCTATAGCCTCCATTACCTGTTTTTTCAGAGACAGTATTGCCGCAGTACCTTTAGGATAAACTCAGTCCAAGTGCTCACCTGCTTCTATGGTTTTGCCCCAACTCCAGCTTCAAGGTATGTCTGTATCATAACCCCAAGATGCAATTGTACCTTCTATCTGCATACGCCCGTGCTAGATTCAAACTATCCAGCTCTTGTATGGATGCCACAGAAGCACAAAGATGATAGAAAGGGCCTTTCTGTACATATCTAAGACACTGAGTGAGTTTTGCAGTGCTAACTGACCAATCTTAATATGAGCAGCACATACTGATTCTCAAGCTGGAGGACTTAAACATAGTTCAGGAATGTTACACGTGCCACATCTTTATCCTGTAGCACAGAGATCTCCAGAGGTAACCATTTCTCAGCTGGTATTTGTCTAATACATCCCTTATGACCAAAACTTTCAGCACTCAGTTCAACTTCATACTATGCTGCAACTCCAAGCATGCTGACAGTTGAACCTTGAACCAACCAATTTCATCACCATTTTCATGGAGGTGTGACTGCTGAAGAACACAGGTTACAGCATGCCACGTTCTATCTTGAAGAAAATCCATCTGTCTCTTACAAAGCTCTGTGTGCCACTGGAGGATGCACAAGCTCAGGAAGCATGGGGAAGTAGCTTCCAGCATGTGGTGGTTTTGCAGTTTTGCAGAACATTATGGGTTCCACTCAAGTCACACTGGCTTTAAATTAAAGCAATAGAGCTAAAAGGGTTTTAATTCCTTTTTTTTTTGCTGTTGTTGTTGTTATAGCTTACTCCTAGAAAAAGGAAAGCTCTCTAAAACTGCTGACATCTAGCCAGGATCTCTGAACAGATCAAGAGGAAAATGTTCAAGTACCAGAAGCCTCCTTGCACTTTGTTCATAGGGAGCGGTAACCTGTTTAAATCAGAAAGGCCTCCTCACCCTGTTCTCCAAGAGACACACTTCCTACATTATAATGAAGTTAAGGGAACAGTAACCCAGAACTTACTAAGAATCAAAAGACTACTCTGATGAAGAGGCAGGTACAAGTCCAGTGAGTCAAAGTTCAAAACACAAAACTGGATCAAACTGCACCACAGCAAGGGCATATGAAGAAACAGGCTGTGCAGAGAAAGGCAGCCCTTCAGAAGTCAAACGAGAGTCTGTAACACCCTCAGGACTGTCTTATGCTTAGGGCTTTAAAAAAATAAATTAAAAATATAGCTTGACTAGGCTTGATTAATTCTTAGCTATGGCACTAGAGATCATCTAGGGTCTAGTCACTGGCCTGAGAGACTTTGAAAAAATAGATCATGCCCTGGAGAAAAGCAGGCAGGGAACACCTTCCTGGCTTTAAACAGCTGAACACACGGATCATTTTCCCCAGGAGCTTAGATCTTTGCCAGAAGGAATGGTGTTATCTCCTAGAACATCATTAGGCATGTAAGAATAAAAAAAAAGAATCCACAGAAATGGCAGCAGGTGAAACTTCTCATGGCAAACAAGTACGGGAACAGACTCATTGACGAGACTTGCGTAGCTCTAACAGCAGAGGGTCTTTCAGGATTGCTGATGGACAGCCTGGGTTTGTCAGTTACCTCTGAACACTGCTACTAAAAAAAAAAATAAACATACCACAGGACAGCTTTATGCCAGCTTCATTTGTAGATGATTCCACAAAGTGGACATTACATGCATCAAACAATTAAAATTCATCATTGAGGAAGCTTTGCACAATGACTTGAGGGTCTACTGAATTTAAGCCTTTCAGACCTAGAGAAAGTTTGGCTACTGGATCAATAGTGGATGGGCCAAATTCAGACATATCAGAAGATTCAAAAAATTTAGTCTTTTTCTGTCACCAAGAAAGCTAAAGGAAGCATCTAGGTGCATGAAGACTGCATAACACCCTTACCAGACATTTTTTACACTCTATTGCATACTCACACCTGGAAGACAGAGAAAGAAGCCAACAGCATGCTAACAGTACACTGCATAAGGATTAGCGCTGATGGAAGGTTTCACTACTTCTTGTAATGTCCTATTTAATGATTCTCTGAGAGGCACCAGAAGCAACAATCTTCCAAGGTCTTTTTGATGTAGAAGAGCCATCTGTGAGCACCTTAAGTGCAACGCAACAACTTCTTCCCATCTCTCAGCCTGAAAGTCACTTACTAGTGCCCTTTATTTCCAAATAAGTATAGCCATGTAACCTTCAGTCAAGCACTCAGCTGTCTGAGGCCCAAGGACTAAATTGGTGAGGCACCACTGGGTGACCTTGGCTCAGTTTTATTGAGAAAACTGTTGCTGAGCTGTGAGACAGACCGTGAGCTAAAGCCCTGCAAGATAAGAAGAATAAAAACAGACCGAAGTGTAATTACTGAGATGGTAATCGTTAGGAGCTCAAGGACTCAAAAGAAAAATACTGACATGAAAAAATATAAAACCCCAAGGAAAAAAAAGCAGAAAAGAGCAACTCAGCAAGATTGTGGATCAGCCTGTTCCAAGAGGCAGAGGCCAGTGCAGCCCCTTCTGACTGATGACTGCTCCATCAGCAGAGACTCATCAGGTGTCTCCTCAGCAGTGATGAGCATACTAATGTTTAGCCATGCAACATATTCATCCTCGCTCTCCCTCCCATACAGCAAGCACTAAATAGCTGCTGCATCCTCAGGTTGCATCTATCCTGCCAGCTGTCCCTCTGTGCATAGTCAAAGACATTGAGACAACAGTAATATGGTGAGGAAGTATTACTTCCACCAGGAAAAAAAAGGCCTGTACCAGAAAGCCTATTTTTCTATGCAGACAAGAAGCTAAAGATCTGCAACACAAAGTTTCATTCAGACAGGAAGAAATTAATCCTCAGGGATATTTAGGCATTAATGACTTATCTTAGAGTAAAAAGATATGCCTACTAATGCCCTGAAAGAGCCAAAGTCCTCTGAATTTGCACTTGTATCTTCAGAAAAAACAAACAAACAAACAAACAACAACAAAAAAAAACCCAGCAAAGACAGAATGTAATATGGCTGGTTTTGAGCTATGCACATGCTGGTGGCAGAAAAGCTAAACTGAACAAATAATAGGCAAGCTCATACTGCAGCTCTTCCCTCAAAGAGTGGTATTTGAGTTTGTACACAGTCACACAGGATGTGTTAAAACCCACCTCTGTCAGATTTTTTACCCCTGGGCAAATGATCCAGAAGAAAATGGGGGCCTAAAGGGGAAAATGGAAAGACCAAAGAAAGAGGCAACAACTGCAAAAAGTACATTTCCTTCAGAAAATGTCCTGCAGTAAGCATTCCCTGCCATTTCCAAAAAAATGGAAAGAAACACACTCTGCATTTCAAAGACACAGCTACTTACCGCTCGATGACGTAGAAGTTATCTCCATCATCACCTTGGTCAATCACATGTTCCTGAGGTTTTACCTTCCTCTCAAACATGGCATCAAGGACCTGAGACAGCTGCTCCTATTTTATTTATTAAATAAAAAAATAAAGAGAGAAGAAAAAACAAAACAGAACAAAAAAACCTCTCAGAAAATACACCTTAGCATTATTGTTGAACACAGGCAAGTTCATTTGACTTGGTCTGGATAGTGAAGTGCAACATGCATTGCATTATTTTTACTGTATGCAAATACAAGTAATAGTGATAATAAATGTTGATTTCTGCTAGTAAGTACATCACTTGTTTCCAGCTTATTAAAGTAAGTTCAATAATGCAGACAAACATAGATACTTCCATTACAGAAAAGCTATTGTCTCAAATTTATGTCCAAATGGCTTAACTTATGTGTCATTCAGTGCCAAAGCACATGTGTACAGCAAGCTCTCACTTGGTACAATCTGACACAGCTTCACTGCAATGGATACGTATTGATAGTGTCAACAGTGCATATATTTCATTATATGCATGTCTAGAAACTGCACCATGATTTATCAGTAACTTATTTGTATCATCATCTAAGAGTCCCAGACATGATCAGGACTGTACTGAGCAACACTGTACACAAACAGACTTAGATCGATACTCTGGTGTCTTAGAGAACCTGCAGCTCCAGGACAAGATGAGATCAGGCAGGTACAGTTGGGGAGCACATACAGAAAATGGGGTAACACTGGTCTGCACAGCAGTATCAAGAGAGGTTTCTCTGATGAGCCATGACTATAAACTTTTTTGTTCAGGTTAGCATTAGGATTAGAGTTCACAGCCAGGGAAGCTGTGAAAGAGAAACGATGCCATATAAACACCTTGCTCAATGCTGAGCTGCTTTATCACCCCTGTTATTCCAAAGTCCATTAATAACAGACTTTCACTGCATTTTCAATGACCAGATCACAGCTGAGTTTCTAAAAATATACTGCATCAGTAACAGTCCTTAACAGTTGCAGTTCAGATCATTTCCATTACTTCTCAGCTGCTGAGAAGCATCTCCCAGGAAGCAGTATTTTTCCAAGCATACTTTCTCAACTCAGATTTGTTTTTCAAAGTAATCTTTTAATATAAACTGGTTCTTAATTTTTGCTTCTGAGTGATTTTGCTGAAAGCTGAAAGATTGACCTACTCAATTCAAATGGCAACCACATTTTGTACATGCTCCCTGAGCTGCTGAATGTTCTTAAATAAGTTTTATTTTTTACTGCAGATAATCAGGTTACTTGCAAAAAGAACCTTTAAAATGTCTTAAGTAAGCAGGCTTAATGACAACAGGAATCCCAGAACAGTGAAAGGACAGTCTTGGAAAGGCCAGCTTTCAAGGCAGCTTTTTGACAGAATGTCAATTCCTCAAGCCTGCTACAATCAAAACCTTTCAACAGTTACTTTGAGAATGCAGTTCAGTGACTCTTGGGGTTGGTGCAGCCACCAAGAACTGGAAAAACTTCCTGGTTTTCAAGGAAAGCTGAGCAGCGTTTCTGAAACCACAAGTTACCACATTCATCCTTTCATATCTCAGGCAAAGGTCAGTGATTCAAACCAGGCAGCTGCAGGGACCATCTCTGGTGTTACAACTTTAATTCCTCCCCAACCTGTAGTAGAGCTATCAGTTGTGTTTTCATGGAAACACCAGACCAGAGGTGAGATGCTTTTACTCTATGGCCTCCCAGAGGCTGGATTAGAGGATCTCCAAAGGTCTGTTCCTGAACAATCCTATGATCCTCATTAAAAAAAAAAAAAATCATACTAATTAAGATTACCAAGTGTGAGCAATGGACACACTCATCATTAAAACTCAATGCTGAGTCAGTGAGTAACTAATAACCAACTTCAGCAATAAAAATAAGTTGAGTAAGAATAGGAACAACCTAAAAACATTACTTTACAGAAAATTTACTAACACACTGGCATTTAAGAAAAAGGTGCAGCAATATGAAATCATGCAAATGTGGACAGTGTTCAGTATCACAATTGTGTAAGTAATTTCCTTTTTAAATTGCCCATAAAATTATGAACTGTTTCCTAGGGAAAAGGAAATCAGGTGTAATGGTAGCCAACAGTGAATATTGAAAGATGAGCAAAAGTATTTAAAAAAACCCAAACAAACAAAAACTACACCACCACCACTTTTCTCTAACCGAAGAAAAAATGAATTTGCAGGGAGACAGATCTGACAATCACAGTAACTGACAATTTGACATGTTTGTTTATATTGCTCATTGATTGTTGATCTCCAAACACCTGTCCCAGCCCAGCCTGCATATAATTAATAATGCATGAGCTACCACAATGCAAACAAGTGTCTGGGTTGTTAGATCAAGCTATGACCTGTACCTATAATCAGTTAAGATTTCCTTAAAATGACATTACCTGATCTAGGTTTTTGAAGAGCAGGATATCTTTACATGCTTCCTGCAGTCTGCATCGCTGTTCATCAGTTTTTGGATGAACTACCTTTAAAACAAAGTAAAACAAAACTGTCACAAAAACAAAGAAATACGATTACAGACTGAACCTTCACTTCAGTGAAAAAGCAGAACACAAAGAGAATCAAACCATACACTTTTTTTGTTGTTTGCATAAACAGTATTTATACATAAACATACAAGACAAGACAGAAAGATACTTAATTGTCAACATAATGTATTTCTTAACACATGCAAAATAACAGTCAAGAAAGACAAGAAGAAGATGACTTTTCCTTTCCCTTCCATTCTAACTCAGCCACAGACACAGTCAAGGCTTGAGCATTTGGAACAGAGGAAAAAATCAACAGTTTTCCTTCTGATCTCTGGCTGTATTAGTCCCAGTATACTTATTGGTTTGTTTGTAAGATTTATGATACACACATATCTCAGTCCATCTAATAACAGAAGTGTCATGGTCTAAGCCCAGCCGGCAATTAAGCACTGCACAGTTACTTACTCACTCCCCCCCGCCGCAGTGGGATGGGAGAGATAAAACTCCTGGGTTATGATAAAGATAATTTAATAGGCCAGAAAGGAAAGAAAAATAATAATGATAAAAGAATACATACCACAAGTGATGTACAATGCAATTGCTCACTGCCTGTGGACTGACGGCCCAATCAGTCCCAAGCAGCCACCACCCTCCCCAGCCAACTCTCCCCAGTTTTATCACTCAGTGTGCTCAGCGTGATGTCATATGGTGTGGAACATCCCTTTGGTCAGCTGGGGTCAGCTGTCCTGGCTGTGTCCCCTCCCAATGTCTTGTGCACCCCCAGCCTTCTAGCTGGCAGGGCACTATGAGAAGCAGGGAAGTCCCTGAGTTAGTGTGAGCACTGCTCAGAAACAACCAACACATCAGTGTGTTATCAACAGTCCTCTTGTCCTAAATCCAAAGCACAGTATTATACCAGCTACTAGGAAGAAAATTAACTCTATCCCAGCCAAAACCAGTACAAGAAGTTATCCAAGAAGCTTTTTTTTTTCCTCCAACAAAATTACTTAAATAAAAGCTTTACTGTTTGAGAGATTTATTTTTCTGTTACTTCTTTCCATTTAGAAACATCAGGTTAAAGGAACCAACACTCACTGTCTCATAAAAACATTTATATATGTGCTTGTTGGGGGCTAATTATGAAACATATATAGAAATATGAATTATCTCACACTCACTATATTAACTATATTTCTGGAATAACAAGGATTCCAAAAAACAGTTACATTAGTAGGTATTTCTAAAAATGCATTATCCAAAGTTGAACAGATTTCAGATCTTTGTTTTAAAAGAAAACTGAGTATTGAATCAGCAGTCAGGAAAATTAATACTTTTGATGGAATATACATCCAAGGTTTACAAACATCAGACACACTCATAGTCTTTTCTTTTTATAGCTCCTTATTTATGAATTATCTTCTTTTTTAAAAAAAATTAATTAGACATAGGTTTTAATTGCAGAACTGTAAGCATCTGTGATATGGAATCTGGAAATGGAACTCCAAAGTCCAGAGAGAAAACCACTGACCCTCAGCAGCCAGGCTATGGGATTTGCTCACATAAAAGCATCTCTAAAGAAATACAATTACAGTATCTGGACTTGCAATTCCTAGAAATTCCTAGCTTTCAAAAACAATAGAACAACAGGTGGCCTCAGTCTCAAATATTTCAACAAAGTATTTCTCCTATCCAGGCAGAACTGCTTTGACAACAAAGGCAGCAAGAAGCATGGGAGGAATTTTAAGCACCCTTGAAGAAACAGCTGTGATAAAGCTTAACTAATTCTTCACAACAGCATTGATGTTACAGGAATTGCCTCAACAAGCCTCTAAGATAATTAACAAAGGGATATATCCATTATTTTAAAGATGGTAGACTTAAGCACAGCTCTCCAGCTCTTTGAAGTCAAATTACATTAAAGCTAGAGCACCTTAAAAAGTACACGAGACAGAGGCCCTAAATTTCACAGCAATGTCACTTTGTCAGTGTCAGCCTCTCAGAAGGAAATGCACAGGGGTAAGGAAAAGGTGATGTACAGACACCTGCCTGTCAAACCGCAGAGAGAACCGTGCATGATGCAATTCACTCACTCTTACCCTTTGTTCTGTATCTTCCTCCTCTTCATCAGGATTGAAAGCTTCAGCACAGACTTGGAAGAAGAAAAGAGAGAAGAAACTAGTAAAAAGAAGCAAGTACATGAGAACATTAAAAAAAAAAATCAAGTTTAAATTCCTTTCTTCTATATTTTATTTTCCTACAGGAAAAACAAAATCATTTTTGTTTTTATGTCAGAGGCTTAAATTCTATCTATGCTCTGAGCAGGCACAGCATGGCTGTTCTCAAACTCTCATGTACAAAGTCTGTAACTTACAATAGAAAATAATCTTGCCTAGTGAGTATTCCAAAGCATGCACACATCCTTTCAACTCTTATCAAAGCATAACAATCTCCATTCAGGTTCATTTACAAACATCTTCTCTAAGATGCAGGGGGAAAATACTGCAGCTACATTGTTTTGTTCTTTGCAGTGCAATGTACAAAGCAGAACACACACCAAAAAAACGTACAAGGAGGCATGTGGCACTCCCTCTACCTCCAGTCAGATCTGCAAGTGAGTATCTGTATTTTGGGTTTTTTTCAATACAGAAGTCACATTTACACAGAAATTAACATGGGAATTGAACAATCAGCTTGAGCGTAGTATATCCTGTGGCAAAAAACAACGTTTAGTCCCCTCCCTGATACAGTCCTACACCTTACTGCATTTGAATCAAATGATTGTCCAGTTGCAATATAAAAACAACTTTACAAATATACAAAGTGATTTTTTTTTTTACAAAGGATGAGAACGTTTGTGGAAACCACACGATGTGGTGCACAGGAACAGGGCTCTGACAAACACATTGGGAGCAATTGTAAAAGAAGCAATGATAATGGCGAGCTAAAATCTCAAACCAGTTTTGTTCGGTTTTAATACTCGAGAAAAGGCTTATCTTCACTTATCTTAACAGTTATGCTGTTACACAATTTTACAATCTTAAACACGGACACCTTTGGCTGCCAAAAGCCTACGTTTCTGCCTCAGAAACTTTCTCATTAATTCGTGTACATTTGCAGTTCTTGCATGTCAGAATGAACTCTGCATTCTAACTAGCTGTACAGAGAAAGTGGGAGTCAGTCCTGTTTTCATCTAGCTCTTACTTTAATAAGGGTGGTCTTACTTCTGAGGCTATATGCTACTTGTAAAATCTTACAAGGAAACACGAACAAGCATTTTTCTTTGTACTTTATCCAGCTTCCTGACAATACTGAAGACTTGGCAGAGTGCCCAGAAGCTCACTGCAATGACATCTAACTGTTGAATGGACTTAGAAAGCATAAGTAAAAATAAGCAGATTTTAAAAAAAATAAAAAAAATCTAGAAGGCCCAGCATTCAGTAGCTTGCAAATAATTTGAAAATGCATACAGGACTATTGATCTTGTCATCATGCTTTCAAAAGGACTGTAAAAATTGAACAAGTCCAGCATAATTTGCTAGGAAACGCTTGCATCTTTTTTTCCTGCCTAAAAGTTACAGGTCTTTCCTAGCAAATTAGATTTAAATTCCTTTTTTTCCTGGAGAGGTTGAAGAGACTGGAACACAACACAAACCTTCCATTTATCAAGCCATAATGTAAAAACCTAATCATGTAATCATTAGGCATTTAAAGAGCAGTTATTGGTCATACAATAAACCCAGTGTTTGCACTACCTCTTCTGGTTTGTGCCACTTACCAATACAGAAACAGTGTATGAACAGCACACCTACAACACACACACGCTGTTAGTGTAGCGGCGGGCCGCCCACATTCAGGGCGGATACTTTACAAGGGACAAACAGCATTCTTCCCTAGCTGGAAAAAAAAAAGTATGGTCTACCACACAGTCCAAAGCTGACTGTATTTATGGGAAGGGAGATGCCTACAAAACTGCAGAACTTGGACTCACAGGCAAAGATCCACTGAACATGCAATACAAAGGCACTGACAAAGAGAATGTCATTAGCATTTCAGCGTGAAGCTTTCCCCCTCCTTTCATTTACAGCAAGGATCAAAGTCTATTGTCAAAGCTCTGGATTTTCTAATAAGGGACGTTTTCTTAGAAGAAAGGCTCCTTGGTTTAAACAGTATGGTAAAACTGGAGACTTAAAGTATCCTTATGCTTTACAACCAGCATATTTTACCAGTAACTAGAGTTTAATTCTTTATTATGCACTACAGTACATACTATAAATGCACTTACATATGTTTCTGACAATTCCTGGCATACAAGCACAATCAAGCCGTATATCTATGAATTCAGAGATCACTGTACTTCATTATATCATTCTATCATTTAAATTCTCAATATTAAGCTGCAAATTAGTTTTTGTTCCCACCTCAATGGCAGGGAAGCTATTGCTAAAAATATGCTTTGGAATTGAGAACATTATCTCCAAGATTTCCTTGGGAAAATAAGTTTAATTACTACAGCTAAGATGAAAGTATTGGAGCAAAACCTTATCTTAAAACACAAAGCAATCTAAACAGCACAGTTATCTGTAACTTTAGTATCAAACAGCTTTGGCTGGGATTTGTACATGTAAGTCTCCTCTATTTCATCTTACCCAGTAAGGGCAAAAACAGCTTCATAAAGACTGTTCATGCTACAGACCAGGACTTAGGGCCCTTCCCTACATATGGAAATCACTTCTGCAGAGCCCATGAATGGGCACCACAGAAATTAAAAAAAAAAGTGGCAAAATTACTACTTCTTCCCATGCTGTCACATAGAAAGCCTTCCCATTATAGTTTTTGTTCTCCAACCTCCTGCTGGGATTTCTTTTTTCATGTAGAAGCGGAAGGGCACACATTTTGGACTTCAACTGATAGCTCTGATTGACAGGATTTTATTTACTTGAAGGCAGAGCTGTAACTTTTAATGTAATATATCTGTTGTGGGATGGGAGAGAGACTAAAATTATTAATTCTGACCTCAAGCTTAAATTATTATTGTGATATGCTGGAAAGCCCACAGAAGGGTCTTCAGCCTACTCATATTATAACAACCAACAGCATTTTCCAAATATTTTAAAACTTAACTAATGCAAGGAAAAGGTGAACTTTACATCAACACCACCCTGTAGTTTATGTGACAACATGCCAAATTTTTCTTTCCACTATTTTTAATTGGTAAATTACTTGTGGAAGTCTGTACTGGCAAACACATTACCTGTCAACATCTGTGTGTCACTCTTAACTTTCAATATGCTTAACTCTGCAAACCCCCATCAGAAATCTTGGAAGTTAAATTTCAGGACTCCTGAAAGTTAGTCATTTGGGGGTTACAGCACAGTCAGTCCCAATGAAAAACCATTTGATCTTTCATCCTGATGGAGTGAAAACATGCTTGCCCCACAGTTTTATACATGACTGAATTAATATTTTAAATATTTCAGTGTCCCAATAAAACAGGTACTCCAAGGCAAGCTTATTCCCACAAGATTATCCTGAAGAAACATGATGGCAGCTTCTTTTCAGACTCATCAACACAGCGGCTGGAAGACATCGCTCTGAAGACCATCCAGGCCAACCTACCCTTGAAGGGGAGCTATTTGCACTGCAAGATTGGGGCTCACCTGGAAAACTCCCCTGGGCAAAGACTGAACATCTCTCTGCCTAACCTGCTTCACTGCTGCACTGCCCTCCTGGAGATCAAGTTTTTCTTAATGTGCAATCTAAAGTTCACAAATATCTTGATACAATGTGAAATGACTTCTGAAATCACACCTTTCCTGGGTGAGATTTTCAGCACCACTCTGCCCTTGAGCAAACACTAAGCACGAATGCATCGGTGGAAGTCAGTACAAGTGTGACACACACACTCCAACCACGTATTGCCCACACCACTGCTCTATCAGCACATGCCATGCAGACTGAGCCTCGTTCCGAATCTACCTGTGTAGTTCAAATAGCTTTGGAATAGAAAAAACAGCTCTCAACTTTAAGAAGCTTTAAGATAAAAAGAAATTCAGGCTTTTATTCTACCATCTACATTTAATCTCTCTTTTTAATCTCTCTTTAGCTTCTGCAGCTTCTACAGCTAGTTTAGCTTTCTCACACAGCACCTTCTCTGGCTTTCCAGAACAGGCACATCTGTTAACACTTCTGAAAGCTCAGAAATGATACAGCTCGATCGCTGCTTTGTTATGCAGGTGACAGCATCTGAAAGCAACAAAGATCCTTCCAGCTGTAGCAATGACATAAGCAGGGGATGAAGGAGGGGGAAGGGGTGGGGAGAGAATGAGAAGTGGCAAGAAAAATTTGCCAGCACAAACACCACCTTTGTTTATGCAAGTTTTAATCACTCCCAAGATAATACTGTTCTGTGAAATATGTGTTTTGTCAAGATGAAAGCCCTTGAACTCTATGGAAATCAGCATTTAGCTCCCATAAGCAAATAAAGCCTTTGTGAGAAATGTATACCATCCTGGTAGCAGAGACATCACTATTACTTTTTTCCCAAAACAGTAGCCAAGAGGCTGAGGCCCAAAGACCTTCAGACACACACGAGAGGAGGAAAAATTTTCGTATCAGACATGAAAACTCTACGTTTTATGCAAGGTGAATGCTTTGTTGCTGTTTCTGCTGTTACTGGAAGAGTAGCAGAGACATGCTCTGTCATATTTTGCCATTCTGGATAGCACTTTCTATACCTGGGACTAAATCCTACTCACTCGTCTTTACCTGTGAGTATGTATTACCTACGAGTAATGTACTGAGTATGTATTGATCCTACAAGAGCCATTAATGAAAATCCACCCAGAACAATGGAGCTCGTTATGCACAATGTACATGCAGAACAAACTTTCCAGTTATCTATTCGGATCAGTACTCTTGCACTACGTTTAAAGCTCCATCCTTTGCATTTGAGTTTGCCAAAGCTTCAAACACTCTCTAAGTCTGTCTCTCCTGGGACAGATGCACAGTCTCTTCTGGGAGCACCACGCCAGCTGGAAAGGTGACCACTTCCAGTGGCTTGTCACTCCCTCTTTGACAGCTGAGTTGCTAAAGCAGGCACTTCCAAAACCATGGAGTCAAGATGAACTTAGGAAGCTTAAACATAACTTATACATAGGTCTCTGTTGGCACAGCTAAATGCGATTTTCTGCACTTGGGAAACAATTTCAGGTTTCCTCTCACTTCTGTTGCTGGATAGTTCAGAACTTGTTGGTTTAGAAATTGCACTTTGTTTCTCGAGGTAAAGATCTCACCATGTCAAAGCAGACGACAGATTCATACCTCAATTCAGCAAGTGGGAAACAGAACCTGCATCCATTTGCAGTACCTGAACAATTTTCATATTTATGAGAGTTAGAATGAAAAGCAACACTGAAACCTGAAAAACAGTTAAGCCACACACAGGAAAATCAGTTGTTTCGGCCTTCAACTCACTAATGAGAACAGACCGAAATCAAGTGTAAATTTTTAGTTAAAAAGAATGCCATTGTGCCAGCCCAAAACTCACATCTCAGGTCTTAAAAGGCTGGTCTCTCTCTTTTACTTTATGTGCCATATGAAAATCCCCAGATGCAGGAGTACCCACAGCAGTACCACCTTGGCACTTCATTCTTAATTCTCAAAGAAGCACAACTGAGACATGATTTACAATGACTGGGACTTGAGCAAACAACACCCCCTCAAATCTTTGTCAAATACCAAGGCAGAATATTCAAACACACAACCACCTGCATGGCCATATATGACAAATCAAGGGTAAGATTTTTCAATTGAGAAACACTTAGAAATAATGAACTTAAGTGGCTAAGAAAAAGAATTTTAAAGTTATAAGGAAATAAAAAGAAAATCGACTCAGTTCTTCACAGGCAGAGTTATTCTGTGTCACAGATTAACTACAAAGATACAAAATCACTGGGTACGGCTGTGCCAGACCAGCTCAGTCCTGCAGGGATCGCAGGTTCAGGCACAGCTCCACACACAGTCCCAAAGGCTGCTCAGGCTGGAAAGCTGCACAGATCGTTTTGTCAGGCAGAGAAGCCTATGAGACACTGATCAGCCTGTAATGCCCTGAAATCCTGCACTGTCTCACCCAGCTCTGCCAGCACTGCCTCTGTACTGTTGCACCTACACAGCAACAGGTAATTTAGGGGCAGAAAGGTGCAAATGTTCACCTGCCTTACCCAGAGCTTTGCTTATACCCCTAATTCAACTTGAAAATGCCCATCTTTTATGCAGACATGATTGGTATTTCTCAAGGCTCACTAATCTGAGAGGAGTAAAACTGAGGATGCAGGCAGGGGTGGGAAGGACCCGCTCCAGTTCACAGCTGCCCCAGGGCACAGTTCTGGGTGGATGTTTTTGCCCAGGGAGGTTGGTGCACTGCAGCCGTTGAAGAGAACTGGGTGATGTATGGCAGTGCTTGCTACCCTTGCCTTCAGAAACATTTGATAACCATTCCCTCAGTACGATTACACACTCTCCTGTAGCATTATTATCTAAATCAGACTTCTCCAGCTTGTTTTCTTTCCAACACATCAAGACAGAAATGCAACACTTCCAGTGACAATGGCTTGGGATAAAACTGTAATGTCAGTGTCACTCCTACTTCATGCTACATTTCAGTCAGGAGTTCAGACAGACTGTATAATCAATTATAAATGTCACCTTTTATGATAACATGCTTTTTTGTCTTTGCAGGAAATCCAATTCTACATCTACAGACATCTTTTCCTCCAAGATGCATAAAGATAGGCAATATAATAAGCCCTTTAAAATTATGACAATTGGTTGACAAGTATTTCGTTATGTATATTTGTTTTATATAATCTGATTGCATTTTTCAAATATTTTTACTAAATTCATTTAGATTAATAAAAATCTGGGTTTAAGTGTTTATCTAAAGGGCTTTATCATCAGATATAGAGTAAAACAGTTTAGATAATGCATTACAGCAGAACAGCCATTAAAATTATAAAGCCACAAATTAATTTTTTTTCCACCACAGGAAGGTTTGGCAAAGTATTTAAAATTACATTTCCCTAAGGGCAAATGAGAACTTTCATGATGAAAGACCTAGAATAATAAACAGAAAGTAAATAATCACAGTCTCTTTTAGATTTCTATCTTCACGTACATATAATGAAAGCATTACATGCAGACAATACTGCTTCAACTAGAATTTAAAGACAAACATAAAGCACTTTTAACTTAGGATACAATGCATTCCTACTTAATTATTATTTCTAGGTAGGCTTTGTTCAGGGTTTGTTAAATAAGTGTTTTATTTTGCTTAACTCCTTCTGCACCATACAGTATCTAGTGTGGAAACTGCCTCAAGTTAACCGACAGCCCTCGCTTTGCCACGGCCACCCCAGACATCGCAGGGGCAAACAGCACGAGGCAAATAACAGACCAAAGGCTCCTCAGCTCGCTTGAGAATCAGCTCCTGGGATCTATTATGCAGAGACATTTCCTGTCAAAGTAAGAGACAAATTGGGGAGGAGGGGGGAAAGAGTGCATCCTACTGAACTGCAAGGAAGCTTCAGAAGACAATCCTCAACCTGTGTATCTTCATTTAAATCCTACTCCTTCTCAGGAGCAATTACAACAAAAAACAAAAGTCAATGGAGGACTGAGGACAGAATTCTCTCAGGCTCTTCACCTTTAGTATAACCAGAAGAAAATAATATTTGCTTTTTTTTAATTGAAGCCACAGCTGTTAGTCATTGTATTTGCTTTATGTGGTTGCCTGTTGAATTATATTGAGGCACAACTTTTCCTTAATACCTTTATGTGAGAGTTGTGCAAATGGCTTTAGCTTATCCTTCCACTTTACGTGTTCACAAGTGGTTAAAGGGTCATCCTCTCCCACCTCAGAGAAACCAGGTGCTGGAGAAGAATAAGAATACAGTCATGAGGCTACTTCGTTTCACAGAATAAAGGACTGGCAAAATAACTGAATAAAATGTTTCCAGATAACCTAAATACACATTTGTGCATATACTCCAATAATTCCACATAATTCCTAGACTGTAATTTTTTGATAATTTCAAATCCTACAATTTGCAGAAGACTTATTGTGAAAGCACTCTGTAGACAAAATACATCACTCTGCAAACAGTCTCTCTTGTACAGATGCACAAGCCCAGGGACAAGATTACCTGATTTCACAAAAATCACATGCTAACCAAGCCACAACTGGGGCTCCTGCACTTTTGGCTTCCATGTCTCTATTCCTAACAGTAGAGCCCAGTATCCCATCAGACACTAGTGTGCTCTGGACCTTGCAGCAAGATGTGAGACTGCATAAAAAATAAAAACAACAAAAAGCTTTCCATTATGGTAGAGGGATAATTAAAAAGAAGAAAGCTTTCCATATGGCAGTATCAAAGGAGTTCACAGCTCTGACATGGTAACAGCCAAACCCAAAATATTGCCCCTTAGATCTCACACAGCAATTTAAAATTTGCTACTTCTGTTTCCAACTCTCTTTACTACATTTAAAGTAAAATCTTAAAGTGGCAGCAGGGTATTTTAGAGTTATACATTATTATTCCCTGTGGTGCAGCCAGAGAAATTCAAATGAAGCAAGCTTTATTCTTGCAAGTTAAGAAATCAGAAGACTGAAATGGATAAACATGCTGCTGACCTTGTTCAAGCCTTCTAAGAGAGCCTTACCGATGAGATAGTCACCCATAAAAAAGGTCTCCTGGAAAACATGATGCTACTGCTATTTCAGAGCACCCAGCCTCTCAATTGTGGAAGTAAGCCTTCTGCTTGAATGATCTTCCATTTTAGCCCATCACAGAAATCTTATCACGTTTCTACATGGTTACAGAACCAAGGCCGATAAAACTAAAAATTAAACACCAAAAATGTTTACATGCCTGATAAAAACAGCAATACTTTATCTCAGTTAAAAACAGCATGGAGAACGTTCATTTTATATTCAGTTTACATCAAAACACAAGTTCCAAGAAATGGCTCAAATAGATCCCTTCCAAAAAAAAAAAAAAAAAAGGGCATCTGTCTTACAGTCTTTTAGCTGCAAACAGTAGACAGGAAAGATAAGCTAGCTAAGGAATAAAAGAGAAAAAGTTTAAGTGTTTTTCCAATCCAGAAATAAGAAATTCTCTTTCAGTTTCCAGATCAAGTTATTTTTTGGGTTTTTTTGGGTTTTTTTTCACTTGCAATTCTGGTATGTGAATTGCTAAACCTTCAATAAGGCAAATAATACTTTAAAAGAACCACCAACATCTTGCATGTTAAACCAAAGCAGGAATTTAGCAGTGAAAATTACCCATAACTTTCTGACATATATCGTGACAAAGAATTGAAGGATGTCAAAGTGTTAAAAGGCATTTCCAAAATTAATGGTTCAGCAACTTAGATATGATTTTTAAAGATTTCCAGAGAATGCCCAAATAGATTAAAAATCCCATTACCCCTAATGGAGCAAGAATTGCCTATTTACCTCGAGTGACAGCAAGCAATACAAAAGCAGCGTGGTTTTGACACAAAAGAATTGTGTGCAGAGCAATGACGGGGAAGTCCCCAGGTCCCTGTCCTTTGCTCCCTGTCCTGGCAGGCAGGCAAAGCAGGGGACATGGAAACCTGCTGTCCAACCCCTCGAAGGAAAACCCAGCGGGTACCCCCGCTCCTGTGCAGCTACTGAGCAACTCGGCTGCCCTGCTGATCGCTACTCATGGGGCAGGCGTAACTATTGACTTGAGGCAACGCATCTTCAGGATGAGGCAAATCTCTCCTTCAGTGCCTCACTGAACAACTGGATTTCATTTATAGGAAATACACAGTTGAATAAGTCTGGCAAAAGACTAATATTAGGCGGAAATTCATCAGCTATAAGCTGTGTGCTTTATAACCATTTAGTTCTGTGTTTTTCTGCTACAGAAGATGAGTGGATTTAAGATTACACTCCTTCCTATGCCAAATTTTGGAGACATGGGGAAAAAAATGCACATTCAGACACACTAATCTAAATCAGGTAAGTGCTTCAGGCAGCCAAGTACCCATGCACAAGCTATCTCCCAGACTCAAGCTTTAAGTCTCTCTTGCTGAGAGCACTACAACAGTGCTCACAGCAATTCCCAACTGAGATTGCTTTAAACCCATTATATTCCCTGTAGCTAGTGTTTTAGCATGCTGCCTAAAGCTCTGCATCATTTGGAGTACACACAGTCTCATCAGTCCTACATGGACTATTCAATCTGTTGCAGATTTAATCTGAAGCTACAGCCACCTAAACTTGCCATAGGCATATTAATCTGTGTAAGAATATATAATTCATGACCTTGTCTAAAACTTTCTATTAAAAAGGGATAAAGTGCTGCCTCATTTATTCACAAGAAAAACACAAAGCACATCAAACCCCCAGGTCACTCCAAATATACACATCTGAGCACCATGTTTTGCACTAAGTATAAAATTGCCTTTTTAGCCTGTATCCTGACATGCATTTTGAGATCTCCTCTGGTGTGTTTGCCTTCAGTTTGTTGTGCACAACAAACCATGTGGGAATATTTTCATTTGGGCTTCAATTCACATGTTAAAAACCAGCTTGGGTTCAAAAGAAAAGAAAGAAGGAAAAAAAAAAAGCAATCCCCCTCTTTTCCATCTCACTCAAAAAACCCAAAGTAAATTCCAGCCCATCAAAAAGCAAGAGAATGAAACTTTATTAAAATCAGTTGAAGGCTGATTTTCAAAAGTATCTTGCACCTAAAGATATGGACAAGCATTTAGATAGGCTTTTTAAAGATCTTTAATGTAAAAGAATTAATGAAAGTTAATCACCTGCATTTTTTGCCACCTGAATATTTCTGATAATTTGGTCTTTACTGCATTGATTACTTAATAAATGTGAATAGCTATACCTTATTTTCTTGATTAATAAGAAGGATTAATTTGAGTTAAAATATTTGAACAACTTTTAATCATTATGTAACACTATAAACATGAACAATTATTTAGAAAGAATAAATTAAAAAGGGGGAAAACTGAATGAATTCTACTCTGCTGTAGCACTTACATTCACTTATATTTGCATTGAGTAGATTGCATCAGATTTCATTTGACTGCACTGACTTTAAATAAGGATACTCATTGCTTGTTATTTCTCTTTATGTCACAAAAAACGTAGCAATTCCAAGCAGAATTATTCACAAGAGTATGAAATGCAAGTAGTTGTGAAGTCACGACTGTTAATTCCCAAAAATAAGCTTTTGGTTGTTCACTGAATGCCAATTACATGCCAAGAACTTTTAAATAAGTCCCAATATTGCAAACAGAAAAAACAAGCTTTTTTTGTTTAATGAATAATGATTCAGGCACTTTCTTACACGAGAACACCCACACAATTTATCACTACTTTCATCTGTCATCCTACACACTTGGCTTTTGCTCATATCAACATTTTTCAAAATGAATTATTTTCACTCCAGTTATGATATCAGTTTTGCAATCATTAGGGCTAGCAAAAAATGATAGAAGCATCAGATTATTGAAATAGGACAGCTGTTTGTACCACTCATGAAAATGTGAATTTCTGAACTCAAAAGTCTCTCACGATTCATCATCTGCCTGAAAACCTTTCAGTAGAAGTTATTATACCATAAGTTTTGTAAGATAGTGAATAATCAATATAGAAATTCATTAAATAGGTGCAAGAGAAAAAACCAGATCATGATTTTCAAGTCACCATCTGATAATTAGATATCTGGTAAGTAGAAAGCAAAGTGAATGGCACAGAGAAAGTTAGTCACTCAGTTTTCCTCCACTGATGATCTGAAGTGATGAGATTTTATCACTGAAGTAGTAGATCTCATCCTGCAAGAGAAAACACTCAAAACAACCTCCCAAAAAAAGCGTTTCCTTTCGCTTCATTGCTACCTTTTAGATGTCCTAATTTAACAGGATCCCAAAACCAGCATGCTTTACCAGATACTAACATGCTGCATGGCAATAATTAATATAAAAGTTTTCTTACAAAATTACTTTTTAAAGCTGTCATTTTAAAAGGCTAAAAGCTACTAAAAAGATTTTACTATGCATATCATCATATCCTGACATCTCAACTTGCCAGGGTGTGAAGAAAATGCTGTATCTCACTAGAAAGCCTAGAGAGATACCAGATTTTGACAACATATCTACTTTATGAGATGACTGCTCATCTTTGTTAGGAGCCAGAAGAATTAAGAGTTGAAGGTAAAGAGTTCTCCATTGTCAAAATGGGGAACCACAAGTGAGTCTGAAGAATCAATGGGTCATACAGGTCTCTTGGAGAGGCCCACCTTATGAGGAAAGAAAAAGCCAGAAATTGTCAGGGGACATAGATTTAAACATTATTTATACCTAAACCCTCTAAAAATAGTATGTTTAAATGTTACATGAAGGTGGAAAAAAACCACAAAAACAAACACCAAAACCCACTGTTATAGCAAATTGCTAGAGAGAAGAGAAACATCAAAAATACTGATTCCAAACACGATGTTAATGTCTGTTATACACAGGAAAACAGGATTCAGTAACATTTAAAGAAAATTATCCTCTACACATGTGAACTTTTATCCAGCAATCATATCTTAGGAGACAGCGTAGCACCTGATTCCTGGGACAGCAGATCTGATTCTTCTCACTTCACTGAGTCTCTGCTCAACGCTGCCCTACCCAGGGGACTAACTCAAGCAAGTCTTGTTCACTTGATTTTTTATATTTAACATGAAAATAGTCACAGGTCTTGACAGCCAGGTTACTTTGCTGGTATAAAAATATTAGGAAAAATAACTATCATATATTGCTTCCCCAGATTATATAATTCAATTATTCTGCTTATATAGTTCTAGAATGTGAAAATTCTAATGTCATTCCTATCCCACAGAGGCCAAAAGAAGATTGAGGAGGGAGTACAGGCATACGCAATAGAGATAATTATACCAGGTTACTCAGATAAACATAAATAATCAGAGAAAACAGATTAAAACCTTCTGTCACATGTGTATGGTATGGGTGTCATATTTTGTCAGATTTTTTTTCTCTCCCATGAAGAAGTCAGCAAGTCTGCTGGAGAGTGGGTGTTCTGTGGAATGAATCAAAGGTGTCTAGAAATGGCAATACAGAAATCCAGCAAAAACTTCTCTGAAACATGCTAAAACTAAAAGGGGAGAAACTATGCCCAAGTGAGACTGCAGTAGGTGTCATATTCTTCATTCCAAAACCGCAATTAACTTTCATTCATATACTGCCAGAAGGAAAATTCTCTTCAATGTTCTGTATCAGTTGTTACAGCGGGACAAATACCAGTGCTCTCTTCCCTCTACTTTTGAAATAGCTTTGATATCATTACTTGAGAAAGGAGGTATCACTGATTTCTTCCCCCTCCCTGCACCCTGTAGTCACTAACCAAGGGCTGACATGCTCACTGGTATTCTCTCTGCAGTCTCTTTCACTAAAGAAAAGGAAGTGACTAACAAAAAAAAGTTTGTCAGGAGCCCCTGTGCTTGGAGGAAGATCAAGAAACCTTATCAAGCAAGTATGAATTTAAACACAGTCCAACTCTTGGGAGGAAGGAATCCGTATGGTTTTCAGCCCATCCAAAGCAAGCCTGGGCAGACTGAGTCAGTCAGCAAGCCCTGTAACATAAGTTACTCACATTAGCAGAAGGCTCAGACATTGTTAATTCACTTAAAGCAGCATCAAGACGATTGTTCTACTGGGTAATTAGCATTGAAATTGCCCCTGGCACCACAGTCTACGGCATCCGATCGCTAGGAGATTTTAAAATTAATGGGTTGGGTTTTTTCTTTTTCATTTCTACATTGGAGGAACAGCTTACAATTTTGCAGAGTTATTATTTTAATCGTCAGTCACCAGCTTGTATATAAATTAGAACTGACCAACACAATGCTTGGCTTTTGTGCACATACCATGGAACCTCAACATGTTACACAGCTAAACATGCTCTACACAAGTAATCTGTTCATGAGACAGACTTCAGGGGAACATCAAGTTCTTATTTCTCTTTCTCCCTTGTAGCATTTCCTGCAAAAGGCTGTTTCTTCTCACGAGAACACTCCTTACCACACTGCACTTCTATAAATAATTCCGTGAACATGAAGAGATAAGTTCCTGTTTCCAGGATGACCCCACGGCACAGTCTATGGGGTGTCCCACTGTCCCACCCACAGACCCCGCTCTGCTGAATCCCTGACCACCACACAAAGCCATGTTTCTTTGGTCAAGAAGCAAATGGGATTCCCTGCAGAGCCTGTATGGCTGTCAAACTGCTTGGACCAGCAATCCAACACCATCCTGCCTCCCCAGGGAACACGTCAGCCTAGGAGCTGAGCAACCAGCAAAAGCTGCAGAAATGGGGAGCCTAAGTGAGCAGAATGAACCCCCATGTTCTCAGTACTACAGGGTGAGAAAGAAGTAGTATATGAGAGTGTGCTACTGCCACTTCTGGGATATGAAAGCAGTATCATCACTTTTGGTCAATTATTTGAGAAACAACAAAATAAAATTCACTCTTTTTTTGGACAAAAATAATATAAGCAAGATATGTTTTAATGGAAAAGGTCAGCTTGAACTTTCTAATAGATTATCATTTGTCAAGCAGTTTTCTTAAATCCTGCTTTCGTGGAGTATTTTACTGAGGTACAGCATAAGCTAGAAGTAAACTGATTTGTTTAAAAAGTTTTCAAAAAGTGCAAAAATAAACTTCCTGACCAATTCTTGATGTATGTCAGAAAACTCATATTTTGAGTAAGTCTGACAGTTATATATTTACAATCATTAAATCAGTATTTGCCAGTGGAGTCAAGAGCCTCAGGTTTAGATCTTTCATAACTAAAAATAAACACCTCAATGAAAATTCTGTAATCATTACAACAGTTTTTTTTTTCCTATGGGTTTATGTATCCTTAGAATTTGCATTAGTGCACCAAGGGAATCATGATCATCTTGTTATCTTTAAGCAGCTAATCACAACTGATCAGGAGTAAAAGCTCCAAATTTAACATTGAGGGTATTGATAAAACAGTTTAAAAGAGATTCTGTAACTGCTACGTGTAAGAGAAAGTCATAAACAATTGTTCATCTCCAGGAACATATATCTAGTTGTATCATTTTCCAAAACAATTATGAGCCTGCCCTAAACTGCATGCATAATGTAGGAAATTACTTTATTATATTTTCTTTTAACTACAATTTTTTTTTCTATCTTTCAGGACCAACGAGAGCAATACCATAATTCCCCAGGCAGCCAAATGCTTAAAAGAAAAATTCTTGCTTGAATATTAAGTCTTTTCTTCAATATCTCCAACGTTAGTTTCTCAGTTCTCCTATTTTGTTTTTCCAGGCTACTGTAAATCTACAATTTTGTGCATATAAATCTTGATACCAGCAAACAATTTGGTTCTGCTCTTTACTCCTCTTCCAAATGTACACCGCAGTAGAAACATTGCAATAGCTGGTAGGACTGACAAGGTTCAACACGGACGAGCAGAAAGTTCTTCTGAATAGAAAACCAGAAAAGAATACACTAAATGTAACTACAAAAAAAAAGTGTGTCAGCTTTTCTTTTCCTTGGTTTGTTCTGCTTGATCTAATTAATTAAAAACAGATATTTAGATACTAAATGAGTAAATCATCATGCAATGTTGGTTTGTTTTATAAAGCAAAAAGAAATCCTAGAAAATTGCAGAATGAAAAGTTTCTTAAAACCTAACACATTAACAAGGAAATCAAATCAAATTCAGAGCACCAAAACCAACAAATCAGTTCATTTTATGCCAGTGATTATAAAAGGTGTTCAATAACTCAGGAGAACCCTGCCAGTGTCATTCCTATTTGGGTAACGTCTTGACAGATACCTCAGGTGCGGAGCACAAAAAGATCACCCAACCAAACAACCCACCACCCACCCCAAACCAGTAAGTTTCTGGACTTTTCCTGCCAAGAGAAAGAAAATAAGGTCTCCTTGTACATGCACAGATGCTGTTTGGATCTCTTGCACATTTTAACAAATCTCACACTGATCATGACCTGTACAGTGTATATATAGAAAGTGGAAAAAGGAAAAAAAAGTTTTTTAATTGTGAAAAGTAGTTAAAACAGTATTAAAGCACCCATATTCTAGTATTGTTTGCCTCCATGAGAATTCTAACATGTACTGTAAACTCTGAATTATTCTAGCTCTTCTTGGAGCAGCAGTATTATTAAGCATCTAAACAGCCCTCCTTAATCTAATTGCCTAAGTTAGCAATTCAAATTTGCATTTGCTGTTTAGCTGTTCACATTAACCTTTAGACCTCTTCAGTGAAGGAACCTGGTTTTTAACTAAGAGCAGCTCGGTGCTATGAGCACACCAGTCTTATATTTCAGCATCAGAAATTCAAAAAGATTACAACTACTCTCTGATTAAGGCTCAATTTTTTAACTTCAGGAATAGTTCAGCCTTTATTTACATTTTAACCTGAGATGTATTTCCTTCTCATTTGTAAGACTTTACTCTGTCAGCAGGTTCCAGAATGGATTAGTTTAATTAGCAAAGAAATTAAAATATCTTGGGATTCTCTGGATTAAGATACTCTACAGTATATGCCTTCCAATACTTACTATCAGAGCATTCAACTCCATCATTCAAGATATAGTTTAGTCTTGCCTAAATTTCTCATGTAATAACATAACAAAACTACCAGCACTGTCAATTTTTAAGAGTTACAAAGTTCTCATTATACTCACAATTATTTTACATGTAGTCATACCCAAGCAACTAGTAGTAAAACAACTGAACAGCAAGGGTATAAGGGTATTTTGCACGTAAAATTAAACACATATTTCTCTCTCATATGTTTATATACCATATATATAACCAACAGTTCTCCCCCATAACTATCATACCAAAGAATGTGTCAGATAATACACACAAGTACTACACTGAGTAGACTTGAACTGAAAACTAGAGAGAAAACACTGAACACTAGAAAAATGGCTTTGTAAAAATGCCAATCAGAATTCTTACTTTCTCAATCAGCTAAATGTTACAATAGTTGAAGAAAAAAAGTAACATATGCAAAGCAATCCACACTGCACCTCAAATGAAAACATAATACAATACCTTCTCATCTCCACATAACATTTTTTTCACTTGATACTGTTCAAAAACAACTTTAAAAGTAATTTGTTGGGAATAAGAGCGACTCATTATAGTATTTAATATTGGCTAAGGTAGAAAACAAACAAAAAAAAAAGTATAATCTGCATCTCCAGAACAAGTGAACAGCCACAAATCCAACAACTTTATATACCAGCTGTACAAGCAAGGAGCTAAAAAAATACAAAGAGTGGACATGCTCCCATATTTCTGTACTCTAACCAGAGATAAAATTCTTAGCAAGATGGGAGATTAGGAGTTGTGTTCCAGCAGAAAGCAGCTGCTGCTTTTTCAATTCACTGCAAAGCAAGCCTTTGCCATAACTGCATAAAAGCTCTGGGAGGTTTCTCTGGACAGAATCATTACTACTGCTGAAGTTGCTTCAGTAATCTGTGATCACCCACAGAACTGTCTTCTAAACTACTCTCAATGTGTTGCCCACTGGTTTCTACAATGAATTATTTTACATAAAAATACTGCAAGAAGTATGAGAAATAAGGCAGTGATGAAGAGTAAAGTAATTTTTAATGTCATTCCTTTAGTCAAATACACATTTCAAAACTTTTTTAGAAACATTGAATTCATAAAAGGAAATCATACCTGATACTCTTCTGTTGTATCTGTTAATAACAGGAGCTGCAAAAGAAACAAATCACAATTACAAATGCTATTTATTATTACAAATTCAAAGTCATCATCTTCAATAATTATGATACATTTTTACTACACAAATCCCATGCAAGTCTCTTTAAAAAAAAAGTTTCAATATAAAGCTTTCATCCACTGACTTGCCACCAGCCAGTAAGTGTTTATTCAAAGTTAAAATTTGATTTTCCAGAAGGCAACTACATGCTAGGATGGAAGGTAAGCAGTTTTGAATCTTTTTTACCCAACTCTGAAAAAATAAGTTAGCTATACCTACTCAACATGGATCAAAAGCTGATGGAACTTATTAGCTAAACTGTTCCATACTCCTGCACAAGATGTAACTGTTCAGGCAGCGCTCCCGTACCAACTCCAGTCATCTATCCTTGACCCAGCCTATCTTCTATAAGGACACATATTTAAATTGAAAAAATTCTGAGATGGAAGATCCATTGTTTCATTGCTTCTTTGTTCCTGCTGTCAGGTATAACAAGGTATTTAAACTTTAGCTTTAATTCGGGATGAATTTCCTGACTTTCACTACTCCCATCCATTTCAACATTAAGCCAGCTGTCAGTTTTCTTCCCCCTTTCGCTGTAACCAGATTACCATCACTGTGAGTTGCTTTAGTCTCAACACAAAAAACAATCAACCTGCAAAACTTCACCTAGAACAAACCCAATAAACCACGCTCCCTTTCACCACTGACAACCAGAGTAATTTTATTCTGAATGCTTCATGCTTTCCCATTCCTCTTCCCCTCAACTGATAATTGCATTTTTCCTGATACAAACAGTGACCTTTCTATTCTACTCTTTAAACATTTAAGAATTAGACGAGTCTTTATGCCACATCAAAACCCGTGCATCACAGAGCCAGATTTATTAAACACATACTACCACAATCTTAATGATCCCATAATTTCTTAGAAGTTAGAAACTTTTGAGTATCTTGGCACCATCAGAATATGAACAAAGTTTTCTTAAGCCAATACACAAGAACTCGGCTTCTTTTCAGCATTCACAAGCACTCTGTGTCTATATTAAAACATATAACTGAAAACAATGCCATAAAAACATCAAAATTATTATTGAGTATTCATTTGTAATGATAAAGGAAATCAGAATAAAGAAGAGGTCGGGGGGGAAAGAATCAGAATCGTTTGGTTGGAAAAGACCTCTGAGATCATCGAGTCAAATCATACCCATCCATTTCTAAACCATATCTCTGAGCACCCCATCTACTCATCTTTCAAATACCTCCAGGGATGGTGACTCAACCACCTCCCTAGGCAGCCCGTTCCAGTGCCGAGCTTGCTAGCTAACTTCCAGGCTAACTCCATAGAGTTTTCAGCCAAATCTATCAACAAGGAGACAATGCTCATCTTAACAAGAAGCTAAGGATTAGTAGCAAGATTATCTTGACTTTTACAATCTAGATCAAGAGCTAAACTTCTCTAACACACCATAATCCTTATAAAAAAAACACTGACACAATGTTTCATACATCAAGCTTGAAGAGGTTCAAAAACACTGAATGATAAACCTGAGAATTCAAGAAACTTTATTTTCAAACCTTTAAGCAGTTTTTGATAGCAGCAACCCTTCCTGCAAGTAAGTGCAGCATGTATTTCACTTATCAAAGGACACCATGGGTGCAAGAAGTTTCTATCACCTTAAGGGGAGAAAGGCATTTGGAACAGAGATCCTATTCTGGTTTATCAAATAACAAACTCAGGCAGCCTCCCTGAACTGAAAATGTTCTCGCATTTTGCCCTGTTCTTAACTTTTCCACGTCAGCCTGCCTATGGCCACCAGTGGCAACAGAATACTCCTCTAACATTCATCTGCCCTGCAACAGTGCATTCATTTTTATTGCTAGTTTATTGAGGCAGTTTAACTGAGTAACTACTCAAAGTTGGCAAGCAAATTTGGTCCTTAAGAAACAGGAAAACTCACTACTTATCTAGAGACACAGGCAAATACCTACTGCTCCCAAGATACTGAAGAAGGTGACCAAAAGCAGCTACTTCAGTTCTCACTACAAAGTGATTTATTACAAGAGAAATACTAAATTCAAAACATAATTTAATAATTTTGCAGTAAAAGCACCTCATCTAGGTTATAACAGTTTCAATTAAATGATTAACTACTCTCATATATGGATTTGAATACTTTTAATCAACACTATTAGTAAGTAAACTTATTGTTGTGCTTCAGGAATTGTCTTGCACAAGCAGTCTTTCCTCTCCACCCTTTGACTAATACATCCATTTCTTACCCATGTTTAAGAATAATATTTTAACATCTTTGAACAGAACTAATACACTACAGAGAACTCTGACATACTTTGGGTAACACAGAAAAAAAAGCCACTTTTCAAAGACTATGGCTTCTTTTAGAATCTTGATTATTTTATCCCACAGCAGGGTTCAGTGTCATCAAAATAGCATCAAGTTTTCCAGTGTTAAAAACAAGAAAAAAACATAACCTTTTAAGGGCAGTTAAGAGAGCACTATTATTCTGCCTCCACAAAGCTTTTAAGATTAAAATGATAGTTTGCTTTTCTTACACTAGAGACAGCTTTAACATGTATAAAATTTCAGGTTCACTTTTTTCTGTTGTCAGAAGATGACTATTTTTATGCTAAAGAGAGAAAATCTGACATTTCCTGCTACAGAAGATTAGCATTTTCTTTTGTTCTAGCTTACCAATTAAAAGCTCTCTTTGTTTATGACTATTTTCTGTATTGCATCAACAGTATAGCCACTCCTATGGCTTCCTTGTGTTTTGTCATTACAAGGACACTGGAAAGTCTGGCATCAAGGACTGCTGAGAGAACAGCTCCTGGAAGGCCCACGTACACCTAGATTAGTCAGTGGATAGATTCCAAAAAATTAGATGAGGCGGAAGAGAATAACACATTTACGGTTAGCCCAGCCTATTTCCGAGACTGAACACTGAACAGTGCCTCATTTAAAGTAGTAGTGACGGACACACTAATAGTAAGTGACCTCTTACACCAGCACAGCCCTCCGAGCACACCTCTGCCGACACCGCAACGAGAGCACAGCGAATCCAGCACACCAACCTGGGACCACTCAGGAGAGCTGGTGTCTTCAACAACAAAAGAAACTGCTGCTTTGAAACAGGAAATAATTCTTTTTTGTACCTAAACTTAGAATTTCTCTCCTGCACACCAATGGGCCACATCTCAGGTCAGTTACACATTCACTGCAGAAATTATAATGATATTAAAAGATTCTGCTGTGAGATTATTGCATCGTAAACTCTCCATTATGTCCAAACCTCAGGTGCAGCAATATTCAAGTTCAAAATATACCTTTGGCATACTCCCTGCTTTTACTTGGCTCATGGGAGCCAAGACCCAGTAATTTGGTAAACACAATAAAAACTGAGGTAAATGAAGCCATTGTACCAGAAGAGATCAAAACAGGCCGGTTTCCTCCCTGGCAGCCAAAGGCAAGTGACACCGGAGTGGAAACGCAAATCAGGTTGTGCATTCCACAGTTCTGCCAGAACTGACTCAGGACACTGATCCTGCCCCACTCTTCAAGGAAAGTCAGAACCGTCTGCTGAATGTGTAGGTATCTCCACTGTCCTGAGACACAGACTGAACTGAGCACTACATGGGAACACTTCACAGGGGCTGTTTCAGACTGAAAAAATTGCAGGTTTCTGGCTGTAGGATTCTTTTCTATTTACAACTGCAATTTCTAGAACCAGTCAGTTCTCTAGTTTAAATCAAATACTTATTTAATAAGTAGTTACCAACTTTATGTCAGTATCACTTAATCTCGCTCATCTCACTCCTTTTCCTGCACTCAGGGAAAAAAAAAAAGAAAAAAGTGGGCATTCATTCATATATATGAAAGACCACATACATGCTGCAAGCAATCACAGAAGAAAATGCTACAAAGGTGCTCAGCTTCCCAATTTCAAGAACATTTTATGCCACCTTCAATCAGCTAACTCTGCAAAAATTAGTCATGTACATATTTGCTAAACATAGAATCACAGAATGATTAGTCATGTACGTATTTGCTACTAAAAGACTGCACAACCTTTCTCCCTCAAAGTAGAGGTATATAAAGGTTTTTAATAATTTGCATAAATAAATCAATACTGCACATTCTGTTAGTTAAATTCACAAATGTACCTTATAGCAAACAGCACTACTGCCATGCAGCTATACTAACACTTGCTCATGGTTCCATTCCATTTGGTTTTCTCACTTGAAAAATTAGGGATATAAATTTCAGAAAAAGAAACTGGAATGTGATAATGCTGGGAACCACTGACCTCAAACATATTTTTTTTTATTATTATTATTATTACTTTTTAAAAATAACTAAAAAAAAGGTAATTTTGCCAATACTCTTCAGTCTGCTTTGGCCCTGGCATTTTCTTTGAAGTATCTGATGCTGGATTTTGGCTTACCATGCTTAACTTAGAAGAGTTCTATGAGCTGTTAAAACTCAGCCCTATATGTGACAAAGCATGCACAAGACAAAGGACACAGACATTACCTTTTCTTACCACTGCTTTCAAAACCAAACCAACAATTCAAGTATTTAAGCCAAACAAGTGACAGTAAAAACGTTCTCCAACTTTACAAATCAGATCTAGAAGAATGGTTTTCCTGCAGTGTGTGGGAACCCTTTTTTGTCAGTGTACTGAAAAGTGACTGGTTAAAAACACCAGCGAGCTTTTTAAAAGTTACACTACTACCACAATAGTAGTGGATAAGTTGTTTATCTATACTACTTAAAAGTGTTGTGCAGTTATAGAAGATGCTAAAGCCTGAAATTAACATAAAATTACAAGAGTAATTCTCCTACCTACTGCTATCCTCTTCTTACACATACTAAGAACATTAAATTCTTACAGAAAGGATAAATAAAACTCAAAAGATCAGTTCAGGGTCAAGCAAAAAATTCAGGGACAAACGAAGAACTGGCATTCCAGGCACGGCTCAGAGTACGAGATGTTACCAGTCTGTACTGGATACCTTGAAAACTATTCCTCTTCGTCCACAAGCACCTCGCTTTTTACCAGGGCCTGTGAACACTTTGCAATTACCATTGGGGGGGAAAAATCCCCACATGCTGCTTGGTTCTGACCCTGGATACAGTTTATAGCAGCAGACTAAGTTAAGCTATTGTGCACACAAAAATTTAATACAGATCTTTAGTGTAACACTTTAATCAACTGATAAAAATTTTTGCAGGTTGCCTGATGAAAGATGGAGCAATGTTTATAACAGGTTGCACAAACTCAGTAGTACAGAACTCAGTTCGTAGAGCACAGGCACAAAATACCAGCTTTGTTAAACAAAGTAGCAGAAATCGGTGATTTCTAGAGTACTTTTCCATCGAATCATGGCACAAAGTCATCTTATGTGAACAGAGACAAAAAAGAGAAACAGAATGTAAACTATTCTTATTTAACAAGTCAATTAAGATTACCCAAACAACATGTGAGTTGACACTATAAACTATTAAAGCTGAAATACCAGAAGCAGAGTGGAGTATAAATCTGAGGCGTGACTGTCTTTATGGAATGTTGTATCAAGTTACGATAAGGAAGTGCTAGACTACAGCTGTCAAACTGTTTTTCTACACACCAAGATGTTAATGGACTTACATGAACATGAACCATCACAACTGAGAGAAAATTTAAAGATTCAAGTACCAACTTTTTAGGACTTCTAATAATTAAAAAGTAATGCTATAGTAGAAACAAGACTTTCACCATCAGATATGCAATCATACTTTTAATAAATGCAAATCTGAACTTGTTTTTCAACAAATAAGCAAAATAACAGTGTTCCCTGTGACTATTAGTAATATGACAGTTATATATCCATTATTTCCTTCAGGATGTCCCTGCTGGACAGTGGCAAATTCCACTCACCCCTTCCAGATCTCTGCTTGATAAGGTGGGGAGCATGAGTTGGGCTATAAGCTACTACAATTTTTTAGAGGCAGTCCCAGAACCTAACAGTCCAGGTGTCAGTGTTTCTTCCTGAAAAGCAAAACAGACAGAAATGGACAAGAGGAGAAGAGTTTCACAGGTCCCTTTTTTTTTTTTCCTGCCCAGAAGAGGATGGAAACTCAGAACGTGGTTAGAAACAGGCAGGAGAGATTCTGATGGTGTCAACTGAAGCATGCCAGATATTCAGAGAAAGACAAAAGGTCAGGGAACACTGGGGAGGAAGGGAGTTCTTTCAGAGGACAAACAGAGGGAGCATGGAACGTAAAAAAAAGGCAGAAAATGGGAAACTGTGGTCCAGGATTGCCTGTGCACACATCTACACTACTTTTCTGTAAGAGACTGTTACATCTATTAATCTGGAAAACAATAACAAAAATTCCATTAATATTAAACACAGTTTTCCCCTCTGCTACAGGAGAAGTAATAGAGGCGTAGATACCTTTTCATTCCCAGTATTTAAAAATAGCTCTCATCAGTGGCAAGAGATAATAAAATATACAAACAAATTAGCAACACATCCTGGTCTCCAATTGATTTTTTTTTTTTATGTGGATTTAAAAACTACTGACACAAAATGGAAAAACACTGTCTGGAAGCCTCATTTTAGAGGAGCTCCTGATCGTTGTTTTCAGAGTTTTCTATCAGAACCCACCTGATAGAAAGAATGTCATAACTACTTCTGAAGGAAAAAGTTAAGTCAACAAGCAAGGCAACTATGTCAGTTAAAAAAAGATGTTTTATGAAGTTATTAAAGCTGTTGTGCTATTTTAGGTTGGCTCTTTTTTTTGAGACAGAAGAAAAAAATAATATGCTGTCTGGAATGGAAAGACTTTAAATTAGTTTATAAATTCAAGAAAGAGACATCTCTACTTGACTCTATGAAAGAAATTTGGGTGAACCTCCTGTTACAATAGCACTTCTTGACTAAGATGTTAAGAGATCATTTGTTTGTTTATAAATTAAAAACACTTTAGAAAAATGCATCACTATTTCAATATCCTCATTCCGTGACTGACTGTGAACAGTCATGCCTGGCACTATTTTGGGTATGTTTCTCAGCAGATATTAATTCAATAACAAAAAGGTGCATGACCCTGTTGTGCAATGAACTCTGCCCTCAGAACTCAGGAGCTAACACAGCCTGACTGAAGCCCGAGCGCAGGAGGATGAATCCCATCGAGCAGCGCTCCGTATGATCTGACATTGCAGCAGCATGACCCACACAGGCCTCTCCTATTTCTTGCTGACACATCTCAGCCAAATGCAGTCCTTTTTCATGTGTGTGTGTTGATTTTTATGAGTGCAATCTGTATTATGAAGATCAAATAGATAGTAATATAGCATGCATTTGCTTTACAGACATGAAATTGGACAAATATCCAGTGCTAAGGTAAAGCCTCAGCTGAAATAACACATTTCACAGTGATTAAAGATATAACCATATGCTGATACTACAATGGAGACTGTCAGGGACTGAAACGAAAGACTTGGGAATTTTTCAAGGATTAGAAAGACAAAATTATACACTGCACAGAAAAGAAATGATGCTGCAAAGAACCAGGAGAGCTAAGCAGCAACTGACAGATCTTCAAAGTATTGTCAGAAGAAGCAAGACACTGGAGGGTACAGCAAGGTGAGACACAGAGAGAAAGGGAAATTGGCTTGGGCTGTAGGAGCAAGCTTAAAGAGGAGGCATTTCTGAGAGAGGGAAGCAAAGAAGCCACATTAGTAATATAGTGAAAGTCTTAAGAGCCAGAATGACGTTAATGCTCACAAACCCAACATTAAGCAGATGATAAAAAGTAAAGATCTTGAACATATTTGGAAATTACTTTCACAGGAATTCTTCAACAACAAAAAAAGCCAGAACAGGTCAAGATGAGCACGAGACGAGAGAGTAACAGGAACATCACATCAAGAAGAAATGACTGTGAGTTTCCATAAAGTAAATTCCTTCATACAGGGAAAGACAGTTGCATCTTATCTAGGGAACCATGAGGTACTTCCCAATCAGTAAGAAACATGGGCAACTCGCCCTCATGTCCAAGTGACTCTTCCCTTCCACCTTACCAGTCCTGCTTTTAAACTTCAGCTCTTAATTTACCAGACTCCCATCCCAGCAGAAATCACAGACATATTAGGTGAGAGGATTAACACTTCAGGGTATTTAAGATCTTTGAAATGCAATGAAGACAAATTTTGTCTGAAATCTTTTTGGTAGAAACTTCAGATCTGCTGTTTAAAGCAACATTTGACTCTGACAAGTACAATTCTTTTAAAGCAGCACTTTAGCATTTCAACAGGTTTTGGTTTGGTTTTTTTTTTACTATACCTTTGATTTCTAAGACACTTAGAAGACTTAACTTCACATCTTCATATGTCTTAAAATATCAACCCCTCAAGACTTCTGACCATATTTTTAATCTTTGATTGGTTATAAGGTGCAAAGTCATGGCTCTACAAATTGCTAACACTTAAACCTCTTCTGGCTTACTTGGAAAGCTGAGTTTCACCAAACATACCTGGAAAGCCTGGTGATAATTTCTAAATGAGTCACAAAAATGTCATTTAGCTATGTCTAGTAAGCTACTCCATTTTGATTATTTCCAGCTGAACCTCTTCCATAAATCTCTTTCTACAGATTAATGAACCATACACAGGTGCATGCACTGGCTTTATTGTTTACACAGCCTCAGGTATAAGCTATTGCGAAATGAAGTACGAACAGGGTGGGAGACGAGCACGTCTCAGCGATGGTAATAGCACCAGCGAGTTAAACAGTGTACTGGATTTGCATATTTGGCACCTCTGGTCACTGCCTTTTCTATAACCTCTTCCCCTTGTACACAACCACTCACTCCCTTCTCTCACACCTGCATTCTGCCCGAGAGGACAAAACAACTGCAGCAGCAAAAAGGAAAGTTACAATTTCCACTCACATGAAACCTTCTATTTTCTGTTTCAATATCACACTTACCCCTTAATTTCCAAGAATTTTAATATATTCCTACTACCAAGGCCTTACTCCATATCTCAAGGAGCGCCACAGAAGCATGGTAATACTGAAGTAATTAATCCACACACTTCCACAGCCAGATTGCTGCTGTTTTCTCACAGCTAACTTCGGGTTTGCTACACGTGACATCGCGGTGCACCAGTGACGTTCTTGTCGCTCTCTTCACTTCTCGTTTTACACTACCTCTCTTATCCAGGATGCACTTTTCCTAATACACCTCACATAACATCTTCAAATCCTATATATACTTTTACACAGCCTTTCTGAATGAACAACTCAACTCATAGACATCCTACATTTCAACTATTATCTACTGCTTCATATCTGGTCTTTAGGCAGAGGCGTATTTTAAGGCACAGCAAATGTTGCATGTGTTCCTAATATTTTTCTAGGTATATCTGGCATTTAAGACACCTTCAATAACGCATAAGGCTGTATTTTTATTTGGATGCATAATGAAGAGTTGATTTCTTCCTATATGTAAAGACAGATGATGATGATACACAGATTTTCTTGTGGTTTAGCAACGAAAAACAAAGAAAAAAAAAAAAATTTTGACTGCCTCTCAGTTTCCACCAGAAACCCAACCTTAATTTTACATTCACTGCATTGTATTTTAAAGAGAATCCATCTGCTTTGCCTGTAGTACACATTAATATTCAGAAGACATCTGCAGTGTGCAGGCCAAGCTTTTAATTGGAATCATGTCACAGCTACCATCACACAACACTGAATGTAAATGTTGGCTATCTGCACTTGGCAGCTGCTTGGCAGGCTTATTATAAAGTCCTACTGAGACTGATAGTGTCTTTAAATAATGCAGTATCAGGACATAAAAGGTATCTTGAAAAATCAAATATTTACTATCATGAAACAGTTTTACAATGCCATCCATACTTAATATAGTTTACTAGCACCTTAAACTACTTACAAGCAAAATATTGTTTATATTCAGCCATAATTTTCAAAGACAGACAACAAATTGATACAACTGAACACTCTTTCAGTACGACAGATATTTAAGCAAATCTAATGTACACAAGAGGACAAAGAAAACGGAACTTTAGTGCAACTGAACTCGTGCAGCGAAGCTCGAAGCATTTCTAAAATCTGAAACTCAAGCATCGCTAAGCACGCAAGAGCACCTGAATAAAAGAATTAACAGGTGTGCTCAGTGACTTAAAACACTTTCCTACAATGTCAGACTAATTACTCTAGAATGAGCAGTATAGTTACCTATTTTTAAGATAACAACACAAAGTTAATAGCATCATTATTTGCTTCAAATCCTTGCCAAACAATGGTAATGAAAAATTACATTTTCCCAATCATCTCTGTATTTTCAGCTTGTACTCTTCGGTAAGTTTCTGACAAATGGGGTAGTGATCAGCAATCTGTATGGAGAAAAGTGTGTGTGTGTGTGTGTGTGTGTGTGTGTATATATATATATATATACACATACACACAAACTAAAGTTATCTCTCCAATACAAGCAACTAGTTGTTACACCATCAAACTGATATTATACATGTCACAAGTTATTTAAATCTCATCAGCAGGTAAAAGGGATATAAGAACTCTGAGAACAGCAACAATTGCTTTTCATTAAATACTTGGGGAATTTGTCTTCCACTGTCTTTGCCATAGTATCATAATAAACACTTCTTCATAAATCTAATGAAACTTCAAGACTCTAGCTCATTAAGATACAGATATGCTGCCACAAAAATAATCACACGAGTAGAGGAAACATAAGAACAGAAAGTCACTGGGATCCAACCGTTCTAACTCCAGTGCCCTTCTCTGATAAGACTAATTGGCTTAGCAGACACTGCTTAGCCTCAGTACAGCTTCCAACACAAACAAGTGAATTACACAGAAGGGGAAGACGCAATTGTTCGTGCTCAGGGCATGCATACATGGTCAGTCTCAAGCATGCACCTGCACACTCACCACCATTTTGGAACATGCCATGGTAGAAGGGCAATAAAGAAAGAAAAAATAAATAAATCAGAGGAGAGAATAAGGTTTCTGTCCCAAAGCTGAGCACACAACTAGCCGATCGATGACCACCAACTGTCACAGCACTTCAATCTGTTTCAATGCAAAGAAAAAAAGTGTTGGTCTTGGCTTTTTCATCAGTGATATACAGCTGGTCTGCTCAAGTTTGCACTAGAACAGAAAGGAGGAATTAACGTGGGCAGCTAGGGATGAGATGCAGTATAAGAAGCTTTTCCTTTTGCCTCTTAGCTATTTACAGTCTCAGATAAAACAGATTGGAGTCAGTCTCACAGTCAGGTACTGCATCTCATGTGACAGACAGTAAGAAACAACTATAACTGAACTACTTGTACAAAAGAGAGCAATTTAGAAGAAAAATAAGGAAGGAGGGAAGATCTGAAGCTCAGCAGAAACAACCAGCAACAGTGACAGGGCACATTGTTTTGGATGCCCAGCACGGATGTTACACAGCTCTACTTGCCACGTCAACCTGAGCTCAGGGTTGTATAATTATAGGTACATAGGTAGGATTCAAGAATAGCACCCTACAGTTAAAACAGGATGCACATAAAAGCCCACAGTTCTTCAGCCAGGTCACTTCTAATTTCATTACCGATTCCCACTGTCATTACTGACTCGGGGGATGAAGCAGCGCGTTTTTATATAAGACAAAGCTGGAATGGGTTGTGCTGTCATCTGATGTGATCAGTATAACAGAGCAAGAGGAATTTCAATTAGAAACACCAGTATCAAGCGTCGCTTCAAGCTGGTTCAGAGCCTAATTTCACACATCCACATTTAAGTCAGGGCAGAATTACACTTGTATATGCCAGGCATACACCCTTGGTATCCTGGGCTGCATGAGGAGCAGTGTTGCTGGCATGTTGAGGGAGGTGGTCCTTTCCTTCTACTCAGCCCTGGAAAGGCCACAACTCGAGGAGTAATGTGACCAGTTCCAAGCTACCCAGTCAAGAGAGATGTGGATACACTGGAGGGAGTCTCTTCACAATGGTGTCCAATGATAGGACAAGGGGCAATGGGTGTAAGCTGGAACACAGGAGGTTCCACTTGGATTTGAGGAGGAACTTCTTTACTGTGAGGGTGACAGAGCCCTGGTACAGGCTGCCCAGGGAGGGCGTGGAGTCTCCTTCTCTGGAGACATTCAAGACCCGCCTGGAAACCTTCCTGTGTGATCTCATCTAGGTGTTCCTGCTCCGGCAGGGGGACTGGACTGGATGATTTTTTGAGGTCCCTTCCAATCCCTGACACTCTGTGAGTCTGTGATTCTGAGTCCAGCAAATGGCCACAAAGATAATGAAAGGATTGGAGCATCTCTCGTATGAGGACAGGCTGAAAGAGCTGGGACCATTTAGCCTCAAGGAGACAAAGCTCAGGAGAGCTCTTACCAATGTACAGAAATATCTTCAGGGAGGGTACAAAGACAAGAGAGCCAGGTTCTTTTCAGCCATGCCCACTGAAAGGACAAGAGTCAACGGGCACAAACTGAAACACAGAAGGGACCATGTGAACATCAGGAAACACTTTGTTACTGTGAGGGTGACCAAGCACTGGCACAGGTTGCCCAGAGAAGTTATGGAGTCTCCATTCTCTGGACACTTGAAAGCCATCTGGACATGATCCTGGGAAACCACTCTAGGTGGCCCTGCTTGAGCAGGGGGGTTGGAAAAGATGACCTCCAAAGGTGACTTCCAACCTCAACCATTCTCTAACAGCTCATTAAAATTCATGCTTTGCTTCCAACTTAAATTCCAATGGCAAGAAGGCAAACATAAGCAAGCTTCATTTGCAGATAGATGCATTAAGGAACCCTCTAGTTTCAGACATCCTTCTTCCAGGTAGGTAACTATAAATTTTGTCAGAGAGATTTTATAGGTTTTGGGCTGTGGGGAGTTTAATTTGTTTGGCTGGTATTTTAAAGGGGGAAGAGGAGAAGGGGAGGAAGAGGCTGAAAAATAGCCTAGGCTTCTACAGTTTCTTATCAGGGACACATTTTCCATATTTACAGAGTAATTTATTGGGCATTTTAAAAAATTTCCAGTGACAATCCTACTGCAACATACTAAACACATTCTTATTCTACTAATGCCAGTGAGCATCTACATCCTGGGCAAACCTGAACGTTTGTCTCAGCCCTCTCAGCCCGTGTCACAAAAGGCATCTGTTATCAGTCTGTTATCTACAATAACGTCTGCATCCCTCCCCATCACTGCTTTCTGGGACCTAGCACTCTATCCTGTAATCACCACTGAAGACTCCCTCTTGCCTGAACATTTCAGGAATGACCTTTCTCAAAAAAGTCTTTTTCTCAAAAGATCAACAATTTAAAGAGCTGGCTCAGTTCTTCTTGAAGTCTGATTTTGACAAGTTTTTTTTAATTAAGTGCTTAAAAAAAGACCAAAGTTGTGCCGTTGATTTGTTAAATAAAAAAAAAAGATTATTCAAATAACTAGTGTCCCCATATGTTATACGTTTGAAAAAATATATTTGGAGAAAAAATTGCACCACGTATCATATCACATTTTTTTAACAACCAAAGTCAGAAAACCTTGGTCAGTTGTTTATAAGAAGTTCTACATGTACTTGCAACTGAAGTTACTGGTTTTCCAGTATAAAAAAAAAAAGGCAAAACCAAAACCAAACAAAAAACCCCACAGCAACCCACAGGTTGTGTCCTACATACAGATTTACCTACAGTAGAACCAGAAGAGGTGCACAGGACTTATGGGATTTTATCCTGTAGTGGTAGCTTCAGAATCACAGTGCTGGACGCCAGGTTTTCTGCCTTGCTTCCTCTCATCTCTACGGTGCAGGATCCTCTGTATGAGCACAACTGACTACGACTCCTGCTAATTCTCATCTGGTGCTTTACAGGGGAGACAACAAAACGTGACTCCTGTCCAGCCCTTCCACACCAGTGCAGCAGGTGGCACAGCCTCAGCTCGGAGGGAGGGCGACGGCCGATGGACTGAGGGCGGCACAAAGTGACGAGACAGAAGGCACAGAGGAGCACCACGGATTCTGCAGATGTACTGCCAACATCTCCAGCAATTCCGTGATTCTACGTGTATACAACATGAAATACCACCTCATTACCAGTACTATTACCTTCATCAATAGTTCACAAGTGAATCTGGTTCCTTGCAGATATAATTTGGTAACAGCTTCTTTTAGGAAAAAAAGTTTTAGCATTTTAGAACAAGAACACTTGTGGAATCTTTCCCTACCTTTCCTCAAAGGCATCAGAGACAGAAGACTGAACGTTACTCTATTTTAATGAGCCATCTTTCATAACTTATACCTGAGAAAGCTTTGAGTCTTACAAATACTTCTGAATTTTAATCAGAAACACTGATAACATTAAATGTTAAAAAACCTAACTGTTTCAGAACAATTGCTTTTAAAAAAGAAGAAACTCTATCACCTTTGAATTTCCATTCCAGGACTGTCCATGAGAGATCTTTCACAGAGAGGTACTCTCCATAACTATGACAACCTGAAACTGACCAGTTATTTACATTACAGCACATCCTTGAGGAAGCAATTCTTCCTAAGTGTTCAGGATTAGCACAAGTGTTGCCACAGAAATGGCAGCGCTTACTGGAGCCCCGACAGGAAAAAATACACACAAATATTTGTATTTTCCTTAAAATCTCTTCTATGGAATATAGTTTTCTCAATAGGAAGCAGAAAACAATATGCTGTCCCAAGGGAGGAAAAACAAAAATGGAAGTGAAGGACCATTGTGACATCCTGCTTTATAACAGTCTGTCAATATACAATCACTAAAATTTATTCAAAAATACACAGGAAGACTGCAGAGTAGTTTCTCAACTGTCATTTAAAAACCACACAGTTCACCCCCCACACAAACTCCACACATGTTTTTAGAATGCCCTGCAACAAGAGCAGCAGTACTTCATGCTCTGCAACCCCTCACTGCCTACTGCTCAGACTCAGAGAAGGACAGAAACAGTTACCTGTGGAGAACACCTTTTTACCAAAGCCACCCCTTCATCTCCAGCTTGCAATCCTAATCCTTCTTCACACAATGTTTTAGAGAGAGATTTTGTAACAACCTGCTCAATTTTGCTGGTAAAGCCACTGATCATGGACCATCTTGGTTTGGACTTCACCAACACCCAAAAAGGAGTGCAGGGTTCCAAACTTTCCTAAGGTGACCTCGGAATGAAACCTGACATCATGCTAGTTGGAAATTGAGTTCCTTCAGGCTGAAAATCATTTCTGTGGAAAAGCAAAGTTGTTCCTCAAGCCACCCTCAGAAATTTAACAGGAAATAGAAGGAGGGAACAGAGAGTGCCTGAAATTTTTTTAGAAAAATAAACAACAATTTGTTTGTTGCTCTTGTTTTTAAATTATCACAAAAGTAGAGTTACAGAAGGAATACCTGCAGTTCCTCCCACATGCCCTGATGTCTTCTCCCCTGAAGGGAATTTCCAAGTCTATCCTCAGAGCAGAACTGCCACTACTCGTTGTCTGTGGTTTCTACACAGAAAGGAAATGCCCCAGAATGGAAAAGGATAATAGTAAAACTGCTACTAATACAAGGCTGGGTTTTATTATACATGATTTACTGTATATTTCTTAAACAGAGGCCAAATCCTAGCAGTATGATAACTTAAGACAGGCTTGCTTTCTTCTTAATCTCCTCTCTCTTCCAGGTATCATATATGAAATTGCTTTGTCCACACTCAGATTACTCAAATTCTACACTAGTTACTTTTCTAACCAATGTTCTTATGATTTATGATTTACCTTGTCTGTTTTATATTACAGGGATGCACAGAGATACTAAAAAATGCACAGTGCAGAAGTGCACACATCATTTGCTGTGGCACTGATGGTACCTCAGGAGAAAAATTAAACCTAAGTGAATCAAAGAATCTTGATGTATCAAAAAACACCAGACAACTGTTACATACCAAAGACATACTGATGCAAACCCAAACATGGATCACACAGATGCAAGTGCAGTACCATATCTAAAGGACCATTACACAGACAAGAATAATATCCCTCTAAAAGAGGAACCAGTACATTCGTTAGAGTTATAGCTGTCACTGCCTCCCTCTTCTTTCATAAAAAACCATGAATGATCATTCATGAAGTTGAAAATGTTACTAAAGCCAGTGAGAAACATTCATAGCTCATCTTGGCTCTGCTTCCAGTCCTCATTTGAATAATGAGCAACTGCTCTTTGTTAAACATTAATGCTTTTCAATGACTGACTGGTGAATAATTTGAAATGAGCTTGTTCTCTGTTGCCTCCTCCTCTTCCCCAAGATCTCCATTGTTCTAAGGGAAAAGTTACCAGCATTCAAGAGATCACAAATATTAATTTAAAATACATTTTTAAAGCTACTGCTTCCTTCCTCACTTTTTAGGATGTGCAGATTACTTAAGGAAAGCAAAATGTTTATGTGAAGTCATTAATAGCAAACAGGAATAAGAGAACATCCTACTGAAGAGATTGCAAGGACTGTCTAATAGACACTATAGAAATAACAACAGTGCTGATGACAGGATGTTACAAATAACAATATAAGTATATTAAACAAAAATTGCAGGAAACTTAACTTTTAAAATTCACACAGAAGTTCCTCCTTCCTGATGTAAATTAATGTAAATTCAGCAGTATTGAGTGATGTCTGCAAATTTCAGTCAACTCATCTACAAATCTCTGTTCCTCAGCCAGCACCTTTTATCCCTTCACTTCATACTTCCAGTTCTTTCACTATCTTAGGTAACAACAACATATTACACCTGTATTTTAATTAAATTTTCATTTGTACTGAAGATTACTGATTAAATCTTCCTTCAGGCTCCACTGAGATACAAATTGTGACCTTAGAACTGCATCACTTAGTTAAAAAACGTCCTAGTCTAATCTTCTAACAGAGTAAGTACAAACTTAAGAACAAACACCGAAAAGCAAGTCTTTTTTGACAAGCAAATACAGAAACAAAAAGTCCTCCAGAAAAAAGCTTTAGATATTTTGTCCAAGTAACTAAAGACAAGTGAAATCAGTCTTCCTTAATACTTAGTTTATCTTCAAAGTTGTGTGAATGAGATAAATACAGGGAGTGAAGTTCCATTAGTACTAACAGCAGTTACTCTATTTAATTTTTTAGATTTACATGCAAGCATAGCAGCTGCACAATCGTAGTCACTCACTTGGTATTTTTATGTTAAACACATTCAAGATACTATGCTGTCAAGACCTATTAAAATTAGAAAACTGCATGCAGAAATATATTCCTCTTAAAACATTATCAACATGGATGCATCACGAATCCTTTGCTTTAGAATTCATTTCATGTCATTGATGGAGATCCAAGAATAAATAAAACTGAAGCTTCTTCTACACCTTCACGTTGCTAGGCTTGCTTACACACACACCCTTCTTATAAAGAAAGAGTGCATTTCCTTCTTTGTGTACTAAACCCAAAGGCTTAATACAGTTAGATCATCATCTAGAGCTTCCTCCATCTCCCTAAAAATCGAGACTACTTAAGTAATGCACAAAACACCTTTGCTATAATCACTTTTAAGCTGTGAAACAATGTGAATCAGCCAAACAAATTTCAAAGAAAAAAAAAGAAGTAGCACTAGCAATTATCAGATTATGAAAATGCCTCCTCTGCTACCTAGGTTTTAAATAGACTAGCTATTCTTTGGACTGAATTTGCACCATACAATGCAATACTACTGTAAGAAAGATGTGCCACAAAGAAAGGTTCTTTTAATATTAAGGACTAAAAAAAACTGTGAGGAAAGCAGAAAGTACCACTAAAAAGTGCTCTCATTTTAAAGGTGACAGTATCACACAGGAACGCTTGCAATAACCCATGAATCTGAATTACATCTGAGAAACATTCTTCAGAAGCATCACTATTCTCCCTATTCTATCCTTCAAAAGCCTTAACATTATCTGGCTTCTAGAATCCAATAAACTTCCCTGAATTATTTCTGGAAAACAGCAAGGAGTTATGCCTGACCTGTAAACTGATGTCAGCAGAGCATAAATTCTTTGTGATTGATGCAACACAGTAATTCCTGAGGAATTCCACAGGACCTATCAGCCAAGTACAACATAAGACAGCACAAACAAATGATGCTTAAGAATAAGAACACTAGTAAGTAACCCAAAACAGTTTTAATTTAATATTAAGCACTTCAGTTAACAATTAAAAAGATAAAGATTTCAAAGATAGACTGAACTCTTATTCAGTACCCCATCCAAGATCTAATGGTGTAAAAGTGCATTTCCCTACTCCCTTCTGCTCAGAAATCCTATTGATGTTTTAAATATGGCATTTAGCAAGACCTTGAATTTAAACCAAAAAGTTCAGTGCAGAACTAAACAGGATCTTTTCACCCATTCATCTACATTCATATGCACCATTTTCCTTTGTAGCAATACAGCATATTGAAGAGGATTAATTCAAAGGCAATACATTAAGAAGTGCTCTTTTCTGCTCAGGGAGCAGCTGAAAAGTGCACAGTCTTTCCTTCAATACCAAGTTGAAATCCTGAAAAGGAAAAATTGGTTTTACACTAAAATATCTGTCATTAGTTAAAACATCCGAGTTGCTCAAGTCGGTACATAACCCCAAAATTCCATAATGTATATTTAGTTATTTTAGTATTCGTTACATTTAATTTCTCCAAGAATAAACACGGGTTTTTTTTTTAATTAACTGATTACCATTACAAAGAGGGAGACATCAAATGGAAAGTTAACGGCACAGCACCTCACACCTTTGTGCAATGCCTCAGCTGACAGAGCAGGAAAGCTGCCTGCCTGCCTTCAGATGTGCTTCTCACAACAGAAGTTTTCCCAAAGCCATGGCTCAGTCTCAAACAGTGGACAGCCCATTTCTGTGGCTTTAATTTCACAGCCTTGGCACATCCATTCAGAGCTTCCTGGTTAAGATTTCCAGTGTCATGGTCAAGGACACACTTTGAGAACACACAGCCATCCTTGGTTACATCCTCAGTCTGGTTTCTGAAGTTGTCACTTTGCATCTTTTCCCAACTCTATCAACTTGTCAATTTTGCAGCTATATCAATCAAAGGCTCTGAGGAAAGCTCTGTGTGTATAAATTCTCTGCCTCAGTTCACTGGATAAATGTTTCTGGAGGTTCCCTCCCCACCCCCTGCCTTATTTTCTTTCCACACATTCCTTACAGTCCACACTCTGCTGAACAGCCACATCCTGACATCCTTAGATCACAGACACAAAAACAATTAAAATCAGGGATGAAGTTCCAGGGGGTTCAGAGAATAACCATAAACCTGGAATTAATTTCTTAAATGTCACGAGAGAATAGAAGTCTTTTTTTGTAGTCTAGCTAGTTTCAGTGACTTTTACCACATTGATGGAGTGTCATTATGGCAGAAAAGGAACCACTGGTGTCACTATGACTACATGAAGACATTTGCCACATGGTTTACACCAAAGGCCAAGAGCTCATTCTAATTTTAAGTTATTTTTCCCCTTCTATTACCACATGCACTCAAAGCATGCAAAAAAAACCCAGGTAACTTCTCTGAGGTGTTCTCTGTCTCATAGCAAGCAGGTGCAGCCCAGTGAGATACACAAATTTAATACTTTACCAGAAGTAGAAACATGAAGACAGCCACATTATTTGTGCAGACATCTTTCATACACCCATCATATACAATCAAGTTAATTATTTAAACTAGCTCTAAATTTTCTTAACAAAATACTTTACAAAACTACCACTGCTTTATTTCACCTTTATATTTAAAAACAGACATGGAAATATTTTTCAAACATCCATCTGATCTGTCTCTGCAACTTGAAAGTAAACAAGTGTTAACCTAGGAAAACAACGTGAAATTAATTGTAGTCTTTCCTAAATTGTCCAAGATGAAAAAATGCAATCTTAGTGAACAGTACTCAGGCCTATCCAGTGAGATTATCTGAGACTTTTTTATTTTGTGTGTTTTTTCTATCTTTAAGTGTCTGTTAAATGCTGAGCAGTCTATAAGCACACAGGATCCACAACAAGATAGAAGTATTTCCTATCTATACAATTCATAGAAGACAGAGATATCGGAAGCTCTGACTTAAAGATTTTCTCATTAATAAAGCCTTCTATGACAACAGTTACGACAGAAACCTAAAAACCACACAGCCATGCTTGACTCCCCCCCACAATGTTACACAAGCTAAGAAAGAACGGTTTCCCTGACCCTCCAGAGAGACCCTGGCCTGCTGTCAAGTGGAACACAGTGCTCTTCCTCCCCAGGTCTTTGAAACCCTGAGGAGGGAACAGCACGGGTTTTGAGATAAAAAGCCAGACAACAGCACTGACAGTGCCACTTGCCTCAAGGGCTCTGACCAGCACAAGTGACACTGCCCAGCCTTGGTAATTCAATTTTCCCTCTGACTAAGAAAGAAAGATGGTGAGCAGAAACCTGAAGCAAAGGAACCCCCTTTCTGCTTTGGACAACCTCACCACATAAAGCTGTATTTGAAAAGTTGTTTGTCACCATTAAGTTTTGAGATTTTTATCTGAAAATATTTCACTTCAGAGGATCCTTTCAGCTGCAGTTGCCAACATTCACCAGGAAAATTTTACACTTACTTCCCAGGAGAAGGTCTTTCAAACTCTAAAACAAGAAACTGACCAAGAAATACAAAAGTTGCTTTCAATGACATCAAAAGTTCTGGTGGAGTGGGGAGGAGGTGTTTGTTTATGTTTTTGTTAGTTTGGTTGGGATTTTTAAGGAAAACACTATATACTGAGACACTGCACATTTAAAAAAAAAATATATATCCAACTATTTAGTGTTACTTTTCCAATCTAGAACTTTATCTTAAAATAATAAATTTTACAAGAATTGCTTTAAAATATTGCTGACTTGGGTTGCAGGGCAAACAAAATCACTTGTAATTACTGTCATAAATCTGTGCTCATACTTGCACATCATTCCCTTTACTTTGATCCAGTCACTACCAGTGTCCACCTCTTTACCCTTCACCTTTCATGCTTTCCTCCCCTTGCCCCAAACAGAACCTCTCTCTCATTAGAAAAAATAACCACTCAAATCTAAACAGTAATTGCAAACTGCTTTCTAATTCATTCTGACTGTACATTTTATTCTTGTTCTCTTGTTTATTTCACATCCTGTTTAGGTTGTATATTTTCAGGAGCTGAAGCTGTGTTTTCCTTTGTGAAGTTCCTAGCCTAAAAGGGCTCCAAAAATAGCTGGTCTCTCTATGTTTCCTTAATAAAAACAATGATTTGTTCCACAGTTTAATTTCTTCTGTTTCTTTAAAACTATTAACCAGATCACAGATGTAAGAACACACTGCATCCACAAGGTGACATACAGTAATTGGTCTAAAAGGGGATCCTCTATCAATAAAAGTCAGAAACCTTTACTCACGTTATAGGTCAAGGGCACAAGACCTCCAAACGCAGGCACTGGAAGTTTAGGGAAAGCATGTCTTTTCCCACCTTTCCCCGTCCCCTTAAGTTACCTTCTAACAATGAGAGTGTATTCAGCAATTTCAGGTCCAGAATTCTGGGTGTGACAACAAGTACCATTCATAAAAGTTTTAAATAACTTTTTGCATCGAAGCTCTACTACAATTCAAATTACAAACACTGCGCATTGCACAACACGCAGAGCGCATTCTGACAGGATAAAAATGGAAGTATCACAAGTGGCGTTTCATTGTCCGGATCGGGTAAGTATCTTTTCTAGCTTAGAGAGTTAAACAGGAGTATACAGGTGGTTTTGCATTTTTCCTACTTAGTAAGATATTAAAAAGTCATTTCAGTCCTTTATAATAACCACTTTAAACGGACAACACCAGCAACAAACATCCCCAGCTTCAGTGAAAAAAACCACTTGTCCACAATGATTTAAAGTCAGAAACGCAAAGATAAGTAGACGGGGTTGCACAATAACACATGATCTTTCCCATCACATGCTTGGCAGTACGCTCGATTCACTCCGGTAACTCTGCTCAGACCCCAGGCGCGATTTTGGCCGTTACCTCCGCTTTCCGACACCCCACCCAGGGAACGAGCCTCCCGCTGCAGCCGACGGGCCTCATCCCAGGGGAGGACAGGTCTGCCAGCGCACGGCTTCCCCCCGGCACAGCGGACACCCCGCACGGAGCCACGGAGGGACCCGCCACGCCGCAGCGGAGCTGCAGCCGGAGCCTCTGCCCCATTCAATCCACCCCGCCCGCTCTCGCCCCGCAGCCCCGAGCGGCAGCGGCACCGAGGACGGGGTGGCGGAGGCGCTGCCCTGGCCGGCCTTCCGGGCTGCTTCCTCCCCCGGGGGGCAGGACCCCGCTGCTCCCGGCCCTTCCTTGCCGCCACCGGCAGCCCCTCGCCACCTCCCCCCGCCGCCGCCGCCCCTCACTGCCGGCACTTACGCTCGAAGTCGGAGTCGGAGTCCTCGTCGCCACGGTCGGGCTCCTCTTCGCCGTTGGACTCGGTCTGCATGGGCTCCCCGTCGAAGCTGACCACGCTGCGGCCGCCGCCGGCCGCCTCCTGGTCGCGGGCATCTCGCAGGCGGGCGAAGTAGTCGGCGGCGAAACCCAGGAGGTCGGCCGGCCGGTGCCGCAGTACCTCCACCGTGTAGCCCTGCAGGAGCTCGGTGAGGCCCGGCGGGATCTCGATGCTCATGGTGCCGGGTACCGAGGAGGCCGCCGCCGCCTCCCCCCCTCCGCGGCCGGCTGTGACAGTGGCGGGCTCGGGGCCTCCCTCCGCGGGCGCTGACTGACTCCCGCCGCTCCGGTCACACGAGCCGCGCCGGAGCGGGGAGGGAGGGGGGAAGGACGGGAGCGGGAGCGGCCCCGGCTGCGCAGGCGCGGGAGCGGACACCGGGCCACCGGCCGCGCACGCGCCGAGCGGGGAGGCGCGTGCGTCACAGCGAGGCGCGGCGCGAACGGGGGAGCCGGGCACGAGGGCGGTGGCGGGGGCGCGGCGGGACGGGAGCACCGGGCATGTGTTCTTCCCCCCCACCCCCCGTAGAAGGCCCCGTAGGGGGCGGGGTGGCGGCGGGACCGGCTCCGCGGGGCGCTGGGGCGGTGACGGGGCGGGGCTCGGGCAGGTGGTTCGGCGGCGCTTCTGCCCGGACCCAGCGGGCGGGAACCGCTCAGCACCAGCGGGCGGGATGGGATGGGATGGGATGGGATGGATTTGCATGATGCTGGGAACCCTGGAGCCAGAGCCGAGTGCGCGGGGCGGGAGGGGTGAGGGCCAGGCCGGGGCGGCGGCTGGAGCCGTGCTGCTCCCCGGGCGGTGTCCCCGCTGTCCAGGGCCGAGTGTGCCCAGGAACTGCTTATTTTTTCTTATTTTATTTCACATCAGTGACCCCATACGCTAATTTCTTCTTCTCCTTCCTCACAGTGTCTGTGCGAGTGTTTCCAAGCACCCCCAGGAGCAGGATCTTTCATCTTGGTCGGATCTGATCTCAGTCTTTCATTATTATTTTATTTTGATCAGTAAATTCTTTTCAGCTCAGCCCATGAGTCTCCTTTTTTTTACTCTTCCAGTTCTCTTCCCAGCTCCCTGAGTGGGGAGGGGTGAGAGAGCGGCTGTGTTTGGCTGCAAGCCAAAGGAGTGAAACCACCACATTTGTCTTTGTCCAAGACCTACACATGTGATGCTGTTACCTGTTTATCCCTACCAGGGAGGTTTGTCAGATACCCAGGGGCAGGTGACGGGCAGTGTGGAGCCATCAGCCCTTAAGGTTTGACACTGCTGAAAAGCCAGTCTTGGAAGAAAATAAGCCTGTGCAAGCGTGAGTCACCGGGAGTAGGGATGTTGGCTTAGTGACGCTGCTGTATGTTGTCGGTGTAAATATTTTTATTTAATTCTTCTTTTGTTTCAACAATAAAAGGGCAGAAATAACTTGTACTCAAAATACAAAATTTCCCTTAGAAGCCCAGGATTGACTGAAGCAATTTACTCTGTGTTTTGGTTTTGTTTGCTCATGTGCCAAAGGGTCCTCTCATTTATCCAGATGGTTCTCACCACACTCTCATGCAAAGATGGTTCATCACCATTGCACGCAGGGCACAACAGCAGATCCCAGGGAACCCCATGCACTGCTTTTGCTGACTTTATTCTCAGTGAGGGAGACCAGTTAGAAATCTTGTGGCACTCACTGCAGCACCCAGCCTCTCTGGTAAGAGGTGTTCTCCACAATACAGCTCCCATATTTTTATGCAGAGTAAGATTACATGTTGTATTACATCTTGTACAAAATGAACAAATTAAAAACAAGCACAGGAAGTAGACTTGCCAAATCTCATCAGTTTATCTGGAGGCTTTGTATGAAGCTGTTCCTCTTCCTTTTTATTCTTTTCCACAGCAGGCACAACAATTGCTCTATCCTTTTTCTCAAAAGATAATTGATACTTATTTTTCATTTGCCTCTCCTACCATATTATCTTTCTTATGATTTCAAACAATACAAGCACATTTCACTGCTCAATGTGTAGACTTTTAACTACTGGTAGAACTGGTACAGGGAATGATTCTGATCAACAAAAGAACTGTGTTTGGTAGTCCCCCACAAAATTAAGATTCCTGATGAGATCTTTCCTTTGCCAGTTGGGTGCTGAAGATATTACTGGTGGTGAAGAGGTAAAAATTGAATTTAAAAAATGCTGTAAAAATGAAAAATTAAAATGCTAATAAAAGGCATTGACAAGTAGGGTCAGAGGAAGAAAGAGAAAGTCTAATTCCAAGGGAATATACTTACTTTTCTTTCCCAGTCTCTTGCACAACTGCTGTCCACCTGACAATTGCCTTCTTTAGGCATTAGTCAGCTCTTGTATCAGCTGTTAACGTTTGTTGATAATTTCCTCTCATTTGTGCCTGTGGATATAAACCTGGTTATTTATATGAAAAAATGTGCTACCGGTAAATATTGCAAAGTCTCTGAAGAGCTACATTGTGTTAGCCTTCTGATATTTATATGTCCACACCTTACTAATCAGCTTCAGAGGAAAGTAAACAGCAGAGGTCTGTTTAGCCTCTTTCTGAAGGTCAACAGACAAAATAAAAAGCATCCAAGGTCACATGAAGCACGTTTCAAGCTGGCTTACACCACAGTTTATCCAATTTCTCTATATACCTTTTGTCAGCATCAGAATTGATGGCACATATATGTAAGAGACTTGCCTGTGATCAAGTTAATTGTAACACTGCCTGCTGTGCATACATATAGCTCATCAAACACTTTCTTTCACCCTGAATTTGCATAACTTTTTAATTGTTACTATAATAAGCACCCACACTAAAAGAATGGTAGAAAATAAATTAGGAAATGCACTTGCAGCCTTAGTTTGTTCCCTTTTATAATAATAACGTTTTTAATTCATGCAGCATGAGCAATGCAGTTTCTTTCTGCTGGCTTCATGGTGCATTCAGCACCCAGTATGGAATTAGGTAAGACTTGTATAACTGATGAGGCTGGTCCTCGCAGTATTCATCTCTCTATATATATATATTTCAGTATCATATTTTCTCCTCATAATTTCTTAGTATCTGAAAGCTATTCCCATATTTATCACGTGTCTCTGCTCCCAAATGTTGAGGTCTCTTCCCTTCACTCTGCCTGTCCTACCCAGTGCTATGTGACTTTGATGCACCCTTAGTGAAACTACGATGGAGCTTCAGTGCTTGCCCCACTAGCAGGAGCTGCAAAGTTGCAAGCAAAGAAAGCAAAATAGTCTGTGTAGTCTTGCACTGGGGAAAAATAATCAGATTAAGCCTCCAGACTGGCTCCTTAAAAAGTAAAATAAATCCTTTTATAACAAGTAATAATTTACTTCTCATAAACCTGTCAGCACCAGCCAGAGCTCAGACACTATATAAACATACGTACATCTTGGATTAATTACACTTGCCTTCAAATTCGCTGCAAGTAATTCAGTACAAGGATAATGCAAGAAAACACAAAATATTCTGATGGTTGGTATTAGAAAACACAATCTCTTGTATAAGGGAAGTTAGATTCATTACCACGAGTATGGCTGTTGCAGGTGGTTGCAGGTGACACACCAGCAAGCCCTCTGAAGTCAGGCGTGTCCCACCGCAGTCCCTACAAGCCAAGTTCAGAGCCCTCTGCAAACAGAGGGAAATCCTGCCCTGCTCACTTGTGGAGTTCAGCGGTGTGGGATGCTTTTGGCACAAAAAGCTTGTACTGATGAGGAGTAGATTCAGCCATGACTTAGAAATCCAGTAGTTGCTTTAGTTTCAAATTGTCAGTTCTGACCATTTTCCTGTGTTTCCTGCCTGGTAACCACTTTAGGTCACCACAGATTTTCAAAGCTCTCCATCCAACATCATGGAGAGTTGAGGACAAACAGAACCCTTTGATAATCTTATGCGAAGCGTTGTAAACCTCAGGACATCACATTTTCCACATCCCACTGCGTGCTGAAGCCAGTGACCAGGGTTTGTCCCTGTCTCCTGTCTCAGGCAGGACAGGAGGAGATTCTGCTCAAGGAGGGCACATAAACCTGGCTGCTCTCTGCAGCCTGGTCCCTGTGTAGTCCTGCAGCATCTCCAGTTGTCTCAGTAGGGATGTCAGAGGGTAGATCCCTGGCTATTTCCTTCTGTTTCCAGTTTGAGAACTGCTGTTTTTAACTCTCTCATCTTGTTTTGAACATGTAAGTGTGGTGTGCTTCCATGGTGTCTCACGTCAGCAAGTTCCAGAAGTTAAATACCTGTTAGATAAAGCAGCACTTCTCTTTCTTCCATTTTGAAACACTCTTCCCAGAGTACCAAATCCCCCCTGCTCCTGGTACTGCCAGATTTAGTTCTGCATGTGTTTTATTTGCTACTTTGTGATTTTGTAAACCTTGATCTTATCTTGCTTCAGCCTTCTCCAAATTAAGGCCTCCGAGTCTTACTAGTCTCTCCTCCAAAGGCAGCTGCTTCATTCCCATAATCACCTTAAATGCTCTTTTCTGTACCTACTCAACTTTATTATGCCTTTTGTGAGCACTGTTTGCAGGTCTGGTCTCCACATCTCAAAATGTGGGCTCACCGCAGTTTTATGCAAAAAAACAATGCTCTCTGTTTTGTTCTCTAACACATTCTGGGGAGGTTTTTTGGCTGCCTCATCTTAGTGAACTGAAGGTATCCAGTCTTAATTTTAAGATATAAAAAGATGAAAAAATTCCCACTTCCCTTGGTTGGTTTCTCCAGTGGCTGACCACCCTCACTGTAAAAAAAATATGCTGAGTTTCATATTTAAAATTTTCTGTGTTTAACATCCTGTGTTAAACTCTGTTTTTCTACCTACTGCTGGCTCATGTTGCTGTAAATGTGCACATACATCGTATAACTGTACATAATGTACACAAAACTTCAGAGTTTTCATTTTAGCAGGGGAAGTAATACTAACAAAAGACAGAGTGATCCTGGGCTTAGCTACCAGGATGCAGAGATCCTTCAACACAGTGTGCACGATAAACTGCTGCTCCTGCCTCTGTTTGGTTTTCTTCTTAGGGAAGTACTAAACCTCAGAAACCAAAGCTTTGGTATTCCAATGAGCTTGGTTGCTTGTGGCAGTAAGCAAGATTCAGTATATATTTTTCTTGTTAGCTTTTAGAATGAGTCACTTGAGTACTGTCTATTTGAAGACATGATATGGGACTGTCTATCACTTGTACAAAGACAGGAGAAAAAAATCAGCCTTTTGAATAAATATATATAAATATTGCTGTCAACTGAAATACGTTACATTGCCACTCTCTTTAGTCTATCGAAAATATTTCTGATAATTCTTGGGAAGATACTTTGCTGCGGTTGTTGATAAATCTCAAAGTATTGAGTTAGGAGAAACGTCTGTATAAATGTCCAAATTTTCATTGGCATAATTTATTTTATGAACACAGAAGGTACTGATTCTGTTGGTAACAATTACAATTTTTCAGGCAGTAGAAAACATCCATTTTACATCCTGGTTTTGTAAAGCATTTGTCCTAACCATTACCTAGATGTAAAAAGAAATATCTCTGAATGTGAGTCATGTCATACTTATGATGTAAAATGTATCAGTCTAGATAAAAATAGTCTCTGTGATGTAAGACATGTGATAGCCACTGTGTTTGAACTACCCTGAGCAAGCAGATGTAAAGTTTATGGTTTCCACGTCAGAGAAGCCCTAAGCAACGACACCCTGACGTGTAAGCAGTTGATATTCAAATAAGAACTTAGCTAATAATTGGGTTCTCTTGCATACAAAGTGAAAACCGTACCCACCTTAATTGTACCTTAGTTTCTGTCCCCAACACTGAAAACATAACATGAAGAAATTATCCAGTGAGATCAGTGTGAATTCTGAGCAGAGGGAGCTGGTGGGGATAGACCTTTGTGACGTCCTGGGGTAGCCGGCCACTCAAGATAGCCCAGACCCTGCTGGAATGGTTAAGTCGTTGTTACCGTACAGGGGCATTGCTAATAAATAAAGATAGAAGGGTTTTAGATTGTTTTGTTTTAAGAGAAGACAGGAAATTAACCTGCCTGTGCATTGTTCAAACACTGATCTGAATCCAAAGTATCAATTTCTGTCTGCATTTTCCTGTTCAAACAAAAGTTTGTTGAAGTTCAGGGGTGTGTCCCACAAAGAGCTCTGAAAGTAATTTCTTCCTTGAGCCTTTGCTTGCAAATCTGGGATTGTCTTTTACTGTATGTGCACTCTTGTCCCTTCCCTCCATATCTTCTCACATTTCCACCTGGCACAGTTCAGGTTATCAGCATTTCTGTAGTGCGGTCCCGACCTGCTGCTGCCCGTCCCGTGGAGCACTTCAAACACCTCTGGCTCTATCATTAGTGCTACAGTTCCTGTTTTCATATCTTCTGTTTGTCACCTTTGGCCATTGAAGGTTATTAACCATTTCTCACACCTTGGCATTTTCCCATTTGCCATATATCTTCACTAGCTTCTTGTCAAATAACCCTCGCCATTCCCAAAACTTCACCCCTGAGGTTTACCCCAAATCCATCATCTATCCCTCGCCCCATCTTGCCCGTCTCCCCCGCAGGGGCACCTTGAGCCTCCTTCCAGCCTCAGCCTGTCTCTCTCCCTCCTCTTGCAGCACTTGATCCCTTGCCAAGCCAGGAGTCACAACGTCTTTGCTCTTTGGCCTCATTTTATGGTAACTGCAAGAAGAAAGCCATTAACACATTTCACTGGTCCCAGTGTTTATGTCCCTGCCCTCTGGTGCCCACAGACCCACTCCACGCACAGAGCTGCCATACACCGGGCAGTACCTCGATGGACGGTAAGTGAAGGGTTCATTTTAACAGCTCAGCACAGTGTATTGACTAATTCCAAGTATTAAAATTGCAGTATTAAATGTAAATTAAAGAGTAATAATAAATGAGCTTTGTCCACCAAATCCCCAACATTTTATATTTTACTCTGAAAATCTTTTTATGAGCTCTATTGCAGCTGTTAGCACTTGTTTTAATTAAACTTACAGCACAGCATGCAACTCAGTTAACCAGTTTTTAGTTTTTTAGAGCAACTCAGTAAGCGGTTCCAAATGCATTTTTCTGTCATTCTTCACATGCTGTGCTTTAGCATACATTATAAAAATGTTAGGGGATTATATATCTCAGGGGAGGATAATGGGGACATGAAACTTCTCACTTCTAGGCTATTTTTTCCAACTCAGTTTAGACTCTTAAGCTTTATAGAAGTATTTGATGTTTGACTGCAACTTAGACGTCTTCATTCAAGGGAACAGGTGGTCTCAGCATCCCAGGGAGAGGATTGTAAGGCCACCTCGCCATGTTTAGATCCCTCATTGTCAGTCTCAGCAAAAAAGTGATTGGTCTGTAGGGCTGAAAAATGCTGCTTTCAACTAGGACTTAAATCATGTCTGTATCAGAAACTAATTGGATGGGTGTTCTGTGTACAGTGTGTCTCCTGAGGGTTTTTTGTGGCTTTAATTCCCAAGGCTATCAGCCCAAAAGAGTTGAATTAGAAAAATAATCTGGTTTTAGAGAATGCAGTGGCACAGCCTTTTGTTGCAGCTGGTTTGAAGTGTCTCTCCATTGACATCTAGTGTCCGTACAGAAAGATCTTAGATTCCTCAGAGCCATGCTGGCAGTATTTATCTATAAATCTTTAAAGATTTTTACCTTGCATAGTTATTAAGACCTCTTACTGATAATGGCAGGTCATGGGGAGGTGAGAATGATGGTGAAAACACAGGAATCTCCCTACACATGACACTTTGTGATACCAGTGACATCTGTAGATGTCTATGTTCTGAATAGCTCCAGAAATCCTTTCAATGCCTTACAGTTAAAAAATGTTATCCTTTTTTTAAAGTTATCCTATAAATACCTGCAAAATACTTTCAATCTCTACCTCTTTCCTCAGAGCATGCAAGCAACTGTGAACCAATAAATATTCCAGGTTTTACAAAGTGTTGTAAATAAAGAATAAAGAACCAGGTTTTACAAAGTGTTGTACTTTATAGTCAGGCATTCTAATTTTCTTTAATTAAACAAGAGTCTTCTTCAACACCAGAAATCTCCTTACTACACTCTATAATATTACTAAAAGCTATTTAATAAAGAACTGTCTTTAATTTTTACAATGATGCCAAGAGTTATTTTCATATTTATTTGTTTATACTATAGCAATTCCAAGTTTTTACAAAAGGATTTGTTGTTGTGCTTTTGCAAAATCTTGACGGGTGGCAGCGAGCAATTAATCATGTTGTTAGTGAACACTTTATGCTGTAAGCAGCTCCACCTTCACAGTACTTCCTCCTGCTCCTGCAGTGAGGCTGAAGTGCTGATGTTGGGGTAGTGCACGCAGGAGCTATGCTAGAATCTGAGCCCTCCCATGCTTAGTTCTGGGCTGAAGTGGAAAAGTCCTTCTCTACTCTGAAAATTCCCTGCAGGTTCAGGTTTTGCATTTCCGTAAGAATGGAATGTTTTCAAAGGCAATTATTCCAAATAAATTATGTTATGAAAGCTTAACAAGATTTGTTGCCCTAGTATTTTTGTAAATGTTGTAGCTTCAGGAGAAGAGGATGGGCCCAAGGATACACAGCAGAGACAGCTCCTATCCATGACTGACTCTGTGGCTCCAAGGGGCTCATGAACTCCATCGTTATTTAGCAGTGGTTTATGATCCGTCCCTTTCCAGCCTTTCCTCAATATCTCATAAGCTCTAGAAAGGGATGGCTCATAAACCACTGCTAAATGTCTCACAAGCTCTCTTGGTTTGGCGATACCTGACATAGCGGGATCCTGTCCTTGCTGGGTAGTGGAAGCTACTAATGTGCAAATAATAAATCTTTGCCTTGGAGCAATAGGAAACTTCTGCTGAAAAAGAGCTGGGACAGCCTTGAATTTTTTCTGTGAAGGTCAGAGGAGGGTGATACAATATTTCCTACAATTTCTGGAAAAGGAGCTGTCATCAGTTTCTCTGGATAGTCAAATATTTTCCTTCCTTCTCCTTTCAGTGTCTGTTGTTTAAAAATACTTGTTACATTAGCTCAACTGTCAGAGAATCTACACTGAAAGAACCTGCTGAATCAATCCATCCAGAATAGGAGTGAAAGCATCATTAAAATGTATCCTGCTTACATTATTCATAATTTAGCTAGAAAGCAAAACATGTGATCGTGAACAACACAGGAATGTGACATAAATAATTTCATTCAGAGCAGCACATTAGTGCGGGCACTGGCAAAGCTGCCGCAGCAGCATCCAGAGCCTTTACCATGAAACTGCTTTACAGTGACTTACAGATACACATTCGTGCCCATCCTTGCCCCGATCCTTCAGCCAATCTGATTTTCATCCCCAGTAGGACTCAGTCCTTCCAGCAACCCCAAATTCTCCCTCTGTGGAAGGAGGCAGCTGAGAGCATCACGTTGCTACGGGAACACATCCCACTTCTCCAGGGACCGCGCTGTCTCGGCGTCATCAGGCAGTTAAACGCTGGTAGATCAGATTGTCTCAGAGAAGCTGCAGCCCAAAAAGCAGGGCACTCCTGGCCTTCAGGCAATGTGAATGAGCAGAGGTAGATGACCTGATGAGTTTAGGACCATGCAGTCACAGCCTGGATCTGGATTAGGAGAGGGTGACGGGCGTGCATGGTTCTTCGCAGGTAGTGAGACAAGGTTACTGTCAAAGGAGCTGATCATTTAGTGTGTTCAAATAAGGTGGCAGGAAAGACAATATCAGTAGGAGGGGATTAGCTGAAGGGAGCAAGTGCTGTGGCCACTGTTCTTGGTTTGTATAGTCAAGACCTGCAAACAATGCATCTATGAATGGAGGCAATCCTACACGTTGATGTTAGGGTGTTCCAGTGCTGCATTACACTGTGTCACATTCAGTACACAGCATCATGTAGGCAGCACATTAAAGATCAATTTACATCCACCAATGTCTGAGTTAATACTGCGAGACATGGAGCCTCTCACTTGTGTGCCTGCAGCTGGTCCAGCAACCAGACCCAACCTGTGGGAAAACTGACAAGTTTCCAGGAGCCCATGGACTCACTATCACCTGGAGATCTGCACCAAACATGTTCTGTGGACTTCACTACAGCCATCTGTGTAACCACTAGTAAGATGAGGGGGTTCAAAGTTTGATGCATGGCCATGGACATCAATTATCCACAGCACCTGAAGAGCAAGTGGAGAAGCAGGAAGGTGGTAAACGACAGAAGAGTTTACACAAGATGACAAGTAATTTCCTTGTCATTTGCCTGTTCTTATTGTAGGAACCTTTTCTCCCTTTACATTGTTGGATTAAGAAGCTTCTTGCCTACTGTAATTAGCCCTTGAATAAATAGCATCACTTGAACACAAGCTTGTGTGTCCTCTTTTTTTGTGCTAGCTGTGCTTTGCTTTTTTTTAGCCTTACGCTGATTCTTGCAGAAGAGCATAGCCTGCTTCAGGGGCTCTAGTTTTACTTTTCTCCTCTGGAGACATTACCATTTGCTGCAGTGCTATGTCTCAATGCTCTTAACATATCTGGTTTTAAGTAAACATTGCCTGTACTTACAGCTACAGCCCTACTACTTGATTTATCCTCGTATTTCTGGTACTGCCTTAGTCTCTCTGAGCCATTCTTTGTGCATTTTCCGCAAGACATTATCTGTCTTTCTTCTCACAGCCAAAGCTATGGTTAATTGTGTTTACAAAGGGTTCCTGAGCTATGAGAAATGTTTCTCAGAGTGTGTGGTTTTGCATTATTTAGCCTTGAAAGGATGCTGTTTTCCCTGACCTCTTGCTGGTTTTTCTCAATGACTCTGGTAGTTGCGTCAGTAGCCTTGGGAGTCACGTTTTCCTTTCCCATCTAGGAAAGAATCAACCTTTCCTTTCCCCCTGCCAGCTGAATCACATATCCAGTCCCTCCTTTACGCTGTGGCTCAACCACACCAGCTCTTTTCCTGGCACGTGTGGATGCAATTTTGTTTCAGTCTTGACCAGGACAAACTCTGCCACTTTCCTGACTCATCATTTCCATAACTCTACTTTTCTATGAACTTATCAATCTTTCTTCTCCTTCCCCTGCATCAAACACATTTCTTCTCTACCAACATCCTTTACAACCCTTCTTCAGTCAAGTCTGTCAGCAGATTTTCTGCCAGCGTTGTCCCCTGTCCCTGTTTCAGACATGCCAGTGGTTTTCCATATCTCCCCACCACAGCTGGACAGTGCTCTCCAGACACATCTGCAAAGGGGGCTTGAGACACAGAGACCAGCATGGTACTGCGTGCTCCCTCCTCTTGGAGAGATTCATCTGCCATGTTTCACCTTACACTGAAATTCAGACTGCCTTGGGGAGGGGGCTTGTCTTTTGTTCACTTCAGCACATTGAGAAACCAAAAAACAACAGCCAGGAATGCATCCCACACCCACACATTTATGACTCTGATGTCACCTCAAAGCCACTCGGTCCCCACACTGATGCTCCACATCATCTGTGGTTGTGCAAGGGGGAGTTCCCTTTCAAACACACAGCACCAATATCAGTCCCTTGAGGTTTAATTTGCACTCAGCAAGAAACTAGAGGCAACACGCAGAAAAACACCCATTTCCTCTCTTCACACCCCTTGAAGATAACTGGTTTTTTCTGAGTCACAGCTAATGCAAACCTGTTGAAAAATATTCAGCCTAGATTTACACCATGGCTTAGAGGAAACTAAAGGACCATTTAGTGTTCAAAGTATTATTTTGAATTATTCATCAAGCCCCCTGTCTGGCTGAGCTCAGTCAGGTCCTTCTTGAGGTTTTTTGGAGTGTATTTCTTTTGTCATCCTGAGCAGTCTTTAATGTGCAGAACACAGGTTTGCCGATGAAATGGGAAGATTGCTGGCAAAGTTTGGCATTTGTAGGAGGATCTCAGTGCTGGGGATATGCATTGCAGTTGCTCCTTTGTTCATATTTAATGATACGAGAAAGAAGAATGTAATTATGGCCTGTCTCGCTCAATCTCCTCCCTGCCTCTGAGTATTCGAACTCTTTGAGATAATGGCGAGTGGAAATGTAGCGTTTTCTGACAGTGGAGTGCGTCCCAGAGCAGATCAGAAACAAAGCTGCCCTGATCACTCTGCAGTTTCCATTTGACAACGGCTTTCTGCTGAGCCACCTCCTACCTGGAGGAACGTGGCCATTACAAACAGCACTGCAGGTACCAAAACCTGATCACAGTTAAAAGCACGGTGTTTCCTCTTGCTCTTTTTTATGTTTGACAGCCCAGTCAGACTGTGCTGGCTTTGCTTTTCCCCTCAATGGCTGGCTGATTTCTCCTTATCTGAAAATACTCTTATACAGTCACTAGATTTGAAGATGCAACACCAAAATGGAGCTTGACTCAGAAATGGACTTTATTGTTTCTCCTACATAGCTGTCTTAGCTGCTTATTTTATACCACAAGGTAAACTCGATTCATTTACACTCCAAACCCATCAACCCCTTTAAAGCTCAGCACAGGGTTATAAAATATTTGCTGCCAAAGAATTCTGAACATTGAAAATGTCTCATTGAAAAGGTATTTATTTCAAGCTTACAATTTTGCTTGACCTTGGATTGAAATGAAACCATAGCAGTAAAGACAAGAAAGGACTGGAAGGGGCAAAGGACAAGTTGGGCCACTCAATTCCCAGGATGAGGGCTCGGGTGGGTGGCATGGGGAGGCAGCTCAGGGTGCTGGCAGTGAGGGATGATGCTTGACCAGACCAAGGAGAAACTGTGAGCCTGAGCTGCATGGCAGTGCCAGAGAAAAACAGAAAAAACAGTCAATGAGAAAACAGTTGACTGATAAAATTGCCTGAAAAACAAAAGAAGGAGGAAAAAGACTGTAATATGTAAACACTTTAATTGCAAAGTTGTTTAATCTGAGCTGCCCTCAGAACCAACAGGGTGAGTGTTGTTGCTGCTTCCTAGGCTGCACAACAGGCACAGAGACTGTCAGGGATTTTTTCCCCTTAGTGGCAGGGATATTAAATTATAAAAAAGATGAGAGTTTATCTCAAAAGCAATGAGCTGCTATTTTCTCAAGACCTTGCTGCCAAGCTTTAAAAGAAGTACCGTGGAAATCAAAGCAGGGCTCAAAAGGAGAGAAATCTGTTACAGAAAGAATACCAATTTAAATCTTCTTTCAGCTTGCAAAATGCTGTTACCTACAGAGAGGCTTTAAACAAGAGGAAAATGTATTCCAGTTTCTTGGGATCAAAATTCAAGTCTCAGACACACAGAAGAATAGTCCAGAGAGAGAAACTAATAATTAACTGCTGAAAAAAGTTATGGCAAATGTGAAACCCAAGAGGGGTGGAAAGTAAAGGGGGGAAAAGGACAAAAGAATGGAAAATGTTCTTGCAGCAGCTAAAACAGAGGATGTGAATATGCAAGGAATAACTAAAAGGTTATATGGGAGGATTTCTTGGGAGTTAGTGAGTATGAACCATGGCACAGTGACAATGCTGGTGCTTAGAAAGAGCTGTGGGAAGGTTGGTTTAATGGGAAGAGCCTATTCCCATTGTGGAAAAATACAGAAACAATGGGTCTGGGAAAGAGGAAGTTAAGTGAAATGGAAAGGACGCTCCTGGAGATTTTCAGTGATGAGCAAAATAGGGGCTGGTACCAGGTGCCCACAGTGGCAGCGAGGGCCAGTGGCTTCCCCGGGGGAGCGGAGCCGGGAGCTGCCGGGGATGGCAGCCAAGCACAAGCCAAGAGCCTGGCTGTGGTTGGGGTCTGGCCAGGGGTCAGGGGAGCCCATGTCCAGGGGCAGTGGGGACACAGGGGGAGCTGGACTACCCTCTGCTGCTCAGCATCCTGCAGCTCCCCTGGTCATCCCCAGCTGCTTCAGTCCTCCTTGGCCCCCGCCCTGGGAACAGGGCAGCCCCTTGCCTGGCAGGGATTTTTCTCCATCAGAAGCAGCACATCTGAAGCTTTAAAAAAAAACAAAAATAATTATTAGTTGCCTTTAAACTGAGTTATTTGAAGATCAAAGAACTAAACAACGAAGGCAAAAACAACAAAACTAAAACAAATCCACTTCTCTTGCCTTACTTCAGGAAAGTAATTGATCGAGTGCTAGACATGAAAGATCTGCTTCCTTCAGCTCAAGCAAAGGAAAGACATGCACTCTTTATTAAACATGCCTTTTTCAGACTGAAGCTGAATATAAGAATAAGACATGACGATATCTCGTGTTAAAGGACACGGTTGCTTGCCCAGTTATCCCTATCACAGGGTTCAGCTTCCACTCACAGTCAAAAGCAAATCGTTTAAAACACACTTTAGAATAGGTCAGTACTTTGGTAAGGTCAAATTCTTGTTGGAATTTTGACCAGTATATATTTTTACAGAAAAAGACCCAAAAGAGAAGGTAAAATGGAGAAGGCAGCAAGCACTCACTGTATCAGCAATGCAGACTCCCAGACTGCTGAGAACTGCCCTCAGGGAAATGAGATTGTATTGCACTTATGACATGTGCAGAACAGCAGAGTTCTCATTCATCTCTAAATTCATATTGAAACCAATTAGGGAAGAGCTACTGGAACAGGAGGAAAACCCTGACCAAACCTTAGAAGCAGTATTTGATCTCTTTGGAGAGACTCTCTTTGGAAACAAATACTCTGGTCACTGGAATAAGTTAGAAAAATTAAGGAAGACTGTTCTGTGCTTTCAGTAAATGGAAACCTCTTTATATAGAGATTGATTTATTTATTAAAAGAAGTTGCTCAAGTAATATTTAGGGCAAAGAAGGTCTTGAAAAAAAAGGAGTCATCAAGAATAACTAAAACATTAAAATTCTTAAGATCACAATTTTTTAAAAATTATATTTAGAATTAATTTGTGTTGAATTTCATGGTATATGACAAAAATCTGGTATCTTCTGACAAAGAAAATCAAGTGGTAGAAAACTAGATGTAAAACCTAGCAAGAGCACAAGAGATTGTGGCTTCCCATATGGATTCTACCAAGTATTTTAAATTGAAAGGCACTTGTGTTTGCATCCTGTGTGCAACGAGTTTCCATGTGAAAATGAGTCTTTTTGTGGCAAAATACGTAACTCCCTGGTTCTCTTGTAGCCCTATATGGTGTCTTAGAAAGTGCTGTGTTCTTCTAGAGCCAGATATCACTGCTGAATCCCGAGATGTTCACGCCTCTGTCGGCACAAGCTGTAATCTCTCAGCTGGGTTTAAACAAAGGGAGATCAGATGGGCTCTGCAGGGGCTGGGCAGACGCCAGGTGTAACCCATGGAGGGCTCACAGGCACTCCTGGAGCCATCACATCACCGAGAGAGGTTTCTGTCGGCATTTGACACGGAAAAGGCTCTGAAGGGCTGGGCAGAACTTGTGGGCAGAGTCCCCTCCAGGTGAACCTTCCTCCTCGTCCTCTCCGTTGCTAAATGATGCAGGCAGAGCTCGGGCAAAGCTGCCTTGGGGCTGGGGGTCACTGGGTGACGACTCTGCGGCCATATGGATCAAAGTTCATGGATCTCAGTTTATGGATCTTCTTTATATCTAATCCAATCTCATAGGAGTTTGTGGATCTCAGAGTTATTCTTGATGTCCATTGAACACACCTGTGTACATAATGAAGTTGGATTTCCTGTTTTCACCACCACGGTCACCCAGGTGAGGTTGGCAGTGCCGTTAGCCCTCACATACCTGAACACAAACACCCCAGGAAACCCGTGATTTTGAGAAAATCCTCCGTTTTGAAGTTGAATTATGGCAAATTTCTGAAGTGACACACAGCTGCCAAAGATCTTCCTTCAGAAAATACTTGTGAGTGAATATATAACAGATTTCAAGTTTCCTAGCAATCACATTTCAGAGACTCTAGAACAGCCATATGACTAATATGGTAAACAGCTCCTTTTACAACTAAAACTAATCATAAAAATCAAGATGAGCATCTTCCATAGACGCCTCACTTGAAGATCTTCCAATTATTCCGAGCAAAGCTTTAGCAGGTGAGCTGAAGTTGAATAAAAGGGATGTGAAGTGAGAAGATGACACTGTAAATTCAGTGGGCTGGGCATTGTCAACATTACCATTACCACCAAGGGAGTCAGGATGAAGACAGGGCTGGACGGTCTTTTGCTCAGAAAAACAGTACTTGTTTATTGATGGTGCAAATGTCACTAGGCTACATGGATTAAAGAACCCATCCTTTCCCAAGGTGTACACCACCTTCAGCAAAGAATGTTCTGCAAATTTAGTAAAAGTTGGGGATTTTTCCCAGATAATTCAAATTTACCAGAAATGAGGGACCAGAGGGTTTTAATTACAGGAGAACCTATAGAAGACAGAATATTAGCCAACTACTCAATAAATAAACTTTTCAGCATATTTAGATGTCAATCCAAATTTTAATTAACCAACTGTGCCAGTGCCCAGGGGAAAATAATAGACAATAAAATAGAAAATGTCAATTTGGCTGGACAGAAACTATTATCTTTTCATAAAACATGGTATGTAGAAATAGAAGAAATACAAAAAAGGGGGAAAGGAGGATCATAGCTTTGTACAAGGAGAGGTTAAATAAGACATCAGCTTGGAAAGGGATCCAAAGGAGAAGGGCCCAGAAAGTCACAAATTATTTCAGAAAAGATGAAGAGGAAACAATTTCTTACTATTTCTCACAAGACAAAATTTAAGCAACACCAGTGAGGCCATCATTGAGCAAATCTAAAACAAGGCAGCATGTAATTAAACAGTGCCACTCGCTGCCGTCGGGTACTGTAGAGGCCAAAACCAGGAAGATGTCCAAAAGGTGATTGTACAGAAAATCCAGTCAAGAGCTCCTAGATCCAGAGGTGCAGGTACAGCCTCCAGCCCCGTAAATCCCAGTGCACGGCTGTGGGGGCAGAGCCGGAGGTGGCACCCTGGGAGGTACGTTTGGGTGCTTTGTGCTTCCTGTTCTCCTGGCTGAGGGCAGAGCTTTGGGCTGAGAGATCCTGGTCTGGTGGAGGCAGTTCTTCGTGACACAGTGTGCTTTTATATTTTCCAGAAAGGGTAACCTTAGCCTTAATAAATTCTAGTTGATTGAGAAACAAAAATAAGAAGACAAATATTCCTTTTATTTGCAGATTGCTTAAGGAAATGTCTTCAGACTGCACTGTTGGAAAATGTGGGTAGACAGATTACCCTGGAAGACCAGCCTTTGATCTGCAAACACCAGGAGTGACTGTGGGCATTTGGGACAAACAGTACATGGGACAGAGCAGGGGTTCTTCCCCTTAGCTGGACCCTTAGGTAGGAAAATGGGGAAAACCCCAACAATTTATCATTAACACACAAGAGAGCTCATCCATGTCACAAGGAATTGCTCATCTCAGGAGAGACAGACATTCCACAGTGGTGCTGTGTCACCGTGCCTCATCCATGGTGCCCCTGGCAGCAGCAGAACCACCTCCAGACACCTCCCCAGAAGAAACTGAAATTTGCCATCTTGGTGCAGCTTTTGCCAGATGGTTTCCACGGGTGCTGGCAGAGCAGGAGGAGAACCTGCTGCGACCTCCTGCCCCGCGCAGCTTCGAGGCTCCTTTCCAGGAGAAGCCGCGGCTGCCGGAGCCAGGGTTGAACCAGCCTGCAGAAGCTCGCTGTGTCTGGCAGCTGAGCACGCCTGCCGCTGCTGGGAAATGGGTGGCCAGGCTGGGAGAACAGCGAGTTCCCTCCGCCGAGTGATCTCCTGCCATCAGCTGCCAGCTCCTGAACTTTGGCTCTGGCCAGGAGGCAGTAAACGAAGCAGATAATTGCTTGGCAGTGACTGATGGGGAGTCAAGGGTGAGCAGGGAGCAGGAGGGGGGATGAGCAGGAGGATTCTGTTTCAGAGGGAAGTATTTTTTTAGGATTTGTCTATGCAGGCAGTCAAGAGCTTTTCTGAATCACACAGGCTTGACCTGAGCGGGAGGACTTGCTGTAATTTTACACCTTTTCAGCATTTCAGCTGGTTCTGCTGAAATCTGCATAGGGATTAAAGATGGGAAGGGACAGAGAATTGATTTCCTTGCCTTCAGTCTACGGGGACAAATATTCAAGGCTAAATCACAGTTTCAAATTTTTCGATGGAATGAGTGGAGAGAGGAAGGCACAGGCAGCTGCCAGCAATAAATAACTATTAGGAAACAGTATTAGGGAATAGTACCAAGAAGAAATGTTGCTGCTAGGATATGCTTTCAGCCTTGGGGAATCCATAACTAGGCAGCTCAAAATTGACTTTGGCACCCAGGGCTCATGTGTAACTTCTGTCAGACGCAGAGCAGCCCGAGCTCGGGTCGCCACTGAAGAAGGGAAGTCAGCTCATTGCACGGATAAACATCACAGGCTTCCACCTGGCAGTGCTGAGGGTTAGCAACAGTGTCGTGTACCTCAGCAAATCTATATTCAAACTGTCAGCTGCAAAGGGAAGTGAAGCTTATCTATAGCCTGTAACTGTAACGGTGATACTGATCTTTATAGGCAGGCTTCCAGGAAGCCTAAGCAGAACCTGTGCATTGTAAACTTCTTAAACTGAACCGCCTGAGCTTAAGCTAAAGTGTGAGTTCAGAGACGTGTTAGTAAAAATCCTGTCCAGTCTCTACTTGAGGTTTACATTTTCACCAGGTTTGAGATACACTTGCAGAACTATTCTAACACATTGAGGTAATGGAAAATGTCCTCAGTTTTATACACAAATCTCCCTGAATTAGAAATAGTTTTCCATTTCAAGCATGCAGCAGCCCGTTCCTTCTCCTTCACTGGGTGGCTTTTTCAGGGCAGGGTCTACTGGGCAGAAAGGTAAAGCTCAGTGTAAACCAAGGTCACCAGAGCCACGGCTGCAGCCGCTGAGCAGGCGGCCAGCTCACCCAAAACGCGTCCTGGAAAGCAGGGAAGGGGCAGGAATCCCAGCAATCCCTGCAGCCCTCCACCCTGGGAAGCCCCCATCTGCGAGGCCAGCATCTCCCTGCCATCCTCTGGGTATGAAGCAAAAGTCCCCCACAAACAACTGCTGGGGCAGCTGAGCTGTTTGCAAACGGGAACAGTTGAGCAGCGTTATTGAAGCCCTTGGGTGCAGATCACGCCCGATGGCAGCAGCTCAGTGACACAGCAGACGTGGCTTCTCACCGCTGACTCAGCAGGCATTTTTGTCTGGGGCCTGTACAGGCAAGTGGCACAGTCATATGTTAAACTTGGAAGCAAGATGTCTTGAGGAGAACCATCCCACGCTGCACATGAGGTGCATTCCTGCCCAGGAACTGCAAGCCAACCAGAAAGGACTGTTCTTGCCATGGTCAAAGATCGCTTGCTCAAGGACAGCTCCAAAATGCCAGCCACCAGTTTATTCAGGTATTTCTTCTACAGCTGCAATCCCAGGCCCCACAGACCAGCAGGAAAGTCATCACTGGTGAGGTGACTGGCTCAGTGGATGAGAGAGAACAGTGGAGGTTGTTTATCTTGGCCTTGGCAAGGTTTTCACTGCTGTCTCCTGTGACATCCCTCTGGAGTGATTGATGAAGTATAAATTGGGTTAGAGGACTGAAAAGTGGCTGAGCTGCCAAGCTCTGAGGGTTGGGGTCAGCAGCATGAAGGCCCAGTGACTCATGATGAGGCCAGTCACCAGGGTTACTGGCAAGGTACATGGGCAGCCCATCCTCCCGTGTGCAGACCCCACAGAACTGGTCAGGGCTTTGCCCATCATATCGTTAAGAAAAACACCCACCAAACTATCAAAGATCGGATCAGAGGTCTGTCTGTTCTGCCTGACAGTGGCCAGCAGCAGCTGCTTAGGGAAAGAACACAAGAAATATAGCACGTGGTGTGACTTCCCTCTCCCAGTTCCTATCCACCTGCAATTCAGGAACCTCTTCTTCAACACTTCGTAGCCACATCAGTTTTCAGTAGTTCTCGGTGAACTGTTCTCCCATGATTTTTTTTTAAAGCATTTTGCATTCTGTGGCAGCGACCTATATAGCTTAATTGTACACATAGCTAAAAAGTATTTTAATTTTAAATATTGCTTGATAACCTCACTGGACACACTGTATGTCTGGTACTCTGAGCAATATGAGTAAATGCACCCTCGTCACATTACTCACCATTTGTAAGATTTACCGTGCAATGCCCTTTCCAAACTGGAGAGTCTGTAGTAACCCTCCCACAGGCAACGTCCTTTAATCAGTCAAATTGGATCAAGACTGATTTGTCAGGGGTATTCCAAAGACCTTTCTGTCAATATAGCAATGCTGAGTGTAGACAAAAGCCACTTGCACACAACAGGCAGAGCAATGCAAGCATGGAAGATTTATGTATCGTGGATTATTTCTGGAATACTGCCAGGCACTTTGAATCACAACTGGAGAAATCACTTGCATCAAAGCAGGATGGGCCAGGAAGATGTACAGCACAACAGTTTTATGGAACTCTACACTGATTTTGATAAAGAAAAAACATCTGTTATCAGCACAAGGAGTGTAAAGACAAACGTTATCAGTATCCTGTGGCGGTATGGAGTCCCAGCTTACCAGCTGCTGCCGTGCACCATTAACCTGGGTATATGTTACCTCGATTCCCACAAGAAGCTGGGCAATTAGAAAATAAAGTTTGAATGCAAATCTGGGCTTCTGAAAGCAAGAGAGTCCTCAGTGTGCAGGAAACTGTACCTGTGTTAAAATCCTTCTCTCATTCTGAGGCTGCACACACCAGGGGGCAAAGATTTGGCAAATTTTGTGTGGCAGAATCTTGAGAGACATGAGCGGCATTTTAAATATTTCCAGGCTGCCAGGGTTTCAGGTTTTGAACAAACAAGCAGATGTGTCTGATCCACCCTCCCAAAGCACCTCTCCTCCCACCACTGCTGTTGGAAAGCAGCCCCTCATTCCCCATTGCTTTCTTATCTGAAAACACCAAATTAAATCAAGCATGTTAAACAGCCAGGATTTTATCATGCAAAATACAAAGCTCTGCAAAATCTTCAGATTGGGAAGAATGTAAGTAGGATAATTGAAATTGAAAAAAAGGATTTTAAATGCTATTTTTAAAAGTATTAAAAAGGATAGTTTGGCAGAAGGGAGACAGATTACAGTTACTAGTAACAACTGAAGTATTAGAGAGCATAGGGAATTGCAGCCTGTCAGAGCAGATGCTGCTTAAGGCCACAGACAGGTTGAGCCCTAGCTGGTGACAGCCCAGCCAGGGAAAGTGCTGGAGCACGAAACAAGAGGCCAGCACACAGACTGAGAAGGCTCCTCGGTGCCCTAATGGAAGAGCTGTGCTCTTAACCCAGCAACTTTATCCAGGGCATTACTAGTCCTGGATTTGGTTTCCAAGAATTCAATGTTTTGCACAGAGTGCAGCACTCCAGACTAATAGGACTGGGACAGGAGGGAGCACCAACAACAAACAGCTCATCACCAAGCTTGGAGGATCACGGACTTCCTCAGCAGGACAGATGGGGAGAAGACGCCTCTATCTGTCCCGAGAGAGAAATAAAACTTTTGCAGCCTAACTGGGACAGTTGCAGCCGCCACAAGCAGAGGCAGAGCCGTGCCAGCACAGCTGTCCTGCTGGCTGCCTTGCCCCTGGACCTGCAGGTTTGTCCAGTTGCTGCCAGCCCCAGACAGCCATCTGCTGGGCAACTGCTTCATAAACCAACTGAGAAAAGCATTCACAACCAGGATCACTACACTTCAGTTCTTCCCAGCTTCCTGTGAGATTAGGAGCTACATGGGACACATTTGAGAGGGCAGCTGGAACAGGCAGTGATAAGCATCAGCATCTGGAGTTTTAGGAGAGGAGGCGCAGAGTTTGCCTATGTCTGTCCCTCCCAAGAAGTGTCAGTATTTCTGGAATGCATAAGTGAAAGAGAAGGGAAAAAATCAGGTTTAGAACACTTCTTAAACCTGAAGGTTGCTTCCAAGCATCACAGCCCAAGCACAGAAGCCAGAAAGGTGGCCTGAGTAGCTAGGGATCCAAAGCAGTACAGGACAGCATTTGGTGGTAAGCATAGAGCTGTAAAAGCAGATCTGGTCCTCTTGAAACCAGGTTTGATTTAGCCTCAGTAAACCTAGAGTTGTGTTTAAAGCCATTTGAGAGGTTAATGTCCTTTAATTATCACTTCTCTGAACCAGTATTAACTCTGTGTTCATGCTTTATGTATTTCATTCATCCATAGCTGCAGTGACTTTGAGGAGCAGGAGCAGCAGCAGGTTACCAAGCAGCGAGGAACGGGGAAGGTCTAGACGCAGCAGGTAAGGCAGCAGCGAGAACATGGAGGCAGCTCCAAGCAACTGGGATTTTCCCACACTAGGAGCTACCTCATTGGTTTCACAGCCCCACCCTGTAAAACAAAAAGGGCAGACTCTGGGGAAGGCAGATTCCCTTCTGGTCCTTCCAAACAATTGGGAAGGAAAGAGGGATTCGATGCTTCTGCGATGGTTTTGGGTGGAAAGTTCTCAGGGCTAACCCTGCCAGACCAAGGACAACCTCTCAGCCTCCTCCTTTGGGCCATCAGGACAGATGCTTTCCCTAAGCTCCTCTCTATCTGTGTCCAGGCCTCTCTCTGGAAAACAAAATACTTCCCATAAGCAAGATGTGTTACTGAGTGTCTGGCTTTACAGTTAAAAAGAAGCATTTGCAACACAGCACCTAAGGGGGCTTGTGTCACAACGATGTGAAGTGCAGAACATTCATTTCCACAGCTGGTGTCAGAAATCCAAAAACTAAAAAGCAAGGGGTTAACAATTAAAGATAGCAGGGCACAACTTATTTCCCAATCACATCTCAGAACTAAGAATTGGAAAACTCTTGCAAAACTAGCCATGCATGACCATGCAAAAAGTGAATGAACCACAGCACACACTCTAGCCAAGCAGCAGCGAGCTTTATTGAGTTCCAATAACACTGCATCAAAACCAAAAGAAATTAAAGTTGCTTTTTGCTTCTTAGCATTAGTCATTTCTCAAATAAAATGTGATTATGTTTAATAATATTAAGAAAAAAAACAAGGAACAGAAGCAAGAATAAAGTCAGACAAGACTGCAGAGCCAGTGTCCCCTTGTGTTAGAGAAACTGAGTTCTTCAAAGTGCTGTTAAATTTTCTTAGGTCAATGTCAGGGACTGAATCCCAGGACACAGGATCTGATTAATCAAACATATTGTGGGTTACTATGAACCATGCTGTACTTCTGAAATCACATTTGGGGTGTGTTTAGTGAGACACAGAGGGATTTCAGAGAAAAGTTCAGGATCAATCATTTCCCCACTGGCTGCCTCAGTAAAGCTTAGTACAAAGGTTAAACATAATTAATTTTTCCTCCTAGTTCCACAGAAAAGATTAGTGTGCAAGATCTGCCACTGTCTATCTGAAATACCCCTTAACCCACGTAGCTCTGGCCTCCCCTGCTTAGTTCAGTGTCTGCTGCATTATGTGCACACAAGATTAAAACACTGGTCAACATAGAAATAGCCACAACTAACAAATGACACGAGATGAGAACGCTATCTGACATTGCTTGCAGATACCAGTACGTGCAGCTGCTAACTTAGGCCCTGAGTGTTAAGTACACACTGACAAACAATTATTCTAAGGAAGTTTTTCAGCATTAATAGCTACATGTTTCTTCAGTAAATAAAGAATTACATTTTAAGAAGTGTCCCCTTCTTCCATGAGGAAGTACTTAAGGTCGTGTGTGTAATAGTGACAGCTGTCTGTTAGCAGCATTACTGCTGTGGTACACTGGCTCAGAAGACAGGTGAATCACCTCCAGCTCCTCACCAACTCTGTTTCAGAGCTACACCTTACGTTTCTGAACGGCACATAGCACCATCTAAAGTGAGGAAGGCAAAAAGATATTAGGCAAGCAATGATTCCTGAAACTTCAAGTGATCATTCATTTATTCCTTTGAGGCAGACTTGCACTCTCTTCCTTCTCCTCTCTAAATTCCAAAGACTTCCTCGTCTTCATAGACCTGGTGCAATCCAGTTAAGAAACTTCATAGCAACTTCAAAACCAAGAAAACATGCCTGGAAAAGAGAGAGCATACAGAACAAATAAGGATTCTAAAAAACTATTCCAAACATGCTTTTTGAAATGCAGGACCATAAACACCCAATGTGGCTGATGGGGAAGGAGGAAGAGAACAAAAAAAAGGTCTTGGACCAGAGGCAAGAATTCTACTATATGCCTCCACACAAAGGAAGAACTACTCTGTTAGGCTCATTATTTATTGAGGGGGAAGCAAACTTATCCACCCATTTCTGTCTTCTACTGGTGGATGTACAATCAGACAAGAGATACTATCAGAATGAGTCCAAGGGCTTTCTTGCAAAGCTTTGAAGGGAGACTTACGTGGTGTTCCCCCTAGACTTAGGTACATTTTTAGAACCTGGACACCAACAGCCAGAAGTACCCCCAGTGACAAGAATCCCACAGAAATGGTACAACAGTAAACAGCCAGTCACCTCCTCTACAGACTGCAAATATCCACTGTGAGTGGCCAGGTCCCCAAATCCCATCTGGAATCACAATTTACTTACCGCGTTAGCGGGAAACGCCCTGATCATTACAGCTGTGAAGCCCTTATACAGAGATGCAACTCCTTCCTCTCTGATAAGTTCTCTCAGCACATCCCTAAAGCCATTTGCATATTTTCCTGGAGGAGCTGAAAGGGATACAAAACACATTTGTTAAGGTGTGTGGCAGTCACAAATGCTGAAGAATGTGGCATATGTAACAGTGCAGGATTTTCAACAGGTTCATACTGCTATACCATTTAGGTGACACCAGAATCCAAACACTGCTTAAGCTATGCTAGGAAAACTTCTACTTGGGAAAATTATCTATTTCAGTCAAAAAGCAAGCAAATAAAAAGGACACCTCACTAAAAACTCAGTAAACAGAAGGTAGGTGTTCACCATCACCACAAAGAATTTACCTAATGAAGTCACTGAGGAGGCGAAAGAGAGGAAAATAACTTTTGTCAAGGTTGGATGTCTGAGCTGTTACTTGCCCCACTGATCACAGCCCTCCCAAGAGCTGGAATTAGGAGATAGGAAGGTCAGATAGAAAAATTGATGAAGTTTGTTTATAAGAAACCGAAAGTGATCCTATCACATATGCAGCCAAGAATAGCAACAAACTTCAAGTGAAAAGCACAGGCTGTTTTAATGCTGATGCTATACAGATCTGCTGAGGTGTTTTTAAAAAGTTATTTTATTCAAAGAACAAGTTCTTCCTCCTCCTGACACTTCTCTGGAAAGTACTGCCTCTGCCAGCCCTCTGAGCAAGTACTCCACAAACCAACCCAGTTAAACAGAACCACTGTTAACCCACATCATCCATACAGGAGCACTGGAGATTGGCCCAGTGGAACGAGGATGCAAAGCTGTAATGTATTTCACACTTAGCCCTTGGTATGATATCAAACAACCAGAGCAGCCATTATTCAGAGAAAAAGAAAATAAAAGTTTCCTGCACTAGATTATCGTGATCTGTGACTCGAGAAAAATGGTCACTATCTGTGGAGAACTGAGTCCACAGACAGAGAATATAAGGAGCCTCAACAAAAATATTAATTAACTAGGACTCACAAAGAAACTAAGGAAAAACCTGTCAAACTTTGCTGAAGCTCAAGGCCTGGGGCCATCCTCACTATGACCAGGCTTAAGAGCAGATCTGCTAGTCTAAAAGAAATGCTCTTGGCAAGGCATGCCCAGTTACTATAAATTTCAGATAGCACAGGCTACAATTTATACAACTGTGTCTGAATTGAAACAACAAAACCCCTCAAAGAAGTGCATTGCTAATTAAACAGCCATGACAAGTGGTTGTATTATTATGACTTCTATGCTGAAGTTTCAAAACAGGTATCTCAAACCAGGCTCATTATATTAGCAGGGAGGCAGAAACAGAGAAGTGCAGACCACCAACTACAGGAAGGAAACCAACTAAAAAGCTAGGAACACACTCAGGTTTTTCATGTACTTGCCTCAAGCAGCTCTTAAGACATGCTACCTCCCAGATGCCCAGAGGGCACCTTCCATCGCTGCCCAGCCCGTCCCCAGGAGCACTGCACTGAGCGCAACTCACCAGTCTGGAAACGGGATTTCAGCACGTCTGGGGGAATGGCAACTGCCCAGTTGAAGATCCCAGCCAGGCCCCCAGCAAAGAGGATCCTAGGCACACTGAGGTCACTCACGCTGTGGCAGGATTGGGGTGGGGTGAGAGGAAAAAGAAAAAAAATTTTAAAAAAGAAAGAAAGAGTAAAATCTCATCTGTTCTGACTAAGGTGACAATCAAAGAGGCAGCCTGGCTGACAGCCAGAAGGCAGCAGAATGCTGCAGACACACAAGTGCAGTATCTGAGCAAGATTTCCAAGAATCAGAGCCCTGTGGGCAAAATGTACTAACTCCACCCTAAAGGTTCAAATCTTTTCATTCAGCAGCACACACACAAATGCTCTAAGAAGAAGAAAAAATAAACCACAAAGAAACAACAAAAAAGCAACAAGAAAACCCCCCAGCTCGCTGTGCACACACAGTGGTGAAAGTGAGGAGGTGTACTTTTAAGTATTCCTTACTTCACTAATAAGATCCAAGGCTAGAATCTGAGAGAAACTCAGATTTTACTATTTCCATTGTCAGTTAAGCCCAGACCAAAACAGCCCCACTCAGAAGACGAGCAACCTTTTTTTTAAAAAGAAATAAAAATAAAAATTGTTTTGATGATACTGCTCTACATCCCTTTGTAACTGGGGAGGTTAATCTGCAGTGTCTGGGAAGTCTAGAAAATGATGACTGTGAGACTTCACTAACCTCTTTCCCTCAGGGGTCAGAATGTTCTTCAGCCATTCGTACGTCATGAAGTACATTCCACTGGCTGGGACATCTAGTGGGTAAACAACAAAGACTGTGAGTAGTGGGAAACCAAATGAAGCCTAGAAACACAGCAGCCCCATGCCAGCTCAGCAACATCACTAAGTACATCCAGATTCCTTTTCTGAACCTCCTCTACAAACAAAATAAAATCTTCTGTAGCTCTAGACAGAGGAGCCTGAACTTTCTCAGGGACAGCAGGTGCTAAAGGCAAGAACTGGGAAAATATCTGCTCTTGAGCACTTCTGTCAGCAGCCTTTCAAATTAGACTGCAACCCACCTCCTGGCCGTTAAGCTAATGACAAGAAAGCTCTAAGCTTTCTTAATCGCTGCAAAGCAGATCAGAGCAGTTCAGCAACTTCAAGAGTTTTGCACACTATTTGATCCAATGATTCTATTTTGGGGTTTTTTTTCTGTAGTTGATGGGTTTTGGTTTAGGTTTTTTTAAGGCACTCCCACAGCCCATTCTTAGCTCATGCCTAAACTAGAAAACAGGCTCTGGCTAAGGACTCTGCCAGAGTTACATTGCTGTTTCAATAATGTGAGAAGCAGAGAACAGAACAAATTCCTAAACTGACATATCAAAATACAGAAATTTCAGCTGATCCTTGGAAAACACTGCCCCAGCACAGGGAACAATCTAATGTTTTTCAAAGCAGAAAGTACCAATACAAGTAAAGGACTCAGTCTCTGGCACAATTACTTGGTTGTTGTTGTTGTGACAGGGGTCATGACATCCCAGTCCAAAATAACCCACACTCAAGCAGGTAGAAAGCATAACTGCTGTAACCACATCTTTTAAAGCAGACAGCATTACACAGCAACAGTCACAGGCAGTCACAATCTTTCTCCTAAGAAACAAAAAAGAAAAGAAAAAAAAAAGGAAAAAAAACCAACAAAGCCCACTTCTGTATTTTTCTTTTCTCTTTGTAGTCTCTGCTCCTCTCCTGAAGTCTCTCTTTTCTCTTGGCTTCTCAGAGCTTAATTACTTCCTATATCCCTCTGATCCTTGTCATCTAATCTCTTCCTCACTCACTGAGAATCTCATTTTTATTTCTCAGTCCCTTTGAGGAATTGGAGTAGCTCTGCAGACTGAAAAGAAAGAAAAAAGGGTGACACAGCATCTCTAATTGGCTAAAGGGACAGTGAGATCTAGGATACTATGTCAGGCTTCTTATCTTAAAGTACCCCATGTAGAAAAAGCATCAGAACAGCTGCATCAGTTACCTCTCATGAGAGTGAGCACTGTCCCCTTGTACACGCCACGAATCCCAGCCTCGCGGTACAGCTGTTTTGCACAGTCCAAAGAGCCACTGTATTTAGTTTCACCTGTAGCTGCCTGGATCTGAAGGATTAAAGTGATAGTTTCTGACTAGTGAAGGTTTGTGGCTGGTGAACAATCATACAGCTAATAGCTAGAAAGCCACGTGGGTGCTTCCACAGAGGAAGGAGCACAAGCTCGTTCCACAGGCGCTCCTGCGGGTGAAAGCTCTGCCTCAAACAGCTCTCGCGTTCCAGCTGAGGAAACATTCACTGTTCCACACTCACTAGATTCTCCCTTGTTTTTCCACAGTGTAAGTTTGAAACAACTGAAGTCAGTTCTACACTTGCACTGACAAAAACTAGCCTTCAGGTGGTTTAGTGAAATTCACACAATTTGTATGTGTACAAAAGCTTCCACGATAACACCACGTCTGTCAAAACGTGACCACTCAGCACCACGCTAACGGAGCTCAGCACAGTCTGAAATAAGCAAAGCTTCCCATCTCTGCTGAAGACAGGATTTTCATTTGTTCAGGTTTACATTTTCCAACAATATTTTAAAACCCCTGGAGGAGATGTAGAGCTCACAGTCACCTAAAACATTAGAAAACTATTTCAGGTATTTTGAAATGCATTCCCCAGTTCTGTATGGGGAACGCGTCACGGTAACAGAAAATCTTTACACTAGAAAGAGTCTCAACATCCAGTAGTTTTGTATTTTTTTAGAAAAAGTTTCATTCTGAAAAACTGTACTTTTCCATACTTTGAGGTGGATTGAGGCATCTACCAGTGCCACATAGTATCAGGCTTATGCTCTGTAAAATGAACAGAGCAATGAATGCTATAGGTACTTGTACTGTCACGGTGAGTTTGTATAATGCTTCTTCATGACACAGTTGCATTAAGTGACAGTTGTCTCAGTCCTGTCAAAAACAGAACAGAGTAAACGCACTAACCAACAAAGTTCCTGGTATGGAAAGACAAGACCCCTAAGATTAAACTCCCCCCACCACCACCAGCCAATGCCTTACCTGTAAAAGGCACTTGATTCTCTCTCCTGGAGCCATGATGGCTGTTGTGAACACTCCTGACAACATGCCAGCAGCAAACAGCTGAGGATATCTGCCCCAAGGAAACAGAAGAGACCCCAATGCAACACAGGACACGAGGGGCAGGAAGAGCCCTCTATCACCAGATCATGCTGCTCCACACAAGGTTGGCAGTGGAACTAGAAATGCATCTACTGCTTTTATCAGTGCAGAAGTGCCTCATCAATGCATGATTAGAGATAAACACTTAAGGTCTCTAGGATTCAAAGCCCTGGTTCCCACAGCAACCATAACTCAGCTCTTTGCATCCATTGTATTTGCTAATATTCCTTGTGCTTGCATTTTCTGTTACAGCATTTCTCATTGATTTTTATACTCAGACGTCCTCCTCCAGTCTCCCACACTCTTCGCAGTGACCCCAACTTCCACGCATACTCCTGCTTGTGCAGCCAGGAGCCTCCTTTCTGGAACCTCTCAGTTCCTTACTCCTTCAGCCTCTGCCAGTGTCAAGTGTGTCCTACCAACCTGCCATCATCCCACACATTCTGCACCTGCTTTCACGTGGCAAAATCTCCATGACAGAAATCCCTTTAACAGACTTATTTTTACATCCAAACTTATTTTTATATCCAACATCCTGCTACTTTCTCTAGTAAGACAACCTAGTATCTCATATCAACCTAATAATTAAATTCCACACCTCCCACTTCTCTCCACTTGCCCAGGAGATGACATTCTATTACGGTTTTCCAATTCTTACACCCTTCTTTACTCTTAAATTCCCATTAAATCATCCAGATCATTCAGACTTCCCTCACCACTCCACATGCACCTCCTTCTCAAACTAAGCTTTGAGTTTTCTAAGTCATTTCGTGATTATTCATCCCCAGAAAAGACAGAACAGGTTCCTCAAGCTTCTCTCCATCTCCTTCCTTCCAAAACTTTAAAAATCAACATGGGGAACCACTGCCATCCTGCCTGTCTCTAGACCCATAACCATGGTGGTGAGAGTCTGACCTTTCTTTTTGGAGCTCATGTCCCAGGCACGCTGTATCTTACCATGTAGAGCCTGCACCTAAGGTGTGGCTGTCCCTACCTAACCTAACCTAACTGTCCCTAACCACAGTTAGGGACAGTTCCACCATCTATTTGTTGATCTTTGTTCTTTCTCTCCCACTGCTCTGCTTGGGAGGAGTTCTGCATAAAGACTCAAAAAAACTACACTGCCCTGCCCCAGCTTGCTCCTTAAAACTTCCCTTTGGTGTGATGTGTATAAAACACAAGGCACTGAGGTGATCAGGCTGCTGGAAACAAGCCCACAGCCCATTTGTTCCCTTCTATTCTCCACTGCTTATTGTTCCCTTCTATTCTCCACTGCTTATTGTTCCCCTGGTCTTACCCTTCAGCCTTGTCTGCATGAGGACACTACTGTGGTAATGAGAGGGAGAGCTCGCAGTGCCCCAGCACCTCGGCACGGCCGCCCTCTGAGGAACCCGAGCAGAGGGAGCTCGCTCCGTGTCACAGCAGTGGATAGAGGTGCAGAGCCAGGTGCATTCACAGCACCTGGGCAGCCCCTGTGTAGGCAAAGCTCCAACAGAAACCACACCTCCCTGCCCCACCACACTTGGCTCAACACAATGGACTCCTGCTTTCTGACAGGGCTCCTACTTAGGGCACGAATAATAGAATAAAACGTTGCTAAGCTACAGTTCTGTTCCTGTAGACCTATAAATCACAATTCAGCAAAGTTCTTAAGGGAGCACCTCACAGGTGGGGCCCTTTCTTCATGCATAAGTTAGCTTGTAGAAAGCCACATGAAGTTTTCTTAGCTCCTCATCTCTTTTCCAGAAGGGTAGACGTGCTCAAGAGGAGGGCTGCTCATGACCACCTCTTTCCAGAAATCAATAATAAAACATTTCTGTGGATGTTATTATATCCTAATGTAAGGACACAGCAAGAGTCACAACCAACAGGGAAAAGAGAACCAGGACTGTGAATGTTGTCTGCTTGACCATGAATTTATTTCTCCCATGGTTTCTGTTAATAGTGAGACTGTTGGCAGGCAACCATTATATAACGGACACTGTACTCATCTGAAACCGAATTGTTCCTTAATGGCTCTTTCTTGCGTAGAAAGGGAACTGCAGAGCACCTGCCCACGTGCTGTCTGTTTTTAGCCTGTGCTGTCTGTCCCACGCTTCCAGAAGCATTAAAACACACAAGTGTTTTATTTTTTGGAACTATATTTATAACCTAGGAGAAGAGACAAATTTACACCAGAACTCAACGTGTGACGACACAGCAGGCTGCAAGAGCACCAGGGCGCCCTTCCCAACTGTCTGATTAACTCTGAAACTTACGTCAAAATGTCATCAGGTGTTTTCTGTTGGAGTCTTTTTCCCAAGCCAAATCCAAAGAAGCACACAGCAAACATGGGTGTCACTCCAATAATGGGAGCTGCCATTCCTCTGTACAAGCCTCGGACGCCCTGCAACAAACGTCACCACAGTAATTAGTTTTGCATAAACTTTGCACACATTCCAATTTATTGAGAAGCAAAAGGCTACAATACAGGATAACATCAGTCAAATTAATCTGACAAATAGTGGGATCTACTGGTCATTTGCAATTATACACGTTTAGCTGAGGCTCAAGACCTGCTGCAGAGGAAAGCTATCCTTCCTGGAAAACACTGGCACCACTTACACCCTTCTGTTCCAATACTGTTCATCCTGCACTTACATCTCAAGTATGAGGAAGCTAAGTTAAAAGCCACCTGAATAATAGTCCTAATAGACTATGTCAAAAGTCTTCTCTCTCAAATATATACAAAAAAGCAAACATGCTTTATTAATAAGTCACCAAAAGCAGTAGTGTAAAATCCTGACACTGAGCCCAGGAATGCTGAATCAAATTCACTCTAGGTAAAGGAAGGGCCAGGGAGACTAACCTGCACTGCTTGACTTCCCACAGGGACTCAGTATGGAATAAGTGAACGAGTTCAAGAGCAAATTATTTTTTTTTCCTTCCCTAAGTAAAAAAATTTTTCACCATACAACTTCACATTCCTGATATTTCCCTTCATCAGACTACACACATGGAAAAGTTCTAACACAGACCCCAGCAGTAACATCTATTTCATTTATCTTGCCTTTGAACTGAACACTGTCTAATAAAAAGGAGAGATATCTTTCTAGATAAAGGCTAGATGCACAAATAAAATATTTGCTGGTCTTCCCATCCCTTCCTCCCCCCCACAAATAAATCAGTGTATCCCAGTACATGTCTGTACACTTTCAGGCACCACTGACTCTGTAATGAAATTGTATCTGGCTGCCAAAGATCAGGCTCTCCTGCTTAACCTTCCCACCAGCAGCGGGAAACAAAAGGCCTTGGCAGAGAGGTTTAATAGTTTTCCTTAGAGGAGCTGATGAGTACTGAGGAGGAGTAGGGAGGCAGCATTACTTCTGAACTTCACATCACAAGGCTGTTATTATGGTTCAGCTCCGACGTCAGCGCTTCAGCAGGGGTGTTAAAAACCGCGAGGGATTCAGAGCCGGCAAAGATTTCAGCGCTTTGTGGGAGAGACTCGGGGAGCAAGATTTGCTTTGGTTATGTAACAACCTGTTAATACCATCATGAAAGCAGATTTCAGATATGAGGCAGATCTTTCATCTAACAGAGAGTTACCTAACAAGATCCAGCCGTTAGAAATTAAGACTTCAGACTAGGAAACAAACAGTTGGGCTTTACAGCCATTGTTTCCAAATGGTTAATAGCTGCCAGGAAAACTTACACAGCTGAAAACTGGATTCTCTGTTACTTAAAGTCTTTGAAGCAAGGCTGCATGCCTTTCTAAAAACAAAATAGACTACAGTTCAATCACATGGTATGGCTGATTCAGCAATGAAAACCACTGTCCACCTTCTGAAGACAGCTGCACAAAACTACTATAATTGACTCTCTATTCTCAAAATAAGAAAAAGAATAAATCTATTAATTCAAACTAACACTCCTCTACCTTCTCGTAGATGGCATAACACATAGAAGAAAGTAAAAGTGCTGCTTGTATCAACAAAAGCCATTGCCTATTTCAGAGTTTCCAGAGACAACTCCAAATACCACTGACCACAACAACAAAGCCAGCAAACGACTGCCAACACCTACTCCAGTCCATAACTTCAGATGTTAATACAATGATATTTTGAACCAAAAGCATTTCTTAACAGAGACGTGCACCTGGAACGTGTATTCAAAGTATTCCCCACGTTTTGTAATCTGCTTTAAAATCTTAATTAGAATTCAACTAATAACCCAAGACCTGTACAGTCCCTGAGAGACAACATTCCCACACGATTCCATTCCTGCGACGTATGGGAACAACTGATATTTTTGGCAGGCACTGCAGATGACATGCTAACACGGTACCTCTCCAAAAAGAGTCTTTCTGAAGCAGTCAAAGGTCCCAGAATAGAGCGGAGGCTGCCCAGGCTGCGGCTTAGGCTGGGTTTGCAGTCTGACCTAGTGAGAAGGGATAGGAAAACATTAGGTTATTCACTATTACGATCGAAACTTTGATTCGGAGAACAGCTCTACATGGCTGTCGTGGGGTATTTTGTGACCAGACTTTATGGTATTGGTAGAAAGTTAAACGTCGCTTTAGCCCTTTGCAGAAGAGAGGAGGCTGAATTGCAGTGTCTTTAATAGCTAATGAACTTAACTCATTAGCTGCCGGGACATCAGGACAACAACCCCGCCCGAACACCTCAGCACCAGCTCCCCGCACAGCGTGCGGGCACACTCCCCCCTGCGCCCCGGTGTCCTCCCTCACACGGGGTCACTCCCGGCCCCCTCCCGCCAAGGGGCGCGCGGCGGGCGCGCGCAGTCCGAGGCACGAGGACGCTCTTTTTCCGATTTTTCCCACAAATCGGCCACTGACGGGACCCGATGGCCGCCACGCCGGCAGGGGGCGCCGCGCCGCACGGAGGGCCTGCCCCACGGTGCATGCCGGGAAATGTTGTCCCGCCCTGGCTCCCCCGCCGCGCCCGCCGGGACGTGTAGTTCCCTCCGTCACCCGCCGGGAAGGCTCGCTGCTCCCCGCGCACTGCCCGCCGGGAAGCGTAGTCGCCCCCCCGCCTGCACGGCACCGGCTCCCGGCCGCCCGTCCCCTCCGCCCCGGGCCCCGCGCAGCGCTGCCGCCTCACCTTGATGGTGTCCAGCGGGTGCCCCACGAACACCAGGCAGACGCCCCCGAAGCCTCCAGCGAAGAAGTTCTTCACGGGGCTGATAGGCTGCGGCTGCTCCGCCATGGCGGCGGTGGCGGGTGGAGAACGGGACCGGGGCGCTGCGTCCCCGCCGAGCCGGTGCCGCCCCCTCCGCCCCGCGACCTTTACCCCAGTGCCCAGCCGCGCGGCACGCCGGGATACTGGGTGAGGCGAGCGCGGGGCAGGCCGGGAGAGCGGCGGCCCCTGCCCGCGGCGGTACGGTGCCGGTGGGCCCTTCTCCCGCTGCGGAGCCGGGCGCCGTTATCGGCCGCTGGCACCGGCCGCGGCCGGGCCGCTTGGCCGCCAGCGTCTCCTGAGGGCGCTGAGACGGCATCTTGGGGCGTTCCCGGGCCGCCGGCCCGACGCTCCCCCTTCCGCCCCCAGTGGTTCGGTTGTTTCCCCCCCCGGCCCAGCGCAGTGGTCCGGCCCGGCCTGGCGGTGGCTCCGGCTCCGCCCGGCGGAAGTGACGCCACGCGGAGGTCGGTGCTTCCGGCGCTCAGGCAGTGGCGGCCCGGCAGGAGGAGCCCGGGGCGCCGCTCCCTGCCTCCCCCGCCCGGCCGCTCCGCGCGGCGCCCGGTAAGTGCGGGGGGCTGGGCCACGCTGCGCGGGGTGGTGGCGGGGGCTCCCGGTGGGACGGCCTGTGCCGTGATACCGCGGGGCTGGGGGTGCCCGCTGAGCGCCGCCGCCTGCCGGGCCCGCGTCCCTCAGCGGGAGGCGGTGGGAGCCTGGGCGGCCCGGCGGGTCCCGGGGCGGGGCGAGCCCGGCGTGAGGGACGCGGTGCCGCTGCTCTGTAACTTCTGCCCAGTTGAGCGCTCCGGTGCGGAACCGCGGCTGCCCGGGAGACACGCCGCAGCCCGTGGGCTCTCGGTACGGGCTGCCGGTGGGCTGTGCTGGGGCTCCCCCTCGCCCCGCCGCCGCTCGGGCTCTTTCTCCACGGCTCCCTTCTCTCCCCCAGTTCTCCTGGGCTTTCCTCCTCTAAGGGTGCGGCGGCCCGGCTGTGCGGGGCAGGTACGGGGTTTAGTCTTGCACGGGTTGGGTTACAAAATAAATGGACCCGAGGTGTTTTAAATGAACCTCTAAATGAATTTAAATACCTTTCTCCCCGAGCCCAGAGTGCCCATGGAAGGACGGTGTAGGTATATGTAAAATAACTTGTTAAAAGTGATGCTAGGTTAGAAAAGACAGGAAAGAAATGGATTAGATGAGTTGGGAGGAACAAGGCAGTCGTGACAGTCTGAACAAAGACTGGGAGGTGGGAGGAGAGCGTGTGGATTCACGGGGGGATGTGTGATATGGCTGCAAGGAGGTCTCTGCAGAGTCATCTGTGGTGAAAAGAATGGGGGATGTTGTTCTAGTTTCTCACTCTTGGGATGAAAGAATACTATGTAAAAACGCAGTGGAGAAGGAAACAGCAAGGCATGCTTGCTGCATGTGTGAAGGAGCAATTGAGGATGATCCATGGATTACAGGTTTGGGTGACATGGACAAAGATGCAGTTGACATTGATAGGCAGAGTGGAGTTGGGGTTGTAGATGGTTTCAGAGAAAAGAAAGAGTGTCAGTCCATTTAAAGTTTACATGGGTAAGTAGTTCAGGAAGCACTCAAGTTGCACTTTTTCTGTTTCAGAATTATCAATAAAGAGGGGAAAGAACAAAAAGCCATCTCAAATGGCTGTGAAATAGCAACAGGAAAAGAGGAGGAGCATCCTCCAAAAGATTTATTAGAGAAATCCCACAGAGGTAGGCACAGAGGACAAGAAATCAGAAAAGAATGATGTAGTGGGACAAAATATGAGGTGGGATCACACAGTTTACTGTGTCTGGCAGTAATGAGGTCAGAGACAGACTGATGGTGGCATATTTGAAGGCATTTTGTTTCAAAAGACCTTGCTAAGAAGACTTGTGCTGCAAAGCAGGAGTCAGTGAGAGGGCATCTCTGTTGGAGCTGATATGCAGCAGGGTGTGGGGGTAGGTGTGTTTACCAGCTCCAGCTGGAGGAAGAGAGGGGGTTAAATTGTGTTAATGTTAATGAAGGTGAGGGAGTGTCTAGGATGAAGGTGGTAAAGAAAGACCTTATCTTCCCTTGGGTAGGAAAGCAATCTGAATATGGTTTAAAATTTTACAATCTGATTTTTGTGATTATGGTAATTATTTAATCTAAATGCTCTTTGCTTTTAGACTTTTTTGAGCTTAACATCTTTATTGTCTTAAAAACTAGCGCTGTCACGTATTAGCTGTGTCTTGTCTTCATTTGTATTCAGGGAGCTTGTGATTTGGTCATGAATGAGGGCATTAGGCTGAGCGTTAGATGAGGTGAGTTCTGTTCCTTGTTTTCCCAGTAGCCTGCTTTGCTTTGCCCGCAGAGCTGGTGCCTCAGCCTTCCTCCCTCTACGTGCGTGTCCATGTGACGTGCACTTATACTGCAAGGGAGCTCTTTCCTAGAATATTGTGACAGGAGACACAAAAATGGTCCAGTCTGCAGGCTGTTTTCTGTTTGATACATCCCATTTGCCTGTGCAAACAGCTCCTCTGTTCAAGTGAGTGTGTGAGTGGCACAGAGAAGTGGCTCTGCACTCTTCTGAGCCTCCTCAGCGACTGATCTGTAAGTGCTGAGGTACCAAAACATCTCATTGCTTGGATGGGGCTCACTATGTGTTGAGATAGCAAATGGACCCAGTGTTTTGGGGTTTTTCTCTGTCTCTAGAATGTGGGATCATCTGAGTGAGTTTGAGAAGTTTCCTGACTGGTGAAACTTGCTCGGGCTTTGTGATGCTCTGAGATTGGCTGAACGAAGCTGTTGCACCCTGGGCTGTTGATATCTGTGTAGGAATGCTCACAGTGGGGTTAGATTCTGAAATAAATTATTCCTTTAACCTAAGGTTTAACAGGTAAAGATCCATTATTTCTTGTATACAAGAGGTCAGTGCTGATACAGATTGAATCCAGAACAGAATCATTACCTCTAAGCAGGGTAGAGGGAGGGACAATGCAGATTTCCCTCGTGTCTGTCAAATCAGGCTTTGTATCTGCCTCCCTCCAATATGGAGAGACAGAGCCTCTGCTCCTCTGAACTTCTATGGGCAGCAGTGCTATAAAATATTTGTGTGCTGCTTACGTTGTGGATAGCCAAAGAATCAAGAGTCAAATGCAAGAATGGAGACCAGAAATCAGGGGATAATATAATTAGCTGCTAGCCCTCATCCTGCCTCACTGGAGGTTTGTATCTGCTGAAATCACCGCGGCCCCTCAAATTAGTTGTACATCACATCTCTTCCTGCTGATTCTGTGCTGCCTGGTCAGGTTCCTGGAAACAGAAAACAAATGAGTTGAGGAAAAATAATGAAAATTTATGGTTGAGATTTCCTGTGCTCTGAAGTCAGGATTCTCAGAGCTTTAGTATGGTTTCCCCAATAGCTACAAATTGTGATGCTGTGGGAATATAGTTGAGTAACAGAGCTAACTACATAATAATGCAAAGTGCAAACATGTGTGAGAAGCACAATACATGCTGCTTCTGGAAAATATAGCTTTGATTTTTGGTATCTACTTTTATATGTAAAAAATTGTTGCAGCATTATTTTAAGTCTTTTGTATTTAATTTATTCTATCTTGAAATTAAATTATTTAGTTAAATGGAAATTTGTGACTAAATATGAGATGGCCATAGTTCAAGGTTGATATGTGCTCTACTGCTGAACCTCTTACAACTCTAATTCATGCAGTTTAATTACACAAGCAAAAGGTTTGTAGTTCAGATAAGTAAAGTCAAATATGTCCAATACCAGTGGTGAGAATCTAAAACCAGTTTTAAAACAGTTGTTTGTTCTGATTCTTCGTGAATAGCGACTGTCAAGACTTGAGCATAAATTTCTACATTCAGAAGGTAACAATTGAATATTGAGAAGGTAATAAAATGAGAAAATTAACTTTATTTCCCCCTCTCAGATGTGAGGCCCAAGCCACATCATATCCAGTAGAACCTACTTAAAGGGATTAACTAATTTCACCATTTCTTTTGAGATAGTATTGAAGACTCTTAAATTGGGTGTATGTGAGAGGTCTGTTTCCTGGTCTCATTTTCCGAGGTCCCACTTAATGGCTGCGGTTCTGAAGCACCATGGACTTGTACAGGGTATCACAGGTTGCCTTTCCGGCTACTGTGGTCATGGTTAAGGGATTTGTGTATTTTCCTGATGACAAAATGGATATGATGCTTTTCTGCAGCACTCAGGCTGTTGGTAGAAATAATTGTGTCTCTGAAAAGATCTGTAGTGAAGGTTGCACAGCCGCTTTCCAAATGCCAGAGGTCTCGGGGCCTGTGCTGGGAGCGAGGATGCAGCGTACAAAGCCAATCTCTGAGGTTTCAGACCGTGCCTGTAAGAGCAGACCTGGCTTTGCAGGTGCAGGAGGTGTGGTGGATCCAAACCAAGGACCTGCACAGCAGAATCTTCTTTAGCTGGGCCGTTGGGTCTGTCGGTTCCTGGCTGTTTGATCACCTGTATGATGTTGACATGGTCTCTTACAATCTCTTGGGCAACAGAAAAAAATTGTTTTTCCCCCCTTAGGAGACAGAGCTCAGATGAAATCAAAAGAACGATAAAGTTTGGAGGAGAAGCAGCAGCTGCAATTGCTTTCCTGGTCTGCAGTTTGGCAGGGCATTAAGATGTCCGTGGACATGAACAGCCAGGGCTCTGACAGCAATGAAGAGGATTATGACCCTAACTGCGAGGAGGAGGAAGAGGACGAGGATCCGGGGGATATTGAGGATTATTATGATGGGGTAGCTAACGACGTGGAGCAGCAGGGAGCAGATGCCTTTGACCCAGAGGAATATCAGTTCACCTGCCTGACTTACAAGGAGTCGGAGAGCACTCTGAATGAACACATGGCCAGCTTGGCTGCCACGTTAAAGGTGAGGAAAGGTTTTCTGCACTAACACAGGTGTAAAACCCGTCTGTGGTGAAAAGGCAAATGCTGGGCATACATTTAAAATAAAAGCTGTGGTGATCTTACTGTTATGGGGGTTGGAAGAACATTATTGAAGGTCCTTGGTTCAAAACTGGTTCTGGAGCCTGAAAAATCTTTTTTACTGAATGTTGATTTTTACAATATATTTGTTTTTACAGAGCTGAGCTTCATGACCAAAATTCCTCAGTTATAACTCTTTGCATTAACAGAATGCAAAGAGAATATGTAGAAAAGAAACCAAATCATAAATGGTGCAGATAGGTACACCTGTGTTTGAGAAGATAACTGACAGATGGGAAGACATGCTAAAACTTTGTAATTCTAACAAAAACACCTTTCTTTGTTGATTCTGAGAGAATAATCATAGACTTTCAAAAAGGTAAATCAGCTGTCATGCTAGGTATTAACCCTACTGTTGCAGTGACAGCAGTTAAAGCACAATGAACTTGCCAGCTCTTGTAGTGACTAATTCATCACAGAGAAGTCGCACTCCAAGTCAGCTCCATGGTGTTATACTCAGTAAGACTTTTGTGAAGTTTTCTTTCTCTTTGTGCAACTGTTACTGTAGTACAAACTCCCTCTCTGCCTTGTCAGTGCACTTCAGTCTCAGCACAGGTCAGAGGAAAACAGAGTTTTCTAAGCTCTAGAAGTTGACACCGAGTTGGAATTACCAATACATCTACTTTACAACAGGTGTCCTGGTGCTGCTTCTCTGGAACAACCCCTGAAAACAGGACAGGTGGCCTCAGCATACAAAAAACCCCATGTTGGATCAGTTTTGATTCCCATTCATTTGGTCTGAATCAAACCTAATTTTAAAAAATGAGAGAGATCTTTTGGTCCTTATTTGCATATCAGTGTCCTATAAAAATAATGTAACCATAAAGCCTGAAGACTATAAAAGCTATAAACAATTGTCTCTAAAGTGCAGCCATGCTTTTTGCTGCATCTCTGGCTGATTTTGCTGTCTATTGTGCTTGTTCCTAGCATTTACCACCTCAGAAAATGAATTTCTGCTCTTTCTTGGCTGTCAAATTCATGTCTGATTTCTTCAAAAGGTGCACTTCAAGCTCTGAATGCCTGCTGTTCTCTACAGATTGTAAGGAAGGGAGGCAAAAGAAAAGAACCAATGAAAATAGTTGGTCAGCACTTCTGATCCAGCTGTTCCTGCTTCTTAGCGATTAAGTAAAGATTTAGAATGGCTTTTCTGCTCCTTACTGTTTGCCTTCAAATGGAGCACCCTTCAAAAAGATGACCCCTGCCATATTGTTCTCTTGAATTAAATTAACAAAAGCAATACTGTCTTTAGTCTTTAAAATCAGACTTTCAAAGTTAAAATACATTTTCTGAGAATTCTGAAGGTCTAGTAGAGCAAATGGCCAAATAATACCAACCTGCTGGCTTGAATCTGGCCCTGAATATGACCCAAGGAGAGAACATTTTAGATTCCTTTTGTATCAAGAATATCTGCCTAAAAATGAAGTGCTACACGTTTTGGTTTGTGACTGAGAAGATAAAAATAAATCTGGGTAGAAACCTGAAAACCTGGGATCTTGTAAGCTGCTTGTAAGTCTTTAGCTCCTGAAGTGCCACATTGCCTCTCTGCTTGCTAGCAGCAGTGGTGCAAGAGTTGTACTCTTCTTGGAAATCTGTTATGGATCTGCAGCATGTGCTTTTTGTTTCCTGGCATCCTTTCTCACAATACTTCAGCAACCCTATTTCTTCTTTCCCCTTTCTTCCCCCAAGGAAACTTGTCATTTTGTTAGTTTTCTGAGACAAACTGAAGTGGAAAGAATTTTATTGAATTAACAAGCATAGAGAAGAAGGAAATTGAATAGAACATGTTGAACTATTTGTTGTTGTTATTTTCCATTGACCTAATGAATGTGAATAAACAGGGACACACTTTTGTAAGAACAGTGTTAACTTCTTTCCTCTAATTTGCTTGAGCTCTAAAAACATTTTTTTGTCCTTTGAAGACTACCTTTTATAATGTCTTGGGTTTTCTTGATAATGGTGATTGTTCTTTTGGAGCATACTTGTTCATTTTACTGATTTATTCTCCTTTCCTTTGTGATAGCTGGTGGTTATGTAGTGCTTCTCACCATTAGCTCGTATTTGAGGCAGAGTGGTTGCCCCTGACAGGGAAAGAGGAAGGTAAATTAAAGACCATCTTCAGGAGGTGCAATGAAGGCAATGCCTGACATGGTGTCTGAGCAATTTGTTATCACAAGAAATGCCTATACTACTACAATTCCCTAAAGCAAAGAAAGAATAAATGCAATATATGGGCTCAAAGACACGTTTGAATGCTCTGCCACTGTGTATTGTCATTAGATGATTCTCTTTCTGAAGGTTAAGTTGGGGGTATCTGTATTGAGCATGTTTTTTCCTCTGTGAGGTATTGTCTATATGCTTTTAAAACCTGACACAGGTATTCAGAGCCTCACATCCTCATACTTGCAATCTGTGCTGTTATTAGCTAATAACAATCTAAATAAATAGTGTTTCATTTGCTCTGCTCATTAACCCTCAGCTTTTGGTTCTTAAGCTGTTTTGATCAGCTATTTCAGGCCAATTGTTGAATTCCTATTTTGTTAAAAGTGTCAAGGTGAAGGGTGATCTTCCTTGGAAACCCTCTTGGCTGCCTTTTTCCATTCCTCCCGAGTTACAGCTGACCTTGTTGTCGCTCCTGCTGAAGCTAAACAGGCAACTGACCAAGCTGCACTGGCTGCCGCACGTCAGGTCAGGCGTGAGCACCCTGCGCACGTTTGAAAGTTCGAGTGCCACATCAAGGGGGACAGTCTCTTCAACAACACACTTGGTTTTTATCTACTCCAATTGGAGACAAAAATCAATTAACCTCTTATGTCTGATAAAAGCGTGAAACACAGCATTTGGGTAGATGTGTGCCCTCCTTACTGTCATAGGAAACTTTTACCTTGAATTCTTCTGAATGGAAAAATTAGTAAAAACAAGGTGGTGGTAGGTACAACCAGCTGTGCTGTGTGGCAGCTCTGCAACCCCAGTAGTGGTTATCCCAGAAGCATACAGAAGCTAGAGGGACTTTGTAAGTGGTATTCTGGAAGTTTCTCCTCATTTTGGTTTTATAAGAACTGTGTGTAGATACCTGCTCTCCAAGAAAAGGAAGAGGAAATGTTTGCTCCTCAGTTAGTGCTGTTAATCTGGAGGTCTGTTTGTGGAGGGTTCAGTTAATACCCTGACTAAAATTAGGACAGGCTGTCTCTGTTGAAACATACCAGAAGAAAAGCTCAAACTAATATTATCCAAAACTGTGATTCTGTGGCCAAAGGTCTATGAATTGAAGCAGATCACTTTTAATTCCTCAAAAGGTCACTTGCCCAACAGTCAACACTTGTTAAGGACAATACTCTTGAAAGCAGAATGTCATGTATTGCCTGCAGACCAGCAACAGAATCTACAACAGTTCTTTTTAAAAATTAGATTTTATTATAAAATCCAATATCTTTCAAAAAAAAAAAAAAGCATTAAAATTGTACAATAAGAAGTTTGTTTTGAAGATAACTCTGTCAATCGGCATTGAGTGACTGTGGGTCCTGGAGCAGCAGTGTCAGTACGTGCATAGGAACACTATGATACTCAACAGTTGTACACAGAGTTGACCCTGTCACTGGCAAGCAGTGAAGTGTGTGATGATGTCATATTGTTTTTGTTTGTGAATGGCACTTCCTGGCTCTGCTGAGGGTCTCTGTGCAAGTCTGGAATATCTGTGATGTCCCAGATAACTGGCAGTGGTTTCTCTGTTTCAGTGATGAGATGGATCTTTCTAGTTTTTACCATTTCTTTTTTTAAGCTGGTGATATAAACCAACAGATAAAACAATTGCAATTACAATTTGTGAAAAAATGTTACCTTATTTTAGGTCTTTTTAGAAGCTGATTGTCAGTCCCGAGGAAGCTAAGATATTCCTGCATATACAAGATAACAAGGATAGTCATGTTGTTTTACAGGCACTTTATACTGATGTAGTCTTTCCACCAAAACCAAAGGAATTGTAAAACTGAAGAACTTACAATTGTCAGTTTGCTAATGTGAGTAATCTGCTAATTACCAGACAGCAAAAAGATTACTGCCCTTGCTTCTTGAAAGAACGCCTTGTGATGTGGGGTTTTTTTAGCCCTGTCCCTTGAATAATAAAACTTGGTAGATGCAAAAAGTATTTGATGTCATGACATAGTTCTGAATCTATTAGCCCATGTTATCACTATTGATCTTTCAGAGGCAGTGCAGTTTTTTGTATATTCTGGCTCACTTTATTGATATCACATCTTTTAATGCAACTAAATCAGTATTCGCTCATAAAACAGAGCCCTCTGAAACTGCTCCACACACTCGAATTGCGCTGACACAGAGCAGTTAGTTTGTAGAGCTGCTTGGTGAATGCTGGCAGCAGTCCTTCTCAAATACCATCTTTAGCAGATCCAGTCATGTGCGTGGAGATTGGCAGCCTGCACGAGCAGCTCTGCCCGGAGGAGCTGGCGCTCGCGGAGCTCCTGTTCAGTGCGGTCGCAGAAAGTCCGTGAGGAGCCAGGTGCCGGGACACTGCCGTGCCTGCCTCCCTGTACTTCTGTCTGTGGGACGGGGCACTTGTCTGAGCAGACCTGCAGTGTCCCACGCTCGTCCTTTTTGGTGCTGTCACAACTTCATGGAACTTACATACAGCATAAGATGGCAGTTGTAAAAGACTACCTGCACCTGAGTACCTCGAGTACAGGAGAGGTAATAAAGCCCCTTGAAATGTTAAAATGCACATACATAACAAGAGTTTGAAAAATTTACATTCAAAGTTAGTGTCCATAAGAGCCAACATTGGTAAATATTAGTATGTACCAGTAACCGTTAGTAAATATTTAAATATAATTTATTATAAATGGTAGAGCCTGATAGGCAAATCTGACCTCTCCACAGAGCCCCTGTGGTGCTGTTTGGCAATAACACACTATTGCAGAGTACCTGTAAACCCTAGATTAGTCAGGACGTGCAGGTTTATATCTGTACCATGTTCTGTGTTTTAATACCAAGCCAACATTACATGGGGTGTCGGTCTGGAGCTGTAATCCTCAGAGCACACACATTTGAGATGTACCTTTGTCCTTCACCCGCTTTTTGTTCCCAAACAGAAAGCTCCTGGAGGTTCTGCTATACAAAAGCTGTGTTGTTGCCTACCAGGTTCACAACACCTGTATTTCATTGGTGTATCAAACATCAAGAGGACACGAATAAGTCTGTAACTGTCTTCAGTGTGTTTTATTTTGGCTCCTAAAGGTTTGGTTGGTTTGTTTTTTAAAGATAGTTTGTAGACTTCTGGTCAGCAAGATAAGAGAGCTGGCTGGAGAGCCCAGGCCTTGCAACCTTGTGACAACTTCATGAAGTCATTGGAGGAAAGAAATCAGTTTTGTTCCTTAGTGCCCAGGACTGCTGAAATTCTCAACTTGATTGGAAAAATGAGCCACAAAAGGGTGATTATAGCCCACACGTTTCTTTGTGATTCACGCCTTAAGTGTATCTCACAGGCAGTATGACTCTGCAGTGAGCAAAAAATCTGTTCACAGCTGTTAATGAGTCTGATCTTGGTGGGAGGTAGAGGCAAGACACGAGTCATGAAAAATGCCAAAACAATCTTTCAGTAACTGTTTCATGGTGCAAGCTTACAGCTGGACAGCATGATCCCAGGAGCTGTGTGAGGCAGCTGAAGTGCATCACCAAGGCTGTGTCCTGTGCCTGTTAAGGATGGTGCCACAGAAATGAGCTGTGTTCTGTACTGTGAAACACTTTTACAAAGCAGGTGTTCCTCCTCTTCATCGTTTTATAACAAAAGAAAAATGCCCTTAGAAGCTGGGATTGTCAGGTAAAGGACTCTGTTACTTGGGCCTGAGCAGGGTGCGTGTGCGTGCTGCTGTGGCTGCACCAGTGCTTCCCAGTTTGAGCTGGCTTCCATGTGTCCTGAGCCACCAGTCACAGTCGTGTGGATTCAGGTTATTACCTGCCCTTTGCTGCATCCTCCTTTCTGCCAGCCAGAAGGGATTGTCCACTTTGTTTTGCTGGGAAAGGGGTTGAGCTGAGTGCAGCAGTGGGGTGTGTTGCTGGGGTTTTGCCAGCGTGCAGGGGATGCCGTGCGGCGTCCGCCGGGCACCGATGCTCTCAGACACCACGTTACTTTGGAAAGAATAGCTCCAGTGAGTACAGCTGGAGAGTCTCATGTCAATCTTCTGTGTTACAGCTCTCATACTGCATTTCTTTCACTCTAAATCTTTCATAGAAGGAATCTCCTAGCTATTTTGTAATAATGCCTTCTGGCGTAGCATATTGCTTCAGTCTTTTTTTCTTTTTTTTAATTTATTTCTGAATCTCCTCAGGAAGAACAGCCTAACAGCTTGAGAAATATGTATGTTGAGATTTCCTAGCTGAGTCCTACTGATCCTGCTTGTTGGCAGCTGCAGCTGAAATTGTTGCTGTCTTGTGTAGGAGAGCGGGTGGATTAAAGCAATGTGTAAATGCGGAGAAGGAGTCAGAATTTAACCCAAGATCTCCTTTCTTCAGTATGTGGCCAATTAGATTGTGGACTGACAGCTTCACAAAAGATGTGTATAACACCAGCAGTATTTGTCACTCCTAAACTACATTCTACCTCCTAAATATGCTTCTAATCTTGTGGACTGACACCAGATCTCTGCATGCCAGAGGGTGAGTGATGGAGTGCAGATTAAAACCCTGTGATGAAGCAGAGCTCATGTTGTGCTCTTTGTCAAGACCTTTCCATGGTATCAAGACTGCAGCTACAGACTAAATTGCATTTCTTTCCTCAGTGCAGCCTGCACTCTGTAATCAGAAGAGAGGCTGAAATATCAGAAAAATTTTAAGCAATGCTGTGAGCAAAGCCTAAAGGTGGGGAGCTTTTTCTCACATTTTTTTAAGCTTGACTGAATCCAGAAAAGAAAGCAGAGTATCTGATTCTGTTGTATCTTTGTCTTTTTTCTTCTGATAAGTGAAATTGAGTTCAGTTTTGAAAACAGCAATCTAATGCTCAGAAACCTGTAACAGATACAGAGGACTTTGCTACAAGACTTTGAACACTTGGGGTGTTTATGGCAGGTGATGTTAATCACAGCTCAAGCCCCTGCAACCTCATGAATTTTCTACCAGGACTGCATATTGGAAGTCTGCTTTAAAAAGAGGTAGATCAAAGCAAAGGGGAAAATGTGGTCCAAAAAAAGCTTTTTCATTGTCCTTTTATTTCTTCTTAAATCCTAATATTTCTGCAGTTTTCTGAGAAATCCTCCAGTAAAAACAGGACAGTTGGATATTTTTTCCATTGGAGCATGGAGGGAATCAGATTTACTTTCCGCAAGAGAAATGAGTGTAAAACAGTATTTTTTTCCATTTGTGGGTCACTTTTTTCACCTCAGTATCCTTAAGTAAAGTGTGTCTGAAAGTATTTTTTTCTTCAGGAAAATTTTTAGATACAAAATATAATGTCTTTCTAAGGTGTTACTGTTCTGTACTGCAAACTCAAATCGCTCTCTGTTCTGCCCCTGGTTGCTCATGAACAGCAACAATTTCAGAGGCTCTTGCTCTGTGTGTTTTTACTGTTGTAAAGAATTTAAGAGTATGTTTTTTAGAAGTTTCAATGCAATATGCAAACATACCTTCCCAAGTTCATTTTTTTCTTACAGAACTAACAAAAACGATTTGTGGATTAATGCTTCTCAAGATTAATCCTAATTGCTTAAATCTATTTACATAAAAACCTTTGATTAAGAGAAACACAAGAAATGGAGGCTGCATTTCTTTATGCCAGGTTTGTGTTCATCTCAGCCAGGCATTTCAGTGCAACCCTGATCTAACATGAATTGTCAGCTTGGTGCAAAACCACAGGATGTCAGCTCCAACCAGATCATAATATATCCAACTCATTCTGAATTGAATCTCTTTGAGAATCATGTGGTGATGCTTGTTTTAAATTCCTGATACCTTATCTCTGCAAAAGTGAGGATTGAAACACACCTCAAAAAAATAGGCCATCCCGTGGAGAAAAGTGAAATGAACTCATGAGATATGCATGTGATATAAATATGCATGAACAATTTCTGTAGAATATAAGCTCTACAAAAGACAGAGGTTTTTTAGCTTTTAGGAATTATTCCTGTCTGAATTAGCAACTGTCAAAGTGGCATGGTTGAAAAGATTTTCTGCTGTAGAGAGATGAAACTTCAGCTCTTCAAACAACAGAGCTTATCTAAGGAAGCAAGTTGAGACATAGCAAACCCAGCAAGGTACCTGCAGAGCTTCTTTGCAAATTCTTTTTATATTGTCTTGGCCTAGGGAATGCCAGACTCTCTCTTGCACTTCAGAAGTGTGAGAATTTTGCTTATCTTGGAGAGTAAAGAACCTGGGAGATAAAAGGAGGTAGACATTATAAGGAAAAAAACCCTGTGCTCTCTTCCAGAAAAAGAACAGATATTTAATACAATGGTGTTACTTCTTTATTCTGCTTTCAGAATCTAATTTAGTCCAGCACTATGTAAATTTCTCAGACTGTTTTTACAAATCCCTAGACACTTTCCCTTATGCAGAACAGCTTCCTCTCAGCACCCTTCCTGTGTGCATAGGCACTGCATCTCTTTTCCAGTGCAGTGATAAACATCAGGCATTTGGTGACGGTTTCTGGCAATCAGCAGCCTCCTGTCTCTGGTAAGTCAGAGTTAAGTTGATGGAGGCTTGAAAGAGGCTTCTGAGATGACCCAGTTCCTGTTTTAAGGTGCAGCTGGAAACTGTAAACTGTATGAGATCCTCTCTCTTCAGCTTTGCTGTTTCATCATGAAGAAAGAAGCGTGGTCTTCAGTCAGAAATTTTCAAGGTTCAGATTTGGACTGAGCTAATCTTTGATCTTAAAATGCTAAGCTGATGGTGAGAAAATGGAGAAATGAGAATGAGGGACAGACAGACATGTTTTAGCAGGAGTACTGCTTTCAGCTTTTATCTTCTAAACTTTGACAAATTTAATCACAGCTGGAAGAGGTCTGGAGAAGTCACACTATGTAGAAGCATTGGCACAATTCATCAGTTGCAGACAAAATCTAAAATGGAAGTGCAGCATCTAGAATATGTGTTCTCTTCTACGCTGTGGTCAGCAGAAGTGTTTTATTGAAGTGACCTGCTGCCAGCAAGACACCAGTTGGACCATCTCAATATCTTATTTGGGTCTTAGTACCCTGAAATGCGAACAGGAAAGTGGAAACAAAGCTGAACATTTACAAAAGGCATTTTTTATTTGTTTTGTGTCTGAGACCGGGCACTATTGTTTCTGGATAACCTGTGATTCTGGTGGCACCCAGTGGCTGATAGGGGACTGGATCCTAGCTCTTTTTGAAACATTTTGTAAGTTTGAGATATTTCATTGTGTGAAACCTCTGACTGTCCAGAAAATGGTGTGTTCAGCGTGCCTGACAGCAGCCCAGGCTTATTTGCTGAGCTGCGAGGCTGCAGTGAGAGCGTGTGGAGGGGGCATCGGTGTCTCTGACTGAAGGTTCAGACGGCATTGTCAGCTTCTGCACGTTGCTTCTCCAGTACTGTGAGGTAATGAATTATGTACATATGGACCAAACTTCTGATTGCAGTGGTATTTTTCTGTGCTCAGCATGTTTTGGCTCCTGCTTACAAAGACATACTTCAATTATTCTGGGGTGTTATTGTGGAAGAACTGGCTGACTTGGTACAATCATTCACTCATTGTGAATGTACAGTCATGGAAGAGGCTGGGGAGCGTTGCTAATCAATAGAAGCAGGCTTTTGTTAAACACTTGTTTTTATTCTCATGCTTGTTTTCTTGAATCTCTCCAGTGGTGTTGGCCTCTGCTGGTATTCACATTTGCCTTCTGAATTGCCAGTTGGTGAGCAGGATATAGATTGTCATGCATTGAGACTCCACTCAACAGGCATGGCCCCAGCCTATCAGTTATCTGCTCCTCTCCTGTCCCTCTTCCTTGCAGTTTGAATGTTATCTATCTTAATGTGTAAGAACTAGTACTTCCATGCCAAGCAGGCTGTGGGAATGTTGCTGCAACTGGCTGACTCAGACTTCTTGTTTGCAAGATTGCATGCGCTCCAGTCAGGTAGTATCAAAATTTTTTCTGCTTCAGGGCTTTTATGAAAGTGGACTTGTGTTGTGAACCTGACTTTACAAATTGAAAATGTTTTATTCTTGGATGCTTTTATGATTAAAATAGTAAAATCAGCACTACAGCTGATCCCATCAGTGCTTGGGGTTGCAGCAAAATAGTAATGGTCACAGAAGCTTTATTATTCTTCTAGATCTGTTAATTTGGCATCTTTCTAGAGCATTAATGCCACGTTTTGCCTGACAAATAATTTGACTCAGAAGCCTTTTATTCTGTTAGGGTAGTTTGTTAGATTTCAGAAACATGTATGCTAATATTGTATTTCTCTTCCTATACATCTTCATTCTTGAATGTACTTGGTTCCTCCTCTGGGAACAAGTAACTTCATGGAGGTCATGGAGTCATGATGCTGCACAGATGCTACACCTCAGGCTCCGAAAATACAACTGAAAAATACTCATTTTCATATGTTACAGATGAACTTCCCGTTTGAGTTTGGTTGTTTGGGTTTTTTGTCAGGATGGTAGTTCTTCCTTACTGCTACTGAGGAATAATTTCATTGCTGTTAGAGAATGATTCATTAGCATGTGGCTTGCATTTGCAGGAAGCCAGTCTTGTAGAGACCACATTCCTGATGCTTGTTTTACAAGCAGAGATCTTCCTTGTGCAAGCGACTCAGAGGTGTCTGTCTCGGTCTGCCAGGCTGGGGGCTTAAGATAACAGCCCATCTAAGGCTGGCAGTGGCACCTCACCCGTACAAACTGGAGCAGACTGTGTGTGTTGTCAGCAGCAGCCCTGTGTGCCACGCTCCATCAGATCCCAGGCTTCTGTGCTGGGAGGGAGGGCAGCGCTGCCTGGGCAGCCTTTGTCTTCTGAGGGTCACATTGCTGCTAAAGTCGAGGAAGGTGACATAGCAGATCTTACACAGCATGAGCTAATGCTTCAGTTCTTCTAGAAAAAGGATTGTTGGAACGTTGAAAATTACTCTTTTTATCACTGGGATTTCTTGGTGACCAGCAGAGTGGGCAAACTGGAAAGTCGAGGTGGATAAAAGCCATTTAAAAACCCTGGGTGCATCATGTGTGGGTGCTGCACTGGTTTAGCTCACTGAACCAACCATCCAGCACTGACAAATGCCAGTGCAGGACTGGGGCAGTGTTATGTGGCAGTAATAGGTCTGTTGTGTTGTGAAACTGCAGCTCTGCAGTGGGGTGGATTTAGAGAAGTAATGGAGATGCTGCCCCAAGGTGTGCAGAGCCTGTTTTGTAGAAGCAGTGACCATTGCTTGTTTTTCTTTCCAGGGTTGTGTTGGGGTTGCTGTGTGTCTGTATTACCAGTACATTGGACCCTGTGATTCACCTGTAGCAAGATTCGAGAGGGCTTATGGCTTTTCAGCTGGTGATTGAGACTGAGAGCTCCTCTAGGGAAAAAAATGAGCTCTTCCTGCAGCTAGGATGGAAGGAGTTGTGTGTAGTAGAGAGAGAGGTGCTGTGGTGATAGCTTGTCTTGAATGCAGAATGTACAGACCACTGGGCTTGCCCAGGTGCTTCCTAGCCCAGAGAGGAGTGAGGAGGCAGGGCTCATGAGCCTTCTGAATCCTCCTGGAAGAGGCATCTTGTTTGCAGGAGGCCTGCTTTGTTTGAACTCCATGGGCCTGATAAAGGCATGAAGGGGTCAAGAGGCAGGGTGAAGGTCCAGCAGCTCAGCAGATGCCTGTGGTCTTGGTGGGTATGAGCCTTTTTGTGCTAGCAGACTGGTCTGTTTTCTTCTGAAATAAACTAATACATAGAGGCAAAGGAGAACTTGTTTGCTTGTACCCTTGTAACATGACAAGGGTATGTTGCAGTATTCTAGAGGCTGCTTGGGCTAGCAGGGACTGTGCTAGTGTTTGCCAGGAGTCCATGTAATGCAAGCAGCTCTGCATGGAAATAGTCCCTGTTGCAGTAGCTTTCCATCCTCCTATTCCATTCCAGTGTGTCACTTTCTTCTCTACAGTGAAAGCTTGGGAAAATGTTTGTGTTTCCCACCCTTACCCTTTGCTGTCCCAGCAGGCCTGTGTTTGCAGCTTGTGACTGCTTCACCAGCTCAGCTGAGTGGTGTCTGTCTGCCCCGTGGTGCCAGCTGTGCACACCTAGCCAGGACCCTCATCCCAGTCTGGTCTGGGCCTCTCAAGTGGTGACCACAGTCAGGACTGGATGGGGGCTTCCATGAGCAGTTGACCTAGTCCAGTGAATTCTTGATTCCTTCCTCTCTGTGAAGTTGTGACGAAGTGTGTGATTTAGTTTGAGCACATCCAGGCTTCATTCCAACCTGTGCATTGCAGACACACTGGCTGTGAACATTATGTCTGGTAGTTTAATGGGAGTTGAGTATCACTGGGATATTACACTGAGTTGGTACAGCTTACTAGTTTCATAAGAAGATCATAGTCCTGAGCAGAGATGGGACCTCAAAATATGCCTAACCTGACTTATTTTTTTCTTTTACTTTCCACCTAGGTATCACATGCTGTTGCAAAGCTAGTATTAGTTAGTTTCCACTGGCAAATCTCAGAGATTTTGGAAAGGTAAGTGTAAATGGTCTTCTCTCTTACGTGCTCGGTGCTTTTCTCTCTTGCTTCACAAGAATGCTCAGGGTGGTCCATAGGTGTCTTTTTGACAAGTGTCTTTGAACCTGAAAGCAGGGCACACAGTCCCTTCCAGGGAGCAGAGGAAGAACTCTGTGTTGTTGAGGCTGCATTGCCTGTATAGCAATGCATTCATTACCAGTACCCTGAGAGGGCAGTGCTAATTAATGTCTTTCAGCCTGAGGAATTATTGTAATGCTGGGAACCCTGTATATGCATTTAGCTCGAACTTTTGAGATAACAGATTGAGAGTGCTGCATCTATATTTATTTATTTTAGCAAATATAAAGATAACATATGTTCTGTTTTGAACATGTGAGCCATAAATCATAAAGGAGCCCTGAACCTGTGCTGATATATTCTTTAATAGTACATTCACATTGAATTTTTGCTCCTTTTGAATGTAAGTGATGTTTTTTTCCAAGCTGGCTAGCATTTGGAGAGCAGGAGAAGATGGTGTGAAAGAACTGACAAGTGCAACCCTTTTGTTGGTCAGTGTCAGTGTAACAAAGTCCTTCAGCTGCTTTCAGAAAGAGGGCTCGGACTCTGCCCAAACGTGTACGGGAAGTGTGTCAGGAGACACTGCTGTCTGGCAGCCCCTCCAGAAAGCACTGGCTCAGAACTGAATATTGTCTGAAAATAGAGAGCACATCAGTCTGACTCATTCTGCCATGCCATTTTTGGCCCTGTAGCCAGCAACTTCATCCAGAGAACATATGGGAAATGCATCTCATGTATGGATATTGCTGCAGCATCTTTGGTAACTAGCTCGTTGGTTACCATGCATCCTGTGAAAGCTTTTCTCTGGGGAAGGCAGAGGGTGAGATTCCTGCATAGCAGCTCAGGCTGATTTTGCAGGTAAACTGATGAGATTTAAACAAGAAGTAGTTTTGTTTTAGTAGTTCTAAAGCTGTTAGTTTGCAAGTTGTTCTCCAGTTGATCTGATCCTCAAACTTCTGTCTTGGTAGGAAGTGACATTATCAACTGGAAGATCTCTAGTAAGACTTAGAAGTGCTAGTGGGGAAGGAGGATTTACAGCACAGTCACAACAGTGGTGCTGCTCTTTCTGAATTCACTGGTGATTGTTTTGCTGGAAATATAAACATTCCTCTGCAATGGAAATCACAAAGAGCAAAACATGTTTAATTCTAAGGCTGCTGATAGACATGTTCATATGGAAAGGGTGATAATCTGTCACAGAGTGAATACTTAACTAGATTATAGACTAGAGTCAGAGATCTAACCAGGGTAGCTTGATTTTACAAAGGAATAGGAGGCGGACAGGAGCCTCGCTGGAGTGTGTTATTATGGGAGGTGGCTTAAGACTACTCTGGGTAGAAAATCTTAGCTTCAAAAATAATTTTTTTGAGTGGAAGGAGAGAGTTGTAGAAAAATATTCATCAAGAAGTATAATGGAAATGTTAATCCATTACTGGGAGAAGTATTGCTCCTGTTTCTGATGTTGAAGAAACTCTCAAAGTTTTTGTTGATGAGAGTTCAGCTCACTATGTGAAGGAGCCTCACACAGGGCACATTCCACTTTCCTTGTTGAAACCTACCCTGCTATTTACACAGAGCCTATTATTTATTTGGGCAAGAAGGATCAATTTAACAAAGCAAAATAGATAAAGAAATTGATTTGATCATTTTTCAATTGCCTTTTCAGGCACAAGTCTAATGCTGCCCAATTGCTAGTAGAAGCACGAGTTCAGCCCACCTCATCCAAACATGTAAGTATGCTAACTATTTTGGTCTGCTCCCTTGGCAGGCACCTCTGACCCACCTCATCAGAGGATTGCATTACTGACAGCACAGTCTGTCTCATGTTAACCCTTTGCAAACTCAGGTCCAGCACCCTAGCTCAGTGCTGGGTTTACTTTTTAAGTGAGAATGCATTCAGAAGGTGTCTAACATTTAAACAGCAGCTTTGCTGTTGTCTTGCAGATAATGTTCAAGAATTACTTGCCTCAAGAAAATTAAGCTTTTTTTTTTTTGCATGAGGGATGGTACACAGTGGAAGGAGCAGAGTGCATGGGCTTGGCTACCCCTCTGATTCTGCTCTCTCTGTAAAAGACACTCAAGGGAAGCTCAGGCTGCTCAGAGCTCGTCTGTGGCTGGAACAGAGACTTTTTTTTCCCTTTTTTTTTTTTTCTTCTTCCCTGGAGATGACTTTGCTTCACTGCTCTGCCTGGGGATGCTTAAGCCAAATCTCCCAGTGGTGTTGCTGCTGAGCCAGTGAGTAGTGATACTTGAACCAACAGCTTGTGTTTTGCAGCCAGGGCTACACAGGTCTTTAGATATGGGGGGAGGTTTTTCCCACCTTTAAATAGAAACTTCCTGTTGCCTGTTTACAGGTTTCATTCACAGTGGGTGCCTTGGTACAGTCCACAGTTACCCCAGGAACACACTACCATATGTCAGATTTTGAGTGATAAAATGCTACATCTGAGAAACACTCTTTGGGTTGGGGGGGAGGGGAGATTTTAAAAGCCTGATTTGGCATCTGAACTGACTTGTAACTAGCAGAGGGTGAAAATGCTAAAACAGCTGACAGGAGTAAGCTTCATGGGCTCAAAATAAATTATCTGCCTAGAGTCCAGAAAAAAATAATCTTTGGTATTTGACATACCTGCAAGTAAATCCATGTATTTTGGGATTTGTCAGAATTTTGTATCAGCTGTCACTTAAGTACTCTTCACTGCAATGGTGATTTCATTTTGGGAAGAAAGATATTACAGTTAAAAGGTTAGTTTAAATTTTGACAAACTTGGTTTGGTAAGCAATTCATTATGTGCTGGGGCAAGTTGCTTTGTGCTTCAGCTCCTGATGCAGAATGATAACGTTCTGGGGGCAGACGCTCATACTGGAAAGCAACTGACCCTATAGGGAGAAGCTCTAGTGGGGAGCTCGGAGGGACAGCTTGGGAAGGTTTGAGGCAATGCTCTTGCTGTTCAAGTTGAGCACTTGATACAGGCAATCAACACAGTTGCAGACTTGGTGAATCTTTTTCTGGTCCCTAAGTGAGGCTGCTTAGAACAAAATCCCTTTATTTCCTGTTTTTGGTGGTCATGCTATAAAACAAGCTCCGCTGATCGTGTGGCAGGGTATCGTGCTGCCGCTTCTCTGTGTCTCTGGCATGCAGAGCTAGGCATGGGAGCTGGTGGCTGTCTTGCACAAGCTTCTCAAAGAGGAGCAAAGGGTTCAGAGTAGATGAAAAGTGATCAGATGACTTCTCAGTGAAAGGGGAAATAGGAACATAAAAGCAAGGCTCTACAAAGCTGTTAGAAGTTTGATGATGTTCTGTTAAACCTAGTTCTTCAGGTCCCAAGGGTGAGCTGAGGTGTTAGAGGCTAGATGTGTTGTCTAGGGATTAGTTCTGTGCTACCCATGGGGAGATCCAGACTGCTTCCCAGTGGTTTGGTGAAGCAATAGCAGAATTGTGCCTGACTTGAAACAAACCCTCTTAATCCTTTTCAGCTGAAGGGATAATGCCTGCTTTGCCAAATGTAGAAGATAAGAGATGTGAGATGATGGTCTGTATAAACAGGGTACATGCTGCACCTTCAGTTGCTTCCTCTCTTACTTAAAATCATTATCCAGTAAAAAGACACTGCTAAGCCTGCTTCCAGCTATAGCTGCTCTCCAGGGCCTGTGGAACAGCGATAGAGTCTGATCCAGCTAACAAAGAATATCAGTAAATTCAGGGAAGGACTAACACAGGGATATATTTCATAATTTTTCAAACAAGGCAAGAGCAAAAAACAGAAAAGTAAAGGGGAGTTCTGGGTAGCACTAGATTAGAGGCAGGAGCTCTTCAGTGACTGTCAATCTGTTTTACTCCCTGAGATTAAAGAGGTTCATGAGAAGGATTGACTGTCAGGGCAGTGCAGCACCCCAACACACCAGCTGCTGATGAACCTCTTCTGGCCTGGAGCTCACCTGAGACCATTGTTGCAATGAAGGTGATGCAGATGCCTGTGGACGAGGTGAGAATACTCTGGGAGAGCTGGGATGCTTTTGTTGTAACGCTGCTTTGTCTCTCTCCCAGGCAATGGTACATTCCTCCCACCACTGTGCAGTGTGCATGCAGTTTGTCCGGAAGGAGAACCTGCTCTCTCTGGCGTGTCAGCACCAGTTCTGCCGCAGCTGCTGGGAGCAGCACTGTACAGTGCTCGTCAAGGATGGTGTCGGAGTTGGTGAGTGCAAGGTGGATGTGGTGCTGGGTCTGTACTTGCCATGTTGGCCTTTCTGATGATGGCTGGCTGAATTGGTCTAAAATGTCTCAGTAATGAGGAAACAGAGCATGGAATGAGGATTTGTAACAAACTTCAGCCAGTGGTCTTACCTGACTCTGCAGTTAGTGCTGGCACACCACCAGGAGAGCGCTGCTCCGCCTAACAAACTGTGCAAGTCAGTAAATCCATTTGCTGCTTTTCTGCCCCTGAGATCTCAAGACCATGACTGTAACAAGTTGCAAATCTGATGCACTGTGCGTTGCATCTGTTATGATCTATGGTTGCACTGCCCCTGGTGTGCTTGTGGATGCAAACATCTGCTCCCTTTGTGTTGGGTAGAAGCCAGTAGCTGCCAGAGTTGCTTTGGGCTTTTCCTAGCATGCCCTAGCATGGCAGTAACATGCAGTTTTCTACTTTAAGTAGCTGACCTTGTGAATACTGGTTGAAGCACCTACTGGACCTGAATGCACATGTGCCCTGTTGTCTTTTGGTGAAGACAGTTGGGCTTCAGCTTTTCAGCAGCCCTGATAGATGTGTTTCACAGTTGTATCCCTCTTGCCACAACAACAGATGGCACCTAGGAAACTGTGTTGAATGCTCTCTGCGCATTCTCTCCTCAGTGTAAGTTGCACTGTGCTAAAATGTTGCTTTCTGTTCTCAGGGATTTCCTGCATGGCTCAGGACTGCCTACTTCGAACACCAGAAGATTTTGTGTTTCCATTGCTGCCTAGTGAAGAGCTGAAAGACAAATACAGGCGCTACCTCTTCAGGGACTATGTGGAGGTATTGTTTTTTTCAGTTATAAAATACCCTGGGTCAATTCACCAATGACTTGCAGAAATTTTGTTTGAAGTGTCTTGCATCTTTGATTAGAAATGCAGTAACTGCAGCAGAATTGTCCCCGACAAACATGATGTGGCTGTTCCTGTAGGACAGCCTCACTGACAAAATGCTCTAGCAGGTTGCCAAAGTAAATTCTGCTATAAGGTCACCCAGTACCTCTTTGGCTGGTGCTTGGCTCTTTTCCTGAAGCAAAATTCTCAGTCTGTTGCAGCTGAGAACTTCAAGCTTCAATCTGAGTTTTAAAAGTCTTTTTTTGCTCTTGCATAGATATTTTAGGTTCTGAAAAATACGTCACTCATCTTACTGTAGCCCCACTGAGTTGGCTTGCTCAGTAACATTTTACATGAGGTTGTGGAAACTAAAACAGAAATTGTAATGGTTAAATGTGCAGGAAGTATTCTGGTAACTGGAAACAGACTGGGAACACTCAAAAAGCAGTGAAGTGGTACAAAAGAGTGGTGTCACCTCTCTTCCATAAGACACCCTTTGGGAGGGAACAGCCACCACAGGAGGGCAGCTGAGTACGTTCTGGGGCATAGGGAGAGGAGGGGAAAAGAGGTAGTGGAGTAAAACTGTATTGGTGGGGTCTTATGGTTATGTTACTGTGCTTTCTTGGTCTGTAACCCTCTATTTGAATTCCATGTTCTAGAGAACCTGTGAGTAACTAACACTCCCTTTCCTGATGTGGCTTGTCTGCTCTTAGCTAAGATCTGGTGACAATTTTCACTGTCTTTTTCAACACGAAGTACTGACTTGTGTATTTTTGAGGATAGGAGTGGTTAAACTTGAACAGGTAAAGATAATACTCTTCTGCACCCACTGCTGATCTTACCACCTTGGTATGTTCACAGAGCCATTATCAGCTGCAGCTGTGTCCTGGTGCAGATTGCCCTATGGTCATACAGGTACAGGAGCCCAAAGCCCGGCGAGTGCAGTGCAATCGTTGCAATGAGGTCTTCTGGTAAGAAACAGAGAAGGTTAAAGATCACGGGGAAAGTGTACGCTGTCCTCAGAGCTACTCCGTCTGCTTGCCAACAGGTTCAGTGTGTAGGAGCATCTCAAATGCTTTGCTAGAGTTGTTTGTAACTTGAGTTATCTTAAGTAATTGGACACTTGAGGTCTGACTTCTGCAGGTGGTCTGCCCTCCCCTCGCTCTCTAATCTCCTTGGGAGTTGGCTGTTCTGACAACCAGGGAATGCAGAGCTTAAGTAATGAAGAGGTTACAAATCTGCCATTGTCATGTTTTGGCTAAGTTACAAGTTGTTGGTACAGATGGAGTGACTGGTATTGATTCTGGTAATGGATGTGGAGGCCTTGCTGCACTCTGCTAGTATTGAGTTTTTCAGTTTATTACAAGTATTTGACTCCCAGAGTGTCTAGTGTGTTTTGGAGCTAAAGTGAGAAGAAATTCCTGCTGAATAGGAAAACTAACATTTCTTGTCTAACTTCAAGTGTGTATGGAACCAGTGAAAAAAAATAGCTTGCAGGGATGCTGAAGTGTCTTCTGCCCCTGGGTCTTCAGAATCACAGCTGTTGAGAATGTCTGTGGAGCACAATACAACTGGTTTAGAGGCCCAGCTTACTGGTATCTCCGTGCAAATGGCCATTACTCACCTGGGGCTGGTAAAGTCAGGCTAATGCCAGGTGCCTGATATCTACCACTGGAGTCAGGGTACTTGTAAAGCCAGGCCTCTGCAGTCATGTTACAGCAGACATAGGTAGACTCTAGGGAGAGATGTGTCCATCCTCAGACACCTGATTTGCCACAGAAGGCCTCAGTTCCTCTCATCCTGACACCAATTTCTGCACAAGAGAGTGGGGGTTTATTTGGGTTCAGCCTTGGTCTTTGCACTCTGGTAACTCACAAGTGCATTTGTATCTCTTACCCTCACTTGGCCTCCCAAGGCTTTGGTCATCAGGAAAACCTAAATTCTTGAGTCACCTCCTTGGAAATCAATATGTGCTTTTTTTTTTCTTCTCTTTCTTCTTTTCTTCCCCCCGTTAGCTTTAAGTGTCGGCAGATGTACCACGCGCCCACAGACTGTGCCACCATTCGGAAATGGCTCACCAAGTGTGCAGATGACTCCGAAACAGCCAACTACATCAGTGCTCACACTAAAGATGTAAGGACAAGCACCTGCATGTTTTTTCTTGTCCTCTAGTCTTGCCTTATTGCAAGGTGCAATTCTATTCATACATAGACATTGTGCTGCTTTTTCACAGACTGCAAATTCTCACAGCTCCCTAGGGACTGTGATATAACACAGCTGAATGCCTTGGGAGTGCTTTGTGCAGGAAGTCCAGCTGCCCTTCTGTGGCAAGGACCTTATTCCAGACCTAGTGTGAGTGTCTTTGGCAGCCAGGTGTTCTGCCCTCCCACAGGCAAAAGAATTGTGACTGCTTTGAAATGATCTGTGGAAATGTGTTTAAAATGGAAGGAGTAAGTGTAGTAAGTGCAGAGTTCCAAATGAGGCACTAGTGGGATTTAAACCTGAACAACTGTGTGGAGTACTATGAATTGAGGGTAAGGGAGAGTCTTGATTTGGCAAGGGCAGCAAAATGGGGTAGATGGAGTCTGTAAATTAGACATTGAAGTACTTCTAGTACTTCTAGTACTTCTCCTGGATCTAAATCTACTACTTTTAGTAGATTTAGACCCAGGAGAAAGTAGTATTACATACTGTGCACTCTAGACTACCTATAGAATTGTCTTTGAAAGTTACAGATATACTACCTTTATCCTCTAGATTAGCTGGCTGCAGATTGGAACTTTAATGTCCTTTGGGGATTTTGTGGCCTGACTTCAAAACAGTTGTTAGCTAGCATTTGTTCTACCACAGCCAGTGGCAATTGTGACAGTGCTAATTAGCCGCAATCTCCACTTGTGTTGGGAAAGTGAGCACTTAGCTGGACTAGGGATCCTAAATTCCCTTCTTTTTCTGGAGAAGTTGTTAACATGTGAAGACATTGTTCCTGCTAAGCTCTTTTGTAGAAATAAGGTTCCATTACACTGAGCATTGTCCTGGCATACATTTTGCCTGCCATTAAAATTTATAAAAAGCAGCAAAACTCATGTCTTTCTTTGTACCTGTGCAACCCAAAAAATGTAACTGAACTTGACACTCCAGGGCTGCTGATGGGGTGAAGAACAGTGCAGCTCTCACTGTGATCAGCCAGATTCTCTGCAGCTAGCTGAGCTGTCATCCGTTAGTGGCTGCTTGAAGGCAGGATAATAGTGCTTATTATCTTGTAGTCTGAGTAGCTGTGGAAGCTGCTGTCATGTGTGATCTAATTAAGTCCCTGTGCCCCAGCAACTGCTAAATGGTAACTCAGTGAGACCTTCAGTTTTACAAGTAGTAACAGCAGCGAACTTGTTTTCTTGAGCAAGCAGTCCAGTGCTGCAGCGTAACTTCCCTGGCTTGGCCTTTCTGTCTCCTTTTCAAATGGAGCTGTCAGGAACTGGTGAGAGGCAGGGTGTAGATACATTAATAATCATATATGCATATTAAAAAAAAAGCAGGAAGGGAATGATCACTCAAGCATTGTCATTCTTCACAAGGCTGCTGGAGACAGAATTGGATCTAACAAATGCTTCTGTTTCCCCAGTGTCCCAAGTGCAATATCTGTATTGAAAAGAATGGAGGCTGCAATCACATGGTGAGCAATTCCCTTGTTCTAAGGGAGTGACCTTCCTTGTTCTAAGAAGTTTTGTTTTTCCCCAGTTTCCACTAACCAGTTCCTCCTGTCTCTTCTTTTTCAGCAATGCTCCAAATGCAAGCATGGTAAGTAGGATTGGGAAACAGTTGTCTCTGCAATATTTGTTAGTGATGGTGTTCACTTCTCTTTTTTTGTGATACAAATTGTGAATATTGACTGAAATATTTCTTCCCCTCATAAAAGGTGAACAGGATGTTAATTACAGACTTGTGTGTGATAGCTTTATTTATTTTTTTTCCACGGGCCGTGATTTCAGCTGGGTTTGGATTCAGTGCTGGTTTCGTTCCCTCTCTCTGACATGTCCATTGTATAGAGAAGTCTCCATATCTGCCATAATATTAACAGTGGATTTAATCTCAGAGGAGAGTATTAAATACTTGCCATGTAATTTTGCTTGTCATCAGCTGAAAATACTGGCAGAACTGGGCTATTTACTTGGATCAGCTTAAGTCCTTCTGCTTAGTGATGGAAATGACAAGCTTCAACCCAGATGAAACTGCAGGAGCTGTGAATTGTTCTGTGTAACATTATCTGTTGGACTTCTCAGTCCACCCCTGTGCAATTAGCAGCCTGAGTGTCTTTGGCCCATTGTGTTGTCCTACAAACTAACAGCCTCTTCCTGCACTTACCTTTTCATGGCAAAATTAATTTCTGTTGCCTTGGAGCGAGATAGTTTGTATTCAGCCCTCCCAGTTAAGTGTGCCACTAGGGAATACCAGAACCTTATTTGGCAGATAATTAAAGATGACTGTCCTCTCTCATTTCATTTGCTTTGGGGTCCTCAGCACCACTGGACGTGCTTTGATGGAGCTCTGTGACAAGGGTGAGCAGGCAAGTGCCAAGGCACCATGGTACTCAAGAAGGCTGGTGAACTCTGGAAATACAAATTTCAGTCTCTTATTAAGAGTAACACAGAAGTGTTTCCTATTGTAGCAACTTAATCTCCATCTTTTTTCCTTCCCAGCAGAATATTCACAGCATCACTCTGAAATCAGGAAACTATCAGGCGGGTTTTGCTATTGCTCTTTCCTCCGCTTTCGTCCCAATTCAGTGGCTCCTAATTTGAATTGTCCTAAACCACTGATATCTGAAGCTACCTGGGTAGTTCACTGCTCAAGAGAACTGAGGACAGACTTTCTTTTGCATGAGTTAGTTCACTTTGGGATTTGATTGTTCATATTGTATTCAGCTAGAGGTCCACATGGGGCAGCGTGCCAGTGGTGGGGAGGATGCAGCTCACAAGTAGGACTGCAGCCTGCCTCTTCTTTAGCCTCGAGGGACAGCCTGTGCAGAACACAAGTGCAGTTCTGCCCATTGGTCTTGGCATACAGGATGCAGCACTTCAGGATTTACTTTCCATAGTTGCATGGGAGGCTGCGCAATGAAAATCTTCAAGACAGGCTGGTGGTTTTGGCTCACTATTGTGTTCCATTTTGCAAGGTGATACAAGAGAGAGGTATATGTTTCTTGGCTTAGCAGAAATATCTGAAAACATAGAGGCTGTGTTTCCTGAAGCTATTCTGTCTCAGAAGGTTTTTTTCTGTGCATCACAGTGGGTTTTTTGCTGTTTTCTGCAGACTTCTGCTGGATGTGTCTGGGAGACTGGAAGACTCACGGCAGCGAGTACTACGAATGCAGTCGGTACAAAGAGAATCCTGATATTGTAAACCAGAGTCAGCAAGCACAGGCCAGGGAGGCCCTTAAGAAGTACTTGTTCTATTTTGAGAGGGTAGGAGACATCTCCTTGGCCAGAGCTGCTGTAGCCTTTTAATGCTCCCTGCCTGGTGCAAAGGTCATTGCCAGCAATCTCCGTGCAAGAAACTGCCCAAAGAGAATCTGTGTGGAATTTTCAGGCCCTGTTGTTTTTACTCAAAATCCTGCCCTGCGAGTCCCATTCAAACCAGTAATGTCATACCCAAAGCAAATTATATTCACTCCTGTATTTCCTTGTGCTAGAGAAAATCAGTATTACCTGTGTGCCACTGTACTGTTTTTCTGTAGGCTGAGTGCTGCTGCAGTAGATAGATATTGCTCCAATAATTTCCTTCCAGGATCAGGAAACTTCCTTTCCTTGCAGTATGTCTTTATAGAGACAAAAAGTAAATAAACTCTGCCATGCTCAATACTTCATTGACTGTGCCAAAGTTTTCCAAAATTTTCTTGTAATCACATTTTTTGAAGTTGAAGTTGCAGTCAGAGCACCTCTGTCCACACAGCAGGCTCCATGCACCTGGCCACACAGAGCAATTCTAGAGCAGCATCTCTAGAAGAGAACATGGTAAAAGTTCAGTGCTGCTGCGTTTCACTTGTTCCCCATTAAAATTAGTTTATTCTTCACACCATGAGCCAAGTCCTGTGATAAAATAAATGTGGTTATTTACTCTCCAGACCAACAGGCTTTGGGAAATGGCCGTGCTTACAATGTGCACATGGGTGTTGGAGTTCACTGAGCCCATGTCAAATGTTAATTTGAAATCTTGACCTTTCTGTAGAAGTCCTTTAAGCAGAGGAATCACTATTACTTTCCATCTTGTTAGACACATGGTCATTGTGCAACCAGGGAGAATTCCCACTCTGAGGAGCTGGGTTTGCTCCCTGCTCTTTGCTGCTGTCAGTCTGTTGTGTACAGCCTCTGCCACTTGCTACTGGAGCTGCTGCCTTGCTGTTCTTTCCCACAGCATGTCTTGCCTTGCTGGACTCCTGCCCCACTTGAATTTCTGCTTGCTATAGCCTGTGCTTTTACAGCAGCAGTATTCTGGTCTCATGTAATTTTTTTCTTTCCCCATCTCTCCACCCCCACCCCTTGCAGTGGGAGAATCACAATAAAAGCCTACAGCTGGAGGCACAGACATACCAACGAATCCAGGAGAAAATCCAAGAAAGAGTTATGAACAACTTGGGAACGTGGATAGACTGGCAATATCTACAAAATGCTGCAAAACTACTTGCAAAGGTGGGTAGCTGTGGCTTGTTTGGCACAAAGAGAGAATACACACCCAAATGCTAAATTCACTGCATGAAGTGAGGGAGGGAATTTAGGGGTTGTGGGTATGTGGGGCAGTACCTCTGGTCTGGAACATGAACTAGCCAAAAACAATCTGGAAGTGACCTCTGTGAAGTTACACTTTAACTGCACAAATGCTGTCAAGGACCACTAGAAGTGTCCAGTCTTTGTCAAAAAGTAGGTTCTTAGCCTGTAGTGGTCACACAAATCTGACTGTGCTGACTTCCACACCTGAGGCTCTTGTCCTTCTTTTCTCTCTTCTTTCCACTCCCCAACAGTGTCGTTACACCCTCCAGTACACATATCCATATGCCTACTACATGGAGTCTGGTCCCAGAAAGAAACTGGTAAGTTGTTTTGCTCTTTTTTTTGCTGATAGCTTTTTGGGGTGTAGCTGGCAGCATGCTGGGCTGAATTCCAGAGTTTGGCAGTGTCTGAAATACTAGTCTTCAGTTTGAGTTAAGGACAGGACAAATAATAGGTGGTTTGCACCTTTTGTCTTCACTTTGAGTTGACCAGCAGCTCAATCCTCTGATACATTAAATTATTTTCCCAGGACACTTCACTGCACTTTTACTAACAAGCAATTTATCCAGAATGTTTTGAGGCTGGAAGTATGCATTTGTTCCTTGGTAAGGCTTATCACAGTGCTGTGGGACATATTTCACGTGACGAGCTGCTGGAGGATAGCTTTTCCAGCCTTTGATCAGGGTGTAGCTTTATTCCTGCTGTAAGTTCCTTGCTGACTTGAGCATCCCATGGGCTGGACATGTCCAAAAATAGCTCTGAATTCACTGAAGAGTTGGTTTCTTTGACTCAGTTGTCCAGGAAGACCTGTTATCGTCTTTCCTTGTAGCATTGTATGTGTTCTCTGAGGCTGTGGACAGATATTCTCTTCTGGATCATACCATGCCAGTGGAACAAATTAACTGCTCCCAGCAGTGGCTAACGGTCCCTCTGCTCTGCCTGCAGAGCTGCTCACAAGAGCATTTTCTGACCCATTTATGGCAAAATGAGCTGAGTTAGGAAATATTTGTCACTTGCGATGTTTTTAGGTTGACTGGGTTAATTTTGAGTGATGCAGGTTGGGGAGTGCTTACATAAGAAACTCCTGGAAGGGGTGATGCTGGGTAGCTAAAGGTAGACAAGGAGGAGGCACAAAGCACCTGTGCCAGCACAGCTGTCAGCAGAACACATTTGTCTGCTCCTTAAATGTAGTGTGTTGTATGAAACTTCTCCACTAATTTTGCTTTTTGCAGTTTGAATACCAGCAGGCCCAGCTGGAAGCTGAAATTGAAAATCTCTCATGGAAGGTGGAGCGAGCAGACAGCTATGACAGAGGGGTGAGTGTTCTGTGTGCTCGAGCCCACTGGCCAGATTTTGTTTGTTGGGCTTCACACTTCTGCAGAAGCACAAAGGCAGTCAAGTGAGGGTTCTGAGAAACTAGATGCAGAAACTCACCTTTAGGCAGTGGATGTTGCAGCATTGGAATGGTCACTGCCTTACAGGAGAGGAGGGAGGGCTGCAGTGAGTCCTGCAGACTGAAACGGGACTGGCAGAGCTCTGGAGGAAGCTGCCTGCAGCCCTTTGATGGAGAGCAGATTCCTTAAGTGCGCAGCTTTTTAGACAGAGCAGGAGCTGGGTAACTGCAGAGGGAGCCCATGTTAAAAGGGAAAGGATCTGCAGTCTTGTGTGCGTGTGGAGGTTGGTGCTTCTCAGGCTGAAGCTGAGTCTCTCCCTAAAGAAAATGAGCTTTCCTCTGGGGAGTTGATGCTAACAATTTCTACCTTCTGTTTTACCAGGACTTAGAGAATCAGATGCACATAGCAGAGCAGAGACGGAGGACCCTGCTGAAAGACTTCCATGACACATAAGACAGGAGGAAGTGACAAAGTGCAGGGGTGAGAGCAGCGAGTGAAGTGATGGCAGCTTCACCGGGATAAGCAGGCACTGCCTCTGGGAGAACACGGCCAAGGACAAAGCCACCCCTCCCCTTGCAAGTCAGACACATGCAAACACCACATCTTAGTCCAGTTTGTTCTCTTATCTTTCTGTTTCTGTTTCTGCCAGGCTAGAGGCCAGAATTCAGATTGGCATATTTCCTGGGACATTTCCCTCCTGCCCTTGAAGGTTTCAGAAGGGGAGGGAGTTTTTTCTCTGAATGGCTGTTAATAGTATTAGATCATTACAATTTATGTAATTTTCAACGGTTGTACAATTATACAGACAAACCTTAGAATAACACACAACCCTTTTTAAAAATAAATTGGCAGTGGAGTGTTTTTCCTTAATCTGCTTGTAAATTTGATGGGCTTTTTCCCCCCTCCCTCTCCCTGACCCAAAAGTCCTCCTAGGCACTGAAGGAGGTTACAAAATATCTCAGTTAGACTTCCCGATGCTCTTTAACCAGGGCATCGTAGCATTGGCATTGCAGGAGGAGAGTGGCTGGTGTTAAGAGTGGCTTCTGCTGTGTCTGACGCGACAGTACCAGCAGCGGCCGCGAGTTGGTGTGGTTACATGTGACATCTCTTCTTGTCAATCAGCTGTGCAAAATCTGCTACACAAACAGAAGCAAACCGAGGAACTGTAGGCGAGAGACCAGATTAACACGGGGGGATATGCCTTGAGTCAGGTCAGATTCTGCATTTGATGAATTTTAGGTCTTCCATGTAGATTTTTGCTTTACTTGTTTTTGTGGGGAGGGTGTTGTGTTGCCAAAGTGAGTGATGAGAGAGTAGTAGCACACTGTTGTTAAGCAGGGCGTGGGGCTTTTGCAGAGTGAAACAATCCATATTATAACAGTGCCATGCAGCCTGGTAAAGATTATTTGTGCCTGCTGGGTAGCATGGCTGAGAAAACTTGAATCCATTCATCAAGGTGAGGCTAAAACCGCTACGTTATGAGGAGGAAAGATTATGTGCGACACGCTCCCTGGCACACGTCGGCAATGTGGATGGGCACTTGAATCCAGGTGTGCTGCTTGTGCTGAGCCTGCGCCAAGCCAGGCAGAAAATAAACTAGCAAAATTAATTTATTTGTATATTAGCATTGATACTGGTGGGGACTTACCAGAAAATTGATTGTTAGGAGCATGTGGAGCTTTTTTATTAACATTCTTTTTTCTAATGTAAAATATACACTAAAATAAAAATATGAAAACCTAGTTCATCTTAGTAGGGGTTCACATGAAAAAGGTTACTTATATGCTGATGCTTGCCTGTTTGCTATGGAGAGCAGGCCACATGTTAAGATTTCACAGGCATGAATGTCGCCTGCACCAGGAACACGTTGTTTGCAACCAGTAAGGTGGAGCTGGAGCCTGATCTGAGGAAATCTTCACCTCTGTGGGGAGCTCATGGGTTTCTCTTCCATGCTGTATGTGGAAGTGTTGCCTCTGATGCATCCCTGTATGCTCTATTGCCCTTATATAATGTCTTTTGACAAAGATTAAACTGGAGAATGGAGAAAGTCAGAATTCCTGCATGTCAGAATAAGCTAACTCTGCTGTTGGAGCCTTTTTCATGTACCTGAGACATGTGAGCCAAGTATTTGCAGCACGTGTAATTGGGCAGATGGATTTTAATGGAATGCATCTGTTTAAAAGAGGAGTAGCTGTCATAGGAGCTAATCCTGTGGCCAAGCTTTTTGTACACAAGCAGAAATTTTCAAACTGAGAGGCCTTTTCCTTCCTCCCTCCCTTCCCTGGTTGCGATGCATCCTTGGGGAATGGGGGAATGCACTGCCAGGAGCTGCAGGCAGTGGAACGGGGGTTACAGCAGAAGTGGCTGAGGGTAGAGCAGGGTGGCAGAGAGGTGGCTGGAGCCAGGGAGCAGGGCAGGGAGGGAGCCCGTGGTTTCAGGGAGTAGTGCTGCACAGGGAATCTGCGTCACCGTGGCTCCTTGTGTCCCTCCTCCATCCTGTTCTGGCTCCCCTCTAGGCTGGAACCAGAGAGGTAGATAAGTCTGTGCTCCAACCACTGTCTCCTGACTTCATTCCCTCCTCTGCTCCCAGCAGCAGCCTCTTTGTGCCCTCCTCATGATATATTCTAGAGGTCAGTCTCTTCCTTCCTCTCCCCTTCCCAAATGACTGTCAAAGTCTGGGCACACTGGACCCAGGGGAAGGGGTAGTGTGGGGGAGGCTTGCTGAGACCCAGCAGTTTGCAGTGCGTAGAACCAATGTTTTAACTGTTCTTTAAACATGTAACGTGCAAAGTGCTAATTTGGATAAAAGCTGATGGTGGTGGTGTCTAAATGTAACTAGCGTGACACCTCATCTCTTTGCAGGATGGGTATGTGGAGTTTCCCAATCCCAAAAAGCTCTCACTTCTGTTACACAATCACCCAGCTTTGAGCTAGATGAGAATGGGGTTTTGTCTCTCTCCGTCTCTGCTTCCTTCCCTCCCTCCCTCTCCCATGCCCCCACAAAATGCTTTACTATGAATCCTTGTTTGTAGACAAGCTGGACCATATAGCTGTGGCCAAATTTACTGAACAGACTGCTGAGATGTTTGGCTGAGGAACAGTAGTAAATGTTGCGTAGTGTGCCCCCTAATTCTTTCAAATTTTCTGAAACTAGAGCTTTGTCAGCAGTTCTGTTTATTTTAAAAGAAAACAAAAAACCCTTTCTGAAGGTGGTGAAAGTCCTGGTTTGCACGCACAGATCCTATTTCTATACTCTGGGAAAACAACAGGACTGACTTGCTTTTGCAGCCCAGGCAGGGTGACTTCTGTATTCCTGTTGTACAGAAAGTTGCAGACTCAAGATGAAACCTGTGGAGCACAGGGATTATTTGCTCTTTGTGTAAAGTGGCCAACGCTGCTTGAGAGGCAGGAGACAGGAGGGAAAAAGGAGTTCCCAACGCCAAAAGACAAGGCCATTTTTTTCCCCTCTAATAAGTACACAGCCCTATTTGAGTCAGCAAGGTTACATGAATGTAGGTGAATAGAAGGTGGCCGAGGAGCCGTTAATTCTGGGGTACAGGTGTCCCTGTGGTGCGTTACTGCTACAGGTGTGGAATGTTTGCTCTTTTTTTTTCCCTTTTTGCACTCATTTCCAGTTCCTGCGCCAGCCTGACACCTCTCCATCCTCCCATCCGATACTCTTCATTTCAGCTTCGCTCGTGTTAGTGCATTGGCTGCCTCATCTCTGATAGTCCTCAGGCTTCCCAGACTGTCACAAGTTTTTCTACTGATGACGTAAACTGCATGACTGCGGCTCTGCGCGCAGGCGAACGCGCTGTGCCCCCCGCGCGGGGCAGGGGCAGGGGCCGCAGGAGGTTTCTGTACTGCACTCTTGCACTCTACGTTTTAGAATTTGTAAGCGGGTGGAAAGAAAAAAAAAAAACAAAATAGAACTTTATTTTTAAACGAGGCACTTGTTCTGGGAATTCCTTTCCTGGTTCGGGTTGTGCCCCGACAGGGGGCTGGGGGGGTCACAACGTCGCAGCCCCCCTCCTCCTCGCTTTTCATTGCAGCGCAGCGCAGCGGCGAGGGGCAGGGGCGGCGGGCGGCGCCCGGGAGGGGGTTGCCAGAGGTGTGCCCTTGCTTTATTGGAAATAAATTGTGAGTTTCTAACCTCGGAGGTGTCCCGGCTCTTCTTGGGGGGGTGGGAGAGGGCGGTGCCCCCCGCCCCGCGCGCGCCTTCCCGCCAGCACCGCGCCCCCTCCCCTGGCCCCGCCCCGCTCTCCTGGTCACGCCCCTGCGGCGCGTTGGCCACGCCCCCGTGGCGCGGTGACGCAACACGCCGGGCGGTTGCCGTGGTGACGCGCCCAGGCCTGGCGGGCCGGCGGCGCGATGGCTGCTGCGGCGGCAGCGGCGGCGGCTGCGCGGGCGGAGGGTCCCCCGCTGCCCGGCCCGCCCGGAGGCCGCCCGCGGCCCGTCTGCTCGCGGCCCTACTTCCTCGTCCTCATGGTGTTCGCCCACCTCTACGTCCTCAACGTGCTGGGGCTGCTGCTCTTCGTGCACCTCAGCGCCGGTGAGGCCGGCGGGCCGCCCGCTGCCGCCACCACCCCCCCGCCGCCGCCGTCGTCACCGCCGCCGCCGCCCGCCCGCGCCCTCCCGCGCCTCGAGGGCATCAAGGCAAGGCCGCGCCGGGGGTGCTGGGGCCGGGACCGGGGCCGCGCCGGCGCTGACCGCTGCTCTCCCCGCAGGTGGGTCACACGCAGCGGGTGGAGCTGGTGCCCGGCAGGGTCCACGCCGTGCGCACCCTCAGCCTCAAGCCGCTCCTCTTCGGTGAGTACCGGCCCCGATGTCCCCCCGCCCCCACTTCCTCCCCGCCGGTAGGACAGCGGCCGAGACCGGCCCGCGATGCTGCCGGCCCCCGGGCACGCCGGTAGCGGGAGGGGGTTCGGGGCTCGCCCCGGGGCTGACTCGTGGGGTGACAGCCCGGCCGTCAGCCGGTGCCGGGGCTGTGCGAGCGGGGCTGCCGGTCCTGGCAGGCAGCGGCAGGCGGGTCTGGGAGGTTTCCGCTGCCCCGCCGGCTTCCACCGCCGCTGCCGGCGGGGGGCACGGTCTGACAACGGCCGGGGAGTCTGTCCGACACCCGCTGCCGTCTTACACCCACCCGGGGGAAAATGCGTTCTCGCATGTTCGCTTCTCCTCTCTGCGCCACTTTTCCTTGGGGCTGCGTTAAACGGTGTGATTTCGTTTAAGGTCTTAATTTTGATACAGTATTTGCAGAGGTTACTTGTGAGTGGCCCACTTAGAAGAACTGGGAAGATTAACCTTTCCAGGTTTTTCAGATTCTCTTTAAAATACCGTGAATAGACAGAAGATCACTGAAGAGGACCTCGAAGAAGATGCTCAGTATTAGGAAGGAGCAAGCGATCCCCAAACTTTTGGTAATAAACTATGATAAAGCAATTTAGTGTTGGTGCTTCAGTGCTGAGGAAATGAATGACAGAATTAATAGGCTTAATGTCTTCCACCAGTTTGCATCCTGTTCTAGATTTATCTTTATTTCTGGCTGCTCTGACACACAACCACACGACACCCATCTTTCAGATATTTTAAAACCTTCTTTACTTCTCTGTGACTTTTGGCTTGATTGAACTTTATCCTGGAAATCCACTGTGAATATACAAATTATTTTTTGGGGACAGGTGATTACAAAATTCCTACTACTGCAAAGTCAGAGAAGACCTGTTGTCTTTGAAAAGATAGCATCGAGAGTCTTTTGGAAAATTTCTCAATAATACAAGAGGGGTTTTTTTCTGATTCCTAATAGTTTATACACACTGAAAGCTTGGCCATAAATCAGATAGGTTTCTTATTAAACTCCTTTAATGCAGTAAGTATCTGTAAGAAATATACAGAGTTCTTTTGTCATTTCTACATGTGTCATACTGATGGTTTGTAAATTTCTAAGAGGATGTCTGCCTGACACTCGGTAAACAGACACCAACCTGGAACTGATACCCCACAGCAATCACAAAACTGACATCATTACCAGCACCACAGTCTGGGGCAATTGCTCTGATTGTCACTCAGGAAAACTCCTGTTTCCACCTTCTCTGCTCTACCAGTGCAGCTTGAGTGAAAGAGTTGATCCCGGCCTGCAAGGAAGGTGCTGAAGTTGATAAAAGGCAGGTTGGTACTGACAGCAATAATCCCACAATTTATAACTGGTCACTCCAGCACCTCCATGAGTTCTGGAGGAAGTTTTGCTCCCTGAGGATGGTATCACAGACAGCAATGGACATTGAACTTTTGAGATGCCATGCGAGTCCCTTCTCCTTTGTCCTCCGATAAGGAGTCCCTTATTTAGAAACTGCAAGTCGCAAGACAGCTCTTATCTCCCGGATGAACCTGCCAGGAGCCAGCTCTGACTTTAAAAGACTTCCAGAGATTTCTCTATCTATGCAAACAGCACCAATCTCAATCAACTGGTTTAGAAAACCTAATTTATTGCATCTCTGTTGTTTAAATTAGTGGAAGTGTGTATTTAACTTGGTTGTGTTAGACAAACCCAGAAGTCGCTAGCAAAGAAGGACTCTTGAATTTCTGGGGATTTTCCTTAACACAAAGTGTTGTGGCATGTGAGAGCCAGTTTAAGGAAATGAGTGGCTGGGCTTTTTTCAGCAGAGCAGGCTGCAGGGACTGCTGCAGCGGATGGCTCGTTAATGATTTAATGTGAGCTCTGTGCTTTGGAGCATGGCACTGGGCACCATAGGGGAACTTGTGGTTTGGTTTTTAGATGTGGATAAATCATCTGCGTTGAACCCAAGCGCATTTCGTGGAGCTGTGAAGAAGTCCCTGCCCTATTTTTTTCCCCCTCTGGCTATGAGACGTCATTCCTAAAGCTTGTAAGTCAGACCATCTGTGCACTTTTTAGTTAGGAAACACTAGTAATCAAATAATCCTATTAATGGAAAACAAGTATCAGACAAAGCCTTTTCAACCTTCAGAGCTTTTATGTGTTCTGTTGTGTTTTCCAAACGCAGTCTGTTCAGAAGATGCTGCCATTGCAGGGACCACCTGGCAGCGGATTCTGTGGACTGGGTGGCAGTTTGCAAGATGAGGCAGTAGGGAGGAATAAAAATAGGAAGTCTCGTTGTGTTTTTCTTCGGAGCCTCAGGGAATAGAAGTAATCACTGCATAAATGTCAGGCTGCAGCTGAATTTCGGTGTGAGTGTGTGAGCACTCGTCCCAGCCCACACTGAATGTGAAATCTCTCGGGTTGTTGGTGTTCTCTATGAGCACAGGGAGGCAATGTGTCTCCATCAGAGTGGCTCTCCACAGCTGAGACTGCAGGCATCATGAACAAGGCAGAACGTGTTTCTCCCAAAAGCTGTTTTTCCCCTTATTTTCTCGTTTCAGTCCTAAATTTAATCCAGTGTAGAAAACTTTCCACGGACAGTGCTTTGTCAGGCAGTAGAAATCCGACTTGTTTTCTCTTTTGGGGATTTGCTGTTTTCTGCTCTGTGGTGTGAAGCATAGAGCTACAGCTGTGTTTACCCCGGAGGGAATTACAGTCCCTACTTACTTGGGTGAGAGAGCAAGCTGCAGAGGACGTGGTGAGACTGGGTTTTGATGCCTTTTCTGTCTTCCCTGCGTGCAAGGAGAAGGCCAGTCAGAGCTGTAACGTTTCTTCCCCCCTGTATCAGAACTGCACGTGTCTCCTGCTGTGCTGTGCTCAGGGCTCACTCTGAGTCCCAAGCAAAGCTGCTGTCGCACACCAGAGCAGAGGTTCAAACAGCTGACATCTCACTCTGCTTTCTCAAGGCTCTTGTGATATCTTTAGCAGTTCCTTGGTTACTAGAACGTTCTGATCCAAACTGAATTTCTGATGTTAAAAAATGCTTTTCCCTGTTGCGCAGAAGCCCTCAGCTGTCTTTGCTCTGTGCCTTTCCTGCTCGAGAACGGCTGTTTCCTTTTACCTGTGCTCATCAGCTCTCAGTGCAGCAAGCGCAGAGACAGCCTGAGTGACTGCTCGAGAGTGGAGCTTAGCATTCATTTTTAATGGGCCTGGCATTGCTGCGGTGGGTTCCTCCCCACCTTAATTTACCTCGGGCTGTTCAAAAGTGAAGTGTTTGTTCCATTACACAAAAAGCATCACTTAGCAGCCAGGGAGACTTCCATGTAATCTCTCTGGGCAGAACACAACCAGGCACTTGGACAGCATCAGTGTCTCAGGGTCAGATAATGAAAGCTGAAATGACTATCAGCTTTGGCGATGAGAATTAGAAGGAACTGTTATTAAAGGCCTCTTCTAGTTTGTGCTCACCTGGAGAGTTCAGTTTTGTTGTGACATTGGATGTGACACAAAGCCGTCCATCTCAAGTCCTGGATCTGCAGAGCCTTGCAAGAGGAGTGTGTTCAATCTGCATCCTTAAGCTCTGTCTCAGCAAAACAGGGATCTGTAGGGAGGCCCTATCTGTGGACTATGACTGCTTTGAATCACCTAAAAATATTGTCAGTACATCTCCAAAACACCAACTGCCAGGGAAAGGAGTTTTCTAGCCATAGGGAAAGGAGCAGTTCCTTATTGTTGGCATGGAGACTTTTCAGACCTTCTGGCTGGCCTGCTCAGGGCAGCGGTGATGTTTCCACCTGCGCACCGCCTGGTGCAGGTTCCTGTTCTTCTTCTGCCAGGCGTAGGCCTTGTTCACCACCACTTTGTCACTCTGTACCTCGCCACTTACAACGAAGACCCCTGCGTGAGTGCCCCTCATGATGTTGTGGACACAGGTAGCATCTATGTCCAGCCACTGCTGGAGCCTGGAGGGGATTTCAGTTCTGAGGAGCGGACCGTGCTTCAGGACCTCCACCCTGGAGGGGTCCAGGTCGAAGTCTGAGATGGTGGTGGTCATGTTCTTCCTCAGGATTCGGATTTTCACTGCTGTGGGGGTTAGAAAAAGACCTGTTAGTTCTAGCTGTTACCTACTTAAACACCCAGCCAACACAAAGCTTCCTTGCTGTTTCTGTGGTGTGGTGACACATCCATCTTGTAATTGCAGTGAACTTGTAAAAGTTCTCATTGGAGGTTAGTTTCCAGCACTGAACACTGTTCTTCTCACTCTGCTTTTCTCCTAAGAGTGGTGAAGGTGTGTCAGCTCCACTGCATGGGCAGAAACGCTGTAGGAAGTGGGGGCACAAGCATGCGGATGTGTCTAATTCCTGGTCTCATGCAAATCACTTGACTTTTCTCTGAGTTGGGATTTCAGGAGGTGACATGACTGCCAACTGCCCAGGATTTTTATCTTTTTTTTTTTTTTTTAAATGAAGGTTGTGTGCCTGAATTCAGGACAGTACCTTGAAAATTCCCTGCCAGCTAATTGAGCAGAGCCAGTGCTGCCACCTGCTTGGGCTGGGAGGGGGAGAGTTGCATTACTGGAACAACGGTACTGAAGTTTGAAATAGCTAATGTGGAGTTTGCTAAAGGTTTTCATGGGCATTGATTGAAATGTTGGTCTCCAAGGGAAAACCAGAGTAGTGCTTGTATTTAGCAGCCACAGATCAAAACCAAATCAGAACCCACAGAAATAAAGCAGGTCTTCACCTTCAGTGCTGCCTGGAGCTGGGTCCTCCTGCTACATCACAGGTAAGTTGGGACCTGAAAATCCCTGTGATCTGCTGTAAAAGCTTCATTTCCTCCAAGTCAGTTTGTTATAGCAAAGCCATTTTCTATCCATGCCAGTACTTGGCTGCTGGAGGGAAGGGCAGCAACTGAGAGGAGGAGGCAGGGTACTCACCAAAATCATTGGCACAGAGGTTTTCCAGGATCTCCCTGGCAGTGCTGGCCTCCTCAAGCTCGCAGTCCTTGCAGCTGGCTCGGGGCACTGCTGCAACAGAAATTTGGTTCTAACACCCTTGTCAAGCTTCACTGGTGTGAGAGTTCCACTGGGCTGGCCCTTGGCTGGCAGCTAGCACAGCCATTCACCCACTGACCCCCCACCCCCAGGGTATAGGGGAGAGGATTGGGGGCAAGGATTAGGAAGCTTGTAGATTGAGATAAGAACAATTTTATCATAGAAATAAAAGTTTAAATAATACTGATATTAAAATAGTAGTTATAATGGTAACTAACAAAATATGCAAATCAGTGACTCCCAGTGCCATTGCTCAGCACCCACCGACCCAGCCCGGCCCGTTCCCGGATAACGACCCCGGAGGAGCAACAATCCCGAACCGAAACCGCAACCCCGGGAGAGCGAGAGCCCGAGTGAAAGCCAGAGAGAGCAAGAGAGGAAGAGCCCCTCACTAATATACTGGAGATTATATGATATGGAATATCCCATTGGCATATTCAAATGCCAGTTTAGATTATTAATTTAAATATTCCTCGCCCCCTGAGATCTTGCACTTGTCAACTAACAAATATGAAATCCTTCACTTAGCAACACAAATGCAAACACTGGTGTGTTATCAGTGTCTCTCTCATTACAAATCCCAGGCTGAAAGCAAAATGCAGCACTATTCTAGCTACTGAAAAGAAACCCAGCTCTGTCCCAGCTAAAAGCCAGGACAACTGGAAAAGGCATAATGCAGTGCTGAGATCTGCGAGTAGTGGCTTGCTGTTTCCAAGTGGTGCTTCCTCCCGAGCTACCCAGTCCCTGGAGCGAGAGCTTAGGCTACCAGGGTGGGAAATGTTACTCTCTCCTTTCTGTGGCTGGGGCAGCACTGCATGTCGTGCTTTGTTTAGGCATGTGTGTTGCTGTGTGTTAAAGCAGCAGTGAATATGCTTCATGAAGATCTTACTTGGATGAAACAGTAAAGCCATTAGTATGGCCAGACTCCAGCCAGTGATGCTGAAATGAGTTGTCTGTTCTCCCCTTAACTGCTCTCAATTCTCCCCCAATGTTCAACAGTAACTGGGTGTTTTAGTCTTCCCGTCTTAAAGATTTTTTTTTCTTGTGTAACTCATGTCTGCAGAGGCTTATACCCCTTTGTGGTGTTTCCTAATGTTTAAAGAGAAGGCTTGCAAAAGATTTCTTTTTGTATGTTTATTTAAACCCTGGACGCAGCTGGAAGATCAGGGCTGCAGCTCCTTGGCTCTGCTGGAAGCACATCTCGCTGCCTGGAGCCTGCACTCAAGCTGTGTCTGAGCGTTGGGCTTTTACAGCAATTCCTTTCCCTGCCCCAAACCTCGTATGGTCTGATGGCACCCGGGGAGCTCATGAATACAGCAGAGAGGGGAACAAGCTGCAGTCAACTTTACGCTAATTTTCTAGACACAGTGGAGTTCCCAGAGAGAACAAAACTGAGTTTTCTAAATTTTTTTTTTTTAAATATAGCTTAAAACCAGAAGCAGTGGGAACTCGAAGAAGGCATAGGCTTTTTCAGCTTTCAGTGTTGTGTATAGGAAAACTTATGAGGAAAAAAGAAGACCTTACTTCTCCTGCTTGAGGAGTTTTCATCGGTGGAGACTGCTGCGATGCACAGCTCGTGATCTGCGGGAAACTTGTTGCAGTTCAGGATTTCGGGCCAGGGGTAGCCGTAACAAGCCATGACGGGAGCACAGCTTCTCTTGACAGCTTCACACAGGCTGCGGCAGGGGTAGATGAGCCTGGGGAGGGGACGGGGATTGCAGCACCTCTGGACTCCTGGCAGCAGGCTGAGGGTCGAGCCCTGGCACCGCACTGCTGCCACACAGGGCTGTGTGGCACACTGCAGTGCTAGCAGAGCTGGTTTGGGGTCTCTGATGTCTTTTGAACATTCATGCCCAGGAAGCAAACAATGACTTTCTGAGGATGGGAGGTATGAGGTTGTTTGGTACAGGCTGCTGCCAGAAGCCCTTCCCCACCCCGGTATCTCTAGTTGTGCAAAGGCTGTTTACCTTTGCAGGTGCCTAATTGAGATACCCAATGTCCTCAGCAGCTCTGTCCTTTGACAGCTGCACCTCAAAACTTATTTCATGAACATAATGTTTCTGCTCCTGCTCATGTTTCACTTCCAGAGGGAAGGTCCCTGCTGGGTAATCTAATTGCCCCTTGCCGAGAGAGGCAGCACGGCTTCCCAGGGACTGTGCTGATCCCATTGCACACGCTTTCTCTTGGGAAGCAAATGCAGTTGTGCTCTCAGGGAGTGTTACTTGCTACAGCTGAAATAAAAACATCTTACCTGTCCAAGCAGATTGGTGCAAAGAGGGAGCAGAGGAAGATCCTTGCATCTGGGTGACACTCCCTGGCCAGCAAGGGCAGCCAGCTGGAAGACTGCTGGATCACTTCTGGCATGGTCTCGTGCTCCAGCAGGTTGGGAATCCTCATCTCGGAGTAGCCGATGTTGTAGCACAAGGCCATGCGGTGTGGAATGGGTGTGCAGCTGGAGGATCTCCTCAGGTAGCTGGCCCAGGCTCCTGGAGAGCCCCAGAGCAGCAGGCGTGCCAGGAGACCCAGCAGCCATGGGCCACCCGCCCTGGAGGGGTGCCTGCGGTGGGCCGTGACCATGCTCGGAGCGAGCTGGGAGCAGGGGAACAGGCAGCACACCCCGGACTGAGCTGCTCCTGACTGTGGAATGCCTTTTATAGCCTATGAGCCACCTCTCTGTCAATCCATCCTCATTAAGTGCGGCCCTTTCAGAGCCCTCATGGGGAAGACAATGCTCCAATTTTCATTTGCCAGCGGCCCCGATTGTTTGGATTTTAGCAGGGGTTTGGCTTAGATCAGCAGGTGTGGAAATTAGGGCAGTTGGGGAGGGATGAATGACTTGGCCCGTGTGTCTTGGGGCTCTTTCAGCTGAGATTGAATCTCTGTTTGACACCAATGCTCCAACCCATCCCCTTTCTCTTGCTCCAGGATTAGTCATTATTTCATAAACCCCAATGTTTTCCTCTCTTTTGTTTTTTCTAAAGGCAATCAAGTGTTGCTCAAAGTCAATTAGGAGGCATTTGTTTAGCTGGATCTATTGTTGAGCAGGCAGAGAGATAGGATGGTCTCACAGCCAGAAGTTAACCGTTTTGGAGGGCAGAGGAACTAATTTGCAGCTGCAAAGCCAGGTTGTTTGCAGACAGGATTGGGCTTGGCTGGAAACCCCTTCACCTTGCAACCTGAGAGAGCGCTTTCCAGCTAACAGAATCTTTACTTCATTAGGAAATCCCATTACTACCGCTGAAGAGCGGGATTGTCCTTCCTCCGGCACGTAATTAAGATTCCAGAAGCTGTCATTATTGCAGCCCAGTTTGGGGAACTGGAAATACCGAGGGCGTTGCTTGCCAGCGCGCAGGGTCCGCTCGGCCCTGGTGCCGTGCCACGAGGTTCAAACTGGCCAGCGGAAGCTCCGGCTTAGAAGCATCATCTGGCACAAAGACCCTGCGCTGCCTGTGGCGGAAATTGTTTCCTCGGAGGGTGTTACAGATACAGCCGGCTGCATTGTGTTTCTGGGGCTTCCCAGGAACATCTCATTTTCTGCAGGGCTAGTTCTGGTCTGTGCTTCGCAAGAAGCCAACTGCTTATTGACAGTTTGAGCTGATAGGGTGGATCTAAGGTCATGGAAGTAATTAACTTTTTTTTTCCATCCTTTTGAGGGTGGAGATATAATGTGCCCTGAGTACGCACTTGCAGGAACTCTAAGGGGCTGCGATTTGGAGAGCAGGACCTTGGGCCTAGGAGCACTTAAACCTGCCCTGTTTTGGTGGGTTTTTCTTTCCCTCTTCAAAAGTCTCAGCAGCTGGTAACAAGATCCCCATAGTGGTGACAGTCATCAGCCAGAAGAATCTTCTCAACCTGCTGGGCCACAGAGTAACTGGGCTGTGGAACGGGACCTTGCCAGCGCTTTGCAAGTGCGTGCCCAGCCCACCATGCAGCTAGAAATGGCTCAGGCTCCTACTCACTGGTGGATTTCCCTGCATTTAAATGTGCTTGGGGTTCTGGTATTGCCTGAGTGCTGCTGATGTGCTGCAAAGGAAAGCTGGTGATATTGAGATGCTGCCTGGGTATGGAGAGTGGCATCCACCATGTGTGGCGTCTTCCCTTGTAATAATAAATTTGAAGACTGTTTTTAGTGGGGGATCAAGGGAATGAGTGGGGATAAAAGTTTGGAAGTTGTCTCCTTGCTGTTTGAGTTTCATAGTAGAGCACTGTGCCAGGTTCCCCTGACAGGCATTTGGTTTTGTACAAAGTGCAGTCCTCTCCACTGAGAGCAAGGAAGCCTGAAACCCCTTCCATCACCACTGCCCATTGAAAAGGTTTTGACCTGCCTTCCTGTAGAGCAGCAGTTCCCAGACTGTGATCCACATGTCACCTTTGAAGTGATAATATATGGTGATATGCACGTTTGTTCGCTCCTTTGTCCATTGTTGTATCTGCCAGAGAGTTTAAGGGCTTGACCCCTGGATCCAAACATTTAGGAACTGCTGCTGTAAAAATACCTGCCTCCAGCAGCTCAGGTGTGTGGTATTTGCTGTTTGAGAGCTGTTCTGGTAGAAGGCTGGATGTGTTTGAATGTCCCAAACTTAGGCAGTTTCTAAATTGCCCCTCCACCTCTTTTTTTTTTTTCTGGCCTGCCATCGGTATGGGATCCCACTATAACAGTTCCTCAGTCTCTGTTGCTGCTCACGCTTTTGCTGCAGAAATTCCTGACTTCCTGACAGAGGAGGAGTGCAAGCTCATTGTTCATCTGGCACAGCTGAAGGGACTGCAGAAGAGCCAGATCCTCCCAACGGATGACTATGAGGAAGCCATGGAAATGATAGAAATCAGCCAGATGGACATTTTCAATCTGCTGGACCACAATCAGGATGGGCAGCTGCAGCTCAAAGAGGTAGAGTGTGGGACAAACCAGGGGAGGTTTGCTGGGGGACCCTCTGGCTGGTCCCCTCCTCAGATGGTCTCTTGATTACTCACATGCTTGCATAGGGCCAGACCCCAGTATGTACTGATCAGTATTTGCCTCATTTTATGTCTCAAGCCTTGTGCTGGCCTTCAGCATGGAGGTTTCTGGGGAAATGTGCAGCAGTTGTCACGCTGTTGGGAGGTAGCAGTGGTCCTTGTCAGGAGATGTGGTTGGTGAACATGCTGGGTAAAATGTTCCTTGTGCTGTGGGTTTCTTCTAGCTGGGTGTCCCAGGGGAGTGAGTTTGTAGCGTAGGCGCTGCTTTGTGCATCCTGCAGGGACTGACTGAACTCAATTGGCCAGACCTCAGCAAAGCCACCCCTGTTAATGACCCTGGAGGGGGATAACGAGCACCTTGTCTGCAGCTCCTCAGCACCCTTGCCAGGTATGGCAGGGTGCATCGGGGCAGGCGCTGGCAGTTGAAGGATGTCCCTCCCCAGGCTCCCGTGTCAGGTGTTTCTGGGGACATGCACTGTCCTGCAGGCTCCAAGTGTTGTGCAGTCTGGGGAGCTGCACCAGTGACAAGCCAGGGCAAGGCTCCTTTCTCTGGAGGTCAGAGCCTGTGGAGAGCTCTCCAGGACACTGCATCTCTTTGTCCAAGTGGAGAGGAAGTGTTTTGTTCCAGGCCCTTATCTTGGACAAGTAAAAGCATTCGCTTTTCTCGTCGGTAGCTTTGCTTTCCCTTCAGGAGAAAGAGCTGTGCCCCCTCCATCTCATGACTGGTTAATCGAGTCGCAGCAGTCATTTGCCATGACCTAAACTGGAAAGAACAGCACTCATCAGCCACACACTGTGTGTGGCTGCCAGATGATTCTCACTGCAATCTTCTTGCTGCAGAGACGTGCTGACGCCTGGCTGGCCGATGCTCTGCGGGGGAGAGCCCACCAGGCCTCAAGCAGGGAATCTGTAGGGTTTTGTTAGTGCAAGAAACCAGTGCCTGGTGTTGATCCATTTCTGAATTTCAGGTGTTGACCCACACCCGGCTTGGGAACGGCAGGTGGATGACCCCCGAAAACATCCGTGAGATGTACACTGCGGTCAAGGCCGATCCTGATGGGAATGGTAAGAGCATCTCCACAGCAACCCCTTCACCCTCCACATGCTGGACGCCTCGCACAGCCATGCCAAACAGCCAGAGCCATGTCCCTGCCCAGCCCTGTTTCTCTAGCTGTGCTCTTCAAAGGCAAATAACGCTGCGTTAGAAACCTTCGCAGAAAAGTGAAATCAGTGCAAACCTCTCATGGCAGCACTCCTGCCCCTTCACCGCCTGTCTGGCAGCAGGCTGGTTCCACCGCCTGTTCTTGGAGCTTGCAGAAGCAGGACCAGAACACAACTCTGCACTCCCTCTCCCCTGCCAGACCTGCCTTGGTTCATGCCCAGCTCTAGCAGGACCTTCAGGGTGGGCTTCTGCTCCCATCGTCTGAGAGACCACTCTGGCTTTGACTATGTATCTCGTTACCTGGGCTGCAGGTTTTAAGGTGCACACTCCACTCCCCCTGTTTTCTGGGAGACTTCTGCAGTGGGCTGGGAGCACCATATCACTGGCAGGGGAGAGTGGAGTAAGTGGGGGTGAGGGTAGTCTTGTTGCTCAGCCTTTGTTGCTGACCCCTCTCTGCTGCTGCAAACTCTCTGTATTCCACCAGGCCACTTCTGCCCCTGGTCTCCCAAGGGCTCCCGCAGCTCCGGATGTGCACTCTAACCTCTGCTGCTCTAATTAGAGTGGCCTCAATTAAGCAACTCTCCATTTCCTAATCAAATTAAGTGAATGCACAGGCTCTGCACGCTCTCTCCCAGTGACCTGGCATTGAGAGCTGCCCAGGAGGAGTTGAAGCAGCACCCATGTGAATGCCTGAATATCCGGAGGGCACCCCATGTCCCACTCCTCCGGGCTGGTGGCATTCTTGGCTGGAGTGGAAGCGTACGACTGACTAGTCAGTGGCTTTTCCACTGTTCTGGACATTGACAAATGAAAGGTCCTTTTAAAGTGCTCTTGGCAGGACATTGCTTCCAGAGAGCTGCTTCCCTTGTAGTTAGATTGGTGCGTGACACCGAGAGGCCAGGTCACAAGCTGGATGTGGTACTGCGTCATCAAAGACCGCGTGGAGTAAGGGGAAGTGGGGACAAGGAGACAGTAGAAATATTAACGATGGGTAATTTGGTTGTGACCAGTGGCACCTGAGGAGCTGTCCCAGGCTGACCCTGGTGGCTGGTCCTTCCTTCTGCTGCAGGGTGCTGTGTGCCCAGGGAGCAGAGCTGGCACCACCGCAGCCCTGGGTTTGCTGCCTGAGCGGGTGCTGGCTGCCGGGCAGCACACTGCAGCGCTCCACACTCTGCTCCCAGGGACCTGATCCCTGGTGCAGGGCTTCCTTCTTCTTCAGAAAGGGGAAACAACACATATGAGGATTTTTCCGAAGGTGACAAAGGCAGAAGTCACTCCCTGGCTGAGTCCAGTTGAACACAAGATGTTTTAGAGAAACCATTTCTTACCTCTCACTTTTCTGTTATTTCTACTTATGCAGGACCATATTCTGTTGTATTTCTCGCTCATGTTTTGCAGTTACACAAATGCAGAAGAATGTGCTGCTTCTTTTGGGTTTGGCTTTTTTAAATTACTGTACAAAATCTTGTAAAAAATGTGGTCTGAGGTGTCCCACTCTGCTCTGAAATGTGTTCTAAATATCTGAGTAACAAGCCCCAAGGCATCAGGTGGTGCAGGCTTTTAGCTGTGGCACTGCGCATGTTAGAACTGCAGTGGCCATTTCTCTCTTCTGATGGATCGGTTTGTGTGTTTTAGGAGGTTTTTAAAGTTCAAAATTGTACTTTGCCTGTCCCAGTTCTGACCCTGCAGAGCACCCAATGGTTCACTTTTGCAGGTTGCTGTCTGCCCTCTACTCAGCTAAAGGGGAGAGCGCTGCTGGTGCCTGTAACCCTGCAGATGTGGGGTGCAGCCTGTGGTGGGCACGGTGGTGGAACCTGAATGGGGTTTCTCTGAGGGAGGCAGTTTCTGCAGTGCCCTCGGCTGGTGGTTTCTCCGAGTACAGGATGCCAAAACCTGTTACCCACAGCAGTCAGCCAGCTTTTCCTCTCTTCCCATAGGTGTGCTGAGTTTGGAGGAGTTCAAACAACTGAATATCCGTGATTTCCACAAGTATATGGGAAGCCAGAAAGTGAAGATGAGTGACTTGGTGCGCAACAGCCAGCACACCTGGCTGTACCAGGGCGAGGGGGCACACCAGGTCATGAGAGCCATACGGCAAAGGTAAGGGCCAGGCAGCCAGGTGGTTGGGTTTGTGTAGGGGTGAGGACTACCTGTGCTGGGAGACACAACAGCAGACTTGCTAATACTCACAATTCCCAGTTGTGTGAAAGTCTTTGGAGTATAAAGAGCAGTGAACACAGACACGAAATGGGGAGAGGAGGTTTGCATTAGAAAAAGAATTTGTATTGTCCTGTGGAAAAGGAAAAAGAAAAATCAAACCTTTCAGCATCTCCATTCACTTTTGGGAACAGCCCTATAAAACCAAGAAGACTTGGCATTATATGAAATAATTCATTCTAATTAGTAAATGAGCTTACTAGGAGAAACTGCCTGTTTCCAATGCTGTCTGGGTGCCAGTAGTTACTGTCATTTGCTTTAGTTACTCATGCATTTCACTGAAATCTGTCATAGCTCTTCAGAGCTGACTTTTTAACAAGCACGACTTCACCTCACGTAAGCCAAGTTAGTTTAATCCTCTGAGCACACGTATCGCAGGGCAGCTCACGGCAGATGGGAGGATCTCCTACCTCCCCTTTTGTCTCAGATTTGGTACTGGGAAGCACTGAAACCCAGCACACAGGCCAAATCGTTTAGCTGTGGTGAGTTTCACATAATTGGCTGGAGACTCTCTTCTTCTTGTGGTGCTGGTCCTCACCCAGAACATGGGTGGGCAAAATCTGTCCCGAGGCCTGAAAACGGCTGTTGGCCACTCCCTTTTCTTAGTGCATTCCAGCGGGAGAATGGGGTTGCATATTGCCTTGATTAGAGCAGACTGGGGCTGCCACCTTCTCTGTGGCAGCTAGCCAGCACACACAGGCATTGGCCTGCTGCTTTTTCGCTCTTCAGTTGGCTGCTGTTACGAGGACATGAAGACACAGCATTGAAGGAGGCTGTTACAGTCCTCCCTGGGACCATGCAGTGCCTGGAGGGGCTTTGCCATCCTGCCTGGGTGCTGTTTTCCCCTTGTGCCTGCCCCAAGGGCTTCACTGATCTGAATTCTCAGAGCTCTGAGTGTTCTTTGGCAGGTCTCCAGAGGTACCTGCTTGCCTTGGGAATGATCTCAGATGTAGCAGCGGAAAAATCCCAGAGCAGGAGGGCTCCGGTCTCCTTGATCACTTCCCGTGCCCCTCTGCCCTGGGGAGAGGCTGCTGAAAAGGCAACAGGGAAAGGTGAGTTAGGTGACAAGAATACTCCTAGAGCTAGCCTCTTGTTCACTCTTGGCAGGGGTCCTGTGCTTTGCTAACTGTCCCCAAGGTCTGTAGGTGGTGTGCAGGAGTCCAGAGAAGTGATGAGATGGCACGTGAAGGCTCCAGGGACACACACAGAAAGGATCTTGCTGAGCAAGCAAAGTCTTCCTGAGAGCAGTCCTGCTGGAGATGTACCCTTCGGTTTTGGGGTTCTTTTATTAACCTTGACACGGACTTTCTGAGCTGATGCTGATGGTCCAACAGGTCTGTAAGGACCTAGTTATCTCTTGGCGTGCTTGCTGCAGCCCACCTGTCTCTCTGGTCTGTTGGGGAAGGGGTTTATCTTTCTCTGGACTTAATTCGGTGCTTGGGAGTGGCGGCCCACCAGGGTGATGGTGCTTTCCCCTCACCTGCTCTGCTCTCCTCTTCCCCAGGGTAATGCGCCTGACTCGCTTGCCCCCTGAGATCGTGGAGCACAGCGAGCCCCTCCAGGTTGTACGGTACGACCAAGGAGGGCACTACCATGCCCACATGGACAGTGGCCCTGTCTTCCCCGAGACTGCCTGCAGCCACACCAAGCTGGTGGCCAATGAAAGCGCTCCCTTTGAGACCTCCTGCCGGTAAGCTCTGCCTTGGCACCATCTGGAACGCGTTAGAGGAGAGGTGTGGAGAGCCATTTCACCTCACCTCACCTCACGTGAGGCTCTGGAGATTGTTGGCTTGAAGGGGTCTGAGGAGGGAGGTGGGTGAATTCTGCAAGTCCACAGAGCTGGTGCAAGGAGGAGGGCAGGGTGATTCCACAGAATGGCTGGGCCATCCCCGCCAGAGGCTTGAAATGCACCTTCAGAGGCTGAATCCCCACCTGTTATGGATGGAGATTTTCTTTGTTGTCCTTGGAGAAAAGCTGATGATGTAAATCACGTATCTTGTGATGTCCACTGTACATGTGGTGGAGGGGCAGGGTGTAGGCAACCCCTGTGCATCTCCTCCTCCTCCAGTTGTGTCCCCTAACAGCCACTCTGTCTTGCAGGTATGTGACAGTGCTGTTCTACCTGAACAATGTGACTGGGGGAGGTGAAACAGTCTTTCCTATAGCTGATAACAGGACATATGAAGAGATGGTAAATGAATCTCACCTGTATGTTACCCCTGGGGATTTTGAATCCCTCTTTGAATGTCTTCATTCACTGTGGCTGCAGAAGCGGTCCAGTGTACAAGGCTGGTGGACATTAGCCTTCATAGATAGAGCATGGGGAAGCTGTGTCCTTCTGAGGCCAAGGGAAGAAGCGCAGGGCTTTGACAGCTGCGCTTCTGTCTGCTCAGAGGAGTGAGGGGTGGTCTGTTGGCCTTGCTGCCATAACACGGGTCCTGCTCACTTCTGTCTGGGCAGGTTTCCTCAGCCCAAGTCTTGGCAGGTATGTTGTGCTCACGTCAGGCAACGTGTTGAGGAATGGGCAGCTGCTCAGAAACAGGTTGGGGACCCCCAGGGGGCTGAAAGTGGCTGCTCCGGGTGGGTTGTGAAAGCTCTGCCCGAGCTGTCCCCGTGGGGCGTTCGGGCAGAGGGCAGGATGACGGCTGGCAGCAGAGGCAGCCCAGAGCGTGCGCTTCATTCCAGCCCCGTTTGCGACACCTTCTTTGTGGTTTCTTACCAGTCTTTGATCCAGAACGACGTTGACCTGCGAGATACTCGGAAAAACTGTGACAAAGGCAATTTGCGAGTGAAACCCCAGCAAGGCACTGCTGTCTTCTGGTACAACTACCTGTCAGATGGAGAAGGTACGGTCCCGTTCCAAGACTCTGCTCTTGGGAGGGGTGGGACTGCGGGAGGTGACAGCTATCATCTTCTTGCAGCGGCTGGGAGCTCAGAAGAGAGCCAAAGTGGGGTAGCTGCCTGCTAGTGAGAACTGTGGAGTCTATTTGTCACCAGCTGGGTAGGAGCTTCCTGACTCTGAAAGGCCTTTGTTTACAGGCAGTAGGTCAGTGGCTCCTGATGTCTTTAGGGGACGGGACTAGCTAGCAAACAAAGACCTTGGCTGCACTAGCCATTGCCAGCTGCCTCCCATCCTGCTGTGTGAGCTGAAACTCCTGCTGGAACTTGGTCTGCAATTCAGAATGTTTCCCTGATGTGGTGTTGCCCAAAGGGGTGGGGAGGGGAGGTAGACAAAGGCACGGCCATCAGCTCTGCAGCACAGGGAGGCATGGCCCGCCCCGTGCAAGGCTCTGCCGTGCTTGGGGCCAACTCCTGCTTTATAGCTCAGCCACAGCCTGATGATATGTGTCCTTGGGGCTGTTTTTCTCACAAAGTGCAGTGTGGTTTTCCCTGACAGCCAGGCTGGGGGATTGACATGAATCTTCCAGGCTGCTGGTGAGTATGGCTCCAGAGTGTTTCCGTGGCAGATTTTGAGCAGTGGTGGAAGGGAGGAGTATAGCATCCCAGCTCCCCTGGGAGCAACCCATGTTTCTATCTCTAGAAAATCCATAGAGGAGATTGTAAGACCAGTGTTTGGACTGTTGGATGATAATATCAAGACCATCACTCTCCTGTACAAAGAGCCCTGTCGTGTTTTTATGAGCAAATTGTTCCTAAATGAAAGGCAGCTGCTGGTGCATATCTGCTACAGAAAAACTATAGGACCTCTGTAAAGAGGGGATCACTTAGAGCTGCTGAAATGCGATATTAGGTGTGGTCGTGAGCCTCTAACTTCCACAGGCCTTCCAGCAGCAGCATCCATCTCTTGCATGGCAGCCTCCCCTTCTGGGAAGAGCTGAGAAAAACAGCAGCTGTGATTCAGAGTGTGAGAGCCCCTTGTGCTGAGTGGAGACATGGAGGCAACGGGTGTTTTGCACTCGGGGAGCCTGCCTGGCGAGTTTCTCGTAGGTGCTGGTGTGGGGTAGCACTAAGACAAGAGGGGTGCCAGGAGGAGCCATCTCCTGTGAGATGCACTGGAGCTCAGACGCTGGTGTCAGCATTCCCTGGCCGTGCCTGCCTGTGTGGTCCTGCCTGCGCTGCAGCACTCGCAGCCACCTCCTAACAGGGCTTTGCTCCGCAGGCTGGGTCGGGGAGCTGGACGACTTTGCCCTGCACGGGGGCTGCCTGGTCACCCAGGGCACCAAGTGGATCGCCAACAACTGGATCAACGTGGACCCCAACCGCCGGCGGCAGCTGCAGTTCCAGCAGGAGATGGAGCGTTACGCGGGGGCTGGTGCCGGGGCCGCGGGCGAGTGGACAGTGGACAAGGCTTACAGCGGGGTGCACCTGGAGCTGTAGGGCCGCGGGCACGTGGCCTTTTCCCGCGCTGGGCGGGGGGGCGGGGCCGCGGGCCACGTGCGCGGCGGGGCCGCGTGGCGCGCCAATAAAGCGTGGAGAGACGGGCGCCGCCTCCGCGTGCTCCGGGGGCGGGGCGGCGGGGCTCGACCAGTGAGCGGCGGCGCGCGCGGCCCGGCCAATGAGCGTCGGGCGGGGCGGTGGCGCCGGCGACGCTGCCAAGATGGAGTCGGTGTCACTGGTGGCGCCGGTAACGGCGCTGGAGTTCATGGGGGATGTGCTGCTGGCGGGTGAGCGACGGGACCGGGATCGGGCGGGCGCCGGGGCTGGGTCCGGGTCGGGGACCGGCGGCGGCTGACGCGGTGTCCCGCAGGCACGGGCCCGGAGGTGGCGGCGTTCCGGCTGAGCGGCGGCGGGCCGGCGGCGGCGGCGGGGCGGCGGAGCGTGCTGCGTGAGGCCAGCGTGCAGGGGCTGCGGGCCGAGCCCGGTCCCGGCCCCGCCGGCGGGGCGGTGGTGCGGGTGGTGGCCTTCGGTGGGCGCTGGCTGGCGGTGCTGGCGGTGCGGGGCGGCGGAGCGAGCCGCGGGGCGCGGCTGGCGGCGTGCGGCGGCGGGGCGGCGCGGGAGCTGGGGGCGCGGGTGTGGGAGGCGCGGTGGGCGGCGGGCGGGCGGCTGGCGCTGGCGCTGGGCGGCGGGGCCGTGGCGCTGTACGAGTGGCGGGGCGGTGGAAGCTGGCTGCGGCGGGCGAACTGCGGCGGGGCCGGGGCGCTGCGCTGCGCCGCGCTGGCGGGGACGGGCTGGGCGCGGCTGGCGCTGGCGGCCGGCACGGCAGCGGGGACCGTGGTGGTGTGGAGGGCGGCGGCGGCGGAGGCCCCGCGGCGGCGGCTGCACGGGCACCGAGGCGCGGTGTTGGCGCTCAGCTATGCGGCGCCTCGGGGGCTGCTCGCCTCCGCCTCCGAGGACCGCAGCGTGCGGCTCTGGGCCGTGGGCGAGCTGGGCGGCGGGGACGGGGACGGCTCCTGCCTGTTGGTGTGCTACGGGCACGGGTCGCGGGTGGCCGCAGTGGCGCTGCGGGGGCCGTGCCCGGTCAGCGCCGGGGAGGACGGCGCTTGCCTGGAGTGGGACGACGGAGGCGGCGTGCGGCGGGCGCGGCGGGGGCATCGCGGAGCTCTGCGCGCCCTGGCCCTGCGCCCCGCCGGCGGCTGCCTTGCCACGGGCGGCGACGACGGCGGCGTTCGGCTCTGGCGGCCCCGGCGGGAGGCTCCGGACGCGGCTCCGGTGGCGGCGGCGCTGGGGGCCCCGGGGCGGCCACGGGCCGTGCTGCTGGCGGGGCCGCGGCGGGTGTTGGCGCTGGACGAGGCGGGCGGACTGGCGGTGTACGATGTGGCGGCGGGGCACTGGGTGCCGGTGCTGCCCCCCGCCACCGTCGGGCCCCGCGGGATGCTGGCGGCCGCCCCCCTGCCCGGCGGGGCCGAGGCGCTCTGTGCCCTGGCCGGTGGCGACGGGCGCCTCCTCCTCTTCGCTCTGGGCCGCCCCGGGGCTGCCGCCGAGCTGAAGCTGTTCGAGGGAGCCGTGCGCGGGCTGGGCTGGGCCCCCCGCCCCGGGCTGCCCCCCGACGCCGCCGCCCTCCTGGCCTCCGGGCCCGACGGGGAGATGCTCTGGCTGGACGTCACCCACCGCCCCGGGCAGGCGCCCTGTGTGCGGCTGATGGGACGCTGTCTGCTGCCCCCATGCAAGCAGCGCTGGCTCACCTGCGCGGCCTTCCTGCCCCAGGGAGGGCTGCTGGTCTGCGGGGACCGCCGGGGCTCCCTCCTCCTCTTCCCTTGCCGCAGCTCCCTGGGACCGGCTGCGGAGAGCACCGGCATCGCCGACGGCGGCAGCAGCCTGGTCAGCGAGGACCCTGGCAGTGAGTCGCAGCCCTCTTGCTTGTTGCACAAAGGGGCTCTTCCCCTCGAGAGCCCGCTGTCCGTGCTCTTTGGACTCCATGGGAAGACGGGCGTTACCTCAGTGACCTGCCACGGGGACTACATCTACAGCACCGGTCGGGACGGCTGCTACCGCCAGCTCTGCCTGCGGGGCCAGCAGCTGGAGGTGCTGCGGAAGCACAGGCCCTGCAAAGGGCTGCAGTGGATCGAGGAGCTGCGCTTCACCCCAGACGGGGACCTGCTCGTGCTGGGCTTTCACGCTGACAACTTTGTGGTGTGGAGCACCAGGACGGGCGAGAACCTCCTCTGTGTCCCCTGCGGCGGGGGGCACCGCTCCTGGAGCTACTGCAGCAGCCCCTCGACTGAGGCCTTCACCTTCATCAAGTGTGGGGATGTGATGCTGTACCGGCACGAGGCCGAGCCCGGTGAGCAGCAGGTGCTCCTGGCGTCCCTGCACGGGCGGGAGATCTCCTGCGTGCGGCGCCTGGGGATGGTGGAGGTGCCCGGCCACGCCGCCCTTAACGTCTTCATCACCGGCAGCGAGGACACCACGGCCTGTGTCCTGGTGCTCAGTGAACGCTCCCGGGCAGCCGTGCCCCTTGCCCGGCTCAGTGACCACATCTCCAGTGTGAGGGCGCTGGCACTGGCCCACCCCACCGGACCCAGCGATGAGGGCTTTGGTGACAAGGGCTTGTCTGCCCTGCTCTTCTCTGCGGGTGGCCGGGCACAGATCGAGTGCTACCGGCTGCTGTGCGCCAGGGACCCAGCCTCCGAGAGCGCCGTGGCCTGCCAGGTCATCCACGTGGCCTCCCACCGGCTGGATGAGTACTGGGAACGGAAGAAAAACAGGCACAAGCTCGTCAAGATGGACCCGGAGACAAGGTGATGCTTGGGGACTGCCCGAGGCAGGGTTAGCAGTGACCGCAGTCCAGGAGGGCACTGGGAACTGCGCTGGCCTCTGCTGGGATATCTGCTCTGCGTGGCTGTGGGCTCAGCCAAGGCAGAAGGAGCCGGCTTGGCTTTAGGAGCACATCCCTGGTGGGCCTCGAGGGGCTTTGGGGTTAGGGAAAGGCTCAGCCTTTTCTCCTGCCTCCTCTCAGTGCTCAGAGCTGTGTCCCATGCTGGGCTTGGGCTGCTCTGCTGGGCCCCCTGCCTCCCTGGGGCCACAGGTGTCACCGAGGCACCGGTGAGTGTCGTGTGTTTGCTGCAGGTACATGTCGCTCTCAGTCGTTCCTGGGACCAGCTCCGAGCAGCTGCCAACACCCTGGAAGTTCCTGGCTGCTGCCTGCAGCGATGGATCGGTCCGGTGAGGAGCTGTGGTGGGGTTTGGCAGGGAGAACGGAATTAGGGCTGGGGGCATGGATGTGGCCGGCCCTGAGCCGGGAGCAGGACAATGCATGGTGGGAAGTGGGGGCAGAGGCACCAGGAGCCCCCTTATCCCATGGCAAACTGCCCTCTGCTCCAACGCAGGGTCTTTGGGCTGCTGGAGGCTGGGCGGAAGCTGGTGCTGGTGGCAGAGTCGTTTCATCACCAGCGCTGTGTGCTGAAGGTGGAGGCGTTCCTGCACGCGCAAGCAGGAGGGGAGAGGTGAGCCCCGAACGCTGTGCTGGGACCGCCGGGGCTCTGGGGGGAAGTGTTTGTCCTTGCAGGGACAGCAGCTGGCAGCGCAGTGGGCAGAGGGAAGGGACAAATCAGTCTGTGGGGGCTGTTCTGCCACTTCCCTGGACCTCTGTGGGGACCCTCAGGGCTCCCTGTCACAGGGCTGTGGCCAGAGGCTCCCCAACACCTCCCTTCTAGGAGGCACCTCCTGTGCAGTGCAGCCACCGACGGCAGCGTCGCCTTCTGGGACATCACCAGCCCCATGGCAGATGCGACGGATGCCCTGCACCGAGCGGAGGGAAGGATGCAGCCTCTGGGTGGGTGCAGCTGCTGGCGGCTCTGCTGTGTCTCCCCAGGGAGGCCACGCTGGTGGCTCTTCTGCTTCCTCCAGCCAAGGTGAGTGTCACTCTCCTGACCAAGCCTGTCTTCCCAGCCCTGGGCGCCCCGCTGCTCACCGTCATGGCCCACAGCTGCGGCGTGAACAGCCTCCACATCCGCCAGACGCCGGAGGGACAGTACCTGGTGGCCAGTGGCAGCGATGATGGCTCCATCCATGTCTGCCTGCTGGAGGTGGCTCTGGGTGAGGCCACGGCAGGGACCTGCCTGCGTGTCCTGGAGCGGGTGGCCAGGCCCTGCGCCCACGCCGCCCACGTGACGGGGATCCGGGTGCTGCGGCCAGACCTGCTGCTCTCTGCCTCGGTGGACCAGCGCCTGACGCTGTGGCACCGGGGCCCGGGCGGGCTGGAGGCGCTCAGCACCACCTTCTTCCACGTGCCCGACCTGGCCGAGCTGGACTGCTGGGAGGGGGCGGAGGCTGGCGGGGAGCTGCGGTACTGCTGCGTGCTCTGCGGGCAGGGCCTGGAGGTGCTGCACGGCACGGCCCCCCCTCAGCCCCCTCTGCCAGAGGCTCCCCAGTAAGGGGGCAGGTGTGTGGAACACCCCACTCCCCACCTGCCTGGGGAGGGCACCCTCTGCTTGCCCATCACCACAGCCCACGTGCTGATGTGCCCTCTCAAGGGGACAGGTGTGCTTGGCTGCTCCTGGTACAGCACAGCCACATCTGGGGTGCTCAAAGCTCAGAGAAGGCAGATGTGCCTCCTCGTGGCCAAGCCTGTGGCTCCCCAGGCAGTAGAGGAGTGTGGTTATCAGCCTGCCCTGACCAGGAGACGTTCCTCCTCCCTGAGGTGTAGGGCACTCACAGCCAGGCTTTCCAGCCCTGGGCCCAGAGAGGAACCTGCTTGGGAAGATGCAGAGCACCGTACCCAGCCCTGGGAGCCTGAGGGCAGCAGGAGGCCAAGACCAGTCAGGTACTGGTGTGGCACGAGGCAGGGTACAGCTTCCTGCTCGGTGGGACAGGGCCCTGTGTGCCAGTCCTGGCCCTGCAGTGCTGGGGACTGTGCTGGAATGAGTGGGGACACAGATCCTCCACAGCAGCACCCTGCAGGGTGAGGGGGCTGCCCGCAGCCACTCCCCCTCAGAGCAGCAGGACCCAGCACCATCGGAGCACAGGGAAGGACAAACAGATGCACAGGGCTGCAGCTGTATGTGGGGTGAGGTGCCTTGTTGGGGGTCAGACACAAACAGCATTTGTCCAGAAACAAGTGTATTGGACCCTGGTACTGGGGCCTGGCCAGGGCTCAACAGGAGCCTTCAGCCTCAGGAGCTCCCTGCCAGCACGGAGCAACCTTCAATAAACAGCTCTGAGGGAGGCAAGGTTGGTGCCTGGCTTTGTGGTGACTGGTCCCCAGTGCTGCCTCCCCCAGTACTCCTGGCTTGCAGGGTGACACAGGGGTCCTGTCCTCCCTTCTGCTGGTGTGGATGTGGGAGGCACATACACCTCCCACGCTGGGCACAGCTACCAGCTGCATGTGGCCAAACCCTCAGTGTGGGCAGTGGGAGAGGAAGCTCCTGCGTGGGGCTGAGGCGTGCCCCGACTCCCAGCCTCTCGCCCTGCCAGGGTGGACATGCAGCACATTGTCCTGGTGCCTGGCACACTGTGGCACAGCTCTTCAGTGGTGGCTCAGATCTGGCTGAGAGGAGGGAGGTTCAGAGTTGCCAGGGCGCTGTGGAACACGTCCCTCACTGCTCCCAGCAGCCGGAGGCGGGCAAACATCTGTTCAAAGAGGTGAGGAAACGGCTCCTGTGGGAAAAAAACAGCAACTTCAGGCTGGTGGCCATGTTACCCTTCCATGGGCTGGCCTCAGAAGCACTGCTGCTTCTACACCCTGTGCATGCATGCTTCAGGCTGCATCATGCTGCTGGCACCCCAGAGCCTGTTCCCCACATGGCTACCCCACAACTGCAGCCCAGGCCCACGAAGGACTGCAGGGCCACAAGCCTGCAGGCCTGGGACATCTGACTCACCCCCAGGACGTGGACTCGGTTGTAGTAGGAGCTGAAATCCATGCTGAGCTGGATCAGAAACTTGCACACCTGCAAGGCAGAGAGCTACTGCTGACACGGTGGGGTCTAGCTGGTCTTGGGCCCACCCCAGGCACAGCAGAAGCAGCCCCAGGGGTGTTGCAGTCCCTTCCCTCAGCATCACCCCTGTGTCGCTCACCGGTGGGCAGCACCCTGCAGCCACACAGCTTTGTCTGGGCTGGGACTGCTGGGGCAGCACCCATGGATGCTGTGGCACATGGCACTTACTGTCTCTGTGTTGGCTGTGATCTGGATCCCCTTGGTGGGTGCAGGCAGCTGTGCTGCCTGCTGCAGGACTTCAGGGAATGGCAGGAGATAGTTGAAGAGCAGGAGCCATTCACCCTGTGAAAGGATTACATGTGTTGGAGAGGGACAGATCCTCCTGGCCCAGCAGCATCCATCACCAGAGCTGAAGGCACACACGTCCCCTCATTCCTCTTCTTAGCACTTGCCTCTTCCCGGAGGCAGGAGAAATTCAGTTCTGACAGTGGTGGCAGAGGTGGGTATGTGCCTAGAAAGGAGGTGGGAGGCTGTTGTTGTGCCCAGAGAAGCCCCTGTGGCTCCAGGTGTCAGGAACAGCCCAGGAGTGGCTGTCAGGGCAGGTTCATGGGGCTGGTGCTCACCCTGCTCCACAGCCCGCTGGTACGTGTCAAAGAGCGTGGCCAGCCGAGCACAGTTGTACATTACGAAGGTGCCGCTCTTGGTTCCCTTTGTGGAGATGCTGCTGTCCTCCAGATCCAGGGTGATCTGAGGGCAGGGAGAAGCTGCAGTCCAGGCTGCTCAGTGCAGAGCCACTCCACTATTCCCATGGCTTGCCTGCCCTGGCTCTGCAAAACCCACTGTCCTCCTACCTGACTCCGGTGAGCGGTGCTCAGCATCTCAAACCTGATGGTGGCCACCGTGAGGGTGTCGATCACCTCAGTCCAGGCCTCGTCTGTGGAGAACACAGGTGGCATCGTGCACAGCTCGCTCCATTCCCCTGTACTGTCACCCCCCTGTGCCCAGGCAGGAACCCACCCTCGTGCCAGGGGGCTCTGGTGGAAGCTGGGGACCACCACCCTTCCCCAGCCCCGGCCCCCATCTGCAGGGGCTGCTCTGTGCCAGTGGCCCATGTGGCAATTTAGGTGCCTTCCCCCAGGCAAGCCCAGCACCTAGCTCCATCCCGGAGGGGAGAGGGAGCACCCTGCAGGGGAGAGCCCCACTGGCTGCAGCCTTGGAGATGAGGGGATAGACTCAAGGCAGCAGCGGAGATGGGGATGGAGCAGCATCGGCACGTGGAGCCACAGAGCAAACCCTCACCTTGCGCGAGCTCCCCGTACTTCATCACAGAGGCTTCGTACATCTGGCGCTTCCGGAGCCTGGGAGGAACACGACACAGTCACCACCCCAGAGAGAGCCCCAGGGCTCCTGAGGCCAGAGGAAAGCAGAACAGAGGGACTGCACAGAACACTGTGTGCCACCAGCTTGCTCAGCACTGCAGCGTGGCTGGCTGGATGCCTGCAAGGCCGGGCAGAGCACAGGGAGACTTGGCAGATGAGCAGACAGTGGGCACCTTGCTACACACCAACTTACTGGAAGTACTGGTCTGCCCCGATGGGCGATGAGGGGTTTGTCACCTTCACTGGCCCACAGACAAGGTGTTTCTGAAAGAGAAGCCAGAGCTGAGATCAAAGACTCAGAAGCTCCAGTGAAACACAGTGCAGGAGAACCAGGCTAAAACCAGCCCAGTTTCCCCATAGTCTTCTCCTGCCCATCCTTCTTTAGTGCTGAAATCCCAAGGGCAGGGAGGCTGCTGCACTACCTGGGCAAGAATGTGGAGGGGCAACCAAGGGACAGGGAAGCCTCACACGGGGGCAGTGCTGGGCCTCAGCATTCGCTGCAGGGATTGAAGGAGGCTGGCTGAGCGCACAGATGCTGGGGGCCACAGTGAGGAGGTTCCTTACCTGCAAACCTGTGTGAGCTCCTGGATCCAAAATCCTCCAGAGCAGATCCAGCTGCTGCTGCTGGAATTCCTCCTCGCAGTTCACCACATGCACAATGCTGCCGCAGCTCCCCTGGCCTCCAGCCTGCAGCAGAGCACAGCAGGAAGTTCAAATACCATCGCGTGACAAAAGGGAACCATGTCTAGAGATCGAGAGGAGGGCAGCACCGCAGGGTTACTCACTGTGCACTGCAGGACAGCTTGCTGCAGCTCAGCCAGGGACCACAGCTTCCCCTCCGTCACTGAAAGAAGGAAGGGGACATCAGGACACAAGGATTTGCCACCCCCCCTACCATCCTGTCTGCATTTCTGTCTCAAACCAGACTGAAGGGGAATAAGAGTCCAGTACCTGAAGGGGGAAACAAGAAAGCTGGGGAGGGACTTTACAAGGGCAGGTAGTGATAGTAGAGGGATAGTAGAGGGATAGAGTAGTAGATAGTATTGGCTTTAAACTGGAAGAGAGCAGGTTTAGATGAGATATTAGGAAGAAATTCTTTGGTGTGAGGGTGGGGAGACACTGGAACAGGTTGCCCAGAGAAGCTGTGGCTGCTCCTCCCTGGAAGTGTTCAAAGCCAGGTTGGATGAGGCTTTGAGCAACCTGGTCTAGTGGGGGGCATCCCTGCTGATGGCAGGGGGGTTGGAACTAAGTTATCTTCAAGGTCCCTTCCAACCCAAACCATTCTGTGATTCTGTGAAGAGGAGAAGGCAATTTGGACCCAAGACCCCCTTATTTTCTGTTAAAACAATTGGAAAAAAACAGAAACAGGCCTGTTTGCAGCTGTTTGCCCCCTGCTGTCACACCAGAGCTGCTGTACACACGAGGCTCACCGAGAACGACATCTAGATTGGGGTCGTAGCCCACCAAGCCCTGCTGCTCCACAAAGCTCTTCAGGTGCACTTTACAGATGACACCCTCGGGCAGCACGGCCGTGCCCGGCCCCTGCTCACAGGCTGCGGCAAAGGGGGACCGTCCCAGCGCTTGCTTCAAGGCTGAGACAGCGTCAGGGAGGGCCGAGCCACCGGAGCTGGAGGGCCAGTCGATACGGAGCTGCCGCAGGACCTCCCGGCTCCCCTCCTCGGCGAGGGCAGGGACCAGGCGGACGCCGACCCTGTGAGAGAGGGAGGGAGAGGCGGGCGCTGGCAGCGCGGGGCCGGGGGCCGGGCGGGGGCCAGGCACTCACCCCTGGGCGCGCAGCAGCTGGGCCAGGTGCTCGGCCAGGAGGAGGGCGCGGAGGTGGCGGGGCCGGGGGGCGGCGGGGCCGCGCAGGGCCGGGCAGTGCAGCACCACCCACCCTGCCCGCGGCTCCGCCGGGCCGGCCGGGGACCCCAACAGGCGCCGGAAGGCCTCGGGGCGCCGCAGCTGCACCGCCAGCCCCGCCGGCGTCTCCTGACAGCCCCGCACCGCCAGCACGCCCGGGCCTGCCAGGGACTCCACGCCCGCCATGACGCCAGCGGGCACCTGCCGGGCGAGAGGCGAGCAGTCAGCTCCCAGGCCCCTCAGCGCCGGGCCCCGACAGCGCCCTTCCCCGCGCCGCCGCGGCCTACCTGCCCCCCGGGGAAGGCAGCGCTCAGCGCGGCCCGCGGCGCCAGGAAGTCCCGGTGCCGCAGGTTGCGGGCACCGCTCTCCTTCACCCAGAGCCCGGCGGGCCGCCCCAGCGCCCCGTTCAGCGCCCGCAGCGTCGCCGCCACCCCCGGCCGGCCCTCGCCCGTCTCCATGGGAGCCCGGCCGCCGCTTCCGCCGCCGCAGGCCGGAAATTACATCACCGGCCCGCTCACCGTCTCCGTCGCTCGCCGGTGGCCGCCATCTTTGGCGCGGCGCGTAGCACTGCCGGGCGGCCATGTTGGGCGCGGGCGGGTTGGACGGGGCAGGGCGGCCATCTTGGGGGCAACGGCGCGGGGCCGCCATGATGTGCGTGGCGGGCAGAGCAGAGCCGCCATGATGGGTGTGGCGGGGCGGGGTTCCCGGCACCGGGGGAGCGCGGTGGGGCCTGGCGGGGGTGTGTGCCCGGCCACTGCCACCCCCCGCCAAGGCCTCTGTCAGGGCCCCAGGCCCCGGCACAGTCTCACCCCAGCACGGCCTGATGGCGGCAGGGCCGCTGATGGCGCCCTGAGGCGAGGCCCCGGGGGTGATCACCGGCAGGGACCGGCGCAGGCTGCTGGGACAGACCCCGCACCCCTGGGCTGGGAACCGGGGGCTGCTCCAGCCTGGAGAGGAGGGAGCACCGCTCCTCAGCCCCCTCAGGGCGGCTCCTGCCTGTCCACGGGTGCTGGGGAGCCCAGAACCGAAACCACCAACAACCCAGCGGCAGCAGGAGCACCCGACGCTGTGCCGGGGGCCCAGGTGGCTGCCGCCACTGCAGGGGAAGCGGGCTGCCCGGGGCGATATGTACCGCTGAGCCAACGGCGTGGCATGGCCCAGCTGCAAGGCCCAGGCTGTCCCTGGGCTGCTGGGGGCCGCAGGGCAATGGGGGGCTCAGGGAGTGGGTTTGGCAGCCCTGGGCAATGGCGGGCAGGTGGTTTTGGATGGACTGGAAGGCGTGAGGCAGACCCTGTCTGCGGGCACAGAGTGACTGGCAGACCCTGACTTGCCAGTTCAGCCTCGCCACCCACGAGATCCCCAGGGCTTGGCTGGGGGTGTGACGAGATGGCTGAGGAGCATCACCTTGCAAGGGGCGGTTTGTCACTGCAGCTGGGCTCTGTGCAGCAAAGGGCAATGAGCAACTATGGGTGTACGCCCTGCCATGCCCTCCTCTGAGCCTCCCCTGCTCCAGCAGGAAGGACAAGCACGAGGAGCTGCCTTCCCACCCAGCACATCAGCAAAATGTCCCACTCATCAGCCCCAGGAGGAAGAAGACGGAAATAATTAGATCCCGACATTGTGGTCTTGATTACATCTACAGAGCTGAGCTCCATGGCAGTGGTGTCTTGAGTGCAGGTTTGAAGGAGTGGAGTGGAGGGCCCATGCTGCTGCCTGGCTCCCTGAACAAGGCAGGCATGCAGAGGGGGCTACTGGTCCCCTCTGGGGCTGCAGTTGAAGCCAGCCGTGATCTGGGGACAGGGACAAGGTATCCAGGAAGCACCAAACCCCACCGCAGCAGAAGGGAGTACATGTCCCCGGGGAGCTGGGGACCTGCCTCCCTCCCTGCCCTTCCCTTCCTGCTCTCCTCACAAGGCCGGGGGGGGGGGGGCCGCTCTGCCCGCAGGGCCCAAACCGGTTCCTCTGGGGCTTGTGTGCGCGGGGGGGCCGGGGCGCGGGCAGATCCTGGCAGCACGTCCCGTCCTGTTGCTGTTGTGTGAGCTCTGCAGGGAATGCAGCAACTCATTTTGGGGCTCCGCAGGCAGCTCTGGAGGCCCCAGGGCTGCAACCAGTGCAAAACCAGAGCCCTGGGGCAGGAGTGGGGACATGTCACATGTCCCCCAGCTAAAGGGCAGTTGTGTCCCCCCCGGCAGTGCCGGGCATGGAATCAGACTCTATAACTCACAAGAGTTAAAAAGCAGGTGTGTTTATTGCAGCGCTGGGGGCAAGGGGGATCTCTCCTCCAAACTTGCACACTGGATCACAAAGCAAGCATCTATTTATTACACAAAATACACATATTTACTAATTTGGGCTGGGTCATTACAATTAGTTCTGGGGATAGGTGTGACTATGGTAATTATTTCCAGGAAGTCATTATCATGTCTCCTCCTCCAGGCGCTTGCGCACTGCTATCTGGTGGTCGTCTATGGGGGTCTTCTGGATGAAGGCTCACAGTCTCCTTCACTGTGTACTTTTCATCTTTGGCTTGGAACGCTGGGTTGGTTGAGCTCCAAACTACAAGACCAGTGGTTCTAGCTAGATAGTTACTTCTTACAGACAATAGGATTCCTGTTTTGTGTACCAACAGTTCCTCTTATCTATGTATTTTCTGTTTGCCACTGAGTTTGGGGCCTCTTGCTATCTGGTTACTATGCCAATAAATGTTTCATCTCCTTGCCTGCTTTTCCCATACCAAGATGTTTTAACTCTTCGCCAGCTTTTCCACATCACTCCCTGCACCACCCACAGCCAAGAGGTGATCTGAGAATCACTGCTCACACCAGACCAACTGCTGACTGTCCGCAGGGCAGGAGCCACCCAGGACCTCTGCCTGGCAGGCCAGGGGGAACAAGGGCTGGGAGCACGCTCGGACCTTGTGTTGCTACTCAGGGTGGGTCCAGGCTGGATCCACCCCAAACCCCAGAGCGCCGGGGGTCCCTGCAGGCAGCCCACGCAAGGCCTGGCAGCATGGCAGCCCGGGGGGGCTCTCGGAGGTGCCGAAAAAGCTTTGGACAGACACGACATCCCCGATGGCTCTCTGGCTGCCCGCTCAGCGGGAGTGATCGTGTCATTCCAAAGCCATCTCTTTCCAGGGGCTGGATCCTGCCCAGGCACCGTTCGCCCCTGCCGGCACTGGTGTCTGTGGGGTTAAGGGAGAGACTGGCACGGGCGGTGGCAGCAGGAAGCTCGAGCAGCATCTCATGACCTGCACCACCCCAGCACAGGTGGCCACATCCACGCTGCAGCCAGCAGCTGAGGCTGCCACTCGGCACGCTTGCCCCAGCGGTTAGTCCCCAGGAAGCAAGCTGCTATTTTTAGCCATCAGGGACGCAACACTGCCAGAGAGCCCCCAGCCACGGGGTGGGGGGCTGAGCCACAAGGCTGGGCACCGGTGATCGCCCATCCCACACCCCTCTTCTCCCAGTGTGGCCCCATGCGCTGCTCCAGCCCCGCAGAACGGTTGGAGTACGGCAAGCGGCTCTTGCTCAGTGCCTGTCCTGGTGTGGGGTGGTGGCAGACAGCAGGGTGGGGGGTGCATGGGGTGAGGCGGGGGCGGGAGCGCGGGTAACGAAACCCCAGGGCAGCTGGGCGCAGTGGGGACAGCTGCTTTTGGGATTCCGTTGCCCGCGCTGGCGCCGCAGAGGAACGGGCACAAGGGCCACCAACACACCACCCTGACCCTGGGGCGGCCGGCGGGCCAAGGTGGGGAGAGGGTGACTTACCGGCAGGGACCAGGACGGAGGAGCTGCGTGGGAGCCGCAGCCAGGCCGGCTGTGGCTGGGGTGCCAGCAGAGGCTGGGGTTGTGCTGCGGGCTCCCCCCACGCCACGGGCTGGGTGCCAAGGGGAGGGCGGCGTGGCCGAGCCAAAAGGAAACAGCTCTGAACAAAGCCCCGGTGGGGCTGGAGCATCTGGTGCCAGCCCAGCAGCCCCCGGCGGGGCCCAGAAACCTGAGCTGTCCCCGAAGGAGGGCACCCGCCCCGGCACCTGCGCCCGGCGGCAGCACGGCACGGCACGGCACGGCCCTTGCTGCTGCCTGTGCCGCCAGCCCGCTGCCGCTCGGCCCCTGGTGAGGAGGCCCTCGGGCACCCAACATGGGGGAAGTGAAACCGTGCGGGGAACCCCACCGGATCCACGCGCTGCTCAGGCGGTGCTCGCCAAGGGGGACCCGGCACCCCGCCGTCAGCAGAGGGTGCCCACCCGTGGGGTGCTGGGGTTCCTGACACCTCCCTACCCCAGGACGGCATGGCACGGCGGCGGGAAAGGTCCCGTCGGTGACGCTGGAGAGCTTCCCAGTAACCTCCGTGGTGTCGGGGCTCTGGCTGGCTCCGGGTGGGTGGCACAGGGTGGGGGACGTGGGTCCCCAGCCCCAGGACACCCCCCTGAGCCCCCGGTTCCCTGCCGCCCGCTGCCACCAGCCGCCCCCCCGAGAGTGGCACGGAGCAGAGGGGGAAGAGGAACCGGCAGCCGGCGGTGCCGAGGGCCGGGGAGTCACGGCGGGGGCTGGGGAGGGCTCAGTCCCGGCCGGCCGCAGCCGCCCCACAGCAGGGCACACCGAGCCGGGCACAGGACCGGGGCAGAGCCGTGCCGGGGGCGCAGCAGGGAGGCCGAGGAGTCGCGCGGAACCCGGGGCAGCCCCAGGGCACCGGAGGGGCCAGGCTGGGGCCGGGCGCGGGGACCGGCGGGTGCCCCGTGGCTGCGGGACGGGAGCGCAACCGAGCCCCGGTCCCGCTCCCTCCCGCTGCCCGGCCCGGCGGGTAACCGGGACCGGGAGCCGCCCGCTCCCCTCTCACCTCCGGCCCCGCAGCCTCCGGCGCAGCAGCCCGGGCCGGTCTGCGGCCCTCCCGGCAGCTGGGATCGGGGCGCCCCGGGCGGGACCCCCGCGCCGCCGGGGCAGGGCCGGGGCAGCACAGCGCGGCATACCCCCGGCACCCCGCACCCGTCGTGCCGCTCCCTGCCCCGCCGCCGCTTTCGGTTTCGCTCCGGCGCCGGCCGCAGCCCGCCCCGGGCGCACCAGGTCGGGGCGGATCAGGGTGGGGGGCAGGGGGGTGTGTGTGTCCCTCCCCACCACCCCTCCGACAGGAGGTGGGGGCCCCGGGGGGTCCCGGGCCGCCCCCGCTCCCGCCCCTGCTCCCGCCCCCGGTGCCGCTGTCCCAGCCCGGTCAGCGGCGCTCCCGCCGGCCACCAGGTGGCGCGAGCGAAGCGGGTCGCGGCGAGGGGACGGGGCCGCTCTGAGTTTCCGGTGGTGGCGGAGCCATGGCGGTCGCGGCGCTGCGGCTGCTGGGCCCGGCGGCGCGGCGGGCAGCGGGCGGGTACGGGCACCGGCACCGGGGCCGGGCGGGGGGGATCGCTGTGTGTCACCCCGGGGCGGGGCGGTGGCCGGGGGGGTCTGGCCGTGAGCCCCGCGTCTCCGATCCGCTCCCCGTCCCCGCAGGGCGCCGTGCCGGGGTCACCGCCTCACGCCGGCGGACGACGAGCTGTACCAGCGGACGCGGGTGACGGTGCTGGAGCCGGAGTCCTCTAACACCATGTTCATCGAGGGCTACAGCAACCGCGGCTTCACCGTCAGCGGGGACGTGGTGGTGGGGCCCTGCGCCATCCTGCCCCGCGCCATCCTCCAGTGGAACGTGAGTGCCCGGCGGGGACAGCGGCTACTCGAGCCCCACCCGCGCTGGGGGCCACCGCCCCGGAGGGTCCGTCCCGCTCAGTGCCCGCACTGTCCCCGCAGGTCGGCTCCTACCGGGACATCTCACATGAGAGTCTGTCGCTGTTCCGGCTGCTGGAGCCCCAGATCGGTACGTGGGGCGGCCGGGGCCCTGCGCTCCCACAGCCTGTCCGAGATGGGCCGGGCTGCCGGGGCCCGGCTGCCCCTCAGGGCCAGCGCCGTTCTGCCCCAGCTCGCCCCGCGGTGCCCGGCCGGTGTCTGGGGGGAGGGAGCTGCTGTCGGGTGTCCTTCTGCTCTGCGGCAGCAGCTGGAGGGGTGCAGAGGGGCAGGAGAGAGGCAGGAGGGGGTGCAGTGGGGCAGGAGGGGGTGCAGTGGGGCAGGAGGGGTGCAGTGGAGCATGATTCCCCCTCATTTGGGCTCCTGTGGGGGCGGCTGTTGGGGGAGCTGTTGGTCCCTGCAGGGAGGGCAGGCCTGGGCCGAGGCAGCCATGCCCAGCCTTTGCCTGCCATCATGTCCTGGTTGCAGAGATCCTGGTGCTGGGCACAGGGGACAGGGTGGAGCGGCTCCACCCCGCCATCCTGAAGCAGATGCGGGAGTGTGGGATCGCTGTGGAGGTGCAGGACACGGTGAGGAGGGGTGTGCACAGGCAGCTCCCGGGGAGGGTGGCGGCCACTGGGAGCCCTCCCCGGGCCTCTGCCTGCCTGGGGATGGGTGGGAGGGTCCTGTGGCCCGTGGGGAAAGGCTGCATCTCTTGCCCGAGGCCTGGGGCTTCACTCCCCCCCTCTTCTATTTTACAGCCGAATGCGTGTGCGACCTTCAACTTCCTAACAAGTGAAAAGCGCATGGCAGCCGCTGGGCTCATCCCTCCGCGGGGCACCTACACAGGGGTGTAGGCACTGCTGCCGAAGCTGCAGGCTGAGCTGCTCTTCCCCTGCCTGCCTGAAGCCCCCGAGCATCACCACTCCCAGGGGAGACACGTTTCTGACTAAACTGTTGGAGCTGTGGCTGGGTGGTGGCTCTGCACACAGGAGGGTGTTGTGAAATGCATGGGCTTGGCTCTGCCCTGAAGTCCTTGGTTTTTCAGCCTCCTTGCCCAGTCTGGGCTGGGAGCTGCAGGGCACAGCACAGGGCATGAGCGTTGCTGGCAGCACTGCACCCACAGCCCTGCCAGGGTGCTGCCCTGTGCCTTGGCAGCAAGAAGCCGTTGCCTCAAGGTAGGGTGGAGGCTGGCGGGGTGAGCTGTACACCCCTGGGCACATTTGGGGCTCCACAAAGAAAATACATTAATTGGAAGTCCAAAGCAGTTGTGTGTTGGTTAATGCCCAGAGAGCGAGGCTGTAACGCACCAGTGGTGCATGTGCTCACAGCCCCTGCCGAGCTGCCCAGGCAGTTGCGGGGGCTGTGGGCTGGCTGCCGCAGCTCCCCTGGGCAACGTGTGGTGTCAGGGCTGCCACCTGCCAGCAGCTCCCTGAGCATGGCCAGTACTGGCAACTGGTGTGTCCCAGCTGGCACTGGCTTGTCCTTGGCTCTCCTGTGGGGTTTTGTACCCCCCTGCAGCACCAGCGTCCCTTGTGAAGCCTTGAGCTGCAGTCAGTTCCTGGGTGCTGCAGCCCATCTCCCTGCTGGCTCACAGCTCAAGCAGGGGACATGGAGAGGGTCACTGGCCCCCTCCCATCTTGCACTGGCTCATGGTCATCCACCCCTGGGGCTGGAGTAGGGGGTACACATACCAAATCACAGCCTTGTGCCCCAAACCCTGCCACCTCCGGGGGTCCAAGGCCATGGGGGATGCGGCTGCAGTTCCCAGCGCTGTCAGGCTGTGGGGTAGCTCTGCTTAACGAGTTGGCTGCATTAATGTTTGACACCAACACAGTTATGTTGTAATTCAAGGCTCTGGTTTCAGTATGTGTAAAGCTCATTGGACATCACCCTGCTGCAGAGTTGTTGGGTTTTTTTTTTACAGTCAATGTTAGAGACACAAAATGCTGATGGTAAACAGGCACTCATTGACAGGAGTGACAGTTGCATGTGTTGGGGGGAGGCTGGTGCACAGGTAAAATACCTTTGGCACCTGGTGTTGCAAAGCACAGGTAACCTGGCCGTGCAGGGGAGATGTGCAGTGCTCAGGTGTGCAGAAACACAAACCCTGGCTCCTTCACAAGCCTGTGAGCTCCTAGTTATGCCCTTCCAAGTTCATTTTCCATGTGTCTTTTGGCAAACAAACCGTACACAAAGCCTGTGTGAGTGACCTGTACCCACCACAGTGACAGCCCCAGGGGGCACAGCTGCTGGGGCAATGTGGGGACAAGCATCTGGGGGTTGTGGGGGACGGTATGGGCTGTTTAGGGGAAAACACAAAGGGAGGATGAAATGGGGACTGGTGATGACCAAGCACGGGAAAATACAGCTGCAAGAGCCTGGTGTGCAGCTGCAGCCAGAGCATTTCCAGGTGTGCACGAGTGTGTGGGTGGGTGTGCAGTGCTGGAGCAGAAGGACCAGGCACACAGGGTCCTGCCACAGCCTGGCGGCTGCTGCTGCTGGGGTGGGCAGCAGCTCATGACCCTGCTAACATCCATTTGCTTTCTTGCCCAGCAGCCACTTGTTTTCTCTCACTTTTTTTTTTAACTACCCCACACTGTGTTATCCACTCAGCCCCGTCTAGGGGCTGTTCCCCCTCACATGCAGTGTCCCTTCTGGGGCCATCAGCTGCTCCTGAGAGGGTGCAGGAAGCAGAGAGCCCAGGAAGGAGAGCAAGGACGGTACAGAAGGAAGAGGGGCTCTGGGCTGACTCCAATTGCACATCTTTTCCTCTTTTATTTGTAAAACACGGCCAACGCGTGCAAGGCTCCAGCCCAGGATCGCTGCGCCTGGGGGGCAGGGGGCCCTCACAGGTGGTGAGGAAGCAGCCAAGGGACACAGGGAGCTCTGGGCAGCCCACAAAGTAATGGCATGTCTGCAGCAAGAGCAGCTCCCACACGGGGTGATGCAGGGCTGAGTGGCATGATGACAGACACAGACAGACCTCCGTCAGAAGAGGCGCTTCTCGTACCTGTGAGAGGAGCAGCAAACCAGAGAGCCCTCTTACTGACCCACCTGACCAGGGCAAGGACCAAAGGCACAGTTCTGAACGGCTCCTGGCCTGCCAGCCCCAGCACACTGTCAGCGAGCAACTCCTCTGCTCGTGCCCTGCGCCAGACCATGCTGCGGCTCATCCCAGCTGCGCACCAGGAGCTGAAGCTAACAGCGTGTTGGCTTGCCAGCTGAGGCACAGGGTGGCAGCACTTAAGTCTCTCCCCCTAAACCCACCCCCAGGAGACAGGCGTTCTGCCAGCAGCACTTACGAGTGGAGGCCGTGCACCCCTCCTTCCACCTGGGCAGATGTCGTCCTCTTCTCAAACTTCAGCTCTCCCGAGTACATCATGGCTCTGGAAGGGAAGGAGACCCATCACGTGCCAGCCAGAGTCCAAGGAAGACAGTACTCTGGCACATGTTCAGCTGGAGCAGCTGGGACAAGCGACACTGGTTCCTCCAGCTGTGGCCAGAATGGTCTTTGCTGTCCTCCCAAGAGCCTGGCAGAATAAGGTAACCCCAACATTCCAGGCCCAACCAGCAGAATATACCAAGGGAGACCATGCTCCTGCATCCCTGAGGCGGGCAAATCTATGATGCAGTGCCCGCTGGAGACAAAGGAAGAGGGGTACAGCAAGGTCAGACCATGCAGAACACACTGCAGCACAGGTACAGCTTGTCCAGAGACCCCAAGTGGCAGCACTGTGGCCCCACCAGAGAACAAGCGAGGGGAAGCACTCACCGGACTTGGGTCAGGCTCTTGGCACCAATATCCTGGCAGGAATGCTGGATCCCAGCAATCAGGTATGGAATGAACTTGTGGATAGAGCCTTTGTCCTGCACTGCGCCAGAGACCCCCTGGGCCACTTTGATTTTGTCTGTCTCACTGCATGGGAGCACAAATCAAAGAAGTTTATGAAGTGGAAAAGCCCCAAAAGCTTGATTTGCTGCCCCAAAGCACCATCTCTTACCTGAAATACCGGTTCTGGCTGCCCAAGTTCTTGTCCATGGCATCAAGCGAGCCCATGCCGCGGTATTTCTTCAGCCTAATTCCATCTGAGAAGAAGTATTCACCTGGGGCCTCTGTGGTGGCGGCCAGGAGCGAGCCCATCATCACTGGCACAAGAGATCATCAAGAGCAGCATGTCAGCAGCAGGAAGGCTGCGGCCACAAAACCCTGGGCGCAGCACTGGACCCCCCCATGTCCCCCTGGCCACCTGCAGGTATCCGCCCCTGTGCCCAGAACCAAATCCCTTCCCAGGAGACCCCCTACAACAGGCACCACCCGTCCATCCGTCCGACGCGCTGCTCACCCGTGGACGCCCCGAGGGCGAGGGCCTTGGCGATGTGCCCGACCGTCTGGATCCCCCCGTCCGCAATCACGGGCACGCCGAACCTCCGGGCGTACTCGGACACCTTGTACACCGCCGTGGCCTGGGGACGGCCGCACGCCAGCACTACGGGGGGGGACAGAGCAGAGGGGGAGTCAGCTCCCGCGCAGCGGCACGCCCGCTCCCCAACAGGCGCTTTAGGCTTCCAGCACACGCATGCTCCAGCACTCGGGAACGCACAAATCCCTGGGTGCTCCTTCCCTAGGCCGAGTTGCAGGAGAAGCGGATGCCCAGGAGATGCCTGCTGGGACATCATCATGGCCTTCGACTCCAAAAAGCTGTGGGTGACTTTGGGACCGGGGCCTTGGACCGAATGCCTGGGATCAGCTGGGGCTCACGGCTCGTTCCGGTGCACAGCAGATGTGTGGGGAGCTTCCTTCCCGGGACTCCAAAAGCCCCTCTCCAGAGCATCCCTGGCATGTAGCCGTGTCCCACCGCTTGCTCCCTCCCAGCAGTGCCAGACCCCTTCTCCGGATACCCAGCAGCTGTATGATGTGCTTCCTGCATGGAAAGGCAGCTGGCCGGGAGAGAGCTGGTATGTATATATGTATGGGTATATTTATATATATACATCTGCACACACACAAGCACACATGCAGCAGTGGAAAAGGAAATGGGCAGGATGATTTGATGGCTTACAGGAAATAATTTCTTTTCCTGCAACACAGCAAGGATTCTGTCAAGTTTAGCTGCCCCATGGGAAGGGAGTTATTAGTTCTGGATTTACCTGCTCTTCCCAGTCGCTAGCAGTGAGAAGCTTCCCATTGTGCAAGGGGAAAACCAGCACAGGGCATGTCTTGTAATACATCTGTCAGCCACAGGCATGCAAGTACTCAGATATAAGCTGCTCTCGGGGAGAATTCCCTTCCCCACGATTAACTGGAAGCCTTTTCTCCAGTCATGGTTAGTCCGACACGCCGGGTGAGGTTACAGCCATGCAGGGTTAGTACTTTGCTGTGAACTCCCAGGGTGGTTTAGCCTGCCTGGCAGCAGCACCGGCAGCACACATCCCTGGCAGAGGTTTGCCGAGGACAGGGGTCTGCAGTTGCTCCACTCCCAGTGCTCAGCAGCAGCTCCTGAGAGAGGGAAGCCAGGCTCCAGGCTGAGATCATGAAAGGACTGATTTCAATCAAACAAAACTCGGCATTAAGCTAGGGCTCAGCTAGCCAGGGAGTGTGCCAGCTGTAACAGGAATGCTGTTAGTCTTAAAGAGATGGTCTCGCTCGGTACCGCACCGCTGAAGGCCATGTTGCAGCTGCAAAACACTGCAAGAGCTCTGTGGAGAGAAGCACCTGATTGTGGAGGGTCTGCAGCCTGGTGTCTACAGCACTGTGCCAGACAGCGCAGGGCCTGCGGAAACCTCAGCGGCGCCCACGGAGACCAGCCCTTTACAGACAGCTGGGCTCAGGGCCCTGGGAGCATCGCTCTGTTCCGACTGTCCCAGTGCCCAGCACCACAGCTTCAGAGCACACACACACGCCAAGTGGTCAGGGTTTTTTAGTGTGTCTGCAAAGGGTGGCCCTACGAGATCATCTGCAAGAGAAAACCTTCCGGGATCTTCAACAGAAACCTCTTTCCCTTTGAGGTGCATCAAAACTAGGAGAAAGGGCAAAATCCAAGGCTCGCCTCAGGTGGCTGCTGGATCCGGCAGCATCAGAGAAGTACAGAGCAGCCAAAGCTGCACCCTGTGCTGGGCAGGGGAGAGCCCTTTCTCTCCACATGAGGGTCAGGCGTTGGTGGGGAAAGCTGCGGATGTGGTACGCAGCTGCCAAGGCGGCCGTACGCAGTTAAGTCCCTCTGTAACCCCAGGGGAGCCAGCTCCAAGTGAAGCTTAGCCAGTGCACAACTCCCCACAACTGGGGCCAGATTTAGAGCAGGATGGAGGACTGCTCAGGGATCACCTCCCAGCACTGGACCAGCCGGAGCGTGCCCAGCTAGAGACCCAGAAGATGCAGCCAGAAAGCTCAGTCAGGCTTCTGAACTGGATTTTGGAGTGGAGGGTGGACAAGCCCAAACGCCCTCAGCTTTGACAATTCAGACTCTGCTTTAGGAATTCAGAAAGGCTTCTCAGCTTTCATTTCAGATTCAAAACCAGTATCCAAAGCCACAAAACCCCAAGTGCATCTACAGCTAAATTATTCTCAAACAAGCAGTAGGGCCATGTGCAGCCAAATCAGGGTCCTGCTTCAAGACACGTAATTAGGGTTGGGAACAGGGCAAGTGACTTACTATAGGTGCCCGTGACAGTAGAAGGGCATTTGGGGCTGTGGGACTTTAGGTCTGGAGGGATCTTTGGAGCAGCTAAACAAAAACAAACACACACATTTTAGAGACAGAAGAACAGCAGCAGAACAAAGGACCCCAGCAGTGACCTGCTACTAGGCAGAGCATACGGTGTGGGACAGAGCTGACCTTGCAAACCCTTCCTAGCCCAAGCCAAGCCAGAGGCCAGATCCAAGCCAGCCAGGCCTGGCTGTGCACAGCACATGCTCACCCTACCCCAGCAGCCAACTAGAAAGGTGACTCCCCAAACCCAAAGAGCCTGAGTTCTTGCTCCAAGAAGGCCAAAAACCTGGGGAGCTGCGCTTAAGAGTTTTGCAACCACAATTCCTGTGAAGCGCCACATTCTGCCTCTGCTCTGTCCCTTCCCCAAAACAGCACCCAAGCCCAGTTCCCATGACAGCGGGGACAGGCAAGCTCTGGAAACGTCACCACGCTGCAGAACGTGGGGAGCCAGAGCGGGACATGTGCGTCCTGGTTCTGCTCCAGCTACGGAAGTGCCAGCCCAAGGACACCACAACCTCCCTAGAAAGGTCACCTGAGACAGACTGTCCTGGCTGAGAAACCCCCCGCAGCCAGTGCTCCCCCAGCAGGGAAAGCAGGAACGCAGCCCAGGTCCAGCGCTGTTTGGAAGCTCCATACTGGAATCAGCAGAGCTAACGCAGCACCTTCAGCCAGCAGCTACCTTCTTGCTGCCTCCCATGGCAAGGACCGAGGAGCAAAGCAGAGAGGGGCCGTGTTTGTGGGCTGCAGGGCCTCACACCACCTCTCTGCACCTCACCTGCCAGGCTCAAAACACAAGGACTGAGCCCATCCTCAAGGCAGCCTTTCTCCAGGCCCTGGGGAGTGCCCCTCTCTGCCTTTTAGCTAAGGGTGACGTGGCCTCTGCCCCACACAAGCTCCAGCTAACTGCAAAATCCCACTTCAGCCTGGAAACTGCAGAAAGGCATCGAGCCCAGCAGAACAATACTCAAGCATCACACACACTGCTGCCAGAGGGAAGGGGAGCACAGACAGCCTGGGGCACTTCACCTGTCAGTGCTGGGGATCCAGCAAGGCCCCCTCCCTGCAGAGCTACCCGCCAGCCCCATCCCACACCAAGCCAGCAGCTCCTCTTGGGCAAAGCCTCGTGTGCCACACCTGCTCTACTCAGTCTTGGTCAGTACTGGGAAATGCCTTTGCTGCTGCTGCCACCCCAAAGGTGTGACCCAGGTGATGAGAAGGTCCTGGACGAAGGGGGTGAAAGAAGGCTTGCTGTGGGACACTGCCCTTACAGAGGGAGAAGTCCATCCTGGCTTTGCTGCTTTTCAGCAGGGAACCTCTATTAAACAGATGCCATCGGCCTAGGTAGGAGGCAGCTGATCTCTCACCTTCCTGCGTGATGCAGATGGAGCCACTGCCCATCCCGACTCTCAGGGCATCGACCCCTGCGTCAATGAGGTTCTTGGCCTGAGCAGCAGTCACAACTGTGGGGAGCAGAAACTGGTTTGAAGAGAGACAAGCAGATTGCACATGACACTGCTCTGCCCTGGTGCTTCCCTTGGGGTTGCAAACATCCCCTGCCCAGGGTACCCGCCTGTCTCAGAGCCAGGCTTGGCTGTCCACTGCTACCAGGACTATCTGCAAAAGCAGCAGTGAGTTTCTGTCCCAGCTGTCCCCAGTGGGTGAGATGACACTGGCCCTTTAGGCTACTCTGCAACACGCTTACACCCAAAGGTGTAGGCAGCAGAGGCCACTACATGGCACCAAGCACTCTTAGGGCAACACCAGGTAGGGAGGGCAGAGCACAGGCTGACAGCAGCACCAGTAACACACCAGCCTGGTGTGTAAAAGAAGCTCAGGTGCAACAGGCTACAGCGGACAGCAGTGCACTGTGCTGCAGAACAAAGGTTTCAAAATATTCACAGCTGTGGCAGTGGCAGGGTGCTGCCCCGTGTCCTCTGTTCCACAAGCCAGAGGAAACCACTTTAAGTTAATAGACATTTACCAAAATGACAGTTTCATTCATGTCCCTGCAGCTCCCTCTGTGTCTAAGAAACAAATATAATTTAAAGGCAAGAAGGGTCTTCAACACAAGCCTACCGTTTCCTCCAATAACTTGTAGATTGGGATATTTCTCCTTAACATATTTTATCATATTGATCTGGAAGATGGAGTTCCCCTGAGAGGAATCCTGTAACAAAAAGAAAACCAATTTCAAACAGAATTTCTACAAAAGATTACAAAGACAGCTCCAGAAGAGCCTCAGATCTTTACTCTGCTTACTGGGTATTCTGCTAAGCTGGCTAAGTGGGGAAAACAACTCCTCAAATTGAGTACAGAGCTGGAGGAGAAGCTGCTGCCAAGACAATAACACACCTTCCCTGTGCAAGGCAGTTTATCATAAAGACTTCAGTAAATATCCTTCACATTCAAATCCTCTGGCTTCTGCAGGAGGCAACAAGCAGCACATCTGGCTGCGGGTAAGAACTGTCTGGCTCTACCACCAGTCAGCCCTGTCTCAAACTACAGGTGAAGTGATGGATGTTCCTTGTTCTGGGGGGTGCATCTCTCCCTGCTGTGCAGCAGAGCAGCTGAAATACCAGGTGCTGACCACCGAGTGCTCTGGTCCTCCCAATTCCCAGACCTGGCCAATGCACAGTATCTGTTACACATTTCCAGCTGCAGCGCTGCTCAGCCACGCTCAGAGCACAGTGGGCTCACAAGCTAACAATGAATGAGAGAACAGTGTGCAAACACAGGCAGCAGCACCTGTGCCCGAAAGCTGACAGGCCAGAAGGGGAGATGAGCAGAGCAGCTCTGGGCTGACCACTCCTGAACACCAGGCAGTCAAGAGGGTGACACAGTAAGAACCACCAAACAGCTGAATGGAAACTGTAAGAAGCCAAATACTCAACACAACTGAGGAACGTTAGAGAGGATGGTGGGAGACTGCAAGAAGCATTTGTGGAAGACTCTGTATTAACTGAGTGTTTCTCTTCTCAGCCTTCAGGGCTTCGACACACCCTACACGTTCCCTTGAGGCCAACAAAGTCCCCAGGCAAGAGGAATCCCTCTTATTTGAGAACTCCACCCAGAATGAGACTGAGAGGTGAACAAACTGCCACATTCTAACACCAAAGGGCCTGTAACAGTGCCATGCTGCTGCCCCACTGTCAGGGAGATTCACTCAGATTCGATCCTCAGCCCACCCAGAAGCCCCCGGCCACCGGGAGGCCTGTGGCTGGCTCACCAGCACCACTGCATCCACACCAGCCTGCACCAGGAGGTCCAGCCGGTACTTGTCATCTTCGTGGGTCCCGATGGCAGCACCGCAGAGCAGCTGCTTCTTGGAATCCTTAGAGGCCAGAGGGTAGTCCCGGTTCTTCTTGAGGTCGGTGCGGGCAATTATAGCCACCAGCTCGTCATTTTCATTAACGATTGGCAGCTTGCCTTGAAACAAACAGAGAGAACATCACTGCAGGGTTCTGCAGGAGTCAGAGGTCAGCCTGGAGCAGTGCAGCAGACCAGCAGCATCGGGCAGGCAGCAGCTGGCACAAGGTGGAGACTCAAAGAGGTGTGTTATCAAATGGCCATGGACACCAGCAGCCCTGGCTCAGGGAAAAGGGCAAGGAGTTGGCATGTCTGGGGAGAGAGTCAGTATCCTCATGCTGACCATAGAAAAAGTGCATCTTTTTTAATAATTAGCATATTTTTTAATACTTAGCCCCATGACACCCCGTTAAATATCCAACCACCAAACCCTGACAGAGCTGAACTGAGTGCCACAGTGCGAAGGCCAGGGTGGAAAATGGCAGACATGTGGCTGGACAGCCAGGTGCTCTTCACCTCCTGGACTGCCAAGAATCCCTCAACTTCAAACAGATTTGAGATGAAGGCAAGTGAACTCTGCACCCTGGAGAGGGCTGTGGGCTCCCTCTCCTTGCTGTCCTCCGCTCGTGCTGGGGCGCAGCCCTCCCATGTTCCACCTACACACGGACACGTGCCCACATTCACCCGCTACTGCTCCCCGCCCAGCGCTTCCACGGCTCTCCCTCAGGGCACAGGTGTTCACAGGTACCTTTTTTACTCCTTTGCAGAATTTCATTTGCTTCCTTCAACATGACACCAGCTGGGGCCACAACAAGATCCTCCCGCTTTGTCATAATCTGGTGGGAGGGAGAAGATAAAAAAAGTCACAAGAACTCCTTCGCACTGATCCAAAAATACTGAACCCCTCTGCCCCTGTGAAGCGCTCCACAGCAGCTGTGTGGGACTGTTCTACAGACAAAGGAGCCCACAGCACAGCAACACGCCTCCAGGAACACACAGAGCAGCCGCCAGCACTCTGTCCCCATGCAAGCAGCGGCCAACAGCCCCCCAGCCCATCAGTGTAGTGAAAACAGGAGATGGCAGAGGGACACAGTAAGCCAAGGGAGAGCACCTGAAAGCAAGGGACAACTCTCAGAGAACCCTTGTTTGGGATGCCACCTGAACAGCCCTCCTAGTAGAGTGCAGGCAAATAAGGGCTGGAGACACCCCAGAGTCCCACGCTGTTCTGGCACAAGCGCTGCCAGCAAGCTCATTTCCAGGCAGCGATTCCCAGCACGCAGGCTCTGCGAGGGCTCTGCTCAGAATAACCCACTGCTGCTGCTGGCAAGGTCAGCGGGGCAAAGGAACCGCTTCAGTCCAAACAAACACGCTCACCCACGCTTACTCCTGACAAACAAGCACAGTGGGAAGGCAAGGGGCAACGGACAGGAGCTGGGACACGGAAACATCCGACCTGCTACACAGAAAAAACTTTCACCACGGCAGCGGTCAAACAGTGGGAGAGCAGCCCAGGGGGGCAGGGAAATTCCTCCTTCCTTGGAGACTCGGACACAGCCCCACACAATCTGCTCCAGCTGAATGTGCCTCAAAAGATCTCAAGGTCCCTTCCTGCCTGCAGTGTTCTGTGATCACAAACTTCATGTGGGATGTTTTCATAAAAGGCTACTTGGGAAGGCCAGGCAAAGCTACAAGGGAACACTCTCTAACCCCCAAGGAAAGCAGATTAATTGCACACAGCAAAGAAAAGAGGGGACGTTTTGGTTACCTGTACCATAAGAACAGACACTTGGCACTAGGAAAGAGGTTCACCCTGCCTGCATCCACCCAAACCCCTGTCTGTGACAGGACCCTCATCTCAGGAAAAGCCTGAGCAATGACAGACATGTCCCAGCACGGTCCCTGTGCCAGCGGGATCCACGAGCCTTCTGGGCTACAGGAGACCTGTGTGTTCAGCTGGATGGTAACGAATGGCTCAGCAACACGAGTGCTGGACTGCCAGCAGGGAGATCTAGGAGACCATTCATCTCCTCAGCCTTGCCTGGAGAAGGGGCAAGCACCAAACACCAACAGCAGCAAGCTTCTGACTGCACTGCTGAACAATCTGTGTCAATGATGAGAGAAGATTCTTATCTGGCTCCTCTGAATGGACCAGCATGGCTTCAAAGGGCTGTGTGCTCTTTTATAACCTACTCCTGGTTTAAGATTCTGGTTACAGGTATTTATAGGCGATTTCAAACCAAATAGGGATGAGCATGTGATACCAGGTTTGGTCAGCAAGAGCTAAAAATAGTTGTGAGTCAAGAACAGAGCCTGGCTAAGAGAAACCGGTGGCGTAACCTGACAGCACCGCAGATCTACGGTTACACAGCTCTGGGAATGCCAGGACTAGAAAGAATCGACATCAGCACTGCAGAGAACGTTCTCCTGTACGAGGGGAGTTGGACAGTGCAGTGTTATAAAGGCTAAACTGCCAGTCTCCAAGTTCAGGGGGTTATTTTAAAGAACAAGTAGCCCAGATGAAGCACACAGGGAAGGGCAGCCGAGACAAGGAAGACAGGCACTTGGAGGGCTTGCTGGGCACAGCGCCGCTGCTGCAGCCCTGGCCAGTGCCAGCACGCTCTGTGGGACCACAGCAGCAGCCAGGCACACCAGGAATTAATGACTGAAGCAGGAGAGAGCACCAGCTGCAGGGAGGATGGCTTCCACAACACTGAGAGATATCCCTGCGGGAGTCACACGACCGCTAACGGCACGGCCACTCCCTTCTATCTGCACTGCAGGAGCCGCACAGAGAGCGCAACCGAACGAGCCGCTCGCCCCTGGAAATACAGAGATGGACACGCAGAGCTGGCACAGAGCCGCTCCCTCGCACCAGCGCAGCATCCTCACAGCCACACACTCGTCCTTCTCCTTAACACAAGCCACATCGCTCCCGAACGCAACGCTCGCACCCGCTGGCTGCTCACAGCCCCTCTCACCTCGCCGAGAGGCAAGTCATGCTCCGACTCTTTCAGGAAATCAATATCTCGAGATGAGATGATCCCAACCAGCTTGCCCCCCATCTTCCCATTGTCCGTGATGGGAATCCCACAGAATCCATGACGAGCTTTTGCTTCAAACACATCTCGCACGCGGTCGTTGGGGCTCAGCACCACGGGGTCCGTGATGAATCCTTGCTCATATTTCTGAAAAGAAGCAGATTCAGCAGCCAGGCTGAGTGGCACCGCCAGACCGAGCAGAAGCCAGACACATGCTTGATGGTTACTGCAGCCACTCACAAAGGTCTGCAATCATGCAACCTGGCCATGTGGTCACTGACAAGGCGACTCCCTAACCAGCACCAAGGCTCACCCAAGTACTGTTACATTCCCAAGAGCTCCCATGCTAATGCCCTTGAAATCACAGGGAATACCGTCACAGCAGGAGGCCTGACAGCTCTCAAACCCCAGACAATGTGTGGGACAGCGCTAACACACAAGGTTTGTGCAGGCAGCTGTGGCAGAGCCACTGTTCTGACACGCCAGGATCCATGACGCTGTCACGGTGTCCTCCGGCAGCTCCTGCCGCAGGGCCAAACCCCGCTGCCCACCTCCGCGAGGCCCCTGCGAGAGGGGCTCGGCGCGGCCGCGCCGGCCACTCACCTTCACCTTCCGCACTTCATTGGCCTGGAACTCCGGGGTGCAGTTGTGGTGGATGAACCCGATTCCCCCTGTCAGCTGGTAACACAAAGGCAGCGGTGAGGGGCTGCAAAACCCACCCGGCCCTTCCCCGGGGGGATCCAGCCGCCGGGCACGGAGAGCCGGGCCACGCCTGGGGAGGCGCCGTGGCAAAGCAGGGGACGAGCGGGTCCCTGCCCGCGGCTCAGGGGTGCTGGGGAGAAGGACGAGGCACGGCGTCACCCCTTCCCGGCTGCAGGGGGGGTCTCTGGGGCGTTCAGGGGACCGCAGCGCGGACACGCGTGGGCCTCGCACGGTATCTCCACCCCGCCCCGGGCCAGGGCCCCGCCATCCCGGTAAGGGCGGCGGAGGGACCCGCCCCGCGGGGCCGCACTCACCGCCATGGCGATGGCCATGCCGGCCTCGGTGACCGTGTCCATGGGGGAGGAGACCAGCGGCGTTTTCAGCGTGATCCTCTTGGTCAGCGCCGAGGTCAGGTCCTGGCGGGGAGGCGGGCGGGGGTGAGCGGCGGCACCAGCCCCGACCCCCGGTCCGCTCCCCCGCCCCGACCACTCACCACCTGGTCCGCTGTGAAGTCGATGTACCCCGGGAGGATGAGGAAATCGCTGCGGGGGAACGAGGGGAGACGCGTCAGCGACCGCCCCGGCCCCGCAGCCGCGACCCCGGCCCCACGCCGCCGCCGCCGCCCCCGCCCCGCTCACTTGTAGGTGAGCCCATCGCCGCAGCTGAAGAGCTGCTGCGCCGTCAGCCCGTCGTCGGGCACGTAGCCGGTGCCGCCGCTGATGAGGTAGTCCGCCATGGCGCCGGCCCGCCGCCGCCGCGTGCCCGCCGCGCAGCACCGCACCGCACCAACCCGCCCCGCGCGCCCCCGAGCGCACGCGTGCACCGACGGCGGCCGCGAGGGCTCAGACCGGCCCCGCCCAGCGAGAGAGCGCGGCCCAGAGCGGCTGCCGGAAGGGCTCGGGCGTCCGACCGCGCCCCCTGGCGGCAGGGAGGGCACCAGCCGCGCGGATCTGCCCGGCCCCCGGCGCTGCCCGGGGGTGACAGCCCCTCTCAGGCGCCTGCGGTGCCTCCTGCCCGCGGCCCGGCGGCGGACGGGGCTTCACAGCAGCGGACCCGTAAGCGCGCAGCCCGGTGAAACAGGGTCAGCGGGGACGTCATGGGCCGTGACCGGCCCGTTCGTGTTCAACAGCCGGTTCCGTGCGCGGGAAGGCGGCGGTACCGGGAGAGCCGAACGGCAGGTCCGGCCCAATGCGGGCCGGTGTGACAGTGACAGTCCTGCGTGAGGCTCCGGGCGGTGCCCGCCCTGCACGGCCCATACGTGCGACCCGCACTTAGAAACAACCCGAACACGAGCGGCCGTGGGTGGCCCGCCGGGAAGGACAGCGCCGGTGGGGCCCAGCGGGCTGAGGCCGTTTCACGCCCGATACTCCAGCAGCTTCCCCAGAGAGAGAACGTGGCTGCGGGGTCTGCAGAACAGGCCCGAGGCACCTGTGGTGGACGCGGAGCTGGAAGATGTCACCGGAATTCGAAGGAACTCTGTAGAGGAGCCGTGAGGGGGATGAAGGTGAAGAGGCAGGAGCGAGGCAGCAGAAGGGAATGGACGGCACAGAGCAGCGGGAATGGCAGCGAGGCAGCGGTCCCGCAGGGGAGGGTCGGAGCTGATCCTGGCTGGGCCATGGCCTCACGCAACCTCCGCCCTCAAAGCCACCGGCTGTAGCACCAGCACTGTGAAGAGGATGGCTGCACCGTTCCGCATGCCCGGGGGTCGCGGTGTAGCACTTTCCCGTGCCATGAGAGAGCGGCTGGAGGGGGGATTTGAGAAGAGCAGCACAGGAGGGAGGACTCTGCTTGCAGGAGAGGAACAGGCACAAACACACATCTGCAGGAAACAACGACTGGCTCTTTCCAGGACGAGATGTTTCCCTCCCTACAGACCCATTTGGGTGTCAGGAGAAGTTCCTGTATTGCAGGCTACAGAACAGCCTCCTCCTCTGGCTGGTCGTAAGACACTGGCCCAGGTTGCCCAGAGAAGCTGTGGATGCTCCTCCCTGGAAGTGTTCAAGGCCAGGTTGGATGAGGCTTTGAGCAACCTGGTCTAGTGGAAGGTGTCCCTGCTGATGGCAGGGGGTTGGAACTGGATGATCTTTAAGGTCCCTTCCAACCCAAACCAGTTTCTGATTCTAGTTTGCTTGTCACAGTAGACCAGATCTGGCCTCAGAGCATCAGGGAAATGAACCAGACTCCTCGCCCTGCTGTGGTATGAGGAGCTGTCCAGGGCAACCCCCTATTTAACACTAACAAGTTCAGAAAGTAACAAACAGTGCTCCTGTACCTCCAACTGTCTGACTGCAGCAGACTAAATCCTTGTCCAAAGATCAGCAAGTAGCTTTAAGAAAACATGTTACTCGTGTTCCCCAGGTGTAGGACACAGGAAATGGGAACAGACACATCTGTTCAAGTCGCCCTAAATACTCGGAACCAAACGGCACCTGCACGCTGTGAGGTTCAATCCTGTAGTTGGATTAACGTGCTTTGATCACAGTAAGGTTCTCCAAAGACAGTAGATTTTAGAGAGAGACCAGTTCAGCTCGTTCGGCCTCAGCAGCAGCAATCTGCACGGAATAGAGGCTGCAGCTCCTAAATTCCAGTTGTTTCCCATCAGATGGGGTTTTTGGTTGTAGCAGGGCAGCACTCACCTCAGCGCAGGGACATTCCCTTTGCTGCGAGGAAGTGGATGTTCCAGGTCCCCTCAGACGTGGCAGCCCCTGCGCAGTTAAGAGGCAGCGACAGAGATCCACAATGCCACTTCAGACTTTAAGCCAGGAGCCTGGTAGCGATCCTGGGGCTGGTACTGTGAGGGCCAACACCAGCGCCATCTCCTCCTGCAGCCCGTTAGCAGCGCTTGTCGTTGCGCTGCACCCTGAACTTCACAGGGGCTCAGTCCTTGCTCCCCGACAGCCTGCTAGAAACGATTGCCCTGCGCCCTGGTTTTACTTCTTTGTATAATTCCTGGGTTGACTCTCAGCCGAGAGTTGGTTTCACCTATCCAGACACCGATTTCCCATTGTTGGCAGTTGCCTGGGGCTACAGAGCTGTAAGAAAAGCTCTGTCCTGTGCAGCAAATGAAGCGTCTGGGCTCACAGCACGGAAAGCAACAGCCCGTAAAGGCACCGCACCCCCATCCCGGAGGCAGCTCAGAAACGCCGCCTGCCATGGACACACGCTGTTACCTGTCACAGCACCAGCAGAACGGGAGGCGTGGTGCCAGCCCCAGATGGGTTTAACAGGTCTCTCTACCCTTTATTTGAAGTAAGGACAGCACTAACAAAGGTTTGCTGAGCCTACCTGGGCGGGACACGCTGATCTGGGCTGTTACGCTAGAGCACGGGCACAGCAGTGAACAGGCAAGTTGGCTTCTGTTCCAGGAGAAACACCAGGCAGCGGTTAATGGTTCTCAAACAGACTACAACAAAGGCTGCAGGGAAAAACATTTTATTTCCAAGCAGATTACAAAGAGCAGAGAATATAAGAGTAAAATTAAATTAAAAAAATAGTTGAGTGCATCTCTTTAAAATGATTTGTAGTGTGAGTTACTCACGGGGCAAAGCTACTGGAGAGTTCTGAAGGTCACTTTGCAGGATGCCAATCACACGTGCTGTGGGTCAACACGGGAGGGACAGACAAGACGTATTTTGCATATAGGCTGCACACTCATTATCAAGCGAGGCTCTGGGCTGCGATGGGACCCTGCCTTTCTGAGACACCCCCTCCACCTCATTCTCTCCTGCAGTTCCCTCTCGAGTTCTAGACAAGGTTTATTGCTGCTGTGAGTTAAGTTCAATCTGCCTCCCCGTTCTGATGAGCTCCAATGAGAACAGAGAAGCAGGAAAACGTGGCTGCCATGCACAAGGTTATACAGGGAAAGCGGCTGCAGCGCCAAGAGATGAGCTGCAGCCACGCAACAAAGGGGCCAGACAAGTAGGGGACACAGCAATCGCTACAGAGCTTTTGGGGCAGCATGTCAGTGAGACTTCTGGAAGATGATTTGAGATGCTCCTTAAGGTAGGAAGATGCTCGAGCTGAGAAGGGCTCTTCCCTGTGCATTGGCACCAGTGAAACAGAACAGGCTGAAACATCAGGATAAGGTACGTTCCCTGTAGTATTTGAGAGGAGCAGCCCCAGCAAGAAGATGGGGAGAAAAGCCCTGTGGAAGACAGTTTATATCCCACTTTAACAGTGATTTAAGAGTTTAAACACTAATTGCAAGTAAGTCACTATTGAACTTGGATGAGAATGCAGTTTGGTTAGACTATGCAGAGTCAATCCGTGTCTGGCAGCACTCAGATCAGCAAGAGGATGAGCAACTAGAGTACCAGCAAGTCCTCCACCTCATGGCCACTCAGAGGGCTCTTCTCTACCACTTTTGTGTCTGTTTTTACCGTGGCACAGGAGGCTTGAAGATGGCCTAATCCATCCTACGTACACCAAGGCAGAGAGTAGCCCTGACACAGCTGAGAACAAGAGTGTCTTGATTTCTGCCCAAGGAACAATGGTGCAGAAGATGATTCTTATTTAGGGATCTGATTAAGTCTTTTTTTCATTGGTCCAAGGCAGAACAGTTCAGGAACTACTTCAGACCTTGTCTCCCATCGAAAATCCAGAAGATCTCTTGGGGTGAAGCAGCCAATAGATGAGAGCCCTGCTGAGTTACTTGGGCTGTTCCCTTTACTCACCACTCTAGGCAGGAGTGAAGAACCAGCCTTTAGTCTGCTCTCCACTGCTTCAGCCATTCTCACTTAGAGGAAATACTTGAACTCTTGAAAGCAAATTAAAATCTAACAGTGCTGTGGACAAGTGTGTAAGAGGCTACAAGTGTCCTTAGGAAAGCCACGCTGTTAGTGTCAAGAGACAGGACAACAGAGGAGTCTCCTACCAGCATGTGAGGTGCTCTACGTAGTCAGTCATGCTCTGCTTTCTGTGGTTCCTTTCACACCCCAGAGACGAGATGGGCACAGTTCGAAACCAGCAACGCAGGGTCTCCAGCTTGAGTCTTCTCAGCTGTATTTGACTTGGAGATGGATGCATTTTCAGCCTGTCTCATACAAGGCATAGGGCACGGAGAGTTCTCGTTTAATATACACACGCGTACTAGAGCTAGCGGTTTGGCACTCTCGGGGCCGAGGGGGAATGCCCTTAAGCAGCAGTCAAGCTGGTTATAGGAAAGTGTTAAAAAGCTATTTTACATGTTTGACTGGGAACATTTCCCAGAACTTGGATAGCAACCCTAAGCCACAGCACTCTTCTGTGCTCCTCTGTGCACGTGTCTTCCTATGAGCCCCTAAAAGGGAGCGGATCACGTTCTTTGCTATCAAAGAACACAGTATTTATATTCAAGAAATACTGTACCTTTTAAACTAGCTCCAGAGAGCCAGACTAGAAGCCAGGTCCAGGAAAATAATCCTTAAGTCACAGTATATCGATTGTCTCTAAAAATAGGGAATGAAGTGAACAGAGTGGACATTCTGATGAGACAGTACAGAACAGTACAGCAGTCCACTTCTGCGTCAGCAAATCCCTCTCCTATGTACGTCTGAACAATGAGAAAGTAATGGAAACACTTCAGGCTGTCAGGACAAAACCAGTCACTAGATCTCAACAGCTCACCACACACCAAGCTCCCCTACTCTTAAGCAGTACGCTCCAAAATCAAGGAGAACTCTTCCCCTACAAAGATTTCAGGCCATCCTGCAGTTAAGGGTAGTAAGGACAGTGCACAGTCTAGAATTTTAAGGTAACATGAAATTCTGTTTCCCCAGAAAGCTCAGCTGAAGTAGCTGTTCACCCCTAACCTGGAACTGCCCTAATCTGTCACGTTATTCCAGCTTCTGGCAATGTTTAGAGGAAGAGGTGACTCCCAAAGCCACCTAATGAAGTGATTAGTACACTGGGTATCTGGCAGATGACTTCAACATCCACTGCATTTCCAGCGGAGCCAGACAAAGCAGCAGGCTCACGCTGAGGTGCTGCATGCTGGAGCTAGCTTCCTATGCAACACTTAAATTGGGGCCAGAGATGGACATTCCAGTCACTAAGATATGGTAAAGGGATTACAGGCTTCTGAGAGCTGAAGCAGCATTGGTGATCCAACAGCCACCCTACCAGGGGGCAACTGCTGGCACCCAAGGTCTGAGCTGAGGGTAAATGTTACCAGCACTACACATCACCCAGGCACCATCTTCCCAACTTGCCCACCGAGATCTGGGCACCAACCCCCGGCATAACTCCGAGGGCAGACACTGAGCTAAGAGTCTACATCAGAGTACAGGTATTAGCAAACAACAGTGCATTGCTACTTCACCTCTCTGCACTTACTTGAGCACAGAGTCCCACACAGGGCACAAACCGCTCACACCGACACCCAGCTCTAGCACCTCTGCTGTCTCAGGAACACCAGTGTCAGCAGGAAGCGTCAGAGGTTTGAAGCCTCTCTAAACCCACACACCTCAACACTGCTCAAGAGCACAAAGACAGGGAACACCGTGGCTACTCTCACCATTTATGCTGTGCACAACCACCAGAGAGGGCGGGCCTTCCTTCTCAGTACAGACAGGTGCTGGGCAACAGAAGCTTCAGAAAAATTGCTTGCCTGTACACAAGTTTAAGTTCTTTTACTGTAGTATATATTTAAGTATGTATCTATATATTTTGGAACAGGGAAAGGACATGAGATGGAGAAGCAGGAAGACAAGTTCAAGAAGCAGAGACCTATGTCCACATCCAAGAAGCTGGTGGCACAAATAACAAGCCTGGCTAGAGTGATCTCCCATTTCAAGCACGGTTGGCTACCCGCTGGCTTCAAAAGAGCAGGCTACTCGTTAATGATAGACAGCAACCATTTAAGATGCAGCAAGGCAAGGCTACAGGGCTGGGGTTTGTGATCATGAACAATGCCAGAAGCTACACAGCTGTGTTAGAAACTGTGAAAAGGCTGTTAAATGGCAGGAGTAAGCCGTGTGCTGCTCCTGGAAGGCCTTTTCCCTCCAACACCCCTCCATCATGCTGTTGGTGCGATACATTTGTCAGGGTGGGGAGAGGGGGATTTGCCTAGGGGTGAAGCCTCACAGGCTGGCCACAGAACATTAGGACAGTCTCATCTGGTCTCACAGATCCCATGTTCCTGGCCTGACACTGAGTTTCCTTCAGCAAGCAGACATTCAGGTCCTTCACCAGAAGTCAATCCCCTTCTACCTTCCTAATTTATAGGGGTGAAAGAAGTCCAGCAGAGTTGAGCTGGAAAGCACAAACAGGGATGAAAACAAACAGTTTGCATTCTGTTCTTTGTATAATGACCCCCCCACCCTCACAGCTCACTCTTCCCCAAATAAAGACACATTGTTCAATGGCATGTTGAAAAGACGTGCTCGTCATTCTTAATAAACAACTAGAGTAAGAATACATAAGAGAAACAGGGTGGTATCTTTATATGATACACAAGTGTATGTTACAAGAATTCCATCAGGCACAGGAGCCTCAAGGTATAAGGCCTCAATGTTAGGCCAAAAAAGAAAGAGTGTGGTAAAGTTTGTACTTTTAACATTTTAACATCTAAAAATGTCACTTAAAGGTCTGAATAGAAATCGTTGGTTTGCTTTTTTTTTTTTATAAATCACAATTGCAGTTCACTCTCTCCTCTTCCTTCCAAGATAACAGCAAATTAATGTCCAAGCACAAGAAAAGAAGATGCCTGCCTCTCCTCCTCTGGCTGAGCAGGTCCATCCATCATTCTGTGCCCTCTAGGCTGCACGTGCTCCAAGGAGACAGAGGCCCCAACCATCCAGGGCAATCCTGTAGTTCATGTTTTCTACATCATAAAAAAAAAACCAGAGTCAACCAGCAGCTTTCCACAGCTCCCAGCTCGCAGGGGATATGCAGCCTCCAATGCTTCCAACAGTTTGGTGTGTTGGGTAGGATACACAATGGGTAGGTTTTCCTTTAGATTCTTTTAAAGAGAAGAAGCCTAAAAGGGCTTCATAACTACACCAATAAAAAACCAAAAACTTAGGCATCTCCTTTAGTGTAAAAGTCTGTACAATTTATCTTTGCTTGTCCCTCCCCTGTCACCCCACCCCACCCCTTCTAAGCCAAGAAGGATGCCTTAGTGCATGGTGCTGGCATTAGCCACGGCAAGAGCTTCCTGAATCTCTCGTATCACCAGGATCCGGGTGAGCATCTGCTCCATCTGCTCTCTGCTGATCGGCTGGATGGAATACCAGATGGGGCTGTTGGGGGCCACCACGGGCTCCGGTGTCAAGTAAAACGTGTCATTCCGGCCTTTCACACTCTGGGGGCTGCATGAGGAAGATCAGAAATAACCAGACTAACAGAATGTCCTGGGAGGGAGAGACCATCACTGTCCTCACCCCAGGCTTCACAATTCCTGACAGCGAACCTCTGGCTGACGAGACGTGAAGGTATGGAGTTACATCTAGGGGCAGCAGTGGTCCCAAAGTTTTTAGGCCACGCCGTGGTTAAAAAGCCACAGTGACAACTACATGAAAGTAATTTCCATTTCACACTAGTACGTGTAACACACAGATGGCTTTAGAGGTCTTTCAGAGTGAAGCAAGGATGGGGTATTTTCACATCCAGGCTAACTGCAGACCCATCTGTGCAGAAGAACGTTTACATTAATTCTCAGAATCATCATAATTTAGAGGCAAGTCCTTGAGGCTCCCTTCAGTCTCCATAGGAAGTCCTCATTTTTGTTCAGAAGCCCATGTGAATAGGACCCTAACCTCATCTCAAGCAGTAGATGCTTCCAGATCACTCGCTTGCAAGTCACAGGCAGAACAGCGAGGTCATGCCATCACAACGAACCTCCAGACTGGGTATGAGATTAAGAGCAGCCAGTTCACAAATCAGGATTTGTCTCTTTAAATACCACACAAGTTCATCTCATGTGCCATCAGAATAAATCCCACCCTCTCACATCAACACCCCTCCCCATTTAAGTAAATTTATGCAAATATAGAAACCGTGTCAGCAATAAAACACAACCCTGAAAACTGGGCTGGCCACAAGATGCATCTTAACAGCCACAGAAAACAAGCGACCACGCACACCCAGGAGAGCTCTCACCATTTGAAGAGGTAGAAGTCATACAGCTTTATCGGACACCTCAGGGGGTTCTCTGGGTTCTCAGTCTGCTCTGCATACATGTCATCTGTAACTACAAACCAGCCCCAGGGGTCTGTCAGACACTGTGTGAGTACAGCAAACTGCGCGGTGCCGTGCAGCCTCCGCGCCCCGGAGCACCCTGTCACCAGGCAGGAGCTGGCAAGAGACACACGGCTGCTCCAGGGCAGAGGCACCTGGTTATAAATGCTCAAAGCATTACACAGACAGCTTGCTTTATCCCAAGGCCTCTGAACAACCCAACCTATCCACATCCTTCTTTCCATTCCTGCTCTACCTGTGCTCAAAATAAGAGAAACCTCACTACTGAGACTGCAACGTCTCAGCTAAATCCTAAGCCTGTGCTTTTAAGAGGGCAGACTGTACTTACATATGGGTTCTATATGGGTCACGTGAGTCAGGATAAGAGAAACCCTCCCAAAGAAGTTTCTCCCTCTGTTCATAAGCACTTACACCGAATAGCCCCTCTGCCCACCAAACCCAAAAGTAACGAGTTATCCCCAGCTCTTGAGGAGCCCGGTCTGCCCCAGGGCAGCTACGGCCCCAGGCCCGTTGTCAGAAAGCACTGTGCTGTCTACGACAGAGCACACAGAAAATTCATGCTGCTAAACTGAAAGTAACTGGCAGAGCCTCATGTTCCCATGGCCCTACCTGCAGACATCTCCAGGTTCATCCACTTCCCTCAAGCCCAGTAAGTAAATATTCCCAAAGAAAACTTCCAGACACTACCTTTCTGTCCTGCCTGGTGTATGCCAAGAGGCTTCAGATAGCGGATACTCGTGCTTTTATCCTTGGGATTAGATGGGTTCTTCTTGGTCTGCCTCAATACCTTGGAGAAGGCCAGCTTCATGTGCTGGTCTACTGTTTTCAACAGGAAATATCTGAGCAGCAAGAAAAGAACATGGGACATTGACAGGCAAATAAAGGATAAAGTCCCAATACTGAGGTAGTTATCTTTACTCATCATGAGGCAGCTGAAGCTCAAACCAACACTGAGTTAAAGGCTGTTCTCCAGCAGCAAAACATGCAACAGCCACAAGTTCAATTCCCCTCTGCTAGCTCATTCCCTTGTTGTACTGCAGCTTCTTTGCCCAAAGGGGCTACAAGAGGGCTCTATGTGCAACCATTCAAAATCAATTATTTTGCCCATATCCAGTGCAGCAGTTTCCTACCCCTGTAAAGGTATTTGAAGTTCTTTTATTTCCCAAGATTCCTAAAGACCTAAGTACTTACTTTGTATTGAAAAACATCAGTGTAGTGAGCAAGGTGGAAGGAGAGTGAGCTCCTAGCTGCTTACACTCCCACAGCATCTCTTCTGTGACATGACTGGAGAGGACATAACCTGCAATAATCAGAAGTCAGCATCATGCCAGGAGACAGTCACAGCAGGAACACAGGCAGCATTTTAGAGTCTGTAATTATTGGAGAACACAGGAATCTTAGGGGGAAGAGGGGAGGAGATTCTCACTATGTCAAGATTCACTTCTGTGCAAATAACTTTATAAACAGCAGGTACAGCTGTATACATACGTCAGCCTCTAGTTGTGGAGAGCATGCTTCTGCAATCCACCAATACATCCCAGCCCAGAGAGAAATAAATATGCACTTAAACAGCTTTTAATTAATGGCTTGACTCCAATGCAGATGCTCCTAATCCAATAATATGTGAGAGCAGGCAGGCCAATGCAACAAATCAGCTCTTGGCCCTGTGCACAGCTTTAGTCAGCACACAGTGCCAAGTGATGTATTCGGACACATGAGTAATCCTTTGATTCTCAGATATTTTTTTTTCCTTTGTGTAGAAGAGAAATACTATACTCCAAATACACAGATAAACAGAGAAACAGACAGCCGTATGAACTCCAGGGTTTGTGGAATGACAAAGCACAGATCAAACAGCCAGAGTGAAGACAAAAGGATTCCAAAGCTCAGGGTGCTACTTAGCCATCTAGCCTGTAACATCAGCTACTTTCCTGAACACATGCAATTGCTTCTTCACTGATGTCTAAACTGATCAAAGGGAATGAAGCAATGAGAAACCAGGTTTCTGTGTCCTGAAAATACAATTCTTAATCTAGTTCTTATCTGCAACACTGTTGAAATCTGTCTCTTCTGGAACGGGTCCCCCCAACCCTACTACCACCATTTTCTAAACACAGGGCTGAGATGAGCTGCATCTGATTACAGCATTCAAGGCTCTAATCATGCACTGGTTTTTTCTTTGACACTTGGTTTGTCCTGCAGACCACATCCATCTGGCTACATGGCAACATGACAGTGCTGCATTATCTCCCAAAGTAACAATACATATTAGAAGCCAGATGTATTAGTACTTCAGCTGAGGAAGCTAGATCCAGATCAAGGACCAGCTGGCTTCCAAGTAAGACCATCTCATGACACTGTTACAAAGTCCCAATCTGCCTTCTGATGGGTGACAAGTGATAGACAAATAATCCTCAAGGGTAATCAGGGCTAGAGCCTGACGTGCAATAACCCCAGCATTCACTGCAGACTTAACATTTTTCCCCCTGACCAGTACGAGCTGTCCTAGGGACATTACATACCCTGAAAGGGTTTCTATTCAGACTACACTCATGCTACAGCTCAGTTTAAACATTCCAAAATCCAGAAAGTTTTAAAGTTTTTAAACAGGAGCTCTTACCAAGAGGGGAAACGCGGGGCTGTACGTCCTTGAGAACTTCATGCAGCCACTCAGTGAACCGAATGTAGTAGAGATCTGAGAAGATGTCATCTACTCGGCCGTTTTCAAAGAGATACTGCAAGAGATTCACAACTCAGTCCCGTGGTAGCGAGTAAATCCCTCAGACCAGACCTCATCCTGAGAGCCCCTGTACCCAGTTAGTCAAGCATTTTACAGCACAGCACTGAAGACTAATTACATTCTACTCAGAAGAGTGAGGATCCTTGCACAAAGGCCAATACAGGGTATGTAATCTCTCTCAGTTGTCATGGGAATGCCAAGACAAAGGAAAAACCATCTTAGGAAATAAACCTGTTTGGATTTCACCTTTTATTTCTGGTGTGTTCACTGCAAGTTATTTCACAGGACTGTCCTTTGGACACTAATTCTTCAGGTTAAGGAGACAGATGCTCAATTCTCCTATCAGAGTTTATCTCTGTTCCTGCAGCTCTTCCAGAAAGCACGTTAATGTTACCAGCTCAGGCTTCCCACACCACACAAAGCTTCAACCAGATCAAGTTTTGACGCTGACCACTTCCTCAAACGTCATCCAACCCTCCTCCCCCTGCCAAAAAACCTAGAAGTATTTACTATTCTCACCATGATACTGAACTCAGTTATTAACAATTCTCCATAAAATTCAGTAGATGAAAGCATTACTGAGCACTAATTATACTTAATCTGATTATTTTTATTTTTTTTTAAGCAAAGAGACTTTTTTTCTTATGAAATTGTTAGGAAGCTTAATAGTCTCCATTTTTATAACAAAGAATCCTCTCAGTGCATGCTGACAGCATGCACAGCTCTGCTGCACATACAGCTGTCCTCCCCCTACCTTCTGAATACACAGGAAGATGTAGTAGAGCACATCTGGATCATAGGGCTCGCCATCACCATTTCGAGCTTCTCGTGTCATTAAGCAGAGACCATAATTCAGCTCAGCCACAGCTGAAGAGATGAGATCTTCCTGGAACCTCAGCAGCTGACGCCCTGGAAAAACAAAACAAAGCCATATTATTTAAGCCATAAAGCCATATTATTTCCCAATCTTTCAGGAATGATTTCCCACATCTCCAGCTTTGCCATTCTATCTGGCAGTCCCAATACTACCTCATTCTCCCAGTATAATAAAGAAAGCTGACATAAATCAAGATTTTAAGCTGTCAGATCTACTTTAAAGATAAACAGGCAAGAATCTGATAGGAAGACTCTCTGCCCTGCCAACTGCATGACTATTGTCTTCTTTTAGCATGTCCACAATGACACACTGCCCTGCAGCAACAGGAAAACAGCAACTCCACGATTGCTCCCCCAGCCTGGCTGGCACTCAGCGCCATTTCGTTCATCCACACACCACAGCCATCCGTGCCCTTCTCTACTGCTACCAGCCTAGGTGCTCGAGCTGGCTCAGCAGAGAGCTAACACCTCCCTTGGAACATGTCCTGTGGCAGTGGGAGCATGCAATAGTTAGCATTGCAGAATAAACCAAAGTTTACATTTAAAAACAATCACTGATTAATCAAAGGTGTTTTCCAGAGCAGTAAACAGCCAACGTTTTAGTCATACTTAATCCTGCTTGAAAGGAAAGAAAGGCCATGTTGTCATGACACATACTTCCAATAGGTGCTAGCCTATTTTGGGCTTCTTTTTCCAGCTCTGCATTCTTGGTCTGTGCCCAGCTTTTCCACACTTCAAGCCCTTCTTCTGGCTTCAGAGAGTTGGGAAGTAGAAGTTCAGGTGAAGTCTGTGGCTGCGGCTGTGGTTCAACTTCAGCAACCTGAACAGTTTGAGCCTATGAAATAGAGGATTTCAGTTTATAGACACCCTATGCAACAGTTTGACAAAAAACAAGTTAACACTGCACTACCTCTAGCCCCAGGGTATCAGCCTTTGACAGTGCTCCTCTCTAGCAAGAGATTAAGCCAAGGAACACAACTTTTGCTGTCTAACCTGAACTGCTGCTTGCAAGAGAGTATGTGTGTCTCCGAGAACACTTTTAGTTTGAATGGATGCACCTAAAACCCCCTCAGCAAATCCACACAACTTGCAATTCCATGCATTTAGAAGTCCTGCAGAACATCATAGGAGACCTAACAGTCGTGAGCTGTTCTGGCTGCATCACCATTCAGAAGCCAGCCAGTACGTTCAAAGGCAAGGATCTTCAGCGGGCTAAAGTCCCCTCAACAACAAACTTCTAGTCTCCCCTCAAACACTGAAACAGATTATTGATTTGAAGCTCTGTTTGCTCCAATGCATTTTTCTTGACCTCAGCCAACCTGTCACCCTGAACCACCACCAAAATCCATCAACTCACTCCAACAAGAGCAGCCCAAGGTCCCTCAGACAGAGCCTCGAGACACAGCAGCTAGAGAGACTGCAGGCCCCTGGCAGGCAAGAACAGCAAGGTGCCATCAGCTTTACTGACCACTGCTGCTCCAAACCCAGACTGCCCTGAGCAAGGTTCTGGGGACGATTGGATGTTGTACACTAGCACCCTTCCCCACCCCTGCCCATCAAAGGCAGGGTCTCTTAATTATTCAGTACCTAACAGGCAAACAGAAGAGATATGCTCTGTTCTTATCGTCAACAACCAGTAAGATTAATTCATTTATAAGAGGTTTAAAGTAATAACAGACTAGAACACCAGCATCAAAGCATTAATTCAGTTGCAATGAAATGCTCTCAAACTACCAAATACCACTAATGTGGACTAAGGACTGTTCTGTGAAGAGCTACTGTGTGACCTACTGTAGAGCTGAAAGGTCTCCAGACCCTCTGGAAGTTTACTTTGCAGCAGGACCTTAAGTCACCAAGAATTACGACCTCAAGCTGAAACTTATTTTACAGGCAACTGAGGGCACCTATCCAGAAAGAGCAGCGAGCTCTCCAGCTGCACTCTGCATTCTTCACTACAGCTGCTCAATCCCATGCCACACAAAGTCTCATGGCTACCTCAATTAAGGAGATCAACTTGAAACTGTACAGCCCTTTTAGTCAAATTCTCATTGGTACCCTGAATATTGGAGATAGCAATTCTTACATCAAAACAGTTTTGCTTTCTCTTTCTTAAGAGCCATTCCAAAAAGCAAGGCTTTCTTATAATGAAGTTACTTTTCCTTTGCTACTGCCAAGTGTCAGTTGCTCTGACAGTACTAGAGACCATAATGAAAACAGCACAGACTGCAGTAATACCTGTACCTTGCTTAATAAAACAAGCAAACAAAAAAAACAGCTGAGGAGGCAAAGCCTGCAAGAGCCTGAGACTGGAGCTTTCTGACTGCCTCTGGCTGTTTTTTCATTTTTTTGCATCAGCTCTTAATAGCTCTTTGCTTATCAGCCCCTGCATCAGCAGCAGCACTGGGAGACTGTGGCTGAAAGGGCCCAGCTTTTATCGAGGCAGGTGGTGACAAAGTTTAATTTGTCAAGCACAAGCCTCTCTCTCAAAGAGGCCAGGAGTCCAGGGGTGAACTGACACCTTGACTTTGTAGGAGCTAGGATGGAGCCTCTGCTCCCCTCCAGAGTGCTGCCCCATCACGCTCCAGAGCCAGCCGCCTCGGTCAGCCCAGCCCCGTGGCAGTCCCCTCCCTGACCCCGCGGCACCCAGCGCCGTGCAGCGGGCACACCGCTCAGCTGGCACCTGCTGCTTTACTTTTGTTCTTCACAGACAGAGCAAACAGCTGCAACCTGCCAGGACCCCACAGCAGCACAGTGCCAGGGGACAGTGTGGGGCAGGCAGGTAAATTCTTTCTCAGTCTCTTAGTTGTGAGAGGGGCAATCCCCAGAAGTGAGATATTCACCTCCAGTAGCTTTATTGCTCTCCTAGAGGAAGAGAGCACACCAGCAAACAAACCTCCTGGACTTGCCTCTGTGTTTGGGGGGCTTATGCAACACCAAGTACTCCAGAGAACCGGGACCAGGAAAGTGCCTGACACTCAAGAACCGCAGACCACCGTGCACGGGAATACGGCGACAGAAGAAGCTTTACATGTAACCATTAAATAAATTCTGGAGTTAATAGCTCGGAAAGGATCCCAAGGATGTGGCTCATGCTCTTAAAAGACCCTGGAATAAGTCTAAAAATCCTGTTCAGCAGAAAGGCAAGAAGTTCTACCAACTTAGCTCGTTCAAGCAGCTGAATGCAACGAAGGGATCTCTGAAGTACCAACACAGGGAAAAGATGAGCTACAGAAGGCTCTTTGAATGTGACACCCCAAAAAAACCCAACCAAACAAAACCCCATGCATTACAAGACCCATAAGCTGTAGCTTAAAGTACATCTTTATAAAAGAGGGCATCCAGCACCTGGAAATTACCCTGAGATGTGGGAGCCCTTTTCAGTGAAGGCCTCGGCGGGCTATAGCCCACAATCAACTCAAACAACCAGACATGACTACAGACAGGAATCCTCCTCGTCTCAGTGCGTGCTGATGGAAGCAGAGGGCACAGACGCCTTTATAAAGCCAACAGTGTTATTTATAAACTGGAAAGAATTTATAACAACATTGATGCTAGCAGACTTGGGCATTTTTTCCCTCATTCCATTCAGCAAAAACAGGCTCTGACAGATCAATCACTTTTCACTTTCTGGTAATAAATTACATCACAGAATCACAGAATCACAGAATGTCAGGGATTGGAGGGAACCTCGAAAGATCATCCAGTCCAACCCCCCTGCTGGAGCAGGAACACCTGCATGAGATCACACAGGAAGGTGTCCAGGTGGGTCTTGAATGTCTCCAGAGAAGGAGACTCCACAACCTCCCTGGGCAGCCTGTACCAGGGCTCTGTTACCCTCACAGTAAAGTTCCTTCTCAAATTTAAGCAGAGCCTCCTGTGTTCCAGCTTACATCAAGAGAGGCCATTAATAGCCCTAATTATTCAAGTTTTAAAAGTGAATTCAAAGTAATCTACGTCTTAAAGTTAGCAACAAAGCCTTTAAAAAAACAGCAACAGATTCAGCTGCCAGGTTTGCCAAGCACTGTGAAGAGATGCTAACTTGCCACTGCTCGTTACTGTGCTCCTGCACACCAGGCATTTACCAGCAGCAGCACGCAGTGTTACAGACAGGTACACCTGCCTATGAAGTTTGCTCACAGCTTGTCAGATTTCAACACTTTCCTCAGGCACTGGATCTGCTGTGGACTTCATGTGCTGCATAACACAAAGTAACTGATAACTAGGTGACTAGTACATCTGCACACCTTACTTTGCTGCAATCACCCCTGCCTGCCCACTACAGCCCCTAGAACTGCTCAGAAGATGACTTCAGACCTTGGAATACCTGCTATGAAGAAGCTAGTAATGAGAATATATCTATTAATTTACAACTACAAAGATCAAGACTATACTTTCTTTTGGGAAGGTCTGAATCCTGTAATTATGTACCAATATTAACACAGCACAGTCCTACATCTATCAAGAGCCAAATGCCCTATATCACACCCAGGCTACTGGGACAGATGCATCTCTGCTTCCTAGTCACCAGCTGCCTGCTGACATCCTCCCTCTCCACAACATTTACAAGCTGTTAATCACAGACTGAGACCGAGAAGCAATTTTAACTTACTGAGCAAGTGACTTGTAGCTGCTGCTGCTGCTGCCCCTGCTCCTGGGGCGTGGGCTGCTGCTGTTGCTGCTGCGGGTCCCATATGTGCACTGTCTGTGCTGTATTCTGGTACGTCCCCGCCACGGCCTGCACTGCCACTGGAATGTGGATGTTGCCATTCATAAACTGTGCTGGAAAGAGCGAGTTAGCAAGAGTCTGCACCACTTCCTCGTGAGAGTTCTTCACTACCGAAGTACTTCCCACCATCTTATCCTTGTCATCTTCCAGCTTCACGGTAGCCAGCGTCGTTGGCGAGCCGCTGACGTGGACGGCGTTGTAGGCCTCCTGAGGGATGGCAATGTGAGTTATGTTCTGCTGCTGAAGGTCACCACGTGGCTGAGCAGAGTAAACAGGGATGGTCCAAGTCTCTCCAGTGGGGCTAGTAATGGTCCCAGTGGCACTGTACAGGTGGGCACTGTCCACTGTTAACAAGTCTGGCCTTAAAGAGACGTAACTTTGCTGCTGGCCCTGAGGAATGGCCAGCACTGTGGCAACTGGCTGCCCTGAAATAGCATATGAAACAGTAATAGGCATATCCACTTTACGCTTCTTCACCGGCTGAAGGACACTGGCAGTGCTGATCCGCCGCTCTCCCTCTCGCGGGGAGCCTTGTTGAGAAGGCGGAGGTGACAGTGCCCCAACGGTTTGGATCTGTATCTGCTGGCCACCAGTAATGGCCTGTCCCGCCACCAGCTGGGCTTGGATCTGCTGGTGCTGTATGTGTTCCTCCTGTATCTCCGCAGCCTGGATCTGCTGGGCAGTCTGCACGTGCTGCACTTGGATCTGAGCTGCCTGCAGCTGCGACGGGCTGGGGCTCTGAAGAGACTGACTCTGTATTGTCTGGGACGCCTGCTGCTGCGCCTGGCCTTGGATCTGCACCTGGACCTGGATCGGCTGCTCCGAAGCCTGATGGACCGTGAGCTGCGGAGAGAGCTGCTGGGCGGAGACCTGCTGCGGCGACTGCTGGACCTGGACCTGAACCTGCAACAACACCAGTGCGGCAGTTAGGAGATCAGCCAGCGTCAGTGATACAACAGGGAGGCCACCAACAGAGGTGGTCCATCACTGGAGGTCTATTCTCCAGGTCAGTTATGCTCAGTTTTATGATTCCATACATTAATCCATTAGTAAAGACCTCGGGAAAATGACACCAGGTTACTCCAGAGGTGCCTGGCTGACCACGGCGATGGGGCAGATGTGTTTGCTCAGCGCTGCACGTGACCGCGCTTCTCAGCGCAGACAGAACAGCGCGTGAGCTGCAGCTCCATCCTCAAAGCTCCGTGGGCTCAAGCCAACAGAACACATCCTAGGAAGCCAACAGAGTCTTCAGAGCTATTGGCATTTCTAAAATGTTATTTCAGCACAGGCCTTGCAAGAGCAAGACTTTAAGGTCAGATACATTTCAATTCTGGTATTAAGTTTAACTTGCTACAAAGTGCAGGAGTTTGCCTCATTCTTACTATGCTCTAAAGATTTTTTTTACTGCTTTCAACCCCAGTTCTCCAAATGGCCCCAGGATCACTTGCCAGTGACAGGTAGTAAGAAATATGGGTAAGTTGAAACCAGCACTTGGCTCTTTCCACATAAAGCACAGAAATATTATTATGAAACCAATTGCTAACAGTAACGCTACACAAGCGAGTGTCAACACAGAAAGCTGCAAGTTCAACCTGAACCTGTCACACACTGAGGGGCAACACTGCAGTGTTTGTTTTTTAGACTTCAGAAGTATTTCTTTGGCAGTGATAATTAAAATTTTGCGCTTTTTTTTTTTTCTTCCAGGATTTACTTATTCCATTTATTGTCCAAATCACTCAGTTGTATTTTCTAGCTCATGCACTTACACAGTGCTGAATAACATGGACGAAAGATGTTAAGACTTGGATCCAAACACAGTTCCTTTTATTTTAGGGAAAAAACTAAAAAATAAATCACACCCTTTCACATCAATGCTCATTTCTCCAGGGTCTGTCACACTACCTAGCAGCAGTGCAGGAGCAGGAGTAAAAGCAGAGGCAGCCCCCACACAAAGTTCAGGTCTCAGCTTCACAATCCAGGCCCTGAACCCAGCCCAGCTGGTATCTTTGCTCCCAGGGCACCGAGTGAGGTCTGCTCTCCTCATCCAGACCCTTCCTCACTTTGTGCCCCACATCTACACAGCCACTTGGTTGCATCTGCCTTGTCCAAGAAGTGACATCTCAGGTTCCCATGATCACCTGCTTCTCCAGGCTTCCTTAACCCTGTATCTTAAGGGAGGGAACTAATTACTCAACCTGTCCTTTCAAATCCAGCTGAGAGATGTAGAGCTTTATCAGCAGCACCTATGAGAGCCATATGAAGTTTGAAGCCAACACAGATTTATTTAGTTGCAAAACTACCTCTTCCTACTCATGCTCTCTCACCCTTTTTTACCTCACTTTCCAGAGTCAGCCAAGCTAACACAGCATTTACACAGAGATGCCACACTAGCCAGCCTGACAACACCAAGATACAGCGGTCTGCATCACACAGATACACAAAATCTCACTTCCCAACATCACCCCTAAGAAGTCTTTAAAAATGTTAAGGATTCATTTGCAGCCATTTAAGGGTTGCTAAGGAAAAAAGTGGGGTAGCAAAATGCACCACTTGAAGACCAGTTTTGTAAGTCACTCCTGATAAGAATGAACTTTATTTCCAGGAATAACAGGGAATTTTACAGGTTCCTGCTGGGAGCTACAGGCAGACTGTAATCCAGATGACATGGACCTTCTATAATAATTTCCTGCAAGGTAACAAGAAACATAAGACCTGGTATCAGCATGACAGTTTAAAAAGCTGCAACAGTGAGTGATTTGGTCAGGCAGTTAATTGAGAAAGTTGAACATCAATCACATCATGCTGTGTGATGCTCCTTCAGTTCGATTTGAAACTGTTACCATACTCCCCTACAGCACGAGTACTGCCTTGGGCAAACAGGCCCCTGCACAGATCCCAGTTAAGAGTTCAGTTTAGGAAAGCCAGTTTCAATTACATCTCTAAGGCAAGTAGTCTCCAAGATAACCTACTTTAAGAAAATCACATTAATACTAAGGACAGTATTAGTAAGTCCTTGTTCAAAAGGTTACCTGCAAGGCAAATGCCCAAGACTGGACAAACTAAAACGCATTATTGCACTGCTCTGTTTTCAGTTTCAAACAAGAAACATTTGCTTTATCTGCTAGGATTCAAAATCACGTCACAGAAAGAGATCAACCTGTAATTTATCCTGTACTTCTGCACTGTGCTTTCAGAATCTGCACAGGCTGACTGAGAACACCTTAAAAGTACCCCCACCTTTTTTCCATACTAAATTTTATATTACAGTTCCTGTTCCTGCCATAACATATACAAAGTAAAGACTTTTTTTTGTTTGTTTTTTTTGCTAGCAGTAAGAATTGAAAGTCTGCTCTAGCACTGAAACGATTTTATCACATAAGTGCAATTAGAAAGGTAATGGAATAGGTTTAAGCAAGAGGCATTGTCAGCAAAAGAGGCCTGATCTAAGAAAAGACTTGACAAGGCAGCATTTTCTGCCTCCTGTTTTTATAGACTAGACTATTTCACTTGGAAGGGACCTGCAACAGTCGCCTAGTCCAACTGCCTGGCCACTTCAGGGCTGACCAGAAGCTAAAGCATGGTATTAAGGGCATTGTTCAAATGCCTCTTAAACACTGGCAGGCTTGGGGCATCAACCACCTCTCTAGGAAGCCTGTTCCAGTGTCTGACCACCCTCTCAGTAAGGAAATGCTTCTTAATGTCAAGTCTAGACTTCCCCTGGCACAGCTTTGGACCATTAGTGTCCACTGTCTCTAAAAGTCACAAGCAACGTCCATCACTTCCAGCAGGTGAGCAATCATGACCTGAGGTCCCCCAGGACTGATCCCTAACCCCTACACCGAGGATGTCTTGCTACTGCTTTAAAGGTCACACAGTGTTACTGTTAATAGCCAAAGAATGGGTCCAGACCCAAACAACATGAAGTCAAACTCCAGAATCAGTGGAAGTTCTCCATGCTGCAAACTGCAGACACCACACTTCTGACTAGAGATTGCTCCCATTTAAAATATCAGAGCTCTACCTACTGTTGTGCATCCCTTGTGAATTACACATCCATTTTAACAACCATATTTTGCAGGAGATCCCTCTCTATTTTCAAGTAAGTTGTACCCAGGAGTGCTACAAGCATTCATTTCAGATTTACAGACTTCAACCCAGTCTGAGACCAGAGTTCCTGACACTGCCCACATTGTCTAACTTGCTATCTGAGAAAAAAAGGACAAAGAATTACACTAAACATCACCAGTGGTGGACTATTTAAAAGACTCTGTAAAAAGAGGAATGCTTTAAATTTACAGGCCAAGACCAACAGGGAAGACTTTAAATCTTCACCTTAGGCTGAAGATTAAAGCAAGAACATGTTATGGTGGGAATTCCTGGGTTATAATGGTGCAAGAGAGGAACACACCAAGTCTCTAGTACTGAAAAACTGCTTATTTCCACAAGTTTGGATCTAACAGTATGAAAGGAATCACTCCCCAGCAGGCTACCATCACACATAGAAATGTCTTTTTACCATAAAATAGCTAGAAGTTGGAGCAAGTACCAGCTCACTGGAGAACCAGGAGCGTTAGAAGTCAGCCCTGCACTGTAACGGGAGGGTAAAACTAAAGTTTTAAGATTCTCTTAAAGCAAATCTGTCACATTAAGCTCAAAGACATACTCTGTCTAGAACTGAACACGTGAAGAGAAAATAAGTAACCCCATGAGCAAACAGCTGAAGCCTGGTTTCCAAAAGTTGTTTTTTGATTTTTTTTTTATCCTCATGGTTGACAAACTCCAACAAACTTTCACATAGGATTCATAACATGTCTGCCCTGTGCAGATTCTCTGCCCAACAAGGAATCAGACTGCAGAACCACAGTTCTGAAACAATTACATTGAAAGAATTCCCAAGCAAAGAAAGTCTCATCTGCAGTCTGATTGGATTACGCAGTATTTCCTAAAACCTAACTCCAAATGAGTCTATACATCAGCTCCTGCCTGCATGGATTTCCTGGTATCTAGCCTGCCCTAGAGCACCTGGCAGGCTCTTAAATAACTCTTCACCAACACATCTTCATTTCTGAAGCTGTGTTTACACCAGCAAGTAGTAGGATACATCAAGAGCAGATCTCCAGAGCAAGACTGAAGACCTACCAACGTGTCCACCCTATGCATTCCAGAAGACCATTTCAAACCTGGCTCTAGTCTTGCCCACTAGCCAAGTCAAACCCCTAGACAGAGCAAGACTGCATCTTAGGGCTTAGTTTCATCTGAAGGGAATCTCAAAGGACAGGCTCCAAACCCAGCAGAGAAAAGTGGGGGCTTGCTGTGGGAAGTATGTTCCAAATCCCCTTCCAGAAGTAACAGAGGTGCACCTCCACCTTCCACACCTGAGCAGGCTGACGGAAGTGGAACACTTGGACAAAAAGTTAGTGAGAGCAGGAGAAGCAATCTCCTAATTATTTTTAATCCCAATTTAAGAAAAGACGGCATAAAATACACTTCCCTCAACAACAGTCCTAAGCTACAGTGACTCTGGCATTAAAAACTAACACTGTAAACGAGTTCCTCCTAAGGTTACACCAGAAAGCAGACATATGAGTACAGAACAGATAGAAAGTACAGAAGAGGTGAACAGACTGATCACTGAAGTAGCAGGAAATGTTGGAACTTGTTTTTCAACTACTTTACAGGAAGTCCTTTGCTATCTATCTAAGTAAACAAGGTCTGTGGGGAGTGTACAAGTCAGCAGTCAGAACAACTGCCAGACAGATTCTCACTCCAGGTTTTTCCTCTGCTCATTTATCAACATCAGAGAGAGAATTCCACAGGCCAAATTAGGCCTTGTGTGTGTTTGAACAGTTACAATATCAAGATTATGTTGTCAAGCTGTCCACTGGGGCAGGATTTAGTCCCAAGACAGTTAAAACACGTGAACCAAGGAAAACAAGACAGTTTACCTCTCAAAGAGGAACCTGTTTACACATACAAGAAGGTGCTACCTTGAAAATGCCGCTCCTGACCATAACTGTTCTTTGAACACTCAGCCCTAGAAAAGGCTGATTAACACTGGCTGCTGCACTAGCATCTTACTGGGATTCCTTTCAAGGGTAAGAGAATAGGAGCTCTACCTCCAGGGTAAACTTCTGAACCAAGACTGGGGCAGGGGGAAGCTGCATCCATCAGGGAAGGAAAGGTGTATTCTGTGCAGAGCCAGATACAACTTTCTTCTGAGCTACTTCAGGGCATCTTCCCCTGCCTTATATCATTAATAATGTCGAGCTTCCTATGATGGTCTGAAGTCACAGAACAGACTGGAGGAAGACTGGAAAAGTAAAAGCTGAACAGAAAATATGTAAGGAACTGTGCAATTAGAAAGGCCTTAACTGAAAGGCTCTTATGCAGGCATCTGACCATTCCCTGTATGGTTCTGTGACCCTGCTCACCTGTAGCATCCTCCCCTCAAGCCCTATCCAAGCTCTTGCCAGCTACCCATCAGACTCTTCTCTCAATAAAAAGCTGAAACTGAGGATCTTCCCTACATGTGCTGTATGTATCCTAAGCAAAGATACTTTCTGTCCTCTAATATTCTTTCAGTTGAATCTTCTTGTGGAAGAGGAGAGGTGCAAGAGGTTCACTGACCTCTGCAGAAATACCATATCCAATAAGCAAGTCAGTGCTCACACCTCTTCTCGCTGGCATCACCAATTTGATGGCCTCAATGCACAAGACCAACCAGCAAACAATCCCACCAAAGGCAGAGCTGATAAAACTCTTACTTGACTGGAGCAAAACACAGCCCTTCACAACCACCCCCTGATGCAGCACAGTGCCTGACAACCTGACATACTAAACTCTTTCTTAAAGATCACAAGCAGCACTGCTGTGATACTGGGCACTGAAGGCACTCCAAAACACCTGTGCTGTAGCACTGACTAGTGTTTAACCCAACAGCTGCATCCACTCAGCCTTTAAAATAAACATTTGGCAACAGTTTTTTGAACCTTTTAGGCAAGAAAACCCTAAGGTGGCAACTTCTTCAAACAGGAAATTTATTTTGCCAGGTTAAATAAAAGCAGGCAGCAGTCACCAGCAGTCTTTGGTTGTTCACAGCAAGTAAAACCTAGGATGAAACCTGAGCATCATCTGTCTATCTTTATGATGGTAGAGCTGTCACCAGCAGATACAGCCACGAGGTCACCTGACTGGTCATATTATTAGTCACCTTCAGCACCACTGTCACACTGCCAGACATAAGCATAGTCATTTAAACTGTCTTCCACTGATCTGCAACTGGATTAGCAAGAACTGAACAGATTATCAAGTCAAGAACTGGGATGACATAAATTTGATCAAAAGCTAAGAGGCTTCAGCAGATGACCAAAATTCCTCATACAACACAAGCAGAATTTTCACAAAGCAAGCCAGCTGGATCAGGAGCACTGCTCTCACAGAGCACTGTCACCCTGGTGTCACAACAAAATCCAGCTTTGTTCAGACACCCCGCTCTGCTGCTGCTGTGGCAGTGACAGTCTGGAGACAGGTGAGCACCAAATCACGGGTTTAACATCAATCACGTGTCAATAAGAAATCTTGAAAGACAGAAAAACACTCTTGCAAAGGGGTAAAGACATTCCTCTCCATCTCATTCTTGCACAAAAGCAAAGCTAATTAATTGACTTTAAGATAATTCTGAGCTAGTGGCTCAAACACACATGAACCCAGTTGTACTGCTGATGCCCAAAAGCGCAGCCACACCTGGTACCAGATGTGCAGCCTAAGTGACTGGGGGCTTGTAAGGCCCCAGAGCAGCAGCAGGGTGGGCAACACAAACACGAACCTAAAGCAGGTGTTTTAAAGGAGAGTCACAACAAAAACAAGGGGGAGAGACAACAACTTTAGGAAAACTGTTGAAATCTGAACTTTCATCAGGTATTTTTCGTACTCCTCGGGGTGCAGGTCATTGAGTTTAAAATACAGGAACAGGTCTCTGGCAGCAACTCTATGGTTATTTTCAAGAAGGTCAGGAGATTATTTTTCTCCAGACCATATGACACATGACCTCTCTCCCTATCTCTGTCACTAGAAGGCTTGCAAGGGTCAAGACTGAACTTTGACTAGTTCTGAATGGAGGCAGTAGCTGGAGGGAGGAGAAAAAAAAAAAAAAGGAAAAAAAGAGAGATATTTCTTCTGACTTTTACAACTGGCTTGGGGACCTTGCACATTTTCAAGGCTGAGGGATACAAAAAAGCCAGCCCTCCTAGTCTTCTACTGAACTTATCCCCAAAAATGTGCCACCTGGCAGAACCAAAAGCACCCTTGATCAGTTTTAATAGACTCATGCAGAGATCCAAGTCATGTCTGTGAGACTAGAGGCTTTTATTCTTCAAAAGCCTTGCAACACAAGGTACTGTAGGGCAACAGGTGACAGAAGTCCCAGTTAAGCATTTATTTACTCAGCAGAGTAACTGGAGATGAATTACCCAGTGAAAGGGGTAAGTTTGCCTCTGCTGTAGAATAAAAGCATGCAAGTGAGCTGTTGGCACAAGTCTACTGTGCTGCACCAAGTTCACACTACCTTATCTCCAGTAATTTGTGTCTCCAAACCCTCATTTGTTGCAACAGAGGGAAGCTCACAACTTTTTACATACACACTACAGAGAGCAGAAAGATTCAAACCTGAAGTGTAATACAGTGTATTACAGCTGTAGAGAGAGTTCAGCTGTTTGGGGATGTACCATAAGAGAACCTTAGTAACTGCTCTGCCACCCATGAACTCTTCAATTTCAGAAATGTGTTTGAGGACAAAGCAGTTATCCTAAGTTATATGGTTTTTTGCTTTCCCCCTGCCCTGGTGATGGATTTGCTCATTTAATACCTCATATAAATTACTGTAATACCTATTAAAAAAAACCCCCAAAAATAAACAAACACACAACTGGAGAAGACTCTTTCCACTGTGCAAAGAGATAAGGTACCTTGACACACATGCATCTTTTTGAGTTCCTTTCCAGAAAGATATCTTCCCTTGGTTCATAACTTAAATTAACATCCCCACATTTTCCCCCAACTTAAAAATCAGTTCAAGAAATACAACTTTTTGAATGTTCAAGCAAAATAATTTTTAGGATTATTGATTTCATTAAAAAAACAAAACACAAATTTGAAGGTGAGTTGGATCCCATGACCACCCAGAATAACCAGATAAAGTCAGCCCAGCAGAGAGGAGTGGTATTTATAGCAGCTTCGCACAGAGCGAAGGCTTCGGGGAGCTGTGCACATGCCAGAACCAGCAACCACTTCTCCAGCAGGTTACACTACTACACTGCTATGTACGCTGCTCCTCCTGCAGCGGGGCTCAATGGGGGCACAGTCAGGAGAGAAACTCACTACCAAATTCCTTAAAGGAAAGAGAAATAGTGCTGTTCTGTATGAAGTTAATTGTCCCCGCTTCTTAAGCGCTTGCCTGTGGTTTCAGGTTAGATAGCAGCTGGCTCTGAACACTGCTCCACAGGTTAGCAAGTTATAGATATGTTTAGAGAATATTTAAGATGCTTACCTGGACTTGCTGGGGTTGCTGAACCTGTATCTGCTGCTCTGGTTGAGTTGGCTGCTGGACACTGGTTGTCACAGGGCAAGCAAGTTCAAGCAAAGACCCAGCCACCTCTGTGCTGTCCGTGTAAATGCAGTTGCCACCCTGCTGATACACCATCGTGGTGGTGGCCGTCTGCTGGAACTCCTGCAGAGCTTCCGGCCCCTTGGAAGCGAGGGAGTCCAGGAACTCCTTCATCCTGTGCTGCGGGATCGTGCGCGCCTTCACGCGGATGTATTCTTCAAAGGAAATGGTGTTCTCCAGAGAATTATTCATATTGCAAGGTGCTCAGGGTTCCTTGAGGAAAGAGAAAGTTAAAGTCTTAACTACAGCACTACTTTGATGCGAGGATATTCCCAGCTCCAGTAACCAGGACCTCATACCGGGTGCTGGATGAAAACTAGCACACGTGCACCGCCAGATGCCCGAGACAGATGCTTCAGCTTTACGAGGCATCTTGTGCTGCTACACACTTCTCAGCTTAACCCTCAGCAGCTCAGGGACGTCTGAACGAGAACCAGGTGTAACTGTGGTACTATTCAAAGAGCTCATTGCCACGTAAAATCTTCTGGCACTGTACCCAGACCAGGAGAGTCCCCTGAGAGATGAAATCAAATCACACATTTCATTCGTTTGCACATGCAGAATTAGCGAGAGAAGCTCAGAAACCCGCATGTGCGGCCCTGCTCCGCAGCCACGGCGGCGGGGAGCCCAGCAGCATGTTCCACCAGGCCAGGCAGTTCTATTCTGGGCAGCTAATGGGAAGTACAACGGAAGAGCAGATGCAGCATTCAGCCCACTGCTATTAGGACTAGGACAGGCTTATTGATTCAAACACAGCAAGCAAAAGGAGAGTGCTGGAATCAAGAGATTCCTCAAACAGAGAACCAGACGCATGGAGAAGCCGAGCTCTGGAAATGACAAGGGCAACAGCAGCATCAGCTCTTGATGTTCTTTTAATATAGGAAGAGGTTAACATGAAACATGCCATGTATGAAGACAAAAGAGAGAGCAAAGCAAGTCAGACAATCAGGGAGGAAGTGAGAGCAAGGGGGAAAAAAAAATGCCTCCACCTGAGAGCATTAGAAAGCTCTAGGGTACACTCTGACAGCATTCTTCTCTTACTGACTTATCTTGGTTAAACCCACAAATTGTTTCTGGAGTGAGTACACTGGTTGTTTCTAAGACACTAATTAGTCTTGATAAAGAATAAATAGATTTGAGCTATAGCACTACCAGACAGTGAGATGGTTGTGGAAAGATGTGAAACAGCACAAGATTGGGACTAGAAGAGGTCATGCAGTACTATGAGATCAAGCTGCAGAAAGGAGGAAAAGAGGACAAGGATCACTATATGTACATTATGGCTGTACTTCTAATGGGAATACCTACAAAAGCAGAATGTTTTATATAATTTTACCATGATTTAACAAAGTGGAACCAAGAAATATGTGGTTGAACATGAAGCCACAACAGCCTGTGTTGAAATGAGAGTTGGCTCTAGGCTTTCAGTGGTGCCCAAGCATATTCCACAAGTCCAGCTCCAATTCCCACCAAAATCAGTGGCAGCTAGAGCAAATTCTAACCACTCTTTACTGTTATGTGACAGAAATCTAACCACACAGCAGTTTTTGGTTACATGGAGGAGGTTAATGGCTGGTGCATTGGACAAGGCTCCCAGGAGAAGAATGAATATCAAAGGTAAGGGGAACACACAAGAGGCAACTTGCGCTGTATCTATAGTTTCTGGAGTTATTAAGCAACATTTGTGGCTGCATGAGATTACTACAGAAGATATTCTTAAAATGCATCAATGTTTAGTAAAAAGCACCAGCTAACAATGTTCACTTAGTAAACCCAACAGCTCTGTAAAAATCAGCACACAAGAGCTCCTGTAGAGCCCGCAGCTGGACAGAAACCAGTTCCCCCGCCGTTCAGAGACCCTGATCCAACACATCCTTCAGCCAGCCCCGCGTGACAGAGCCAGCAAGACTGTTCCCTTAGCTGCTGAGCGAGGTTTCCTCCAGGAGCCACCCAGGAGCACTCTACACCTGAACAGGACACATTACAGTCCTTCCCAGGTGACCATATGTCCAAGGTGACACCAACAGAGAACAACCTTGTGGATGCACCCCCAGTGGCTCGGACAGGACCTACACCAGGCGCTGCAGCGCACCCTGTATCAAACTGCAAGAGGCTGCCTTACGTCCTCTGAACCTGGAGAACAGATTCTGAGTGATTAACTTCTCCTGATTTTCTACTTGGAACTTGCAAATATTTAACTTCAGTATTCCAGTGAGGCTTTCAGAAGAGCACAGTCATTTTGCATGTCCACTCTTGAGGTGCACCAGCAGACACAGCTTTCAGAGGGAAGACTCCTCTGAGGAATAAGCCCCGCGGATACCAGGCTGGGAGCCCAGATTTGAAAACTACAGGTGCATTTTGAGGCAATATGCTTTTTTGACAGCTGGCTGCTGCTGAATAGGATGGGCTCACCTCTCAGCAAAGGTCCTGCCTCCTTCCTTGCTCCAGCATTAGTGCTTATTATGTTGGAGCAGCTCAGGGAATAGCTATTCACCTTCTGTTAATCTTGTCAAGGGAGAGAGCGAGGAGGTCAGCCGGGCCACTGTTTTCAACAGCAGCTCTCCGTTAGCCCTCGCTTTTACTTTTGGAACTCCAACTCTCCTGTCAAGAGCTGCTCATAGGTACCTTGTGCTCCTGCACAGCAGAGACCAGAAGCCACCAGAAACCCAGACACATAAGCAGCAGGCCCAAAGATCAAGAAGAGGTCCACCACCAAATTGTCACCTACCTCTTCCAACCATCAGGAAGCAGAACAAACACAGCATGAATTCCTTAGATACAAATCCTCAACCCTGTTTGGCTGCTTCATCCTAATTAGTCCTTTTTAGTAAGCATCAAAATCAAGAGCCTATTAGAGAATCTTCCCCTGTCACAAGGAAGCTCTCTTTTCCTCTCTTCTAGCAGAGGAAAACCTTCCTTTACATTTGCTTGAAGTTACCATACTGAGAGCTACCAACACCTCAACCAGTGAGGCACCGACCTGAGCCACTGCAGCACTTGGAGTCCCAACCACGGACCAGAACCCTCTGGCACCGCCTGGTACCTGTTCCTGCTCCAGACAGCAGCAGGATCTTCCTTTGGTTTTCTCTACAGCTCTCCAACTCTGGCAATCAGGAAGGGGCTCAAGACACCGTAGGTAACAGTGTGGGCTGCAGTAAGTTTCTCCCAGAGTTGTTCCTGTCAGTTTGAAGGCTGCTTGGGGTTATTTAACTAAAAGCACTCAACTCCTCACAACTGCACTTCACAGAACCCTACGGAGCAGTAGAGGTATGAAGCCTAGATGGGGATTCAGGAAAGTCATGCTGTACTCCCAGAAATTTTATTATATAAAACTAAACCCACCTGTAATTACGACAGAAAACCTCTTTAAGGGTCAAGTGTGCATTCAACAGGCTTCTATAGGGCAACACACACAGCTTGCTGCTGCAGCTGCCACTTTTACTGTTAGTTATTAAAAACATACTAATTCACACATTCCATTTATCCGGTAGGCAGGCACTAGAAACAGCAAACACCCAACCTCACCAGATCTCAGCAGCATGGTTTTAATACTGCATTTTAAAATACAGAAAGAGCGTCCAGGCAATAAGCTTTCTCTGATCAAGGGAGGTAACTCCTCCCTGTTCAGCATAACTGCATTTTTTCCCAGGAAATAAGTTCAATAAACTCTCTGAAGATCATGAGTACATACGGTTAGTTCATAAAACTGAGACTGAGGTTACTGGAAACACACACACAACTTGCAGCATGTGGACAATCTGGACTCACCAGTCACCATGTTGCATGTATTTCTGCTGCTCTTGTCCTGAGCTCTTAGACTTGTAACGTTCTGGAGAAGACAGAACAAAGAAGCCCTTTCCATCCCCTCTTTCTTTATTAAAGCCATTTTATTTTTAATATGTCATCCGTTAAGAAAAAAAAAAAAATTAGGAAAGAAAGATGCAATCACCCACACAGCCAGCAGCTCCTGCTGAGGAACTGCGAGATGCCCAATTCCAGTTCCTAACCACCGTACCCCTCAGCCTGTGAAGTGTTACTGGCGTGTGAGCGTATCTGTCACGGGGCACAGAGCGCTCGCACCCTGCGGTGACAGGCGCGGCGCCGCCGGTGACACCAGCCTTACTGGAAGACAGAACTTAGAACAAGGCAGCAGCAGCAGTGACCGTATCCAGAGGTCCCCCCTGCTCCCCCCGCAGGTGATCCCGGCCGAGCGGCCGCGGCCCGGAGCCGACGGAACGACAAAGACCGCCCCGCCGGCCAGCCCGGACAAGGCGAAGCTCCATATTTAGCCCCCGAGATCACCGGCCGCGACTCAGCCTCTCCCCGGCTCGAGCGGGGCATGCGGGGCCCGCGGGGAGCCCGGCGCTGCCCGGGCCGCTCCCCGCCGCCTTTGTTTCCCGGCGGGGCGGCCGGGCCCGGGCCCGTGGGAGGCGCCGCGCCGCGCCCCCCCGCGCCCCGCGCCGCAGGAGCCATATTGGGGGCTTCGGCGGGGACGGCGGCCGCCGAGGGCCGCGCCGCGTAGAAGCGGAGGCCGCGCCTTCCGGTGCGCGCTGCCGCCGCCCGTGCCCGCGCGGGGAAGGGGCCGCCCCGCCGCGGGGGGTTGGGGAGAGGCGAGGACGCGCCCGGTGCAAGGGGAGAGAAGGAGGGGGCGAGCCCCGCGCGTGCATGGCCAACCTGAGCGCGTCCCCGCGGGCGAGGGGTGAGCGCGCCCGGCAGGCGGGGCCGCCCCCTCCCCCTCTCCGCCGGGCCCGCGCCGCCCCCGGAACCGCCGCCGCCGCCTCCCCCCGCGCCCGACAAGAGGCCCCGCCCGGCCCCATTGCCACTGCCGCGCACCCCCCCAGCCCGGCGGTCCCGCCGCGGCGTGGGTCGGCCCAGCCCCGCCTCACCCCGGCCCCGCTGCCGCCGTCGCCTCGCGCCGCCGCCGCCTCGGCCCCGAGTCTTTTCCCCTCACAGCTCTCTGGGCGCCATCTTACATTCAACCCCCCACAGCCAATCAGCGCATGGCTCTAACCTCGCGAGAGCACGCCCCCCAAGCCCCGCGAGAGCTCCGCGCCTGGGCCCGCCCCCCACCTTAAAGCGGCCGCGCCCCGGCGGGAGGGCTCGGGGGCGGCCGCCGGGGGGCGCCCTCCGTGGGGTCCGTGGGTCCGGGACGCGCGGGGCTTGACTCAGACGACCGTGAGAGGGGCAGCCCCCGGTGGCGGCCGTGGGGCTCAGCACGCCACCGGCAAGTGTGACCGTGGGGCACTGCCGGCCGAGGGGTCCCACACAGCCGCTCCGTTGCTCCGCGCCCGGCGGGCGCAGCCCGGCCGCGACCCCCCCACCCCACAGCAGCCGGGGCCACGCTCCGCGCCGCCCCACGGAGGGGCGAGACCCCAGTGCGGGGGCTCCCCGGGGAGGGCGATGGGGCCTCCGCGGGCGGTACTGGCGGGGGCTGCGCCCTGCCCCCGGCCCCGGGCGGGACGGCGGGACGAAGCGTCCCCTGCAGGGGCGAAGGGTCGCGAGCAGCGCGGGACCGAGCCAGGGCTGCTTTAACGTGCCCATGTGCTCGGCGCGGCCTCCCCGTCCCCGCTCCCGCTTAAGGTGGCCCGTGGGGCCGAGCAGGGCCTCCCCCCACCCACGGCAGGGTCGGGACCCCGGTCACCGGGCTCAGGGCACGGGGGCCACGCCGGTCCCGCGGGGTCACACCCCTGACCCCCAGCCCAGGGCCGGGCAGAGGCCACCCCACGCGAGTCCACCTTAAGGAGGGACGGCGCTCGGGCAGTGTTTGTACACAGCGCGCACACCTCCGCCTGCCTGCGCCCTGTCCGCACCCGCGGCCGGCCCTGGCGACCCTCCTTCATCCCCCGGGACACCCCCAGCGCAGCCGCACGGCCCCGGGCGGGTGGAGCTGCAGCTCCTGCGGGGTCCCCCACCCTGAACGGGGGACAGGAGCAGAGCCCGAGCCCCCAGGACCAGAGGAGACCCCACCCCTGAGGCTGAGTAGGGGGACAGGCGGCAGGGACAGCGCGGGGACAAGGCTGGGATGCTCCGTTTATTGAGGCGATGCTGTGGGGCGGCCCGGGGGGGCTGCGCCAAGGCACGGCGGCGCTGGGGGCGGGCAGGGACCCCCGGGGAAGCAGCACCACGGTGGGACAGCAGCGGCGGGTCCCTCAGGCCTTGCCGGGGTCCTCCTTCAGCGTCACTGTCCGGTTGAACACCAGCTGGGGAGAGGCAGAGGGTCAGCTCAGAGCCCCACAGCAGGCAGGGGGAGTCCTGCTGCCCCCTCCCCAGGGCTCACCTTCCCCTCCTCACTGTCGGGATCCAGGGAGAAGTAGCCCAGCCGCTCAAACTGGAACTTGTCGAAGGGCCGGGCAGAGAGGACGGAGCTGTCGACCAGGGCGTTGTGGACCACACGCAGGGAGTCCTGGCAGTGGGAGGCAGCTCAGCTGGCACCCCGAGACCCTCTGCCCCCTCCCCAGCCCCGCTCGCCCCAGCCCCTCTCCTCGCCAGGACATGGTAGGGCCCTGCCCAGGGAGAGGTAGGGGGGCAGATAGAATTGGGTGCCTCCAGCATGGGTGCAGGAAGTCCCCAGCTCCTGCTGTTACTCACAGGGTTGAGGTCGCTCAGAAAGCCACCAGGCACCTCCGACGGGTCCTCAGGATTTTTGTGCAAAAACCTGCCATGAGACAGTCTCATCCCAAAGCCCCCGGGCGAGGGGACGTGGTGCCCCATGGCAGCTATGGGGCAGCAGCTCAAGCAGCCCCACAGCAGCATCTCCCCCACCAAGGAAGCCAGCACATAAGTAGCCGAGTACTCACAACCGCTCGTAGAGCCGCACTTCACAGGCCAGCGGCTCTGACACCCAGTGGATGAAGGCTTTGGGCTTCTCCGCCACGTCTGACTTGGTGCAGGTCACCTCCAGCTCGATCACGCGCCCACTGGCATCCTGAGGGAAGAGATGAGACAAGCTGGCAGGCAGCAGGCAGGCAGCAGGCAGGCAGCAGGCAGGCAGCAATTCTACCCTGGGGAAGAACCATCAGCCCCCCAGCTCAGGGCAGCCCTGCTCCCCACCACGCCAGACTCAGGGCTGGCAGGGAGCTGCCACGCAGGCAGCCTGCACCCACACTGTGCCCACAGCACTCAGCCCAAAATTACCATCAGTGCCCTTCCCTGGTGGGGTATAGTCATGTCCTGACATCCCACAGCCCGACCTTGTGTCACCAGTGCCCAGAACCACCCACCTTGATGACGTTCTGGACGGCGATGACATAGCCAGCGTGGCGCAGCCCCACCGGCTGCCCAGGGGCCAGGCGCTTATAGCCCTTGTCCACCTCCTGTGACAGAGCAGTCATGGTCGGGTGCCTGACACTCACCTGTGCCCCATGCAGCACCAGTGCCACTTCCAGTGCTGCCGGGCTCCCACTGCCTGAGCCGCAGCTCCCAGGAGTAAGGGCAGTGTGGCTCAGTGGGTCCAGCTCACCTCCCTGAAGTCTGTCTCCTCGATGTAGACAGTGGGCTGGAAGGGCACTTTGTGAAAACCCCGGCTCTCGTCAGCTGGAAAGTTGGGCACAATGACCTCTAGTGCCTGGGGAGAAGGAGGGGGTGAACACTGACCCTGGGATGCCCACTCCCACCCCAGCCCACAGCAGTCTCACCTTCGAGGCAGGGAAGTTGGTGATGGTGACCTTGAGGGGCTCCAGGACAGCCATGGCGCGGGGGGCCTGCTCGTTCAGCACCTCGCGCACACACGCCTCCAGCAGATGTGGCTCCATCGTTGCCTGGGCTACTGTCACACCGACCTGGGGGACAGCTTTCTGTCACTATGCTGGCCAGGGGATGCATCCACCTGCCCCATCCCATCCTGTGTGTGGCACCTACCCGCGCACAGAAGTTGTTGATGGCCTCGGGGGGGAAGCCTCGCCGGCGCAGGGCTGTCAGCGTGAAGAGCCGTGGGTCATCCCAGTCCCTGAGAAAACACCGGTGTGACAGCCAGGCGTGCCCCTGGCAACACACCCTGGCTGCTGGCCCCGCTCCTACCTCACAGCACCCGTCTCCACCAGCTGGATGATCTTCCTCTTGGAGACGACGGTGTAGAGCAGGTTCAGGCGCCCGTACTCCCACTGCACGGGGCAGTAGACATCCAGCGCGTTGCAGAGCCAGAAGTAGGAGGAGCGCCTGCGAGGGAGGCACAGCCCAGCTCAGCCTCACGCCCGCCACAGCCCCATGGACACACTGTCTGCCAGCACTCTGGCAGCCACCAGGACACGGCCAGCTGCTCCTCCACAAAGCTGTCTTGTTGGATCCAGCTCAGCCCTGGGCCGTGCCGTGCATGGTGCTCACCTGGCCTGGAACTCCTTGGTGCAGAGGGAGTGCGTGATGTGCTCGATGGAGTCGCAGAGGCAGTGGGTGTAGTCGTACGTGGGGTAGATGCACCTGCAAAGCACCACAGCCCTGGGGCAGAGCCCGGTGCTGCTCCCCTCCCGACACCTCCCCACTCTCAGGAGATGCAGAACCATCCCCACCACACATGCCAGGACACTGGAAGCCTTTCCTACCACTTGTCCCCAGTGCGGTGGTGTGCGGTGAATTTCACACGGTAAGCAACAGGGTCCATCTTCCCATCCTCCATCACCAGCTTCATCCGCAGCGTGGCCTCCCCCTCCCCAAACTTGCCCTTTCGCATGTCCTGTGGAGAGAGGGAAGCTGTTGGCTGAGCCACAGACCCAAACCCCAGAGGTATATGTCCCCCAGCACCTGCCCCCAGCCACGAGTACCTCAAAGAGCAGGAGTGACTCCTCCACAGGCCGGTCCCGCCATGGCGAGGGAGGTGGGTTGTGGCCCTTGATCTCCTCCACCTTCTGATGGCAGACATAAGCCTGGCCCCTATGGAGAGGAATCACCGTCACCAGATGCAAGTGGCCCAAGCCCTGGGTGAGGGGGAGCCCAGGCTGTGGCACAGGACATCCACACCACCCTGGCACATCCGCACCACCCTGGCATGCTCACCTGCGGATGAGCTCCAGGGCCCAGGCGTAGAGCTGGTCAAAGTAATCTGAGGCATGGGTCACCGCATAGGGCTGGTAGCCTGTGGGGACGGGGACACAGAGTGGGTTGGAGGCACCTCCAGGGCCCGGCAGCAGGACCTGCATGCAGGGATGTCCCCAGCAGCAACTGGCCTGATCCTGCCCTGCCCAGCATGAGCTGTACCCAGCCACTCCACCATCTCCCGGATGGCCGTGAAGTACTTCTCCTCCTCCTTCTCGGGGTTGGTGTCATCGTAGCGCAGGAAGCACACGCCACCATTGGCCTGGGGATGGGGGGACAGTGAGCACCCACTCCCTCAGGGACTGCAGGGCCAGGCCAACAGCCAAGCAGTGGCAGGAGGCAGGGGCTGGGGGGAGCTGCCAGCTGGGCTTGGTGCTTCTCACCTTGGCATAGCCAAAGTTGAAGTTGATGGCCTTGGCATGGCCAATGTGCAGGATCCCGTTGGGCTCAGGAGGGAACCGTGTCCGCACCTGCGGGGGGTAAAGGGGACACCTCTGTCCTTCGGCAGGAGACTCTCCCCAACAGTGGGAGCACTGACATGAGCTGCCAACGATCCCAAAGGAGCCCCTGTGCCAGGAAGGTGCCACCTCTGGCCATGCCCCTGGTGAGCTCTGTGTCCCCACCCACCCGTCTGGAGCCTGGCAGAACAGTGCTGCCCTCGCAGGGAACCGCTGGGCTGGGGGACACAGCCTCACCTGCCCACCCGTGACTGCCAGGTGCTGCTTCAGCAGAGCCATGGTGTTGGGTGTCACTACGTAGCCCTCTGTCTTGTAGTTCTCTCCTGCAGGCAAAAGACACTCAGGGCTGCAGCACCGCCCAAACCGAGCCAAGCCCAGCAGCGGGCAGGGAAGGACACGGGGCCAGGCCAGTCCCCCACAGCATGGAAAGCTGGGGCTGGGCACAGAGCCAGCGGAGCAGCCCCACATACAGCAGCAGCTCCTTGCACTCACCTGGCTTGTGAAACTTGAGGGCTTCTCCCCGCAGCTGCTCCAGCAGTGACCGTGTCTCCACGCCCACCTCACCTGCAGGGAGAGGCGGTGCTGAGCAGGAGCCTGACCACCGCTCCTGGGGCCCGGCTCAGAGGCAGCTCCCGGCCAGGAACCGGAAGGCTGGGGAAGCTGCCAGCAGGATGACAGTCTCTTACCATTCTCCACCACAGCCGCCTTCTGCTTCTCCGCCGCGGCCGGCCGGGTCTTCGCAGCCTACAGGGACCAGCACAGCACCCTGAGTGCCAGGCCCCAGCACAGACCTTCCCCTCCTGGCCGAGCCTGCTGCCCCCAGCGCTCCCTCAGACCCGTGCCCATGATGGCAGCTGGGCCCAGAGCAGCTATTTGTGATCCTGCCTGGACACTCAGCAGGGAAATACCACCCCAGTTCCCAGCCTCCCCCTCTTCCTCACCTTTGGTTTCTTTTCCAGGTCAGCTTCTGTCTTTGGCCCCAGCAAATGCAGCACCTGGGAAAAAGAGACAGGAGTAGAAAAGGCTCCTGGTGCCCCAAGGCCTGGAGGTGTCCCTGTTCAGCTGTCACTCCCTGTCCTGCCCATGCCAGGCTGTCCCCAGCACCAGGCCCTCTCATGGGACAGGCTAGCAGGTCCTGCACCGGGCACAACAATGGCAGGGGACACCACTCCAAGTAATGCCCAGCTTGCTGCCCTCACACCCACCTGCAGGTCCACTTCATTCTTGATGGTCTTCCCGTCCGCCCACCGCAGCCGGCTCCGCGCCTCCCCTGCAGACAGGGCAGCTCGTGGGTGAGGGGCACAGCCCAGCCCCGGGGGATTCAGACAGGGCCACTGATGCAGGATGCTGTGGCCAGAGGTTGAAGGCAGCTCTTGCCCCAGGGCTGTCCCAGGCACAGGACACCATAGGCAGCTGCCACCCACAGTCCTGTCCGTGCGGGGGATGTGGCAGGACATCTCCCCTGTGTTGGGTGGGCTGAGGCACAGTGATGCAGCAGCTGGGGCAGCCCGGGGCAAAGGGCTGGCTCTCAGGATCCAGGGGAGCAGATGAGCCCCACACTCACCCATCAGCAGCCCCATGTTGAAGTGGTAACGCTCCGCCAGCAGCTCTGCTCGATGCTCCCTGATCACGGCCTCCACCTGGGCAGCGGGACAGGGACACGGGGTTGAGCGATGCAGGCGGGGAGTGTGACACTGGGGGCTGCCAGCCCGTCCTGTCCCCGCAGCCCCACTCACCGCCTCCTCGATCTGCTCGGGGGTGACGCACACCCCCACGCCGCAGGCCCGCTCAAAGTCCGCCACGTCCAGGGGCTCCAGGGGGTGGCTCCTCACATACTCCAGGGCGGCTGGGGAGAGAGCAGGGGTGAGGAGCGGAGCCCTGCCCTGCCCTACCCTCCCCGCCGGGGCCGGGGGTCCCGGGGCCGCACGGTACCGCTGAGCTGCAGGTCGGTGAGGATCTCCCTACGGGCGATGTAGCCGACGAGGAAGCCAAGGTGCTTCGGGTCCCTGAGGCGGGCGGCCACGTTGTACAGCAGCGTCCCGGTGGCTTTGTCCAGGGCCGGTCCCAGCGCGCTCTGAGCCTGTCGCCGTCCCCGAGGAAGCGTCAGGGCCGGCCCGGGGCTGAGCCCCGGCGAACCGGCGGCCCCGGGGAGGGGGAGTGCCAAGGGCCGAGGCCGCTCGGCGGGGCTGCTGGGAGGCGGGGCCGGGGGCAGGGGTTCCGGGGAGGGGGCGGGGGGCCGGGGGTGCCGCTGTCGCAGGGGGGACCGGGGGACCGGCGGACCGGGAGCGGGGTGGGGGCCCGCGGCGGGCGCACCTGCAGCACGGCCTGGCGGAGCAGCGCGCTGAGCGCCCCGTTGCGCAGCGTCTCGCGCGCTTTGGCCTCGCTGAGGCCGATGCCGGTGAAGAGCCCCAGCGCCTCCTCCGCCTCCGCCGCCGCCATGGCCCCCGCCGCCGCCATGCTGCCGCCGCCGCCACCGCCCGCCCCGGGGGCGGAGTCACACCCAGCCAGTCGGAGCGGGGAGGGCGGGTCACCGGCACAGGTAGAGCCAATCGACAGGCAGAGAGGCCCGCCTCGGCCAATGGGATGGGGGAGCTCGGCGCCCGCTCGGCGAATAGGCGCGCAGGGGGCTGGACCAAGCCTGCAGCCGGTTGCATCATTTAAAGAGCCCGGCGGCGGCGCCGGACACGTGGGGGGCGTGGCGGGAGGCGGGGCAGGGAGGCGGGGGCCACCGCCTGTGACAGGCCACGCCCACATCCGCACCGCCCCTCCAGCCCCCCTGCGGCCCCGCCCGCTGTAGCCCGCTCCCACCGGCACTCGTACGGCGCCGGGAGCCCGGCGGCTCCCGCAGCCCCGGCGACGGTCTCGCCCCTCCCGTGTCCCCAGCGGTCCCGAGGACGGTCCCTGTGGCGGGCCGGTGGGCACACGCATGCCTGAGGCCGGGCGGGGGGGCGCGCTGGCAGCCCCGGCCCGGTGTGTGCGGGACCAGGACGGCCCGCTGTCCCCCTGCTCCCCCTGCCCGGTGTGACACCCAACTCGGTGTCCCCCTGTCCCTCCGATTTACTCAGCCTGGTGTGTACGGGGCCAGGCCAGCCCTGTGCCCCTCTGTCCTACCGCTGTGTCCCCCTGCCTACTTCAGCCCAGTGTCCCCCCTCCAAGCCTGGTGTCAGCCCAGCAGCCCCAGTGTCCCCTCAAGCCCAGTGTTCCCTGGCTCCCTCAGCCTGGTGTCCCTTGCTCCCCTCAGCCCAGAGTCCCCCTGCTCACCTAACCCTGTGTCCCTCCAGCTGCCTCAGTCCAGTGTCCCCCCTGCTCCCCCAGCCTGGTGTCCCCCCAGCAGCTCATTTCCCTCCTAAACCCAGTGTCCCCCCTGCTCCCCCAGCCTGGTGTCCCCCCAGCAGCCCAGTGTCCCCTCAGCTGCCCCAACCCCCAAGCCCGGTCTCCCCTGGCTCCCCCAACCCTGTGTCCCCAAGCTGCCCTGTGACTCCCCCAGCAGCAGCAGCACACAGTTGGGGAAGGGGGTTTATTGGCTACGTCCGGTGGGAGGAGGCACTGGCTCTGTCCCCTCAATGGCTGCCTGCTCCCTGCCTGCAGCTGGCAGAGGCTTCAGGCTGTAGCGGGCACTGATGTTGGTACCCGAGATGCTGCGGTACTCGCCCATCTCCGTACGAACGGCTTCATTCTGGGTGATGGTGAGCAAGACCGGGACGGAGAGCGTCACCTCCTTCCGCAGGACCTGGATGCTGAGCACCGTGCGCGGGGGGATCTTAGCCGGCAGCTGCACCTCCACGCGATCCCGGCGGGTGTTGGATTCGCTCCGTCCTTTCTGCACTGTGAAGACGTTTGAGGCTTCCACGGTCAGCGTGAAGGAGAGCCCGGCTTTGAGGCTGGTGGCGTTGCTGAAGTGGAAGCTCTGCCAGAGCGTGGTGCTGTACTCCCGGCGGCTGCTGGCCGCCAGCGTCTGCTCAGAGTCCGTCTCATTCACCCCTTCGACCTCATCCACCAGCACCTCCCGCTCTGCCTCCACCCGCTTCTGCTCCCAGAGGAGACGCGCCGAGACCTGGGGCCGCCCTGGGCGCAGCGGGCGCAGGTGGGACAGCCGAGCCTGGAAGTTCAGCTCGGGTTTGTAGTCAGCGATACGCTCCCCGGGCCATGCCAGGCAGTGCCAGCCGCCCCGGCCAGGGTGCTGGTAGAGCAGCCAGACGCCTCGCTGCACCACGTGAGAGGCCACCCGGTCATTGAAGTACCCGTATGCCAAGTTGGTCTCCTCTGTCACCACCTTGCAGGCGCCTTGGAAGTTGGGGTGCTCATAGAGGGTGATCTGAGGGTCCCCCAGGTCGTGGTGTACGAGGCGCAGTGCCGAGAAGCTGTTGGGCCGCCCCACGGAGGGGTACTCACCCTCCTCGAAGGCGTGAGGCTCCCCCTCGTACTTGGGGTCCGTGTAGGCGACCCAGGGCTGCCCCACCACCTTCAGGGAGGCGATGCAGTTCCCGAAATCCAGCTCGTGCAGGTCGGGCACGTCACAGGTGAATTCTCGGCTCAGCCCCTCAAAGTTGGCACGCTCATACACCGTGATCCGGTTCATGGTGCCCACCCCTGTGAGGGCACAACGCCTGTCAAGTCCCCTCGCGTGGGGTTGCGTGGACGCTACGGGAAACCCATGTTGAAAGCCTGGCCAGCAAAGGGGCACCCAGCACCCCCTTTCGTCCCCTGCCCTCTGTCCTCCCTTTGCTCACCTCCGCCCGGTCCCCGCGTTCCCACCGTCAGTGCCCCGATGCCGGCACGCGGCCGTGCCTTTTACAGGAGGGCGGCATCGCCGGGGCGTGCTGCGGCACGAAGCGAAGGTGATGACTGTGCTCGCCCCCGCACCCTGCACCCCGCACCCAGCCCCGCTCCGGCAGCGGGGAGCCAGCCAGACCCCGCACGGCCTCACGGCAGCCGGTGCACTTGGATGCCAGCTGGTCCCGCGGACCAGCCTTGCCGGAAAGTCCTGCCGCGCCCTGGGCACGCGGCGCTCCAGCACCAACGAGTCACCGCCAATTATCACCGATGCTTCCGCCCTGCCCGTGCTAATTACGGTGTGTGTTGCCGGTGGGGCAGGAACTGCAGGCTTGCCCCGGCGGGGTGAGAGGTTATCATGGTGAGGCGAACCAGCGCCCCAAGACCAGCCCTTCTAGCACCCCGGTGACCCCAGGTGTTGAACACAGCCCCCCTGGCATGGCACCGATGCCACAGCCCTATGCCTGAGGATGGCCGGGGCAGGTGGTGGCACGTCTCCCTCCTTGTCCCCCCATGGACAGGATGGCCACAGACCACCTGGGGTGGCCACAGCCAGAGGACGAGGGGTGCCAGAGCTGAGCACAGTGGGTAGCTGCTGCCTGACCAGGGCATGGGGACGGCTGGCAGCCACCCTGAGCAGTGTGCCAAGGGCTTCCTCAGGGCACCACATGGCACAGATTGGAGCTGCCACCCCAAAGGCTGATGGTGCTGTTCACAGGGCACACGCACACCCTGGCTGAGCCTCTGGCTTCCCCTGGCTGTGTGCCTGGACCCAGGGGTTGCCTCATCCCCTTGTCCCTGTCCCCACAGCCCCTGCAGCCCCAGGCTGTCCCTATGGGGCAGGGTGGGGAGCAGGGAACCCCAGAGCTGATGTGAGCAGCTCCTGGTGGGGTATGGCTGGTCCGTGAACCACAGTCCCCATGCTGGGCTGGTGACAGCCAGGGCCCCCAGTGTCTCTGAGCTGAAACCTGCTCCTTGGAGTCGGTGTGGGGCCAGGAAGCAGGGCCAGCCCCAGCTGTGTGGAGTGTCCCAGTCCCACAGGGCAACCTGGGCTTGGTGCAGCCTGCGGGCACCCGCATCCTGTTATGAAGGGCAATGGAGACCCTGCTACTCCCGCAGCCTGTCCTCACAAGCCACCCCAAGGGAGGAACCCAGGTGTCCCAGTGCCCCTGAGCTCTGTCACCCCCCGACCCCTGTCCCCCACAGGCAGGCGCCACCCCACATCTCGCCCCTCCCAGCTCTCTGCTGCCGGTGCCCCACTTCCCCAGCCCCCAGTGCCGGGGCTGCCAGGGTCTCCCAGTTTATTGCCAGATGTCGGGGCGGTCGGGGTTACACCAGACAAACGCTACAGGAAGCGGTTAGTGAGCGGGGGGCCGTGGGGGGCTGCAGGGGCCGCGGGCAAGGGCTGGGGAAGGGCTGTCCCCTCACTCCCCCAGCCCACAGCCTCCCTGCCATCCCCCCGAGCTGCCACGCTCCCCCTTGCCGGGGACCCCTCCCGCTCCCCGTGGCCGCCCCAGCCCCGCGGCCCCCAGTGACCCCCGCCTTGCAATCATGCACCCCCCTTGGGGCAAGGGGCTGGGGCGACGCGGGGGGCGCGGGGCAGCGTGGGTGGGAGGCAGTGCTGGCATTATTGCTATGGCAGGCGGGAGCAGCGCGACCCTCCCCACGCTCAGATCACAGTCTCAAAGAGCGTCGCCTTCTCCTTGGGGGGCTCCGGGGCCAGCAGCTTGGCCTCTGCCTCAGGCGTCAGGTACTCCAGGTGGTGGTGGCCCCAGATCGGAGTGGTCAGGAGCTGCCAGCGCTGAGGGGACACCGTGTCAGCACCCAGGGGACAGCAGCACCGGGGACTACCCTGGTCCCAGCATGGTGCATCCCCCAGTGCTTAGGGAAAGGGCGGGGATGGGACTGAGGTGGGGACAGGGGTGGGATTTGGATGGGGATGGAGGTAAAACTGGGACAGGGTAGGGATTGAAATGGGATTGAGAGAGGGAGGGGGATAGCATGGGGACAGGGATGAGATGGGGACAGGGATGGGACTGAGATGGGAATAGGATTAAGACAGCCATGTCATCAAGGACAGGATTTGGGTGAGGCTGGGAATGAGACAGTGATGGGGACAGAGATGGGATTTGGTTGGGAGTGACAGCGTCGTCAGCAAGGATGGGATTTGGGTGAGGTTGGGTGTGAGATAGTGATGGGGACAGGGGCGGGATTTGGTTGAGAGTGACAGCAATGGGGACAGGAACAGGACTTGGATGGGGATGGGGGTGAGACTAGGATGGGGAAGAGATTGAAATGGGATTGAGAGAGGGACAGGGATTGCATGGGGACAGGGACTGCAGGAGTGATTGGGAGAGGGACAGAGGACTTGGCTAGGAGTAAGAGTGACAGGCATGGGGACAGGGATGGGATTCGGATGGGGATGGGACTGAGGCAGCGATGTGAGCAAGGATGGGATTCAGGTGAGACTGGAGTGAGACAGAGATGGGATCAGGGACAGGTTTGGCTGGGAATGGGACTGAGATGGCAATGTGAACAAGGCTGGGATTTGAATGGGGATGGGACAGGGATGGGGACAGGGACAAGGATGGCCAAGATGGGGATGGAGGCAGGAGGGTCCCCGCCATGCCGCCCTCACCTCACGCAGGGAGCCTTTGCAGCGCAGGAGCTTGTAGAGGACAGTGCAGGGGATGCAGAGCATGGAGGAGAGTGCCAGGACCCAGCCGATGGCGTCCCCCCACCACGGGTACACGTATGTCTTGTTGTAGGTCAGCGGCTTGTAGTTCACCACGTGGAACAAAAAGATGCCCTGGGTGGAGAGGGGAGGGTGAGGTCCCTCGGGGAAGGGGGCTGGTGGCCCCAGACCCGCCATGGCCCTGACACGCGTGTCACCCCAAGGCTGCCGTGCCCGAAGCAGCCGCCTGGGGGAGCCCGGTGCCCGTGACACGCGCATGCACACGCGTGTCCCCGCACAGAGCGGTCCCACTCACCACGCAGACCAGCGGTGTCACCACAGCCCAGCACCACTTCATGAAGGGCAGGGGCCGGTAGCCGATCATGCGGGCCACGTCGTCCATGAAGCGGTCGGCACCTGTGGGGAGAAGGGCATCAGCTGGGCCCCGGGGGGCACCCATGTCCCCTCGTGTCCCCCCGGGTGCCCTTGGTCTCACCGTAGACCCAGGCGATGACCACGCACTCCCAGAACGCCTGCCACAGTAGCGTGATCCCGCTGGCCGAGTAGTTGTCAAAGAGCTGGAACACGTACATGCCGCCCTGCCGGGACAGTGACACACGTCACCGGGACAGTGCCACACGTCACCGGGACGGTGCCAGCTGCCCTGCACTGGCACTGGCACGGGTATCTCTGCACTGGCATGGGCACAGCCTTGCCAGCACCAGTGCCCCACCTGGCAGGGACACCCTGTGTGCCAGGGGCACTCTGTTCTCCCACAGCACCCCCATGGCCACAGGCACCCCCATGGTGTGGGGACCTCCATAGCCACAGGCACCCCCATGACATGGGCACCCCCAGGGAGCTCTCAGCCCATGCTGAGGCCCTGTGGGATGTGACATCCCGGGGGTCAGCTGGCCGGTGTCGCTGTTGCATCCCCCACCTGCGTGACCATGGAGAGGTCGATGAGGCAGCAGACGAGGCAGCAGAGCGCGGCGGTGAGCTCGCGGCGCAGCGAGCCGGCCCCCGGCTGAGGGAACAGGTCCAGGATGCCCGTGATGAAACCCTCCACGCCGACAAACTGTGGCAGAGAGCAGGGCTCAGTAGGGACATGCCACTCCGTCCCCTCCCTGTCCCTGTCCCCGTCCCCATCCCCCTGCCCGCCACTGCACCTGGCTGTCCAGCCCCAGCACAAGGAGCATGAAGAAGAAGAGCGTGGCCCAGAGCGGGGACAAGGGCATCAGCGTCACGGCTTTGGGGTAAGCGATGAAAGCCAGCCCAGGGCCTGTGGGAGAACAGGGTCAGTGGTGCCACTGCAGGGGGGAACACAGGGGACACGGTGCCAGTGGGCACCTGCCACCCAGCACTCACCAGACTCGGCCACCTTGGAGATGTCCACGCCTTGCTCGGAGGCCATGAAGCCCAGCACAGAGAAGACAACAAAGCCGGCGAAGAAGCTGGTGGAGCTGTTGATCACGGCCAGGATGTAGGCGTCCCTGCGGGAAGAGCGGCTCAGTGGGTGCCAGGGGGACACTAGAGAACATGACAGAGGGACACCCCGCAGCTGGCACAGCCCTACCTGTAGCAGTTGTTGTGGAAGCGGTTGTAGCTGCCCAGTGCGGTCAGGGCACCCAGCCCGATGGCGTAGGAGAAGAAGATCTGGGTGCCAGCATCGATCCACACCTGAGGCATGTGGGAGGGTGTTGGGGGCTGGGGGGGATGCCAGGGGGATGTCCAGCATCCAGCTCCCTCCTGCCCTCCCCACCACCCTCACCTGCGCCTCAGCCAGCTTGGACCAGTCGGGTTTCAGATAGTAGACAATGCCACCCAGTGCCCCGGGCAGCGTCACCCCATGGACCAGCAGCATGATGAGGACCACGTAGGGGAAGAGTGCCGTGAAGTAGACAATCTGCAGGGGAGTGGGTGCCGGTGAGACCCCATGGGCTGGGGCTCTGTCATGTGCCACAGGTGTCCCAGCGAGACCATGGCTTGGGAATGTCCCCAGCAGCTGGCAGCACCACCCAGACAGGTGTGGGACAGGCGGTCTTGCACCCCCATGAGCTGCAGCACAGGAGGGCAGGAGCCGGCAGTGCCGTGTGCCACAGTCCTGTCCCCACATGCCAGTGGCCCCGACACATCCAACCCCACCAGTGTCACCTTCCCAGTTGACTTGACGCCCTTCCAGATGCAGAAGTAGACGATGACCCAGGTGGTGACCAAGCAGAGGATCATCTGCCAGTTCATCTCCCCTGGCTCGCTGAGGTCCCCCGAGAGCCGCAGCACCTTGTTCCTGCAGAGTGGGGCCGTGCTGAGCACCGGCGCGACCCCACCGGCCCCGGGCAAGACCCTCGTGGTCCCTACACTCACTCCCAGAACTCGATGACAGGTGAGCGCTTGTTGGCCAGGTCGGCGCAGCTGAGGTTGAAGGGCCCAGTGCCGACGCTGGCATTGACGCTGCCGTGGACGCTGCCGTTGACACTGCTGTTGCGGCACAGGTCAAGGTGGAAGAGCTCCGTGCACTGCTCGGTGTTCCAGGAGTGGCCACAGGTGGCCCAGGGCAGGGTGTCTGTCAGCGAGTGCACCAGGTAGAAGAGCCCCCACACCAGGATCATGATGTAGTAGGAGTTGCAGAAGAAGACGATCACCATGGAGGCCAGGCCCAAACCTGTGGCACGGGGAGATCAGAGCCCGTGGGCACCCATGGGCACCCGGCAGCTTGGCAGGGTGGGGGAGCCAGCAGCCTGGGATGGGATGGGGGTGGTGGCAGGGATGGGGTGCTGGTGGGGACCGGATGGGTTGGGGACAGGCGGCAGCAGAGCACAGGACACTGGGGAGTTGTTGGGGTCCAGCACAGAGAAGGCAACAGGACGCTGCTGAGGGGAGGATCCGGCAGCCCCCGGGGATCCGGCAGCAGGCAGGGACGGCGGCAGCACGTAGGCAGGGAGCCACAGGCAGGGCAGCGCTGGGTGCCACGGGGCGCGGGTGCAGACAGCTGCCGCCCTTGGCTGGGGTGCTGGGGAGCAGCGGGACGCGGGCAAGGTGCAGGGTGTGGGCAGGGTGCCGCCAGCCCCAGCAGGCTGTGGGCAGCCGGTGCCCCAGGCAGGGTGCTGCCAGCCCCGCGCAGGGTGCAGGGGCCCCCGGGTAGGGTGCAGGGTGCCAGGGGCCGCGGGCAGGGCGCGGTGTTACCCTTGAAGAGGGGGGCGATGTTCCAGGCGGCGATGCCCCCCTGCTTCATGAACTGCCCCAGGGCCACCTCCAGGAAGAAGACAGGGATGCCGCCCACGAAGACGATGATCAAGTAGGGGATGAGGAAGACGCCTGTTGGGGGGGGGGGGGGGGGGCATGGGACCGGCTCAGCCGCTGCCGCCGCTCCCCCCGGGCCCCCCCGGGCCCCCCCTTCCCTCCCCGCGCCGCCCGCCCGGGCGCAGCGAATGGCGAAGGAGCCTCTGCGCCCTCCCCTCGCCGAGCCGCCGATGTAGGTCAGGGCGGGCAGGTGGCGGGGGGCTCCCCACGGACCCCCGCCCCTCTGGGTAACACGGATACGCGTGGGGTGTCCCACGAGCCCCGCAGACGGCTCCTTGCTCCGAGGTGGTGCAGGGTGGGCTGGCCCACCGTGGGGTGACCCCCCCACACACACTATGGGGTGGAAAGCAGAGTTCTCCCACGCGCCGCGAGGTGCCTCCCCGTGCCGTGGCGTGCCCCCCACACTCCGTGGGGCAGGCGCGGGGCTCACCTCCGCCGTTCTTGTAGCACAGGTAGGGGAAGCGCCAGACGTTGCCCAGCCCCACGGCGAAACCCACGCAGGACATGATGAAATCCATCTGCCGGGTCCATGTCTCCCGCTCGGGGACGGCCGATTTTGGGGGGCCGGGGGGTCCCACCAGCGGCGCTGTCACTGCTCGCTCCTCGCCTGCCGTGGGGGGCTCCGTACCCTCCGGCTCCCCGCGGCCCTCTGCCGAGACGGGGGGGTCCACGCTGCCGTCACTCGTGCCCGTGGGGGCTCGGAGGGGTGCGAAGGTCCCCCCCGCGCCCCCCCCCCTCACGCGCCCCTCTCCGCGCGTGGGGGCGTGACGTCAGATGTCAGGCCGGCGCGCGTGACGTCACAATGCAGAGCGGTGACTCACCCCGCGGCGGCGGGAGGGGGCGCGACGCGGTCACGCGTGGCCGTGGGCTTCCCCCCCCGGCTCCCCCCTCCCCACCATCCCCAACCTCATCCCTCCCCAGCGCTCCCCGCTTACCGGAGCCCGCGGGGGCAGCGGCGGCGGCGGTGGCGGCGTCGCGTCGCGGGGCAGCGGGCGGCTGCGGGGCGGCCGTGTCGGCGGGGACGGGGGGCATGTCGCGGGGGGCCGGGAAGCGGGGGCGGGTCGGGGGGGGCTCCGTGGCCGTGGGAAGGGGGGGGCTCAGAAGCAATCCACGAAGCACTTGAAGGTGAGTCGGAAGAACCTCATTGAGGGCGGCGGGGCGCGGCGGGGCGGGCCGGGCCGGGCGGGCGGCTCAGAGCCGGGCTGCGGGGCCGGCGCCGCACGGCCGCTCCGGGGCTCTCTGCGCCGCGGCACCGGGCGGCGGCGGAGGCAGCGACCGGCCGCGCCGCCCCCCGAGCCCCATTGGATGCTCCGCCCTCCCGCGGCTTGACGGGACTTGCAGTCCCGCCGTACCGGCACCGGGGGGAGGCGGGGGGACACTGGGGGACAGGGACACCAGGCGATAAGGCACACCTGGGGACAGGGCACACGGCGGGACGGGGCGCTCCGGGGAACACCGGGACTTGCAGTCCTGCCACAGCAGCCGGCTCCAGGACTTGCAGTCCTGGTGCACCGGCACCAGGGGACACCTGGCAGCAGGGGACACCAGGAACGAGGGCAGCAGGGCACACCGGGGGACAACAGGCACTTTGGCAGCAGGACTGCACTGGGGAACACCGGGTGACGGCATAGCTGACAGCAGAGCACAGGGACAGGTAGTGGGGCCCAGAGGGACTCCAGGCACCGAGGGACATTGTGGGACTCTGGGTGTTCCCCTGCTGCTGTGGGGGGCACCAAGAAACACCCAGCACCGAGGGACATGGGGAGAGCAATATGTCACACAAGGGGCACGCTGCGGGCAGCAGAGCCCAGCAGGGACAGCGAGCTGCAGGGTGCACTGAGTGCCAGGGCACTTGGGAGGGCACTGGGGGACAGCAGGGGACAGGGCACTGTAGGGTGCGCTGGGTACCACAGCACAGCAGGGGACACGAGGGCAGCAGGGTGCTGGGGGCCCCAACAGCACATGGGGGGACACAGTGCTGTGGGGGGGCTCAGCAGGGGGTCCGAGGGGACAGCAAGCAGCCGAGGCGAGTGGAGTTCAGCAAGTTTAATGAGTGCAGAACAAACCCCGACCCCCCCCATCCCCCCACCCCCTGGTGCCCGGCCCGGCCCGCACCCCCCGGGCAGACACCCCCTGACACCCTAGTCGACTTCTTCCATGCTGCTGTAGGAGGGGGCCGGGTGCTCAGCAGGGCTGGCGAACCGCTCGGGGAGGCCTTCCGCGGCCAGCGCCGGGGCTCCTTCAGGGGCCAGGCCGGATCCGAACGGCACCGGGGGCAGTCCCTGCAAGCAGAAGGCAGCTGTGAGAGAGAGACCAGCACCCTACCCACCCATCTTCTCCCTCCTCACTCCCGTGGCGCGCCTGGGGGGACACGGTCCCTCAGAGGGGGGACCCCATGCAGCATGTGCAGCCCCATAACCCAGAGAGCAGCAGTTGGTGGCAGCCCGCAGCAGCAGGGCTGGGGGAAGGCAGCGTGCCCACGGCTGCCAGCGCCCACCTGCCCCCCGGAGAAGAGCCTGGCCCTGGTGCTGCCGCCTCTCCCCAGCCCGGCACTCATGCCCACGGGGCTTCTGTGGCCAGGGCTGGTCCGAGCAGAGCCCCACACCCCGGCACGGGCACCCAGCCAGCCCGGGCGGCAGCGGCGAGCCACGGGGCAGGCTGCCAGTGCCTGCCGGGATCTGAGGAACGGCACAGGACCAGAGGGGATTTCCAGGGCCGAGAGCGGCTAGCCCGGGCCTCGCTGCCGGCCACCCACCTCCAGGGAGGGCGGGCAGGCAGGTGCAGGCAGCGCCTCGTGGGCCCCAGCTCCAGGGTGCCAGCGCCAGCCGGAGCAGAGGTCACCCCGCCGGCGCCGGGCACTGACTCAGCCCCACGAGGCCAGCGCCGTGGGTGAGCAGGGGAAGCCGACGAGCCCCGGGGCTGCAGACAATGAGACGACTGTTCCAGGACAGGCACCTCATGACCGCAACATGGCCCTGCCGGGCTCCCCGGCTGGGACCTGCTTGGCAGGGAGGACAGGGCAACAGACGTGTGAGAGGGATGTGGAACCGAGGTGAGGGGAGTGCTGGGCTCCCCCCTGTCCGGCTCAAGCCCCAGCCAGAAACGCAGGAGGGCCCCTTCCCTGCCAAGCATCCTTCCTGAGCCAGCCAAGGACACTGCCGGCGGGACAGCGGCGGAGACGGAAAAGGAAGTCACAGGGCTCTGAAGTCACTTCTCGCACCCAAACACACCCGAGCAGCCTGAGCCACGCTCAGCCAAGGGCAACACGTCTCAATGTCAGACACCGCTGGAGCTGCAGCCCGTGGCCCAGCCCCACGGGACGGCGTGCTGCCGGCCCCGCCGCGCTCCCCACGCCCTGCACGTGCCTCGCCAGGGCTGCTGCCCCACGGCTGAGGAGCGGGAGCCCAGCCCATGCCCCACGGCACTGGCAAGCAGAGCTCTACCCTGAGCCTGCTGTCACACAGGGTGCACCAGGCACCTGGCACAGCCTAGGCACAGGGCCAGAGTCGCCTCAGGCACAGCAAGGTCACCAGCTCCAGTACAGAGTCCCTTCCCATGGGTGGGTGCCATCACACCGGACAGGGATGCTCCAGCTCTTTGGAAAACCTGGCTTTATTAACACACTGAGGTCCTACCTACGCTCCCCACCCCCATGCCTCTCCCGTGTTGCGGGCAGCCACTCCCCTTGCGAACGAGGCGCTGCACCCCGCTCCCCTGGCAGAGACCCACGGGACACAGCCAGTGAGGGCTGAGCAGGGACAGCCCACATGCCCCAACGTGCTGGGGAGCCAGCAGCCCAGGGAGGCGGGTGCTCACCACGGGCACACCAGCCCAGACTGCCAGGCTGCCCAGCAGCTGCGGTGGGGCTGAGGCTCTGGCTGAGCAGGGAAGCACACAAGCCCTTGGTGACAAGCCTGTTCAGCCCCAGCACAGGGGGGTAGCTGACACCAGGAGGCTCAGCAGGAGCTGGCAGGAGGGACCGGGCTGGCCCAGGAGCCACGGGTCACGCTAGTCCTGGGGAGCACAAGGCTCCCACAGCAGCACGGCTGGGAGAGGCAGCCAGAGCAGGATGCGTGTCAGGGCACCCTGCCCTTGCCCCAGCCTCCCAGCAGGTCTCCACTTCTTTCTTGGGAGCCAAACAGAGACAGTTGATGTTCCCGAGGGGCTCCCAGGCCCGGGTCACGCTGCAGGGGTAACATCCCTTCCTGAGCAGGAGGTAGCCACAGCGTCTGCTCTGCTCCCAGTGGGCAGCGAGGTGAAGGAGGGCAGAGCAGCTCCTGGTTCTGGGCTGCACCTTGGCAAGGCAGCAGGCTGGCCACGCAGCGGCCACACAGCCCTGCCAGCTGGCATGGGAGATGGCAGAGCAGACAGGCAGGAGCCGACAGCCCCACGCTTCCCTCGGCGAGTCCTTCCTGGCAGTTTCTGTCCTGCCGCCCAACGTCTTTGTCGTGGAGCATCCTAGGACGGCGCGTGCCCGGCGGCCCTGCTCCCGCAGCTGGCCCTGTGCTCGCGCCTATCTCCAGCGGGTCTGGTAAATGAGCGGGTAGAAGACGTTCAGGAACAGAGCCACGATTGCGGCCGTGGTGGCCAGGACAAAGTATCTGACGCAGCCTTCGTCTGGGTGCTGGGGGGTGCCTGGACTCCGCTTCTGGCCACGGGGCCTCCAGGAGTTTCTTGCAGGCCTTTGGGGCGCCTCGAGCTGCAACTCTTGTTCTTCAGCCTCCAGTTCCTGCCAGATCAGAGAAGCCTGCGATGTGGAAACCTGCGTCAGCACTCGGAGAACACAACGGGTAACACCCCTCGCCATCCCCCGGGGCAGGCGGCTGCCTGCGAGCCCAGCCCCGTGCCCAGCCAGCCCGCCTCCCCATGCAGCACCGTCGCAGTCGCGCCCGCCCCCGCGGCTCTTCGGGGTCTCCGGTGCGTGGGGCGCAGCCGGGCGGCTTGGCCGGGGGGAGCGCGGGCAGCTGCTGGGCAGGGTCTTCGTGGGGTGGCGGGGAGCGGAGCGGGCAGCCGGATCCCAGTGGAGCCGATGCGCTGGCATTGGTGGGTGCAGGTGGCGAGGGGGCAGGCAGCAGCCAATCACAGCCCAGCTTTTGTGATCCCAACAGGATCTTTCAGACGACAGCCAATCCACAGCCAGCTGGGGCGGCGGGAGCAGGAGGCGCAGTCACTGCACAGCCAGTCACAGCTCTGCTTTGGTGGGTGGGGATGCTCTGACAGCCAATCGTAGCCCAGCTTCCAGGAGGATTATCCACAGGCAGCCAATCACAGCCCGGCCCTTCACCAGTGATCATGCAGAGCAGCCAATCAGGGCGCAGGTCTCTGCAGGGCACCCGCCGCCGGGGAGGGTGCAGGTGGTCCGAGGTGCTCAGGGACGCACCGAGCTCCGGCAGGATCCAATGTGTGCCATCCCCGCAGGGGATCCCAGCGGGATCCAACATGCTGCCAGCGATCCCCACAGGATCCAACACACCCTGTCCCTGCAGGGGATCCCAGCGGGATCCAACAAGCCCCCAGCAATCCCATTGCTGTGGGGGATCCCCACAGGATCCAACAAGCCCCGTCCCTGCAGGGGATCCCAGTAGGATCCAACATGCCACCAGTGATCCCATCCCTGCAAGGGATCCCAGCAGGATCCAACATGCCCCATCCCTGCAGGGGATCCGGCGGTGCCAGGGGCCCACTGACCCCGGGTGCCATGAGGTGACCTGATGGACCCCAGAGCTGTGGGGTGTTCAGGCAGCCTCAGTGCCACCTGGACCCCTGAGGGCTCCCACCGCTACTGTGAGAAGAGCAGCGCAGCCTTCTCTTTGTCCAGGCCACCCCCAGCGAGTGGGGCGGCTCCAGGACACGCACAGCCCCCCAGGACAGGAACAGCCCAGACAGGCGGACACCGACACGCCGGACACCCGCTGGTCGCAGTGACAGGCAGCTCCAGTCCCCAGCTGAGGGGGCAGAGCCGGGACGCCCAACCAGCATGAGGCAGACAAGTCACGGGGCACACGCGTGCGGCTGCGCCACGAACGAGCCGAGCATCGTCCTCAGACCCTGCGGGGGGTGCTGAGCACGGATGGGAGGGCTGCAGCTCAGTGATGGGGGGGAGGGGGCTGTCCAGGTGGGTGCTGCACCACGCCCCAGCATCTGACATCCACACAAAGATCAGCTCAACCGTTCCCCACCGGTGCGTGCCGAAAGCGCCCTGCCAGCTGTCCCACCCCTCCCGCCCTGGCAGCGCAGCTCGCTCCGGCAGGTTTCTCTTCAGCACCCTGTGCAGGCTGCCAGGCCCCTGGCTCAGCGCTGGCCTTTGCCTTTTTTGCACCCAGCTTGGCCCCGAGCTGGGCCCCAGCAGAAAGCGTCCACCACCCTGCCTCGAGAGCGGCTGCGGGGGGCAGGTTCTCACCGCAACCCAACACAGCCAGCTGCTCCTGCACTGCTCACAGCCTTCCTCCCGTGCAGACCCCAGCAAGGCTGGGCCCACCCACCTCCTCCAGTGCCCTCCCACCAGCACTCCCCCCCTAACAGGAACCAGCTCTCCTGTGGTCCCTCAGGGCTGGGACCGAACCAAGCTCACAGCAAGAACAGGGCAAGACAGGCCCCAACACCTGGCTGGCACAAGCTCCTTGGTGTCAAAGCGGGGCAGGTACCACACTGCAGCTGTGCCAGGCTCTGCGTGTTGGGCCCTGGCCACAGCCACCTGGGCACATTTCAAGGCTCTGTGGCTCACACGGTGCTGAAAGGGACGCAAGCTCTCACCTGGCTGGCAGCAGCTTCGGCAGAGGGGGTGCGCTCGGCTCGGTGGTCTGGGGGGTGCCCTGGCAGGGGTCTCTCCACAGGAGAGTTCCTCCGGCGATAGAAGAGGACGTACGCGTATCTGGTTACCACCTGGCTCTCGTCCACGGTGGTGACTGTGCTGTCATCGAAGAGCCGCCAGCCTGGGAGGAGAGAAGGGTTAAGCAAGCAGACAGGCCAGGGCTGCAAGAGCAGGGGGGCGGCGCGGGCAGCAGATCCTCACCCACGTCGCTGCGCTGGCTGTTCTTGTCGTTGGGCAGGCGAGCGTAGGCCGTGTAGTGCCCCCCAATCATGCCTCCGTAGTGGTTGATCACAGCGTACAGGTCATACATGGGCAGCTGCTGCTCGCCCTTCCGGCCAATACAGAACTTGCTCAGGTCCAGGCTCCTGGGGAGAGACACGGGGACAGTCAGGGGCGGTCAGCATTAGGCAGGGAGAGCCTGAGCTGCAGGGCAGTACAGGCAGTGCCAGCCCAGACACGTCATCCCCCCAGGCTCTCACCGGACAGGGAAGTCCACCATGTCATTGATCTTGTCCCTCCAAATAAAGCTGCGGAAGGAGAAGCGCTTGAGCTGGATGATGAGGACGTTGGGCAGGCGCCACAGCATCAGCTGCTTGGAGGCCTCGCGGTGCTGCTTGCACTTGGGGCAGTACCTGGGGGAAGAGTGTGCTTGTTACTGGTGTGGGGAGAGCCTCAGGTTGTGCAGCCTGGCCCAGCCCCACAGTCCCCCACATGTGGGGCTGGCAGAGGGGATGTGGGAGGTCTCAGCCTCCCCTGCCAGGGGCAGACCAGCATGCTCCTGTGGAGCACTGGCACTGCTCACTGCTGGCTTATGGCCTCCCTCCCCAGCGCACAGGGAAAGGCCAGCCCAATGCTCCTGGCTGCCAGAAGAAACAGCGCACAGGCCCAGGCAGCTCCTGGGAAACACCCACTGCTGCCTGGGCCCACGGGCTGGAACCCACCCTGCCGCCTTCCTCACCATGCTTCCTCCGGGGCCAGGACTTCGGGCTTGGTGAAGAGGTTGAGGCACTGCTCCAGGGTGAAGTGGCCAGCCCGGGCTGCTTCACTGGCCGAGCCCGGGTCCTCTACGCACTCCAGCTCCTTGGACTCAACCAACACAAACTCCTTGAGGCGTTCATTGTTCTTCCACACCAGGGCGAGGGAGCAGTCGTCTGTCAGCTCCAGAGGGGTGTCACCTGCAAAGGGGCACACACCTCACACATGTGCCCCACCAGGCTGGGCAGGCCACCTCGCTGGGGCTAGGAGTAGTCTTGCTCATCCCAGCTTGATAACAGTGACCATGCAGTGCTGCCAGGAAGGGACAAATGCCCCACAGCCAGGTTCACCTCCCCAGGGCAGCAGAACCCTGCAACCAGCCGGGAACAAGGCTGGCACAACCCCTCAGTAGCACCTATATAACCAGCACTGGATGGATGGGCATCCCATTCAGACAAGAGGTGACCCAGAGATCACAGGCCCTCTGTGGATACAGGAGGTTGAAGGGAATTGGCCTATTTGCTGAGAAGAGCAGGAATGTCATGCCTAAGCAGAGCTTCCAGGCAGCAGTTCTGTGCAGCACAGCCCTGCCCACCCCTGTGCCAGATACAGCTTTCACTGTCCAGCCTGGGGCCATCATCACATCTGGGTTCACCTTGTGCCAGCCACCCTGTCCAGGCAGATCCACCATCCTGCCAGAGGCCATGAGGGGTGAAGGTGGCACTTTCCAGGGCTCTGGGCTCACCTTTATCTTCCAGCTTGTGCTCTCTGTTGGCAGCATCAATCTTGTTGATGTAGAACTGCGTGGCGCGGGCACTCAGCGAGTCTGGAGTGTGCTGGTACCCAGGGATGGCAGCTGTGGACAGGCAGGGACAGATCCGTGGTGGCACTGCCTGTCTGCCCTGCGTAGGGGCCAAGAATTTGCAATGCCCCCACCCCCACCTCACATGCTATGGCCTTGCAGGGACACAACCACGTGCCCCGTGTCCTTGACTATTTTTAGCAGGCGCCTGCCCCTGGCAAGCTGCGCTCCTCTGCCTGCCTTGCCCCTTCACTGCACATTGCTGCCATCCTGAGACGAGTGTTTGGAAACGTGACAGCCAGGCAGCCGAGCGCGAGGCTGCTCCCGTGCAGCTGAGTCAGAGCGAGGGAAAGGCTGCGCTCACAGCCCCGAGGGGCTCAGTCCTCCCACGGGACTCGGAGGCTTCTGCCAGCCCCTGCCTTCCCACCCTTCCCACAACAACACAACACTCCAGCCTCTCTCCTAGTCAGGTCTGTGCTCTGCCCCATGGGCCCTGCCAGGGCAAGGCAGAGCGTGGGCAGGCAGGCATTTCAGGTGGGGCAGCACTGCCGAAACACAGCTCCCACAGCGTCACGCACATCCCCAAGGGTCTCCGGACCAAGATCACAAGGGTAGAACAGATGCTGTGGTGAGAGGTTACCCCAAGGAGGGAGAATTGCTACTGTTTTGCCTTGGGGCTGCCCAGGCTCCTGGCACAGACACAGTTAGCTCTGTAGCACCTCTTACCTTCTGGCTTGAGGGCTCTCTCATAGGACGGTTCCTTCTCACAACAGCTGTCGCCCTGCGACTCCATGTGCTCAGAGAAGCCCGAATCCAAGCTCAGCATGGAATTCCTGGCTGCCAGGACCTTGCTCCGGACAGTGGTGGTGTCACCCATCTCTGGGTGCAGCTCAGGCACAGCTGGCGAGAGCGGGGGCTCCTGCAGGAGGCTGGAAGCCCTGTCCCCGTCCCCCAGCTCGGGGACAGAGGTGGCTGCTGCACAGCTGCTCTTGGCCAGGGGCTCCAGCTTGTCCGGGAGCAGAGGCTGCAACCCCTGCTCTGGCGACATCCGGCCCAGCTGGAACGGAGGCTGGAACACGCTGACTGAGTACCTGGGCAAGGAGGTGGCAGTCAGAGCCAGACCAGCACGGGGCTGAGCTCAGGGACAGGAACACCCTCCTTCCCCGGACCCTCACCTTGCGTAGCCCTCCAGCAGCTGGGCCAGGCGGGCATAGGTGAGGCGGGACTCCGGCACGCTGATGAGGAATGGGAAACCGATGTTCTCTGGGCGGCAAGAAGCCTTGTGGTCCGGCCAGTGTGTTTTCTGACATGCCCTGTAACACACACAGCTCCTGCTGAACCCAGCACTCTGGCCAGGAGCATGGCACTGCCAGAGGGGTGCACCAGGGCGAGGGTGTGCAGCAAGCCAGACTGGCTCCCTCCCAAAGGCCAGGCCCAACCCACCTCCTCAGAGTGGGCTGAGCTCTCCCATCCAGCCCTTCAAAGCAAGAGACCCTATCTCCCTGCCAGGCCCCAAGCCAACTCACACGTTGCAGTAACCGACTCGATAGCACCTCGTGCAGCGCCTGAGCTTCTCATCCTCCGGCAGCTGCTTCTTCTGGCAGGCCGCACACTTGGCGACGGGGCCGCTGGGCACCTGTGGACGCTGCAGGAGAAAGGATCCATTGGGCAGGGAAGGGCACCCAGGCAGGACAAGGCAGCCTTGGTGGGCACATGTGCTCGCTGCAGCTAGTCACCCTTATGAGCAGCTCTCTCCCTCCTGCCCAGCCTCCCTGCACACCTCCCAGTATTCCCAACATCCCTTCCTACCTGCTGGACCTGCAGCTCCACCACCCGCTCTTTGGCCAGTTCTGGGGACAGCACCTCGAAACAGAGCAGCAGGTCCGTGGGAGAGACTGTGTCCAGCGAGTTGGACGGCAGGAACATGCGGTGGAAGCGATTCTTGATCACCTGCCAGGAAAGCAGCGGAACGAGGCTGTGTGAGGGCTGTCCCACACACGCTTCCTCTCCTGAGGAAGTCACAGACCTCAGGCCCACAGGGAGCTGAGGGGACAGCAGCACCACAGGGCTGCTGGGCTCAGCTCACCATCCCACCAGGGGACGACAGACAGTCCTTGCCCCATTATGGTGGCCCAGCTCTCCTGAGCAAGGCTCTGCCCAGCAGCACCCTGTGCAGGCCACTGCCACCCACAGACAGAATCTGCCCCAGGGACACACTGGATACAGACAAGTGACTGCCAGTGGCCACGTTCCCTGCAGAGCTGCAGGAGCTGGGGCACCCACAAGAGCAGCTGGTAGCTTCCTCCCCAGCTTGAGCACTCTCACCTCTGCCAGGCGCAGGTTCTCTGGTTTCACACGCACGCTGTGGGCCACCGAGTCAAGCACCTCCATGGCACTGGAGTTCTCCTTGCTGATACTCACAAGAAACTGCCGTGAAGAAAGTGCCACATCAGTCACACCACCCCAGTGCATGCAGGACCTTGCTTAACACAAGGCTTAGCCCATTAGCACACAGCCAGCTGCCTGGAGGACCTCCAGGAACCCTCTCAGGCTACCCACCCAGAGCAGATGGTGTCCTTTACCTTGATGGGTTTCTTGTGTGGCTCCTTTGCAAAGAAGTAGACAGTCAGCACCTTCTGCTTCTGTGGGAGGGGCACGGGGAGGTACAGGAAGGGGTCAAAGGTGATGGACACCTGCAGACATGAGAGCACATTCAGTTGTGGGAAGTGCTTGTGACTGAGATCAGTGGGGCAGTAGCCCCTCCAGACCTGAGGTCCAGCCCTGCCCTGTGCCCTCTGAGGGTCAGAAGCCTGCTGCACAGCCAGGACAGGGACAGAGCCTCCAGGGCTGCCCTACCTTGGAACACACTGGGCACACCAGCTTGGATTTGTACTGGCCCTGGAATAGGTCCACAATAAAAGAGTCGTTCCTCATCTTGTGTCGCTGCCAGGCCTCCTCAGCTACTACCTGTGGGGAGACAGGGCTCAGCACTATGCTAAACCATCCAGGCCAGGGATGCTCTCCTAGTGACTTTGGGGAGGGACACCCTCACCTCATCAGGCCTTCCATCTGAGTCAACAGTTTCCGTGTAGGGCTTGTTCTGGATGCGGTTGAGGTCCTCGTGCAGGCCATCGAGCAGGAAGGCCATAAACTCCTGAGCATCGTGCTGGGCATAGCCAGTGAACTGGCTGGCCTTGCTGGCCACAATTGCCTGGGGGGAGCACAGTAGTCAGGGCTGGCCAGCAGCCCCCAGGCAGCACCGGCTGCCCCACGCACAAAACCTGTCTGCACCCACCCACACCCACGTGGCTCTGCGGCCCTACCTTCAGTTTAGAGGGCTGGAAGGCATGGTGCGTGCCCTTCCACAGCGCTCGCAGCAGCATGGCAAAGCCGATGGCCAGGCGTCCCCCCGTCCCCAGCGGGTTGTTGTAGTTGATTTCTGACTCAAAGGACCGATCTGTAAGAGACAGGAGAGCGAGGATGGCCGCTGGCTGCACCGTCCCAGCGGCAGGGCTCTGCTGGGCTCCCAGCAAGGGCTCACCATGGAAGTAGTCACGGAGCTCCCGGGTGTTGGACAGGGACTGGATGACGCTGTTCATGAAGCAGGTGTTGCCCAGGTTCACCAGCCCCGTGAAGCCAGGCAGGCACACCTTCTTCTTCTCGTCTTCATCCTCATCATCCTCCACACTCTCAGTGCTCACGGGGCTGTGTGTCATTGGCGGCACCATGCATGTCGGTTTGGGCTGTCAGGACAGAGGCAGGTGTGAGCACTGCACTCGGGGGGGTCTCTCTGGGAACACCAGTGGAACCCAAAAGCCCAAGGCAGGCCTCATACATGGCTGAGCTGGAGCCATCACACCATCTCCCACAAGAACTGGGCTAGACAGGCCAATTGCTGCCCCCAGTCCTGCCAGTTGTGACTGAGGAGTGCTGTCTCCTCCTCAAGCAACAGTTTGCTGCTCCCCAGAGCACCACTGAGGAGGTGGGGTGCCACAACAAGGACAAGTAGGCTCCTCTTTCCCCCTGCCCATGTCAAATCCAGTGTGTTCCCACTCACCGAGGGGATGTGCGGCTCTTGCTTCACTGCCACGTGCTCTGGGGCCGTACGGGCTGCCACACCATCCAGACCCCCATCTTCTACACGTGGCTTCTCTTTGTCACTGGCTCGGGCCTCCTCCTTGCTGGACAGGGGGTGCTGGTTACTGCCAGGGGGTTTCTTGTCCAGAGGGGTAGGGCCTGTAGGCATGGCAACCTTTGCACCACCCACTGCACCTTAAAAAGGGGGAAGGGTGGGCCTGTGGTTAGCAGCACCACGCGCTGCCCACAGCGGGGCTGTACTTGGTCCGTGCTCACACACAGGCTCTCTCCTACCCCTCTTCCCCATGAGCAACGGGAACAGCGGTGCCCTTCCCCTGGCGCCTGGCTCACCCTGCCCTACACCCTTCCTGCCTGCACCCACTCAGCTCCTCTCCTTCCCAACAACCCCGCGCTGGAGGATCCGGCACCATCCGGCTGCTGCCGGTGGTGAGGAGGGCTCGTGCCCCACTGGGGTGCAGCAGGCAGGCAAGACAAGAAGGCAGGGTGCAGACCTCGTGTGGCTGGGGCCTCCAGCCCGCCCCAGCGCTGGCTCTGGCGTTTCTTCAGGTAGACGTTGATGCGGGACACTGTGAAGTTGTAGGTGCACTGGTCCGGCTCAATAAGGTTCCTGCAAGACACGCAGCAAGTCAGGGCTGCCCCGGATCCGCCAGCAGTCTCAGATGTGCTGAAGCCTCTGCAAGGCACAGCCACGGCCTTCCAGGCAGAAGGGACCCAGCTAGCACCAATCCCAAGGTAGACCTGGCAAAGCAGGGTGGAAACCCTCAAGTGTGGCCACACTGAGGACATGGTGGGCCCTTTTCCTGGCAGATCCGTTCTGCTTGGCTCCCTGTGCCCCCTCCCACTGGACATCCCACCAAAGTGCACACAGGCTGGTCTGGCTCTGTCCCCAAGAGCTCTAGAACAGGCTAGGGGGGAACTGTGGGCAAGGAGGCACTGGGATTTCCTCCCCTGCAAGCCACCAGACAGAGCCAAGGCAACCCAGCCTCGGGGCAATAGTGCAGCGTGGTGTGAGGGAGATTCCCCAGTGCAGAAAGGAGCATTCCCTGCACAGACCCACCAGCTGGGACTGGCTCCTGCTCCAGCTCTGCACTCTCAGCTCCCCTGCCCTAGTGTGGGTTAGAAGGATGGGAGCCATACCTGAGCTTCACCTGCCACCGGAACACTGTGTGGGGCCCACAGCCAGGATGGAGGCGAAGGAAGTTTGTGTCTCTGCAAAGAAATTGGGAGCAAGTGAGAAGTGAACAAATAAGAAGCCCGGCCACAGCCAGGAGCTCCGCAGCAGCCTGGCACCGTCCCGAGGCACGCCTTACCTCGTCTGGAACACCAGCGTGAAGTCTTGCTCCCGGAACAACACCTTGGATGTCTCCTTGTGGATCTCTTTCACGTAGACGTGCACTACCACCAGGTCATTGCCCTTCTCGTACGAGTCATTCTTGACAATGGACAGGCTCACAAAAGGCTCTGGCTCTGAGAAACAAAAGCCATGGAGAGAGACGTTACTTTCCTTGCACACTGAGGCACCACTGCAGGCCGGCCCAAGCGATGGCCTGAGCAGATGGACCTTCCCAACCAGGCCAACCCCTGGGCTCTGGCCACTCACCATCAGCTGCTGCTTCCAGAGCCACGTCGTCCTTGGACCAGTCCCTCTTCTCACTGTCTCTGCCCAGGGGAGGGGTGGCCGCTGTGACGGCCTTAGAGCTCTCTCCCAGGGCAGGCGTGCAGTCTTGGCCCCGCAAGGCCTCAGCAGGGCTGGCTGGCTGCAGGACCCTCTTCTCCACACAGGTGGCAACACGGTGGGGGAGCACCTCTGTGGTAGCCGTGAGAGGTGGCATCTCCACGGGAACAGTCTCCTTGGCCAAAACCACAGCCTTTCAAGACAGGGGCACAGTGAAAAACAGACACAGACCTCCCTGAGTTGCCCTGGCCCACCCGCTGTGACTCCTGCTGCCAACCAGGCAGACACAGCCCCCACTGCCCACTTCCCTCACACATCCCATGCTCGGCTCGGCCCTGTTAGCACCACAGCCCAGTGACTGTGGGGTCTTCATGTCACCCTCTCCTCCATCACAGCCAGGACGACGTCAGCCCTCAGCACCACCCATGGGACCTCGGAGCCCATCTCATCAGCAGGGATGAGTCCCTGTTTGAGCAGCACCCCTGCACGGGGGCCAAGGGAGCTGGGGTGCCCCATTTGGTTGGGTCCTCAAGTACCTTCTCCAGTGGTGGTGCGAGGTCCGTGAGGGCTGTGGGTGCATCCACCTGGCTGGCTCTGCCATTGCGGCGGCTGCCCGCCCGCCCGCCGTGTCCCTTGCTGGGCTCCGGGCTCCCCGTGACCCTGGCACTCGGCTCCTCTTCAGCGGGAGCCGCTCGGAGGTACACAGCCCGCTTGGCGCTGGGGCCGCTCGGCGCCCCTGGGCTGGCCGGGCTTTTCCCTCCCAGGGCCTCGCTTCTTCCCGGAGCGCGCTTGGGGTTGGAGGGCTCCCGCCGGGACCTCGGTGGCTCCGGACCTTCAGCCCTTGGCTCTTCAGGGGCCAGCTCTGCAGAAGCAGCTTTCTCCTTCCCATTCTCCCAGCACATGGCCCCCTTGGCCATCTCTTTGGATCCATCTTTCCTTTTCTTCTGTGAAAAGCAGTGCAGCACAGTGGGTAGGTATCCAGGTAGCAGCACTCTCATGCTCTCTGCCAGCCCCTCACCCTCACTCCCCCTTCCCAGAGCACACCAGGTCTCTGCTCTGGAATCTGGAGGCTATGGGGCAGGCAGGAACAGGGGTACGATGACATCCCCCTCCCTGGGACAGAGGCAGCCGGCTCACTGCCCTCATGCAGCATGTGGATGCAGGATGTGTCCCACATGGCTCCCTGGACAGCTCAAGAGCAGGGAGTGAAACTCTCACCCCAGCTCCCCCAGGCCCTCAAAAGGCAGATGCTCCCCTCCTCACCAGAAGGGACGACCAGGTATGGAGTGGGATCTTCTTCTGAAGCACAAGCTGTAGAAAGTTGCCCTTCTTGCACTGGACCTTGCTGCAGGAGCCCTCAATCTCCTCGTAGAACTGACAGCTCCACTGGCGCCCGTCTGCAAACAGAGGGGGAAAGCACCTCAGGCAACATTCCAGGCGGCTGTCACCTAACCCACAGCCCCTTTCACCTGTCCCAAGGATCAAGGGAGCACTCATCCAGAGCCAAGAAAGCTGCAGGCAGGCTGCCACCACACCCCAGGAGCCTTGAGGGCTTCAGCCAGCTTCCCTGGATTTGCTTTGTACATCTGGCTGGCCTCCTTCCCAGAGGGAAGGCCCTGGGCCTCCCTGCCCTCAGGGACACCGTCACTTTTCCAAGGGATACCCAGGGCTGACTCAGTCATCCCAGCAAGCAGGGGACAGAGACGCACCAGGGCAGCAGTGGGCACTTGTTCACTCGGCACAGAGGCCGGCTCCTCTCCTCCCGGCTCTACACCCTTCTTCTTTCACACTGCTCTTGTATCAGCCCTGCCTGCTGGCTGAGGCTGCGCCAGCTGACAGCAGGGCACTGCCTCTGAAGGAAAGGTTTTACCTGCCTTGGTCAGGCCCACATCTAGCACAGAGCTGCACCAAACCCCGCTGGAGAAACACCTGCAGCAGTTGCTCTGCTCCCCATACCTGGTAGTTTGACCACACAGTCCGTATCGGTGAAAGCAGCATCCACATCCTCCACCTTCAGAGCTCCACTGCCCAAGTTCAGCTTGACGATGATCTCATCAGCGTTCTGCCTCCAGTCCAGCAGCAGCTCTAGGAAGAGGGAGGAAAGCATCACCCACTCGCTGAGGCACGAGCCTGCAGTGCCCACTCCTTGTCTGGGGAACGCGAGCCTGAGCGCACGCTCGGTTCAAGGAGGTCACTGCAGGGGACACAGGTCATGCCAATTCAATGGGACACTCACAACCCGCTCGCATCAGACAGGCCACACACAAGAGCACACGCTGCAGCAGGGCAGGTGGAGCCCGGTGGGAACCGGAGAGATCAGAAAGGCAGCGCCGCTCTTGGCCCCGTCACGTGCAGCAGCAACGGATGGGAAGGAGGGGTGGCTCCTGCCAACTACAAAGCGATCGCTGCTTTCCCAGGGAACAAGGAAGCCACAGAATTACTCTGGGGGATTCAAGTGGACTCTGACCATAACCAGAAATTGATACTTCCCCTTTGCATATGCAAACCAAGCAGCCCAGCTGCCCAAAGCACTGTACTCCTGCCAGGTAAGCACTGCCAACACGGCTGAAACACAGGCAGGGAACACTGCACCCAGGGAGAAAACGGCGTGGGCAGCCTCACTGCGCTGCAGGCAGGACCTCCATCAGGTGCCTGCCAGGCTCCAGCTCTGGCCCTGTGGTGTGCTGCAGTCTCCAAGGCAAAAAGGTGATTCAATGACCTTAATTTCAATCAGGTTTGTTCTACTCTCTGTGGCACAAGGACGTCCTACTCCGTCCTCAGAGCTGGCCTGGACCAAGGCACAAACCAGCCAACCATGCCCACTGGCTGACACAGCTTGAGATCTTCCCAGCACAACTCCCTGCTCAGAAACAAGCAGGACAGATGTCAATGGCAAGGTGTCCCAGGGCTGTGCTCGGTGGCACCATGACACCCAAGACAGAAGCAGCCGGCCACGTGCCCCAGGTCTCTGCCTTGGAGAGAGCCCCTCCCAGCCATGGGCACCCTTCTCTGCACCCGGGAAGGCCACATCCTGTGAAGACAAATGCTGGGGCAAGGGAGCACTCAGGTTAGTTCTGCTCCAGGCCAGAGCACGGGACAACAACACGGTGAGAGCTTCAGACGCCTCAGCACGGGCACTCGGTGGCCATGCACTGACAGCTGGCACACACCTCGACTTACCCTCCTCCAAGTCCTTCTCCTGGGCAGTCTCAGCCTGCTCGAGCTCAGGGCGAGACACTGGTGGGCAGAGAAGCAGAGCGTGGGCAGGTCTGTCATTCTGTCACCTCAGAGCATGGGCCAGCACGCTGATAGCCAAAATTTCATGCATCACCTCCTTCTCCCCTGAACCTCTGTCCAGGGCTTTCATCCTGCACGTGCTGCTCATTTCCCTCCTCTGCTTCCTCACACCTCTCCCTTTCCCAGAGTCCTGCCTGCAGCACCACAGCAGATCCACCTCCAGGATGGCTGCTCTGGGCCACACCACCACATCCCAGTCTAACCAGCACCACAGCAGAAGCAACACAACATCACCACCCTGTGCAGGCAGCGCTGCTTTGAGGAACGTCTCCGTGTCAAGGTTGTGCCAACCGGGCTGCGTGCCCCTGCTCAGCACAGCAGGCTCTCAGCCTCCAGCCATACAGAAGAGCCCTGCCTTGATCTGACAGGGACAACTTGATGTTTGGTTCTGCTCACACCAATTCTGCTGCAACAAGAGAATCAACATTCCCATTCCTGCACAACCTGCCAATGCCTGTGACCAAAACCTCCTTCCAGATCAGGCTGGGGAACCAAACCGGCCTGACACCTAATCCCCGCTCCCTGCAGCGTTACCTGGCAGCCAGAAGCATCTCAGGGGCTGCTCCACCCCCACGGGGTGGTGAGCTCTGCCAGACAAGGGGCACGAGGTGACAGCACCTTGTCCTGGAGCAAACAGCGGCAACGGGAGCTGTGGTTTCCACTCACAGTGCGCTCAGAGGGCTGTCACTGGCCTCTCTTGACCAGCTACAACCAGTAGGAAACCTCTGCTGACCACCACAGCGGTACTGCCTGAGGGATCTACAGCTTGCTCCAGCCCCTCACTGCCCCTTGTGCAGAGGGGATGGAGGCAGCACAGCCACACCACAGCCCCCAGCATCAGAAGGTGCAGAGGTCAGGCCTCACCAGAGACACAGCACAGCTCCCACAGCAGAGAAGTCACAGCGCTGCGCTCTCTGCACAGGGGGTTTTGCACCAGGGACCACAGCCAGCCGCTCCAGCACTGACCTCAGCCTGTGAAACAACCTGTGATTTCGAGGTGCAACAGTCACAACAGAGCAGGCACAGCAATCAAACAACTTTCCAGGGCTGCTGAGGAACCCCTGCCTGCATCCTGCCTGCAAGCACTCCCCACCCAGCACCAGAGGCATCGTTATCATGGCTGGGTACGCAGCAGCTAGGGAGGGAATTATTCCACAGCAACTGTTCCGCTCGAGCCACACCTCGCCCTGACTCAGAAGCTAAAGCACCAGCCCCACATGCAGGGCCCGCACTTGGCGGGTGCTGTCAGCACCCGGCCGCTGCCTGGCAGCAGCACCTGGGCTCTGCAAACCCATGGGGAAGCAGCACCGCATCCAGCTGCAAGAACATCCACAGGCAGCGATCCCATCCCCTCTGGAATGGAGCAGCTCAGCCCCAGCCAAATGCAGAGTCGAGAAACAACCACTGGAGGCCAACTCCAGCCTTAAGCTAACAAGGCCACCGCTCTGACCTTCCCCGCAGAGCTGGGGCTACGTAGCAGCCGACAGAAGGAAGCTAGAGGTCCAGGGAGGACACTGTGCTGAAGAGTATCCCACATCACACGGGTTACCATCGGCTGCAGGAAGCGATTAGTTAAATCTGCTTATCCTGCAGCAGATGGCTGCGAGGCTCCCACCCTGCGGGGCTGAGGAACCACGGGCCTGCTCGCCGCGGCACTGCCGAGGGGCTCTCACCTTCCTTGCTCTCCTGGTTGGCTCGATCTTTCTGCTTCTTCTTGTTGGTGGCATCGTCCAAGCCCCGAGACACTCTCCTCTGGCCAGGGGCATTGGTGCTGCTGGACATTTTCAGCCGTTTGGAGGACACAAACGGCCCGCCGGGGTCGGTAATGGAGTCTGGGTCAGGGGTGCGACGTTTTCTTCCTGGCCCAGCTATCTTGGCGACTCTCTGTGGTCAAACTCTCTGGCAAGGAACTAGTGGCCTAAAGAGAGGAGAGAGCGAGTGTGGCAGGAGGAACGGGTGGAGAAGGCCCAACAGCATCAGGATCCACTCTCTGCCCCAGGGCTGGGCCCTCCCAGGGCCAGTGCCCTCACACAACCTTCACTGTGGTGTTTACGGGAAGCCCCACACAGCGCTGGGTGAGGAACCTACCTCATCACAGCTGTTAAACGCTTACTGCCAAAGGCACGGGCTCGTCAGAGCTGCCAAGACACAGCCAGGGGTCTTCTGTGTGTGGCATACATTAAAAACCTGGAAAGCAATTGTCATGCTCATGGTTCCTACTAGAGCAACACCAGCCCACAGGAGCTGCCAGCACTAAAACACCCAGAGGCAGAGCCAAGGGCAAGGACACGGGCAGGCCCTGACTCGCAAAACTGAGCCTTCGAGGTCAACTGGGGCAGCTCTCCCAGGGCTCGGGGCAGAGCTATTTCAGTCAGACAGTGCCCTGTGTAAGAGGGCAGGGACGGGAGCGAGGAACGCCCTAAGAAGGAAGAAAGAAGAGAAGCAGGAGCAGGCTCAGGACAGTCTCCGGTGACAGATGAGAGCGGAGCTCCCTGTCAAGAGGAAAGTTCCTCCCGCTCCGCCCATCAGCCGGGAGCTCAAGCAGCAGGACTGCACCTTGCACGTTCATCCCCCGGCTGGTTTACAGACAGCGCCAGCGGGACCTGACCTGGAAACAGGACACCTCTGCTCCCCATGCCCCAGGGAGAGGGCCAGGCGCTCACCCCTGCCCCCTCAGACATGCCCTCCTGGGCAGGGCCAGCTCCCCTAAGGGGTTTGGGAGCTGCTGGCCCAAGGGCCGGTGTCAATTTCACTCTCCACTTTCACCCTCGCGTGTTCATGGCTTCCACAGAGCTGGAACAACCCCCTGAAAACGGTCCCACTCGAGACGCCCCCGCAGAGGTGGTGAAAGCAGAGAGCTGGGGAAGCTTCCTCCCTTGCTGCCCTGGCCACAGGCCCTGATCCCAGCAGTGCTCGCCCATCTGCAGGGCTTTGCTGCGAGGGAGCAGGCCCAGCCACATAGACCCTGCCCACCCTCCGGTGCCAGCAGCCCGCAGCAGCTCCCAGCACACCGATTCGCACCTCACCCCCATCCCACAGCCCTGCTCCCGCCCGAGGACAGAGCTGAGCCCAACAGCATCTCGGTCTCACACAGCTCCATGGAGCCTCATGCCCTCAGCAGGAGGCGAGCCATGTCCTCAGGAATACCTGGTGCTGCCCCCCACCCCTGTGCCAAGCACAGACCCCACAGCTCTGCTCAAGCACAGCCAGGGGCAGGAGGCAGCTCCAAGGGAAGCGCTCAGTCGGAGGGAGCACGCTGGCAGCTCTGCACCACCTGCCCCATCGCCGGGGTGTTTGTGTTCTAGAAACACTGGGGCAACAAGTGGCCACAGAGGTGGAGTCATGGTCACAAGCAGCAAGGGACCCTGGAGAGCAAAGCGGCCCTGCCTGTCCTCAGCTCCGGGACAGGCGCCGCGCCCAAACCGTTTCCCTTCCCCCTCGGAACCAAGAGCCAAAGCCAAGCGCCGAGCCTGGCCTGGCTGCCCGGCACTGCAACCCCCAGCGCCCGCAGTGGAGGGTCCCGAAACCACGTGGAGCCAGGGACATGGAGCAAGGCCGGGCACCAGCCCCGGAGAGCCTGAAAGAGCGCGGGAGAGCAGTGCCAGCCCCACGCTGCCACACGTGCTGGGTGTCCCAGGGGGGCAGCGCTGCCTCTGCCTGCGGAGGGAACAGGAAGGGCCCCTCGCAGCGGTGGACGTGGCTGTGGATCACAAGGCTGAGCCGCTGCTGGTGCCCAGCCACACGCTCCAGTCCCCACCAACACCAAAATAGGCCGGCTACAGGTGCTTCCAGCCGCTGTGAAGCTAACCTGGGCTTGCCAAACACAGGCAAGTGGGTTTTGCTGAATTTCTCTTGCCTCCAGGGTGAAAACCCCATGAGGAGTGGGAGAAGAGAAAGCAGCGACTGCCTTGCGCAGGGCCAGGCCAGGCTCCATCACCTCCTTGCTGCACCTCCAAAGAGGTGGCACAGGGTAACTGCTGGGTAGGGTGACAGCCAGCTCTGAAAGGGGTCTGGAGAGCTGAGAGAGGATCATAGTCCTCCCAGGACAGGGTGAGGGGAGACTCAGGGCCATGCATCTGCTGTCACTCCTCTGGGAGAAGCTTTCTGCTCTCAAGCCTCACCGCGGGCTCGGCTCCCTCAGGCGCTCTGCCGACAGCTATTCCTAACAGCAGGCAGGAGCCGAGCGGCGCTGGGGCTCTGCCCAGTTCCAGCTGCCAGGCTGATGCCAGCCCGAGGCTGCTGCAGGCACTGTGGGGTGCAGACAGAGCACAGGTTATTGCCACTCAGCTGTTCTAACCCCCGAGACCTGCTGCCCCTCTGCCACCTGGAAACACGCAGCCAGGCAGGGCACTCAGCCCCGGGGGGCAGAGCCACGGAGGCTTTGGCACCACTGATGCCGGCATTGTAGGAGCTGCTGAGGGGAGAGATGGTGAAAGGCCACCCTGGCTGGATGCCCAGTGCCTCGGAGAAGCACCCGAGGGGCCGGGCGCTCGTACAAACCTCACTCAATCCTTCTCCAAGCTGGGAAAGCACTGGCCACGCTGCTGGGAGAAGAGGTGCCTCCCCGCCCGCCGCTGTCCCAGCCTCTGTGTCGGTGCGAGCACCCACGTGGCTGCAGTGTGTACCGGATCGAGGTGCCAGCCAAGAACAAAACTGCTTTCTGCCAGGTTTGTCTTACCCTAGAGCAGCTCCCTCACCTCGTTTGTGTTGGGGCTGCACAAACACCTTCACTGGCCAGAGGAAAGGGAGAACTCTCCATTCTGGGAGCAGGGGCTGGGGAGAAGGGCTGCCCCTTCCCAAGGCAGCACCAGACCAGGCGAGTGTAAGTGCTCAGGGAAGGACAGCACAAGGTGCACAACAAGACACAATCTGCCCCCCATGTCTGGGGCACATTTAGCACTTGGCAGAAAGAGGGTCCCCAGTTCTTGCCTGCAGCAGCTCCGCTCAGCGCCCAAAGGGCTACAAGGGGGTAGCTGCGGAGGAGGTTGGCTCTCCCATAGCCTCACCCTTCCACGGACTTTTAGCTCCTCTGTGTCCTGAATTTAGCCAACAGAAACACTTCCCTTGTGTGCACAAGTGCTTCTGTCACCTTCTGGCCCTTGTTCCCCAAGGGATCAGAAATTGCAAGGCTCCAGCTCACCTCTTACTACAGCTTCTCGGCCCACCTGACACACAGGCTGAGCCAGGACAAGCACAGAGCCGCCTGGGGCAGACACCCAGCCCGGCACTGCCACACAGAACATTCCCAACCACCGTGTCCCCACAGCTCTGTGACAGCAGCGAGTCCCCACTGCGCGGGGAGCCCGGCGGGTCCAGCTCCCCCCCCGGCCCTGACGAGTCTCTGGGGAAGACGACTCTGATCCGACAGCAGCCGGTGGCGGGGCCCCGGCCTCTCTTGCACCGCTGCCCGGACTCAGGCACCGGGAGAGGGGCAAGGGACGGGGAGCGGCGCTGCCGCCCGAGGGCCCGGGCCCAGGCGGTGCCTCCAGCCAGGCAGAGCATCACCCCGCGTGCAGCGGCCCGGCCCGGCCCGGCCCGGCCCGGCCCGGCCCAGCCCCGAGCCTCCCGCCCGAGGCCGCCGCCCCCCCCGCTTCAGGCTGCCTCACGCTGCCCCCCCGCCCCCGGGCCGCATCCCGGGCCCTGCCCGCTGCCGCGGCTCCTGCCCTCACCCCGCGCCGCTCTCCGCCCCGCCGGGCCCCGCCGACGCCCCGGCCCGGCGGCCCCGGCCCGCCCCGCACTCACGGCCCCGCCCGCCGCTCCGGTCTGTTTTGTTTCGAGGCGAAGTTCCGAGCGGGCCGACGCCGGAGACAGGCCCGAGCCCGTGACGCACTTCCGGAAGCCGGCGGACAAGCCCACGTGACGGGGGGAGCGCGGTGTGGAGGGGGCGGTCACGTGACACGAGGCACGGCCAGCCGCTGGCTCCTTCCCTCCCTCTCCCGGCGCCGCCATGGCAACGACGCCCGCCGTGACGTCATCACGGCGCCCGACAGGCGACCCGCCCCCAAGGGCGCGCAAGGGCGCGACCCGGCCCGGGGCTGGCGCGGCGTTCCCATGGCAACGGGCCCCGGCCTGTGGCGGCTGCTCCGGGCTCACCGTGTCCCCGGGACCCCTCGCTGGCCCCACAGCGCGTCCCCTGCAGCGTCCCCAGCCCCACAGGCTGTCCCCAGCCGTGCAGTGCCCCACAAAGGGACTGCCAGGGACGGGCGGCAAGCGGCTCCCACCCCAGGGACTCAGGGAAGCCACTGTGGGACCACCCAGGCAGAGGCGTGGGCGCAGGGCAGGGGAAGAGCCGAGGTCTCTCTTGCTCGGTAACTTTATTCAGGCAGGGGGTGCCCCGCAGCCCCCACCCTGCTCACCGCTCCGGGGGCAGGCAGAGGCCAGGCAGGGGGGATGGTGCCCGGGGGTCCGGGCCCCTCCGGGGGATCACTGGCAGGTGTTGTAGATCTGGACCTGCTGGTTGATGGTGGCCAGCACCTCCCTCATCCTGGCCTCCAGCCCACCCAGCTGGGCCGCCTTGGCATCCAGCACCCGCTCGTTCCGCTCGTACGCCTCCTCCAGCGCTGTGGGGACAGGAGGGACACGGCTCAGGCTGGCTCCCCACCACCGCCACCCCCCAACCCACCACTCCAGCCTCACCTCGCAGCCGCTGCAGCTTGCCCTGGGCATCCCGCAGCAGCCCCGCAGCCTCATCCCGCAGCCGCTGTGCCCGGCTGCCCGCCTGCTGCGCACCCTGCGCCCGGTGCTGCACCAGCTCCTGGGCTGTCCGGTACCGGTCCCGCAGTGGCCCCTCCAGCACCTGCTGGACAGCGGGGCCGGTCAGTGGGACCCCCGCAGGACCCCCAGGCTCCCGTGCCCCCCGCTCACCCACCTGCTTGGCCTCGCCAGCTCGGTCCCGCGCAGCACCAGCTGCCTCCTGGGCACGTGTGGCTGCCAGGCTGTTGTTGGCACGTTTCACCTTCAGGGCGTCCGTCTGTCCATCCAGGAGCCTGATCCGCCCCACAGCACCTGCCAGCTGCTGCTCTGCGCTCGCCGTTTGGGTCTGCATCTGGGGACCAGTGGCATGGGGGATATGGATGGCCAGGGAGCCCACAAAGAGGGAATGGGGCCCTGTCCATCCCCATGGAGCTGAGGTCATGGGGACAGGGCTCTTACCGTGCCGAGGGTTCTCTCACTGTCCTGGATGTCACTGGCAGTATGGTGCAGTGCCTGCTCAGCCATGCCCTGGGCTTGCCGTGCCTCCTCCAGCGCCTGCCGCACCGCTTCGGCTGTGCCCCGCACCCCCTCTGCCCGCGATCTGTGGCCGGGGTGGCACAGCCTCAGCACCAGCCTGGGCTGGGGGTCCCCATGGGGGGACTATGTCCCCATATCCCCAGGCTCACCTGGCCCGCTGGGCATCCTGCAGCAGCTGTCCAGCCCGGCGCACGTCGCCGGCTGTCTGTTCCAGGATGGCATCCACGCTGGCCAGGCTGCGCACCCGCGTCTTGATCTCCTCGGCCAGCCGGTGGATCTGGGCCGGTGCAGCAGGGAGTGACAGCTCCAGCACCCGGCTGGCCACCACCTCGATGCTCTCAGGGTCGGCCCCCTCCTCTGCGGGTGGGAGCTGTCAGTGTGTCCCTTGAGGTACCCCAGGATGGAGGGGACAGGTGGACCAAGGGGTGGTGGAGGCAGGGGGGAGCCACGGGGAGAGAGTGTGGGGCAGGGAGCAGGGGATGGTTTGGATGCACAGGATGGTTGGGGTGGGACAGGGCAGGCACCGTGTGGTGCCGTGCCAGGGCAGTACAGCCCATGTGCAGTGCAGGGACCATGCAGTGTGGCGCGGTGCGATGCAGGGTTGGTGCAGTGTGTTGGAGGCACAGTGCAGGTGCAGAGCCATGCAGCACAAGGCAGGGGTGGCCACCCCCCCCGGCACACTGGCACTCACGGCTCAGGAAGGCCTTGACGTGGCTGATGAGCTCCCGCAGCTCCTTGTTGGAGCTCTCCACACGGGCTCTGGTCTGGTTCGCCTTGTCCAGGGCTGCCTGTGCCCGCAGCCGAGCCTCATCTGCCTTCCCCTTGGCCTCAGCCACCTGGGCAGAGACAGAGATGCTCAGTGCCAGTCCTGAGGGCTGGGGGGCACAGCCACGCCGCCCAGTCTCACCAGCGCCCGTGTGCTACACACCCTGTGGGAGAGCTGGGCCACGTCGCTGGTGGCCTGGCGCAGCTCCTCCTGGGCATGGCGTGCCCGGTCCAGGGCGCTGTCGGCCGTGGACACAGCCCCGCTGCAGCTCAGACCCCCACAGCGCCGTGCCCCATCCTCGTCCCGGCACCCAGCTCCCCCACAGGGGCTCTCGGTGCAGGGCACGTCACCCGCCGCACCACACACCTGCAAAGCAGAATGGGCTCAGGGTGGCTCTGGGCACCATGTCCCTGGTCCCCTCCCCGTGTCCCACCTTCTCATTGAGCGGGTGCAGGCTCAGTGCCTGCGCCCTCGCCGCCAGATCCATCAGCGCCCGCCGGCTGGCTGCATTTTGGCGGTTAAAGTCGTCCCGTCGGCTGGTCAGGAGCTGCTCAGTGCGGTGCCGGGTGCCCACTGAGGCACTGACAGGGCTGGGCACAACACGGGTGGAGGCGTCTGCCCGACGCTCGGCCTCCCGTGACTCCCCGTGGGACTGGCGGATGCTGTCGTAGGCACCTAGGGGCGGGAGGGGAACGGTCAGATCCAAGGCCACGGCCTCGCCGCCCCGTCCCGGCTGTGTGGTGCAGCTCACCGAGGAAATTGGAGGTCTTGAGGGCATGCAGCCGCTGCTCCAGGTCCTGCAGGCTGTGGTTGAGGGCGCGGGCACCCCGGTCCACCGCGCTCAGAACGTGGCTGGCGTTGAAGTTGGCGTCCTGGGCAGCCGTCAGCTCCCCCTCCAGCCGCGTTAGTCTCTCCGTTGCCTCCTCGATCTGCCGCCTGCAAGGGAAGAGGGTGACAACCCACCCCTGGGGCCACCCCGGGAGCCGTGCCCTGCCCTGGGTGCTCACCGCAGCCCCTCCGTGGCATGCGTCAGGTGGGCAGCAGTGGCGGCGGTGGCATTGCGGGTGGCCACCACGTCACGCACAGTAGCCAGGCTGTCCTCCAGCCGCCGGAAAGTGCCCTCGAAGGCGCCAGCAGCCCCGGTGTGCTGCAGGAGGCTGACCCGCTGTGCCAGTGCCCGGGTGCGGGCAGCCAGGTCCTGCACCACCCGGTCCCAGTCCCCAAAGCAGGGGTGGCAGGGCTGGCAGGCGGGGAAGGTGCCGGCGAAGCCTCGGGCGCACTGGTCGCAGCGGATGCCTGAGATGCCAGGCCGGCAGTCGCAGTGGCCACTGCTGCGGTGACACTGGGTGCTGGCGACGCCACGGGGGTCACAGTCACAGGCTGGGGGGGAAAGCAGGGTCAGGGCACCGCGGGGCTCTCCACGGACCCCCCGCCAGCACTGGCTCTCACCTCGGCACTGCCGCTGCGGGTCACCCCAGTGGTGCTCCTGGCAGTCGGCGCAGGTCCGGCCCCCGAAGCCCGGCCGGCACGAGCACTGCCCGGTGAACTGAAATGCACGGCCGAGGCTCGCAGAGCTGCAACACCCCCAGCCCCATCCCAGCCCCCCACACCCAGTCCCTGTCTCACCTGGTTGCAGGTGGGTGTCAGGGCGTGCTGGGGGTGGCAGTCACAGGGCTGGCAGCCCTGCCCGCTGCCCAGGTTCCAGAAGTTGGGGCTGCAGCGGTCGCAGCTCTGGCCCTCCACGTGGGGTAGGCAGCGGCACTGCCCGCTGCGCCTGTCGCACTGGCACTGCTGGGGCCCGCAGGTGCTGGGGTCGGTGCCCAGGGCATTGCAGGAGCAACCTGGAACCAGACAGGCGCTGATCAGGGACAGGGATGAGGACAGGGACAGGGGTTTGAGGGGGGATGGGGACAGGATGAGGACAGGGATGGGATGGGAATGCCATTAGGATGGAGATGGGATGAGGGTGCAGATGGTATGGGGACACAGGCAGGGACAGGATGGGGATGGTGATGGGTGAGGGTGGAGGCAGGATGGAGCCAGAGACTGGGCAGGGGTGGAGGGGGGACAGGATGGAGATGGTATGGGAACAGCATGAGGACCACTGATGGGGATGGGATGGAGATGGGACAGGGACAGGGTGAGGATAGAGATGGGATGAGGATGAGATGGTAACAGAGCCAGGGTGGCAGTGGGGATGGGATGGCAATGGAGACAGGAATGGGCATGAGATGAGGACGTAGATGGGATAAGTTGGGCACGGAGACAATGACAGGGATGGAGCCGCAGTGCCAGGGCTGGGCAGAGGAGACAGCCCAGAGCAGGGCAGGGCTGCAGGCACCTCACAGCACTGTGCACGAGCAAGGGCAACCATGGGCGTGCGTGGTCCCCAGGGACATGCTGGACTGTGGAGGCAGGTCTTGGTGTGGCCATGGATACTCACGTCTGCAGCTGTGCCGCGTGGCATCCCCGTAATAGCCGGGCTGGCACTCGGCGCAGTGTGGCCCTGCCGTGTTGTAGAGGCAGCGCAGGCAGCGTCCTGTGCGCCGGTCACATGCCTCCGGGTCCGTCACATCGATGTTGTCGTGGCACTGGCAGGGCAGGCAGCGCCTGCCGGGCTGCAGCGGGTCCCCGTAGTACCCGGGGGCACACTCGTCACAGCGGGGACCTGCTGGCACAGGGTGCTGGGCAGTGCCTGGGGATGGGGGACCCCCGAGGGGACCCAGCGTGATGCAGCAGGCACCTACCTGTGTACCCGGGGCTGCACTGGCAAACCACTTGCCGGGAGTGGCTGTCCTGGTAGCAGGAGGCGGCGAAGTGGTGGGGGCTGCCGGGCCCCTCGGGGCAGGGGCAGGGCCGGCAGCGCTGCCCAGAGCCCAGCGCCGGGTTCCCAAAGTGCCCGGCTGCGCACCTGTGGGCAGGTGGTCAGCGGTGGCCGGGGCTGCCGGTCACACCCTGCCCCGCTCCAGGTGTGTGCCCCACTTACCGCTGGCACCTCTCACCGTCCGTGTGGTCACGGCAGCGCAGGCAGCTGCCCGTCCGAGGGTCGCAGTCCTCAGCGTGCCCGTTGCACTGGCAGGGCCGGCAGGTGGGGAAGCCCCAGTGGCCAGGCTGGCAGCGGTCACAGCGTGGCCCATGGGCACCCTCGCGGCAGGAGCACTGCCCCGTGGCACTGTCGCAGACGGTGCTCACCGACCCCTCGCTGCTGCACTGGCATGCTGGAAGGCAGAGCACCCATGGCATGAAGGGAGCATGCCTCCCCGGCCCCTACAGCCCTGGGGTGCCTGGGCTCCTCTCCAGCCCCGTGGCACTCACCTCGGCACCCGCCAGGCCCAAAGCCGAAGGTTCCTGGGAAGCAGCGATGGCAGCGCCGTCCCATGACGTTGGGTTTGCACTGGCACTGCCCACCCTGGGGCCGGCACTCAGCACTGAGCGAGCCCTGGGGGTCGCAGAGGCAGGCTGCGGGGCAGAGAGGGGGGTGAGCGGCAGTGGCCGCTGTGGGGTGTGGCACCAGGCGCAGGACAGGGCACAGGGCCATACTCACGCAGTGCCCCGTCGTGCAGGACAGCTGAGAGGCTGCGCAGGAGGCTGGAGCAGGGCTCGGCCACGGGCGAGGGCCCCGCAGCATGGAAGGGCTGGGCGCAGCGGTACCGCTCAAAAGTCTCCCGGCGCTCCATGGAGCTGGGGTCGCCTGCGATGAACATCTCCAGCGAGGAGTAACGGGGCAGGAGGACCAGCTGAGGGGGGCAAGTCAGTGGGATATCACACCTGTCACTCTCCATGTCCTCTACGGCCACATCCTGCCCCTGCAAAGGGTTGTTGTCCCCCATCCCACTGCCCGGCTGCCCCTCACCGAATCAATGAGCACACTGGCGGTGGGATCCTGCCGGGCAGTGGCACAGCCCAGCTCCAGGCGGAGGGTGTAAGAGACGCCCCGCTCCAGGCAGAGGGGCCGGGGCAGCACCACGTACCTGGGGGAGAAAAGCAGAGCACAGGCAACCGAGTGCCTCCTGTGAGCCCCAGCACAGCTTGGTCCTGGAGAGGGGCTTACCTGGCACCAGAGGGGAGGCTGGTGGAGAGCTGGTCATCTGCTGGGATGGTGTTTCCACAAGGGCTGCTGGCTGAGACAGGGCTGGGGCGCAGCAGCCTCACCCTCACCTCCTGCCAGGGCTCCGGGTGCTGCCAGCGGAGAAGGAGCTGTTCCAAAAAGCCTCACAAGCCAGCACTCCCCACCGCCGCCCCCGGTTTGGCAATACATCCCACCGCTGGCTTCGCCATCTTGTGCTCACCTGGGGCTCGTACCGGATGATCACATCATACTCGGAGGAGAAAGGCACGTTGTGCACGTGAAACTCCATCCAGCTGCCCTCCAGCACGCGGGCAAAGCCTGTCCCCGTCCATGAAGCCAGGTGGTCCGTGGGGGGTTCACGCTCCACCACTGAGCCCTGATGTGAAGAAGGGGTGTGAGAAAGGACCCCAAAAATTAGCTTGGCTGGCCGGTCCTGGCAGAGTGGTGACCCTCTTGGGAACCCTGCAAAGAGCCACCCATGCCCAGCTCTACCTGATGTTTTCCTCCATGGACACCTATGCCCTTACCTGATGCAGCCGAGCATCCTCAGCCTCGTAGGTGTAGTGGTCCAGGTTGATATGGTAGAAGCCAGGCTCCACCTGCTCACACTGTCGTCCCACCATGTGGCTGCGGCACCGGCACTGTCCCGTCTCCACGGCACACCTGGTACCACAGCAGCACTGTCAGACCCGATACCAGCAGGGAAGCCCCTCTCCCCCTGCGTCCCCATGAAGACTCACAGGTTGTCACGGGCACCACCCACGTCACAGCCACATGGCCGGCAGCCCGGGAGGTCGTGGCTCAGTCCCCAGTGCTCAGACTGCAGAGGGCACGGGTGTCAGGGAGCGCTGGGCTGCGGTGCCATGGCCCCAAGCACCGTGCATGGCCCCAAGCTCCACGCACAGCCCTGAGCACCACGTGCAGCTCTCAGCATGTCCCCACTCACCAGGCACTGGTCGCAGTGCTGCCCGGTCACCAGCCGCTTGCAGAAGCACTCACCGCTGACGGGGTCGCACTGGCTGCCCTCAGCCACTGTGCCACGGGGGTCACACTGGCACCCTGCACGGAGAGACAGCGGTGTCTGGCAGGGCCAAGCCACAGGCCTGACCCCGGCGGGTGCCACCCTGGTACCTACGCTGGCAGCCCTGCGGGTTGGTGGCACTGAGGCCAAAGAAGCCGGGTTTGCAGCGGTCGCAGCGGGGACCAGCCACGTTCTCCTTGCAGCGACACTGCCCCGCAATCAGTCCTCGGGCTGGGTCATCGGCACCATCACACAGCCCTCCATCCAGAGAGCCCTCAGGGTCGCAGTCACAGGCTGGGGTCACAGGCAGGGTCAGCACCCCGACCCCCCAGCCCACCCTGTGCAGCCTGTCCCACGCCGCGCACCCCCCAGCACCGACCTCGGCACACAGCGGGGTCCCGCAGGTCCTTGCTGGGGTCCTTGTAGTAGAAGGGCTTGCAGAGGTGGCAGCGGCGGCCCATGGTGTTGTGCTGGCAGCCGTCACACACGGCCCCACTGGCGTTCCCCGTGGCCAGGAACACAGCCATGTCGAAGTGGCACCGCCGTGAGTGCTCGTTGCAGTCACACCCTGCAGGGATGGCACCGTGGCACAGCACGTGGCACCCCAACCCCCGGCCTGGCAGCACCCCCAGTGCCAAAGCTCCCCAACCCTGACCTCTCTTACCCTGGTATGCAGCACCCCAAACCCCCCACAACCAGTCTGCAGGATGCCAGATCCCACCCAACCACCTTCCAGTGTGCAACACTCCAAAACCCCTGGCACGGCACAGCCTGCCAGCCCTGGCACCGGGATCTCTGTGCCAGTGCCGGTGCGGGGCACTCACGGCGGCAGGCGTTGGTGCTGGAGCCCTCGGCCGGGCGCCAGGGCAGGTCATGGTAGAAATCCTCGCAGCGCTCGCAGTTCAGCCCCTGCGTGTGGTGCTTGCAGACGCAGCGCCCGTGCACCTGCCGGGACACCACGGTGAGGGGCTGCAGGACCAGGCAGCACAGCTACCCATCTCCGGCAGGGCACGCAGGGCCAGCTCTCCCTACCATGCCATCGGTGGTGGCGGTGGCCCCGGTGAGCGGGGCGCACTCGGAGGCATGCCCGTAGCAGAAGCAGTTCCCACGCAGCACCAGCTCGTAGAGCGCATAGTAGTACTTCTCCTGGATCTCCCGCCGCGTGTCCAGCAGGTTGTCCCCCAGCGTGTGCAGCTTGGTGAGGTTCACCCGCAGGTTGGTGACACGCAGCAGGTCTGGGGGGGGGGAGAGACCCATGTCAGCACGAGGAGGCCAGACTTGTCCACGAGTGGCTCAGCTTTGCCGGGTATGGCTGGGGTGGGCTGTGTGTGACCACGGGGGGCTGTGGGTGGCTCAGTGGAGCTGAGCACAGCTTGACTGGCCCATGCACCATCGGGCTGCACGTGGTTTGGCTCACACTCATGTGATTGCACGTGGCCAGGCTGGGCTGTACATAGCCACGGTGGTTCTGCTCCCGTGCACCTGGTTGTGCACGACTCACCGGGGCTGTGCAGACCCCCCAGCAGATGCAGGATGGGATCCCACCAGTGCAGAACAAGTGCCCTGGGCAAGGACACCTTTCTGGGCATGGGGGCACCCACCGCTGGGGGCTGCACCCAGAGGACAGCTGTGCCTGCTGGGTGCAGTCTGGGGGCCTCAGCAGGACAGGACGGCTCCCCCGGGGCTGCAGCTCCCAGCAGCCCTGCCCTGCAAATTCCTCAACTCCTGCTCCCAGTCTAAATTTAGCCCTGGCTGATTAACCCACTGCATCCTGCACCCAACCCAACTCCGCTGCTGGTCCCTGACACCATCCCACACCGGGGCTGCTGCTTCGTGCTGGGCTTGGCTCCGGCACGGCTCCGGCACAGCCGTCCCCGTCCACTCGCCCAGATGCAGCCCAACCTTTAGCTGCTCCCACGGTGGGGGGTGCAGGAGGGGCCTCAGCCTCCACAGGCTGGATCCGGCCCTGACCCCATCACGGGGCTCAGAGCAGGGAGAGAGGGGCCAAAATAGCTGCTCCCAAAATAGAGCAGCCAGGCAGGAGCCCAGGACGAGCGACTCACTCTGGATGGCGGGGCTGTAGGGGTCCTGGATGGGGATGGCTGGGTCCAGCACCCGGTAGATCACCTGAGGGGGAAGGCAGGGTAGTGAGGGGAGAGCAGAGGGTCTCCCGAGCCTCCCACTGCAGCACTGGGGCCTCACCTCCCCCTCGGTGGAGGGCTCGATGTCGGAGTAACGGGACTCGCAGATGACGTCGTCAATGCGGCGCAGGGGCCCACGGGGGACGTGGGGGAAGGTGGCAGCGCAGTCGTAGGCGAAGTAGCGGTAGACCTTCCAGCTGCGCCCAAAGTCGGCCGAGCGCTCCACCAGCATGGCCGCGGGGCGGAAGGTCTGTGGGACACCAGATGGGACGGAAGCCGGCCCCACAGTCCCCATGGGCTTCATCCCGTCCCATCCCACCCCGTCCCGGGTACCCATGTGCCAAGACCTACCTTGAAGGTCATGATGAGGTGGGTGAAGTGGAACTCGGCCTCCAGGTCCAGCTGGATGCTGACATGCTCCACACCTGGGGACAGCACATGTGACTGCAGGGAGCACCCACCCATGGGTCCCTGGGGCTCGTCCCCCTCACCCGGCCGTGGTCCAGGGGCGCGTCCGTGGCCGCCGGCTGACTCACACTTCCTCAGCGTGGGAGGAAGGGAAGGGGAGCCCCCCGGGACACCCCGCTGCCCCGCCTGCTGCTCACCATTCTCCGACTGCCACCAGGCTTTCTTGGGGCGGGGGGCGAAGGTGGTGATCACGTTCTCGATGCGGTGGCTGTTGGCGTTGGTGTGGGTGTCGTAGGGCCGCCGCGAGTCACAGATGAAGCACTTCTTCTCCTCCTACGAGAGGGGGGCTCAGCATTGTGTGTCCCCATCCCTGTCCTGTCCCCCCAAACCCATCGGGTCCCTGTCCCACTCACCTGAAGGTGGCTGACAATGCAGTAGGGCTGAGGCCGGCGCAGCCCGCAGGTGGAGGTGGCACTCAGGCGGGGGGCTCGTCCCACCAGCAGGTCCCCGGTGGCCGGGTAGCAGCTGCCGCGGGCACAGCCCTGGGGGGGGTCGGGGGCCAAAGTCCCCCCGAGCCCTGCGGGGCAGCGGCGGGGGGGGCAGGAATGAGGACGCTGCGGGGGGGCGCGGGGCCCCTTCCGCGACCGCCCGGAAACAGGACGGCGGGGCCGGGCCGGACCCCGGCCCTCACCGGGCCCCGCTGCGTAGGGGGGGGACGCGGACTCACCGGCCAGCAGCGGCAGCAGCAGGAGGGCGGCGGGGCTCCGCATCGCGGGGCGTAACGGAGGCGCGCAAAGGGGCGCAAGGAGCACGCAAAGTGGGCGCAAAGGGGGCGCTCGGCAGGTGCCCGCGCGTCCCGTCCCGTTTCCGTCCCGCCCCGCCGGTTCCCGTTCCAGTCCCCGTCCCGGTCCCTCCCGTCCCCCCCTCCGAGCTGGGCGGCGGGCGCAGCGCTCGGGGCTGCGCGGAAAGCGCGGGGCGGATCCCGGCCGGAGCGGGGAGCGCGGGTGCGGCCGGCCGGCGGGCAGGAGGCAGGCGGGAGGCAGCAGGCAGACACCGGACACAGGCAGCTGCTATTCGGGGCTTTATTTGCAGCCGCAGCCATGTTACACGCGCCCACGGAGGGGACGGGGACCCCCGGGCTGCGGGGCAGGAGCGGACCCCGGATCCCAGCCCGGGCCCCTAGCAGGTGGCGTAGGCGTTGGCCCGCTCCCGGATCTCCTCCAGCAGCCCCCAGACCCGCTGCTCCAACGCCTGCAGTCGTGTCACCTTCGCCGCCATCGCCCGCTCGTTGGCCCCAAAGTGCTGCTCCAGCTCTGTGGGATGGGGGCACAGTCAGGGTGCACCCCCCAACGTGTCCCCCAACCTGTGTCACCCTTGAGGCACCGGGCAAGATATGCTCAGGGGGATGAGGGGTGACACGCATGGGGAGGTGGGCACTGGGCAGGGTTGGGGTGGCGGGGAATGCCCCCCACCACCGCCCCCCCCCTCACCTTCCAGCTTCCTCTTGCTGCTGTTTGCCTTGTCCAAGAGGTCCCGGGCCTCTGCTGTCAGCTGCGTCACACGCTGCAGGGCCCCGCCAGACACCCCAGCCAGCCCACTCACCCGGCCCTTCAGCACCACGTAGCGCTGGGTCACCCGTGCCAGGTCCTGGTGGCACAAGGGCATGGTGAGGTTGAGCCCCCCTCGACACCCTGTACCCCTTTGGTGCTGTGCCATGTCCGGGCAGGGCTGGAGCTCACCTGGCTGAGTGTCCCTGAGGCGGTGGTGGCACGCTGAGCCCCGTCCTTGGCTTGCTGGGCCACTCGGTGGGCATCCCGGCTCTGCTGCTGCAGGGCGGTGACACGCTGCGCCAGCTCCCGCAGCCGCCGCTGTGCCCGTGACTCCTTCCCCTCTAGCGCCTGCAGCCTGCGCTCCGCCTGGGCAGGCATGGGCACTGGCTGCCAGCGTGCACAGCGATCCATCGTGCCCATGGTGCCATCCCCACCGCCTTGGCAAACCCACAGCACCCACCCCACACCATCCATGTTTCGCTGGCACCAGCCTCCCTACCCTTGGTGTGCCCATGGCATCAGCCTTGCTCTCCATAGGACCGACCCCATTGCTCCCAGTGACTCCACAGCACTGACCCCATTGCTCCCAGTGACCCCACAGCACTGGCCCCGTTACTCCCAGTGCCCTCACAGGACTGACCCCATTGCCCCCAGCATACCCCAAGTACCATCCCTGCTCCCCAGCTGTGCCAGCGGTGTTGGCCTGGTTCCCGCAGCCCCAGCATGCCCACAGCCCCAGTGCTCCTCACCTCCTTGGCTCTGCTCTCGGCCGCCCGGATGGCATCCTTGGCACTCCGCAGGGCACTGCCCGCTGCTGTCACCTGTGCCTGTGCCGCCTCCAGTGCCCGCTGTGTCCCCATGAGCTCGTCCCTCACGCCCTCCGCTCGCTCCCTATGGTGGCACATGGAGCTCCAGCCCCTGCCAAGCGCTGAAGAACAGACCCTGAACCACTGCCTACCCCAGCATGTCACCCGCTACTCGCCTGGCGTCCTGTCCCTGTGCCAGCAGCCCCCGTGCCATGGCCAGCCCCTGTGCTGTGCTGTTCAGAACCGCGTCCACCCCCTCCAGCTGGCCGATGCTCTCCCGCATCTCCCGCAGCAGCTCCTGGATCCGGTCAGGGCTGCTGGGCAGGGAGATGCTCAGCACCTGCCGGGCCACCAGCTCGATGCTGCCTGGGTCGGCTCCCTCCTCTGTGGGGACACAGGAGTGGGGTGGGCTCGGGGTGGGTGTGCTGACCCCACCATGCCTGTGTGCCCACCCCATGCTGATGCTACCTGCCAGGAAGGCCTTGATGCGGCGGATGAAGTCCCGCAGCTGAGCTGTCGCCTTCTGCGCGCGGCTGCGGGCGGCCTGTGAGCGCCCCAACGCCTCCTCCGCCCGGCTCCGTGCCCCCCGTGCCAGCTCCTGCACCTCCTGCATCTGGGGGGCACGAGGCTGAGCAGGGGACATGGGGCAGCCCCAGGGAGGGGACACAGGAGGGAGGGCAGGGGGTACGAGGGGTCATGCACAGGGGATAAGATGTGGGTGTGCAAGGGGGTGTAATGGGGTGTGCAAAGGGGCATGGGGCACATGGAGTGTGCAACAGGGTGCAAGGGGGTATGGAAGGGGTGTGCAAGGGGACATAAAGGGGGTGTGCAAGGAAGTGCAGCAGTGGCCCAAAGGGACATGCAAGTGGCACAAGGGGCATGAGAGGGACATAAAAGAGGGGACATGCTTGGGAGCATGGAAAGGGCACAAGTGGGAAGTAAAAGGGGACATGCAAACAGGTATGGAAAGGGCACAAAGAGGGACACAGAAGAGGACACTAAAGTGGCATGGAAAGGGATGTGCAAAGGGGCATGGAAAAGGTGTAAGTGGGACATGGAAGGGGACATCAAAGTGGCATGAAAAGGGCACAAGTGAAATGTACAAGGGGGCACCAAAGTTGTCTGAAAAGGACACAAGTGGAACATGCAAGGGGACATTAAACTGACATGGAAAGGGGACAAGCAGGATGTTAAAGGGGGCACAAAAATCCATGCAACGGGGCACAGAAAGGACATAAGTATACCATGCTCAGGGACACCAAAAAGTGCCATGGAGCCACCACCCCTACCTTCTGTGCCACAACCCCCAGCTGCCCCAATGCCACCTCCAGCTGCTGTGAGGTGTTACGGGCGCTGCTCAGGGCTCGAGCCGAGACGGGCAGTGCCCCTGTGCACCCCGTGCCACCGCAGTGCCGTGTTCCCGCATCGTCCTGGCACAAAGCTCCTCCACAAGGTGCTTGATCACAGCTCCGGTCCCCAGGCACTCCACAAATCTGTGGTGATGCCAGTGGTGGCATCAGTGGTGGAGATGGCAGTTCAACACTGCATGGGGGGAGACCCCCGTGCCGGGGCGGAACACGGGCAAAGCCCGTGTTCCGCCCCGGCACGGGGGTCTCCCCCCATGAGCCTATTTAGTCACACCAGTCCTGCTCTCACCTTCTCATTGATCCCAGCAACGCTGAGTCCCATCACCCGTTTCTGTGCCTCCCGCAAGGATTTCCGTGCCGCGGCCGTGCTGCGACGGACCGCATCGCCCCGCTGCCGTAGTGCCCGTTCGGCCGCCCGCTGTGTCGCCTGTGCTCCGTTCAGCTCGCCAGCTGTGCCGTTGGCCACCACCTCCGCCTGCCGTGAGTCCTCCACCGCCGCCAGGATGGTGCGGTAAGACTCTGTGGGTGCTGGTGTCAGGGTGTAGCCGGGATGGTTGCTACCGAACCTCCCAATCCTTGCTGGATGCTCTTACCACCGAATCCAGCCGCTGCCACTGTGCCGAGGAGGATTTGGAGGTGGGAGGTGGTTCGGTTGAGACCCCCCAGCTCATGGCTCAGTCCGGCTAGCCGGTCATGGTGCCGCACATCTGCATGTGCCAGCTGATCCAGATGTTGCTCCAGCTCTTGGAGCTGCTTCCAGAAGTCATCCAGCTCCATCCTTTGTGGGGGGATGAGAAAAGTCTCAAGCCTTTTTGGGTGACAAAACAGGGGTGTCCCCCCCCAAAGCCCCACTGCTCCCACTTGCCTGGTGCTGTCCAGCCTCCTGGGCAGCCCATGGAGGAGGGGGGCACTGGGGCTGCTCCCCTCGCCCAGCAGCTGCTGCACGTGCCCCAGGGCCTCCTCCAGCGCTCGCAGGCGGCGGGGGCTGAGTGGGGACACAGACCCCCCCTCCCGCAGAGCCCGTGCCTGTGTCCCCAGGCGCCGCAGCCCGTCCCGCAGGCTGCCCAGGGCCGGGTCCCAGCGCCCGAAGCAGGGGTGGCAGGGTGAGCACCGGGGGAAGGACTCTTGGTAGCCCCGCTGGCAGCGGTCGCAGCGCAGCCCCCCGAAGCCCGGCCGGCACTGGCACTGCCCGCTGGCCTGCTCGCACTGCGGGCTCTCAGCACCCAGTGGCTCGCACTCACAGGCTGCGGAGACAGGTGGCATCATGTCCCAGCCTCCCCAGGGACCCCTGTGTCTCCAGAGTGCCACTATGTCCCCAGCGTTCCACTGTGTCCTCCTGCATCCCCAGGGTCCCACCATGTCCCCAGGGTCTCCTATGTCCCCACAACCCCACCATGTCCCCAGGGTCCCCTGAGTCCTCCATATCCCCAGAGTCACACCATGTCCCCAGCTTCCCACTAGGACTCCAGGGTCACCCACATCTGAAGGGTCCCATCACATCCCCGTAGTCTCACCGTGTCCCCAGGATGTCCCGAGTCCCCAGAGTCCCCTGTGCTCCCAGTGTCCCCACTGTCTCCCTGGGCCTTCCATGTTCAAAGTCTCCCACTGTGTCCCCAGGGTCCCTTATGTCCTCAGGGTCCTACCATGTTCCCAGGGTCCTCCATGTCCCCCAGTCCCACAATGCACCCAGGGTCCCTCCATGACCTCCTGTTTCCCCAAGACCCCCTATTCCCCAGAGCGCCCATGTCCCCAGACACCCCACATCCACAGAGTCCCTGTGCTCCCTGTCCCTGGGACATGTCCCCACCTCGGCACTCCCGCTCAGGGTCTCCCCAGTGATGCTCCTGGCACTGGGAGCAGACGCGGCCCCCGAAGCCGGGCCGGCACTGGCACTGCCCCGACACCTGCAGCGAGAGCGACGTGCTCAGCCGGGCGGCTCACCTGGTGCCGGGAGGGCAGCAGAGCTGTGCCGGGGTGCCGAGGTGCCGGGGGTCTCACCGTGTCACAGGCAGGGTGCAGGGCGTGCGTGGGGTGGCAGCCGCAGGGCTCGCAGCCCGCTGGCCCCCCCAGGCTCCAGAAGTGGGGTGCACAGCGGTCGCAGCTCTTTCCTACCACGTTGGGCCGGCAGGCACAGGCGCCCGTGCCACGGTCGCAGTCACAGGTGCCAGAGGTGCAGTGGGAGGCCAGGGTTCCCCGCGGGTCGCAGCCACAGCCTGCAGGTGGGTGGGCAACTGCGTGAGCCTCTGCCCGCACCCCCTGCCCAGGCAATGCCCTCCTGGCACCTGGCCCCAGCACCCCAAATCCCCTGTCTGGTCCTGAACCCATGCACAGCCCCAACCCCCACCCCAATCACTGTCCCCTGCCCAGCCCCAACCCTGGGAACAGCCTCAAATCCCCCCAACAGCCCCAAACCCCACCTGGCCCTGACCTCACCTAGCCCCAAACCCCCAGACACCCCCAAACTCTGCCCAATCCAGCCCTCCCACACAACCTCGTTTCCCCCACACCCCAACACAGCCCCAAGCCTTACCCCCACCCCGAGCCCTTGCATCACCCCAAAATCCCCTGCACATCCCCAAACCCTTGGACGGCCCCAGCCCTGACCCCCGGCCCCGGCGCAGCCCCCCACCCCGCTCACGCCGGCAGTTGCGCTGCAGGGCATTGCCGTAGTAGCCGGGCTGGCAGTGGGCGCAGTGGGGCCCGGCCGTGTGGTACAGGCAGCGCAGGCAGTGCCCCGTGTGGGGGTCGCAGGCCCCCGGGTCGCTGGCGTCGATGTTGTTGTTGCACTGGCAGGGCCGGCACACCCCTCCCTCCATCTCCGGTGCCCCAAAATAGCCGGGGGAGCAGCGGTCACAGCGGGGCCCTGCAGGGAAGGGGCGTCTGTGTGTGCCAGGGGTCCCGCAGCTGCAGTGCCGGGGGGTCCCAGCTGCACAGCACCTGCCCTGCCCCTCACCGGCGTATCCGGGCGCACAGAGGCAGACGATGTGGTGGGTCTCCTCGTCGGCGTGGCAGGCGCTCCCGTGGTAGTGCCGTGTGCCAGGGTAGCCGGGACAGGGGCAGGGCCGGCACTGCTGCCCCGAGCCCAGCACTGGGTCCCCGTAGTAACCGTCCTGGCACCTGTGAGGATGAGAGGTGAGTACCCTAGGGGGTCCATCCCATACCATCATACCCCATCCCACCATCCCATCCATGCCATGCCATGCCATGGCATCATATCCCATCTCAGCCATCCCACTATATCCCATCCAATCTCACCATCCCGCCTCATCATACCCCACACCATCATATCCCATCCCATCGTATCTCATCGTATCCCATCGTATCCCATCGTATCCCGTCCCATCCATGCCATGCCATGCCATGCCATCATCTGCCATGCTGTCCCATCCCCTCCCCTCTATCAGGCTCACCTTTCGCAGTGCCGGCCGGCCGTGTGGTCACGGCAGTGCAGGCAGCTGCCCGTGCCGGGGTCGCAGTCCTCGGCGTGCCCATTGCATTGGCAGGGCCGGCAGGTGGGGAAGCCCCAGTGGCCAGGCTGGCACTGGTCACACTGCCGGCCCACGGCACCGGGCTGGCACCGGCACTGTCCACTCACTGCATCGCACAGCTGTGACACCGAGCCCTCCGGGGAGCAAGCACAGGCTGCGGGATGGCACGGCTTGGGTCAGGGACATGGGTGCAGGGATGGACAGACAGACAGACAGACAGGGCACCAGCACTCAGGGCATGCCCAACCCACAGGATACGGTACAGGAGGGCTCATGCAGACGCATGGGTGGGCAGACGGACCGGTGGACAGACAGATGGGTCAGTGCAAGGCAGGAGCATGGGGCTTGGATGGATGGATGGATGGATGGATGGATGGATGGATGGACGGATGGATACAAAGACAGATGGACAGAGGGGGAACTGGGACCCAACCCACAGGCTGCAGGACAGCAGAGCTGAAATGGACACATGCACGGACAGAGGGACAGACAGACAGGTGAAGAGGCAGACGGTCAATGGACAGGGCTCTGATGGCTGGACAGACAGACAGACGGGAGGGACAGGGGTGCCCGGCAGATGCAGATCCCAGTACTCACGGCTGCAGCCCAGGGGCCCGAAGCCGTAGCTGCCCGGGGCGCAGCGGTCGCAGCGCCGGCCGAGGACGTGGGGCTTGCATTCGCACTGCCCTCCCTGCGCCTGGCACTCGCTGCTGCGGGAGCCCTGCGGGTCGCACTGGCAGGCTGCGGGACCAGGGCCAGCGTGGGGCTGGGGCTGTCCTGCCCCCACCCCCCCACACCCTGCTATGGGCACGGCATCATCCAGACCCACTTTCCTGGGTAACCCTGCCCTTCCCTGCCATGGGCACAGTCCCATCCAGACTCCCTGGCACAGGTACCCCTGCCCGCCCCTCCGCTGGGCACGGCCTCATCCTGACCCACTGCCACAAGCCTGGTCCCATCCTGACTCCTGCATGGTACCCCAGCCCACCCCTGCCATGGGCAAAGCCCCATCCTGACCCACCCCACTGGCCACAGCCCCATCCCGACCCACCCCACCAGCCACAGCCCCATCCCGACCCACCCCACCGGCCACAGCCCCATCCCAACCCACCCCACTGGCCACAGCCCCATCCCGACCCACCCCACTGGCCACAGCCCCACCCTGATCCCAGCACGGTGCCCACTCACGCAGTGCCCCGCCGTGCAGCAGGGCCGAGATGCTGCAGACCAGGCGGGCACAGGCCTGGGCCAGGGGGGATGGAGGGGCCATACGAAATGCCTCCAGACACTGGTACCGCTCCAGCTCCTCCCGGCGAGCTGCTGCTGCCGCCTCCGCACCATGGAAGCCCGGCAGCTCCAACACCCGTGGCAGGAGCACCAGCTGCACCGGGCAGTGGGAGAGGGAGAGAAGATGGGGCGTCGGGGCACAGCCTCCCCCGCCCCATGGGACCTGGTTCCTGCTCCTGGGCTGGATCCATCTGCCCTGGGGCAGCCCCAACCCTGCTGGGGTTCAGCAGCAGCCCCAGCCCCACTGATATTCCCATCCTAATTGCCATTCCCATGGGCATCCCCATCCCCATCAACAGCCCCAAGACCAGCCCCAACTCCATCAACATCCCCAGTCCCATTGATATTGCCATCTTCATTCACATCCCCATCCCCATCAACATCCCTATCTCCATCTCCATCTCCATCTCCATTCCCTTTCCCCATCTACTCTTCCATACCCATCTCATCCCCATCCCCATCCCATCCCCATCCTCATCCCCATCTTATTCCCATTCCCATCCCATCCTCATCCCATTCCCATTCCATCTCATCCCCTTTCCCATCCCATCCCCACCTCACCCCACGTGCAGCCCCAGGTGGATGGCACTGCCTGCCCCAGCCTGGGGTCCCCATCCCCGCCCAGCCCCAGATGTGGGGTGCAGTGGGACCCCCCTCACCGAGTCGATGAGGATGAAGGCGCCAGGGTGGCGCTGGGTGACACCAGCCCGTTGAAGCCGCATGGTCACCTCATAGGGGGTGCTGGGCTCGAAGCAGAAGGGCCGGGACAGCAGCACATACCTGTGCAAAGGCAGGCATTGGGGCATGGCCACCCCAGGGCCACGGGGACAGCCAAGGGACAGCAGCAGCACCCAGCCACCTTCCTTGTCCCTGTCCCCATCCCCATCCCTCCCCTGGGTGGCAGGACTGCCCCTGTTTCCACTCCGTCCCTGCCCCTTAGTTGTGGGAGTGACAGGTCTGTCCTTGTCCGTGCCCTGTCCCAATCCCCACCCCATCCTCATTTTTATCCCATCCCCATCCTCATCCCTATCTTCATCCTCATCCCACCCCACCCCACCGCACCGCACCCCACCTCTGGCTGTGGGGCAGGCTCTCACGGTACATCTGCTCAGAAGGCAGCAGGTTGCCGCAGCGAGGGCTGGTGGGCAGTGCCTGCGAGCTGACACTGACCACGGCTTCCCAGTCTTCAGCCGACTGCGACAACAGGAGAGCCGGCATCAGGGCCGTGCCGTGCCATGCCACACACACCGTGGCCACGGCCACGGCCGTGCCTGTGCTCACCTCGGGCTCGTAGCGCAGCAGCAGCTCGTAGTCCATGGGGTAGGGCACATCGTCCACACGGAAGGTCAGGCCAGCCCCGTCCCGCACCCGGGCGAACCCCGAGCCCGTCCACGTCACCATGTGCTCAGCGCCGTCCCGCACCACCTCCTCCACGTCTGGCTGGGCACGGCACCGGCACGGCTCGGCCCTGGCCCCTGGCTCTGGCCCCTGGCCACCCCCACCCCACAGCACCCCGCCAAGCCCCATCCCGCCCCCCAGGGCTCACCTTGGGGGGCTGCTGGCGGCTGCGGCGCAAGGGGGCACGGGGCTGGGGGGCACGAGGGGGGCTGCGCTGGTGCCGTGAGCGCCCTTTCCGCCCCCCCGGCTCCCCGGTGTTGTACTCCAGGCAATCCTGGGGCACCTCCGCCCGGATGGCACCCTGTGGGGAAGGGGTTAGGGAATGGGTGCCATGCACGGGGACAGCTGTGCTTGGGACAACCATGCATGGGGCACAGTGACAGCCACATGCAGGACAGGGTGACAGCCATGCATGGAGCATGGTGACAGCCATGCATGGAGCATGGTGCATGGTGACAGCCATGCACAAGCCTGGGCTGGGACTGCAGGGACTTCCCAGGAGACTCACCGGGAGCTGGGGGTGGCTGTGGCCATGGCCGGTGGCCTGCTCGGCCTCATAGCTGTAGTAGTCGAGGTGGGCACAGAAGAAGCCAGGCTCTACCTGGTCGCACTGCCGCCCCATGAGGTGGGGACGGCAGGGACAAGCTCCATCCTCCATGGAGCACCTGGGAGTGACCATCTTGTTATTCTGTCCTCACTCATCCCTCCCTCCATCCCTGTTCCCATCCCTCCATCTGGGGGGATGGAGATCCCCAACTCCATCCCTCCCTCCATCCCAGCACTCTCTCTCCAGCCCTTTCTCCATCCCTCCACCGATGTCCCCATCCCTCCCTCCCTCTGTGCCTGACCCCCAGCCCCGTCCCCACTCCTGCATCCCCATCCCCATGCCCCGCCGGGCACTGTGCTGAGCCTCACCGGTTGCTGTAGGCTCCCCCGAAGTCACAGGCGCAGGGCCGGCAGCCCCCCACATCATAGCTGAGGCCCCAGAACTCAGTCTGCAGCGAGAGGGGGGCAGTGTGGGGCAGGTGTGGGGCGAGCCTGGATGGGAGGGTGCTGTGGGACTGGGGAATCAGGGCCAGGGAGCATGGTGTGGGGCAGGCTGGGGGCACTCACCACGCACTGGCTGCAGGAGCGCCCGGCCACGAAGCGTTTGCAGTAGCAGTCCCCACTGATGGGGTCACAGGGGGAGCTGCCAGCCACCGTGCCCCGCGGGTCACACCTGCAGGCTGTCCCCAACATGTGCACACACCCCCACACGTGAGGGGCTGCCACATGGCACCACAGCCCACAGGCTTCATGGCCCTACCTCCCCACCCGGCATGCTTCCATCCATCCATCCATCACCATCCCTATCTCTGTCCCCATTCCTCCATCTCCATCCCTCCACCACCATCCCTCCATCCCACATCCCTCCATCTCCATCCTCCACCACCATCCCAATCCCTCCATCTCCATCCCACATCCCTTCATCCCCATCCCTCCACACCATCCCGTGCCCATCCCTGGGTCCCAGCTCACGCTGGCAGCCCTGTGGATCGCCCTGGCTGAGGCCGTAGGCGCCGTGCCGGCAGCGGTCACAGCGGGGACCGGCCACGTTCTCCTTGCAGCGGCACTGCCCTGCGATCATGCCCAGTGCCACGTCCGTGTGCCCGTCGCAGGCGCCTCCGTCCAGTGAGCCCGCCGGGTCGCAGTCGCACGCTGCCGAGAGAGAGACCGTGGGGAGCTGGGGCTGCTGGCACCAGGAGCCGTGGAGCCAGTGGCACTGGGAGCTGTGGGGCTGGGGTCTCAGGGCACTCACGGGCACAGGCGGTGGGGGAGCGGATGTCGGCGCGGGGGTGCCGGTAGTAGAAGGGCTTGCAGAGGTGGCAGCGGCGGCCCATGGTGTTGTGCTGGCAGCCGTCACACACGGCCCCGCTGGCGTTCCCCGTGGCCAGGAACACAGCCATGTCGAAGTGGCACCGCTGCGAGTGCTCGTTGCAGTCACACCCTGCAGGGATGGCACCACGGCACGGCACGTGGCACCCCAACCCCCTGCCTGGCAGCACCCCCAGTGCCAAACCTGGGGATGCAGCTCCTCAATCCCCACCTCTCAAGCCCAAGGCTGCAATCCCCAGCCCCACATCCCCACAGGATGCACCAAAACTCCCCAACATCACAGCCTACAGCACCCTGATCCCCCCAAACCCCAGCCCCATGTGCAGCACCCCCAGCCCCCAAGCAGGGCATGTGGGACTCTCAACCCCCAGTCCCAAGCCATGGCCCCCAGGATGCTGAACCCCTCAAGCACAACATGAAGGACCCCAAAATCCCCAAACACAACGTGCAGGAACCCCCATTCCCCCAGCCCAGCACATGGGACTCCAAGCCCGCGGGCACAGTGTGGTGGTGGTGCCGGTGCGGGGCACTCACGGCGGCAGGCGTTGGTGCTGGAGCCCTCGGCCGGGCGCCAGGGCAGGTCATGGTAGAAATCCTCACAGCGCTCGCAGTTCAGCCCCTGCGTGTGGTGCTCGCAGACGCAGCGCCCGTGGATCTGGGGTTGGAACACCCAGCTCAGTGTGGCCAACAGGTCCCACGGGGCACCGTGCCGTGCCAGCGGTCGCGTGTGCCTCACCATGCCGGGGATGGAGGATGTTGGGGCGCCGGGTGCCGGGGCACAGTGGGCAGCGTGGCCATGGCAGAAGCAGCTGCCGCGCAGCACCAGCTCATCCACGGCGTAGTAGTATTTCTGCAGCACCTCCCGCCGCGTGTCCAGCAGGTTGTCCCCCAGCGTGTGCAGCTTGGTGAGGTTCACCCGCAGGTTGGTGACACGCAGCAGGTCTGGGGGGGGTTTGGCACCATCAGCACCCACCTCGCTGGCCCCACAGCCCTGGCACTCCTGGCAACTCACCCTGGATGTCCGGGCTGTAGGGATCTGCCACAGGGATGGAGGGATCCAGCACCTTGAAGATGACCTGGGGGGAGGAAGGGGTGGGTCAGCTCAGGCCCCACAGAACCCCAGCCCCACCCTGTGCCACCCCGGCCCCACACACCTCCCCATGGCTGGAGGGCTCGATCTCGGAGTAGCGCTGGTCACACAGCACCTCATCCACCAGCCCCGAGGGCTGGCTGGGGATGCCGGGGAAGAGCTTGGTGCAGTTGTAGGCGAAGTAGCGGTAGACCTTCCAGCTGTGCCCGAAGTCAGCCGAGCGCTCCACCAGCATGGCCGCGGGGCGGAAGGTCTGTGGGACACCAGTTGGGATGGAGGCCGGCCCCACAGCCCCCGTGGGTCCATCCCATCCCACCCCTCCCAGGCACCCATGTGCCAGGACCCACCTTAAACTTCATGATGAGGTGGGTGAAGTGGAACTCGCCCTCCAGGTCCAGGCGGATGCTGACGTGCTCCACACCTGATGGGGATAGAGAGGTGAAGGCCAAGGCTCTGGAAGAACCTCCCAGGTCCCATGGCCGTGTAGCTCCAAGGCACCCACACATGGGGGCAGCCCCACTGCCAGCCCTGACTCACCATTCTCCGACTGCCACCAGGTCCGCTGGCCGTGGGGGCCACTCAGGTAGATGACATTCTCGATGTGGTGGCTCTCGGGCAGGGACGGGTCCCGTGAGTCGCAGGTGAAGCATTTCTCTGAGTCCTGTGCCAGGGAGTGTCACCATCAGGGATGAGTGGCTGGAGGCTGTGCCAGTGCCCAGCTGTGCTGGGGCTATGCCAGTGCCCAGCTGTGCTGGGGCTTTGCCAGGGCCAGGTGGGCTCACCTGGAGATGGCTGACGATGCAGTACTCCTGGGGCCCATCCAGCCCGCAGGTGGAGGTGGCACTCAGGCGGGGGGCTCGTCCCACCAGCAGGTTCCCGGTGGCTGGGTAGCAGCTGCCGCGGGCACAGCCATGGCTCTGGTCGGGCTCCTGCCAGTCCCCTGCCGCTGAAACCCCCACTGCAGGGAGCATGAGGGCACGGGCTGGGGGCTGTGCCAGGGCCTTAGGCACCCCCTATCTCCTCCATGCACCCCGATGCCTGCCCAGCACCCTCCCCACCCCCAGCTGTCCCATCCCGTCCCATCTCCGCATCCTGACCCACTGATGCAGCACGAAGCTCCATGACCCGGAAAGGTGCTGGCAGCAGCGCCGGGGACTCGTGACCGGGGGGCAGGGAGTGGGACCGGGTGGGCAGCAGGACCAAGTGGGGGGCTGGCAGCTGAGGGGCCGGAGGGGGCTGGCAGAGGGTGGCTGCCTGTGGTCCTGGGGGGACGGGCAGCCCCCAGGGTGCTGAGCGGTGCCAGGAGCCAGGTCAGGCGCTTGCTAATCCTGCTGGGGCTCAGCACAGCCCAGATTCCACACTCGGATTTGCAGTGGTCAGGTCCTGGCTGCTGCCAGCCACGGAGCATCACCGTCACCACTATCTCTACCACCCAGCACCCTCCACCCAGGCTGGGGTCCCAGGACCATCACGGCCACCAGCACCTTGGGTGCCCAGCGACACGCAGTGCACGACCGAGGCCAGCGCTTACCCAAGAGGAGAGCGAGTGCCAAGAGTTCCATGGGCAGCCACGGGCTCTGCCTGGGGGGACACAGAGACAGTGCTGTGGCCGGGAACAGGGTACGGCACAGGGCGGATGGGGTCTGGCCTCTCCCGGCTCCAGATCGGCCATGCACCCCGGGGTGCACTCACCCAGCTCCGGCATGGTAGTGCACCCAGAGGACAGCACTGGGACGTGGGGTTGGATGGGGCAGCTGGGTCCCAAAGTTCTCTGGGGTGGCACCCAGCGCCCACCCCCAGAGCCATGCCCCCACCCCACACGGCCCTGGGGGGCTGCGGCACACAGCCCCGGGCGCACGGCCATGCCCTGCACCCCCAGACCCTGCGCAGGCTGTGCCGTGCCCTGTCCTGCCCTGCTCAGGGCAGCCCCCAGGAGATCCATCCCTGCGAGGGTCACTGGTGTCCCTGGGGGGTCCCAGTGCCGGGCCAAGGCCAGGTGGGGAGGGGAGCCAGGAGTGCTGGAGCCGCCTGGACAAGGTCGTCCCCACCGCTGGCCGGGGTCCCGCTGTTAAATTTAGGCTGGAGCTGCCTTTTGTGCTTCCTTTTCTCCCGGTACCGCCCGCTCCCAGCCTCGCAAGTGCTGGATCAAAGCCTGGTCCCAGCGCTGCCCAAACACATCTTTCCTGTCCCCGCGCAGGAGCCAGCCCGGGGCAGGGGGGCTCCAGGAGACTGGGGGAGCCGCGACTCTGCCCCGCCACCAGCCCACTCGACGCCAAGGCGGTGGGCGAGGCGATGCGGGGCCGCGTGCTGCTGTGGGGGTCCCTGAGCCCTGCGAGCCCCCCTGTACCTGGTGTCCTGCGGCGTCCGGTGGGGCCAAGGCCAGGGGCGAGGGCAGCGTGGGACCCAGTGCCCCCCGGGCTGGGCGAGCAGAAGTGATCCGGGGCGAGGGCGGCGATGGGATGGCGGCGGCTGGCGGCCCCCCTTTCCCGTGCACGATTCTTATTCAAATAGGCTGCCCGCTGAAAGGGACGGCGGTCTCCAGGCTACGGGAATGTCACTGCCGATTCCTTCTGCCTGGAGGCCCCCGCCGCCCGCCCGCCCGGGCCAGGCCGGCCAGGCGTCGGCAGCCCGGGCACGCCCCGGACTCCGGGCGGCACGGTGGGCCCCGCCGGTGAACAAAAGGGCGCCTCGTGGGCCGGCAAGCCAGCGGCGCCGCGTTCCCCGGGCTCCCGGCACGGTGCGGCAGGAACGCGCCTGCCGCCGCTCGCAGCGAGGCACCTGGGGCGGCACGGCGGGACGGGCACCCGACCGGCACGGCTGCGTGGGCGGCTGCGGCACGGCTTTCTGCCCCAGCTGGGGATGCCCCGTGGCAGAGGCTCCGGCACAGCTCAGCTGCGTGGCGGAGCCAGGACCTGTATCTGCCCCGCCGGGAACTCACCGAGGCACAGCCATGATGCCGCCGGCTGGGCACGTTCCTCCAGAGGGACCCGGCCCTCCCCATCGCCCTGGCCCTCCCCATCGCCCCGGCTCCCGGGACAAAGTCCGGCACACGCCAGCCCCAGGAAGTGCACTGTGGGCACGGGGGGACCCAGCCCATCTCTCCTGAGGGTTCCCACGGCCCCTTCCTCGTGTGCCACCTTGTGCCGCTGCCTGGGCTGTGACCTGGGGCTGTGCCATGTGCCAAGAGCTGTGCGGTGCCCCGGGGCTGTGCCGTGCCTGGGGCTCCCCACCCGCATGCCGGCTCCTACCTGTGCCCAGGGGCTCCAGTGTGCCGGGCAGGTGGCGGTGGCCCGGGTGAGCTGTGGCGTCGGCCAGCTTGGCCGGCTGGGCTCGGGCCGGGCTCAGTTGCTGTTCCTGGAGGAGGGCGGCCGGTGCCTGTCTCCTCCTCCGGCAGCCGTGCCAGGCAAGGGGAGGGACCTGTCCGCACCCAGCTTTAGCCAAGGTGAGGCACAAGCCAGGTACAAGCCAGGTACAAGCCGGCAGTGGCCCACGCACGGCACGGCGATGCTCCGTGCCCAGGCTGGCCGGGAGCTGCCACACAACATCCCCGCAGGGCTGCCGTGCCCGGTGGTGCGGCACGTGGGGCCACCGAGACAGGCAGCCGGGCCGGCACTCACCCAGCACCATGCGGGCTCGTCTGTGCTCGTTCAGGGCACGTCTCCTGCAGCGGTACCGTGCTCCCCGGGGCGGCACGGCACAGCACAGCACAGCACGGCACGGCAGCCATGCCAAATGGATCCTGCTCCCCTCCCGTGCTGGCACCACGGGCACCACCGTGCCCTGAGCCAGTGCCACACTCACCCAGTGCCGGTCTGTGCTGTCTGGGATCCTTAGGACAGGCTGGGCCAGGCGCTGAGCTGGCAGCCCTGGAGCCCCACGGGGAGCACGGTTGTGCACTGGGGCTGGGCTGGACAGAGACCTCACTGCCACGCAGGGATGGTGCCTTTTATTAGCCGAGGCCGAAGGAAGGAAGAGGAGCTGCGTGCTCTCCACGCCAAGGCTGTGCTCTGGCCGCCCACCGGCAGGCAAGGTCACCGGCAGACAAAGCAGCAGCTCCTGGGTCTGCTGGCCATGGGATGCCAAAACCTGTGCCCCTAGGGACACCCCGGCACAGGGCAGGCTGGTCCCACACATCTCAGTGGGGCGAGGGATGCTGTGGGCAGAGCCCTGCCAGCTCCCCACAGCTGCGTTCTCTACAGGTGCTGGGAAGCCCAGAGGAAGGGCAGGGCTGTGCCTGGCCAGGCTCTGGCAGCACAGGATGGTAGCTAGGCACTGCCACCTCCTCGGCTAGGAGAGCTGGCAGGAGATGAGCTGATAAAGAGCCATTAGCACTGGCCAGCGTGTCTGTATCGCAGGGATCTTGCCAAGCAAACCTTATCTGCTCTGAGGAGATCCAAAGTGGCCTGATAAAGATGACTGTAACAGGATCTCTGGCCTTGAAAAGCAAGGTAAAAGGAGGGAGGGCTCCTCAGCAGGATCTGAAGGACAAACAAGGTGTCCCAGCCCATGGCCTGACACCTCCTGGCTCCCAAGAAGGCTGCTCTGACTTCCCACCCCAAGCTACAATCCCCTCAGCTGCCCCACAGCCAAACACATAGGGGTGGCCCATGTCTGCCAGGGGAGATGACATGGCCAGAGGCAGCTCTGGTGAGCAGGTCTGCCAGCAGCTCTGCCACAGTCCTCCCTCACCAGCCTGTCAGAGCTGCTGAGCATCCCCCCTCCCTCAGGCACCTTTGGCCTTGGCTCCACCAGGGCCTTTCAGAAGCTATCAGAGCACTTCCACCATCATCAGCAGACCAAACAGCTCAGAGGGGCAGCAGTGGGGATCAGCAGCACTCACCCCTTCGGGAGATGCAGAGGAGGGGCCCCACCAAGCCTCAGCAGAGCCTCCAAGCCCCTGGGGCAGCCTCTCTCGCCTGGCCAGCCCCGCTTGGACCGACTTCAGTGCACTCAGCGGGCGCCCAACGCTTCCCTGAACATCCTCAGCGAGCGGGAGAACGCGTTAACCACTTCCCTTCCTGAGGAACCAGCTCCGGCACCAGAGCCAGTGTCTGCCCAGGGCCGCGGCCTCAGCACCGTTAGTGCCGGGTCAGCGCACCAGGAGCCCCACGGCACAGACCAGATCTGGATCACGTGTGGGTGAACAATGGCGTGTCTGTGGAATTAGCCAGCCCCACGGTCCCGGGGCAGAACCGGCAGGTCCAGAGAGAAGCCGGAGGGTGGGTGGGCAGGAGCTGGCAGAGCACTTGCCCATTGGGCATGTTTCTAGGAACTAACCTGGGATGCAGATTTATGCCAGTTTACACCAGTTCAGCACCAATGGCACTTGTCTGGAGTGTGTCCCATCCCAAGCCAGGCATTCTTTAACAGGCCTGGGTAACCCCAGAGCTCACTGTGGGGAGGAGGTGGCCTCCAGCTGAGCAGCAGCCGGGCACGCAGGAGATGCTGTTCCACAGAGCTCACACAGGACCAGGAGCAGTCTGGCGGGGCCCAAAGAAAAGCCGGACACGCTGGGCAGTTCTGAGCACCATTTTACTGAAGGGCTGGACACCTGCTAGGACTTCATAACAAAATGTTCACTTCATTTAGGAAAAAAGACAGTCTGGTTTTTGTCTCATTCCCTCCGAAGAGCGGAATAACACGAACGCTGTCTTTTCACTAAACAACGCCATTCCAAAATATACAACACTGAGTGTGGAGCAGCCCAGCCTCATATGAAACATTAAATATTAATATAGCTTCAGAAACATTCTACACAAACAAATGAAAACAGTAAAAAGTTCACTCAAGAACAAGATGGTCAGTTGTAAATTCACCGTACAAAAGTTTGTTACTCGCCCTCCTGTGGGCTGCAGTCACCTCTCCCCAGCTGTCACTCAGGGCCACCAAACACCAGGGGACGCCCATGGCTGAGCTGGTGGTACCAGTTGGTGACGCTGCGCGTGGAGACGGCTCTCTCAGAGATGATGGCTGGCAGAGACAAGTGCGAGGGGCCAGGCAGTGCCTGCCCAGAGCCCCCGTGTCCCTCAGAGCACCCGCTGTGCCTCTGCTCGGGAAACGCTTCTCCTCCTCAGGAACCAGGAGGAGGGAGCGGGGTTGTGCATTCCCCACCACAAACACCAACACTAGTGCCATCCCGTGCCAGGCCTGGGCAGCGTGGTGGAGCAGGGGCAGGACGGGAGGTATTTCTGGGGGTAGCTTTGCAGCACCTTCTCTTTGACAACAGCGTGGTGTGCCTGACTGCTGCCTGTGGGAATCACCAGACTCTCACAGAGGCTGCCTGTAGCAAGAGGAACGGAAAGGGCTAATTAAGACAACAAGGAGAGTCCCAGATGATAATAAGGCCTTTAAGGGACTCCCTGGGGCAAGGCCTAATCGTCCCCACAGGGAAAGGTATTTCGGATGCTCAGGGGAGGAAGCGCTGCCCACCCTGCAGCGAGCAGGGCCAGTTTGTGCCCAGTTTGTGCAACCGATGAAGGACGGAAACCAAAGGTTAGGAGAGGGACCTGCTCCCAAAGGGCAGCCCCTCACCCGTGCCCCAGCAGCACCAGTGCCTGCACAGTGCTGTCAGGCCGGGCAGGCCGGGCTCCGTCAGCCGGGCAGGGGCAGAGCGGGGGAAGTGCTACGGGTAGGACACGGCGCAGAGCTGGCTCCTGCCTGCACACCTCCTGCAGCAGAAGCAGAAGCAGAAGCTGGCCAGCCAGGTGCTGCTGGCATCTTTGGTTTCCCCTAATCCCAGCTTTGTGCTTTTTCACCAGACCTCCTCGGTCTTCCTAAGCAAACTGAGGGGCCTCGCCCTGGCACCACGGCTTTGGAGGCAGCAGCTGGCCAAGCTGCAAGTGCTAGCACATCACATCTACAGACAGGGCTCACTCGACACTCAGGGCTGTCCCTCCTGCCTTCTGGGACAAGCTCTGTGCCCCACCAGCCAGCGAGGCACCTGGCACCTTCCTAACAGCACCCAGCTCCAGGCAGGAGCAGGCTGTGAGAGGGAAACCTGAGCATGGTGCTTTCTAGCACAGAGCCCTGCGTACAAGGGCCTGGGAGCAGCCTGCCCTGCTGCCCTCTCTGTGGATGGTGCCAGCTCACCTGGCTCACAAAGCCAAGGGCTGCAGCACTGTCAAGAAGGTGCCAGGTGCCTCAAAACAACTCTCCTCTCCTCAGGACACCTCAGCTCCCGAAGCCATCCCTGTCTGACCACAGGAACAAACAGGCCAGTGCCATTTTAAAGACTGAAACAGAAACTTGTTACTTCCACACAAACCAACCACCCTGCTCGAGCAGCAGGTGCCCCACAGAGCTCAGCACTGACCCTGCCAGCCATGGCCAAAACAAATCCTCCCACCTAAACCTGCCGTCCTGCCCAGGAAGCTGCCCAGCTCGCATCACGCTGTCCAGCTGCAGCTGAGACAAACCTTCTCTCTGTCCCCAGGCGTCCCTTGTGCTGTGGCCAAAGGCACAGCTCCCAGACAGGGCAGGGAACCTAGACCCAAGGGGGACAGCAGCTGGGGTGGCTGTACCCCCCAACATGCTGGCAAGGTCTGGCCATGAACACAGCACAAGTCACAACTGACAGGGCCCAGATTCTGTGCTCAAGTCGAAGATCCAACACCCCCCAGCCCCCTCCTGCCACAGCTGGAGCTGGGGAGACTTCCCCCAGCTCCACCAGTGGAGAAGTGCTGCTGGTGTGTGGGGGGGGTCCGGAGGACACGTGGCAGAAGAGGGACAGCTGCGGAGCCGGGCTGCAGAGCTGTGTGTGCAGCATCACTCACCCACGCTGTCCTGCTCCCGACTTCCCTGCGGTGCTCCCAGCTGGCGACTGGCTGAACTCTGTGCAAGGAACATCAGGCAGTGGGGGGTCTCAGCCCACCACCCCCTGGCCCCGTGAGTGCTGCAGGCTGGGCCGGGGAGGCCCTGGGCTGAGAAGTATGCAGCCACACAAGTGCTCACAACAGTCCACAGAACACAGCTCCTCCTCACACCGAAACACCACAGCAGTAACAAAATAATCCCTTCTTATTCTGTGGAAAAGTGCTTAAGAAATTCTGTACAAGGATCGCTACAGCAGCTGGCTCTGGGGGGGACACAAACAGCTCGGAAGCAGCAGCACCACGCTACATGGCTTGCAGGGAAGAAGCGAAGAAGAAAGTTCTCCAACTGAAAGTAGTGGCAGAAGGTGAAATCTGATCACAGTGGACATGAGCTTCAAAACATTTCTACCAATTAACAATGTGATTTCAACTGGTATCTGATGTCAGCTTCCCCTTCAGCTGCCTGCCGGACAAGCTGCTCTCCCCACGGACCTCGCTGACGGACGTATGAAGCATGCAGGAAGCTCAAGGACCTTGTCTGGTGGAGGCGAAGCATAAACTCTCACTTCTTGGCAGCTGAATAAAAGAAGAAATGATTTCCACAAACTCAGTTGGAAGAACAGCCCTCTGACCGCTGGCTGAATCATTTCTCAAAGTGACAGTGGCACAAATCCATGCGGTAAAAGCATTCCTAAGAGACTCTCCAAAGCTCTCAGCTGTCACGGTGCCCAGGAACAGCACAGGCCAGGTTAGGCACTTGGATGAATTCAAAGTGACTAATACAGAAACAACCTGCACCCAGCATGCTCAGCAGAGACCACAGGACTCCAGGCAAAGCATTTCTACGTGCCCTGCCAGCTCCTGCTGCACAGGTCCCTGGAAGGCAAGTGTTACTCTGCTGTCACTGAGTAACACAGGGTGGAAGGGACCTCTGGAGGAAGATCTCTGCTTAGATCACACCTTAGGCAGGTCTGGTCAAACCCTTCATCTTCCCTAAACACCAGGCAGCAGCGTCCACAGCACAGTCCCTTCTGCAGCCTCCTGCACACCAGTGTCCAAGGCCCAGGACACTGGGAGCACCTGGCCATGAGATGCAGGACAGCAGGGCCAACCGCACCAGGCTGCAGGCACCCGTCTGCCAGCACCGGATCCCCTGGGAGAGCTGACAGGCAGCAGTTGCTGACATTGGCACCAGGGGCTGTAAAGCCCCTCTGTGAATAACAAGCTGCAATCCTTCCAGCCAAGTTCTCAAATCGCCTGTGAGGGGGAAGAGGAGACAACAGGAGGGCAGAGAGCCCAGCTCCAGCACTGCCCAGTAGCTCAGAGACGTGCAAAGAGCTGACAGGGACTGGACTGATGACGGGCAAGTCCCTGAGCACAGAGCTACGGGGTGCTCGCTTCCCTGGCAGGAGCCTCAGTGACAGAGAGGCGTTTCTAACACTGCCCTCTCCTTGTGGAGCAGAAGACCTCTTGCTGGTGGCATACGAAGGACAGCGGGTGGGCTGTCACCACCAAGCATTGGCAGAACTCAGCGCAGTGCCTGGAAAAGAACGGCAGCACGAGGCACGGCAGCACTAAGGCAGTATGTTCTGCTGGATGTGTTAAGCAACAGTCCAAGCCAAATCCTTCCCTGGTGAAGACCCAAGCTGTGAAAGACAAGAGGTGACGGAGAAGAGCAGGGAGGCAGGCAGCTGGGGGCAGAAACACAGCAAAGAGATGGGATGTGGCCCAATAAGTTGGCCTCAGGTGCTCAGCTTCCCGCTCAGGCTGGAGGAAAAGCCACCTCGACCCGAATTCAGCCTTGTTGATCACGGTTGTTATTCCCAGCGGAGGCCAGGCGCTCAGCTGGGATGTCTGTGCTGCACGAAGAGGCTCCAGAGACAGCTCTGAGTGCCCTTATATGGGGCTGGGAAGAGGGGAGGCTGCCGAGCAGGCTGTCAGGCAGCGATACCGCAGGCAGCGGCTCAGAGCCCTCCTCGGGAAACAGCCAAAAAGAGAAACTCCAGTGCAAGACTTCAAGACCTGGCATTAGAGAGCGTGGGAATGAGAAAGGTCTGGAGGATGGGAACAAAAGGTACAAAGCAATTTTTGGCTGGTTAACCATGATGGAGGGTCCCTGTTCATCCAGCATCATGTCAGGACAGGGAACTCTCTGCCAGAGCATTTTAAAACACAGAAGCAGAAAATATTTCCTCCTCCTCTGCAGCCAACCAGCGGCATTCACAGGTCAGTCTCCAACACTGCAAGTTATGATCTCTGACAGCAGCTCAGACACGCACAGTAACGCCACACAGAGCCTGAGCGTGCGATTCAGAGCCTGCAATCATCCCCCGGGGGAGAATCTCCATCCTGCTCTACCTGGGCAACGGGGAGAACCCCAGCTGTGCCTCGGGACACCCAGCTTCCCTCTCACTCCCTCACGAACCTCCTCTCTCCTCTCTGTGCTGTGGTTTTCCTCTCTGAGCTGGAGATCAGACCTTGACCCCTTTTACAGAGTGCTGAAATCCAGCCAGGTGCTAGGGAGGGGCTGAAATGTAAGGAGCTGGGGCTTCCCAGGGAAGCTCATCCCTTCAGCCAATGCCCACAGAGATTACTAGGTCAGACACTGGTATTTTGAGCTGGTGAGAGAAGGAGTGGATTACCGACGCACTGCTGCAGAGATCTGAATGCACAGCAGCAAACAGAGCCAGGCCCGTGCCTGGCCCGACGCTGCTCCCTGTCCCCGAGCCGCCAGGTTCTGCTCTTGCAGGATCCCCACGCAGGATCGTCTCATCGGGGGCGTCCCTGCCAGGTGAGAGCGGCAGCACCGGCCGCTCCACCACCACGTGTCTCCTGGAGCTTGCGGATCCTTCCCCGCGCAGAGCAGGCCCAGGCACACTCTGTGCTCCCATCTGACAGCCTGCCTAACACAGCCTGACTGGAGCAGTTCTGCAGGGCCTCCTGGGGACGGGCAGAGCCTGCGCTCCGGCAGCTTTCACACCTGCCACACACCTTCTCCCAACATCCCAGACAGCACAGCAAGGCTGTCACCCACCACAACACAGTGCTGATCTCCCCTCCTACAGCTTCACTCCCACAAACCAACAGAAAGAAACTCTCTACGTTTAAGTGCTGCCATGTATCCTCTCAACCCTCTTGTTTTTCTGCTTTAATTCAGGCTCAGATATCCCACTGCGCTCTGGGACCTGCAAGACCTAACTAATACATTCAAACACAGCCTGTGTCACCTCTACTGGCACCTAGAACCTGCTCCTGAAACATCCAGCAACAGCTAAGCAGTGACCTGGTGGGCAAGACACTTTATGCAATCCTTATGAACAACTCCAGCCCTTCAGCTCTAACAGTCACAGTTCACGTTCCACGTTTGCACCTGGGCTACGGGAGAGCACAGCAGCTCTGGGCGCTGAGGAGGAATCGCTCTTTGGAGGCAAACCCCTGCCACGAGTTCAGAGCTTCTGCTACCGACAAATGGAGGCACCTGGAGACGTCAGGCAGACCTACAGGCAGCAGCCCCGTAACACTCCCTCGCTCTTATGCAGAGGTAATACAAAAAATATGATTAAAACTGTAGTCAACTACCAGCTGGTAATTCTCCAAATTGCTTGGCATTTCTGGAGACAAACAAGTGGCTATAACTCTGCCTGCCTCTGAGCTGCTCCAGAGAGCCCAGAACAGACTGTCACAACACTGAATCACAGAGAAATCCTGGCACTTTTCAACAAAAGACTGGCTGAAGGGGAGGGGGAACAAAAGCTATCGAACCCAATCCCAGAGGGATGGAGGAAGTGCATCTTCCCACAGTTCCTGGGCCATATGCACATATATGGATATATAGATATATAAAGTTATAAAATTTGATCAAAATAAAACCAGTAAATGTACAGCTTGAAAAAGAGCAATATCACAGTGCATCAACATCATGAGAAAGTCCCATGTTCTTCCCCTGCATGCGAGCGTGGTCTGCCACCTTCAGAAGAGCGAGTCCTCCGACCTGCTCGGCTCTCCACGGGCGAGTCACCGTCCCGTGCTCCCGAACAGGAACATCTGTGTTTCTGCAGCCAGTCTGCATAGCAGTGGTAGACAGGCAGAAACAGCGTGAGAGCAAGCTGCTCTGTCTGCAGGTTAGTCAGCATACTGTCACCAGGCACCAGAGATCCCGTCGCTCCTCTCCACACTCTGGTGCCGGGCTCGTATTTAACTTAATTACAAAAAAAAGTGACAAAGTGAAGAAATTCAGGGAACACTGTGACAGTGGGATAAGGGCTGAATTCGGATCACGGGGGACAGGTTGACTCTAAGAATTTTCTGTGCTCTCCTCCTCACTTCATCATCAGAAGAAGAGTTGCCCACCTTGATGGCCCAGAATTTCAGCAGGTTCAAAGTGCTCTGAGCCTGTCGAGATTTACTTCGCACAGGAATGGTGTTTGCCTTCTTTCTCTGCGGCGCTTCTCTTGCCTCCGTAACTCTTCTCCTCTTCTGCCCAACGCTCTCTCGGTAAGTGCTGTCGTCCTTCCACTCTGTTTTTCCCACCAGAGGTTCCTTATCTTTGATTTTCAAGGTCTTGGACTGTGGTGCTGTGGTGCAGCCCTGGGACGAGCTGCCTGTGACGCGGCCGTTGAGGACTCCCGAGGCTTTGCAAGCATTGCTCTCCTGCAGCACCCCACCCTTTGGTCCCTTCAGAAGGTTTAAAGTGAGGGCGGCAGAATCCGGTGCTTTCTTTCTCAAGCGCTTGTACCCCTTCCCTTCTGTTATTTTAGTGGCCTTGCCTGAAGAGAACTGCCTCTGCAGACTGGAAGCCTTGAGGAGTTTAAGGTCCGAGGGTGAGATGCCGAGACGCCCTCGTGTGTACTTGGACTCCAAACAGGACGTGGTGGTTTTCAGCGGCACCAGAGCTTCCAGAACCACCGACAGTCTCACGGCTGGATACACATCGGGATACATGCCTGCAGGGAAGCCCACCGCCGCGGCCTTGGACTTGCCGGACCTCGTCTGCTTCAGGGAGGTCAGGAGGAGATTGGTGGAATCTCCTTTGGAGACGGGCTGAGCGGAGACTTTGGAACTCACCGACAGGCTGGTGGGCAAAGCAGCCGCCTTCGCCACGGCCGCGGGGTTTCCAGGCAGACGCTCAGCGGCGGCGCCGGCGCAGTTGTGGGCGCTGCCCTCCTTTGCTTGGCTGGGTGTGTCTGCCGTGCATGAGCTGTACCCGTACACATCCTTACTCCTCAGAATCGTGGGCTGGTAGCCCTCCTCCTTCAGGCCCTGGATGAAGGCCACCAGCTGGGTCTCTGTGTCCGAAAGGTCCTTGGACATCGGGTTGAAAACTCGGAGAGCTTCCTCCAGCACTTTCTGTCCTGCAGAGGAAATTCTCGACCAGGAATGGACAGCTTTTTCTTCCACATTGTTCACTGCAATATTCATGGCATTAGGCAAGCGGACACTTCAAAAAGGTCCAAATTACTGGAAAAACAACCCTTGACACCTCAAAAGGAGAGAGAAGATAGTTAGCTTAGAGCAAATGAAATCATCTTTCATTTTTAAGTGTGGACATGAAACCATTAAGCCCAGGTGTGGCTACTCATAAACAAGGGGTCAAATTCTGGGCATAACCTATCATCAAGAAAATTCCTTCACCAATTTATCTCTGAAGTCAAACTAAAACATCTCTCACAGAAATATCCTCAAATCTAAACAAAGATTTCAGGCAATCCTAGACAACCCATCCCAGGATGAAGAGTTCCAGTTTCCCAGTGAAATCCGCAGCTCATTTCCAGTTTGACACGCCCCAGATCTCATCTTCTCTTGGTAAAACAGCCCTTCACTGAACCCTCTCCCTGCGCACAATCGAGCCATCTCGACACTAAGCATCCTGAGCAACTCAAATCTATCCCAGCATCATGTTCAATTTTCCAGCTTCCTAATTGATTCTGCTCAAAACCTGATTTTGAGTCCCTGCCAAAGTGGCATCATCCTCCCGGAGACCTGGCAGCCGAGCCGGAGGCCACTTCCGTTGTGCTTCACTGACGCTGAACGCCGCGGCAAGGCAACACCGCTCCTTGCTGTTCCCTTGTTTGAACAACGGTCTGCAAGTTGTTGTCACAGCAAACTGGTGTTGATCCAAGGGCACTCACTGCCAAGTGAGGAGGAAGCAGGAAATTCAAGCAGGGCGGCGTGAAGGAAACACACATCACCGGGGCCAAGCGTACAATGGCCTGAGGGACAAGACTGGGATCATGCTCAGGGCACTACACAGCTATCTGCCCAGGACAAGAGCAGGAATTATCACTTTAAAGTAAAATAATAGGCACCAAAGAGCAGACTCTGGGATGCACTCAGGAGAACTCTGATCCTCTCACACTGAGCTGGTGACTTTGCCAGCCCCGCAGCTGGGCACTGCACTGAGAAGTTATAAAATCTTCAGCTTCACCAACACCTCTCAAAATAATGAGGACTCAGTGAAAAATTCTCTTCAGGGAAATGCAGAAGGTGTTGGAGACACTACTGGAGAGGGCAGTGCACGGGCAAGAAAGCTGTGATGGAAAAGACAGAGCCTGAGCAGACAGAGCAAGGAACTACCCGTGTCCGACATTCTTCCCAGAACTCCAGCTCCACCACAACCCGGGAAGGCGGGGGTGCCAGCCCTGAGCAGCTCCCCGTGCCACCGCCAGCGGCACAAGCAGGGCAGAGCCAGAGCCAACAGCAGCTGCAAAAGGGGAAGCACAGGTCAGCGGCAGGGGGGTAAGAGCCTCCGCATGACAGACTAATCTCAGTCAAGTGTTCTGCAGACGTCAGGGCAGAAGAGGGATTTGCAGGAGGATAATGCAGTTGCTCTGTGACAGGCGGGGATCTCCCGTGGAGGGGAGGCAGGAGGGAAACGCTCTGACAGAGCCGCGGCTGGCGTCACCGGCCAGCGGTGAGATCTGCCACTCCCAAGTGAACGAGCAGCAGCAGGCGAGGTGAAGCCAGCGAGGATATAACGCTTAATCCCGAGCTGGTAGAGAGGTAGAAACCAACAGAGAAGCACAACTAACACACTGCCAACAGGCTGCAATGTGGATCATCTTCGGGCTGCAGCAAGCCCGGGAGCGGCTGGGACACCGTAAGGAGTCTCTGGCGCTGAACGCAGAGGCCGTGACATCTCCTCGGGGACAGGACATCTCAACACCGATCCGTCTGCTCTTGGTTTGTGCAGGGTGAGTTGTAGCAGGAGGGAAAGTCAGCCCCAGGCAAGGACACTCCCAGGCAGCCTGGCTGCCCAACAGCAAGTCCCTTCACCTGACACACTACCGGGAGACATGCCCTGGCTAAAGTGCCGGGGGTCCAGCCTGCAGCGCTCCTGGCACGGGCGCGAGCAGAGCCCCTCACAAAACACCCGAGCAGTGCCAGGCCCGGCTGTCCGGGAGCGGAGCTCGAGGAAAGGGCTCTGTACGGCTTCTCCGGGGGCACCGGAGGGGCGGGCAGGCTGCTGGTGGGGCCGGGGAGAAGGATGGAGGCTGTCGGGAAGACCCAAGGAGGGCTCGGTGGGGGCCGCCGGGACGGGCTGCCCCCCGGCTCAGCCTCTCCTCTCGGCCCACCCCTCCGCAGAGGAGCTGCCCCTTCCCGAGCACCCGCCCCTCGCCCTCCACTCCCCAGGCTCGCCCGGTAAGGAGGGGCCGCGGGAGCCTTGGCCGGGCGTACTGGGCACGCCGGCCGGAGGGGCGCCGGGGCGGGGAAAGCCGCCCGGGGCCGGTGCCCTCCGTGCGGGGCTGGGGGAGGTGATTGGTGCAGACAGCGGGTGCGGCCGCCCCGCTCGGCCCGCGCCGGCTCTCGGGCCCCCGGGAGGGGGTCAGGACAGCGGCCGGGGCGGGGCCCTCAGCGCCGCGGCTCCGCCTCCAGCGCCCGGAGGCCGCCCCGCCGGGCGGCTCGGCAGCGCCCCCGCCCGGGAGCGCGGGGCCCGGGCACCGCCGGCCCCAACCTACCGGCCGCCGCCAAGACCCGCACCCGCCGTTGAACGCTCCGACCGTCGCTCCAACATGGCCGCCCGCGGAGCAGTCGGAAGCACCGCCCACTTCCGCTTCCGGCCCCGTCCGCGGACCGGGGCCACCCTCCCCGCCCCCGTGTCCATGGCAACGGCTGCCGGGGCTCCGGTGGCGGGCAGTGCCCCGCGGCGCAGGCCCGGGCCGGCAGGGGGCGCCGGCCGGCGGAAGCGGCGCCGTTTCCAGGTAACGGCAGCGCGGCCGGGGCCGGTTGCGGTGGCGGGGCCGGTTCCGGGGCGATGAGCGAAGGGGCTGGGCGGCGGCGGCGGCTGGTGCTGCACGTGGACCTGAACAACACGGTGGTGGCGGCGGACACGGTGACGGGGCAGGGCCCGCGGGCAGCGCTCAACACCTTCCTCAGCACCGTCACCTGGGGCAGCGCCGGGGCCGCCGGTGAGCGCCGGGGCCGGCAGGGACCGGGCAGGCGGCGGGGGCGGCGGCTGACCACCCTCCTCTCCCGCAGGTGAGTGGCAGTGGGCGAGCGACCGCCCCTCCCTGGGCCCCCCCTGCCCCGGCGCCCGCAGCTACTACAGCCGCCACGGCCGGGACCCCGCCTTCACTGAGGCGGGCCCGGGCCGGTGCTTCGGCGGTCTCCACGCCCGACACCTGCAGCTGCTGGAGTGGCCGGGCCGGCCGCACGACATCTTCTCGATACCGGGAGAACGGAGCGAGCGTTACCACCTGATCCTGCCCGCCTTCTTCCGCCTCCTGGACGGCCTGCACCGCGACGGGAGAGCGTTCGCCGTTCTCTTCCGGACCTTCGGCACCGATCTGCCCCGCGCCCTCCACGCCGTCAGCTGCGCCCTGGCTGGGCAGCACCCCCAGTTCCCTGCCCTGCGGGATGTGGGGGTGAGTGGGACCCCAGGGCCCAGCACGCTGGGGAAGGGTCTGCACGGGGCTCCGCGCCTCGCCGCCCTCCTGGCTTCTGCGGAGAGGAACCAGCCGCTGCTGGGGAAGGAGCTGCCAGCCCGGGGGGAGCCCGTGTGCCCGCAGGTTCTGCCTGGCAAAGGGCTGCTCTCGGGGTACCCGGGCAGACAGAGCATCCCTCCTCCCGGAGAGGGGCTGCTGCAGCGGAGAGGGGCTGCCTGGCTCTCCTGGGGCAGCACACCGGGCAGGAATGCTGGGATCGAGCTTCAGTGGCCGCTTCAGTTGTTCCTCGATGGGGAACAGATCGAAACGGAGGCAGTGTGCAGCTAGGAGGCCATTCCTCTCCATCCCAGGGGACGGGATGATTTTTGTTTTGGCGGGGTTCCACACCTCTTCTTGTCTTCTCCCCAGTGCTGTCCTCCAACGTGGTGGTGGGCAGTCTCCACCCCGCTGTTTTTTGTCTCTGACAACCTGTCTGTTTTGTAAACTCTTTCTCTCCTGCAGCTCCCAGTGGACCTCACCCCTGGACAGATACGCTGCAGCAAGCGAGAGGTGGTGCTGACAAGGGGAGCAGAGCGACTGGCTACCCGGGAAGATGGAAGAAAGCTTTACAACTACTTCAGCTCCTTTCAGGGAATTGGAGGCTTCCAAGACCACTTTGACTGGTGAGAAGCAGGGCACTGAGGAATCAGATTGAGCATTTTCTCCTCTCCTGTGATTTTGTGAGCTTCTCCCAGTCTAGGATAGCTCCTAGTTTAGAGGACTTTGTTACTTACATGCTCCTGATTTTGCCTATGGGCAGCCTGATGGGGCTTTCACATCTTTCCTCAGGTCCTAGTACGCTTCCTGTTTTTCTCCAAACACTCCCTGATTTCCTACCTTGTTGCAAAATGGTTCTCTTTCACCAGCAGCAGGCAGAAGGACAGGACGCTCTCTGTCCCACTTCCTTGGCTCTCAGTGGGCCCTGAGTCCGCAGCGCTGCCTTTACTGAGACAGCCATCATGCTCTCCTGCCCCTGATTGCTCCTTGTCCTGCTTGCTGATTTCAGGTGGGCCAGAAATAAGTTCTCTTCCCGGGGTGGGAAGCCCCTGTGGATTGACCCCCATGATCCCAGTGTTCACCACATCTTCATCGACGACAACATCCGGCTGGACGATGCGGACACGATTGTTCATCCCCAGGTAGGTGACTGAAGGCCCCTCCAGCAGCAGCTGCCTGTGCTGGCAGTGTCCCCCTGAGGTCAGGCAGGAGCGGGAGCCTGTGAAGGGGAACCACGGTGTGGTGTCGGTGTCACTGCACCCTGCGCCACTGGAATCAGTGGCAGCGGTGCATGGGGCTGCCCCCAGTGAGGGTAAGGTCAGCAGAGAGCAGGAGGTGCTGGCTGCCTGCGCTTGCTGCCCAGCGCTTCTGCTCTGCTGGGGTGAGTCAGCCCCAGTCCTGGTGGCAGTGGCGGTGACAGCAGGCCAGCCAGCCATGGCATGTGGCCACGGCGTGCCGGTGGCACTGTGTTGAGAGGGCTGTGTTTGTGGTGGAGCGTGCTTGGAAAAGGGAACGTTTCCGCAGACAGAAATGCGCCTGGCAGTTGGACAACTGTCGATGCTTAAACAAGAGCTGCAGCTCCACGGGTGAGTCTGAATCTCCGCCTGTTTCCATCCGGGAGGAGATGGCGCAGTGAGGGGAAACCTGTGGCAGCTGCTTGATGGTCCGCAAAATTTACTGGGCAGCCGGGGAGTGGCCAGGGATGGGATGCTCACTGGATATTCCCCTCCATGCAAGTTCTCTCAGCTCATAGCTGGTGGCAGGAGTTGCCGCTGCACAGAGCAGACCTGTTGGGAACAGGCTTCGGTCTGTGCCGTGCCTGATTCAGGTGAATATGGACAGCTCTGCTGAGAACCTGAGACCCCTGCAACAGCCTGAGCATGGCTGTGCAGCTCTACTCGCTGCACCTCAGCCTCAGGCTGTTTCCCTGATCGAGGAGTTCCTCCTTTTGCTGTCTGTAGCCAGCGTGGCTGGTCAGTGGGGCTGCTCAGCTTGTCTCGGGGCAGCTGTGCAACCAGCTCCAGGGCTCCCCCCACACCGGATCAGACAGGTAGGGTCAGGTTATGGTGGCAGCAGACCTTGCTGGAGTCTGGGTGACAGCTGAGCATCTTGCTAGCAGGGCTCATCCCTGCTGCCAGGACTTTGCTGTCCTGCAGCCAGGATCGGTAGGTTGGTTGCCAGCTTCCCCTCCTCTTGCCTCACCAGCTCTGCAGGGCTGTCCCTGTGTCAGGGATGGTGACAGAGCAGCTCCTTTTTCTTCCAGCTGTGTGGTGTGGCCCATTCCTTAGGGGAGGCCCAGCCACGTGTGTGATGAGCTGGTTCGTAGCCGAAGGGGCCTCCTGGGAGGAAGGGGAAATCTGGAGAATCTTTGTCTACTGCTGGAGTGGAGATGGGAGCTCCTGCCCGCTGCCACCCACCCTCAGCCACGCCAAGGTGCCCGGCTGAGGAGGAGGGCAGGGGGCACCGCCAGTGCGCACGCCGCTGCGTGGCTCTGCGCTCGTGCTGGACACAGCCCTGCTGCTGCTGCCCGTGGAGGGTGTGGGTGCTTCTGCACTCTTGCTCTCTCCCCACAGGTGTTTTCGGAGCGGGGCAGCCACAGCCCCAGGCGCGCTCCCACCTCGGAGCTGTATGACGTTTGCCTGGTGCAGACCGACCTGCTGGAGGCCATTGCTGACCAGGACTATTTCCTGCGCTGCGTGAGGAGGTGCGAGGAGAACTATGACCGCTACCTGGCCTGCATGGAGAAGGACACCCCGAGCCAGCAGTGGGATGGACAGTGATGCCACCTCAGATGGCTGAGGGGCTCTGGACTGGGACAGCCCCCACACCCTGCTGTGCACAGGCAAAGTCTCGGGCTGGGCTCCTGCTTCGAGCTGTCCCCTCTCTCTCCGATGCGTGACATGCCTGCTCAGGAACCTCCATGCCCACGCACAAGTGTCCTGGGAGCTTGTGTGACGGCATCCCAGGAGGGAATGGCTTTCCTCCCCTCGCCAGAACCGTAGGGAGCTGCCTGCCTGGTTGGCAGGGCAGGGGCAGTGCTGGCAGCCACGCAGTGTTCCTGCTTCCACTCCCACTCCTGCACCAGTGGCTGGTATGGAGCAGGCACTGGGGTCAGTGTAGTGTTACTGATGGCACATCCCAGTGCCATTTGTGTCACAGTGTTCTCGCTGGCAGAGCTGGCAATGCCGTGTCACTTCTGCCTGTTTTTAAAGCAAACCTTTCTAGCTTGTTTCTGCTGTGAGTTTCCTGCCTGCCCTCGGCTCTGCCTGTGCTGGCGGGTGGAAAACCCCTTTCCCAGCGTGTTCATCCTCAGGGCTCAGCCAAGTGGGGATGAAGGTGACAGTAGAGGGTTTGGGACATGTGTGCACCTTCCTGATGCTGCTGAGACCCTGACGTGGTTGTGCTCGGAGTGGGGCTGAGCTCACGCTCTGTCCCCGGCAGCCCTGGGCGGGTGATGGGCAGAGGGTCCTCTTCAGGGCAGGACCGTGGCTTCTCAGCTCTGGTGCTGGGATGGCACCGGCTGCACACGGCTGGGGAGCGCAGAGCCGGGACCCCTGCGGCGGGATGGACGGGGCAGGGTCCTGGGGGGCCGGCAGCACCCAGGCCCCGGGAGGGCCGGGCGGAGGGGAGTGGGGCCGGGGCGGGGGGGGCCGAGGCGAGCACGGCACCGCCCCCACCAGCAGCGGGCGGGCCCGGGGCGGGCGGCGGCGCGGAGCAGCGGGGAGAGCAGCGGAGCGGGCGGAGAGGTGAGCGCGACCGCGGTCCCTGCCCCGCTCCCGGCAGCGGAGCGGCTCGGTGCGGGGAGCCCGGGAGCGGCGGTCCCGGGGAGCGGGCTGCGGGCGGGAGCCTGGGGAGCACCGGAGGTGCGGACGATGCTCCGGGAGCCCGGGGAGCTCCGGTGGGTGCGGGCTGTGTGCCGGGAGCCGGAGCCCTGGGGGCTCCGGACTGTGCACCGGGAGCCCCGGGGAGCGGGAATCCTCCGGGGAATTCGGGCTGTGCGTGGAGAGCCCCGGTGGGTGCGGGCAGGGAACGCTGGGGAGTGGGAGTTCGAGTGGGTTCGGGCTGCGCACCGGGAGCCCGGGGTACGGGAACCGCGCCGGGTGGGAGCCCCGGTGGGTGCGGTCTGTGCACCGGGAACCCCAGGGAGCAGGAGCCCAGGGTGCGGGAGCCCCTGTGGGTGCGGGCGAGGAGCCCTGGGGAGCGGGAGCTGTCGCACCGCCGAGGGGAGATGGCTACTGGGGCCAGGGTGAGCTGTGGGTGCCTAGGTGCTGACTCGGGTGCTCTCCCCGCAGGAGCCGGTGGGCAGAGCCGGGCCAGCACCGAGCCAGGCCGGATGGGTGACACGGCAGGGTCGGGGCCCGGGGACCCCCGGGGTGGCTGAGCCGGCCCATGGCGGCGGGCACGGGCACCTTCGCGTGGGCCACCTTCCCCGCCATGCCCACACAGCGCGTGTACTGCAGTGCCACACACTGTGACGGGCAGCTCTTCGTGCTGGGTGGCTGTGGGGGTGGTGGGCGAGCCCTGGGTGCTGCTGAGGTGCTTGACCTCACTGCCCAGCGCTGGACCACGCTCCCACCACTGCCCACGCCACGGGCCGGTGCCGCTGCCCTTGCCCTGGGCAAGCAGATCCTGGTGGTGGGCGGCGTGGATGCAGCACAGAGCCCCCTCGCCTCCGTCGAGGTCTACCATGTGGATGAGGGCAAGTGGGAGAAGAAGGCGGCGCTGGCTCAGCCCTCCATGGGCATCTCGGCTGTGCAGAGAGGTGAGGGCTGGGGCTTGGCTGCGGGTACCTCTGCCATCTGAAGCGGAGATGCACGGGTCAGGGATGCTCAGGTAGGATTTGAATCCTGCTACTGCTTGGGATGCAGCATGAGGCTTTCACCCCGCAGCTGAACTTGCCATTTAATGGCACAGTTGTGCTCTCGCCCCAGCAGCCCTTTTGCAGCCCTGGACTGGGCAATGCGGAGCCCCTCCGGGCACAGGAGCCTTGCCCAGCGTCCCCAGCCGAGAGCTGTGCCAGGGTGGCTGAGCACCCTGCTCCAGCCCGGCTCAGCGTGCTGTGTGTTGAACATGTTGTGATTCCTGCCTAAACTTTGCTGAGCAGCCTGTGAGCCTTGGCACAGCCCAGCAGCCTGCACGCCAGGAGCCAGGGCTGGTCCCCATATGTGGTCCCCGTATGTGCTTCTGGGTGGGGGTGCCATGACGTGGTCCTGGGCTGCAGCGGGGCAGGCAGGGCAGAGGGGCCGGCAGGACAGCGGTGGGAGCAGGCAGGGGTGCTGGCCACACTGGGAGCAGGAGCAGGATTTGGCAGCATGGCTGTGTTGCCATGGTGTCTCCAGGGAGATGGTATTGCCGAGAATAATTAGAGCCGATGGCCTTGTGCTCCACTCTGTGCCTGATGGACTGGGCAGAGAGGGGGGCGAGGGGGTCCCAGCAGGGTCAGGGCACTGCCAGGCTCAGGTCTGGATGCACTAACTGTTCCCTGGCCATCAAGGAGTGGTGACTGGCCATGGGGCTCGGCAGCACCCGTGCTGCCTGTCCTGGAGGGCACAGGGGGATTCTCAGCCCCATAGTGCTGCCCACAGCCTCCCCAGCCTCACTGCCACCTCTTTTGCAGATGGGGCCGTCTACGCGCTGGGGGGAATGGGTGCAGACACCTCTCCCCAGGCACTGGTCCGTGTCTACGAGCCGGCGAAGGACCACTGGCAGCCCCTGCCCTCCATGCCCACCCCCTGCTATGGGGCCTCTGCCTTCCTGCAGGGCAACAAGATCTTCATCCTGGGTAGGAGCCACTGGGGTGAGCCAAGCATCCCCTGCACCTCTGCTTCTCCCTCCCATCTCCCCGGACTGGGGGTGACCTGGTGCACCCCAGGGTGGCTCTGTGCTGCCCTCCAACCCCCAGCACTGCGGCTGGTGGGCCCTATCTCACTCACTGAGCCTACTGATCGTGCCAGCTCTGGGCACTGGCAGCTGCAGCATCTCCTCTATGTGCAGGGGGCCGGCAGGGCAAGCTGCCCGTCACCGCCTTCGAGGCCTTTGATCTGGAGACGAGGAGCTGGACGCGCTACCCCAGTGTGCCCAGCCGCCGCGCCTTCGCCGCCTGCGCCATGGCTGACGGCGTCGTCTTCAGCCTGGGGGGGCTGCAGCAGCCGGGGCCACACAACTTCTATTCTCGTCCCCACTTTGTCAACACCGTGGAGATGTTCGACCCCACGCAGGGTGAGCTTTGTGTCCCTGGGTGGGGTGGGAGCATCCTCTGCAGGTCCAGGATGCCTCTGTGGGTCTTGGTGAGGGGTGTCCGTGGCTGAGGGACACGTTTCATTTAGGCTCTGAGCATCAGCTCCTTGCACCCATGGCAAGTCCTGCCTTGTGCTCCCTGGCCCTGGGGTGCCGTTAGCCTGGGGGTGTCCTGACCTCGGTGTGTGGAGAGGAGCCCCGGCGGGTGATGCTCACACCCTCTCATCCCCAGGTGCGTGGAGCAAGCCAAGCCGCGCCATCCGCATGAGGGAGAAGAGAGCCGACTTCGTGGCCGGCTGCCTAGGAGGAAGAGTGGTGGCCGTGGGTGGCCTCGGTAATGCTGGGGAGAGGCGTGTGGCCGTGTTCCCATCCCTGTCCTTTGTGGCACATCAGTGACCTGTGTGGTGGTGGGGAGGTCAAATGTGCAAAACTGTGGTGGTACAACACGCCCTCCACAGCCACATGGCCTTGACTCTGCCTGCCGTGTCCCTCCTGTGCCCCCTGAGAGCTGGGGGGACCCAGCTGCCCTGCCTCACAGGCTGCAGCCACTGAGCTGCTTGCCCCTTCTGTCCCCCAGCCAGGCTCTCCTGGCTCAGTGTGCAGCATGCCAGGCTCATACAGCACATGTCGGCTCAGCCCCACCATGCAGGGCTGCAGTGCCGCATCCCTCTCCTGAGAGAGCTGGGGAAAGGTTAGTGCTGTCACTCAGCAGTGGGGAGGGCTGCCCGGGGAACCCAACAGCAGCCACAGCACCCCCAGCCCTGCAGCGAGGGCTGCTGGACCCACCGAGCTCACCCCGGGCGAGTCAGACCTCCTGCTGCAGGGCAGGAGGAGGTGATGGGGAAGGCGAGCGGCGCTGGCTGGATCCCTGCAGCGTGGCGTTGCTTCTGAGCCCTGCGTGGCTGCAGCTGCCCCCCTTATCCCCCGGGGATGGCTGTGGGGTGCTGGTGTGGGGACAGAGCCCACAGTGTCACATCGGTGCTGGTACTACATCGCATAGGGACGCCACTAATCTCCCTGCTCATTGCCTCTGGGATTGCAGAGTCCCCACAGCCCAGGGCTTGGGGGGACCAGCCACCGCTGGGGTGTCAGAGGTGTGTGAAGGGGGAAAGGCAGAGCCTGGGGTGTATAGAGGGCTGCATGGGGGGCTGATGCCATCCCATTTCCCACAGGAAACCAGTCCTGCCCACTGGACTCGGTGGAAGTGTTCAGCCTCTCGCGGAAGAAGTGGGAGCCGCTGCCCCCCATGCCCACCGGCCGCTGCTCCTGCTCCAGCTGCCCAGCGCCCAGCCTGCTCTTCGTCATCGGCGGGGTGGCCCAGGGCCCCAGCGGTGCCGTCGAGGCTCTGTGCCTGCGCGAGGCACCCTGAGCGGGGCCCGGGGACCAGCCCTGGCCGAGCACCAAGTGCCTGAAGACGGGGACAGGGTGTGCACGCACCCGTGTGTGCGGGTGACCCAGCTCTGGGGAGCTGCCATCCCCTGACACCAGGTGCCGGAGCAGCCGCGGTTTCTCGCCATGCTTCCGAAACCCCTCCTGGCTCCTGCACCACTGCAGCAGCGGAGCCCAGGGCAACGTCCTGGCGGGAGGGCTGCAGCCGGTGGCACAGAGGGAGTGGTGGCAGTAGGACTGTTGCTGCCCCGTCCAGCCCTGTCCGTGCCGCGGCGTGTCCGTGCCGTGTGTGTAGCAGTGAGTGCTGTGTCGTCGTAGACCCAGTCGATGTCTCATGTAGCACAGAGGTGCCCTGTAGCTCAGTGCCTAGGAGGTGATGTAGCACCTCGAATAAATGAATCACATGGAATTTTACCCCACTAGAGTCCTGTCATCCCTGGTTATCCTGCTCTGGGCAGGGATGTGTCACAGCCTGGCAGGAAGCCCCCTCCTACAGGAGAGCCTGGCAAGCCGTTCCCTGGTGGGACCCTGTGCCATGAGGCAGGGATGGCTCTTGCTCCTTTCCCACTGCCAGGGCAAGCAGAGCATTGCCATGTGGGGATCTGGCCCTCCTTTTGGAAAGGGATTGCTGAATGCCCTGCTGTGGCACAGCCTTACTCCTGCTTGGCCTCTCCTGTGGGCAAAGGGGCTGCAGGGGGTGAAGGCAGCAGCAGGAGAGGGGCCTTGTTGGAGAGAGCTGAAGTACAGGGAATGGCAAGGGCTGCCAGAATGCTGAGAAACGAGATGAGATGCCTAATGATGCCAGGGCTCCTGGGCCCCATCTAACACCCACAGCCCTGTCTCAAAGGATGGAGCATGGTCTGGTGCCTGGGAGAGCCAGATCTGTCTATGTCCAGCTCCCCCAGGCAGGAACACCACGTGTCCTGCTTCCCAGCACAGGAAGGTAAGGGACCTCCAAGGGAAGCTAAGCTCTGTGCTTGTGGTGTTTGTGAGTGACATTCAGGGGTGCACAGCAAGTCCAGTGTGGGGGTGGCCCCCCAGTTGCCTGGTGCCATGGGCTCACCTCAGCCTTGCTGGTCTTTGCTCCGTGCAGAGTAGCAGACACAGGCAAGGGATTAAATCTTTCACTATTATGATATGAGAAAGATCTTGCAGATCCAGGTAAATATCAAGTGCGGCTGCCTGACCTTTCAGAGAAGACAGCCGGTGTGATGCTTGGATGGGTAGCAGGGCTGGAGAGGTGGGAGGCCGAGTCCTGGCAGAACATGGCAGCATCCAGCACACCGCTGGGGCAGCAGGCTGAGCCGTCTGCCGGGGGCGTCACGGCGTGGGGAAAGTTGGAAACAATTCAGAGAAGAGCATTTGCAGGATATTTTCAGTGTCATTGCCCCACCGCCTCCGCTGCCCACCCAGTGCGGTGACTGTGGGGTCTGTACCAATGTTCTACGTTGCCATTTGCCTGTGTTTCAGGAATATCCTGGGATACCTGGGCTGGTGGTACCTCAGCTGAAGCCATCCCTGAAGCATCCACCTCTGGAGTTGCCATAGAAACCACCGCTGTGCCAGAGCCAGCATCAACAGGGAGCCCCAAATTAGTGATTGAGCCGTATCTTGGCAGCTGGGGAGATGCGCTGGCAGCTGGGAGGGACAGCAGCTCACACTGTGCTGGGGGGGTTGACAGAGGAACCCCTCCTCTGAGCACAACATGATCCAGCCTTCTCCTATGGATCTTGCAGCAGTGTCCCATTTTCACAGTGATCCCTGTCCTGTGCTCAGCCCTGATGGGCTTTTCCTTCCTGGGGTCCTGGGAGGTGACAGATCCCTCGGTGCTGCCATGGGCTGGGGTACCTCTCCCCAGGCTGTCAGCCCTTTCCAGAAGCTGCTGAGTCACATAATAACTTCATTCTCACCAAAACTTTAGTCCCAGGAGACCCTAAATAGCGGAGCTGCACTGGAAGCGCAGACCTGATTAATAAGCTTTTCCCTCATGAGCATCGCATGGATGGGATAAATCAGGTGCTGAGTCACCAGCAAATTGACATCCCTGTGAGCCAACTTCACAGCCTTCCCTGCTGCTGACAGGGCACCCGATGCTGCTTTTACCACATTCAAGGAGAGAGCCAGGAGATGCCAGAAGGGGAAGCCGCATCTCAGGAGCCTCTTGTGTCCCTGTTGTAGCGGTGTTTGTGGCAGTGCTGGTGCCCAGCCCAATGTGGCTGGTGGTCCCTGTCCCACAAGGGGTTTGCCCCTTTCTCAGGAGCACCTTGTCTCATGCATGTGATTGCCTGGCACGCTGACCCACCGCAGCACCATTTGGCTTGTCTGTCCCACCCAAGGTGAACAGAAATCCATGACCTCTCATAAAAGTGTGGATTTCTCATTCTTTTCTGTCTCACAGGATCAGGATCCCATCCAAACGAAGGGAGGAGAGCAGCCAGGATGATGGCCAAGGGCATCTTGGGGTGTGGATGGAGAGATCTTCAGGCAAAGGGATGATGGTCCTGACCACCCTCGGAGACTGACAAGTTATTAACTGAAGCGCTCTCAGGAGTTTCTAATGAAATGCACTATGAAGAAAAAAAAGTTGAGGTACATACCAAATGTATTACTGTCTATCTCCTGGCAGCTTCTGCTAATTTTTACTAAAAGAGAGGCTTCAAGTATCTGGCCAAACTCCCTAATGCTAGAAGCACAGTCTGTTATTTCAGATATAAGGAGAGCTACAAGTCAGCGCCTGGCAACGTGGCTAATCTCCTCGGAGCGTGTTATGGATGGGGGAGACTGGAACTGGAGGTAACTGTCAGACCTATAATTAAAAAAATGTGTTTCCTTATAGAAATTTATTTCCATTGTCAGAAGAGATGAAAATACAAAAATCTCATTTATCATATTCCACAAACTCAGTAGACATTCAAACCAGAAAGCACCAGCTCTGTATAATAACCTAAAAAAAAGATGCCCAGCCTTATCGCTGGTGTGCAAAGCACTGGCAAATCCTTTCCTAAGGGCAGTGGAAATGCTGGAAATGGGTACAGGGCTCTACAGTGTCTTATGAAGGGAGTTCTGGGCCAACTTCCCAATTGCAAGCAATAAAATGATGGAAATTCACCATTTATGATACAGGGCCATATAGGACCTGGATGCACAGCAAGCTCTTGGCAGCAGCACCACGCACCAGGCTGTATAACAGAGCTGCAGGCAGCTCAGGGGCAAAATGAAGCTTTTATTTACTCAGCAAGTGCAATAAACATTAATGTTCCCGTCAGCATGGCTCTCTGGAGGAAGGTTTGCCTTCCAGCCCATGGCTGCCTTGAACAGCCCGGCCATTATCCCATCCCCGGAGCAGGAACACGATCCAGGCTGCGATTCACTGCTCCAGTCCTAGGAAATCAACCTGTTAGAGGCTCATCATGCAGCTGAGAGTTAACAAGCCACCGTGATAAATCCGAGCTATTTATACCAGCCCTGGCACTGTAGTGACAAGCAAAAACAATGCAGCAAAGTCACTCCAAGAAGTTTTTTATTGGTAAAAGTCCAGAATTACTTTTTTTTTTTTTTTTTTTTTTTTTAGGCAAAAGCTTTATTTCTGTGGGATTTGATTAGGAAACCAGATATATACATCAAGAAAGCCATTATTTTGACATCTCTGAGCTCCAGGCTGCCTTTAATATTAAAGCCAAGAGAGCATAAAGGGGAATTTGAGTAGTTCCCCTAATCTATCCATTAATTTATATCAACCTTATTTCTACAGTGGCTTAGCGCTTACCAAGTACCTTCTGAACCAGTAACTAAACATTTTAATCAGTATTGAAATTGTTTTGAATTAAAGGAGAGAAAAAAATAGGCAAGTAACCGTGCCAGTTTTCCATTCCTGAAGATGGAGGATATAGAAACACAAGGAAAAATTGCCAGTAAAACCATATTTGAGAATCTTTCTCCAGGGAGTGTTTAGAAGATGGGTTATTTTTGTCATACTTTTAATGGGTGAAATTAAATTATTCTCCATTTCTGCGAGAGGTATTTACATGAAAGACCACACAGCCTCTGAACATGAAGTGAATGGGTGCTGTGGCCACTGTGCTCCCGTGGGAGCAGCCTTCAGTACACCGGGCTCCCAGCCTCTTCTTCCTCCCCCTGCCCCACTATGGCCCCCATGTGCCTGGGGGTCTGCTCCCAGGTGCAGGGGCAGGGTCCGGCTGGGCTGGGGAGAGCCCAGAGCTGGGGCTGATCCTGGAGGCTACAGTCATGGGGTGAGACTCAGGGACCCCCAGCCCTGGGCTGATCCCAGGGACCCCCAGCCCCGGGGTGGCCTCAGGGACCCCCAGGCTCCTGCGGGCCCGGTGGGGCAGGCAGGCCAGACGCGCAGCCACACCCCAGGCCTATGGCGATCCAGCAGGCCCAGCCCTGGGGCAGCCATGCCAGCTGGGCCTGGGGCAGCCATGCCAGCTGGGCCTGCCCTCAGCCTGCAGGGCTGTAACCCCCCAGCTGTCCCCACAGCGAGGGGGCACAGGGGGAGGCTCCCCCCGAGTGGGGTTTATCCGTCCCTCTCCATTTCCCTCCTCCCCGCAGGGCAGTGTGGTAGCGTGGCTGTCCCAGGGCAGGAGAGGCCGTGTGCGTCGGGGCCATGGTGAGGGCCGGCAGCTCCCAGCCAGGGAGTCAGCGGTGAGGAAACCATGAATGTTAACGTCTGGAATATCAAGGAGATGCTGAACACGCCGATAGGCGCGGGGTGAGCTTGGGCCATGGGGTGGGGAGGATGGAGCGTGAGGGGATTGTCTATAAAAGTAAACGCTTTGGGTGTTTGATAGCAACGGGATGAAACACCTCTAGAACTGCTCTGTGGTCAATTACAGTCTGGTTAGTGGTGGTTAATTAGCCTGCTCCGAGATCCTGTTTGTGCCTGCATTGCTCCCAGCCTGCCAGGCACCATAGACCCACCATTGCCAGGGATGTAAAAACCAGCATCAGCTGAAAGCTGTTCTCGGTTTATTCAGGGATGTCCTGCGGTCTGTCTATGTCAAATTGGGTAAGTTAAACGTTCCCTTTTGCCTTCTGCAGAGGTAGATAAAATAAATCATGATTTGCAATATTGTTACACGTTATGTAACTCTAAAATGATTCCATACCCTGCATTTATACGCATGGCTTAATTTTTTTACCCAGCAGAAGTCAAAGAGCAGCCAGAACTCCCCACATCCACAATGTGTAGTGACACGACAAATGTTCTCTGGTTGTAAACATCCGGAGAGAAAATACGTAAGACAGGCTGCATTTTTTACAGCAGAGCATCACCTTTTGCATCACATAGCTAAAAAAGACAGCAGGATTTATCCCTTGTTTGACTCTGGAGAAGCTAATTGATGAATTTGGTTCTTTGAGCCTCTGTTAGTTAAATAACCCACTTACATAACTAGCTGTTGTTCAGATTCACAGTTTTAGTCATACTGTCTCTTTGGCCTGATGTTACCACGTTGATGGATGATAGAGAAAACATAATAGTAGTTCTCTTGCCCATTAGAAAAAACCTTGTCATATACATGAATTAACTGAATTTTGCACAGATGCAGGGGTCGAAGGGGAGCCAATTCAGGGAAAAACATGTTTGTATCTGTCATGGTTTTGTCTTTATAAATATGCATAACATAATTCTATTGTCTTCTTGGTACCTGCAGATATCTTTTCTTTTTAAATTTAATTTTCAAGAGGTTACTTCTAAGTAGTTTGAAAAGCTGTGGCTTTCATTCTGGTTAGAGACTGAGCAGAGGAAATTTAGAAAATACATAAAAATATATATTATATATAATAGTTACATTTATATCTTATGCATAATATCAATTTTTAAAAATATATTAAACATTCTGTGGAATCATGCAGTAGGAAAGGAAATTAGTGGAGGAAGTAGAGGTGTCTATTTGGAAGGGTATAATTTGAATTCCTTTCTCCTCCAAAGTAACTTGTCAGCTATTAAATCTTCCCCTTTAACTTGTTCATTAATGCAGGAAGAAAATACAAACAAAATTTTAACATCCACTCCTCAGCATTCCACATTTTTTGCGAGTGAGTTCAAAACAGTCAAATAGGGCATAAACCACTACTGAAAGTGCAGCTGGGTTTTGGGAGGAGTTAAGGAGAAGGTTCTCAGGAGGGAAATTGACTTTCTCTAAGGGAAAAAAAAACGTTACTCATAGGAGCATGTGCATGTGTGTGTGTATTTCAAACAGGGGGAAAGGTGCTGATTGCTTTTTCCTGTCTCAGTTCTGTTACTTGGACCCTTTCTCACTACAGCAGGGTATGCTGTATAATCCCCTGAATACTGTCTTTCAGGGAGCTTTAAAAATTAAACATAAAATCAGCATATAATCCAGGCAGGGGATGAATCACACTGCGAGTTCTTTGCAAGTTTGAGTCAGGGTGTTACTTCTGAGAGCAGCTGCCACCATGTCCCTAAGAAATGCTGAGCTCCAGTGACACAAAACCCTCATGGCAGCAGTTCTGCAGAGGCCCAAGATTGCTCTGGGTTTTGTTTGTTATCTGTCATACGCACACGTGCTTCGTAACTACTGTCAGCCTGAGAAACAGAGAAACAGGGGGGGGGAAGTGAAGTCCTTTGTTTTTCATATTTTTCCATATGAATATTGACATAATAGAGATCCTAGAAACGCAGGAGAAGGCAGATTATCCAGTTGGACGGTGTAATATCAGGGTGCCAGTTTGAGAAGGTGGGAGGATAGAATGGCAGCTGTATGGTGGAGGAAGCTGAGGCTCGGTTTAGCGTATGGACAAACGATGCGATTTTTGCGGGTTGAAATGCCAGATTAATGAGGAAGTGTCGCCTTAGAGCAGCGCTGCTGGCTGCCCAACCTGAAGGGTAGACAGAGAAAGGTGGCAGAGGATGTGAGAACAGCAGCCACAAAGCAGTGGTGCTTCAATCAGCCTTTCACTGGCTGGATAAGCGTCACCGGGACGTGATGCTGGAAGCCCATTTTCAGACACCACAAACACCTGCCTCAGCCGGGGAGCTCCCTGGGGAAGAGACGTGTCTGCACTGGCCCCGAGCTGAGCACAAGAACTGCGCTCAGGGTATTAATCTTGTGCTGCCATGAGAGTGACAGGAGTGAACTGGAGTTAACATCTACAGGAGCAACAGAAACCAAAAAATCCACTACCGTCTAATTTCAAAAAAGACACTGGTGTAGTAATAAGGAAGCTCATTGAAAAGAAATTAAACTGGACAGCCAAAAGGGTTAAATGCTTGCCTGAGGCATAGAGATTATTTAGACCTCATTTTGAAGCTCAGAACAAATGCATACCAGCTATCAGATCAGACAGGAGCAGGACCAGTACCAGACTGGCATGGTAAAGATGGTGGCTGAAAATGACAAAGCGTCCTTCAAGAAATGAAAGACAATCAAAACCAGAAAAATATAAACCAATATATTATGATTTTAAATTTAAATTATGAGAATGGTCTTGTTCTGTGAGAAAAGCAGTAACTTGCTAAAGGCATAAAAGCTGCTAATATACCTGCTTCCAAAGACATCAGAAGCAGAAAGCCTGCCAGAGAGGGTGTAAGGCCAATATATGATGAAAATGCTAAAGAGGCATTCAAAAGGGATGCTGAAATTGGGGCCAACTTGGGCCACTACTCTCTATGGCTTATTTCTCCTGTTGAAAAAAAACTTACAAATTTAACAACCTCACTCCATCCATTATCCCATGAAATCCCAGCCCACATAGCAAGGCCACATATTTTAAAGTTGCCTTAAGATCCCAGAATAAGCAGAAAATGAATGAGACAGGACAAAGACCGGGAGAGCAGCTGTAAAAACCCTGAGCCTTGGAGGAATGAGAAACCAGGGCTGTAAGTGCAGGCTGGGAGGTGGCTTCAGACTAGGGGGGAGGGCAAAAAACCCCCCTGCCTCTAGATGTCTAAGTGTTAACATGGTCAGGGATGCATTTTGTCTAACAGGGCGGCTCTGTGGAAATCCCAATCTCCTCCCAAGGAAAAGGCCGTGTGAGCCCCCGCGACCGGTGTGCAGTAAAGGGCTAACACCGTTTCCAAGGTGAGAAACGTCTGGGCAGTATTGAATCTCAGCTGAATGAATAATGGAATGGCTCATAGAAAGTCAAAATGACCTTGAGGAATTAAAACAAGACCAGAAGGACTTTTGAGCCTGAAATCTGGAAACTGGAGGCAGTGTTTGAGCTGAATAACCAAGAGGGATTTCCTTGTGGTTAAAGGATTAGGGCCAGTGCCAAAATCTGTTTGTAGGAATTCCTTTAAGGATTCTGCAGGAATTATTTCAGCAAGCAGGGCATGTTGTTTTGCAGGACAGAGAGCAGAAAAATAATTTTACGCTGTGGCCATTCCCAGCGAAGAAATGGCAAATGGCTGGAAGCAGCAACAGAGCTAAAAGTCCTTGATTCAAACTCCTCCAGGCCCCTGGGTGCTGAAGTGCCTCTGCACCCAAAGCCAACACTGATCCTCGCTCATTTGCTGAACACATTGGCAGACAGCAAACAGTGACGACAGGAGCAGCATAGCAGAGCTAGAGACAGTTCCTACAGACACAGACTAAAGCCAGGAGGAAGAGCAGGTGAACAGCAGCTCCCAGAATTTCAATTGAATTTGTCATGATGCAGCCCTGGTCACCAAATGAGGAGGAGCAGAAAGGGCTGGGAGATTTTCTGGAGGGGGATCAGGACAAAAGGAATTTTATGGCACTGATCTTCCTCAAGATTACTACCAGGAGAAAAAGATCTCTTCTTTGGGAAAGAGGCTTTACTGCACTTTGAAGAAATGTGTCAGGAAGGCGTGAGTGAGCTTCACCCACAGCGCTTGGGAAGAAGAAGGCTGTTGGCACAGGTTCAGTGAAGATGAAAGAACCAAATAAAATCACTCATGGCAGCCCCGCAGATCAATGTTATTTTGCAATTTGCAGAAGACTCAGTTTGCTTTTCCAACTGACTCCTAAACCTTGGTGTTGGCACAGAAGGATGGATCCAAACAACACAGTAAAAATTACCAGTTTTTAAAAAGAGCAGTAAGGCCTATGACAATTTATAGTTACAGATTTTTAGCTTGTCAGTGCCCCTAGGAACCACAAGAAGAGGGTACTCGTCCCACGCTGTGTTTCCCTTGGCAAGTTGTCTCTCACAGCTGTTTGGGGGCAAGGCAGAACCTCTGAGTGAAAGGTGAACGTTTGCACATGGTTGTGATAAAATATTTGGAAGTGGAAATTGGAACTTAGAAAAATGAAAGAGGGTCCTAAAAGATCTAACTTCTCCTGTGGAGGGGAACTCCCACTGGCAACAGGGAAACTGAGGCTGCAGAGAGCTCGCTGGCTCCCCGGGTATGTGGGGGGCTGCAGATGGTGCTGATATTACAGAAAAGGTTGGAGTTACCAATATTGCAAAACCTCACATGAAGTTAGGTGGGAAAAACAAGCCATTCCATCAGCAGAGGATGATTTAGCATTTTTTGGAGCTGGCAAGAACTTATAATGGCACTTGTCTTACTTGTCTAAGGCTGGTTTTGCTTTGGACACACATGCTGGTGCCAATCCCATAGAAACACTGCGGGCACAAATGCGTGAACAGCTCAGGAAATGGCTCGTGTTAGCAGAAAGCTAAAAGTTCTCCTGAAGTGAACTCTTGCATCACCTAGAAGGGATTTGTAACTGGGATTAAATATCTGGGATGTTTCCTCTCTGTTTATAAGGAAGGGTCTATATTTAGGACGGAGCATACATCCCTGCAGCTCAGGCACCCCGAAGGGAATCGTCAGGTGATTCAAAGAGCTGGGGTTGCCTGATCATGGATCTGATCACAAATCTGATCACAGCTGTCTAACCTCACCATCAGGGATAGGTCTGGGCCAAGTGTGACCAGGCTGATGTCTTACCCAGATGGGCTTGGTAGTAAATTAATTGCCAGCAGTGTAAGCAAGGGAGAAAGAGATGTGTTCCTCAGGGGAATGGCTGTGTTCAACAGAGACATCTGTTTTGTCTGCCCCCACCACATTTGCAGAAGTGCCATTGTTCCTAAACCAACCCCTTAGGACAGAAAAATTAGGCTCCAGAGCGGCGAACAGCCACCTTTGGTCATAGTGTCAGTGCAGAGTGAGCCTGGAAAGTCCCTTGGCTCACAGAGTCCTCTCAGCTCAGTACTCCTCAAAATACTGGTCATAAACCCCTTTGTTACAGGAATCTCGTACTTCAGGCATTAAGTAATGTGAAGGGGCTGAGGAAGTGAGCAGGTTATGGGATGTGATATTCACTAATTGTGCCAGATACTTGCAAAGGGGGTTTGACAGGACAGTAAAGCTCTTAGGGGTTATAAAAACCCTTCCTTGGACTAAGAGGGAGCTTTTATAGCTGTAAGACAGGAGGATTTAGAAAACCGCTGCAGGAGATGTGATACTCACATTGCAAGCAGGGGTCCTGCCCGTGTAGGGTCATGGCAGCCCATGTGCTCACGTCTCTCCCTGACATCCTGGCTGTAGATTAAGAACATTTTTTTAGTTGTTTTTTTTTTTTACAAAGTTTAACTGAGGTGGAAACAAGAAGCTGTGCTAGTAAAACCTGTATTAGATTTCTTTCTCAGTAGATTTGGGGTCCAGAGACAGATCAAGGGAGAAGTTTTGAATTCAGACAGATTTATTGGGCTTTTTGAGAACCAGAAATCCATACCTCATCTATTTTTGCCTGCGGCTCAGTGTACTCAGTGAGCTCAAAGCCAAAAGTATTAATATGATATTGTCACTGACACCACTGTATAATGAAGAGGGAGACTGAGCAGTTCAAGTATAGCTAATAAATCCCTTCCCTGTTGTGTGTATGATGTTTGGGCTCCTTCCAAAACTGAGGATTAACCCAGCATGTCACTGCTAATAGATGTTGGGGTGATCATCTTTTGTTATACACATGAAGTCTCCTGTTCCTTGTCCTTTACTTATATGATTTGCTATGGAAGGAAAATCCTGCATAAGAGTCTTTTTCATTAATTTTGGTCTGTAATTCCCAGTTCCAAAGGCAGCAACACATCTCACCATTTTGGTAGCTTAAAAACAGCAAGAACTGAGAGTATAAACCTGGCCCAGCTTTATGTTTGAACCTAGCCCAGGCACTCCAGCAGACCTTGCGGACATGGAGCAACGGAATAGTGATCATGGGAAAATTTTTTTAAAAATCTGTATATTTGCGAGCAAAAACTTGAAGCCAGCCTCCAACACAGTGAGAAGTGGTGCAGCTGTGTGGGGAAACCCTCGTCTGAGGAAGCTGGTACTGTGCCATGAGCCTAGTCCGTAAAGTGGTAGAAGATGTGTCTCTGAAGAGGAGTAGAACCAGAGCAACTTAGCACAAAGTCAAGACTAGGATTTATTTGGCTGACACTCTGGGGAAAGAAGACAACTTTTGAGTAGCATGTTATTATGTTTGAAATATTTCTAACAATTCAGATTATTTTTTCCAGCCATGTGCTACCTATTTATTTGTTACTCTAGCATGTCAGACTGAAGGCATCTGGAGAATAAATGCCCAAGAAATGTCAGCTATCAGTCAGAAAGGTTTTCTCTCTTGGAACTGCCTTCCAAGTAGGCTGAGCAGTGACTAATTAACCACCGAAATTATTATCCGGAGTAGTGAAAAGGGAGAGACCCAACCCTTGCTGGGAGCAAGTCCCAAGGTGCCACTTAAACTGGGACTGACTGACTAGGCAGGTCGGATGAGCTGAGTGAGGTGGGCAGTCCTAGTTTTGGTTTTCTGTCTGCAGGACAGGCTGGAGAAGCACCTTCACCCCTGCAAGGTGAATGCAGAGCCACCGCAGCGCGTCTGTACAGGTGCAGCAGTTTAAGATAAGCCCGGTGGCTTTGTGTAGCAAAACCAGGCTGTTAAACATTCTCCACTCACAGGGATCAGACCCTCCCCAAGGAGCGAGGAAATGAGCGTCTTGGGGTGGGCTGTGCTTGAGCAGATCCAGCAGGGTGTGTAGGGAATGCTGTTTGGCTTTGTAATTGCTCAAGACTCATTCACAACGTGCTCTGCCCCGTTTCAGGCCTAACAAATTTCCCGTCTGGAGCAGCGCTCCCAGCGACTACTCGAGTCTGGGTGATTCTCAGCCGCTCGCCAGCTCCCAGTTCTGCCCGGAGAACGTGCAGGTGGCAGCGGTGCCGCTGGAGCTGGGCACGCAGCTGGGACAGCACAACTCCCAGGACGTGAGTCTCGCTCCCATTCAGCCCTGTGCAGGCACACAGGCACCATGCAAAGCTACTGGAAAATGCTGAAATCAGGTGGTAACGTCTGCAAATGTCAGTAGCTGCTGAAATCGTTACCTCCTTGGTGCATGCACACATTTACTGTGACTGGGCAGAGTAGCAGCCTGCTCAGCTGAAAACCTGGTATTGTGATTATGATATATTATTATTGAGATAGGTATTATTTTCTTCAATCACATTTTAAAATTACTAAAATAATATTAAATTATTCTCAAGCTAATGTCTTTAGGTAGAATATTACATCTATTCCTCCTTGAAAAATACTGTTTCTCTTCATTAGCTTCCTGCAAGAATGATAGAGGTGTTCAGTTTTTACTTCCGCTGACTGAAAATTGCCTTCCTGTGATGTTGTCGTGGCAGGTGCTTGAATGATTTTGGATTAAGAGCTTCTCTGCTCAAAATCTTTCTCCTACAGCACGTGGTTTCTGATGTTACCAGCTTCACTAAAATAGTTCCTGCACTGGGAACAGAGAGCAGCAGATCCAAATAAAGACACCTGAGACCAAAGATTAGGAAAGAGCAGTGGTGCCAGCTCAGTGGCCACAGGCTGTCCTCCAGTTCCAGATCCTATCTGCTGTCCGCAGCATTTGGCAGAGGATCTTGTCCATTAACTGCGACAGGTTTTTATCAGACACAAAAAAGGAAATTCACTTTTTATGATCAAAGAAGAAAATTTAATGGAATTTGCATTTTCTTATGTTTTAAGGAAAAGCATTTCCATTTTGGTCTCACAGTGTCTGGAAGGTTTGCAGAATGAAGAAAGTCTTTACAGCTTTCATATTAATATTAAATTTCTTGATCTGAAATGTATATTGACGCATGTGAAAAACTATTCTACGGTCAGACATCAACAGCTGTTGATAGTTGGCAGCAAAATGATGTCATCCACCAGGAAATTCAACAGGATTTTCTTTAGATTCCTGGACAAGGAGCTCCCACTGACATCTTGAACTTTTCCACAATTCCAGCAGCACAGGGATTTATTTACAGTCTCTGTGTTGAGCATACAGGAAAAAAAATCTGCACACCTGATGATCACAACCAACTGAAAGTCCTCAAGATGAGAGAAAAGCCTGACTCTGGAGGAATGTGGGCTGGGTCTGGGTTCCACAGGGAGCAGATATAACTAGGCACACTAAGTGAGCCATAATCTCATTAAATTCTTAATCTCCTCGTCCAATCTGATCTGTCACATCCAATCACTGTGATCTCTGTCTGCAAAGCACTTGGTACGCAAATGGTTTTTTCTAATTAATGTTCTGATTATTTTTATACATCAGTATTTTTCTTTCTTTTGTGCAACAGAGCGAGCCCAGTATTTTTACCAAATACCAGACAAAACCACAGTTATTTGATGAGGCTACAAAGGAAAAAGGTTCACTTAATTTTGGTGCAGGAAGAGTGAAAAGTGTCTTGGAAAATTTTGAAGTGAATAGGAACAAAATAAAGGACAAATATGATCGGTATGTAGACATCCATTGGAAATTCTTTCTGTGCTGGTGGTTATCACTCCCTGCAGCTCCTTCTTCCTCTCTTAAAAGTCATACATGACATAGCTGCATATTTCTACTCAGGTTTTAAATCATCTCTGATTGGAAAGAGTCACAGGATGAGAGAACGGGGTTTATTTGCAATGCGATTTATGTAACACAGCCATAAGCCACAAGGCACAACAAAACTCTAACCTGAATTTACCTTTGTCCTTCTTTATCTGATCAGCAGGGGCTTTTTCTGTATTGATTCTCTGAGAAAGTCTGTATTTCTCTAAATTTTATAGACTTTGCTGGGACTGATCAAAGGGACTCTGAGAACAGCCTTCAGATTCAGGCCAGGAGGTTGCCAGGCACCTGGAAGGTGCTCAGTGGAAGGTGCAATGATTACACCTTTAGACATCTACACCTATCTCTAGAATTTTACTTGTATGAAAGATTTTTGTATCTCACGTTTTTGGTAACAGACAAGTGCAATTTGCTAATGTAATTTGCATCTGCTCTTTGTCAGATGTTAAGAATTAAATGTTTGTGTAGGTCGTAAAGGACTTCAAGGGCTAAGCTAACCATTTCAGGCTCAGAAATGAACGATGGCAAACTCCCCAGTGCACCTATAAATAATTCTTAGTGCCGTACATTGTGTAATATAGCATCCAAAGCTAAATGCTTTTTTATTAAAAGCCTTTGATCAGATCAGGCTATGTATCTCTCTCTCTTCTGCAATGATATGGCAAAATTTGATTCTCTAGTGCCTATTAGAGAAGAGGAGGGTTTTTCTAAGTGAATTAGGAGAAATGAACAAATAGTTTTAAATGTTTAGGCAGATCTCTTAATTATCCTTTATTTCTTCTTTAAATGAATTATGCTCCTTCCTACACTCCAGACTCACTCCCAGATTAGAAGCCTGTTTATAGAAACAGCTATATTATCCTTACAAAGATAAACGTGTAATTTAGCAATTTGTATCCCCCACAGGTTTGACTAATAAAATTAATATCTTCCCTTCCAAAAGGCTAGAAGGATTTCAGAAGGCCTGCCTAATTCTCATAACTAGGCTCTACCTGGCCTCCACCTTTTTGGTTGTTGCAATTTGGATCACTAAATGATTAATTTTAAATGATCTGAATCTTCAGAGAAGAAATAGGTTATCGTTTTGCTTAGCAACCACCCTTACATTTTGCTTTGATACGTTAATCACAAATATCGCCTGGCTCCTGGTAGGCTCGCTCAACTTGAAAAGATGGATAACAGAAACCACGAGCATAATCTCAGGAGAAAAGGATTTGCAGTGTTTGTTCTTCCTGGCTTGGGCTTTGTTGATGCTGAAACTTTTCCCATATTTTTCCCACAGTTATTTTAGTCCAAACACAATACCCAAGTATCCCAGCAACTGGCGCGTCACCTCCGCCAAGGCTGGGTCCTTCCGGAGCAGATAGCGCGGTGGCAACAACCCAGCAGCTAATGGACAGTTGTGTAAATGCCAACTAAAACTTTTGAGAGAGGCACAAAAGCTAGAGCAAAAATGGGAGAGTTGAAAAAAATCATTTCATGTCTGTGATATATATCTGCATGTGTATATATAATTTTTTTCTGACTCTACATAGCAGAATCCACGCTTTCCTAAAACAAGTAAGGTGACTTCAAAGAGTTATGCCCCCTGCAGCAGGCACATTTCTGTACTTGCACTAGGCACTAATGTTTGCAGTGTTTCATGTCTTGTGTTTATTGTGATCTTTCCAATTTCTGTCTATTTCAGTAACTTACATGTCTGTTTTATATTTGTTATTTTCTTTCCATTTTAGTGAGGTTTTAAGCACCTCTATTTCCAGTCTCAAAGACAGGCTTCAAGAGGTAAGTTAATTCAAATTCAGAGTGGGGAGTAAGGAAGAGTTAGAAATGCTGCAGAACATTCTCCTTCTTTCAATGACTGTGCTGACATTTGAATTATTGCACTGTTTGTCTTGAGCACTCAAACACTTTAAACCAACAATTGTAGGGGGTTTTTTTTGCCTATACCATTGGTTCTGTGGCCTGTCCTTAGGGCCAAGGTTTTTAGGGCCTTGCCTCAGAGTCAGCAGTGGAATGGACTGGGTCTTGGTAGCAGGAACAGGCTGTAATGGCTGTCTGCAAATATCAATTATTTTTTACTTCCACTTGAAGAAAGCAGTCTGCTCTTGGGAATATGTCAGTGTGGTCTTGCTGTCTGAAGGTAAAGTCTCTCCCCCAACACTTTTATAATTTATTTGATTAATGTTGTTATTAATGGGGTTTTTTTAACAGATAAGTACCTGTATTTCAAAATCTACTAAGACTTCTGCAACATTTCATGAGCCTTTTGAGCCATTCCAGATCTCCTTTGGTGTCACAACCAACAGCTGGAAAAACTGTTTTGAGCAACAGATAAATAACCATTTTGAGACTGTTCCGTTCCATGAGTTGCAGTCTTCATTCTGTGGCATTTGGAGCTGTGCTTTTGCAAACAAAGAAAGGGCAATGTATTAATTTTCTCATTTGCTGTTGTTTTTGTAGCTGCAAGCATGCTTGGACAAGTTTAGAGAAATGTTTGATTCAAGAAACAAATCCATTTTGGGTCACCTAGAAACCATTTCCAAGACACGTAAGTCCTTCCTGCATTTCTGTTAACAGCAGAGGGCACAGTCAAACTGCTGAATGTCAGCGTGTTGTCTCCAAGGCAGGTCACACCACTCACAGCTGCTCTGCATAAGGCAAAAGAGCAAATAAGACTTATCCACAGTTTGGACTTGTCTGTTTTTCCATTCTTACTCTGTTATGTTCTCCTTTTCTCTGCTCTCTTGTACTGTGTCACAGAACTTGGGTGTTGCATGGTTAGACGCCATAGATCAATGCACGCCTGTGTTTTGTGTTCTGCCTGGAGTATGGTATTTTTTAGACTCTATCTGGAACACTAATGGAACACATAGTAAAAATAACTTAGATATTTATATCCTGAGTATCCAGTTTCAGTTTTTAGGGCTTTCTCAGATTTTCACGTTAGTTTGAAGTCTTCTATCTCTCCTCTATGCTTGAAGTGATTATGAGCAAAACTAGTACTGCTCATTTCTTAAGTAAGAAGCACATAATGAAGCACACAATTGCCATGATAAAAAGATGACCTCCCCAAAAAGGCAACAATGTAAAATACTTTTGAATAGCTCCGTCTCTGAAGTGGCTAGTCACAGCAGTCTTTCCTGAAGGAAAGCTCTTCAGAGAAATTGTTTCTAATTTGGCTTAGATCTGAGCTTTTGAGAGTGCATTAATTTTTAATGCTGGCATTATTTTTTATCAACAGTCTGTCAGGACTCTGCTCTGTGCTTGCCCTGCTTCTCTTGAACAAAAGGCCAGCTTCAATACATGCAAGAAATGTGAAGTGAGCTATACCTTGTGAGCTCAAGGTAGCAGACCTTCACAAAAGCACTGCCACCTTTACTGGGTGGTAAAATGAGGCTTCCACGAAGCACAGCTTTGACAGACGCCCTTTAAGTCAGCACAGCCCTCTCAGGCAAAAGAGTGGAGTCTGGTGCATTCTGCTTGAGGCTGTCATGGCCTGTATGTTTGAAATACCAGTCTTGTTATACTAAGAACACTCCCTTGCTGCACTTGGCAAGTGCTCTTGGTGGGACCTTAATGTAAGCAAGAATCTGTCTGCTTTGGCCAGCACAAAAAGCTTCCTATTATGCATTTGCCCATCTCCTAATTACTTCAGTGCCTCAACTTGTCCATTCTGCAGCAGGACTCTGCCTAATTTCGTGTACCTCTTGCACAGAAATTGTTGTCATGGTGCTGAAAATTAAATCTATTGTGCACGATTCCCCCTCTTCATTCCATACCATTTGCTCAGCTGTCCTGTTTCTTCTCCGTACCCATTTTAAATAAATGTGCCTTGAATGAAATGAGAAACCTCCCAGAGGTGCCTGCTGCTAGATTTTCAAAGCAATTGAAAAGAAAAATTGGCACTTTCTCTAATATATCATGCTGCAGAATGTTGAATATATAATGAAAAACATCACATGCTCCACAATGTTGTTCTTTTTCTATTTCTGTGAGGTTCATCTGTCACTGGTTAATTGCTGATAAATACTGTCATTTGACTGGTATCACAGTGATGGATAATTAAGTTCCCACTAAATAAATACTTGCACTAGTGCCTTGAAAAGATCCCAACTGAGGCAATTTCCTTGAAAAACTGGTATAAAATTCTTAAACTCAGGTGATAAAGAGCTAAATTCAGAGCTGATAAAGCACTGGATGCCAGTGGCTGATGACACAGTACCTTGGGATGTGAGTGACGTGGCAGAGATATGTTAAGTTATTGGCAGTGGAGGATTTCACATTTAGGAGAGGAATGCAGGAGATGAAGAGCCTCTCTTCAGAGAGAGAAGTACTACACCAGGACATTCAAACAGCTCTGAAAAGCAGAGAAAGGTGGAACTTGAAATCAAGTCTGTGTTCATTAAAAGGATATAAAGAGTATCAGGGGCCTCGTTTATAGCAGTGGGTAGCAGGCACATTTGGCACAGCCTGCAGAGCCGCTGGGCGAGAACAAAACAGAAAATATTTTTCAAAATATATTTCCAAAGCATTACCAAATGCTGCTGGGCTGGCATGCTCTAAGCAGTAAGATAAAAAAATGTTCTCTTTTGAATGTTTGTCCATATGTGCTTGCACACAGTGGATAGAGCTGTGTCTGGCACTGGAGATGAGATAGCATTTGCCTGAGCAGCTTCCGCAGAGGCACAGCTGCTCTGTTCTGTGCACACGTCTGGGTGTGCTGTGCACAGGGGTGTAAAGGGGCAGGCAGACCCTATGGCCTCAGTTCTCCCACCCTAGATAGAGTTTCTCTGGTTGACTTGCCTTCATCATTTGTTCTTTCCTTCTGGTTTCAGCTCCTGTCATGGGCCTACAAGGAAGCTGGGGAGAGACTTTTCATAAGGGCAGTTAATGATAGAACAAAGGGTGATGGCTTTAAGCTGAAAGAGGGTAGGTTTAGATTAGATATTAGGAAGAAATTCTTCACTCTGAGGGTGGTGAGACACTGGAGCAGGTTGCCCAGGGAAGTTGTGGATGCCCTCTCCCTGGAAGTGTTCAAGGCCAGGCTGGATGAGGCTTTGAGCAACCTGGTCTAGTGGAAGGTGTCCCTGCTGCTGGCAGGGAGGTTGGAACTGGATGAGCTTTAAGGTCGTTCCAACCCAAACCATTCAATGATTCCATGATTCTATATTTTCCTCATTTTCATTTATATACCCACACTTCTATCAAAACTTTATATATTTTTTAATACAAATCCCAATTTTCACAGCTCAGCCCTCTCTGAACTGCTTTGCTCTTCTGGTATCTGGTAGTTCCAGCTGTGACAGCTCCTAACAGCCGTATCCTCCACACCACCTTGACTTCATTGCAAATGAGAAGCATATTGCCAGCCAGTATATCACAGGCAAACCTCTGGTGCTCCTGCCAGTAAGGGTGACACAATAACATGCAATATGTCCCGTACAGAGGTGCGAGCTGATGCAATTCTCTGACAAAATCCAGTGCCTGGTGGGCAGTTTTGAAACATGACTTGCTTTGAGACTGACAAGGCCCAGTAGTTGCTGGCAAGGTTTCTAAGGGAAGTCACTGTGTTTGTAATGGTGTGATGCAAGCTTGTTGATGGTGAACAGTGTGGTCTGGACTGGGACACTCAGGCAGTCCTCTTGTGTTCTGTGTTTGTAGAGATTGAAAAGTCAAAAGGTTTAAAACTGCTAAAGGAAACACCTTTCTCATGCAGCTGCTGGCTGGCCATGCAATGACTGGCAATGAAAGTTGTTGAGATGAGACTTAAACGGACTCCAAAACACCTTGGCATGGATGGCAAGAGGATGTGTGGTTGTTGTGGTGAATACTGAAACCCCTCAACATCACACTTCAGGGCTTTGGGCACTACCTGCTGTAGGGCAGGCTGGGATGGGGGCAGCTCATCCCCCAGGCCCCAGTGCAGATGTCCCCTGCTGCGCTGCGGAAGGGGACACAGGCTCAGCAGTCACAAACCTGCCAGCTGACTGCTCGGGGTATGTCTGAGCAGGGTGCAGCTGTGACAGCCCCAGTGTCTCACCCACTGGCACAGCTCAGTTACTGCCCAGGGAGAAAACACAGCACCCTGCTGAGCTCCACAGCTGTCTTCCCTGCTCGTGTCTCACCAGGTTTATACCACCTCCGATTTCCCCTGTGGAACCTGGGCATGGGGGAACAAGCCTCCCTCCAAAGTGTTATTTAAAGCCTCTGTGCTGTCAGTGCCAGTCTCAGGATGAGTTGCATAGATGATGATAGATAGGCATCAGAAGCAGTTGCTGTTTAATATTCCTTGGCTGGGAGGCTGATGCTCCCTCCCTCGGCTGCTCAGGCTGTAGTTTTCATCTGTTGGGAGCGCAGCTGCACCCGAGGGCAGGCTGATTTGTGGGGAACCCTCTACAGCACAGGGTGGCAGACCTACCCCGAGGTCCTACAGCCTTTTGTCTCATGCCAGATTTCACATTCCATATGTTATTAATGTAAACCAATAGCATCTGAAGACAATGGTACAGCAAATCAAAACACAGCAATGTTCTAGGTTGTAAAAAACTGTTTTGTTTAAAGTAAAATATCTTAAGAAAGGTGCAAGTCTGTGCATAAACCACTCACTAACCAAGTAAAGATTTTCCCTCCATGATCAGGTTATTCAATAACTATCTGCTGTGGGGTTTATTTGAAGAAAACTTTCTCTGAAGCAGCCATTCTTGATCATTTTCAAAGACAAGAGGCTTGACTACCAGGGCCCTTGGTCTGATCTAGTTTGGCCATCTCAATGCCTATTTTTTTTAAGTCTAGATTAACGCTCGTTATTATTTTGTTTAATAGCATTTGACAAGTCTGAACACTCCTCTGGTATGGAAGCCAGAGAGGGAAGCAGAGTGCCCCTCCTCTGCACTGAGGGGTTTTTTCTGCAGAATACTCCTACACGTACAAATGAAACACATTCAAAAGGCTGTTGGTTGCTTGCCTGCAGCATGCTGTGCTGAGTCAAACGTATGTGCAGATCACAAGCCCAGTGGATGCAGGGCTATTTTTAGACTGAGGATACCATGCTGTAGAAGAACAGACAGACTAGGGAAATCAGAAAGTTTTAAAAATAATTCTGAACTAAAATTAAGCATATGGGGAAGAGCAGCAAGCCGAGGTAAGCTTGCTGATGCTGGCCTTCCTACATCCTCACTGGGTAGAGATGGAAAGTGATGAAGTGACGTGGAAGGGGTTTCCTCCTTCAGTCACTGCTGCTTTCCTCCTTTTTATAGACTTGCTGCCCAGGGGGGGGCTGGCAGGCTCCCCAAAACCTGCTCTCAGATCTCAGGTAGCCCTTGCATCTAACCAGAGAGATGCAAAGTCTTAAAGGCCCACTCATTCCCTCCACCACTACAAACCCATCCTGCAAGCCACAGCTTTCCCCAGGTGATTTCTAAAAAAGTCTAAATCTGTCAGAGCAAAAGACTAAAAGCTTAAAAACAGCAGTGAGAAAGCAGAGACAACTAAATTGCCTGCAACAGCAGAGAGCTTATTAGTTGAAATATGTGCAGATAATCCTCAGAAATCAGACACACTCCTACAGAGAACAAGGCACAGCCCTGTGATGATGGGCACGCTGAGAAAATTGAGAGATTCCCCCGAGCCTCTGCCCAGGAGCTGGTTTGACTCGATGCATGTGAGGGAGACACACGACAAGGCAACTGCAGGGTTCCTTCTCGCAAATGACAGCAGCATGCACTGTGCCCAAGCATTGCCCCTTTGGAGGAAGGCAAATAAAGGTAAAAACACAGCCTGGCACAGAGGTTCTGTGCTGCCAGGAGGCAGCCCTTGGCAAGCACCGTGTCCCTGGAGCGGCAGCCTCGCCACGCCGGAGCAGCACCTCCAGCCCCTGAGCCACCAGTCGCCTCTGGCTTGCACGGCTGAATAAGCCAAATGCTTTCAATCTCCTTTCGTAAGAGGAGATTATCACCTAAGCACTTAATTATCTTCTAGCTCTTCTCCCTGCACGTGTCCCAGTTCAATCTCTTTTTTTCCTTGCACGTAGGCGGTTGGGACTGTGCACGAGCTTCCAGCGCTGGGCTGCACAGCAGTTCCCATCAGCCAGAGCCTGCACACCACCACACACCACTGCCCTGTCACACCTGTGGCTGATGCTGCTCACATTTGCATCTTTGTGTCACCTGCTAATTACCTAAATGCCCGCTGGCTCTAGTACCTGGGTGACTATGGCAGATTTTAAGCAGGTCTTGAGGAGAACCTTCCAGACCTGCCTTGTCCCCTCATGACATCCTTCTCACAAGCTGATGTTTTCCCTTTAATTGAGGCTTATCCACTTAATATTTCTCAGCCTTTTTTTGTATTATGTGACAACTTTCACTGAAAAGCTTTGGCTGAATCTACAGAAAGGCCACTGTGTTGCCTTTGTCTAAGAAGTCACCTATCTTATCCTAACGTATTACATTAGTCAGGCACAACCCACCTTTTATAAAATTTTGTTCCATTTTATTCCATTTCCCTCCATGTCTTTGAGTCCACTTTCCCTTAAGGTCTATTCTAAAACCTTGCACAATATGAGAACAAACAAGTAAGCCCATAACTGATCCGATCTCCTTCCTTTCTTCCTTCCCACATGTTCCATTTTAAAATTTCCCTGTTTTTTAAAAAACAAAGCCTGTACAATTACTTTCTGCCTGTGTCTCCCTAATAGTTTTTAACTCTTTGACCAGTTCCATCTAGAGTTTGACAGCAGGGCACAGCTTACCAAGATAATTAAGTCCCTGCAAGCTTAATGAAAATAGCTGGGCAGGAGGAGGAGAGATCCCTGTGCTCTGTGGCTCTGCAGCCCGTGAGCTCACCTCCCCGGGGCCAGAGGTGCCGCACTGAAGAGCTGAGATAAACACTCCATGTGCAGGAACAGCTTCAGCCAGGCTGTCAGCTCCACCAACACCAAAGTCAATCAAATGCGCTGGATCTGCAGCAAAAGAGGATTAATTAATTGCAGAGCTCTTGTAGCCACTTGTTGGAACATAGACTTTACTCTGATTTTTCTCAGGTTAGTCCAGGACCCCAGAGTTTCAGTTCTCCTGGCCCATTCGTTTGGCAATGCTTTGTTTGTGCTTTGCATCCTGTTTTGTTCTGCTGCCCAACGTTCCAGCCCAGCCACACCATCTGTGCACACCTTCCTGTGCCGTGCACTGGAAAGAGCAGATGTGTTTAGTGAACAGCTCTTTCTCTCCATCCTAACGCATGGTTTTAAAGGAAGACTTCCCTAAGATTTCTTAGGATTCTTCCTCCCCACACAGGCTGCAAACTGTGTTCCCATGCTGTAGTGTGCTAGGCACAGCAGTAGTTCCTGTAAAAATAATTGCAGCTGCAATTATTGTCCAATCACATAACAAAAATTCCTATTTTTGATGAGTTTTTCAGCAAGACTGACTGAAGTTAAGAGCATCTTGCTCCAATTTAGAAGCCTCCCAGGGGGTCCATGCCCCTCCAGGACACTGCCAGGCCACTGCTGCCTCCAGCGTTCCAGCTGCAGCTGCCCCAGTGCTGGGTATGGCTGCCTGGTGCAGACAGGTTCTGGCCCCATTTTTTCCTGTGCCCACCAAGTGGAGATCCCAATTCTTTGCACACTCCTTTACGATTTCCCATTGTCCCTCCAGGCAGCTGTCCTTCAGTGACCAGCCTCCTGTGCATTTCTCTCTTGAAGTCTCTGATTGCACTTCTCAGCCATGAACCTCTCGTGTCTCCTCCCTGTCACCAGCAATACTCTTCTCCCATCACATGTCCAAGCTCCCGTTTCCCATCAGCTGGTTATGGAAGAGGGTTGGTTACACTGCAGGGGGTCAGCTATATTAGGGTCCCCCTCCCCTGGCCATGCCTGTTGTAAAGTTGGCAGAGAACTAAGCCTCAGAACTTCCTTGTGTTGAGCCAACCAAGTTTTGGAGCTTCACGTAGCCTTTCATCTCCAGCTGCCATATTGACTGAGTGCAGTAAATGAGGTTTGGCCTATATGCAGCATGTTATAAATTTCAAGTGCTTTGCATTAAGCATCTGCCCTATTGTGCATCGCTTGGGGCTCGGGGAGATCTCAGCGGGGGAATCACTATGGTTGCACAGCACAGTGAAGTTTTTCATGCCAAGCCATGGAGGAAGTACCAATAATATTGATAGTACTTTATTCACTTTTACAAATGAAAGACCAAATGTGTTTTTTATTGATTTCCTTGTTTAGTGCAAGATGCTCTTCAAAGTCACTGTGGCTCAGTACTGAAAGCTCTGACAGATAAAAGCCAAATGGAGCAGGCGCTGCTGGAGATGGAGAGGAGACTTGCAGCTGTAAGTGCAGAAATTAATCTTTTTTTCTTAATTTTCATTCTGAATTTCTCCTGCTTTTTCAAAATATTAGCTGAGTACTAAATTGCCTTCAAATGCTGGTTTATAAAGTAGACTGCTCCTATTGTATAATGAAGAGGGAAAGACACATTAAAATGCTCATTCTCGGCCAGATACTGACTGACACTTACCCAAGCACTGGCTACCAGTGATGTGAGCTCTGATGAATCTCCAATCAGTAAGTGGGGAACTCAACAGTGCCCTGTCGTGGCAGGGCACTCTGAGCACTGCTCCCTCACACTGGCAGATGCCTTTGCTGGAGGAGGTGGTGCAGTGCATGGCTGCGAGGGGAGAGCATCTCACAGCCTTGTCCCCTCAGCTGGATGGTTTCCCAGGGAGAGGAAAAAAAGAGGTCAAAAAAGAACAAGTGGGTGTCAGAGACAACAGAATGAACCGTCAAGCACGTCCTGGACAGGTCTGGTTTCTCCAAAGACTCGGCTGAAAGAATTGCTTTCAGCAAGGGTGCCTTTCACCAGAGCGTGAGAAGGCAGCACTCCTGGGTTAGGGGCACTGCAGTGGGTTAGGGGTGTGCCCTAATCCCAAACCTCTTACTTTTATGGGACAGTTAGAGAATACATATTACCCAGACAGATACAAATTGCTGATCTTTAGGTAGATACCCAACTTAAGGGGTCTGACACATAGAACCTAAAAGTTCCTTGTTTGAATACTATTACTGCACCTTTTAATGTGTTGCTTACTGCTTCTGCTCTGTTCGCTGTCTCCCCAGAAAGATGTGGAGATTTTAGATGTGAAATCCAGTATCCAGCTGCTGAAGGAGGGTCTGGAGTTGCTGCCAGCTCAGCTGAGTGATCAGCACCTGAAGCTGTGTGAAGAACTAGGGTTCCTGAAGCTCCCTAATGCCTTAGCTGAGCTGCACACCTTAATTTCCAGTGCCAGACTCCCCCCTCACAAGGCAGATAACTCTTCCCAGACCTCTCCTGGCCTGTGCCAGGGCTGTGCTGTGGGCAGGGAGAGCACACGCTGCCTGCACTGCCAAGGCAGGGGGGTTTGCAGCTCCTTGGGCTGGTCTCAACCCCCCTGCATGGCAGTGATGGAGCAGCACGGAGACTCCCCTGTGAGGAACCAGCTCAGTGGGGATAGCACACCTCAGGGTGACCCAAACACAGCTTCAGGAGGGAAGGTCAGCCCCACAGCTACAGTGGCATCTGGCAGAGAAAACATCTCTTTGCAGGAGGGGAAAAACAGCTTGGAAACACAGAGCTGTGCTCACCCTCCTTGCATGTGCTGCACTAACAGTCACTGTTTGGGGGACAGTCAGAAGAAACACTGTCCTGTACCACAGGAGGTGCCTCTACCAACTCCACTGAGGAAGGCATTCAGGAGAGGCCCTCGAGGATTTGAACCCACGACACCGTCACAATGGAAGCAGCCTCAGGTTTGTCACCCTTCTGTAGGAAAAGGTGTACGTGGGCAGAGGGACCATAACTGGGCCACAGACGGCGAGTTGGAGAACGCAGCTGCAGGGAACAAAGCAAAACAGGGGCTAGGAAGGATCCCCTGGAATAAAGCAAAGCAAAGGAAGAAAACATGCCCTGCTATGAGAAAAGGTGAGCTCCCTCGATGTGCTGATGGTGGGCTGAAGCAAAGGAAGGCAAATGGGACTATTGAGCTGGAAAGTTCCAGAAAAAATTGCTTTCCCGGATACGTGGTTGCTCTCAGTTTAGGAAGCTCTAACTCGGTTTCTACAGCTCGCAATCAGCAGATCCTCAGCAGTGCTCAGCCAAGGCTTACAAAGAATTTCCCAGCAGTGTCATGCTCCAATAAAAGCCTGCAACAACTTGCAGACAAAAGAAAGAGACGTTTGGAAATTAAAAAAAGAGTGAATGTTTCCAGTGTAAAAAGAAATCTCTGGGATTCCTCTCCCCAGGAGAATATATTTCCCCTGTGCAGCACAACAGGTGAGAAACAAATGAGCTGCTTCAGTCTCCAAAGCCCTGTGGCTTCCAAGAAACCACATCCTGCCAATATGCTGGCTCAGCAGAACACGGCCTGTTGCCCTTTAGTTTTTGATAGTGATTATTCTGATTGAGGTTTTTTTCTTCATGTTCAGAGTCCTCAGCGCAGGCTTGGCCATCTCAGTCACAGTTTACTGTGTTACCTGCTTAGTCAGAGACAAGGCTCATGCCTGGATGTTTGGAAGTCTTATTACCCAGTTTATTGTAAGGGACTACACAGGATCAGAGGGGAAGCCCTGCCATGGCTTGGAAAGCTGATGGGATCTGTATTACCTTACCTCCCCAGTCCCGGCAGAGATGCCACGGGCTCCAATGATTGTCGTGTTTACGCAGCAGAGAAGTACCTGCAGAGTCTGACGAGATACTCACTGGGGAGGAGGGGGCTGGCAGCACACAGGCTCAATCAGATTTAGCACTGAGATCTACTTGAAACTTTTCAGCTCAATATCTCTATGGCCAGAGGTTTTACTCTGTTTCCCACTCGTAGTCTCTATGTTGGTTTGTGTGTTCAGCTTTGTAGCTCCCTAGGCAGTAGGAGTGTTGTTCTGGTTGATCTTGAAAAGGTTTGGATTTGTCCCAGGAGTCAGTTGTGAGCTTTGGACAGGGGCAAGTTTAGCTGAGGAAAGCTGAGTCCCAACATCTCAGGTTTATTGACTGTTGCATTTCTTCTCCTTTTATGCTGAAATTTCTTGCTTTCAGGAAACTATTTCATTTCTACTTTATTTGTATTTTAACTAAGCAAGCAATTCCCCAACATACACTTTTCAAGGATAGCCATTCTCAAAGAGAAGCCAAAAGATGTGACATTCAAATTCAGCAGATGAAGTCACTGGTGGCCAGTTCTCATCCTTTAGAAACCTGCACCTCTCTGGTTAGAGTCACTCCAAAATTTTCAGCTCAGAAAGGACCATCCTGCTCACCTCACCCAGCGTACGCAGCAGAGAGATGGCTGGGCTGCCCCAGGTCCCCCAGAGCGACCCATTCCGGAGTCCCCAGCTGTGACCATCGGCTTCCACTGCTTCAGATGTTTGAGTCACGTTTTGATTTTTGATCTGAGATGTTGCTGGCAAGAGAAGCATTTCAGTGTTGATGAAACAGGTCAATTGCCATGAACCCAACTGGTCCAGCTCTGTCCTCCCGAGGGGGAAGACCGGGATCCCTTTTTCCTGGCTTTAATAAACTCATTGTTTCTTCACAGAAGTCCAGTGTCTTTGTGTTGGTTTTTCGGGAGAGGCAAGATCCTGTTTCAGCGGGTGAGCAGGCGGCTGCGCTCTAGCTGTTTAACTCCCCTGGATCATGGAACTGGGAGGATTCGTTTAAAGATGTTTAAAGAAGGAAATCTCTGCCCTTACAGTTTTAACACTGGTTTGGTGACATTAATTAGCAAGGAGAAGGTGAGGGGGGCAAGACTGGAGAACCCCCCAAGCCTTGGGGCCCCCCGGGTCAGCGGGGGGGCTGGGTGATGGCTGCTGGCAGCAGCAGCCGTTCATTTCGCATTGCTCTCCTGTACCCACCCCCCAGCATCGCCAGCACAGCCTTCCCTGGGCACAACCTGCTCTGTGGGGACGTCACCCCCTGCATTTGGGGGTCAGCGTGGACGAGGACAGGCACCTGCGCAGCCCCGGGCCCGGACACTCACCCCGGCTGCAGCGCAGAGAGCTCAGCAGCACATGGCTGAGGTTGGAGGGACCTCTGGAGGTGTCTGCTGACACCCCTGCGTGACAGCCGGCACCCCGAGGATGGAGTGCCCGTGTCGTGGGGTACAAGGCAGGGCTGTCCTGGGGACCCCGCAGCCCCCCACTGCACACACACCATGGCACAGCAGGACCACGAATGAAATCCCTGGAGAAAGGCGTGGTAATGGCAATGGCAGCCAGCGGTGCTTCCTCCACACCAGCCACCTCCCCCGGGCAGTGGGGCAAAGCCCCAGGGTGCCACCCCGGCTGCCACAGACCAGCCCCACACCCCTTCCTGCTCAGGGTCTCCTCCAGGGTTTTCGCTGCCAGTGAGAATGTTTGTCCCAATTATGGCCATGACGATGGCAACTCCTGTCCCAGCCTCACCAGGCACAAATGGAGGTGTGTGTGCTGCCAGCTCTGCCCCTGGGATGGCATCCTCAGCTGGGAGCCACTGCGCTCCGGTGGGACACCATGGCCTTCCCACGGGCACCGTGCTGACACCCCAGCAGAGTGGGTCCCATCTCCCAGCCCGTACTCCCAGCACACGCGGCTGTCGAGCTCAGTGTCCCTGGCTCTGCCAGAGCCAGCCATGCTGCCAGGTATACCAGGCCCTGCAGCTTCTCCTGGCCTTTGCCACCATGGGGCTGCCAGCATCTGTGTTTGTGGGGTCTCATCCCACCCTTCACCAAAGGTCGCCAGGGAAGATGCTGGGGGTGGTCCCGCTGACAGCACAGCCAAGGGGGACTGCGGAGGGCACAGGGCAGCACCGAACAACCAGCACAGTGGTCACACTGGACTCTAGGCTCTTTGTGGGCACCTGTTTGGAGCAGTTTTCTCCTAAACTGGGGTTTTGTCCTGATTCTTTGGGGGAGAGGCTGGGAGAAGGGGGTGGACGGTGGCCAACAGCCAGTGAAACCCAGGCAACCATGGGCACAGGCGTGTGAGAGCGCCGGTCACATCCTCTGCCCAGTGTCCCCAGCTGCGTGCGCACGCAGCCACTGCGGCAGCGGGACGCTCATCTTTTCATCTGCCAGTGAGTCACTTGGCAGAGGAGGAAACCGCTGACGGCACCGGGGACGTGGAGGTGGCGGCTGCACCTCGTGCTCAAGGCACCCCAACAACCGCAGTGCGTTGGGCACAGCCCTCCCCACGGCCCCACCGCACGTTCAGCCCCGCGGCTGCCCTGTGCGCGGGCTGAGACCATCCGGCAGCAGCACAGCCCGGTGCTGGCAGTGTCCAGTGCGGGGCAGGCTCACTGGCCACCCCTCGGGGCTCTGCTGCTGCCCGGCTCTCCCCTCGTGTGGCCTCCCCAGCTCTAATCCCCAGATTAGCTGCCTGCCCTGCCTGCTTTGTGGGGGCCGGCGTGCGGCATTGCCCAAATTCCCCGGCCCTTGTGCCGCAGCCCCCCGGCCCCACCGCCTGCGCCCAGTCCGGTGACACTGAGGGGTGGCCCATGGCCCAGAAATGCCCCATATGCCCGCGGTGAGCACAGCCTGGGCATGGTGCCCTGAGGATGGCGAGGTGGCAGGGAGCAGGAGCGGGGCCCTGCGTGCTGCTGCCCACACGGCGCTGCCACGGGGACCTGATGTGCCACATGTCCCTGCCGGCCTGGGCAAGAGGAGAGCGATGACAGTGGCAGGGGTTTGCCAAGGCTGCGGTGTCTCAGGTACTGCCCGAGGGAGCCGGGGTGCAGGCAGGGAGCCGGGGTGCAGGCAGGGAGGGGTGCAGGCAGGGAGCCGGGGTGCAGGCAGGGAGGGGTGCAGGCAGGGAGCCGGGGTGCACCACCGTTTGGGGCAGAGCCTGGAGCTGGTGTGAATTTGTGGCACTGTGGCTGTGCCAATGCCAGCCCAAACCCTGGCAGAGTGGGCAGCTCTCCAGAGGGACAATTAGCTGATTAGCTAATTACCTGCATCTTGGCAGGTCCCCACAGCCCAGCGGCTGTCAGCGTACTGCGTGGCCCTCGCAGGGCGGGCTGGAGGTGTGGGGCAGGTGTGGGGCAGGAGGGTGCCAGGGCCACCCACAGACCTTCCCGAGGACCCTGCTGGGGGCTCCAGCAGTCCCTACCCCCGCCCCACAGCTGCCGTGGGACCAGCCTCGGCAAGAGCCTCACACTGGGGTGCCACAAGCACGAGGGCTTCACCTCGTAGGGTGGGGGACACGGCCTGTCCTGCCTGCCCCACGGGCAGCATCCCCTCTGTCCTGCCCCGGGGAGCTCCCCCGGCCGATTCCCCCGGGACCGTGCCCTACGGGACCCGGCCCAGCCCCGGCTCCCGACTCCCACGGCAGCCCCAGCCGTGCCAGGCCGCCCTGCGCCCCCCCGCCGGTGCCGGGCGGGTTCCCGCGCGGGTGCCCGCGGCTCGGGGCGGCGCGTGACCGACTGCCGCCGCCGCCGCTCGCTCCGCCGCAGAGCCCGGCCCGCCCGCACCGGCACCGGCACCGGCACCGGCAGGTCAGCGGGGGGGCTGCAGCCAGCACCGGCACCGGGGCCTCCCGGGCCGCGGCGGGCGGCGGGAGGGGGCTGGCGGCACCGCGGCCCGAGCACCGGGCACCGAGCACCAAGCCCCGAGCAGCGGGGCCGCCCCGGCGCGTTCCAGGCCGGGTCCGCGGGATGCAGTGGCCACACCGGCCCCGCTCTGGTCCCGCACCGGCCCCGCTCTGGTCCTCTACCGGCCGCGACCCGTCTCTGCCGGCTCCCGCACCTGCACCCGCACCGCGGGGCCGCCGCCGCAGCCGGGCGGTCCCGGCCCCGGCCCCGTTTCTTGAGCCGCGTGTGCGGCGGGGCGCGGCGGGCCGGGCATCCTACCGGGAGGCAGCCGGGGACGCGCCAAGGTGAACGGTGCGCGCCGGAGCGGAGCCGCCGGCAGCGGGGACACCGGGAGGGGCACCGGGGGAGACGGACACCGGGGAGGGGACACCGGGGAGAGGGACACCAGGGATGTTTGGGGTAGGGACCACTAGGCACCAAGGACCGTCAGCACCGGGGACACTGGGAAGGGAAAGGCTGGGAATGAGGCCACTGGCAGCAGGGACACCGGGGATGAGGACAGCTGGGAACAGGGAACAGGGCCCAGGGCCAGCCCAGCCCTGGGTGGGCGGTGGATCCGGCGGTGGGTCCCGGCTCACCAAGCCCCCCTATCCCGCAGGGCACAGGGCCGGCTGGGCGCTCGCCATGGCTGCAGCACGGCTCGTCACCTGGGGACTGCTCCTGGCCGCCGGCGTCCCCGCTGGGGCCCGGGGGACGTTGCCAGCGGGGCTGTCCCCAGGGGGGATCCTGCAGCGGGACAGAGACCTCCTGCACGGCCCTGCCTGGGGACAGCAACGCCCAGACCCCTTCCCTGCCTGGGATGCGTCGGGGGAGCCGAGCAGCACCGGGGTCCCCGGGAGCGAGCGTTTGGGGAGTGACAGCCCCGTGCACTGGTCCCCACCGCTGAAGGTGGGGGATGCCACCAGGGCACCCCGGGGGATAGAGACCATCGTGACAGGCGCTGGGTCCGAGGCCCGGTGGGACAACGGCGATGCCTTTGCTGCGGCGGGGGAGCCCATCATCACCTGGAGAGACCACGAAGCTCAAGGCCAGGACAGCCCCCGGGGGGGGACCTGGCTGCCCCACGGCTCTGCACTGGGCATCCCAGGCTCCGAGGTGCCCACGGACACGGGGCTGGGCTCCTCGGGGCCACCCTGGGCAGGGCAGGACCTGTCCCTGGCTGGGCAGAGTGCCACTGGGCCAGCCAGCACCTCTGGCCCTCACCCAACCGTGTCCACCATCGCCCTGACCCCCATGCCAGCAGTGAGGATGGGGACAGGGACAGCAGACTCCCATGCAGGGGCACAGCCGGTGGCAAGGGGACCCATGGGGGCCCTGGGCCTCCCTCGGGGTGCACAGCTTTCTGTGGCCAGCAGCCAGACAGCTTCACTGGCCACTGTCCCTGTCCCTCATGCCACAGGCACGGGGCCAGCCCAGGGTCCCCAAACCAGCTTCAGCTCCACGGGGCAGGTGGGCAGACAGGGGGATTTGTGGGGGTCCCCCAGCCCCTCACCGGCTCTGCCCAGCTCTGCAGCATGGCTGCCCCACGCAACCCCATCCTGGGGGCTGGCTGAGCCCTGGACCCAGGTGCTTCCAGCCCACCAGCGCAGCACCCGGAGAGCCGTGCTCAGCCACGCCACTGCCAGCCCTGGGGACACAGCCCCTCGCACGGACACTAAGCCAACGGGGCAGCAGGGACCCCAGCCCACCCCAGGGGCTGCCCTCAGCACCAGCCCTGCACCACCACCTGCTTCCAGCACGGCCAGCCCTGGCACTCCCAGCACAGGTAGGAGCTGGTGCAGTGTGGGGACCTCTCGGTGGGGACCGAGCCCTCGTGGGTGCCAGCACCTGGCTCTGCCCTCTCACACAGAGCTGCTGCCTGAGGAGGACGTCGGGTCCCCACAGCGGGTTCGGGGCGCTGTGGGCCCTGTGAACCTTCCAAATGCCACTGAGGCCGCCCCACGGCCAACAGCACATCCCGCCACAGGGACCAGGCGCTCAGGTGATGCGGGGCCACTAACCAGTGGTCCCCAGTGGGGCTGCCATGGGAGCCCATCCCCAGGGCATCAGGGCTGGTGGGGGGGATGGCAGCTATCTTGGGCCAACTGGCTGGGATGTGGTGACACCTTCAATCAGGATTGTGCCCAGCGACGGCCCTAATCTACTCTTAAGATTAGTGCTAAGTGCCCACTGGGTGGGATCTTCCCGGGGGTGGGGTCAGGGAGGTGCCCAGGTCCATGTCACCCCCGGCACTGCGGGTCCTGCCGGAGATCCCTGGGAGGTGCCGGTGGGCACAGCCCTGGCTGACGCAGGACATCCCCCCGCTGGGGTGTTGTGGCTGGTGCATCCCAGCCATGGGGTTCAGGTGGGGGACAGGTGTCACCACCCATGTGTGTGGGGTCCCCTCCACACCCCACTAACCATCCCCCTCCTTCCTGCCCGCAGATACTCCAGGGACGCAGCCCCCTCCCCACAGCACCGCAGCCCCTTCGGTCACGTGGCGACAGGCAGGGACGACACGGCAGCCAGCTCCCCAGCACCCATCCACGCTGCAGCCACAGCCCAGCCGCCTCCCGGCACCGGGGGCCAACGGGACCGGGCTGCGTTGGGCCGAGCTGCGGCGTCAGCTGGGCTTTGCCTGGGAAGCCCACGTCTATGGGGTGGCCACCATCTTCCTGCTGCTGGCACTGGGCAGCCTGGCTGGGCTGGTGGGGGCAGCCACCCTGCGTCCCCCAAACCTGCCCCATGTTCTAGGGGCCCACGGGCTGCTGCTGGCCGCCTGCCTGCTGCGGGCCACCTTCCTGCTGCTGGACCCCTACGGGGCGCGGGGCCACTTGCCCCCCAAGGCCCTGCTGCTGCTCAGCACGGCTGCCTTCCCCATGCTGCTCGGCACCTTCGCCCTCCTGCTCCAGCGGCTCCAGCGCCAGGCCCAGCTCCAGCTGCTGCCAGCCCGGCTCCGGGGGCTGCTGGCGCTGGGGGCTGCCATTGCCTTGCAGAGCGCGGTGCTGGGGGCCGCCGACCTGCTCCCGCCCCGGCTGGGCACCACCGCCGGACTGGGGCTGCAGGCGTTGGGCTGTGGGGCTGGGATCCTGCTGCTCCTGGGGGGTATCTGGGGAGGCTGGAGGGTGCTGCGGGCACCCCAGGAGGGATTGGGGGGCAATGCGGGGCCAGGGCTGCGGCGAGGTGCCTGGGTGCTGCTGGTGGCAGCGGTGATGGGGTTGCCAGTCTGTGGGCTGCAGCTCTACAGTGCCCTGTGGCTGCGGGGGCTCCTGGGACCCTCTGGGCACTTCTCCCGGCCTGGCTGGGTGGCACAGCTCTGGCTGCGGGTCGGCGAGCTGGGCATGGCACTGGCACTGCTGGTGGCTGCCACCGAGCCGCTGTGCTGCCGGTGCCGCCGGCACAGTCCCGCCGGCCATTCCTGCTGGGCCAAGGCGCTGCGGTACTTCTGCGCCAACCGAAAAGCCGAGGCACCTGAGTACCCCAACAACTGCTACGACTGGGCCAGCGGCAGCACCGGCAGCACCGGCACGGAGCGAGCACCCACCAACGACATCTCCAAGAGCCTCATTCGCAACCCAGCGGAGCAGCTGCCCCTGCGGGCGCTCAAGGACAGCAACGAGGCCTGGGCGGCCACCGCCGGGATGCCGGGGCTCAGCCCCAAGTGCCCCAACGCAGTGGTTGCCCGCTCCTGTGCCGCCTTCGAGCAGGGCTCAACCCCCTCACTGGGGGAGCTGGCCTTCCGCCCGCCGTCCCCCATCGACCTGCGCCGCAGCATCGACCAGGCACTCTGCCGCCGGCACCTCCTGCGCGACAGCCTCTTTGGACAGCCCCGCCGAGGCTCCGGCACCTCGCTACACAGCTCCCTGGCCCTCGACAAGACCCCCAGCCTGGGGCGCATGGCACGCTGCAGCTCACTGACAGAGCTGCCCGGCCCCCGGCAGCCTCCCAGCACCGTCACCATCACTGCCACCGCCTCGGCCAGCTCACTGGAGAGCAGCTCGCTGAAGATCAGCTGGAACCCCTGGCGCCACGGGCTGTCCTCGCCCGACAGCCTGCCCCTGGACGAGGCACCCAGCCGGGCCCCGCTCCTGGTGCCCGCCATGCACCCCGGCTGGGAGCGCGAGGGTCCCCGCGGCTTCCCAGCCCTCGGCAAGACAGCGGATGCCCGCAGCCTCTCCAGTGATACCATCGAGCTCTGAGCCAGGGAAATGCGGGGCCAGGCAGAGACTGGGGGACACAGGGGGATGAGCCCAGCATGTGGGTCCGGGGCCCTGATCCTGCACCCCTACAGGGCTGGGAAGGAGCGGGGAGCTGGGCTGGGCCAGTGCTATTTGTGCCAAACCAGAGAAATAAAGTTTATGTTGGGAAGTAGCAGCTCCGTTGGCATGCAGAGGTGGAGGTGGGCAGCAGCACCCCTGATCCGCCCACCATGAGCAGCCTGGTTGGGTGTGCAGAGCTTTATTTCCTGAGATATGGACACACGGACAGATGGGCACACCCCAACGGACAAACCACAGACAAATGCAACAGCCACGCTCATGCATCTGGCAGGGCCCCGTAGCTGGCACGGCACCCTGGGAGCAGTCCCTGACCCTTACTCACGGCAGCCCCCGGCCAGCCAGCCTGGGAGGGGAGTGATGGGCTCTGCCCACAGAAGTGGGGAGGATGGGTTGGGGTGGGGGCAGCTCTCCCAGCCCCATGGCTCAGGGCAGAGTGGGGACCCAGCCCCTCACTGTCCCACAGGAAATGGTCTCACGGGGAGGACACAAAGTCCCATGGGGCCAGCAGCTCCCAGCTCAAGAGATGCTCACTGGGCAGGCAGCAGGGCCAAGCTCTGCCAGCATCACCACCCCAGCATCCGGCAGTGCCAGAGCACCCCCCAACCTGCCCCTGTGCCCTCCAACCTGCCACGGTGCTGGGCCTCTCCTCTGGAGCACAAGGGGTTGGGGCAGCATGCTGTGCCCCCCCCACAGCACCGTACCGCTCAGCATCACCACACCAGCTGGAGAGGGCTGTGCAGGAGCCCCACCGGGGACCAGGCACTCCTGGCTTGTTCTGCAGGGGAGAAGCCAGGCCCTACGCTAATGGGGCTGGGGGACACATGCAGAGCAGAGCTCCGTGCGCAGGATCTGGCCTCGGCAGCCCCAGAGCCAGCCCCAGCTGGGGGGAGTACCCTGCACCCTGGATTGAGCCTTCCCCACCCTGGCCCGCACCCAGCAGCCCCAGAGCTATCTGCCCTTCATGAAGCCATCGAGGACGCGGTCGCTACGGTCAGAGAGCCAGTAGCCTGCCATGGCAGCCACGGCGCCGATGAAGATGGCGGTGAAGACCATATCACCCTTGGCGGCCAGTGTGGCGAGGGCACAGATCATCACGCCGAAGAACATCTGCTGCAGCACCACCACCTCATCCTCCGTCACGTCGTCGAAGAAGCCCTTCTCCGGGGCATCTGCAAGGGCAGTGCACATGGCAGGGCACGGTTGGGTGGGCAGAGCCCCCCACTGTCCCCCACACTCCCTGCCCGCAGCCCATTCCCCTCCACCGCGTCAGGTCATACCGGGGGGTTTGTCCTCCACGCACTGCCCGTCCTGCCGGACGTGGCCGCGGGCGCAGACGCAGCGGTAGCTGCCCTCTGTGTTCTCACACACCTCCTGCACCCCTGTGCACACCGGCTCCTCAGTGCTGGCACACTCGTCCACGTCTGCGGGGGGAGGCAGGGCTCGGGCAGGGCTCAGGCAGCCAGGAGGGGGCAGAGCCACCCCCAGCCCGCAGGACCCACTCACCCAGGCACTTGGCTCCATCCCGCCAGTAGCCCTTGTTGCATTTCTTGCAGCGCGCTGGCCCGGCGCCCATGCAGCCGATGCAAGCTGTGGAGCAGTCTGCGGTAGGGAGAGGAGCTGGGGTTACCATCAGAGCTCCCTCCCAGCCCAGCCAGCGGTGACCTGGGCAGGGGGACATGGCTCGAGCAGGGGTGAGCCATCTGCATGGAAACCCCCCCACCTCCACCTGACCTCGGCACTCGTAGGAGCCCTCCGTGTTGACACAGAACTGGTTGGCTCGGCAGTGTGCCATCTCTGTGCCACACTCGTCAATATCTGGGGGAAAGGTGGGGGGACAGCCCCGCTCAGTCACAGTTCCTGGGATGCAGCCCCCTGCAGCCCCAAAATAGGCTGCTGCCCCCCACTGCAGCCCTCACCAATGCAGCGGTGCTCGTGCAGCACCCAGCCCCTCTTGCAGCGAAGGCAGCTGGAGTCCTCCGGCCCCGTGCAGCGCCCACACGCCTGGTAGCACTCTGCGGTCAGGGGAGAGCAGGCGTGGGTGTGGGCAGGGGAGAGCTGCCTGCACCCAGTGCCAGGGCAGACCCGCGGCTGTGCAGCCCCCCTCCCCGCCAGGCCAGACCCCTACCTACCAGCACATACCAGATGGCTCTTGTTCCGCGAGACCTCGTAGTAGCCGTCACCGCACTCAGCACAGAAGGGGCCACCATAGCCCGGGTTGCAGACACACAGGCCGGTGCCACGGCGTGTGCCATCACCGTCGCATCGCCCGTTGCCACTGCAGGGCTGCTGAGTCCCGCCGGCGCAGGCTATGCGGAGAGAGACCAGTCAGCTGGCAGCCTGGGTGGGGGGCAGCGTGGCAGGGGCCCCTCCAGCCCGGGCAGCACCGCTGGCACCACACCAGCACCCTGCTCACGCCACAGCTACTCACGCCGGCAGTCGGGTCCATAGGTGCCAGGTGGACAGCAGAGTGCCAGCCTGTCCATGCACAGCCATTGGAAGAAGTCAGGGTGCTGCTGCCGCCTGGGGAAGGGGGGACATGGTGCTCAGTCTCTGGGAATCCCCCTGTGCCCCTGTCCCCTTGTCCCCAGACTCACTCGTGGAACCACCACTGCTCCACGTGCTCCTCGCTCCGCTCCAGCAGCTGGTGGCAGATGAAGTCTGAGGGGGCACAGACGCTCTCCAGCACCTCCAGCAGACGGGTCTCACTGCAGGGACAGGGGGGACAGTGTGAGGACATGTCACCTAGGAGCAGCAGGGTCCCCTCAGACTCCCCCCTGGCTGGGGGGCACCCACCTGTGCTGGTACTTGGACAGCTTCTCCTCCTCCCAGGCCGTGTTGCCCCCGCCGAAGCCCTCGTGCTCTGTCCGCTCCAGGCCCTGGGCGTGCGGAGTAGGGGGCGGCGCAGGTGTGGGACCCCGCAATAGCCCCCCTCCCTGTGAGATCATCCCCGGGCCAGGCTGCCCTCCTCCTCCCAGGGACCCCCAAGGACCCGTCGCCCCCCCCCCCAGGACCCCCTGCACTCCCCAGGGGTGCTGTGAGGAGTGCCTCCCACCTCAGCAGTGTTCCCCCAGACCGCCCCTCACCCCGGGATCCTGTCACCTCCGTGCCCCGCCCGCGCCTGTGCTCCCCCCGGTCCCTTGGCCTCATCACCCCACCTGCACTCCCCTTGTCCCTGCTCGCCTGTCACCCCGCGCCGGGACATCCCCCGCACCGGGACATCTCCCGCATCGCACCGCAGGCCCTGTCCCCAACGCCGGTCACCCGTGGGCCCCCCCGCGCCACTGCCCCCCTCTCCCCAGCTCCCCCCGAAGCAGGGGCTGTGCCACCCCATACCCCCCCAGGCCCCAGCGCCCCTCCGTGTCCCCTCACGCCGCGGGCCCATCGCCCCCGTGCCCCGCTCCAGCCCCGCACCCTCCTGAAGCTGTCGGCGAGGCCGCGGCAGGCTCGGCACGGCTCGGCCCCCTCCCGCTCCGGGTCTGGGTCCGGGTGGGCGTGCGCGGCCGCCAGCAGAACCCCCCCGAGGAGGGCAGCCCCCAGCAGGGCCCGCCCGCGCCGGGCCCGCAGCGGCGGCAGCAGCGGCAACATCCTCCGCTCCGCTCCGCCCCGCCCCGCCCGCACCACGTGGGCCGCACCCGCTGACTCAGCTCCCGCGGCCTCCGCCAATGGCCGCACGTCCGCCGCCACCGCCCTCAAGCTCCCAGCCAACCCGCGCCGCCCGCCGGGCCCCGCCTCCCCGCGCCTTAAAGGGGCCGCCGACAACGGCAGCCGCCGCCGGTGCAGGGGGGGAGCGGATGGGCCGTGACCCCGCACAGAGCGGAAGCGGCTCCCCCGAAGGCACCGGCCCCGCTGCCGCCTGGCCTGGGCGAGGCCCTCGACCCCCGACCTGACTGGGCCCTTCCCCTTCACCCCCCCCAGTCAAACCAGTCCAGGTCACCTTCTCCCTCCAGCCAGACCAGTCCAGCTCCCCCTCATCCCCCTGAACCGGCCCGGTCCCCTCATCCCCCATAAGCTGGTCCAGTTCCCCCTCACTGCCCCAAACTGGTCCAGTTCACCCTCATCCCCCTGAAATGGTCCAGTTCCTTCTCATCCCCCATGAGCTGGTCCAGTTTCCCCTCATCGCCTCAAACTGGTCCAGTTCTCCTCATCCCTCCTGAACTGGTTCAGTTCCCCATCCACCCTCCAACCAAACCAGTCCAGTTCCCCTTCACCCCCCAACCAGCCCAGACCTCTTTCCAACCCCAAGCTGCCCCCTTACCTCCCCCATCACCCCTCACCAATCCACCCCAGTCTCCATTCTCCCCCCACACCACAGGGGCTGGACTCCTGCTCAGCAAAGCCACCGTCATCGCTTTATTCCCCCACCGCCCGCAGTAGCCCCTCGGCCACCACCGCCACGTACGGTTCTGGCCATCGGCCCCGCCACCGACCCGGTCCCACCAGCGCCCGCAGGAAACCCCCCGTCTCGCTGGGCAGCGCGAAGGCAGGGGCCGCCTGCAGTGCTGGTGGCACCGTCGGCACCAAGGCCTCTAGCCGGGCCACCACATAGTGCCCGTTGCCTGCCGCCAGTGCCGGTATGGCACAGGACAGAGCCGCCGCAAACACCTCACAGGGTGCTATGGTGGGGACATCACTGGGGCCGGGGTCATGACAGGGGCCGGGGCTGCTTTCAGTGGCCCCAGCCTCCGGCACGACCTTGGCCCCGGTGCCCCACTGGTGCGTGGCAGCCACAGCGGCCGGGGAGAGGAGGAGAATGACGGTGTCACCATCACGTAGCGCCCGCCGGTGCTGGGCATGCAACCAGGGAAGTGGCCCCCATGCCGCTACCCCGCTGCCGCCGCCCGGTGCTGCCACCACCGCCAGCCCCAGCGGGCGCAGGGCTGACATCAAGGCACACGCCACCCGCTCTGCCGACGGCTCCGCCGCGTGCACCAGCAGCACCCGCCGGCCTGGCAGGGGGCCTGGGGGGTATCGTTAGTACCTGAACCCACCCTGGGCACCCTGTACCCATCCTATGGGGCAGCCATGGTGGGAGGCAAGCTGGGAAATCTCACCATGGGGGGTCCCATCCCCTAGCTCTACCCTCCAACCACTGCAGCACCCCCAGCACCCAAGCTAAGGGACAGCCATGTTGGTAGCAGGCTGAGACCACAACAAATGTGGGACCCACCCCCTGCTCAGTCCCCTAGTCCCTTTACCCACCCTAAAGGACAGTCACAGTGGGAGGCAGGTTGGGACCCCCTCGATAGGGTTCTCACTCTCTGCTCTGTCCCCCTGCACCCGTACCCACCCTATGGGGCAGCAAGCAGGGACAGCCCTGATGGGGGACCTCCCCGCTCTGTCCCCTCACCCCTGTGGCGAAGGCATGGACATCCTTGCCCCCCCAGACCCCAGGCTCACTCCACACTCACCCTCAGAGCTGTAGTCAGTCTTCAGGGACTTCAGCCAGCCTGAGGGGAGAAGAGGGGGTGAGGCAAGCTCCTGAGGGGCAGTCCCAGGCCGGGCACAGCCCCCAGGTGGGCACCGCTCACCTTTCACATCCTCCTTCTTCAGCAGGAGCAGGAGGAGGAGGCAGGCAGCCCCCAGCAGCACCCCCATCCACGCCAGCACCCAGCGAGCACGCAGGTCTGCAGGGGAGGGGTCAGTGTCTGCCGAGGGCCACCAGCACCCACTGAGGGTCCCTGGGGTGGGTGCCCTCCCTGAGCCCCACACCAGCCCCCTCTCCCCCGTCGCGTTCAGGGACACTCACACTTGTGCAGGGGACAGACCCAAAGCACGACCCCGGTGTTGTTCTCAGGGTGCCATATCTGTGGGCATGGGGACATGTCACACACTGCCTGCTCCTTGCTCGCTGCCCGCCGGCTGCCTGCACTCACCTGCCTGCACTGTCCCGTCGCAATGTCCTGCCGCAGCTCCTGCTCCAGCAGCCCGGGATGCCCTGCTCCCTGTGGTGGTGGCAGGGGGTGAGCCGGCTGTGCCAGCAGTGCCACTGCCACTGGGACACAGGGGTCCCTGCCCCTTACCGTGCTGGTGAAGCTGGCAAGGGGTGTGCAGGTGCCCTGCTGCAGGGCACACAGTGAGGCGTTCTCCCGGTGCTCCAGCAGCAGGAGGTCGTCCGGGCGGCCAGGCAGTGCTTCTGGGGATGTGACCGGGGCTGGGGGTGCGACAAGGGGAGGCCCAAGAGGGGCCACCCCCCAGCCAGACCCCCAGCTGCCCCTGCCCTCCCACCCCAGCTGTACTCACGGTCGCGCAGGCACTGGCTCAGCTGAACCTGCCCGCCGCTCCACACCTGCCCCACAGAGTGGATTAGTGGTGCCTGGGGCTGCCCAGGGGGCAGCCGTGGGGCAGCCGTGGGACAGAGGGGTGTCCTACCTGCACGCAGAGGTTGGGGTGCAGTCGCAGCCCCTTAAACTCCTGGGGTCCCTGCAAGTAGAAGGGAAAGCTCCGTCAGTGCCACCCATGTCCCCCCCTGGTCCCAGTGCCCCATGGAGCCCCACTCACCTGCCCCATGGCAGGCTGCTGCAGGCCGGGCAGGGCTTGGCAGGGCCCAGTGGGTGCTGGGTGCCAGCAGGGCACCAGTTCGGCTGGGAGGTTGCAGGGGGCCGAGAGGGAGCAGGTCAATGCCTGTCCCCCGGTGTGCAGGACCAGCCGGCTGCGTGCCCACAGCCGCTCCCAGGCCTCAGCATCTGCAGTGGCAACAGGAGAGGGGTATCACCCGTGGGCGTCCCCTTGGGTCCCCCTGCCTCCTGGCACCCTCAAACCCCAGCCCTATAGCACCGGTACCATGGGAGAAGGGGCACAGGGTGGCCCGTGGTGGGTCCTGGGTCTCTGGCCAGACCTGGGTGGGGAGAGAGAAGAAAAAGAATTTGGAGTGTCCATGCTGTGACTGTGACCCAGCTGGTCCACTCAGGGTGCCAGAGGACACACAGTGCCCAGAGCCCCTCTACCTTGGTGGCAGCCCTGCCACCCCTCAGTGCCCGGCTGAGCACTCACCTGCAGGCAGAGGCAGGGCAGGACCTCGCTGGCTGGCAGGCTGTAGTTCATGGGGCTGTTCTGCCACCGGCAACCAGATGTGGGTCACCGCATGGCAAATCACCCCCAGTGGGGCCACCCAGCCCAGGTGTACCCGTTCCCAGGGGACCCCCTCCTGGCACCCTGCCTGTAACACAGACATGGCTTCCCAGGGACAGAGGGGCGGTGGCCATAGCCTGGCCAGGGTTGGGGAATCAGGGAAGGGGCTCATACTCACTGCGGTCACCACGCGCCCTGGCCCACCGGTGCCATGGCTCTGGTTGTGGTAGAGCCGGAGGGTGTAGCTGTGCCCTGCCGCAGCCCCCTGCACCTCCACAACCACCTCCTTTGGCCCCGGGGAGACCTGCAGCCTGGGCACTGCACCAGAGGTGGATCAGGGCACCCAGCACCGTGGCACAGGGGTCACCCTTTCCCCCAGCATCCACCACCCAGCTCTCCGCAGGGAATGTGCACCGAGGTGGGGTGTTCCTGGTGCTGCCATGGCTGGGGGATGCCAGTACCTACCTTGGCACTGGGGGATGGCATCCTGTGCCGCAGGCCACGAGCAGTCTGTGGGAACAGGGTGTCAGCAGGCATGGGGGATGGGGCCGCGACGGTGGGGCACGTCAGGGGCTCACCTGGCACCCGCTGCCACTGGCTCAGCCTCCGTCGGCCGCGTGAGTTGGTGTACGCCGTAACGTGGAGCTCAGAGCCCAGCGGTGCCTCGAAGCACCGGAAAGTCACCCAACCCTGGGCAGGAAAACCACCACTGTGCTGAGGCGAGGCACCGGCACCGCTGGCACCCACCTCCCTGGGGTAGGGCGAACAGGACCGCTGTGCCACAGAGATGTGCTGATGCCAGCACCCACATCTCCCTGCACCGCAGTGCCATGGACACCCACCCCCACCTGCACCTACGTACCAGGGGCTGGCCGGGCAGCGCAGAGGCCAGAGGAGCCCAGACCTCCATGGCCACGCAGCGGGAGGAGGCGTACGTGTGCCCGGAGAGCAGCAGCAGCCCAGAGACGTTGGGCTGGGACGAGGTGGCCCCATCCAGCAGTGACCACCGTCCCTCGTCACCGCCATCCTCTGCCCCGGGGATGCTTGATGGCGCGGGATGGCGGGGCTCAGCGGTGCCGGGCGGCAGTGCCAGGCGCAAGCGTGCCACCAAGCAGGGCGAGCAGGCTGCGGGCCCGGTGCAGCGCAACGCCGGCTCCAGCCGCAGCCGAGCTAGAGCCAGCCCGTGGCCGGGTCCTGGCAGCTCCGTCCCGCACAGCACGTCGGTGTCTGGGGGAGGCAGAGGGCAGCCGTGGGTGTGGGCCCCACGCCCCGGGTGGGCTGGGGGCTGCGGCGGTGGCACTTACCCACGAAGCGGCAGGCGAGGCCCTGGGGAGGCAGGGGTGAGGCCGGTGGCGGTGCCGGGGTGCTCGGCAGCCCTCGTGCCGGCGACGCCAACCCACCTGGGAACAGGTCAGGGTGTCGCGGGGGGCCCCACGCCCGCCCGCCGCCCCTGTCACCGGCACCACCAGGACCACCGGCACCACCAGCACCAGGAGCCGCCCCAGCACGTCCATGGCGGGGCCGGGGCTGTGGGGTGCCCCGGCCCGCGCCGTCCACTCGCGAAGGCCCCGCTCCCGCTCCACGGGCCCCACGGCCGCCGCTGGCTCCTGCTTCCTGCTCCGATCCCGGACACCCGGGTCCTAGCGCGGCGCTGGCGACCGCCCCGGGGTGGGGCCTCCCCGCTCCCTCTCCCGCACCCACAGGCCCCGCAGCCCGGCACCTCCGGAAGGTCTCGGGGCCCCACGGGCATCACGGTGGCCCCATGGCGGCCCCACGGCTCGGGGCCTGTCCCACGGCGTAGGCACGGTGCCCAGGCTGGCCCCGGGGAGCCCCAGCCGGCTGCGGGACACGGTGACACGGTGCGGTGGCCGCGGCGGGACGGGCTGCGCCCTGCCTGCTCCATCCCCTCACACCCCGGGGTCACCGGGCAGCCCCCAACCGCCGTGGGGCACCGGACGAGCCCCAGCAGAGCAGACGGACAGCGAGCAGGGTGAAACGGTATTTTTATTGCGTCCACCCCAGAGAAGGTCCTGCTGGCAGCGCGAGAGCGAGGAGCAGGGCCAGGCTGTGCCCAGCACCCGGCCCCCCAGCCCCCCGTGCCGGGCAAGGAAACGCCCACCGCCCGGCCTCTTCCAGCGCCGCCCCAGCCCCTCGCCCGGCTGTGGCTTCGCCGGGCCCCATCACTCCTCCAGAGCGTGTCCCTGTGTGGAAATAAAGCTGCCCCTGCCCGGGACAGCACCGCCGCTCCTGGCCCCGGGGCTCCAGCCGGACGCTTTGCTCTGGTCCCCTCAGCACATCTGATGGTTGGGGACAGCCCCACTCGGGTTCTCACGGGCACCCCACAGGCACCCCACGGACACCCCTCTTGCCATCGCCATCGGCACACTCAGCTGAGCCCTGCACCTCCACGACGGGCCCCTGCCCTCACCGGGGGGCTGCACCCAGCCCCACCGGCCCCATGACAATGCCCAGCTCAGCCCCAGAGAGGGCCCTCAGGTGCCAGCGGCTACCCCGGGGGGCGGGGGTGAGGGGCTGCCCTCCCCGGCCCCCGTCTCCAGCAGCCGGTGCAAGAGTCCTCCCACTCTGCCCCGGCGGCAGCGGCGGGGGGCTGGAGGGCTGCCCCGCAGGGCACCCAGCAGCCCAGGGAGCTGCCGGGGCAGGCGGTAAGTGGGCAGGGGCCGGAGGGGCCGGGGGACGTCACGGGGGCTGCAGAGCCGGCTGAAGTAGGCCAGCACCCAGCCGCCACCGTGGCCCGCCGTCCCCATCTCCCCATGTAGGCAGGCCATGGCTGCCCCGAAGATGTCGTGGGCATCCCCAGGTACCCCGTCAGCCACCCCGATTCGCCACCGGCGGAATAGCCGGGTGCTGCCCCGGCTCCAGAGGAGGAGGACGGTGCCACGCTGCCGGCCCACGCGGCCCCGCTGGGCGTAGAGCCAGGGCAAGGCACCGGTCCGCCCCACACCACCCGCTTCCCACAGGTCCAGGCGCACATCACAGCCCAGCCCCGCACGCAGCCGCTCAGCCAGGGCACACACCAGCCCCAGGTGCTCCTCCGAGTCTGGCGAGTACAGCAGCAGCACAGGTCGCCCATGCAAGGCACCTGTGGGACGGAGGGGACAGCAGTGACAGACCTGCCCCAAGCCCCCCTGGCATCCCTCGGGGACACCCCGACATCCCCCAAGGGCATCCAAGCATCCACCATACCGCCCTGGGACCCTCTGCAGCCCAGGGAGCCAGCACGCCCTGACCCCCCAGCCCCATGGCCACTGTGGCTACTGCCCACCCATCACTGCAGCCCCCCAGGGTCCCCCTCACCATCAGCCGGCCTCCAGGTGCCACGGCAGTTGAGGAGCAGCACGGTCACCACCAGTCCCAGCCCCAGCGCCAGCCCCAGCAGCCCAAAGTGCCTGCGGGAGACTGGGAGAGGGGCAGTGAGGGGGGGGCATCCACTCATCCCCATCACCCCCCGCAGCCTCCCTGAGACCCCCACTCACCGTCGGGACAGAGCAGCTGCTTCCGAGCAAAGCGCACGTCTGATCGCCACACCTGGGGAAGGGGCTGGGTGAGGGGGGGCCAGGTTGGGGTCCCCCCTGCGGTGCGGGTGGCAGTGTGGGGGTCACCTTACCAGCACGCAGCTGCCCAGGACCTGCACCGGCAGCAGCAGCACCAGCTCCCCCGGGGCAGAGCCCTCCGGCTGCAAAGCACAAGGGCAGGGTCAGCATGGGTCAGTCCCCCTATGTCCCCCCCAGCCCCACACCACTCACCCGTGTGACAGTGTAGAGGGGGGCTTCGGGCTCGCACTGCCCACCCTGGCGCTGGCAGAGGGCTGCGCTGAAGGCCGCGGGGATGCCAGAGGTGAGGCGCAGGCACAGCTGCAACCCCCAAACACTCAACGAGACGTTCCAGGCAGTCTCTGTGGCCACCAAAGAGAGGATGGGATGCCTGAGGGGACAAGGGGTGCAAAGGACCCCGGGGCAGGGCTGTGCTCAGCCCAGGGGTGCCCCCCATCCACGGGGCTCACCTGATCGGTGGGGACACTCCACGTGGCTGCTGTTCCCATAGGAAAACTGAGGGGAGTGGGGATCAGTGAAGAGGCTGGGTGAGCTGCCATCTCTCCCCGCTGCCCCCCAGCCCCTTCCTCAGCGGTGCCCACCCACCCACGGGGGCTTACCCGGAAGCAGAGCTGGGGGTGCACATCCACCTTGTCCAGCGTGTATGCCTGGTATGGGCAGAGAGTGCATCACCGTCCCTGAGCCACATGGCCTACAGGAACCCCAGCACCCACCTGCCACTCTTGGGGCACCCTGGGGTCTGGTGGGGGCCCCAGTCAGGGGCACAGCCCTGCACCCCACCAGGTTGGTGCCCCGTCCCACCCCAAAGCCAGGACCCCTCACCTGCTCCTCCTCACTGGCTGTGGAGTTAGGGACATCGTGGCAAGGCGCAGTCTCAGCTGCCACCTCCCTCCAGCAGAGGGTGGCCCGGGGGCGCAGGGGACAGCTGGCACTCAGCACCATCGCCATCTGGTCCTTGCTGCTGGTACTGTAGTCGTGGAAGCGCACCGAAGACCACAGCTCGGGGCCGTCTGTGGGGCACAGCATCAGCGGGCTGGGGGATGGCCGGGAGGACCCCTGGGACCCAGCTCCCTGCCCACGGACACTCACAGGCGGCCGGCTGGTCGTAGAAGGGGCAGTGCTTGCTGCGTGGGCTGTCATGGTGGGGGTAGGAGGCCTGGGGAGCAGAGTGGGGGGCTCAGGGCAGGATGTTCCCCCACCCTTCCTGCCTGCCTTGGCTGCAGGGGCAGACACGGGCAGGGAGCGGGGCCCGGTGACGCACCTCGATGCACAGGCAGGGCACCAGGAACTCGTACGGCAGCGAGACACTGCGGCCCCCCGGCACCAGCACCTGCAGGCAGGGAGGCAGCGTCAGCACGGCCCCCAGCCCGGGATGGGGGCAGCTGGGGGACCGGAGCCGCTACCTGCCGGTGGAAGAGCCGGGGCAGCTCCTCACACTCCAGGGCCAGCTGGTGGCACAGCCGCACCGTCAGGGCAGGGCCCGGGGGCACCCGCACCTCGATGGCCCGCTCCTCGGGGAGCCAGACGTGCGTGAAGAGGGGTCCTGCGGAGCAGGCGGGGGTCAGCCGGTGCCGGCGTTCCCCCGGGAGACCCTCCCCACCAAGGGTCCCTCCCGGTCTCACCGGGCGGCTCGGCGGTGACCAGACGGCTGCGGCTGAGGGTGAAGCCTCGGTCGGGGATGGTGCGGAGGGAGACGAGGACCTGCCGCCCGCTCTCCACTGGGAAGCAGTCGAACTGCACCTGCCACTGTGGGGACTGGGGGTCACCGGGACACCCGCGGCTCCGCGCCCTCCCGCCCCCCGGGGCATCCCGCACTCACCGGCGAGCTGCCCGGAGCCCGGTGCCGCCGCCGCCACACCTGCAGCCATCCGGCCCGGTTGGAGCCGAGCTCCAGGAAGTTGAGCTGCAGCCCACGGACACCGCCGAGCCCTGCGAGAAACCCGCGTGGGGTGTTGACACGAGGAGGGGAGGGGGGAGGGACGACGAGCCCCCCTCCACGACCCGGGAGTGTGCGGCCCCGCCACCTGCGCCCGTACCTGCGGCGGGGAGGGCCAGGCGCACCCGCAGGCAGGGCTGGCAGGGCTGCGAGGGCAGGCACAGCCGGGCCCGGCCTAGTGACAGGGCGGGCGGCTTCAGCGGGGGCCCGGGACGGGACGGTCGGCGGCAGCGGGGGCGGCTCAGCGTGCTGTCGGCTGGCAGGGGAGAGCAGAGAGGGGCGGCCGTGCGCCGGAGTCCCAACTACCGGGAGCCCCGGGGACCGGCAGCCCCAGGCGGGGGGAGCTCCGAGGACCGGGAGCCCCGGGAACCGAGAGTCCTCGGAAGGGGGAACCCTGGGGACCGGCAGCCCGAGGCGGGAGGAGCTCTGCACATCGGGAGCCCCGAGAACCGGGAGTTTTCGGAAGGGGGAACCCTGGGGACCAGCAGCCCGAGGCGGGAAGAGCTCTGAGAACCGGGACTTTTCGGAAGGGGGAACCCCGAAAATTAGGAGCCCGCCCCGCTCTCCAGGACGTGTTAGCTACGGGCGGGGGAAGCCCCGCCATCCCACCGCACCCCTCAGGAGCCGGTAGCCCGGGGCAGGGGGAGCACCGTGCTCGCAGCCTAGCCCCGATCCCGGCCCCGCCGCTACTCACCGGTGGCCCGGCACTCCTACAAGCAAAGAGACGGGGGTGAGCGCGGCGCCTCCCGGCTCCCGCGGCCCGGTCCCCCCAGCTCCCCCCCCACCCCGGCGCTCACAAAGTTGGCGGAGACCCGGAGGCGGGTGATGGCGGCCCCGACCCCGGTCCCAGGCAGCGGCAGGAGCAGGAGCAGCGCGGCGGCGAGCAGCACCGGTCGCCCCATGGCCGATCCGCCCCGCCCCGGGCCGGCCCCGCCGCATTCCTCCGCCGGCACGTGCGGCCCCACCGCTTCCCCCCCCCCGCTGCCAGGCGGCGCTTCCTGCGGCGCAGACACGCGTGGGAGCGCGCAGGGTGATTTATTTCCATCGAGCAACACGCAGAGGAAAGGATGGGGGGAGCGGTGGGGACCCTCCACGGCCCGGGAGCCGCCCCCCACCCCGCGTGCGAGTACAGAGCCGTGGGCTGGCTCAGACACGCACGGTGGTCCCCGTGGGCCCCCACCCACCGGAGCTGCGCCAGCGCCGCCCCACGGGGCCCAGCTGCGGAGCTCCAGCCCTCACGGAGCCCAGCCGTCCCCACTCATTTCTTTTTCTTCTCCTGCGTGCTGGTGAACCAGGAGTCCAGCAGCTTCTTGCTGTAGTAGAGCTGCCAGCCATGCACCTGGGCGGCCACCACCACCACCAGGTACATGATGGAGACGGCCGAGAAGCCGAAGATGAAGCGGTAAGCTTTGCCGTGCCGGTAGAGCTGCTGCGCCATGGGGAACATCTCCATGGCCCCGTAGATGAGGGGAGCCACGGAGAAAAGGCCGGTGCTGATCATGGAGAGAACCAGGTAGCTGATGTTGTTGCGGGGGAAGGAGAGGAGGCCGAGGAGGGAGGGCAGGATGCTGAGCAGGTAGGGATACTCCCACTGGTAGGGCATGGCCACCTGGTCGTGGGGCAGCAGCTTGAGGTGCCCCACACACATCTGGGCCAGCAGCAGCAGCCAGATGCCCACGTGGGCATAGATCAGCTTCTTGATCTCCGACTTGAGGGACACGCTGGGGAGAGAGCGCGGGGCTGTCAGCGCCTGCTGGGGGGGGGGGGGCACACACGGCCCCCCGCCCCGCCCCAGCCCCGCAGCGGCGGGACACCCACCTCATCTGGTAGTGCGAGGCTACCCGCTCCCGGTGCTGGAAGTCACTGCCATCGGTGCCGGCGGCGCGGGGACCCCCGCGGGAGGCCATAGCGCTGTCCTGGGGAGTCACAGCGTCAGGCGGGAGCGGGTCCCCCCGGCGCTCCCTGCGGGAGCCCCCCGCCTCCCCAGGGGCAGTCCCCGCCCTCAGCTGCGGCTCCGGCCCCCCGGGCCCACCTCCGCCGGTGACAGGTCCCCGTGACAGCCCCGGGATCCCCTTCCCGAGACTGCCCAGCCCCCGCCCGACCCCCGGGACAGCTCCCCGGGCACCCCCTCAGGTGACACCCCCGGTGCCCGCTCCCCGCCGGCCCGGCCCGGCCCGCCGCACCCCACCTGCCAGCGGGACGCTCTGCCCGCACTTCCGTCTATCTATGGCCGCAGCCGCTGGCTCCGAACGCCTGTGGGGTCGCTCTGCGCCCCCGGAGGCTCAGCTCTATGGCCTCGGCGGGGCGCTCCCCCTCTCGGCCCCGCCCTCGCGCAGGCGCAGTGCCGCCATGGCGGGCGGGGGAAGCGCCGGGCGCGTCCTAGCGCGCGCGGGGCAAGGGGCGCGCGCCGTGGGGTCAGCGGGGCGCGGGAGTGCGCGCGTGCGTGGTGGGGGGGGGGACAGGGACGTGGGGGCGCGCACGCGTGTGCACATGGGGTGCATACCCACGAGTGCGTGAGGGCTGGGGGGGCAGATGGGGGTGCACTCGCGTGGGTGCAGGGAGGTTTTGGGGGCTTGTGGGAGTGGGGGCGCACATGCGCGAGCTCAGAGGGGCTGGAGGCGCAAGGACACGCGTGGAGCTGCACACGGGTGCAGAGCGGCTGTGGGTGCAGGGGCACGCGTGGGAGTGCGGGACCGCGGGTGTGGGATCAGATTTGGGGGCGCGCGAGTGGGACTGTGGGGTCATGCAAGGGTGGGTGACCGGGATGGGGGGTTCCACTGGTGCCCGTGCCCCCCGCCCACTCCACTCCCTGCAGGTGGGGGCGGCCACTGGGCCCCGAGGAGACGCTGGGGCTGCTGGAGGCCTCCGTGGTGCACCGGGAAGGTACCAGGGGCGGGGTGGAAGGTGGGGCGGGGGGCAGCAGACTCGGGGAGGGGGGCACATCCTGACCAGGCATCCCCTCACCAGGAGCCCTGCTGGCGCTGAGCAAACCCCCCGGCCTGCCCGTCCTGGGTGAGTGTGGGACAGGATGGTCTGGCTGGGGTGGGGGGTCCAGCTGAGGGACTCCAGCGGGCGCTGACCCTCTCTCCTCCCCAGGGCGCCCCGGGGAGCTGAGCCTGGTGACGCTGCTGCCGGCGCTGAGACGGCGCCTGGGTCTCTCTGCTGAGCTCCACGTGGTGAAGGCTCCTTCCAGGTACGGTTGGGGGGTGCTGGGGGGGGGGGATCAGGGGGTGCCAGCCCCCACTTCACAGGGCTCAGAGCTGCCACATCTCGCAGGGAGTGCTCCGGCCTTGTCCTCCTCTCTGGCTGCCACCGCACCACCGAGCAGCTCCAGCGGTTTTTCACCGGTGCCCGCCGGAGAGGCCAGTACCCCGCCACGTACCGGTGAGTCCCCAGGACCCCACCGTGCCGGCACGGGGGGACCCATCCCCACCTCACCCCCTCTCCCCACAGCGCCGTCACTGTGGGGGTCCCGGCAGAGGCTGAGGGCGAGGTCCGCGCCGGGCTGTGCTGGCAGCAGCAGGGTGACACCACTGTGGTAAGGGGGTACCGATGGGCTGGGGGCGCAGGGACACCCCGGGGGGTGCTGAGGGCTGTGCTGCCGCAGGTGGTGCCGGTGCTGGCCCCAGGACGCCGCAGCCTGGCCAGGAAGGAGGTGAAGAGCACCCTGACGCGCTACCAGGTGCTGGGTGCTGCGGGGGGCTGTGCCCTGCTCCAGCTCCAGCCCAGGACAGGTGAGTGGCTCCCCAACACCTCCCTGTGCCCCTGCCACCAGCGCGGTCCCAAGCCTTGGTGCCTCCCCAGCCTTCCCGGAGCAGCTCCCGGTGCACCTGACGCTGCTGCTATGCCCGGCCCTGGGTGACCACAAGCACTCGTCCCGTGTAGGCAAGGTGCTGGGGGTGCCCTTCCTCCTGCCCCCCGAGGCCGTCCCGACCCACACACAGGTATGTTGTTGGGGTGGGTGCATGGGGGGGGCTCAGCACAGCCCCCAGGGACCCCACTGAGCTGCCCCTTGCATTGCAGGTGCTGGATGAGGAGCTCTTGGGCAGACTGGGGCTCTCCCCACGGCAGCTCCACCACCTACCACTCCACCTCCACCTGCAGCAGCTGGAGCTGCCCCAGGGCCCCCTTTGCACTCCCCCACCCCCCCACTTCCTGCGCACCCTGCAGCGCCTGGGGCTACAGGAGACCTAACACCTGGGGTGGGACCCCCTCCCCACCCCACTGTTCTCTGCTGCCCTATTAAATCCCCACCTGCCATCGGGATGGCTCAGCGCCCGTTTAATTTCTTGGCACACATGGGACATGTCCCCTCTGTCCCCAAAGCATCGCTGGGGCCACCAGCCCCCCCCAGCAGAGCTGCTGATGACAGCCCTGCCACCACCCCCATGCCTGACCTGGTTTCCCAGGGCTGGGGCACAGCAGTATCACCGCTGCCTTGGCTCTGTCTGGCAGTTGCAACCACAGGCAGGCGGGAGCGGAGGCGGCTTTTCCTGCCGCTCTCTGCTCTGGGCTGAGGAGGTGCCACCGCAACAGCCCCCATTCCTGCCCACACCCCCATCCTGGCTGCAGCCCCAGCCGTGCCCACAGCATCCCACACACAGAGGGGCAGAGCCAGGCTCCCTGTCACAGACGTGTTTTGCAGCCCCCACAGGGGGGTAACTGTCTGGGGTTGGGGGGAGCTGGGTGCTGCCGCGTTGCCCCAGCTGGGATGGGCAGGGTGCTGTCCCCTCCTCGCTGTCCTTTGGCATCACAGCTCTTGTGCTTCCTCTGGGGAGACACCACACACCTCCTCCCTAAAAGACGGAAGGAGGGGGGCCGGCCCATGGGTCCCCAAGATCTGCTGGCCGGTGCTCCCGGGGGTGGCAGGACAGGGTTCCTGGTCAGGGGACGGACGCTGAGCTGGGGCAGAGCTGCCTGTGGCTGCCGGTGCAGGTGGCTGAGCCGGGGCAGAGCTGCCTGTGGCTGCCGGTGCAGGCGGCTGAGCTGCGGCAGTCCCTGGCTCCCTGCACAGCAGCCCCGGGGCAGCGGTGGTGCCGGGGGAGCAGAGACGAGGGGGGGGCTGCAGCTCCCTTTCCCCAGAGGAGCCAAATTCCTCCGCGATGCTCCCAGCTGGGAGGCCTGGGTGGCTCTGCCCCACGGGCTGGGGGCCACAGGGAGGCGGGGGGCACCAGGGGCAGCAGTGGGGAGCTTGCTGCGGGCATGGCGCCGTGCCAGCTGGGGCTTCCTCAGGGAGCAGCCTTCCACCGTCAGCTTCAGCCCCACGCACAGGGGCCTGGGCACAGCAGCCTGGAGGAGGACATGGCAGGGAGTGGGGGCTCGGGGTACCAGCAGGTGCTGGCCCCACAGCCCTCCCAGCCCACCTCCTTGTAGATCAGCTCGAAGGCACCGGTGGGGCAGGTGGGGTCGTCTCTGTGGTCAAGGACCACGCGCAGCGTGTCCCGCTGGACGTTGGCACAGAGCCGGCTGGTCACCGCCGAGGAGGGGGCCATGGTGGGGCTGGCGTTGATCTCCAGCAGCCAGGGTTGGCAATCCTCCCCAAAGACAAAGTCAGCCCCATAGAGCTCGAAGCTGCCCTTGCGGGACCCCACCAGTTCCTGGGCGCTGCGCACGGCACCCACCACCGCCGCCTTCATCCCGGGCACCATCACCCGCTGCCAGGCACTCGCCTGCCCCACCTGTGCCAGGTATGCCTGGAGCTGCCGGCAGGACCAGATCTGGTCAGGGGGCAGCCAGCGGTGCTGGCCCTGCATCGGCCTGTACTGCTTCTGGATGGAGACGTTGCAGAGGTGCCGGACGCTGGGATGGGGAGAGCAGGACCGGGTCAGTGGGGTGCCAGGGTGCCAGGGTGTGGGGTGTCAGGGGGGGAGGCACTCACGGGTCCAGGTGTTCTAGGGAGAAGGGCCAGCAGCAGAAGCGCAGGTAGCTCTCTCGGTAAAACCAGATGGTCAGTGGGTTCCAGTTGGTCACCAGGAACCATTGCCGGATGTCAAACTTGGTACTGAAGATGAGCAGTGGCCGCTCCACGTACTTCTGCACCACCCACTCTCCTGCCCGCACCGAGTATGCCGCACAGCCCCCCGCCAGCCGCAGCACCTCCTCTAGCCGTGCCGCGCAGACGATGCCTGGGGGGACAGTGGCAGTGGGACCCCGTGTCGGCAGGGAGCCTGTGTCCCCCGCTTCCTCGGCCTTACCTCTGCCGCGGGATTTGGCGCCAGGCTTGAGGATCCAGACGTTGTGGTCGCCCTCCATGCCGAGCTGGGGCAGCTGCTCCGCCAAGCGCTGCAGCAGGACTTGGCACTGCTCCTGCTGTGCCCTGCTCAGTGCCAGCCCGGCCCCCTTGCTGCAGGGGGACACAGGGGGCTCAGCACCAGCCCCGTCACAGTGTCCCCCCCTCCCACTCAGCACTCACTGCACCACACGGTAGTAGTCCTGCAGGAAGCGATCCCAGTCGCTATCTGTCATGCGGGGGGATGGGGGGTCCCCATCGATATCCTGGTGCTCCAGGCTGCCCAGGTGCTGCCCGCAGACCTGCAGGGCCACCTTCACCAGCTGGGGGGACAGGGGGGGCCCTGACCCCGCTGTGGGTAGTGTGGGGTGAGGGACATGGCTCCTGGGACCTGCTGTGCCACACTTGGGGCCACAGCACAGAGCCTCCCTGTGAGATGGGTGGCTTTGGGTGCACAGGGATGGGTTGGGGGGGTCCCAAGCCACAGCCCCGAGCAGAGGCTCAGCCCCAGACATGTCCCTGACCCCAGACTCCCTGTTTCTCTCTTTCCAGGCCCAGCTCCACACACGCACCTGGTTCCTCTCCAGATATCAGGGGCTGCTCTGTCCCCACCAGTGTGTCCCCAGCCCTCTCCAGAGCCACTTTGAGGAGGCTGCGAGCTGCTGTCAGGCGAAAATCCTCTGCAAGGGGGGATATGGTCTCTGCCCACTCCCACAGAGGACATGGCAGGGGCAGGAGGGGCAGAAGGCCAATGGCCCCCATGGGGTTACACCAGCCCCGAGCTCACCGATGAAGGCTTGCCGCTCATCCGCAGCCCCCAGCCGGTAGCACCGAGGGAAGAAGGTGTTGGGGTCGGCTTGGTCAAACCAGGGCAGGTTTCGCAGGTTGAGGCACAGCCCCTCCTGTTTAGAGAAGGGTAGCAGCCCCCGCTGAACCCCCCACCCCTGTCACGTGTCCCCCCCCCGCCCCAGGGGCTCCAGGCTCCCACCTTGGTGGTGAAGGCACCTGCCCGGGCATAGTGGTTCACCACCTGGTCCTGCTGCAGCAGCCTGCAGTCCGTGGCACCATAGCAGTTGGTCCAGATGAAGTACGGCACCTGGTCCCGCACCATGTGGGACTGTGGGGGGACGGACCAGCGTGAGGCACAGACCCCCACCCTCACCCCCTGCCCCAGGCTGGCCTTGTGCCTGGGGGTCCCAGGGGGAGGGTGCCAGGAGCTACGGCAGAGCTCAGCCCCAGCCCCCTTAGCTAACCATGAGGTCGTGGATGCCATCAGGGTCCTCATCCCACCACTCTTCCTCCTCCTCATCAGGTGGCCGTGGGGAGCGCGGGGGCTCTGGGGTCCCCAAGGAAGGCTGTGCCCTACAACATGCCAACCCTGGCTGCGGGTCCAGCCCTGCCTCACTCTGCTCAGCACCATCACCTCCTTCATCCTCCTCCTCCTGCAGCTGCTCCTCCTGGCCGCCATGACGCTGCTTCAGCCAGCTGCCTGCCCTGGGGAGCTTCCTCTCCACCCAGCCCCGGGCCCGCAGCAGGCTGCGGATGATGGGGTAGGGGCCCTGCACCGTGAAGATCTTCTTCTCCTGGGGAAGGACCACAGAGCTCAGCCTGCCCCAGCTCCAGTCCCTTCTGCTCAGCTGTCACCCCCAAGCCATCCATCCAAGCCCAAGGGGGTGCAGAACCAGGTCCCTCACCTTGATGGCCCTCTCCACATGCAGCCGGGCCCTCCTGAACTGCTCAGGGTCGAGCGAGGGATGGTGGCAGCTGCGGTGGCCAGCAGTGGCAGGTGCCACCTGCCCTGTGAGGACAGCACCAGCTGACCCTGCTGGCCCCACATCCCCAGCCTGTAGGGCAGGCAGGGACGGGGAGAAGGTGCCTGCCTACCTGCCTGCCTCTGCCTGACCGAGCCGGGGATCCCTGAGACAGCATTCACCGACCTGCCAAGCCTCATGTCGGTGCCCTGTGTGTCCCCAGAGGTGACCTGCACCCCTGCCATGCCCTTGTCCCCAACCTGGCAGGTCAGGGGACAGCTGGGATGTCTTCTGCTCCAGCAGCAGCCCCCCAGCCCAGTGCTGTCCCTGGTCCTGTGCGCCTGCCTGAGGGCGAGTGTTGCTGTGAGTGGCTCTGCCTCCCCAAGGGGCCAAGTGGGTCCCCTGTTCCCTTGTCCCACTGGGGAGGGGGGTCCAGCACAGGATGCAGCCCCCCAGCCCCACTGTAACAGCAGAGCCCAGGGCCTGGCCACCACACTGGCCCCACCACCCCAAGGCGGGGACAAACAAGACAGACCCCAGTGCCGTGCGTGAAGCCCTCCTGTGCCCACCCCCCCGCCTACAACCCCCGACTGAAATCTCACACCCCGCCCCCCCAGCCCCCCTGCACCCTCCCCCACACCCAGAGACCCCCCCTACAGCCCCCTTGGTGCTCCACAGACCCCTTTCAAGCCCTCCAACACCCCCATACCCCCCCGTGGCACCCCCAGCCCTGCCCGCACCCTCGGGGCCGTCCCCACTGTTTGCCGTTGCCAGGGTGCCCCGCCAGGCCCCGCCCTCCCGCCAGGCCCCGCCCCCCGGTGCGTTAGGTCCCTCCCGGTGCGGCGGCAGGGAGGAAGCAGAGGCGGTCGTTACAGCAAACGAGACCGTTTAAAAAACGACACGAGACAGCGGCAGCGACCGGGGCCGCTCTGCCGCAAGCGGGGGCTGCTCCCGGGACGGCCGCCCGACCCGGCGGGGGCCATCCATCCATCCGTCCGTCTGTCCATCTGTCGGCACGGGCAAGCACGGTGCCCGGTGGGCACAAGCACTGGGGACTCACGGGGTCCTGCACCACGGCCTAAAACTGGAAGGTGAAAGGAGAAGGGAGGCGGCCGTCAGCCCCTGCCCGCAGGTGCTGCTGCTGCTCCAGCCCCGAGGAACCGGGGAGCGAGGCCGAGGGCGGCGTCTGACAGAGCTCCGTGCTCAGCTCCTCCCCCTGCCTCGCCCACGGACCGTGCATCCTGTCACAGCAGCCACCAAAAGGGCCACGTCCTCCCCGGGGCTGCTGCCCGCCCCCAAGCACGCTCTGGGGATCTCAAAGCTGACACTTCCCGAGCAAAAGGGGTGTGAGCTCCCCTGGGCATCCTCCCTCCCATCCCCAAGAGGTTCCCCGGGCAGAGCGCCCCAAATGTCCCCACAGATAGGATTAGAGAGCTCTGGGCACGAAGGTCACAGTGGGTTGGAGGTCCCACCCTGCTCCCAAAATAAGGGACCTGTCTCCTCCCATTTCAGAGCCTCACGTTCTTGAGAAACTCCTCTGCCACGATGCGGGCCCTGGCGTTGACAGAGAGCTTCATCTCACTGATCTCCTTGTCGATCTCCTCCATAAAGTGGATGACAAAGTCCACCAGCTTGTGCTTGTACATCTGCTCCGTGTGGAAGTTTGTGATCAAGAAGCTGATGTCATAGCCCTGGGGAAGAGAGAAGCACCCTGGGGATAAGCACCCAGGCCACCACTGCACAACCTCACATCCCAGTTCTGCACTGGAGACCCCCTTGCTGCCAGGAGCTGCCCCCTCACCTCCACGGGCTTCCTACGCAGAATAAAGAAGTTCTCAGCCCTCATCATCATGAAGCGCATGAACTTGTGGCACAAGATCTTCTCAATCTCATCAGCCTGAGAACAGAAAAGGGAAATGAGGCTTCCCCATCGCCAGGCTTGAGCTACCAGCCCGCTGCCCGTGCCCCTCACCTCACCTGCTTCACCGCGATGCTGACGCGCACCGAGTTAATGGAGCCCTCGATGAGGACCTTCTCCTTCTCGTTCCTGCTGATGATCACCGGCTGCAACAGCAGCTCTTTGCTGCTCCTGTGAGCAGAGGAAGGGCAGGACAGGCTCAGAAGGGTTTTCTGGTCAGAAATGGGGATGGAGAGCTCACATGGGGGGAGCTGGAGGGATCGCAGAGCTGCGGAGGTTTTGCTCCGTGCTGCTGGAGGTGTCCATCCCCCGGGCAGACCCTCCCTCGGTCCCGAGCCGGAGCCCCCCACCTCCCTGCAGCTCCTCAGCTCCCGGCCCCACCAGCCCCCTCCCGCCAGCCCTGAGTGGGGCAGCTCCTTCGCCAGCTGCCCAGCGAACCGGCGGGCACCGGCGGCACCGCGGCAGGGAGCGGCCAGCGGTCCCCGGGGTGGGCAGCCCGGCCGGAGCTGGGCTCCCCCCGACACCCCCGTACCTGACTTCCACCTCGGGCTTGTTGTGCCGCTCCACCACCTGCGAGGAGAAGTTCTCCAGGCACAGCGCGGCCTGCAGCGTGGCGCGCACCGCGTTCAGGTACGGGCGCAGCGTGGCGGTCTGCGGGGACACGGCGGCGTCAGACCCCGGCCCGGGCCCCGCCGCCCGCCCCCTGACTCCCGTCTCCGTTCTCCTCATCCCCGTCCCATCCCCATCCCGTCTCATTCCCCATTCCCATTCCCATCCCCATCCCCGCCGCCGCGCCCAGTCAGACCCCGGCCCGGCTCGGTACCCCCCGCCCTACCATGGTGGCGGCTGCGGTCCGGTCCCGGCAGGCGGAAGTGGCCGGTCCCCTCTTCCGGGATGCGCGGAATCTCCCACTGTGACAGGAGGGGGGCAGCGGGGGGAAGCTCCCGCACAGCATCCAGAGCTTGAGCGGCGAAGGAGTGGCATCGCCGCGGCACAGAGCCAGGACACTACGGCGCTGGGGAAGCGGTGGCCGCGGCGGCGACCCGAGACGGCGTTGGGATGCCGTACTGGTCTTCCCGCGCCTTGCCGTGCTTGGTACGCTCCTGTCAGCGCTTCCATATTAGGAAAGGGAGATGGAGAGCGGGATGGACCAATGAGCGGCGGGCGCTGGGCGCGGCTGGGCCAATGGGCGATCGCGGGGCGGGGCGCCCACCGCCCACGGGGGCCGGAAGGGGCGAGCGGCCTAGTCCCGGCCCGGCCCCGCGGCGCTGCCGCCGCCCCGCCCGCCCGCGGCACCCGCTGGCGCCTCTCCGCCCTCCGGGCCTCCTCAGCGCCCTGGTGCAGAGCCTCCCGCTGTCTCTCAGCGCCTGGTGCCGCCCCTCGGCTTGTTCCCCCCAGCGTCCCGGTGATCCCCCGACCGGTTCCCCGTAACCCCCCAGCTCCGCTCCCTTCCCCCGCAGCTTCCCCTGTCCCGGTTCCCCCACAGCACCCCGTGCCCCGCTCGGTTCCCCCGGTGCCCGGTCCCCGCCGCCATGAGCGAGCTGAAGGACTGCCCGCTGCAGTTCCACGACTTCAAGTCGGTGGACCACGTGAAGGTGTGTCCCCGGTACACGGCCGTGCTGGCCCGCTCGGAGGACGACGGCATCGGCATCGAGGAGCTGGACACGCTGCAGCTGGAGCTGGAGACGCTGCTCTCCTCTGCCAGCCGCCGCCTCCGTGTCCTGGAGGCCGAGACCCAGGTGCAGGCAGCGCAGCCGTAGCCCCGTCCCGCTTCTTCCCGCCGAGGGGCCGCCTCCGGTCCGTCCCTGCCCAGCGCCGGGTGCGGGAGAGCCGACGGGGCATCGCTCTCTTCCAGATCCTGACGGACTGGCAGGACAAAAAGGGTGACCGGCGGTTCCTGAAGCTGAGCAAGGACCACGATGTGGGCACCTCTGTCAAGCATGGGAAGCCCAAGAAGCAGAAGCTGGAGGGCAAAGGGGGCCACGGGACCGGGCCTGGCCCCGGCCGGCCCAAGTCCAAGAACCTGCAGCCCAAGATCCAGGAATACGAGTTCCAGGATGATCCCATTGACGTGCCTCGCATTCCCAAAAACGATGCTCCCAACAGGTGGGTGGGTGCTGGAGGGTGTTGGGATCACCCGGCTCCAGGGCTGCTTTCAGCCCCAGGGAAGGAGAGCCCCGCGGGGAAGGGAGGGGTTGTCAGCTCCTGTGGGCCCCCCTGCAGCTTTCCCTTACAGTTCACCTGTCCTCGCAGGTTCTGGGCATCGGTGGAGCCGTACTGTGCCGATCTCACCAACGAGGAGGTCAGAGTCCTGGAGGAGCTGCTCAAGCCGCCGGAGGATGAGGCTGAGCATTACAAGGTGAAAATCTCCCGAGCCCACCCAGTGCCCCCCTCACCCATCCCCTACCCTCTCTCTCCGATCGCTCCCAGCCCTCAGCTGCTCCATCCCCTCCCACGCCTCACCGTGAGTGTTCCCGCCTGGGGACGATGCTGTGGTGCTGGGTGGGAGGCGGGAGGCGAGGCGGGGGTCTCCAGGAGCTGTGCCTAGCCCTGCCTGCGCTCGCAGATCCCACCCCTGGGGAAGCATTACTCCCAGCGCTGGGCCCAGGAGGACCTGCTGGAGGAGCAGAAGGATGGAGCCCGGGCAGCAGCTGCTGCTGACAAGAAGAAAGGTGTCCTGGGGCCGCTGACCGAGCTGGACACCAAAGGTGCCTCTGTCCCCCACCCATCTCTGCTTGGGAGGGATGCGAGCACCCGCACCCTGGCCCCTCACCCCACACCCCTGGGGTAGAGGCTGCCCTGCCCCGCTGCTCACCTCTGCATGTTTGTGATCATTTTTTTTCTCCTCCTGCTTCCTCCCAGACGTCGATGCTCTGCTGAAGAAGTCAGAGGCCCAGCATGAGCAGCCAGAGGACGGGTGTCCCTTTGGGCCCCTGACGCAGCGTCTCCTGCAGGCCCTCGTGGAGGTGAGGGGGCTCTGTGGGGCTGTGCTGTCACCTGGCCCCGTGGGGCAGCATGGCTGTGGGCGGTGCAGTGACCCTTCCCTCGTGCTCCCATCACCAGGAGAACATCATCTCCCCGGTCGAGGACTCCCCCATCCCTGAGATCGCTGGCAAGGACTCGGGGGCCGATGGTGCCGGCACATCTCCCCGCAGCCAGAACAAGCCCTTCAGGTGAGCAGCTGAGGCGGCCCCTGAGCTCCACGCTGCCCGCAGGGACGCTGAACACGCCAGCGGCTTCCCTGCCCTGGTGAGAGAGGAGCAAAGGGCGTGTGGTGGGTACGGCTGTTCTCTGCCCTGGCAGTGTCCCCCACACCAAGTCGCTGGAGGGGCGGATCAAGGAGGAGCTGGTGGCCCAGGGCCTGCTGGAGTCGGAGGACCGGCCGGCCGAGGACTCTGAGGACGAGGTGCTGGCTGAGCTGCGCAAGAGGCAGGCTGAGCTGAAGGCCCTCAGCGCGCACAACCGCGCCAAGAAGCACGAGCTGCTGCGGTGAGCGTGCCAGGGATGGGCGTGGGTGCGGGCAGGGGGCTGCCCGTGTGGGCAGGGGGCTGCCTGATGGGGACTGACAGCCCCGTGCCGTCCCCCCCAGGCTGGCCAAGGAGGAGCTGCACCGGCAGGAGCTGCGGCAGCGCGTCCGCATGGCTGACAACGAGGTGATGGACGCCTTCCGCAAGATCATGGCTGCCCGGCAGAAGAAGCGTACGCCCACCAAGAAGGAGAAGGACCAGGCCTGGAAGACGCTGAAGGAGCGGGAGAGCATCCTCAAGCTGCTGGATGGGTAGTGGGGGCCGAGGAACCCCCCTCCACATGGACCTCAGCCGGGGGTGGGGCCGTGCCCCTGTCACCTGCTGGCGTGCCTGCGCCATGCTGGCATGGGACAGAGGGGACACAGCCCCCCATACACCCTGGGATTGCTCAGCCTGCCCACCTGGCTGACAGGTCCTGGCTGCTGTTCCCTGAATGGGGACCCTACGGATGTCCCCCCCGGGAATGTCCCTCCCGGGAATGCCCCCACCGTGGCCAGCACTTTCCGCTCCGTGTGCCCCCCTGCGCTCCCCTGGTTATTCTGGGAGGGTGACATCAGCCGGGCCACCGTGGGAGGCGGATGTGGTGGCTGCTGCGGTGTGGCTCCCACAGTCCCTGTCCCTCCCCACGGCCCCAGGGGAGGGAATCCCGTCCCCCACGGGGGAGTGTGGGGAGGGGCAAGGGCTGGGGGGATGCAGCTGAGTGTCTCCATGTATCAGTGTTTTCTCCTGCCGTGCGCAGGCAATAAAGGGATCCCGGTGCAGGCGCTGCTGTGGTGGCCTCGGGGACGCAGTGGGGTGGGGTGGGTGGGCGAGTGCCGGAGCTGTCCTGCAACCCACCGTAGGGGTGCCCCGCGAGTGTCCCCACGGGACCCACTCGCGTCTACCCGGAGGACCCACTCGCGCCCCATCACGGACACAGTTGCCCCGCCCACGCGTGTCGCGGTCACGCGTGTCCCGCACACGCGGGCAGCCCTGCCCACCACCCTCCCATTGGCGGTAGCTGGGCGTTTCCCCGCCCCTCCCCGTGACGTCAGCGCGGTCCGGCGGTGCCGCGCCGGGAGGAGTCGCCGCTGCTCCGTGCGGGGCCCGGGGCCGCCGCAAACGCCGTCGGTAAGGGCGGGGCGGGGCGGGGGCGGTGTGCCCACGCGCGGGGACGGTGCCCACGCCACAGCCCAACCGGCAGCGGTAAAAGGGTGCAACACACGGGGTGCGCAACCCCGTTCCCACGCGTGTCCCGCCCGGCGCGGCTGTGCCAGCTGCCACGCGTGCAGGGGTTGTGGGTGGGGACCCTCACGCACCCACGCACGCGTGTGCCTCTGCCCCTCCCGTTGCCCGCCCGTCCTGCGCCCGCCCAAAGGCGGGCGCAGGACGGGCGGGCAACGGGAGGAGCCCTGCATGCATCCCCCGTGGGGCACCCCACGCCAAGACTCCTGCGTGGAGGGTACTGGCCATGGCTCCATGATGACAACCATCCGCCACGGCCCCTTGGCACCCCATCACCTCCGTGTCCCAGTGTCCCCTCGCCCCACGGCATCCCGCCTTCCCCAGCACGCTGACACCCTGTCCCCCCCTCATGTCACAGGTGGGAGTGGGTGGCCCCACGGGTGACCATGCCGCTGGGGCAGGATGGGCCCAGCTGGAAGAAGAGGACCGAAGATATTCGGCGCATCTATGACTTCCGAGAGGTCCTGGGCACGTGAGTCACAAGCTGGGGCTGGGGGGGACACACTGGTGACAACCCACTCGCGGTGCCGGATCCAGCTTTGCCAAACTCGCTGCGTGGAACCGCGCCAGACCAAATATTGGCCCAAGGTGGGGGGCATAGCCGGGCTGGCATACGAGGGGCCGTGCTGTGGGGTATGGGCAGGGGGTTGCGATGCTGCCTGTCCTCCTGCCACCTCTCTCTGGCACTGTCCCTACCAGCCACCGTGCCGAGGGTGCCCGAGGGTGGTCCCCTGGCTGGCACAGGGGTGCTCGGCGCGGCCCGAAGCGCCATAAGGCTCTTAGGCTGGATTAGTGGGTTAATTACAGCAAGGCTTACGCTCCTGTCACCTGTCCCACCTGGGCACTGCCCACGGCTCTGCCCCGGGTCCTGCTGGCCACCTCGGCCTTCAGGTAGGCAGGGTGGCCCTGCTTGCCCTGGGTGCTGTCAAAACCCAGCTGGGGGCTCAGCCCTGGCTGCCGGTAGCGCCACGGCCTTATCCTGCCTGAGAAGGGGACAGTGCAGCCGCACCGGGAGGGCCAGGGGACACTGGGTGCTCCATCCATCCGGCTGTCCGGAGCAGGCTGTCCCGCTGTCCCAGCGGGCGGCTCCCACTCGCTTTTCTCCTATAAATAGCTGGACTTTCTGCCCGTTGCCATGGCAATCGCAGTGCAGCGGCGGTGGCTCTGGCCAGCAGCACCCCCTGCCTCGCTCACCCCTTGCCCTCCCCAGGGGGGCCTTCTCCGAGGTGGTCCTGGCGGAGGAGAAGGCGACGCAGAAGCTGGTGGCCATCAAGTGCATCGCCAAGAAGGCGCTGGAGGGGAAGGAGACCGGCATCGAGAACGAGATCGCCGTCCTCCACAAGTAGGGGCTGTCCCAGGGCCAGGGTGGGGGTCCCACTCTGTGCCCCCCCTGCCCAGCACCCGGCACGGGTCCCTGCTGCCAGCACCCATCACCGCGTGTTATCGGCAGCGCCCAAAATAGCCACCAGCGCGTGATGCCCCACGGGGCCGAGCCCGGTTGCTTCTTGTCCAGTAGGGGCCGGGGTGGGGGGCAGCCGGGAGCCCCCTCACCCCCTCGCACCTCCCCCCTGCAGGATCAAGCACCCCAACATCGTGGCCTTGGATGACATCTACGAGAGTGGCACCCACCTCTACCTCATCATGCAGCTGTGAGTGATGTCGGAGGGGTCCGGGGGGGTCCTGGGGGTCCATGCCGACCGGCGCTGCCTGTCCCTGCAGGGTCTCGGGGGGGGAGCTCTTCGATCGCATTGTGGAGAAGGGCTTCTACACCGAGCGGGACGCCAGCGCCCTGATCCGGCAGATCCTCGACGCCGTCAAGTACCTACATGACATGGGCATTGTCCACCGTGACCTGAAGGTGAGCGGTGGTGGGGGACACACATACGCAGCCCCCCATGACAGTGGCAGGGAGGAGACCCCCACCTCCCTCTGCCCTGACCCCTCTCCCCGCAGCCCGAGAACCTGCTCTATTACAGCCTGGACGAGGACTCCAAGATCATGATCAGCGACTTCGGGCTGTCGAAGATCGAAGGCTGTGGCACCGTCATGTCCACAGCCTGTGGCACCCCTGGCTATGTGGGTGAGCGCCTGCTGTGGGCTGTCACCACCCTGGGTGCAGGGTTGGGGTCTCCCCCCGGAGCTGGGGTCCCCCCTGACCCTTGCCATCCCCCCAGCCCCTGAGGTGCTGGCGCAGAAGCCCTACAGCAAGGCAGTGGATTGCTGGTCCATCGGGGTCATCGCCTACATCCTGTATGTACCCCACCCTCCCACCCCCTCCCCTCCACGGGGGTCTTGGCCATCGGGGCTGCCCAGGGCCAGCATCCCCCTCCCCACCACCACCCCAGGCTCTGCGGTTACCCACCGTTCTATGACGAGAACGACGCTAAGCTCTTCGAGCAGATCCTTCGGGCCGAGTACGAGTTCGACTCGCCCTACTGGGACGACATCTCGGACTCTGGTGAGCCGGGACCACCGGAGAGCTGGGGCTGACACCAGCATGTTGCTGCGGTAGCTGGGGGGGGGGGTGGTGGCAGCCACAGGTACTCAAAGCTGCTCCATGCCCCATCCCAGCCAAGGATTTCATCCAGCACCTGATGGAGAAGGACCCTGGCAAGCGCTACACCTGCGAGCAAGCCCTGCAGCATCCTTGGTAAAGGGGTGACCTTCCACTGTCTGCCCCCTACCCCAGCTCACCCCACAGCAGCCGTGGGGCAGGGAGGTTCCCACTGACCCCGCTCCCACCCCAGGATCGCTGGGGACACGGCCCTGGACAAGAATATCCACCAGTCGGTGAGCGAGCAGATCAAGAAGAACTTTGCAAAGAGCAAGTGGAAGGTAAGTGTGGGATGCTGGGGTGGGGGGCTGCGGGATGCCAAGGGATGTCAGGGGGTGCAGGGACCCCGAGGCACCCTGTGCCAGGTGACGGACACTGTGGGGTCGGCAGCAAGCCTTCAACGCCACGGCAGTGGTGAGGCACATGAGGAAGCTGCAGCTGGGAACCAGCCAGGAGGGCCCTGGGCAGACGACTCCCACCAGCCCGGGCGAGCAGCTGGGGGGCAGCACCAGCAACGGTGAGCCCTGACCCCTCCATCCCCATCCCGCACTCCTTGCGGCTGCGCCAGGCTTTCACCCCACTCTTCCTCGCAGGGTCGGACAGAGCTTAGCGCCTCCTGCCAGACTGAGCACGGCCCCGCACGGCCATGTCCTGGGGGGCCGGGGGAGAGATGCGGGGGGGGTCCAGCCCTCCCGTCGGCACTGTGTGGGACCCCACAGTGCTGGAGTGGGGGGGGATGGAGTGGGGGTACCCTGCCCTGCTCGTCCTCGGTGTGTGGGGCTGCCCCCCTGCCCTGCTCACCCCCGGTGTGTGGGGCTGTCCCCCACCGCAGACACGCAGCAGAGCTCTGCATTGGGGCAGGGGCAGCCCCCAGGAGCTCCCCCAAGCTCGGGGCTGTGTCCCGGACCCCTCGTACACCCCCCTCCCTCCCCCTCCACATCTGCCCTGGCACTGTCCACCCCCACCCCGTCCCAGCATGTTCAAGGAGAATTTTCCAAATGGATGTTTCTATTTTATTGCTTGTAATAAAGGCAAGAGACCAACACCACTTGGCTCGGCTCTGCCCTGTTCTCAGGGGCTGGACACATCCCTGACCCGCCCCCAGCCTCCCGGTGCAGGGTAGCGACTGCCCTCAGGCACGCAGCGGGCAGGAGACAGGCAGCTGCCCGCACCCTTGAGCCCCCCAGGCTGGGAGCAGACGCAGTGTCCCCCACAGCTGCTGACGTGGGGGCTCTGTCCCTCCTGGGGTGTCCCTAGCAGGGCTTGTCCCCACAGCTGTCCTGGCCTCGGCTCCGCCGGGCCTGATCCCGGCTGCCGGCTGGCTGCTGGCCCTTGCGGAGGTCGGCGCAGAAGAGGACCTGGCGTGGGGAAGAGATGCCGGGGTGGGCACAGCCAGGGTGGGGGGCGAGGGCCGAGCCCCGGGGTGCCCGGGAGGGGGGTACTCACCGCCTGCGCCCAGCCGGCGCGGGGACCCCACAGCCCACGGAAGAAGTCACCTGCAGAGAGAGGGTGAATGCCAGCGCCGGGGGCACCATCGCTGTTCCGAGGCGTCCCAGCTCAGGGCCCAGCCCTGCCCTCACCGATCTCCTGGTGGGCCCGGGGGGTCAGGCTCTTGCCGGCCAGCACCGCGCCGTAGCGCTCCCGCGCAATGCGCCAGACGTGGGTGTCCACCGGCACCGCTTCCGCCTTGTCCAGGGCCATCAGGCACACGCAGTCGGCAACCTGCCGCCAAGCAGCGCCGTCAGCCCTCACCGCCGACCCCCGCTCCCCAGCCTCCCTGTCCCGGCACTCACCTTGGTGCCCACGCCGGGCAGGGCGCACAGCACCCTCCTGGCCTCGGTGTAGGGCACGGTCCGCAGCTGCCGGAGCCCCTCAGCACCGAGCCCCTCGGCGATGGCCCGTGCGGTCCCGCTGACAAACTTGGCTCGGTAGCCAAAGCCCAACGCCCGCAGCCGGGCCTCGGCGTCAGCACCTGCGAGGGGACAGCGGAGGGATGTGGGTGGGCACAGGCGAGGCCACGGCGGGGTGTTAATGGCAGCGGCGAGGTGGTGGCAGACCCGTGAGCGCCGAGACGGAGGGGAAGGCGTGGACAGGCCGGGCGTCGAGGCAGCAGAGGCGGCGGCCGAAGGCCTGGCACAGGCGCTCGATCATGGCAGTGATGCGGGAGATGTGGTTGTTGGAGGTGCAGATGAAGGAGAGGAGACACTCGACGGGGTCCTGCCGCAGCACCCGCACCCCTGCCAGCGGGACGCGGTGAGGGGACGCCGGGTGGGTGCCACACTGTCCCCCATAGCCTCGCGGGGCCACCTCACCTGGGAAGTCATTGGCCACCTTACGGAAGAGCGGGTCGGCCGCTCCCCAGGCGCGGTACAGGGCCGGCAGCCCCACGTCCAGCTGGAAGTAGTCGCGCAGGATTTGCTCTGTCTCGGCACCGTCCGGTGCTGCCGCCTGGGCGAGACTCCCGTCCCCGTCCCCGTCCCCCTCCTCCGGGCCGTACACCGTGTACCACAGCCGCTCCCGCTCCTGCCGCAGCGTCCAGACGCGTCCCCCCAGCACACCCGTCCAGGCCCCCGGGCTACTCTCCCACCACCTGCGGCACAGCGCGGGGTCGGGGCCTGTCCGGACCCCCGGGGCTGGGCGGGGCGGTGCGGGGGGTCTGGTCTCCCCGGGCTGCCTCACCGGAAGGTCTGCCCCGAGGTCAGCACCAGGTCCAGGCGCAGCTCGCCCGGCGGGCAGGGCAGGCAGCGCCAGAGGGACGGGCACGCCGAGGGGGTGTCCCGCAGCTTCATGTGAGGGGTGCGGGGGGGACGGACCGGCCCTGCCCCAGGGAGGCGGCGGGGTCAGGTACCGACGCCCCCCCCCCACGCCACAGCACCCCGAAACGCGCCTCTGCGCGCAGCCCTGCTGCAGGGACTCCTCTCCCGCCCCCCCCAGCCCCACACAGTGCTCCCAGCCCCACACCTCACCCCGGCCCGCACAGCCCCGCTCCCCTTCGCGCCCCACCCCCGTTCCCGCCGCTCCACCACCATAGAGTTCCCCTCCATGCGGGCAGAGCGCCCCCACTCCCGCCGCTCTGTCCCAACTTCCGGCCGCTGCCCGCCCGTTCCCGGAAGCGCGGCCCGCACGTGTCCGCCCCGCCCCGCCCATCCGCAGCGGAGATTTATTTTCTAAGAATCAATAGATTTTTTTTTCTTCCTTCAAAATAAATACAAACAACGTCCGAGCGCGGGGCCGGCAGGAGGCTGGGCCCAGGGGAAGGGCGGGGCAGTACGGGGCGGGCGGGGTCAGACCGACATCCCGGGGAGCCGGGGCCGCGGGCACCGGGAATGCGAGAGTGAGGGGGGAGGGGAAGGGGCACAGAGGGGCCGCTCCGCCGCCCCCCACCGGTGCCCGCCCCCGCTGGGTGCAGACCAGCTGCACGGGGGTCCCCGGGCCCCGTTTGCCCTGAGATAACGGCGGGGAGCGGCGGCGGCGGGGGGCTCAGTCGCTCTCGCTGGAGTCGCTGCTCTGCTCCCCCTGCACCTTGTTGCGGTGCTGCATGGCGCGGTGGTAGGCGATCTGCACCGACTTGCGGATGTTGGACTTGCGACCTTCCAGCATCTTCTCCTTGTCCAGGTCCTGGTTCACCCCCAGAGGCACCAGCTTCGTCCGGGGTAACCACTGCCTGCGGGGAGCAGGGGGCCACCTCGTTTGAGGGTTACAATCGTCTCCGGCCACCCCCCCCCCAAAACCCCCGGCGCCCCGGCCTTACCAAGTGCGCTTGTTGTCGAAGAAGAGGACAAGGTAGAGGTGCTCGCGCGCTTCCTGAGTCATCTGCTCCCCCAGCTTCAGCACCTCCAGGGGAGGCACGGGGATGGGGACACCGTGGTGGAACATGCCTTCCCGTGGCATCTTGGGGTCGATGATCTGCCAAAGGAGCGGGGGGAGGGCTGAGAGCGGCACAGGGACCCCCAAGAGCCACTCTGCGGGAGGGGTGACGCGGGTTTTGGAGGCCCCGACAGTGGGGCGGTACTCACCAGCGCTGGGTAGGAGGGATACCCCCGGCACTTGGCCCACACCAGGTCCAGGGCGTCCAGGGAGGAATCCTCGTCCTCAGACAGCCACCCCGCGCCGCGCCCCATGCCCTTGCGCACCACTGTGCCGGAGGAGAGGGGAGAGCGGAGTCAGCCACGTCCCTTCTGGGCAACAGCACCAGCCAGGCACGCGGCTGCACGGCCACGGTACTTACTGCTGTGCCCCACGCCTCGCCCCGTGCCCACGGAGTAGGACTCGTTCTCTGTCCCCGATGTGTCCTCGCTGCTGTCCTCTGGGAAGTTCACTCGGGAGAAGGAGGGCTTCCCCCTGCCCTGCTTGGAGGGTGTTGTGCTGTGGAGGGAGGGATGGGGCTGTTGTTAAGCAGGTTAAGCTCACGGAAACCACTTCCAAGGTGGCCAGCCCGGCGGGACAACACCAGGGCTTGTGGGCTTCAACTGCCAGCCTCAGCACCAGGAAGGACTCGTCAGGAAGAAAGGTGAGGTGGTGCTGCTGCTGCAGCGCTGGCCAGACCCTCACCCTGTTTCACCCAAGAGGACCCAGGAACTGCGCTCTGATCTGACTCAGAGCTGCTGGCAGGAGCCTGATGGAGTTGGCTGCTGGAAGGGGGCTGGTGCCGGAGCAGCCGCTGTGCCAAGAGGGAATTCCCAGGTTCACACTCCCCACCAGCACTGGGCAGGGCAGCACTGGGTGTTGCACACTCACACCTTTAGGTTTTGTATTTAAAAAAGGCACAAAACCCGCAGCTTTCCAGCGGTAACAGCAGCCAGGCCGCAGGAGGGGGAACGGGCAGGTACCATCAAACACGCTCCTTGGCTGACAGCTCCTGGCTGAGGGCCACCCGCTGCCACCCCAGGCAGTGCCAGCGCCATCGGGGCCGGTACCTGGTGCGGTCCGAGGCGGCGCTGCTGCTGCTGCTGCTGCTGGACTCCGAGTCGGAGCTGCTGCGGGGGAGGTTGCAGTCGTTGCGGTACACCAGGAAGCTCTTCTTCACGGGCTGGCTCCCGCTGCTGAAACCGTTGGCCGGCAGGTCTGCAAAACACCCCGCCACGAGTTACAACCGCGCAGGAACCCGGGGGCCCCGACCCCACCTGGCTGCACAGGGGGAGCCGCTGCACCCACCCATGGAAGTGTCCTCAGTGGACTTCTCGCTGTCACTGTCTGAGCTGGAGCTGGGGCGCGGGCTGCGCCCTCGCTTCCTCTGCCGCTGGGAGGACCCCATTATTGGGAGCTGGGGGGGCCCGATGGGGCTGTTCCCGTGCCCGGGAGTGATCTGGCTGTCTCGATTCTTCGGGGGGCGTCCTGGACGTTTTGGAGGGCCTGCAGTTTTAGGGTTCTTCTTGGAGAAGAGCACTGAGGTCCTCCTGCCAACTTCGTGTGCTGGGGTGGAAGAAGAATTGGGACCCAGACCTGGAAAAGGGAGGAGAAGGCGTTAGCTGCAGCCTGCCTGACCTGGCAGGAACCACATGGCAGCAAGAAACAGCTTCATTTCTCAGAACATTCTCTCAGAAGACCCTCCATCCCAAGCTGTGCCATGCCTGCACCCTCAGGGTGAAGCTATCCCATCTGCTGACAGTAAAAGCTAGATGGGGACATCAAAGAACACTCCACCAGCCAGGGGTGCCCTCCTTTCTCCCAGGCAGCAACCTCACAGAGACCAAAGTCAAGAAGAGGAAGGAAGCAGGAATAAACCTTTCCCACGACACACAGCAGCTCAGAAGCTCCACTGCACCCCTGAAAGATGGAGGCCCTAAAACATGGAAGAGCCTCCTTTTCCTGGTGCTTAGAGGGACAGGACTGGGATGCAGAGGTGCCAAACCCGCAGTGACACCTGGCAGCTCTGCCTGGAGCTTTGGCTGTGCTCCCTACAGAGCCCAGCTCAGCATCTCCATCCAGGAGAGCAGGGAGCTGGCAGCTCTCCCGCCTTCAGCTCCCAGCCCCGGGAGGGCGTTTGGAGCTCAGCAGTCAGCGCTGCTCGCTTCCAAGCGGGAGGGGATGCTGAAGGCAGCCTGCTCCCTAATGCCCCTAGAGAAACCCGGCAGCACGCAGAGCTGGCAGGAGGAAACAATCCATCTCATGCCCCACATCACACAGCTGGGACTGTCACGGCAAAGCGCTCAGTCTCTGGAATGACATCCAGTTCCTCGGTCATACGGGAGGCGAGCTGAGCTCCCTGGGTGAATGCTGACTGCAGCTGCCAACACCAGCGACCTGCCCGCGCTCCCCAGAGGCAAACACACACCCGGCCATGGCTGCTCCAGGCACAGGAGGTGGCCTCCTTTGGCTGCCAGTCCCCCCTGCTTGGTGGGCACAGCTCACTACGAACTACCCAGCAGGGCACCCACCTCTGATGGGCAGGCTGGGAGGGGGCCCAGGGAAGCACAGAGTTGTACTCTGCACCCACCCCTACGGGAGGCACTACGGGAAATGAGGGACCCCCGCAGGGGAATGGCAGATAAGGGACAGCCCCCCAAGAGGCCACCTGCCCTGCTCCTGAGGAGGAGTGAAGAGCGAGGCGAGTGCGGGGAGCTGCCCACGCAGCCCTCCTGCCTCAGGAGGCACCCGGCAGAGCAGCCTCTCCCCCAGCCAAGCCTGTCCAAAGGCAGTTCTCCACCGCTCCCCAGAAGTGGGAGTATTCCGGAGGGACACGCACCTTTGCCAGTCTCCTGGCTGCTGCTCTCCTCTGCAGCGCTGTCTGTCTGCAGGTCCTTCTCGCAGGGGTTGTGCGACTGCAGGACCCCCCTGGCAGAGGAGCCGTGCCGCTCCAGCCCGTCTCGGCCCACGTCCCGGGGGTGAGCGAGTTTCCGCCGTAGCACTGTGATCTCCTTCTTGATCATCTTGGCCCGGCGGGACCGTCCTATGCTCTGCTTGCCAGCATTGACCTCATCCAGCCGCTCCAGCAGGATCTTCAGCTGCTCCTCCAAAGGCAGGTGCTTCTGATTCTCCGAGAGCAGCAGCCGCACATCTTCTGGGGGAACAAAGAGGAGCAGATGGATGAAATAAATCAGGAACTCTTTGGAGCTTCTCTACCTGAAAGGGCATGGGGCAATCCAGGTTCCCTGCAGGAGGGAAATAGCTGACATGGTACCAAACACCTGTGAACAGGGGAAGTTACCCCAAAGGACCTGGAGAAGGAGCCCTGTGGGAAGCAAGGCAGTTGGGACTGCGGGGAAAAGCAGGCTGATCAGCAGCTTGGATAATAGCAGGGTTCCCATGGGCTGGGGCAAGGACACAACAAGAAAAAGAAAGGGGGTTATAACAGGAAAAACAAGAGTCAAAGGGATCCTGAAGCATTACAGAGCAGAGAAGTTCCCCTGTCTGAGCCCGTCCCGTGCTGCAACAGGGAGAGGGAGACCCTGAAAGGATCCTTCTCCGACAAGCCGTTCCTGGCGGTGCTCCCCACTGCCCAGAGACAAGCAGAACGACAACTACAGGGCCAGTGAGATCTGACTGAGGAGTATCAGGAGCTGTGTGGCAGCCAGCAAAGTCCACAGCTGGGGAGAGATGGGGGAGCACACAGCTCTGGCCAGGGGGAGTCCCTCCTTCTAGCCAGGCAGCACAGCAGGAGCCTCAGCCACTCGCAGCCAGTGCTGGGGACAGAGTAAGTGACAGTACCCATGTCCCAGGCAGCCCCCTACTCTGACCAAGAGGAGGACGAGAGACCAAGGGACTGGCAGGACACCCAGATAAGCACTGCCTAGAAACAACCTAATGGTGCTGGCAAAGCCCCCACCTCTCCAGGGAAGCAGCTCGAGCAGAGCCCCATGTGCCCTGACTCTGCCTGGGCTTTACCTCCAAGTAGTCCTCATACCCTGGGACAGAGGATGGGCACTCACCGTCCTCGATGTCTTGGACCTGAGCCTCTTCCACCGTGACGCAGTGAGGGAAGTGCATGCCTGTCTCAAAGTCAATGCCCATCTTCTCTGCCTGCCGGCGAGCCTGCCGGAGAACGGCACCTCCCTGCTCCCGCAGACGGATCGCTGCCCGGTAGAAGATTGTGTCTTTGGCATTGTATTTCAAACAGTTGTTGATAATCAGGTTGAAATCCTCCTCAAAGTCATCGAAATTTAGATAGCGATAGGCTTCCAGGTTTTGTTTCATTGTCTGAAAATCCATCGGCTTCTTAATGTGATCCAGGTAGTCTGGGACCTGCAGGAGGAAAGAGCCAGAGGTAGGAGCCTGGGAGCCATCAGTGTTACCTGCTCCAAGAAAAGTCATTAAGGAATCAGGTATCGCTCCCTGTGTGCTGCCCAAATGCACATCGGGGAACGCCGTCTGCTTCTGCAGCCTGAGGAACAGCAACGCCTCCGGACTAGGGAGCCCACGTGCTGTGCTCAACCTGCTAGCGCAGACACGCGCTCTGAAGTGTTTTTACGGCTCCAGCATCCCGTCCTCTCCTCCTGTCTGCAGGCAGCTGGGATCCAGTATGCTGCACCGTGTTCCCCGGGGCAGGAAGCTGTGAGAGCAGCCCCGGGGGTGAGCGCAGACAAGTAAAACAACTGCCCAGGCAGCAGCGATGGCTGCGGGTGGGACCACACAGCCTCGCTCCCAAACTCTGCCGGAACACCTCCAGGGGACCTGCTGCCAAAGCCACGCAGAGCCAGCACGGCCTTCCCCACCTCCCCAGGCAGGGACTCGATGGCAGTCTCAGGAATCATTTCCCTTGCCCCCGGCAGTGACAGTCTGGGGGTCAATCCTGTTTCTGTGCTGTGCTCAGCCTGTCACCTAGCAGAGGCCTTCATGGGAGGACAGGTAAGAGCGTGTTGCCCAACAAGGGCCCGCATCCTGCCTTTCCCAGCAGGAATCCCCAACCGCTCACAGACACTGGGGAGTCACCAGCAACACACACAGAGGAAGAGCCAGGTGCTGTGCTCCCGCCTGGCACCAGCTCAGCTCTTCTGCACTCAGCTCACCCCGGAGAGGCCTCGCTGCACAACCCCCTTGGGTGAGTGGTGCTGCAATGTGTGAGCCAGCACCGGGCTGCCCGGGGGAACTTCCAGACCAGAGAGCACCTTGGGCAGTCCTTGGCACGAGCAAGGGACAGGTTTGAGTGAAGCAGAAATCTAGGGGAGGGGGTTCTTACTTCGTAGATTTCTGTTACCTCAGACAGAGGGACCGGCTCACTGAAGATGTTGCCCGTGTCCTTCTCCTGCAGCTGCTCCAGCGTCTTGCGGAGGAGGATGAGGAAGGGCGTCAGCTGCATTTCCAGCGCCACCTGCTGCACTTTGATCTGAAACGGAGGAACAGAGTGGGGCTGAGCCCCCTGCCTGGCAGCCAGGCAGTGGGGACCATCCCCAGGGAGCAGCAGGGCAGTCCCATGGGACAGCAACACCCTTCCTCGCACAAGGGGCAGGGACTGCACCTCACCCATATCTCTGGGGAGCGGAGGTGTAACACCGGCTCCAGCACCTGCACAACCCACCTCAGCCTCGCTGAGCAGCCACCTTTGCTCAGAGCCACCGGGGCAGGGCGCAGCACGGCCGAGGCGACCCCAGCACACGCCCTACTGCACTCTAATTTCGAGTCCATGCTCATGCCCACCCCAGCAGCCCCCAAGGAGGAGCAAACAATCGTTACCGTCTCTCTCTTGAGCTTCTCCCGCTTGCGTATCAGCTCCACCAGCAAGCGAGCACGCTCGAGGTCATGGCGGAGGCGCTGCCATGACTTCAGCTGCTCCTTCAGGGCCCAATTCTTATCCTCAGTGTCTCTCTGCAGGAACATCAGAGACCATGAGCTGACAGAAAATCTGTTCATCAGAAGATCTCACCTTCCTGACTGTGTGCTGGGTCAAAGGGAACCCACGTGGCTTACCCGCAGCGAAGGTCCCGGTTCCCGTGTTGTAACCTAGGCAGGTGACTGAGAAACAGTCCGACCTCTGGCCAGAGCTGATTACCTGCTCCTTGGTCACCAAGCCCTTAGGATGCCAGGAGGCAGACATCCCAAGCCTCTGGAAATACTCTTCATAACACAACTGACTGCCTGCAGCTGCCCAAGAGCACAGATCAACAACACCAGGGTCTGTGCTGCTGCTCAGAGCTCCAGCAAAGGGCAACAGGACAAAAAGGGAACATGGCTCTGGTTGCTTTCACTTCTGGGGCACCAAAAAATGTCAGCTTTTATTCTGCTGTGGCCAAAGATGAGCAGAAGCCGTGTCAGCTCTTCTCCAGCACATAAAAATGAGAGAGGGCAAAGGCAGGAGAAACCTCTGCCCAGTCACAGTCTTCAAAGGGCTCAGAAAGACTGAGAGCTCGGAAAAATCTTCCTCTCTGGCACTAAAGACTTCACATCTGTGAAGTGCTGACTAAGGGCTGAGGCAGACAGTGGGCTGGAAGCAGCACCCCCAGGGAGCGCTCCTGGAGCGGTTTCAGAAACTGGAAGTGAGGCCTTGGTTCCTTCCAGGCTGCTTTGGAGATCTCTGGCCATCTCTCTCAGCACTCGCTGACACAGCAGCCTCAGACTAGAGCCACTTCTGACAGGTTTGCCATCGCCACCGGCTAACCGCGGGCACGAGGAAGGAGCTAACTGGTGCGTGGCAGCACGAGAGGGCAGGACTCCCTTCCCGTGGCAGGCTGCCAACGCCAGCACTGCCTGGGAAGTCTCTGAGCACCGAGAGTGGAGGAGAAGGTGAAGCAGCAAAACCAGCTGGGGCTGCCCTTTCCTCACCCAGGACTTCGCAACCCTGGCCCCGCTCCTGCACCTGCAAGCCCCGCATGCAGCAAAGGCTCTGAGCCCACAGCTCCCAAGGCGCAGGAAGCACGCGTGTGCAGCCGGGGTTCCCTGAGCACCCCCGTGAGCAGCCCTTACCTGGTCGCAGTTTCTTTGTGACTGCAGGTGTGTCTGGAGGCGGCGGAGCAGGGGGACGCCATTGCGGGACTGTCTCTTCAGAGTCCAGTAGCTGTGCAGCCTCTGCATGAACTGGCTCTTCCTCTGGATGGTTAAACGGTTTGTAATCTTACTGAGCCTGAGGAAGGGAGAGGAACCACAGAACTCAGCAATAAGGCTGTGGCAGGAGAAGCCCTGGCTGGGGGGATGCAGCAGCGAGGCCACCCCAGAGCAGCCGAGAAGCTCCTCGGGCAGAGAACACCCTTTCCCATGGCAGGAATTTCTGTAACACCAAGTCACGCAGAGCAGCCGCCCCCCTGAGTCAGCTGCCACGGAGGACGCCAGGAAACATCCAGCCTTGCTTCTCCAAAACAGACTTTGCCTTTCTACCTCCTGCCAACTTCGGGCAAAAGCCTGAGGCAGGCTGGGGTACAACACAGCTGCACTGGGGGTCGGACCTTTAACAGCTCCCACAGTCCCCAGGACCCTGAGGGTTACGGCACTGCTATCCCAAAACCATTATTTACCGGGCTGAGGGCCACTCACGGTGACAAACACCCTGGCCAAATGTCACCACACAAACTCCAGCCCCAGGGAGCCTGTAACTTGACCAAACCTGGCAAAGCATGAGGAGGGAACAGGAGACACGAGCACAACAAATCTCCTATCTGAGCTAATGAAAGACCACCCTGAACAGCCTGAAAGACCACAAAAGGGGTTTTCCTCCTGTCTACAACAGCAGAAAGCCTGGAGGGGCTGGGATAGCCTCATTCAGCAAAGCCTGACAGAGGTGCCCTCCTAGCGAGGGGCCGAAGGGACAAACCCCTGGCATCTCCACATCTCACAGGGACAGCTCTTCACAGGGGATGACCCGACCTGCACCACCCTCAGCTGAAGAGGCTGGGGAGAGCAGCCTCACGTGCCATGGGCAGCCAAGCACAGCTCCCACAGGAAGGCAGTTGGCATTCTGGCAACAGCCCTTGAAGAATAATTAATCCCAACAGGAAGGCCTGGGGAGAGGTTAACAGCTCCTCGCTCAGTGTGGGTTTTGCTGCGAGCGCAACGATAGCAGCAAGAGCCTACAGACTGCCTGCCAACGTGTCCACACAGAAGAAAAGAGGCTCTGACTACAGAGCAAAATCATAAGAGTAGGACAGACAGACCATGGGAAAAGCCAGCAGCCTGGTAGCAGAGACAAGTCACCAGAACACTGCCCAGAAAGCAAAGCCCACAGCTTCTGTGTGCTCCCCTCCAAGCACACAGCAGACAGTCCTGAGGATCTGCAGGGAAGCAGCAGTCCCAGGTCCCCGCGCTGTCACAGCCGGATCGATGGGCTGGCAGCCACCGGGGTGTCACGGGGTTTCACCCCCGCACAGCTCCCGCTGCGGGGAGGAGGAGAGCTCAGCAGCTCAGGGGTGGTGGTTCACAACCATGAGGGCAAACACTGTTGTGCTCAACCTGTGCTTCAACCGTGTGATGCCTGCTGCAGGGTGACGGCAAAATCCAAAACTGTCCTTAAGGTGCTTCTACATGTGTGTGCTGCTGAGGACACACAGAGCTACAAACCATGCTGACAAACTCTGGCAGGGCTCCTCGATGCTCTGGTTTCAGGATGTGCACGCCAGCCCAACAATCAGACCAGAGAGAGACACACACTTGGTAGTTACACCTCTAACTGTGGGTGTTTACACCTTCCCCTGAGCCCTCAGGGTCAGGACGTGACAGAAACACAGCCCCTGGCAAGGCCTCAAGCACCTTCCCTGCCCTTGTGCTGTGAATCCAACCTCAGGACAGCCATGCTCCTCGGCAGGCAGGAGCCCTGGTCCCCTCCAGCCACCTCGCAGGCGGCCGTGCAGAGGCTTTGCCACCCGGCCCCACTCTGACAGGCAGCCCGGAGGCAGAGCTGCTGCCTGCGACTGGCACGAAACACTGAGGAAGCGCAGCCAGGGGTCAGCGCTGCTGGGATGGACGAGCTATGCTCAGCAGGGCACAGGGATCCCCATACCAGACCTCTCTGCTCCAGAGCCAAAACAACCCCAGGGGTCAGCCCGTTTCCCAGGCCTGAATCGCTCCCACACTTCCCTCTTTTCCTCAGCACAGCCCTGGGAGAAAACAAACCTCGGCAGAAAGATCAGTCCCCTCCTCCCTCCCCGGTTTGCTCCAGTGCCTGAGGTCAGCACAACAGAAAAGGAGCGCTGGGAACCCCCAGCTGCTTCCTGATGCATCCAGCCAAGCTCTTTCTCTGCCGTTAAACTAACAGCAGCTATTTCCTGCCCTGCTGCGGGCCCAGACACCTTTGCGGAGCAGCACATCGCCCTGCCTCTCTGCAGGACTCCCAGAGGAAACCACCAACTCGCTCTGCGAGGGCAGAGCAGAAAGTGCCTGTGTTAAAGGCTACGGAGAGGAATGATAACGGCCACGTGGAAAGCGGGACACGAGACACGGAGAACGGGAGAAGTTTCTCCACGGCCAAGGGGGCGCAGCGGGTCATACCTGTGCGGGGGGATGCAGGGCACAGAAACCACGGGCGCCGCAGCTCGCTTCTCCGCCAGGATCTTCCGCGCCTTCTTCATCTTGATCCTAGACTTGGCCTTTGCTTTTTTGACTTTCTCAGAGCTCCATCCCTTCCCCTCTTCCTCCTCCTCTTCATCCTCCTCTTCCCCCTCGCTGTGGGAGAGGGCGGGAAGCCTGCGCACGGAGCCCGGCGGCGTGTGGATGTCGCAGTAGGCGGTTTTGCGCACGCTGAAGGAGGTACCGTTGGCCCCCGTCTCCCGGACGGGCTCCATCTTCATGTACAGCCCGGCCTGCTGGGCGCAGGTGACGTGGAAGGCCGTGTAGCAGTTGGCTTTGTGACACTGGATACAAGCCCCGGAGCCACGCTGCTTGCAAATGTAACAGGTCAGCTTCCAGCGCGCGGGCGGGATGTGCTCGATGCTGTCGATGGGCTCCAGGAAGACGGTGTTGGCAAAGCAAACCTCCGGGATCCAGAGGGCACAGACCACGTGTGCCCAGCGCCCATCGTCCGTCTGCTTGAAGGCCCCCCCCTTGTTGGGGCAGAGGGCACAGTCCACGGCTCGCGAGGGCGACTGCAGGCACCGTCTGCAGAGCCACTGTCCCTCTGGGATGTAGGGCACCCCGTAGCACTCCTGATGCACAGCCAGGTTGCACATGTCGCAGAAGAGGATGACGTTGCTGTTCTGACACTCCCCGTCGTTGCAGATGCAGCAGACGGCATCCTCATCCACCAAGGCGTTGGGATCCCCCTTGTTGTGGCTCTCGAAGTAGGACTCCTTCTCCAGCCTGTCCATCAGGTACTCAAAGATCTCCTGGGGAATGGGACTCACGCCTTCCGTCTTCCGCCGCTCGTTCATGATGTCCAGCCAGATGTAATCTTCCTCGTCCATGTCGTACTCCACCTCCTCATCCAGCTCCTCTGCCGACTTCTCAATGTACCTGGAAGGACAGCACGGGAGGGTGAGGGCACAGCTGGCAGGAGCTCAGAGCTGCTGAACCCTAACTCCTGCAGGTCGTGGCTGAGGGAACATCCAAACACCACAGCCAAGCCGTAAGTCAAAATAAAAAATCAAGGACAAGGCGGGAACGTGCAGCGGCGGCGGGTGCTGCTGCGCCCCGAACAGCACAGCGGCAGGCACGGCACTGGTGAGACAGCGCTCGTGTAACGGGCACGGTGCGGGCCCTGGGGACTCATCAGTGCAAGACAGGAGCCTGCACGAGCCAGCGAGCAGGTGCCAGATGCTCTGGAGACGGTGGCCTCGTGCCCAAGACACTACAGCAGCCAGGCACAGAGGCACCACGTTTCGTTAACGCTGGCGAGGGCAGCTGCGCCCTCTTCTCTCTCACTCCCAGCTGTGGGTGAGGGGATGTTATTCAGAAAGAGCTCGAACCCCGAGGCTGCTGCAGACGGCAACCACCCCCCGCCACCGCAGCGAGCGGCACCACAGACGCTCAGAGGGAGGTTCCCTCTCTAACACCCTGACACAAAATAACTTTGTTATCCTGTCCCTGGAATGCAGTGCTGGTTTCCCGGGGCACGTGGCAACTAGGACAGCAGTGGTGGCCACACAAGCCTTACTTTGCTTCAGTATTAACTCCCTGCTTGAGGTGTTATTTTGGGCCATTGCCTTTCCCAAACCACTCACGGAAAAACCGTGGGACAACAAGGACATGTTAAGCCCACAAACTGACATGTCTCACGGGTTACACCTTGGTGCTGAGGACTCCAGATAAGAGCTGTCCCACAACACCTCTGCAGAGCGGTGGGGAGGGCAGGAGGACGCAGGAGGGTTTTTGTTATCACCATACCTGCTGTCCCAGCCAGGAAAGAACACAGCAATCCAAGTGCTGGCATCGATCTAAGCAGCAACCAAGTGCTCTGCAGGCACACGGACCCCTCAGTACTGGGGTGCAATGCCAGACAGAGCTCTGAGAGCCTGAAGCCATGGGATGGCCAGCTCCATGGGACCCAGGAGAGGCAAACAGAAGCCATTCCCACGAGCCACAGGCAAGCTGCCTGCACAGAGCGGGGCCAATTCTGCCTCCAGATCCCAGGCATGAGCCAGAGCTGCCCGGGAGGCTCCTCGCGCCCCGACCATGGACAATACCTGTAGTAAGAGGTGGGGCGAGGTGGGGCATCCGGGGTGTCCTGCTCCAGCTCCCGGTACACCACCTCGGGGAGCTTGGGGGTGGTGCCGGCCGAGGCGTTGTGGTGATGGTGGTTGGAGTCCTTGCGCTTCTCCTTGTTCTTGTGCTTGCCAGATTTGGGTGGGACGCTCTGGGTCTCTGCATTCTCTTTATTGCTCCCGTTCTCGGGTACCTCCTCAGGAACCTCCTCATCCTCAGACACCACGTCGAGGTTATCGAAGATGCTGATGCGATGGACGCGGCCGTGCAGGTCGACCTCCACCATGCGCTGGGCTTGGGCGTAGGTCATCACCTCACGGCCCGGAGACTGGGAGGTCTCGGAGGGGCTGGGCGATTGCTTGTTGGGGGCGCGGGCCTGGCGCCCCTTCTTCTTGTGCTTGCGGAGGGGGGTGTGCTGGGGCGGGGGGGGGTTGTCGTGGTCATAGTGGTAGAGGTGGTACTCGATCCCGCTGTAGCTCTTGTAGATCTTGCGGCAGGTGCCCACCGGACACTCGTAGGGGGGTTTGGTGGCCCGCAGGTTGTGGCAGAAAGTCTTCACGTCGAAGTCTACGCCCATGGCGGGGCCGAGGGAGATCGAGGGGGGCTGAGGGGTGGCTGAGGCCGGGTCGGACCCCCCGCCCCGCCGCCCCCTCCCCGAGCCCCGGTGGCGGCCGCCCGCCCTCCGCTCCCTCCCTCTCTCTCTCCCTCTTTCCGGCCGCGCTCACCGGGCCCGGGGCTGCGCTCAGCGGGCGGGCGCGGGCGGCGGCTCCATGGGCGGCGGCGGCAGCGCTGGGCCCGGCCCGGGCCGCAACAATGGAGGCGGCTGCGGCGGCGCCTGGCGCGGGGCGGCCGCTGGGTAAAGCGCCGCTCGGCCCTTAGCAACCGCACTTTCGGCACGACCGAGCAGGGCGAGGGAGCGGGGAGGCAGCGGCGGGGAGGGCGGGCAGTGGAGCGAGGCGGGAGCGGGGAGAAGCCGGGAAGGCTCCGGGGAGAACCGCGAGGACCAGGCCGCGTCGCGCCGAGTGTGGCGAATCTGCCGTCGCGAGTCACAGTCATCACCGCCCCTCGCCCCGCCCGGTCCCCCCGCCCCGCCCCACTCCGGCACGGCACGGCACGGCACGGGATCCGCTCGAAGGGGTTTATTTACAGTCGGTAACACGGTACAGACCCGCCTGCCCGCCCGCCCGCCGGCACCGGGGCCAGGCCCCGCAGCACCCCACGGCTGTGGGGCTCAGCCCTGTGGCCCCCCACGGCTGCGGGGCAGCAGAGCCGGGGGGGCAGGCGCAGGCAGGAGCGGGCTGCAGGCAGGAATGGGGCGCAGGCAGGAGTGGGGTGAGGCCCCTGCCCCAAGGAGCTGGCGGGGCTGGGACCCCCAGCATGCACCCAGCCCCGGGCCAGCCCGCTCCCCGGGGGGACACACGGTAGCCCCCCAACAGCCAGTGCCGGCCCTGCCCCGGCTGAAGTACCGTCGGTCTGAGCCGTCCCCGCGGTGCCGGGGCATGGCTGCTGGCCGGGCAGGAGCAGGGGAACATTGGGGACGTCCAGCCCCATGGTCTCACTGCCAGAGGAGAGTTCCAGCCCCACAGCAGCCGATTATCACCCTTGGAGGGGCCACATCTCCACGGCCAAGCCCTGGCCACTGGCAGAAGAAAGGTGACATGTGTCCTCATCCCACCGGCCAGCCCCACAGCCCACAGAGGAGCTACTGGGGGTCTGCCCGGCGCGGCTTGATGTCACGGGTCTTCATGTAGGAGAGGAGCTGCTCAGGGATCTCAGCCAGCACGTCCTTGGCCAGGCGCGCCATGCTCAGCACCTGGTTTCCTGAGTCGTCCACGTAATCCCGAAACGGCACAAACTTTGAGGGGAAAAAAGTTTACAGCCTGGTTGGAAACAACCCTGTGGCTGCGAGGGTCAGCGAGGGGCTGAGCCTGTCTCTGGGTTCAGTGCTGCTGTTACCTGTACAATGTCCCTCTCGGCATAGCGTCCCCGGGAAGACACCCGTACCTCGTCACCGTCCAGCTCCTCCATGGCTGGGGGGTGACCACCAGTGTCACTGAGCCTCAGTGGGGTGGCCACTGGGGACAGAAACACCATCCCCCTTCCCTGGTGTCTCCAAGCCCCAACTCACCCTCAAACTCAGCTGGACCCACTCCCACGATGATGATGGACATGGGCAAGGCAGAAGCCTGTGGGGCAGAGGCAGGGTGGCAGCCGGGGCAGCACCCGGCATGGGGTGAACTCACGGTGACGAGGGTGCACTCACAGCAACGATGGCTTCCTTGGTCTGCAGCATGTCAGAGATAACACCGTCGGTGATGATGAGGAGAACGTGGTACTGTGAGCCATCGGTCACCTGGGCAGCTGCCCTGTGGGGACAAGGGATGGGGTCCCTCCAGCAGCCCCACCACTGTAGAACCGGTGGCATTTGGAGACAGCAAAGGGGACAGAGTCCCCCTGTGCTCACCCAGCCACCTGGTTGATGACAGGGGCGAAGTTGGTGGGACCGTAGAGCTGGACGGTGCGCAGGCTCTGGAGGTAGGACTCCAGCACGCCCTCGATGCCAGCGCAGCTGGGGTTGTCCTCATTGTTGTTCTGAGGGACGGATGGAGATGGGCACTTGGAACGGGACTCCTGGTGTCCCCCCTTGGCTGTGGAATGCTGGGGCAGGATGCAGCCAGGGCAGGTGCTTCCCCCATCACCACCACGGACACTCCCACCCCAGTGTTCCCCCCACCCCAGGGCGCACCAGGGGGAACTGGTGGGAGATCTTGCCGTCTGGTGGGAGTTTGGCACCGAAGCCGTAGGCGGGGAAGAGCTTGTCGCTGTCGTAGTCCTGGATGACCTCCCCCACCGCCTTCAGCGCCAGCGCGTAGGCGCTCAGCTGGTAGGGGCTCGCGTAGTGCAGCGAGGTGGGCTGCGATGGCATCCCTGCAGCACAGCACCCATCGGCACCCACCCCACAGCCGCGCCGACCGGGACCCCCCCTGCACCGGCCGGACTCACCATTGGAAGCCGTGAAATCGATGGCGACGGTGAAATTCAGCTGCGTCCTTGGAGGGAGAGCGAGGGAGGCTGCCGGCCCCACGGCGCGGGGATGCCGTCTTCCAGCCCCACGGCGTGGTGTGTCCTACCCACCCTGGGACTCATCACCCGGGCCCCCCCTCCCCAGACAGCACCCCACCGCCCAGGGCCATCATCCTGCACCCCCTCCCCAGCCCCACCACACCCTGGCACCCCCACGCAGCACCTGTGCTGTCACTGCTGTCCTCACCCCGAGACCCTCGCGGTGGGGGGTCTCGGGGAGCCAGGGGGCACCTGGCCCCCCACTCACCCGCCCCGGATGTAGTCAACGAAGGTGAACTCAGACTCAACGGAGAAGGAGAGCAGTGTCACCTGTGGGTGTGGGGGCGTCAGACTCAGACTGCCCCCCCCAGCAGGCACAGTGTGGGGGGGTCAGACCAGGTGCCCCACAGGCAGGAGCTCCCCAGCCCCACTCACGGTGCCAGAGTTCACATATTTCTTCTTCTTGCATTTCTTCCGGGGGTTCAGCACCTGCAGGTGCCAGGGTGAGTCAGCCCCGGTATGAGGTGCCCCTGCCCCCCTGCCCCAGCCCCCTGCCCTACCTCGTACACTGTGAACTGGCTCTGCGCTCTGGAGAGCTCCCGGTAGCTGGTGGCAAACTCCCCGATGAAGTCATGGCTGCAGGAGGAGTGTGGGGTTGGTGTGGCCAGGCACTCCAGTGGGAGACACCACGGGAAGCAGTGGTGGCACCCCAGTGTCCCCTGCCACTCATGGTCACAGCCTCACCTCCCGTCCCGGTCCCAGTCGTACACGTCTATCTTCACTGTCCTGAAAGCGAAGGTGGGCAGAGGGTGAGCCGGCAGCCTGGCTGGCATGGCTCCCCCTCAGCCCCCTTGGTTGGGGACACCCAGCCCTGCAGCACCCCAGCAGCCAGCACCCTCCCTGGCAGAGCCGCCTCCTGCCCAGCCCGCGTCTCTGTCGGAAGAGATGTGGGAAATTTGGGTCATGGCGCGGGCCCTGGAAGGAGGGGGATGCCTTTATGTAATTTGGGTTGCAAAAGAGGGAAAAAAAAGCCAATGAGGACCCAGTTTGGAGCTGCCTGCTGCTGCAGGGCCAAACCCATGAAGAAGATGCTCTGGCCCCATGGCCACCCCTGTCCTCGTCCCCACCACGCTGCCCTGGTCCCTGTACCGGTCGTAGTCGCCGTTACAGAGGGCGCGCACGGGGATGGTGAAGGGCTGCCACACCGGGTTGAGTGTGTTCTTCACCACCTCCGTCTTATGGCAGATGGTGAAGCTGCGGGGACAGGGCAGGGTCAGGGCGCACTGTACGGCAACGCCGGACCCTTCCCACCCCGCCGGGCCCCGCACTCACGTGCCGTCCTCGTTGCTGCGGTAGAAGACAAGGAAGGGGTCGGATTTTCCAAAGAAGTCCTTCTTGTCCAGCTTGTTGGCACACAGCTGCATCGTGACAATGTCCTGGGGACAGGGATTGTCACCACCAGCCACCTCCTCACCCCCGACCCCAGCAGCTGCCCGTGCCAGGGGGCTGTGCAGCCCCTGCCTCACTGCTGCCGGGACATGGGCACTCACCCGGCAGTTGCTCAGCTCCTCAGCCAGCAGCAGGATGGTCCCACACCGCTTCCCTGGGACCCCCCTGGGACCAGAGGTGCTGGGTCAGCTTGGGGACAAGGAGGACAGGACAGGGACAGGAGGTGGGGTCGGGGGTGGGGCTTGTGCTCCACAACTGGCGTTTGGAGCATGACCAGTGTCCCCATAGGGCGGGTGGCAGGGGACACGGTGCCGGATCCCCAAGGCACAACTCACGTGAGGGCTCTCTCCAGACGGCCCCGCTGGGACCCGATCACCTCCCCCAGTGCCACAAACGCCTGCCCCAGGAAGTCCTGTGCCCCGAGCACAGCACTGTGAGACTCTGGGGGTTCCTGCTGCAGCCCCCCACCACCCACACCCACCCCTCGCCCTGACAGTGCACCCACAGGACCTGCTGACACCCTGCCCCAGGTGTGGGTGGACCCATCCTGTGCCCCAAGAGCCAACCCCTTGCCCAGGACCCATCCTGCACCCCAGCTGCCCACTCCATCTGCTCTGGACCCATCCTGTGCCCCCACCATGTGCCCTGGACCCATCCCTCCAGAGCCACCCCCCATGCCCTGGACCCATCCTGCACCCCTAAAACCACCCCTGCAGTGTGTCCTGGCCCAATCCTGCCCCACCAGGCACCCCCATGGTCCCAGGGCAGAGTAGGGACTGATGTGTGGTGGGCACCTACCTTCTGCCAGTCCCCACAGGGCACGGAGAGATGGAGAGCTGGTTAGTCCCCGGAGGCCAAAGGCACCTGTCCCCCCCAACAGCACGTGCACGGGGCATGGCCTTGGGGTGCCCCACTGTGGTGTCACACTGGGGCATCACCGCATGTCCCCCCGGCACGGGCTGTGCTCACCTGCTTTAAAACGGAGCAGCTCTTGGAGTCCACGTTGTAGCTGGTAGTGGGAGAACAGAGCCCTGAGCTGGTGCCCACGGGGTGCCCTGGCACGCAGCCCCGCTTCCCCACCCCTCTGTACTTTTTGACACTGTATCCTTATTTATTATCCTTATTTATTGTTGTTATTTATTACCAACTGGGTGCTTTGTTCCACCCTGAGCCAGTGCTGAGCCCTTCCCTGGCCGCCCCACTCACACATCAAAGCGGAGGTTTTGCTTCTCCTCGAAGTAGTAATCGAGGACAAACTTGCGGACAAAGTCGGGGTTCAGGGTGTTGTCGATCACTTCAGTGCGCCCAAACTGCAGAGAGAGGGGAGAGGGGAGAGGGCAGCCCACCCCCGAGACCCCTCCCCATTGCAGCTGCCCCGGCACTAATCCCGGCAGCGGGATTAGTGCTGCCGATGGGGCATCATTAGTATGGACACGCAGGGATCATTAGCGCGGATGCAGATGGCCATATGGGCCCATTTAACCCAGCCAGGGATTAGCCAGGAGCTGGGGCGCTGGGGACAGCAGCACCTCAGCACGGGGCTGGGGGCACCCCAGGGACCTGGTGAGAGAGGCTGTGCTCACCTCCTTCCACTCGCTGCTCCCCGAGTCCTGCACAAAGAGGACCACCACTGTGGAGAGAGGAGCAGAGCTGGGCTGCCATGCTGTGCCGTGCCGTGCTGTGCCGTGCCCACTGACCAGCCCTGCCACCCACCTGGGTCAGACTTGGAGAAGGTGTCCATGTCCAGCAGGTTCCTGGGGGAACAGAGCCAGGTGTGAGCCACCCTGGGTGCCACCCACCTGGCCCTGCAGCGGGTCCCCGTGTCCTCTCCTGTGATCATGGGACAGGTGCCATGCCAGAAGACTGTGCTGGCACCTGGGGCCAAGAGCCCCAGCACCCCAGGAGGAAACACTGTCTCCCATCGTGGGGTTCAGTGGGATGGGGTGAGCGGGGAGCACCATCTCCAGCACTGACGGTGATTGAAGATGACATGGAACCCATTTAGAGGATGAAACCTTCCCCTGTACTGCCAGCGCCGGCTGAATGCCCGCAGCACCCCGGCAGCACAGCTAACGCCGAGGCGCAGAGGTGAGATGCAAGGAGAGGCTCAGAGCAGGGATCGGCTGCTAGTGGGGACCGGCTCTGTGCCCCCCAATACAGCCACCAGCAGAGCGATTGATCGTCGTCCTTTGCACGGTGTGACACCGGGAAGTGCCGGGGGCTGTGACCGGCTCCGCTGGGATCCTTCCCGCACACCCAGGGTGGCCGCACAGGGTGGGCTGGGGCATGGCTGGCGGCTGTGGGGCTCAGCCAGCTCCCCTGGCCCCAGTGTGCAGGGGTGGGGGCACAGGGGAGGGACCCCCCGGGCTCCCCCAGCAGCCCTGGACAGGGCTGAGTCCTTGGGGAGCCCCGAAGCCGAAAGCTGCCCCTGCCCTGGAGCCAACCCCAGCCCTTGCCCGGCCTCACGGTCCCTAGAGGGGCTGGCCGGGGCTCAGCTGCAGGCAGCCCCTGGCCCAGACCGGAGCTCGCAGGGTCGGGGCCAGACTAGGGCCGCCCAACCGGGCAGGGGGCTTCACGGGGCCGTCCACCGGGCTGCCCTGATCCCCCAGCACGGGGGATGCCGCTGCTGCCGGTCCCTACGGGCGGGAGCCCCCGGCTGCGGGCAGCCGTGTCTCTGCCGGGCTATATTTAGCCACAGACAGGTCGCCTCACCGCCGCCGCCGCCGTCGCTTGCCCCGCGGACCCCGGAGGCCCCGCAGCAGCAGCTCTCCCGCAGCCCCCGTCCCGCCACGGGTCAACGCCGACCCACTCTTGGCCCTGCTGCTTCCCACGGGGCTCACGGAGCTGGGCAGCCAGCACCAGCACCCCGCGCCCCAGCCCTGGGTACGGGCAACGGGTCCCTCCGAGCAGCCGGTGCCAGCGTTCCCCGGGACCCGGTGGAGGAGACGGGACCGCTCACCACGAGTGGCAGCGGGGCGCTGGGCACACACCGCGGCACAGAGCGGTGCCCGGGCAGCAAGGGGGATCCACAGCCCACCCACCCTCCCTCCCTCCCGGGGCCGGGGGCTGACCGGCGGGCAGCGGCTGCTGCGGGACACGGGCACCCCGCGGAGCATACCCGCGCGTTTCGCAGCCACCCGTGTCCCGGCTCCGGTCCCCGCCCGGTCCCCTGCCCCGCTCCGCTCCCGGCTCACCGGCAGGACACGGTGAGCTCCACCTTGGTGCCCGGCACGCTGCCGGTCGCCGGCTCCAGCGCTCCCGGAGACGCCATCCCCGCCCGGCCGCCGCCGCTGCTCCGCGCCACCGCCTCCTCCCGCGCCGCCGAGGCGGGCGCGCCCGGGGGCGGGCACGGCACGAACGGGCACGGGCACGACGGCCCCGCCGGCAGCGCCGCCCCGGGCACCGGGGGGCTCGGCACCAGGGACCGGCCCGACCCGAGACGGCTTGGCCCCGGGGAGTGGCACGGGGCGGCGGGGACTCAGCCTCACCAGGACCTCCCGTCCGCGTGCGCCGGCTCAGCTCCGCGCCCCAGCCCGGTGCGGCGGAGGCTCAGCCCAGACTCCCGCCTCACCAGGGGCTCCCTCCCGGTCCCGGCTCAGTGCTATTTCGATGCCGCCGCTCCCGGAGCGTGGGCCGGGCTATTTATAGTGCGCGGCTCCCCCGGCGGAGCAGCTCCCACCGCCCCCGGCTCGGCCCCGCCGCCCGCCCCCCGCCCGCAGCCCGGACAGGAGGCAGGAGAGGGCACAGCTCGGTGTCTTTACTGCAGAGACTGCTCGGAGCCCCCCGCGCTCCCCCAGCCCCAGGCAAGGGTGGGCGGCAGCGGGCGTGTGGTGCTGCAGGTGCCCGCAGCGGGAAGGGGGTCCCGGGACTCGGCCAGGAGGTCCCACCAGCCCCGGTTCTCCAGCCGAGGGTCCGGGAACGCCGCGCTCAGAGCGTGCTGCTGCCTCTCAGTCCCACGCCCCGCACGAACTGCTCGAGGAGGCCACCGATGGCCCCCGAGGGGCTGGGGGGCACGGCCTTCAGGCCGATGGTCCGGCTGTAGCTGGCCAGAAAGGCGGAACGCACTTCTTCCAGCCGGGACTCACGGTCACTCGCCGACACCAGCCTAGGAGAGAGAAGGGGGAGGTCAGCGATGGCAGCCATCCCTCTCCTCACCGCAGCTCTGGCTCCTGGCACGGGGCAGGAGGGTGGCAGCAGGGCTGGGGCTCTGTCCATGGCACAGGCAGGGCTGTGGGGCTCAGTGGGGTCCAGTGGCCAAGGCAGGGCCAGCCCCAAGATGCTCTGGCACCAGCAGCTGGTGCCACTGCCTCCTTGGCCAACCCAACCCCACGCTCTCCCATGGACCCTGAGGTCTCCTCCTTCACCACCCCCCCAGTTTCTCCCACCACCACCACAGTGCTCACAAGGCTGTGGTTCACACAGAAAGTGCTGCTTTGGCCAAGAGGGCGCTAGCTGACGTCAGCCCTGGCGCTGGCTCCCTCCCCTCGCACAGCGTTCCCAGATGGAGCCTGTCCACATGTGCCATGCCTGGACAGTCGCTTCCAACCTATTTGCAATTGTCCCTCGGTCCCACTGGCCCCAGCCTCTCGCCCTTGTGGCAGCACAGACAGCTTTGGGGAAGGGGAGGATGAGAGGGGGCAGACAAGGTGACAGAAGTCCCAAGGAGTGTTCCAGCCATGGAAAGAGGAGAGCTGAGCGGTGTTTTACTTCTGCTCCCCAGCACGGCTGCTCTCTGCACGCAGAAGGGCTGCTGCAGAGTAGGGCACGGCTTCCCCCAGGACCTGCCCTCCTCTCCAGCTGATCCATGCACCTGGTTAGGGGTGGGGGAAAGAGAGAGGAGGGAAGGCGATATTTCAGCTGAAGGAGCAGGAGAAAGCAAGACTAGGGTTCAGAGGCAGCTGTTTCAAGCGTTCCGGCCTGAAACGGTCCTTGCTGCGGCACGCTGGTGGTTCCCAGAGAGAATAAGCCATTCCTCAAAGGTCACTCCAAGGGCACAGCGCGAACCTTCCCCATAAAAAATTCTCTTTAATCTCTCCAGCGCCTGGGCTGGCTATAAATTGGCACAGCTCATTTGAATGGAAGTGTTAACCACCCACAGCCAACAGCTTCGGTCCGGAAACAGCAGCAAGAGGATATGGTGGGAGGCCTATAAACAGCAAGCGATGCCGAGGCAGCCAACCGGGCCCTTGTTTACAATCTCGGATAATAAAGAGAAGCCAGAGGGCAAAGGAAAAAAGGCAACATATCTAAACACATTAAAAATACGCTTTTTTGGCAACCTAATTAGGGCGTGGAACTCGCAAACCTGCTAGCATTAAAAATAAGCTACATGAAAGCAGGACTTACTTGCACCCGAGTACAGTGATCTTAAATCTCACACGCAGAGGTAAGCGAGGGTGCGCAGTGGTTAGGTCCCACGTCTTCTGGCTCTTGCACCTCTTCACAGCACAAATTTTAGACTCTCAGGTTTCTTTCATGGAGTGAGATGCTCTAAGGCACAGGGTCAAGTGGCTGAGCACTGCTTGACACCAAGCCCTGCAGACCGGCTGCACCATTTCACTCTGAGCACTTCAACCAGGGAGGCAGGTTGTGCTTCCCTGCCAAATCCACGGCACTCTGCCCCGCTACACTTCCTACAGCCTGCCCGCTCGCCTGCAGCTTGGGGTGCAGGATGAGAGGAGGCTGTCAAAGCCCCAGCTTGAAGTGAGCCCTGACAAGCCCCACACAAGCACAAAGAAGTAGGCTGTGAAAAGCGTACCTTCATCGAGCTGCTGCCAGCTGAGATGCAAAGTGGGAACTTAAATGGAATTTAATTTTCCAAAAACTCATACTGGGCTGCAAAAAACTGGGATAGAAAGAGAGGGCTCCTAAGCAAACAGAGCTGATGCAGAGCAGAGAGAGTGGAGGCTCTGGGTCAAGCTCAACACAACATCCTTGGGAACTCTTCATCCCTTCCAAACAGCAGCTGGTCCCAGCACCCGCAGCCAAGCAGTCCCCAGCCCCTGAGCACCTCACAGCTCCAGCGAAGAGCTGAGCAGGGCAAAACACTCACAGCATCTGCTACACACCCAAGGGAGAAGCACCACCACTGTTCCCTTCCCTTTGAACCTGGCTGCCTCAAGCAGCTGGACACCAAATGGCACGAGCCTAAAGTCTCAGCACAGGCAGATTCAGAGCTCGACTTCAATTCCCATTTCTCTTGACTGAATTCCCTGTTCGGACAATAGATCCAACTCCAAGGGCAGCTACAACTTGTGGTGATCAGCAGCCAACAAGCACAGCCAGTTTCAGGGCACAGTAAAGCAGTCAGTAATTCAGATACCCATCCTTCAAGCCCTTCTGCTCTCTCATCCATCTCCAAACAACTGCAGGAGACCAGCTGTGTGTCCTCATGAAAGGAGGAGAGCAAATCCTGGCCAGGCCATGTCCAACATTTCTCGTGATTCTTTTGATCTGACAATTCACGGGTCTTGTAGCTTCACCATAACTTGGAGGCAGCTGGTCTGCTCTGCTCAGCAGCACAGCACACAGCCACATGAGAAGGCGAGCCAGGGCAGCCAGCCTGTCTCACGGGAGACGTTGGTTTTGACGTTGCTTGCCCTCTGTCTCCAAAGCACGTACTCACAGCTCGGTAAGGGACCGCAAGCGCTTGGCAGCGCAGCTCCAGCACGGCGAGTTAGCAGCAGCCCCTGATCAGCCATTTCAGTTTCTTGATTGAGAGTTTGCAGCCTGAAGGCACAAGTCGAGGTTCTCCACTAACAGCAATTAAAGCGCATCTCCTGTCTTTCAAGCTTCCTCAGAGGTGTCTTTCTCTTTAGGGAGGAACATCTACCTCCCAGCCATTTTACAAGGCAAGATGCAGGGTCTCTGCTGCTCTGCGCTGGCCAGATGCAGCACCTGCAAATGATGCTGCGCGTGGTCAGACAAAAATCAGGGTGACAGAAGGAAGAGTCCCTCTCTCACTGCAGCAAGCATCTGAACTCAGCAGGGAGATGGAGACGAACAAGATCCAAAAGCAAGAAAATCTGGGTTACCAGTCCTGTCCTGACAGGCATGCATCCTCAAATGCACTCTATTATGCCCAAATTCAGCATATTCAGGGAAGAGAGAAAAGCCTTTTCTTCCTACAGAAAGCAAAGTGCCCCCCCGTCATTAGGCAGAGAAAATGCTGGCTTCTTTCAGAGTTCAGCATAAGCAAAGAGTGCTCAGTGACTCAATTTGTGGATGGAAAGCATTAAGGCAGGGGAGAGGGGACAGTTTGTTATGGGCTCCAAGGCTTCTTCAAAAGTGACAGGATGATAAAGTCCCAGTGCTCGCAGCCAGCTGAGCGACCCAAGGAGAGATCTTGTGTTTGAGACACTTACAGGCAAGTGCTAGGGAACTCATCCGGGAAGCTGCAAGGGAGAGAGGCGTCCGCGCTCAGGATTGCCTGCTCCCGAATGCTGCCACACCCTGTCACCATCTGCCAGCTGCCAAAGTCTGTGGAAACGGAAGATCCGGGCAGAGAATGGTCCGCCGATCTGGGGCAGAGAGAGAGGGAGACGGCGCCATCAGTCAGGTCAGTCAGCCACAAGCCTTTCGCTAGCGCCTGTGCCAGGGACCCGCCGGGCTGGCTGCCAGCAGCGCCTGTGCCAGCAGCTTTGACACTCAGGGACCAGGGTGCAACATGCAGCTCTGGCTGGGCCCCAGGCCAAGCCTCTCCTTTGAAAGCAAGGGGAGAGCCAAGCTGGCTGCAGCCGACAAAGCAGCAGGAACGCACCAGGAGCCGGACAAGACAGAGCCAGCAAGCAGCAGATGGCCATGCAGAACTGTGAGACTCGTTAGTGAGATGCAACAGCATGTCCTGCCCTGAATCCCTCACAGATGTGGATGTTGGGCTGTACAAAGGGCATGCCCCTGTTGCTTGCTGTAGCTGTGAGCACATCGCAGGGCAGCAGCAAGGCCTGATGGAGAACCAAGGTTGTGACTTGGTTAGTGCTGAGAAAAGACTTACAGATCCCTGGTCCGGCAGCCGTTAGAAAACAGATCACTCCCCGAAGCATTAACACCAGACCTGAACAGAGCCAGTCACTGCTCAAGATGTCCCCAGGGCACCCAACCCCCCAGCATCTGAAGATCCTGTGTTAGAAGAATGGACTGCACCAGAAATCAGGTGGCAAAACATCTTTAGGACAGGAAAAATAGCCAAGGGAGGATAGTTGCCTGATGTACGCCATCTCCCACCAGGAAAGGGGGAAGCATGAAATCTGGTAAGTCCATTTGAGGAGTCGCTCCAAAATCTCAGAGAAGAGGGCACAATCACTTAGACAAGCCCAGAGCTCTTGGCTTCCAGGGAGGGAGTAAGCAATTACTGTGCTCCACTGCACAGCAGCGTGTACATAGCTGGAAGCACAGCCTGTGGCAGAGCTACTCAATTACACACTACCAAGATCTTCTGGATAATTTATCTGAGATCTGCTGGGCAGATAGCTCCAGCTCCGCTGGGCCAGGTACTTGCACGCTGTCTTCACAGCTAAGAATAGCAGTGGTGCACTGCAGCTGCTCCCCAAGGGACCAGGAGAACAGCTAGAAAGACAGGATTTCCCTCAGCAAGAAGGACCTCAGCAAGACTGGATGGCAAAGGTAAGGGGAGAGGCACAGCAGGAAAGCTATTTGCAATCTCGACCTAATTCCAAGCCTGCCATTTAACCAGCCTGATCAATACAGCCAAGTTTGAGAAGTCTGAAACACAGCCCTGAGCTGGCTGCACAAGCAGAGAAGTCACACAGCTCCCTGCATGTCAGCTTCCCATCACAGTGCTGATGCTCCTGCAGTGCAGCTGCAGTTTGGGGACTTGTCACATTGGAAGTGACACCAGTGTAACAACCACTGTCTGGAAGTTCAGGCTCTGGAAGAGCAACACAGCAGAAAATGGGAGGAGCAGATCTTCACCTGCCTTGCACAGCTCTTGATCTTTGTTTGATGAACTGAGGAGTGAGGTTCAGAGAGGTGCTGCAAGCATTTAAGTATTGGGAGAACCTCTTCTTGCAAAAAGGTGTTTTTCCTCGAGCGTGTAACACTGCAGTCAGAACAAGGGCACTTCACTGACAGGAGAACTGCAGCAGAACTTAGAAAGACCTTCTGGAGATCAGACAGGGATAACCTTCCCTGGGATGCAAGGAATTTGTAAGGGAAAGAGAGCAGCAGCTCAGTGACACCTGCCCCTCTCCCTGCCTTTGGAAGATCAAGGTGAGAAAGTAGTGAGAAGGAGGAGAGCAGGCAAAGCATGTGGGCCCAGAGCATGGTGCCATGCTGGAAGCACAGTGGGAACAGTGCTGGAAGCCAGGGAGAAACAGAGGAACACTGCTTCAGTGCCTGGGAGCACTGAAGGAATGCTTTCCATCCACTGCATCAGGAAGAGGAGGGTGTCACTGCCCTGAGCGTACAGCACAGCCAGACAGGAGAAACAGGAGTGTCACACACAGTGATAAGAATTTGACCTAAAGCAGCAAAGATGTCTACAGGCAATGAGCTTGGGCTGAAAGTGGACAGGGACATGATTCTGTCAGAAAAGTAATGAGTTGCTGAACAGAGGGTAAGTTTGGGGCCAGGCAGAAACGAAGGTTTTGAAGAGGGAAAGTCTGGATGGCAGAGGAGGGCTTGGGCTGTGGCCTCCAGGTGAAGGTGAAGAGAACTGAGCAGAGCTCTGCAGTTCTCACAAAGGGAGAGTAGTATCAGGAGCCTGCCAAGAAGACTGTGCCCAGGCAGCAAGCAAAGGAACAAGACATGATCCAGGGCCCCAGGGAAGTAAAAACATCCCTCTGCCCAGTATCATCAACCACATTGACCGATGAGTCTGTGCTAAAGAAGGTAAGCAGAAATTTTTTTTCCTGCTTTGGGTGTGTGGTCTCAGCTTCCTGCTGCTGGTCACCTTCCCTAGTTGTCAGCTGAGATTAGACTGACCTTACACCACCTTCTGGAGGTGGATCAAGGCACCTCTTGAACCCTTTCTTGGACATGCTGATAAAAGCATCGTGTACCTCCTGCAAGACTGGTTCTCAGTGGATCTCTAACCCTCCCTGGGGTCCCCGACCCTGTCAAGCAGCTGTGCAAGCTTAGTCAAGGTACATCTAACCTAATATATTGCACAGGAGTCCAGGAGTTCAAGGCAGCCAATTCTGTCTCGCCTCCAGGCAGCAAAATAAACACTTGTCAATTAATTGAATAAACTGATTGACTCTGCAGTGAGTCCAGGTCGTCTCTTTCCTGGCTTAGCTATCTGAGCCCAGCCAGCACAGCTAAGACACTGTGGCAGACTTTCCCCTCTATCCTCAGCGACTTCTCAAGGGAGGCCCCTGAGGAAGCGTCACAACCAACAAGCATCTTGGAACAGCCTCGAGAGACAGCAGGGGCCAAGGCTGAGTGAGACAGGCAGGAAGGCATGGCATGGAATTCTTGTGTGTGTACTGCAAGGGCAGCAGAGCTTCTTAAAATCAGAGCTTGGCTTGAGAGCAAGGCCGGATCTTTAGGGTGACTGTGCTATCCAGCCAGTGCTAGAGGGGAAAGTCTTCCCGTTATTTCTGCCCCCAAAGGCTCTTTGCAAAGTCTCGCTGCAGAGGTCCAAAAAGGGCTTCAGGCCCCAGAGCAAGTTGAGGCTGCTGGGACACCAGGACCAGTCCTCAAGTCTGTAAGAACAACAGGTTTGCAACACATTACAACCATGCCAGAGGCTGGCTAGCTGCGAGGGCAGTGCAGAGGGTCTTGGGAAGTAGCCAGATAACTACAGCAAAGCTGACATTATGGGAGATGAGATACAGCAAGTTTTCAAGTCACTGTCTCTGCCACAGACATCTAATGGCAGACAGAAAGAGAATGAAAAGTGAGCTTCACACACCCACCTCTTCAGGTCCACGAGTGGGAAGAAACTCCCTCAAAAGTGTAAGATTAACAAAATTAGATTAGCAAAACAGAGATGAGCTGCAAGCTGTTCCTTCACACAAGGAAGGACCTCTAGCAGGCCATAAACTGGCAACTCCTAGTCTGAAACAGTTCCTTTTAATTAGGTCAGCACTTCCCATGCAACATGCTGCACAAGAGTATTTCAGAGCACACGGACACTCACCTACCGGAGCAGAGCCAATACCGGAGGCAGAGCAACAGTCAGGGATCCTTCCCTTCCTTAACACGTAACTGAGACGGTGCCAAGCGCCCAGCAGCCAGGCTCTCCTCCTGCCCTGCGCTGTCCCCGCTCACCTGCCATGTTTCTACACACCGAGGACTATCTGGGAAGCAGCTCATTTGCCAGCATATGCTCTGTGCCTCAGACTGAAGTGTTAAGTAGGTACCGTGTGCGCAGGCAGACTGTGGCAACCTGGAGTCAAGGGCAGCCCTTCCACCCCTGCGTGGGAAACGCTGGCAGGGAGTACTTGGCAGAGAGATGTGCTGAGAGCCCTGCCTGAATCCCAGGCAGCTAGTACAGGCTGCGTTAGCGTCCTAACAGCCTGAGCAGCCAGTCCTCTGCAAGCACAACCACTTTTGATTGCAGCACAGTCACAAGCCAGCCAGCAAGCCCATTTTGTGGCATAGTCATGCAACAATTCCAGAAAATATTCCTGTAAACAATTTCTGTCCTGTTGCGGTTGCTATCCCAAGTTGTCACATCACAGATACAGCTTCCAAGCCAAGTGGCTGTGAGGAGTAAGACACATAGTGCACAATGCACTCTTACCACTATCAACAAAACACCCAAAGCCAAGGGGCAGCAGCTTCTCTGTCCCCCTCTGCACTCACTGCACTCCCCCCAGACCCACAATGAACCCTCTGCAGCCCTTTAAGTGAGGGAGTTCTCTGTAGCCGTTGAACAAAGTAGATCCTCTGTGATTGAGCTCCTGCAGACCTCGACTCTTCAGACCACAGTACTTTGGGTTTTGTTTAATTGACTTAGCAAAAGCACATTCAACCAAAGATTATCCAGCTGCTAATCCACATTAGTGCTCTGTGCACACGCGCTAAATCCCTGACACAGATCCGGGGTTTTTCTGCAGTGTCACGGGCCGCTTAGACTTTAGTGTCAAATGCAAACACAGAACATGGCTTGCAAGCTGCTATCCACTTGCACGCAGGGAGTTTGAGTCAATGCACACTATCTGCCTTACTCAGAGCTCTCAGTTTGTAGAACAAGAAGCACCTTGTCCTACTCTGCTAATAATCCACGCAGTACCTTCATGCATGTTTGCCCTCAGCAGCTGTGATCTTACTGTCGCGTTGGGATAAGCTGTGAGGACTGCCAGGGATTCGCCTTTGTCCTGCTTTGCCTAACAAGAACCATGCCAGGATTTAAGGGTACTCAGGAGCTCTGGATCAGAGCAGGACTCACGATGGGCTGGTGAGGTGATGGCAGCAGCAGCCTGCTGATATGCCCTGGCCAGGAGGGTGGCTTGGCTGACTTGGCTTTTGCGACTCTTTCCTTTAGGACACCCCAGTTTCCTTCCCAGATCCTGCTCATCCTTCTCCAGTTTGCCTTCCCATTCCCTCCAGAGCTCCCAGCACACAGGCTGGGCTGTTTATCAGCATTACCTGAAGGGTGCCTGCTGGTATTTTACAAGCAACCATTTTTCCTCAACTGCTGCTGCAGTGGTTAAGTGTTTTGTTGCTATGGCCACCCAACCAGAGGATTAGGAAGTCAAGTACAGTAGTTTCTTCATCTTAAGAGCCTTGGGTGTTAACTGGCCAGCAGCACTGTAGAGATAAAGGTATTTTTGGCATCATGATCAATCTCTGTGCCTTTCCATCCTAGTCCCATCATTTTTCAGGAGGTGAAGGGAGAGAATTTTTCTCTTCCTTCCATCACAGACACACTCATCCTCCACCCAAAATGGGACTCCTCTTTGCCTTCAGGATGGAAAATAGTGGCTGAAGGTACTGTGATATCCATTACCTGCATGGAACTCACCAGACAAATTCAGACTAACATAGTCCATGCAGGGAGACCAAAGCCAAGTGGAGTGACATAAACCCCTTTTCTGGAGATAAAATGTACTGTGTTCAGGGCCCAAAAAGCATAAGCCATGTCAGTGTCTGGCAAGGCAAGGCAAGGCAAGGCAAGGCAATGCTCAAGTCCTTTGCTAGCAGAGCTGCCACCGGTGCTACCCCAAGGAAGGCAGGCGGGGCACTGTCTGGCTGATCCAGCAATGGACTATGAGGCAAAGGAGCATGAATGTGCCAGGAGACCTGGTTTGAAAGAGAGCTCAGTTCAGCCGTTGCCTTGACAATTCCACCCGCTGCCTGCAGGGTCTCTGGGCTCACTTCCTCCTGCCTGCACAGGGAGAGGAGCGAAGGAAGCGCAGGTCACCCCAGAGATGGAGAGCACACAGGTGTACAGTCTCCAGCCAGCACGAGTGTAACGGACTAACCATCTTTGCACATAGCTGACTTCACCACTTTGGCCTCACAACTGATTCCCTTCTCATGTCCTCTTTGTTCAGGCTGTGCAAGGGGTTTCTCTGCCCTTTCATCCCCTATTGCTCCCTCATGCTCGTTTTTCCCACAGCCCAGCTCTTTCCACTGCCTTGTTCACAAAAGTTAACAGGGATTCGGAATGGACTGGTGCAACTTCGCTGCACTGAAGGGTTATAAAGGCTTTGTGCCACGGTAGAAGCTATCATAAAGGTCAGAAATAAATGTTTATAGTGGAATCCACAAAGTGTTTACCTCTTAGAATGACAGAACACTGCAACTCCTTCTCAGGTTATTACTCAGCCCTGGCAGTAAGAAGCTTCCCCACCATGCCTGGCTGCTGCCTCAAGCCCCGAGAGGGCTGGTTCTGAACACCTGATGCCAATGGGCACTCATCATCCAAAGCTTATAGACACCTCATCCATACACAGCCAGAGAAAAGATAATCAGTCTTTACCAACTCTGAGCCCCTGGAATACAAATCCTAGAGGATTTGCCCCTTCCTGTGGTGGTGTTCTGCCTACTCTGTCTCTCCTCTTCCCTCTCACAGAGCCAAGTCCAGCTGAAGTGTCATAAACAGCTTCTTCCACAGTGCTGCTGCAAGCTCACGACCAGCCCAGCGCCAAACAGCCTGGTAGGTCTTGGGAATGGCATGAGACCACACACGGGAACTGTGGCATTACCATCGTGAACAAAAGCAGCCCCCAAGACTAGCTGTTTTTTTTCCCCCCTATTTTATCCTCTTCTTGGGAGATTTGTTTTATCTTACAGAGAAGGTAGAGGTGGGCCCCAGCAACAACTCAAAAACATTTCTCTCCCTGGGGAGAACAGTTTGCATCATTTATGAAAGCTGTCAGACAGTGATATTTCTCTAGAATCAAGAAACTCGGTAAGGAAGTCTTATAAATTTGCAATGCTTTACTTGTTTGTCATTTTATTTTCCATGTGATGAGAATACTAAAATTTGGCTGGTGGCTGTTTCTGAAGGGAATCACTAGAAAAAGACTCATCGGAAAACCTGCAGAGCCTACATAAGCGTTTGATGCTGATAACAGCAACTTCTTATCTAAGAGCCTCTTTATCCCCTGTCAGCCTCAGCACATGGTGTTTGCTCCACAGGCTCTGTTCTTTCTTCCCTCGCCTCGCTCACCGCTCTGCTTTGCCCTACCACAGCACTGGCCTCCAGAAGGGTGCCAGAATGTCTTTTGTCATGGCATGAGATTAGGCTCGGGTCCAGGGTCCCCATTCCCCGGTTGCCCAGCGGGAACACACAGCCTTCCGGGAAAAATCCTTTGTGCCAGCACAGCGCTCGCAGCTTGCCCCCAGCAGATGCTGCCTCTGCTTGTCACCAGCACCCAGAGTTTTTTTCCACCCTGCAGTGCCAGGAAGGTCAGCAGGTGGAAAGGGACAGGCTGGTCACAGAGTGAGGTTTGCTTGGTTTGAAAGGCTTCCACTCCCCCCAACAGCCATTTCAAACTCCTGTGGATGCATTTGACAGAGAAAGTGCTGTGAGCTCCAAGCATGCAGGATGCAGAGATGCCAGAGTTTGTAGAGTTGAGGCAAGCGCTGAGGACAGGCAGAACAGACACGTAGCTGTTATCAGCACAGCTCCTCACCCCTCTGAGTGGGCTGAGGCAGGAGTTTTTGTGTTTAATGGCCAGCATTTCACACAAGGTCAGGCTAGAGAGGAACTGGCCTCCTGAGGGCTGTTTGTAGGTACAAACCCATGTGCTCCAGACTTCTCAGAGCCACACAAGTGCAGCCCTACACTGCCTCTACCAGACACTCACTTTGCTGAGAAATGCTCTACTCCATCCCACCTCACCTGGATCTGGGCACTTCCAGTGGGCTGCTTCCAATCCTCAGGAAGTTATCAGAATGGGTTGATGAGGAGGAGCTGGAGGACTTGACTTCAACCATCCCTGTGGAAGGCAGCCTGTCTTCGGACTGCTGTGCCCTGCTCCAGAGCATGGCTTGTGGTGATGATGCACAGCTCTTCCTCCTGTGGGATGGAGGACTTGGGTGAGGAAGCTGGCTTTCCCACATACTCCAACTAGGAAGCCTTTCCACAGCAGGCTGGATTTTACCCCAGTAGCTACAAGCTCTTTTTCCCACTGAACCTGCCCTCCTCCCTCACAAAGAACCATGAGTCATGGGTAACCACTCAGTGATGGGGGTACAATGAGCTCAACCCATCTTAGCCCATTCTTTTATAGATCACCATCCACGTGACCTGGAAATCAGAGACAGGAGAATACATCAGCCCACACACATACAGCAATGGCTTTGTTTAGTCTCACTGCAAAAACGCCTCAAGCAAGGGGCCTCCTAGCAGGGAAAGACCATTTCAATCTGCTCTGAACTCTACAGAGTGTTATCAGCCAAGGAGCTCAGCCCAGGTGGGCATTCATGCGCACTGATGAGGGCAACAGGGACACAACGTCAGTGTTATTTTCCCTTTTGGTGATTCCCTTCAGGCACCACTGACCACATTTCTGACCATGTGCTCAGAGATGACAATCACTCCAGCTGTAGGTGCATTTCAGCCCTCTCCCTGTCTGTGCTGACAGCCTGGAACTGCTCTGGCTTTTCTAGCCAGCACATTCAGACTCGGGCACAATTCAGTGTCCATTGCTGCATCAGGCCTTAGCTCACAGTACCATCCAGCTACATGCCAAACAGGCACACATATTTGGGATTAATTCATGTCACTGCTGCTCCATGTTCAGAAGATTTTCTTTCTTGCATCATTTTTTTTTCTGGAAGAGTTCTAAGAATTTTTCCCCTTCCAAAACCACAGTGAATTGGACAAAGACCTCCCTGTGTACACAAGTAAAAAGGAAAAGTCCAAAGCAAATAAACTCAAGGAGAAAGGTGCTGTTCTTCCTGGAATATGGAAGGGCACCTCAGCTTTGACTGAGATCTTGAGCACTGTCAGCAAGTAAAGCTAAAGACAGGCTCATTGTACAGTGGAAGCACAATATTCTCTCTTTGCTTCTTGAAGTGTGTCCACCCTCAAACATCACACCACAGCCTCTCTCAACCACCATTCATCTCATGTTATCATAGCTGCCAACATCTTCAAGCACAGCCTGCAGAGACAGGCTTGTACAGCTAAAAAATAAATGCCTCTCCCTGTGAGGAGACCTTGAGGCCACCGGTTTTCAGAACACCACAATGAAGTGCATCCCCTCCTCTCCCCCCTTATGCTATGCACAGGCCAGCTCCCCCACTCTGTAGCAGGCCCTAACTGTTCTCCAGACTACACAGCCACAACAGCCTGCAGCGAGACACCTGTGCCCCATCCCCTTGCTAAGCACCCATGACAAGGCTCGCAGCCTCCCCTTCCCTAAGCTCATGCCCACAGCATGGGCCCAAACCATCCCTGTGGTAGTAGCAGGTAGCCCAAATACAGCCTGACGTCTCCAACAGGAATTAGAACAAACCAGAGCTGGAAAACACGTCACAAAATCAAGCCCTGACACACACAAACACAGCAGATCTCTTCCAGCACTCTCTGGCCACTTCACATCTTGTGAAAATCATGTGTAGGTTTTGTGCTGCAGGATCTGGTCTGTATGTCCTGAGCACTCAGCAACATAAATGCTTCCAGTTTACTACCTGCAGCCAGACAAGTAGGAAGTTGCTCTCTCCTTGCTGCAGTCACTTTGCTGTGGATAGGTAGGCTCTGTGTGTTAAAGAGGACTCTGCACTGCCCACTTAGCAAACGCAGTCTGGGGCTCCCCATCTCCATTCCGTGATTCTGCAGGAAGATTCTTCCCCTCTTCATCATTTTATAAATCAAATCACAGTGTGCTTTAGAAAGGCTGCTGCCACTAGCATGGCTGCAGGCTCAGTCCCAGAGGACTTCCAACTGCCTCCAGCACAACCCAGATTTAATTTAAAATAATTGCAATATAAAATAGCATCTTCACGTGTGCTATGGGAGAGGAGAGAAAAATTAAACTGAGAAGGGCAACCCTACAGCAAGGTTCTGGTGCTGTTTGGGGATTTCAGAAACTCCATAAGCAAGCACAACGCCTGTCCCAGAGCAGCAGAGTTGTCAGACACCTTCCCCAGTCCCTGCTTCCAGACAGCCACTTGCATCCCCAGGCGACGCCCATGTGACCCTCTGTCAACAGGGAGCACAGAAAATGGAATATTTTCCCCAAGAAGTACTTCTAAGCAGCACTGCAGGCAGCAACCTGCTTTCAGCTCACACAGCTCATGCTGTTAGAGGGGCTAAAGTTTAGAGGGGATTCTTGGCCACCCAGCCCATCTACTACTGGAGACACTTCCCTGTAAAATCTCTTCCGTAAACTGATTAAGCTTCATTTCAGGGCAGTTAAACTTTGTCTCCTCTTTTCCCTGGGAAGGCTGCTGTCAAATGTCATTTTTCTGGTAGTTTGGAACCACCTTTTAAAAGTAATGAAATAATTTCTGGATGAAGTTTAACAGTGAAACTGGTGAAAATGAAACAAAGCCGCTGCACTCTCATCAGGGGACAAACTCAGGAACATCCCCACAGAAGCCTGACAGTTTTTAACACAGGGTGGTCTCCAATTTTTGGTGCAGAAGTTTTGTAGCACAGGTTGCAGCAAAGCCTCTGACAGCCAAATTCCTCCCTCCACTGTAAGGAACCCATGCCATAGAGAGCAGACCTGGAGGGCAAGTGACTTCAGAAATACTTCTACTGTGCTGAGAGCCTGCCCCTTTTGTTCTGCAGCCCACTGAGCAGTTATCTCACCATGCTGCTTGAGCTTGTGCTCCTGCTGGCATCAGCTCCACAGCTTCATAGGTGAAGCTCCCAGCTGCTCCAGGGGAACTTTCCATCCCCAGGGAGAAGTCACTGCTCAGACTTGTGGTGCTGCCTCGGTCTCTCTGCTCTAGAGAAAAGAAAACAGAGCTACCTGAAGTCCAGCTTGGTCTCGCTCACTGTCTTTCCCTTTAAGCAATACACTTCCCATGTGCCCTGGGGCCACATTCTTGCCAGGCCCCAAGGGAAGCATACCCATTTGTAGTCACCTTGATGCTGGGAACCCAAGCCCCCAAGTGATCAACCATTACCAGCACCCAGGGGCACTGGTGCTGGGCAGCAGCACTCACTCAGCATGCAGATCTCTTCCAGGGTGAAGCCAGGTGGCAAACTCTTCCTTCTGGGGATGAAAAGACAAGGTTACCTCAGCCACACTACAGGGCTGTGTGGAGGCTGGCCATAGCCAGATCTCTGTAGCACACAGCAGATCAGAGCAGTGGGGAGTTAGCTGTGCAGGGCCAGGGGAGAGAGGATGGGGCCAGTGTGCAGTATCTGCCTCTCTTAACTGTCCCTGCCCACACACCCTGTGCTTTGAGAGAGAGACAACAGGCTGCGGGCAGACACGTGCCTATCCAGAGCCTGCAGGTGGGCTTTGTTTCTTTCTACCCTTCTTGAAATAGAAAGGGATTAATGTGTAGTGGTCTGTTAGAAACCAGGCACCCCGCTCCCCCCAGCAGCGCCTGACGGAGCTCGCTGCGCAGCCTGCTTGAGCCCCAGCACGCGTCTCTGGGTTCGCCCGTGCTAGAGCAGCCACGGACAGTCATTAAGCAGAGAGCACATTTCAGCATGGACAGTTTTTCAGAGCACAATGTGGCACCTCACAAGCCTCGGCCCCATTTTGCAGCCTTCAGAGTGCAGAATAAATTAGAGAAAACTGGGCCAGGACACCAGGGCTTCCATCTCCCAAAAGGAACAGCACTAACAAGCTCCCTGGCTCTGCAGCCCATGCAGCAGCAGGAACAGACTCCTTACCTCTGCGACTTCACAGCAGAGAACTCCTCAGAGGTGATGTGCTTCAGAAAATTGAAGCAGAAAAAGAAAATCTGAGCAAAGGGAGAGAGAACAGTGGTTCAGGAATGAACCCGAGGCTCTGTGCAGCCTCTTATCTTGGTGGGGAGGTGTTGGCAGGAAGAAGATAGCAAGAAATCTGCAGCTGCCAGCCTCCAACCTGCCATGGGCTGCCACCATCCCATCCTGGGCCTCCCTTAGACATTAAACTGACCCTCTGCTCCCTGCCACAGGGAGGCCCAGAAAGGAAGGCGTGCGACAAGCCTCCTTATCAATGCCTTGCACACACGCTGCAAGCAGACAGCAGGTACTTATGCCATCAGTGCAGAATGGAAAAGAGATGGCCCCTAGCAGCTGCTTACACACCCAGGTAAGCAGCAAACCCAGCAGGACTAGCAGGGTTAGAGCCACCCACTCCATCTTGTCATCACAGCTGTATCACACCTGGAAGCATCCGGTACCTGCAGCATCTGCAGTCCCAAGCTTGTGCCGTGCCACACACCAGTCTGCTTTGTGGCATTCACTCCGCTGTGCCACTGCCACCTCACCCACCAGCACAGAGCTGAGCCCTTTTCCTCCTGCAGCAGGGAGCAGGCAGTGCTGGAGGCAGGCATGCACCCCCTCTCCTGTTCCAGCTACCCACTCTGCCCTTGGCTGAGAGCTGCCAGGTTTGAGCCAGCAGAGCTCTGGGAAAGGAAGGAACGATACTAATACAGGAGTCCTGGGCCCCTGTATGATGGAAAATAGTCCCAGCTCTGCTGTTCAAAGGTAGAGGATTCCCTAGTGAGGTGAGAACCTGAGGACCAGGGGATTAGCAACAGGGTTAAACTTACTCCCCATCTCTTGATCTCTACCCAAAAATTATATTGCAGTTTATTGCAACTATAGTGAAAGCAATCAGTTTTTGCTGTGAAACAGTGAAAGATTTGAAGATAATTAGTTCCACTAATCTTAACTGCCTCCCAGACCCATCTGTGCACCCACAGATACACCCCATCAAATACAGCAATGAAACCAGCACAAGCTGCTCCACGAGCAATGACATGCAAGCCACAGGCAGCTGCAGCAGCCAGGCAGGAGGGTTGGCACTCAGGACAAGCACACAAGACTACAGAGCTTTATTTCCAAGCTCCCAGGAGTCACAAGCCTCAAGCAATCCCTTCTCATTGCTGAGCTGAACAGCAAGTCCTAGCACCCTTTCACCAGGGGCCTGAACTCTAATGGCACAGCAGGGGATCTGGCAGGACCCACACTCACCAACCTGACTGTAGCCTGAGAGAACAGCATTCCCATCAGGAAGTGACAGGGCAAGGTTCCTACTTCATATTTCCAGCCCCTGAACAATCTTTTTAGAGCCCAGACAGATATTACTGATAATACCAGAAGCAGTCAGTGAATGCTGCTATCATAAGTACTCTGAGAACATAAAGAAGTGCTCAGCCACTGCCCCAGACCAGACACTCACCTCTTCTCCTTTACTGAGCCGATCCACTAACATGTGCCTGGAAAGAGAGCAAGGGAAGCTCAGTCACACGCTGGAAGCCAGAATCAGCAGAAGAGCACAAGCTGTCGAAAACAGCCAGATGCCTGAGCCTCCAGGCAAAAAAAAGAAAAGGCATCAGCCCCTCTTGTCAGAGCTGACTGGGAGCTGTCCCAACATCCACCTTTGGTTGTGAGCAAACAGCAAAGATGCCCCCCTGCAGGCTTCTCCCCTGCTGCACGGGGATGCATACCCAAGCAAAACTTAGTGTGCCTACCCAAAGAGAAACCAGTCATAGGCCACTGTCAGGTAGAGAATCTCAGACGGTTCCAGGGACGTGTGGATCAGCCCATCCTGCAGAGCAATGAGAACAGCTTTCAGGCAGCAGCCCTGGGGATTGGGACCTGGGAATTCATGATCTGCTGAGAACTATCATGGTGATCCAGGATGCCCAGCTTCCTCTACCTGCCTGTGACACTGTGAACCGATGGCAGGACAGCATGTTGGGCTCCACCTCAAAACAAATCCACACCCTCTTCGAAGCCAAGATAGTCAAAAAGAATATTAACTCCTCCATGACCACTTGCTGGTGGCACAGTCACTCACTCTCCAAGCAATCACCCCAGAAGCAGAGCAGGTCAGCCAGGTACTCACAGCCCATAAGGAGAGGCGCAATAAGGAGATAAAGAGAGGAGTTCGATCCCAGCCGGATATACAGTGCACCAGGAGCCCGCTGTCATCTGTTCCAGATCGGGGTAGGAAGGAGAAGAAGAAGAAAAAAAGGATGTTGTAACAACAGCAACAGCTTTTCTTTATAGCAAATCTGCTGCGACAAGCTACTTTCCATCCCCGCAGCCTGGGCTCAAGAGCAGAGCTCAGCCACCAAGCCAGAGCATTTTGTCTTAAATACTGCAGCCAACAAATTGCTCAGAATGTCCTGAGTTGTCAGCAGTCCCAGCTGATGTGCTGCCCTGGTCCTGACAGCTGCTCAGGACATGAAGCCACTAGGTACGAACATCACTTTGCTCCCCAGAACATACACCTACCCAGTTGCAACCCACCATCACAGCTATCCTCACATCAGAGAGAAATCTTCTCCAACTAAACATTTTCTCCAGTCTCACCAACCTTCCTAATGATGTAGGTTGAGCAGAGGCACGCACAGGGCATTGCTCCTATGCTCTCCAGAAAACTCACAGTGTGCCCCAACACAACAGCTGCAGGATTCTGCAGTTGGCTGTGCTGGCAGAGCCAGCCACGGCTCCCTCTGTCCAACAGTGCTAGGTACAAAGTCACAGTGCCCAGAGGGAATGGGATGCCAACATAGAGCAATACACCCTCTTCAAGGAGCTGGGGTGGCTGTGATCACAGAGGATGGGAAGGGCTGTTAAACAGGCACCTAATGAGACCGAGGGTTAACAAGGAGGGGAACAAACATTTGCTCTTTAAAGCAGTAAAACTGTGGGTAAAGCTTTCAGATATCCTTCCACTCCTGGGAAAAGAGGGTCTTCAAGGGATCAGCAGTCCCTCTCTAAGAGGGGAACTGGAGCCCTGGGATTCTAGGACTGTCACCCTATTCTGAAGGGACAGAAGTGAAACTCTCTATAAAGCAACTCTTCTGTATTTGGAACTGATCCACAGTGGCACTAATACCATCAGCTGTTCTTCCAGAGAAAGCAACTGTTCCAGTTAGGCTGCTGGGAGTGAAGAGCTTCCCTTACCATCACTGTTGATGATGGAGATCAGCAGCTTCAGGTAGTTCTGCGTCTGTTGAACGAGGTCCCAGCTCTATGCAGAAAGAGAAATGTTGATGGTAAGAGTCTGCCCACAGCAAAAGGCTGCTCGGCAGGTCAGAGCCCACCATGCTCTTGGCTTCTCTATCCAGAAAAACAGCAAAGCAGATATAACCCTGTGGCCATTCCTCAGAGTGAGACAATCCTTTGGTGCTCTAACTACTCTCCTCATCCTCTGCAAAATGCACTCCGGGACAAGAGACCAAGCAGGAAAACACAAATAACTAAAGGGCCATGTCTGCTGCCTTCCTGGCTGGCACAGAACCTGCTTGTCTGCAGCCCCAAAGCTCCAAGCAGACCATGCTCAGAGAGACTACTGTGAGCCAGCAAACACCTGTGGAGCCCTGACCCACTTCTGCAGCCCCCAACTCCCCACACATGCACTTTACCAAACGGCTCAGCAGCCACATTACAGCTGTGCATGTAATGCAAGCAGCACGATGGGGTGAGCAGGCCAAGGTTAGCAGCCCGTTCCCACAACCCAAGTGCTTTGTCCAAAGCTCTCTGGTTCCTTGTGAATGGCCCCAGCAGGCTGCCTGTGGAGCCACTCCCAGCTGCTCCAGACAGGCACTGGACTTCTGCAGTAACACCCAAGCAACAGCAGTACCACAGAAGGACTCTGATCTCAGAGACCTTCCAGGACTACAAGCAATGCAGGTGAAAAACATCACAACAAGCTCAAGTGTGCCACTCTTGATCTTGAGAAGAAGCAGGGAATTTCAGCAGTCTGATCAGAGCCAGAACTAGCTCAAGGAAAATAGGATAGCACTGGCAAGGAAAAGGCAAGGAGAGGGCCACATGAGTGGTATAAGTGACACCTGACCTCCAGCAACAGAATGATTGCTGTGTGCTTGCATGCGTGCACGTGTGCACGTAACCATACTTAAGACTACTGTCAGCCAAAGAATATATTGCCCTGCTGTGAAGCCTGCACAGCAAAAAAAGAGCAGGGAGATAGGGGACATGCTCAGCCTGGGGCAGAAAAACACATCCTCCCAAAGTCTTTTATCTGCCCAATTCAATTTGATCTTGTGCTTATGCCAGAAGGAATCATCTGATCATCCAGTCCGATCTCTTTATACCACAAACCAGAAAGTTTTGTTCAGCTGCCCCATATAGAGCCTGAAGCTTACACTTGGCAACATCTCTGCCCAGAGAAGCACCTCAACTAGGGGTGACAGCTCATTGCTCCTTTGGCAGCATGTTCCAACAGATTATCCTCAAAAATAAAATGTAAGACTGCTTCTCCTTATTTGAAGGTCTCATTTTAGACTGCAGATATTGCTTCCTGTGCAGCTTTTCTCCCCCAGATTGAAGAGTGCTTTAGAATTAGTATTTTCTCCCTGCCAATGTGCTTACACATTAATCAAGTCAATCCTCCATCACCCTTGTGATTAGCTAAAGAGACTGAGAACTTTAGCTTTAAGTGAAGCACCTTCTCCAGTCCTCAGACCGTTTCTGCATCAACTTATTGCACGCTCTTCAATTTTTAATATCCTATTTAAAACACTGGCTACTCTGTATTCTAATGAACAAGTTTCTAACCATAAACTAGCTGTGCTCTCATTCTTCAATGCTGAAAGCCACTTTTCTGTGATTATGCTTATGCTGGCACTTAAACATTATTTACATCACTGGCTGACAAACACTGTCCCAGCACAGGGAGTTCTGCTAGTTCTGTGGTGCTTCCAGCTGCAGAGCACAGGAGCATGACACGCTCCAGCACAGTCAATCATCACAAAACCTGGGGGATTGGTAGCTCTGCTGATGTGTGAAATGGAGCACACTAATCAGCAGTGTGAAGTGATGCTCCCAAAGGTAACCCTCAAAGCTTGGGTAAATATGAGTTCAATTATTATTTGTGATGCTGTCACAGTAACAAGGAGTGGAGACATGCTATGGTTAGGATGTTTTACTGTCCTCTCACAGGGCAGGCACCCTGCACACCCATGAAGAAGGTGCCTAGTCACTTGGCTACTGCTCACCTAAGGGAAGGTTGACCTTTCTCAAGACTCTCCACAGCCAGGGAAGTCTGCCCACTGCAGGCACATGCCTAGCTAAGACTGTGAGTGACTAATGCTGCTTTCTGTTTCCTGGCATGCTCCCTACCTTTGTCAGTGACATATCTCCCTAATGGATTGCAAGTTTTACACAAGCTACAGAAAAGATTTGATGTTACATTCAGCTGCCTCGTGACGCAGGAGCTTTTGGGTAGAGGATTTCCACTGCCATTCTGAACAGTCAAGTAAGCACCCTCGCTCCCTCTGGGATGGTATGAAGTGAGCCAGATTACAGCAACAGGAGCAAGTCAGACTTGAAATCTTTACCAAACCTTCCTGGTCAATCTCTGACCTCCCACAGAGACCTGCTTTGCTCACCTGGTACTCGCTCCAATCAATATTCAGAGATTGGGTCAGAGCTGCTGGGATACTTAATGGAGCATCAACATAATCCTGCAAAACACCCAAACACAACTGGTCAGAGAAAAGCCATGACTCAAAGGCAGTGAGCTCCAGAAAAGACAAAACAACAAATGCCAAGTGGTGCATCTAGAAGAAAATTTCTCAGCAAAGCATCTTCAAATGCAAAAACCTGCAGTGGTTAAGAATTAACTCATAGCCTCTTAGAAGTGGACAAGAGGAGCTTTTCTGTGCTCACAATGGTGAAAGTCAGGGACAAGGCATGTCAGTTTCTGAATTCCTCCAGGGCTGATCCACTCACTCAACCACCTCCTTCAGCAGGAGACAGAATATGAAGACATAACTGAGAACAGAGTCTATCAATAAGATAGCCAATTCAAAAACAGGAGCAGCCCATACCCCCCATGAGAGGTCAAGCATCGTGGACTTCAGGATAATGATTCATTTATTTTACATACAAATTTTACAATTAATAATTTAGTACATTCACTATCTGTTTTGTTTGCCCTATTGGTTTCCTCCTTGTGATCAGAAATAAGCACATGACATATATACCATCCCTCAGGAACTCTGAAGCAAGACTTAAGCCCAGTAAAGCCCACAGCTCTTCATTTTGTAACATCCATGTACCTGTTTCCAGTTAAATATGAGACCTTCAGCTGTATAATCCCGGTCTTTGTACTCCTTAAAAAATTCACAGCCTGAAAGAAAAAGAGATAATGAATAACCATTCAGCTAACTGATATCTAACAACTGAAGTGCCCTGTGGGACTGGAAGTGCTGGTAGCCCCGGGCTGCAGGGCACCAATCAAAACTGCTGCCTGCGGGAAGAGAAGAGCAGTAATCATCAGAACCAACTGCAGCACAGCCTCTCAGCAGCAACAACCCAAGCACTCAGCAGTGAGCACACTCACACAGCAAAGAGCAAACTCCAAACACACAGCAAATGTGGAGTTTGAGGGACTGATTTCATTCTTTCCCAAACAAGAGGTTTCACCAAGGAGCTATGCTTTCCAGGGCCACTGACTTCTGCACAGATCTAAGGCATCAGCCTGACATGCTGAGCAAGAAGGAACCAGCAAAAGAAGGTGTTGGCAGAGCTCTGGGGAAAGCCAGCTCTCACAGGACATCTGCTGCAGGTAACAAGAAAGGGCTCTGTCAGAGGCAGCTGTGATTTCTCTCACATTTAAGTCTTCTCTTTCAAAGATGTGAATTGCCCTATCTGAAGAAAGCAGGTACATAACCACTTCCAAGGTTTCCCTCAAGCGCTCCCCCTCCTGAAGTTTCTGTCCTTTGGCTTTGTTCTTCTCAAACAACTATTTGAAGTCTGTACTGCAAACTGCAGTCACTTAGTCACAGCTGAGCAGCACCATTAGCACTGCAGCTGCCTGCAGGCTACACGGAACACCTCTCCTTCCCGACACTGTGTGTGCCCCAGCAGCACCACGCTGCCCGCATTGCCAAGACACCCCTGTGCCAAGCACTGAACACAGGCAATGATTCCTACCCTGCCAGTCACAAGCAACTCCCATGGTGAAAAAAAATGTGTAAGGACAGGAGTAGCCCTGGAAAACGCGCAGTCAGGAAGCAATCTGTCAGCTGAGGTTTAACTCAAATTAAACAAAGGCTTAAAGCAAAGAATGAGGGATTACGGCAGTAAGTGTCGGCACCTACAAATGTCAACTACCAGTTAAATGGTCAAGAGAGTTTCTGCACTGGAGAGCACAAAAGCTCCTACAGACACCCCATTTTAACACAAGTCACATGTGGACACTGCTTCACTCACCTAAGACAACAAGATTTCAGAATAACTTTAGAGACAAATTACAAAACAAATTATTTCAATGCAAACCCGGGAACATCAATGAGAATGTACCACAGCAGCTGGCCACTCACTAGAGGGGCTGCTGATCCTTAGGTGTGTATGCCTTAGACTTACCAGAATGACAACATTCCCCTCTGGACTAGCAGAGTGGAAAAAAGGGCAATATCTGCAGGGAGAATTTCCAGTTTTATAAGGTTTACCTCTAGCATGGCAGTGAAGAGCTACTAAAAGAAAGCAGCTGTCCCAGATGGCAGAAGAGGAGAGACCATCCCTGAATATTGCATATAACACACAGATCTCCCATACAGCAACAACTCTCCAGCTTAACTTTATAGCATCAATTCTTCCTCATTCTTTACAGACTCCACAAAAGACCTGTGGACACTGTCTCTCCCACGTTCTAAGTTTGGTGAGGCATATGGCAGCAACATATACCTGTGCCACATGCTACAGAAACCAGTAATACTCTTATTTCTGTACCCCTCTGCAATCTGCATGGAAAACTCAATAGAAATCTTCATGCAGCCTCCCTGAATTGTCATTCATTTCTGTATGAAAGGAAATAGACCTTTTTTCTAAAGAAGGAAAAAAAAAAAGAAAAAAGAAAAAAGAAGAGAAAAAAGAAAAATGTTTGAAGATAACAACTAGGAAAAGTTTGGGTTTGGATCATCCACAACAGTTTTGTTGGGTTTTGGGTTGTTTTTTTTTTTCTTTTCCTTTTCTTTGTGTGCAAGGGAGGAAGAAGAATCCTTTCTTGCAGACAGATCTCAAGCACAGCAGCCTCACATCCAATTCTACCACCGAGTCTGACATCAGCAGGCAGGCAGCAATATTCAGCTCATCTTTAAGAGAGCAGCAAGTGACCCAGCAGTGGTTGCTAGGCACAGGGACTAATATAGCCAGGAGACAGGCTGGAGCAGTCTGCATCTCAGCTGTACACTGCAGGCTCACGTTAACAGTTCTGCCTAGCACTGGGAATATCTTACAGCTCCAGAACACCAGGACTAGAAAATACTCTTAAGAATTGGGGTTTTATATAACACAGAGCAAGATATACATTTTGTATCAAGTAGTAGTTGGGAGTTGCAGGTGTGTTAAACCCATCTTAACCCCAGCTCCACCTCTGGGACTTTTTCTCCATGCTCAAATTCATTAGAACTGCTGTGAAATTATTTTGCAACCTCAAAGAGTGCCTAATGCTCACTTGCACCACCAGAGCATCCAGATTCGTCACACTGTTCCCAGTTTAAAAGAGCTTCTCTCCAGAGGCAGCATAGGAAACATTCAGCAAGCCACTCATTTCACCACACACACACACACAGGTAGTTCCCAGTCCCCAGAAATGGATTGTCACCTGTCCCTTGGGAGTCCCTCTGGACATCAGTCCTGTACCTGGATATGGGACGGAGAGAAGCGTGAAATCAGCGTAACGTTGAGCTTTGTCCACCTTCTCGGAAGAGGTCACACTGCACAGGACAGGAGGAAAAAAGCAGACATTTGTAGAGTATTTTTCATGGAGATACCAGCACCCAAAAAGCTACCTGTCACATCTTCCTGCACAGTGACTTGACTCAGGAGTGAGCAGGGGCAGAACTTACTCAACACATCCAGGCAGGTATAGCCCAAAACTACTAAAGCTTTTCTGTTCCTATACACAAACAGAGGGCTCCTTTACTCTCCCCTTTCTGAGGGGGTGACTGTCACATTACCACAAGCTCTACAGAGAAAACCTACTCAGACAGCAGAAGACAGATGGAAGCAGCTATCTTGCCCACTGATACTGCTTTCTCTGGACTAAAACCTTGGTGTCCTCTTTACAGCATCAACTAACTGATCCTGCTGTAGTACCCTTCCAGGGACTGCTTCCAGGATGCTGAGTGCATGCCCAATAGCAATTCACAGCAAGAGCTACACTAGCTGCAATCCAAAGCCTGCAGAAAAACAAATGAACCCAGACTCACTTCAAGCCAAACTTCACCTTCTTGTTTTCCACCATCAGGTCACAGATGTATCTGACAGACAGGTATCGGAGCAGCTTGATGTCGTGCCCTCTGACCTTGTCAAACAGCTGGGAGTCGGCATTTCTGCAAGACAGAATGAGGCAGAGGAAGATGAGCACGGAGGACTGACCACACTGAGTACGATTCTTTGCACAACACTGCCACAGTTCTTCCCTGAACCACTCCCAGCTGTAAGCTGCATAGCATAAACCTTGTCTCCACAGGTCAGAGTCAGACTCTGCAATGAACTGATACTGCAAACTCTGTGGTTAGGGTCCCTCCTCACATCTCAATCTGTTCTGCAACAAGCACATAAGATACAGAATAATTTCTCCAGCCTACAGAGGTACTTTTCGATGAAGTAAACACATCTGTGTAAATCAAACACCTTTTTAAATGGCTCTACACATTCCTGTCTCTAGCCTTTCCCTCTGGCAAGAGATTACCAGACTTCAGCTACACTGGGTTCAGCCAGCCATTAGCAGTCAAGGCTCTTTTCCAAAAGCAAGGAAAGTAAGACTGAGCTTGGTGATGGTCTCAAGCCTGTACCCAAATCCTAGCCTAGGAAAGAGCAGAATTGAGTGGCTGAGCCAGTCAGCTTTGGTCCAAACTCCCTTTTCCCCATCCCAGTGATGCATACAAACCTAAGTGCAGGATCTTCCTCTGAAATATCTTCTGCATCTGCCCAAGCGTCGTCAGAACCTCCTGCAAAGAAGACATTAAGAACCAAGGCTTGTGTAAACCAACTCAGTCTCCAATCTGACAAGACATGCATGTGCTCAAAAAAGTAATAGTTTGGCACCCTCTCTGCACACATAGGTGCTCTCAATAGTTCCCCAAATTTCCTCTTCCTGAAAAGCCCATTTTTGAATGTAGCTCAGTCTTCCCTTGACATTGCAAAGGACCTAGGTACGTCAAACCCATTATTGACAGCCAGAAGGACAGCCCAGTAGTGCTACACAGTACTTTGTTAAGCAAAGCTTCAGCCCCCACACTACAGACACCCAATGCTCCCCTGAAGAGCTTTCCCTATAGTCCAATATATCTCACCATTAGCAGGATTTGATTCCCAATGATTAGCCAAGCAACAGCAAGTTCTTATCCTCTTTCTTCCATTATGCCCACCCTCCATGTCTGGGAATCAGCACCCTGAATCCTTTGGGTTGCCTTCCTTGCCTACACGCTTCCCATAACTCACTCCTCAGCCTCAAGTCAGTGATTTTACAAGCTATGACATTCTGTCCTGTAGTATGGTGCTTGGAAACAGACACGAGATTTCAGTCCCTGCTCTATTACCCAGGGTCTGCTACAAGCAGGTCCATGCTAGAGCTCTGCATGGGCTCTCAGGAAGAGCTTCCTCTGGTGTGTAGGTCACTGTCCCAGCACCGACCAGCCTTACCAGGCAGTGACAAATGGCTCCTCACTCACCTGAGAAGATGTAGTTGTAGCCAGTGCGCCCGTAGAGCTCTCCCCAGCCAGCCAGTGTTGCTGATCTGCAAATATGCTGGAGGAAGATTTTATTATAAACCACACATGCTCCAAGAGTCTTTCCCTGATCAGACCTCTGGCCCATTTGCTGTTATGGCTGGTACCTACAGCTACCACCTCTCAGCAGTCTCCCCTGCAACCCTGGTCCAGATCAAGTTCTCCAAACACATCAAACTCCCAAGTGCCTTTATCTGTAGTTAGTTTTTAAATTACATTTTTATCTTCAGTTCTCCAATTCACTAATACAGTCAATTTCTCCCAAGTTTGCAACATCCACGCTCTGTTAACGCCCTGCTTGAGCCTTATTTCCACATTCCTGTGGAAAAGATTATGGATGGTCCCAGTATGACTCTGGGCAGTCCACTCCTGCAGAAAAAGGTCAGCAGGTTCAGCCACGATGGCTTCAGTCAAGCTAGATTAAGATTGTTACAGGTATGATTTTGCTGTTCATGCAGTGTTTTTAAATGGAACTAAGAAAACTGAATTAAGCTACTTAAATTCTAAATGAGACTACTCCTACAGGGCTTCAATACAGTTTAAGTCATCCACACAAAAATGAATCTAATTTCACTTTCTTACAGATCCCCTTGCAGATAAGCCCACACATTCATAAGATCATTTATGCAATCTTGCCTCCCCAGGGAACACACAAGCGAAACTTTGGAGAGAAAAGTTACTCAAAGGGAGCTCACTGCTGGGAAGAGTAAGGGGCAGAAAGTGACAACACTTGCCCCTCTCAAAGATCAAATATCTTTGGTCCTTCAGAAGGGACATGTATATGGAGAAAAATGTTAGCAGTTTGGTGCACTGCTCATGACGTGGTGGGGTAAAACAGCCTGAAGTTCCCACAGATGATTTCTGCAGCCTAGACAGCAAATGCTACCCACTGCCACAGGCTGCCTGCTTGTACCTAAGAACAGGGTTTTTTTACAGCATTTGGAAAGGTGACAACCAACTGAAGACGTGGCTGCACAGTTCAAACAGCAGGGAGAAAGGTCATTTTCCAAGTTAAGACAGGTAACCCATGAAGCTTTACCTTTCCCTTGTACAGAATGACTGGGCAAACAAATCGTCCTCTACACCTCGCCATCTTACTCCGGTTGATAAGGTCCTGCAGTTTGCCAACCTGCACAGTGCTCTCAAACCTAGTGGACAGAGATTTGGTTCAGTACACAGAGCATCTTCTCACCTGTCAAAGCTGCTACAGACACCCTGGGCTGTGATCCCCATCCCTTTTGCCTAGAAGCCAGCTCTGAAGTTAACAAGCAAGAGGACACTTCTTTAAGAATTGCTTCTCCTGCTATACAACATCTGTGGAGGCTTTTCTGTCTCCTCTGTTGTGAAAGGCCAGCTCTGCAGTGCCTGACAGCGAGCATCTTCAGGAGCTGGCAACAGAAGTGCCATCAGAATGGTCTATGTGGGTTACTGATGAAGGAGTACCAAAGCCAGTGTCTATAAAAATAGAAGTTCTCTTCTCCTCCCCATCACCTTTCCATCAAAAAGAAGCTCAGCACGACCACCAGAGTGAATCCACCATGAGAATGATAATTTTACAAGGAAAAATCAATAAAATAGAGAATCAAAGCTTGAACACTCAATGAACCTTAGTTCTGGACATTCCAGCATTTGTGTTGCCAGGTAATTAGACAACTGCCTGTATATCAGCGGCCAGGTTGAGCAGGGCAGTTAGATGAACATCAGCTGCATTTACATAACTGAATTATGTTTGGTTTTCTGGTTAAAGTTAAAACAGAAATGTGTTCCAAGTTAGAGACATTTTGGAAACAAGTTAAATTTGCTGCAATTTGTCCAGGTACCAGTCTAAATTTCATAGGAATCCCAACTGACTTCTGAACCACACAGACCTTCACGAGGAACCGCCAATGCAGGGAGGACTAGAGTTTCCACAAGGAACTGGAGAAGCATCCAGACTGACATAATAGAAACTAGATGAAGTCTGGACATACAAAACTGCATGGTTATGCACTTAAGAGACAATTAACAAGAACTTCCAGTTAGCCCTTTCCAGTAGTGGAGCTGAGTAGAAGAGCCTAGATGAACTGTTTGGTCTCTGGATGCTCGTACATTATCAACATGGTAAGTCTGAAAAAAGGGACAAATGAGATCACAGGAAACTCTCCAGTGGGATGGAGAAGTACCAGCATGACTGTGTAGAGCACAAGATCTCAGCTGAGATAAGGCATGTGACTCTAGTGACCTACCCGTGCCTGAAGAGGCACAGCAAGATGATTAGGATGGCCAGGGACAGTCTGTGCTGCGAGAGAAACCACCACAGACTGACTGGCAGAGCACATGAAGTGAGGACAGAATACATGCATTAGGGTGAAGGAGAGAACTTACAACAGAGGGGGAGAAGAACTCAAAGGTGAAGGACAAGTTGGCTTAAGAACAAATTAATACATTTGTGCTGGAAGTTAAAACAAAGTTGCTAAGCTTCAGAGTCAGTGAGAGTGTGGAGCAACCCAAGCGCAGCTGCCATTCTGGGAAGGATAAAAAAAATTAATCTATTATTAACATGGAAATTGATCTGTTTATGGAAAACATCACACAAGGTGGTGCCAGTGGAAGCAAGGAAATAGTAAACAAGACCTTCAAATTCTATTTAAAAAAAAAAGATTTTCAATTCTCAGAATCCATAGTGGAGGCCTAAGATTTCTCAGTGTTTCCAGGCACACACAACTATTTTGGCTGTCCAGCTCCAAAGTGCTTTGACATAAACCAGAATTTAAAGAACAAGAACCCAAGGCAATCTTCTTTAAACACTGTGGACATGAAGGTGCTAAGTGCAAAGATGGGAAAACACTAACACAATGTACCTGACAGGGGAGCACCTGAGATGGCGGGCAGGCAGGAGAAGCGCGCGCCCGATCAAGGCAAGCCAAACTGCTCATCACTGTCGCTGCAAACAGCCACGAGCTCTGCTCCACAATCTGCTTCCCTCCTCAGGGACCACGTGAGCAACACACACCACAGGGATGGCCCATGAGCAGTCTGAGAAGGGATGCCTTCATGTTTAATTCCCAACACCAAACTGTCTTGAAACTTTTGAGAGATTCTGATGTACAGAGTTGGTTGTGGGGTGGTTTTTAAATGAATGCATGCAATTAACAGATACATCCTGCACTCTGCTCCAGCTGTCTTTAAGTTTCCTTTGTAAAAGCAAAGAGGAAAACAAGAATCTTAATATAATATTACCAGAAGAGCTCCGTGGCATTGCTCCTAAGTCCAGAAGATGGGAGTCAGCAAAAATCAAATGCCTGGAAGATCAGAAACTGTAAGAGAAGCACCTCCCTAGGAGCTGAGACAAGACAACAGGTTTCACCTCTCAGCACACTAATGGACACCTGGAGAGGCACTGCAGCACTGGGGAATGAGTCCATGCAGCCTGGTGGGGACCTGGGACAAATGGGAAGCCCAGTGCTCAACTGGAGAGCCAGGAGGATGAGCCCTCGCCCAGGCTGCGGTGCCTCTCCCTGGGGAGCCTGCACGTGCACTGGAGAGACCCGCGCTGCTGCCCGCCAGGCTGGGCTACGGACAGGGCTCTGGGATCCTCTCATCTCAAGAACCATCATCAGGAAAGCTAGAGATAACCATGGTAAGTAAACACAGTTGTACTGAGGCAACCATAGTAAGGGGGCAGGCTGCTCTGAAGAACAGGTGCAACGCTTTTCCCGAGACAAGTGATTAAATGCAGCGTAGGTAGGAGTAAAATCTACGGAAAGAGGTTCAGAAAACAGCACTCCTCAACAGCAGTGTGCAAGAAAATCATTATGGCTGCTTGGCACAAGGTAGAGAATGAGGTGGAAGGAATGGTGTGTATCTTAACTCTTTATTTTTTTGACATCTAGGTGTTCTGTTTTTTTTGTTTCTTCAGGAATTTGTTTTCCAGGAGATATTGCTGTGCAACCTTACCTCTGTATTCATTCCCCACCCACCCTCCCGCTAATATCAGACCCCAGACCTGAACTAATCTTTTTAAATGCAAGGGAAACATTTCCTACAAGAGCAAACAATTATTTTGGCAGCTCTTCTCTTTGTGTAGCCTTAACAGCATTGGAACCAAAGTGTTCCTCTCAAGTTGTAGGTTACAAGCAGCTGTGATGGTATTTGTTTGGAGTGCAGACACACAACAGGATCGTCAGGTGAGACCAAAGACACGGCCTGTGTCTGAAATCTGGATGTTTTCATTAAGCACAGTCACTCTGAGACAGCAAGTGAAGAGCTGAGTGTGTCCCTCTGTTTCCACTGCCTGCAGCATCTGCCTGCTCCTTCTGGGGGGACACCAGAGACTTCCAAGCACAGGGAAGGTGTTCCTGGCTGTCAGACACGCTCTGCTACTCTCTGTGGCTCCTCACGAGCAGCTCCTGAGTGAACAGCATAGAGGCCAAAAACACACACCAAATTCCTCCTGCACCTGCATGGATTTCAGAGTACTGTTAGCAAACTCTGATGAAGAAACATCCTTTCTCTCCCCAGCTGCCCAGCCACAGAATGAATGGATCATGAAAACGATCTGGGTTAAAAATACCCATTTTTGACTGGTTTCCCTCACGGCTTCAGAAGCAGCTGTACCAGCAGAACATGGGGCAGCACAGAGTTCCTGTAAGGGTGAACTGGTTTTTTTCGTGTGAAGTGTCCTGCATGCTTCCAGGAGATTGTACCAGCTGATTAAGAACATTACAAAGATGGAAGGCAGCCAAAGACACTCAGTTCTAGAGGAGTGTCCTGGTCACTAGAAGAGGTGCTTGTGTTCTGTAACACCAGAGGTGTGACAGTCTCTATTTCATAACTATTCCATAGAGTGCAACAATGAAACAAAAAAATGGATTTGCCTAGAAATTACTTATCAGCTTTCACAGAGATTATCCCCCAGAAATCAAGAGGAGAGGGATGATGAAGGGTAGTCTGCTTCTGTGACTCTCTGGGACCAAACAAACCAAGACTTGAAAAGAATCTGTATTTAAAATGTTAATTGCTACTGCTGGCTTGCAAAAGCCTTGGAATAAAACAGGACACAGTGTAAGTGTACTTGTTTTGAATTCTCGTTAGAAAAGTTAAGCATTCTTTCCTCTTGCAAGAACAGGAAACGCAGAAGCATTCGGTTTCTCTTCCCTAAAGACACTCCTAGTTACATTTACAGCTTCAGACGTCAGCTTCCCTTTTTTTGTAGCCAGAGGTTTATTTTTTTCTAGTCTGATGGAACCATTCAGCAGAAATTCTCCCACCTGACAATCAGTTGTGGCTGTTTTCCAAAGACCCCTTCTGAGAGCACCTGGCCCGGGTGCCAGCACAACTGCTGCCAGTTTGTGCTCCTCAGGCAAAGCAGATGGCGGTGCTAGGGGAACTCGGTGTGATTATTGTCATGGACACAGCTAAGACTGCAAAATCGCATTATGTTTTGTTGGGAGAGAAGATAAAAAGTGAGAGACTGTCACCAGAGCTGCAGGGAGCCCCTAATGCTCAGGCAGAACACAGACCAGTGTGAGTCTGAGACTGTGGGTCAAAGTCCAGAAGTGTGTTGGCTCAGACCTGCAGCAAAGCACAAGTGTTTCCCGTTAACTCACCGAGCCCCAGCACCCACTGACCCACACACCAGGGTGGGGCCCGGCTGTTTGTGTCGAGGTTGTTGCAGCTGTACAGCCCCTGTCAGCCCCCAACACCCCGAGATGCTTTCTGGACTAAAATGTCTCTAACCAGAGGCCTTCCAGCAAGACCAGAGGCGCTTCCTCCAGACGGGAGAGCATCGCACAGCCCTGCTGCCAACCACGCGCTCTGGGCGCGTTTGGGCGAGCTGCCGCCCGGCCCTCACCGGCATCTACCGGCGGACAGCACGCAGCGGAGCTGGCGCTGCCCGGGAACACCCCATTCCCTCGCACTGCCAGTGACAGGCTCAGCTCATCAGCTGTCACCAGGGAAGCCCAAGAGCCCGCGGGAGCTCGGAAGCGGAGCGCAGCCCAGGCAGGCAGCGGGGGGTGCCCCGGGAGCGCCGTACCGAGCGGCTGACACCGCCTGCTATAATTAGCCGCAGCGGAGCCTGGCGGGGCTTCCCCCGGCCGGCGAGAGCCCGCAGCGGCTGCCGGCAGGCGCGGAAGCTGCTGGGGGCGAAACACGAAGCGGCCTCGGCCGGCTGCCAGCCGTGCGGGGCGGGGACCGGGGGTCTTACGGGTCGCGGCCGGTGCCGGCATCGCGCTCCAGGAGGACGATGTGCCGCGGGTAGTGGGCGCAGACCTCGCCGTGCGCGTTGGGGATCACGCTGTAGCGGTAGTCGCGGCCGAAGAGCTCCAGGCACCGCCGCTCGATTCGCTCCACCTGCGCAAAGCCACCGGTCAGCGCCCGCCGCACCGCCCCCGGCCCCCTCCCGGCCCCGGTCCCCCTCACCTTCGCGGCGGTGCCGCCGTCCTTGGCGCGGTACTGCGCGCGGGAGAACTCCAGCAGCAGCTCGGCCAGGGCGCGGTCCCCGGAGCCCGCCGGGGGGCAGCCGCGGGCCGCCGCCATCCCCGCGCCGCTCACCGCCTCCGGCCCATGGCACGGCCCCACCCACCGCCGCCACTTCCGCCCGCCCGCCCAATCACCGCCAAGCGCTCGCCACGCCCCTTCCGCCAGCCCGGAGGCGTCATCGGGGTGCGACGCGTTCCCTGTCGCTGCCCCCCGCTCCGGGGCTACTGGATCCCCCGGCAGCGGACGGCCCCGCCGAGCCCCCAGCGAGTGAGGAGCCGCCTGGCTCTCGGTGCGAGGGCTGGGCAGGGCAGGCGCGGGGCGGGCTGTGCTCCCCAGCACCGCGGCTGCAGAGAGCCGGGGTTCGCCGGGACTCCGCACGAACCATGCTGAGGGACGGGGCGAACGCCGGCGGCACCGCTGAGCGGCCCTGACCGCGGCGTGCCCAGGGCGCTGCTCTCATAAAGAATCCGAGGCGGGGGTTCGCGAAAGGAGCCCCTGCGAGGCAGTGGCTCCACAGAGCTGGCGCTTATTTCTGTGCAGACGTGGATTAAACAAATCCCTGGGCTCTGTGTGGTTCTTGGGTCGCACGCCGGGTGTAAGGTGCCCTGGTTCTGGGACAACGCTGACACGGTGCCGCTCCGTTGGCACCATCAGGGCGCAGGAGTGGTGCTGGGTCGGGCTTTGCCCCTCCCAGTGCCCGTGCAGCCCACGCTGGCGGTAACTCATTTGCTCCAGCCCCACCGAGCGGGTGGGGAAGGTCTGCCGCCCGCCAGGAGAGCCGCTCCGCCAACCCGCAGGTCTCTCCCGGCTGGTGGAGGGACCGGGAGGCGGAACGCCCTCCCTGCTGCAGCTCACGCGTGTACCCGCTGGCATTAACCGGGGCCGTGCCCAGGTTCAGGGTGGCTGAGCAGCCGCCTCCGGGCGGGTCAGGCCGGGGTACCGGGGCGGGCCGGCCGCTGCCTCAGCCCCACCTGACGGACCAGTTCCGAACCTTGCCGAGTTGGCCCGAGCCGAGCCGAACGCTGCCGAGCGCGTGCCGAGCCCCGCCGGAGCAGACCGAACCCCGCCGAGCCTCGCTCCGAGCGTCGCCGAGCCCGTCGCGAGCCGAGCCGAGCCCGGCCGAGCCCTCGGCGGGCGGAGCCGAAGCCGCCCGATCCCCGCGGGGCACGCGCGGCGGGCTGGGCTCGCCTCGCCTCGGCTCCGCAGTGGCGGGGGGGCGCGCGCCCGCGCGCGCGCGGCGGGGTCGCGCGCGGGGCGCAGAGGCGGCAGCCAAGATGGCGGCGCGGGTGGCGCAGGGGCCGGCAGCCCGCGGGCGCGCCTAGGCCGCGGGGACCCCCCCCCCCCCCCCCCCCTCCCCAGCCCGGGCGGGCTCCCCGCCGTCGCGGCCCCCCCCTCCTCCTCCTCCCCGCCCCCCCCCACCCCCCCCCTCTCCTCACCGCCCCCTCCGGCAGCGCGGCGGCCGGCAGGATGCTGCCCTCGCAGGAAGCCTCCAAGCTCTACCATGACAACTACGTGCGGAACTCGCGCGCCATCGGCGTGCTCTGGGCCATCTTCACCATCTGCTTCGCCATCATCAACGTGGTGGTCTTCATCCAGCCCTACTGGGTGGGCGACAGCGTCAACACGCCCAAGCCCGGTTACTTCGGGCTGTTCCACTACTGCGTGGGCAGCGGGCTGGCGGGCCGGGAGCTGTCGTGCCGCGGCTCCTTCACCGACTTCAGCACCATCCCCTCGGGCGCCTTCCAGGCGGCGGCCTTCTTCGTGCTGCTGTCCATGGTGCTGACGCTGGGCTGCATCACCTGCTTCGCCCTCTTCTTCTTCTGCAACACCGCCACCGTCTACAAGATCTGCGCCTGGATGCAGCTGCTGGCAGGTACCCACCGACACCGGCCACGCACCGGCACCGGACCCCGAAGGGTCTTCTCCGGGCATTGGGGCAGGGGACGGGCGCGGGGGATGTGGGACAGCAGCGCCGAGCACGGGCAGTGGGTGCTGGCCCCCGGGGAGCCCCAGGCGCTGGTAGCAGGGCCACTGCCTGCAGGGAACACCAAGGTTGCTCAGGGAAGCTGGGCTGGGTCCAAGCGCTGCAGGGCTGTGGTTCCAGGAGCCAGCCCCAGGGCTTCCTGGGATACCCAGGCCAGGCACTAGTACTGACAGAGCACCAGGAATGGGCACCAGTTCTGAGCACTGGCACCCAGGGCTCCCCAGGTGGAGGCTGGCTGCAGGGGACACCAAGGTTACTCAAGGAAGCTGGGCAGGGTACAAGTGCTGTGGGGCTGTGGTTCCAGGAACCAGCTCCAGGCCTTTTTGGGACACCCAGGCCAGGCACTAGCACAGAGAGTGCCTGGAATGGGCACTGATTCTGGGCACTGGCACCCAGGGCTCCCCCAGCACAGGTATCAGGGCCCATGGCCACAAGGAACACCAGGGTTGCCCATGAAAGCTGGGCTGAGTACAAGTACTGTGGATCCATAGGACATCCCAGCCAGGAACCAGCCCCAGGACACCCCAGGGCTTCCTGGGACACCCAGGCCAGCCATTAGCACTGACAGAGCACCAGGAATGGGCACCAGTTCTGAGCACTGGCACCCAGGGATGCCCAGGCAAGATCTGACCCCAGGGAACCACAGGGCTCCCTGGGATCCAGCGGGGGAGCTGGATCAGGGACCAACCTCAGGGGACCCCAGAACAGGCACCAGCCCTGGGGCACCTGGACGGCTGGAGCACCCCAGGACAGCTGGGCCAGGCACTGGCCTTGGAGCACCCTGGGACATCCTGGGCCAGGGAACAGCCTTGTGACACCTCAGTACAGCCCAGTCAGGGACCAGTTTTGGGACACCCTACAAGAAGGACTGTCCCACAGAGTCAAGGACGAGGATGCCCTGTGACACCCTGGACCTGGGACCAGCTCCCTGGGGAACCAGACCCCCTGGGGCACCTCACATCAGCAACGAGTCTCCCTGTCTACCCAGCCCCAAGGGCATCCCTGAGCAAGCCAGCCCCAGGGGATATCCACTTTAGGGGAACCCCCAGCCCCTGAAGGGACCCCATCACCTGCAGGTACCCATGCATGGACCCCCCAGCCCTGTAAAAGCACCTGTGCACAGACAGACCCTCCAGCTCCCCCTTAAAGAGCTGTGCCTCGGCCCCCACCCTCTCTCCAGCATCATGACAGGGCTGTGAGGACAGATCTGCCCCAGCTCTCTACGTAAAGAGACCCCAAGTACAGTGCTTCCCACAGAGGGACACCACACTCTGACCTTGATGTCTCCTCAGAAGTGACCACAGGCTCAAGCCCAGCCATTCCCCCTAGGAGTGGCCCTGTCTATGGATCCTCCTTAGCTCCTTCCACAAAAGGAACCCCCCCCATAAATGTACCCCAACACCCTCATAGACTCACTCCTCAAAGGGACACCATACAGTAACCCAAACTCTTTCCCAGAAGGGCACCTGATGAGTACATTGATAAGAATCCCAAGTATCCCCTTGTGTGCAGACCTCCAAGTGTCCCCACAGAGAGTCTGTCCTTTTGGGAGAAAGACCCTGAGAAGAGATACTGAGCTTCCTCCAGCAGCAGGACCCTTCACTTCCTTCTCCCCCCACTTTTACCACGTGTGGAAAGACATTGTGTTACTCCTCAGTGCATAAAAAGCGTGAATAGACCCAGAGGTTCCACCAGAAGGACTCAGAGCCCCCCATATTCCTAATGAAAGGACCCCAGTCCACCCCCCTGGGAGAAGGACCCCAGTCATTGATGTGGGAGGGTGCAGCCCCCCCGTGCTAGGGGCTTGCACCTGGCCCGGCTCTCTCCTTTGCAGCTGGCTTGGGCTGGAAAGGCTGACCTCTCCTCAGCCAGATCAGGACCACAGCCAGACCTGGAGCTGCCTTGGCTTATCAGGAAATTCCCTCATCTTTAATTTGCCCTGTCCTGAAGATTTATTAGTTTAAGGCAAGCTCAGAGCCCAAATCCCACTGACTGTCCGCAGCTTAATCAAGTGGCTTGGAGCGCCTGGCAGCGATGCTGCTGCGCAGGGGGCTGCGTGGCGGAGGGCACTGCACCCACAGCAGCTCTGGGCTTCCCCCCCAGTGCCTCCTGTCCTGCCCTGGCTCAGGCTTGGGTGGCCACAGCAGCACCTGCTGCTGTCACCTCGAGGTACCCCTCGCCCTGCCCTGGGCCTTGCTCCTGCTCACACTCTGCACCTGGGGTTGTGTTGCTCACAACTGCGCCTGTGAGAACATCGAGCGTGGCTTGGTGAGGCCATGGCCTGGCTCTTCTGGCCCCAGCTGGCCCAGGCTTGGCTTGGAGCTCTCCCAAAGCAGCACAGCTACACAGCCTTCCTGTGTCACAGGCTGGCCATCCACCCTGCCCTGAGGCAGGGCAGCATGAGAGAGCTTGTGTCCTGCAGGAGAGGCTGGAGTCACTATCAAGGAGGGCCGGGACGCAGAGGCAGAGGGGTGGTGCGTCCTGACAAGAGGGAGCCTCATCTGGGGGTGGCTGGGCAGGGCTGAACTTCCCTGGGCATGTCAGAGGCAGCCACAGGTGGGTGTGTTATATCGCACGTGGAGAAGGAGCTGCCATGGCCCATGGAGAGGACACCACTGGCCAGATCCCATGGGGAGGGCAGGGATGTGGCCTGACACAGCACAGTGAGAAGCTTTGGAGATTCACCCGCCTGGGAGGCTGGAGAGTTGTGCCAGAGGAAAGAGCTTGGAAAGGCAGAGAAAGAAAAGGCATTCCTCCTGCCTCGGTGAGGTTTTAGCTGGGGGAGAACTTGCACCACTATGGCAGAAGCAACAGCGAGGCCCAAAGTTTCGTGGTCTCACTGGTGAAAGGCAGAGAGATGGGGCAGAGGTGGGGCCACCCCATCGCTACAGGATGGCCAGAGCAGAATGCAGGGCTGCTGAGCGAGGGCATGAGCGGGCTCTTCAGAGGAGAAAAATCAAGAGCAGGAGGGTGGGGGAGGGGGAGGATCAGGAATTCAGTATCTCTTTCAGAAAAAAAAAAATAAAAAAGTTTAAATCGTCAATGTCTAATTAGTGGACAACAATCAAGAAAGGGTTTAATTAGAGCTTCACAGAAAGCTCCAGCTCAAAAGCCATTGCCTCCCTAGGAGGAAACTGGATCTAATTAAGAGGAAAGACTCTGCTTTATCGCAAATAGAAACGTAGCCATCTGCCCTGTTCAAAATCCCAGTAACGCAGAACTGGAGATTTTGTTAAATCCTTCTGTTATAAAACCAGAAATGGGCCTTTAACATGAGCACGTCAAGAGCTGTATGACTGACAGCACCCTGGTGCCACCCCAGGCCTCAAGAGTGGTGGAGGAGCTCCTTCAGAAGGTCCCACAGGATGATGCTGACTTGCAGAGAAATGGGCTGCGTGGGTTTCCCTCTTGGCCACCTCCCTGGAGGGAGACACAGGAGTGAGGTGGAGGCAGCTGGGCGGGTTTTGCAGATGCCTCTGTTCCAGTGACCACGTAGCAGTCATCTGCTGGAGAGCAGAGCCCAGGAATACACCACCACCACACACTGAGGAGGCTGCCCAGGAGCCTGAGCATTTCCTCCAGTTCCCTGTTTCTCTGCTGTAAGGGAAGATGTGGGCACCCTGTGAGTTAACTCCGGGGTTTGAACAGAGTTGTCCCGGTGTCCCGTGCCAATGCCAGAGCGAGAGACCCCAGAGCCACCTCTGCGCGGCATCGCACCCGCATGCCTCCCATGAGGACAGTCACTCCAGGAGGGTCTGAGGCTCTGTTTTCAGGGGAGCTTTGGTTTTGTACTCACAGTCTGCTGAGGGTCAGAAGAGGTAGCCAGCTGAGCACAGTCCCCCTTGCACAGAGAAGTGACTGTCCATGTTTGAAGGTGTTTCCTTGTGCTTCAAGTCCAGCAGTCAGAGCGGTGAGACCTTCCAGCTCCCCTAGGCCAGGCACAAGCACGACACATGGGGTGTCCGTGTCATTGGCCAGGGGGCTGGCCTTTAGCAGTGTCACTTTGGAGTTAATTATGCCATGTCTGGGCATCTTGCCTGATGGAAAATGTGGTAATACATATCCACCTCAGCCCTTTTCTCCTTTGGGAGACCCTCTTCTGAGCTACACTCACCTCTCAGATGGGCACTGCCCACCCATCAGCACCTGAAGTGGGAGCAGAGGCAGAGCCTTAATCAGCAGCTTCATCTTCTGCACCTGAGCTGCATTTGCCACCCTCTGAGTTGGGACCCCTGGCACAGCGCAGCTGCGTGGCACCGCTCGGCATGGCTATGGAGAGCAGAGGGTAGGAAGCCCATTGCCCAGTGCTGGGGGAGCTGTGTGGTGTGGTGGTGTGGCTGCAGCCTTCAGGAGAGCAGGGACTGGCCCAAGCAAACGCTGCAGCCCCAAAATGCTCCCTGGTGCTGGCGGTGATGTGGTGGCTCTGCTGAGCCACGTCAGGACGGGCTCATCTTCCCAGCTGGGACTTGCTGGAGAGCTACGTCCTGTCAGAGGGAGCTTGAGGTTTAAAAAACACAATATTTTCATGGATATCAAAGTCATTTATTGGAATTCTTAATGAAAAAGTGAGAAACAGATAGCACTGCTCCAAGCCAGCTAGGAGTATAACTGGGACAGCAGGGAACAAGGATGAAGCAGCCTCAAGCCCTTTCTCTGCCCCAGGGAGAAATATTGTCAATGTGTGATCTTCTAGGTGAACCGCTTCCACCTGACAACCTTGCAGCAAAACGAAGACATCACTGCAAAAAACCTTTGCATTTGCTGAATTACCAGCTTCTGGCCCCCAAAAAAGCTTTCCTGAAGATTTCACCTCTCCTGCCCTTTCTGTCGTGCAGCGGGGACAGGAGCAGCGACACAGCGCAGACCTCGCGTCCATCCAGCACCTTGCGCTCGGCAGCAGCCAGCCCCGGGCTCTGGCAGGCAGCGTCACCCTTGTGTAGGAGCTGTCACTGTGGCTGTGGAGCCTCAGGGAGAGGCTGAGCCGGGTGTTTCAGAGCCGCTCCTGTCCAGGAGCTCACATCCCTTAACTGTTGTTCCAGATAAAGTAACTGTCAGTTCTGATTTGTACCAGCTCATAACTCTATTCTGAACCCCGCTGATTTTTTGGCTCAGAAACAGCCTGTGGAGCAAAATGCCGTAAGGGAGCTCCTGTCTGTGTAAATGGACGGCGTTTGCCGTCCCAAGCACGCTGCCTTCAGTGTTCATGTATTTTTGAGGGATTTCTATTTTTAGAGATGGTGGTGGAGGTTGTGTTTGTTCCCTTTCTTTTCTGTGCTCAGCTCTCAGGAGGTTTCCTAGCCTCCAAAGGCACCACACAGCCCATTCTCCCCTGGGGGTTTGGGGCTGGTATGTAGCCCCCAGGGGCACTGTTTTGGGGATCCCCAGTGAGGACCCCCAATGTGCCATGAGCACTGTGGTGAGCAGCTGTGGGCACAGTGGAGGATACAGCACCCAGAGTGTCCTCCGCTTCAGCACGAGGTAGATATCAGGGGCTGGGGGGAGTCACCAAAATACCCCCAGCAGAGAGGCACATCTGCAATGAAGGTAGGAGTGACACACACAAGGGCAGGGGACAGACAGCTCGCTGGATCTGAGGGAGGGCAAGCCACTTCCCATGGGGCCAAACACCTTGCTGTCCCCAAGCCAGGTGTAACAAGCCCCGTTGGGACCCAGCAGGTTCTGGGTTTCCCCTCATTACCCCCACATTTTCTGGTTTTCAGTCCTTTGTGTGTGCCGTGGCAGTGCCATGCTCTGCACGTCCATGCTTGGTGGGAGGCCAAGTTTCTCAGCTGCAGGGCTTGTCCTCATCCCCTTCCACCTGTGGTGGGTGAGAGCACTAAAAGTTAGTCTTCACCCAAACTTGCAGACTAAACTAGACAGCAAAAGTGATTGGAAAATCAGATCTGAATCCTGCAGGCACAACTGCACAGGGCTGGGGTGGCACTGGGATAACCCTGGTGCTCAACAAACACACGGGTTACTCAGTGCAAATTAGTGAAATGCACCTTCTCCCGGGGGATGTCATCCTGCCAGGAAGAGCCTCCTCATCGCTCTCTGCTGAAATCTCACTCCAGTGTTGCAGCCTGAGTCATAACATTGAATTCCCTTCAATTAATTTATTTCACGAGGATATCAAAAGCCCTTGAGACACCCATTTCATTTCTAGGGGACCCTGACAAGGGAGCACCAAGGAGTGGGGAGCCATGAACCAGCTGCAAAACCAAGCCAAGAAATGCCCATTTCTCCAGGGCCAGAGCCACAGCCCCTGCCAGATCCCATGGGCAGCCTTGCAGACAGCAGGCCTGCAGCACCCTGCCCCAGCAATCACTGAAATGCCCAGTCTCAAACCTGTCTGTCCAACTGGGAAAGCTCTGGAAGGGGGAGTTGGAGCCCAGGGCCTTGGGGAGGGATGGCAGCTGTGGGGTATGATGAAGTGGCCAGCTGTCCTCAGTGCCACCAGCAGTGGGGATCGGCACCACACCCTCAGAAAGGGAATTAAAACCAAAATGGACAGGAGTTGGGTTATTTTTATTTCCTTTTTAATAGTAGCTCTTGTAGGAGTCATCACTTGGTGTTTTTCCTGTGGTAGCAAGATGTAGGAATGGGCTGTTTTAAACAAACCCCAGCATTTTGCTGCAGGTCTGCAAGGGGCCTCGGGGTGTTTGGAGGCAGGTGCAGGCAGAGCGGTGCTGCGGGCAGGGCGGGCAGAGCCCCGTCCTCACATCCCTCCCCTCACATCCCTCCGTGTGCCGGGAGGGGCTTGTTGAGAGGGCAGCGCCGAGGCCTGCGACGTGGGGGGATCCCCTCCGTGTCCCGGTGCTGCACTTGTGTCGCTCCTTGCTGCAGGCACGGGCAGGTGTTTCCAGGACATTGGGCGGCCTGGGGACACGCAGGACAGCGAATGGCTTGTGCCAGGGCTCGGCTTGCTTCTGGGAACACGTAGGGCAGACGGGAAGAGGAGAGCTCTGCGCTGCTCTTCACTGGGAGAGGACCTGGCTTCCCTGCACAGCCCTGCGGGAAGAGGCCGTTGCCCTCGGGCAGGGGCGTTCGGGTGCGCGGTGACTCGGGCACGCTGCCTTCCCCTGGTGGTGCATTTGCAGTTCAGTTCTCTCTGGTGAATGAGCTGTGAGATCTGGGGCAGAGCTTCTGGAGCTGCTCCATGGACCAGGGCACAGGCTGCCCTTGCCCCGGTGCCGGTGCAGGGCGGGCCTACAGGGAGAGGAGGAACCAGGAGAGGCAGAAGCAGGCGAGAGCCAGCCCCAGTGTTCTTAGCAGTGGCCACCGCTGCCTGTGCCCCGTGGTGGTGTTGTGACAACAGCTGCACCGCTGCCTCACATGCTGTTTTTCCTGTTCCTTTTTGAGCTGCTCTCTGCTTTTACCTTAAACCCTGTCTTCACATCCTCCACGAGTGCTGTAGCCCTCCAGCACGTCAGTTCACTGCCTCCTGTGTCACCGCCCCATCCTGCCGTGTTTGAGACCTACTGATGTCCTGGGAGACCCTCACCCATGCACGTGTGGTGTTTGCAGAGTGGTGAGCTCTTGGTGAGCTCCTTCTTTACCCAGGCAGCCAGGTCCACTCAAAGCTCAAATAAATGCTTGAAATGCAGAGGAAATACTGATGCTTGTAGAGTTCAGGGAAAAACCCAAGGGTTGCCATTCTGCTCCTGCGAAGGACTGGCCGAGGGCTGTGCACAAAAGCCAAGAGCTGGCCCAAGCCCTTGCTGGTGCAGGTAAAATTGGCATCTGTTTTTTTTTTAAAAAAACCCAAACCCTTAAATTTGCCTTCTCCTGCCACCCTGGAGTGTGGCCCTGTTCTCTCCTGGGCTGAGAGGGGCTGTCACTGAGGGCTGCTGCCCACCCAGGCAGCTGGAGCCCTCACCTTGCCACTTGCCATGCTTTCCCCTGGCCTCACTCTGCACTTGTGGCTCTTTTCTCCTCACCAATTTCGGCAGGTCCTGTCAGCCTGGCCAGCTCTGGGGGGGTAAAATCACCCCCTTGCTGGGGATGGCCACAGAGCAGACCTAAAGGAGGTTTTTTCACAGCTGTGCTGCATCAGGAGCTCGGCGAGGTCCTCAAATCCTCTTGGCATCTCTGCTTTCCTGGGAAGAGTCCCTGGCACTGCTCTGCCACTCCTCCCTGGCTGTACAGTAGCTCAGCTGAATTGCAGTGTGTCTAGGTGCCTGGGTTGAGCTCACCTTTTACCGTGCAGCACACAGCACCAGTGCCAATGATACGTTTCCTTCCAGCAGGGATGGGTTTGGGCTGGTCTGGTCCCAGTCACAGCCGTGCTTGGCTGGGAGTCCCTGGTGCCAACGTGCTGGATTTGCCAGCTCCTCATGTGTGCACCATGCTGTGCAGTGCTGAGTGGCACTGGGGCTGTGTACAGCCGTAAATCAGCTTGCAGATCTTGCCTCTGCCTGTAAAGATGCTTTTACCAAGCAGGTTTGTAACGCAGATGGAGGAGGCAGAGACCAGGCAGCAGCTGGCGGGTGACATTACGTGCCGGTGTGCAGACTACCGAGGGTGATTTGCCTTGGTGTCCCTGCCCTTTCCTGGGGAGAGGGGTTGGTGCAGCTCATCGGGGTGTGAGGGCCATGCTGAGTGCCTGTGATGCCCTGTGCTCGCTTTCCTCTCCCTCCTGGGACTCCCGTTCCTTACTGAGAATGGATAAAAGTTCACATCAGCACCCCGAGCTCGCCAGCCAGGCTGCTGGCTGCCCGTCCCACAGGGTGTTTGCTGTCCCTCCAGCAATAAGGGATGGGGAGGCACTTTGTCACTCCTGTGGACACAAGCCTCTCGGTTCTTTCCTAATCCAGGATAAAAAATGCTCACAACCCACCCCAGCTTCTCTACAGCATCACTAATATTTTCAGCCTTCCCAGCAGATACGGGGTAAGGAGCTTTTGTACTGGCTGTAGTTAGAAAGTGTTTCCTCCTTACCTTGACAGTCACGGGCTTTGTCTTGGCGTTTCCCTTCCTGTTCCTCCTGGTGCTCCATGATGTGTCCCTGCTTGGCACGGAGCGTGCAGGACGGAGGCACGCTGAGCAAGGGAGCCCTGTGGGGCTTGCAGGGCTGTGAGGTGGTCAGGTGTGGGTGCTCCCGAGGACGATGACCCTCTTGGCAGCGTTCGGATGGCTCCTGCCCATGCACCGGGAGCCTGTGGCGATGAGGAAGGTCCGTGGGGAACCATAGATCCTGCAACTGATGAGCAAAGAAACCAAGACCCTGAAGTCCCCGTTTGTGTGTGGGCCAGGATTGGGGCAGCCACACGCAAACACAGTCCCCAGGACTGCTGGGGTAGTGGTGGCTGTCACCCGCTGTGCTCCCCAGCTGCTGCAGGGCCAAGACAGACACAGCACTGCCACCCCTGACGCTCCCCCCACCTCTCCTCTCCCCCCGCAGCGCTCTGCCTGGTGCTGGGCTGCATGATCTTTCCCGACGGCTGGGATGCAGAGACCATCCGGGACATGTGCGGGGAGAAGACAGGGAAGTACTCCCTGGGCGACTGCTCCGTGCGCTGGGCTTACATCCTGGCCATCATCGGCATCCTCAACGCCCTCATCCTGTCCTTCCTGGCCTTTGTCCTCGGCAACCGGCAGAACGATCTGCTGCACGAGGAGCTCAAGACAGAGAGCAAAGGTGAGCCCCACACCGCGGCCCTGGGGGGATCCCGGCTGGGAACAGCCTGGGGGGCTCGGGCCCGCTGGCAGCCTGCGGCCGGGCGAGGGTCCTGGGGGCTTCACTGCCACCTCGAAAGCGGGGCAGGGTGGGAGCGAGCTGCCGAGCCCTGCCCTGCCTGACGCCCTTTCTTCTGTTTCCACAGATTTTGTTGGCACTGCGGTAAGTCCTGAGTGTCACTGTCCTGTCCCCCAGCCCTGACCCTGTGGTGTGTCTGGGTGTAACTGTGCTGGGTGGTTTCATGTGGGGTGGGATGGGATCGGGGGACCCTGGCTCTGTGGGGCAGTGGGGACAAGGGGGCAGTGGGGAAGGGAGGCAGCAGGGATGGGGAACAACAGGGATGGGACAGGAATGTGCATGGCATGTGCTGGTGGCATGATGGTGGAGCCAGACCTGCCCGACACCGGCCCTGACCCTCTGTGCTCTCCCCGCAGAGGATATAAGGCCGAGCACCCGCAGCAGGACCCTCTGCCCGTGGCCGGCAGCCTGGGCGCTCCCTCCCCGTCTTGCCCTTCGTCTGCTGCCAGCGGCCACGCAGCGTCCCACGCCGCCCCCCGGGTCCCGCCACCCATGCTGGGGACCTGCTGGCCACCCACCGCATCCATGGCCACCTCCATGTCCACGCCGGCACCGCCATCCCATGCACCCCTCCAGCTCCGCACCCCCCACTGCCCGCAGGCCACCGCCGGGGAAGGACGCCCCAAACCCGCTTTGTTCAAGAACAGCGGCCAACTGTGGTTTTGTTTCAAGGGAAAAACAGTCTCAGCGTTTTTAACAGATTTCTACATCCCCAGGACTCCCGACCTGCCGCCTCCCACCCGAACGTGCGCCCAGTGACACCCCGCGCCGGCTGCTCCAGGCCCCAGCCCCCTCCCCGCTCCCATTTTGTACAGCTCCGTGATCCTGTCTCCACGGCTGGGGAACCCGGTGGCCAGGACAGGGCCCAACCCCTACTTTTACATGTAAATTCATATTCTCTAAACAGGGTAAAGTGACTCGAGCCCCCTTGCCCCTGCCCCGGGAGCCTGGCCCCAGGACATGGTGTTTCCCAGCACGTGGCCAGGGCCGCAGGCTGCCACTCGCTCCCCACCAGCACGGGGACCACAGGGGCCTCGCTGCCACCAGCTGCTGGGACACCCGACTTGCACCACCGCTGAATGTAATCTTGGTAAGTGGGAGCAGCTGAACATGCAAAACCCCCTGGGTGGGCACAAGAGGACCCCCCAACCCGCCAGCCCCCTTCCCAAGCTGGCCGTGGGCTGTTGCCAAAAGCCTTCCCTCCCCATCCCCATACGGTGCTTTATCTCCACTGGTGACAGCAAAGCTCTCCCTGCCACATGGCATGGCTGGGGGGGTACCCAGGCACTCCTGTGCCCACCCCAGCGTCCTGGCTGCATCCCCTGGCTGTACTCGCTGGCCCACGGTGATGGCCCGCAGGGAGCTGGTGGCTGCTGCCCAGGGCAGCTCTGAGCCCAGCAGCCCTTGGGCACGACCCAGCCCCAACCACACACACACCATGCCCGAGAGCTGGCACTGACACCCCCAGCACCCCCCGTGTCATGGGCGGCCATGGCCCAGCTCTGCTGCCACACTGCTGTGTGTGGGCTTCCCAGGGTCCTGGGTGCAGGGGACTCAGGTCACCGCAGCCCTTGCAACGCCATAAAGTCCTCAGCACTGGCCACATCTCAGTGCGAGTAGCCAGGGGCTGTTTGCAGGGCCCCCAGCTCCCCGGGGAGCGACGGGCTGGGGGCTCACGGGGTCCCCGGCAGGGCTGGACCCAGGCCCTGGGCAAGGCCTGGGAGAGGGGCCGAGCAGGACCGCGGTCCCTGAAGGGCAGCCGAGGGCAGAGGAGCTGCTGCCCATCCACAGGCAACCGGCAGGGCCACGGTGTGGAGAGGCTGGTGGGACACGGCAGGGAGGGGCTCTGCCGGGACCACCACCCAGCCTGGAGAGCCGGGGTGCCCCAGGGCTGGCGGGAGCCGGTAAGTCCTGCCCTGAGTCCCTGCGTGGTGGCACTGAGGGACGGAGCTGTGCCAAAACACCTGCTGGGAGCCAAAGTCACCCGGGACGGCGTGGGTGCCGGTGCTCCTTCTGCCAACGGCCTCTGCCAGCCACCATCCTGGTGGCACCCGCATCCCTCCGGCAGCCGCCTCCCTGGAGCCTCCTGCGCCCGGGTCTTGCCAGCTTGTGAGTGCTGTTGCCGGCTGAATTGGAAAAAAGAAGAAAATCAGTGGAGAAAGGAATACAGTAGCTGTAATATATCTGTATTTTAGTACAAAGTTTGATACAGTGTTTCACAAAACCTTATTGAAAAATATAATTCAAACCAGACGAGCTCGGAGCCCTGTGGTGTGGGGGACGGGCCCCTCTGGGCACTGCTGACAGGACAAGATGGTTTGCAAGGAGGATGTTGAAGGACCCTGTTGTGTGGGCACCAGACATGGCATGGCCACGCAGGGTGGGAGAGCGGCTGGGTGGGCGTCAGAGCCATGCTGGGAAGGGAGGGTGGGGAGCCCACCCTGCACCCCGTGGGGCTGACCCTCTGTCCGCAGAGGTTGGCACATGAGGGGGACACTGGCCAGCACGAGTCCCCAGGGGAAGGGTCTGTGCCATGCCCTGGCAAGGCAGGAGGTGGGGTGGGGGTCCCGTCCATCCCTAGGGGTGTTTCAGCCTTCCACGGGTGGGTCCCCCCGGGGCTATGGAGCATCCTGGGCCATCTGCCAGCTGATGAGCTGACACAGGCTGGTAGGAGCCTCCTGAAATTCAGCAAATTGCCGTGTCTTGGTGGAAAAACAACTCACATGGGCCCCCAGTCCACAGCATGCCCTGGCAGGGGAGCGGGGACAGCACTTCCAGGGCCGTGCAAGCGCAGCTGGGAACCTCTTGGACATCTGGAGTGGTTCAGCCAGCTCTGGTGTCCCCGGTACGGGACACACGGCCCTGGCAAGCCCCACGCAGGCACAGGGCACAGAGGAGAGGCCAAGGGATGGGGTTGGTCAGCCTCCAGGAGAGGAGGGGAGATTTGGTGCTGCCTGCAGCTGCTTGGGAGGACAGCGTAGAGGAGATGGAGCCAGACTCTTCTGGGGGGGACACAGGGACAGGACGAACCACAACGGACACAGTCCCACAAGATATTGGGGGAACGTTTTCACCCTGAGGGTGTTCAAACACTGGAGGCATTGGGCACCTTGGATGTACCAGCCTTGAGGATCAGCACCTGGAGACCCAGCTGCTGGGCCCTGCTCCAGACTCAGCCCATCTTGGGCTTCCTAAGGAAAAGACAAGCAGCATGGAAAATAAAAGCCCTGGGCACCCACGCACCAGAAACCAGGTTCTGAAGCAGGGGTAGTAGTGCCGGGGGCATCCTCCACCCCATCTCCTCCCCAAATGAGCTTCAGTGAGAACAGCAGCAGGCCAGCCATAACGTCACAACCCCAGCCAGGAAGCTCGGGGGATCGCCCTTTCCTCAGGCACTGCAGCTCCCAGAGCAGCCCCTGGCTTCACCCGAAGTGCCAGCAAAGGGAGGATCTTGTGGGGTTTCATTTACCCTGCAGGGACGGGGAAGAAAGACCAACGTGGACCCCTCCCTCGCCCCATGACCCGGGCACCAGCGCCGAAGGTGGTAAAGAAGCAGAAAGGGACTTGCAAAAATACAGGTTTTCAAGTTAAGTATTTTTATTATCAAAATTATTACATCTCTTGTGAAAGTTCAAATGTTACAGCATGGTGTAAAAACTCCACTAGAGTAAGAAGCTACAGCCCCCACCTTTCCAAGAGCTTTCCAAGGGTCCCTCCCTCCTGCCCCCCTGCTGCGCCCAAAGGTGCCGGAGCCTCTGGGCAGGGCCCCCCCAGCCCCCTCCTGCCGCCTGGCAGGGCAGAGCCTGCCTGCCCCGTGCTGTTCAGAGCACGAGAGGGGAGGCTGCAACCCCAGGGCTAAGCCGAGTGAAGTTTACACCTATTTTATACAGTATACAGACACCCAACTGCGGGGTGACAAGTTCCATCCCAACACGCTCACAGCCAGACAGTGTGAGAAAGTTAACTCTTTGTTTCAATATTTTAAAAGTCTCCCCTAGGTTGAACAAACACCTGATTTCAGTTGTGAATTAGAGAAACCTGTAACAGTCCTAAAAAAAGGAAAAAGACTGTGCATCTGAAAAGACAGGGGAGACAGACTCACAGCATTATGTTATCCAAGAGAAAGGAGAAGTTCCACTGCAGCACCAGGGATGACACCTGTCGTATATTAGCTAACCTACTATGGTTATAACTGAATATAAAATTAGATAAATAAAAACACGCCCGATATTACAGTAAACAAGTGAGAAAGAAGCTGGCAATCGTATGGAATTGAACAGACAGTGTGCGCCGTGTCTGGGCTGGCTCTGCTGCCATGCTCAGCGGGCGACGCGGCGGGGACACCCCGCTGCACGGAGAGCCCCTGGCTCAGCACAGAGCGGGGTCCCCGCCGAACACATAACCACCCCCTCTCTGCAGCCCCCCGCACGCTGTAGCGTCACTTGGCTTATCGGGCCTCCGCCTCCCCCCAGCGCGTCCGTGCACCGGCAGCCAGAGCCCAACCCCGGCGCGGTGACACGCGGCAGCACCGCCCCAGCAACGCTCCCGCTCACAGACCTGCGACGGACGCGGCGAGCGTGCCCTCAGAGCAGCACGTGACAGTGCACCCCAGACCCCCTGCAGCGCCCGGCACACACGCTCCACCCCCCGTGCTAGTTCACATTTGCGGGGACTCTGCTGTCCTGAAAAAAGCTCCGACCGACCGCGGCAGTCGTGACCCAGGCCCAGAGGCAGCCGTGTGCGCCCGTCTGCGTGTGACTGGAATGATCCTAACGATAAAGCCCTCCCCAGAACGCACTGAGAACCTGACCTAGAGTGAGAGCTTTGGGATCGGAGTTCAACTTCCCCCAAGGTTTTCTTTAAACTGCTTTTGTATTCAGAAAGATGTCCGTACTGCATGAGTGACTATGGCCATGGGCACGGACGTGAGACAGAGGCTGCACCACAGTCATTGCACTTGAACCATTTGCCTTTTTTTTTTTCTCTTTTTTTTTCGTTTCTTTTTTTGTTTTTGCAATGTACCCACATGTCAGGGAACAGCTTTGCTACAGTCTCTGCCTCAGAGAAATCTGTGTTCTCCTACACGGCCAGAGGCCAATACTGCTCACAAATCTCACCCGTGCATTTCAGACCTCAGCCTCGGACCCCTGGCACCCCAGCATCAGGTGCAAGCTCCCAACACTGGCCCAGGAGCCACTTCCAGAGGTGACTGGAAGGAGCTATGGGCAGTTTTGTCCTCCTGGAGTCCAGGCAGCCCTAGGAAAGTCCTGTTTGAGTCTTTACTCCAGAACCTTGAAGCTGCTGAAGTCTGTACTGAGGGACACTGCTCCCCCCACGGTGTGGATAGTGTTGTGCATTGGAAATCACGGCCCCCCGGGAGCCCTGGTAGAGAACAGACTGCCCAGAACTCGGCAGACTGATAGTCCGCAAGTCTGACTGTAGTGACCTAGCACTTTGGGGAGCGGAGGTGGAGCCCGACGCGCCTGTGCAGGGCTGGGACCCCGACTCAGAGGAAAGAGAGTCCACAGCCGTCTGCTGTGCTGGGCTGGCAGCAGCAGGGCAGCTCTTCTTCAGGAGGCTGCCGCTGCCAGAGTGCTGCTGGCTGCTGTAATAGCCCGAATTCCCCGCAAACAGGGCAGAGGAGTCTGTGGAGACCGAGTGGGCAGGGCTGGGGTATGAGGTGGAGGAGAGGGACGTTTCCGAGGCACCATGAGAGAGGCTATGTCCTGTCCTCTGTGCTGCTGCTCGATAGCTGTATCCAGGAGACGGAGTAAGGTGTCCTCTGTAGGGGGAGGAACTCTGCTGGAGAAGGGTCTGTGGTTCTGCCTGGGGACTGTCAGACTGCAGGAGCTGAATGAGGGGAACAAAAGAGAAAAGACGTGTCAGACCGACTTCCCCGTTTCCTCCTTCGCATGCTAAAGGTGCTGAGCGTAGCAGGACTGGGAATAACCAGCAGCCAAACCCAGTTTTCCACCTAATCCTGTCAAAAGCTTTATTTCAGAATGTGCAGATAATAGAAATGTGAAATAACTTACCTGGTAGCTGTATCGAGAAGGACTGTAAACTGCCGGTCCTTTGTGGGCTTCTGGAGTGTCTCCTTCTGCTGTGTCTGCAATGTATAGGCAAGATGTTAAACTTCACCCTCTGGACCGAGGCCACAGCAGTTCCCTCTCAAATGACACCTGAGCACAGCCCAGCTGTCTTGTTTGGCATCCAGCTACAGCTGAGGCAAGAGCGGCTTCCCCAGCCATCGGCGCTTCAGGATCTGAAGAACCCTAGCGAAGAGCAACTGGGAAACCTCAGCACGCACAAATCAGCCCTACACGCTAGGAACTGCTGCGTCAGCTCTCTCTGGTTTAGGGCAAAACTCACCTGCCTTGGACCAGCCTATCTGAACAGCCACACCTGGTGACACCAACAGACACAGTCTGGGCTCCCCTGGCTTTCCAGGAGGTTATGAGAGGCAGAAGATAGTTTTTAAGGACTTGGCAATTTTCCACTCAGCCTTGGTCATAGAAATCCACACTGGCTACAGCTGGGGAGATAAAACTGTCCCTTCTGAGATGGCTCTCAGCAGGATTCTGCTGCAGGTTTTCCTCAAAGGCAGATCCAGACACTGCTGAAGACTGATGTCCCGTGCTGCCCAGGCTGACAGCACCCCTGCTGCTGTTTTGGGGATTATGCTTTAGAAGTCAATGGCGCTGCTCCAGAGTTAATCTCAGACCTCAGAAATGCCTATTTCAGAAACAGGGCAAGATGGTGAAAATGCTTTGAGGCTTGGGGAGTAACAGCAGCACAGCAGATGATGACACACCTGAGCTATGTGAGAGATCAAGAGGAATAAGCTGCTTCTGACAGAGCAAGCCTTTCTAGCACCTGTGTCTTAAGAGGACAGGTGAGCTTCTTGTCCTACCAAATAACTGAGTCTGAACTGGGCAGGCAAGAAGTACCTCCTGCAAGTGACCCAGCCACCCTGCCAGGAGTGTTTTTCAGTTGCTACTACTGTAACCACAGGGTTCAGCTGGCGATGGTGCTTTAGCTAGGAGGGAATGAAACTGGTGGGACTAGAAGATTTCACATCAGTTATGTTGCAGTCTAATGAGACAGAGCTGTTTAGCTGCAGCATCTCAGGGATTCCCAGCAGCCGCGTTTGGAATGCCTTGGTGAAACAGTGTTGGCATTAGTATCAAATTTATATGACAGATGTATCTCAGTCATGAAACGAGACACGCTGCCTTTGTCTGCTCTGTACTTCTGCCAGGCAGGTCTGGCTTTGCACCAGATGCACTGGCACGAGCATCAGTGTCAGCAGTGCCCATGGCTTTGCTCTGGTTGTCCTCTCTGTGCTACATCACAGTTTCTGGCTTAGCTAAAGAGGAATCTGGATGGAGTCGTCTTGTCTGCTCTTGAGGCTCAGAACTCTTCTTCCTCAGGGCACAGGACCTGCACAGAGACCGGGGCGTGAAGCTTCCAGCACACGTCCTGTGCTGCCTTCCATTTTCTGAAACCACACCTGATGCATCAAGTCACTGTTGGCTGCAGGTGACATTCCAAGTCCTGCACTGCAGAAAGGCAAAACGTGAAGCTTGGGGCGTGTTTTGTTGAGCAGTCACGCACAGAAGGGACCAACTGTTCAATCCAGGAGATCGCTGTGATTTGAGTACGAGAATCAGAAGAAATCTAAAGATTTCTGGAAGAAATTGTTTCTTAAAAGGCCAGGCACACCAGCAGGGCTGCACAATTTACTGGCAGTGCCTGTTAACAGAAAAAACCGTGACAAATTAAAAGACTATTGAAAGACTCTAAATTATGAAGGGTAAATAAATTATCATCTTCCTGAATTCCTAAATTCCTGAATTTGCTTTATGCAATCTTAAAGATAAAGCCAACATTTTCCTCCCCCATTTCTTACACCTGCACAAGGAGGGACATAAAGAACAACTGCTTTTTTTGCCAGTAAAGCAAGTATGAAGTGACAGCTTTAACCGAGAGCAGCTGCACTTCTCCGAAGTGTGGCATACACACAAATTACGCTACATTCCTCCGTGCCCCGTCAGCAAACTAAAAACCCCAGACTTGATATCAACTGTTACAGAATCAAGTGAAAATCTTCACAACTCCTACAGGTGGTCCCAGGAACGGCAGGGACTCAGCCACTCATTGTTTCACTAAGAAGCAGACCAGCAGCTGGGGGAGGGAAGGTGGTTCACAGAATCTAAACATGCAACTGAAGAAATCGCCAGAGTATGCAAAAGAAGAAGAAAAAAAAAAATTGCTGTGCTAGGATGAAAGAGACAAGAAGACTTTTTTCAGCTATAGCACTAAGTTTTCTCAATCTGGAGTGGGATAGGTTTAATGTAACAAAGAAGAATGGATCAATGTAGCTGAAAGTCAAACTCCAGCCTAACTCTTGGGTGAGACTGAAGAACCAGAGTCATACAGGGGGGAAAAGGTGTGTCGTGAGTCTGGATTTTGCCTCCCCTTCTGAAAAATAACCACCAAGAAAGACACTTCCATGGTAGGAGAAAAAGAGGAAACAGGCTCCCAGTGGGGTCCCATGAAACCAGTGAACTTTCTGACGGGGTAGATGATCCCATCTCAAAACTATGTGAGAAAAGGCACTGAAGAGAGATGTGCTTGGGTGTACAAAGATTGCAAAGCTCCAGATGACAACCCAGTTTTCAGAAAGTGTTCCCAAATGCACCTTCCTGCAAATGGGGAAAAAGTCTGATTTGGAATGAAACAAACACCTATTTGCCCTGAAGTGCTCAGAAATGAGGCACCCCAAAGGCAAAACTTGCTGTTGCTACTGAGTTACCCACAGAGCGCTCTGTGCTACCCTGGGTTATCGGCTCTAGTCTTTCCACAGCTAAAATACCACACAACTAGGTTCTGGCTCCCAGAGAGATTCAGACCCCTGCTGAGATCATCAGTGAGCTGTAACTGTATCAGCCAGGAGTCTCCAGCAACAGTTTTCAGCTGTAAGGAAGCAGGGACCAACAGCAACACACAAAGTTATTTAAATATGATGATCCATTGCTCCTTGTCCCAAGAGTGATCAGGGCTCTGAGGGCACAGCCTGTTAGAGGAAAACAACCGTGTTCAATAGACTGACAAAAATAGCTCCATCTCACAGCTGAGAAATCAGGCAATGATGAAGTGATCTGTCCACCTCTCAGAAAGCTCCATCTCACCTTTAGACCTCAGATGGATAAAATTTCAGCTCATTACAAATACTCACTGACCTTGCATGCTACTTGGTGAGGACAGCACTTTTTTCAGAGAAGAAAGGAACACCAACACAGAACTGAAAGTGTTCATTCGGTTTTGGAAACTGAATTTCACAAAACTGACAAATATAATAACTCAAGGAATCCAGTAACTTCAAAAAGACCTGAAGTGAGGCTTGGAAGCTAAGTAAATTCTTAGCACTGCCTAAAGCCTACACCTGCATTTTAGTGGGATAATACATTTATCTGGATGTTCAGCCAATAGAATTATTAAATGATAGCACTCACATCCCCAGGACATAGGGGCGATTGAGGCAATGCTGCTTAACCCATCTATCCAAGGACAAAGAGGCTGCCCCTGCCAGAGCCAAGATGCAGGTAGTCTTGAATCCCAAACCTGGAGGACTTCCAGGTCTCACAGAAGAGAGATATAGGCTCAGGCAATACCTAAATAACAATAAAGTATGGTTTGCAGAAGGCTCTTAAAAGGCATTGATATTGTTGAAGATGAAGGTACAACTAACTTAACAGACAAGTTTGCAAGGTTATCTGAGCCCATAATTTCCCACCAACCCAGTGTTCATGTTTCATCTTCCTACCTGCATCTCTCTCAGCAGCACCGTCACAGGTAGGTGAGGATTCGTTTCTCTGCGAGACCTTCGCGCTGCTCCGCAGCACCTTCTCCAGTATGCCCCGGCCCTCGCGAAGCCTCTCCACCGACGTTGGGACCATCCTGCAACACAAACCGGTAGCAGCTGAGGATTGCTGTCACACAGCCAACAACCAGCACTGTGAGCAGCGTGCAAAGGGGCTGCGGGCTCCTTGGTACCAGCACAAGACAGGTTTAAGTTTCTGCTTAAATTCACTGGAATGATGTTAGTGCAGATGCAAACTCCTGCCACAGAAGGAGGGGATCAGAGACCACCAGCTCTCTAGACAGGTGGGGAATAAGCTTCTGAACGGCTTCTGCAACGTAAATAGCCTCCTGTGGGATTTGAGATTGCCAGTCACTGGCTACCATGACAGCACTACCCTCAGAAACACAAAAACTCTCCTCTTAGAAACATGCTACAAACATCCAGTTCAGCAGAGCCCCTGGTTACAGGACACCTTCTCCCAGAAAACAGTTTCAAGATTCAACAACATTGTGAAAATCCCGGTATTGTTTTAAAGTTAGATGCAGTTATTTTGCATACATTTATTGAAACTAAAAAGAAGCAAACCCAATACCTTTATGATAGGACAGTCAAGACAGTACAGTCAGATACTGCAATGTTCCTGGAGCAGAGCTAGCTTGGCCGTTTTGCCTATTAATGCTACTTTGTCTCATTTATTTTGTAAGGTGAAAACTCTCTGCTCAAGATGGGTGCTAGATCTTGTTCCGTTATATATTACAGTGTCTCGTCTGAGAGGTGAAGTGGCTTTCCTAAAGCCAATCTGTAGAAGAAAAACAGAGCCACAGACAAACCACAGACCCCTGGGTCAATATTCAATCTACCATGTGCAGGATTATCCAAATCTCCTTAGAAATGTGCATGTTAATCTGTGAGATAGTAGCACCTTGATCAGGGACTCACAATACCTTTACCCTGGACACCGAAGAACATGTGCATTAAAAATGCCTGTTTTAAAATATTTAGTATAATATGAAATGCACTGCATACCATGTAAGTGTGCAGCTTAACACTCCATCAACACATTTCTGTATTTATTTTTTCTTTAAAGATATATTAAAAGCTGTGCTTTATATTAGCTGGCTTTTTTTGTTTGGTTGTTGTTTGGTTGGTTGGTTTTTGGTTTTTGTTTTTTTTTTAATAACCAGCCCAGACATTGAAGTTCACCCCTCAATGAAGCAGAAGGGAGAAGGGGCCAGAGTTCACACCTCATGGAGGTGAATGGGGTGAGGGGGTGAATTCACACCTTCGTTGCTGCTATTGTTTTGCTGGAGACAGTTTTCTGCAAGGCTGGGTTTACTGGGCAGCAGCACATCTGTTTACATTGTGATGGCTGTATCTTGGCAACTGAAAGAGACAGAAACTTAATTTTTTTTAAATGAAAGCTATTGTCAAATATTGTAGAATTCAACAAAAATCTGGACAACTCTAAAAATTATGGCATGTAATTTTAGTTCCCACCATTTTCTTCTGTCCCTAATATTGTATCACTGTGAATGTCTGGAAATGTATCTGAAATGCAAGCACTCAGAGTTAAAGATGAAACTGGGTCACAACTTTAACTCAGTAACATGCAGTTTCTAATGTATTTTTTAAAAGTAGGAGGTGACTGTACGTTTGTTAGCCTTGTCCATCAAAACACAGAAGAACAAGAACTGAAAAGGCAGCAAATCTGCTTAATCCCATTTCAAAACACCTGAGCACGGTTTCAACTTTATATCCAGTGTCCCATAACAATACCATCTTTATTCCCACACCACATACTTACTCATGAAACCATGTGAGAAATTGAAGCCAGAGCACATGCTGAGGAGCAGATGAAGCCCACAGGATATAAAACATGGTACTAGAGCAAGGTTGTCACATTTACACCTCACTCTGAGCTAGTTTTTTTATATTCAGCTAGGTTTTGCCTTCACCCTTTTGCAGGCAGTAGGAAGCAGCACAGGAGGAAAAGGGCACAGGATATCAACACTTGCATAGAAAAATATTTGATTATAAAATGATGATTGTAAACAAAAAATCAGCTGATTGCCTCAGCTGTGGCCAGTCTTAACATCTGCAGAAGGTCACCCCATAGACAGCACTGTCAGAGAGGTACAAATTATTTCTGTAATTCTCCACTTGAAGATGGAAGATTGGAAAAGGGAAGGAAAGAGATCTCCTTACTCCTGCAAATTCACCCAAAACTGTTTCTTAAGCACTTTCAACATAGACTTCACACTTCTCACTGCCTTCAGCATTGTTTAGCATCTCATCCCTTGCCATCCTCCTGCCATTACAGAAGCTGTTCAGAAAGGCTGTGCCTTTCTGCCCGTGGTGTGCAGGAACAGGACTGGAATGCAAAGCAGCAGAGCCTGTGCACTACGTAGCTCCAATCAGCAGAACACCCTGACCATCGCTGTTTTGACACTATAATGCAATGTTCTGCATTTCACTGCTGCAGTACTTAAATTTTTTGGACAAGACATTACTATCAGGTTCAAAAGTTTTTGAAGATCAGCCTTTCCCCTTATCAAAACCTTCTCATGGTAACATCATAAAGGTGTTTCTTCCATGCCTTTGGCAAGCCACCGACTGCACTCTGGTAACTGCTCTTCAAGCTCTATCTGCAAGGCATTAGGGAAGCTGGAGTTGTTTCACTGTCCCTGCTTCTCACATGTAAACTTGCAGAGGACTCTGCATAGGAGTTGTCTTTGTATCACACATGTTCAAACAGAGTGGAGGTTCAGTGAGAAAAGACCTGGATTAAATTCTCATGGTAAGACCTACAAACCTGAGACCTTAAAAGGAAACTAGTCAAGGAGAGAGACAGCTGTTTAATTTCGTATCTTTTGAGACAGATTTTTTTGTATCTAAACCAAGAACTAAAGGGCAGCCGAGAAGGCTGCTGGTATCCTTCACGGTTGTTTAGCAATTACGAAAGAGAACAATGCCAAGAGACCCAACTGAATCCAGCCAACTGCATTTATTGTTATGGAAATACCCCCTAGAGAGCTGGAACCTTCTCTGTGGAGCAATCTCAGGCTTGCTTGGAAGGATAACACTCACCACCTACTGCTGATGTTCTCCTGGGATTTGCTGAGTGATGTTGAGGAGCTAGCCCCCCTCGAGTCTGGTGGGCTGATGTCCTCTACATGAGGCAGGGAGGGATGAGAAGGGGAGGAGAAGCCACTCTGTGGGGAGGACGGGGTTCGTACTGCGGAGCCTGGCAGGCTGTTGCCATCTGTGTCAGTCCCAGAGCTGCTGCTGCCCTGTCGGGTGGGAGTCCCTGTGCACCGCACCGAATCGCCGCCCTCCTTGGCTTCTTGTTTCCGCTTGCGATATTCTAGCAGAGATACCTGGGAGAGAAAAATACAGCCCTGAGTCAGGGAATGCCAGGGACTAGGACAGGGGAGGAACATGCCTACACACCATTTTATTTGTCTGGGTTTGCAGATAAAACTTTAAAAGGTACATTGGGATCATAAAATCTTCCTGAATCTGCAGGCACTGGAAAAAGAGCTAAGTGGTACAAATTTGGATCGCTCATCAACTGCCATGCTCACTCACATTCTTCTCTTTATGATCAGTACTTCAGTGGAAATATCCAGCCAGTGTGCTTCTCTAAAACCTGGAATTTCACATTACTTCAGTATATCCTTGTATATTCAAGCATCAGGCCTCTACATCCTCCTCTCAACACTCTTCACTCCCTCTCTCTGGTTTGTGACATCATATAAAATGTGTATCGCTATCTGTCCATCTCAAAACCAGAGAGTAAGAGCCTCCTTCACAGAACTGGTATCTTCAGAGTCTTGTTCACATGCACTAGTTCAGCCACATTAATGCTAAAAACATGGCAAAGTCTTGCACAGAATTTTAACCTGCTTAAAGCAGGTTCCTGCAGTGGTGGTTCAGCAGTCAGTACCGCAACCTGCCAGCACCATCACCTAAAGAAATTACTTTTAGCAGAGGTGCAATGTATTTTGTGCAAAGCAGCCTCAAATTTGCCAAAGGCACAAACCAAAAGGTCCCAGATCATGCAGTCCTGTGACACAGGGAGAGCAGAACCAAAAATACACAAGTATTTCCAAGCTGAGCACTTACCTATCACTGTGCCTTCCCTTAAGAATTACTGTGGGGCACAGACCCCATAAAGTACTCGCAGAAGGCAGCTCTGCTGAAGAATTCATCAACTATGATTCAATGCCTGTATAGAAGGCTTTGAACAGGGTATTTCCAAAGTAACTCAACATATGAAAGTTTTAAGGTAAGTGTAACTTTAAAAGAAATCCAAAGGAAAAAAATCAAAACCCTCCAAAAATGGAATGGAATGGAAATAAGGGATCCCATCCAGCCGGACATTTACACAAGTGATCTGAGTTACCCCACGTGCAGTAAAAAAAAAAAAATCCAAGCACAGCTACAGGCACTGATACACACTGACACAAGTGTTATGTTTATTTGTCCCATGAGTTCCCAGTTTCATCACAGCAACTCCTGAATTGTCATTTTCACTCAGTTTTAGGGTCACTGGCCCGCTATTAGAAACCAAAACCTATTTGCTTTATTTAAAGAATATTGCTGTGGTTTTAGTTTCAAAGAGCTAAAATTTAAGTAACAATCTTCATCTACTTTGCTTGCAATGTTATTATGTTTCCATATTAATAGCAATGTTCTAATACCTTCCAATAAGCTGCCTGTGTTTTCTTTTGAAACATGAGACCCTCTTTCCTAGTAAGAACCCTTTATAACCCTAAATAACACCCCCACCACCACGTACAGCTGCACTGTGTTACTGCCTTGGGTCTTGTCTCAGTTTAACAACTGTTTATGAAAGCTGTGAGCATCATGCTCTCCCTTCTGTGCTCTCACAAGAGTTACTTTCATTGTGGTCTTTTGTTTCCACCTCTCACATCAAAATCTCTCCTGAAGAGTAGCTCGCTGTCTGAAACATCTTTCAGACTGTTTTCATGCAGGCAGCGGATGCCTGGATTAATTGCCCAGGCTACATTTTAGTTGTATTCTGCTCTCTTTGTCCTCCCTCTAAGTCTTTCCCATGGTGCCAACTGTTCCTGCAATCTTAAGAGTTTCTTTTACATGAATACTTGCCTTCTTCCTTTGTGGTGGATTCTGGGGAGCAGATCTGACGCCTTCACCAGCCCTCTCGCTGCAAGGAGACATGGATCCATGCACTGTCTCTTTAAGCAGTCCTGACTCGTGTCTGCTGAAATATCCTTCTGCAGGAGAGCTGCAGCTTCCTGTTTCTGAATTAATTGGCTTCCTCTCTCCCACAGGAGCAGACCCCCGCGACAACCCATCTACACGTGGCATAGCGTTCAGTGGGGAGAAGGCATACATTAAATTAAACTCTGTCCGAAACGCCTGATCAGAGCTTCGTAGCAGCAGCTGTGCTTCCCCACTTTTCCCTGGGAAGTTCATCTCTGAAGTAGAGTTTATGGAGGGTTGTGGAGCCAGATCAGAGGATCCAAAGCTGAGCAGCGATGGTCGTTCTGGGCAAGTGTTTGCACTGGAATCCAGGTACCCTCCCTTCAAATCCAGATCGGACCGGAGGCAGAGCTGTAAAACCCGAGAAGGATACAGGAGTGGGGTGGGAATTCAGGAAAAGGGTCAGGCAAGGGTGGGAAGAGAAAACTAAGTCAGAAAGTACTCTGTACAATGCTAGCTTACTGCTTTCCAGTTCCTTTCTGACTACCCCTTCAGTCCTTTCCTTTGGTCCTTTCCTGCACCGTTCTGTTCGTTCTACGGGAGAATGATGGAGACTAAATAGCAATCAGTGTAGCTGGCCAGTATGAGATGCCCTTTCCCCTTTAGCAGTCTTACTGCAGCAAGAGATAACGTTCAGCACTATTCTCAGGCAGTAAATGAACAAAACCCAGCATTTTCAATTGCCTTGTATGTCCCAAAGTTGATGTCAACACATAGTAAGAGCTAGGTTCATTATGGGGAGAGAACAGAAAAGATTTTATGTCTGCTTGCTGTTTTATTAGCCAAGTTTTTGACTGTCCCAAGTCAGCCACTACTAACTTCCTAACAATAAACTGCCCAGAATCTCCAAGCCATTTGTTTTCACTTATTGTGAGCTTCAGCAATCTCTAACAATAGTACATTCGTTTAATTTATACTGCATTTCTACATTCTCTTACTAAACCATAATGGCATAATCTTTGTGCTGTCCAAGTTTCTGGAGCACTAGGCACTGACACAATGGTGTATCTATTTATCTACTTTAAGTGCCAAAAAACCTCCAGGGCAATGGCACAATCATCTCCTTCACCATGATAATATGTCAAGATCTCAGACAATGGGCATAACTGACACGATTTCATCCTCTTTGCAGGAACTACAGTGCTAAGGAAAAAACACAGCAGCAGCAGGCACCAGCTCTGCCCTACTGTTGCTGCTGAGCGTGTTTCCTCTGCTGTATTACGGCTCCAAGTAATCTGCCACATTGGAGATGAGTGCATATGTTCTACTGTGAAACAGTCTCTGAGCAAGGTACTTCATCTCACATTTTACAACAGGCCAGTAGGTAAACAAAATACTACTTTCTGGCATCTCCTCAACATCTTAAGTCTGCAAGGAAACAGGTGATAAATCAAGGCTGAAGAGGTCAGGTGCTCTACTGTATCCTCTTAAGTCAAATCTCCTACTGAACGCTTTCTCTTTTCTTCCCCAGTAGTAATTTTGCTGCTACTGAGTAAATATCACACACCACTTATCTGCTGGGCTGGGGCCAAAGTTGATTAAGGTTTCTCCAGGGTCCCCAGACCTCTTGCCTTCACCTCAGTAGCTGAGATATACCAAGTCTTCCTACTGCCCGTTTCCCACCAGCATCAAGTGAATAATAAATTCCAGTCTTCAATTTGTTTGCTCTCTTGTGATAACCCTGAAAACTCTTCTCCGCCTTACTGTGACTGATGCTCCACCCTTATTCTCACTTGCTTCCACACTTCTCATCCCTCTCCTCCCACCACAGCCTGAAAAGCACACACAAGCACACATGCTCCCAGCCTCAAATGCAATTGAGATGGTGTGGTAACTACCTCGGGTGACATGGACTCAGGCCTATGCGCAGGGGAACTCTCAGGGGAGGATACGTTCTAGGAGGGAAAAGCATCTTGTTATTCATCTACTTTAAAAAAAATAATCAAGAAGAAAAATAAAATCAATTAAAAAACAAGCAGAGAGGTTAGCAATGGCTATTCTAAACACAGACTATGCCAGGAACTGGCCCCAGCCTGTAGGGCAACTCTACCAGTTAAGTGGTTTCTACAGCTTCCTGGAAGCACAGAGACAGGACTGGGTTACTGTGTTTCATGCTATAACTTAGTACCCAAAACAGAGCACATAAATGTTAAGAAAAGCAGCATCTTATTCTTTATATTTCTGATGCTATCAGGTAAGAGTTTGCACCGTGAAATATAGAGAAAGCCATTTATGGTGTTTAGTCTGAGAACATGGGAGAGATGGAAAGCCTGGTTTTGCCCAAAAGGTGAACTAAGATCCCTCAAACACTGAACTATCACAGTCATTATACTGGAAAACAAAAATGTCTCCTTCAGTCAACTGTGGGCCACCTTTCCAGCTGAAGTCAAGAGAATAGGTGTGAATGGAGAGCTTTATGAAATGTCATAACAGATCATCTGAGCACCTATCAGTGGAAGGCAGCGTACGTGTGTGATGGCATGGTTAAGGCCTCCTTCACAAGCATTTTCCTTTCCATTCTACTGAGCAGGCCTAAAACAGAATCAGAAAGGAAGAAGGCTTCCCAGAGGTAGGTTGCCATCACAGAAACATGGCACTGCCCTCTGCATAACTGCAGAAACACTCAGAAAACGGAGGAATCTCAGAAACTTTTTAGCTAAAAAAGCTTCTAATAAACTCCACAGAAAAAGCAGTTGCATATCATCACGCTTCTAGTCACCCCTATGAATATGGGAGGGGCTAAGCATCCTCTAATTTGTTTCCAATCTAAAAAGTCACAAAACTCAGACTGAAAAAACTCTGGAAAAACCTGACCAAGCAGAGCTTCAGAAGTCTATGATACAAGCTCTTCAGAGAGCAGCTAGGAAATGAATCAAAAAGGAAGTTTCTTAAAAGCCACATCTTTCAAAAATGTATTCCCCAGCAAGTCAAGATGTCAAATGACATCTTCTGCTCTCCTGAGGATGCTTGTGAACTGATGGAAGAATCCTTCTGTTGCTCTCTTCCCACAGTGCCACAGGTCTGAGGTATAAAGCTTTGTACATGGGGAGATGTATTCACTCAAGTTAGAATTGATGATAACTAAATAAAACAGACATGATGTTAAAATTGCAGTATTATGAAAGAGGTGCATTGAGGGAAATACAAAAGTTTGAACTGAGAAGCCTATGGTCTACTGAGCTGTTAAGACTCTTTTCAAGGGGGGAAAAAAGTGAAAGGGGCAAATAAAGTATAGATGCCCAGTGAAATCCAGGCTTCCCATGTCTTACTCATGGCAACAGAAATAACTAACACTAAGGTGGGAGAGGAAACCAGTGACTAGACTCTGGAGGTCCATGGCAACACTGCCCTGATCTGCCATCTCAACCAGAGCAAAGGTAAGGAGCATTTCCAATCAAGCTCTGTGCCTGAAACAGTCTTCATCTCTCTCCTCAATGCTCCACAACCTTCCTTGCTAACCTCTACAGATCTGCCTCTAAGACAGTGTAGAAGAAAGAGCTCCCAAATAAAATAATCAAAAGCACACTAAGCTAAAAATATCACAAAGGACTGTTTGCCCTGTTGCAAAACAGATGAGAGATTCCTGCAAAACAGTCCCTTGTACAGAGCAGTCTGCCACTGCACAAAATGGTCTTTTAAAACGGTTTTAACTAGTAGAGTGTGAACAGCAAGCCTGAAGAGTTCCATTTTTAAATGAAAATATGCAATACTAGGAAATAAAACTAAAACTGCAAACAGCATGATCCCTATTCCCAGGCACAAAACAGCAACACAAAGTGGAAGTGGAAGGTCTTAGCTGGATCAATGCTGATAACTCAGAGTTTAGAGCAAGGGGAACCACCTACACAGCCTACTCAGGACTTCTGCAATTTTTTTGCAAAAGGAAACTATCAAGAAATCACAGGTATAAGGTATTTTCCTTCTACTCAATAAAGGGAAAGGAAAACCAAAGGATACAGTGGAAGACAATGTAAAGTATTTAGAACCATTTTTGTTATCAAAAGCTGCTTAGGGAAAGAGGAGCCGAGAATGTCAGACAGGCGTTGGGAAGTGGAGCATGGTTGCACTCTTTGGAAGAGGCAGGGATTGAAAGCCACATTGGCATAGAGATGTGAACTGGGGAAAATGACTAAAGAACACTGAAAAGCCTGCAAAATTTGGGAGCTACTGTGCAGAAATGGAGAAAAGAATTAGACTAACGTTACTGATAGCTACAAAGTGAGGGGAGGCTCGGCTGCAGCAAGGTTTGACATTTAACAGAGCAGGAGATCTGGCCAGAAGTGGAGTAGAAGAGAAAGGCAGCAGTGTCCTTGAGTGTGACACTATTATGCTGCTCAGGAATACAGCCACATACTCAAAAAGGGAGGTATCCCTAGTGCTACCTCTGCTGCAAATATTCCAGTTCCTCCCTTTCAGCACTCCCGGTCACCGGTCGGATTTACCTCGAACTGTAGTGGGGTATTGCAGCGACTAGCAGCCAGGGAAGGGATCGGGGAGAACATCACGCCATAACCGTTGCGACTCTCCTCCTCTCCTGGCAGTGATGAGCAGGGTGTAGCCAGCTGTGGGCTCGCTGAGCCAGGAACTGAGGGGATGGGAGGTGGAGGGGTGACAGGAGACAGCGGCCTCAGCAACTTCTTAACATTCTGCTCCATCAAGTAGCGAGACTTCCATTTCTTCAAGGGACTCAGCAAGTCTGAAAAACACACTGAGCTGAGGACAGGGCTGATAACCTTAACAATGTGCAAATCACATGCTGTCTCCTTCCCACTACTCCCAAGCCAAAGGAGCCCATGAGGCTCCAACGTGACTACAAAAGATTCCTAAAAGTGAAGTACCTCTCAAGTACTTCTATACCAGTCTTGAGACATATCTACATACTGACACCAGAACAATACATAATCAGGAACATACAGTGAACAAGGAAAGGAAATATTTCAACTAGAAGTAAGCACAAGAGGGAGCCAGGGGACAGGAGGATAGGAAGGGATAAAAGAGAAGAGAGTGGAGGTGAGAGGGCAGAGGGTATGCCACTGTCACTGCTATGAACATACCACATGCAGCTCAGTTATCATTACCTGAACCTAGTAGTTCCCTATAGGCTACTTGGATAGAGCCCAAACGCATTCCTTCCCCACAAAGGTTTAATGCCTTCCCCTCAGGCCTACACCTATTCAAAATAATATCTTTTTTTGATGCTTGGTTAAAAAAACCCAGCACTAAATTCTGCAGTTCAGTTGTTTGCTTCTCCAGGTCTTGCTCGAGGACATACATTTACTGGGATCTGGCATTCTGTTCATCTAACTTTTCAATAGCCAGTTCTGCACTATCTGTGTGTGGTCTAGCTTCCTGTCTGCCGTCCTTGGAAAACTGATCCCTGACTGGGCAGATCTTCACCCTGTTTCTCTGTAGAAAGATTCAGACACAATATTTAACCATTCCGCTGCTTTACTCACAGATTTTAGCTTCTCCATCTTTGAGACTTAATAATTTGCTTCTTACATACGTGCCTGTGAGACTTTGCTATGTCTTCCTATAGTCAGCAGATATTTGGTTGTCCATCTAACAGCATCTTGCTGAAAAGAGATTACGTTGTATTCTTTTTTTTTCCCCACCTCTATTAGACAAATTATCACACTGCACTGAAACTGATGATGCAAGATAAAGTGATTATCTTTTCACAGGAAAATACTGAGAAACTTTACACATGCTCAAGCTAGAGTGGGTCTGCAGAAATTTGAATGAATGGCAAAGCAACATTCTCACCTGCCATAAAGCTGTGCCACCAAGCAGTAGTACTGCTTTAAGAAGTCAACCTGTACAGCTGCCTTTGTTATTCAGCAGCTTCCACAGTTTCCCCCCCTGCCCTGATGGTGCTGAGAACTTACCTGTGTCATCTTTGCAGATGCTGGAAGAACCGCTGTTCTCATTACTTTGGTATAGACACTGGGCTCTGTTCTCTGGCGGAGCTGCTGAGGTCTGAGTCATCCCCTCTTCCAGGGCTTGTTTGATCCAGCGCTGAAACAGAACGAGACCACGTAAACGTGCAACCCCTCTGGTGCTTGCTATGTCATCCTGCAGGATGTACTCAAACTCCTACACTTCTGTGCAGCAGGGCAGACTGCTCAGAACACTGATATTACCTCCTTCGCGTGCGCTCAGACGGGAACCCGTTAGAACACAGCTGTTAGCGCTGCGTCTAACACCTACTGTGATGGGGCTGCCTATGTGCTCTCGGTGAGATGCATTCTGGGGATCAGCAGTCTTCAGCAGTAACACAAAGATAAGTAAAGAGCAAATTATAAACAGATACAATGCAAAACTCTGGCAGCTAAAAATTATTTAAAGCAATCTTAATTAAAAGAAAATGGAGATAAACATGATGAACTACCTTAAAAATGGATTTTTGCAAAAAAGCTGTTTCCTGCCCAGGAGCACAAACACTGTCTCTCTGCTCCACTAAGGCATATTAGAGCTTAACATTGATTCTGCTCTAACGATTCCAGCACAGAAACATCTGAGTTTAATCACATAACAATTCTTCCAGGACTGTGCTTGCTGCCAGAGACAAAGAGCAAAAAGATCTGATAAAATGCAAGCAGCAGTTTTCAAGGGGGCTAAAATAAGAAGAGCACAATAAAGGCAAATCTTTTCTTCAGCTGCTAATAAAAGAGATAAAAGTCACAGTGGTCTTCTGAACACAGACAATAAAAAATGTTTCACATCTCATGCAAGCAAGTGAACATGAACTGAAGTCTCAGCAAATCAGCTGCTGCACTGGGTGTGCTAGCCCTGTATCTTGACACAAACTCGCTCCCGATGGCAGGCAGGAAACCTTTGCTTACTTTACTATAAAAAAACAACTCTGCCACAATATAAGGGAAAACACCCAGGTGATTCTATAAAATGACAGCAAACTGCTGAAAAAACCCAGTAATTTGCATTTGTGTAGTTTACCCAAGGGACTCACTTTACCAGGCTTTTCTTCTCCCAGAGAGGTTTGAAGTTGGAAGTTTACCTTCCAGTAATCCACAGTCCATCTGCATGCCAGCAATATGTATCCTACTAGAGACACACATGTATGTCTCATGATTCCCCAAAGCTATAATGGAAATGCATCAGAAACTCAGTGGCCACAATCCTCAAAGTGAAAACTTCAATGCAGGGATGAAGAGCAGGTGACAGGATCTTTTTGATGGTCTTCACTACTGTACAGCAGACGCTTCTTCACTGTTCAAATATATCTCAATGGATTCCACTGCGGCCACCAGGAAAAGTGAGAAGTGCCAGCCAGTCTGGAGCACTGCTACCTCAAATGCAGCATCTGATCTGACAGCCAAGTCACTGTACAACGTGTGATTAACGTGAGCAGGTCATACAGTTCAGTTTCCTTGCGAGGTTCAGACACTGGCATGCTTTGGATGCAAACTGAGATCATCAGTTGAGGCTTTTTGGCACAGTCCTCATCAGATTAAGGAAGACGCCTGCTGACAATCCAGGAAAATATGTGATCTATTTCAACAGCCTTTATAAATCAACCTTCCTGACTGAGTAGTCACAAGCAGACAAGACTGAAAGATCAGGTCTTGAGAGAGCAATGTCATCAAGTTCTGGACCATTTCTAGACCTCAGCTGGCTGACAAGGAGACCTTCCCTGTGAGAGTTTTCTAAACTTTCCTGAACAAGAGAAACAGAATTTTTCTACATCTCCAGACTCCAAAATACCAAATGCTTACCAAGCATTTTCCACTAAAAAGCTGGGGAACTCCTACAAAGTGGATGAAACCCCTTACTAGAACAGTTATCAATTATTTACTTTCAAAAAGTAGCAAGCTAACACATTACTTCCTGCAACATCTGTTCTGGACACAGAAGCTTTCAGTATTTTATTGATCATTTAGATAATGAAACAGGCAGTGTACTTAAGTTTTCAGACAATGGCAACCTGGGAGAAACAAGAACATGCTAGAAGACAGTATTCAAGATTTTCCTACTAAATTGGGAAATGGATGGGGAAAAAAGGGACACAGCTCAGCACAGGCTAGAACAAAGCACCATATAAAGCCACAAACAATCACTTCTAAAATTACAGGCTAGGAAACTAATGGCTTGCTCTAACATAGTAAATCACAAACTGAACATGAGTCAAGATCAATCCACCAAAGAAAACTCAGTCATCATACTGGGATGCACAAAATGACTACAGGCTATGAGACAGAGCAACATTCTGTATTTGAAAAATGCCCCAGCTGCAACACAGCATCCAGTTTTGGAGACTCAGCTTCAGGGAAGATGTGGACTAAAGGGAAGTCATCCATAGTGAAACTATGTCCATTCCCTCTCCAGCAGTGAGAATGATCATATGACCAGAAAACAGCCAAGTGTAGCAAGAGACTGGAAGACTTGTTCCATGACACCAGTTTTCACTGAACTGTGAGCTTTCTGGCTAGTTGTACAGCAAATGCACCAAGCAGAGAACTTGGAATCAACTCTGCCAGTTCTGCTCTGGATGCTTCTCACTTCCCTGAGCCACAAAGATACTGTTAAGGTTCAAAAAAGCAGCTTGAACTTTGCAGTTCTCAGCTTAAAGATGCAGAGAGATTGCCCAGGCACATGGAAACAAACATGTTTTTTTATGTGAGTCTATATGAACCATTGAGAGCTTCACCAATGAAGGATATACCCCAGAGAGACCTCAGCTTCTTTTTGTAGGTGCCTGTTAGGGGATTAGAACAAATCATCTGAGGGTGGAAACAGTAAAGTCTAAAGCTTCTCTCTGGAAAAACTGCCTCAAAGGAAGTCAAAGAAACCAGGACATGGGACCTGAGTTTGAAAGCTACCAAGACTGGAAGATCAGAAAGGATTTCCATAAAATTGTTCTTAGGTAATCCCACAGGAACTGGAAGAGCCTCTGAGCAAAGCTGACAGGTGACAGGCAAGAGAGATTGTGACACAAATCTGAGTGAGCAAACTAACCCGAACTGCTGTTTCCCTGTGGATGGGTAAGGGCTGGCATCTACTGCCCACATGCCACCTCTGGAGGAATGAAGCCCTCAGCTGGGCTCAGTTCAGGCTTCCTGCACGGCCACAAGTATCTGTTGTACATACTCTATGATCCCAGACAAAGAGCTGTAGGCTTGCTCTTGTGAAGAGGCAAACTCAAAGCTTTGCTAAACAACAAAGGCTCTCCAAAGACAATGGATCTTGACTGAGGTGCTGTATTCTTGAGGTCTTTTGCAACACTGTCCTGTCCCCACAATGCCAACCATCCTGACTGTGAAAGTAGTAACATAAAACACTAAGGGCAACAATTAAAACTCCCTGAATCACATATGCTGGATAATAAATAGTCACTGCAGATTTGAAAGTACATATTTCTAAGAGGAAAGTCACAGAACAGTTGTTCTGCCATGGCAAAAGGCAGGGATGACAGCTGAACTCCGGCTAGGAGACACTCAGCAGTCGTAGCCTGGAGACTGCATTGACACATCAGGCAAGGTCAACTCAGCAGGAATACATGGAAATAGGCTCAAAGAGGACACAACAACTTTACAAGGGTGCCAGTAAGAGCTTGATGAGTATACAGCCCCTGATGGTAAGACATGAGCAAACATACCTTTTTACAGGAGCTGTAAATTCCATCCAATAGAAAGGGCCTCCGACGTCTCTCGGGGTTGAAAGGTGAACCAAAGCGAATGTAGTGTTTAGGTGTGGTACAAATTAGTGGGGAGTGGATGAGACCTGGCAACATATTTAGGGTAGTTGCCAAAACTGTTGGGTCTGTAGTAATGCGCAGAGGGCATTCAATAGGGCACTCCTGCTTTTCTGCCTTGTCATTCAGCCACTCGGTAACAAGATACTGAAGGAGAAAACACACAGGTCAGTGCAGTTACTACAGGTGAAGAAGAAAAGCAATATGACACAAAGGTGTATGGGGAAGCGATTCTCACGTCAGCCTGCATGCTAAAACCTCCCTCTGCAACAGGAAGGGCCACAGCCAGGACTGCCTGCGTCAAACCCAGTTCTCATCTCTTGCAGGCACAACAACAGGCAATCCAGTTTTACAGAAGTAGCTTGATTTTATGCTCCATTAATCTTACTAGAAGGTTCTCCCAAAACTTGATCACCTCCTTCAAAACTAATTTTTAGCTGCCAGTCTAAATGTATTGATGGCTAATTTATGCCCAGTATGTGCCAGCTGCCTGCTAGCTTCTGCAATTTTTCCTCCTTTCCCTTACAAGTTTCTCCCAGCTTGTACATTATATTCTGCAGTCACATTCCCCCTTGGTCTTCAATTCTAAGCTGAAAGCTAACCTCTTCTACTTCATCCTAAACAAATACCTGCCAGCCTGCCATCCCACCCCATACCCAAAACATACTGCTGCTGATTCCCACACCAAATACATTTTTATGCCATTCTAAATTTATTTTTAAATTCCAACTCATCTTCTCTACATAATGGCTCCACTTTTCTCTCTGTTCCCTTGCTGGTATACACAAGAGAACCTTTGTTTTACTATCCTGCACAAGATGCAACACCTTCATTATTTCAAGGTGGTTTTGTTGAGGTTTTTTTAAGCAAGTCAAAGTATCCCTCTATGCTGCTTGATGTAAGGTAACTTTCTTGGTTGACAGTGTTTTTCTCCTCGCTCTTAAGACACTGGGGATATGCAGAAAACTTTTTGAGAATTCATCCAACCTTTTCTAATAAACATTCTTCCTTTTGGGCCCAAAAGCTAGCACTCTTTTCCAAACTATCAGCATCTCGTTTTTAAACGCCAGCTACCCCACCAGAGTCGTAACAACCACTTTTGCATGCTGCCTTCAAAAGCTTTTGCTAGCTTGCTGTGCACAGACCCAAACACATCAGCTCTCCCCATCTTCCTATTAGTACCTTGTTCTCCTGCAGATACAACACAAACAGCTTGTTGTCCTCGTGGCCTTTGCCAGCCATCTCCCAAGCCTCTCATTGCTTTCTACACCAGTACTGAAACTCCTGCTTTTTCCTCTCCTCATCCAGAGCTCAGCCTCCAGCACCTAATTCCTCATGTTGTCAAGCCCTCCAACCCTTTTCTCTCCCAGGGCCCCTCAAGCTGGAAGCAGTTTCTTCCCTGCATACACAAAGCTGTATAATTTGCCTCTTTCTAGACTCTTTGCTGTACCCATGTGATATTTTAGCTTAGCACGCAGCCAAACAACACACAGCAAAAGCCAGGACAACCCCAAAGTGAGACCCTTTCTGTTGCACCTGTACCACCCTGTCAGTATCTAAGGTCTACACAGACTTGCAGTAAAGATCAGCTAAGTTATTTTCTGATCTTTGTGTGTACAGGGCTGAGCAGCCAGATTCTGAACCACGATGAGGGCTTGTGGTGGTTTGGGTGGATTCACCCTTTTTGCTTGCAGCCACACACAGCTGCTCTCTCACCCTCCCCCTTCCCTTGCCCAGGGAGTAGGGGAGCGAATTGGAAGGAAAAGGGCAAGGAAACTCACGGGTTGAGATAAAAACTATTCACTAATTAAAATAAAATGATAATGATAACAACAGTAATATCAGAATGTACAAATGAGTGATGCACAGTGCAGTCGCTCACCACCCGCTGACCAATGCCCAGCCTGTGCCAGCCAGAGATCCCAGAGCCGAGACAGTCCCGAAACCCAAACCCCAGAAAAATGAGCCCCAGCAATCCCCAAGGGAATACCCCTGTCTTCTGGTAACCTGGTTAATGTACTGACATGACGTGACATGATGTGGAATTTTTCACTGGCACATCCAAATGCCAGGTTTGGGTTTTGCTGTTCACTGTGCTTCTCCCTCCCAGTCCTAATGCAGCTGTGAACCAGCCAAACACGATGACCCTGAGCTCCAGCAGCAACTAATAACATTAGTACTTTTATCAATGTTCTTCTCATAACAAGTTCTGCTGAAACTAAACCACAGCTATTCTAAGTACTAAAAAGAAAATTAACTCTATCCTAGCAAAACCAGGACTGGGCTCTTAGCAACTGCAGAACAAATAATGCAGTAAATATAAAGTCACATAATTCCAACTATTTTGAAGAACTGTTTCCCCTGAGCCAAGTTTTCCCCAAAGGCCACACAAACCCTCTTTTTCCCCCCTCCAGTTTGAGCACTTGATCATATTTACCTTTTTAGTTTTGGGGTACTTTACTGCAGCTCGATTAGACTGAGATCCTGCAGCAAGGGTAGCAGTTGGGTCAGATCCCGGCAACTGTCTGCCTTCTCCTGGACCTTCTACATTGCTGACATCTGTTGTGGTTACCAAATTGGCAGTGCTTCCTTCCTCTGGGACAGCCTGTGCGAGTTCAGCTTGCTGGGAACTGGCTTGTTTCTGCCTTCTCAGTCTTTGTGCTGAACTGGTCCGATATCGAGAGAAGCGACTTTTTGGTCGGGGCCTGGAGGGTTTCGCTGGAGCTGGCTTAGTAACTGTTTTTTCAGGGACAGCATCCTACAACATAAACTGTCATTAGTCCAAGCACCTCCAGGAGCATTCCTTTTCTCTGCATACAGCATCAAGGACTGAGATTTATTTATTGTCACTACCTGACTCATAAAACCTGGTTGGACCCTGTTTATGTTGGTGCATAAGATGGCTTTGGGGGCTCCAGAAAACACTGGCATTTTATTGCTTTTTCTGCTGTTCTTAAGGAGTGAACCAGAATATTTGTCTTAAGGCAGAAAGCAATAGTATGGAATTTGCCACTTGTCTCAAGTAACTGCTCTCACTCCTGACCTAAGCTGACATGTGCCATTCCAGACAAGTACCCGGGCCCTGTCGTACAACAGGAATACGTGCGTTCAAAGATCGAGGGGCACCTAACAGCAGTCTTCCTACATCCACACTGAGGGCACCAAGACAATGCAGTGGTGCATCAGTGAACATACACTGAAATGAGAGGTTCAGAGCAGACAAAAGGCAAAATTTTTTCACCATGAGAACAGTCATGAATTGGAAGAGGTTTCCCAGAGGGGCTGTGCAATCTCCATCCTTGGAGGCATTCAAGAACAAGACTGGGTAAAACCCCGGCCAACCTGGGCCAACCTCAGAGCTGACCCTGCCTGACACAGAACGTATCAGAGACTCCATGAAGCTCCTCCCAACATGAACAATCTTATGATCAGATATGCTGCACCTGAGCTTGGCACAAGCTATTAAACTGTTCTGTCCTTGTCTTACCACGACTTGTGAAGACCGTCGTGTGTTCACCCCAGTACTGCTGTTACTGTTAGAAACAACTGGAGCAGGAGGAGCAGCAGCAGCAGCACTCAGTGCTGAACTTCCATCTTCAGTTTCAGGAGTCTCTGTTTTTACTTCCTCCAGCTCAGGAGCCTCAGAATTGATGTTGATTTCAGTATCAGTGCTGTTACGGTCTGATGGTTGCTCTCGCCTCCTCTTTCTCTTTTCCAAGTTTTCAAACATGTGCATAATGGCTTCTACCTTCCTGTCTTCTCGGGACTAGAACACAAGAGTAAAGTGAAGTCAGCACTGCACATAGAGGAGAAGAGGCAAGAACAGATATGGGATGCAGCACAGGAAGAAGAAGAACTGCCAAACATCAATGACAAGAGCCAGAAAGGGGACAGAGAGAAGCAGTTATTTTCAGATATTTGCGTTTTTCAACACAGCAAATTTGCCAGAATAACAACAACGTAATCATGTGTTCATAGAGTAACCAGAAGAACCAGACTTAGTTCTTAAATAGCACCACTTAGACACTACTGAGTTACTTTTCTAAAATAGCCACAAGGAAATGCATAATTTTCAAGAACTAAAAACTGTGAGAAAAAATAGAGTGAAGAGACAACCTGGGAACAAATAGAGCTACTTGCTAATGACCAAACATTAGAAGCAAACAGAACCAGAGGCAACAGAGGTGGATCAGTCATTTGCAGCAAGTATAACACACCACACAAACTGACAAAAATGATCCAGATTCATTCCTTCCCTGATGTCAGGAGATCATACAGCTCAAAAATAAAAGCTCTTGTCTAAGCAGCTTACATAGTGGATAGGAAAAAAAGAACATGAGAGAACAGAGAGGCAAAACAAAGGTATTTATTAGGTAGACAAAAAGGACAGAAAATCTTATCACCTAGTTGTGTCAGGACTGATTGGAAAAGCTACATAATGCTGTGTATGCATGTAAAAGGCTCAGCATCATAATGCTGCAGTGACTGGCAAAAAACCAGGAGGAATCCAGTGAATTTTAAGTGGGGGTCAAGTACCTTCTGAGACTTGTCATGGAGAAGAAAGTATCTTGAAGCACACAGCAGTACTCAATCAATCACAGCAGCCCAGCCTTTATAGTTTTTGGTTCAAAAATATTCACTACATACAACAAAATTTTAGAGACTGGGAAAACTATAGATACAGGTATTTATCTGGTGCCAAGTATAGAACACAGAATCTCATTAAAGGAGATTACCTGATGCAACATACAGGAACAGGGCTTAGAGGCTGATGGGAAACTAACACTTCACAGCCTTCTTGAACTATACATTCCCAGAAAGAGATCAGCCTCCCTGCACTAAAATGGAATCTGCCCTTCAAACTTAAGGTCAGTCTGATGCTCTTATTCAAATTCTAATAGGACCTGACTGCTTTATCTTGCCTGTTTTTAAAAAATCCATGGGATAATCCAAGGATCTCTCTGCTGGATGGCCCTCAGCTCTGCAATTTGCTGTGCTATCTTAACATTTAAAGCATTATCAGGAAGTTTACACACAGAAGATGCATATCTCTGATCAGAAGAAGAGAGGTGATTATGGTATCTGGTGAACAAAGGAAAACCAGGGAACTCCAACACATTTGCTGGCTGATAGAAGGATGGCAGCACTTTTTCTTCCTTGGGTTTTTTTTTTTTGGTTGGTTGGTTGGTTGGTCTTGGTGTTGCTGTTTGGTTTTTTGTTTTGTTTTTTTAAATCAATATATTAAGCAAGCCCAGAACAGCTCCACTCACATGCATAAAACAGCAATCCCATGTGCCATAAAGGCACAAGGTAAAAAAAAACCAAACCAAACAACTCAGTACAGAAGGCGGCCGAGACGGGACTGTGTTATTAAAGATCCAAGAGTACTAAGAAATATTTTGATCAAGATGACTGATTAAGACAACAATGATTTGGGAGCACACAGGGATTTCCTAACAAAGAATACAGCAAATTTTGTTGACTAGTTCCAACAGTGCTGTTGGTGGTCTACCCCTCTTATCTAATTTTGCCACTTGATCCTACCCTTTTCCCACATGGCAACATTTTTAGGAACTCAGGGAACAGAGACATGTTAACAAATCTAAGCCAGCAAAACGGGTCCAGTTTTAACACGAATCAGGTTCTGGTTCATCGTATGGCTCCGTAAATTCTTGTACTGGCAATAAGGAAGGGCAGCAGGCACATAAAAAGGGTGCAATTACCTTTTTTGAACCTGGTGCTGATTGTCTTGTTAATAGTATGCTTTAGACTACAGAATAGACCTGAAAGTAACAGTTAAACATCTCAACCAGGAAAAAAAAATCTGTTGTGTACCTTCTAATCTGCAGTGCTCTAACACAAATCCTGTGATGTGGAGTTAACCTGGCATTGTTTTGTGTGTAATTTTTTTTTTTTTAAATCAAATTACTGAAGACCACTGACAGTTGGAATTTGGGTTGAAACACATGAAATAACCAACGGGAACTGTTGGTCACTGCAAAAAGGAAGTCTTAAGGGGGATGATAACCAGACTGAGAAAGGTACTTACCCGTCGGCTGTGGACCAAGGCTCCCTGTTCATCTATAAGCTCCTCTTTCTCCCCTTCTTGTTTCTCCTCCTTCTCTATCACCTGAAAGAAAAGCCCAGATGTAGTAAGTCAAACAAAATCTGGTGCTGTTCTAAAGTTATCAAGATTCCCATGGTAATCTAAGGTGCTAAAGGTTTAAAAAAAGGCCTCCCACAGTTTCTGTTCTGAAGATCCCAGTCCTGTATTGAATCAAATTCCACACCACTGAATGATAAAAATACACATAAAAAAGCACCAACAGTTGGTTTTACCTCATTGTCACTGACTGCTGCAGGTCCCTCAGGAACTTCCTCTGTCTGCTGACTGCTGTTCTCATCTGACGCAATGCCCTGCTGTTCCATTTCTAGCTCCTTCCGACGGGCCTTTCGCCGGCGCGTTTCTGCCCCAATCAGTGTGCCTAAAACAGGTGGAGGTAGGTGTTCTGCAGCATTTGGGCTACGTTTCTGCACAGGGCAATTCCGGTTCCCTTTGTGACACGCACAGTCCACTTTATAGTTGCTGCTCCAAAACACAAACATAATTCGTGTCACTCTTCATTTCTCAACCCTTGCACAGAGACATTCAATGCATCTCCTACTAAACATCTCACCACGTGCCAAAGCAAGGACAGCAGGCTACCTTACGGCCTCTACTGTAGAATGTGCCAGCAGAACTGGACAGAATAGCCGGAAAATGCAATTCAGTAGAAAACGAAGCGAAATGTAGAATGCGAGGAAAGGGCTGGAGGAAGATGTCCAGTCCAGGAGGGCAGTGGAGAGCTCCTGGGTGAGGTGAAGGACTCACCAGATGTTGTACTCATAGTCAAAGGCGATGGTAACCTCTGTGTCCTTGGCAATGGTGGCAACAGCATAGATACACAGGTGGATCATCCCGTCAGCAATCACATGACGAACCTTGTTAAACAAAGTAGAGAGAAACTAACATCTCCCAACTTGCACTTCTTATTTCCAAGAGGGAAGCCTCCTTCTGCAAAGTAGCTCTTATCTATTCCATGAATAATTGCCTAAATTCTCCATAGTGTAAAGCCTACTTCATTGCTCATCTCATCCTGTGCTTTTCCTCCAACACTTACTACCAGCTGCTTACCCTAACACTCTACAGCCAAAGGAAAGCCACAAAAGAAACCTGTTCCTTCCAAAGAAAAAACTCATTTTCCCAAACTTTCTCATCTTTCAAGTATAAACCATTAAACAATCATGAGATGCAGAGAATTTACCCCATTTACTGCATTTTAAGTTTGAATATTCATAAAAAGGGAAGGCACTAAGCCTGTGCAAAACACGTATTTACAATTATGGTGATGGTGAAGAGAGAATTTACCTCTGCATTTGGAGTGCAGGAACGCCTGATGAACCTGGCATCGTTACCAAAGGTGCGGGCATCAACACACATTTCAACGCCATTGAACTTGGAGTAGAACAGCACAAAGGGGTATGGCCTGGAGAAGTAACACAACATCTCAATCCCAAGATACCCAATTCCCACAGCACTTATAACAGGTGTCCCTCACTTCACATCCATCAGTGCTATTGCTCTGGATGCTCATGCACTTCCATCATCACAGTTTTAACAGATCTACTTCAGAGAGTTTTAGTCCATAAGCAGAGCATCAAGCTGAAGTTGTATATTTGATTTCATATTTCTACTGATGGCACAGCTGACAGGGCCCTGCAGGTGTGCATTATCCCATAGAGACACTCAGTCTCTCTGTGCCACGATGCTCTCACACTAATCACTTCATAGTACTCTTACTTTTTGAAGAAATGCCCATTGACCTCGAATTGCTGTCGTAACATAACCTTCCCTCGATACTCAATTATAAGGGTATCTAGTGCCAGGTCTCTTGCTGCCCTCAAGATCTTTCGGTGCTTCTGAACCCGAGTCACCCTTCCCAGCTGCAGCTGTAACAAAACACAGAGCAAAATATGAGAACTTAAATCAAAGGCCTCTAACTCATAAAGCATATTTTACTGACATGAAAATAAAAAATTAGTAGCAACACACAGAAATTCTGCTAGGCAAATACATTGTTTATTCTGTAACAGTTTAGTAATGATCAATGACCTCGATAATATTAATGAAAGCAAAGAGTATTTATTCCTTTCCTTCAACAGTAAGTCTCACAAATTTATCAGACCAAGTATTTCAGTCCTGCAGCTCGGAGGCATAACCAGACCTGTCAGTTGCTGCTAACAGGGAACTGCTCTGCAATTATGGCCACTTTCACAGCCAGAATAACTCAAATCTTCCCTAAATTGTGGGTTGTCACACATTCAGAGGAAAAATCACCAGTTTTTCCTTCTGCAGAGGATGGTAAATTCTAGCTAACAAGCCACAGACTTAAGCTGGCAATTTCTGTCTCCATCCAGAAACTTCTCTTCATCTGCCTGTTCAACTACTGCTGTGGATTTTATTTTTTTTTAAATGAAGAAATAAATTTTCAGCTAAGTAGTGACACTTTGCTGAATCTTCTTTATGTTGAAGTGTGCAGCTCTATTACAATGGATTTTCACAACAATGTGTTTTGACAGTTTGAAACCACAATATTCTTTAAGCACAGGCATTCAAAGACAACATATTTTACGACATAATGGAGGGGATATTAAAAGCACTATGGCATAGGAAATACTTCTTCCATAAAAACAAATACTTTTCTTGCTTAACAGGTTGAACCTCTGCAAGTAAAAATTAACGTGAAGATGGTTGGCTGCCTCACCACAAGAGCTGTGCCTGCTCTTTCCTAAGCATCCTATTCACTGTGCATAAGGACCCGGTTTTGACACTTTTCTGGAATGAATGAGGCAAAAGTGTTCTCACGTCAGTAATAATGTCAGTCAGCTATCAAAATTAGAAGTAAAACACAAAATTTTATTAAAAGCAAGCCCCCAACTTTTGCTGATAAAACTCCCATGTTAGCAACAGTTCCTGTGCAGTCTGCTCAAATGGGTAAAAGCACCCTAGCTTACGAAGGGGCTTGGTCTGGCCAATGACATAGTGCACGACATTGTAACCTTGTGAAAATAAAGTTAATGCCTTAAGGCAGCACCAGCACTGGGAACCACACAGAACTCTCTGTAGTGACCACATCATAGTACTGACCCACAGATTTCTGGGTTTTTTTTTTGTAATCTTGTATGTGCTCTGGATTAAACCTCTTTGGGAAAAAGATGACTTTCCTTGTTTTAATATGACATTACACTGCAGACCTTGGATCAGCCAGTAAAGTAAGATCTATTTGTTGACTTCGTTCACTCAGGTCCAGGCTAAAGACAGTTTTATAAAAATATTAATTTGAAACTGATGCAGATGGGAATATTGCTCTTGCTATTCCAGACCTCCTCTCAGAGACATGTCCAGTGCTACATTTATCATGCCTATGGGTTATGTCTCTTTTTCATACCACTGTATCTGGCGGCCACAGGAAAAACCCACAAGTAGGTATTGGAGACTGAAAAGCCTTGCAGGGTGTTGTTCATCTCTTCATATCTCAGGTCCTGATAGGAGCTCACAGAGGATTCCCCAAGTCTACTGAACTGGCATAAAAGTAACGTGTTATTTCCAGACTAAGAAGCCACACTGCTGGCCCTGATTTCTGATCAACAGACCCACGACATGAGTGAACTCTAAGATAAGACTGTTTACACTGCCGAGAGTAGTGGCTAAATTATTTTAACAGCATTGGATACACTTTGTACTATTCAACTGTGGTAACAGAGAAAAAATAAACAACACTAGATTTGTTAGTGTGCGACAGAAGGAGATAAAGTATCTGGAGTTACGAGATAAATCAGGACTAAGACACAAGCATGTCTCCAGTTGAGTAATTTTGTTTCTATACTACCACTTCTTTGCTGTTATAATCAGTTTCTCATCTACACTCTGTCCCTGTGCAGGAGCAGATTGACGAGATGACCTTCAGTGGTTCCTCCCAACCTGAATTATTCCACTCCTCTATCAAATTCTCTTGGTATCTTCCAGAGATGCGAGTTAAAATCTGGTAGCCTTCACTCTCACCTTTGGCCCATGACTGACTTGTATTGCTGCTCACCTGATGCTGGGAAATAGCTTAGGGAACACTGGTGGAGTAAGGTGGGGTGAAGGGAGGAGAAAAGAGCCCATGAAGGAAAGAAAAGCTCTGCATCTGTAACACTTAGCAATTATCTGAGTTTGGTAAAATAAGAATGATCTCACAGCTTTCCTGATAAGACTCTAGCTCAGCTCGTTTTCGTTCTCTGAATTTAGAAATATGAAGAGGATTAGCTGCCAGGCTTTCGTGTGTGAAAAGAACAAATGATTTTATTCATGTCATAGGCTAGGGATTGCTGACTGCTAATCAGACAAAACTGTTCTGGTATGTTTGCAGAGCAACATCTGCATAATACTCAGTGGCTTTATTTTATAAAGGCCCTTTCGCTCTTCACTTCAGAATGTGAAATCAATCAGGGGTTTGAGCTCAAGTCAGCAATTATCAGAGGCAACAAAGGGCAAATACTGACCCTAGGTTTGGTTTGGCAACAGCAGGCAGAAAAGTGATTCACAACTTTCAGTCTGTCAAGCATCTGTCAGTAGCCAGCATGAAGATGATTTTACTCATGACACTGAAGAGCTTCTCTTTGTATCATCAGGACAGTTGAGAATTGGTTTATCCAAAACATCCCATTGACCAAAATCCCTATCACAGAATTGCCTAGATTGGAAAAGACCTTTAAGATCATTGAGTCCTATCCTGCATGTACAACTCTTAACCCATCTTTCTCTACTCCTCCTAGCTTGGGGAAGCTTTTAGGTCACACTTCTCTCTCTCTCTCTTTTTTTAAATGTATGCACTTTCATCATTGTTTACCCAGGCCAAACAACTCTCTCAACTGTGAGTATGCAAGGTATACAAACCATTTTATTTTTCTTCCTTTCTCCTCTCTCCAGAGTCTTCCTGTCCTAACAGAGTAATTGCAATACCCATCATCTACACACAGCTGCTATCCACATACTGACATGACCTCCCTAATTTTTTCCTAGCTCAGAGTACCTATTTCCTTGTCTCCCAGAAAAGCTATTTTTATGTCCAGTATGTATGATATCTAGTTAAAAGACAATTGATGCAAACCAAGAAGCCTTCTCAGTTTGTCTAACAAAGATGAGACAAATGAGTAGAAAAAAAATATAAAGCACAGGATGAGAGACAATTCACTCCACACATGTGCAGGCTCTCTTCCTCCCAATGCTCCACAGCCACCTGCTGAGCAGAGAAAACAGGGATGTCAGGGCTGACAAGCAGCAGCCCAGGACAGCCACCTCGCCCTTCCTCAGTATCCAAGAGGAACTACAAAGCCACTAAGTCCCTGTACACTTTCCCAGCACGCACTATGATAGGTACCTACCTACAGGCTGCTTACAGTAACTGCAGCTCTCTATGAAGTTTTGCAACTTTCTATCTTTTTGTTTCTTTGGGAGGTTTCACATTTGGAGTCTTCTGATTTGGAATGCTGGCCCCTTTTCCCTATGGGAAAATCTATGTCTGTACAGGGAAGGGAGAGGGCAAGAAAGCATGACAAGAACAAGCACATTTATGTACGATACCTTTTACAATCAGCTGTCCTGCTGTACTATGAAGGTGATAAAAAGAAATGGCATATGTTTTTTTACTTAGGAGTTTTCCTAAAACTCATGTGAAGGAGATAGAAGAAGTTTACATTTAGACTCAGAAAACATTATGATTTCTAGAGAAGCAGAACTTTTTCTTCCCTGTATTTCCTCAGTTGCTCTCTTTAGGAAGGCTACTCACATAGCCAAGTAGAAGTGTTTCTCCCCAGCCCCCACAGAAGTCTTATTATTGCAGAACTACAGGCAAGAGTGGAAGGGAGTTGGGTCCAAAGTCCTCTTTCTGCACTCTCCCTTACTGGCAACCTCTGTGCTCTGCCTGATGTGCTTCACCTACATGAAAGCAGAGGGAAAGGTGGGAGGGAGCACGTGAACTTCACAGAGCAGTGAGTCAGTTGATATAAACAAGAATGATTCAAGCACAAACATATACCTGATATTCAGGTTTCTGACTCTGCTCCCCTTCTACAGAAGAGGTGCCCCACATCTGTGTTGGAGCCCATCCTTTTCAGTTGCACCTATCTCCATTCTCCTGGACAAGGAAGACCCATAAAGCCTGAACTGAGTGGGAATGCTGCTCTCTGTTCAATAAAGCACGGACCAGATGAAACATCAGCTGAGAAGAGTAGCAGGGAGGACATACACCACACAAACACATCCTTTTCTTCTTTCTCCTTGTCTACATGCATTCCATAAAGCTGGCACGACATCAGTCATTGCACATCTCGAAAGAGAAAAGTTAGGGAGAGACAGTTCCCAAAAATAATTTGTAATTGTGCAGTATTTGAATGTTATGAGTCCAAAATTATCCAAAATACTGGGATAATCTTGAAAGGTTCTTTAAAATAGCTTTCCACACAACATGAGACAGAAAAAAGAGAAAAAAAAAAAAAAAAAGGACAGGAAAACTCATCTGGAAAGCAGGAAATCTCCTATGTCCAGCAAGTGATAGATCTGGTTCTGCCTCAAGCCATTCAGTGACCAAAAGTATTTCTGGTAAAATACCTGTGAACCATTATCACAGAACTGTACAAAACATCCCAAACTTAGCAACACTGATTTGGTTGAATGCAAGTGTTTCTGAATCTGTCTTGGTACTGGCATCTCTTCTGTTCCCTTTTATACCAAATCTATGCCTCTTGGTCTGAAATTACATGGTAAGCTATGACATCGCTCGCCCACACCCACACCTCATGTCTAAAGACCAGAGGACCTGACCTACCCCACTGCTGTCACAGCGGTTCTTACCTGCATCTGGGACCCAATGACAGTGTTATTGCAGGCCAGCTCTGTTTTGTTGATTGTGTCCAGCATAGCAGTTTTGCCCACATATTCTTTATTAGAGTTCAGATGTCGCTCCAACAAGTTCTGCACATCAGCACTGTACTGGTTAGTAAAGGCTTCCTCGTACTGATCCGTCCAGAGCCGTATTCGGTTCTCCCACCCTTCAGCTGTGTTCTCGTCCAAGGCATGAGCTTCAGAAGGGGAATTCTGCACCAAACAGCAGAGGGTGAATGGCTAGCACACAACAGGAAAAACCTATCTATCTACAGTGCTCTGAGCAGATGAATATGCTACAGAAAAGGCCAATCTGTTCCAAGCTAAGTGTTGATTATGAGGATGCCTTTTTCAGGACCTGCATCCTCCAAAACATCACACAACAGTGCCACTTAGGAATCTACGGAGAACTCTGAGCAGGACTAAGAACTCTTGAGAGTTGGTACTTGGCACTGTTATGTACAAGACAATTAAGCTAGTACATGACCAGAAAAAGTTTTTTAAAGTCATTTTGTAAAAACAATTAAGTAGATATAAAAAAGCAAACGGATAGAACACAAAAAGGCAAATAAATTTCATGTAGGCTTGTCCTACAGTCAACCCACTGATGTCCAACATAATGCTAGATGATGCAGACTGTATGTCAAGCTTTGCAGTGACTGATCCCAAAATAATAACCAGAGGGTTAAAACTGCAAGTCCTAAGCAGTGCAAAGAAGAGGGGAGAATCAGGTAATTTGTTTATACCATTCTGTAAGGGAGGGGGGGAAAAAAAGCTGGTAGGGAAAAAAAAAATAATCTTCACTCATTACTTGACAGTAGTTGAAGTAATTCAACAAATGATATTCCAGAGGGCAGTAACTTAACTGGCTTCATAAGGGACTGACACATATGTGACACTGAGGTATGAGTGAGAAGGACCACTGAAAAACAGTCATTATTTTCACCATATATAAATAAAAAGCATTAAAGAGTTTTCATGCATTTTTACCCTTTCAAGGCACTTGCATACTATGGAGGAAGGTGCATACAGGCAGACACATCACAGGGTTGTCCTGTTTCCTCTGAGCCACCTGCTAGGAGCCACTGTTGGCTACAGTACTGGGGTCAGGTGGAACTGAATGAACTTTAGGGCAGCTCTTGTGTTTCTAGGAACATGTTTAGCTCTAAGTGGCAGCCTATTTTTTTGTCAAATAAACTTTCTATCAGGTAGCCACACCTACCAGTATTGCAGAAATTCCCATCCATCTCTAGGAAGAGGATGTTGAGAGAAACAAGGCAACACTGCTAGGGACACCCAGTATTTAACTTGTGGGCTACTTTGATGCCTAAGCTTAAAATATCCCTGATGCAATCAAATGACAACTGACCTCCTGGAAGAGTGGCCACAACCAGTTCTACATCCCTCACATCAAACACCCCACTCCCAGGTGTCATGAATCAGTCATATCTCTTGGAACTGGATGACATTAACTGACAGAAACCGACGAGCTATCTGAAGCAAAAGCAAGGTTCAAGGTGCAATTCCTGTGATACTCTTTTGAACAGTCCTGCTTGCAGTGCATGGTAAGGCTTGGGATTTTTCTGAGGCTGGTCCCACAATTAGAAATTCCCCAGGCAAACCAAGACAGGCACAAAGTTACAGGAGAAAAAAAGCCCACCATCATCACAGAGGCTTTTCAGTTCCACTCACCTTCATCCTCAGAGACTTTCGTGAGCCCTCTCGAAACGCCTGTCCCCCGAACCAGGAGAGAGAGAGAGAAAAAAAAAACAACTTGAACAAAAAGACTCCACAATGCAAATCCAGTGGAAACTGCTGAAAAGCTTGACAGCCAGGATTTCTGAACTAAAAAAGTCTGCCTCATACTTAGTAAAAATTTCAAGATCAAAACCAAAACCGTCCTGACTAACCCTACTTGTTTTAACAGAAGAAAGGGCCAGCAACAGAATCAAGCTGGTTCACAACAAAAAACCATTAAGAGCTTATATGGCTCCTTCTCTCACTCTTTTACTTAATCAGTGCCCACAGAAGAACTTCAAGGGAAACCTAACCTGGGGAAAATAATGGTAAAGCAGATGATGGGAAAGAACCAGCTGCTCACACACTTGCATTCCAGTATAAGCAATCCAAAATTATTTCAGTCTCGAAACCCTCACAAACAAGACAGTAAAGTCATCCCTCCACAAATGTTCATTGCTACCTACACAGTTTTCCACACAGGCACTATCTCTGTCCCTGAGGAACAGTGCCAAGAAGCTCTGCAGCCCAGATTCTTTAACATAGCCTGCTAAGAAATGCCATGCTCACTTCATTTTTCATTCCATTCACAGACTGTCCCTTTGCCACAAACACACATACTCCAAAAGCTATTTCCCCAAATCCTAATGGAGCAGAAGGGAAAATATGTAAGTCCAAGCTCTGAGCATGAATGGACAGCATTGGGAAATAAGGGTGGAGTTTCAGTAAGGTAATTTTAAACCAACAGCCACGTACTCTAGCAGGTCACAAATACAAGGTGTCACATTATTACACCAGAAAGAGCAATTCCTTACAGGACAAAAGTTTCTGGTTTACTGCCAGTTTGTCAACTTGCTCTCAACAACACACCACACAGCATTTAGCAGGAACTGCAGCAACCTTCTCACTCCACACACCTTGATCTTTTTGGCCTTTGGAGCAGTGCGAGGTTTTTCTGTACTCCTCTTCCTCTTCTTAGGCTTGCTTCTACGGACCCGGTTGACAGTCAGTGTGATGCTTGTAGGGGTGTGCTGCGTAGCTGTGTACAGCACTGTAGAGGGAGATAGTTCTTCATCCCAGCTCTCAGTTGCGCTGCTGTCCCCACCTGCAGAGAGGAGTGCTTCATTAGCAACGTTTTTATTCAGCCCAGAGAGAACAGCTTACCCTTATGTCCATTTCCATCAAGATGACTTGATGACCCTGCAGAGCTCTTCCCTGAGAAAACTGTCTCACCTCAGCTTTCCCACCTAAACCGGGAACAGGTCTCACAAACTTCTGATCTCTCAGAGAATGGCACTGATGAACATTTCCCTTTTCTGTTCACAAGATAATCTGATTTTCCCAAGAGCCAACTGAGGTGAGGCGGAAGGAGAAGACAAAATCCCAGTGGCTTGGAGGCAAATAACATTAGTGGGCACTGATCACAGATTATTACAGCAGCCAAAACACAAAGCTCTCGTAGAAAGAAAGCAGAAGTCACCATTATCAGAATTACAACCTCCAGCTCACCTGACACGTTGTCCTGCTTCCGGCGGCGGAGTCTGATCACCTTCCCCCTGCTCATTCCTCTGCCAAAGGAGAATGCACAATTGAAGCTGGTTTGTAGGAGTAAAGTCACTTGAAATTCAACAGGATGTCACAAGATGCGTGCCCTCAGTGGGGCCCAGGATGATAAGAACATCGATTTAACATCCTCATCTCCACTCCTGGTGCCACCAACACTTGTCAGGCTGACAACGCAAAGGAGGAGGGTCAATACTAGGTAAAGCACTGGAAAGAACGCTCCAGTTAGCAAAAGGAAGTCCGTCCCACAGCCCAAATGTGACACAGTTTGGTATGAGAAGTCAACACAAGGAGCAGCCCAGATCTGCACTGCACCAAAGCTTACCTGCACTTTTCACACTTGAGGATGAAACCATCCTGGGAGACACTGCAGTGGCACCAAGTGGGAATGGATTCTCCTTCTGAGGAGCTCTCACTGTCCCCGGAGTTCTCCTCATCAGGCGAGTGCAGGCCGTTCAGTTCTGCACGAGGTATAATGGTCTGGACAGGAGGAGAGGCTGGCGGCGTTGGAGGAGGAGGGGCTCCATAATTATGATCCTGAAAATGAGTATTTGCAGTGCTACTTTTAACGTGAAGATATGAAGCCTAGAAACTGTAGTCCCAAATCCATAGCTCCCAGGTTATTATTTAACAACTGGTGTAAAACACTAGTCTGAATTCCTCCATCTACCAAGGAGGTAAAGCAATAGCTCTGAAAGATGTGAATGGTTTTCTTCTGCACCAATTAATTAAATTCAAAACTTAGGAACTAACAACTAGGCTATTTCGACATTAACTGTTGTTCTGCTAATAATCTGAGATCACAGCAGTGGCCAAGCACTGGAACCGGCTGCCCAGAGCTGTTGTGCAGTTTCCGTCTATTGAGATATTCAAAACTCAACTGGACACGGTCCTGGGCAACCTGCTCAAGCAGAGTCAGCTTGAGTATGGGGGTTGGATTACGTGATCTCAAAAGGCCCCTTCCAACCTCAGTGATTCTGTGACGTTCTGTTCATCCCACAGTTTCAAGCTATGCTCCCACTCTTCCTGACTGTTCCTTGTTTCTCACCATTATAAGTTACCAATATGAAAATCTGCGCAGTTGAAACAAGTACAAATATTGCACAATAAACCAAACAGGGCATAAAATTACCACCAGGAAAATATCATATATTCATATATATTCACACTTCATTCAGTTAAAAATCTATCACCTAGAACACTAATAAAGCTTGCTATAGAGTATGCAAGACTTCACAAACAATAAAGACACAAATGCAAAATGTATGGCAGAACTCAGCTGTTAACTCAGTGTTCCCTAATAAAAAAGACAAAACTCCTAAGGCTTAACAGGCAAAGAACTATGGAACAAGGAGAAAAGAGTAAAGTAGACAGTAAAGAGCTGATTCACTGCAGAGAGAGTACTCACTGCGTAAGGCAGCCCGCGATAGCTGTGTTTCTGGGTGGCCCCATAGCCGTGGCTGGAGTACACATTCTTCTCACTGACAGCTGGACTAGCTTCCACAGACTCTGGGCTGCAGAAAGGGCCAGAAGTAAAACCCATCAATAAAACAGCATTTTTTTAGTGTCAGTATTTCACTGCTCTTTTCTATTAAACACATGAGCTCAAAATGAAGAAACTTCATTAAACTGAGGTGTTATTATGCACTTCACCAGGCATCATGTGTGCAGAAGTTGTACAGGATGAACCTGCTTTCAAAAGAGGGAAGCAACTGAGCAAGGGCCACCCTGGATAACTCATTAAACTGGGTCTCAATCTGGGAAGTTAACAAGATAATTAGCATGTAAGAAGCTGAGTTTCCTTATGGTTGAGGAAGTTGGGTCTAGTTCAGCATTCACATCTGAACTCAGCAAGTTTAATCTCAAAGCCACTGAAGAGTACTGCCATGTTATCTCTGAGACAGCTTATTTCAAACAGCAGCTCAGCAGCTCTCCTGCATCTATCTGTGCTTGTTTCTCTCTCCCTCAGACGCTGTGAGCCAAAACCAATGTCCTACGATAAAGTCTGCATGAAATCTGCAGCTATCCTGACAGCAATGGTCAGGGATTAGAAATTCCTGCTACAAAGAGGCAACAAAATTCATTACCTGGCCAGACAGTGGCCACAGAGAACTAAGATTTGCCCTGTGCTTTCTATGCAGCAACACGGTGTGCAATGTGCTGACCAGGAAATCTGCTGCTGAGGTACAATGCACTCTTCCACCACATGGTGGTGAAAAAAAGCAGCGAAAAATGAAAGGTATATCCCTTAGCAGAAAGCTGCAGAAACCCTACTCAGAGAAGGGACAGCTGCAATTCAATGCAGGGAATATTAGATAATGAGGCTACAGACAGAATACCAGCCAGGAAACACACTGTCTGTTACAAGCAGGAGATACAAGTCAGCTAACCTCTGCACAGACTAGCCATAGGGCCCATAGCAGAATTCAGCAGAGGATTACTGAATCCTGTCTGCAGCTGATATCTTCTTCAAAATTCTAGCAGGGAGCTGAGCAGGAAAGAAAAACATAGGAAAGGAAAACTTTACCTTAGACCTCTGCTGCTCTGGTGAGATCTCGCAGGATTCTCAGTGGGTCCTATATTGTCAGCATGAATCAGGCAGTGCTCAAACACCAACAGCCAGTGGTCACGCGTGGGGCAGTGTTCAGGCACCACCCAAGAACACTAATCCCTGTGCCCTTTGGACTTCCTATTAGCCCTTGAAATCTCTACTGCACTGAAGTTTGCCCCACCCTGGCACTAAACCCGATACACTCTCCAAGGCATAAACCTTCTGAGCTCTGGCTTATTCTGGACTAAGGTGGATCTGTCTTTGCAACATAAAGCAGCAATAATTATTGTACAAAGAACTGCAGAAAGTGGAAGACCTTAAACTATGCAAACCCTGCTTCTGTAGTTCAGGATTTAAACGCACGACATGATAAATTTAGTTCATTTTCTATGTAACCACAACCAGATAAACTGTCAAAAGCAGTAGATATAGGTGGCAATACTCTCAGAGGATATACTTCTTAATAAAAGAGAGTGCGCAGAGCTTTCCACATAATCCAGCCTTGCTGGATCTTTGCCACAGTCCTTTAGGACTTCCAGATTGGTACAGAGTTAAATCCATTCAGGTTTAATCGTATTTTCAGAAACAATATTAGAAGGAAAAGAGCCTCAACAGCCTAAGCAGCAGATCTGTTCTCTGACCAAGTCACCCACATTCCTAACTACAGTCAGCCTGGAATACCAGCGATGCTGCCGCAAGCGTTAGCAATAAAACTTCAAGATTGTTGGTGCAACGGTGTCCAGGGGCAACAACGCTGGGGCCCATGCTTCCTTAGCAGCAGCCCGCCAAGGAGCTTCAACAAATTCCAATATACAGTCAGACTAACACAAAAAACCTACTCTGCAGCCTCCACGTCACCCCCATCAACACAAACACTGTTCAACATTTCCACCTCCCCTCTGTATCACAGGCCAGGGGAAGATGCTAAAGCTCAGCCTGAAAAGAGGGCCAGCTAGTTTTCCTTTTACCTTCCCACTGCTTTCATGATGCACATCTTTGAAATCAATCCCTTAAAAGAGACAAAAAGCTCAGGTACCCCAGACCTTCATGCATCAAACTAGCAGAGTTTCAAAGGAAAAGTGGAGGATAGCCTTAACTTTGAACAGACTCATGAAGGACACTCCAGCAGTAAGGAACAGGGCACCAATGCAAAGTCTGGAGAATAAAGTCCTTAGCATTACCAGTTTTTAGAAAACAGAGAAACCAATTCAGAGATCTTGAAAAGCGTGTTTTCAAAGCACTCCAGCCTAGCCTCAAGTTGGACCTACAAATTTCTTACAACCAGGGAAAAAGAAAATGCTTTGCAGAAGGTTTACAGTCTTTTTGATATTTAAATGTTACAAGGGACACGCGTAGATATATCTGGGTCTCCTCCCTACCATGCTCAGCTCTGAAAGCAAAGTGCCTAGTACATGAGTAAACTATTTTGCTCTCTTTCTCCTGTCATAAACAGTTTAAAATTCCTTCATGTTGAGTCTTTAAAGTGCTAGTGTGGGAGAAGGACAGTGACAAGAAACACTGAATGTTAAATCTTGAAAAGTGAAGGATCATATACCCACTGCAGACGAGCGACTTACTAGATTCTGACTCCCTGTTTAAAAACATATAAAAATAGGGGCTTTAGGATGGAATGAAGCATCATGAAGAAGAATGCCTAGAATGGGGCCAGTGCCAAGACAGACAAAAAAGAGCATTAGCAGTCTTGCAGAGAGTGCGATTGTGTAGTCAAACCCTGTACTCAGTCAAATCAGGGCAAGATGGAAGGGAAAAACAATGATTCATATCCTAGCCCACTGCTCTTACAGCTCAAAATTAATAGAGTCTGGAGCAGTACCTGTTATAAACTGATCAATCTGACATGCACGTATTTGCACAGTAGGTATCTTTAAATAATACATGGGGAAATATATCTCCAAAATACCCTTTGTAAATTTTTGTAAAGAGATGCTACAGTTTTATATTTCAAAGAAGGATGCAGGAAAGCAGGAGGTAGAAGCACACAGAAATAACCTGAGCCCTCCCTCTTGCCCCTGACAAAAACATAGGACTCATCCCAGCTGACATCATTCTAACAAGGGTTTGAAGAAAACACCACAATGCAGTATTTTCTGGATTTGAAATATTCCTGACTCCTGCAGAAGCAGCATCTTTCAAAATAAATGGTAAGTCTCCTCCAACAGTCCTCAGAGACAGGACTGCAGTGAGAGCCCTGCACAGGGTTGTGGTGGGTACCCTAAAAGATTGCCCACTGAAGTGTGCTTCCTGGAACCTGTTCAGGGGCAGAAACAACATAAAGGTGTCGACACAGGCTGATGCTGTCTCAAATCTCTGGCCAAGCTCCAAAGGGGTCCAGAAATCAGTCATGTAAGACTGGTACTGAGTCTGATGCTCTACTGAGATGGAGGCTCAGCACACCGATCCCTCATGTAACACAGCTTTTGGAAAAGGAGCTGGCTTGTACCTTGCCACCGTCAAGCATGGGTACAGCAAACGCACAACTGCCTGCACGTGAGTACAGGCTTACTAGCCAAGCTGATACAAAACCCACAGTTGAGTGCCTCATACTGTTAGAATTGTTCTTTTCCCCATCCCACGTGTCAAACTTACCAATTTCTGTAACACTGCATTTGTTAAAACACTCAGAGTCTGTCTCTGCGTTCACCTCTCACACAGCCAGCAGACCAGCACCCCCTTTCTCCCAAGTGGAGAAAGCCCCGGCACTGATCCTGCAGCCCCACTCCAGGGCAGCCCTGTGACACCCTCCCCTCCTCCTCCGTGGGGTAACACTCACTCCGATCCTGCAGCCATGTCGGAGTAGGACGTATCTGGTGTGGTGACTCCCAGAGGGATTGCAATGCTCATGACGCCCGTCGGGGATCACGGAGTCCAGAGGGCAGCGACTGGCCGCTCCGAGGGCGGAGAGGAGCCGCAGAGCCTCGGCCAACACGTCACGGACATGGGGAAACCTACCAAGGCAGAAACAAAGCATTGCATCTCCATTACAGGATGAGGTCTCCCTATATACCCCTCCAGAAGGCTTTCCCAGCAAAAGAAAAGCAGAAATAGATTTCCAACAGTGACATGCCGCATCATTTATAGTTCATTTTCTTATGTGGGGCCAGGGAAGAGGTAGATGGGAGTAGTTTTGTAGGTTGGGGGGGGAAGTTTGTGGTGGGGTTTTTGTTTTGGTTTCTTTTTTTGGTTTGTTTTTTTTAGTCTTGGATTGACATGCAATGAGCTGCTCAGCCATAAAGCCAGTCATGAGTTTCCCCCCTCCCCCAACTAAACTTACAACTAATTATCAGATAAGCAATCTATTAGCTCCTTCTGCCTATAAGCAGCAGCTGTCACCCACCACCCACAGCTCCCCATCAGCATTTCCTAACTCCTTCCCCACAAAAAGTTGCAGGAAAGCCCCATCCAGGAGGACAACGAGACAGAGCTGAGGTCTGTCACGACTGAGCCCTCACTTGAGATCAGTTTATATTTGCATTCCCGGGGCGCAGGCGCGGGCGAGCGTGGCGGGCAGAGTGGCTATCCCCACACCGGGCCAGCGAGGGCCGGCCCGGATTCTGCGCCCATTGCTCAGCCCGGCGAGCCCTGATGCAGCGGGCCCCGACCTTCCGAAACCCCAGCCGAGACCTCCCCGCGGCAGAGCCACGTCAGACGCCCGGGCGCCCGCGCATAGGCCGCTGCGATGAGCAGCACGGCGGGGCCATTGGCTGGGCGCGGGAGCTGGGTGAGTCACGGCGGGGTTGCAGCCGCCGGCCATGCCGGGCCGGTGGGGAAGCCCGTGTTCCACCGTCCCTGCTGACCCCAGCGTTTTGCTAAGGCAGAGAGCGAAATCGCCCGTAAAGACAAACTTCCAAGGGTCGGATGGCGGTAAAACGGGATCAGCTCCTCGTTATGTAAATAACCTCAATAACACAGAGGTTCATAAAGGAGCTATTATTCTACGCAGCTCTAAAGCAAACCCCCACGACACGGAGAGGGGCTGCGTTCAAGCACATAGCAAAGGTAGCTCCAAAACTAAAGAAAAACAGTGAGAATTTAGCCATCCCCTCTGCACGTTAAACTTTAAGGGCAGCTTGAATAACTTCCTGCAGCCCTCGCCCGGCCCCGGCAGTGCGGATGAGCCAGCCTGCGCTCGCAGCCGGCCGTCACATGCTCCCCGGCATCTCGGGGGCTCTGCCAGCAAAGCCTCCCGGGCTACAGAGAGACTGCGAGCCAACTGTTCCCGTGGTAGCGACTTTCTCACAGGGAACTGCCTCTGGACACCATAGTCCAGCCGTTGTTCAACACACAAAAAACCCCAGAAACACAAAACACACACTCGCTACAAGGGCAAATGAAGGTAGAGTGAGAGAGTCAGAAGGTTTAAATGCCATACGCTATCTTGCCTTTTCCTAACAGGCAGGCCACTTCTCTTAGCACAAGGAAATAGTTTCCTTCTTCAGTGTACATCCTTAAGAGAAATATTTCCAGTAGTATGACAAGCATACAGCACGTTACAGAAGTAGCACATAAAGATTTCTAAGTGGTCTGTGGCAATTCCCTGTTATGCCCCAAAGCAACGGTCTCATGGGGAGGTGGGAGATGAAAACAGGCAGGACTCAGCTCACAGGCAGCTCAAACCCAAGACAGCCCAGGTGTCCTTGAGTGTGGGTTTTTTTGAAAAATAAAAAGAAAAACAAAAGGACCTTTAGGAAGTGTCTCATTTATCCTTTCTCATGCTTGTGACTTTGACACCATCTGAGACAAACCGCTGCTAAAATACAGCTAAAAGCTACAGACATCAATCCCTGCTTCAACCCAGAGTCACATAAAACTCTGGCACAAGGTTAAAAGAAATAGGACAAGTTTTTCAGTGTCCCCTTTTAAGGGACATAGAAAATTTTCTTCCCCCCCCAATCTTTTTAAATACTTAGATTTCTTTTCCCCCCTACTGATCTCTTGCCTTTGCCATGACCATACCCAGCTGGCAGCAGCCAGAGATTTCATCAGGACAAATTCCAGCCTCCTGCCTGCTCGTGACTCAGCAGAACCAGAGGATTTCAGGTGCAGATTCTGGACTCGAGAGTCACAGGGTATCTGGTCAGTCCTGGGGTAACTGGCACAAGTTTTCAGCCACTTCTCATAGGAAACCCTCTTTCCATCAACACTGGATGGACACCAGACTGTTTTACTGCAACAGTAACTCCCACTTTTGGGAAAGAGATTACCGGAGAAACATGAAATACCAAACAGAAAGGTTAGACAAGGCCAATTCCAGTTCAGTGGCTTTTGTGTTGACCCAGCAGTACTTGCCCAACCATCATCCACACTCAGATTTTGCTGTTTGCTGCCGCTCTTTCATGTGTACTTTCAACTCTGACAACGTAACATTCAAAATGAATTGCTGAGACCAATCTCAAGTGCTGTCCAAGACCACATCACCTTCGGGCTATATTGCAGTCATGTCTTCATGAAACTGGGCCTGGTAACACCCAAAACATTAGTCTGCAGAGAAAATACTGGGGTTAAGATCAAAATGTTCACCCATCAAACTGTCTAACCTCCTGTAGACACAATCCCCAACCTCCTTCCTATCTCCCCTGCCCCTGTGTCAGACTAAAAAGCTGCACCAAGTTCTCTCCAATGCCACTGGAAGAACTTTTCCTAAAATTCAAAGTCTTTATGCAAATTTTATGAGCTTCAGACCACAGCACAAATCTATCTGCCTTATGATACAAGTCTTCTTGAAACTAAATGGGAACAGGAATTGTCATGGGCCAGAAGATAAGTAATACTTAGTTGGTTTTGAAAACACAGGATTTAAAGACATATTTTTCTACTCACATTTTTTTTGGCATTTACACTCCTTAACCAGTCATACCAGTACAAAGACATCTGGCCTTCCCCAACACCATCCAAAGAGCCCAGATGAGCATCCACCCACACAGCCACCCCAGTGCTGGGGTACCTGATTCTCACTCAGCACAAGTCACATACCAAGGGACTTACCCACCTTCACACCAAAACCATAAGTGGTTGCCTTAACTAAAATGTAAATATATGCTATTCCATTATTTCAGGTAACATCCTGTATTGACAGAAAGGACTGTAATAAATCTAAGCTGGCCAAGTGAAGGTTAGGCAACACCTGCTGTAACAGTGAATTTAATTTTCAAAACTGTTTAGGATGCAACAGCTGCAGCGCTGCATTGGCTCACTTCCACAACCGCTGCTGTCCGTGTTACAAATAAAGCAGATGCAGAAAATTTACTGCTGGAAACTCTTCTCATTAATTGTGGTGCTAAAAGTCAGTCTTAACAGGGACAATCAAGCATGGCCAGTCAAACAGCTCGCTAGAGCTTCCTCCTTCAAGATGTGGCTATTCCCATTTCCACTAGTGTCCTGGTGTCACAGACACCTCTGGGCACCCACAGTGTGCAACACTTGGTGACAGACTACAAAATATTTGTGAGAGCCATGAAAAGCTCACCCCCAGACAAAAGCTTCAGGCACAGCCTTACAGGCTGCACATGCTACCTAAATGCAGGTGCCCAGAGTCCATCACCATTTGGTGCTGTGCAGGTGATGCTATACAATCTCAGGGCAGAGGGAGAGCACTCCCCCTGCACCCTCCCACGGTCACCAACTCAAGGAGAAAGCAGCTCCGAGCAGGGGGAGGACAGAGAGATTCAGCCCATTTCTCTGCAGTGTCAGTGCAGGTCTGTGAGTCTACGTCTATAGAGGACTTGAAATATTTTAACAACGTGCAGCCAGCATCTCATGCATTGCTGAGAATGATAAGAAGGTAATGCTGGTACAAAGCATATTGTGGACAAACTGAAAAAAGCCTTTTGTGATTATACGCAACTTCAGCGTGTGCCAGGGCAGGGAGGATGGGAAATCCCCTCTGCCTGCACTGCTGAAGGGCTCTTCTCATGTATCTCTTGTTCACAGAGAGGACAAACAAGTGCTTGCTCTACCCCTCCCCAAACCTCCCAAAAAAACAGTTACTGAATTCCCAAAACTGGACGTGAACCCAAGACTTTTGACAACCCAGGATTACTAATGTCCAAACAATAACTGCCATCCTCTTCTCTGTGTTCAGCAACAGGCCTGCAGGTAACCTATATAGGATGAGCTCCATATGGAATTCCACGAGCTGCACGTCCTCAAGCTCCCAAGCCATTAAACAGTCACGTCAAATTCAAAGCATGTTTTTCTCCTGCATCTCACACTGCCATAGGCCAGAGCTGGTGGCAAACTGGAAATAGCAGCTCTGCCATGCAGCCTTGCTTCACATCCTCTCCATCAACCTCCTCTGGGACAGAGCCAGCAAATTCTGACCAGATCATACCTATGTTGTCATCTGCATCAGTAGCAAACCTCTCTGCAAATGCAACGGTATAAAAAGTGTTAGCAGGCTTACGGATCCTATTCATTCATCTTTCCCCCTGGAAATTTCAGAATAGCCAAAAATCTATGGGACATCTAATGTAAACATGAAGTGCTACTGAAAACACCCCAGCTCGTCAGCTGGTGCCACCCAAATACAGGTGCAGTCCACCCAAAACCGAGCAAGCACTGCCTGTTTGTTCCAGCACACCCATAAACCTCCTGTCAAGGGCAGATTCCCACAGAAGGGCAAGCACCTGCAGTACAAACAGCAGCAGGTCAAGGGGCTTTGCATTTAAAACACTAACTCAAAAATGCATCAGATTCCCAGAATTTCAGATGTGCTGTTCCATAAGGACACAGAGACAGAACAGACAAATCCTGAAGTCATTTAGCTCCAACTTACTCTGAAATACAGAGATTCCTAAAAGTACTTGAGTTGTGCCTCAATCTACCAATACAAATGTTTAACTCTGCTCTGAAAACAAGCTGGGTTCACTAAGCAGCAAGGAAACAACTGTGTCAGTTTTAAAAAATGAAATATTGACATGAGTATTTACTATTATCATTAGTACCATGTATCATCTGACTGACAAAGCAAGACAGCGACCCCTCCATCCCAAAGGGTCCCGGAGAACTCAGTCCTAGTCTGCAACAGAACGGATCAAAACAACAGGCAACACAAATACTCATTGCTAGCTATGTATGCATTCTGTGATCACCAAATTATTGACAAATATAGTGCAATGATTAAAGATTTATCTGTTAAGAGCTTTCTTAAGACTCTCCTGTTTTATACATAAGTAACCATATGCAAAAAGAAATGCTGGTATGTATACATCTGGTTCAGAGTTTATCTTGCCCTCTGGGATCTGGAGAACCATGATAAAGTAACGACAAGCTCTTAGAACAAGAATAACAATGTTTAAAAATTAAGTGTGTCAAAAAGCAACAACCCAGTGAGCCCTGATCCTGCTCATTGTGCTGCACAAGACCTGGAGTCAAGGATCAGGGAACAGCGAGATTGCTGCTTTTAGGACACGGGTGATTTCAAACAGCTTTTGGTACCCACGGGCCTATGCAGCAGCTGAGTTGTTCCACACAAGATACAAAATCATATTAACAATTCCCATTATTCTTACAGTGCTTTATGGAAGCAATGGAACCTGCCTCAGCACATGGCTATGAATACAGCTACTGTGATAAAGCAGTTCAGTGAAGGATACATAAACCACGTTTAAAACTGAGGTTCAAGCAAGTTAAACCGATTCTGATAAAACTTGGTAAACAGCTGGAAACCAAAAATGTTTTGACTAAATTTACTTAAGACTAAGTTTAAGCTATTTTAAAGCAATTTTCATCATGTCCATCCATGGGATTCCATCATTTTATCTGATGAAGAAAACATTAATTTTAGTTAAACTCCACTGCTAACTACACCCTGAGGGACTACAAACGATGACAGTGAGCAACTGAAAGAAATTAAACCACCAAGCACAGAAATTACGAAATGCACAGTCAAGCATTCTCAGCAACTGACCCAAGACTGCAGAGATTACTCAGGAAAGCAAAAAGAATAACCTCAAAACTTTGCTTCTGCTTCAGCAGTCAAGAAGTTATGCAAAACCTCCATTTTGCAGACAAAAAAAATAATCCTCTGTTTTTCTTTTGGAATCACTAAGGATTTCAGGTATTATGATAAGAAATAGAAGAAAAATGTAATAATAGATAAAGGAAGGGCAGATAAGACTTTGCTTCCAGTAATACTGTCTACTGGACAATTCAACCACATTCTTTACAGTCCAATACACTCCGGAGGTGGAGACGTTGGACAAGGGTTTGTTGGAACCTTCTTAAAACATCTAATTTGCATCATGGAACCTTACTGGAAAGTTTAATTTATATTGATTTGGAATTGGTTGAAGAGTCATACATAAGGATAATTCCATAAACAAATACAGGCCAAATTAGAAAGGGGAAGCAAATTACAGAGGAGCAGTGATCCATGGTAGACCAAGTGATTCCGGGGTATGTTTATGGAGAGGTGGCAGGCAAGCACCAGGACACTTTGCCTGTACCCCAGGCTGGTGAGAAGGGACCTAGCTGCACTTGCATGGTCTGCAAACACATTCTGCTGAGCAGGACGGTGATAGAGATGATGTTTTAAAGGAATAACAACCTCAATGTAAAGGGAAAAGAACCATCCCAACTGAGAACTTCATACCAAAGTCCTCATAACTTTAAGGCCCATAAACAGAGGAAATTTTCAGGAAAATTTCACAAGACAGTTTTTGAAAAATCTTGCAACCTATATGAAATGCTAACACCTTAAAAATGTTAATCATCAAAATAAAACCTAAAAAATAATGGTGATGGTGGAGAAATTCAGAAAAATCCCATAGACTCAGAAAGAATAATTCTTGGCCCCTTTCTATGCTAAAAACATTGTTTTACATTGCCTCTATCTCACAGCATAACAAGTTGTTGGTGAAGATGACAAGTTCTTCAAATACTGAAGCATTTAACATGATACTTTCAAAAATGAAAGGAAGGCAACCCCCTGAAAACCCTTTTATTTTTGCAAATACTGTTTTCTATTCTTTCCTGAAAGATATACAGCAATACAAGAGGAAAAAGCATTATACATGATACCCCACAGAAATAATGATATGAAAATTACTGAAGTAAATGGAACAGGAAAGAGGAAAAAACACCCCTCTTACAAACTTCTGATTTGGAATAGTTGCAAGGGGAAACTATTCTACAACGATGGGAACACATCCCAATTGCTGTGCTGGTTCTATACTCTGAGATAGTTGCTCTCTTTTCCCACGGGGTGAAGGAGAGCAGTCAAATGTCTGTATGTCACAAAAATAAGAAATTGCAAACAAGAAGGTGCAGAACCAGTATTTTGAGATTAAGGGCTTGACAACTAACCTTCAGTGAATCCAGCTGTGGCAGCTGATGTTACTGCTGCAACTGTCCCCTCTAAGCCTTTGCCAAAACAGCTGGCAGGAAGGAAACCTTGCCATGTCTCATCAAGTGCAGCTGATGCCAAGAACACTGGACTAAAAGCAGAAGCAGGTAAAATACATATTCCCTTTGATAAGTTTCTGCAATGGGGCAGAGCAGACAACTAGGAACAGCAATACTGGAAAGCATCGCTGCTCAGCCTGCCACACCTTCTCCATATAAATCCACGTTTCCAGATCCACTACACCAGAAAATGGCTACGGTTAAAATAAGACTCAAGATTAATTTAAATAATGTAAATTACAGTGGTTTAATTCTAGCAGACCAGAGTGTTTCTTTGTACTAGATTTTGTTGCTTGTGAATGTAATAATATTCACATGAATGGTTGTACTTGTGTGACTATTAAACTTTCCTAAGTAAACAAAGTCTAAATTAAAAAGGCTGTCAGACAACACCCCCCATCAAAAAAAAAAAAACAACCCCACCACCTCTAGACCTTGAAATTGTGTTTTGAAGGGATTTCAGAGAAAAGCCTATACCACATGCAAGGTCAGAGGGAAACAGAGCAATAAAGGGCAATAACTAGGATCGAATCCAAACCCAGAGAATTACAGTTCCCATGAGAATCTGGACAGTCCAGAGTCACGGGAAGTCGCTGAATATAGAAGGGGAATAAGCAGAATTTACTGGCACTGAGCAGCATCCCAAAGTTGCAACCAGTGGAAGGCTAACCACAAACAAGTTGCCAGGAGTAGGATTGCAACCTCCAGTCCTAGAATTGGAAAAAAGATTTCTCTGTAATCCCACTAAATACTCTCTGCCTTGCAGGTCTGGCTGTACGTCCTTTATATATCTATTTAAGGCCTCCACGTGATGAAGGCTGCCTGCCTGGCCACTCCCAGCCGGGGCAAACAACCCAGCTCCAGAGGAGACTCCAGCAGCAGCTTCCAAGGCAGACGTTGCATCAGCCAGGTGTGCAGGAAACGGCGGAGATAAAGCAGCTGTTGGCGCAGGGGCTCTCGGATGGAGGCCGCTTCAGGAATCCCGTGGTAAGGACGACAGGAAGGAGAGAGACGCTCCGTACACAGAACAAGCTTCATCGGCTTCAGAAAGCCTTTGTGCTGGGGCTCCGGACCTGGCCTTTCTCCCAGAGATGATGCAACACTGAGGAACAAGGTCTGTGCCAGAGAAAACTATTCACAGGCTATGCAGATGGCAATGCAGCCAAAAGATCTCGGATCAAAATACGCCAGAGTCCATCCAGGCCCTGCAAACCCCCCCGGCCTCCCCCTGTGCCCCCCAGGATCCTCCACTCCACGGTGCCACCTCACTCCTAGCGTGACCACAGCTTCAAGCAGAATGAAGGACCTCATGATAGCGAGAAAGTAGTAAAAGGGGGTTTTAAAGTCCTGCAAAAATCACAGCCCCTCCTCTGATCTGCTGGAGAGAAGAGATGGAGGGAGAGACTCAGCTCTAAGCCTCAAGTCTCCCAGCCGGGGATCCTCCCGTCACCGTGGCTTGCCAGCGCACGCCTGAGCTCCCCAAACACGTACGGCAGCTCTCTGCTCGCCGGCAGCCTCAGCCCTGCTCTCACACACCAGGAAGCCACGCAGGGACAGCCATGGCAACATCACAGTGTGGCAATTACAGAGCCGTGGCTCCCAAGTGAAGGTGCAGCCTGGCTTTCCATTATAGGGCTGGATTTGACCCTTCTCCCCCACCTCAAACCATCACTGAGTGCCCTCCTGGCTCCAGCCTGGCCTCTGTGGTTTGCAACCAGCAAGTTTGGCAGCCTTGCACCTGGGCTCAAGATCATGCAGTTTTTCTCTGCATTGTAAGGAAGTTACTCCAAGCTTATGTAATGCTTGTGTGCCATGTCCCAGCAAACACTGGTTTGTCCGAGGTGCCTTGAGTGGGAAACCCAGCTATGAAAACACCTGCAACCTGCACCACACACAGCGAGACAGCTGGATAAATTTACTAATTGAGCAATGCAATCACCGAGAAGCATTAAAATCCTGTGAATTTTACACAGTTAGTAAGGATTTCAGCAATCTTCCAGCACTGTAGCAGGTTTCAAAGCTCAGCCTGTTGCACGGCCCCACCACATGCCCTTCTCAGGGACGTCTTCGTAGGTAACGCCAGCAACTGTGGCACTTGCCCAGGCACTGATGCCCATTTGCTCATTTAAGATGGTTCTGGGACCCCTAGAAAGTTCATACATTTCTTGCAGATCTACTGTTCCCAGCATAAAACCTGTTAGAGAGCAGAGTCAGTAGTGGTGGAGAGCCATCACGAAGGCCCAAAGGCAGCATATCAGCCAAAAAGCCTTATTTCCCCTTCTGGGGCTTCTACCTGATTGCTGATGCTGAATTATGTTCAAGAGATGTTCTTTACAGTGGTTGACTTTTCTGGCTTACTTGCTTCTCATGTTATATTCTATTTTGGCACTGGCAAGCTACGTGCTGATGCCAAAATGCAGGTACTACTGACACAGCAGCATGGCATGCCCCGGCTCTGCATGTTGGATCCTCCGTGCCCACGGGATGTTTGCCCAATTACAATGTCACAGTAGTCAGATTTACAGAATAAGCCATCAGCAAACAACACATTGGACCAATAAGCTTTAAGGAATGTAAGTTCTGATAAGTTATTTTGATAAGTTTTTGGTAAAACAAGATAATCAAAGACTTGCTCGTACAACCCCAGAGAAGGTGGCTATTCAGAAAGCTCCCAAATACCTGCTTCATAACTGCTGGCAAGAAGTATGAAGCTCAGCAGACAGACAGCACTGAGAGCCACGGTCACTTTTTTGACTAGTCTTATCCCCTTTGATAACAAGATGAAAAGCTGATAATCCAGTTGAATTCATTTGTAAAATAAATACAGATGACCAGAAATCAGCAGTCAACCAATGACTGAATAAAAACAAAAGTCACTTAAACAGATTTATTACTGGTGACTTGCAGATAAATTAGTAATTTCTTCCTTTAGGAAGAGCTCCTCTATGAACACAGAACGCTGTAATCAACCACCTTAACTGCACGTGGGTGGTAGCACAGGAGTACTGACATCAAACAGTTGGGCAAGAGTGCTCGTTGTGGAGCTCACACGAAAGCAGTGCTGAGCAAGTGGTTCTGTAACACATCAGTAATGAAAAGCTATCTGCTCCTGCAACCGCCGCCTTTTGTGAATGTTGAATTATAAGAAGAGTACTATATCGAGGATATTTTCATTATTATTGCAAACAGGTATGTACAACCACACAATGAAACCAAGAAGTTGCTCATGCTGAAGGCAGCTGACAAGCCCCCTCTAGCAGGTTGTCTCCATGAGGTTCTTGGTGAAGGGGACAGGGGGGTGATGACACAGCAGAGAGAAAGGTGAGGAATTGGGAAGATTTCTTTACTGCTGCGCCTTCACAACTTCTTTTGTGCGTAGCGCTTTCTGCGAGCCGCTTCTGCAGGTTAAGACAGATGGGGCTGCCTGGACAAGGCGAGCGGGGATTGCTGCACCAGCTCTCGAAGCTGGAGGCCTTTGCTTTACACCGTGTAGTGCCCCAACATGTTTCTGCAGTTCACTACCCCTTTAGCCCTGAGCAAGGAAACTTGCAGTTGCTAGACAACCTCTTTCCCACCTCAGAAACAGCTCGATTTGTGTGACAAATCGATAGGTTCAGTGTACAAAAAGCTCCAGAGTTTTGAGCTGCCTCTTCTTCCTTAGGACACAGAAGTGTTTCCTTACTGCACAGCTGCAGAGATGGGAGCGATGGGACTCCTCCCTGGCTGGACCTGGAGGAGGAGAGGCAGGAATGCAGCCGTGCAGGAGAAGAGATAAGAGCAGCCCAGGTAGCTCCACGTCCTCCTCTGCGCAGGCAAGGATGAGCATGCACGCAGGCAGGGCCGAGCAGAACTCCACCTGCATGAAGCAGCAGATTTTGAGAGCTACCAGAAGGGAATTTAAGAGCTCTGCACGTCTGCAAAGGCATCTGGAACAAGGTAATCTGTGGAAACACAGAAACTCAGCATCCATGAGGGAGTGGTGGAATGGACAAATGCAAATAAAAGTAGAAGCACAATCTGGAGCCATTACCAAACTGAGTCACCAAATTCCCCAGGTGAACTTACAAAGTGAGGGAGGAGCAGAATCACTGAAGTACTCTCATTTGGATGGCATGAAAACCAGCAAACCAGTGCCATTAGAATATTGCTTCTGACAATTATTTAGTATTGTTTCAAACACGAATAAACTTTCTGACTAAGTCCAGTTAACTGGAGAGACAGAGAATATCCTACATTAATTTAAGAATGAAACCTACCAGGAGAGCTTGTGCTCACTTTGCCTCTCAGAGGAACTGTGATCATATTGCTATTGTGCGACTTTTCTAATACTGTTTCTAAAAAAGGATGAAAAAGATTTACAGACTTCTGCTGCGGTCAACTGGAATTCAGAAGAGCTCATCTGAATACAGTGAGTGTACACACTTACATCAGGGCTTCTCTGTAGAGGCTTTCAGAAAGCCTTAACCATATCTTAAACATCTGAAGCAACGCAGTATGGGAAAGAACTGAGTTCCAACGATGCAAGCCACAAAGCATTAAATTTCAGAGTTCCCTTCACATCTTATGTGTCTTATGCAAGGCAGTGTTCTAGCACTGGTTTAACCATTTCTGCTCTGAATTCATCTTAATCTCATGATCTTGGCTTTGACTACAAGTGCATGTATCCGAACTTGTGCCAATTGATCGTGGTACGAAACCTTTAAAGATTCTTAAACTCCAGTGTCAGGAAAGGAGTATCATCATTAAAAAAAAAAAAAAAAAATCACAATGTATTTTCTCTGGAAATGAATTAGTTGAGCCTATTTTAAAAGACTAAGATGAATGTTTACTCCTTTCCCCTTCCCTACAAACCGTTCCAAAGTTTAATTACTATCATCACTAAGAAAATGTACTTCAAGATTGAATTTGTCTAACCCCAGTTGATATTGCCATGCCTTTGTCAGCAAATCTCACAAGTCCTTTTAGAGAAAGATCAAGTCTTCTCTCAATTGTCTTTTCAATAAGCTGAGTAAGTTGAGCTCCTTTAAGCCTCACATCATGAGGCTTATTTTCCAGTCCCTGGATCATTTCTGCAGCTGTCCTTTGAATTCTCTCCAAATACACTGGCATTCTTCTTGAAGCATGGAAACCAAAATTCAATTCCAGTATCAGTCTCAACATTGCTGTGTTTATAAGATTACTTATTTTTGCTTCACATTCCTCTACACCGCTTTTTTTAATCTCCTCAATATGCCCAAGAATCACATCAATCCTTTTAAATAAAATACTGGCCCAAGTACCATGTAGAGGTAATTAGCTGTGAAGACCTTAAAGCCCTTTGAGCTAGTGCTTTCCAAAATGCTGTTTCACAATGTACAGGTGGGTTTGCAGTTTTGCTAAAAAATGCATCACCTTGCTACTGGATGGATTAATATATTTTGTTGAAACATGGCAAAACAACTCAGAGCTCCCTAAATATATGTTATTATCCCACTAGTGCCTCTCTGACAGAAGCTTTATCAAATATTTTATGATATCCAAATAAAAAGACCTTGAAGATCAGTAAATTAAAAGCTGATTTTACCTTACAACTTCTATAAAGCTAGATGTGTCCTTTCCAAGTTACAATCCCAGATACTTTAAATCTCCACTGTTAATGCAATTTCTCCAGCACAACCATTTCTAGTGTCAGAGTACTCTGCCTTCTTCCCCCTAACTCCTGCCCTCTCCACCCAAACCAGGCATGCCCCCCACACCTCCTACATCCAGTCCAACTTCCACAGAACCACAGAATAATCCAGGCTGGAAGGGACCACTGGAGGTTAACTAACTGAAACCCCCTCCTCTCCCCAAAGCAGGGCCAACCTGGATTAGGTTGCATTGCTCGTTTCTTCTCCAGGGCCATTAAGTGTTTGCGTAACTATGCATTTTGAGGCCAAAAATAACCTTCTAATGATCTGACTTTCCACCTAAGGAAGACTGGAAAATCTCACCTAGTCATTTCTACACTTGGCATTGCAGCTTACACACGAGCTAGACCATGTTCATCAAGCACAGCCTTAAAAACAGTGTATGGATTTACCACAATTCTTTGGGGGAAATTTAAAATCATGCAGCAGACTGCAGCCTAGAGGTCCCCAGGCAGCACCAGGCCAAGCCATTAAGTCTTCACAGTGAGCACAGAACATTTTAGTTCTTATGAAAAAAGTGTAAAACTTTTTTTCCCCCCCCCCAACTAAAACTATATCAAACACTTTCTCAGAAGCCTTTGAAAGACGCTTCGAACTACCCAAGTGAAGCTGCAGCTCTAACTACCCCTGCGAAGGAGACTGTTCTTCCGCTGCACACACGGGTGATGTAAGGTGTTAGCTTCCCCACAAGTGCATGGAACATGTATTAGTGTCAGATGTATGGATACAATTTAAAGTGTTATCTTCCACGTCCACAGTGGTAAGATTTATCAGCACCTGTCTTTATCAACATGTTTATTTAACAACACACTCACAGGACCTGCTTCCTTGACTTATCTAAGTGAGGATGTCCAGCATCCCTTAGCTACCACAGAGCATCTTTCATCTCACACAGGCCAGTTCCTACAAAGCTTACCAGTTCTTGCTTCAGTCACTAAAAAGAACCTCCTCCATCCTTCCAAAACCCCCATAATTATATAAACAAAGAATTAACATGGACATATATTTATCCAGACAAAAACATGTCATAATGGTCAAGTTATCCCCCTTTCCTTAAAAAATAGCTATATGAAATCAAAGCAACTGAGAGCAGGGTTGTATTTAATGTAACACCGTGAACTACTACACTGAAACTAGAGATGTTAGCCAGGATCCTGTGATCCTCTCACCTTACTTTTTCCCTAAGCAACAATTTTTGGCCCTGTCAGAGACGAACAGAACCTTCAGTCGGACTCGGGGGAGTCACTCTTGTTCTCACGTTACGTTCCCTGCTCTCTGTCTGGGATTATCAGTGCTGTGTTCCCTGCCAACAGCAAGGAACCTCTCTAAACCTGGAAAAATTGTGGACAAGGATTTAAAAAAAAAAAAAAAATCCCATCACATGAGTAAATGAGGCTTGACAGCATGATGGATGCTGCAGGTTCACAAGTATGAAGGCACTCCTAAGAAGATGGCTTGCGCCTGTTACAGCTTCACATAAGCATAAAAGACGCGGCTTGCCGCATTCAGGAGGGAGATGCTCAGCTATTTAGATTGGACGCATTTTATGTAAGACTGAAGATGACTAAGTCACAGCTGGACAGATTATGTTCTAGAAGAAAGCTACGTGCTCCTCCCTGTACCTTAAACACCAGTGTTTCCTAATCTCTTTTATCCTTTCCCTTTCAAACAGAAGACGATAAATTCTCCCAAGAAAAAATTAGCCAGAGAATATTCAGGGCAACATGCTTTAACAGAGAAGAATTTCACATGCACCAGTCATCGTAAGGCTAATTTGATTTTGTCATTATGGAAAAACTGAGAACTATCAAGACCTCAGCTGGGTAACAGTTGGATAGGAGAATGATCTCAACACAGGGGGAAAACAGCACAGACAGGAATTATCTTCCTGAATAATGCAGATAGACTTTGTGTGCACTCAGCATCCAAATGCAGTTTGCCAAGATACTCTGAAGGCCCCTTCAGAGTAGTTTATCAGTCCTGATGGCTACAAATCAGTAGCAACATTGTTCTTAAGCCAAACTATTTCCTAGCATCACAATCCTAGTGAAAACAAGCAGGAAAAATACCCTGGCTTATACTACCACACTTCCTCATCAACAGCTCATACAAGAGATTTTTTTTCACCTGTATTCAACTACACAATGTAATCCCACCACACCTATTGCATCAGCATTAAAATCACTCATTGCTTTACTGAAAGAAACCAAAGGTACATACAGAAGCTACAGAGCACTACAGAACAGACACGTGGGCAGAGGTGAGCACTGGCACAGGTGAGACAGCTACCTAAGAAAATCCCAGAGCAGTAATTTGCACCACTAGACCAGGAGTAAAAAAAAAAATAAAAAATTTCCACATTTTCCCTCCACACTGCCTATAAGATGTCCTAGGCAAGCTAATCTCTTTTTTGTGCCTTAATTTTCCTATCAGTAAAATCAGAATACTACTTTTCAGATGTCACACAGTGTTTCAAGCCATGCACATGAAAGCTAGAGCTCTATCAATAAATTTAACCAGAATAGGACTGGGGACAAACTGCCCTGACAGAACTGCATATTGAACTTTTGGGTGGAAAAAAACACCTGAAAAATTTTAAATCACTGTGGCCATTTAACTTGTTTCATTCACGGTCGGTACAGGCTAAGGACCCAGGCACACACCCTGGGTGAGAAGCAGCAGCCTTCCAAAGAGCAGGGAGATCAGTTTAACTGGGTGAGAGTTAGCTTAGGTTAAGATCTCTCTCCTCAATACTAACAGAACTTCAGAGCAAGTCTCATTGTTCCAAGATTATTTTTTACATTTTAAACCCACATGCCATTTCAGTAACAACTGTCTTTCTTAACAACTTAGGTAATTTTGTTTTACAAAATGATGAAAAGTTGCCATTACTTTTCAAATGTGCCAAGGCTATTTATTTCCTCCCTCACAACCTTCTCCTCATGTGAAACTGAAAATATCAGAACTCCTTGCAAATGTTACCCCAACACAGTGACTCTCACGGGAACAGCCTACTTCACTCTCGCTCAGAAAAAGAAGCGATGCCTTAAACTCTGACACAGGAAGAGCAACATAAGGCTACAAAATTTGCTCCCAAGAACAGCCTGGTCCTAAATCACCCCATCCATCTCCACTGCATGATATGGGTTTTTTTTTTAAAAAAAGAAGGAATTTTCATTCAAAGGATTTAGCCACAAGGATCCTGGTTATATTTTAATACAGTTCTGCAAAAAACAGAGAAGTTGCATCAACATTCGGATACACCATTTCATTCTCCCTGCTCCTTCAAGGTCCTCTGCTCCACGTGTGATTCAAGGAATTTCTGCTGACCAGTTTCAACCTGACAGTCCCAAGCTGCACCCAATAAAGGCCTAACTAATGACTGCAGCTTTCCATGTACAGAATATGCTAATACTTTATTCTTTATTAACTTATCACTTCTATGTACATATGTAAGACTTGGAAATGCAGGAGCAGGAAATCAGAACTGTGACACATTAATTTCACTCATGTTCTCTGGCTGCTTGTGGGGAAAGTCTTTTCCCAGTTTGTGAATTTTTCATATCCTTACAGATCTTGCATTTGAACTTTTCCTCAAGGACACTCTGAACCCACAGTGGCTGAAAAGAATCCACAAACAGCAGACTTTTGCTGCTGGACACAAGCACTTCTGCACTCGGCTTCTTGAGTGTCGCCAACTGACCCATATGGTGCTCCAAGTGTTTCGGGAGCTAAGCTGGAAGGGTAACGAGCACCACTCTTCTAGCAGCACAAACAGCTATTTCCATAGGTGTGTAAAGGACTTTGGCATCCAAGTGCCTCCCACCTCTGGCAGAGCACCCAAGGACTGCTTCTCCATACAGGACCATCACCGGGCAGCTTTAAGATACTTCCTTTATGTAGCTCACAAGTCATAGCTTTAACCTCAGCAGAGATATTTCTACTGACAAGATACTTATCTAAAGAGACAGGTGTGGGATGGCATACTCCAAAATACAACATCTGTTTGTTTAGTAAAACTTTCCACCTCCTGCCTGGCCACTGTCAGATAAAGTGAGCCCTTATCTGGGGACACGGGTGGACACAACTGTTCAGATGAAGTACCATCCATGTAGGTTCTACTTACACATGGGACCCTGCTGCTCACCTTGGTATTCAGCTGCCACACTGCAATGTCAGCACAACTGCTATTGGCTGTGAAGCATGAGACAGTAAATGGAATCTGCTCAGTTCTCTTACTGCAGTGATTGATTTGGCGTTCTTTGCAAAGGTTTTCATTAAATAAAATATTACCCTCACAACAGATGAAATTTCTTGCTTATGAGACATACTGCTCACGCCCAAATGAATTTTTTGCACAGTAATATGCATTTGGAGATGTCATGACATGCTAACATTTAAATAACTTTATTCAAACACAAACAGTCAAAACGCTTCCTCAAGTCCTACTACAGCAAATAGTCTCACTGGGTGCAACACTAAAAGCCTCAGCTCACGGTCAGCAGACAGAGCAGCACACACCAGGATTTGCAGTATACAGACAATTGCTCTGTTTCAAATATATGCTGCTATAACCAACTTTTCCATATTAAAGAAAAAGGATTCAAATTTCTGCTGCAACTGGCTTTGGCTGAATTAAATTTTTGCGTTTTTCCAGTTGCACTCGTCTCTCTTCAGCAAAGTTATATGGAATTCATGCCGTGATTTCTTTTACTACCTTTTTTTAATATACATTTGATTGACAATGTATCCTCAGTAATTCATAATTTTCTGCATGCCTCAACATCTTACAAGTCATAACGACTGGCAAGTAAATGATGGCAAAACAGACTTTCCAACTGCCAGGTTAAAAAAAAAAGGGGGGTAAGGAACATTATGTGGTGCATTTACTTACACTGATCTGTAGTACCTGTACACTAGTTAATATTTTGCCACCTTACAAAATGAGACATCACTCCAGCTTTCCTCTGTTTGTACCTTCTGCAAAAGCATGCCTACAAGAATTTGCTATTTTTTAAGTTAAGCACCACGCTGAGGTTGTAACACTCTTCCACCATCACAGATCAAGCCTACATTGAAACTCACATCTGACCAGCTTCCTGCGTAAACGAGAGCCGGGCAGACGAAGGAAAGACTACACTGCCAACTTCCAAGCAGGGAACTAAAGGTCTGTGTGAGGAAAGCACACCCTGCACAGCGACCCAGGGAACAGCCACACAGCGTTTCACAGACTGCTCACCACGCAGCGGATGGCTGGTAGCTCGCTCGCCTTTAAATGGAGTGTGAAGTTCCAGGGGACAGCCTGAGCTGACCGCACTGTGTGCGGTCACTGAAAGGCGGAGACCCTGCTCCCCTTCTCCGGTCCCCACCACATCCTCTGCACTTCCACCCATATGTTCTCCCCTATTTATTTTATGAGGGCTCTGGATGCTTGTCAAACCTCTTGGTGAGCCAATTCATTTCACTATCTTGGCAAAAAAATAATCCAGCAAAAACCAAAACAGAAAATAACCCCAACATAGTTTTCTGCTGGGTTAGCAAGCTGCAGGAGTTCAGAAAAGGGATCCAGTATGAACCAGAGCTGGCAAACAGAAAAGGCAGAACTCCCTGTCGGGTGGGAGAGGAAGGGGGAGCAAAACTTCCCCCATTCAGCAGCAGAGCTGTTGGATGTACTCAGCTGTCTCGTGTAACTTCACCCGGAGTAACCCCACTCGCAGGGTGCAGTTCTGCAATAGTTTCAAGCTGACTTCAGCTGGCACCGCGTCAGTGCAGCCTCCCCGTCCCTTTCTGCACTGGTGCTAACCTGACCCCACAGCCGAGCAGTTCAGGCAGAAGCCAGCAGAAAACTCTTACTTCCAAAAATGAAATACATTTGGTTTTCTCATGGTAGCTCTCCTGAATAGTTCACTCTTGAGGCAGGCATGGGCCTGGACAGAGCAAAAGTGATGGTGGGAAGGAGAGCAGGACTGTAGCAACAGCACATCTGGTCAGCTTGAATTGCTGTGGAACCCCATCTCTAACGTGCACCAAAAACCTGCACAAAGTTGTGCAAAGAACATACAGTGTGTCACAAACACCCATTCCCGTTTAGCACACAAAGTTCCAAAGGCGAGCAAACCCCAAGGTGGATATTAGAAGAACGGCACAACAAAGCGAGTTTGCAGCAAGCTTACAACCTGACTTTCACCCTACAAGTATCCTCATTCCCTGTTAACCTCCAGGCCATTTTGAGCCCCAACATCCTTGAAATTCATGAAATTGCAAGAGAACTTTGAATCAGAAAGCCAGTCTCCTCAGCAGTCATGCAGAGCCTACTTAATTTGATCAAGCGGTTGTCTTTCCTTCAAAGGTTCACTTTAGCTGTATTTATACAGGAAGCTTCCAGATCTTTGCCATGGCAAAAGTTAATCTACAGCCACATTACTGAAAGCATTCTTGCAGCATGAGTTATTCCAACCTAATGCCACCAAAACACAGATAATAGTTTGGTTTAGTGTCTTTAGTTAAAGGCCACATGAATGCAAAAGGCTTATATATTCTTCCAAGTATCTATAAATTGATACTGCAGCTCAGGTTGAGACATGCTAACTATTTTAAGGACTCTACACTGAACCCCCAGGGCATTTCAATTTCCTAAATCACTGGTTCTTGAACTCTTCCCAGTGTATTCCTTCCTGCCTACAAGCAGGGATACATTCTCACCTCCTCACTCTCTCCCATAAAAACATTTGAGAATTGCTCCTTGGGAGCAGCTTCCACACCAGCGCCCTGAAAGGGTATCGGTCCTGAAGAGACACCAAGAACACTGCCAGAATGATGTAACTGGGGCAGAGGCACAGCTGGGAAACACAGACACACTGAAAAATGCTCCTCTGCTCCCATTCTCTGCACTACCTGGAGCTCTGATGAGAAGTCTAGTTTTCCCAGTCCCATCCTCCTACCAGCTATGACCTCTGCAGCTCCCACATTCTGCTCCCAGAAGCAAGCTGTGTCTTTCCCTGCTCCAGTCTGAGCACCCCTGTCTTGCATGGGCTTCCTTATCCAAATATTTCTATGCAACACAATCCTCAAAAATAATACAGCCACTTATTTTCATGATTCAAAGTCTATGCAAAACCAAGAGACTACATTATCTGACACTGACAGACTAAAACTCCAAACTGCATCCTGACTTTTTTTTTTCCTCCTCTTTTACAGAATCAGCAGCAGCAGCAGGCATGTTCTGTTAAAAAGTTTGATGGCAAGGTCTCACGCTCCTTCCCTATCAACAACTTGCATTTCAAACTGCTCACTTCAAAGTCAAGAGGATTCCTCTCAGTATCAGAACTCCAAACTGTTTTCTGGGCTGCTGGCACAGTCACTGAAGAAGTTTTGTCCTGTAAATCAACAAGGCTGCAGAGGAAAAACCCTGGTACGAGCTTCATAAGGACAACAGGAATAAGCCTGAGTCACTAAATGAGCAGCTACCAAATCCAGACAACATCTTCTTGTCAATGTGTACGACTGCAATTGTAATCACACTCTAAATATGAACACATCAAAAGCACTGTGACCTTTCTACTCTGAAATTACTTTGAAATATTTTAGGGCTTAAACATTTTGGTTTTAAAACTAACTCACATTCTGTCTCAAAAGGCTGCCTGTAAGTGAAAAAAAGGGACTAAGCTTGTTTAGAATGGGATAAATAAGCAAAAAAGTTTGCTGCCTTGAAAGCTGCACAGATCTGACTGCTCAGGATACCTCCCGTTTGCTAAACTTAGCCCTTCCATGACCCTCGGGGAGGAATGCAGGACCTGTCTACGTTATCAAGCTTATAAGGATTAAACTTTAGCATAAACAACAGATCACTTCTAAACTTCACTCTAAAAGCCAAATTCCTGACTATTTCTCAATGCCACTCTTCCATGTTCCTCCCTCTTCATTCCCCCTTTTTTCTTCATGTTTGGTGAATGTGGGACTATTAGATTTCTGACCACAGAAATTACTTCAGCTCACTAAAAGCTTGCCACTAAAACTGCTGACGAGTCCTCCCACATGTTTCCACCTTGAAGACTGAGCACATCAGTACACTTCCCTGAGTATTTCCCATATTGCTCATTAAAATAATTGGGTTTTGTGTGTGTTTGGTAGGAGGAAAACAAAACTCACCAACAAAGATTTTCTTTCTCAAATTTATTATTTAAAAATATAGACTTTATTTGTTCTACTGTTTAAACGTTTAAATGAGATTTAAGGATCAGAAAATTGCAGATTTACAATTTAAACAACAATACTGATGTTCCTATAGGGCTTGTGGCAACAAAAACTAGCATCAGGGCTATTATTCACTGCAGATTTCTTTTGGGCTACAGCTTTTCAAGTTCAGACTCATCAGTTGAGGTGAGGGAAAAATCCCTTTAGCTATTTTTGTTACAGGAAAATAATACTTCACCACTAGCTCGGGCAGGGGGGAAGGGGGATGATGAACAACAATCTCCTGATTTGTCACATAGATCATCCTCCAAGACAAAGAGCATCTTTACTAATTATAGAGGAAAAAAAAAAATTAAACTCGGAGCAGTTGAAGAACTGTTTCTCAGCACGCTCAGGGGGCATTAGCTGCGATTTCAGCAGCTTAGCAAGTCCCACCCCTGCGTGAGCTCAGCAGGGAGGCCAGGAGCACTGCACATTCTCCCTGCTCAGCAGGGACAGGGGCCGTGCTCGCCTGATTTGCTACAGGAATACTGGAAAATTGCCACCAAAATAGCAAACCCTGTGAAAAAAAAAACAAAACCACCAAGAAACCCCCAGCAACTTCAATAAAAAATTAAGGAAAAAGTGGAAAAAAAAAAAACCCTCAGCTCCCCTAGCTCCACAATGTTGAACTCTTGCTGCATTACAGTCTGGGGCTTTTACAGTCTGGGGCTTTTTCCATGAACAAAATAAGCTAAAGGTTTAGGATAGATTTATACAAAACTGCCTCTAACAATGTAAGTGCAAACTTACTGTGTGCTAACTCCTGCCACAAGTTAGTTATGGAAACCAAAGACTGGCTGTAGAATCTGTAACAGCTTTAACATCCAAAGCCTTTTTAAAATTATTATTATTATTTAGAAGAGAAAAAAAATAGACAAGTGAAATGCAATAAAGTCTTTATTTTAAAATCAAACAGCAGCTTAAGTTTCATAGGGGCAACTGAGATTTAGTATCTCACATGCTATACATTTAAACATACATTTAATGCTTTCAAGTACTGCTATTACATCTTGTATATAGGCAAAACACCTTTTTCTATTGCAACCTTTCTTATATACTGCAAATAACACGAGATTTCACTGGGAAGATTTCAGTTACACACACAAGCAGCACCAGAGTAAGAACACAAATGTGCGTCTGTGATACAGTTAATATTGCCATGAGAACAATGATTTTTAAAGTTTCAAACCTCTGAACACTCATTATGTTTGTTTTACTATTGCCAGAATAGATAGAAACATTTTTATCTCATCACATCATTCAAAACAAGTTTGTAAAAGTCTGATCACCCAAAATGGGAGAAAGAACAGACCAGTCAAACTAATAAATTACATGGCTGGGACATCACACATTTAGTTCTCCCCTGCACGCTTTGCACCTGGAAGTTTGAAAATTTTCTTTTTTTTTTTTTTTTTTTTTTACTTCAGGAACTTCTGAAAAATAGAAATCAGCAGTTGTTGGCTTTCCCCCTCCTCCCCAGAAAAAAGAGCATAAACTTCTGCACATTCTGAGATGCCAGTTCAATGCCACCTCTTTCCTATGTTTTTTTTCCAACTTTGACCTATTACTTTTCAAAATAGCCTCTGGACTGTAACTCAGTCCTCTTTCTAAAAAGGGATTTAAACGTACGTGGGATTTCACGGCGTCACCTTGGGGTGGCAAAATCGCAGACAACATTAGGTAAGGAATATTACTTTCAGGTCACTTGGGATATGACAGTAAAATGAAAAGCCAAGGCCTTGTCAGAGTGGTGCCAGTTACTCATCAGGACGCGAGGCAGCGGATTAATTCCCCATTATAACGTAGAGAGAGACTGCAAACAACAACTAAAGGGGCACAAAGACCACTCGCTGTATTTTATTAAACCGAGGAGGTAGTTTTCATCCTCACAAAATCCTACATTCACTCCTCTTGTGTCACTCCAGGCTGTGCAGCAGATACCACATCCAGCCCCAGCGATGGATGCATTTTAGGTGGGTGAGAAGTTGCTCTCCCCACCTTGCAGAACAATTTGGGTGCTACAGATCCTCAAATGTAAGAGCTACTCAGAGTTTGGCATCTACCACATAATTGCTTCCAGTCAAGCGGATTTAAGGGCATATTTTAATCTCTCTCACATTATTCTGGTCTTGGAATTTTTGCTTCAAGCTCATAGTAATGAGTTTGGTGACTCAAGCCAGGGCAAGGGGCTCCCTATTATAGGTGTTATTTTACAAAGATGGCAGTTGTTTTCTAATGCTAATGTATTCCCATTTCCCATACCACATGCCTCAATTAACAGTTTCATCTTTAACAAATGCACTAGAATACACCGACAGGGCCAAGTCAACAATACAATATCATACAGACAGGGGCCAGTGCCAAGTGGCTAGTTAAGCAGATAAGAAAGGCGCTCATTCTTCCTAAAAAAAAAAAAATAATAAAAAAAAGGAAGCTATTGCAGTCAAGCAGCCAGAGTGTGGGGATAGAAGCTGGCAGATTCCACAGTACACAGTCACGTCAAAAATGGCCTCCTGCAAACTGTTCCTTCATCAAGCATTTGAGTCAACCAAAAGAGAGGAATCTTCCCCATTATTCACAGGAGGTTTCACCTCCCTGTTCTGCAGCAGAGCAGCATTAGCTATACATTTACAACTGCCTAAGAAGCGCAGAGGATAAATTTTACTCGACAGCAGAGGGAAACTCCTCTCCCTGCTTTCTGTCTGCAGTCCCAAAGTTGAGCTGGGCCTTTATTTTGACTGTTCCCTGGTCTGTGAATGGAAAATCCCTTCTCAGCACTAGCAGGCTGGTGTCTGCTGCACACACCCACTGCACACAGCAGAAATTCCAGTCAATAAGGCAAGTGGGGCCCAGGCGATGGAAGGGGAGGAAGGAGACATACAAACAATAAGAAAAGCATCTGGCTCTGTTACTGGCTGGAAAGGAGACTGGAGTTCAAAAGAGACACGACTGCAGCCTTTGCTTCACAGGAAGATCATATCAATTCTCCCTGTCCTACTTTTCACACGGACCAAAATATCTGGAAAGGGTAACTCGGGGTTTCCAGCCCACACTTTAATGGGATTCCATTAACTCAAGAACAGCAATGAAACCCACCTTGTAGGTTTTTCTCTCACAGGACCAAAACACACCCCCACTTCTGCTTTGGACCTGTGGAAACAGCCTGAAAAGTAAAGCCCTTTGCTGAATGTGAGCCAGCCATCTCTCCACCACCACACTAATGGAGGCTGCTCTGCTGTCCTTCCCTGGAGATAGCAGCCAAGTCTACTGAAGCTTCTCTCATAGCAACCAGAGCTCCAGAGCCAACAGCAGCTGCTGTCACTGCCTTCAACGCTTACCCACAGGATCCAGAGCAAAGCAACACCCTCCTCCCTGCACCTCTAGAGCAAAAAAAAACCAAACCAGAAGGCTGGTGACAAGATGATTTCCTGGGTCACCCACAAGAAGGAAAAAAAAAAAATATCCTAATGTTTCCTATCCAACTGAAAAGGGGAATCTCCTATTTCTGCTGAAGATATAGGAAATTCCTTTTCTGGGTTTAGGCTTTGCCTTATGACAGTAACACCCAGTCAGGGTGTGTGGGGGAAACCGTCTGAAACCCACGGTGTACCGGCACACCACCAAATACCAAGTTCTTCGAGATCCAGCTGCATCCTTCCCACAAGGAGAGGCATTCGCCCCCTCGCCCTGGCCTGGCCATACCTCCAGCGCTCCCATTACACCATGGCCAGAGCCTGCAGCAGCCACCGCAGCCCTGCAGCACCCTGTGCCCTCTGCACACCCGCAGAAATCCACCCCCCACAAAAAGAAATCCCACCTGGGGATCTCAGTGTCGTGCAGAGGAGCGCAGGGCCGGGGCCGGGAAGCGGCTGTGATCCCCCCCCGCTTCTACACCCGCTTCCCGGGACCACACGCGGCCTCGCACCTCGCCTTCTTCCCTCCCCCCGTGGACGGCGAGACGCTGCCCGCCACCACTTCCCCGCCCGACCCGGCGGTGAACTCCGGTCACCGGCACCCAAGGACGAGCCGCCGGCCGACAGTGACCTTGCCGGTGCCGTCGGAGAGAAGGCGGCGGCGGGGGTCGGAGCGGGGCCAGGGCGCGGCCAGGAACCCACCCCGCAGCGGCCACGCGTGACGGACAAGGAAATGCGGGAGAACCCGCGCCGCAGCCCCCGGCGCCGGGCGGGCCGGGAGCGGGGGGTTACGGGGGAAGACGCTGCACGGGCACCATGAGAAAGCAGAAAATGCAGGTCAAACGCCGCCTCCCCCGGGGCCCGCAGCGGCGGCGGGGGCAGGCGGCGGCGGCCCGGAGGAGGCTGCCCCCGGGCAGACAACGACCCCCGAGGCCCTCGGGACAATAAGGGGATAGAGGAGCGGAGGAGGCCAGCCTACAGGGGGGCTCCCCGGGCGCTCGCCTCCGCCGACAAAGCACCACGGCGGGGCCCGGCCCCGGTCCCGCAGCGACCTGCCACCACCGGCCCGAGCCCGGCCGCCGCGGGCGAGCGCGCACCACCGGGACCGCCATGATGGCCCGCGCCGCCGGGACGGGACGGGCCTCCCGAGCCGGGCCGAGCCTCCCGAGCCGCTGCCCCCGAGCCGCAGTGGAGCCCTAACGCCCGGACCCCCGAGGCAGACAGGGCAGGGCGGAGCACCGGCCACGGCCCGCGCCAGGAGCCCTCCACAGTCGCTCGCCCGCCCTCCCTCCCCAGCATTCCCTCCCGCCAGCCCCGCCGCCGGGCACGGCCGGTTCCCGCCCGTCCGCGCCTACCTGGCCGGCCCGTTCCCCGGGCCCCCGCGCGGCACTAGGCCCGGCTCAGCGCCACGGCGTCTCCTGGGCAGCCGGCGGGAGCAAGCCCTCGGCGGCGGCCGCGGCGCCAGCCCCTCCCCCTGGCAGCAGTAGCGGCGGCTTCTCCCCAGGCCGGGCGGAAACGGCACTGGGCGCACGGGGATCCCCGGCGCCGGCGCCAGGGGCGCCCCGGGCACGCCCACTCCCGCTCCCCGTTGGCTGCCGCTGCGCTACGCCCCGCCCCGCCGGGACGCCCGCCGCCGCCAACGCCCCGCCCACCCACGCTTGCCATTGGCGACGGCACCATCCGGCCCCGCCTGCGCTCCCGCCTCATTGGGAGCCGCGCGTCCGCCCCGCCACTCGCCCCACGGTCCTGGCGCCCCATTGCCGCGCGGAGCTGCCAGTCGACGTGAGGGGCGGGGGAGCGGCCGCGTCGCGGGGCAGCCGGGCGGGCTGCGACAGTGCCCGCCGGCCTAGCCGTGCTACGTGCCGAGGGGCGGGGCCGCGGGGCCCGTCACCGCCCCCGCCGAGGCGCCGCTCTCCGCGGGGTAACTCCCGCGTCGGGACACGTGGCAGAAAGAAGGGGCGGTGCAGGCGGCCGGGATTCCTGGGCGGCAGCCGCCGCTGCGCCGCGCATGCGCGGAGGGGGGAAGGGGGTGCAGAGCGCACGCGCGGGGCCTGCAGCTCGGCACGTCCGCGCCGCGGGGGGAGGGGGCGGCCGCTGGGCCGGGGTCCCTGCAGGGGAGACCCGGAGCTCCCCCGGTCCCGCTCCCTCGCCGGCCGCCACCGCTGCCTCTCCCTCAGGCCTCGCGGAGCGCAGCTGCCGCGCCATGGAGCTGCTCTGCTCCGGCAGCCGCCTTCCCTCCGCCCGGCGGGCCCTCCTGCGGCCAGGAGAGCAGAACGCACTGGGACTTTCGCCTTCCGCGCCCCCGCACGGGCCGGGGCCAGCGAGGAGAGGGGCCGGCACTCCCCTGGAGTCCGGCGCTGGCTGGTTCTCCCTCCCCGGAGCCCCAGACAAAGAGCGTCGGCCGCTGACCGCGGGGCCGGCTGCCTGAGGCGGGGGAGCGGCCTCTCGGCGGGAGGGGCGGCGGGAAGGAGGAGCGCGGTGCGGGAGGCCGAGCCTGGCTACGCTGGGCGGGCGGGACGCTGCGGCACGGGGCCGAGCCCTGCCCTTGGCAGAGGGGCTCTGCCTGTGCTAGTGTCCGCGTTCCGTCTCTCCCTTGAGAGGACGCGGCGCGCACTCGCGACGGGTCTGCAGAGCTGCCGGCCATCCTCCCGGCTCAGCGGAGAAAGGCAGGCCGGCCGTCCCGGCCGCTGCCGGGGACCGGATGCCGGCAGCACGGAAAGGCGCTCCCTGCCCGTGCACCCCCATTAAACAGCCTTCGAGCCCATAGGACGTTAATTACTGCTGCCAGTTAACGCTGCGTGCGGACTACAGGGACGTTAAGGAAGGCGGTTGGAGCCAGCGGGACAAAGCCGTGGGCTGCGCGAGGCGGGGGACGCTCGGAAAGGCCGTTCCGCGTACCCGGGGAGTGGCGGGAGGACGAGGGGCCGCGGGACGCTGAGGAGCCGCCGACGCCTGAGGTGCGGCTCGGCCCCGCCGCCATCTTGTGCGCAGCGCCCGCCGCCCCCCGCCGTGGCAGCCCGCCCGCGCGGGGCCCGCAGAGCTCCGGGGCGGGGAGAGGCGGCTCCGGTGCCGGGAGCTGTCGGGCAGGGTTGGTCACGGGTCGCTGAGCCAGGCGTGCTGCAGGCACTGTGCGGCTGTGGCGCGGCGCTCGGGTGCGTACTGCAGGGCGGGCAGGAGGAAGCTGGCGAAGGGAGTAACCTGGTGCTTTGTCCAGTGGTGTCTGTCCAGCAGGATGCTGTGGAGGCTGCGGGGGGAAAGCCTGGAGATCCGCAGGAGCGCACCTAGCGAGGAGAGCGTAAGCACAGCAGCTTCATTACGCTTGGCAGGACTGAGCGGCTGCAGCTCCTCACCTCACGCGATCCATCCCAAAGGATCCCTTCCTTCCCCTCTGCATCTTCCCCTCTGCAGGCTTCGTTTGCACTGCCCTTTCCAGGTTTGGCTCTCAGGTATTTCTCAGAAATCATCTTTCCAAGCTAGTGTTTGGAGTATCCACATTCCTGAGTACTTCTCGAGTGAAAACATGCCAACAGCGAATGCGGTGTTCCCAGAATAGCCATGCCAGTGCTGTTGATGCTTATTCCCTCTGCCTGTCCACATGCAAGCCAGAATGCATCAGGCTATTTCAGTGCCAGAGATCACAGGACACTAATGTTTAATTTGTTTTGTGCCTACTAGCTCCATGGGGCCCAGAAGAGCCCAGTGCCGCTACTGACCGAGGAGCTATCCTGGCCCCAGGGATAACGGTGTAAGTGTAGTGATTCAGGCTAGGCATGTGTGGTCAGGCCAGTTTGGTTCACACAAAGAATGAATACAGAACAAGAACTAGTTTCAACTAATTCCTTTTGAGCCCCATAGAAAGAGTAAGTGTGAGCAGAAGATGTGAACGTGCGGGGAGGTGCTTGTTGAACAACAGCATGGGACTCGCGCTTGATTTTGAATGAACTGTGGTCTGTGAGCGTCAAAGCAGAGAAAGAGGAAGACACATAAATTGCAGAAGGATGGAGTCATGTGATGCCTTGAAGTCAAATACAACGATTTCAAGCCTAATGAGTCAAAGGGAAAGGAATTGGGGAGAATAAAACATAAAAAAAATTACAGATGGGTCAGAAGACTAAATATAGCAGCCACGTTGGAAGGATATGAGTGTCCCATTCCTGATCATCATTGTTCTCTGCCAGTGAATGGGTGAAATCCAGCCCATTGCTCACTATTTTCAGCCTTCCTGCCATGTAGCTGTTTCCTGTCTGTATTTCCATTCCCTCCACATCCAAAAGGGAAAGAATGGAAACTTTTTCCGTGTTGGGTGTTTGCTATGGTAATTTTTCAGGATTTTGCATTCATCCTGGGAATGCTCCAGGACTGCAAAGGTAGGCAGAGCAGGAAGTGTTACTGCTCTTTATGAAATACCCACTTGTTTTCTGTCTCTGCTTGTAGCCTGTGTTGTGTAACAACTTTTGGGGTGAAAGCTCTGTGAGCTCAGTAGGAGTGTGTCAGAGATCTACAGTGTTAAGGGTAAACTTCCTTACTCCAATTCTTACCTGGCCTGCTGAAAAATTTTGTTGCCTTGTTCCAGGAGAATGCAATTTGAGGAGGAATTCTTCCCAGGAGTTCAATAATACGAGCAACATGATCTAGGCAGAGGGAAAGAAAACACATCTAGACACAAAGATTGTGACACTTCTGTCAGTGAAATGAATAAAACTGATGGGAGTCCTACCATCATCTCTGGAGAAATATTTCCCAGGTTGAGGATCAAATAGACATTCCCCAGTTGCCATTTCAAATGCCTAGAAGTGGGAGGAGCATTGTTAATTTACTAACTTACCTGGAGGGTTTTTTCCCATTAACTCTGATAATACGAATTTCCCTTCCTGTCACACAAAACTGATCCTAAAATACGGAAATGCTCACACTGCTTTGATCCATACCATAGTGAAACAGCACCTTTGAAAAGCAGGATGTGCCTGATTCAGTCAAATCTATGATTTCACATTATGGAGTGTGAATTGCCTTACAGCTTAAGCTCATTAAGAGTGAATTTTATCAGCAGCATACTTTCACTCCAAAGTGAATGAGTGCAGACAGCCCCTTTCTCCTCCTCACCAAGGAGATCTTGCTCCCCAGGCAGTGGGTATGGGTGGGTGCTGAGGACATGCTGACAAGAATAATGGCCACAGTGACAAAGTACTGACCAAAATCCCCTTGTGACCCTATAAATACTGATCCTACGTGAGGCCCTTTGGCGCTCTCCAGGATCACAGCAGACTGCTACCCCAGAATTCCCCTCGAGCTGAATCTTGGGGTAGATTTTCGCCATCTGCTGACAAAGGGAAAAGAACCGTCTGCTGAAAGCTGACGAAGGGTAAGAGTAATTCAGTATAATTTGATAATCCTAGGATCATTTGGGTACCAAAAATTTACTATAATCTGCAGAGAAATACATCTCAATAATAGGTTAATCTCTGTATCTGTGTGTGCAGTTTGATTTGAGGAACTTTGATGAATTCCTTAACTCACTGTGTTGATTATAACCAGTTGTTGATTATCAATGAATTCAGTTCTGCTAGAAAATCATATCATCTGATCTTGTGATTTACCATAATAGTGTTAATGAACCTTCAATTATTGCTATTCTGAAGTTACACAAAACACATCATCACTTGTTAAAGCACTGCACAGAATCCCCTGCACCTAATCCTTCAGACATAAACCACTGACCAGGTGTGGGACTAGGAGTGGATCCAGCCATGCCTAGACTGCTCTCAGAAGGAGTTTGTGATTCAACAGGAGGACTTCCCTTAGCCTCTTCCCCTAATCCCTGTGTAAATCACTGCAACCCGGTTCTGATTCAATTTCCCCCCATCTCTGTAAATAATTTCCCCTGATCCCCATGTAAATCACTTCCCCCGATCCCAGTGTAAATCATTCTAACCCAACTACACTTTTTCTGTGTAGTGAGTAACAGAGGGAACCTCGCCATCGAGCTCTATTAAATCATGCTTTTTACAAATTTATATTAAAGTAACTTTTTTTTCCTAATATGTTTGACGATGATTCTTTAAGCGACCTTAAATCCTTCCACTCCCATCTGTGACAAATTGCTGTCGTCTGCAGGATCCTAAACCACTCCTTCCATGACACCTGGCCTGTGACTGTCATCTCCCGCGTGTGCACAGCGCTGTCCCCAGTCCTACCAGGCAGCCCGTGCTCCAGATATCCGCAGGAGTGCCGTAGTCTAACCCAAGCAGCACTTCCAGGGCACGGTATGGCTGGGTCTGTATCTCCTTGGAAAAAGGCTTGTACTGAAACAGAAACAAACGCTCTTTGGTTACCGTCCATAAAGGATTGACCACAACGCTTGTGGTCAGGAGCTTCCTGCACAGCGATGAGGACACTGGGGGCAGAACCGAACACGTGCACCACGCTGGGCACAGGGCACAGCAGGCACCTTCCCAGCCCTGCTGATGCCAGGGTGAATTTATCTCCCAACATTTCACACTGAATGTTCTTTTGAATTTCTAATTGTAGGGACTAACTGCACCCTGAAGAAATGTCCAAAATTGACAGTGTCTCCAGGAGTACAGGGGCCAGCTCTGAGCTGGGAGCGCTGAATACAGCAGCCCTCAAAATCAGCATCTCATCAGCACAGCGAGCTAGCTATTCAGCTGTGAAAGGGTGGGGTGGAAGGAAGCACACAGCACCCCACATCCTCATGGGACTGAGGCTCGGAGCACACTCACTGTCCAGCACGCGCTGCCCAGGTCTGCGATTTTTACTTCTATGCTCATTAAATCAGATTCTTCCAATTGATTGCCAAGATCATCACCTAGGTGGGAAGGACAAAGAGAAATCAGGTCTTTCCAAACCAACAGGTGTTTATCACTTACTGCAGGAGAGGGATGTTTGCTTTCCTTTAAAATTTTTCAACCTAAAAAGTCCTAAAGCACTTTTTATCATCGCTCTTGTTTTTGAGGAAACACAAAGTGCTGGGATCCAGTCAAAACCTAAGGACATTCAGGAGGACAGTAGCTTGGAGCAGAATGACCATGTGCTCCTGTCCTGCTGCAAGGTTCCTCTGGCACTGAGGTCACTGTGGGCTCAGAGGAAAGCACATCCTACCAGCACTAGTCAGACACAGAATGTCTGCCATGCCTCCTGAGCCTTCAGCAGTGCTGGCTGTCACCAACCTCAGACACAGCCTGCTTGTCAAGCACCGTGGAGGTTATGTTTTCATATGACCCCACAAAAGGGTAATTTTTAGTGTACTGCTTTACAGGGAGCTGTCAGTCTGTGCCTAATATTGTGCCTTTCTGCTCCAAGCAAGACTCAGTCACTGCTTTAGCATTCCCTGATTGCCCCAGAGTTTGAGAGACAAAATGGCACCATCATGGGAGAAATGCCTGTGGGAGAACATTGTGCAAGGAAAAGATAAAGGATCTCATAGCTGGGAGATTAGCTGATCTCTCAAGGAACTCTCCAGTGCTGTCTTATTCTACATTCACACCATTCTCTGCAAATAAATTATGTCTCAAAAGGCCTTGAAGATTACCAGGACATACAAGCCTCCCACAAACCTCAGAAAGATGGGAAATAAAGAGCAGAAGTGTTGCACAGCTTTCTGATCAAACCATTTTGTATGTAAACCTTTCAGTGGCTCGAAACACGAGGCACATGGGGACTATCCTGGACCTAAAGCCGTAAGAATGAGCTCTGAGGTTGTGGTGGGGCTGTTGACAGAGGCCCATTGTTTGTAGGTGTCCTCCACACGAACCTACCTGTAAGACCACATTTCTGGCAGTGCCTTGAGTAGGTTGTAGCTGCTCAGCCTGCTGTTTGTGTGAAGCAGAGATAAGAGGCCTCGCAGCAGCATAAGCTGGCTGTACTGTTTTGTACTGGCCGTTGCAGGAGACGGGAACATTTCTTAAGATATCTGTACCTGCTGCCTCTCTGTTTCCCTTCTGGCAATAACCATGTAAGTCCCTTTTCTTGTTAAAAAAAACAAAACCAAAAACCAAACCAACCAACCAACCAAAAACCCCTGAAAACAAACCCCAAAACAAGGGAGCGCTCACCTTGTCCCTTTAGCCTCAGATCTGTTCTCTGGCTGCAGTGGAGCGCATCAGCCAGAAGCCTCTGGAGGCTTTTGTCACGTCCACACAGCAGGACGTTCTCCGGTTTGATGTCAGCGTGGATGATGCGGCAGCGCTGGTGGAGGAAGTGCAGCCCTGCCAGCACCTGGGCCAGCAGGCAGCAAGTCACATCAGCAACACCAGTGTCCCCACCTCCTCCCCTGCCCCAGCAGCTGTCACAGCAGTCAGGCACAGCAGATACTCAGGTTGTGGATGTTGTGGTATCAGAGAAAGGGGGCACTGAGGATAACGATCTGCAGTGAATTGTCTCTGTGCAGTGAGCACTCTGTACCAAGCTGGAGCTGCAGCCAGCAGAGCGGTGAGGGTGGCTGGGGGGCGCCCGTGGGAGCAGGCAGGAGGGGTTTCATCACACTATGGGATGGAGGAGCAGGCAGTGGAGTCCCCCATGCCCAGCACCCCGAGTGAGAGGGGGACTGGGGATCCCAGCAGGGAAGGGGCTGCCTGGGGATGTGAGGGTGACACACAGCCAAAGGCAGAGTGAAAATACACAGCAATCAACACGGATGGGCAAATCCAGAGAGATGGAAAGAGGACAGGGCCATGAGGAGGCATGGCAATCACAAAGCTGAACTTTCTCCTGAAAAAAACGCTCCTGTTCGTGTGTCTGTGACGTCCTCAGACCACCATGGCTTCCTGCTGATGATCATTTGAACAGAAGTTGGGGGCTGGTTATAGAGTGACACGGCCCAGGAGCACGTCCCATCACACCAATAAGACAAGGAGGTGCAGCGTAACCCAGACAGGAGGGGGGAGGACGATGAGTGAGTGTGTGTAGAGAGGACTTAAGGGTAGTGCAGGAGAGCCATGTAGGGAAAGAACGGCTCATGATGGAGCAGGGAGAGTCTGTCCTGTCACAGGGAGAGATAAACAACACCTCCCACAGAGACACAGCTACTATCAGAAATCAATAACAGCGGAAACGCTGCTGGGAGATTTATATCTATTTTTTTAAACACTCTGGTCAGTCATAAAGGGCTGGCAAATCTTCTCTGTATTATTGAATTCTATTCTGGGATGAACACCAGCCCCAGGGCAAGACCAACCTTAAATGGTAACTGTGAAACACGGGGAAAGATTTAAATAGCTAAACTGGAATGAATCAGAAGTAAATACTGCCCCGGTGGTGATCTGAAGGGGGAAAAAAGGATCTGCAATTTTACAATTAAAGCAGATAAGGGAATGGATCAAGCAAAAGGTGTGGGTGTGAAATGGGGCACAGAGATTTATGCCACTACTTTTTTGTGTAACTTATTCAAGTGTTAGTGGAGCTTCTTTAGAGAAAGAGGCTATTCTGAGGAAGAAGAGGCTATTCCAGAAAATAGGATGAAGGGGGAAGTGGTTTTCTTTCTTAGTGTCCCTAGAAGGGCACAGGAATCAGGGCAGCAAATCTTCATCTTGGCAAGTGTGCAGACTTCAGATAAATCTCTGCATGAGAGGCAAAATGTAATTTTAACTCTTCGAGGCCTCTCTCAGGTTTCCCATTCCTTAGCTATTCCTGGCCAACATATAAGAAACTCAGTTTTCATGATCTGTTTGCTCAGCATACCACATCCCTACAGGGGATGAAGGAAGAGTTGGCTCTGAGCAAGAAAACCTCAATGCAGGTGGAGAACCAGCCATTTAGAAAGCCCTGGCAAGACATGGGCATGGAGGGACACCTCGAGCAGCCTTTGGTGGTGCCCTGCAGAAAGCTGCCAGACCTACCAGTGCTATCTGCGGCTGGATGCTGAGGTGAACGCCAGTGGCCTGGCATTGCTGCCCGAGGCGGGTTCTCAGAGCAGCAGGAGGGCAGAGAGATACAAGGTTTGCCAACAAGAAGCCTAATGCCAGCGGGCTGTTTGTCCCCTGCAGGCGGTTTGTCCCCCACTACTCCTGCAAGCAGCAGAACTGCTGGAGAATTCAACGATTACTGAGATGGTGGGAACACAAGTGCCACCCCTGGATCCCTGGTATGGGTCTGCAGGGGGGTAACTCCTCATGGTGGTGGTCCTGACTCCTTCCCAAACCCAATGAGACTACAGGCTTGGGCAATAACGTGCAGTGCGCCCGTAGTCATGGGAACATGATGACTTTCCACTCTGCATTGTATTTAATGTTTTCTCTCCTTATCTCCAAAATAAAGAGTTAACAAACCCATTCCTTGGGCACTCACTCTGTGCTGTCCCTTTCTTTGCAGATGCAGTCATGGAGTTCCTGGCAGATGACCCCAGGATTAAGCCTATGGCACGTTCCCCAGCCAGCAGTCCCTTGGTGCCCCCACCCAGCTCCAGCCAGGTTCTCACCTGCTGTAAGGACTTTTTCACAAAAGGCAAAGGCAGTCCCCGGGCCGCGTAGTTTCCCATCAGACATTGCAGGGAAGGACCCAGTGCCTCAAATACCAAGCATACATGTGGGAGAGAGTCAGGGATTCACTAACAGAGAGCAGATGCCACCACCAGCCTTTTGCCTTTCACCACAGAAGCCAAGTGTCTCCTTATCCAACCTCTCCCCTCCAGCCACCTCCATGTGCCCCGGTCCAGCCCCTGCCCTGCTCATCCTCTTCATCAGAGCGCAGCCCTTGGTGGTTTGATACCATCCTGTGACTCTGCAAAGCAAGCCCAGGCTCTGCTGACCCAGAGCCGCAGCACTCTCAGCAGAAGGATATGGAAGCCATTCTCTCCAATCATTCTGAAGTCATCTAACAAACAGACAATGTTTTCTCCTGCCCGGTCCTTCTTCTTCATACTGCTCACCTGATGGGGAGGATTCCAAGAAAACTGCAATTAGAAGCATATATATGCAGAAGGACATCTTGTGCCTGTTTTATCCCGCTGTACAGACTTTCTCCTCCAGGAGTTGACACTTCATGACAAATCCCATAAAAACAGCATCAATCAAACCAAGCTTCACAAGCTGAGTCTGTTACCAAGGAATGAGCTTCTGTATATCGTCTAGCTCTTGACCAGGTGGGACCATCACCCTCACAGTGTCCAAATAACTCAAACGGATCTTGCTAATAATGTCTAGCACTCTTCCCACTGCTCATTCTATGCCATGCAGGCCCAGAAAGCACTCCTGCTTGTGCTGGAAGGGGATTCCTCCAAGACCACAGCTCCCTGCTCCCAGAAGCAATGACCATCTGCTTCCTTTGCCCTTCTGCAGCCCCTGCTCCTTGTCCTCAGAGCGGGGATGGCCCTGTCCCTCCCCGGTTGAGAGTAGCAGGTTGGGACATTGCCTTTTAAAACACACACACCTTCCCTTCAGCAATTTCTTGCAAGGGGTTGCAGAGAGGCAGAGACCTTCTGGTTGTCTTTGGCCACTTGAAGGCTGCCTGTCTTACCTGGGTAGAGAGCAGCTTCCATGTCTGGAGGAACCCAGTGAAGTAGGTCTCTATGGGCTGAATAAGGGTTGGCTATGGGCAAGTACTGCAGAGATCTATAAAATACAGAGTGGTGGCAGAGGGCAGGAACATAGATCTTTCATACAAGAACCAGGTGGCACCAAACCTAGCACTTGGGAGGTCCAGCAACAGAGCAGAGGAGGTGGTTCTTCATGCAGCATGTGGGTAAGTGGTGGCAGTTCTTGTCACAGGGGCTGTGGGTGCTGGAGCCCACACGGGCTCACAGGAAAGCAAGGCAGGTCTCTTGGAGGTAAATCTGCTGAGAGTTACTGCCCATGCAGACCTCCCCCTTGGCCCAAGAGATCTCCAGCTGGAAACTGCTGTAGGGCAGGAGAGCATTCAGTGGGAGCAGCACCCTGTGCTTCACTTGTCCATACACCGGTCTGGATATCAGGGTGCTGGGCTGGGTGAACCCCGAGTCTCCCTAAGCACAGGGGCTATGGTTCCCCTGCTCTTGCACCACCACTGTTCTCCTGTGGACCAAGCTGCATCAGGAGTTTGCTCTCCCAGAGCACTGATCCTGGTACAGCCCCTCATCCTTTTTTTCCCTTTTCACAGCCATAACTGCTGTGATTTTGGTTTGGCGCGTTGGGCAGCTGCCGGATCCGCCTGCACCAGCACCGGGGGTTTGTGTGGGTGCCACAGAGCAGCCCTGGGAGCAGGGTAGACCAGATGGCTTCTCCTGGCAGCTCTGCAGGCACCCACCACCCTGTGCCGGTGGGAGCAGCCCTGGGAGCCTGCTGCATCCTGCTGAGCAGAAGGCGAGTCGCTCAGAGGAACCGGTAACCCCTCAAGGGTCAGGCTGGGTCTGCAGCAGGATTGTGCTGAGGTGCAGGAAAGCAGCGCTCTGATGACGTTAAACGAGTGCCACTTGGTACTTCCTCCTGCGTCACTGAGTCGAGCTCACGTCCCTCTGATAAGGCCTACAGCATTACAGGTGCAAACTAAACCTTTCCCAAAGCTGTTGGAGAAAGGCCTCAGAGTAATTAGAAATGCAAAATTTAATGGCTTTTACTCACCTGATGTAACTTCATAGTTAGGCAAACTCGAAGAATTGTAACCAGGAGCTTTCTAGAACCAGCAGGTCAAGTCACCTTCAAAGGCAACTAGCTGAGACCCAGATACAGGCACCTAATTACCACATCCATTAGCAAAGGCAGGAGGAAGCTTTCTGACTTCAGAGGTTTATTACATTTTTGCTACATCCTGCTTTTTTTTTTTCCTTTTTGCAGATATTTCCTTTTACTTCAGTATCAGTGTTGTGACAGATCAATGTCCTCTGAGCTGGGAACGACGCAAATACAGTGGAAACACTCCCATCTCCAACTTAAAGACAATGTTACTACTTTTTTTCTGTTGGTTATCTGCCTTATCTTTCTGCAGGTTCCCCCTTTTTGCTTGATTTCTCTCCCAGCTGAAAGAAATGGGCTGACAGGGCAAGTGGGACACAGCCACAGCCACCTCTCCCAGTATGACAGGAGGGAGAAGGTGCCATTTCAGGGGCCAGCACTGAGCCAAGGCAATTTTCATGAATTACCTAACTTTCCTGTTTTTTTTCCCGTTCCCCACTTAGCTCCTCAGACTGAGACCTGGAGGGAGAAGGGACGATGAGGCTGATACTCAGACCTGAACTCAGTGGCTCTTCCCGTGGAGCAAAGCACAGAGCCCCAGAATATACATACGCAGCGGAGGAGAGCGACCTCATCCTGGGCAGCCTCAGCACAGCTCTCCCTGCTTTTCAGGACCTTCACAGCTACGTGCTTCTTCCTCCTGGGAAATGAATCACAGATGTCATGTGCACACCAGCCAGTGTACAGCAGTGTGGCCCTACCCAGCAGCACCTCCCCTTTCCCCAGTCACCCAGCCCTGGGCTCCTGGGTGGGTGCTGCCCACCTGCAACCAGCCTTGCAGGCCAGAACTCTCCTGGCATCAGGCAGCGCAGCTGCCCCAGGGACCAGCAAGGGGCTGGAGGGAAAAGGGCGGGGCATGGATACTGCAGGGTCTAAACGAGAACCAAGGCAGAGCAAGGGCTGAGCCCACCTCATTTATGTTCTTTGGTTTCTAGGGACCAGCTCTGCATATTGTACCCCACCAGTCTCACTGCCAGGGGATGCCAAAGTGCTCCGGGGCAGGCAGCTGCATTCCCAGGAGATCAGCCACCCCTTCCCACCTCCCCCAAAGCTAGTCAGCCTCTCTCACCTCATGTCCTGGCACAGCCAGACGGTGGCAAAGGCGCCGCAGCCCAGCTTGCTCAGAGCCTGGTATCGCGTGTTGAACACTTCTCCTTCCTGCACGGGGTGGTGGCCTCCTGCGGGGACCGTCGCAAGAGACAACACTGACATCTCTAAATGCTCCTGGCCTGAAAGAGCAGCTGAGGACAGTTGTCCTCCTGGAGGAACGGCTGGAGAGGCCCTGTCAGCCTCCTCTGGTCTGGGAAGAGCCTGGCACAATCTCAGCTCTGGAGCCACACGCCCAAGGACTGACCTGTGCGCTGGGCTGCCGGCATCTCCTCCTGCGCCCGCTCCTCCATGGCCCAGCGTTGCAGCAGATCCTGGCTCGAAGGGATGGAGGCAGTGGGAACCGGGTCGTGGGGTGCAGGTGGTGAGATCTTCAGCGCTTTATTCCTTCAAAGAGAGTTGGAACTGCAGGGCAGCCACACCTCTGCTGCACACCAGCCACATGGATTCCCTCTTCTACACCTGCTCTCCCCTCACCTCTTCCTTCCCATCTTCTTCATCGGCCCCTGGAGCTGGGCTGTTCCCAAGGCTTTTGGCACCTCACGGAGTCAGGGATTATTTTAAGAGTTCAAAAGAGGAAAGCTGGCAGGCTGGGCTGGGCAGGGATCCCGGTGGTGTGCGGCCAGGACAGAGCCAGGTGGGAGTCTCAGGTTTCCCTGTGCCCAGTGTGGATTTTCAGGGGCTTAGTGGAGAATGTGGGATCCCCTCATGGCCACAGCCGGGGAAATCACCAGCTGAGGAGGGGACACATCCTGGCTTTTGCTGGCAGGAGGAGACCCACTCTCCAGGTGGGTGCAAAGCAGAACCTGGATTTTAGACACTGCACATCTGTCTGCAAGCCAAGCCCTGGGCTGGAGCACGGATTTATCAGTGACCATCCCATGACACGCCAGCAAGAGGCTGTGCCGGAGGGGGAAGCTGTTCCCAGGGCTTGTTACTATGACAGCCCAGGGTACAAACACCGAGACAGTGCAGACAGACTGATGCAACTTAGGTCCTTAGGAGAGCAGGGGCTGATAGGAGAGCTGGGCAGCAGCCTTAAAGATTTTAAGATGTCACCCACCATTCACCTGCCAAAGAAAAACTCAAGAGTATGTGGAGATGGGAGTTCAACAGCATCTTCCCCAGGTGGATTGTTATGGTGATAGGAGACTTTGGTGGGAAAGTAGGACCCAAAGGCAGACTCAGGGTATAAAACACATCCTAGCCCGAGGGCTGATGGAGCTTTTGGGCAGCTCACCAGGCCCTGGTGTCCTTTTGCCACGGAGGCGAGGCAAGTCTGTCCTTAGGCATGTGAGACTTTATCTCCATCCACCTTCATTCCATGGATGCACTGGCAGAGGGTGAGGAGCAAACATACTGGTCCTGCCTGGTCTGAGAGCCGCGGGCACGGAGTGGTGCTTCACCTCTGGCCTGGACAACTCCACCTGAGCTGCAGGGAATGGCGGAAGGAGCTGCCCACCACCAGTCACGTTTTATAACGCCTGGACCTCTGGAGTGGCAGAGCTCACCAGAGCAATGCACACCCTCATCTCCTGCACGAGCACAGACCTGACAAGCCCCTGCATCCCTGCACGTCGCAGCACGCAGCGAGCAGCAGCCCCGGCAGCGCGTGGGGCTCCGAGCCCCGGGGGCCCTGCGCAAACTTACCGTGCAGCAGCTCGCAGGCGGGACACGCCGCTCCCTTTGTGTCTGGCTCTCTCTGGAGCTCCCCAAAGTGAGATACCAGCTGGTCTTGCTGGCCTTTTAGTCTGTGCTGTCCGGGAGGGGAGTCCTTGAGCAGACCCAACTCTTCTGCATGGCAGGATGGACGTGGTGAGGAGCGGGGCAGGGTATCGGATCACAGCACCGCTTCTGGGAACAGGCTTCAGGAGAGCAGGAGAGCCTGGACAGCTGCGATGGATTCACTTTACTGCTTGCCTCTCTGCCTGCCTCGTCTGGCAGCAGGTCCCTTAGCCTGCTGCAGCTCCACAGTCTCCACAGCAACTATTTATAGAGGGAAATTCACAGCTCTTCCGAGATGGAAACAGAGAAATCCTTCCCCTCTGCTCCACCATCCCCAGGGCCTGCCTGGCACTTCCCACTGCTCCGGGCAGTGTGTCAGCAGGACCTGTGGCCCTGGCTCACTGCCATGGCACTGTCTCCTATCCCTGCCTGGCACAATGGTCCCTAACTTGCACCTGGCAGAGGGGACAGGCTCCCCAAGCCCACCCATGTGCCACACTGCCCATCCTGAGGCACCTCAGCCTCCTTCAGCAGCACCCACACGCAGCCAAATGCAATCGCAGCAAGGTGCTGGTGACCACAGAGCCCCCCAGCCCCTTTTCCTGGAGAACAACTACAACAGCAGCATCCTCCCTCCAGTCCCGAGGTGTGACCCAGGCATCCCAGCAAATGGCCACACGGAGTAAAAAAAAAAAAAGTCATTTTTTCCCGTCCTGCCAATTGCTGCAGCCTCGCAGCAGAGCTGGGCCAGCCCTGGCCTCCCCCTCGCTGGGGCCCTGCTCTTGCACAGCTCAGGTTTCCCTGCTCAGCCCCGAAGCGAAGGGTTAAGGCTGCCGAGCAGCAGCTCTGCTGCAGACCCAGGCTGGGGGCCCCAAGCCCTGCTCCCCTTGCCTGTGCCCCTCTCCTCTCACCTGCCCTCCCTACACTAAAAATAGCGCTGGAAGGGGCAGAGGCTGCCCCGGGACCAGCCGTGTGTAACCCCTAAAAGGCCAGTGAGAACAGACACCCCGATGGGAAGGAGGGAGGAGAGCAGTGACATTAGAGAGAGGGGGGGAGAAGCATTTTGTATCCAAACTCTGCTAGTAAAGGAAGCTGGGGGCGGAGGGAAAGGCAGGAGAGATGGGCCAGGAGCCAGCTTTACCTCTGGGAAGAACCACACAATTCGTTTAAGAATGAAGTTGTTTCACTACTTCATGAACGCTGGTTCCTGCCTCGTGCTGGTGGACAACAGCCACCAACATAAACTGGGTCTGGAGCAACCCCCTCCCCGCTCACCCACCGTGGAAAACCACAACCAGAGCTGTAAGGTGCCACAGAACAGATCTGCCCCAACTCTGTCCCTCACAGCTCCAGCCCAGCTCCTGCTGCAGGGGATGTGAAAGGAGGTTCCTTCCTGTGCTGGGGATGGTATTTGAGCTCTGGAAGCTGCAGAAGTGCCACCATGGAGGAGTGTTAGTGAACTCAAAGGAGTTCAGTCTGTATCTCCTGGACTACACTATTTCCACTTTGGAGGAAAAAAAAGGTGAGCAGATGTTGGGCAATTGCATCATTGTGCAACACAAGCATGACACTCAGGTTGTATATTAAAATTTATTGAATTATTGTGTAAGAATTCTCTTTATTAAAATCATTTGGACTCTAAACTGATTATTTACAGACAAAACCTCTCATATCACCAATAGATTCCTACATCTCAGAACAGTATCTACAAACAGTTATTACACTATGTAAAAAAAAATTCAGATTTTTTTTTTTCAAGCTTTTTATATTAATTATTAATTCCAATTTGAGAAAGACAGTACCTCAGGGACTCTGAGCAGAACTCAAGGTGTGGCAGGGCATAAACGCAGGTCAGGCCATACCATAACAGACAGAGAAGACACCAAGTCACAAGGCTGGAAGAGGGCAGAGTCACCAGGACAGAGGACCAGGAGAAAGACTATCGGAGCAAACGCACTGGGTGTTCTGGAAACCAAAAGAATCATCCTGACAAGAAAGGCACCAAAAAAAGCAGCATCTTGCTGCAACCGGGGCATGCCCTGAAAAAGAACTGACATTCCACTGAGGCAGCAGCATCTGAGAACCCTCGATTTTAATTAAAAAAAAACAAAAAAAACCAAAAAAACCCAAACCAACAAAAACCATCATTTCTACAAAAACCTGCAAAACTTTCCAGGTACAGGCTAAATTTGCCACCAGACAGATGAAAGCAAGCGCTCTCACATCTACATCACACGGGTGCCAGCTACTCCTAGTCGTGCCAACAGGAGACGTTCACATACACTAACGGATGTTTGTCTTAATACTGATCAGTGCTCGGCATTTCATCCAGACCACGGTGGGAGCAAGTTTCTCTCTCTGACTGCAGTACCAAATAAATCTCAACGCCTGCCATGCAAGAACATCACCTTTCTGAGAACACAATGAGAGCAGCGACAGCCCCTTCTTGCCCTTGTGTCCTGCGGAAGGGGAACGGTCGCTGTGGCAGGGCACCCTCAGCTGGTACCCACAGAACTTGCTACCTGTGAGAAAACAGGAACATGTAGAGAGGATTCTCCATCCTTGAGAGGGAATGTCCATCTCCAGGGTCTGACAAGCTGGTCATGGAATCAGGCAGAGACTGGAAGAAACTTGGAAGGATCGTGAGAAATAAATAAATAACTCTTCCCTTCACTAGGGAATTTTATAATAAAACCTGTTTTGTGCAAATTTAAATACAACAGAACCCTGTCATAGTACTGGGTTTTGCCACAGGAGAAGGGCATGGACGGAGAGAAGAGGGGCTGTGCCCAAACACCCAAGGTGATCCCAGCGAGGGGCCTTCAGCGTGTGCCCGTGGGGGAGGAGGACACTGGTATCTGCAACACCAAGGACACACTGATGGGAAGAGATGGGCACTGCCAGCTTTCCACCCTGACTGCACCTGTGCTGGGCAGTGCCTCCTGTCCAGCTGTGCAAGGACAAGCTCAAGATGTTAAATAAGTCAATCACCTACACTTAGCTCTATTTTTAGGTCTCAATTATTGCTCTAACAAAAGCAGACTTTCACAGATACACTCAGAGAAAGCAGACCGTTTCCAACATGCAGGAGCACCACTGAGAAGCAAAGATGATGGGGAGCCCACTCACCCCACAGCCACCAGGACTCCTGTCACTATGATTCCAGGAGAGCCCACAAGCCCCCTCCCTTTGCCCATGTGAGGTGGATCTGGAATTAAGCCACAAGCCACCCTCTGTCCTGGGAAAGCGCAGAGAGAATTCCGCAGAAATAGGGGCAGCATTTAACAGCCCGCAGAGCCAAAAATCGAGCAGGTAGCCTGGGGCTCCTGGCAGACACTCAGCAGGTTGGAGAGGCCACAAACTATGTCTTGCTGCCCAGGGCAGAAAGTCCACCTGTCAGTGCACAAGGAGACAACACTACTGTGTCATTCCTTCAGCCACCTGCACCTGCCTCAGACCAAGGAATCTCCTCCTGTGCTTCCTAAGGGAGTGGGCTTTACAAATGTGTGTTCTTTCTGCTTTTTCCCATCTGGCCGCCCTTTCCTCCACCCAGCTTTTTTGGGGGGCTGATTTAATTAGATTTGGTCAAGACAGATGTTTCAGGCATGCTAAGTTCCTCTAAGTTTCATGGAAATGGGTGGTCAGGCAGGACTGAGACACAAACTGGTGCCCACCTCGGGGAAGAGAGGCAAACTCTGCCCTCCCCTTCCACCTGGCAGCAGCCAGCCAGCTCACCTGCTGCTCTGTGCAGCCAGGGAGGAGCAGGAGGTGGCACAGGGATGGTGGCCATACTCTGGGCACACAGAGAACCTGGGAATACTGCTGAGAGGGTCACAGGAGAGAGCTGGCTTTGCAGGAAGAGGTCAGCACTAGCTTGTTATATTGCTCAGAGAACAGTTTTGTGTCTGCACAACACTTGGACAAAGCCATGGGGCTGATCTGATAGGCCTGGAATTACTGCTTTATGCAATACAGAGAGAGGTAGGGACATGATCCTGCCCTGTTTTAGCTCTGGTCCCTCCTGGCCCACACAACCACCACCTCAGGGAAGTGACAGAGGAGTCAGACCTGTCTACCTGCCCCAGGCACACAGGACATAATCGTGGACTTAGCAGCAGGGGGTGAGAACGAGTAGGGCACCCTTATAAATAGGAACTTGCTCCCAGAAGGGCAGAGCACACTGTTCACAAGGAGCAGGAACCCTCCTGAGTGCTCTCCAGGAGGGAGCAGTGAGGAGCTGCCCAGGGACAGCTGGGAACTAACTGTGCTTGTGCCTGCTCCAGCCTCTCCTTCCTTGCACAAACCACTCCTGTTTGCAGGACACCTGATGCTCCTCGGGAACAACGCAGTTGTGCTTCATGGCTTCCTCGAGGTCACAACTTGCCAAATAACCCTTCCACGTGCCATGACAGGAGAGTCTGGGAAGTGGAACTGTGAGCACTGTGTAAGGCAAGCCTAACAGAAGAGCACACAGCTCTAAGCCTTGAACTGAGCTGCGGGGAAAAGCAAGCTGCTGTTACGACAACGGAGACATCTACGAGTCATCCCTGCAGACAAAGCAGTGGAGAAAACTGCTCCAGTGCTGACAGACCTTTGTCAGTAGAAGTGCACAGAGATGCTTCTCCAAGAAAAGCTTTGTCTCAAAGCCACAAAATTAAACATTCTCCTTTAGCATTTAAATACATTAACTTTCTGAGGGTATTTACAAGTCCAGTTCAGAGCAGCAGAACAGCTAGACACCGGAGGAAGGGGAAGTGGCACAAGGCATTTGTTGTGCTTTTCCAAAGATCAGGGCAACCTCTGGAACCAGGAAGATGGATCCCCAGATGGGTCAGCAGGGACCGAGATGAGCCAGGCAGCGACTCTCACATGCTGAATCTGTCCTGAGGGGAAGGGTGCAGGGGTGCTGTCCGTTTGCAGTAGGCCCCTGGGCAAGCACACATGCTGGTGAACACGTTACATCCAAACAGGTGCCACGCACGAGCTGTCAGAGACCACAACACTGGGGACCCAGAGACCTTCGCCATCGGACGCTCTCCTTTCTACATCCACCATCCAGAACCAGTGGGGACATTGCTGCAGGGAAGTTTCTCGGGTGGGATACTACAGGAGTGCTCACTAGCCAGGGACAGAGGCTAGCACATCTGTCAGCCTGGGGAAAGCTTCCTGCATCCCTGCTGAAACGAGTGGCTGCAGCAGGGGAGTCTCCCAGCACCGGCAGGGGTGTCCGTGCAAGGCTGAGGACTCCACAGACCTGGTGCTTGGTGTCACCTGGCTCTTCAACAACGCTGTCTGGAAACTTGGCACATTCACGTTACATCTGTAGGAAGGAGCTGTGTGGTCTCTCTGACACTGCCAGAGGAAAACCAAAGTTTGTTTTGCTTTTTAAAAAGAAAAAACTGTAAAAAAATATTCTCTGAGATGCAAGGACGCTTGTACTTTGTACTGCCTTGGCCATCCCCGTTCATGTCACCCACAGGTTCCTTGGAGAGTATGGTTCCAATGGCAGCAGGACACCCTGTGTTTAGCTAGGACGAGCACTGGCCCCTTTCAGCTAGGGGAGAGCAGTCTGACTGCGCCTGTCACAAGTCTGTGACCTTATTCTCCACAGCAGCTGCAATCTGTTGTAGTCTATATCCGAGCTGCATCTTCTGTGCCGTTGGGTCTTCTTCCAAGGCAGTAATGATCTGCAACAAGACAAAGCTCACTGGCAGCTTTTCTCCAGCATGCAACACTGTCAACCAGCTCAACTCCATGCACAGTGGAGAGCCCCAAGCTGGAATCCAGTGTGCTCAAGACTACAGTAGGTCTGCAGTAATTAATCTCAAATGAACCACAAAATAAGTATTCTAGATTCATTCTAACAACTTATACACTTCACAGTGCAAAAGAATGCTAAATTTCTCACCTGAAAATTACATCTTTAGTAAATGAATCTTTAAACTAACTGCATTTCATTTTTAAGTAGAATATTTGGATATCAGAGTCAAAAAAGAAAGAAATGTGCATGAAATCCCAACAGCCTCCGGGTCAGTTAAGTCCTTTTTTGTGATTTCCTCCCTCCCTCTTTGATAAGAACAAAGCAAACTTATGACATGGAAGTTACACATGCCAATGAAACAACACACAGCATTGTAACAACCTGGCTGCTCTTGATTTTTTATTTTTTTTTCCTCCTTGCACAGTAAAAGGAGGAGGACATGTTCATACCTGCTGGAAACACACACTTACCTGGTCATAGTACTTATTGATGTATTTGTACAATTCATGTAGAGCCACCAGGGAATTGAGGTCACCTGAGTAATTCTGAGTAAGAGAAGAAGTTGGACAAAACCATGAGACACAACAATTTTCTTCTAAATTCTGTGTCACAGAATCACAGAATCACAGAATGTGAGGGATTGGAAGGGACCTCGAAAGATCATCTAGTCCAATCCCCCTGCCAGAGCAGGAACATGTCCTCACAACTTATTAGGAAATGTGCCTGTTGCACAAAGCAACAGGAAGGGGAATTTACCAATGGTTCCTAGCAAAGGAAAAATCACAGGTACTCCTTGCCCTGAATCCTTGACTACATGTTTCAGCACTAGCTGGGCAGTCCCTTGCCCTCCCAGTGGTGCCAAACAGCAGTGCAGCCACCGGGAACGGTCAGTGTTTCTGAGCAGAACCACACACTCAGCTGCAATTCAGCTGCAATACACCACCTTTGCATTAGTTACTCCCTATGAGCTGCACTGGGAAGGGGCCAGGGCACCTTCTGAAGTAAATAATTGTATTTACCCGTGATAGCTCAGCCAGGGCAGAGTTCATCTCCTGGTCACTGGCAGAGATGGTCTGACGAATGTCCGCGTAATACCTGCAGAGCGGCACCCAGGCAGTTAGTGCAGGCTCCTCCCAGCCTCCTCACTGCCCAAACGACGGCTCCACACATTCATCACTCACCTTTCCACCATCTGCTTGTAGCGAGGAATGTCCCGGGCATAGAGCAGCTTATTGATTGGAGAGTCCTTGAACATCCAAAACCAGAACTGATTACAGAGGTCTCCTCCCTCACGCTGGGTGCTAACCTTAGCCCACACCATCACCACTATTCTCTGCCCTTCATTCAGGATTGGGAACTATTTTCTCTGCACGGAGAGGAACTTCAAATACAGGGCTCCCTTCCAGTAATGCAGTCTGAGGAACCATGAGGTATGCTGGCAAAGGGACCTCTGGGACCTCTAGTCCAGCCTTCCACTTGGAGCTGGGTGATCACCAGTAACCTATAGCTGATTCCTGGTATGCCCAGAAATCCACCCCTCCCCATCTCTCTGCATCTGATGCATCTGCCCAAGGCTGCTCCACCCTGCACAGGGCAGGCAGTGGTGGTAAAAAGTTTTCCATGGCCAACCTGAATCTCCCAAGATACATCCTGTGACTTACACTGTCTGCCACAGCCAGCTAGAGTTTATTTCTGTCCCTTGAGTAGCTGTAAGCTGTAAATGAAGAGCACTCCTCAACAACTTATTTTGTTTGCTAAACAAAACCAGTTCCTTCCTCCTCTCTTCCCATGAGTCCCCAGTGATTCACTCTCCAGTGCTCCAGTGGCACATGGGAGCAAGGACGGGCCTGGTGCCCCACAGGCACTGGGCAGGCATTACTGCCTTCCTGGGGCAGCTCTGCTCACCTATCTGAACCAACCATGCTCTCTTCTCCCTCTGTACTTACCCGCCCTAACTTATGGTCAGCTATTGTACAGGAGTCCATGAAGGTCTGTGCAATGACCAGGAGCACAGCATCTACATTATCTGACGTCTGCACATCAAAAACAAACTGGGGATTCTTGATGATATTGATCCAGAACCGCAAGGGCAGGCTACAGAGAGGACAAAAGCATGACAGGGGATCAGCAAAGGCAGCAGCTCTAGTGCTCAAAGATACTCTGCACATGCTACTGTATCTCACAGCTTTGCCCTCGCAGCAAAACCAGCTTTTCACACCATGCTTTGCTGTCTTGCAACTCCCATCTTGCTCCTCTTCAGCAGACAAAGGTGGCTCTAGACAGATTAGCAGTGCCTCCCCCCCAGGGCCCACAGGAACACCATACCTGTTCGTCTTCCAGATGTGGATGGTCTCCGGGTCTGCGATCCCATAGTGTATCGCCTGCTCATCCAGCAGGTCAAAGAAGTATTTGACTGCCAGAGGGACAGGGCGGTTGGTGCTGAGGATCACCTGGAACAAGTCATCCACAAACTTCTGCAGAGTGCCCTGTGGAGAACCCAACAGGACAGAGTTAGCACAGGCAGAGGAGAGTGGAGAGCCCAGGCCTCATGCAGATGACAGGTTAGCCTCTGCTGCTCAGCAACCTCTCCTCACCGGTGCAAAGCTACCTCCCCTCCACTGCAGGGAGCAGCAGCGAAGGAGAAAGGAAGCCCCAGCAGTTTCTGGAACAGAGAGCAGGGAGAAGCTCATGAACAAAGCAAAATGTGGAGGGGAGTCAGATGTAGTCAGAGCCACTGCAGGTAAAGGGGAGAGAGCTTACAACATGATGGAACGGCACTGAACTGCAGAGACTGCCTAGTGGAGGGGGACTGCTGGCTGCCAGCAGCTGTATTCAGCCAACAGGGACAGGGAGAAGGGGACTGCTCAGCAGCCAGATGAAGTTCAGTTAATGTGGGCAGAACACAGGCACTGCCTGGCAGAGTGCCTGGGCTGTCCCTTGAGGAACGGTAGTGCTGCAAGCAGGGTATTGCTGGGGAACCTGGATGCCAAAAGCTGATCCTTTCTTGAGAACAGAGCAGAGGGACAAGTTCCTGCGTCAAATTTTTAACAATGACACTGGAATAAAGCAAAAAGGAGAATGTGAGCATGTCCTGTGCCTGATTTATGACTGCAGCTGAATCCATACATGGCTGGTGTGCATCATCTTGCTGCAGCAGAAAACAGGTCAGTCCTATCTTCTTGGCTCTGAGTGGGGTGGAAGGTGAGTGGATGTGGCAGCCCAGTGGACACTGCTGCCAAAGAAACTCTGCTGCAAAGCACAGGGTACCTGCTCTTTTCTGTGGGACACAAAGACAAACATGGGGTGGACACAGGGATAAAACCATTTCTCACTCTCCTAGGGGCTCTGCAAAACTTAACCCATTAGGAGTAGAATTTTGTCACTGCAGTGTCGGGATCGGAGGAGAAACCACCAACATGTGCATCAGTTCACAAAGGGGCTCTTCATCTTCTCACACACCCCTGCAATCTGCTGGGGGATACGAAGGAAGGTAGAATCCCAAGCACAACACAGTCTATGCTTCTCACCTTCATTGAGAGCAGACGTGTCAGATAGATCTCTGGGATTGCCTTGGCTCGCTCCCGATCTCTCAAGCTCCCACGTCGATGCTTGGGAAGTTCTGGCTCTTCTGTTGGTTTTACCAGGTGCCAAAGTTTGATCCCACCTTCATCTGCATCCTCCAGCATTGGTGTTTCTAAAAAAGCAATTGTTTAGAGATGAGTGTCAGTTCTCTCACAGTAGAGCTTGGCCAGGTGAGCCCCAAGAAACCAGGATTTCATAGTATGACAGGAAGTCAAATGGGGAGGAACCTCTGGAGGCCTCTATCCAGCCTCCTGCACAGAGCACAACTGTTGCTAACACTGCAGCAGGTTGTCTTTGTCCACCCAAAACCTTCAAGGTCTTGGAAACTTCCCCAGACAGAGATCACCCACCATCCCAGTGGTCTGCTCCAGGGCTGCACCATCCTTTTGCTGAAGAAGTTTTTTTCGCCCCGTGTCCAATTTGAACCTGTTAAGCAGCCTGTGGCTATTGTCCCTCATGTCACAGGAGTATCCATGGAGCTGTTTGCTCTGCCAGGCGGCAAGGTCTCATCACCACCCTCAGGCCATGCTCAGCACCTGAGGGTATTAAGATTCCTACAAGTTGCAAACTGCACTCAGCCCGAGAGAGTCAGAACCACAGAACTGTGCTTATCCTGCATTTTTAAGCCCAGCCTGGGTTCCTCTGCTCTTACACTCTTTTGTTTTTCTCTAATCTGACCTGTCCAAGCTTTCAATTTCCTGACAATCAGATGAGGGTCCAGATCATGTACCAGCCTTCTAGGGCAGCATAAAGCTGGAGCTATGGCAGGAGTGTTGTCCCACTGACTGGCAAGTGCTATAAAATCATTTTATGAAAACAAGACAAACTCACTCTCTCCTGGGATGTAATCCTGGTTCTCCCTATGGATGTGCTTGGTCAGGCGTGGCACCAGTGCTACTGTTGCTCCATCAGGCACCTGCACACAAGAAAAAAAAAAAGAAAATAATAATAATTTTTTAAAAAAATCAACCTTTTGAACAAACAGCATGTTTCTCATCAGCACAACAGGCAAGTGCTTGTAGACCAAAACAGACTATGCCATTACCAGAAATAAGGACAGAAACAGGGATTTTTGCGGCACCATCACTGTCTTTCCTGATGGTGGGAGAATCTTGTTTGTTCTAATTAAAACACTGATGTGCAAAGTATGATGAACATGATAATACTCAGGTACTGAGGTCATTCACATCTAGAACATGTTGCAGCAAGCTATGACATACTGGTGTAAGATATGACACATTGGTGCGAGGCAGTTAAAAAAATCCTCTTCCCATTCCTAGAAGCTCCTCCACAGATCAGTGCGTCATCACCCCTAACTGATTTGGACTGGAACATTAACAGATCTAACAGATCATTGCAACATGCACCAGGCATGAACTTGTGCATCTCCTTCTAAGCTCTACACCTGCCCACATCCCAGGTACAGGTTAAGGAAGGGGCTATGCTTGTTGAAGTCAGAGTTCAGGCCACAGCATTGACTTAATTTGAGTATGTTGCTGCAAGAAAGATTTTGACAGTGATCCACAAGAAGCCAGAGCCACCAACAGAGCATAATAGTGTGTAGAAGATGAGAGCAGAGACAAGGCAATGGCAGACTGAGTTCTGACCTTGTAATGCTGAAGGGTGTTCAGGCGCTTCCAAGTTCCTTGAACGACAGATGTCACATCCTCATCAGACAGTATCAGGTGACCTGCCAGCCCTGATCTCCACTCTACAGACATTAAAATACAGAAAATGAAAAGACAAACTTAATTGTGAGCACCTCTGAAGTCTGCTCTGGTTCAAACTGGCTGCCCTCATTACACACCCCCTGATCCTCGTCCACCTTTACCCTTGCTATTTCACAGACAACATAAGCTGAGCAAGTGCCTTGAACAATGCCGAGTCCTGCAGTCAGAGGACAGCCTCTGAGCTCAGGGACAGGTGGCCTCATGGCCCCCCAGGTTCCACTTGCCAGGTTCCTACAAATACTGTCAGACTGTGACTCTTCAAGCAGATGATTCAATCCACAAATATGCATCCATAGTCCTCATTAGCTACTATTCCCCCAGTACCTGCTCATCTGTAAATGTCACCAGCAACAGCCAAAGAATGAAGAAGATGGAAAAGTGAGCGGTTTTCCCTCACAGTGTAAGTCTTACCTTTCATTAACCACTGTGGACAAAATACTCCCTGACACACAACTGAGATGCTGCTGCTGACTTCACTGGCAGGAAGAGCCTGTCTATGACTATAGCACCTCTGCACCACACTCAAATTGTCCCCCTCTCCTACATGTTCTCCGTGGTTTTGTTTTTGTTGTTGGCTTGTTTGGATTTGGGTCCCCCCTCTCTGCCCCCCACACCGTGTCCTCTTGCCCAAGCCATTGCCATGGTCCACATCTGGCCAAGAACACCATGAAATGGAAGAAACTGAAACCAAACTGCTTCCTTCCCACTCCTGTCTCTCCCTGTTAGCTCTTTCCTGCATCATGCCCTGTTGGGTCCAGCCAAGTGCAAGATCCTTGGTCAGCAACTGCACACTCAGCAGAGAATGTCACGGGTGCTAGGGTGCTGTGCACAGATAGCAAATGACCACTGTTCCACTTGCTCACAGAGTTTTGTCACCAAGGAGTTCTGCTCACCGAGGTCCAGGGTGTCTGGGTCTGGTCGGTGACAGTACGGCGTCCCTTTATAGATCTGATCTAGGATTTTCTCCTTCACCTGGGTTATGGTGTCACAGTCTAGCACTTTTGCAGAAATCCCTTGGGAGTCCTCTGCCCCTCCTGCAGCAACTCCTGCTTGTGTCAAAGCGTTTAAGGTCTGGAGAAGAAAAGAAAAGGTCACAGCTACTCAGCTTATAAGATTACATCTGACACATTTACACCTTTGGTAGTTGGCATTAAGGCAAGTTAACAGCTAGTCCTTTCACTGGAAGAATTTCAAAAAAGAAAACATCACAGATGTTAAACACCATGTCCTCAGTCTCCTGTCAAGAACTGGAAGCCAGTTAAATGGCATTGGGGAGGAGCTTTCATGTGCCATTAGCATTTTCATCCCCCTATTTCTAGATACATTGCACAGCCCAGATTACTGTGGTAGTGGCTTCTACCAGCCTAGGGCAAAAGCGCTTGATTTAGCAGAGCTCTTGCTCATCTGTGGTGTTGTGCTGCTGGGATAAACCTGGCTCCCAGGAGACAGAGACAGGACACTGCACGTCTGCGTCAATAACAGGAGGAGAGATACTCAGCCCTGTCCCACCAGAGAGCTCAGAGGAAACAAAAGCTTTGGTGCTCACCAGAGTCCGGTACTCCAGGTCCTCTCTCAAAAGGCGGTTGTCATTTAGGGTATATTTGGCTTTCCCTGTCACCCAGTCAACTGGCCCTTTGTCCACCTGGTGCTTGATTCCTCGAAAGAGCATGTAAAGGGGCTCCCCAACAGAGTCCTGGCACAGAAAGAAAAGAGTTTCACCTGAGAGAAATTCAGCTGCTTCTTCCCAGCAGAGTCCAATGGCTTGGAAACATGGACACCCAAGCAGAGGAGGAGCAGGACTGAGGATACAGCAGCTACGCCACAGCAGGCAAAGACAGAGCTTCTGCTGACAGCTCCTGCTCCTTGAACAAGGAAAGCCCAAGGGCCAACTACCAGGCAGATGAACAAGACCAAGCCTTTGCTCTGCCTCTGCGTCACTAATCCCAGAGACTCTTCTTGCCACCTCTTCTCCAGGAAAGGAATTAGATCAGAATCTGTCCTCCCCAGGCACAGACCAGCCCATGGGCAGTGTGTCCCAAGACAAAGGAGTGACAATGAGACCTCCACGATCTGGTGAAACATCCTGGAAACACTGAGTGATACTTAAGCATATGTCTCCCAGTGAATAGTGCTCTTGTTCCCCATCCTGAAACACAGGAGGACTCTGGCACTATTGCAGTTACAGGCAAGGCACGAAGCAAAGTTGTGGCTGTCTCCCCTCTTTTGTGCCCTCTACACCACAAAAGGACAAAGAGCTCACCCTCACGAATGCATACAGGCAGATGGACATCCAGTTGGTTAACAGCTTCTCCACCACTGTTTCTGTCCTGAAAGAGAACATGAGGTAGGTCACAGGAACATGGCACAGAGCAGAGAGGCACTTTTCAGCCTGAAGGAGGCACCAAATTACAAAAGTGGAGAGACAGGCAAGCAAGGGACAGAGGAAAGCCTCTGGTAGGTCTCAAACAAGGGAAATTTGTTCAGATCAGAAGGATGGAGGCAATAGGGATCCAAACACAGGAGATATTTCAGTGTAGCTTCCCAATATGGCATGACTATGAGCCCAGAGACCTCTAAACAGCAAAGTGAGACTAGCAGACTTGGCAGAGCCCTAGTACCTGAACACAAGGAGAGAGTTAATCTACAGCAGCTTCAAAAGAAGAAGAATTTGGGGTGGCCAACTCCACCCTCCTAGGCTTTTACACCTTTCCTCCTATATATCCCTGCCAATTGCTGACTGAGGAGAGTGGTGTCAGAGAGAGAGGTGTTTGATGCATGTTGTCTGGATACACACTGCTCTTACAGCTGCAGCCCACACCCTGATGTTATCCCACCCACAGGAGTTTCAGAGCTTGTCAGCTGGGCAGAAAGGCTCTGTCCCTTTGGGTAGTTAGCAGTGAGACCATGGCTGGCTCACTCACCTCCGCAGCATCAGCTTGGGGTTCTTGGCCACATACTGCTCCACAAGGTCATTCAGGAGTGTTTTGAGGATGTCAGTGAAGTACTCCAGCTTCCCATGCAGTGACACAGTGAGCAATGATGCCACATAGGCCCGGTCTCTTGGAGAGAAAGTGCGCTGGATTTCCAGAGTGTGGATGAACTGGTGGGGAGAGAGAGAAGCCAGCGCGTGAATCTGCTGGAACAAGGTGCTCACTGGCTCTTGGAAGAAGTGGTGCTGCAGGGAACTACTTGGGAATGAACTTCAATAGACACTGCCCACTTCCTGCCACCAGCTGCCAGTGATGTGGCCCTGACTCCACAGCAGGCTGCAAGCAGAGAGAGGGACATTACCTTGGTGAGGAAGAGCTTGCTGTTGAGCAGGTTGGAGAGCTGGACCAAGCCCTGCTCCACAGTTTGCCGCCGGCACTCAGGGATGTCCAGGTCCCTTTGCAGTGGTGACTCACGGTGGCCCGGGAAGAAAATGCGCTCTGCATAGGACTTGTAGTCCAAGAAGGGGATTCCTGTGCCCACAAGGTCACTTGTGAGGTCCATCATCTCAGTCATCAGGTCTGAGGGAAAGGAAATGCCATGAGGTTGACTACATGATCACACAACTGGTGGTGCAGAGCCCGAGGTGAGTACAGGAACTAGGGCCAGCAGGATGGGACTGAGGAAGAGGAAGGATGTTTCCTGTCAGGAAGAGGCATGTTGGGGTCCCGTTGCTAGAACATTGAAAACTAGACTAGGCACTGGGAGAAACTGCATGGGGAAACTTCCAGCCTTGGGGAATTTGGTGATTACCCTCATTTACAGTCTGGGGCTGGCTTCCAGTTTTATAAAAAGGAAGCCACTGCTCATCACAGATCTGTTACAGGCATTACCCACATTATAGAGTATTAGAGATCAGGTGCTCCTCACTGCTTCCCATGTTAATTGGAGATTACAGTCTGAGTCACCTGCACAGTTTCAGAGCCCCAGGTCTCCCACTCAAGAGCTCACTGCTGTGAGCAGCTGAAGTACAAGGTATGTGGGCCCAGAACATGGGGTGTAATTCAACTTGCCCTACACAAAGACTGGGCTAGCTGTCCTTAAGATCTCTCCAAGTGTGCTGTCTTGACCTTTAGCTCTTCATCTGAGTCTGGAAGATGAACTGGAGATTCAGAGGGGTCTGTATCGATCACTGTGCTCTGAATTAAAGACAAGAATTAAAAATGGAAGAATTTGGCTGTATGTTTCAATGCTCCAGCACAGGATAAAGTTATTGCCTGCTCTGAGCTACCCAAGCAAGTATGCAGGAATGGAAAGAGAGGTAGGGATGAGAGTGGTTCTTCAAGCTTCCCTGAAGCTACAAGAACCTAGGAGGTCAGTGACTGACCTGTGAATTCCTTTTTGCATCTGTCCCGAACACTTGTTTCCAGATTTTCCAGCTGGATTTGAACTTTCTTGTAATCCCTCAGGGCCTGTTTGCTCTTCCTCCTGCAATAAGAAGTAGAATTGTTCCCAGTGGCTCTAGTCCAGGGATTGTCCTTGACAACAGTTGTGTTGCTGTCAAAGACTCCAGGGCAATTGGTGCTGAGGTGATTTCTACTGAACATCTTTGCAGGATGTCAGTGTTCTGTATCTAGATGTGCCTCTTGGAGCACCTGTTAGGTGTGGGCTCTGAAGGCACCACAGTGCAGGCTGTGACCAGCAGGTGCAATACATCTCACACATCCAACAACACCAGGGGCTCAGAATTTGGCACAAAATAAAGAAAACTGGGACCTTGTTTAGGTCAAAGATGTATACATCTGGCCACATCCACTGGATAATGCTGCAGAGGAACTTAAAGACCCTACACAATGGCAGAGTTTCTTACCTGTATATGAAGACGATGACTAGAACAATCAGTGCCACAAAGGATGCACCAACACCCAAACCAATCTGTGCCTCCAGTGGGAAGGTGAGCTGGCTTTCTGTGTCGTACTGCACTCGGCCCAGGAGGAAGTTCAGGTTTCCCATCTGTACCTGTAAGAAAGCAAGTGGCACAATGTAAGCTCAGTGCAGCCACGAAATGCAAAGCCACAGGGCTCCTCCAGAATGGTTACAGGTGGCATGCAGCTCTCTAGCAAAGCTGTCCCACAGCACAAATCCTGAATGCAGCTGTACCATTTGCTTTCAGGCGATGTTTGGCAAAGAGTAGTATTGAGAACAAGAGCAGCTCCTTGCCACCCCTGGTACCTCCCCTGTCCCCAGCCCGGGCTTCTGCCTCTCCTCCACTTTCCCACCCCACTCCCTGCCTCCACCACTACTTCCTGCTTGTGCTTCATCAAACAACAGGATTTCTTGAGGTACTGCTGATTCCCTACCGTGAACTCTGGGAGCAAGTCTGTGCCCTCCCGCTTTGTGCGGTGCCGTGGAGCTGGCTGCTCAGAGGGAGGCTCACAGTAGAGATGATTCCGTGTCAGTGTCTTCACCACACAGATTCCTTCCCCAATCATAGCCATAACTTCATCCTTGGAAATAGCCAGATCTAGATTTTCCCCCTGGAATAGATGTGGAACAGCACATCAAGATGGGGAAAAAACAACTCTGTATTTCCATGGTTCCAGAGAAGATGGAGGAGACCAATGCCTTTTTTCCTCTCTGCCCAGGCTCACACCTGAATTGCCTGCAGGTGTTGATTCTGTAAGCTAAAAAAACCAACTTGTATGCAATTTACATTACAGCTTTAAGACTCGTAGCATGCTGCATAAGTACAGTTATAAATAGCCTGTCTTCTTAAAGCTCTTCAGCCACAGCAGAACTAAGCTCAACTCTTCACTCTGTGTATATGCACATGCACACACACAATGTGTATATATTTTAAAAGGCAATCTCATGTCAGCTAACCTAAACACTTGGGCGAGTCAGTCAATGCCTTTCAAAGGTGTGACACATGTATGCTATTCTTATCTGCTACACAAACCTGTACAGAAAAAACATTAGGCCTTCTGCCCTTCCATATAATCTTTAAAGAGTGATTTTCCTACCTCCACCTAGTAATAGGTCTTCCCTACCACCAGGATTCTTTTACTCCTAAGTTAATTCTAGAAGAATCTTAAGTTATGAAAAAGTCAGCAGCTGATGTGGGGTTTGTTTAGTACTAATATCTCATATACAAATAGTTTATTAGCATTAAAAATAAAAAGCATGGAAGTTTCCACAAGCCCTATGAAGCCCTTAACAATGATTTATGGGCTCAAGCAGCTTTTTTTGATGCACTCCTTTCCCTCTTCTTGTATATCATTTCTCATAGGCCAAAGTAGATGTGCTGTGACAGGTTGGGAGCCTGTCAAATGCTTTAAAACCCTGGATGCTGCATGACACCAATTTAAAACACTCAGGTTAGAAACAGCTTTGCACAAGGAACATTATTTCCATCTATTTTTTGTGTTACCTCCACAGAGATGACGCTTCCTGGCTTGTGACGATATGGTTTGGCAGGGTCCTCAGCATTCAGTGGTTTTAGGACAGGGTTGACTTCATAAGAGAAGGGCATGGGATGCAATGAGTTGAAATCAAAGCTCAGATTATCCAGAATAAATTCCAGTTTGATACGGACACTCCGCAGCAGCAGGTTGATGGCTGGAGTTTTGCACAGGATCAGGTAGGAGGAGTTAACCAGACATGGCTCTTCAAACTAAATGCAAAAGGCAAAAAGAAGTGTTAGTAGTGAAATGCTAACACTCCTCCTGCAGCTTTGCAACACTTTCCAGCCCTGAGCAATCTGGGGCCAGTCTGCATTCCTCTCATCTGGAGCAGTGCCAGAGGAACTCTGCTCAGTTGTACAGGAAAAAATCCAAGATCTGAGGAATTCCCCATGTTCCTCTAAAGAGAGTTTTCATAGCACTGGTTTAGTTGCAAGTACCTAGGTCTCAGCAGTGGGAATCAGCTCTGACATTACCCTGGCAGCAGGTTCTAGAGAGATATCAGGTTTAGATCTCCCTGCTCTGACAGAAGGGGACCAAAAACCTCCAATGCAAGGCTGATTTCCTAGCCTGAACATCTGATGAAAGAATTAACAGCAAATTTTTGTTTCTCCCTTACAGCCACAAATGCCTTCCTAAGAACACAGGTAAAACCACCTATTATTGATGCCTGTGCATCAGAAGCATATTCTTCCAGTTTATGTACAGGAAGCCCTCCATCATTCACACTAATAATGCAAATCCACCTTGTACTTTGGCTGCCAAACACCTTCTGCCCTCTGCAAATTCTGCTGTATGCTCTGTGACCTTGATGAGCACATCAATACCTCTGTAGAGACTCATCTCTGGACACTGGCAGCAGGAGAGCAGAAAATGTTGGTGGATCCGGTAATTTCCCTGAACTCTACCTGTTTGTGTATCTCAGAGTGAAAGAGCCCAGGGACTGAACTATGCCAAAGGACGAGTCTGGAGCATGGACATGCTGAGCCACACAAGCTCTCTGGCTCAGCTGTAGATTTATTTGTCTCCACACTGCTGTCCTGCTGTTTCTGTCCCACTTTACAAGTCCTGCACACCTCTAAGCAGAGGCAGATCCAACTCATGGAAATGTTTGTGAAAGCGCTTAACCTCTCAGCCTGGCAGAAAACACTTCCACTTGGCCAAGACTGTTGGTATGATCCAAGCAGGTAACAGCAAGGGGAGGGAAGAGCCCTAGGGACAGAAAGTCCACCTCTCCAGACCAACACATCAATCTTTATGCACCCTTAGCTCCACTGAGCACTTTGCCACGTTACCTGCTGGACACTGCACAGAGCATCCTCGGGGCACTCGGTGTCTGGGATGATTCTGCGCCATCGTCTCAGTCCTCGGCGCCGGCGTTCAGATGGAGAAACTGTAACTCGTATCTTCGGTTTCTGTACAACATCCAAGTTGTAGCCATGAACTCTGAGCACTCTCCCTCCACTGAAAGAGAAAAGTAGCTGATCTCACTCACCTATTACTTATTAGTTGTGTCTTGCCCATGCTCCCACCCTTCTGCTTATACTCATTCCTACCAGCCTGGCTTTACTTCAAAGTGCAACTTGACAAACAGATGGCATTGGTGCTGTAGTACCTGCCTCAGCACACAGCCCTGGGGAAGGTGCACCCAGCCTTTCTACCTGAGGAAGCTTTTAGGTGGCTCTGCAAAAGTGATGTTGGGATCGAGAGTGTATCTGAAAAGAGATCCTTCCAGCCTCCGCTCCTGGTCTCCATATCTGACAGTGACTGGGAGCTCTGCAGACACATTGCTGGGACTTGTCTGGCATGCCAGCTGATCCTCTGTCATCTCAGAGAGGCTTGGAGAGACAGAGAGAGAAGAAGGGATTAACACAGCCACTGAAGAGACAGATTTTATAGTATTTTGCCTTTTGCAAACCTCTTCTGGTATTTTCCTAAATTAGATGCTGAAAGGTCTTGTGCCTTATCTAAGCAAGCAATAACTACTGAGCAGTTCTCTGTGAGCATCGTGTGGACAATAAGCAGGTACAGCCACTGTCCAGTCTGCAGAGACTGGAAGCATGCTACCAACGCATGTGCACCTTCTCACCAGCAGTGCTGCCAGGTGTACACGCCCCAGGATGCAAGAGAACAAGCAGCTCAGTGTTAGTCTGCAGGAGCCAACTGCAGCTCCCCGTCAGCAAAAGCAGAGCTGTCAGGATGGGGTATAATCTTGTCAGGAGACATGCAGCACAGAGGCCATGTAGCACTGTTCATGTCCAAGGGAACATGGGCAGGAATGTAAGAGGGTCAAGGTTGCTGCTGTGACCCTGAAGGGGAGGATCTCCTGGAACAGAGGAGAGCAGAGCTCGTACAGCCTGTGCTAAGGCAGCATTACGCCCTGCGGGGCTCTGGGATGTACTCAGGGCAGTGTACAGCCAGCACATCAGCACCTCTGATCTTACATGTGACAAGGGAGGTCTCCAAGCAGGACACTGATCTCACTAGGATGCCCAGTCAGCAGCTTTGAGCCCAGAAGGGTGAGGCAGGTTCCTCCTGCTTTGGGGCCCTGAGTTGGAACAATGGATTTCAGCTCTGGGTTCTAGAAGAGGGAAATAAAAAAAGAAAAAAGAAAAAAAAAGGAGGTGAGTGACAAGGACTTCAAAAGATAAGGCAAGGAAAAAAAACCCAGCAGAACATGTTCAGTGACCTCCAGTGCTCTGAAAATAGAAGCTATAGATCCCAATCACAGGCAGCCCTCAGCTAGGCTCCAGCAGGTCCCTTACAGAGCAGAGGCAACAGAGGAGGGGTCAATCACAGCAGCACGAACCACAAATCCAGGACCAGTCTTTGCACAGACTGCAAAAGGCAGATGGATGCTGCAAACAGCAGAGCTGTGAGCCTCACACACAAACCCTAGGATTAACAGTTCAAAGGGATTGCTCAGATCAGTAACCAGATTAATAACTCAGGCTAGGAAAAACAAGGTAGCAAATAAATTGTCTGTTGTTCTGGTAGATGAGGAGATTAACAGAAGGGAGTCCCAAGAATTTGTGTCGAGACCTGTACTGTTAAACACTGGTAGGAGACCTGGAAAGCGAAAATGAAATTTGATAAATTATTCAGAGTACTAAAAACTTAGTACCACTAAGGAGCTGCAGCAAAATTTAGAGGAACCAGGCAGAGTGGCTCAAGTAAGTCACTGCTGATAAATGAAGGGCAAGATACATGAAGTGAGGAGGAGCAGGGACACTAGAGCAATAAATCAACCCAACCATATGTACACAGTTGTGAGTTTTGAAATAGCTCCTGCCCATTCAAGAGGGCTTTGGTACCTGTAACAACTCTGCCAGCTGCAAGCACAGATCTCAACAACACCTCACCAAGTGGTAGGAATTACTGAGAAGAGAATTAAGATTTTTATGCCACAGTAAAAATTCCTTTTGCATTTGTATCTTGAACATAGTACACAGCTCTCATCACCCTGCCTCAAAAAGGTGATAAAGAACCAAAACTAAGAGAAAAGCAACAATCCAGTATATAAAATGGTTCTATACAGCCAAAAATGGAATAGCTTAAGCCTTTGCAAGCATGTCTTTCCCCTTCCCATGGGAGAGGGAGACATGCAATTAAGTATATAACATGTTACTAACACAGCAAGGATGAAAAGTGAGTAATTGTATCTAAAAACTACTTAAATATTATTTCATAGTTGCTGGGATTAAGATATCAAAAATTTATCAGAAATGTGTTTTAAAAAATAATAGGAAACATTTTTCCATACAATGCATAGTAACTTTAGACCTACTGCCAGCAACCTACTGCTGAAGGTCAGAAGCTAAAAGTGTGTTCAAGCAGCAATTAGCAAATTAATAAAAGGAAAATCATAAGTCTTATTAAGATGTTATGTCACCAATAAAAAAAATCCCCAGATCAGAAAAGGTACCCTGTATTTTGCCTCTATCTTTAAGCATTTAATAGTTACCATTGTCAGAAGTAAAATCAATTTTTTAAAAAAAATCACTAGACTACTGAATCTTTAGTATTACCCAGTACAGCTGTTCTTGTAATTTAAAGAGGAGGGAAAGAAAAACAAACAAAAACCAAAACCCAAAAACCAGCACACAACACATATATCAGAAGAAAAAAAATCAGACAAAAATACTAGCAGCAAGTGCCTAGTAGAGTCCCAAAAGTTCATGCAACAGTCATCCATCTAGCAGAGATACTAGAAGAACAGGAAGAGGCATTAATGAAGCAATAGTTACATTACCTGATAGGTGAAAGTATGCCCAGAAACTCCACGCCCTCCTCCAGGCACTTCCACCACAACGTGCCCAGATCTCTCTGTCCAGCTCCCGCCAGTGACGCATACGATACTGCAGGGCAATCCAAGAACAGTGTCACACCATGGAAGAGCAGATGAGCTGAATCCACTGCATCATGTCCTAAAACCATCTAGCAACCACAGCTCCCTTCTTTCAGCCTCATCACATGCTCAGAATGTACAATCAAACACTGAGAAACACCTTTAAAAGCTGGATTAGGTGCAGCAAAAAAAAGCAGGGGGTGGTTCCAAACAAACCCATTCTACCCAAAATTATTCTTTCTGGAACAGACAGGATGAAGCCCACTGTACCACAGACACATGAAGATTTGGAAGAACTCTGCTCTTGTCCAGAGCTGATCAAATCAGTCACATCTGGAGTGACCCCAGGCTAGCAGTGGTTAAGCCACACATTAGTGCTGCGCCTGATGCAGAAGAAAACTCAAGGCTGGGACCAGCCAGTTCCCCTGATCTGCACCACCCGTTCTTCCCAGCCCTTCTTCCAGCCATAATTTGATATGGGAGATGCTGACAAGGTGAAAAGTCAGGTTGTACTTAGAACAGGGAAGCAAGGAATCCCATGTTGTAACACTGATTTGCTAACAGAAAAACTACTCGGCAGGAAACTTCCCAGCCCTCCTACAGAGTAGGAGATTAATTTTGTCTGGGCTTTGCTCAGGAGTGGGCTCCAAGTTCACAGCTATATCCCCTCAACCAAAAAGGCTCAGGAATTTAAACTTAAGCAGTGATTCCCCAAGCCAGGACCCTGTGATGACAGGCAATTTACAGACACAGAACAAAGACTAACCCCAGAAAGATTATGCTCTAATTCTAGGATGAAAGCAGAAAGCAGATGGATGAGACAGATAAGGTGCACAGACAGGACAACACTGCTCAACACAGCAGGCCATTTCCCAGCAGGATCTTACCTGGCTCCTAGAGGGAAGGGTGCTACAACTACTGCTACCATGGCATGGAAAAATGGGTTTGTGATAGCTCTGATGAGAGGTTACTCACAATTTTTCTTCTCTTCTCCTGCTGGTTGCTTGGCTCCTCTCCCTCCCTTGTCCAAGGCTCCCATCTACCTGCCCTGTCACAGGCCAACTATGCAACTATTCCTTTCTCCTTGCTTCCTAGCTACCCATCAGTCACATCTCTCAACACATGACTACACTGTCATGTAAGGTCCTGCCCTGGCCAGACACCCAGGTCTCTATCCCTGACATTAGCTGGATTCAGCAGGACTGGTCTTTCTGCTTCTCATCCTCCTCCTAGGCACTATTTTTACAAGCACTGTCTGAGCTGCCAGGCACTCCTAGCCATGAGAAGAGTGGCACAGGGCTCACCAGGACTCTCTGATCTGTCTCTGGTTGAGAGGGCCCTTTCACTGGGTTTGTTCCTGGGATGTTGAAGTCTGTCTGGCAAGCGAAAGATGATAGTCTTAGGGGTGTGCCCACTCAAGCAGAGGCAAGAATCTGTGCTGTACCTCCATCCTCACCCTGGGTTAACATGGTCAGGATGTTTTCCTAGCTGTGACACTCGCCATGTCCTTCATGTTATTGAAATCACCCTGTGGCTGGGAAGAGATACCCACAGAACTGCATGGCTCTGACTCCCTGATCTGGCTGGCCTGCGGGCTCTGTACTGGCAGTGTGGTGAGTATACAGCAGCTCTGTTTGGCCACCACCTTGTACACAACCCTATCTCGTGAAGGTCACTGCCCAAGTAACTAATCAGACACTGACCTCACTCAGGGCACTCCCTGAGGAATGGGTGAGGCTCAATACCTGCTACAGCAAAGGCAATGACATCTCCGGCTGGTGTCAGCAGCCAAGGGAAAAGCCAGCATCTGCCTCTGGGAGGAGGTTTCACAGATACTCTACCTGCTAGAGATCTCATACTCTTGAGCATCTACGGCACAGGGAATTCCTGCAACAGTGACAGTTTCTGCAATGTCTTGATGTTTCTGCCCGAGGTTTGAGCCAGTGATGGTGATTCTAGTGCCACCTTCCACTGGTCCAGACAGGGGGTACACCTGCAAAGACATCCGCGCACGTATAAATGTCACAGTACCTCAGACCTCTGCAGCCTGGCAACTGATCTACAGCACAGGGCCCTTCCACTGCCCCATTACAAACTCTGCCTGGTCAGGCCACTGCTATGGATTCCTTTTACTGGCTTGGACTAGTACCAGGTTGCACCCTCATCAGAAGAAAGGCCATAAGGAACACCACAGTTGGAGCCTTCTTTCCCATATCTCGCTGTTGCCAGCAGTCCCCTCCAGAGGTGATAATCCACTACAGACTTCTAAGGTAAGGACTGCCCTGCTTTGCCTTCTCATCAACATGCTGACCCCTCCATAGAGCATTTCTGCTGAAGAGTGGGAATGCACAAGCCAATACATGTTACTCATATTGAAGCAGCAAGCAGCATTCCCCCCTCAGCATCAGTACAACAATGAAATGCATGCTGCACAAATGTCAAAGCTCTGTCCCTGAGCAGCACCCAAGATAAACTAAGACAAGATGCAGCACGTGGATGTTGTGTGCCACTGGAGGGAAGACAAGCTGACAGCAAAAGGGACACATGGCTACAGACACTTGTCATGTGGCAGTTAGCAAGAAACATTTAAAATAAACAGACAAAAATAATTAATTCCAGTAACCTGTCATGCCTTTCCCATCCTTCCTGTACTGCACTAGGTTTTGCCCTCCTTTGCCCCAGGTTTAGTTGGGCCAACCTGTTTCAGGGTCTGGCTCAGGACAGTTGGAGGATCCAATCTGTGGACCCTTTCCCAGCTCCTGAATGATTCTGCTCCTTCTGGCGTGCCAGTTTCAGCTCGCAGGAGATACAAAGGCATCTTTCCCCACTGTTATCTATCAGCAAACTGAAAACCCAGCACAAAACTCTAGCATCCTCACAACACCGAGGGACCACAGTAGAACAGGACTAACTTGCTATTCAGATGGCCAGCATATTGAGCTGCACTGTTTGCACTCTGAGTTCATAGCCCTTTGATTTCAACTGGAGAAAGGAGCTCTCCTTGTCCTGGGTGCAGTACACTAATAAGTTACTCACAGAGTGGATGAGAGGTGCTGGACACAGGTCTTCTATCTCTTCCTTGCAGGAGCCCCTGAAGATACAGCTGGGGTTGTCACCTCCGCACCACACACAGTTGTACTTTGAGTCAGCTGTTTGGCAGCGGCTACAGTCAGTGTGTCCCACAGAGCAGTTGTAAAAAGTCACTGCAAAGGAGAAAAATTCAGAGGCATCTGCAAACATCCTCTAGGGCACAGAATAATCCAGCAACTTGGCATCTTGCACAGAACCCTCTCCTCCTCCCTCTCCTGTGACAAGAGACAGAAATAAGGCTGTATGCTTTCCTTATTTTCCCTGGGATAGGACTACTACAGGTGCAAAAAGCCTCATTCAAGGATTTCTCAATTCTCTTCCACCTCATCTGCTGTCTTTTTGTTGGGGAGATGTTGCACTCCTACCATGGAGATCTGCAGCACTGTCCACTCGAAGGTGTTGCCGCCTCTGCACAAACACCACAGCGTTGAATTCGAGTTGAGGTGCTGTGTAACTGTACTGCAAAGACAAAAGACCATCAAGTCAAAGGACTCAGAGGCACAAACAAGCCAGCTGAATAGGCTAAAAAGCATCAGCATCAATCCTGCATAGTGCACTGGCACATGCAACCTATATGGAGCTTCCCGTGAATGCAGACAAGGCAGCGTTGGCTGGGGCAGTTCCAGCACTGGCCTGTTCTCACTGGGTCACTCAGGAGCAATTCTGCTCTAGAAAGAGTAGGAGGCACTGGTTCACTAGGATGAACGTTGAAAACAAAGTGTGTGTTCCCAACAATACTTGTCCTAACTGCATTCCTAAGTGGTTAATTCTTATCTACAAGCTACCTGCTCAGAAAACTGCTCAAACTGACATTTCTGCAATTTCAGTAGGGCTGAAGATTTAGGATTACAATTGGGCCACAGGGCTTGTGTGCACAAGGGCCTGTGTTGTTCCTCTTCCTTAACTATGAGTTTGCAAACTAAAAATACCGCCTGTGCTTGCAAATCTTGCCCTAAGTAAAATCCACTCATCATCCAGAAATGTACATGGCTGTTTTAATTTTGCCTGTTAATCTTACAATCCACAGACTAGCCTCCACCATTGAGAACAAAACTGGTATTAACAGCATTTTTCTTTTCACAAAAGCACCACCATCACAGAAGAAGTCAAGATCCAGAGAACCATGAAAAACAGTGCCTCAAGCCAAAGCAGATGTGGCACTGTCCTGGCAGGTTGCAATGAGTGGTGACTCAGAGATGGCACCATCCTGTACTACAGCAAATGCAGCAACAAGTTGAAGACCACAGTAACTGGTCTTCAGTACTATCAGGCAGCAGCATCACAGATGAGGGTCCCATATTGCTGAATATATTACAAATACTTTTTCATAATATGCTCTTTTCCCCAATGAGCTTGCCTTCCAGCCTGCTGTTTTGCTGAGCAAAACCCACACCAGTGTGAACTCTGAAATGGCATCACATTCCAAACACTCACCTGGTTCATCTGGCAGGTGATATAACAGAGGGACTGGTTTGTTTCTTCTCCTTCCACATAAGCATCCATTACCACTGTCCTCCCCTCCAAATTCAGGACACACTCATAGTCCCACTGCTGGTCCTGCAGAGAAGATACACATGGCACCATTTCTCAACTACACAGAGCTTCCTGCTACTCAACAGCGTACTCCTGCCTCTCCAATTCAGTGCCTTTTACCAAGGCACTTACTGTGCAAGCAGTGTGCTCCTCTCACTCCCTGTATCTGCCAACTCTATGCTATATGCAAGGGCTCTCCATGCTGCCTCGATGTATGAAAGGTAAACCAACATGAAACAAAACACCTCAAAGGGAGCATGTGTATGTCAGTGTAAGGAGAACTTGGCACAGGAAGAGGAATTAAAGAAAAAACAGTTGGACTGAAGTTATGCCTGTACATCTCTGTGAAACACTAGCTTGGAAATGAAGAGTGGAATACACAGATTAGGGCAGTGCACCTCAAAAAACACTAGATGTATTTTTCTTCCCTCTGTCTCCTGTAAATCTTCCACTGAATTGCTTAGACACTTCCTGTAAGAAAGATGGATGTGCATCCATAACCAGCTCTGCTCCTCTGAGCGGTGCAGTACATCAGGTTTAACATATTAAGTAACAATTAGTCTGTGGGCTGCAGGTTACTAAATCAGTTTTCTGTCTTGAGAAGCAAAGAGAATTTTTAGCAGAGGCACACCCAAGAAACATAGCTTTCAAGGGTGGTTTTCCCCATTACAGAAGTTTCAGGTATGACAGGAATAGCTACATTAACATAAGCATGCCAGAAAAGAAAGGCAATAGATGATTTATCTTCAGCTTATGGAGATGCAAACGATCAGCAGAGATTCAGCAGGAAGTTATTCTAAGAACTACTATCTGCAGTACAGCACAGGTGCAACTTAATCCAAATGCATGCAGATCATCTACAGCAGGTTGGTGCACACCTGTACTCTCCCTTTCTCTGTGTGACCTCCTACCCATCCATAAATCTAGCTATGCAATTCTTCATTCACAGAAGTAGGTCATTCTTCTGCAAACGGTAAAAACTCAGGCAGAGCTACAAGTGTGTCCTACACATATTTTCAGCAGTCCAGTGGACAGGTTGCCCAAACAGTACTGTGCATTAATACAGTTTCTCAATGCTGACAGCACTGAGCTGACTACCTGATAGAGGTGGAAGTTCTTTCCGAGCAGGGTTATCTTCCTCGCCACGTTGACTGGAAACAGTGAAGATCCCTGGATTCCCTGCACACAGGGACATGCATCTGGACCCCAGCTAAGCTCTTCATTCTGAAAACAAACATAGTTCTTTAGTGAAAGAGACCTCCCCAGCTCTGACACAGGGAATCAAAGCCTAATGTGTCAACACAGAAACAAGCTCTGCCTGAATGAAGACATGGCTGTGCATCTTTACCATGAAGTTACAAGAAAGCAATGCAAGAGCCTAAAGAGGTGAACAGCAGAAAGCTGTGAACATGCTGGACATCACAGCAGCTGCCATCTTCAGGCCAGCAGCATTTCTACAAGACCTGGGAACCTCACACACATTTTTCTTCCTCAGGCTGCCACTTCTCACTCCACACATCACAGCAGTCAGCTTCTACACTCTCAGAGGGCACCACCTCTGCTGTGTGCTGAAATACTAGACCAGCAATCTGTATGAAAATTTCAAAGTGTTACAGCCTTAGACTGTGAATTCCAACACCCAGCAACTTACCTCCTCCCAAAACTCAGGGGCATCATACTGATAGTCAAGGTCAGGGTGCAGGATCCTGGGAAAGTCAGGGACATCCCTCTCTGAAGAATCGCCATCACCCGACAGAAGAGTGGAAGCAGAGAAGGGAGATGTGTCATTCTCAGCCTGCAGCAAATCCATCCAGTCCTCTGCGTCCTGCAGCTCCGTGCCTTCCTCCAGCAGCCAGTCTGGGGAAGTTGATGGTGGGAGCTCTGAAGCAGGTAGTTCAGTTCCCAGCAATCCTGGAGAGTCATCAGAGGCAGCAGAGCCCCCTGGCACCTGGCTGGGGGTCTGGGGAGATGGGATGGCAGATGTCAGTGCCTCTGTAGTAGGAAAAAAACTCAGAGGCCACTTGATACTGGTGACATGAGGGGAAGGCGTTACTGCTGCTGCAAATGTGTGCAGAGGGCTACCCACTAGGGTGGTGGGTGGGTCGGTGTGCTGTGGCTCCTGGGCAGTGGCCGGCCCTTCAGTGGGCAAGGCTGCATGGTCCATGTTTTGGAATGGGCTGGTGAGGATAGATGGAGCGGGAGAAGTTGTCTCTGGCACAGTGACGGCAGGTTTGTCTGCAGGTGGTGGTAGAGGGGACTCTGTGATGGCCTGGAGAGAGGCTGCTTCGGTTGAGAGAGTCAAGTACGTGTAGCTGAGGGTTTCTGTAGGCTCAGTCGTTGCATCCGAGGCTGCAGAGAGCGTGACGGGGTTGGGCTCTGTGGGGGGCACCGTGGTCAGTCCCACACGCACGTGGGGAGTGATGGGTTTTGTGGCTGCAGCTGGGGCTGTGGTAGAGGACTTGGTGAGGGGAGCTGCTGCAGAAGGAAACACACTCGGTGTTGGGATCTGGGCCTAGAGAAAAACAACATGGTGGGGTGAGAAGAGAGATAGAAACAAAACAGAATAAAGCCCAAGCAGAAAAGCACTCCATATTACTTCCCATAGCAGTGTCCACAAGAGGCTGCTTCACCCTCTGGATTTTAATGAGAGCTACATCTCATGCCACTTCATCTTGCGACGGGACTGGGGAATGCTCACAGTGCAGAAGATCCAACAACAATCCCTCTTCCCACAGATGCCTGTGCTCGCCCTGACTCAGAGGGAGGTCTGCCTGCCTTCATGCCCCATGAAACTGCAAGGCCACCTGTGGCAGCCACAAACTGGGCATTTGTTCCACCTCCTCACTCGCAGCCCCCCGCCAGTTTGCTCGTCCTTTGCCTTGAAAACACAGGCTCGATAACCCCAAGAGAAGGGTGTCCTGCTTCACCTGATGGCACTTCCCCCAGAAACCTAGCAAGGCCTTGTAACATCGGGGATGCAGAGCCTTGTGTCGCTCCAACAGCTCAGCTCCTTGCTTGATGTGACTGACAGCTGCTGTTTTACCTGAGAGGAGGTCTGACTCACTGCGACTCACTGAGGCTGTTATAGCACTTAGGACTAGGACTGAGCAAGAGACGCACCCTTTCATTGTAGATAATGGTTCCTTCCTCACAGGCTGCTTTGTGGGTGCAGAGGTGCTGCTGGATGCACCAGTTACATACCCAGAGACTGCTCACACACTTCTGGCACCTGGAACAATGATCAAAAAACAGCTGCTGAGATGACCCAGGAAGGGACAGCCACCCTCCCTGTAACTACAGGCAAGAAAAAGCAGGTGCTCACGGTGCCGATTTCCACAGCAGGGCCACTGCAGCACAGTCATAGAAAGAGAAGTCCACAGAAGCAATGAAGATGTCATGGAAACGCACTACAAGCTTTATGGTGACATGATCTGAAAATGAAAAAAAAAAATTCTTAGAAATGGAGCCACTATAAGTCTGCCATACTGTTAAGAGACACAGCATGCTTTAGGAAAGACACTGTCAAACATGGAGACAGATTCCCTTCCATGCTTCTAGCATCTCAATCATCAGATTATCCTATGGACACCAAAAACAGGTTGGTCAAGTTTGTCAGGAGTAGTTTATGACAGCTCTTGACAACCCATGGGAAGGAAGACAAGTCTGATGATCCCTCCATCTTTATCTGCTATAATTTCACTGTCATCTCTGTATTAGGGGAAGACATAACATTCCAGACTCAAAGCTGATTGTCTTCCTTTGTCATCCAAAGGAAAACCAAATCCTCAGAACTGACATGCCCTTCCCGTACTACCTTCACCTTGAGAGCTTTGTTCTATGTCCAGACTGAGAAGTGAGTCAGTGAAGAGGTTTACAAGACTTGTAATCTCACTTGCAATGTCTGAAGCCTTATCTGCTCTAAATCTGGGTTTCATGTTAAACTACAAACCTCGGGATAACCCAGTTCTCTTTGGGGAGAGACTACCACTGATTTCTGATAGACCAAATAACTGCAGAGATGGTAAAAACTTACTGCATCTGACAGCATGACCCTGAAGGAGATATTCTGCATGTGACAGTACTAAACCAGCTAATTAATCTTGTTCCAAACAAATGCCCCCGACCCTAGAGCTGGGCACTAGCTCTCCAAATAATGGAAACATCGCATGCTCTGCTCAACTCCAGGAGCTGCCATTTCTCCAAGACAGTTTGCTATAAAAATAAGTAATAAGAAGCTTGTCCATCATACCCCTCACAGAATTCAGACCTCCTCTTGCAAGCAAGCTCTATTCACAACAAAACAATTAACATGCCTGGTGGAGGACCAGTCAGGCCTAAGCTGACCCCCTGACAGGATGACAAGTGAAGCAGTATGCTAGCAGAACAGCTGATGATGAGGTGTGTATGAAAACCCACGAGAAAATAAGGGTATCATATGCAGCTGGAGGTAGGAGCCACAGCAGCACTGTCAACTCCCATCACTGTCATAGAGGTGATTGCATTTGGCAGTGGTGGAAGGGCTAACACCTCCTAGAATTTCAGGGCTCTGACATAATATTTATAAATATTCCTTTCTCCAGAAAGGCCATTATTTCCCATGACTGCCAATCATGCTGCTCAACAGTACAGAAGATGAGGTCGAGCACTTATAAATTGAGAGCAAGAGTTTCTGCTATCAACTTGAAGCTCAACAGCTTAAAGTGATGGATGAGCTGGTATGCAACCTTTAAAACACAGCTGAAAAAAGGCAAATATTTTAATGAGCTGGGAAAAGTATTATAAGTAGGAACAGGAAAGTGCTGGTATCTAAGGCCCTAGTGGGACCTCATTTAGGAAACAGCAAATGCTTCTGGTTACCAGCTTCAAATTCATCCTCGCAGAGCACAGAAGCCGCAAAGAGGAGGGCTAGCAATACAGTGAAGGAGAGAGGAAGTCTGAGTAACAAAAGAATAAAAAGAAAAAGTTGGCACAGTTAACATGGCAAAACTCTGTGCTAAGAATTCCTGGCCATAGTTCACTGAGTGGGAGAAGAGCTGTGGAAGCAAAAGGACAAGACAAATAGATCAGACACAAACCATCCGTGAGCAAATTCAGGCTAGAGAATAGAAGCAACTTGCTAAGCCTCAGAGATGCAATGTGAAAATAACACAGGTAAAGCATGTAGAGAGTCCTGAAATAAAAGCAAGACTGACTTACAAAGGAGTCAATAAGAGTATCTGAAGCCTGGAATAATGAGAACTAGACCGTGGTTTTATCTACACTGATTTTTCTGAGAACTTTCCAGGTTCTTTAGAGTGGCCAATTAGCAATACTCAGCCAGTTATTGTTCACACTAATAGAAGGCTGACTATGTATTTTCTGAGGTTATGCCGCATTGCAGATTCATTTCTCACTTTAAAGACTGTCAGTCTCTTCTTGTCTTTCCTTACATGTACTTCCTTCTCCCACTACTGCATGGATTTTGAGAAGGTTTGCATTTTGTTTGATTTAAATAATTTAAGAGAGTTCTCTTTCCAGATTTATGACAAAGCTGCCAAACCAGCCACCCCTCTAGACTGCATTTCAGATTATATTCAGATTTGCATACAACCCTTCAAGCAGGATCTCCTTCCCAACTACCAGAATTTGGCATTGGAATTTGGCAACAGCCCAAAATAGCACAGGATGCGTGTGACACACAAGTAGAAAGCAAACTGATATCATGACAGAATGAAATGAACACCTGCTGACAGATCACATATACTCATGGCTGTTAATCCTGGCAATCTGAGGGACCTACAATGCACTTTCTCCCAACAACGCTATCAGAGCTATCATGCTCCATTTAAAGCATTTCACTGACCTGCTCCTGTTGGCAAAGCTGGTGCTTGGCTGGGATCTGGAGAAGGACACATGATTCCTGACTCTGTCAGAACTGCTGGGCTTTCATAATCCTCAAAGTAACACGAGTAAAATTCTTCCTCACGCAGAGAAGGTAAGTCTGAGATAGCCAGGAATATCTACCAATTCAATAACATCCAGTAAATAATTTTCCCTCTAACACGTTTCTATTTTTTTCTGGTTCTATTTGTTCAAAATAAGATCCCCATAAAGTAATTATCTACACATATACCCATTTTCCTATAATGCCTCCAGGACTGACTGTTCCATTCATCATCTCTTGCCACTCCCAATCTGAACTTGGCATTCACCAAGCAATTGGCAACTTCCCCCTTTGCCCAAGTCTCTAGCAAAAGACAGGTTCTTGCCACCTCCTGACACAATGACAGACTTCAAAACACTGCAGCACCTTCATTTTTCTACCAGCTCTCAGATGCCAGATGGAAAGCTGTAATTTTGGGTAGCTCCTTTCAGATCTTCCTGACAGCAAGTGTTAGAAACACTGTGAAATCACAGACAGGCACCTTGTAGCTACTAAGCCAAGGAGGGACCCATCCAAGCAGCCATCAAATACTCCAGCACACCCAGTAACTCTTAGCAGGCAAGGACATTAGTTTTATGGGAAATATATTCAATGAAATGATTCCCTGGTACAGTCAAGCTATTAAGTCCTTTGTGTCAGGCAGATAACGTGCTTGAAGGCTCAGTGATTCAGTACCCCACTGGAAGCAGCAGGAAGACTTATGATTCCCCAGAGACTGCAGGGGACTTTCTAGATGCTTGAGCATCAGAGGACCACCACCACTCACATTTCTCTTTTCCTCTCTGCTGATATTGGCTGGAGTTAGTGACTGGACAGATAGACACTGCTGAGTGGAGTTAAAGCTCCAGAGCCACTGCTCACTCAACCTGGATCGCAAGCACTCAGAGCGACGGCTGCACCTGCAGGGAAATAGCAAGGTGACCTGTGAGAGATCTGTGCAGCTCCAGCAGGACACATTCAACTTCCAAGCTGACACTGGCTGTCTGAAGCCTTGCTAGAGTCTTGGGGAAGCTGCTGCACAAGCCATGGAAGTCCCAGCCTCCCACCACCTTCAATAATAAGATGAACTGTTACCAAAATACAGATGGGTAGACACTTTTGGGGCTTCAAGGGTCATAGACTAGTTACTGTGGCACTTCACAGGGAGACAGAGCCACCAAGCAAATAGACATGCTGGAATAAACCATATCTCATTAAGGAACACCAGTAGGGGAGCAAGAACTGAAAAATAGTGCTAAATAAGAGGGTGACACCAGAAGAGGAGACAAAATAGTTTCTCTACATTTGAAATTAGGCAGTTTGAGCTGCAGTATGACTAAAACCAGGCTGAAATCCACTGGACATGAGTAGTGACCAAAGACCCAAAAAGCAATGGAAAGACAACACTGTATGCAACTGTGACTGCTGGTGGTGTTTCAGGAGACAGACAGAAGAATAGTAAGTCAGACAGAACATGCCATAAAGGAACTAAAAATAAACTAAATCCAGACACACAGACACAAAGAAAAAAGTAAGTGGAGACAACCCCTAAGCACTGTCCCTCTAAAATCCTTGCAGGTGAGCAGGGATCTGTCTTACCGTCCCTGAAGGACACACCAGCCACAGTAGGGATCCTTCAGTGCCAGGCAGGATTCACAGTCCAAGTACAGGGAACATTCCAGTATGGGAACCTTCACCACCTATCAGAGGAAGAAACTGGTGAAACACAGCACACACAACATAGGTTCCAGGTCTATGGCTTCTTCTGCTTCACTAGCAAGTCCCATCGTCTGCATGCTCACTGAAACAATTTCTTAATCCCCAATATTACATAAAAATAAAGAAAAAAAGGAACAAATTTCCAGAGCCCATCTGAATGGCCATTTCACATACTGGTGAAGGAAATCTTAACAGCAGACTGTACAGAGGCACAGAGGCAAGCAAAGTGTATGGCTATTAATGGGTTATTTGTGACACTTTTTACAAGATGACGACTTTATTTAGCAATAAAACTGTATTTTAACAAAATGAATCAAAGAATAGCAGGGTGAATACCAGTCACTCTTTTGCTTTTCAGGACTGTCATGGGAGATCATGCCTCTTGACATGTAGGTGACTGAAGCTGGAGACAGCAGCTCCAGCTGAGGCCTCTGACTGTATCTGCACTATTGCTCATGCCTATCTGGCAAAACTATAATTTTGACAGAAAGTAGACCAAGAAGCTTTGATCAATGTGGAACAAAAACTTTCTGCCATCTAGGGCTAAGTTTTACTTGCAAAACACTTCTGCTTTAACTTACTATCCTTGCTGATTTCAGCCTCTTGCCCCTTTAATCCGTTACTACACTTCAGCTACTACTGTCAGTTACTTTAAAATGCCAACTTCTAATCCCAAGCTATTACTTTTGCTAAGTACATGATGTAATTTGCATTTTTTAATTGACAGAACAATTACTGTTAAGGATATATTTCATATTTCCCTAATCTTCTTGCACTCACAGATTTCAACTCCTCTTTTGCAGAGTTACAAAATTTGAGTATCTCAAAGTGTACCAGGTGGGGTGAAGGGAAGCAGTGGTTTTCCAGCACACTCTCATTTTTTGTTTGTTCTTTCCTTCAGAGTAACTCAAGGGCTGCTCCTTCCTTTGCTAGGAGAATCCTTTTCTTCCCAGCTCAAGGAGCTGATATGAATTGTGTTGTACAAATCTTCTCAAACATAGTGTCCATAGATGGATTTCCTACTCAGCAGACAACAATACCCCCAAGAGCCTGGGGCACTGCAATGCCTCTTCTCCTGCCATTGTCACTGGGCACAAACAGAATTACAGAAAGCAGGAGAAGAGGGAAAGGTGCCTCATATGGTTCCCTATACAGCTTGATTTCACCTGCAAGACTTATTATATACCTGGTCAGAGCACACCTCTGCTGTCTTCCCACACATTTCAGCTTTTTGTAGGTTACATGCTTACAGAAAAAAAGCTTAATCTTTTAACTGATTAAAACCAGAAGTGCCACAATTTTAATTATACAAAACCTCTCTTTTCTTTTTTTAATCTGTTGCAAACCCAAGACAGGTCACATTACTTGTGAACCCAGAAGGCTTACATTCTTCTGCTCCAATGGAGATGCAAACTGTTGTCCAAACAGTTCCTGCTCAACACAGAGGAACCCAGGAATTTGCAGTCCCTTGTCTTCATGCCAGCCTTTTATAGCCTGCAGTTCACATTCCTCCATCACTGCTGATACAGCCTGACTGACTTAGGGAAATGCACAGGCCAAGGTTTAGGGTAAGAAGACTTCCCCCACACTTTCTCCAGTTTTTGCAAGAGGCCAGTCCCCATCCCTGTAAGCCAGACTGGCAGGCAGCTGCTGCCCAGCACAGGCTTAGCTATACACACACTTTCTCTGTCTCCCTCACTCCTGTCAGTAGTTTGTTTGGACCTCAAATGCTTTAAACTCTTTTGTGGAAGGGATTTTATTGCTCTTACCATAGACTGGGTCATGACAAAGAGGTGCTCCTGCAACTGGTCAAACAGCAGGTCTCCACTCACCATGCTATTTAACTGGATAGGTAAAGAAGCATATATATGTGCATCTCCCATTGCTCCCAAGTACACCTGAAAGAGAGTCACAGTTGTATGCAGGCTAAGTATCACAGCAGGAGTTGGTGGCACCTGTCCTATCTCAGGAACAAGCTGGAACCACTGCTGTGTGCAAGGATTCCAACCTCCCACCAAAACCTCAATGCAGTGACTTCAGCCACATGATAGACCAAATAACTGCAGAGAACAACAGCAACTTCCCAAGGGACAAGAGAAATTGCCATTTTTCCCCTTCTGTCTGAGCATCCCTGAGAAGTTTTATCCTCTTTGCTTCCTGTTGCATCCAGATCATACCTTGTGCAGTCTTCCTCTACTGTCTCCCAGAAAAGCAATGGTGTGGCCATCCTCCACATTCACTGCCACAGCTGTCAGACGAGCCTCTGTTGTCTCCAGGAGAGGGGCTGCTTCCAAGGGTACCCGGCTGGCCATAGGGCTGGGAGTGTGGTCAGAGCCACAGGGGTATGCATACAGGGTGTCCTTTTTGGGGAGTGGAAAGAACAGGGAAATCAGTACCAAAAAATGGATACAAGGAACATTAACACCTTTAACACTTCCCACCATCCCCTTCCACCAAAATTCTTTAAACAGATGCCCCAGCAGTGAATTCAGCTTTGAACCCCTTTAAGCTTTTTTGACTGAGAGTAAAAAACAGCTTTTAATTATTAGTTTAGGTGCACTGGCTGTTTGTACCCTCACAAAATCCTGCAGATGTTTCAGTAAGTCCATTCAGCATCAGTAATAAAATGCATCAAAACTCTACTAAACTCTAAATTCTCAAAAAAAATATTACTGGCTATACACTGCCATATACAGCTTTGGGAAAGATTCACTGATTCTTTTCAGAACAAAAAGATGAGAATTCCTGCTTCCAGTGCAAAACCACCTGGTCACAAGCACCACTTCCAACAATTAGCATGGTATTGTTGTATCATCTACAAATTCTAAGCCTGAAGTAGAATCCCAAAGCATCAGGACACACAAACACAGGGTGGAGCATGACCTGCTCCAAAGAGCTTACTAATGACACATAAAAAAAAATAATCACAGAGCACACACAACCAGAGACCCACAAAACAGTCAAAACAAGAGTCATCTCTGCACACTGCTTCAATTCTTCTGAGCCCTGTGAGATTCCTGAAAATTAACTCCACAGCACTGTGCAAGAACAGTCATCCTTCTGTTCCAGTTAGCTCCCTCCCAGTCTCACCAAACCTTCACTTACTGAGTTCTCAAAAAGAGAGAATGAAAGCTGCCAACTTCTTTACTCTTTGTATGTGTAGAGAGAAGATATTCCGTCATGATTCATCTTTTTCCTAAGTAACAAACTCAAGTCTTGTCTAGCATAGTTCCTCCATTGCTTTATATCTTTCCTGACACCTTGTTCTGTGCCCACTTTAATTTTACAGTATCCTTTTGGAGACTGAATGCAGGATTGTTCACTGAACAATTACTATTAAAACCACAATATTTTAATCAATTAGTGGCTTGTCTTCAAACAAGGTGATTGGTGTAAACTAATGATCTTCATAATGAAATCCCTTACGGGTAAACATTTTCACCCTGCTCTCCAGCTCCTTACTAATACTCTTACACAGCTGCGTGAGGAGCAGAGGCAGTGACTGCGCAGTCCATGCTGACTCCAGCTCCCTCTCTTGCCTCAGGCAACGTGGTTGAATTTAGACTCCCTGTGAGCAGGGTTACATATTCCTTCTGTCTGATGTCCGTGGCTTTGCATTTGGCAGCACTGAGCTGCCTGGTACCATCCAGCACCAGGCAATGGAGCTGCCCCCGCCGGAGGTCAGCGATAACGGCACAACGTGGCATTCTTGAGGCATCTGCTCATCATCCCTGGCCAATCACATGGAAAACCTGACCCTTTTGCCCCCTCTCTCTTCCCATTTCTCTAGGGTTTTTTGTTTGTTTTTTTATACTTGACTGCTTCCTGGAGAAACTGAAAATGATCAGGAGCTTTTAATGTTGTCTATGGAAATCCCACCGTAAAATATATTTAACCTGCTGACCCCTATTCACTTCTCCAATGCATTGCTATTGTAGCAGGCAAGCAAGGCTTGACACGGCAGTTCTACGTAAGAAACCATGCCAGCTAGTCTAGCACTGCTGCCATTCTGATGCTTCATTGTTTTCCTTTCAAATACTATTCAACTGATTTTCTGCACACTAGGCATAAGGCTCTGACCTAAAGCCTCAGACGAGGTTACAGCTTTTAATTACTGTTAGTTTTTACCATCCTCTAAGCTATCACTCATTTTTAGTGATAGATATATTTTTACCAGTTCTGTCACTTGATTCTTAAGCTTCTTCCATCCACCTTCTTGTAACTTAAAGATTTCTATTTCTCCAGTTTTGTCAAGTTACCATAAGATTTATTAGGAAGTGGGTCTCAGCCAAATCTCCATACTCAAAAGCATCAAGTGTTTATTTTGAATGGGATTCTAGCAACCTTTGTATCAATTTAGACAAACCCTGGAGTCTAATGACCTCACTACTGAGGCCAATTTTTCAAAGTTTGCTTAAAAAACCCCGCATACAAGTCAGAAATAGTTGTACCCTGGTTGTGCTCAGCACTGCTGTTGCCAATGTGTGATGCCAAGGGCAAGTCACTTCACACACGTTTATCCACCAGGACCAACGTGACCTGTGCAAGCTCCCCCAGCACCGGCACAGCCTGCCCGCAGCCTCGCAGGGACAGCAGCACAGTTAATCACAGTCAAGAGCTGAAACTTGTTCCATTCTACAGGATTAAGACCATGATAATTGCATAAAGTACTTATATAAATTTACATAGAAGGTGTTTGAATTGTTTTCAGTGAATAAAATCTTGGCAACGTAGCAGAAAATACACTTCAGCGATCATCCAGTGTGATGCAGCAAATTTGGATGAAGCTGCTGCCGTGAATTGTGGTGTGTGCTTCCTGCACTGCACAGGTGAGAAGCAACTACAGGACAAATCTGCATCAATGCATGAAGAGGACAAAGCTCAGTGCAAAAGGACAAGTTACATACCTTGAAAACTACACCCACAGAAGATATGCAGCCTTCCCAATCCTTGCAGAAACATTTAGTTTAATTATCAAGTCACTAACAGCATCTACATAGTCTCCTGCATCTCAAGACTAACGGATCTCCAGCAAACTAGAACAAATGAACTGGTTCTGAAATTCTTATAGAACAAGTTGGGTTTTTTTTTTTCCAGTTGAAAAGATTGTATTGAACTATAAAACTCAATCTCAGCCTCTCCTGATGGGCTAAAAACTGGAGACAGTGCTAACTAGGGAAAAGGGCATACCTTGTGCACAGGCTGGTTTGGAAGCAGAAAAACGTGAAATTAATTAGCATTATCCTTACATACAGCACAAGCTGCCACCCTTGAAACCAAGTTAAAACTGTTCCTGCATAAAACGTGCATTGACAGCCGCTTCCACTCAGCACTGAATGGAGCAGGCTGGAGCTGGCACGGACTCTTACGTGTTGTTAGACACAATCTTAACGACAACCGCTACTGTGTACTGAATGGTGAAGGATAAAGTTTGTTAGGACATTTACATATCATTGGACACACTTGTTAATAAGATGCAGTACTTTAGTCAGCTCAGTAGTGCCAAACTGTGCAGCTGGGACCCCGGGATCACGCGCCAGGAATCACAGACCAAAGACTGGCTTTCTTCTCCCACCCGTGCACCCACTTCCCCACTGGATCAAACTGTACGGGGAGATTCTACATCATTTTGAGTTAAGGATTTTTCTAAAGGACTCACACCAGTTTGACATTTTAGGCCAACATTCAGCTGGCCTAAAAATCACCTGTAACAATTCCTTCCATGTGGCCCCACAAAGGACATTGCTAAGAGATACAGCAAAAGCCGGACATCAAGCTGGGCAGTCTCTTGCTTCCCAACTCCTTTGTACACCTCCTGACCTTATATGTGTCCTGCTCCAAGTCTGCTCTTTACCCTTCCCTTGTCCCTCAAGTACTCTACAGTCAGATTTAAGCTACTGAAAGGAAAACCATAATTTTAAGACTGGTTTTGGACCGCACATCCAACCCCAGAGACTTCCAAAGCTCTGTGGTACCACTTTGCTCTCTGCAGCACAAGGCTGGGAAGAGGCAATTATCTGGACAGCCTGTTCTGCTGGAGGAGGACACAAGATAACATGCTATTCAGCTAAGGACTAGCAACGCCCTCGGTGAAAACAGGCTACTCACAACCACAGAGCCTCATGCTGGAACACTGCATCCAGCACCGCCCAGGAGAAGCTGCTGCTCTGTGTTTGTGTCGCCGTCCCCGATATCGCGGCACCAACCAACGTGGCTGACAGACTGCAAGGATTCAGGGTCACAGCCACTTCAGTTCAAAATTTTATCCTGCAACATCCCATCATGCCTTTGTTGTAGAATTTAAAGAAGGATTATCTCCTCTTACAGCTCTGGAGGTAAAGGAGAGTCAGGTCAGGAAAAGGTCCTCCTCGGGCACAAAATTCTGCAGAACCAGTGCAGTCTATAAGAAATGAGGATTTTGTTGATGCTTGTTTTTGCTCATGTTCCTTTTTGTTCCTGGGTGCCCTTGCAGGAAGCTGTTGTGAAGTGCACCTCACCATAAGCAAGAGAGACACAGCACACCCCTTCAATTCCCTTCCCAACACACAGGTGCACATGCACATACTCCTCTCCTTCCCTGCATTGCAGACCAGGACACAAAATTACTGATGAAGAACAACCTGATCTAGAGCTTCAGTGCTCTTGCCTGAAGATGTCACACCAGATGCATTTCCCCATTGCCACACACTCCCATCTACCTCTGCAAGGAAACCTGCCCACGCAGGGGAGAGAGCTGCAGCAGGAATGAGACAGACGGTACTTACACAGGATGCAACGGTTCTTGCATCGCATTGCTGCAGCAGCAAAGAGGCAGCCTGAGCCCAAAGGCTTTTAACCCAAACAGATTTCAACATCTATCTGTGGGAAATGAGCTGACTTCAGGAACACAAAGCAACACAAGAACACACTGCAGATTACTCTTTACCCTGACAAAGGCACAAAGCCACTTACCGCAGGCAGCTGGACACAGTTGGAACTGACATCGTATTCAATATACGCCACTTCTGTCCCTTCTTCTGACTTCCCATCTCTCATGTAGCAAACGTCCCTCGTCCAGTTGGTCAGGCGATCCACCTCCTCCATTGTGTAGACACAGAGCGCAGACTCTTCGCTCAGTTTGCCAGAAGAAGCCTGCCAGGCAGAGAAGGCTGCAAACAGCACTTCTCCCTCGGTGTCCAGCTGCCCCTGGGCCAGGCCCTTTCCTGGCCGGGTGACGTAGGCTGCTTGCAGGAGGCTGTAGGTATTGGCTTTGCTCTGGCAGAGCAGAGGTAACTCCACATACGAGTAATAGTGAGAGTCATCCAGGCAGATTCGCGAGATGTAGGTCTTGTACTCGCGTGATTGAGACTTGAGGTCCCGGCGGTAGAACAGGAAATAGACGCTGGAGCGGTAAGTGAAGGATTTAATGAAGTGGTGGTTGTACTCAGAGAGCCGGCCCACGGCCAGTTTTGCTGTTTCTTCATAGGAGAAAATGGAGTGAGAGTCTGTTGCTTGAACATCCCCTCCGTGGGCCCTGAGATTTCGTGTAGTGATGGGAGGAATCCCTCCCCCAACTCCTCGGCTAGTGTACCCTCGTCCCACAAACAGCAAGGGGACCTCATCCTTCGAGTACGCTATGAGTCCCACAGTGGTGATATTGGGGTCATTGGCAGCAACGTACTGAGTGTCACCAGGGCTCTCCGGTCGGAAGAGGACATGGTCGATGGACGTGAGGCTCCTCTTCTCACAGATTCCCTGGTGCACACTGCCACACACAATGAGCTCCTTCTGCACAGTGTTCACCAGCAGCAGCTTGTTGTGATTGTCAGTGTGGTGTGCCTGAGGGCACTCCAGCTTTGAGACTGGGGGGAGGCAATCTTTACTGTCCAGAACAGGCCCAGTCTGGACCACATTCTTCATCAGCAGGTCAGATGTCAGCTGAAAGAGAAAGTTGGTGGCCCCCAAGTAAATGGTCCCAGACTCCAAGTCCATAGACAGGTGGAGGAATTTCGTAGCGTTGCGCGAGAATGTGACATACTGCAGTCCCCGTGGAATTGCTGCTCCCAGGAAACAGAGAACAGGAAGGAGAAATGTTCCCAGAGGCATGGTAAACACTCTGCAAGAGATGAAAAGCTGTTATAACTCCTTGTAAATCAGGAGTGAAGATTAACACTCAGCACAACCCTTCAACAGCACTCTTATTATGAGAAGTGGGCAACGAGGACATGAATAACCATAGAAAGCAGAGAACGAGACATGAAGAGCCAGCATAGGACACCTGCAGAAACACCAACAGAGAGAGGCCTGCATGAGTGTAACAGACTTTACTCAGTCGACTCCACACCGAGATGACAGGCACAGCATCTTCAGGAGAAGCTGCAATACTGCAAGTAATGCTCTTGGGGGCTTCCTCAGGGACTGCTGGGTGGTACTGGGGAAAGCTTCTCTTCACAAGCCCAGGACTTGTACTAAACTTGCTGAATAAACAGTCCAAAGCACAGACTCATCAATCCAGAGACATAACCTAAGGAGAAAGATCCTATCTGTGCTGGTGTTTCAAGTATTTAAGTTGATCATTATTCTTAACACCAGAAAAAGCCATGTTTAACCAGACTCCTGCACAACTCTTTCCTATGATGCTATACTGGAAGTTCTCCAGGACAGGACCACATTCCTATAGCAGCCAGCACATTGCACACGTTGTTAATGAGCAACACCACAGTAAAACAAACTCCTGTCCAAGCCAAACACAACCTGCAGGACCATTGTTTAAATAAACTGTAGCTGGGATCCAATTCAGAGCAAACTAATAACCTCTTTGCTCTGTATTTGATCTAGATATCATAAATTAATCCTTCTCTTTCTTATCACTTATGGCTATCAACAGCCTCTTTTGGGTCTAAGGCTCTTCCACTAATGCTTCAGAAGGGATCTTCCCATGCCATCTCTGCCACTGAGCATGGCCCACCCAAGCAGGACAGCTTTGCTCTGAAGCCACGATGAGGCCTTCAGAGAGTCAGTCATAGCAGCTCCCAGCCACCCCTCTGGGGACACCAGTCTGCCCAGCCAGCCCTGGTGGGCCCCAATCTCTTTGGGCAGATGCAGCATGTCCAGGTGAGGGGGAGACCACCTTATCCTGCTCCCTTGTTACTGCACTCTCTGGGTGAGAGTTTTCTTGCTGGCACTCATCTCTCCACAGCACCTCTACCAATGCTGTAAAAGGAGATCTAAACATGCCTGCTCTTTGGACAATGCTCCACCCTCTCCCTGTCCCATACCCCAAAGTGCAGGGAGGGCCAGATGGGGTGGGTGTTTGACAGACCCAGGGAACCACCAGACCTGTTCTGGTCCTCTCGAGAGGATCTTTAGATCAATCCCTCTTGAAATCCACTGTGACCCACCCAAGCCATGCCACAGATGGGAAAAACTGTGATGAACAGCATGGGGAATCCCACAGCATGGTGGAAAAGTGGTAATAAGTACCAGCAACATTTAGATTAATACTTTCCCCACAGAGAAAGGGCAGCAGCTGCAAGTACTCATAATTTACTATGAGTACCACATTATTTGAATTGAGAAGTAGGTGGTGATGCAGCTGTGAATCTACTCCCTTCCCTCCCTCCCTCTTGCAGACAAGGTATCAAAGCTACATGCAGCTACACAGATGCCAAGCTGGGCCAGAGGCTCAACAGAGCTGGTGGATAGAGATCTCCTCCAGAACTGGCCTGTAATCTGCTGTGCTCATTTGGCAACTCAGCTCCTCAGGGGTGATATTAATTTTGTAGTTAAAGCTAAGAAAACTATCATCACTCCTCCCACAGCATCATCCCTCTTGGATCTGCCTGGTGAGCTCAAAGCGCTGTTAGCCCAGAAGCACTTAGAGCACAGAGGTGGAAAAAGATCTGCAGCATCTCAAGAGAGGACTACCCCAGTATTTATTGGAGGACTTATCCAATTTAGGTCACAAACTTCTCACCATACAACTGTGTCTTACACTTGTTCTGTACAATATCCAGCACACAGTGTGCAGAGAACACAGTAGCAATGGTGAGAACAATAACTCTAAGACTGTAGATACATCTTTTATTTCACTGCTATTGCAAGAAAACCCAACCCAAACCAAAAAACCCCCAAGAAACACAAAACAAACAAAATCCCACCACAAAAGTCTGCTTTCCAGCTCCTTTGTCAGTAAAACAGGCATCTTTGCTCTACCAAAAGACCAGCTGAGAGGATTAGTCTGCTTGTGAAATCCAGCGGATGGAAGGTATTATAAATACAACACATTATTAAATATAGGCTTTGTGAAGCTCTGGAAAAGCTCCACTTCACATGGTTACTGTAGGTAAGTAGGCAGCACTGTCAGGATATAACCACACGCAGGAATGCTGGCTCTAGGCTGGCAGCGTTCCCCCAGAGCACACAGCCACCAGTTCACCCTGTACCAGCCCTGTGTTTAGGTTCCGTGCACACTGGGGCTTTTGTTTGCCCTGATAATGGGCACTTAGTGTTTTGTGCTGTCAGAGCTACCAACACACTCTGCTTCACCCAGCTCTGCAAACAGCCGGAACTCGCCCTGCAGTCTCCTTCCAAGGTGGTGAGAGCGCGTTGTAGCACTTGACAGAGGTCCTCATCACGCGGGAGATGTTATCTGTGAAGCGTGATGAGGGGTATTTATAAAGCCAACAAGTACACACATGTAGACTGAAAGATGGAGATGGAACTGTAACTTAACTCTGTCACCTCGGGTTTATATCAGTAGAGGATCTCCTGCTCTAATTCCAACATGAGTTATTTTTTACGCATTCTCGCCATTTTTATTGGAGAAGACTTCATTCAAGGAACTCCTTAATCAACCAACTGCCTTGGTACCTCTGCACAGCCATCATGCAGATGTCACGATGGCTTGTTGTGCAACTCTGTCTGGAGTCTCCTCAGTTTCAAAGCTTAAAATGCCTGCGAACAAAACAATAGGCTGATGACCATCCAACAGCAGGAACTTGACTACACTGTGACAGAGCCACACTGACATGGAGAAGAGAGTCTTTGATCTGGAAGCAGCTGAGGATCACAAGACATCATTACACTACACCACTTACAGGAATCTCTAATCTTCTTTTGAGCTAAGGCAACCTTCCTATGCCAGTACTTACACAGTGAAATCGGCATGTGTCTTTGGAATTTATGGATTCTGAAATACTGGCTTTCTGGCTAGAGGACAAGCTGCAAAACTCTGCTCTGTCCACCATGGGCCATCACTGACAACTGCTGGGACAGAACCAACGCTCATACACACCACCGACGGTTTAACTCAAAACCCAGTGCATGACACCACTCTAGCAACACAGATCTTTTTACAAGCTCTCTGATCTGTAGATGAATCTATCTCCAATGTTTCACTGAAAATATTTTACCTACTGGGTCACCTGTACTGGAAAAAGAGATGGAAAAGCAACTAGCCCTTCATTCCAGCAGACCACAACCAAAAGCAGATTCTCCTGTGGTCAAATCTCTGACCTGAAGCTATTCTTTCACTCACCAATATCCCTCTAGAAGTCACTTTGTCAAAAGCTAGTCCTCAAAGGTGTTCCAGGTAAGAAGCTACAATCTAGTCCTCATGACTCTGGGAAACAGAGGGAGCTGAGAAGACAAAAAAAAAAAAAGAAAAAAGAAAAAAAAAGGTAGTACAGCATGTTCTGCAAGCTGGTTCTAATCGCTCTAAGCAATGGGTAAACATTGAATATAGTGTTCTTTGTTGCTCTTTCCTGAAGAGCCATTAGCAAATGAATTTGTATTTATTGCTAGGTGAGCAAACATACATTAGAAATGAGCATGAGTCTGTGTGGCTATTAGTAGTTACAAGCATTCCCATTCTACATCAAAACTGAGATAAAGAGCCAGCAGTGTCTTTTGATTCCATCTTCCAAGTTGTTTCTCAAACATGAGCATTCACTGCCTCTTTTATTCTTGCTCTTCAGTTAAGCTCATCACAATCTCTCTGGGAGGACAGGAAGGGGAGGATAACCTACATTTAAATCTGATGGTTTCATGACAAGCTGCACTACTGAGCGCTTTATGGATTTACTGCACTGTTCTGCTTCCTGTGCTCACGGCTGGTGTATAACACAGCTGTTACAGACAGATTGCACTGAAAGTGTGTAGCTTTTAATTAATTTTGAAGGCAATTGCCAAGGCTTAAAGATTCTTTTTAAATATTCCATTTTTTTGATGAATTCCCGTGAAATAGGAAAATGCTCCAGACAATAATCTGAACGTTGCCTCTAATGCACTATAAAATATTAATATCCAAATTATACTTCTGAGTTTCATTTATTTAATCTGGATCACAACAGAAGGTCTAGAGGATTAGTCAGTTCTGCCACAGAATATTTATATCACATCCACAAAACAACAACCAATAAAGTGGAAGCAATGGCACTATTTTGTTACTTGGAATTTGAAATAAGATCGTGTTTTCTGTAGCACTATTTTTACCTCTCTGACCTCACGTATCCCTCTCAGAGACTTTACTCATTTATTAAAGAAACAAACCCAGAACTCATTTGTACATATTTTAACAGTGTATCAACATGTGAAGATCATTTCATTCCTCACAGATTATTTCCCTAATATCAAATCCTATTTGACCCCCAAACACAGAGAGGTCAGGTAATGTCCCAACTTCTAGGCTAGATTTCAAACTCCACGCCAATCCCAGCAGAATTATCCTTGGAAAAAAGTAGGTCCCTGAAACTTGCACCTGCAATTTCCCCAGTATCATTTGCAGAGCAAACCCACAGCGAGAACACTAAAAGATTTAAAAATTAAAAGCATAATTCTTCCAGCTGCACAATGACCCTTGTGCTCCAGCACATTCAAAGCACCCAGCAGTAGGAAGACGACCACTGCTGTGTTTTCTGCACAAAAGCCCTGAATTACAGCCCCCTTCTAAGTTTCATATGCTCAACAGAGACTTGCTGTTTTCTGCTGTGAAAGATGACATTCCCATGAAATAAATAAATCTTTTTTTCAGTCTTATTTACTACTACCAGGCCAGCTCCCTGCTCTGCTGTTTAAGAACACTCACAGCAAGCAGCTCCGGCAGAGATGAACACAAACCTCTGTTTTCCAAATAAAATTGACCCCAAGGAGAATCCCAAGTCCAAGCCATCGTGCTGGAACAGGACTGGTACAGACAAGGGAGCCCTGTTATACCAGATGTGAGTATCACCAAAGCTGAGGTCAATGTAACTTAAAAAAACCCTCTAAAGACAAAATATCAAACCTGAAACAGCCAGGGAAGGTGGCAGAAAACCTGTACTTTCAGGCTACAGAATAAACAGCATTATTAGATAAACACTTGGGAAAATAATGTTTTCTAAACCTTGATAGTTACTGCTGACCGTGACAACATAGTTTTATGGATTGGAGTTGAAGAAGTTAAACTAAAACTATGTTGCACAAAATACTGTGTCAGCTTTGGGATATTATTGCCATTTTAGATGTTTGTACATTGTTAGGGCTCTTTGGAAAAACTGGAGAAGGTTTTTTTTACTACACCCCTGGGCCTCCCAGCCGTACTGGAATTAACTGATGGTAACGGACAGGTACTTCCCCTAAACAGCCCTACCACAACCGAGCTTTTTCTTGCACACACAAAAATGTGTTATAAACACTAGTTTAAGCTTCCAGTACTAATGGTTAAGAGTTAATAACGAATAAAATGCTAAATAGTGAAACTTTTTACAAATCAAGACAAGCTACACAAACATTTACAAGGAATATAAACCAACCACAAGCTGCCTGCTGTTAGAAGCTTTCTTCACAGATATTCTGTCACTGTAAATTGAGGGTGGACTTTTCACTTTACCATCCTCTCAAACACTAAAAAAGTAAACTCAAGTACCATGTTGTATATACATTTTTAAAAGGCAAAATCAAGTCAGCTGTTAGTTTCTCAGTATCTTAATACAACTAAAGGATAACTTTCTGCCAGTGTTACACATCTGAAGATTAGAGTCCTTTAGGATCTGCTCCAACTTTCTGCATAATCAAACCACACAAAATCACTAAGCAATCTCTTCTTCTAGCCCACGAGTTCCTGACTAAAGTCTCTCAGTGAAAGCAGAATTTTTTCTTAGGGCTCCTAAATTACAGGAACTACCACCTTAGCCCAGCAAGCTGATCCCCGAGGATTATCTGCCCCAAGTAAAATGCCTTGTCATCTTGTCTAACTTTGCTTGTCACAAGATCTCCCAAGTCAAAGAAGCTTCTATTAGCTGTTTGCATGAACAGTTTGAAAACTAATCCTTCTTCTTAATCCTCCTTGGGCAAGAAGATAACGACAGCTATTCTAACTCAGACAGAGGTCCACCTACACAGAAACCCTGGCTCCAGCAACAAACTATAATAGATGCCTCAGAAGTAGTATAAGGGCAGACAAGCACAAGGCAATCCTTCCCCTGATACATCCTGCCAGCTTCGGGCCTTCCCGAATCACAGCTTGCAGCCACACATAATCCTTCAGATAGATACAATAAGTTGTCTGAGCTTCTTTTAGTCAGAAATACTACTTTTTCCTGTAGCTCTCTGAGCCCTTTCCAGTTTGTCAGCATCCTTTTTTTAAGGTACCTGACCTGGATGAGGCTATTCCTTTGGCTTTCTCATGCTGCACTGGGAGCCACCGTTACTTTCTACAGTTCAACCCACCAGCCCTCCATTTACCTGCCCAAGAACCTCTTATCTTCTCGCTGCCACATCACACGCCAAGTTTGTATCCAGTCAAATACCATCAGTGACTTGAATATTCTTCCAGGCAACTAGTTAGGAAAAAAACCCCCAAAACCCGTTCTCTAGCCTTTAATGTGTTGAGTACATCCAGAGAGCCTAGACAGGTTTATCCCAGCTGTAACAGAACCCTGCTGGGAAAGCAGAGCTCACTAAAGTTACCCATCCAATTCATCCTGCTGAGCAAATCCACTCTTTCCACACAAATCTACATAAATCTAAACTCATCACCCCCTGTAGAAACAAGTTTGTTTGCAGAAGTTCAAGAACCCAATTTTTGACCACAATAGAGACTAACACTGGAGCAGAGAGAAATCCTTGCAGTATTCAGGAAATTCCAAGAGCAGATTTCCCATTTCCAGTTAACTGAAATCCAAGAGCCAGTTTTTAATCTGTTTAATATGAACTAAACTGATTTAAAAAGAACTGTCAGCTAAGGCTCTTGGAAAAAAAAAAAAAAGTTAAGCTATGTGGAATTAAAGTTACAGTCTCTATCATGAGATAGTAAGTAGCTAAAATTCAGGAAATCAAAAGAGTATCCCCATCAGAGGAAGGTTATCAGTGACATCTGCCAAGAATTTGTTCTGCAACCTGCACTGTTCAAGATACTCACATCAGATCTATGAAGAGGAACATGTCTGGAAGTGGCAGATTATTATTTAAAAAAATCAATTGCAATCAAATTCAGAAGATACTGCAAAAGGTAACAGAACTCATGCACTCTTAAGTAACTACACAATGTCTTACATGTCAATAAATACCAAAACCAACACAAAATATTCTAATTTTGTAAACACAACACAATCCAAGTTAGCTGTTACTACTCAGAAAAACTTTGGAAACTTAGTAGGTCAGTTCAGTATTAAGTATTAAACAAAAAGGCAAATACAACCTTCAGAGCAATTAGGAAAGAGAACATGCATCACCATTATGTTGTTGAATGCTGCAGGCAGTTCTGATTCCCAGATCTCAAAAAGGAGACAGAATGACAAAAAGGACAACAAAGATGATCAAAGCAAGGAGCAGCTTCCATATAAGGAGAGACTAAGCAGGGTAGGACTTTGAATGGACAAAAACAGCTAGGGGGAAGATAAGGAAAATTTAAGAGATCTGAAACATGACAAAGTGTCAAGATGGAAAACATGGAATAATCAACTACCATGTCTCAAAATGCAGAAACAAGAGAGCACCCACCAGAGTAACAGACAACTTTTCTAAGCCAGTTCAAGGCTGCTGTCACTGGATGCAGGATATTTTAAATAACATCTAAAATGCATAATTAAATTGTAGAACTCACTGCTGTGGGATGTCATGGAGACTAGAAACATAAACACGTTAGAAGAGGGATTATACAAATTAATGGAGAATAGATATAGTTGAGATCAGATGATTAGATACAACTCCTGGCCAACGAGGGCCCTAAACCAACGATGGTCATAAGCTGGGAGTCGAATGAGGGGGGCAGAAAGAAAAAAAACAACCCACCACATTATACATGCCCTGTTTCTTACAGCCCTCATTAAGTGTCTGCTTCTGGATCTTGTCAAAGACAGGACACTGAGCTACACAGAGCTTTGCAATTTCCCCCAGGATGACACTTCTATTTAAACTTCTTATTTAATGGTACATTTATGGATTTTATTTATTTGTAAATATTAAGAATGTAACTTTAGCCCTGTCTAATCACAGATTTAGGAAGCAGGAAACCTAACCTCACTGACTATTTCTAAAGGCATTATCTATCATATTAACATTTAGATACCATCTAACTGAATCCTTATCCAGACAGCACGGCACAAAGTTAACGCACAACACAGCAGCGGAGCGAGCAAGCATCACCCTCGGCAGATTGGGAAACCAAAGCAAAGGCCAGAGCCACGGTACACAGAAGTGGCAGAATTAACACACCACCAGTCCCCCTTCCAGGAACAGCTCTGCCCTGTCTGCTAAATGTTTGATGGAAACTTCTCACTCAGATGTCGACTGAACAAAACCGATAACGAGTGTTTGCTGTGCGGACAGCTACACACTGGGTAGCGCTCAACAGAACTGCCACTGCTAGAAGTAGGTCAGGACTGTCCTTTCTAACCAGGGAGAAAAGACAGCTAAAGCACACCAGACTATTTGGCCAGGTATTACAGAAAACCTTCATCTGGGATTTCATCACTACTTCAAACAGACGTGATTCATATTTTACCAGCCTCCACCTCAAACAAGGCACGCCTTCCCAGCCGCACTGCCCTCCCTGTCATTAGGGGCACCTCACCCCAGCCTCAGCCAGGATCCTCCTCTTCTCAGCCCTGGCTCCACAGGGTCCTGCTCTGCACCAGCTGCCTTGGCTGTTCTGTGTTGATTTCTACAAAGCAGAAGTGCCCAACTGTTTTGTCCAGAAGCAGCCAGGACAGCATACAGTCTTCTCAATGTAATTGCTTCTGCCTTAGAGCCTATTTCCCTTGGCAGGGTGCCCTCCAGAAGGGAGGGAGGAGACCTCCTGCAACCAGCACATGCTTCCCAGAGGACGGCACCATGACCCCTAACCAAGCTCTCACGTCCCAGAAGCAAAGGCCACACTCCCAAGGCAAGTCCTTTTGCATCTAGTCTGGCCTTGGAGTAACTTAGCAAGAGAGGAAGGGAGCTTCAGAAGTCCTATGAAATTCCTGTGAAAGGAAGCCAGTCCTACACTCGCACTCCAAGAGGAAACCATGGTCTCCATACCAGCATCAGCCCTGCAGGACTGCACAAAGGGAGAGCACAGACACCTACCACAAAAGCAGTTCATGGTAGCAGTGTTACAGACCACAAGCAGACATACAAGGACCACATCCCGAGCTCCACCATCCAGTTGTCAAGATGCAAATCAAAACTGGTAAACACTGGTGCCTGACTTGAATATGCACTTTTGCTCTGCAGACACCGAGCAGTGCAGGGTGTTCTGGCCTGTTAAAGAACACGTTTCCTTGACACCCTAGAAGTCTCCAATTTTAGCACCACAAGTTCTATAAAGAATTAATATGCCCTTGGTGGTCAGGAAGGAATTATTCTTCTTGGAGCTTCCCTTAATTTCAAATAAAATTCACTTTTCTGCCCTTCCCAGTAATCTTCTAGAGAACCAGACAGCTTGACAGTATTTTGACAGTCTTCCCCCATCACTCCAACAGTGTCAGCAGTTCTGGCCACAGCCATGAATACAGGCAGTAACATGCAAATAAATTTAATGCAATGCAACCACACGAGTAGCATCTGTCCCCTCCCACCCAGAACAGACAGTAAAATCAAGAGAACTCCACATCGCTACCGCAATCTGTTTGTGGTTTGCCTGCAGACCAAGTTGGGATATATTCTATCTTGTATTACTCAAGTCATTTTAAAGCATTATCAGAAATGAAGCTTTTATCAATTAATCTTTCATAAATTAGTACCTAGGCCTGGAAGGCTATCAGTAGTCAGCTACAAGCTATTAGACTCAACATTCTGGTAACTAGGTTACACAGGTCTGCCAAATAACAATCCAAGTTGAGGTGGCCAGACATTTGCTCCCACCTCTGCAAGCCAATACCAAGGCTTTCATAAGGTCAAGAACAGACAGCAACACACCGGGTCATTCAAAAAGCCTGGAGACCTTCCCGAGTTGCTCATAACAAGTATAAAACTGACAGCTCCCACTGCACTGCTGAAGACTGAACAGGCTGGGTGCAGATCTGAGAGCCAGGATCAACTTCACACCAGTTTCAACAGCCCTGAGCAATGACCTTCCCACACAGGCTGTGATCTTTGACATCCAGTGCTTCCAGACATAGTCCAGTGTAGACTGGTGGCACAGGAACCATCCATGAAAGGGTCTCAAGGTGCACATGGCTGAGGAGCCACAGGCTGGCAACAGCGATGCAGTGCACTCTTCCACCCTACAATCATGGCTCCTCCATCCCAAACACTGTCCACACTTCAAAGTTCTTGTTTCAAGGATAAAATTCAGAGCACCAACCTGCACACAGATAGGAGCAGGAGGACTACTATGGTGCATGGGCCATCAGGCAGTGCTCTTCATTCATATCACTGGGAAAATGAGTAACATGAAAATTAAGTGGCAAATGAAGCAGAAGTTACGACACTGCAAGATTTAGTACTTGGAGAAATAAACCATCTGGAGCAAGAGCTCTCCAGTCATTTTGCTAACAGGCAGACATCTCGTCACACCTTACCCAGAACAAGGACTTTTACTACAAGACAAAATTCACCATAAGAAATTTTAGCACCATCAAGTGGCTTTGCAACATGAGCTTCTGCTTGTACCTGTACACTCAGATTGAGGAGATCCTAACTTTTTCAAGCAAAATATTTAAGCTCCTGGTCCTGTTCAGGGCTGAGAAAGTTTCTTTGGTGCTGTCCTACAGGCTCCATGGTTCAGAACTGGCCACCTGTTCACGGCAGACATGAATTTTAAAGGCTTTTCGGTTGAGACTGTTCTCCATCTGGTTTGCTACCTTCCCACCTTCGCAGTCTGACAGCCACTGGCTGGGCAGGACTGACTGGCTCTTCCCTTTGCCTTTCAGGGAAGCCCAGACCTTCACCCTAAGGCCACAGAGATGCACTAACAGGTCTGCTGCACAAACTGCAGTGCTAGTCTGAGATGCAAACTGCTGTGAGCAGGAATTGCAGCCAGTGTAAGTGGCATTTCAAATGACTGTCGACATTTCAAAAGAACGCTACCTTGCCAGGGTCACCCCTGGGCAAAAGTGCCCAGGAGACAGGAAAACCAGATTTATGGTACTTTGTTAGGAGTAGCACTGAGAGTTTTTACATCTCAGTGGCTGCTCTCCTGCTAGAAGAGCAGAGAGGCTGGTAAGGGGAGCAAGGAGAAAGCATACACACCTCGGCTGAACGGATAAACCATAGCCTGTGGTGAGCACAGTTCTGTCTGCAGATTGTCCCAGTTCCAGGCACCCTTCATATGTCATCTTAAGCTACGTACTCCACACAGCAGGGACTGTGCCTTCCTCTGGGAAAGGAAACCATTCAACTCTGCCACAACATAGGTAACTAATCAAAACCTCAAAAAACATGGCTCAGACCACTCTTCAGACATACAGGTGGACCAAACTGAACAATCAGCCACCTAACATTAACCCAGAAGGCGACAGTGGGGCTGACACAAGTCTAGCATCATAAAAATGTTTTAAATTAAACCTTCTCAGGGCTTACTGGGAAACACACTAGTAGAAATCATGGACCAGCTAGGAAAAGAAAAAATTATATAGGCTAAAGATGGGTTCAGGCTAAATCTGATCTGGACAGACTATCTGGAGAATGGCAGACAGATCCAGCACTCACAGGAACAGGCTGAGAGAGAATCATTGCTGGAACTAAAACAGTAATTGAGAAACTGAGTGAAACAGGAAGGATGATCTCTAATGTGTAACAAGTACACATTGTTGAAGATGAGACTTCTGGTTTGGGATGGGAACTTCAGCCCACTCCACCTTGTCCCAATCTTCTCCAACACAACCCTTGCACTAATCCTGCGTACACTCAGCCCCAGGCCTGCCTGCGCTCCTCAGAGCTGTAATCTGCACACGCGACTTCTCAGCCAGTCCGTGGAGTGACTTGCACTGTAAGACATTAGATGCAGACAAGTTGGTTTCTATATCCTTCCAAAGGGGCTATAGCTTCCCAAAACACATCAACTCAGCTGTTTTCAGTCATAGGAGCATGCCTCCAAGAATATAAGTCATCTCAGTTCTGCTACTAGTCAGCTTTCCACAGCTGTTTCCCCAAGGAACACAGCAGCAAAGTTAAGTTAACAAAAAGTAAAGAAAAGGACAATACCTAACAGCAGAGACCACGTCCCTAGGGACAAAAAGACAGATAGCCTGACATTATTCTCTTCCTTCTGAAAGAGAAAGGAACAGTTCAAAGGAACAACCAGGGCTGTTCTGTACTGTGCCCTCTGCAGATCTGGGTAAGCATCTAAAACCAAGTGCAAGACCTGACTTTCAAGGCTGAAGTATCTAAAAGTGAGCCCTATTTTCAAGTTATTTTTAAATGTTTAGACAGGACCTAAAATAAGGCCAGTGCTTTGAGTACTTCTGAAGAATATGAACCTCACATAGGCCATGACATTTTTAGTTTGAAAACGCTTTGGAACAGGGATTGCACTGTTTATACATCTGTTTATCATCTTATTTTAGCTCAAATTAAGTTATAGTCCACTACTCAGCAAGAAACACTTTTTTAAAGGGGAGAAATGAACAGAAATAAGATTTATGCTACCAGCAGTAAGGCAATCTCTGTAACTCAGTAAAACAGGTACCATCTCAGAGCAGTAGGAACAGTATATGCTACAGAGAAAGGGAGAAAGTCAGCTTCTGCCTAGAATATTTGTCTTCACATCATCCTTCCTAGCTGCATAGTTTCCAGAAATATACTCTCCACCTCTCTTTAAACTCAAGTCAACAGCTGGCAGACTTCAACAGCCCACAGGCAATGCCTTTAGGAAGTAAGAGGTGCATGCAGCACATCACGAGCAGCACAGAACCAACCTCGAAGACAAGCTGGGCCAGTCTCTGTTTTTACAAGTTTTATTTGTATCCGCCCTCCTGTTCCGCACTGACAAACCAGGCTGCAGTTGTCTGGCTCTGGCCATGGCCTGAAACATAAGTATGAAGTAAGCACATACTCGCACTTTTCCTCCCTGAATACTCTTCCTAGGCTTCAACAACGTGCAGCTCTGGGATTTCTTAGGATAGAGGTGGTTTCTATGCATTTAGTAACCTTCAATAGCTCCTTCTTCTATAGAGCTGCGCTGTGTCCTCAAACACACACAGACGTTTGGCATTCACAACATCCCGCGGGAAGAAGCTTCCCAGGTTAAGTGCACACATCAAGGACTAAGTCTTTATTTGTTTTTAAGCTTACTACATGCTGGCTCCATCCAATACCTGTTCATGCTTGTAATGGAAGAGACAAAAAGAGGTTGCTCCTCCTCTAACCCTTCCGTGCCATTCAGGATTTGAAGATAACTCACTCATCGCTTTCCAGGTGGAAGGGTCCCAGGTTATTCAGTTGCTGTTTGTATGGAAAATAATGCTCACCTCTGGTCACTGCTGCTGCTGTTCCATTTCTGATAACTGAAGATCCCTTTCTTAAGATGCAATGGTTTTCCTAAAGCTGTAGAAAACTCAGCTTCCATAAGAGCTGGAGAAAGTAGTGTTGTGCTTATTAACTACAGCAGGAATTCCCAACCGCTACAGCGAATTGCTAGTCACCTAGTTCTGTGAAAATATTCAGACTAACTTCTTAAACAGAGTTTGCTCAAAAGCAAGTTTACTTTCATGCCACAGCATCCAGCTACACCTTCTTTTTTCGGAACAGGGTATATTTTTCCAAAACTTTCTCTCCCTGTTAGTACTTTGAAAATACAAATTACCTTATAATTGATTTAGCCTACCCTGAAGAAGGATATCCCTCACAACAAAGGCTGCATGCCAGAGCTTTATTCTGTCATATGTTCTTTATGAACACTTCAAAATCAATTTTTTCCTCAAGTATGGACACAGTATTTAGCAATTTCCTGATACTGCATAAAACAATATCCTTACCGGACCTTGTTCTCTTAGGGAGTTATAAAAGAATATTTGGGTTTTGCCACTGTTTTTATAATGATTCTCTCAAAATCCCAAGGGATTTCTTCCACAAGTGCAGTGATCCTAATCGCTTCCTACACTCTTGATTATCAGATATAGGACTTTGCTATTTATACACACTTAGCTGACTAAGCAACCGAAACTTCCCTGTCGGGCTGAAATATCTGGTTTTTCTCTATCCTTTGCCAGTTTCACTATTGAGACTCAAATAAGGATTTCTTAAAGAAGCAGAGATGTAGAAGTGTAACTGGAATTAAAGAAAAAGAAGTGAGGCCATTAAAACCCAACAGAGTTCAAGAGAGGGTGGATATATTACCTAGAGTTAAAATACTCAGTGCTAACAGCATTTAAAAAAAATATAAACCTACCTCACAATTTAGGGCTTTGAACCATTCTCTAAGGGTTGGAAGGAATATCTCACCTTATAAATGGCCCACAACTGGTCTTGATCAAAGGGGAGAACTCTCCTCTCAAGGTTCTAAAAAAGTGGTGGTCCACAGAAAATTGGCCCCTACACTGCTTAAAAAGGAGAGAAGAGAAGAGGAGGGAACAAGTAACACTCTCCTAGGTAACATCAAATTGCTACTCCGGCTGCACAAGAATGAAGCAGAGCACAGCCTGGATAATAACTGTAACTCACATTTCAGAAGTTACTTTGTTCAGCCATGATCTTTCACACTTAAAAGTATTAAAAAGTATGTCCTTCTGCTGGTGCACTTTTTCAATAGAATCTGGACAGAATCAGCTCAATATCTCACAGAATACAACATACAGGCCTCTGTCCTCCTTATGGTCTTTTCTTTTTTTTATGTACCCTGAAAGCATGGATCCAGAAGAGACTGGCCTGAATTCAAGTCATCTCAAGTACTTATTCATTCCCTATTTCAAACAGCTTTGATTTAGTGGTTTTACTTGAACTACCCAGAGCAATGCAAAGCAGAGGGAACCAGACCTGCCAATCTTTGTACTTGTGTTATATATACTCAGGATTTATTCTTGGAGGCTCCAGATTGAAACAGGTTTTCCGAAAGCTTGCTCTTTACCATCCAAGAGTTCAATCCAGGTCTACAACCAAACTGAAACCACACAGGCTGCTCACAGAGAAGTCTGGGCTAGGGGTTGCTGTCTGGCTTTGTTCACTGTTTTTACTTCTGCTCAGCCCTCCTGCTGCTAAAGCTGCAAGTCCAACAAGCAGACACCCTTCTGATGAAGGGCTCCTGTACTCCCAGTGCTCTAATGCGATACTCATCTCCCCAGTGTAAGAGTCAGTGACTCATCTAAATCGGCACCCGGTGTCCAGGTGCCAGGGTTTCACTCCCCAACCAGAAGTTCATGCAGATCTGCAGATTTCCAGCAGCTCATTCAGTCTGGAATCTCTACTGTACTACCCTATATTAGGTATTCAAATTCCACACATTCACTTACAGAGTGCTTCAGCAGGCAAACTGAAATAGGAGTTATAACTATCCTGTTTAACAGGAAGCATCCTGAAAGCAGAAATCTGTTTCAGGAAGACATTTCTTCAAGGGTCTATAGCTGTCAACACCACAGAGCTCAGCCAGCACAAAGCAGCTCATCACACTCCACGGTGACTGACAGCCAGATATGAACATCACCCCTGCTCCAGGAGACTGTCTTCAGATTTGGCAACACTCACTGGCCCATTTCTGGCCATAGATCACCATTAGAAAGCAGCTTTTTTGTTTGTATCTGTAGGTTAAACTCATTCACTTGTGCAGATAATTAGAAGTTTAAAGGTGATTTTTTTTTACATTGCAACAGAGATGGAAGTGCAGCACCAGAGGTGCCGAGAAGATTCTTGTAAAAGGTGTATAGTGGCCTGACTTAGGCACCACTGCAACCCACAGATGCCAACCAGACCCTTAAGAAACAGGGGTGCAGCTGGGGAGGAGGACCAAGAGAAAGACAAAAATGACAAACAAACAGACAGGCAACCTTTGGAGTAAACACATCTGCTTACAGCAGAATTCTACAGATCAAAACTTCTGTGGAAGAGCAGCTCTTTGTCCGTCACAGGATTTCCCTGATCAAAGGAACGTTTCCTTTGCAAAGGCGACAAGCACATATTCTCACACACAGCCACTCACTCTTTCCAGCAGACCACGTGCCCGGTGAACCCACTCCTCCGACTGATCACAGTGGCACAGTTCGTCAGGTGGGTTCGTTGTGCAGCAGCACCAAGAGGCTGCCCAGCACTACACTGGCCACACAAACTGAGACCCCAGCAGGCTGCAGCAGTCCATGGGCATCCCAGTGCTGACTCCCGACGCATTTTGCTTACCATCTGGGCTCTTGGGAACGTTGAGACACCTTCATTTCTCTTATGGAAGAGTGTGCCTCAAGCTGGAAAAAACAACATAACATGAAATGCAAAGACTATTTTTCCAATAAATTAAATCTCTGTTGCACTTGACTCCTGCCGTGGTTCCCTTCCCCCTGAGAAGGCAAGGTCTGGCCAGCTGCACAAAGTCCAGGCAGCCCTGGGAAAACAATGGGATCTTTTTCTTGCCAGAGAGCGCCTTCCAGTTCACCCTTCTAACCATGGCACGGAGGACACCCCCAGTGTGTCTGCAGGGGAGAGGAGTCTGTTGGCATAGCAACAGTACACCCTAACTCTCTGCTAATGAACAGGGATAAAATGTTTTGTTCTCATTAGGAAAAATACAGACACATTCCTGATTGGTGAGTAATGTCTCTGCCTCTGGGAGATTAGCTCCGAGCTGTGCAGCCTGAAACAGCCTCAATTCAGCCCACTGCTCTGCTTCCCTTGAACAGCCACTCTCCAAGGACCCCACGTCTCTCAAGGGCAAGCCTACAGAGCCTTCTGTAGCTCTTTGCCTTCAGGCCTGAGACAGCTCAAGGCAAGAATAATGAGAGGAGGCTTGACAGGAGCAAACCAGAACAGGCACAATGGGAACACACCCCCTGTCCCTGCAGAAGCACAGCAGAAAAGCCAGCTCTCACTGCTGCATCCACTGCACCTGGGTCCCAAGCCACCGCCACAGCAGGCAAGAGTTTCTCTTTGTGCATCCACCACAGGATCGCCTTGCACAGGGCTCAGATCAGACCAGTGCTCCAGCTCCCACTCCAGCCACATTTCCCATTGCTGGGCAAGTCAATGGACAGAGGAAAAGCTGCAGTATACTCAAAAGCAGAGCTCAGCAACCACTAAGTGTGGACAGCCAAACAAGGGCTGCTGCCTACATCTTTTATTAGGATTTTGGCACCTAATGATTAAAAAGATCCACCAGGAGGAATCTCTGTATACTTTGTGTTTGTAGAATACTTGCACAGACACTGTTGTTTCATCATTCACATCTGTATCTCGGTGCTGTCCCATGCCTTGCAAGAAGGAAAGCCTCTGCTGCACACAGACAATACTGCTTCCCACACCCTCTCCCCCTCCAGATCCTCCTGCCACAGGGGCCAGCACAGCAAGTGGGAGGGTCACAGTATTTCAGCCTTCACAAAAAGGTTCTGGGACATGAGAAAAGCCAAATATCTCATGCACAAACAAAAACTCAGTCCTCAACCACACATTTGCCACTTTTTTGGCATAACTTGGTCTGCACAGAATTAAACTGTGGAATTGCACTCTGAGCCCACGGGATATCTCCCCTTTATGTTACTACTGGGTCCCATTCACTCACATCAGTTCACCTTGCCTTGAATTCAGAAGCTGTTGCGAATAGAGACTGCTCCCTTTAGTCTTCAGAGAAGACTTCAGAAAGTATTTCTAGGGGCTGAACAGATACTTTAACTCCTTTCTCCCTCTGCTAGGAAATTGGTGCTGGCCAGGATTAGTGCCCCATACAGAGATACACCCAACTCCAAAGCAAACTGGGATGTGGCAGAGCCCTCTTGCTCTCCCAGCCCCCTGCACTGCTGATGGAGAAACGTTGGATTCGGGCTATGAGGCAGGCTCAGGCCGTTCCCCAAGCACCCGCCGACTCCCTTCCCCGGCCCCTCAGACCTTCACCTGTTCTTTCCACTCTTCAGGGCTTCAAACAGCTCAACTCGGCAGCTCAAAATGCTGCAGGAGGAGAAGGTGGAGTCAGCATGAGGGAAGAAGGGCCCTGCTATCTCATGCCTTTGAGAAACTTGCACGTCCTGTAGGGAACAACAATCCCTCAAACGCTGCTGCTCTCGCTTAGCCACAAAACCCGAATGTTAACCTGTGCTGTGATCTGCTCATGGAAATGCTGGGACTTGATTTGTACTTTACATCCTTCCAGCTGAGAAATAATTTATTTCAGTCCCCTAGGCAGGAACTCGATTGCTTGCAAAGCCATCTCAGTCTGCCTAAAGCAAGGAAACCAACCCATGATCTTGCTGAGTGGTGACAGAGCCCAGCCCTGGCCAGCAGCCCCTGGCCAGCGTGCGGTGAAGCTCGAATCCCTCCCAGCCCAACACAAGGCTGGAGAGGTCGGGGTGCTGTTTTCCAGCCTTCGAGCATTTTCCTTGTTCCAGGAGTGATCCCTCCCCCAGCCCTGGTCAGAAAGGAAAAGCCGTGGGAATGGAGCTCAACACCCCGAGGTAGGCTCACCCCAGTGCCGAGGAGCGCTTAACTCCCTCCGCGCCGGCGGGCAGCCCTCAGCAGACACCGCTGCTGTGCTGGAGAGCCCTCCGGCAAAGGGTTACAGCTCCAGGACTGGCCCCGTCCGGCTCCCCAGGGCACTGCTCCCCTCACTGACAGGCAGTGCCCAGGGTCGGCTGGCCTGCGGCTCAGCCCGCAGTGCTGTGCCAGGAGCGGGAGGGCAGCCGAGGGCAGAGCTGTCACTCATCCACCACAGTCCCCAGGACACCCATCGCTCCCGCTGCCCTACCTTCCAGTGTCTCCATCCTCCACCCGCACACAGAGAGCAGTCCATGAGAGCAGAGCGCTCTTTCCATCCTTCCACGCTCCCAACCATTCCCAGAGGCTGTCCACTTAACAGAAAGTTATCTCCATCACTGCATCAAAGCCTGCTTTCTGCCTTCTGCTCCGCATGCTGCTGTCCCAAAGCCGTGCTGCCGTACAAAGCAGCCGTCCCCCGCGCAGAGCGCGCGGTCAGGAATCAGCCGGCATGTCAGGAGTTAAGTTAGCATTTCCATTCTCCTGACCTGCACTAACGCTGGCTGAATATCGAGCTATTCTTTGCAGCTTGATAAAGCATGAGAAAGCTGAAGGCCTCACACACTCCTCTTTTCACAGCTTGGCCCGCTGCCCACAAGCTGTCACTCCCTGGCACCCAGGGCAAAGAGAGAGAAGGAGGCCAAACTGCAGCCAGCTGCAATGAATCACTGACTCCCCCCATCCCCTCCTTCCCAGGGAGCCTGGATCCCTCCTTCCGGCAAGGGGATAATGTCTGCCTGGCTATGCTGGCTTCTTTCACAGAAAAAGCCACCTTTTTTTTTGGGGGGGAGAGCTGGGGGCTCCTGTTGCAAAAGCTGCTGCTGTAGAAAAGCACAAAGCAGCTCCCAGCAAGACCCAAGAACAAGGATTTCTGCTCAGCAGCTGGATGGGAACAAACTCCTGCAAGTGTTCAGCACAAACACCACTTAAAAATCTGATGTTGGCCATTTGTCTAAATTGCAGGAAATTCTGCAGAAAGGCTCAGGCACAGAATCTGATTTGAAGGATACCACTTATCCCTTCATGCCCAACTTGTGTGATACTTATTTCAGGGACTGATTCCCATGCAGCCCCTTCCTAGCCTCCCTTTTCCTCCTCACTACATCTAGCCCAATTACCATATCTATCCAACCTCTTCCAACCACCACCACCTCATGTGTATTCAAGCAGTGAGAGACTCATCAACTTTGTTTGGCTCACCCAAGCAATCTACAGAGGGTTTCTCTTATTTCTGTTGTTGTTTGGGTTTTCAGGGGGTTTGTTTTTACAAAATCTGGAACTGCACAAAACAAAACATAAAACATGAAAAGAAGCTTTTTTTTTTTTTTAATGAAAACAGAAGTGGGAAGGACCTTCAGTATTCCTAAAGCTACTTTCATCACAAACTAAACCAAGTCTTAAAAATGCTCTTTCAGGGACACAGGCTGTCAAGAATCACAAGTAACCATATCAGTGCCATTTTATCACATACTTTGTCAAATTACACACTACATATGGATTTATCACTTATGATACATTTATAGCACTTGGTAAGGTTTCTGTTGCACTTATATATATCTACATCAGTAAATGTCTCCACCACAACATCTGCAGCTATACAACTAGTATATTGAAAAGATTATTGCACTGAGCATCTGTAAGTTTGCAAGCTGTGGAACTTCGCTTACCCCTCATGCAAATCAAATACAAAACACTCCCTACAGACACACACAGAGTTCTGCTGTGGGAATGCTAGCTCATTCAGCATCACCCTGCTCTGCCAGAAAGATCTCTAAATGCAAAGCTTAATAAAAACAGTTAATATCCTGAGCATGGCTCTGAGCCATCTGAGCTCTACATGTAATATAATCAGGTTCGTAATGCTCAGAATAGCACTCTGGAGTCCTAGCACAGACTAAGACATCACTGTATTAAGCGTTGCGTAGATAGTTGTAGCGGTACCGTTTGCTCTTCTGTAAAACTACTGAGCACTGTGTACAGGAACCGACCATAACCCATATTTTACAGAAGTTAGGACACAGGAGAGCAATGTACACTTTCAAATGTCTTTTTTTGGCAGCTAAATCCAGTCAGTATTTTCACAGACACATTGGAGGGAGGGAAACACTGAGGTTACTCTCTCTGGAGCAGACAGGCAAAAACCCAGTTCAGCCAAAGCTCACTGAGGCTCTTTATGTTCCTGTTCAGTGACAGAGGTCACTTGTCAAAGATTGAACCAGATCTGGTACTGGGCTGCCTGCTAAGCACGCTGGCAAAAGGATCTGAGCCATACCCTTCTCTGCAGTTGTTTGCATTTCTTTGGGAGCACCAAAGGCCTGGAGTCCATCCCAAAGCTGCTTGCACCACCTTTGCTGAAAACATGCCTTTTAGCTCCAAAGTAAAATCTGCCTGAAATTCCTCATGCTCTGAAAAAAGGAAGTCTGTGCACAGGATGTATGAAGAAGGTAATAGCTTGTGTTTGCAAAAACACTACATATATGCAAACTCTAATTCTTTTGGCTCAGATTTCAGGATATTTTCCTCCCATAAATACAGGTTAGATCCATGTTTCAGCTGATCATCCTGTGATCCTCTTCAGGTTCACGTTGCACAGCGGGTGCTGCAGCCTGCTCACGCTTCCCAAGCATCTAGAAGTCACAGCTCTTCAATTCATTGATTTTTAAGAGGCACCAGGTCACGCTGTCTGGCCTTCAGCTGATCACAGTTCATGAGCTTTCTGCACATTCTGGGTTAGGAACTGTATGTGTTTGAAGTGAATAGAGACTAGAAGCCTTTTGGCAAAACGCCTCAGGCAAAGGCCTCAGGAGAGAAATCCACCATTTCCCAGGCTGATACAAGTGGACAGGCATGCCCTTGCTTCAACTGTTACTCCCTATTTGTGAAAAGGCCGAGGGAGCTGACTATTACAAGGGGGAAAGGAAGAGCTGTAGGGTCCAACACGGTTGCAAGCAGTGTATTCGAAGAAACATCTTAGAAGAGGAAACAGAAGTAGGTAGATGAGTACTTGAAGAGGGGAGCCCTCTGCAGAAACAAGGCAAATAAACACCGCTGTAGAATAATCTCTTAATATAGGTTGCTCCTTCAGATCTGTGCTAGCCTGAATGCCCTGATGCAGTGAGGGAAAATGCTACATGATGGGGAACAGGAAGGGGCTATGTATGGGCACGAGCAGAATGAGGTTATGTATGAAGAAGGACATTCTCCCCTCAGCTAAAAAAAGCTGTGGTTTTCAGCATTGTTTTGCTTTTCCTCTGCCATGTTGTTTCCCAGCTGAGAGGAATCCTGTCAGCCCATGGCACAGTGTCTGATCAGAGCCCGTCCTGCCTGCTGCCCTTGACACAGGGCTCTCCAGGGACTGCTTGAAGGGTAACAGGGCACTAAAAATGTGCCTGCCAAGGCTTGGGTGCCAGCACGTTCTCCTGAGCTCAACAGAACAAGTGGGGAGTCAGGAAAAGAAACTTCCACAAAGCTGTTTCTTAAACCAGATTTACAGGGATACAGTAAAACAGGATAAGGTCATGGGTGAGGGCAGACTGAAAAAGTTAATAGCTAACCAGCAAGACTGTCACGAGAGACTGCAACAGATTTCCACAGGGAAACGCCGAATGCAAAACTGTCACCTGCAGAGCAACTGGGAGCTGCCGCTGTCCCCGCTCGTTCTGTACCCTTGCAATGCAATCACAACCACAGTACTACCCTTCCTCCCCTGAGGTCCTGTTCCTCTCAGAGCAGGTCATACTCAAAACTATGTTTTCTCTTTTTTTGTGTGCCATGATGGATGAGGATCTGAGAGCCTGGGTTCTGGCAACTAAAGTAACTCCTGTGAAAATGTTACTGGAGATTTTTGCCAGAGCAGGAGAGAAGAGCCTTCCAACTTCTGTGATGGTAGCGTGTACAAAGGCACGCTGGTGTGGAGCTGCAGGGACAGCAAAAATGGAATTCCCACCACTCTGGTGGACATTCCCAAGCTGTCAAGAGGATGAAGCTGGCTGCTGCTTTCCCTGTAATCACTCATGAGACAAGACATTGAGACTTTTAAAAATTCTGGTGGTCTTATGAAGAGCAGTTTCTATGAGGAAGATTTTTCATGAGGATATTGTTGCCTATTGGTTTAATAAGGTCTTTGTTTCAGACTACAGCGAATAAATAAATATATAAATAACCAAAAGCCTTCCTGCTATTGCTTTGCCATTCAAGACATTGTCATTGTCACCTTTCAGATGTGTAAGCGTAAGAGACAGCAGCAGCTGAGCTGTGGTAATTAGGAGGGAGAGATGTGCAGGCCTTGTCTCACATCTTTCTGTTAAGATGCAGTTTACACTTTGTCAGATTTAACAGTCCCCAGTGAAAACAAGCCATCTGCATCGACTCCAGCAGGCCATCCTCACTTCTGAACCCTTCAAATAGTTCTGGAAAAAAATCACCATTGCCTCCTTGCTTTCCATCAGGCCCAAATACAGTCACAAACCCACAAATTCTCTTACAGTAATACAGGAACACTGGCTCTAGACCTGTTCACAAGACATCTACTTCAAAAATAAGTTTTCCATTTTATTTAAGCATTTACTAAGTTCAAAGTTTCACTGCTCTCTGCATCTGCAGCAGGGAAGCTAAGGAGGACTGGACCAGACTTGTTTGATTCTATTCACAAGCACCCTTCCTGGGGAAAGCCAATAACTTTCGGAGGGTCTCTGCAGACTTTGCTCCACTGCTTTGCACACTGAAGAATGGCTGCTTGGTAATCCTCTTTTCACACAGTGAGCACAGACCCAAAGGTTTTCATCCCTGTGAGCTCAGAAATTTCCATTTCCATTTGAGAGAGACATTTTCCTGGCAGCTCTCAAAAGATGCATTTGTAAAATAGGAAACAACCTCAAGGAATGCTAAAGCAAAGGAAGAAAGCTGTACGTGGACAGTCTTTCTACCTCAGCCAGGAAAGGAAATTCCTTCTCAGCACTGATGCCCCATAAACAGAACCTACTCTGCAACTACCAAATACTTGATCAACACAAGGTGACCAGCTGCCCACCCTACCCTGTATAAACACCCATCATTTTCCTAGGTTTTGGGTTCAGATCAGCTGGGGCAACTGCCACCGAAATCTCAAATGAAATAAAAAGGTCCAGAAACACATATTTGTGTATGCATGCCAGACAAGAAAGGAAAATAATGGGTGCATGTCAGATGGCTGGGACAAATTATGGAGAGATGAAGGTATTCTAATGAACTCATTACAGGGAAGACACACTCGTGTCAGTGATTTTTAAATCTGTAGTCCACAGACTTTTGTTGTCTGCAAAGGTAATTAAAAAAAGCAAATCCATTGCCATATCTCTATTGGAAAATGTTTAGAAGTCTGCAAATCCAAAGAGGTTGAAACTTGCTTCTTTCAAGTGCAAAACATTCAGATGGCCCAAAGCCAAGTCCCAGAAAAAAGCTCTAGTCAGTAGCTCAGGAATGCCAGCTCTTAACACAAACCAAAAGCATACAAACCCTCTGGTCGGGCAATTCACATTATTGTTTCCCACCAAAAACTCGCTGAAAATTGCATCTAATGTCCACCTCCTTGATTTTATGCCAGGGAAACCCAACTGAAGTCTCACTCTGACACTCTCTAAAGTACTCAGCCAAGTCAGCTATTTTTCTTACCTTGCTCTGGGGAATTCCTGCTTAGCATCTCTGTATAGAGGAACACGAAGGCTTCACGCTGCACCAGGCAGGATCCCTTCCATCACTCCCAGCTCCTTAGCAAAGACATTCCTGAGGCGCACTGTGCCCTAATAAATCAACACAACTGCTCCAGGTTTCCCCGGCAGCTGGAAGCTGGAATTCTGCAGTGAAGGCAAACACCTCCCCAGCTAAAGCAAACACGGCCGCACGGCCCCTGCTGAGCATCCTCAGCTACTGTCAAAAGAGGGATGGAGGAGAAGGTGGGGATCATAAGGCATCTGGCTGGCAAAAGGCAATCCAACTTAAAGCCAGGAGATGGCCGTGAGTCCGGCCCTGACCCAGGCATTCCTCCGTGCAGGCGTGTGCTTGCCAAAACGTTTTATCAGTGCAAAACCACAAAACTCCATTTTTAGAGCAATGACCATCTTACCCCTGACATGGGTGGTAGTTCTGCCTTTTTTTTTTAAGCATTTAGGAGACTCATGTAAAAGATTCTGCAAAAGTACAGAACAAAAATAGCCCAGTCTTAAACAGCTTATAGCTTAATTCTAAAATAAATGAAGACAAAGGAAACTGTACTGATCAGTACGAGCAGCAGCCAGCTCAGCAGAACAAGACGACTGCTGTTTCCAGGGGTAAGGAAGGTGTTTGGGTTTTTTTTTTTCTTCTTTTTAAACTACCTAACAGAAAAGACTTGATGAAGGATTTTTGAAAAGAATTATTAGGTGGGCTGGCATACATTTATGGGCCAACCACCTCTCACACAGAAACTAAACCAGTATTTTTCAAAAGCAGCACAAGGAAACAACAGAAGCTAATGTTACCAGACAAATAGCAGCAAGAGTCCAACTTCCAGCACTAATATTTGCTAGATTGCATACAAAAAAAACCCCCAACTAGATGGGCTGCTTCAATACCTCATTTTCAGTTGCACTTGGCAAGTAATGGAAGGGAGTAGCCAAGGCAGGGCTGAAAAGAATGACAGTAAAAGAAAAGCAAAAGAGTTGACTGCTTCAAATGCTCTTACAACAGGCACAAACCCTGAATACCTTAAAAATAAATCTCATTTACTAAAGCAAAGGCATCTTCTTCAAACACGCCAAAAACTGGAGTAAATTCCCAGATTTCAGCATCTCCTGCTCCCAATGGTTATGCTGTCCCACGGGGGGTTTCCAGGGAGAGCCTTCACGGCACAGATGGGAAGCAGTGCAGGGTAAGTGTGAACAAATCCCACTTATGTCAGACCTGGTCTGTAACTGCAAACCCAAGTCTTCATTTTCCACAGCATCATTTGGACCCCTCATTTCAGACCACTGTAACGCTTATTTTCCTTACCACTGCCTTGAAGGACCACCAGATCCCAGTCTATAAGCAAATACTGCCTTTAAGGGAAATCTTGGTCTGCCTACACACAGACACACACATGCCAGACAGCTAACAGTGCACAGCAACGGTGGAAAGTCAGCAGATCCATCAGGAGGTGAGTGTCAGGAGCTCCACCACCACAGATCATCCCCCCCAGTAAACAAACCTGCAGATTGCTGTGTGAGATCCAGCCTGCAGAGCTGTGTGCTGCTTGGGAAGACCCTGAGTGGCACTTAGAAGCCCTGGGTCTCAAGAAAGGAATCACAGATGAATGTGTTGGGTGAAGGACTCGTACATATGTATACATGGAGAGAGACAGACACAAAGGAGGGCGGGGATGTGGGCAGAGACAGCAAGACTTGTCTCCAGGCCTTCTGCTTGTTTTGACCTTTCAGTTAAAGATTCTCCAAAAAGGCACTGTTCAGCTCCAAGCCTGATTAGATGTCTTGGGAAAAACAGAGCACAAAGCATCACACATGAATGAGCACAGAGCCATAATACCCTGATATTCCCACCCATCCATATGGCCAAAAAAAGCGAAGTTCTTCAGTGCAAACATTGGCAGCAGCAATATGAAACCAATGTGTTGATTAGCAGACTTCGCAATCCAGCACAGGACAGAGATTGCTGATGTTGGCTATTATAGAGTCAATCAGAAGCCAAACAGAACAAGTCCCATGTCAGTTAATCCATTCTGAACAAAGTTAATAATTTGCTAATTGCAGGTTTCTGGAGTAAGCAGACCAAGGTCTGCTTTCCAAACCTCTTTACTCAGAGATATCTTAAAATGTATTTGGTATGGCAAGCTCTCCATCACTTGCAGCTCTTTATTAACATTCGTCTCAACTTAGATGTTTAGCTTAAATTCAGTGAAGCCCACTGCCTTGCTTTATACATCATCAGACTAAATAAGCTCAATTATTTGTCTGGCCTTATAAAAATATAAGTTAGTTTCTGGTCTGTAAACAATTGCAAGTTATTCTGAAACAATCATGGGCTAAAGTACAACATTCATCAGATTTATTTCTTGTACAGTACTTTCACATTGAATACAAGAGAAGATTAATGAAAGCAACAAAAAACACTTGAATGCAATTGGAATTTAACGCTGTTCCTCACTATACATGGGCTTACGCTCCAATTGCTTAATAAAATTCTACTTTCCCAGAGAGTTTAATCAGTAAATTAAGTACCACAAGACAGGTGAGACAGAAGGATCAGCATAATGGTGAAAGAAATATTGTGAGAAATATAAAGAAGATTTCATTCTCGGGAGATACCTGAAGTACAAATCTCAAGTTAACACTCCTGCCATAAACAAGATTCTTCGTTTCCAGGATGTACAACTCACATTGCACATAACATTTAGATATGAACAAAATTTGGAAGGAAAAACAAACAGGGATGAGGAACACAACTGCATTAGTCTTGGTGTTATACCTAAAGCACAGTAAAACAGAAATCAATTGCAGCAGGACTAGTCAGAGTCACACAATTTAAGGTAAGACCACTGCCACTTCCTGCCTAACACACAGGTGCTGTTCCATTTTATCCACTCACACCTCTGCAGAAAGCATTAAGTGGTTCTGGGAAATGTGTTGGTTTACGGCACCTAGACGAGAGGCCTCTGGAGGTCAAACACAAGTTCACCACTCTCCGAGCAGTTTGCTCCAATGGTTCTATCATTCTTCCTGGCAGCAAGGCAAGTCTAATGTCTTACTTGTTTGCCTTCTGCCTTGAGCCATTAATTCCTTCTCTGCTGGATTAAAGAGTAGCTCCTCCGAATCAATTATGCACATGCTTTAACCAAGTCACCACTCAATAGCTTTTTTGGCAACCAACAGATCAGCCCTGTCAGCCTCTCCTTACAAGGCACCTTCTTTCCTTGGTGCCTGAACAACTTCGAACCTTTTTTTTTTTTTTTTTTAAATATCAATTTGATTGACATCCCCACCACCACCTCCTCCTCCTCCTCCTTCAGGATCACTGCTTTGCTGAAGCACATGATCTGTGAGCGATCAGCATCGCTGGCACACAGAAGTCTTTACTTGCCTGTATCAAATGGATGTTATTTCACTAGACCCGTTTTACAGCATAACGGAGGAGCTACAGAAATCACAGACTGCAAAGATTATATCAGTTAGTTAGCAGTCAGTTATTACTTAATGAGTGTAAGGAGCTCATATCTTTCTTAGTCACCATTTAATAATTTCTCCAGAAGTGCTAAAAAAACCTTCACTACCTGATTCCCGTTCTGCCAAAGATTTATGTACCATTCAGGATCTTCAAGCAAGAAAATCCCAACAGACTTTTCATTTCCAGCCATGGTTTTGAATTTGCCCTCAGCATTGCCTGCTTCACTGCTGAATCAACATTAGCAGTGGCTTTAGATTTATTTCCAGAATATTGATGAACTACTGAACAGCACAGAGTGTAGTAGATGCTCACTGAAAACACCTATATTAGGAATACCACTTTCCAACATGCCCCTGGTAACCCATTATTTCAGATGCATCAGCCTTTTTTTTTTTTAAATTAAATAATTATGAGGTATGCTGTTGATGTTGGCACAGATCAATTATTCATACCATTGTACAGCTCCAAGTCAAACATCCTGAGAAACACATTAAATGAACATAGTCACCTGCTGCCGTGTACTCACCTGGTTCTTTCCAACTGCTCTTTCAACACAACTGAACCTTTCAGAGGTATATATCCTCTGAAGTATACATCAAAACCAATAACTACCCATCTCAAATCTCCCCAAAGACACGAGTTATTCAAGATCACTGCATGAAAAGCATTAATCCCTTGTAGATGTTAACCAGGCACTCCACATCACGAGGACTAGTACCTCCTACTGCTTCTGTTCTAGCAGGAGGTCCATTGAACTTCCACCTCCAACCAGCAGTTCCATTTAGTGACAGTTCTCATTTTGTGTTGTATGTCAAACACACATGTAAGTTCACAAAGAGCACAGGGCACAGAGATTACGCTCTGTGTGCAGGCAGGAGCACAGGCCAAGGTTTGGGTGCAGGTCAGTGTGCCAGCAGGGAGGGTGCTGCCCATTATACCCCTCAGAAGAAAATAATTCCAAGGCAATAGCATAGAATGAGACATGTACCTTTTAGCAATCCTTAACTTGGCATTTTCAAAGCAAGAAACATACTTGCCATTGTGAACCCCCCAGCACAGCTACTCAGGAGCACTAACACCTAGCTGTGTATCAGGGACACTGTCCTCTTGGATGAGATCCTCAACATAGCTCCAAGAAGCAGAAACATGGAGAACTGGTGGCAGGGAAGGCTGCCCGTCTGTTTTAACAGCAGCAAGTCTGCTCATATTTATGCATGACCGCTCAAGTGAACTGCATGACTGCTTTTGTTGATCTGCTCTCACTGATATGTTCTTTCAGTAGAAACTCCAAGGGGAAACCGTGCTGGCACTGTGCGAGGGAAAACAACACCCTGCGGACATAGTGAATGGGACAGAAAATTCCCCTACAAATTCTGAAAGTTTATTTGCAGTGATACTCTGCAGTGACTTTTCTAACAGCTTTTTGGGACACCTTCACACATCAAAGCCCAAGCCACACCACAGTAGTAATTTTGACTAAATCTATTTTAGAAATTGATTAGATCATTGATTTTTTAATAATTTAGATAGAGACAAAGTGACCTTTCTATCCTACAAAAAACAAAGGGAATTAACACATGTAAACAGAGTCTTCAATTTAAAGGGAGTGTTTTGCTGCCTTAGAATGACAGTTCTGTAATACTTTTTTTTTTTCTTGCAGTTCCCAGGAGATCAATTCTCCTTTCCCTACCTGAGCTTTTCACCTTTCTGTCCAAAACAGGCCAAAGGGACATGATTTCTCAGAGCATACACGGAAGACCAGCCTGGAGACAAACACAAGACATCTTCCTACAGATCACTGCAGTAAATAAATCAGTACCAATTTGTAGACTAACAGTTCTACTTCAGTGTTACCAGAAGCGAAGCAGCATCACAGCAGACAGTTCCCAGTACGGAGAACAGTTTCCTAAGCACAACAAGTTTAAGGATTTCTCTACATAGAAAAGAGTTTCAAGGTGTGTTCTTTATTATACAGTGGAATAACAAGGATGCTCCATATTTCCCTCGTGAATCCCTGCACACATATGATTTCTACCTGCTTAAAATAAACACATTGCATTTTGGGCAAAGTTCCACCATGAGGACCTCGTGCCTTCTGGTGCTTCCTATGTGGTGCACTTGGGGATGCAGATTACAATCCTAGAGCTGAACAGCCAGGTGTCATTTGCAATTTAATGATCCAACAGGCTCTGGCAGCCTGCAGAGAACACTGAGCCTGTAATTGTCACTACAGCACCCGTGAGGATTACGCTGCACAGGCAGCACTGGGAGGAAGGTAAAAAGCTCAATGGCTTTCAAACATTCAGGAGGCAACACGGGCAAAGGAAAAGGATGAAACCTCAGAACTGCAAGTGCAGGTGATTCTCCTGCAGCAGCTTTGCTCAGTGCAGCACCATCCTGGGACTGCATGCTGCTGCTAACCACCTGCACCACACAGACACAAACCTTCAATCAGCAACAGAACATCGAACTACAAAACTACTTAACCAGAAATGTTCACGTTTATTGGGGCTGTGTGAGCAGAACACCAGCATACAAGTTCCTCCCAGCCAGACACCCATCACTGTCATCATCTGGAAGGTAAACACTATTTGGATGTTATTTGTATGTAGCTAATGAGTTTGGCATTCATAGTTCCACTGCAAGAGCTGTTGCTGCAGCAGGTCTGTGATGGTGAGATGTTGGAGATATACTTGAATGGTTGGCTCAAAAATGAGTCTGCAATACAGCCATCAGTTTGCCTACTCCTTCTACTCTTTACAACCTTTACTCATAGATCTCAAAAGAGACAGCTCTCCACAGTGTTCTGAAGTCTGGTTATGCATTATGGAACAGTGGACAGTATCAATATGGGTCGTTAAGGAAAGCTTCACAATGCCACCACCCTGTACATACAGGCCTTGGTACTGCAGTGAAACAGAACAATTATTTGCAAGACCGTGGATGGCAAGCAGGCCTTCTGTGGTTTGGGGACAGAAAACACATTTACAAGGTTCAAGTACCCAGAACATGGCACTGTTACTACAACACACAGGAACAGTTTTAAAACACAATAAGCAAGAAAGCATGCTTGTCAGAACTGCCCCAGGAGCCCTTAGATTTGTGGCACTCGCCTGAGCTTGTTACTGAGGCTACTGACTCAGGCTTTCACTTCCCCTGCAGATCAGTCCAGTGTTGAGGAGGAAGGGGCCATGGTGACTTGGGCACTATGAGGACAGAGACTTGACTGTCCCAAGCCCAGAGAAAGCAAAACAGGCTAAATGGCTCTTTCATCTGTTCCTGTGCAGCTGGTCATATGGCCACAGTGCCAGCACACACAGCCCCTACTCCCTGTCTCTGCTGCTGTGCAGAGTAACCTGGCAGGTTGTGCAGAGCACAAGGACAGCGTTTGTAGGGCAGCTGCTCTACCTCGCCTCTCCTTTTTCCTTAGCTCTCCATCATCTCAGCAGTGCTGGGCACAGAGCACAACCAGACACTCCAGTGCTGGGACTCCAACTGCCTGTTACTGTGGCCAAGGAGCTCAGCACACTGAGTCACTGGGGGATGGCAGTGCCGCAGGGACCGCTCTGCCTTCTTGCCAATTCAAATTTTGCCTGAGCTGCCAAGGCAACAAGCTGGTAGCAGGCACCCAGGGCCATTTTGCCATTGCACATGCACCTCTGTTGCCTCTCACACATCTGGAGAACATTTTATGGTTACAAATCCCAAAAAGGAAAAATCTAGATCAAGGAAACAAAGGAACAGTAAGAGAATCTACCCGTTACAGCAAGAGCAGTTCCCCAGAAGGCACAGTCATGCAGGGGAACCACACCTCTTCACTGTAGCCATGAGAAAGCTGCACTGACATGCAGGTCCAGCAGCAAAAGCCCTTGCGATCTTTGCCTTAAATCTCTCTCTCAACAGTTGCAGGTTGACGTGAAATGCAATCCAAAATGTTTCAGCTAAGCTAAGGATCAAAATATATTCACAAATGCCATAGCCTCCCTAGGTCCTTCAACATTTCTGCAGTCTCATTTCAGCAATTTATCTCAAAATGCTAACCTAGCTAAGAAGAGCTGACAAATAAACAGAGCCCCTAGTTACTATGCCTCTATTTCCCACAGTGGTACATATAGCTCCCATGTAATTAATTCAGCTGCACACCCGTTTTACCATTCTCTTGGGCAGAATAATTCAGTAATGGACAGCAATCTGCATGCAAGAAGTCAAGCAATATGCAAATAGAAATCAAAACACTGATGGCAGTGAGATTCAGAAGTCTGAAAACTGCTTTTGCACTAGAGTTCTCAGAACATACATTTTTTGGCTACACTAAAGGTAGGAGACAGTGTAGGACAGGTGTGAAGAGCTCATGTCTGGTGTGTGGAAGACATGAGCCAGATGATGCCAGAACAGTTACTGAAAAGCTCTCACATGGGATAATTTACTATTAGGTAATTCACTAACAGAATTGCCCTCTCCAGCATTTTAAGATTAGTCTGATGCAAAAAATCTCAGGATCAAAGCTGAAAGTGCTAAACAGAGAGTTGCTTCAGGGCCATTAACTCCAAGCTGTCCAAAACCCTACACCAACTTCAGTAATAACATTATCTGTGACAAAGTCTGGTCTGGCAGGTAGAGGAGCATCTCTGAAGCCCTGGTCCCAGTGCTTTAAATTCTCACCATCTGAAGGACTTCCAGCTGAGCACAGAGCACTTGCAGGGCACTGTCAGGAGCATATTCTCAAGCATCTGCCTGGCCAGCTGTTCACAGATGTTGTCAGTTCTTTATGGAGATTACAGAGCCCAGAAACTCCTCACTGTATCTCACAGGAGGATGAGGCATGGCCATTTGTAAGCAATAGAGGGATTTCAAGAGCACACATTCTCCGGGAGTTAGGACCAGAGAGGGAAACAGGCTGTGCTCCAGTTCTTAGGGGAACTCCACACAAAGAATAGTCAGGAAACCTAACCAAAGTCTGAAATGGTGTGGTATCAAAGAGCTAAAGAAACAGAGTCTGAAACAAAAATAATTTTGAAATAGGCATACATGGGCAGAAACCTTAAGCTGAAAACACTACTTCTATGTAGTAATTTTCAGAATTGTTATAATAGGGTAAGATGTCAAATATTCCCATTCTATTTATAGAATAACATGCAATTTAGTCAGAAAACCAGCTTCATCAGCATAGACAAATGCTTGAATACAATTAACTTCCTCCACCTGCACAGTCCCAAGCACAACTACTTTCCTGCCACAGCAGAGCTGCAGGGAAGGGTAGGACACAAGAAAGACTGCATTCTCCTTGTGATAACTTCAGCAGTATGAATCCCATCATTGCAACTCAGTTGACAGGCAATACTATACTATGCTGAGATAAGCTGACAAGCATGTTTTTTCACCAAAACCCAGAAGCTCCAAAGGCAGCACTGCCTTTAAATTCAGAATTAAGGAAAAGTGCAAAAGAGAATGAAAATGGTGATTACTTGAAATTCTCTGCACCTGCAGATACAATACTTGCTAGCAACAGCAATCCATTTAGTTAATGCCTTGCAGCTGTGTAACCTGCTGGCTCACCACTGATTGTAGGTGGGTATTTGGAGCAGGCAGTCACACAATTCCTAACTCCAGCCCCCAATACAGAAGCAGATAAACTAACACCAGGAACAAAGATCCACCTACAGCCCCGTGTCACAGGGACAAAAGGCTTTTCACATGAGATAGAAGGGGAACAGATACAAGTAGCAAGATAAAATTACAGTGTTCAGATACTTCAAGAAGGGAAATTAATTATCATTTCCCAAAAGGGAGTCGTTATGAAGTCGCAGGAATTTTGAGAGCAGCAGCACTGGTACAGAGCAGAGGCTGGGGAAACTCAACCCACCAGTTCCACACTGCTCTGTAGTTAAACTTCAAAGCCAAAAGCAATGCGAGATCTCACATGTTTGCCAGGCAGAAGAGAAGCGCTCCTCACAGCACTCGCAGTGTTTATATGGCAAGCAAAGAACTAAAGTTCACATACTTTTAAAGTCTAGCATCTGGGAATTTCCTTGGGATCTGTATCATTTGGAGATTCACCTCACATTTTGATCAATGTCTAAAATCTTCCTGTCAGATCATGCTAACACAAAGTTATTTTCCACTTCATTTTTCCCCCCTTTTCTTTCTTGAGGGTGGTAGGCAGGATTTGAACGTGAAATACTAACACTAAATTCAAGATACTAGAATTAATTAAAATTTGATTCAATAATTTAAAAAAAAATAAAATCCACCTAAACTGACACCATTTGTTTCTTCTCCCCCCCCCAAGCATTGGGAGGCAGTACTTACTTCTAGTTAACAAAAAAGAGACCTAAATTGCTTCCTGCAACCTCGAAATAGCTCAGATGTCTTAGCTACTATTTGGCTAAAAAAAAATTATTAGCAGTGAAAACAAGTCCTCCGCACTTATTACTTAAGCAGCTGGGGAGAAAGAGCAGAGCCTTAAAGAGATCACACCGGAGCACCGTGGTTCTTCCATTAGTCAAGGCTGCATGTCAGTACAGGTCGAAAACATCCTGCTTCGTGTTTTCACAGCTTAGCAAGTCTGAGCTCCAGCAACTACAACCCAGGCCAGGTTATTAAGCAGGGGCGCATCTGAGTTATCACTACAGCAAATCCCGGCGTGGAGGCTGGTCCTGTGCGGCTCTAGAGAGCGCTACACAGTTAGCAAAAATCCCTCCAAGCGGTTTTTGAAGGGTCCCCTAGACTTGGCGTGCTGAGGGGGAAGGTTTTGCAGCTCTCACCGCTGTGCTGGAGTGGAGACCATGCAACACATGAGATTACTGTTTCCCAATTGAATTAAGCATCTACTCTGCCTCCTGGAACAACGGTATCATGTCACAAGACCGTGCACGTGCTCCTAATGTCTCAAATGCTTGTCCCTGAAAAACACATGCAAGAATTTTCTAAGAATTGTCTTCTGGCACTGAGACCAAACCAGCCAATGCTCAAATAACAATCAGTATGAATCCTCTCTAAAGACATCATTACCACCAGCAGGTCATCAAAGATACCTCCAATAATAGGACAAGGAAAATGATACCAGCACAATGAAAGACCAGCTGGCACATTCCCATAAAGGCAAAAGCAGCCCTCCTGCGGTTTTGATGAACAGCAGAAGATGAATCCTTTCAGATACAGTAATCCTGCAATCAGATACTCACCAGAACCGCAAATAAACACAAATCAAATCCAGGGCTTTAACAGATTATGGGGAATGCAAAGGAGAGTCAATAGAATGCACCAGCTTTCCAGCACTCGGAGCACAAAGACGTTTCACTGAAGATCCAGGTGAGTGAAAAGGGCACCAGTCCAACCGCTGCCTCCTGAAACTAGCTCGTATCTAGAGGGCTAATTCTTACAAGAAAGCAGGCAGGCTCATGCCTCCTCTGACTGCTACCACCCTGCACAGCCTGCAAGTTGGGATGAATCAAAGTCCTATCATCTTCCTCCAGGATGCCCTCATGCAAGATTGGGAGGATTCAGCTCAGAACTTGTCTACAACAACCAATTTGAAGTTTCAGGAGGAAAAAAAAAAACCCAACAGCTACAAACAAGCAAAAAAAGAACAGATGGAGAAGCTACCAGGGAGGAGGAGAAAGTTAAGTCCTTGTGAGTTTGGTTTGAGAGGCAGCTGGAAGGACTGAGACAGAGAGGAAGATGACAGAAGAGAAATAACTTGAATCTGACCGATTCAGAGGTAGGGCTTTTACCACAAAAATTACAAAACATCTGTGGGAACCAGTTTCTTCAGCTTCTTCCAAACTTCCCCTCATCTGTTGTTCTCGCTCCCTAGGTGACACTAAAGCATAAAGCATTGCTTCAACTGAAAAAGATACCATGCCTCCCTGTACCCAACACTGCTGGCTAAATGAACCACTCCAGAAAACAAACAGCAATAGTGGAAGACAGCAAATGCTCTTACTTTTGTTTTCCCGTTGGACAGTACTGTTAGGTAGCACACACCCCACACACAGACAACCTGGGTGGGTGCTTTTTCCTTCAGAACACACCCAATGTACAACTGGCATCGCTTATTTGGCAGGCAGTTTCTCTCCAGGCACACGGAGCCACCTTCAGCAGCAACAGATACTTTCCAGACTCGTTCAGTCCTTGCAGGCTCTGCTGACGCTGCCAGGAAAGCCCAAGTGTGCCAGCAGCAGCAGCAGCACTCGCAGAGAGAACCCTGCTTTGCACAAAGACTGGCACTGAAAGCAGGGAACGGCTCCCTACAACCCTGTCAGCTCTTCCCTCTGCCCTTATATGGGAACATCCCGTGGCCCCGCCGGGAATAGGATGCTGTTGGTGGACAGAAAGGTAAGGCAATACCTGAGCTGTCAGCACACCAGGACAGAATGTTTCTTTTCTGAAAAGCAAGCAGAGTCTAAGAGCCCAAACTCTTCACAGCACTTCACAGCACAAAGAGATTAAGAGCGTTGACTGCTGACAGACTGCACCCACCCTTCTCAAGAGAGCTATGCTGGTAATTTTAATCTTATTAAATATTGTTAATCGTATTACTAACCTAACACTTTTCACATGTTGGAAGAAATTTAAAGAGAAAATTCCATATATGACCACACTATGTTAAATGCTTTCTAGCCAAATCTCAATTCAGGGCAAGTCCCTGGCTTGCAGAGTCCAGTTCTGCTACACACAAGTGTGGACGAGCATGGAAGTCATCTGCTCAGCACCAGACTACCAACTAGCCAGCTTCCCTGCCAGATTCTTCTCCTGGGATTCTGCTAGACATTCCTGGCTTCTCAAAGTGTCCCTATTAAAACCTGTGCAATTCCATGCTCAGTTGATAACAAACACCTGAATGAAGGGGAAACACCATTTTCCCCATTAGAAAGCAAAACCATGTGGCACAACAGCTCAGTGCATCAGCTTCCTCCTGAATCAGAGCAAATGCTCCATCGCTGGCTTAGCTCCCGACGTCACACACACGCACATCATTACTGCAACGCTCATTGATTTCTGCATTTAACACACAAGGACTCCTGTGACCTCTGCTCAAAAAGTGAGACCAGAAATGAGCAGAGAGCAGTCAGCACCCCACCTTACACAGAATAAGGCACTTGTTTAGTGGAATACTGACCCTGCTGTTTTACAACACTCAGGATTGTAGCCCCTTTCTTTGTAACTACCACAGCAATCCAGATATTCTCTCAGGACTACTCCTGTTCCAGACTGCTGCCCAGAGAGAAAGCAGCAGTCATAGAAAGTTTGTATTTGAGGGAAAAAAAAAAAAGATCTCAAATTGCACTGAGGTAACAGAAAACACACCTGCTTAGGGGGCCCAGACACTTGCCACATACTGTTGAAAAGGAATGTGTTCAAGGTGGAAAATGAGATCTCCAGAACAACAGGACTTAACTGCTCAGTTTCACTACAGACAGTAAAATCAACGCTGAGGGGAAAAAGGTGAACACATGGCCTTCCAGAAGTTAAAGGTATTGTATTTATCAGAAAGCCACCTTCTCACTTTTTTTTTTTAATTGTTGCTGGAGAAAGTGTTGAAGAGATTGAAGAAGGCAGACAAGTTAGCCTCCCTCAAGTTAATAATTTAAATGCATTTGTAAATTAGCAAGACAGACTTAATTTTTAAGCAACTCTGCTTTCTGCAGAAGGCAGTTATTGCCACCTCTGAGGATGAAGTTTCAGGAACACAATGACACTGACTTGTAGCACTGATTTTTTTTTAAGCACTGCGTGGCTTATTTACTGCTGCACCATTTACTATCAGCCCTTTAATCCCTGGTACACGGCTACCCCCTGAAGACACTCGAGTCACTTGTCAATCCTTTTGCTGATTAAAAAGTTATCTTGAGCTCCTTAATTAACATAAACCCTGAGTAACTTCTGACTCTTCCCTCCAGTAGAAACTTCTCAGCATCCTTAGAAGACAACATCCACATCAAACCTGAACACCGGACTCCAGCACTGGCCCCAAAACCACACGACACAGGTGAAAACTCTTTCACAATCCCCTGTTTCAGCATCACTGAAAAAAAAATTCGCGTCATTTTTTTTCCACCTTTCGCACTATTCATCCCAACGTGCCGGCTCACCGCGACTTCCAATAACGAACACAACACAATTCCCTCGTTATTGCCTTTTCCCGGGGGCACAGCTACACCAGAGCACTCCCAGGGCCGGGGCGAGAGGCGGGCAGCTGGAGGCCGTACTGGGAGGGCTGCCCGCCCCTCGCCCCGCTACCGCCCGCTTCCAACGCCCCACCGGGGGCAGCTCGGGGTGTGTGTGGGGGGGTGTTACCCTGCCCACCGGCTCGCCCCGCCCGGGAGGCCCCGCTGGGCGGCGACCCGGCCCCGCCGCTTCTGAGGGGCCGCGCCCATCCCCCTACGCGGAGACAAAGCGCGGCCCCCGGGCGGCACCTGCCGCCGGCCGCTGACCCCCGCCAACGCGCCGCCAGCGCCCTCCCCCGGGCTGAGCGCTACGGCGGCAGCTAGTGTCCTTCCCCACACACCGTGGCCGCCATCCCCGCCGGCCTCACCTGCCGCGGCAGCCGCCCCGCTCCGCTCCCGCCGCGCCGTCGCTGAGGAGCGCTGCCCGCACCGAACCGCGGAGCGACGGTCCCGCCCCTGCTGCACCGCGCGCCTGCCCCCGCGCGCCCCCCCGGCCACGCCTCCCTGGATCCTCTCCTCCAATAGCAGCCGGTCGCTCCTCAGAAGGCCACGCCTTCGCGGCCGCCCCGCCCCGCCCCAGCCCCGCCGGGCCCTAGCGGAGGCCGGCTGCGCCCCCCACGCTCGCGGACAACAGCGAGACCTCATTGGCTGCCGCCGGGGGGGCGTGGCCTCCCTCAGCGCTGCCACCGCCTCCCCTCAGCAGCGCCCCGGCCGCGCGCTCGGGCCGGCCGCCGCCGCGGGACACGGGACCGGGCTCTGCCTGAGCTCTACCGGCTCCCAGCGGCGTCAGCCCCAGCGCCTGACGGACAGGAGGCTTCTGTCGCCTCCAGACGACGAGCCTCGGCGTTAACGAGGCGCCTGGCGCCGGTGCCGCGCCAAGGCCTGGCTGTGGCCGGTGCTCTGGATGGGAAAACTGCTCCTCCAGAGGTGTGTGCGGCCCTTGTGTTGAGAGCTGGACTTAAAACGATACATTCCGGACGAGATCACAGCAGCGTGCCTCTCTCTGTATTTCATAGCAACGTAACTTTGGTGTTGGGTTCCACAAGCCTTTGTGCTCAGCTGCCCTCAGCCAAGAGGCGTGGGTGCGTGAGGGGGAATCTCCGGCGACGCGGCACGCACGGTGCACAGGGAGCGAAATCTGATAGCAGAACCAGTTTGTACGTATTTAGGAATCATCCTGTACAAACACAGCATCGGGTGCCTGAGATACAGCACAGTTCCCATTTGCAGGTTATGTGGGAACCAGGACATGAGCAAGATTCAAGAATGTGACAAAAGCAAAGTTATCTCTAGTTACAGAACAGTGAAAAACGGACCGTTCCGGCTGAAAAAGGCAGTGGAGACAAAAGCATCGTAAAGCAGAAGCGCCTGATATGTGCAATATAAACTTCTGGTTTTGTGATTTTTATTCCTGTGAAGCTGGAAGCTCCAGTCATAAGAAGAGCAGAGGTTGGTGCTCTGTAAGAGACAGACATTTCTTGCCCCAGAGAACTGACTGCGTAAAAACCTCTCTCTGAATTAGGGTAAGTTCTGTCAGTAACAGCTGTACAGAGGGACAGAATTAATGCTCCCATTTTCCTTGCTCACACTGTAACTTCTGTATTCCCCAGATGTGCTGGACTCTCTTGTGTCATTGACCAGCAAATATACAGTTAGTCTAACAACTGACTCGCTATACACACAGTGACCGAGTATTTGTACTAAATACAATTACCCAGCCCAATGGCCATTTGCCTGCTGAGCTGACTGACAGATGTTTGGGAATCCCAGACAACAGATGAAGTTATGCCTTTAGCACCCAGCCACAAATTCTGTGTGGAAAAAGAGGACATACCTGAGGACATGCAGAAGTGATACAGTAGCTGTAGGTTAAAGCAAACTCTGAGGAAGAGGAAACGGGCACTGGCCTGGGTTATGCAAAGTACAGAATATGCCAGGGGTACCCATCACTCCTCCCTTTTGACTAGATGAAGCTACAGATCTCTGCACAAGACACAAGGCTGCTCTAAAAGTCTGAATCAGGCTTCCCTCCCACGTGCATTTCTGACATTTCAGAGGAACATAGTTGGTACAAGTCCCATGTCCAGAAGTGTCATTAAACATCTACTGTCTTTGTTACAATCCATCAGCCTCTTACACTCCCACCCCCAGCCCAAAAAGTGACTATTATATGAATGAAAAAATTATGTCTGAAAGTTTAGAGATGCTGAACAGTCCCCAGGATCTGGCAGTACAATCATGGTCCCCCAAAGGCAGCTGCTGGCTGCCTCTCAGGACCTTTGCTCCTTATTGCTTTGTTATGCTGAGGAGACCTTGGGACCCACTGTACACGGAGCCCATGAGGACTCTCACGAGGAGATGATCCCTTACTTGCTCTTCTCCCCACACAGACAAAACCATCCTATTGCCACACCCTACTCACTGAATCGTTGTTCACATTAGAGCTCAGTGAAAAGAATATTATCATCTCACTAATCAGAGACATTTTAACTGCACTCAAATTGCTTTCACCTAAATCCAGTTTTGATGACTAAGTGTTAAAAAACCCCCATTTTTCTTTGCTCCAACCATTCCTGACTCAAAACACTAATCCCCTTTGTGCCTTTCCTCCAAAGCCAGTCCCAACCTGCAGCCCCTTCCGTCTGGTAAAAAACATCTGCGAGCTTCACTTAAAAAGCAGCAAAAAACCCCATGAGAGTGCATTGGAAAAGAGCAGCTTCTCCTTCTGTTCTGTGGCAGGGCTGGTGCAGAAAGCTGGCTGCAGGGTCTGCCTTGGGAGCAGCGCAGGAAGAGCTTCTGTGCACTTGAAGAATGCTATAGTGCCCCCTCCTACCGCTCTTACTGTACTTACAGCCCTCTGGAGACATAAAGTTATTGTACAACCACCATGGGACTACACATTCCCTCTACAGGGAGGAGTTTTGATTGGTCTGCATAAAAATCTTACCCAGTTCTTAAAAATAAACTAGAGAGAAAGCTAGTTCTCAAACTACATAGCTGAAAACAGCATCACACAAAGAACAAATTTAAAGAAGTTTTGATTTCCATTTGTTCAGAAACTTTTTAAAAATATAATTAAATCCATAAAGGATCCTGCTCTATACAAGCCCTTGTTCATGTCTGGTTCTAAGCAGGTTAGCTAAGTTTCTTATGTAACTATTATGATAATCACAAGGCTAGCAGCTGCTTATGCTCCTTTTGATTTTCTTCTTACTCTTCCTCCCCCCGCAAGCAGGGGATGAGATGGGTTAAGAAAGTCACGAGGGATATCTGAATACTGTCTGTAGCTTCTGGGAATAAACTGCATTTAGAGCAGTAAATCAGGGACCAACAGAAAGTTGACAACATTTACCCTACTTTAAACCTGACTCTGTTCCTTTCAAGTTTTCAGTTTGTCAGAACATTTAGAAACAGCGTTAAGGTCTTCATTACCCTCATGTGGGCACCTATAGTTTTGCTGATGTTCCAATCTGTTGATGTTTAAGGATTTGCTTTGGAACATGCCTTGCAGACTGTGTGGCCTGAACACTGCCCAGCATCCCAGAACCTGCAGGAGCAGAGTAAGAGACTTAGCACGCGATGATTTGCACAGGTTTACTTTTCTCTCTGCAGAACGCATCAAAACAAGCTTGGGATGCTTGTGACAATCCCTTTATCTTGGAGCTCTGTGGCCTAAGCGTTTATACATGACATGTCCAACATCACCCTGCACAATTTTTCCAACATCATGGGTCTGGGCTCCAGCCACACAGATTGTCACAATCACCTCCATGAAGAGCAAGAATTAGATGTATGTGATGAAGCAGATTACATGCATCTAACTAATTCAAAGGCTTGGGTGATCAGATCACTGACTCCACACAGATTATGCGTTTTGGTTTTTTAAAAACAGGTCTTGAAGCATGGGGAAGTGATATGCCAGTATTGAAACAGAATAACCTGTAATGGGCCAGCTTGCTTCGGGCAAACTCACAGGAAGGCCAGTGTAGTCTGCAGCCATTTAAAGGCTCAGCACAGAAATGTGCAAAGTTCTATTAAAACAGCCTTTAAAAGACCTCCTTGCATAATGTTTCAAATGGTTCAAGAAGGCACCTTACAAATCTGATTCTGAAAAATAATTCCTAAGGTGCTATTTTTAGGGTCATACTTTATTCCAGCTGTGCATACGTGCGCTCTCCCTCCCTGCTGGTGCCCAACACCACATGGCCCATAGTAAACGGAACTATTTTCTGAGCACAGCACCTTCTCATTCTGCTAGAACTAGCACTATAGGAGAACCTGCACCAGGATGACTAGGATATCAAACTGTCCATAGACTCTCCCACCTTATTGAAAAACAAAACAAACAAACAAATAAAAGCAGTAGTTCTTAGAACAGAACAGTTTGAAAACTCTTGGCTGAATCCATCCTGTCCCAGGACAGGATCTGTCTATATCTATATTAAGCCTAGTGATGTTTATCTAAACTGTTCTTAAAAACTTCCCACGATGGAAACTCCAAAACCTTGCCCCAACCATAAATACCTAAAGGCTTAATTCGCCTTAAAAATGAAAATTGTGGCCCAGCTGTTTTTTGCTGTATTTAAGCACACACCTTCTTAGATTATCCACCAATTGCCAAACACCAGAAGTCACACTTCTCTTTTATGAGGAAGGTCATGAATATAACTTGCTAGCAAAAATCTGGCAATAAAATACAGTTCTAAATATGGACAAACCCAGCACTGACTCCTTTTCCCTAGTTCATGGACCTCACTCCTACTTGCAAATCTCAATCCCGCTTCTGAAGTAAACAGGACACCACTCCTCAGCTCCATAAAGATGGAGGTATTTGTGTTGAAAAGGTATTCTGTGAAAGAAACTGTCTTTTCCAAACAGATAACTACAATGAAATCAACAGGAGCACCTGCAATTTCCGTCCAGGATCTTAGAATGCTGAAACATTCAAAACTCAAGTGTTAATAAATAAATATATAGAGCCTGATTGTGACACCATATATAATTGCTTTTGTCCAGTATTCATCAGCAACAGTTGCTATTCCTTTCATGAGTGGAAGGAATGGCAACTTTTCTCTTCAAAATGCACCTACTGTTAGAAGACTGCAGTGACCTCATTAAAAGTTCTTTCCATAGCCACCAGGCTGTTTGCTTTTGAGTTACTAGTGGTTTCTCACGGAGCAGTAAGGACTCAAAATAGCTTAGCATGGGCCAAGCTCAGGCCACTGCCACCCATTTTTCTATAGTTAATATCTGTCAAAGGGTTTCCTGTTGCTCTTACTAGGTTCCCTCTTTAACTTCTGTGTCTTGATTAGCAGTGGAATGAACTTGAACCAGCACTGGCTTTCTCTGACCTATACACAATGCCTAGGTCAGTCCTCAGCTTCACCAGACCTGTGCAAACTATTGCAACCACCACCTCCTGGCTGATGAGTGTTTGGGACACAGGGCTGGCTCAGCCATCCTGCCTGGAGAGGACTTTACTCACAGAAAGAGCAGGAATTTAAATCTTGAAAAGCTTTACCAAGCAGAACTTTCTTGCTGAGGAAAGCTTCAGCTGAGAGACCTCATTCCAAACGTGAAACTCAACTATCTATTGTAAACTTTGTTAATAATCCGTAGGTATGCACCAGAACACTTTTGAGTTTTTTTATACTAAAATAGCCCAGAAGAGCACAGGCAACAAAGCCTTCATTTAGCCATGGCTGAATCATCAGGAAACACGCACCCAGATGTCACTGTGCGCTGTGTAAATCACTGGCAGCACTGCCAATGTACTGGCACTCGTGTGAGCACTCAGATAAACACCTCTGTACAGCCGAGCTGGTTCTGTTCAAACTCGTATATTTGCTGCCTGTGTTGCCATGACAAAGATTTAGCATAAAGTACTGAACAGATTATGCATATAGTCTATGCTGTAGCTTCTTCCTGGCTGTTGCCTTCAGCCAGCTGAAAGTACAGCTGTGACTCCTGCAGCCACACCTTCTGGCTTTGGGGTACACATACGGCACAGAACCAAACTACACATTTAGATCATTGCCACAATGGAGTGATGATTAATCCAAGACTGAGGAAATACATAAATCTGCCCTCCTAATTATTATATAGATAGTTAATTACAAAGTTATTTTCCCTAACTGAGATTATTCTGCTGTCACTTCACACACGAGGAATTAGCAAGGAAGAGAAGAATTAAGAGAACCACAGTAATCACTTGCGAGTTCTGCCAGCAGTACAACACTGCACACAGAATCTATCCAGTTATTTTCAGATCCAGTTATTTTCATCTTGATACATATCACACCAGCCAGCTCCTCTCAAATTTCTGGCTGCATATTTCAAACTCTCATTTATCACAGATTAATTTGCTACTGTTTCTCATTGACTGCCCTGTTGCTTCTTGTAACTCTACGCAAAGTTAAAGCTACCAATTATCATACCTTCTTTAAATGGGTAGAAAGCAGACCTCTTTAGAGCAATAAACCACCCCTGTTTTTTACATTCTCTTATTTATTGTACTCAGGTTTAGCCTTGGACCTCTACTCATTTTTGATGCCATCAAGTACAATTCAGTGAATGTTGCCTTGACTTTCAAGTTTAGCTGCCTAACATTCAGCATTTAAAAACCACACTCATGCACATATAATCCATGCTTTTCAGTGATACTGAGGATCTAAAATTCAGACACATAATTACAGGGCTGAACTTAATGCAGTTAAACTGAAAAAAATCCAACAAAAAACAAACAAACAAAACCCCAGAACAAAATTCTCAGTGACTAGTGCTCACAAATTACAAATAGAACAATAGTACTACCCCTTCCCCTTTAAGTAAGCACTTGTCTCTGCTTTTCATCAAGCTCCAGCAAGAAGTATAACCTGAAAAAGTATTTTTAAACGAGAAAATTAAATATTATAGGTTTGATAAATTGCATGGATCTGTATGTGTACTTCCCGACGCAGCTAAGTGTATGGCAATTTTTATCCCAGTTCTTAAGCCATCAAACAGCTTCCCTGACAAATGCTTGTTATTCACTTTAGACTCCAATCAATACATAAATCAGCAGTGGTCCTTCCCAAAACCACCTCTTGCATACTTCATCTCCCTTACAAGTAGTGAATCATCACAGATGTTTCCCAATATTGTTTGTTTATTCGGTTACGCTATAACAGCGCGCAGCGATACCAAATGAAGTTGGTGCTTCATCAACGCCCCTGTTGGTATCACAGTGATACCAACAACTTTGTGTGAGGCCACACACAGATACTGATGTTGAGTGTTTTTCCTCAATCAGCCATTCTTCATCCTTCCAGGAAAAACAGGCAGCTGGACCTTTCACTTTTTTCCAAATATTATTTTGGAGCTATTACCATGAACACACTGGCTCTGAAGCGCCTGCTACAGAGGAACATTTCAATTCCCAGACAGGACAAATTAAAAAAAAAAGAATGAAAAACAGAGAAAGTTCCAATGAGATACTAGTAGGGATAAGAAAGTGATTGCTCTGTAGAGGAGTACTAAAACCAAAAAACACCCAGGGAATGATGGGTTAAGGAGTCTGTACAGAAAATAAAATTCTCTTGCATCTGCAGAATAAACACCATCATACTTAATACATCACTGTATCTGAACCCTTCTTCTTCCCTGCTTGTAAGCCATTAAGGAGAAGGAACTATCAGTGACAAACAGCTAAAGCTCCAGAAATGCTTTTGGACACTTCATGATAAACCATCCTAGGAAAAAGTTACCACATGTAGCTTAAATGTATTTTAAATGCATCATCTGGCTGTACAGCCACATTGTGTCATGGTAACTTCAATCCTTCTTATTCACATGGCCCCTGCTGTTTGTCATATTGCAAGCCACTGCATCTAGAATTACAAAAAAAAAAAAAAAAAGAAACAAAAAAACTTTTGGGGCAAATATTTCTACCTGTTTGATACAATGACTCCTAACGTGTGTGCAAAAAACTGTGAAGAAACCAGGAGAAAAATTATAAGGGATTATACACAAAGCACTTAGATCAATGATAAATTAAAGAATCATTTGAACAGAAAATCACAAATACAGTGAATGAAATGAACAGAGGAAACTGGAATTTCCTTTGCTCGAGGAGTTAAAAACCACAATGCATGACAGACTGTTAACATGGAGCCTGCAGCAGCAGAGGGACTAAGTCTTTACAAGTTTTTCAAATATACAGGAGAAAGCATAATGAGAAACACTAATGCAACTTTATTTTGACTTGCACTTAGAGTGCAAGTTTACTTTTATTATTTTAGTAAATTGTGGCAATTAATTAGAGATCAGTTCCCTCTCAGTATAATATAGAGTACTGGCAGAGTGATGGCAAACACAGCGCACGTCACCGCCGTGCTGTAAATAGAATTTCTCTTGATTTGTGTTTCCAGTCTCCGCTCAGTATCACACAATTCTAAAATCACATCTCTCACAGCAGAAGCCTGGCCCTTGCTCTCCACTGAAGACCTTGGCATCATTCTTTCTGTAGGTCTGGAGTGAACCGCGAGTTTAACACTCTGCACCTCAGAAACCATTTGTGCCAGGCTTTCCTGCAGACTGTTAAACTGCTGTTGTAAACTCCCTAGACATGAACTCACTTGTTTAGTGTAGTTTAGTTGCTCTTTTAAAGGAATTAAAAGAGAATCTATATTTATGGAGTCATTGCCATCTTCTCTAGTTAACAAAGTGCCTTCTTTTATTTTCTGTGATGTCGTTGTTTGCAGCACATTTTTCAGGTCTTTTATGACATCACTGAGATCCTTTTGCTGTAGGTAATGACTGGAGGCCTGTTCTTTGATGGCTTCTTGCAGATTTATTGGGCCCTTCTGTGCTTCAAGCACCAAGATTTTTAATTCTTGCAGTCTTACTCGATTAACATAGGTGGAACCAAGAACACCTATAATGGCTCCCAGTACAGAACCAATAATAGACCAGTTCTTTGTTTTTTCAGCTCTTGTTCGCTCTTTCTCATGGCTTTCCCTTACAGCTGCAGAGAAGAGAGAGAACTTTTCTCTCTCAGATTCTTCTGCATTTAAATAGGCAGCTCGGTACCTCTTCTCTTCCTGCAAGAAACACAGTGATTTGAAGAAGAAGGTATAGTAGGAAGCTATAAAGTCTATGCTAGAAAAAAACCCAAACTCTCCCCTCTAAAACCCCAGTGCAGATGAAGGAATGGAAATGAAGAACATTAGTTCTGTTTCAGAAATTTTACTTTTAATGTGGGTTTTGCTTTATTAATCCTACTTAAGTCAGTGAGACATCATTTTAAGTTAAAACTGAGAAATGGAAAAAGTCATCAAGAATTACAGCTGAAGATCCTCTACATAATAATCTGTCACGTGCTGATGATAGAAAAGGGGTATGAGTGGGGAACGTCTCTCCCCATAACGTTCCCTTTTTTGGCCCTGCTTACTTCTCCAAACACTACCTTTACCACACTTCTTCCTTTCAGTTCCAAACCTCTTAAATGGGAACTGAAAATAGGACTGGAAAGGATGTCTTGGAGAGGTTAATCTCATGAACATACATACTTATTCCTCTGCCTTCTTTCTTGCCCTGCTCACAGACAAGTGTCTTCCTTTTCTCCTTTCTCATTGCCTTTAGCTTGCCAGTTCCTTTTGTAACTTATTTTATTTTAGTAAAATAGTAGAAGGTTTTCTGTTTTTATTTCCTGCAGTAAAATTCCACTGGTTTAGCAAAGGAGTTGCTGCTTTTGGTAGTGGTGAGCCTGTCTGTCAGCTAGCTGCATCTCCCAGAATTATCTTCATTCTTCTGAGTATGTATTTCAGATTGATTGGACAGTGGTGAATTGAGTTCTACCTTTCTTCAATCATGCAGAGCTCTATGCTTCTTTAAGTCTCATCCATGCAGACCTGGTCCCTTATTTAGACAACTACAGCTCTCTAGTTCTTTCCTGATGTTCTACCCACTGATCCAGGAGCTCAGTTTAAGCTCAGGCACAGGTCCCCAGCCCTTGCCTGAGCTTTGCCACAGGTGTACCTGTTTGCAGGCCTATTCCCTGCTGTTCCTGCAGTTTCATCTGGATTTCCTGGACTGACTTTGGCTGCTACCTTGTCTTTATCTCCGACTGATTGACTGTTAATAAACATGATGCTGTCACCAGCCCTGCTTGGCGCATCCAGCTGAGGAAACCGCCTCATCGGGAATTGAATTCAGAACTGAACCGCATCTGCAAAAACAGTCACTAACAACAGAAGCAAAGCACACAAATTTTCATTGCATTTGCCAGTGCTCAAGTACTAACAAATTACCTGCAGCAACCTGTGCTCCAGAGTAGCCAGCTCTAAATACTGGGTGTCATCCCGAGAGACCCTGTCTAAGCGGTCCCGAATTTCCTTCAGTTTAATCTGCTGGGCTTCTACATTTTCACGAGCCTCTCGTACTATCCCTCGAGCTATCATGAAGACATTTTCAGCCTGAGAAGAAAGAATATTTGTTTTAGAGACTTATAACCAGACAGACCTAAATAGCTAATTATATGTATTTTAGGGGAAAAAAAACCCCAACAAAACAACCAAATAAACACCACTCCATTTCAATCTAAGGAATAAGCTGTATTTACTAACGTGCACAGACTAGAACACATTCATAGTATCTGCACAGTCAAAGCAGAAAAAAGACATGATTCTCCTTGGAGGATCTTTTTTGCCTCACCACCAGTGTTTATACTTCATACAGCTTAACATATCATTTTTAAATTTCCACACTGTTTCCATGTTTACCTCTGTCACTTTTCCCTGAGCCTCTCGAACTTCGTTAATTCCGACAAACTCTTCATATCTGTCCCACCAGCTCTTGCACGTTGCAGACATTTTTTGCAGGGAGTTTTTCCCCATAATGGTCCCAGCTTCTGTCAGCCGATTAAGAAGACTCATGGCCATTTCTATCGCAGACTTGGCCTCAGGCCTCTTAGGTGCTGATGAGCAATAAGTCTGCACTATGTGTAAATTAATTTTTGGACTCCACTTTATCAACAAATGGTGATATTGCAGACCACAGGACACTGAGGACACACTTGACTTATATTTCATTGGCCCCATGTCTTCGATTTAATCATTGACTAAAAGCCCTACAAGGATGAAGAAGAAAAAAGAAGTTATTGAAGTATGGCTGATTAATGTACCTTAAAACTACATATGTGTTCCAAACCAAATAGAATTCAAGAATGGCTAGACCATCCCTAGTTTTACACAATTTCTTACCTAAAGAAATTTCCACAGTTTTCAACGAAGGGCAGTTCTGCCACAGATTCCTGCTTTTCTGCTGTTGGTAAGTACTCCCACCATGCTTCTTGATTACTAATTCACTCACTGTGTGAATAGTGATCATGGGCAGATGCAGTACCAGCAGTAGTAGCTTGGGAGTAATTTAATGCCTCAGCACAGAAGTGATTGCCATATTAATTTTTGCCTCATGCTTTCACACTTGAGTTTGGCATACTAACAATTCTGCAAAAGAACAGATATTAATTTTCTACTGAGCATATTCGTCTAAAACTGTAAACAGGAAAACTTTCAAATAAGGTTTTAGAGGAAGTTTGAGTATGACTATATAAGTTTTGACTAATATATAAAAGCATGGATTACTGAGAAAGCTTGATAGCTGCTGCACAGTTTTTAAAACAGTTTTTCATGGTAATTTTAGGTAGCTAATGACATCACATACGTGCAAATGCAGGCATATCCACAGGAAAAGATACTTCCTACAAAAAGACGTTTTTGATCAGCTTTTAGCTGGCTATTGATTCTGAATCCCCCAGGTTCATTCCCCATTAAGTATTTCCAGCAAAGAGCAAAAATACCAACCAGCATTGTGAAAACCCTGACAGTTGGTTTATATGCATAATAACATGGTAGATCACAACCACAAGAGCATGGGAGTGAAGTTCTCTTTCCTTCCAGCATCACTCACCTGTTGCACCGTTACACCACCTGCTCTACGTTGCAGGCCACGTACTAAAGCCTCAGCTCAACTTTGCCTGTTCTAGACCGCAAGATTGCCCTCTTTCAGTTGCACTACTATGTGAAAAGTTTTACCAAATATTCAGGCTCTTGAGACAGCATCGCAAAAAGACCGAGAAAGTTGAGATTTTTAGAAGAATTTCTATGTAGACAGTTGCAAATAGACTGCAAAGAAAGTAATCTCAGTCTGAGCTAACAGGACCTCAGATAATTACAAAAGCTTCATTTGCAATTTTTTATCTCTCTCCTGCTTTCCCTTGTTAGAAAATGAGTTTCCTCTGCCCGCAGTCATTGACACAAATACTCTCGCAGAAGGCTGACCTCCAGTTGCTCCCCACACCGAACCCTGGCGAGGCAGACTAACTGTTGTGGGTTCCATCTTATTTTGCAACAGTCTCTTTTGTCACTGCCAAAATATAACACCAGACTTCCCCACACGCCACCACACACTCACACCTCTACTTCTCGGGGAAAAACCTGTTTATTCCACATGACTGGCCCCTTCCCCGCCGGCGGGAGCCCCTTCCCCGCACGCAGAACCATCAGACGACGCTGCCCGTACCCCACAGACAGCACGGCGAGACCGCGACCGCCGCTAGTAGCCACGCACAGGCCCGGGCGGCAGCACCAGTATCCCCGCAGCTTCAGAATGCGACCCACGGGAGGGAGAGTCCCGCCGCGGGGGGATCCCACCGCCAGCCCTCTCCTAGGCCGCGCCCACACCCGCCAGCACCCGGGGAGGCCCGGAGCTCCCTGCACGGCGGAGACCGGGTAGGGCGAGACCGCTCCTCCCCACCGGGCAGCTCTCCCCGAGGAGCCCGCTGGGGCTGCCAGCCCCCGCCGCGCCGCACCACCCCGCCCGGGCAGTACCTCCTACCTGCGCGGGGACCGGCCCCGGCGCCTGAGGCGGAAGCGGCGGCGGAAGCGGCGGCGGAAGCGGTACGGTGGCCGCGCGGGGCCAGGCGGAAGCGACCGCCCGGCGGTGCGAGCCCGCGTGCGCGCGCACCGGGGCGAGGGGCGGACGGAGCGGAGCGGAGCGGAGCGGGCACCATGTCGGGCCGAGAGGGTAAGGCTGGGCCCGGGGCCCCGGGGCGCTGCCCGCCCCTTCCTTCCCCCCCGCCCGGGCCTCACTGTCTCCTCTGTCTTTGCAGGCGGCAAGAAGAAGCCGCTGAAGCAGCCGAAGAAGCAGTCGAAGGACCTGGACGAGGTAGGGCGGCGGGCGAGCCCCGGGGGCGGTTGCGGGGGGCCCGCGTCACCGAGCGGGCTCCGCTGGGCTGTGGGCTGGGCCGCGGCCCGTGCCCGTGGCAGAGCCGCTTTCTGCCTTCAGCTCCGATCCCCGCAGCGGGACGCGCTGCGTGAAACGTCACGTTTTTCCGAAGCGTTTTTCTGATGGTAAAACTCAGGCCCGTAAAGGGGCGAAGAGGTGCCGTGCTGCCTCCCGCGGCCCCGGTTTTCCGCGGGGTTTTGTGTGATTAGGTGGGTTTTTATATCATTTTGGGTTTTTTTTTCCTGCTGCCATCCCGCCCGTGTTCACGGTAAATGCAGCAGTGCTGCTAACGGGGGAGTCCGGTGCCACGGCGGAGGCTGGAATCTCCTCGCCAAAGCAGCAGGCTGGGATCTAAATTAACTCGGTCACAAGAGCCTGGGACAGGATACAAAACCCGGGGATTATCAAGTAGTTTAAATAAATTGGGTACTGGTGAGTCTCACGTTAGAGATACTTAAGTGTAAGGGCTCAGAGTATGGGCGTGAGCTGTTCTTCCTGAGGGTTGTGGGGGATGGATGAGGGACCAGTGAGCAGAAAAAAGACAAACATGATGTCTCTTTGAAAAAGGGAAAAAAAACAACCCTAGAGCTTTCTAAATAAGCTTTATTATTAGCAAAATGGTTGAACTAATTAAGTCCTTAAGAGGATCCAAGTTATAATAATGTAGAAATTAATAGCCAGTGTGGATTTTAGTACAGCTGTGGCAAACAAGGGAAATTCTGTTCTGCAGCAGGGCAGTGCTCTGTGCATGAGTAGAACCAGCAGATGTGAGGTTCTCGTTCCTGGTGATAGCTCGTGTAGCGTTCTCGCATGCAGGGCAGGAACAGGACCTTGAAAGGTGATGGAAGGTGAGCGTGCAGCTTGCTGGAATGCCACACTCTAAAAGCAGTTCCTGACGGTTCAGTGTCTGACAGCAAGGACGTACTGAGTGGGGTTTTGCAAGATTTTTGTCTTCAATCAGTCTTAAGTAATATTTTGATTAGTGCCTTGATTGGCTGGTTGACTGACTGACTGACTGACAGCATGGCTTATTCGTTTTGTAGAAAACAGGAAATTTGGAGGGGCCACAGACTGTCAGAGGACAAGACTAGTGGTCAAAGTAATCTTAACTAATCGAAGAAGTTTGAAAAAATGGATTCATTTCAATAAGCATGTGTGCTAAATCCCTGTCTTTGGTAAGAATAATCAGCTTATAAAATACAAGGACAGCAACTGAAACTCCAGGCCCACTTGAAAGGATTTGAAGCTTAGATCGTACACTGAACACAAACCTGCAAAAGAAAATCATACAAGGTGTATAAACAAAATTTTGCCTGTCAAGCTTGATGTAATAATACTTCTTTTACTCTCAGCACTGCAATACTGCAAGCACTTGAGGGCAACACATTGCAAGGAAAAAACCTACAGAAGGGGATAAATGACAGGGATTGATTTATGAAGAAAGACATAATAGTCCACAGGAAAAAAAACACAGTGGAAAACCTGGAGAGATAAACAGAATATTCTGTTCTGTGTGGGGTAGGCAGGTGAACTAATAGGCTTACATTGCATCAAGGGAAGCTTTAACTTAAAGAAGATGAAACTTTCCAGTTGTAAAGGTAGTTGAGCCATAGACTGGATTGATGAAGATACAGATTCTATAGAACCTCAGCTGTCAAGGTCCTCAGTTTAGTTACCTGAAAATCCCGAGTACCAAGGAAAAAGACTATGGTCCCTTTCAGCCCTGATGCCCATGAAGAATCTGTATCCAAGGGCTAGAGTATATCTGAGCTCTCCTGAATTCTGGAGGCTCTTCTAGCAGGGATGCTCAGCAGCTGGCTTGCCTGTACGATTTGACAGCGGTCTCATTAGATTTCTTGGAACTAATACAAATGTATTAAACCTGGCAAACTTACTGACATATGTGTGGAAGGATTTTTTAAAATTAATGTCTTTTTTAGGTTAAAGCAACCTTTTTTTCTTAGATCACATATAACCTAAGTGTTGTTGTTAGACAGCACTTGTGTGCTAGGCTCCCAGTGTCACTGGTGGCATGTTAATGAATGCTTGTAGTGCAGACATTGATTATTCAGAGGGCAGAATGAGATTTGGGAAATGATACTTGGTTAATCTCAGAAAGATCAAACATACGAAGTTAAAGTTTACTCTTTGTGTTCTGGTACAGCAAAAAACCCCTTTGTCATAGTTCTGCAAAGTTTTGCCTGTTTAGCAGTATTCAGCCACCTTGCATCAGTTCAGTCAGGTTTTTATTGCTGTTAGAACATTTCATTTGTTTCTTATTGCTTGTCAGTTGTTTTTGAATTTTTTTGAGGAGGAGATGTTAACAAAAACTGTTGTTCTTTTCTTTAGACAGATCTGGCATTTAAACAAAAGCAGAAGGAAGAGCAAAAGAAACTTGAGGAGATGAAAGCAAAGGCTGCTGGAAAAGGGCCCCTCAGTAAGTGAGGTGCCATACTGATGTCAGAATCACACTGCAGTCAAAGGCTGCTGTTGACCGTTGGCCCTTGCAGTCTGTCTTGTTGTAGCCTTGCTATTCTTTTTTCCTTTCCACTGGTCACACATGACACATGCTGTAAAAAACAGCACTTACAAAAAATGCTGCACTTGTTGCTGTGTTAATATGCTGTGTTGTTTCACCCTGCCTTAGTCTCTTCAATCACAGGGACCGCAGAGAACAGATAATTCCAGAGAACTGGAATTCTCATAATTCCAGTACCTGCTCCTGTAGAGCTTTGATCCCTCCTGGGGGCTCTGGTTGCTGTAGGGATACCAATGCTTTTATTACCTTAACCATCAATTTGATTTGACCAGACTATATTCCTGCTGTGTAAGAAATCAGCAATGGAGGGTGTCCATGGAGGAACAAAGGAATTGTTGAAATATTTAGTTCTGTTGTAGATTTATGGGTCATATTTGGTTCCAGGGGAAACTTGATTTGTAATGTTACTTATTCAGAGTAAAGTACGTGAGATGACAAACATAGAAGAGTAACACATGAAAAAACAATTCAACAGTGGGGATCTGAGTTGTACAAACAGTCTAGTAGGGATTTGATTTTATGAGGAACTAAGTTTGTAGCTAAGCTCTGTAACAGTTGTCTAACCAGTTGTGTTGTTTCTTTTGGCAGCTAGTGGTGGAATAAAGAAGTCTGGCAAAAAGTAGTTTGATCAAACTGCAGGGTAAGAAGGGATCAAGTTGCTCAATGGATCTGCAGACTTCGGAGAGTCACGAAAACTTGCTGTCATTTGGGAAACATTGTACATTTTGTTTAGTCAGAATAAATCTTTTTTGTTAAGATGTAATATTTTTTCTCTTTCCCTGTAGGTTTTGTTTTAAAGATGGCATTACTGTTTTATATTGGAAATGACACTTTTACTGAAGACTGCTTGTGACATTACACAGCCCAAGTGCATCTGCTGGTTTGGTAGTCATTTATGAGAACAAATTTCAGCTCTTTTTGACAATGAGAATCAGGGCCTGAGCTTCAAAATCTGCAGTTTTAATCTGGAGGTTTAGGTTTAGCTGGAGGTGTCTAAGATGTGGCTGTGTCAGTGCATACTCTTGTAAGAGCTGGAAGTTTTCTCTAAACAAAAGGTTGGATTTATTCCCATTGCCTGCAAAGTAGTTACCTTAAGGTCAATCACTATACAAAACAGTACTCCTTTTCATATTACTACTGAAGTACACTGTGGTGCTATGCCCTGTAGTCCCAGTGGCTGTTGAACCTACACTTGCCTTTGTCCTACAAATAGTCACCTACACCTTCTTTTCCTTGAACTTCTGCGTACTGACATTGTGACAGCCCCTTTGCACTCACAGCCCTGCCTTTGAGATGGAGGGGGGGGGAAACACTGCTTATGGGACTGTAATTTATTTTTTTAAATGAATAGCAGTGAGAGTAAACTGGAAGGACTGTGATGTTCCCAAAGTAGGTGTTAAGGTGGGCAGGTGTTAAGGTGGTGCCCGAGGGGATAAAGACTGACAGGAAGGGCGGCTGTTCCCTGCCAGTCAGGGATGGCTTTGGTCAGCAGCGAGGCACTTGGACTGTGAAACACCTCTGGGTGCCTAGGGAAGAGCCTGGGTGTTGGTGTGTCCCCTGAACCTCACCTTCAGGAGGTAACACCCCCAGCCCTCCAGAGACCCGCAGAGGGTTCCCTGGACAAAGAGGGGTTTCTGGAGGGCTGGGGGTGTCGCCTCCCCAGGGTGACTGTGCAGGGGACACACCGCGCTTGCAGCACGAGGCCCCGCTTCAGCAGGGCAGGGAAGGCAGGTGTCCTGGAAGAGGACGGGGCAGGCCTTACACCGTTCACTCCGCATCGGGCAGCACACGGCGGGCTGCGGCGGCTGCCCGGGGCCGAGGGTCGCGCTCCCCGAGGGGCGGAGGGTCCCGCAGCCGGGCCCAGGCTCTGCCGCCCCCTCGCGGCCCCACCGCGGCGCTGCAGGCAGCCTGCCGAGCGCATGCGCAGTGCAGCCGCGGGAATCCCCATGCACACGTCACTCGCTAGGACTACGGCGGGCAGGGCGCGCACGCGCACTGTCTGCAGCGCCGCAGCCGGCGACTCGCGCTCGCTCACATCCCGGCGTGGCACGTGTGCGGCCTGCGCATGCGCACGGCCTCCCGCCGGCTGTCCCCGGCCTCAGAGCGGGTCGGTTCTCCGGAGCTCGCAGAGCGGCCGCGGAGCCCGTCTTTGCTGCCTACCGGTACGGCTGCGCGGAGCTCCCGCAGGGATGCGGCCGCCGGGATCGCGGGTGCACAACCGCCTGAGGGGAGCGCGGGCCGCCGCACTGCGCGTGCGCCCTGTGCCGACAGGCTCCCGCCGCGCGCCGGGGTGCGAGGGCCGCCGGTCACCGCTCAGACCCCGGCCCAGGGCACCGCTCCCCGGGGCACCCGCTCGGCAACGGACGGGACATCTATCGCGGTAAGGGAGACAGGGAGACACTTGTCCGTAGGGCCTCGGCGCGTAATCCCGGGCTGCCCGTTCCTTGACATGGAGCCATTTGTGTCAGACCAGTTTCTGAGCACGATGTGATTGACACGGTGTTGCCTCTGACGTTACAGAATTGCAGCCGGATACTTTTTACCCCCTGTAGCAGCTTTAGCTGACATGCTAATAGTTCACAGTCAGATCCGGATCCCAGCTGCCCACCGAGGGGGGGAAAATCAGGCTTTGGTGACACAGAAAAAAATTGTCTTCTCCGGCCAGAGCAGGTGAAGGTTGAAACTCAAGTGTGCTTGAATGCTCTTTGCATTTTGGACAAAGGTAACTTGTGTATCAGAAAAAAATATGCACACAAAGGTGTGGGACAAAGCTGCCTTAGATATGTTGCCCAAGAGCCAGGGACGGCCCCGGCTCTGTGCAGAACACTGAAAGCAACACGAGCCACCACTGGTACCTCCTGGGGAAGAGTTCAGTTCCAACACATGAAATACAGCCACAGATACGGTGTGCCCACATTTTTGCACGCTCAGAGAAGAATGAAAGCACAAGCTTAGCTTTACTTAAACCAGTCATATACTGATGGTGGCAGATCCTTACCAACACAGCCCAAGTGCACGGCCATTTTCCACTGGTGTCAAAGTAGGTAACTTGGGGGTGTGGTTTAAAATGCGGAGTGAAAGGGAATGGGAGACAACGTCCTCTAGATATGGCCAGAACATGAGAGAAATATAACCTCAGCAGTATATCAATACACAATAGTTTGTCCTCAGAATTACTAAATGAAAGTAATGAGGTTGCCAATTACAGTGAAGATAGCTTCAGGTGGTCTGAATGAAAAAAGAGTGAAAGAGATTGAATAGAAATGTGTGCTCTGCAGCATAAGAGAATATGCAAAAACATTTCAGCCAAAAATCAAGAAAAAAGGGAAGGAGACCAAATGGCAAAGTGACAGAGTGCTGCTCTGGGAGAGCTGTTCTCAATAGGCTTTAGTTTAATGTAGACACTGAACTGCTTTCCTGGCCACAAATCCTCCTGTGTTTAATATTAGGCTATGGAAATGAAGCTGCACAAAGGGACACTTTGATCGTATGTTTTTACATACTGCTATGTAATAAATGGCATTTCATTCCTTGGTGCAGCTCCAGCTCAGTGTTAAACTAATGCAAAGACAATATAGCTCCTAAATCACACATACACATAAAATTACCCACAGTCTGAAGGGCACAGAAAAAACAAAGCCCAGAAGGCAGCAGGAAATGAATGTCAATAATTAAAATAGTAGCAGAATAGATGCAGATATTCTTTATAGGGAAATCTGTCGAAGGACATGATTGCCATGATGAATTCAAGGTGAGCTCTAATGTTTTAAAGTATTTTGCCCACTCTTTAGAGTTAGTTCAGCTCCAAGGTAATCACACCCTACTCTGAATGACTTCCACAGACTGATCCATGTGAGGTCTTAAATATGGAACTTCTCTAATGTGGTCAGGCAGCCTGGAGAACTGCGCTTGAACTGCTCTGTCACAGACTGACTTTGTGACCTTGCATAAGACATTTTTGCATTTTAGTTTTCTTCTTTCTGCAAATAGGGATAGTGGTATTATCTTACTTCAGAATAATATTCTGAGGCTTAATTAATAAATAATTATAATGTGCTGTGATTCTTAGGACTGAGAGTGGCTAAGCAAGCACAAAGTACACAACCCAAAACATCCTAAAATGCTTCACTGCACTGCCCAGTGAGCTTCAAAACACTCTGGGCAGTTTCTCATGCTCTTATGTTTCAGTTGATCCTTCTTCCCACAGACAATTAGAAAGAGGGACACAATATAACACAGAGATACAACGGCAGTTTGAGCACAGAGCTCCTGGGTCTAACTCGGCATGAACAAGTGTTTCCTTTGTGGCTTTTAGCAGCTCTACCGATCTCCATCCTCCATTTCCCTTTTCTCCAAACTGTAATGGTACCACTTGGACCCCCATCTTCCAAGGGCATTATAGTGGTTTCTAAGTTATGACCTTTCAAAGATATAAAATACATTTCAGTTTTTTAGGTTGGTTTTTTTTTAAATTTCTTTCAAACAGCAGAATCCCTTGTTCAGTCTGATCTTATTTGTAGGAACAAAGGAACTATAGTACTAAATTCTTTCTTGCTATTAAATTTAAATATGGGTTAGTTAAAGCATCTCTGGTCAAAAGGGATTGTTTTTCCAATAGATTTAATGAAATACTTCTCCATGCATTTAAAAAAAAAGCAGTGTTTTGAAGGTGGGAGCCAATTCTGCCCCACTTCACACTCTGAAATTGCCCATTACAAGATGTTTATTCCAACATGCAGCTAAGCTGTCTGGAGTCCACACTTCCCATTTGCTCACCTGCACCAAAGTTACATCACTTGAACAAAACTTTCCCAGACTGATGGTAGAAATCTGAATGAGGTCCTTTGTTTCCTGTGCTAGTGCTGTGACAACCAGGCTGCCCTCATTAAATAGTTTAAACATGACACTCACTGTAAAGTCACTTCTGTCAACACAAGATTAGACACGTTCCAGCAGTACCAGTGGCTCACAGTTAAGCATGAGGACAAAGGTGGTGATCCCCCTGGTTCAGCACAGCAGTGGCAGCTGGTAGGGGATACCCAGAAAATTTACTCAAAATAGTTTGGGACCCTAAAGAAGTAGTAGAGCTTTTACAAATAACTCCAGCTTAGCAATTAGCTTTTGCCTTGCTTCCTCTGTGGGCAACCAAACACTTACAAAACATTAGAACATTTAACATCAGTTTCTATGTACAAGTTCAACAACTGATGGCACTGCAAGAAGACTGTTTTCCTAACTACTCAAATTTGAAATTTGTGTTTTGAACACTTACCATCTTTGTGAAAATAAGCTGCTAAAACACAACACAACTGTTTTAAACTCAAAATTAAATGTGAGGTGATGCAGCACGTGAAAAAATTCTACTCTGATCAGGGTCATCAGAGACTACTTCAATGTCACTATGAAATAAATAGCGGAAAATAGGTACATACTGGCAGAATTTGTTATAGAAAATCGGTAAGAGCAGACTGCCATCTCATGGATATTGACTAACCTCAGATTGTACCAAATCTATGAGGAAAAAAACCTGTGCTGATGCCACTATATTTGTTAAAAATAGATGGGTTTGTAATCTCTTCCTCTTCCTTTTAGCCATTAGTAGATGATTGTTGCTTATTTTCAGGTTCTTTATTCACACTGAAGAGATTCAAGGAAAAGAAGAACTATTCACCCTAATGCCACACACAGCAGCTGAGTTCAGGTCAGTGGCAGCAGCAGCAAAACTGAGGAGCTGCTGCTGAACTTTCTGTGCATTTCAGGTGTGTGTGGCCATTCATGGTGCCACACTACCCTCAAGTTCTAGGTCTGTTGAGAGAAACAGAAACCCAAAGTTATCATAAAGCTGCAGTCTCTTGACCCTTTGGTAAGGACAAAAGACTGGGGTATTTTTTGCCTTTAACATGGTACCACTGGTGCTCTTGTAACGTGTTACTCCTGCTCTGCAAACTCCTGTGCAAAACCCAGCGATACAGGAAAGAGGAGAGATGTGTTTTTACTGCTGAGGTTAAAACAGAGTTTGGGGAGAGTGAATGTGTTCTGCATGTTGCTGTTTGCCCAGTCCCCAGGAAGACATTGCTGTTCACCAGGCTTTGCAAAGCAACCCAAGATCCAACTGAAGCACAGAAGAGTAGCACATTGTCTCTGTCTCTTTGGCTAGTTCACTATTTCATTCAAATGTTCACTATTTCATTGTCATTTAACTTTAGAAAATCTATGGAATTGACCATTCTCACCCACTTTTCTAGGTCTTATCCTTGTATGAGCTTTAAAATGCAAATGGAGGTATCTAAATTACCTTCAGAAATAAAAATATTCTACACTAAATAAGTATTCTTCTCATTTACGAAGATTCTGAAATAAAAGCTTGTTTGGTAGAGGTTGGTCTGGTTTTATATATAATGACTCCAATATCCAGTTTTTGGAAAAAAATACTAAAATAAAGCCATAAATACAACAGTTGATGCAAGAAAAATACACTTGGAGAATCAGGAAAGCATTTTCTAAACCAGCAAGACAGTAATTTCAAGTGTCAAGACTTCTACTTTAGCAAAGTGTTTATTGTTAGTCTGACCATCATTATTTATTGATTTCTGCAATGCCTCTCTCCACTCCAGTTTGCTGCACAGAACTGTAAGTTATATCCAGACCTCAGGAATGCAGAACCCATTACGACCATGGGAACCACCGCTGTTCCCTAGGTAGTATTCCGCATTTCCTGAAGGCAGGAGATGAAGCAGGTAACAAATTTCCTAAAACATCTCTCTGTCTGGCAGCAGAGGGCTTGCCACTTCAATACTGTTTCTACAGATATCACTGAACTTGTAGTACCTCCAAACCAGAAGCTAGCTAGGGAGCAACAGACTAAAGGAAGAGTTAATCTTTCAAAAGCAAGCTGTTAATATACTCCAAAGTTCAGGTGTAAGTGGCAAAGAGTTAAAATGAAATATGTACTAAACTAAGTACTGCCAAAAGAAAAAAAAAAATCACAAGAATGAGGAAAAAAACCCAACGCACCAACAGGGCAAAAGTACATCTGTGATGTGAAATAGCTGAGGAGATTTATTTTGATCTACTTACAGAAACTTATTTTTCCCAGATGTGGGAAAATAATGTTCTTGCCAAGAAGATAATTCTATTTCAGTTCTTCACATCATGATTCTTGCTTATCTTTTCGCTCAGTTCAGGTCACTTGTCTGTAGTAAGACAGCATATCATCCAAGCTTTGGTAAGGCGGCTCCTGATTTTGAGTGTCACTGCTGTCTGTCTGCACTGAAGGCTCTGCATCCTGGGTGCTGCAGCCACAGGTCTGCATTCCTGGTGGCACATCCTGGGTGCCACAGCCACAGGTCTGCATTCCTGGTGGTGGCACATCCTGGGTGCTGCAGCCACAGGTCTGCATTCCTGGTGGCACATCTTGGGTGCTGCAGCCACAGGTCTGCATTCCTGGTGGTGGCACATCTTGGGTGCCACAGCCACAGGTCTGCATTCCTGGTGGTGGCACATCCTGGGTGCTGCAGCCACAGGTCTGCATTCCTGGTGGTGGCACATCTTGGGTGCCACAGCCACAAGCATGCATTCCTGGTGGCACAACCTGGGTGCTGCAGCCACAGGCATGCATTCCTGGTGGCACATTTTGGGTGCCGTAGCCGTACGCCTGCGTGGCAAATGGCACACCCTGAGCACTGTAGCCGTAAGGTGGCATGGGTGGCAGCACGCCTCGGGCGCCGTAGCCGTAAGCCTGCATTGGAAATGGCATCTCCTGGGCGCGATAGCCGTAAGCCTGCATTGGTGACAGCACGTGTTGAGCGCCGTAGCCATAAGCGTGCATCGACGGTGGCACGCCTGCAGCACCATAGCCATAAGCCTGTGCTGATGGCAGCGTGTCCTCATCATCACTGCTGTCACCCTCTGATGACGATGGCACATCTCGAGGGTCATTGCCACAGGCCTCTGCTGATGCTGACCCATCCTGAACGCTGCTGTTGTAAGCCCGCGCTGACGGTGGCACATCTGCAGTGCTGCTGCCGTTGGCCTGCGCCGATGGCGTCTGTTGCTTTTGTGCTGTCCCTGTTTCCAGGTGTTCAGAGGAGGTTTCAGGACTGTTCAAATTCCGACTTCTGTAATTATCATCTTTCTTTTGTCCCATGAAGTACTCGGTAGGTGGTGCAAATTCTGGATCTCTCTCATCTCTGAGTTCCTCCTGTTTCTTTGACCATTGTCCAAACATCAGTTCTGTTAGAAACAGGGAAATGGGAGATTGAATATGCATCTCAGGGGCTGAAGATCAGTCAGAAAGGAGGGAAAACAAATTGCTGTGTAAAACCATTTGAAGTTACTTTCCCATTTAGTACTAGATTGGTGGCTAAGATGACAGTCCCCACTTTCTTTATGGAGCAGGAACAAAAGCACTGAGCACTAAAGAGAATCACCATGCTCTACAGAACTCATCCTAGTCACTTTAAGATCCTTTAACAGTGTGGTCATTGGTTATGAAAAACTAACTAATTAGGGGTAAATCAAAACACAAACCAATCAAAGCATTAAGAGCTTAGTTATAAGAAGATGGAGAAGATGAGATTATCTCTAGTCAGCACAAGCCAAAACCAGCAACTTCTTTATTTCAGCAGAAGTGGTAGATATTCTAGTTACGATGCCAGCTGCTGATTTCTGATTAAAAATAGTTTTGAAGTGCTGCAATAGAATGACAGCTCAAGATCACCACACTTATAAAGATATCCCCAAAACCTACTCTGAACATGTCTCCCAAACCTACTCTCTAAAACCAGTAAAATTCTTTTCAGTATTCATTTCTATCAAGACTTCTGTAAGAAATGAAGTAGAAAATTTTATGCGTAAGGGCTACACATTTGTCTGATGCAGCAAAATAAAGCCCCCGTCAGAGCAGGGCTTACTCCTTTGCTTTGGTAAAAATAGTAAGGAGGAAAGCATCTAAGAGTGAGGAGTTTTGCTTATCTCTTCTAATGCTAATTTAGATGCTTGTTACATTCATGTTCAGTGAACCACAGCTATTTTAATTCACATTTTAGAGTAAGCTGTCCTCTGCTTTCTGAGTGTAATATTTATCGTGTAGTACAGGGCTGCGTGGGTGTCAGTCAGACACTAGGATTGCTCAGAGGCAGGAAAAAACAAAACATTGTTGGGCAGGATAAAGATTTAACAGACAGGATATGAAAGTTTTGGATTTTAATTGAACCACAAAGTTTCTCCTCACAATGATGTTCAGTAACTGAACACAAAGAGACTGAAGAATATAAAGAAGCTGGAAATATCAGCATTGCACAGAATAGGAATGGTGCTTTCACAGGAGCACTAAAGGAGATGGACATTTACGTGCTTTGCTTCCTCCTTCTGTGCTTTCACCTAGAAGTCAGGCATCAGACTACACAACGTGCATGAGCTTAGATTAATGGTGCAAAATGAATTAATGGGTTTGGGAAGGATCTGGCAGACAACAATCACTTGATGTTGTGACAAGGAAGATGCTTCAAGATGGGACATTGGCACTGAAGTGGTCTCTGCTGGCATCACTTTTTAGTATTGTCCTGTACCTGTTTCAGTGTAATACATCCTGCCATCATGCAGCACAAACTACAGAAATGCAGCAAGAAAAGATCACACTGAAAGATGGTAAATATTGGGAACGATTACACTTGTCATTCTGTCAACCTCTCTGGATCATCCAGAAATGGAATAATGGAAGAAAAAAAATTATGAGGACGTTATAGCAGCTACTGGCACTAAGGAATGCCTTGTCAATCACTGCACTGGACAGTCACCAATCCAAAGGGTTTAATTGCTTCTCAGTGAAAGTGGCAGTGTGCACACTGCTTCCAAACACTGTTTCTGACTCTGCATTTCCTTACCTTTGCCTTTATCCCACTCGCGGACGTAAGGCACACCAGGCTTTGTATCTCTTCTCTCCTGGATGACAACCTCTACCTTTCTACTTGCTGCAGGAACTCTTGGAGCTTCCGGTTCGTCAGTGTCAGCTTTCACTTCTATGTTACAGAAAGAGACAGTAGTTTTTGTTAGTAATGGGATAAAATCTATATGAACTTCATAGGAGGAATAGGAAGCAAGAGTTATTTGCATTTACAGAGCTCATACTAGTGATCTAATTTCATTCTAATAATGAAATGCATCCGAGTGGGGAGGTGATTTTTTCTTAAATACTGTGTATTAGTTCAGAAAAGATAATGAGTGAGCCAGATAATCAGGGAGCATATCTGCCAAGAGACACTTCATTAGCTTTCTAGTTGTATCAGAAAGACTGATGAAAATTTATTGCCTAATAACCCAAAAAGGAATGTGATGAGTGTTATACTGAAGCTAGAAAATTAGGTAAAAATAAGAACATTAGCATGTTATCTCCATTTCATTTACTGGAAAAAAAACAAATAGCATTCTTATTCTTCTGAACAACGGTAACAGTTAGCAGTGGCACATTACTGCTCTTTGTTTCCAGGACACTTCACAGTTCGTCACTTGCACGGAATTCTGACACAGTGAAGTATTAGCTACATTTTACAGTGGGAGACAGACAGTGACTAGCAGTGTCATAAAGGAGACAGCACAGAGATGGGATTAGAACTCAAATTCATTATCCCAAATCCTACAGTCAGCTGATGTCCAATTTACAGACTGCACTGAAACTGTAGGCATGTGTATTATAGGATATCAAAATTGTTACTGGCTTTTTATTCTACCTCATCTTGAAAAAGCAAAAGCCAGTAAAATTTCAGCAGCTCTAACCAAAACCTACATAATTAGCCCACATAATTCCTGCTGTCAGGTGTGAATCAGAAAAAGCCTACAACCTACCTATCACATTTCAATCTGCATTACTAAACTATTTCTGGCATGATTTTATATCTACACACAATTATAAGAACTCTCACTATCTTAACAGTTATACTAATTGTATACATAGAATATGTAATACTAATAAATTGAATGTCCAAATGTAATTCAATTAAGTATGCCTGTCCATTGATCAAGTACAAGATGAAATAGCAAGTATTTAACTTAAAAAGGCAAATTATACCTCTGTTCTCCAATTTGTCTGCCTCTTCCTCTAATCCAGCTTCTCTTAACTTCTTAACCTTCCGTGCTCGCAGTTTAGACAGCCTTGCATCTAGAGCTGCCTTCCTTTTTTCTTTTAACTGTTCACGTTTAGTCCTCTGATCAAGTGTCTTAACAGCAAAGAAAAACATGAATTAGTCTTCCTTTGTTACTACAATCAACTGCATGTCTTCCTTCACTGAACAACTGAAAGCAATCCTCATCAGGTACCATGTTTCAAAAGGGAGAATGAGGCTCGATTTTTTTGTAGTCAGCTGCAGGCATCACCTAGTGTAAGACTTAGGCAACAACTCAAAGCACGTGACCACTGAAACTGGGATGCCCTCGCACCCCAGTTTGCTCTTTAAACTCATACCTGCTCTCTCAGCATATCCAGTGTTGCTCGTTGTTTATTCCTAAGTTCTTTGTCACGAGAAAAGGCAAAGTAACCAACGCCAAGCTGTCTGGCCTCTGAAAAGAAGAAGATCAGTAAATTTACATTACACTCAGGTTTATAATTGTCAGTAATTATAAGCACCATGCACCCTGCTTTCAGGCACTGAATTACTCTCGACAACATACACCACATTAGTTCTAGATGGCTAAAAAGGGCTTGTTTTAGTTGATGCATGAAGTGAAGTTTCCTAAAGGAGAGCACAAGAGGAGGTAATGCAATTTGAAAAATACATTTGAGAAAAATACAATTTGATGAAAAATAAATCTAGATTTATGTACTGGTAATTTGAATGGTTTTTGCACATGTGGCTTAACACATACCTACACTTTGCCATACAGGCTCAAGAAGTAACATTCTTTGCTTCCTCTAAAACTAATCTCTTGAGTGACACAAGGATAAGTGATATAAAGTATGGAAGTGTACCGTTTTCTCGAATGTCCTCATAGTGTATGGGTCCCATGGGTTTTCTGAGGGCTTCTTCTTCTTCTTTTTCCCACTGCTGCCTTTGAAGTTCTCTCCTCATATCTTCAGATAACAGAGTATTCCCATCAAGGCCTTGTCTAATTAAAAACCAACCAAACAAAACCCCAACAAAATTAGGGATTACAGAGCAGAATTTAGCAGTTTTACAGTATCAAACAGTGAAAGGATGATTGGGTCTGATCCACTGTTGCAGTTTTTACCAAACATAGATCATTGTAGGCACTGCTTAGGGATGCAGCATTGATGACTGGTACATGGTGAAGACTGGAATATAAACCTACCTCTGAAACAAGGTACTAGTAAGAACATGTTATTCAAAGACTTGAACAAAATAATTTCCTTTCTCAGAAGCTTTATGAAAGCATTATAAAATCACAGAATGGGAGACGAAATAATCACTTTTATTGACATCTGTTGGGATTCTAGCAATCACATAGAAACATTTCAGATTTAATGTATGAAAATTAAAGATATGTGAAATAAGAAGAAGCTAGTAATTAATTTACCCTAGAAGTCCACGCCAAATATTAATACCCAATATGGGAAATATCCATATCAATGCAGAGACTGTGATTTCAAAGCACTTATATTCTCCACCTTATGTTTAAAATATGGAGAACACACTAATGGATTGTTAGTGTGAAAGAATTTTCAGCAACAGAAAGGGCTCAGTTGAGGTGCCTTTAGATTATTTTCTGACAACAATTCTCAGTGCTGCCATAATAATTTTGAATAGCTGTTAAATAGCTGTTTAACAAAAGAGCAAAACCAAACAAATGGAGATCTAACAAATTCACTTTGAATGCCATGATGAATTTGGAATTGCTAAAAGACTATTATCAGTTTCCAGGCTAAACAGAATGAGGAATCACTTCTCTGGCATTTTCTAGAAGGTAAATTAAAATACAATTTCCATACAAAGACCACAGTTTTAAAAGATGCATCAAATATATGAGAGATTGCCAAGTTAATTTATTAGAACTTTTCTCTGCAAACTGTGCTCCATAAGTGATGTTTTAGATTTAGTCAGCTTTTACATCAAAAAGTATCCTTCAGTAGTTAATTAAAATTTTCATTTAGGCTTTTATTTGATATCCACAGTCACCACTCTGTTGCAATTTAAAACCAATACACCAACCATGTATTTCAAATGGTGAAATGCCAGGGTGAAATAAAATAGAAGCCTTGGAATACTATATGAATTTATAACAGGCAGTTTTGATAAGATCAGAGTCATGCACAATTGCTCTGCAGCTACTCTTGTCTATTTTTTAAGTTACAATGTAATAACCAGCAGAAGTTGGTGTAAAATATATCTAAGAGTAAGCAGTAGCATCAACAATTCCAGATGGAGAGTGGGATAACAAAGAACAGCCTAACTTCCTTGTCATTAAAGCTGTGTACGTTAAATACTGCAAGGAATGTGCACTTCCATTAGAGACACCTCACCTTTTCCCTTGAAGTTCCTGATCCATTTTAAGTAGACTTGGCAAATCCTTCTTCATACAGCGTCTGGATCGGCCCAAGAAGTCAACATAATCGACCCTGTAATGCAAGCAAAGGAAATTCGATGAAGAAATTCTCTCTAAGACAGAAGCAGTGACACTTTCCAAAGAGTTTTCATCACCTCTCAGTCCCTCCACATGTAAAAGTTTTTTCTGCTTTTCACTCACAGACTCACGGGTTAGGAGGATACATTCTGGACAGGGCATATGACCATTTATCACAGACATTACTCAGTATATCCCTTTGAGCTGGCTGTTTGCCTTGGCAATAAGATGGTGTAAAGAAATGTGCAAAAGTTACAATGTCACGTTGTTTTCACATCAAAATAAAACTGAGCCCAGTGCTTGCTTCCCATGGTGAAAATAATGATGCAGTATTGACTTCTTGTGGATATGAAATTGCTACAATATATTTCAATTATCAGTCTAAAGCTCATTTGGAACAGGCTGATAGCATTTGTTCAACTGGCATAACAAAGGCTGGCTAAAATGCAAGCAAAATGTTCCTCTGAAGCACATATTGTGCTTCTTATTCAACTCTTTATAGTACTGAACACTTAATTTACAGCTGTTGAAAAAGCAGTTAAGTGCTACACTTATTGTTCTGTAATGCTAGAAAGTTCTTTAGCATCAAGCTGCCTCAATTATCCCATTCTAAAGAATTAATATTACATCTGAAAAAGTATGACTAGCAAGCTAGCTGCCAAAAATCAAACTTTTGAAGATCTATGCTTTTAGTAAGTTGAGTCTTTTAGATAATTTCCAGGGATATCTACAGTTTAGTACATATGCAGTGCCCTTTGGTTTTTATTCTAATGCAACATCAGTAGAAAAACAAGTCTGCATTCTCTATAGTCAAGATCTAACTATGGCAGCAGATGTAACTAATGCTTAATTAGCATTAAGTATGCCAGCACCCAAATATCCTCATTAGAATATGGCCTCACCGAGATGGACAATATATTAATAATAATTCAAGTCACTGAAGTGAGATGTAGGCAATGATAGAAAGGCACCACATGAACAGCAGCACCTATCAGTTTAAACTTCTGACACTTTGCAGTGATGAGAGCACAAAGGAGTTTGAGCCCCTCGCTGGATCACTGACAGTTTCATCTGGAGTTTCAGTAAGATGCTGGTAAGGGCTGTATCTGCCTTTCCAACCTAGCAGTCTTCTGGAACTCTGCTGGATTCATTTCCCCAGTTTATTCTGAAACATTATGTTGCAAATCTTATCTTGCCCTAATAAACTGCAGAACAGGGGTACTCTGTTTCATATTGGTTACTGCTGTTTTAAACTGATTACCAGAAGTAAAATCACTGTTCCATAAGCATTTTAAACAAATAAGCAAGGAAAATGTTTAGTCAGACTGGTTTCATAATTACTCCTAAAGTCTTGGATGAAAAACTAGTAGCAACTTGGAATGTCATAGAAAATTGTCACAGAATATTTGCTGTGCTGCAGTTAAACAGTGGAAGAAATGCTGGAAAACTGTGTTCTTTTTCCAATCAGAGTTTCTCTCTTTTAAGAAGGGGTCACACAACAAAAAAACCCAACTGCTCATTTTGTAAGTCACACATAATTAGAAAAGTGAAGGTGGATACAATGAAATCCCCAAGTTTTGCTCAAGTACATTTGAATTCAAAACATCAAAGCAAAAAATTGTATCAATACTGTGACCAGAACTCCCATAAACTATGCAAGAAAATAAGAGAGGATATTATGATGTCTCACTTATAGTACTTTTCCCTGACTGATATTTCTCAAAATCCTGGGTGTAGATTCTATTGCTGTGTTACCTACATGGACAGGAAAGTAACATGAAGGACTGTCTTTTAATGAGATATGAAATGAAAGAGTGTTACCACCTCTTCTCAATCTGTACTATTAAAAAAAAAGGAAAAAAAAAAGGGTGCCACTCCAATTGTCAAGAAACAGACTAATCAGAAAAGCTCAGCCCAATCAGTAGTACCAACCATTCCTCGTCTGGGTCCTCAGGAGGGGGTATTTCCATTTCAGGTTGAGTTTCCTCATCATCTGCCTCTTTCTCTAAAGTCTTTCTAGCAGCCTCGCTCTGATGCAGCTCCTGTACTTCATGCTGTTTGTCTATGATCTTCTGAGTGAAATCCACTAGGTACAAATCCTCAGTTTCTTCATCTAAGGCAGAAAATTGATTCTTAGAGAACAGCCATGGAAAGAACAGAACTGAGCACAAAATCAATACAAAACAGCCACAATCAGCTTTTCAGCTGCCATCAATGCCCCTGACCGCACTATTGGGTAATACTTAAATATCATCCAGTGCCAAACAAACTTGGAGGGAGAAAATGGCTCCACAGTGATAACTTCTATTTCTGAATAGAAGTTTTAGGGTATTTTAAAGCAATTAATCGTTTGTGTACAATACAGAAAAGGTTGCAGTCTTTGCACCAAAATATTCTCGGCTCATTAACTATTTCAGAAGTACAGGGTTTGTTATGTAACAGTTCAGATACTTCTTTGATGCTTAACATCTGGTGTGTTGGCAGTAGCTAAGCATTTGTACTTTTTAGAAAAGTTAAGAAAAGTGGTGGGGTCATATCGACAAAGATGGACCATAGTAAAGAAAACATTAAAGATTAATTGCAAGGAAATTTGTATTCTATTTTAAGAATTACTTCTTACAAGTGACCAAATGAGCGAGAGAAGGAAGGGACAGATTAGAATTCTCTAACCCTATTAGCTGCACGACTGGCATTCACATATGGACCAGCCAGACTCCCCTCCTGCTCCTCTTCTCTTCGTAATGGTCCAAGAATTAGAATGCAGGACAGAACATCAGCAATGCAATGCAGAGACTGCACGGTGGAGAGTAAATTCATTTTGTTTTTCTAAGGTTCTGTATTGAAATAACAGAATATATTCCACCCACTTAATGAACAAGTCAGTGAAACAAGCCTACAGGGCTTTACTAGGAAAGGCTGTCCTTCAAAAAATAATTTTATTTTCTCTAGTACCTGTGTTCTTCTCCCTTTCAAAACAGAATAGCCCATATCAACCACTCTGTACAATAATGCCCCAAACAATTGCCCGTGTAAAAAGACAAGCAGTGAATTCACAGTGTAGCTGCTGCAAATCACCAGATAGTCAGAAATACCAGCTTTTAGGGTGAACTTTGCCAACAATTTTATATCTATCTCTCTCTATATAAAATGTATATAAATTACTAATTTAGACTAGTTTTGTTGACCTGGAAAGTCGCCTTTTGTCATTTTCTCATACAGCTTTGCTTTCTCTTCCAGTTTCTTCCTGAAAAGGGAAAAAAAATAACTTTGCAATCCCATGAATTCCCAATGCAGTTCAAAATGACCAATTTCACCTTGGATAAATGGAACAGAAAAACACCAGGAGTGCTGGAAATGCTTTCTAGAAGCTGACTTATGCCTGTTTTTTGTTTTGAACCTTAACTGACTTTTCTGAAGATACACAAATATCAGTTCCAGAGTTTATACTGAAAATAATTTTAGTGAAGTTACAGAATTAATCTTAAGTGTAATTTGTCAAGTAGGCAGGAACATGATGTAACAAATATTCCCCCTCTACCTAACTACTATGGGCAGTCAGATAAATAGTGGAAGCTAGAACACCATTTGCAGGTATGAGACACTAAAATACTGTTTTAAAAAAAAGAAGAAAAAAGAAAGAGATAACATGGAGTTACACTTAATTTTAGAAACTGAAGAGAAAACCTCAGCTAATTTCTGGAATGGTAGAAGACAATTTTGAAGATCAAGGAACTGCTTACAGAAAAGCAGCAAATGGCTTAAGAAATGCATTTTCAACATCTATCTTTTTGTACAACTAACCCATTTAGAGGTAAATCTTGCAGAAAAATGAGCTATTTTCTGTCAAGTCCAAGAAGAAATTTGCCACAGAATTCTAATGTATCACTGCTCTGGCTTTCAATTCTAAAGATGACTTTCAAAAATCAGGAACCTGACCTACTCAGACAGCTATGATCACGTGAGGGCAGGTATCCCTGGAGCATGAGACTGCTGGGATGCAGTTTGTACATTACAGGTGAAGAGCGTGGAACTGATGCTGGTCTTACTGGTTGGTCTAATGGGAACTGCTGGTCCAAAATGTGTATAGCTTGCTTTATGTGCTTTTCTAAACACTGAAAAGCAAGTTCTGCAAAGCATTCCTTTCTTATAGAGCCAAGGAGTTACCTTGATTTATCCAACATATCCTCCTCTTCTGTCTTTTGCTCAACATCTTTCTCGGCTCGATTTGCAACTCCTGCGTTTTGTTTGGTCCAGATGCTTGGTTTCTGTGGAGTACCATTTTATAACAACAAATAAAGAAATACATAAAAATATTGAAATTACAGTAATCAGAAAGTATTTCAACTCCATAATGAAACTTTGCAAACCAATAGTGAAAGACACTGTAAATAACATCTTAAACATGTTTGATTTGAGACTGTGCTGTAGGATGCAGCAGGTATGTCCCAAAATTACACAGATTGCAGTACAATGTAATCATTAACAACAGGCTGAGAAGCAAAAAAAAAAGAAAGGAACTCAGGAATCTGACAAAATCTATTCTGGCAAATATGTTAAGGTAGAAAAAAATTAATAAGAGCAATCTTGCTGATTATTGAAGTAATAACAAAGCCATGAATTGTTTCTATTCTCTATTACCCTCATTTCAGATATAGCATGCAATCAGTTTTCCTGTTCATAGTCTAACACTGTAACTGCTGCATGTTCTTCAAATACAGCAGCAATACTGTATTCTAGTACTAGAAAGCTACAGAAAGAATAAAAACCAATGTGCAGTGAAGAATAAAACAGGAGAGATAATTGTGTATTCGTTATCACACACTGCGATACAGAGGAACAGATCGCAGAGCATTTATCAATGATTCTGGCAGTCTTTCACCCTCCCTCCTTCAGGAACCACACAAAATCTTGGAAAAAAAAAAGAAACATCTTTTCCTATAGTTACAAAAGCTGTGGCTCCTTGGGGAATGAAGATTAAGAGATGATTTGGATGGGCATGAGCATGAGGTAAGTTTTCTGCTGCGAGACAAGAATTTCACCTGGAAATGACTTGATAGAAATTTAAAGAACATCCTCATCACGTAGATTTTACATTTTTTGAACAGCAGCACAGCTCTGAGTATTTATTTATTTAGATTTGAATCTGAACTTTATTATTTTAAAGAGAAAGAATGACAAAAACACCAAGGGAAAAATATTTCTACCTTATTAGAAGCTTTGGGCCTTGCAAAGACGCCAGCATCTTTCAGTAGCTTTTCTTTCTTGAATTGTTCTTGCTTTCGGAAGAGTTCTGCTTTGAGATCCACCAACTACATCAAAATAAAGAAATAAATAACCAAGACATATCACATGGACATACATCCGTTACTGTAATTAAGTAATAACTATTTCTGGTAAAACAATCTGCCATTTGCAGTTATATGAGCATTTGATGGCATTTTTATGTGAAACTTTGAAGCACCAATCTGATGACAAAGATCAATCTTAAGCTTACAGCAAACAATATACAAAAAACACAGAATGCAAATTATTATTAGGGATTTAAGAAAATCCCCAAAGATATCTTTGATCCTTTGATACAAAATGGGAATAAGAGAGACATAAATCCATACAGATATTACCAGCTGGCAAACCAATAGAGAAGGACTAATGAAAAAATGCTACTGAATTTGAAAAGGAAATTTCTAATCATTAGATAATGAAAAAAATCCTGTCTCAGAAAGGAACTGATAAAAGTTTGCTTTCATAAAACAGATACACTTTCCCACTGTTTTATAACCTGCTTATATAGTTTTATATTTTCTTTCTTCCTTTTTTTTCTTTTTAATACATATGGAAATAGCATTGCCATATGTGACCAACACCCATCTCATCTTTTATTAGGAAACATCACCAGCAGGATATTGTCTGGTAATTTTCTGTGAGGGTGGTGAGACACTGGCCCAGGTTGCCCAGAGAAGCTGTGGCTGCTTCTTCCTGGAAGTGTTCAAGGCCAGGTTGGATGAGGCTTTGAGCAACCTGGTCCAGTGGAAGGTGTCCCCGCTGATGGCAGGGGGGTTGGAACTCCTTGAGCTTTAAAGTCCAAACCAGTCTATGATTCGATGAAATCATATTAAGAAACCTAGGCTGGAGAAGGACATTGTGCCACTTTCCCTGCAAGTCCTATAGAAGACAAACATCACAGATGTACATTAAATAAGGAAAGTGGAAGACTCGGGCATTAATATTTGTCCCAAACACTAAAGCATTTGCTTTTCGGGCCCCTGTAACAACGATGCACAGTATTGTCAATTAACCCTTTCCCCTCCACTCCTTAGAAGCAATCACCCAAAAATTCAACGTTAAATATTTCATATGCAGACCCCCCGGTTGCCCTGAACCGTTATCTGTCTGGCAGCGGTCTCTGGCGAACAGGCTGCTGGAGGGGCGGGTGGAGCAGCACCGCGCCGTCCCCACGGGCCGGAGCTTCATTTCCCACCACACGGGCCTCCCGCTGCCCGGAAAAAAAACAGGAAATAAACTCACATTTCCCTCTCTGCCCCCGGTTTTATCACCACATCAGGAATGGGGGCAAATTCAGCCCTGGCACACTGAGATGAAGGGCGCAGGAAGGCGAAGGGGCTAAACCCACCCCCCCACCAAACACCTCCAGAGAGCACGATCGCGTGAGGCGGGGCGCGGCACCGTGACCCCCTCACCCAGCACCTGCGGACGGAGGAGTGCGCATCGCAGCGGGCTGGGGTTACGGTGAGGGGACACAAAGCACGGCCCCGCTGCACTGCAGTCCCCGGGAGCCGCACGGCCTGCGCCGGCCGGGCCCGCCCGCGGCAGCCCCGCAACTGCCGGTGACAGGGCACACCTGGCCGCCCTCACTCCCTTCCAGGCCGAACGGCAGGCCCTCCCGGTGAGACGGGAGCGTTTCTTTTGCTTCTTCCCGGCCGCAGCCAGGTTCACTCACTCACCGAGGAGGCGGCCACGTCCAATGGCTTCTTCCTCCGGTCCATGGCGGCCTCCGCTCCTCCGGCAACCGGATCAACCGGCCGCCTTCTTCCCCTCTTTGCGGCTTTACCGTAAAGCGCAGGGAAAGCGAGAGGCTATTGCGACAGCGCTGCTGCGGGCGGGCGGGGCGTTCCCCGCCGCCATGTTGGAGAGGTCAGGGGAGGGCAGGTGGGGGGCCTTCCCCGCCGCCATGTTGGGGAGGTCGGGGGAGCAGGTGGGGCGCAGCGCTCTGCAGTACCGCGCGGGGCCGCCGGGGGGCGCCGTGATGCGCGTGGGGAAGGAGCGCGGGTCTGCATTTGCCCCACGGCGCCATTTGCCCCCCCTGGTCCCGGGCTGGGTCAGCCTGGCGCTGTCCGCAGCGACAGGCCCTTCCCGCCTCACAACCTGGAGCTGTGGCCTCAGGGCAGCCTGACAGTGAGCCTTGCTCGGCCTAGTGCGGCTCAGGGGTGGCTGAGGCTGTCCCTGCCTGCGGCTTCCCTGGCTGTGCTTGAGCTGTGTGTGAAGTGAGGGTTCCGGGCAGGTGGAGGCCAAATTCTTTAGGTCTCCTCTTGGAAATGGCCGCGTGTGGCCTGGAGCTGCTGCTGACAGGGAGAGTGGCATGGGGCGCTCTGGGGCTGCTGCTGCCAGGGAGAGTGGCGCGGGGCGCTCTGGGGCTGCTGGGCTGGGAGAAGGCCACTGTGAACAGAAATTGAACAGGGCTTGGCAAGTCTGTGGGCCTGCCTGGAGCTGGGTTTGGGGCTAAACGAAGAAATAAATACATGGTTGAAATTTGGTATCAACAGCAAAAAAAACCCCAAACCCTCCAAACTCTTTCCTGCCTTAGTTGATACGAGAGCTACAGAGATGAGACCTGAAATGCTCCCTGGAGCTGGAGGTAGCCATGTCCTTCAACACCAGGCTGGGTTGACTCCTGTGACTGTTGCCCCCTGCCTGACTGAAGCTACCTGCTTGGGATGAAGTCCTGTGGCTGTCCTGCTGTCCTTGGCCCTCTGCCTGCACAGATCCGTGAGGGACGTGGGAGTTAGAGAGCCACGGCTTTGCAGGACTGACAGTGTGGTCCATAATAGCCAAACACCAACCCACCTCTCTGTGCTGGAGCCAGCTCTGTAACCTCAGTGGTGAAGTTCAGTGTGTTACTTATACAGGGTGGCTCATTGCATCATCATCCTCATGAAGGAAAAGGACTGTCTCATAGACTTTAATTCCAAGTGAAGATCATAATTATCTGGAGTTGCAAGAGGAAGCTGCCTTTCACTTGTCTTTATTAAAGTAGAAAAATATAAGGTGCTCCGATATTGTTGCTTGGCAATGTGACAGCTGATGGAAGCATCAGATACAGTTCCTTTGATTTTTGAAATGTGTTGCTTTTGTGTTTGGGAAGGTGGGTCAGGCCCATATTTCAGTAGTTTACGGACACAGAATCACAAAGCTGACAGAGATACTCGGTTGCTAAGTAAGCTACACCTGTATTCCAGGGAGCCTGAAGTGTGCAACTCAGAAAGCAATTTCTGGCCCTAGTGAAGCTGTTTTGCTTTTGGCTTTTCAGAAGGAGAAGGGGAGGTGATCGGAGACAAGAGATCCGGAAAAATGCAGGTCGTGTTAGAGCCATAAGGTTTACTATTTCAATCTGTGGTGGAAGAAGAGAAATGAGCATTACTGGAAAATAGGACAAAGGAATGAAAACATCTGCGCTGTTCTAATTAAATCTCACTGCAACAACTCATGCATTATTTCCCGTTCAAACCTCACCTAGTGACAACACTGAGAAACCAGCACAAACTCAACCCAGCGTTAGTTCTGACTAATTCCTACCTTTTATCTGGAGGCAGTGTCTGTGTGGGGGCACATTTCCACCCTAAGTACACTAATTCTTCTCCACATTGCTCATATTCTACACTACAGTGATAGGATTCCTTTGCTTACTTGTCAGGGTTTCCAGTGCTGTAGGTGTTGAGCACTTTCAGGAGCTCAGGAGTGTTTTTGTCTTGGGATTCTCATAACATGAGTGTTCCAGAAGAACTGATAGTCAGACATGGTCCTGTGTATTGCCTTGTAACTGCAGGTGCAAAAAGGCAACAAGAAATCTTCTTCAACTTGGTCTGTAAAATATCACGGCCACTGGCTAAGCTGAATACCGGGGGCCCTGGGACAGGGACCCTGGGACAGGGACCCTCCAGGACCAGTTTTGGAAGGGTAACAGTTGATAGCTGTAGAGACACTTCAGTGCTTCTTCATACTTTTCTAACTGAAGTGGAAAATGATACAAATGCTGGGTCTTATTCAGGCTACTACTCTGGAAGCCACTTTTTCACCTGTCTGTCATCTCTCCCTTTCAGATGCCTGAAACCAGACCTTCGCTTGCAAGATTCCTTTTTCCTTGGCACTGCCTGAGCCCCCGTAAGGCTGTTGGCAGCATCTCACAGCATTCTGTCCTTGCTGCTGCATTTCCCCCCTATGACCTGACTAATCTCGTAGCAACCCGCTTGCCATGCCATCCTCATTTCAATTCCTAGTAGCACTTTTCTTCTTTACAAGCAAACTGACCCCCTCTTGTAGTGTTAGAAGCACGTTCTCCTTTTCCACATTTATAAACTTCTTTTTAAGCTGGTTTTGTATTTCCCTGTCTGAGCCATGCTGGAACAACACTCTGTCTGTTTTGTGTGTTGCATAAAGTGGCGCAGTGTCATGTCAGCAGCCCTCTAGGTATCAGATATTACTTGAATAGTCTTAGGGGATATGTGAAGATGGAACAAGGCCCTGGAGGTGTCAGCATCTCTCTTAAAATGTTCCTTTCTGGGTGAGAGTGAGATGCATGAGCAGGGTTGTAAGGAAAGCTGCGCTGCTGAGCGCTTACATGACAGGATGAGGAAAAAGGAATTAATCTTAGAAATTGCATGCTAGCTCATATTGTTGCTGGGAGCGAGGATCACAGAGCTGGCACTTCTGTGCTTGCAAGAAACAGTAGATTATTTTATGGGTAGCAAAAGTCTGGCCTAGATGTGCCTGAACTGGGCATGAGTCAATCAGTGTCGCTGATCCTGTATATAACGGATGGGCTCGTGCTATGGGAGAACCTTTAGCTCACGTTCTCTCTCAGCTGACATCAGCAGGACCAGCAGGCAGTGGCAGAGGGGAGCACCAGGCTGGCCGGAGCTGTGGGGTTGCTGTGTGTGCTGGCACGTTCCCCCAGGTGTGGGGTTCGGCACTGGAGCGCACAGATGGCTCCGGAGCACCCTGTAAGCGCCGCTTCGGTGATCTCGTATTTACAGTCTGAGAACTGACAAGCTTTCACACGTAGGGTTCCCTCAGAAAGGCTGGATGTCGACTCTAACTTGTTGAGGGCTGTTCTGGGCTTTTTTTTTTTTAATCCAGCCCACAGGCATTCATAAAATGCCAGTGAGGGAAGGGGAGCTGGGATAAGAAGCTTTCCAAGTTGTGAAGCAAAATCAGCTTAACTTAAAAAAAATGAGATGGGGAAGGGGAGGAATCTGTCTCTGTGTGTGTAGTACAGACTCAGTGTGGCTGTGCTATGCTTATTTCTTACCAGGAATCTGTGAAAGCTGTATAAGCTGCCATGTCTGATCTCAGACTGCTGATAGCCCTGGATTCCTGGGGAATAATTGATTCAGCACTTCTCATTAGTATGCTGCTCATTTTAGCATGAGGCCTAATTGTGTTTATTTCCACAAAGCTGCATCAACACAAAAAGCTTGTTTATTATTTTTGAGGAAGATGGGGGATCACAGTGGATTGTCCTAAGGGGGATTTTTTGTGAAACAATGGTGTTTCAGCATCTTGTAAGATTGGTGAGAGACGCTGCACAAACTTGAAATTAATCAGTTGCAAAGCTTCAGTGTGGACTTGTCCTGCACCCCCCTACCAAAACGAGACTTACAGGAGCCCCAAACCAAATTATATTGATGTTTGAGGGATTTGCTGTTCTGAGACTGATTCTCTTTTTGCAGACACTAAGGTTTCATCCTACCCTAAGGATTTGATGTTCTATCTTACTTTCTACGTCTTGGCTTTAAGATGAAATAAAACTGTGGGCAAATAACAGCTGGACATTTTGTGAGATAAGCCTTGGTGCAGGGCACTGTGTCCTCACATACTTTATAGCCACTTGACATAAGGCAACTTACCCTTGTTTCTCTGAGGGATGGAGAAATTCTTTCTGTTTTTCTTTTTTTTCTGTTTTTCAGGCTCTTCATCTCAGAAGTTATCATATGAGGCAGTTTGTGCTATGTCAACAAATACATTTTTAAAATGGGGCAAGAAGTTTTTTGCTTTCCACAGTTTGCATATCCTTGGGTGGCTAGAATATTAGTTTGGTGAATTTGTTACAGACTTAGTGTGTATGAGGCCACAAGCAAGACTGCAAACTTACTGCTCTAACATGAGAGATCCAGAAGTGTTTCTTTCCTTCACAGCAAAGATTGCATCTCTTCCCAAGATAAAGTTGCAGCATAGCTTTTTTTTTTCTTACTTCTTTATGTTTTCCTAAAGACACCTGAAGCATACCTTAATTTTTCATATTTTAGCATTACATTTACAGAAGTGTTGATTTACTGCAGCAAAAAACCAAAACCCCTTTGGTAAAAAGTTTAGATGGACACTATGGATATTTTTTTTGCAGCATGACTAAAAGTTAAAATAATTTGTGTATGCAATTAGCAGGTGTGCAGGTTAGGAGAAAAATTGAGATTCTTTGATAAATGCTTGAGGTTTTTTGCATGATCCTAGGCAGAAAGTCAAAACCAGCAGTGATGCATAAGAACAGTGTTTGTAACCTCTTCTGGCACACACGTAGCTCTCTGGTTTTTGCCTCTTGGGTCACAAGCTGCAATGCCAGACTGCTTTTGTGCTAGTTTATTTTTGCTTGCAAACTACAGAATGGACACAGGAGACAAATTTGATGGTGATTTGATGCTAAATTGAAAATAGTTCTGAAGTAGCCTTATCCTGTTCTATGGGAACCTGTATTTTATGTGCAGTTCTGTAATGCACCTGAAATCATCTTGTGTCAACACTATTGTTCTCTCTTCTCTCTTTGCCTGTGTTATAAGAGAGGGAGTGCTGCTATGTGCTACTTGTGTAGAAATTGTAAATTCCTCTCAAATACAGCTAGAAAGTGGGGATTTCCTAAAGGCATCCAACAACTGAGATCAGAAATAGGACTAATGCCATCTTACAACAAAATCTGTAGGAAGGATGTAGTTTTTGCAACTGGAATTAGCTTACCAAACTGTTACTGATAGCCATGATTTTTTTAGTGTGCATTTTAGGAAGCCTTGATGAAAATGGGCACAAGGACCCTCCCTCCTTTGGGGAGCAGGTGTGCACATTCTTCATTCTGAGAAGCATAAGAAAAAATTGAGTACAAGTTCAAAAGATTATTACGTTTTGCACTACTTTCTTGTACTAAGGGATATAAATACATATATTTTCTAAACTGGAGCTGTAAGAAGCAAGCAAGTTCCAAAGAAAACTGGCTTATCAATTACATTGGGAGGTGGCTGTGGATATTTTTATCATTTGAACAGGAACCCTAAGCTATTGGACTATGTTGTGTTGTGAATATGTTGTTGTCTGTGGTTTCTGTATAGCTGGCATAAAAGACAAACATGCCCTTTAAGAAATTGCTCAACTCCTTGAGATTTACCCATTCATCTGTCCACCCTTCTCTCACCATCTGTTTCTTTTGCTGTGGACATATGAAGTTGCTCCATCCCTGCAGCAAAATGCAGCCTGGATGGTTCAAACTCAGGCTTTTGCAGGAAGTGGAGTTTCAAGCATGGATGGGCTTGCTTCTCCAAAGTGTAGCCCTATAAAGAAGCTGGGTTTTGTATTCCAGCTGTACATCTGCAGACTCCTTCAAGACACTGCAGACCTGTATCTCTTTGTCTCTGGTTCTAGGATGCCAGGGTGGAGGAAGAGCCTTGGTTTTTGTCTGCAGAGAACACAGGACAGAGGTAAGGCAAGAGGGGAATACGACAGCGAAGGGGGAGACTATAATCTAGGGGAAGCTAATGAGAAGAGGTGGGGTTCAGTGATCCTTTTTCTACTCTCTGATATTACTGAAGCTGTAGGATCTATCCCCAAACTTGTGATTTTTTATTTAAAAGACAAAACCACAATATAGCTTTCCCATTAGAAAGCATATTTTTGATTGAAATCTGTTCCTCTTCCAACGTACCAGTCCAGATCTCCATTGGGATGTTGTTAGTGAATGCATTCCTCAGCTCTGTCTTTAACCTGAACCTGGCCTAGCTGGTGCAGCTTTTACAGAGGTAAAGTTACATCTATGAAGACATCTACCAGAGAATAACAGCTTGGAACTTTAAACCGTACCTACTTCATGCTCAGTTTTTCTTCTTTTAAAGGAAACACTGGGTTATTGATTGTGTCAGGTAGAGAGACATATTTGCAGATGTAACTTTTGAAAGAGCCTGCTTTCTAGCTTTGAGTTTAAACCCTGTTATTTATGTTCATTTAGTGTCAGGGTGATGATGTGAGCTGTATTTATTTCACCTTCACTGCTTGTGAAATGCTTCTGTTTATATTCCACTGTTTGGGCTGAATTATTTTAAAGCATCAGGCTCATGGCAGCAAATTCATGTTTTCTGATGTGGTGGCAGGAATCTGGGTCCTGTAGCACATTGCTAGACTACTTTGGAGGAGGGGGGATAATTTATATTTACTAGTCCTAGCACGATATCGTTGAATTGCTGTTGGTGCTTTTTAAACAGATATTGAATGGTTTCACTAAAGTGTGAACTGAGTGGGATTTCAGTTCAGTACAAAGACACTTGTTTGTTTGTTTGTTTGTTTGTTTTTTTCTTAGAACCACAGAAAACTAGCATGAGGTTTCCCATTTGTCTTCTCAGGCTAGAAATGCCAAAGCATGTGTTTGTTTAAAGAACAAATGTATATATATGTAAAAAAATCTTTGTTCTTTGTTCCATTGGTTATCAATGATCCTTGAATCGCACTTTGAGACACAGACATGAAGACATTCCTTCTGCACCCTTTCTGTTTATGGAAGGTCTAGTTCTTGACATTGAGCAGAAGATGGGCTGGCATAATTGAGCAAATTAGGTCTCTGCATGTGATTTCCCAATGCATAGGAGTGATTAAATCTGTGTACTTGGGCAGGATGTATCTCTGGCATATGAACATTTTTACCTTGATGACATTTAAATCAGCATATTTGGGTATGGAATTTCTCTGCCATATGGGCATTACTTACCTAGCAGTCATCTACCATATGCCTGTGTAGACAGCTAAGTGGCAGCTATGATTAATTTATTAAGAGTACAAAAATATCCTGTATATATATTTATTCTTTGATATTCTGCTGTTAGATGTTTTAGAACTAAGGGATTTTTTTCCCCCACTGCAGCTCAAAGCCTCGATCCATTCTAGTTTGGATTCATCTCTATTTTCAGCACTTAGATTTATCTGCAATAAAGTGTTCTTTCACTATCCATCATCCCCTCAGTTGCCCCCAAAACAAGAAGTGGAGGAGGTAAGTTATCTTCCTGGACAAAGTCGTTGAGCATCGTGCGTGTTTGAGGAGATGCTCGAAGGGCTGTACAGCAATATGTTGCCCAGGAGAAGAGATAGCAGGGTCAAAGGAAGAAAGGGATAGCTGTGGATGGCTCAGCCCCAGCTTCCCTCTGCAGCAGTGTCACCGAGGCGAGTCACTGGTGCGAGGAAGGGGACCGCAGCGCGGTAGATGGCAGTACGAGACTGTTATTGCAGTACGTAGTTCCTGTCTCAGCCGTGCTGTGAGCACTTAGCACAGGTTACCTGACAGAAATCAGCATCTCCCCCTGCAGTTCCCTCTCACCTCTCCTGCATTGGAGGAGTAAATTGGTTTCTTGTCCCCATTCCTCCAGCCTCGAACATGTAAAGTTAGGTGAGAAATAAGACAAATGAAGAACCCAGAACTGTGAGAAGAGCTGACTGGATTTCAGGCTGCCAGTTCAAATTCCTCGTGGGTTAGTGGGACTCGAGTTTTGGCTCCTGCTTTGGCCAGCTCTCTGAAATAAGAGCTGGACAGGTGCTTGTATGTTAAGTAGCATGAGCATAGCAGCTGCCAGCCTTTTGAACTCACAGCTGACAGTGGCTTTGCTAGGGATAAGACTGAGGATGAAATAGGTAAGGGATTCTCCAAGAGGGCTGGCAGCTGTGCAGCGGCAACAAAACACACCCTAAGAAAATCCAAGTTTCTTTTGCTTGAGTCCTGTTGTTGAACAGGACTCCAGCCCTGAGGACAGACCTCCTGATACAAAAGCTACTTAAAAATAGAAGCCCAGAAGGCACCAAAGTGTTGCCATATGTATCACAAAAGAAAGCTTAGAGTGATTATAGATGTTATTTTAGAAATAATTGAGAAAAGAAATATTGACTCTCCATACACAGAGAGAGCTTGGAAGTGTGTGTGGCACTGCTGCCATTAGTCAAATATAGACAAGCGGAATGAGAACTAGAATAATACTTCAAAATGAATAACTACATCAGGCAAAAGTCCAATGATTGCTTTATTAAAGCCTTGATGAGTGCCAAGCAACTGCTCAGCTATACCAAGGATCTGTACAAAAAGTAAATTCCAGTATTTTGTGAACACTGGAGGAGGGAGCCTGCACTACTGGAAGTGGAGGGGGCTTTACATTTTTTAACTCTTGCCCAAAGTACTTGTTTCCTTGCCAGCTGGTTTGGGAGAGATCAGGACACTGACACAGCAATTATTGCCTTTTTTCATCCCTTTGAATGTACATGCAAAAATATAGAGCGTTTCCATTAAGACCAAGTCAATATCAATGATTTCCAACTGTCTTGCCTCTTTCTCTGGTCTGAAATAGACTGCAGTCATTAATGTGTTACTGACAGCTGGAGCTGGGTCACAATGAGAAGGACGAGGAAGCAAGACAGTCATAGTAATGACTTTTAACATATGTTGACAGGGCTGTAGTGCTGCTTTCTGCACCCTGTTCATTTCTTGAACTGCTTCTGTTCGCCAACTAGAAAAAAACCCAACATTGAATTTTATCTAGTGGCAACACTGAAAGTGGTCTTCATAAGATGCAAATACTGATATTCCTTGCTGAGAAGTGGATGGGTAGTGTTTCTCTGCTTACTATCGAGTGCAGTAGTTCCAAGTGGTTTTCGGTGGAATAGGTGAGTGCTTAATGCCAGCTCTGGCTTAAGGGAAACTCAGGAGGAAGCCCGAGACTGTGGCATGATTGAAGAGTGGGCCCAAGCCTGTCTTCATGTCCTGAGCCATCTGCCACTGATGCACAACTGAAACTCAATTTACAAACTTGTTTAGCACAGCAAACCTGCTGGCTGCTGCCCTGAGTCTGACTGTCCAGAGCACCTGGAATGGCTGGTCTTGTCTTTCCTTCCCTTCTCTTCCAGTGTAGTTGTAAATGGAGTTCTGGGCATGGCAGGTACTGCTGTCACATTAATAGATGGCACAGAAGTGCTTCTGCTATGAATTTCTTTCATGGTTTGCCAAAAGACACTAAGCTATTCCTGGGAGAAATGACAAATCCCAGGTGAGCAACTTTTTGTAGTTGCATAGCTGGTAACCAAGCAAGACGCAGTTTGGGAGCGTAGGGAAAGCTTAGAGATCCTTCCCCATGCAGAAAAGTTTATCAATTGGGAAATCAAAGCAAAATGTAGAGCATGTCCTATCTGGAAACTCCTAGGCTGAGATCTGATACGTGGGGTTCTTGGTGGTGCAGAGCTGACTGTCCTGTACCTGATAACTCTTTTGCTTAAGTGATTTGTGAAACATCCCTGAGGCACCTCTGCAATGAGGAGCAGAGATTAAACCTTATGTAGCCAGAGGCAAATCTTGCTGTAAGTGAAAGCCTGGAATGAAAACCTCTCTATACCAGTGGGATGGTATGGGGATCTCTACTGTGGTTAAGTGGTGATAAGCACTGTTCCTGCGTGAGAGGATTGTGTGACTCCATGAAGGTGAACACTTGCACATGGTGCAAATGGGTGACATCTGATTAGTGATTCTGTGTGTGTGTCTAAGGGAAAAGGTGGTGTGTGCGAGGGAGACATTAACAGAAGTGAAAAAGGGAAGGAGGAAGTCCTGAAAGCAGTTTTGAAAGGGAAAGAACATGTTTCCAGCAGCAGCATCTCCAATCACAAGTTAGAAAAGTGGCCTTGCTGTAAGTTCAGGCTTCTTTTTAAATTCTCCTCTCTTCCTAAATAACAGTCCAGATCTCACAGCATCCTCACAGTAACCCAGGCAAAGGTGTTTGCTGGACATCCTGAGGAGGCTGTCACACAGGGTGGGACCAAATGGCTTTGTCTCTTATGTTGTACAGTTGTAAGCAAATATTAACAGTCACCTCAATGATGAATTTTTGAGATCTGCCTTGGTAGCCTGGAGATCAATAGGCAGCAGCTGCAGTGGAGCTCTGGGCACTGCACAGCCCTAACCCCCTCTGTTAGCAGGGGAAGAGGCACGGACCTCCGAGTCTTGCTTAAACACCGATGTGTTTGGGCGAGCAGTGAGGAAGATGCAAAGCTCCTCTGGCTTTGTCTTGCTATGTTGTGTAGGCCTCCCAACACCATCTTGCATGTTGCTGGGTCACTGGGAGGTAAATGTGGAGAATCTCTGTGGTGGGGCATTGGCAGTAAGTGACGAGATTGTCTTTGTTTGGGAACACAAAGTGGACATCCAGTCTAGTGATTTTGGCAGAAAAGGTGTCTGGTGTTTGTGGCTTGCTCTAAACAGCACCTAAAAGGTCAGAACCCTCAAAGGAGGCGAAGCCAAAGCTTTGGCACTAGCATTAGCCTAGCAGTCGTGTCAGTGAAGACAGGCCTTATGCCCAGGAGAGACCTGCTGACAGAGGTGTTGCAGGACGAGGAGAGCTAAGTGGAGACACCTCAAACCACTGGGTTTGCTGGCTGGCAGGCAGCCTCACTGCCTCAGCACTCAGAGCTTGTTGCACACTTTGCACACTTATCCTTGCAGAATGGAGGAGAGGGACTGGTCTGAGCACCTTTGTGCTTATGCTGTAATTTCCAAGGAAGGAGGTGAGGAACCAGCTTCAGAGCTGACTCCAAGTATGCCTTTGGGACAGAAACAAGGAGCACTCGAGCTACCTTCTGTCAGGAACAGAGCACAGCAGTGACCATATCCTCATGGTGCCGATAAATGGGTATATACTTGTGTCAATGAAATCCAAAGACATTCTTTCTGTTTGTCTAAAAAGTACTCAGCCTTTCAGAGAGGTAAGTATCACCCAGAAGAGGCAGAATGACAGGTTGCTTCCAGCCTTCAAAACCTAGTTGGACAGTAGCACTTCTGCAGAAGCCCAGAGTACGAATGTCTGCCCTGAAGTTCCTAACAAGAAGCAGGCAGCAAAACAAGTAAACTGTTTGTACTGCCTGTGTTAAAGGCAAAACAGAACCAAGTGGATTAGTAAGTAAACTTGCTATTAATCAACCTCTGGTGGTGGGAGCAAAATGAAGATAATCCATTTTAAAACTGCCTTTAACCTTCTACCATAACAACATTATTTTTAAATTCCATGATCTCAAAGCTGTTCACTGCTGCCTGTGGGTTATGGGACACACTGCTGCACACAGGTAAGAGTGTAGCAGTCACCAGTGAAACAAACCCACCCTGATGCTGTGTTGTGACAGAGATTTATGCCTTGTATCCCCAGTCCCTTTCCATGTGCCTGGGAGGGGAAAGTAGGTACTGGCTCTTCATTAAAGCAGCTGTGTGCTATTTACATGACATAGTGGGATGGAGATAGGTTGCCCATAGTCCCCTGTCTGCCTCATGTACAGCTGTAAGGATACAGGGTGCCCTGCTTCAACACTCAGCAAAGCAGCCCAGCCTTGGTAGAGAAAGAAAATTTTTTACTTAATTAAGTCCAGAAGGGGGAGAGAGAAAGGAAAAGATTATTCTAGATACCTAAATAGATTTCCTTTGTGCAGGATTACCTAGGTCAAAGTAATTTCTGGCTTGATCTTAACTATTGAATGCTGCCAGGCAGTAGCAGCAGGTCAATATGGGAAGGGAAAGCCTACAGTCCTATCTATTTCCCCAGAGGATTTCATGATGCCTCCTGATCATTGTTGAAACAGTGTGGCCTTGGTGGCTGCCCCCTCACTTCTTCACTCAAGTACACCTTCACTCAAGCTGTTGGGAACGCTGGGAGGACGGAACACCACTCCTGAGGGTCTCTCAAGTGCCAGATCTGCACTGACTCAGAAACGGCAAAAGAAGAATCCTTAAATCACTTGGTTTGGAGCTGAAAGTGAAGACTGTCTCATTTCACTGACTTTCCTGGTTGCAGGGAGTCAGTTTATTTTCATTGTGGGCTGATGAAGTGAGTGACCTCCCAGGTAAGGGAGTGTGTGACAGACTTTGCTGGAGATGTCTGGAGGCATACAGATCAAGGACAAAGTGGAAGCTAAAAAGCCTGGACATTCTCCCTTAACCCTTGCAGGAAGATGGGATTTGTGCTTGGGAGCCTCCTCTCACCACACACGCGATATCACTCTCTGCTCACCGCCCTGTACATGCAGTGTGCAGGAGAGTGACAGGTCTGTCCCACTTGAAAAGCCTGGTCTGTGTGCTTGGTGACTGACCTGAACCTTTGCTCAGTAGCCAACTCCTGAGACTGGAAAACTTGGTGCTTTTGTCTTTTCTTCTTACAGCCGCAGTGGTGTTTAAAGCTCAGTGGATGCAAATCTCTCATCTGCCAAGGAAAGCTGCTGAGAGGGAGGTGCAGAGCTCGAAGCTACCTAGGGTTACAGAGATTATGTTCCCTACAAACCTGTTAAGAGCAAACTCGTAAGCCAAGACCTACTGTCATCCCTCCAGCCCTAGAGAGACACCCCAATACACATGCAAGGAAAACTTGTTTTTTTCTTCTGAGCCATGCTGCCCGCTGAGGCTGCAGGCACTGCAGGGCAGAGACCTTACCTATTGTCCAACTTATAAGCACCTGGGACTTCTGTCATGCTGTACTCTGTGTGTTCCTCCGTGGGGCAAGGACTGCCAGCTGGTGAAACACTCAATGCACAAGGGCATAATTAAGTCACCAGTTGATGAAAATGGGTTGCCCCATCCCAGGGCATGTGGCCAAAGAGGAATCTCTACCTCACAAATTTGGTTTGACAACCATTTCTGCAGGATGGTGCAGCTGGGTGGGGGGACAGCAGCACTTTCTGAAGTTGACACAACATCCATGTCACCCTTGTGCCTAAAACCCTACAGCTGGACATTTCAGTCACACAGACAGATGAGACATTGCTCAGGGACATGGATATTCACTTCTGAAGTTTCCTATGGACTTTCTGCTGCTTGAAATATCCCTCCCTGACTGCCCTCCAAAGATGTACCACAGCATCTGTCTTACACTGATTGTGCTTATGAATTCAGTAGCAGTGTTTTTAGCTGTGTTTTGTTTCCTCTACCACAGTTTCCCATTTGAGTACTGAAGTTAGGTTAATGTGCAGTGTTTGAGAAAATCTCACCACACTAGCTTTGGTTCTTTCTACAATAATGTATGTGTCAAATTCAATTGTTAAAAGCCCTGAGCTACATTTTCAACTGGTAATGTGCTTGCTATTTTCAAGTTTCATTATTTCCATGGCACCAATGTCTTTAAAAGTAGCCATGATGGTCTAAGGAGATTTAAGGGAGAGAATCTTTTGTAAGATCAGCCAGTGTAAATGACAAAAACCAATGAGCATTTAGGTACAAAAAGTGTTGATTTGACCTTACCTTTAAAAGCCCCTTCCTATGTCCTGTTTTCCTGAGGCTCTCATTACTTTTCTTGAGAGGAATGTTAGATCAGTAATGATCACTTTTCTGGGAATCCTTTTGTAATACCCAGAATCTGAATATCATCAAGCAATTATAAATTACAGCTGAGGAAACTAAGGCACGGAAAGGGAAGGTGATTTGCTTGTGTGGGTGGTTGAGTCACTCCTGTAACTCAGCAGCACTTGTCTCCGTGTGCTGGATTTTAACTACTGAACAAGCATTGTCTCCTTCTACCAGGATGTATGCTGGCTTCACATTACTTCTCTAAGAAGCTTCTGAGTTTTGCTGTCAGCTAGAATATATGCCATCCAGAGGGACCTTGACAGGCTTGAGAGGTGGAGCCTGTGCAAACCTCATGATGTTCACAAGGCCAAGTGCAAGGTCCTGCACCTGGGTTGGGGCAACCCCAAGTACAAATACAGACTGGGCGATGAGTGGATTGAGACCAGCTCTAAAGAGAAGGACTTGGGAGTAATAGTGGATGAGAAGCTCAACATGAGCCAGCAATGTGCGCTTGTAGCCCAGAAGGTCAACTATGTCCTGGGCTGCATCAGGAGAAGTGTGGCCAGCAGGTCGAGGGAGGTGATTCTCCCCCTCTACTCTGCTCTTGTGAGACCCCACCTGCAGTGCTGCATCCAGTTCTGGAGCCCCCAGCATAAGGACATGGACCTACTGGAGTGAGTCCAGAGGAGGCCACAAGGATGATCTGAGGGCTGGAGCACCTCTCCTATGAGGACAGGCTGAGAGAATTGGGGCTGTTCATCCTGGAAAAGAGAAGGCTCCAGGGAGACCTTCTAGCGGCCTTCCAGTGCCTGAAGGGGCTAAGGAAGGCTGGGGAGGGACTTTGGACAAGGACAGGGAGTGATAGAACAAGGGTGATGGCTGTAAAGTGGAAGAGAGTAGGTTTAGATGAGATATTAGGAAGAAACCCTTCACTGTGAGGGTGGTGAGACACTGGCCCAGGTTGCCCACAGAAGCTGTGGCTGCTCCTCCCTGGAAGTGTTCAAGGCCAGGTTGGATGAGGCTTTGAGCAACCTGGTCTAGTGGAAGGTGTCCCTGCTCATGGCAGGGGGTTTGGAACTAGAGGATCTTTAAGGTCCCTTCCTACCCAAACCAGTCTGAGGTTCCATGATTAGGTGTGTGCCACAAACTCCTGCAAGTTAGCGTGATGTGCCCTGATCCAATCCAGCTCTGGAGTTGTGATTTGTTGCGAGTCCCAAAGGTACTGGGTACATTTGCAGTGACATGGCGAGGGGCTGTCTTCTCCTGTGAGGAGCAAGCTGTGGAAATGTGGCATATTTAGTGCAAAGAAAGGAGCTCTTTAGGAGTTGTAGCTGTGCAGGGAATCAATCCCTACTTATGTTTCTACTCTGATGGTAAACGTGGGCAAAAATATCTTTCTGTTTCTGGGAATTTTTCTGTGCTGCTAGTGGAGGTTAGGCAGGGTCTGAGCTACAGCAGTGCTCCTGCTGCTCATAGTCCTCAGGAAATCTCTCTCAGAAGTGATTGCTCCAGCTGGCTGGAATCAACCTTCAGGTGCCATCACTCCAATCATTGTCCTTTAAACTGAAGGGTAACTCCCTGGTTAGAAATATGGAAGGGAGGGAGCCTGTGCAGTGTGGATCTTCTTCACTGTGATGGGAACTTGTCAGGCATTGCATGCTACTGTCTACTCTCTGCAGTGTTGTAAACTCTTATGCTTAAATGAAGAGGCCTCTTCTCACGGGATTATGATTATCTCAGCCTAACTCACTGGGAAAACACACGACTGATAGTAACTTCAAAATGGATCCTCTCCAGCCCAGTTCCCACACTGCTCTTCAAGAACCTGTGAAGGAGGAGGTAAAAAAAATATTTAGGTAATAGAAATGTAAATATTTAACTCAAGTACCTCAGTTAGGATCCTCATCCCTTCAGACTCCCACAGAGTCAAGGGCTTTGGTAGGTTCCTGCTTTCAGCCCCTTTCTGCAGAAGCTTTTGCTCCCTGGATGTGCACAGAGCTGCAGGAGGTTGTTTCAAGCAGACTATCTCCAAAGTGCCAGGGCTGAGCCACTGCAGTTTTCACCAGGCGCTGGAGAGGTTTCCAGACTCCCGCTGCCCATTTGGCATGTGCCGTGTCACACTGGGCTGCCCTGTGAACCTGGCTGCCTGTGTCCCACATGGAAATGCTTCTCGGATGTGAGCTGCAGGCAAAGCACGGAGGGTGAGGCTGCTGGCTGTCCTGTGACAACTGCTTTTCTTTCAGTTGGAGATGCAAAAGTTGGTCTGAAAATTAAGCTGAAGTCTGCATGGATGTATCTAGATGGACATACTCCTTCGGCATTGCAGCCGCCCTGTCCAGTCCACGTGGTATCAGACATTAACCTTCTGAAAGTGGAATTAGCTCATGCTATCCCAAGAAGAACTCAGTCTTTTAGATTATAGCAGATGTACATAATATTATCACTCTCACAAAGGGAGGCAGAGATGCAGAGTGAGACCTACCAGCCAGCTAATAAAGGGCCTAATGAAGAACAAAAAAAAGCTGCCAGTCATTGCAGAGATATGTTGTCCCAGGAAATTAAAACCATGAATGCCCTGGCATACGCAATAATCATCTCCTTTGTGTCTGTAAGAGCACCGAAACCTCTGGAATATCGAGAAATTACAAAGATGCTTTTCAGCCCCCCCTGCACTTCAACTGTTTGTGGGTGGTCGTGAAAAGGTGAAACAGACCAGCCTGGCTGTTGTGCGACTTTATTAACACAGAACCCGGCTCCAGCATGAGCCCCTCAGCCAGCACCCCTGTGCTGGGGCTGCCAGGCTGCTGCCCGGGGAAGGGAAGAGGCGGCAGGTTAAAGCTGTAAGGGGAGGTGGGGTGTGAACACTATGGTTTCTATACCTTTCCTCTGTGGGTGGATGTGTTCAACATCAGCTGGCGGTTCGGGACCGGCAGGATCGCCGGTGTGGGTCAGACCCCGCTGCGTGACAGCAGGCGGGGGGGCCCGCAGTGTCCAAGCAGACCCCACCAGGGTAAAGCCTATCAAATACATATAGAGCTGTATTTGCCTCCAGGCACCCCCCGCCCCGCTCTGGGCTCGCTCTGGCCGTGCGGGGCTGTGCGCAGGCGGGGGCGGGCAGCGCCGCTCCGCTCCCCCCACCAGCCCGGCCCCGCCGCCGCCGCATGCACCGCCCGGCAATAAAGCGGCGGGGAGCCCGGCCGCGCTCGGCAGCGCCGCTCCCGCCGGCCCCCCCCGGGCCCCTCCCCACAGCCCCGCCGCTGCCCCGGCCCCGGGGGGCGGCAGCGCTGCCCCCGCCGCGATGCCGGGCTGGAGGAAGAGCCTCACCCTGTGCCTGCAGCGGATGCAAGAGGACGGTGAGAGCGGCCGGGGGAGAGGAGGAGGGCTGGGGATGCTCGGATCCAGCCTCTCCCGTGCCTTTTCCTTTTTTCTTTTTATTATTCTTTTGAGGGGGTGTCTCTCTGGAAGGGGGCAATCCTGTGCTGGCGCGGAGCTCCGCGAATGGAGGGGCTGGAGGGGGGGGGATGCTCTTCGTGCCGGTAAACTTTGCTGCAGCAAATCTGCCCTTCCGTCCCCGGGCTTGCTTGGTCTCTGGTTTTTCTTTGGTGGGGGCAAATCAGAGCGAGAAGTGGCTGCGCGGTCCTTTCCGAACATTTAAGAGGGTCTTGCAGCATCTCTAACTTTATAAAGCTACTAATGCTGCTGTTTTCAACTGGTAATTCATCCCAGTGTCTAACACTAACTGGGGATTAAATGGTTTTTGAGTTGCACAGAGGATGTGTCGCGATAATCTGACTCCCATTGTGCCGCTTACTGTTGCTCACAGTGGCTGTGAATTATTTTGTTTACATGCTCAAGAGTATGGTGTTAAATAAACGCTGTGGACCTGCAGCTCGTAAAAGCGGGGAGGAGACATCCACAGGGTGGCATAGCCTAAGGGCGGCTTCAACCTTGCGCTCCAGCTCCTGGGTTTATGGATGAACAGGGGTAAAAGTGGTGGGGAAAGTTGATGTCTCCGAAATGAAGTGCAGTTCTCATGTGCTCCCATAAGACTCAGGTGGAGGAGCTGAGCTGGGATGGGCAGAAGTGAGCAGGAATGTGTTTTATTAACCCCAGCTGCCTGGGTGTGAGTAGTTATTGGCAGGTTTTTCTTTTGCATCCCTTTGCCTGACTGCCTCTCTAGATTGTGAACTAGTAAGCAGGATTACCAAATATCTGAAGTGGCACCGTTGTGTCATTTGGGGTAAGTAATGAAAAAATTGGGGAATTCCCTGGTCCTGCTGGTTAATAAACACAGAGAGAAACTGTGCTGTTAGGTGCCCTGTAAGGTGTCAGGACAGAGTCATTAAGCAGATTCTCTCTGATGCTGCTTCCTTGCTCCCACTGCTTTGGGAGGCCACCCTCTGTTTCTGATGTTTGACCTCTCTGGGAGCATGGCTTCCATTCACAGACTCCAGCCACCCGAGACAGAGCTGTTAAAAATCTTATCTTGTAGAAGAGTAAATCAGTCCCCAGTTTGGCACACTGGGACCTGTCGGTGTGAATTCAGCTGTGGTGCAGTGCTTTGTAACACTGCCCTGCTGCAGCTGCCAGGGGTGGCTTTAGCCATTCACAGCAGTGAGCTCTCGATGCGCACCTGACCTGCGTTAGCATCTTTGCCAGGTTACACTCTCAGTGACTTCATAGGAATGTACTGGCTCTGTCTCTGGGGTCTGTGTAATGCCTTTCCTCCTCATCTTCCCTCCCTCTGCCTTCAGTCCCAGCACTGCAGTGAGTCTGTGACGAGCGTGCATCCCTTCAAGCACACTGGGCATTGTCCCTAGTGACATTGTATTTATTTCTGTGGGTGGCTCGAGAGTAGTTGGTCTCAAAGTTACCGTTTAGTTAATCACAGAATGGTTTATCAGGAGGAATAAGTCTTGCAGGCTCAAGCTGATGTGCTGTGTAGAGGAGGAGGTATGTGCCTGCTAAAGAATGTGCTGAGTTTGTAGGGAACTTCTTTCCCCTTTCCCCAAGGCGACCAGTTTGATGGTTTTATTACAGTACGCAACTATGCAGGGGTAGCAGAGGTGTTTGGTGATGTTTTTTTGTAGCACTGCAGTGTTAACAGGTATGGTTCAGGGTTTAACTGGATGCCAGAGAAGGTTTCACATCACATCTTGTATAAAGCTGCCACGAAATCTCTGCAGGGTTCAGTTCAGATTTAGGTTTTGCAAACCAGTCTGTGAAGAAATACTGACTTCTGGCTTTCCTTATTCAAAACAATTTACATCTGCCTTGTTGGCATCTCCATGGCTATACAGATGTGGTCGTTTTGTTTCAGATGTCTAAGCTGGGGAGATTCTCTGTTAGACATGCATGGTCTGACCCACCAGTGCATTAACTTCCTCTGAGGACCTCGGCACTTGAGTTTCCAAAGGAAATGTCCTAGTGTTCAGCAGGAGCATGTTTGTGATTAGAAGAGTGGCATATTTTGGTTACTGAATATTAATGTGATGAGCACCTCTTGCAGTTTGCAGCTGTTCAGTGCTGGGTTGGAAGCTTCATTAATTACAGTTGGCATTCAAAAGGCCAGTGATGGTAAGTCACACAGGGAAATGCAAGATGTATGTGAACTGTGCTGGAGTACGATTGCCGTTTCAAAACACTGCCCACACTGAGTTTCTTCACGCACGTTTTGCCTTAAAATTTCTGTCCCTTAGGGAATGGGGATGACTCCTGACCAGTGTGCAGAAATGCTTCATTCTGTAATGTATTTTTGTTCCCCGCTGCAAGAGGGTTGTACATGGGATGTGCTCCTCCTTATTCTGTTCCATGAAGAAAAAAATAATTGATGTTAATGACTTAGAAATTCTTCGTGGAAAATGTGTTCTCTCCAGCCTGTGCTGATAACAGCCCTGTTACTCCCTGGTCAGGAGGTTGATTTTCTTCTCTTGGTGTGACCGTGGGGTTGTCTTGGATCTGGGAGCAGAGGTTAGAGCAGTTCTATCCATCCCTGTGTATAGAGCTGTGCAGCCCATGCTGATTTACCTCCCTGATAGCTAGTGCTCTCAGGGCAGTAGAGAGAACTAGTTGGCTATGCCAGACCCTCTCCCATCACAGTTTTCTCCCTCATGCTGCTGTCCTTTATGTGAGGACTGCAGGGTTTGGACTGTATCCTTGCTGCTCCCAGGCTTTCAGTAGCAAAAGAAGCAGAGGCTGATTTCTGCTTTGGGAGCGTGAATGTATGTGGGCAGGTGGGAAAGTCTCTGGGGATTCTGGCATATCTGAGTGGATGTGGAAACTGGATACCTAGAAAAGATAAAATATCTCTGCAGACAGAGCAATGGAGATGCTTTTATCCTAACTGATGAAAATAAGTGTTATCTAGAGGTATATGACTTCTATAACGTGGGTCACAGGAGTGGGCAGATACCCTTTGCTAAACCTGAGATGTTTTTCTGCTTCTGCTGGGAGGGAATACAGGATTTGAGTGTAAATTTAGGTTGCTGATATAATTCCCCTTCCTCCCTCAGATAGTTTTCCTTCAGTAAAACTCAGAAAATTTGAGTCTTGCCTTAAAACTCTGATATGATGCCTTATTAAAAACAAAACAAAACAAAAACTCCACAAAAAAAACCCTCAACCAAAAAATTACCCAACCTCAAACCTTAAAAAGGCTGATGTAATGGGATGATAAAATGTGAAGTGAGTTACCCATCCCTTGTGTGAATCACAGGGCAGCTGGAAAGGAGCAGGGGAGAAAGAACAACTCAAACCTTCTCCAAAGTGACAATATTGCAGGATTGTGCTTCTGCTGTTTGCTTCCTTCCCTTGTATACAGCTCCACGCTGGTTACCTTGGAAACAGCTGTAGGAATCATATAGGGGCATTTTGCTGCTGTGCAGCCATGGGCAGAGGTGTCCCGTGGTGCACAGGGAAAGGGAAATCCTCTGTGGTGTGGGTGGATTTGCAGGATGAGGAGCACAAAGTAAAAACCCGTTGCAAGACCTCCCTTACCTTGCTGCAGGTGCAATTTGGCAGGAGTGGGACCCTGGGGAAAATTTAGCAGGGGGGTGGTTTTGGCAGAGATATTTAAATTTTTATAATGGGAAGGTAAAAATATCACAGCAGTCTGTCTTGAGGGGGTTTATAACAGCTGGGCTATAAACATCAGCTTTTTATTCTGTCCTCGGAACAGTGTACCAGGATGTTGTGCTCTATAGCTGTGAAACTGTGATTATGACTGGAAATGGAATTCTTCTTTACTTAATCACACACATCAAGGAGCAACATCCCAGTAAGATGGAAACTTGCTGGTTTTGCATGATTAGCAGAAAATTAGAAGATCTTTCATTGAGTTCCATGTTGTTTGTGATATGCACATGTGATGTGTAGAATAACTAAAATAGAATAATTGTTAAAAATGGTGCAGATTCTTTTGTTTGCTTACCCATAAACATTTTGATCTTGCAAACTGTGTGGTGTGCATAACTTGGAATCAGTTAAACTATTCTGCTACTTAAAATCGAGTGTTTGCTCTTGTGCTTGCCACATCAGAAATAATTTATTCATTCAGAAAGGAGGTTTTTGTATTTATCAAGTTGTATTAGAACCATCTTTCAGTGCCAGGTTGAGCCTGTTCAGTTTTAATACGTTGCCTTACAGAGTCCTTTTGTCCAAACCTACAATGACATGATCTATTGTACTGGCACTTAATTTTCTGTAAAGGAATGGAACTGGATAGCTGTCACTTAAATAGTGAACTGCTCTGTGGTTGAAGGGCTGTTATGTCTGTCTGCTGAATGCAGCATGTTAATATATTCCTGCGTGTGATACTCTTACTTTATGGTGCATCCAAGCTTTGTTAGAGATGAGGGCTTGCACATGGAGTGCTCAGGAATTTACAGGCTGCTGTTTGTTGGTAATACTCATTATACAGGCCACTGCTTTTAAACAAAATGTAAAAATAGAGGTTCTGACCCTGCAGTGAAGTGTGGTGGGTAATTAGGATTGCTTGAAGGCTGTGGTGGTAGTGCTTAAGGGATAATATTCATTCATCAAACTGATAGGACAGCCGGAGCAAATCCTGCTAGGCTTTGATGGGGTCTTTTTCCTTCATTAATATGTTGATGTGGATTTGGCACCCATCAAGTGAGGGAGCATCAGCTGCACCCGAGCGCTGTGCTTGCCTGCTCCCCTCCTCGCTGCCTCTCGCACTGCCGTGCTGCGCTGGGTTTGGGCTGCTGCCTTTGATCCTGTGTTTCAACAATCATAAAATTTAGCTCTGATTGAGAAGTCCTGCACAACTTAGGGATGAAACCACGAGGGTTTTACAGAATGACTTAAAGCCTTGTTGGAATTTGAGTAAAGACAGTGATTGATCATTGTTTTGCTTTTTGAAGTGTGTTTTTTTTATTTTTCTGCCAGACTTTATAACCTGAATGCAATCCTCTGTCCACAGAATTTGGCACCATGAAACTGTCCGGACTTCATGCAGTTCTGCTCTCTCTTGCTTAAGCTGTTACACTCTGTAGGGCTTCTTGCAAAGGAATTTTTATTGGCAATATTGAGTGATGATGCTCAGTGCTGAGCAAATGCATCGGCTGCAGTGGTTTGGCACGTTCTCCCTTCAGAGCTGCCAAGGCTGGAAAGTGCAGGGAGAGCCTTTCAGGATGCTGAAGACCTTGATGGAAACCATGAATTGTGGGAGCCAGGAGAATTTTAGAGTTGGAAGAATTGCCAGATCTGACTGGATTCAGGCCATGTTTATTGTTCTCCAAACCTGTTGGTGTTGCTATGGGCTCATGCCAAGCGTAGTGGAAAAAGCACATGGGCAATTCCCAGGAAGTGTATGTGATATCTGAAATGTCTCCAGCCTTGAGCTGTGATTGCAGCTGCTGACCCGGAGGCCCTCTCGTGCTCTGGGTTGCACTGAGATGAAGATTGCTCAGGTTAAACTGAAATGTGTGGCAAGTCTAAGAGGCAGATGGTTGCTCTGCCTTGTTTGTTTGTTTGTTTTGTTTTTTGTTTGCTGTTTGGATCTTCTAAGTAGACATAAGTGCAGTTGAGCTACTTAGTTATAGCCCCAGCCAGGCCCTTTCTGGCTGGAGAGCCAAAGGAAGCCTCTCCACCAGGTCATTTATTTCTATGGTAAAAACTGTGTAGACCTTCCTATGGGTATCCTGTTTTAGAATAAAAATGACTATTTTGTTAATTCCTTGACTTCATTATAATAGAATAAAATTGCTTATTTTGAAACAGAAGTGAATTTACAGTAGTGTAACTGTAGTAGAGTAATTATCACTTGAAATTACCCCTTTGCAGATGAGCCTTAAGACAATCAGTTGGGTATTTTTGGAGCTCAGCATCACATAAATGGAACAATCCCTTTTAAAAGGCAGTCCTAGCCCTTGAAGCTCAGAGCTGTGATCTGTGCCTGAAAGGCTTGCATAATGTCTAGAGCAAGTCAAAAGCTTGGTGTTTTTCCTGCCGTGGTTTCTTTTCCCAGAGGAGCCACACATCTCCTGCTCCAGTGAGTGCTGGTGATGACCCCACGTGTATGGGTACTGCTCTTGCACGCATGTCTTAGCCCAAAAGAATTTACACTGTGTAAATGTCTGTGTTCCTGAAACTAATATAGCTACTGTGGATTGGTGCTGGTGTCACTGGGATTGGAGCATGGGCAGCGTTTGATCCGGAAAATAAATCCCATGCTGATGGCCTCTGTTGGAAATTGTAGCTCCTCTTCTGCAGTGTTTGGCCTGGGTGAACCACACACTGGGAGAAAACTTCTCTTGGAAGGTTCTGCATTTTGTCCAGTTATACCTGATCTTTCCATGGACTCCTTCCATTGAGAGGAAAAGTAATGAAGCTTTCAATTCAAAATTCAGGTAGGATTGTTTTTTTTCAGCCCTCCTGTTTTGTCAAGAGAATGAATTACCTTTCTTACTTTCTCCCACTTTTCCCATCTGTCTTTGTCTTGGGAAGATGAAGGAATTCAAATAAGATAACTAAAACAAATAAATTCTAAAATTATGGTGATTTTTCCTGTTACTGACTTCCCCCTCATTAATGTTAGATGAACTTGGCATCTAATAATTACTAGCTTTGGTTTTTGAGCCAGAACTGTTCTCTGGCTGCAGCAAAATTTGCTGATTGCACTGATAGCATTGGGGGAGCTGTTTTCCGCTGGGAAGTTAGTTCAGTCAAACATATTTTCCTCTGACAGCTTCAGGTATTTTGCATCAAGACCATTTCAGGAGAAGTGGGGGTACCATCTGTGTTTAAGGAGAAGTGGGGTACCATGTGCTGTTTGAGAGGGAGGAAGTGCTGTGCTTTAAGATGTGGTTAGATCCATGTCCTAGCTGTGTATTTAAGTGGCAGTGTCAGTGACCCTGCCAGCTGAACTGCTGCGTATTGATGAGTATAAACCTCTTGCTGAGGCTGCAAAATGAATTCATTTCTACAGTCTTCAAGATGTCTATGAAGTAACACACTTTTTTGCTTAACAACTTTATTTGCACAGTGAACAAGGCATTATAGAGCTTTTGTTTTAGCAGTTATATTAACCTTGGCTGCTGCTTTGCTGCTAGAGTTGGAAGCCATTCTGAGTATTTATTTGCATTATAGGTGTTGTCACCTTTTCTTGTATGTATGATGCTGTTAGTCATCTTGGTGACACTTCATTCATTTGTGCAGAGAATAAAGGTCTGGGCTCACATTTGAGTGTTGCCTCACACAACCCAAGAGGGGAGCTGCTACGAGAGGCAAGGATTTCATGAAGCTTGAGAGATCTCATTTGGGATGGAGCTGAGATTGGCCTCTGGATTTCTTTTTTTCTCCTGTCTTCCATTTAAAAAAAAAAAAAAATCACTTAGTTTCTCAGAGTGGTGTCAGTTGAAATTAATGAGACTAAGGAGTTCTGTGCCACTTGGAAGAGCAGTCTGCAAACCTCTGCATACCCCAGTCTTCACGTCTGCAGAGCACGGGTAATGACTGCACTTCAAAAGGTTTTGATGCTCAGATCAAAACAGACTTGAAAGTGTAGTTACTGAGTGTAACTTCATAACTGTCCTCTGCTTAACATCTTCATGCTCAGAATTATGCCAACTGTGCCAAATATTTGCAAAAATGACCAAAATTTGGTAGAAAATGTCTTTCTCGCACAGGGTTGCAAATCTATTGCAGCACACAGCTGAGCAGGAAAAAGTTCTGTTTAAAAATTTCCCTCTATAGTAATGATGTGTGTTGTGAGTTTACCAGCTATCTAATCTAGTCTCCATCTATTACATCAAGTGATAATCCTCTAGCAAATTAGGTGCTGTTAGCAGCAGTTCTGTCAGCCTGGGTCTGGCTGCACATCTAGGCAACCTGCCTTTGAGGAATTTCAAAATTTACCCTAGTCAGTCATGCTGCTTCCTCAGCCTCTGGAGACTGCATTTCAAGTGTAACACAAAGCTGAGCTGTCTGACTTGCTTGTTTAATTGTATTTATTCTGCTTTTCCTCCCCACCCTACACCTGCCAAGGCCATGTAAGGAAATGGCTCCTGGGTTGTGTGTGTTTTTGTGGGTTTTTTTTGAGTAGCCATTGTAATTGGCTTTTTGGCTTATCCTGTTCTACCTTAATATAATTCCTTTGCTGTCACTGTGCTTACACAGGGGCTTGTTAGTAAGTGGGCTGGGGATCAGAAAGTAAAAAAAATCTGCAAACCAGGCTGTGATGCTCGGTTTCTCTAGGGCTTGCTGTAAGGGGAGGCTTGCTGCCTTGTGGGATGTCCTCACCTGGGGACAGGGTGTGCAGCAGCCACAGAGCCAGGCTTGCTCCCTGCTGAGCCCTGTGCTGCCCTGGCAGCCAGCACTGCCCCTGCACTTTGGGACTGCACCTTGCCAAGGGTCACGTACTGCCTGGGAGTAAGGGAGTGACAGGCAATGCTGCAATGAATGCCATCCAGTTGCTGCCTCTGAAGAACTAAGAGGGAGTGTGGCTGTTGGCCAGGGAGTGCCATCCTCTGCCTCCCATCTGCTTCCCTGAGTGTTGCTCAAAGCAGCTGCTCCTCTCTAGGGGCTTCCGAGGAGGGCATGGGGACACCAGTTCCTGGCCACCCTTCATTGCCTTGCACTGAGTTACCTAGTGAGCTTGAAGTCCTCAGGGTGCCATTTTTCCATCCTACTTTCCTCTCCCACTAAATCATGCCATGGGGTTTAATTGCAAGCTGCAATGTTGGTGCTTGGTTTCACTGTGGTGGTGGAATGTGAGGGTTGGGAGCGGGAGGAGTGTGGAGCGAGGGGGCTTGTTTCCCTGTTACCTCCCTCCACAGCTGTGAGATTCTTAGAGAAATCCAGTTCTTGTGCAGCTGGCTGTAGGCTGGAGATGCTGTTCAGCAGAGTGCAGGGAGAGCAGTATTGAATCACACCGCAGGGAGATCCCTCGTGCTTGGGTCTTGGCATGATGGGCATCCTGTCACAGCCCCTGTGTGGAAGTGGGGGATCTTTTCAGCAGAGTGTAAGGGAAAACCACTGACAAAGCAGCCCTTGCATTACGGGGGCAGGTGGTGATGGCTGACTCTGCAGTGTTTCAAAACAGCTGAGGAATTTCCTCTGTGTATGAATGTGTGCAGATTTTTTTATGTCAGTCTAACTCTAGGGTGAGTTGGCTTCAGAGGCTTCTCAGAGCCCCTAAGTAGCTGCAGTATCATTATTAGCTGTATGGTGAGGTAGTCCAGCATTTGACCTGTTGAACCTCGACACCAAGTCAGTGAAAGCGAGGAAAACACCCAACACCCTGGAGCTGTGATGGCTCCCAGCTTTGCAAACTCATCTCTGGACACTGCCCCACTGCAAACCCTACTTCTTCCCCATCTGCAGCTTTCCTTGCTGGGAGTTTCCCACTGGAGCCTGTCAGATCATCCTGTGATGAACCACTGCTCTGAGTCGATGTGACAGTCGGTGCTTGAGTCCTGTTTCCCATCTACCTGTCACCTCCTCAGCCTGCTGGTTAAGCCAGGTTGGTTAGCCACCAGCAAACTGTTAAACCCTTAAACAGTTCTGACACAGTGAGTCAGTCAGGCTCGCAAGTTGGAGGTGAGATAGACCCTATCATACAACACAGCTACTTTGATCTGTGCTGTGAGAAGAGAGTGCTGCTGCTGTGTTTTGGGGAATGTTATGTGAGTAAGGGGGGGGCAGCTCTTCCAAGGGATTTGGTGTTTTTTTTTTTTTTTGAGCTATTTCAGCCTTTTTCATGCATAGGAACTTGGAGTGGAAAAGAACAATTTAGGGATGGTTAAGGGGACTAGGAAAACTCATTTATGCAGCCAAGTAAGCAAGAGAATGGAGGTGGTCTGTTGGACTGTGCCATGACTGGACAAGCAGTGCAGCTGTCTTCTAGTGTACAACATTCCCACTTCACTGCAAGAGAAGACAGACTTTCCTTTGTGGCAAGTTGTCCTCTTCCTAGGAGGTAGTTGCTTCCCACCAAGAGAGTAAGTCCATCTTCCTGGCCAACTGTGGTGACCCAGCATTGGAAGGGACCTCTGGGGTCTACTTTGCCTGTAAGTGAGATGTTAAAACACTAATTATCCAGGATAATACAATTTCAGGAACTCATTGATTTTTAGCAGAGGGAAGTGAGTTAAAAAGATGAGTCACTGACCTATTTGAAAATGAACCACCTCCTCAGTGTCATTAGGAGCTGGTAATAGATCATCCTGGACAAGAGCTGGTGAAAGGGGATTAAGGGGTCCCCTCGTCCCTGCTGTTGCTCTACATTGTGTGTGACTGCTGTTCACTCACATTTTTTTTTTCTGGGTGAAGAAGCAGCATACCTTATATATAAAAAGCCAACAATTTCTTGTGAGTGTAATTGAAATTCTAAGAGCCTAATCCTTATTAGTCCAGCTATAATTGTTACAGAAAAAGAAAGAATAATAACACAGTTAAAACTGTTATACATTCATGTTACTCACCAGGGAGGATGTGATGTTCATACTGATGGTTTCTTCATCCCTAGTTAGGATCTGCTTGGGGTCATCTTTGTTTGTGAAGATGGTTTCACACCTTTGGTCATCAGTCTGCAGCTCCAGGTTACGTTACAGGTTATGAATACTGGAGACTGTTTGTTCTCTTCATTACCCTTACAAGTGCCTTAGTCCAGCTCCAGGTGTGCATTTCTTTAACTGATCATGGGTAAGTTGTTTAGAGCTGTGGGGTCTCCAGTGTTAAGTCTGTGCCCCGTTGCTTACCATCCTGTGCTGGTGTTCCCCTCTGCCACATCCTGTATCTCTGCTCCTCATGTGCACTATTTCTCTGCACTGTGTCATCCTGCTGCTCATAAGTATCTCGTTTTCATAGAATGAGCAAGCCTGGTGAGCCTCAGTGCTGAGACCTTGCAAGCTCGGTGCAGAGCTGATGGCCAGTTACTGGCCATGGCAATGCCATGTCACAGGGCTGCATGCTTATGCTGCTGTGAGCAGAGAAGATGCACTGAAGGGTCATCAGCAATAAGGCAAGAGAGGCTGACACTGTTTTATTCTGGGAGGCAAAATCAGAGATGTGTGCTGTGGTCTTTCTCCTGACCTGCTGGACGTTGTGCCCTGGCTGAGGAGATGTGGCAGTGATGGATGGTGGGGTGGAGCTGGCATAAAGCACCTCTCCCATTAGAGAGCTCCTTGTGTGGGGGTCTCTGAATTATCTTGCAGGCAAATTCCCTGCAAGTTTTCTTCTCTGACCTCTCTGCTCCTTCCTGCCTGGGCTGAGGAGCTGCTTGCTTGTTCTGGGCTTTATGTAGCCACAGGAGGTGTGGAGAAATGAGTGACTGCAGATCTGGCCTTCTTATTAATTTGTAAAATACTCTGGGATCCTTCTTTATGAGAGAGGTGATGGACTAATATAACATTTTTATTTTGAAATGGAATAATACTGTAATGATTTTTTTGTGTCTTGTAATGTCGATTAACCTTGGGCCCATGCTTATTTGCTCTCTTGCTATTAAAATTTCAGTCCTTGCCTCTTGATCATTTCTTTCCTATCTCTGGTGCCTGCACAGGGCTTTGGGATAATAAAGTGAAAGTCTGCTACCGAAGTATCTTTTATAGGTTTTATGCCAAGCCATGACTTTGGGAGTTCAGTCAGTGTTGTGTGTGGATATGATCAATAAAGTTAGTTACGTACTTTGCTATTAAGTCTTAGTTCATCGATTTAGGGAGTTACCAGGAACTAGGGAAATAACATGGTTAATTAAGTTAATTGGATTGTAAGGTCTACAGAGATTGTGCCTTTCTGTTTGCTCTCTGAAGCACCTCAGACACCTCTGATCACTATAAAATAATGACTTTTTCTTTTCACACCCTGGTAGTTTAGTTGCTTTAAAACTATTTGCATTTCGAGGCAACTGATTTCTACATGAGCCATGGAATTATGGCTTTGTAGCCCTTCACTTTAGAGGTCCAGGTAGAGGTGGAGAAGGGGCTTCTTAATAGGGCTCAGCTAAATGTTCCCAAGGAATCTGGATCCTTGTATTTGTTTGCCAAGATGTCTTGCTAAGTGGTTACCTGTCCTTTTAGCAAAAAGCCTGTGGGAAAACTTCTAGTGTGTTGGTGTTTTATATATTGGCCTTGGAGTTAATTTTAATTTTATTCCTCATGCCATCCAGGAAGGCATGCAAAGAAATAATATATCAGGCTCTAGATAGGTCTGTCCTGTGGCATCAATTTTTCAGGAAAATAAGTAAACGGATCTCCCTCTGTCTAAAATGGAAATTTATTCTGGGTACATAAAGTGAAATTTAGCACAGAGGTATTCTTCTGGAGCTGGTATTTCTTCTAATTTATAGCTCCTCTTCTTTTCCAAGTGAATTGGAGACTTAAACCTCCCATTATGGGTCTGTAATTTATGTTTTCAAAATTTTACGATTGTTATCTTTCAGTGTTTTTATGAAGCTCTGCTGTGGAGGTGCTCAGATAAGGTTGTATTTTAAGTGTTGGCCAACTCACTAGAAGCAAAACTGGGATTATAAATTAGCAGAAACGTTCTCCTGTGGTGTGAGCTCATTCTCATGTTAATTTCTTTAACCTTTTTCTAAGAATTAGGGAAGACAAGTAATGGCAAGAGGGACTGGATGAAGCTGTTATGCAGCCTCTGGAAAACTGATTTGGGTTTACTTGCATCATGGTTTGTCACTGTGGGTAAACAGATTGAGTGAGGTTCCCCTGGTATCTGTTGAGGGTCTGGTAAGAGTCAACCCTTTCATTAATGACCTATTGAAGGAAAAGTGAATATGCTCATTGCATTCTTAAGGTGGCACTAAGTTGTAAGCTGTAACAAAAATATTGATGAGGAAAGCATGGGCTTGGTGATCTTTTGAGACACCCTCAGGAATACTTTCAGATTCTTGTGACTTTATGGGAAAAACAAGGAGTAAATGATGCTGAGGATGCTTGAGGACTGCATTTGGTCCTTGTATGAATTTAGGGCTTCTGGTTTTCACTTAGAAAAGAGGAAGGTGAAAGGAGAAAGCTCTTTTGTGCTGCTTGGCAATGCAGCAGTTGAATGAAGAAAATTGTTGAAATTGTATTTATCAAGTAATCTATCTTGAAACTGTATTTAGCCTTTAAAGTTTTAAATTTAGACCTGAGCATCTGTGCCCCTGTGTCACCTTTTCTGGTTATCCTGGGACTCTTTGCTGTGTTTCCAGTCCCATGGGAACCAAAGGAGTTGTCCAAACCTGGAAGTTTTTTTCTTTTTCTTTTTCTTTTTTTTTTCCATCTGAAAGCTCATCACCTTTTAATTTAGGAATGAATCTCCTGCCCAAATCAAGTTGTGGAAGTAACTTTGCGGTTTGTTTGGGTTTTTTTGGCTTGACTGTTGTTCTTACTGCTGTTTTTCAACGTGAAACAAACTGACACAGAAAATTTTACTATTTCCATAGTGTTATCTGAGATAGTGTAAATGACCCATTCCCACTCTCGCCTCGCTGATTGTCTTGTCAGGAGAACATTTAATCCTAAATTTTGCTATGTGTACTGTTCTGCTGTATGGTGATATGAAGTGGTGCTTTTAAAATTAATTTCTATGTGAGGAACTTGGTTTTTAGTATTTCTTAAATTAACAAATAGAAAGCAAAGGTGGTTTTGTGTGTGGTTGGTTGGTGGTTTTTGTGTTTGGGAGATTTTTTTTAAATGCCTCCCTTGAAGAAAGCCAACTTACATCTTCCCAGGAGGATGCAGTAACTGCTACATGAGGTTGGTACAGAGTCAGAGGTATTGAGGAAATGCCTGCCCCAACAGTAACTGAACTCCATGGGGACAGTTTTTCTGAAGCATCTAAGTATTGCATGATTTGAAGAAAGAACTGGTGGTGTGTGTGCAGTGGGTTGTGGTGGATTTTTTGTGTTGGTTGCTTGTGTGGTGTGGTTGTGGTTAGTGGGGTTTTTTTGGGTTGGGTTTTTTGTTTGGTTTTGGTTTTTTTGCACATGGATGTGTGTTTTAAAATCTTTCCTGCTGACACCTGCATTTGCAGAAGCTGGCTGTCACTTGAGTGAAAGACTGTCTCCTTGTCTGCCGTGCCTGATGTATGGGTAATCTTACTGTCATCAGTGGCAAATTTATTGGCTGCACTGTGATTAGATGGAGGGCAGTGGAGGTGCACAAGTGACACAGTGCACCTTGCTCTCTGTTGCGTTGCCATCCAGTAAATGGGTGTGAGAAGCAGGAGAGGAGAGGGTGCTGGGGCAGTTTGCCATTGGTTCATCGTGGTTTTTGGCAGTCAGCATCTATTGCTCTTTACCAGCTTCCTGCAAAGCCACTGAGATGAGTGACCAGATATATAAGGCTTGCCCTGCTCAGTGGTTAAAGTTTCCTAGGTGTTCCTGCAAATACCTCTCCAATTTCTCCCCCAACTCACCCCAAAGTCCCATCATGCAGGGTTATTCCAGCTGCTGCAAGAAGCTCCCTGAACTGACAAGGAGAGCCTGTCTACTTTATCAGCTCTTCCCAAAGTTAGAAAAACCCTTTTCCCCTCTGATTGCCATTGCCAGAATGTTACAAGCTCTAAAATTAGTTTTGAGAGCTTGTGGTTAGGCGTGAGCTGCAGCAGGGCAGGGGAAGTGATGCTCTTCAAGGGCAGGGTGAGGGCTTGCCCAGGGCTCCTGTTTTGCCTTCTCTAGAAACTGTGAACACCATGAGTTTTTTCCACTGCTGTAAAACCAGTGGAATACAGATCTCTGTGGTACAGAACAAGGAGCTTTTTAGCTTAGTCTTCTGGTATAAGTATTTTAGATTTAAAGAATTGTGTTATTCAGGCTGCAGGCTTGCAAATTACATGCAGAGCTGAGCAAATCTGTCCCTTCTTCCCAGGCTCCTTGAGTCATCTGGGAGGCTGCTGCTTTTCTCTCTTGATAACTGATAGTGGGGTATTAAACTGTTTGGTTGCATTAAAGCACTCCTGTGAGCAGCAAGGTGTTCTGCCAGCTTTATTCCAGTGGTGCAGTGCTGGTGTGGGTATAGGCAGCTTTCAGATGGCCATCCTGAAATCCTCTTTTCTGGCTACTGATGATGGCTGTCATTGCAATCTTTATCCCAAGGGACACAGTAAGCATAAAGCTATCTCTCTTTTAACCCTCTGTGCACACAGAAATGCCTTTGCCCCTACATACCTCTCTGCATGCAACCGTCACTCAAACTGCAGCTGCATCTGGACTGAGATGTCCTGGGTTTCCCCAGCCTGCAGGAGGAGGGGTCCCTGGGAACCTCCCAGTGGGATTCCTGTAGGAATGACAGCGCTTGCTTGGGTGTTGCAAACGTTTATGTGTGAGGGGTAATTACCAGTGCTGGAGAAAGAGCAGAGGCCACAGGAAAGGGGATGAGCAGAAGATCTGGTGCTGATCCTCTTGCCCTAGGCTGCACTAGGCAAAATGCTGTTGTTGGTGAGCTATGATGGAAATCCTGTGATATCTGGAGGAGCAATACCAAAGTGCTTCTGGAGAAGAAGATTGCTTGTGAGAACTGAGAGCTCTTGTGAGGGCCTTGCTCTTGAGTAAAGAGGAACTTGGAAGTTGAACCCAATCAAGGGATGTGAGGTCAGGTTGTTCTGTGAGCCCCCAACTCCCCTTACCTCCATCCTGTACACCCACAGCAGGGAACCTTTTGAAGCAGTCATTTTACCTTATCTATATGCGTAGGCTGTCACAGGCAAAACACCAGAAATTCCTCCAAAAAAACAAGAAGAAAGAGAATAGTAAAGCACCTCCAAACCGCTCCCAAGTGGTACCTCTGCAGTGGATACAGCTTCCAGCAGCACAAATCACTGCATTGCAAACAAGCAAAACAGAGGAGCTTGCGCTTGAGTACTGAAATAAGCTGCAAGACCCAAAATAAATCCTTGCAAGCAGCTCAGCAACAGCTTGTTTAGTTCTCAGGATTGTTTTGAGGGGCAATAAAACAAGATTTAAGCACTTAAAACAAACCTGTGAAGTAGTCTTTCCCCACTGTGAGAGTTAGTCTGCAGCAAACTGCTTATGTCTGGTAGTAAGATTTGGATGTAAAGAGAGGGAATAACAGTTTGTGGCTGTTCTGAACTGGCTTGGGAGCCTGAGCAGTGCGATATGTTGTTTTTTGCTTGGAGTTTCAAATAGATCTTGAGACATTTGTCCCTTTTGTGCCCTGGCATCACCTTGGTCTAGCCTTCAGTGGGTGTTTCAATCCACCCTGTCCACAGAGTCTCCTTATCTAGCCCATTGCAGTAGCATTTGTCATCTCTGTGGTAAGCACCAGAGGTGCCATCGCTGCACAGCAGCCTTCACTGCATGGATCGAGCCTTTGTCTGTCCAGAGTCACTGTGACTCAAGCAATTTGTCAGCCAGATCATCTCACTGCTCCGTACTTACGCAAGGTACTTGGCAGTGCACAATGGACTTGAAAGCTTACCTGCCTTCTGCTGTCAACACTGGTCATGCTGAAGTGTCTAATGTGACTCACTCCACATTTTTCTCAAGGTTGTTATGGACCTCTTCTGGGGAGTTTTCTCATTTTTATGGCTTCTTGTCTGCTAAGACCTTATGTCATCTTTATCAGTGCCCCAACCCCCTGAAGGACACTGTGACCAGAAACAAGAGACTATCTAGCTTTCTCAAGACCTTCAGGGCTGGGGAATAGAAGACACAAGGCTGGGAAGAATGCAAGAAGGTACACAAAAGTTTAAATACAAGCTGCTGGCTTTATCTCATGCTGGGAAGATAGTGGGGTACCTTTGGAAATCTTTGTTACAGCTTGATAAAGTTTAACTTTGTGAAAGTGACGATTTAGTTATTCTGTCCTTGAAAATGGACTATGCTTTCCTGCCTTCTTGCCCAAATAAGAATTGTAAAATTCTTAAGCCAGTATTGAGCCAGTTATAGCTCAGGTCAGAGGCAAGGAGATGAAAATGTCTGAGGATTGCTCAGCCCCCCAGCACACTAGCTGGCTGTGGCATTGCTTCACTGCTCAGGACCCCCTTGGCCTTGCTCCCATGTACCCTTGTTATCCTTGTATCTGACTGTTGAGCATCACCTGACAGCCCACCTGAACTTGTCTGCTGGATCCCAGTCCTTTGCCAGCCTTCTGATAACACTTTCCATCTCTGTGTGGTTTTTTTGTGTTTGTGTACTCAAAGTTTTGAGGCATCACACACAGCAGCATCCTTTCAGCTCATCAGATGCATGTAGCTACAGCACTGGCAGTTTTCATTTGCTGTCAGCAACATTTACTTCTTCAGTTTCTTTTTTATTTTTCCCCAACACTTCATTTTAAGCAGATGGTTGGAGGCTTTCCCTGTTGGCAAGCTCCAAATGAACATGCTGTAGGATGGGATTTGTTTTCCCAACTTTGCTGTCTGCCTCCTTTCCTCATTGCAGAAGGGAAATCGGTGGTTTATCTCCTTTTGCCCCAATCCAGATACCTACTGTAGCCATGTGAAGCATGTATGCAGGGGCTGGTTCCCCCTTGGGCTGTAAAGGGGAGCTGGGGTGGAGACACCCACACTGCAGAGTTCAGCTCTGTGGCCAGGAATGGGTGCTAGTAAGTGATGGGTGTAATAAACAGGTACAAACCCTCTGTTAAGACAAGAAGCGTTTTAACGAAGCAGGTGAATACATCAGAGGGGGTGGGTGTCCCCAGCCAGGAGGCCCCTTTGCTGACTTTGAGGCAGGATGGAATGGAAACAGAGATTCGATAAAAGTGAAATTTGAGTTGTTGTTCAGCAGAAGCTGTGATCAGTGGTACAGACATGCCTGTCAGTCCATTAAATCCTAACCTCACTTACCAAGTCCTCAGAGACCTGACTTTCAAAGCAGGAGGCCTGTGAAAGTGACTAAGGGCAGGAAGAAATAAATGAGGGAAAGAGTCTGGGTCCCAAGTTGGAGTGGTGTCTTGGCTGACTGGCAGATCGCCTCTTTCCTCTTTGGCCTGCCCAAAAGACCAATTACTTGGTGTAAATCCCTGTCCTTATGTCTCCTAAAGATCTTCATTTAGGTTAGTCCCTTTTGCCCATGATTCCTCCAGTATACTGTAAGGCATCAGTTTAATTAGATATAAAAATTGATTAGCATGGTCCCTAGTGGATCTTTCAGAGGTTTGGCAGCAACTGCAAATAATGCATGTGCAGCTGTTTGGTGAGGGGGGGAGATGGCTGTTACACTGTTAAAAATTGATCAGCATGATTCCTGGGTATTGATCTGAGCCTCCTGGACAGAAGATGGCTCATGAGCCTGTCCTACCCAAGGGCAGGTGGGTGGCAGCTTTGAGGAGACTGGGAGAACAGCCCACTATCTGGGAGAGAAAAGTTTATTCTTCTTGCTCCTGTCCTGTATTTTAGCCTTTTTTTTTTAGTCTAAAAGCTTCCCTTACAGTCATGCTTATGAGTTTTGAGTACGGAAATTCCTAGTGCTTAGCACCTCGTGGAAGCTGTAAATGGCACTCTGGCTGTGTGGATCTAGCACATGTAAATGTTATATATTTACTTGGGGAAAATACACAGTGCATCTGCCAGACATAATTCACCACAGCGTGTGCAGACAGGATGCTGCCACCCTGAGAAGCTTTGCTGTAGCTCATTCCCGTATCTTGTTTAACTGGTTGGTGACAGTAAATGAATTGATCGAAGTCTGTACTGGCACAGTGGGAAAAGTGGTCTGTCTGCTGGTGGCTCCAGTGCTTGTCATCCTTTCCTGCTTGTCTCCATTCACAAAAGACCACATGCTTTGCTGGGCTCCCCCCAGAGCTACGTGTGTATCTTGACTCTGTTAAATGAGAAGGGCACGCAAGGTGTGGTGGGCTGAGGACCTTGTCTAAGGAACCAGCATGCCCACAGACCAGAACTGGGGAGTCCCTCTGCACTGCTGTATGGGATTAAACACCGCTGTACAGCTCCTCTTGCCAGCAGGAGGTCAGAAGTGACACCTGGTAAATAACCACCTTTGTCATAGATTCCCCTTCCTGGTCACCTCTGTCCCCTCCTGAAAGCTGAGCTTGGCTTTTCTTTCTTATTAAAAGCTGATTAGAGGAACAAGATAGCAGGGAGGGTTTTCAAGTCCCAGGTATCCCAGGCTAGTGTTTGTTTTCTGATGTTGTACATCCCTTTTGCTGAGCCTGACCTGGCTGGGGAGTCTCTTTACCCAGGTGATGCTGGTTTTGCAGGAGCTGTTAGCTGGATGCTTGACCCAGGCAGTGCCTGGCTGAGTTGGAGCTGTGCCAGGGCCTGACCCTAAGCCACTGTGTGCAGTAATGGCATCATCTCTTCTTACATTATGTTGGAAATTCACGTCCAAGCACTGGAAGCTAACAGAGTGGGGTTTTTTATCTTGTAACCCATAGCTTTAATCCACCTTGAAATGAAGCTTGAATACATTTCTGTTGTTTCTATGCCCCAGGGAAGTGTCTGTGTGTGTGAAAAGAGAAGGTTAGAGAGAGTAAAAGAGAAGGTTGGAGAGAGTTCAGGAGTTCGTTGCATGGGATGAGCTGAGAGGCAGATGGGACCTTTTTTATTCTATTGATAGTATACGGAGTCTCTGTAAGGGTAGTAAATCTGTCCATGTCAGGATCTCTTCATGGAAATGTATCTGAAAATGGACCCATCCATCAGGAGAAATGGGTGCTGTCATGTACCCAGCTGCTCCTGCTGGTCAGTAGGAACTGAGCAGGTCTGATGTGTCAGTAGCAGGAGGGCCATAGTGTTTGCTTCTGCGCTGGCTCTAGCAAAGCTCATGGTGTCTGTTCTGTAGTGGGATTCCACCATCAGATGTGGCACTGTATATGTTCCCTACTTTAGTGCTGCTCCTGAATTCTATAAAGTGGGATTAGAAATGGGCTGGGCTATAGTGCTTCTAAGCACGTGTCCCACTGGCAGAGGTGGGCTCAGCATGAGCGGGGGGTGATGCTGCGGGGCAGTGCCTAGAGTCTGGGTTTCAGTGTGCAGAGTGCTCACACCTGCACCCAGCCCCAGGGCTGGTTTGCTCTGCTCTGTGCTTGGTGCAGTGTGGGGATGCTTGGCTTTTACTAAGTCCTTGTCCCCTAGCCCTGTGCTCCTGAAGCCCTCTGGAAGGCACTAATGGGCAGTGCAGGGACAGGAGGGAAGGGAAGGGGTGCCTTTGGGCTTGCTGTTGAGATTTACTGTTGCTCTGAGTCACCAACTAAAATCTAATTGGACTTGGAGGAAGCAGGACTAGAAGAGATCTCGTCACCAGGGCAGTCTCTTTACAGGCAAGATTAGCTGCTGAGGAAAGTGCAAGCCAAGTGTCCCAGGATAAATTTCCCAGTGATGGAGCTTGTTGAAGGGGCAGCAGCCTCACAGGGGCAGTCAGTGCTGGTGCCTCCCATCCTCAGCACAACGTGACAGCAGTGCAGGGAGCAGTTTTCCACCGCTGCCTGGTACCTCCTGCAGCAGACTGCAGTAAACTCTTCCTTGCCTCCCTCTTGTGGGTTTTGTCACTGTTAATCATTCATTTATCTCTTCTCAGAATTTTTGGGTCTGTGTTTTTTCTTTTGGGCAAATCTCAGTCCCTCACCACCTGCACACCCTGTCTAATATTATTTAATAACCTACAAATATCTGCATAGGGCAGGGCTGCTGGCTTTTGGGCAATGACTGTATTAGCTGTGCTGCTGATGGCTCCTTACATTTCCTGCTAGAGAATCACTTAGACAATGGAATAAGCCCTCAGGAAAGAGGTAGGAAGGCCACTGGTTGATATTTAACACTTGACTGCACAAGGAGGACATGGAGAAATTAAGTCCCTTGGGAAGGTGCCAGGCAGGAGGCCCACGCAGAAAAGGATGTTGGAGCTGCCTGGGTTACGAGCTGGCTGCCCCCATTGCTCTGTCAGACAGCTCTGCTGAGGTGGTGAGGACAACCCCTGGGCCATGCTGTGGGGCTGAAATTGCTATTAATTGCAGCAGTCTCGTCCTCTGGTTCTGACTTGTCAGGATTTCCTCAGAGAGTTGCTTTACCAGATCAGGCTTCTGAGGTGTGAGGCACATCTCACAGTGGGTGGCATCTGAAATGGCTAATCTTGTTGTGTCACTGTGTAATCTGTTGGACATCTGATGCAGACAGTGGGTCATGGTCATACTAAAAAAAGTATAGCAGATTTGGGGAGTATTCAGAGGATGGAAGAAGGATAAGTAATGAAATGGAAAAACTTCATTGGGAGTAAAGAAAATAAAGACTGTGAGTCTACCCCAAAAAGGAGATGTATAAGAAAGCATATCAGAGAAGACCTTTGTTTTAGTAACAGGGAACAACAAAAAGGGTGTAAAATCTTAACAGAAGTGATGTGTGAGGCTGGTGAGGGAAAATACATCATTAACCACACAGTGGAACTGTGGAGTTTACTATCCTCTGAAATAACATCAAGGGCAAGATTTTTTTAAAAGGTTCAAGAAGGGGTTGACTGGTGCAGGAATAGTCAGAATTCATTCTAGTCTGACATGCAATTAGTGAGGTTTGGAAAAGGAGGGAGGAAATATCAAAGAAACTCTCTTCAAGGATTTAGTTTAGAAGATGCCTCAGTGTAGAAGCACTGAACCATTTCTTGGGGATTAGGACCAGACCTCCCAGATGGCAGAGTATCTCAAAATGGAATCTTTCCCCTGTGGGCTTCTGAAACCCTGGATTTACCTGGTTTTGTGATGCTGGGGACAGTGTCTTCTCTGATCTTCTCAAGTGATTGTCTCACATCCTGAAGTGTGAGAAGTGAGAGATGTGCCCTGAACACCACCCACAAACACAGGATACCTCCTCAGAGTACCAGAGCTGGTGTGCTGCATGGCTGTCGAGCTGCACAGAGAAATGCAGTCCCATGGAGCCAACCAGCATGGATTTCCTAATTGCAGTGGATCCAACACAAGGATATGTATTTCTACACCATCTGTTGGCATGCTTTCTGTTAATGACTGACCTGGAAGCAGAGCTGATGTGCCCTCCTGCAGCTTTGTGGGTTGGCTACTGGGTGCCTAAAAACCTGGAGAGATGCTCCTAAGTGCTGTTTTCTGGGATGCCTGGTGGCTTCCTCTCCCATTTCTGAAGCTAGGTACTTGGTCCCTTGTTTCAGCTCTTAGTGCCCATGAGCTGAGGTGTGACATCACACAGAGCTGCTATCAGCCTGTTTGGTTTGGTGCATCATCCCTGCTGTTCTGAGGATGGAGCTGTTTGTAGTAACAGGGATGCTGAGAAATGGCACTGCTGGATATGACAACAAAGTATTTCTGTGCACAGCATCTTGTTTGTTTTTTCTCCTTTTAATTATATCTATAATGAAGAAAGAAGGATAGATCTTTTTGTTCCCAATACAGAAGAAGGCCTGAGTTGGTTCCCTCCATCAGCAACATGAAAGACGTGAAGCCTTTCATCCTTCAGAGCCTGGTAAATCTCATATGAAAATCAATGAAATGGCTTCAGGTGATGGATATGCAGCAGCAGGTCAAACTCAGTATGACTGTGAGGTTCACAACAGTGTTCAATCCATGGCTGGGCCCATGTTTCATAGATCCTCTATATTGCCCACTGGCAGAAAACAACCTCTGTGCTCTTTGCTTTCCCCACTTAGCTCGTTCTCTATAAGCATAGTGGCAAATTAATCTCTTTCTAGGAAAGGAAAAGAGCCTAGACATCAGGATAGTGAGGGGTGCTGCAAACCAAGCAGTGCTACTGGAACTAACTTCCTTGGAGAGGCAGGTTTGTCATTACTGAGCATGTGGATTAACAAGGCTGCCAGCACTGAGCCATGCTATGTGGGGTTAAAAAGTGCAGCCCTGCTACTGTCTTTCTGCACACCTGATCTTGCCTAGTATTGGGTAGAGTCAGAAATAACACTTTCACAATAAACTAATTTCAAAATTTTCAGGTATTTGTTTTACTTTAAAGAATTGTAAATTTAAAAACTTGTAGGAAAGTAAATATGGAAGCATTTGGAAGCATGACTTCATGTAAGAGTGTGTGTATATATATTAGAATTTAGGCATTCATAATGTTTAAACTGAACTGAATCTAACCAGCATGCTGAGTCTAACTTCTAACACTGCTCACTTCCCAGAACTTCTGCTGTGCCCTGTTATCAACAAGTTTTCCAAAGCAGCGGGATGTATCTCCCAGGTGGGATGTGGAGAGCTGGAGAGGTTTGCCCAGGTTGCAAAGCTGTAACAGGACTTGGTTTCTGATGGTTTAGTAGACCATACTGCCTACCTTGCAGGGCTGACAGAGACCCCCTCTGCAGCCAGCAGCTTTGCAGCCTCTGGGGTTTTCAGTGCAGGGAGGTTTTGCTGCTTTTGGACAGATTTTGGCTAGAGCAGTTGAAGGTGGTGTAGAAACTTATTCTTTCACAGACTGCTGTTGTCAGGTTGTGGTTTTTCTCTCCTTTCTTTTCTCCTACAGAGCTGGACTTGGAAATGGCTCGTCACTGAAATAAAGGTGATCTTGAAACTTTATGGCAGCCGTATCGTTGCTTAGAGTGCTGCTGTAATGATCACCGTAGCACTAAGGGAACTGTGTCAGCTTTACTCTTGCTAGTCACCAAACTGTAAACCTAGTTTATAGCAGTATAAAAAGTGTCATTAAACTGGTCATAAATCACTTGGTTTGACTTGGTTTGCTGGGGAAGCTGTTAGGACCATTCCTGTCCCATGGAAGAAGTGCTTGGTTTGTGAGGGCAAGTTTAAATGCAGCTATGAAAAAAAAACCAACAAAAAACCAGTTGTGTAGTGTGAGGAAGAGCTTGGTGTGGCTGGAAAGGGTCAGTACTAGAAAATCTGGAGCAGAAGTAAGCAATTTGGTCAAAGTGGATGAGTTCATAAATCATTACTGGGCTTTGTGGTTTCTGATCGCCTCTGGCTTGAAGGCTGGGACAGATTCTGCCAGGAGCGGTGTAACCCACCCAGTGCTGCCTGCATGGGGCGGAGTGTACCCACAACTGCTGGATTTTCCATGTACAAAACTGGAATTGTATTTCTACCCTCCTGTCACTCCACTCTTGGTACAGAATAAGATGTTTCAGGTGCATGCTGAAGACTTGTGTTGAGTCCATCGCATCTGCTGGAGCTGCTGCTGCACGAAGGAGCAGCACAGTGGGACTTGTCTACAACAATTGCCTGCAAAAGGCCTGTCTTGTTATCTGCTGCCTGTGTGTGTCCTCTTTTGTACTGACAATTTCAGTGCTAAAAGCTTCCAATTAGACTAACTTGTGCATTCAGAGCTGGGAGTTAATTCGAGGTGGATTAAATAATGCTCACAAATCCACAGACACTTTTTAATTGTCCTAACAAACACCAGTGCTCTCCCCATTCAGGCTGCAGCTGTACAGAGCGTGGCTGGTGACTTCCAGCTCCTGTGCCTGGGACAGGAAACAGCAATTGCTTGCTGAGTGCTGTTGGGCAAACGTTTCTGAAGAGTATAAATAAAACAAATTATACGTGGACAAAAATAAAATACAAACTTGAGGACATGGAGAAAAAGGAGAGGCCTTTTCTCACAGCTCAAGTCTATTAGAGAGGGCTACTGAAATGCTAGACACTTTGCTTTCATCCCAGAAGTTCTTTTTTCTCTGTGCCGGAGTTGCCTTGCTTCATTTAAAATGAGTCTTCACATCGGTTTTGTTAAATTTCTGCAAAATCCTGTGTGGATGCTCTTCAGTTGATTTAATCTTGGTTTATGTTGATTTAGTTTCTTGCCAACTTTTACTAAATCCTTTTGAGACAGAGTTAAATCAACTTATGAGTGTCCTTGCAATTTAATTAAATGGACTGATGTAGCTAATGTAACTGATTGTAATTAAACGCAAGCAGCTTTATATAAAGACAAGCCCTGAGGGTGTTCAGGAAATCCCATCTCATGTTCCCATTAGCTCCTAAAAGGAGTTTGCTCACAATTTACCACCTCTGCCTCTGATCCTTGTCCCAGAGCAGAGCTCTGCCACATTGGGCCATGCTTTGCATTTATGACAAACCCCATCCTTGGTGACTCAGCCCTGTGGCTTTGCCCCACCACTTGCCATCCCTTCCACAAGAGGGCTTGTGTGGCCACATGCCAACAGCCCTGTGGGGAATGGCACCGAGTCACTTGCTGCCCTAGATGAATAATAACCTGCTCACATGAAAAATAAGCATGCCCACAGGAAAAAAAAAGGGTATGTTTTTCTTTTTCCTCTGCTCTGTGGCATCCAGAGTCATCCTGAAGCCTAAGCAGTGGTCTGCAGGGATAGGGGTGTGTGTGTAGGGACTGGAACAAAGTACCTTATGCAGGATGTTTGTATTCAGCATTAGCTTACACAGGTTCATTGATGGAGGATTTTGCTGTCAGATTACTTGTTTCCAGGTGTTTTAAACCTCTTGTTTCTTATGATGTCAGTCATTCTGAATATTGCTTTTGCTTACAAGTGCATTGTTTTTTCTTGTTCTCTGTCTCAAACTGGAGGCAGAAGTCTGTAATGATGTAATTCTTTCTACAACAGCCAGATCCCACACCCCAAAGGCTGCTTTTTGATCTACAGCAGGGAGCCTTGCTATCCAAGGGAGCAAAGATCCAGTGTTAACATGAATTTCTGTGACTCTGAGTGATACAAGAGAGGACCAGATGGGAGAGCAGCCAGAGTGGCCTGTAGCATCTTGCTCTCTTTTCCAGTGTTGCATGGACTCCCTGCAGTGATAGCAGCAAATGGAAAGCCAAGGAGGATCCCTCTTCTCCCACCCTCTGCTGTTAACATCTCCAAAAGTCAGGATGACAGAGGAGGCACCATCTGTGTCCATGCAAGCTTTTACTTTTTTCGCCTGTTCTGTTTCCAGCTCAGTTCACACAGTAAAAAAACATTAATAACCTCTGATGATAGCTTCACACTCTGTTTGCATCCCTCCTACCCAGACCCACCCACACCTGTGGGAGCACTCCCTCTGTAACTGGAGGTGCCATATGTAGATGTCCCAGTGACAACCCCATGAACAAGGAGAGAAACCCACAGGGATTTGGTGGGGCTGTTCATGCCCTGGTGCTCAAGGCTACTCCTTCTCAGGATCTTAAAAGATCAACATTGAGCCCTGGGGTTCTGGATTGGGCTCTCGTGCTGCCTCTGCTGTCAGATGTTCAGATGGAGCCTCTCTTCCAGGAGCATCAGCCCTCTGAGATCTACATTGGCCAAGGGCTTCTAGGCTCTCTTTTTACTCTCATCCACCTCTTCTTCCAGCCCAGGGTAACCATGAATTTTTCTTGTGCCCTATTATCTCTTTTCACAGCTGTGCCATGCCTGCAAGAGCAGTGGGAGAGTAGCATTTGGGGCTTAGAGATCTGAACAAAGTTGCTAGCTCAAGACAAAAAGGCTAAGAGGAAGGGGAAGGTGCATGCAGGGGGTGTTAAGGTGCATCTATGACTAAGGAATATGAGCCCCATCCAATCAGGAGATGAGGTGGGAGCTAGGATAGCTTGAACATCAACTGAAGGGAATTTGAGGATGGAAAGGGGGAAGATTTGTTTTTTTTTTTTTTTTTAAAAAAAAAACAACAAAAAAACCCCCCAAAATCCCAAACCAACAAAAATCAAATGGTTTCTTTGCATGATTATTTATAGAGGGGAGTGAGAGATGTGCCAGAAACAGCTTTTCTAAGATGGAGTTACTGGGGGATATTAGGGTCATTTTAGAACAGCTGACTATGAAATCCAACTGTCTGAAGGTTGGTAAGTCCTAGATCTCGGAGCAGTGTGTCAAAAGAGATAGGGCAGCCTTGGGCAGATGTATTTCAAGAAAGCTTTGGAAATAAGCCAGGCTGGATGGCTGAAGTGAAGCTGACATCTTGCAGAATAGCTGAGGAAGGCTGAGCAAGGAAGAGGTGAACCTAAGCACCAGCTGGCACCAGGCTGCTGAAAGCTGGAGAGAGGGATGGAGGAAGGAAGGGAGCTTTGGAAGGCACTGAACATAAAAATGAACATGATATAATTTTTCTCAATCTGTGGAAGTTGAGAGAAAATAACCTTGAAGGAGGGACAGCACAGACATTTGTCTGGGTGGTAGCAGAGCAGATCAAACCATTTGCACCTAAAAATAGCATTTCCAAAAAGAATTTATTTTAAAGCATGAGTTCAAAACACTTTGTTTTGTTCATTTGTTCAAAATCCTTTTTGGCATGCTCTGCTCACCCATAAAAAATGCATTTAGATTTTTTTTAATGAGTGAAAAAATATGGAAAGTGATTTTGATTATTTTTGATGTTGTTGAAAGAGAAGTACTTGCAGAGAAGTTAATGAAGGAGAGAAAAAAGGAGGCTTGGAACATTTCTCAGCCATTTCCCAGCTCTCTCTAGTACTAGGCAGTGTTTTTGTACAGCAGGATCACAAGTATCTTGCTAACCAGTGTCAAGGCAGAGAAAGGAAGCTGTTGGAAGAGATGGTGGGGTGAGATGAGCACATGCCACCGGCAGTATGTGTTTGTGTGATGTGTCTGTAGCACCTGTATGACAAGTCAAGAGTGCAGTTAAATGATGAAAGTAGCAGGTAGACGCTGTAAACATGGGAAAAGCAGTGGGGCTGCTGTTGCAGGGATGTGCCATGAGAGACTTTGAGCATTTAGGGCAAAACTCCCTTAAGTTCATTCTGGAGAATGTCTGGAGGGTTTAGATACTCCTGCAGTGAGTGCAGCACTGCCTGAGTGATAGTGTGAAACACTGAGTGTTATCTTGAGCTCTTTTTATTGAAACTTCTTGTCCCTTGTTTTGAATATCTTTCTCCCTGAATGTTTTCAATTGTTTGGGCTTTTTAAAGAAAATAACAACCCACCCCAAAACTAGAAAACAAATAGCATCAGTTTGCCATCAAAAAAACCCAAACTGAGAGTGGTTGGGACAAGATGTTACAATTGGAGTGGAAAATTAAAAAAAAAAAAACAAAAACCTTTTACAAAAAACTATGATCTTGCATGAAAAGGCAATGGTTTGGGGATTTATTTTTTTTTTTTAGTGGAAAAAAACCTCCAAACAACCCCCCAAAACCCAAAACAAAAAACAACCCAACCCAAACAACAAACCACCCTCTTGTCACTGTGAGTGTGTCTTTAATTATCTGGAAAATATGGCTCTGTCCTGTGGCAGAAAAGATCAGTGATTGCATGCTAAGTAGTGCACTCAACAGATATTTCCTATTTTAGCTGTGGAGACGTGGAGCAGGAGGAAGGATGGAGAGGAAGGACTATAGAAATAAAGGGAAAAATAATGCATGAAGTGACCACTGCTGGTGTGCCAGTAGATGGTATTTCATTTATTTGTTTTTCTTATTCTATTGTATTTCTCAGCAGGAGTTCTCTGATGCTAGAATGGTTTTGAGAAGAGGGATAGGATGTGAGCTCTGAATACTGATATTAATGCAGCTAGCAAGTCTGGATTTCAGAAAGAAATGACTGAATGAAAGAAGTGGACAAAATCACTAACACTGACCTGGCTGTGTGTGAACCCCTCATGAGCTGCATAGTAAATATTCAGCGTGAACCTGAGCTTATTTGTCCCTTGGGATATTTTTTTTCAGAGGTTCAATACAGTATTTGAAAACAATTCTAGCAGTTGTGATGGGTGATGCTGGGGGGTCTCCATTTTTTGTTGTTGTTGCAAATGAATCATTTTGGTTTGGGAAGGACAGAGATGCTTGGTAGTCTGGAGCTGGGATCCTGAGAGCCATGAGGCGATTCTCCTGCCATCATGTGCAGGTTGGTGAAGGCAGGAAAGAAGGGAAGTGTTAATAAATATCTTATTCAGGGATCTGCAAAACGATACAAAGGAGTCTCAAAAAGGGTAGGAGGTAGAACACAAATCATGTATGTGCACAAAGTGAGTGTGCCCTGGGCAAGAAGGGAGCATGTGGTCCTGCAAGAGCAACTGGGTGGGTTTTGAAATACGGTTTCATTCCATTAAACTTAAATGTTTTCCAGGATACCTTCCTCAGCCATGCAGAGCCTGTGTGGCAGCGTCTTCATGCTTTGCTGCTTGGTAGACTGTGAAATGTAGTTAATCACAGTGCTCTGTCCCTGATCACAGAATCACTCTCATCTCCCACTAATAATAATTTTTTTAGCTCAACATCTTCATTCCCTATGGAACAGGAGGAAATTTATATTCCCAGCACAACTCTGACATTCCCAGGCAGTAATTTCTATTCTCTCTCTATGCTTCAAGATTCTCAAGACTTGTTTTAAAACAAACAAACAAAAAAACGCAAGGCAGATTTGTGCCGAGTGTCTTTGTGGGGAAGGTCCTGCTCCTCCCTGGAGTGCTGTCAAGTTTCACGGCGACTGAGCGCTGTAGAAACTGAGGCACAGGCACTGTGTGTGTTCTGGTGGGTGGTTGTTCTGTGTGTTCACCTCAGGGTTGAATTGGTGGGATTTCTTCCCAGAACATGCTTAGAATAAGGTTAGAAGTACAGGAAGGCTTGTTATGCTGTCTTTGCCCTGAGTCCTCCTAGAGCTGTGGAAGCCCCATCTGCTCCATCCACAGAGCTTGATCTTTAAATCTATCTTTTTGCCTTTAGGGTAGACCAAATTTTTCATAATATTCAGCTAGTTTTTCTTCTGGATTTCCAAGCAAGAAGACTTCCCCCTCTGCCCAGGGAACCCATATTACCCTGATGTTACACAAGGATGTTTTGTAGAGCAGGTCTGATTAGTGCAGCCCACTGGTACAGCCTTATTAAGGACAAGGCTTGTTTTATGAAGCTGTCCAGAATGCCACCTCCCAGACTGTGCAGTTCAAGAGGGAAACTTGACTTGGCTATTGCAGTATGTCTGCAGCATCTCTCTGGAGAGATCGAGGTTTCTTGCAGCAGCACTTTTATAGCAATATGATTTGGCCAAATCCAGAGCCTTGTGCATTGTGCTCACCCTGGTACCCAAGCCTGCAGTGGGCAGAAATGATGGCAGAACATGAAAACCCTACTGGGAATAAAGATTACATTTGCAAAACTAAGGGGGTGATGAGGTTTGAACATAGAATCATAGAATGGTTTGGGTTGGAAAGGGCCTTAAAGATCCTCCAGTTCCAACCCCCCTGCCATCAGCAGGGACACCTTCCAGGTTGCTCAAAGCCCAATCCAGCCTGGCATTGAACACTTTCAGGGAGGGGGCAGCCACAGCTTCTCTGGGACAACCTGTTCCAATGTCTGATCACCCTCACAGTGAAGAATTTATTCCTAATCTCTAATCTAAACCTACCCTCTTCCAGTTTAAAGCCATTACCCCAGTCCTTACAAACTGTTGGCACTGGAGCTGGACTGCAGCCTGGCGCTGGGGGAGCATGTCTGTCATGAGGAGCTGGGGAGGGGTCCCTCAGCAGGGTGTGTGCTGGGATGCTGTGAGAATCCCACTGCTGGCATTACTCAGGGTCTTCTGCTCCCTTGGCCCCAGGGTGGCAGGCAGGTGGCTGTGGCAGCCTTTCTCACCTCCCTTGTGAAACAAGAATCGCTGGTGGCTGCAGCAGTACCCATTCTGCCTTCTGAGCTGAAGCTCAGCCATGAAGAATGGCTTCTCCCAACTGGGGCTGCTACTGAGGGTTTGGAATTTGGCATCCTGCACAGGCTGTGGAACAGTTGAGATCGTACTGATGGGGATGTGATTGCTTTGGGGAGAGGAGACAGGGCAAAGGAGCAGGCAGAGGTGCTGCGTTGGCTTTAAAGCAGAGGTGAGGGCTGCCAGGGTTGTGTCCCTCCCCAGTGTATCATTCTGTCTTGGTGACAGGCAGCCTCGCTGAGCCTTGCACCTGGGGCCCAGGTAACATCGAGGAGAGGAGTTCATTAGCATCCTCCAGTTGGTAGGTGCTTTATGTTGTCTGGCTTCTTATTTTGCAAAACTAACAGGTGTTTTCCCAGGTGAAAATAGGTGAATCCCCAGCTGCTGGTGTAAAGTGAAAGCGAAGCACCACATGTTTGTGTTTATACTGTTGCCTCTTAGAAAACAAGAGAAAAAGTGATTCAGTAGCGCTGTAGGTTTTTTATTTATATGCTGGAAATGGGAGGGAGGTGACCCAGGGGCACTGCTGTCCTTGAGCCTCTCCCTCTGTGATGGCAGGTGACTGACCCATGGAGAAAACACAACCACTGAGCCACTTCATGGGCTGTTGCATTTGGCTGGTGGTTTGTGGGGTGGTTTTCAGGCACCTGATAGTACTTTGTTTTAGCAACTATTTTAGGAATGTATATCTGTCTTCTCCACACCCTCAACCACTGCTGTTGCATGGGATTTTTTATCAATCCACCAAGGGGTTGAAACAAAGTGAAGCAAAGCAGGGGAATTAACTGTGAGGTAACCTAATAGCTGTTTGGGAAAACAGGAGCCCACTTGTGCCCCAAATTAGAAATGAAATTAAAGCAACTTTTCAGATGTGCTTTCTTTCCTCTGCTCCTCTGGGAGTTGAAATAAGAGAAGGCATGACAAAATATTGAGTTTGAGCCTGCTGTAATCCTAACTGCTTGTGACTGAACAGTGTTTGAAGGATCACAAGCAAGCAGTTTTTGATGTGCTCTCCAAAGAGATTCATGTGCGAATGAAGCCTCCCCGGCTGTATGACTCTCAGCTGGCCTGTTGTGAAACTCTGATTTGGCTGTGTGGTATCTCCTGCTGCATGACCTGTATCTCAGCCTGCAGCTTTTGAATATGGGTAACTCCATGATGCTGCCTGGATTTTCTACAACCTCTGTGCAAAATTCTCCTTGGAGCTGTTGTACACTGGTGTGTTCCATGTTGCTGTGGCCAATAATACCCAAGCCTCTAACTAGCACAGCTGTCTTTCCCTGGACAACTGCATTTGTCCCACCTCCACACATGAGGAGAAGGGAGCTGAGGTCAGGATATAACTGAACTAACAGCTAGGGAAGGATCTGAGTAAACTTGTTTGATGTAAGGAGACCTGAGGCATGAGTGATGCAGAGAGCTCACAGATGCATGTGCAGGGGTGAATGCTTCCTCCTGTGTCCTCACATCCTCGAGGAGCATTGATCTGTTGCCCTGGTCCATGTGCTCGCTCTGGTTGTCTGTGCTGTTGGTCCTGCTCTCCCCATCCCTTGGGACCAGCTGTACAGCAATGGGTTGTCTGCAGTGGGAGGTGCAATTGCCTGGCTGTTGTTAACCCCTGCACTGCTAAAAGAAATGGGGGCTGCCAGCTCTGGTAGTCCAGCTGGAATGTATGGGTGTATGGTATCCTAAAGCTCTACAGAGAAATAAGAGATAGCTGTGAAATCCTCCACAGCTGCAGACATCTTCCTTGAAACATTCCTGGTCAGCCAGGGAACAGTTCAGTGAGCAAGCTGATGACATCCTCTTTCCTACAGTTTGTTGTAAATTCTGGTCCCCCTGTACCTCCTAAGGGGCTTGTTCATCTATAGCCTTACCTGTGCAAATGCACAGGAGATCTTGCATCTGTTGTTCTGCATCTCATTGGAGCTGCTCATCAATTTGTATCTCCGTCCAGTGTGTCTGGATCTGGCCATGGCTGAGAGGTTATTGAGGGATGTAGGAGGCAATGATAGAGATGTACAGCCTTCTTTTGCAAAAAAGGAGGCAAGTAGGAGCTAATGACATTCAGTTCATGGCCCATTTCATAGCTGCCAGTGTGTGCACAGACATCTGCTCATTTGATTTAATAGTGGCCACTCAGCTGGACATCCTCTCCTGCCACTTATACTGGAGCTGTGTCTGTCTGACCATGCCCATGCTATAAACCTGTGTTTCCTTAGGAAAACAGGTGAAAAATTGCTTTTTGTTACCTGGTGGCCAACAGTACCTGGAGCTTGGTTTGGAGCAGACCCGCGGTACCTTTGCAAACCCTGTGTTTTCCTGATTCCTTTCCATGGCGCCTGTGCGATGTGGATGTGCTCTGCAGTGTATGCTCCAGCAGCCTTTTTATAGCAAGTTAAAAATAATTCCAACTCTCCACCTCACTGAAAGCATTTGAATGATACCAGCCAGCAGTCCTGGGAGCTCATAATTTCTGTGCTGATTCATGAGCCATATCAGGGTGGTTTTTTTTTTTTGTTATCTTTGAGCAGCACCTTCCAATGACTTTTATTGCAGACTCAGAATGTTGCCAAAGAGATGAGTATTGAGACCCAAATTGTCATCAATTTTTTTCATCATCTCTGAGAAGTCATTTTTAGACAAATGCCAAGTCCCTAACATGCCTTAAAAAACTCTAGTACTTTGTCATATAAAGCATTATAGTTTGTCAAAACTGTCTTTGCTTTAGGCATAACATGTGTTTCCTGTCTACTTGGGTGGTGAGGAGTTTTGTGCCTTCGCAAATATTCAGTGCATCAGTTTTCCTTCTAACTCAGGACAATATCTGTCTTCAGTCTGTACTGCAGGTTTAAAAGACAAACAAAAAAAACCCCCTTAAAAGCAGACCCAAATATTCAGTGAAATAAGCTAAACAAGCTTTGTGAACATTCCCCATGGGATTTTAGCAGGATTCTGAGATTCCCAGTTCATTCCTGGATCCAAAAATCTTTTTTTTTTTTTTTTTTTTTTTTTTTTTTTTCCCCCTACTGCATTAACAGACAGACTTTTTCTGGGTGACTGGATTTTGCTGTGTGGGCAGGATTTAAAGTCCTTGCCTGCAAAAGATATTTAGCCAGCATGGCTCTGACATGGGCCTGAGGTCTTGGCTCTGGGTTGTGTGTGGCCAGCAGAGATGGTGACAAACCCTCCAGATACAAAATTTGTTTATAGTTGGAAGACTTCTTCAAACCACCCTCTCCTTTTTTGAGGCTAATGAGCTTCAGCCCTTGTTGACTAATGAGTTATTTCTAAGCCCTCTTGGGGTTGTCTTGTGCAAAGACTGTCCCTCTTGAGATGTACAGTGACGTGGAGGATGTTCCCAGGGAGCACCATCCTCTGGAGAAGGCTCACAGGGGCCAGCTTTGCAAGTTCATTGGATGTTACCTTTCTCCTAAGGTGGGCCTTGCAACTCACTGTCACACATGCAGTGTTGTGAAGTGAATTTTGTTACTATTTTATTGACCTCAGAGAGGAGCAAATAGAACTTCTGTGGGTATTAGGAAGAGTGGAGGTGGTTTTGCCACAAAAAGTTGTCAGTGTGGTATGGAGAAGTTGCTGTACAGAATCACCTGTTTTTAATTAATCTTTTGAACCAATTTGGTTCTAGTCAACCAATTCCATTAACAGACTAAGCAGAATAATGACAGGCACAGCTGCTATAATTCCTTGTTATGTTTCCAGTTAAAACAAAATCCTCTTTGCATCAGGAAACACTAATCTAATGTCATGACTGTGTTCATTAGGAAATCTTTGGTACCTGAGCACATCCAAATGCTTCACATGTGTTTTCATAATTTTTCCCCTCCCTGCTCTATGACCAAAATATGTAAATTATGAGATAACTTCTCCCCAGAGAAACAAGCTAATTGGTGCATTAATGTTCCTGAGATAAATCAAATTGAAGTCCCCTGCTATGCTTAGCTATAGGGCAGACTTACATACTAGCTCTAATGTTCTCTGGGTTGATTTACATTTGATTTCAGTCAGTCTTGTAGCTCACTTACCAGCCAGATGTGGGGTCAAATGTTGAGTTGCTGTCTTCACTTCAGAGAACTGGAGTGTGCTGGGTTAAGCTTGATTTGGCACATGGTCTCAGCTGATAAGAAAGAGACTTACTAGACTGTCTCAGACCATCTATCCCAGTTATCCCATCCCTGACAGTACTAAAGGATGCCTAGAGAAGTGGGACAGGGTGAGTGTGCACACTGGGTGCTTGTTCCCTGCATGCAGCCTTCCCTCTGCTACAGTCCTGGCTGGGTGTCCTGCTCCTTGAGAACTGGCTGGGAGTTGGGTGACATCCTTTAGAATTCCACCTGTGGCTTTGGCGTTTCACAGTGTAGCTGTAAACTGTGTAAACAGCCGCACTTTGGTTTAAATGACAAGTCCTTGCCCATGACCTGAATCACCAGGGTACCCGTGATTCCACCTAAACGGTTAAACTGCTCTGGGAAGAGGAAAACACGGCAATTCCAGGGCATGAATGGTGGAGTAGGCAAGATGGGAAATCCAAGGTGGCAGGAGGAAACACAGGTTCAGCTGTAACGTGTGATCCAACACCCAGCTTTTGAGGGAACGCTTGTTATACTTGCTGTGTGCATGTATGTGATGCACACTGCTGCCCTTTGGAGATTTACAGCTTACCCTGGAGATCTGACATTGCTAATTTTGAAAGTGCTAGTTTTCCAAACTGGATTTATCACTAAGAAACAGCTGAGGTTTTGTGGATTAGAGTTGAACCATCCACCCTGAGAGATAGTGTGGAAAGGGGGGGTCCTGGCAGGGGCTGTGTTTCCTCCCTCCTGGAGCCTATGTGAAGCAGGAGCTGGGAGGGAGCCAAGGTCCTCTTCAGTGCCTGAGGCTGGGCACTGCTGCAGTGTTATCACCCAACTCCTTGCCTGTAAGTGGCCTTCTCCTGGGACATGGTATCTCACTGCATCACTGTGAGAAAGTCATAAAGCTTTCTGGTCTTCTTAGCAGCTGTCTCTTGGTGCACTGACTTCAGGTCTATCTGGTGAAACACCCTGGCCCCTAACTGTGAGGTTTTGCTGGCTGGAGTAATGCAATGGGGGTTTCATGTTCAAAAATTTAACTTCAGATGTTGTGCTCTTCTAAACCGCTCCAGCTTCCCTGTGTATTTTACAATGCTGTAGCCCATTAGAGCCTTTATGTGCATTTGGGGTCTCTTGCTCTACAAATGTACAGTAAGAAGGGTCTTGTTGAACTCTTTGGAGAGGTGTCAGTTACTGTGCTAGGGCTACAGCTTCTCATATGCTCTCATGGACATGACACAGCTCTGTGTGTGTGACTCCTGTTCCTTGCTGCTGCCTGCCTGGCAGTCAGCAACCACGCTGGTGTCCACACTGACTCGCACTGTGCATGAACATGGAGAAACGGGCTTTTGATTTTTGTGTAAGTAATGTTTTCCATGAAACAGTGCAAGGGAAGGGAAGGGAAGAAGGAAATCTAAGTCGCCGAGATAATTTTGAAACTGTCTGCTCCACTGTGAGATTTTGCTGAGTGATTTGAGAAGTGATGTTCAGCACAGCTTATCAGCTTAGGTTAGTTAGGAGGAACAAGAAATTAGTGGAGTGATGGAGGCCAACCTTCAGAGACCAGCTTTGCCAAAGAAGGCAGCTGCTAAGCAGAGCTTTACACAACTTGTGTGCAGTAGAGCAAGACCATAGAAATCCTTATGGCTCCAACTTTAAGTAGCTTGCTGCAGATAAACAAATGCACAACCCTCTGCTGACCACGTCCGCCCTCTCGCAAAGATGCGTGCGCGTGTCTGCGGGCTCGCACGCACACCCTCTCAGTAAGCACATCCATATCTCAGCTTTCCTGCCTGAGGTAGCTCCAAACCTGCTCCAGAAAGATAAACGGGGAGGGTGGATAAATCACTGCTGTGATTGCTCCCTGTCTGGGCTTCGTCTCTGCTGTGTTAATTAAGGAGATGGAGGCATCCGAGCTGGAAGTTGCTGGGCGTTTGTGATGGCAGCGTTGGTGAGTACAAGCAGCTGCAGCTCCTGCAAAGGGAGCATCGTACCCAGCTCCATCAGCCCTGGAGTTACAGGGCCGTGTTGTTTCCCCGGGATGTGCCTGTCACCCTTTCCCATTGCTCTTGCTCTGTCAGTGCAGCTTGTGGAATACGTGGGTGTTCAGCAGGGATCACAGACAAGAACGAATCTGCTTTTTTTACAGTCAAAAACCCTGGGTAGCCAAGGGTTACTCCAGCAATACATTTGGTACAGCAGGCCGATTGTAAAATCTGTTTGCTTCTGTGTGAATAAACTTGTGACACCTCATTTCACCAGAACCTCTGGAGGGTGATGTGCAGCTTCTGATAAATGCTAGCTGATCAACAAGGATGCTAAAAACAGCGAGGCCATCCATTGCTGATTATAAAGCTGTTTTAACTAGGCCAGTAAAACCTGATAGTTATCCACCATTTGCTGTCAAAACTCACTCTATTTACCTGATAGAAAAGCAGTTTCTATCTTCTAGGCAGTCACATGGAATGTGGTGGCATTTGAACTACAGTGAGTGTCCAGTGTAAGCATTACTCTCAAAATTAAAAAAGAAAACACCAATAAAAACCTCAAGAAACCCCACAGTAGCAAAGTAATAATCACTGTTAACATTTCAAGGCTTAGTGCTCCTGCCATGGTACTTAATCGATAATTGAAATAGCAAGAGAAGTGTAATGCTTGAAATTCATGCAGTTAATTTTATTGCTAGTACTTGTAATTTGAAAGTAATTCTGAAATCAATATCAATATGACTTGGTGTGGAATGGGAAAGCCTGGAGTAAGTTCAACTACAAACAGTTCAGTATTTAAGTGGAAGCCTCTGTGAGAGATCAGGATTAATTCTGCACAGGTTTTTTTCCCAGCTATAAGTAAGATCTTCCCCACACCGCTTTGGGTGTGTTTAGTGTTTCTAAATTGTCTGAAGACATGTTTCTCAAAGGTCTTGGATGCTTCTCTCAAGTCCTGTCTGTGTCCTAAAGGCTGCTCCAGGTGCCCCTGAGTCTGAGAGAGGGGAGAGACCAGGAGAAGGTTACAAAACTTCTCCTTAACCAAATCCTGCTCTTTTACAGCAAAACACGTGCCTGCACAGCTTTCTGAGCCCTGGCTCCCCACTGCTGCAGGCTCCAAAGGAGGCATTAATGGAGGCAGGAGCATGCTGGGGTGATTTGTACCTCTGTGTCTTCCTGATGAGCTCACTGCAATGGGGCCCTTGCAGTGAAAGGGGACCGCTGGGGGACCGCAGTGAAAGTGAAGTACAAGGGCTTATCCTGGAAAAGCATTGTGATGCCATGGCTTTGTTCAGGTCATTAAAACTTCTGTAATTACTCTGCAGACAACTGAAGAGGCTGGCTGGGATGGCTGAATCCTTCAGAGGTACGTGCTTGTGCTGCTGGTGTCACCGGGCCTCAGAAAGCTTTGCCTGAATTAACGGGCTGGGCCTTGGTGCGGTTACGGAATCATGGAATGTCAGGGATTGGAAGGGACCTGGAAAGATCATCCAGTCCAACCCCACTGCTGGAGCAGGAACACCTGGAGTAGGTCACACAGGAACACGTCCAGGCGGGTCTTGAATGTCTACAGAGAAGGAGACTCCATGTGTGGTTGGGGAGGTTCTGTGGGCAGTCCTTGGTGGGCTTGCCTGAGAAGGCACAGGAGACCCTGAAAGGCAGCCAAGGTGCAGACGGAGAAGGCGCTGTTACTTGTGTCTTGCAAATACTTATATTTGCAAGAAGGTGGACTGACTCTGGGCTTAGAACTTCTCCTTTAGTAGAGTCCAGCCAATTTTATATCATCTCTTCTTCCTCTCCCAAGACTGCTGTAGCTTGGCAAAAAACAAGTAAATAGTATTGGGTCTGAAGACGAGTCTGTGTTGCCACTGTTGTAAATCTTGGTTTCTGTCTTGTTGGCTGGAGGAGCTCACTCCTTCCTGAAGCAGGTCAGATGGGCTGTGGCTTTTGAGCCCACCCTACTTGAATGTCACGGTGCAAGAGTTGGCAGATGAATACTCTCCTGTGCTTCTCCTGTTCTAAGACAACTGCATTTATGGGCATACCAAGAAATGTCACTTCTTTTGCAGGCTGTCTTTGTGGTGCTGAAGTTCAAAGGTTCTTTTTGGCACAAAAATCTAAAATGGTATGTGCCCTGATCAAGAGCCTGAACCTGACTTGCGTGCCTGCAGTGTAAGCAGAGAGCAGCATGGGCCCTGTGTCCCCTGAGCAGGGACTGGGACCGGAGGCTGCTATCCAGGCTGTCTAGCTGCTTATTCAAACCAGCATCCTCTTGATCTCTGTGGGAGTGCTGACAAATTTAAGAGTGACGATTTCTTTGTATGCAAGTCAACCAAGTAGGTTAACTTTGGAAATAACAATGCTCTGATTGTTTTCCAGATAACTTGCAGTGGCTGGCAGAACTTGTAGGAGGTTTATTTAAGTAAGAAAACTCTTTTTTTTTTTTTTACCTTCAGCTGCATCCTTTAATTTATCAAGCTAATTAACTGATCTTACCCAGGGACACTCTGTTCCTGTGCAATGCCCTCCCCCATCCGAGTCAAGAGAAGACATCTGTGTGCATAGGGCATGTTATTCCCATCCTGAGAATTGTATGCAAGTACGCTGGTGCTTTCTCATTCATTTGGCTTTGTTTTAATCTTTCTCTCTTCACCTCAAGCTCAGCTGAAGTACATCACAGGTTCTGCAGCTAATTAGCACGATTAGTGCTGTCCACATCAGGTTGGGAGATTGAGTTAGAAGCAGTCAGGATCCCAATGAACTGGAGTCTCATTACTGAGTCTCCAGTGCAGCCACATCTAATGAAATTCAAACAGATCAGGGTAAATTATATTAGCTAATGGAATTCTCATCTTCAGTTTAATGTAATTCTGAACAGTGAATCTTTAGCTTACCTAGAAAATAAATGTTTCTTTGAGTTGGACTTGACCTAACCCTGCAGGTCTGAGTTGCTTGGACCTTGGAGAAGTTAATATCCAGGATCTGAATTCCATTGACTCAGCTTGTTGGTGGACCCTGTTGGCTTTTGGGGACCCTGTGCTAGGGTATTTGGGAGTAATTCAGTGCTGGGAGAGAAGAGGAGGCTCTGCAGTGTTCTTCCTTGGTGGCCATGGAGTGGCCTGAAGGAACTTGCATATTGGGTACCTCCTACCCTTGTTGACCACAGCTGGGACAGGAGAAGTACAGAGGGACTGCCTGTGCCACAGCAACTGTACCCCAGGACAGAAGAGTGAGCCTCTGTTGCAGCATGCTTTGAAACGTTTGCATTGTTGTGCTGCTAGCAGATCAATCCTCCATTCTGGTACGGCAGAAAGATGAAGGATGGAGCAGGCACCTGACAGGTCACTCCAGCGATTGCCCTGTTGGGTTGATGCTCTTGTCCCAAAGTAGACAAATTTCTGGAAATGTAGCAGGACTTATTTCTTTGGCAAGATTAGAGGGGAGAGGATACTGTAAAATATTCCTGTTTATAGAGTGTCTTGCATGGTCCCTTAGCAATCCCCAGCACAGGCAGAAAAAATAGCAGTGCCAAAGTGAGTTAGAGCTGCCTTCAGAGCTTGATGGGGAGCTGCAAAGTTGTGCAGGGCTTGGCAAAGCTGCTGAAGTGTCTTTTTGCTCTGACCTCTTTTGTAATCGGTAAGGAAACGGTAAGATGGAATGAAAGGTCCCTGCCTGCTGATGGCTGGCTTGGTGCCAGCCTGTGCTGGTGTGAGATGCAGAGACCTGAGGCTCGCTGGGGATGGCAGGGTACCGATGTCTGCCCAGGGCTGGCTGTGCTGAGCGAGGGTCCCTGGTGTGTGGCTGCTGTTAACCCTGGAGTGACATGAGTGCTGGTGGTGAGGCTGCAGTATCTTTTTCCCAGTGGAAAGGACAAAAGCTGCCTCTGTTTATTTACAGAGTAAAAGGTGTGAGTAGGAAAGGATTTGTGTCCTAGTACCCTCTAGGCAGTGGAGGGGCAGGGAGGCATGCAACTGGTGGAGGGTTGGATGGTGGGGGAGGGTGGAATATTTTCTGTATTTCTCTGTCTTAAGCAAGTTGCTTCACTTCTTGAGCTCTGTCAGCGTGACACCTTTTGCAAGTTCTAAATTCACTTAATTTGCGATGGAGTTGAGTGTGGTTACGTGGCGTCACTGCCTGACAGCGTGAGGGCTTTTGAAAGGCTGTTAGGGCTGCATGCTGCGTTTGGCTCAGGTCCCCTTCATTTGCCTTTTTGAACACCAGGCACTTTTCCTGACTGCATGGTGCCTGCAACCAGCACACCATGCGGGCGTCTGTACCTCCCCATCGTGATCAGAGTCCCTCTGGGGTCAGATGAAGCATTTGATTCTCTTCCCTCTATTCCAGCAAACTGAACAAACTGATCTTTAGGACATACAGGGACACTCTAAAGGACTTTGAGCATCTCCTCCAGGTGGTTTTGTTGTCACAGAGTTGCTTTTGGTAGCTTCTGCTGGTACAAATGGAGGTCTGGGAGCAAAGGTAGGTGTCATCGAGCCAATCTTCTTTTGTAAGGCTCTCCTTGCTGTGACATCTATGCTTTGTCCTCTGGGAGCTTGTGGTTTGGCAGATGTATTGTCCCTATGAGTGCCCACCTGCCCACCCAGGCTGAAGTGCTATGTTTAAGGTACAATATATTCTTGCTGGTTATAGGGCACTGTCAGGACTGGAAGCAGTTATTCATAGCAGCACTCCTCACTCCTTCCTTAATACACATTTCTTCTCAACTGCAAATCCCATTGCCAGCACAATAATTGGTTTCATTGCTTCATTGGGAGTAGTGAGGTTAACATCCTGAGCAGCAGCTAAAATAGACAAGAGCAAATAGCACAATAGCTTAATCCCCTGGAAATTACTCTTTTCAGTATGGAGTTATGTTTCCTTTTTATCTTCCCCCCTTTTTCTTTTAAAGGGCAGAATTACATTTTATTTACAGCTGAGCCCAGGACCTGTAGTCTGCTGCTTCTACGTGCAGAGTCACTGAATAATCCTCTGGATATCCTTTCCTGAAGGGAGTTTCCTGGCTAGAGGATGTGAGACCTCAGCGATGCAGGGAGGAGCAGTTCAACCCACATGGTCTCACCTTCCCTGAACGTGGCCCGTGACAAATGAGGTCCCTAAGTGGAGCAGCAGCTCTCTGGTCCCACCTGCAGCGGAGCTGGGAGCGAGTTCAAGTTGTCATTGCAGAGATGAGCAGCTTCCAATGTACATAAATATCCAACCCTTCTCTGTTGACTCTATCGCTTTCCTTATAAACAGACGCTCAGTCATTTTCCAAGTGAGCCATCTGGGTTTGACAGATGTCTCTGGCTTTTTCTGGGCCCATTGTTAAAGGGGAAAAAGGGAGGGAGTATTCTGAATTGAAGGAAATAGCTTCTGATGGCAGTCTGCAATTTCATGGGCTGGGAGATGAACTGCCCTTCTTTCCCTCATTTGCCATCAGCTCTATTGATTGCAATCTGCATTTGCAGCCTGGGAAGCATCACTTCTCATGGAAGTGCTGGAACTGTCACTTTTTGGGGAGGAAGTTCAGGTGTACTTTTAGCCTTGATGGAGAGCAAGCAGGCTTTTTCTAGTGCTGAGAGAGATGTAACACTGGTTTCTGAAGCCATGTGAGTGAGGTCTTTACAGCCCTTATCTGGGACTTAATTAGGATGTTTTGTGTGCCTTTTATCCAATCTGATCCCAAAGCTTTGCAGACACTAGTATGAAGTAAGGTCCTCCCTCCTCTCAGTCTTAGAGAGCCATGTGTATTCATACACTCTTAAAGTCTTTTTGAATTATGCTATTTACTTCTTCATAATGTAGAAAGATCCCCATGTCTGATTATTGCTGACAACTTGTGAAGTTAGCAAAGTTGACCTTATGGCTAAATAACAATATCAAATGTCAACATTATGCTATTCATATTTTTTCCTTTTTTTCCTTTTGTATTTTTTGTTGTTCTTGATAAAAGCGTGTGAAATACATCAGCTTCCTGAAAGTGATGATATTAAAAATAGAAGGAGGAGTGTGTATGAGGTGCTTTCTACACTAAAGGTCATTCATCAGAAGGGAATTTCAAATAATATTTTCAGGTGAGAGGTTGTGGTGACTCTTTGCTTCCCCTTTCTAATGTGTGCGGGGGTGAAGTCTCAGGCTCTCACTCCATGGACACACACATCCAGGTTTTGCTCTGCCTGAAGTTTTCTGCCATCTTTGCTGTGCTGCTGGTGGTGGTTGCGAAGCATCTAAAAGAGGAGAGCGAATATTTGGAGTTGCAGGGCTGCTGTCACGTACTGAATGTGAGCTTGCAAATTATCATCGTGCTTCAGTGAGAGCAAAGTCCAAAGGGCACCTTTAGGACAACTTTGCTAAAAATGCAGATTTGATGTGTGCTTTTAGAGTTTGTGATTAGCAGAAGAGGGGAGGAGAGGAGCAGGGGGAGCAGTGTAATTATTCAATACTGCATTTGTGGCAGCATACCAAGTGGGAAGTTATCAAAGATAGAAGGCTGGTAAATAAATCTGTCAATACTGGAAGCCTCGCTTCCTCCTCTGTGTTACCTTCCCTGAGGGAGGCAATAAAGGGTGATATTACATAACCCTCATGTTTATTTGTTGTAACAACTTTCCACAGACCAGTGACTACAAATTACAATCACCAAATTCCATTGGTGGCCCAGAAGGTCATGGAAAATAATCCATGTGACAATACTGCTGTTGATAATTTTTCATTTGTGATGGGCATTGAGATATTCGTTCCTTGAGAAATGTGAGAAGGGTTGAGTTACCAGTCGTTTGATGGTGCAAAAATTCTGGAAGTGCCCCACTGCCCTAGAGGGGAGATGTCAGCTGAGATCTCCTGTAGCCCTTTGGCAACAGCACAGCCCATATTTGGAGCCCTCTTTGAAGTCCTTGGTTTTGGGGTGCTCTTTGAGAGCAACAAAAATGACACAGCTCATGGTGTCCAACTGTGTGTACTTTGGATGCTTGGCTGTGTGTTGGAGGATGTGCTTAATAAGTCTTTGACATATGTGTTTATCTAAGGATTGCTGCCCAGTTCTCAGGTCTAAGCCACCAACCACCCATTTCTGTTCCGTGTTTACACTACAGAAGTGTGTTTCCACTCTGTCAGCTTTACGTGTGCTTTTCATACAAAGGTGCCTGCTGTGCATTGCAAACCTTTCTGAAAAGGTTTTGGTTTTTTTTTTCCAGCTCAATGTTTTCTTGCAAATTGCTCTGGAATAGCGCTTAGGTTCATGCTTTTATGTGACCCTAAGGAAGAATGGTAATTTCAACAGAAGGGTCTGACTGTACAATAATTGTAAGGGATAGATGGGCAAGGAGGAAAACAAACAGAAACGTTAAGTGGCCAGTGTTTTGTATCAATAGAAGCTTTCTCATGTTAAAAAAAAATAATGTTCAAACATAATTTGCATTTAGGTAAGGTGGGATTCAGGGCATGCACAGAGCTTCAAGTGCTTTTCCCTACCCATCTGTCACTTCTGTGGTGTGTGGTACCAGTGGGCCTTCCTGTAGGAGCAGCAGAAACATCAACTTGCTGTGTGCAGCCACCCTGGTGAGCAACCACAGCTCCACTGGGTGTAAGAAAGCTCTGGCTTTTTTCTTCCTCTCCTTGATGGTCTCTGTCCTGGGGCTGCGCTGTCAGCCATGGGCTCTTTCCCATGGTTTTCTTGTTCCTCTCCTACAGCTCCTTCTCTATCCAGCCCCACTGCTATGCTCCTTTTTATATAGCTTGCTGTGGTGCATGTTATCTGTTGGTTGGTGGCATGGGAATAATCCTGAACTCCATTATCCTCCCAAGTGTTGGAGGAGGCACCTCATCAGCCTCCTTTACAGAACTGGCGGTGTATCCCCAAGAGCTGAGCCCAAGGAGTTTCATGGGTGTATGAGGTCTTGGATCAGGGTGAAACAGGCAAAACCACTGGGATATACAGAATGCTGTGAAGTCAAAAGGCAGAGGTACTCTCCAGTACCCAAACTGGAAGGCATGGAGTCTATGATGCTGAATAGCACAAGTGGTATCTTCTGCTTGATGTACTTGGTGGGCCCCACAGTTTGAGAAGGACAGGGAGCTGCTTGAGAGAGTCCAGCGCAGAGCCACCAAGATGATTAAGGGAGTGGAGCATCTCCCTTATGAGGAAAGGCTGGGGGAGCTGGGCCTCTTTAGCTTGGAGAAGAGGAGACTGAGGGGAGACCTTATTAATGTTTATAAATATATGAAAGGTGAGTGTCAGGAGGATGGGGCCAGGCTCTTCACAGTGATGACCAATGATAGGACAAGGGGTAATGGGTGTGAGCTGGAACACAGGAGGTTCCGCTTAAATTTGAGAAGGAACTTCTTTACTGTGAGGGTAGCAGAGCACTGGGACAGGCTGCCCAGGGAGGGTGTGGAGTCTCCTTCTCTGGAGACATTCAAGACCCGCCTGGATGCCTTCCTGTGTGATCTCATCCAGGTGTTCCTGCTCTGGCAGGGGGGTTGGACTGGATGATCTTTCGAGGTCCCTTCCAATCCCTGACATTCTGTGAGTCTGTGATACTTGTTTTGCCCATCAAGATCAGCTAGCTAGCAGTGCCTGGAAGCAGGTCTTTCACTGGCTGTGCTGAAGAAGTGAGTGTTAATGTGGTTTGGGATTTCCAGTGGGCTCCATGGAAATTACGTACCTAATTCAGTAGTAAATGGTGGCATTTAGCTCCCCTGTGATACTTGGGAAACCCGAGCTCACAACCGCGAATCGATTACAGCTTTGTGAAGAGAAGTGCGAGAAAGGGGTTTGAAAAGCTCAGCGGAAGATGGGAGGTAGCGTGAGGCCTCTGCAGAAAGAGATCTGTGTGTTTAGGAGCTGAAATGCTGGCTGAATCAGCAACTGGATGGATTGGATTTGTTTCAGGGGTCAGTGCCCAAATAAATATTTGCACTGAGACATTCACCAGCCTTTATTAAACCGAGGCTGAGGCTAGCCTGTGCTCTCCAAGGTGGTGAAGGGAAGAGGTATGAGATAAAAGGTTTTCATGAGTATTGATAGTGATGTTTGAGCAAGGATTTTTTTTTTTTTTTCTTACTTAAAAGGATGGTGGGTCCAGGAGGTGTTGGAGATGACAAAAGAGTCACTTTGGGACACAATTTTTCCTTTTGGCTGAATTTTTAAAACACCTGAAGCTAGAAAAGCTTTGCCCTCAGTAGTGTCCCCTGAAACTCAGCATTTGCTTTCAAGTGAAAAGACATCTGCAAATGCACACGTGGGAAGGCAGAGGGCAAAACGCTGCTTTGAAGGAGTTAACAAGCATGCAGACTGGAGTGCTCTGTTGATAAAGCCTGCTTGGATTTTTCAAAGACACTTCCTCACAGAAGATGTTTAAGGAAATGAAGCTGCTGTGGAAAAAGAGGGGGAGGGTCTTTACTTAAAAAAAAAAAAACCAAACCAAAACAAACAAACAAAAAAAAATTGGCTAAAAGATGGAGAACAAAAGAACAGAAGTAAATCATGAGGTTTCCTGGTGGAGGGAAGTCACCAGCAGAATACTGGAAGGTCTCATGCTGAGACATTGGATCCTTCAAATATGAGTCAGGGACTTGAAAAAGGAACAAAAAAAAAAAAGAAAAGAAATTAGTTTTGGCAGCACAACAAAGTATTTGGGGTAGTAAGGACAGAGGCAAAGATTGAAGAGATGCAGAAGGATGTTCTGAAACTGAGTGGCAGGATGCTAAAATGACAGATGAATTTCAGGGTAGGAAAATGTGAAGTGATGCACATAAAAATAATTCTGCATGTACACAAGATGATGAGCTGTGAGATGCCAGCAGGCTCGGAGCACTTGAGGTCCTGGGTTATAATGTAGAGCTCTGTGGTAATATTGGCTCTGTGGTCAGCAGTGATCAAAAACAAACTGAACATTAGGAGTTATTAGCAAAGGCAGTATGAGGAAAACATGATGCAGCTATGTAAGCCTGTGGTTGCACTGCCTGCTGCTCTCTATCTCCTGGCTCAGGAACAAACCAGGAAAAAAAGGAGGTTCAGAGCAGAGTTAAAATTGGAGGTTTTGTAATAGGAGTTTTCAAGAAGACCAGGATTCCTTAGACTGAGAAAGAGATGGCTAAGAGGAAATATTGCAGAGGTTTGTAAAAACAATGAGAGACAGTGATGGTAAATGGGAAGTGATTTCTGGTGGTCCACCTCCACCCCTAATACTAAGAGGCATCAGATGAAGGGTGAGACTGCAATCTGTGTTTTCAAAGGGGGGTGTAGACCAGCATGTGTAGTTATAGCAATATACCTGAAATAAAGTGCTAATTGTGGGTGCCATGCCCTTTTTGTAAATGTCTAGGAAGCCTTTAATGAAAGGTTAATTGGGTGGTGGATCTGCAGAGAGGTGCCCAGGGAGAATGGAGGGTGTTGCTGAGAGAAAAGGGCAAGTGCATGAATGGAGACAAATTGATTTTATTTCTGTGTGCTGCAGTAGAATGGTAATTCACTGCTGTTCCCTAGCTGATGTTTACTGAAATTGCAAGGCCACCATTCAGTCTTTGGCTGTCCTGCTGGTGGGACTTCAGCCCAGTGAGCACCTCAGTCTTGGGAGAAGCGTGCCCTGGGAGACCTGGGTGTCTCACAGACCTGCCTTATTGTGGGCACATGTGTGACACTGAGCTCTGTCTCCATTAACCTTGTTTAGACCTGTTCAGAGCAGAGCTGGGAAGTGGCGGACTCCACTGTCTTTGTTTCTCGTCACCACCCACGTCATGGTGTGCTGGCACTGAAGAAGCAAAGCTGATGAGATCTTATTTTTGGAAGTGTATCTGGGTTTTATCTCTGTTAATAAAAAGATAAAGGTTAAAGGAAGCTCTAGAAGGGGGCACAATCTTCAAATTAATTTCATTTTCTAACTGGACAGATATCTTGAAGATCTTACTGGTTGAATTGAGCTGAGAACTTTCCCCTTGCTCAGGACAAGTGTTACCTTGTCAGAATGAAATGTTTTTGGGATCTGAGTGCCTGCCAGCAATAGAGCTGCCCTTGTCAGGCTTTTTTTTTTTGAAGTATCTTTTATTTCTAATTTAATTGGCTGCATTTCATGAATTATCCCTGAAGCTGCTACTGTAGTTTTATGTTACTAGGCTATACCCCACGTACACTGCTATTTTGTCTGCTGCTCAGTCTCTGACCTCCTAACTCCATGTGATTACTATGGAAATCTTCCTTTCACCTGGTTGTGTAATTATTAATGTGACCATATGCTGTCCCATCTCTTGGTGCCACCTAACATCAGTATGGGTATGCTGAGGGGCCTCTTTCTTACTGGAGGGTTGGCCTTGGCATGAGGGGCAGACATTGTGGGGTGATGCTCTTCATCAGCTGTCCTGGGAGCAGGTCTGTTGCCTCCACCATGGACTGGGGTCTTGACAGTGAAGATCAAGTAGAGTTGAGTTGGATCAAAACTGGCCAGGTAGATGGCAGGACTTATTTAGAAAATCCTATCTGGTGTTTTGTTGGCATTCAGGCATGGTAGAGACATCTGCATTGGTTCTTGTATATGCTAAGGACATATGACTGTCCCAAAAAGAAATAAGTATCTCAATGAGCAGAGCTTGTGTGCTCACCTAAGCATTAGACTGAACAGATGTTCAGTGCATCTGGCTTGTATAAGGCTGAGACTGTGATTGTTCTCCCATTAAGCTTACACTCCTTGGATTTACCTCTCTTTTTATTGCTGTGCTTTCCTCCCAGAATTACTTTGATGCTGTAGAAGAGTGGAAGGGGAAGGCAAGAGGACTTAAAGTCACAAAAGCACTGTTCCAGAACATCAGCCCTTTGTATAGCTCCTAAATCACTTTTGAACCTGTGACCCTTATTTGGACTTGGATCTACCACTTTTGGCTGATTGATTGCTGCCATTTTTCTGGCCTTGAAATTTTGGATAATCTTGGATATTGGTGTCCATTAGAAATGCATCTTGCACTCTCCCTATTCTTGTTTATTAGCTCCTGTGAGCTGCTGCTGTTAGCTGCAAGACGAAAAATGCCCTTCTAGGCTTGGCTAGACAGAAGAGCTTTCCCAAAGTGGAGCTGGGGTAGCCAGTGGGAGCATTGTGGCTGCAGTCCTCCCAAGGAAGGTTTAGTTCTGCTGAAAAAAACACAATATAAGCTTCCTCACCAGGCTAAATCTGTAAAACAATTTCCTTGTTAAAGGCTAGTCTGCTATTGGCTTTTTCTGAATTGTTCTAGTTCAGAAAAAATAAATCATACTGGGGGGGAAAAAAGCTGGTAGAATTTGATTGACCAGTAACTAAATTTGAGAATGAATAGATCCAGGATAAAAGAGCTGAGGAACATAAGATTTGCAGTGGCATATAATAACCTGCTGGCCTGATGATGTGTATGGGGATACTGCAGAAGGTGGAATTTCACAATATGTTCTTGCGTGCTTGGTAGGGAATCTGCACAACCAGTCATGTTCTCTCTTCTGTTCTGCTTGTGGATGAGCAATATTTCCTAAATCTAAACCTACACACCTTAGAAAAGGTCAGAGGAGTGTCCTGGCTTGAGTTTCCTGCTTTGATGGAAGAGCCCTGAGAAATTGTACATCATCTGAAACTGCATTTTATTCAGAATGCTCCATGAATTCCCTGATGACCAAACAAGCTCAAGTCCCTCCTGGAGCAGACAGGCGGAAGTGAGCATGATGAACTCCACTGAATGTTAATGGAGGGTTTGGGCCACCTTGTTCCTGCAAAGATCTCCATGTACTGTGTCCTCCTGTGGCTCCTGGGTTGCAAGGAGGAGCTGGAGGGGCTCCTTCACCTCTCCTGTACCCCCAAGCACGAAGGTGGGACTGAGGGCTGTTGTACAGGCTGCAGTGGGTCCCTCTCTGTTTTTAAAAGCATGTTTTTCTTGCTGTCGACACCAGCACTGGCTCATGAGCTGGCACTATTAGCATGTGTGTTTTCCCCTCACACTGTGCAAGAATAATTACCCTCTCTCAGTAGCATGAGTGTTTCTGTTCCCTCTGATTTATGGAGGCAAAGAACTTGTTTGGGAGGATGAGTCAGGAGTAATTGAGCTCCAGGGGGGCTGTATTTCATGGCTTTTCCTCTCTTTATTTTTGCTCTGTACTACACCTCACAGTTACCTGTGTTCTGCCCTTCCAGGGAACATGCATTAAAGCTTAGAAGTGAGCCTGGGCTGTATACTGTCTTCATTCACATTTGAAAATGAACCTGCTTCTGTAACTCAAGAACATGAGACAGACAGAATCTTTTAAGCTTTGTAATATTATCATAAATCTAATATGATTCATTGAGGGCTATTCCCAAACACTTGGCACCTTGGGTGCGAGAGCTGCTCTGCAGGAACATTCCCATGCAGCTGCTGCTGGAAGGGGATCTGGCAGATGTTGAGTTGTGGGGAGCAGTTCTGGGTTTAGGTGCAGAGCACAGAATAGAGGATTGCTAGGAGTAACTGAAGTTCCTCTGAAAGACAGTCATTTAGATGCCAGGGGAAGCTTTTGCAGAGAGGAAGCCAAAGGGGTGGGTGTGTGTGTGAGGAGGAGGAGATTTGCAGCAGTTTGTGGAAGTCTGGTGCTGTTTCATGCTGCTGTTGCTCAGTGAGTCACAAAGGCAGACCCTGAGTGAGCAGGGAACTGATGGTGTGGGCTAGGGCAAAGGTGGGATCCAGAGCCATCATTTGCTGAACTGACATAAGTGATAGATGGGCAGCAGGTATCTTTGTACCTTGCTGCCTCAGGTCTGTGGGGTTGACCTCCCTATGATGTTTTGAGAAGATACTAGAGTCCCACAGTATCTGGGTGAGTATCAGGGCAATGTGGAAGAGCTGTGGTGAGGTGAGCTGCTGGTGACTGGCTGGCAGCAAGGAAAGGAGTTATTGCCCTCTCGAAATAGTTCCCATCCTGGTGTGGTGGTGAGCCAGGCACTGGTGCTCACAGGGGCCTCAATCTCACAGGCAGGATTTGAGCTGAGGAGCTGAACAATTTCCCTCACCTTACTAGAAGGGCACAGCAGAAAGTCAGTGGCAACCAGCTAACCTGGGAGCCTCAGGCAGTGCAATTCAAGGTGGAATCTTTGCCTTTTGTGCTGGTTTGGTTCCTCCTTCTTGTGCATTGTTTGACTTCAAAACTGTTCCTGCTGAAGCTCTCTGGTGATAGGAAACGGCAACAGCTCACGCAGTGCCTGTTCTGCTGCTATTTTGCCCAACTCCTTTGCTGTTAGCTGAAATAGTTGACTGATTCAGCTGCTGGCTTCTCCCACCTCAGGGCTGACTGATAAACCTCTGTACAAGCTGCAGTGATGACTCTGCTCTCACATTTCCATTTCTATTTACAGTTTAATTTATCCTTCCTTCCACAGAGTGTTTCTTGAGAACACTTCAGTGGCTTCTTCCTTCAAGTGTAGCAAAACTAAACAAGAATCTGATGTTTTCTTTGCTGGGCTGAATAACTCGCTGTTATGATTGATAATGCTGAAACCAGTTTATAATCTGTCTGAACAGCGATGCACATCATTAAAAACCAAGCAGACAAACTCAAAGTCCTCTACAAATCTGATTGCTTTGAACAGCAGATGATCTCTGGGGAGCTTGGAGTGGGAGCTCTAGCTCCGAGGGTGCTTTCAAGCAAGAAACTGAATGCATTGTAAGAAGTGATCATAAAAACTAGGGTGATGGATCAACAGTTCATTGATTTATATGTGCCTTTGATGGGTAGAATTGTCTGTTGTAAATGGTTTTTGCTAGCTTTTAGCCAGTAATCTCTTGGTTGTTTCCTTTCCTTATTCCTGCTAAAGAGACTGCACTGTCTCAGAATTAATCCTATTAGTTAATTGCAGTCTTATTTTCTCTGTGGCTTCTTCAGTCTGCAGATGCAAACTGTGAATGGTGGCATGGTTGACATTTTTTTTTTTAATTTATTCTGTGCAGTGGCCAGCTCAGATTTGGGGTGTGGATGCTTGTGGAATTAAACTGAAAACACCAGTGTTGTGGGCTCTTAAACTGTATTTTCCTCAGGTGCACCCACTTAGGCTGTTTGTCTGCAAGAAGAGTTTTAGGAAACATTAAAAAAAAAAATGGTGCAAATCTAGCTAGAGAAAAACCTAGGAAACATGCAAACCAACACTTGTGGTCAGTTTTCTGGTGAAGCTGACAGCCTTTTTTGGATACTTTTTGCAAACTTGAATTTTCCTGGGAAGGCACCCAGGGTTTGCTGTGTACACAGGTTTCTGGCTCTGATCTGCCTTTCAGGTGATGTAATTCGTCCAGGTACTTGTTGCTTAAGCCATTCTTATGGGTGAAGGTGGTGCCTGGTGCTTTTCCCCCAGCACAATCAAATAATTGCTCTATCTGTCCATCTACTGATGGCCTCCATCACTGTCTGCTGTGACCTTCAAAACTGTACAATGTCCTGCCATGTACAGCTTCCATGAATGGAAGGAATTGTTTCTCTTTTGCAGGCAGTGGTGATTTATGTCCAGTCATGTCAAATGTTGGGGAGAGACTTAAATCCAAATTCTCTGACCATTGGGCTGTCCTTCATCTCTGAGCTGAATTGCTCTGTGGGCAGTTTTGTAAATGTATGAGTTGCACACACTGAAGTACTATGTCCCCAGCTGATGGAGATACATTCCCATTTCTTGCTGTTACTTTGAGAGCAGCTGTCCTGCTCAAGACACCACGATCATCCAACAATTAGTGTTAAGCAGAGCTTCTTTTGTGCTTTGCTACTTTGAACACAAATATCCCCAAATGGCCCAGAGATGCAGGTTCAGTAGCAATGTGGAACAACTCCAACCTTCCAACAAATCCAAAGGACAGGTAGCTGCTAAAAATTATATTGCCTGGAAAAGTCTTGAAACCCTTTGATTTACCAAGGGTAGTTACTGCTGTCAGACACTTCTGTGGCTTATGTCAAGGGACTTTTGAAGGTCACCAGTAGATTGCAAGTAAGAGATTAGTTTCTTATTATAGGGCAGTGAAGTTGGTGCTAAGCTACTACTAAATCATGTTGCTTACCAAGAAGAGTAGAGGAGCTGCAGCAGATGTGGAAAAGGTGTTTGAGTCTGAGCCTGGAAGGCAGCGTTGTAATTCAGACGGTGGAGCGTAAGCTACCAGACTGCTATAAATGTGTTACAGCTCTGTGTGGCGAGAGCCTGATGTGTCCCCAGGGGCTTAGTAATGAACAGTCCCGTGTCTGTGCTAGGCTTTGGAAACACAAGGTATGCAGAAGGCTCTCCTATGCAAAGTCCCAGGGGTGGGCTGAGCCCTTCAAGAAAATGGATTGCTCACAGCTTTCAGGGAAAGCCTTGTGCTGGTTTTGGTGGTACTGCTGGATAGAGGTGTTTTGGCTGCTGGGACTGCCTTGTTCATATTGCCTTGCTCCCCTGTGGTGGGGATTTGAGGATGACTTAAATGTCATTGTATTGTGTGTTGTTAGGAGGAGGTGTGAGAATTACAGGGGAGACAGTGTCAGACGTATGGGACTGGTGCAGGATGGGCTGGGTACTTGCTGCCCAGGGAGAGCAGGGTGTTATGGTAGGGGGATAGCAGAAGTGAAGATGAGCAATGAGGAACAAGCAGCATGGCCAGGGACAATCAACTGAAAGGGCTGCAGGCAGGACAGGCATCTTCCTTGTCTCTGAGGTGGGTTGCTGTGGGAGATGCTGCTGGACCACAGAGATACCCCCAGTGCAAGACATGAGTTTTTGGTGATGCTGAGTGGGATTTGGCTTGTCTGAATTAAGATGTTCACACTGGGAATGAAGAGCTGGGGTCCTCCTGGGGAAGACAAGCAGCTGTAGGGCTCAGCTCTCCTTTGTCCTGAGCTGGGGATGAAAGATAAGGTAAAGGGGCTACCCTCTAGACCAAGGACAGGAAAATCCATAGAAACACCCCATCTCAGATCAGTGAGGACTGCTGAGTCCTGTTGCTTTCATAGCAGTGGTGGTGTTGGTGTGCAATTGTGCCTTCCTAAGAGCTGCTGTTAATCTGGACCTCTAAAAAGCACAGCACAAAAATTGCTTGTGCCTGTTGCGTTGCAGTGGCTGTGAGGGAAGTGAAGTTTTGGTTAAGGAGGTGGAGGATAAGTCAGGAGAGGTGAGCTTGATTCCTTGTCCTGCTGCTGATCTGGTGCCTTATGCCTCTGCCTCTAATTTTCCTGTAAAATGGGGCTAATGCTGCCTGTACTTCTGAAGTAGGAGAGGCAGGGAGATGCTGTCAAGGCTTGAGTGCTACAAGAGCCTGTCCCTGAGCAAGGCAGGTCCTAAAGAAAACAACCCTCCCTCTTTGCACTCCCCTGTGAGAGTCATTTTCTCTCAGGAAAAGCTTATTCTGAAATGAGAACAGTCCTGTCACTAGTGAGTGCATCAAAGGACATCCAGGAGCGCATGAAACAGCCCAGTGTTTAATTCCCTGCACTGCTTTGGTAGCAGTGGTCTTTTAAATTTGATTTGAGTTCCTTTTGCTGATAGAAATATGGAATATGAGTGCAAATACTCTTTCAGCTGATGACCTTTGGAGATGAGTCTGTTTCTTCTAGATTTTACCCAGAGGCTATTTTGTTGTTTTATTTTGATTTGTTATGCTAAGTGATTGCAAAATATTGCTGTGCTGGGCAAAGGTTTGGTGTGGTGCCACCATGTGCATGACTGCACTTCCTTCTTCCTTCCCTGCCACCCTACATCTCCCTTTCTCAGTGTTGTCCATGCAAAATGAATTTAAACAGGGAAGTGGGCAGCTGTTAAATGCAGGAGGGTCTGCAAGCTCTCCTTCCTGGGAATGACCTGCGAGCAACAGTTGAGACTTTGTCCCAGAATTTTGGGTAGAAAAACAAGGCTTGAAGATAAAGTTGCTATAGCTGTGGCATGAAATTATATGTTCTTTGGATTGAGGATTTTCCTCTTTGTGATTTATAACTTGATACTTTATATCAGGAATCCTGGAATTTTTTTTTTTTCTTCTTCTTCATCTGTGGCTTAAACAATTTCCATGGTCAGGAGGAAGAGGTTTAAGACTGCTTATTCCAGTTCAATCTGAAATCAGGAGCCTTCACAGCATGTTAGAACTTGAACTGCTAAGGCAGGAGACAAATGCTCCCCTCTGGGAAGGGGATGTTCATGGGCGGCACGTGACTCAGGTTGGAGTGTCCCTTCTGCTGGTTCCCTCTCGCCAGCTCCAGGCCAGGCACAGAGAGGACCTGACCCTGCTCATGCCCCATCTCCAGCAAACATCCAACCCAATGAGTTGTAAGGTGCTCAATTATTTTGATGAGTGATTGCCTCTTGACCTGGAAAAATGTTCTGCAAATCTATCAGACTCCGTCAGCGTGATGTGAATCGGCAGCTCCATCGAGGACTGCTGGGCAGTGTTTGCAGCCGCGCTTTGCTTGGCGAGGACACGGGGGGTGATTTTAGTGAGTCTGGCCCTGAAGGAGAGGAGTATTTCGTTCTCACAGTTGACAGGGGCTCCCAAGAGTGACCTCACTGGCCACCCTGTCCCAAACCATGGCTCAGCCTGTCCCTGCCACCCACCTTGGAGTGGCCAGATCCCCCCAAGGCTGTTCATGTCTTCCAGGAGCCATTCACCTATCCTTCCCATTTGCTTTCCTGCCAACCATACCTGTTCAGAACAGCTTGCCAGAGGAGTGTTTGTGTCTGTCCCCCAACATCCTGCCTCAAGTGGGATTGCTTTGAGTTCAGTTATTCAGCAGAGCTGGTGTTTCCTGAGAAGAGTTACGCATGGCCTGCTTCCACCCTGACATCTGTGCTCTTTTTATTATTCAAACTGTAATAAATAAATGCATGAAAAAATGTGGGGTTTTTAATTGCTGTTAGAATACATTTGTTTTTCCTTTAGTAATAGGAATAAGCAACCAAAATGTCATCTGTATTTTTTTTCCCCAAGGTTTTTGCTGTCTGAGACCTAGAATAGTCCTGCAGACCATTCCCACTTCAAGCTCAGTGAAGCTTTTTCCATTTGCACCTAACAAGGTTTCCCCTTCCCTTTCTGATTCCCCTGAGGACAGTGGCTAACCTTGTCTTTATACTCCAAACCAGCAGCTATTCTGGGGTAGATCATGAGGCAGATCATGGGGCAGATGTTCTAGACCAGCACTGCACATGGGCTATTGAGTGTAGTTGAGATGATGGTGGGAACCCCTCGTTTCCTCTGTTTTGTCCTCTATCCCTTTCACTAATTATCAGCCCTGTCATAGCAGTGTCTAGAGGCCTCTGTGATCAGGTTTCCACTGTGCTGGGCACGGTTTGGAGAATCCCTTTAGGATGTTAAATCGGGACTATGAGGAAAAAGAGACTGGCTGTGGCTCTGGATGGTGGAGGGTTGGGCAGATGAAGTGTGTGGCGCAAGACCAAAGAGCCGCTAAACACAATGTGTTCCTGGTGGCATCAGCTCCCTTTTTGTCATGTTTGTGATAAAGATCTCTTGCTAAAAGGATCACTAAAGAGAGACTCCTGGAGTTTAATGTGATGCTGGTGTTCCAGTTACCTGGGCTTGCACTTGCAGGACTTTATTTGCAGGCTAGTGCGTTCATGACTGCGCTATTCGTGTGCACAACTGCCATGGCCCATGGCAGGGCACACCAGCTCTGTGGCTGTGCAGGTTCCCTGTTGCTGCAGACCTGTACAGCATAGTGGGTCAGGACAGCTGTCCTGCTGTTATCTACAGGCTTGGAAGGATTGGTGCAGAGGAAAAGGGAAAATGCTTTGCTTGAATTCATATCTCTATCTACAGCACTTAGTTTTATTTTTGCATTGTCAAGTGTTGGTTGTTTTTGTTGTTGTTGTATTGCTGTAACTCCCTCTGGTGGCTTACTTGACAGTTTAACATCTGTTTTGATTGATTTTATATTTAGATATAGCATAGGTATGTCTTGGACACTGCCTTGGATGGAAAAGGTGAAGAGTTTGTGCCCTGTTGGGTGATGTATTTGCAGCCTGTTCTTGCTGTGCAGGTTTGCCTCTCTCTGTGGCTGAGTAAACCCATTCCCCTGATTAATTGTTCTCTGCCTCACAGCTACAGAGTGTGTCTGTAGCAGTTCAAATCCCTGTCGGAATGGTTTGAGTCTCCACTGCACTGCCAGGCTGCGGTTGGCAGAGCTGCAGCCAGAGATGCCAGCTGAAGCTGTGCCTGGGAGTGAGTTGTTCTCTCCTCCACAAGCACCACTGCAAAAGGAAATCCCAGGTACGACGTGATTGGTGTGATGCAGAGATTCTCAGGAGTTAACTGACATAGTGTGGTGGTTTCACTCCTTTGGATTGCAGCCAAACACACTCTCACTTCCCTGACCGCAGGGAGCAGGGGAGAGAATTGGAAGGGTAAGGAGACTTGTGGGTTGAGATAAAAAGAATTTACTAATTGAAATAAAATAATAATTATAACAACAGTAATAACAGAACATGCAAATGAGTGATGCACAGTGCAGTTGCTCACCAACCAATGCCCAGCCTGTGCCAACCAGTGATCCCAGAGCAGAGTGTCCCAAAACTGGAACTGCAAGCCCAGGAGAGTGAGCCCAAGTGATCCCTGAGAGAATACCCTCACTTTCCTTTTAATGCTGATTAATATACTGAACATGATATGAAATATCTCATTGGTATATCCATATGCCAGTCTTGGGGTTTGCTAATTACTACACTTCTGCCCTCTCAGTCCTTTGCACCTGCAAACTGGCCAAACATTATGACCTTGGTCCAGCAGAAACTACTGACATTAGTATGTTATCAACATCCTTCTCATAACAAATCCCACACTGAAACTAAAACATAGCTGTTCTAGCTACTAAGGAGAAAATTAACTCTGTCCTGAAGAAACCAGGACACATAGCTAGCGTTATTAACGCCAGGCTGAAGCTGAGACGGGCGGTTGTGCTGTGCAGAAATATCTCTCCCAGCTGTGAACCAGAGATGGTTTGGCATTTTGGTCTCTGCACTACTGGGTCGCAGCTGCGCATCCTGCACCGGGAGCATCACCTGCATTCATGGGCATTGCTGCTGCCTGCTGGCTCCCTGCCTCGTGAGGGAAACCATATCTCTCTCTTCTACAGGCTGCTTATGTCCCAGACATGGGGCATTTTAACACACTGGCCCTTCTGTGCCTCTGACATAAAAATACATGCAAGTCATACAAAAACAACAGAAGAGTTGTTTAATAAATATGTGAGTGCTGCATTCCTGCAAAGGCATCAGTTGGTTTTGGATTTTTACACATATATGTACACCTTGCAGGAATTTTGGTGCAAAAATAATGAGTGCTAGATTCCCCTTTCCCCAGCACAACAGGAAGAAAAGACAGATACTATCTCTTTGTTCTCTAGATATTATTATTCCTTGCTGCTTGATACTGAGTTTAATTAAGTTCTGGACATCTAGCTCTTAAACAAAGTTAATGAATTATGTTTAAAACTACATGCTAGTCAGAAGTATTGTGGGGATAGTGCTGAAGTGGTTGGGAGCTGTTGGGGCAGGAGAGCAGTCTTCTCCCTTGCTGGCTCATGTAGGCTCACCTTGATTTAGTGCAGAAGTGCTGAAGTGCCAGGTCCCTAATCCATGGCTGGGAAGCCAAGATGTGGGTGGTTTGGATCAGATTTAAAGTCTGACCCATATCCTGATGTATTTTGCCTGTTTAAAAATAGCATCTGGGGTTTGTTCCTCTTTCCTTCTCCTTTTCTTTGTGCTGACATAACTGTTGAACTCGGTGATCTTGTTTTTATGCCAAGCCAATATAAAAAACTGGAAAAAATATTGACATTTTAGGCACTGAGTTACCCCAGAATTTTTTTGGTTAGAGAAGGAGACGGAGTTAGACACTTTTTTGTGTAACCAGTAGGCTGAACTCTGCATTTACTTTTATGTGTTCAACACACCAGTGCTAGAAGTCTAACCTGGGATGTGTCTGCCCTCTGGGCTGGGGGTGGTGGTGTGGGGATCCCCTGCCACCCCCAGACTGGGAAGTGGTGTGGTCATGTCTGGGGATGCTGAAAGCATCCTCCTCTCTGTGGACAGTTGGGACTTGTTACCTCTTTTTCTGTCTAACTTTGGGCTGTTGAAGCGGTCTTTGTAAGGTGGCCAGTGTGGGAAAGAGTAGGGGCCAAGGAGTGGAGATGAAGAGCGAAGTCTGAGCTGGGAAAAGGCAGGTAGTAACTGTCTTGTCTGGTCAGGGCTGAGCTTAAATCCTTGAAAGATCACCTTTCCCTGGTGGGTCATGTAAGAGGTCAGTTACAGCCAAGAGGTTAAGCAATGTAATTCCCTTTTCACACTTGTAAGAATATTAAATCCACTGACCAAAGCTGGATCCATAAAGTTACAAAAACACCTGAATGGATCAGTGTGATCCATTACTTTTTTCAGGTCTGAAGTGACAGAAGGGTACCGCAGGGGAGAGCAGTGGCGAATCCTGCTGGGAAGGTCGATCCTGGAGCTGCTGCAGGCAAACCCAAGCTGTTAGTTCTCAGAGACCTGGGAAACCAGCATAAAGCTGGGCTGGAGGAGATAAAATGCTGCAGTAGCAGCAAAGCTGTGCTGCCTGTCAGCATCCCTCCTCAGGGGTGACATCCACAGACCCAACCAGACCACGTGCGTCCCTTTGTGCTCGAGCGCTTGTCAGCGCGGGTGCAAAAGGAGGAAAATTCATCATGACCTGAGTGTGCTTCTGCTGGTGGTAGGAAATCGGTGGGCTCCTCACCTAGCCCTTAACACATGTGCACCCCATGTTCCCAGCTGTGCCTGCCTCTTGCTTGTGCTTTATCTGCCATGGATTTTGTGACTCTGGGAGAACTACTTGATGGAGGATCTGCAGCTTCTTTGGAGAGAGCAGGAGATTTTTTGGGGTAAATTCCCAAGCACAGTGCCTGGAGACTTTCCCAGAGAGTTTTGGCACATCTCAAAAGCTGGTGGTTGAGAACTGGACCTGGGGGAGGTGCGTGCATTGCACTTGTTATGATTTGTTGTGGCTGGAAAAAAAAAAAAAAATCAAACTTGCAGACTGGGGAATGTATTACAGTAATTAACTGTGGGGTGAAGAAAGTGAGGGACATCCTGGATACAGAGGAAATTAAATGGAAAATGGTATTGAGCTTATGTGGGATGGAATTGCAAAGAGTTCTGTTCGCAGGGTGGAAATTAATTATTGGATTTTGTCTAGAGCTGAGCTTATGTAAGTGACGTGTCTCAGTCTTCCAAACTTTGCCACCTCAACTCTTTGCTTCTCTGTTTGTTAAGAGGCACAGGTAATGATCTACCTGGTGACAGTGCAGGCCAGCTCAGCTGGCTTGCTGAGGCTCCTGATGTTTTAATTCAGGGATGTTTTAGTTTCAGTTTAAAATTTTAGTTGACTGAAGGCAACTCAAATCTGTCTGCCTGTTGCCCAAAACGCAAACCCCTGCAAGCCCTCCGTGCACTGCTTGATAATGAGTTGCCTTGAACAGGAAAGTGACGTGTCCTAGCAGAAGCAGGGTGAGGACAACATGGAACTGACTGACATCTCTCAGTTTCTCCAGGGATGTGGAATTGCCTGCACTCTTATCTGGCAGCCAAGAAAAGCAACTGCTTTGGCCAACACTGCCCACACTTTGGCTTCTCTGGTGCTGCTGGACTTAAGCATGTTCAGGATGGGACATCCTGGTGGCAAGCACAGGGCATTTGTTGGCAGCAGTTGACTCTTTGCACTGGTGACTATTCATCTGCAAGAGAGATCCAGAAGTAAGAGGCTTGGACTGTTACAGTAGGGGTATTACTACTTTCTGTATGTTTTTGTAGGTATCCCACAGGAGCCCTGATCATAGACCAGGACTAGTAGGCACTTGTCAGACACAGAACAGTGTCTAATGCATTGATTATTCTGCCAGAACCTTGACAGATGTTGCACTTTTTTCCTTTTTAGTATTCCCACATGCAGAGAGCAGCTCTAGTATTTTTCTCTATGTTGACCTTTATTTGAAATGAAAGCAAAAAAAAATTGTAAAAAGCCCCAGTGAGGAAGCCAAAGTCTGTTTCCTTTAATGTACCGTGTGGCTTGTATCTCACGGAAAGGCCATTTGTCTGGTTAAAATGTTTTCATCAAAACTCTTTTTCTAGGAGAAATAGTTTTTCAAAGGAAGCAAACATTACTGAGAATTCTTGTTATTTCAGTTTCTCATATTTTACCAAGAGGCATATTTGCTGCTCGTTCCTTTTTTCAGCAAATCTGTGGAAAATGTCAAACATTTGAGACTTTGATTTTACTATAGAATATGTTTTTCCTAGTTTTCTAATTGTTCCTTATCAGTGTGCAGAGAAACTCTCTCTGTATACAGCGTAGCAGAAGTAATAAAAAAAGGATGTTTTTTCACAGAAAACTCTGATGAAAAGTAAAACAAAACAATGCTCTGCCTTAGCACAGTTTACAACAGTGCAGGTCCTACCTGTGAGGTTACTCTATCCTTGGAAGAAGATAGGAGAGAAGAAAACGAGAGCTGCCCTGAAGCAAGAATGTATTTAAGTGGAAATAATAGTGATGCAATTATTTTTTCTATAAAAATAGCATTTAGTTGAAAATTTAATCCATCTAGAAAGAAAACAATAATGACTTAAAAAAACCCCCAAAACCAACATTAAAAATATCTGTATTACAAAATTACCTTGGGGGTAATGCAGTTAGTGGTGGGAGATTCCTTTAGTGCTCCTGTTCTTATAGAAGCTTATTGTGTTTTATTTTTAATGATGAGAATATTCAAAATATATCAACAACAAAGTCCATATTTTTCTAAAATTGTGTCTTCCATTGGGTGTGTATAGGTTTCCTGCTGGGGTGGAGGATGGCTGGGGTAGGTGTACAGTGCAGTGTGCCAATGAGCCGGGGATCTCCTTTTATCAGTGTTTTTATGTTGGGTTTCTGTGTCTGTATTATTTATGGAAATATATTTTTATATCTATCTGTAGTTGAAGAGAGCATTGAGGTGTCCTGCCAGTGTGTTTCAGTACAGGGTTTTACTGATTTTTTTTTTTTTTTTTTTGGTCTCTTTTCTCCTTTACTGGCACAACTCTGCTGCAATTTTCCTCCTCTGTCAGGAGGAGTGGAACAGGGCTACATTACACCTGTTTGGGGATGTTACACTCGGAGTCCCTCAGATTTATTTCTACGTATAACTCAGTGGGAGCTGAAACCGGACCTGCTGTAATGCACTTGCTCAGTGTTTGTGGCTCCTTGGCTGTGTTGGTTATCCCTGTGCAGCCTCTCATGGCCTTTTCACGGGGGAAGTGAAGCAACTGGAATAAGATGTCGGTACCTAGAAAAGGGGTTATCTTCTGTAAGAGTCCCAAGTGGTCCGACAGTAGAGGCAGGTCACTTATTTAACCTCGCCCTGGGTACAGCAAAGATTCAACAGACCTCTGATAAACTGTTAGAATTTGTGGCCAGATGGTGAACTGAAATCCAGCCCCTGCCAGTTATGTGTGCTCTGAATACAGCTTGCTTCTAAGATGTAGGTGACAGGTATTAACGGGCGCTCCCATGGAAGTGCAGTGGCAGCTTCCACCTCGGCTTGCCGCTTTCTGATCAAAGGGCTTTGCACTCAGACCGCTCGAGTGTAGCGTGTGAGGGAGGCAAAGCCTCGCAAGCATCCTTTAGGCTCAGCATAATTAATGATAATAATAACATAAATTTTAGAAAAAGAAAATACATTTACAAAAATTAGACCTATTTGGAGGGAGCAGAGAAGAGGCTTGTGGCACAAATCTTACCTTAATGAAACAACAACACCTTGATGAAATGTGCAGCCCTTCTTAATGCACAGCATGTGCTTGCTCAGCCAATGAGTCTGTGCTGGACCAGTGCTGCCCACCATGCAGCAGGGTAAGAGACTTGCAGAGAGGTCCCAGAGAGGCAGCCAGTGTCCGGCATAGCTTACGGTGCTGTCCCCAAACCGCTGGGCTCTGGTGTTTGGGAGAGAGCTGGCAGGACTCCCCTGTGCTGCTTCATTTTAGATCGTTTTGTTTTAGTCATTTAAAATGAGTGATGGATGAGCTACCTGTGTGGATTTTGAAGGGTTTGAAAAATGTGACAGGATTGCTTCCATTTCTCACTTTATATTTCTGACATAGGAAGGGAAGATGAAGAATGTGAGATGCCTTCCTTTAAATTTGCAAGACTTCTGCCTGATGTGGTTAATAATTAGTATTTCTGATAGAAATGGAATAAAGACCTGGAAGTGTGGACCCAGGGGAGGAGTGCTGGCTAGAGCACATGTGGGAAGGGAATGTGCAACCCGTACAGTTGTGGGGTGACCCCTTGGAGCAGAGACCTTGGTGCAGCTGAGACAAGTTATGAGCTTCCCTTAAAGGCAGAAAGCGTGTGCAGAAGTCTGTGTGTCGTGTCCCCCCCCTCCCCTTGTTAAATTAAGGGAGAGACCCACTAATTATTTAAACCTTCCCTTTCATTTTGCTATCTGTTTTGGCATCTGAGAACTTTTGAGTGATACATCTGACCTTCTTTGACTTTACCTGAGCACTTATTAGCTATTTCAATTCAATCTGAGGCCACACCTCGCACCACTTGATTGAAGGCCTGGGGAAGCACAGAGTCTTTAGGCAAAATGGGTTTTTTATCTGACTGTATGCAGAGCCACCGAGATAGAGGCTGACAAAGTAAAGTAAGAACAGAGAAGAGCAGAAACTCAGTTCTGCTCTCTGCTGTGTGGAAATCCTTTCATTCTTTCAGAAGCTTCTCTCCCGCAGCATTTCAGACTGTAGTCAGGATGTGTTTCTGCTTCTCTTCTATTAACTGGGATGTATTTCCTTACAGTACAATACCATGAGACTGGCAAGTCCTAACAATTTCCAGTAAGTCCATAGATTTTGAGATGGTAAAGCTTTATATGAGCTGTGATACAGAAATGTGGCACATGGCCACACTTCTTAGTTTGCCTGTTGATGACTTGCACTGAATGCTTGAGTCAGTGTCTTCTGTGTGTGGAGTTGAATATTTGATTGAAATTTGGAGGGGAAAAAGATCAGCAGCAACTCAAAAAGAGAAAAGGTTCAAAGCCAGCCTTTGTCTCCTTTTTATTTCTTTTGTTGCCTTCTTCACTCTTCAGTTTTCATTAAGTTGTCTTTTCTGTTTGCTGTTGCATCTCTGTTTCTGGGTGTTTTAGGTTGGTTATTTTCTGGCTGCTGGATTTCTTTTTCTAATGTAATATATGCTTGCACTTGGTATCTTTTATGGCTGCTTTTGTCTGTTAGTGTGGCTCCTGAAATCCAGACACCAGGATTCAATAACAAACTGAATTAATCACTTCAGCACTCGGTAGGTATGGTGCTGTGTGGAGCAGGGGCGCGTGTGCCTCTAGTGAAGGAGGGTGCTGTGGGTTTGGGAGAGAGGAGTGGGCACCAGCAAACACTGCAAGAAGCATGGGATGGGCATTGTGTGGCCATTGAGGGGAGGGCAAATGTGCCCACCTCTTCTGCACTCTGTGGTAGACATGCAGATAAGCTTTACCTGGCCCAAAGTGGAAGAGGGTTGAACTGTATCTGCTTGCATTTATTTACCCTTGGCTCCATCTCTGTGGCTGGTCCAGCTGCTGGCTGTCCCATGTGAGCAACTGCTTCTGTGTCCAGGGTGTTTGGAAGCCTAAGATTTTGATTTCCAGTCTAACCACGTCAAAAGCTATTACCTGCTCTTTCTAATTCTTTATACAGTTTATCTTATCTCTTTTCAATATCCGTGTCTGAAGTCTGCTCCATTCTCTGTGTGTTCGTGCCTGGGGACAGGGTGGGTCCCCGACCACAGCAGCGAAGCAAGTTGGGAACAATTGCTTTTTTTATTAGGGCTGAAGTTCAATGTAATGAAAGTAACAAAGAGAGTCAGGGAGGTGCTGCCATGTGTACTGGGGACTGCATGAAAGGAAGATAAGAAGGGGAGTTGTGGTGCCCTTGAAAATATTTTAAATCCTTGATTAAACTTCACAGAGTTGATCGAATTAATATCAGTGGTACTTGGATTCTTAACTTCTTTAGTGTGTGTCCCTCAGTGAAAGATGCAAAGTCTTTGGCACGAGAACATCATTAGAAGAACACCTCTGCTCTTTCAGGTTTAGTTGCATGTTAAATTGGATCCTTTCCTGAAGAACTGTGAACATGATCAGGCTCCTGGTAGGGATCCTCCTGCGACGTGTGTGAGTTGGCTGTGGAAGTAATTGCTTTCATCTTCCCAGCCTGCAAAAGGACCTGATTGTTAGATGAATGTGCACCTTGGGTCAATGATTCATACTGTGGAAGTGAGAGTTGCTTGGATTTCATCAGTTATAATGATGATTTTTTTTTTTAAGCAAGTATTATATAATTTTTTAAAAGATTACTCACTATTGAGAAGCTTTCACATTTTTTCACGTTTTTTAATTATATCTGCCTCTGCACACACCCACTTTTCACCCCTATCGATACAGGGCATCCTAACCTAAGAAGCTAGCTTATGTTAGTATTGTGCATGCTAGCCTTAATCAGCTAATAATGAATAGGACACTGTGGTGTTTGAAGTCCATATTCTTTGGCCCTTGACCAGAGAGAACATACAGGAGTGATTGATTGTAGGATGAGTTATGTGACAACCTGGCCAGGTAACTATTCCACTGGCCAACTTGGCAACAAAACTGGTGTTCTGAACTGCCTTCATTATAATACTAAAAATCATACCCATAGCTTAAGAAGACCCTCACCCAGGTGAAGACCCTTCCCCTGAGCATACACAGAAGTACTTAAAATGATGTAACTGATATGTAAATCACTAACCAATCAAGAAAAGGTAGGAGGTATTAATATGATAATGAAGTTGTTAAATGTGTATAAAAAGTAATGAAGCTTGCTATAGATGTGCTTGGTTAGTGGAAAATGCACCAAGCACCCTGTGCATAATAAACACAATATCTCTCCTGAGTGTGGGGTTGGTGCATTGCATGCCAGGCATGTATCAGCTTTTCGGACACCACCACCAGCCACTTCTTTTTAAATTACAGTAATTTCCTGTTACTGAGCAGCAAAGAATAGTGTTCCTGTAGGGGGGGAGAGGTGCTGATGGTGCTGTCAATGGAGGTGTGTGGCCAGTCGTGTTGTAAGGAAGCATCATTTGTCTCCCTTATTAGCTCCTTCATAGGAGAGAGGGTAAAATTATGGGTTATTTATTCTCCTTTGAGATCTCTTTGCATGCCCCAGAGTACCCTAATCCATGGAAGCCCAAATGATGTTTTGGCAAAGAGTTTTACACCTCTGCTGTCTCTAGTTCCCATCCTTTACAAGGATCTGCAGTCTGTCACCGTTATGCCCCAACCGTAGCACTTTCGCGTTTCAGCTGGGTCATGGGGAATGACGTGCAGATCCAGGGATTTGTCTCTGCTTTCAGCTGCTGATAGAAATTAAGATCTCAGCTGCACCCCAAATTTGTGACTAGCCAACTAGTTCTTAGGATAGGGAGAATGCTCTGCATGGACAGTGTCCAAAATGCTGCACTGCAGTATGTGACAGTTGGAGAGTGAAGTGACCCAGAGTAGGTTGGTGCAAAATTGTAGCTGGGAACATGTTGAGAGAAGAGGAGAATGAAGCTGTTTGGGGTGGGAAGGACATGTGTAGGACACGGTTGGACTCAGCCCTCCCATTGCCAGCCTCAGAAACAGCTGAACTGCTTCATAGGAAATCTCACCTTTCCTCCCGGATTATATCTACAGATAGATGTGTGTGTGTGTGTACAGCCTGAGGCAGGCACCTGACGTGAAAAATGTCATCCCAATCCATTCAAATTTGGTGGAGATTTAAGCAACAAAAGACAGTTTTATAATGGAAAATAGAGTGCTCCCAGCACAGCTCACAGAGTCCAGTGAATTGAGAAAAATTCCTCTTGAGCTGCATTGAGTGGGTCGTGTATTGAACAGATCGTGTGTTGGGCTGTGCTGAACAGCTCGCTGGGGCCATCCTGTCCAGGTGATGAGCGTTACCAGTTGGTCCTTTCAGAGAGGCTGAGCAGAGGGATGTGTAATTGTGTGGATAGGTATGTAAGCACCCGTGGCTGGATTTTACCTGGTGTAAATCAGCTTAGTTCTGGAGGCTTTAGAGTGGGCTTGGCAATTACCTTGGCTTACGCTGAAGCTCTTGCTGATGGAGTTAACGGGGCTCCTGCCAGGCTCCTGCCCTTCACAGTCTCTGTCCATCGTCATCCCCTGGGCTGCCAGTTCAAAACTCATGGCTAGAGCATTAAAAACTCAAGAGACAGGATTAAAAATGAATGGATTTGAAGGAAAAAAAAGTTTATCTTTCTATTTGCCAGTAGTTTAAAAACTTTTCCATGCACCTGAGTCACTTTCAAGATTTTCTGTCATTCCTTTGGCAAAACTAGAGGCTGTCTTGAATTTTCCCGAATTTAGGACTACAGAGATAATGTAAGTATGATGAAACTTGGGATAAAATTAGACAGACAATGCTGAACTACTAACTCCATACTGGGCTAAGTCATCATTATTTGGATTTGCTGGAGTCCAGAAAAGGCTTAGCTCATGTTTTGAACAAAGCCAGTAGTCACATCCTGCTTTCTTAATTGCTATGTGATATGAACCATGATAATTTCCATTATGAAGCCAGTTTTAATTAAGTAAACAAAACCTCTCTGCTCTTCTTTCTGGCTAACTTTTGATGGCTGCTTCTGAATTGTGACAGTTGGGTTTCGATGTGCTCTTGAAATGCAGCAAGGTTTAGAAGCTGTAGTAAAGCACAGAACCACATGTGTGGCTATAAGCAGTGGCTTTGTGTGGTACAGAGGCTGTCAGTGCTTGCCACTGGCTACTGAGAGGCTGTCAGTGCTTGCCACTGGCCACCGAGTAGGATTTTAGCCATCAGCGCTCAGTAAGTGCTGCATTGCTTGGGGGTCTGTAAGGTGGTATGTAATTGAATGGAGTAATTTAGGGGATCAAGAGGACTTAAACTAGCAGGGACATGCTTTGTCCTGGGTGCTGCAGCTTCTGCCCAAGACTGCAATTCTAACTGCATTGGAGGAAGGGCCCTAAATCCCCAATTATTGTTATATTCTCTCTGACAGAGGGAAAATCAGTCCTGGTCTGTGTTGCAGAGGAACAGTTATACTACACACCAGGCTGTGGTCAGAGTCAAGGCCAAGACTGGGGAATTTTTGAGCCATTTTCTGTAGGATGTATGCATGGGTTCCTATGCTCGTGTTAGGACTACTCAACCTCTTTAATGGGCTTTGACCAAAAGATGTGGGAAAGGATGGACAGCCTGCCTGGAGGCATCTGAGTGGGCTTGTGGTGCTGCTTGTGCCATGTGTGAATAGCACCTTACTGAGAAAGCCACAAAAAATGATTCTGAGAAAAGCAGGGTCCTGTTCAGGTGTCTCTCATCAGAGCACGTAGGGAACGTGGGCTGAGAAAGTCACTGGGTGGCTGATGAATCGCAGTAGTGGAGTGGGAAAAGCACTTGCTGCCAAAGGGCAAGGGGGTGGTTTAACATTAAGCTGATGGATGTAGACAGCCGATAATTTATTTCTCCTCATCATGAGTAAATATTAATGATACATAAATAATATATAACAGATAACCTGCCACCTAACTAAATAATGGCCAAGGTAAAGCACGGGCAGGCAACTGACTTGTTTCATGCCTTGCTTCCCTTTGGTATAGCAAGAGAATTAATGAGATGCTTGCACAGGTCCCTGAGCATGGCCACAGGAGTCTTTAAGATTTAGAATCATAGAATCACAGAATGGTTTGGGTTGGAAGGGACCTTAAAGATCATCTAGTTCCAACCCTCTGCCATGAGATTTAAAAATTTTCTAGGTCTTCAGGTTGTGCCAGAGTTTTGCAGGAGAGCAAGGAGGATGGTGGTTTCCTAAATACCAGGGGACAAGGCTGGAGAGGTACAGGTGGGGAAAGATCAAATCTGCTGATATTCCCATGTATGATCTCACTGCATCTGTGTGAGGAGGAAGATAAGTAAGTGTTTGACAAATGCTGTTACTCCTTGCACCAACAACTGAGGCAGTACTTTATTGTTTGTTCATTTTAAAATCATGGGACTTTTTTTCCCCTGCAGTTTCCTTTGAAAAATTTGAGCTAAAGACAAACTTTTAGAGATAATCCCAATTTAACCAGTTAGGATAAATTACAACTAATTATAATAGTCCTCTGCTTGAGTCCTTCATCCTTTGAATTGTCTGATCATATTTAGCCATGAGTAGTCTTTTCACTTTTTACAATCCTTTTAATATTAACTGGGTTCCTTCCCACGCTGGTCATGCTAACAGCCACTTTAAATATTAATACCCTTTTACTAATAAAGTTGGTAATATAGCTGGGGCTGCTTGGTTGTGATCCAGCTGTCCAAGTGGAATGAAATGCATTAAGTACCGTTCCCCAGTGAGACTGTAATTCAGAAAAGCACGGTGGACAGTATGTTGTGCCTGTCTGATATGTTTTAGAGAACATCTCAGCTGATGACTATACTTGAGGAAATTGGAAGAACATTTCCCCAGGACATAGAAAGTGACTGTCTATTAGGGACACGTAAAGGATGTGTCAGGCTTTTGAGAAATGTCCTAGAAAGAGAAATTAGGTTTGAAAAAGCTGATGCACTGAGGAATGCGAGCAGCACCTTTTTTCTGAGGTGTACAAATCTGAGTTCTGTGTAGGCACACGTGTGCAATTTTAAACCTACATGTATGGGCTCAGGAGGGATCAAAATAACATTTTTCAAGAGGCTGTCAGAACTTGTTTGAAACAACAGTACCTCAACAGCAGATACGGATCCTATCAGAAAAAAGTAAATGGTGTCTTTTGCTTCACTGAAGAAAATGCTGCCTTAAACCCTCTCCTGCAGCAGGAAGAGAGAGGAATTCTCTAGGCAGCAGTGACTGAGTTCCAGCAGAGCAATCCTGAGGGGACCAAGGGTTCAGATGAGCCTGGGAGGCACTGCAGGACCATTAATCCTGCTCGATTTATTAATGGATCACGTTGCAGGAAGGGGATGTGCTTGGAGTTCACATACCCTCAGCACTTTGCTTGGGGAGCAAGCTGGGGGATGTCTGGTACCACATGTGCAGTCTTGCTTTTAAGTAGTAGTTGGGTGGCTGTGTGGGGGTTACCACGGAAGAGGGATGGTGGAGGCTCCTGTGCAGACAAGGGGGTGTGAACTGTGTTGGACACAGTGTATAAAATCAAGGAGAGAAGCAGGAGGCTGCAGTTTTACACCCTGAACCTTGCAGTGAAGAAACTAATGCTGGGTCTGGGAAGTTACTTTGAATTTTAATTTTCCTTTTTGTTATACACTTAGTGCAGCTATCAGCACAGTGTGGCAGATAGAGGAGAAAAAGGAGGACAAGTAAGGTGGAAGTCAGGGTCCCAGAGTTGATCTTTCATTCCTCAGATATATGAATGAATGCAGACCAGGATGGTAGAAGTTGGCTTTGCTAATAATTCTTCCAGTCAGTATTTTGGGGGGGGGGGAGAGGGGGAATAAAATATGCATCCTTAGCTGTATGGGTTGTGACTCTGATTTGCAATGCTGAAGGGCTCAAGGATGAAGATTCAGGATAATGAAAAATTCTCTGAGCTCCAGCTGGGCTGTAGAGGAACCTTTCAGTCAATCTTCCCACCACCAGCAGCCAGCAAGTGGGGAGGGTGGAGTAATGAAAAGAGCCATTGTATCAAAGTAGGTTATATTAGTGATTGCCTGTTATGTGGTATGTACCTGTAAGGGGCTTCTGCTTTGCTTCTTTATTCTCTCTCATCTTAAAGGGTTTCATTAACATCTAATTGCTGCTTGTTTTCCTCATTCAGAGCATCCAGGTGCTGTACAATGCTCTTAATCAAGTGTGAAAAGACCATTTGTCAAGAAAGCTCCTGCTCCTTCAGCAAGGTGCATCTGAAAAGGTTTGGCCTTTGTCTGTGGTTATCCAGGAGGGGAAAATAAGTGGCAAGAGTCTTGAACTTGACTGGGAGATTGGCTTGATCCTATACTCATGTGTCACAGTGTAACAACAAAGGCCTCATCTGAAGGAACAGGAACTAATTTAATGAGATGATACCGATGTTGGCCTCTATCAGTCGCTTGCAGAGCAGCTCTTGGGGCTAGCAGCTCACTCAAACAGGAGGGTGAGAGATGAGCAAAGTGAGATGTTACTAGAAGCCTAAATCCTTTGGACTGTGTGACTGGGAGGCTGGCTGGAGAAATGCGTGGTTTTGAGCCCAGGTTGGGAGTGGTAATGAGAAGAGAAGTTACATGGATTCCCTTTGGCCTCATTGCATCTTGTTTCAGTCAGAAAGGGTAAACTGTGAGATGTGTTCTTGAACTGGCATAGCAAGGGAATAGCTCTCACTGTTGTCAGGAGTCGTGGGTTCAGACTTCCCCCTTATCCTGCATTCTGTTGGTCCTGTTCAGCAGTACATGAGACAATCAGAGTGATGGTGGTGGTGACCTGTTCTCCCAGTGGCAACATGCAAGGCTTGACGACCCAGATCGGTTTGCCCACATCATAACCAGTGACAATGGGGAGCTTGAAGGGTTAGTAAGGCTATGAGAATATTATCCTTGGTGAGAAGGAACTCATGTTCTTCCCTGCTTGGTTGAAACTGACTGTAGAAAACACTAAGAGCATTTTTCCCCCCTCCACTTGACAGAATTAATCCAGTGGAAACAATCTGGATTTAAGCAAGCGATTAGAATATTTGCTACCTATTGGTCAAAATCTCTGCTAATTTGACTTCACTAAATCCAGTGAAGCTTGAATCAAGGTCTTCATTGGTGCATCTTTTATCCAATCCATTAAACAGCAAGCAGTTGTATCAGATAGGAAACAGAAAGTACTAAACACTTGCTGAGAATATAATATCCTTCATTAGTCCACTGGGTTTGCAGAAGAGCAGGGAGAGAGTTGTACCCACATTGTTAAAGGCATGTCAGCTCTGAGCAGGTCTCAGCCTGCATCTCCAGCCTCTGTGTGAGAGGTACTGAGAGAGCTGTGGTCAGAGGTGTTATGCAGCTTGCTGAACTGAAATGGTGCAGTGAGGAAAAACTTCTGATGGAACAAAAAGCAAGAGACAAAAACAATAAAAAAAAGATGAGAAACCATGGCCATCCCCACAGAAATCCTGTTGATGCTGTGTTGCTCCCAGGCGTTGCTGATGCTGAAGGGAGGAGCAGCTGGGATGGCTCCTGTACAACAGTCAATCTGGGACCATAAGGAAATAGTTATGGTGCTTCTTAAAACAAAGATGGGTGTGTTTGGTGTGATGTGGTGATTTCTTTTTTGTTGTTTTTTGTTTTGGTTTTTTTTTTTTGTGCGAATCCAATAAATAAATTTGAGAGGTTAATAGTGAATTTAGCATGAGCCAAACTTATCTGTAGGCTTGCAGCAAACTGTAGCAAGTGTGGTGGAAAGGGTAGACATCCCACATCCCCACAGAGTTATGTGCCAGTCCCTCTGAGCCCTTCAGCACGAGCATACATGACTGTGTGTGACTATGGGAGGAAGGGGAAAGGCAGGAGTGCAGGAGGGAGATTGCAGCTCCTTAGAAATGTGGGAAGGAGGATTACACCCACAGTGTTTGATATGGGAGAGCAAGGATTACTGCCTGTGTGTGACATTGTGTAGGAAAGATTAAAGTCACTCCAGGCAGGCAAGAATTGGGTGTGAAGCAGGAAAAAGGGATTAGTCTGGGAGGGGTGTGATATGGGTAGAAGGAGGAGTGTTCCTCTGAGTGAAACACAAATGGTGTAAAACAAATGAGGCTCAGATGGTGTGGGGTAGCAGGTGAGGTTGTAGCAGAGGTAAAAGCACTGAAGGATCTGCAGGATGGACCTCATGTCACTTCCAGACCTTGAACTGATTCCAGAGATTCTTGTCCTTGCAGCTTTCTGAAGCAGGTAGTACAAGGCTCACCAGAACAAAGCTTTGATGTTCAGCTCTTAGGACAGGGATAATATAGGCTGTTTCAGAGTGAGACTGAGTTGTGGAATATCAGGGCTGTCTTATTCTCCAGGAACTGGTTGTTACCCTTAGCTGAGACATTAGAGGCTTTCTGCTTTTGGAGGAGGTTCCTGGGTTTGCAGATGTCACTTCTCAGCTCCACAGAGACCATGCTGCCACTAGGAAGGAATCTTTAGTCCATTCTCCTCATAGTTGAGATGTCCAGAAATTTAAAATAAGTCTCTGTTGTATCAAGTGCTACATTAAAATATAATAAGGGATAGTTTTTGCCCTGAGGAGACTTCTGCTGTGCCTGGAAAAAAAAACAACAAAACCCCCAAAACAAACAAACAAACAACCAACAAAAAACCCCAAACCAGCCCCAAATAGTGGGCTTGTCTGTGCATCATCTTCTGGGTATGAACACCAGCATGTTTGGTATAAGGGAAGGCTCTGGAGGTGAGCCTGGTGGTATTTAGACCTGGCTGGAGAGCTTTACAGTGGGTGTTAAGGCACAAAAGCACAGAGAAGACCGTCTGCTGAGTGTCTAAGGCTGTTGCTCCAGTTATGTTGCATGTAGGGTGTCTGTATTGTTTACTTATGTTTAAAATCCAACCATAAATTTGTGTTTGGAGTGGTTGTTACACATTTCCTGCTCCAGGAGCAGACTTTCAAAGCCCACAAGAAATATTCACTTACAATTATGTCTGATTTAAAGGGAAAAGATCTGTAGCTTTGTAGCCATAATAATTTGCTCAAACAGCTGTAGATTAATGAAAGTGTTGCTCAGGGCATGTTTCCAGAAATAGCATGTAGCTTGGCCTCTGAAGTCACACTGGGTTAGGAAATGTGTTTGTGTTTTTAATGCTGGGAGTGCACACAGGGGGTGATATACCGGAGCACTGTGGGCTTGTGGTCTAGCTGGTCAGGTGATTCCTGGGAGAGCTTGAAAACAGTTTATTTATGGAACTGCAGAAGTCTTAAGTATTTGGTTTTACAAATTGCAAAGGGAACGTCAACCTCATAGCAGCTAGTGACCACCAAGCACTCTGCAGCCGGAGCACTGAGAGCCTGCTGTGTGATTATTATTTTTTTTTAAATTTTTTTTTTCCTGTCCCAGGAGTCAGAAAGCAGATGTCAATCTGCTATTGGAAACACTGAGGCTTTGAAAGAATCTACTAAGCTTTTCATTCTGTGGTGATGGACACTATGGAGTTCCACACATTGAGCCTATATTGTGTTCAATGGAAAAATGCTTTATGCTGTATGATTTTTTTCAATCCATTGTCTTTTAATTTGATTGAGGAGAGAATGAGTAGGGACAAGAGGCTGTTTGATAAGAAAACCTATCAAACTGAACCGGTTCTCCTTCCCTTCATCATTCCTCTCACATGCAGGGCTGCAGGGACATTGCTTCATAACCAGCAGCATGCTTTCCATAGAAAGAGGTGTGTAGAAGGGCTGAAGCTGAGCCTGCTATGTCCCAGCCTGTGATAGAGTAACTGCAGGGATTGCTCAGGTGTGGCACTGGCCGTGGTACTGCAGTTGTTGCTTATGTCATGGCAGTGCCTGGTGGCCCCGATGGGCCCCTGATCAGATGGTCTTGTCATGTTAGGGAAATGCTGTGGGACCACACAGCCCTCTTGTGCAACTTGTCATAGTGTTATCCCCACTTTACCAAAAGAGCAAATTTCCCCCTTGGTCTTTCTGAGACCTCTGGTCCAGTCTTGAAAGTAGGACTGCTCCTCCTTTGTAGGCCATGGAGGTCCCCAGGGGCTGTATCTGGTTCAGCTGTGGATATGCTTTAGGGTGGGAAGGTAAACCTGGATTTTGTGTTGTTAAGTCTGTGTGGCTGCAGGTGGATGATCTCTAGTGCCTTTTGGAGGACTCAACTGCTCCTACTTCAATGGAGAAACATCCACTCTTCTGCATGAGAAGCAGGAAACCTGCTAATCTGTTCAAATGCTGCTGCCCTGCAATAACATAGGCTTTTCTTCTAGGACACTCACTTGATTGGGATTTTTCCATTGATGTCTGGCCTGATTTATCTGTTTCAAACATGACCGCAAATAAAAGCAATGCTCACTGACCTGATCCAATTTGACCTGACAGGGAAAAAATGACTCGAGCTGGATGGAAATTCTCTTTTCCAACAGAAAATGACAGTGAAAGATGGGGGGAAATACAGCTTGGTTGGTATTTTCCACCAAAGTGGTCCACTTTTTTTTTTTTTTTTCTTTCATGAGCCTGAATACAAGTTGACTTTTTTCCTTTTTTTTTTTTTTTCTCCCTCTTTTCCAGTGGAAACAACTTTTTGCTCATGGGTGGTAGGATCACACCTCATACATAAGTGCAATATAGGGCCTGATGATTGGCAATACTGAGTTACCTTGTGTCTTGTGGATGTTCAGGTGCTTGGAGTCTTCTCCAGCAATTTAATGTCAGTTTTGCTTTACTCTAGGCAGCCCTGCTATAACCATGGCTCCGAATGACAGTAAAAAAGCAGGGAGAGGTTATTAAGCCATTCACAAATCAAATTGCCTCTTCCTTTCAGACAGCTTCATGGTTTCTTGCTTGTGTCTGCAGAGAGCTCATCAGCTTTAAGATAGCTTGGCTGCATTGTGCATCCATTGGGTGCCCTCACTCCCAAATCCATCATCATCCCATGCAGAAGGTTTCTGAGCACCCAGTTTTTCTTTGGTGATCTCCAATCATGGAAATTAACACTTCTCTTGAAGGTGCTCCCATCTCTTCCTTCTCATGTGCTGGCAGCACATTTTGCAAGCCCTGTCCTATGTGTGTGGCAAGGTGGATGGAGTCACTTCTGTGATCTTTGAGAAGCTGAAACCTCTCTACTCTGAAGGCATTGAAAGGAGCCTTTGGCAGAGCAGGGCCTTAGTGCTTCTCTTTGTGTGGTCAGCTGGCACCATGCTCCAGTGGAGCTGCCTGCTGTGCACTTCTCCTGTTGATTTTGACCCTGGGGGTGGTCTGATGGCATCATTTGTCTTCTGAGGTTTTTCCACTGTATTCTCAGGCCAGGCCTCCCCCTTCTTGCCAAGAGCCAAAGCTAGGAGATCTGTGGGCTATTGGATCTGCTCCTGGGTCTCACAGATGGTCTCTGGAGCTTGTAAGTTATTAAAAAAAAAAAAAAAAAAAAAATTGTGATATCCTGAAATGTGCTTCTCTCCATTCCTAGTACCTGCTGACTCCTGATGTTATAACTACTGTATGACCTGGAAGGGTAGGGGCATGATTTCGGGGGTGTTTCTAGGCATATCTGACTGAATAAAATAAGAGAGGACGTTGAACTGTACCTTCTTGTACTGAAGACAGAGGTAATTTGTCTGTGCCAGGCACTGGAAATAGTGACACAGAGTTAGTACTAATAAAATGTCCTCTCAAAGAAGTTGTCCTAGGGAGCAACAAGGCTGGCAGCTGTTGAAGCAGTTGGTGTGAACTGGTAAGCACTGGGGCTTGCTAAGTGGGCACTGACTGTCACACCACCACTGAAGGCAAGCGAGGAGTTGTAACTGTGCTAAGGAGCAGCACCAGTCACTGATTTAGTGACTTTAGTAATGCCTGTAGGTTGAGCAGGAGCTGGAATGGGGAAAACTTCTCTTTTTTTCTTCCCTGCATTTGGGCTGTTTTGCAAATGGTTGAGGTAGGATGCTCGTGGCGGGGTGTGGTGGCTTGACCCTCCACAGAGGGACCATTCGGAACAACTTAAAGCTGTGTGTGTCAACTGGCCTTGTCCAAGGGGAAACCTTCAGGATAGCATCTCTGCTTGTTTCCAGCCTAAGGAGGAATGCCTCTTGGTTTCAAGGGCATTGACAACCTTGGAGATGAGTCTACATTTTCAAGACTAGACAGTACTAAAACATTAATTTTTTTTGCAGAAATAATGCAAAAATGACTTACTGTCTGTCTTATCCACAGGTCACCAGGGAGAGGAGTGGGGATGGCAAAGCTTGCAGAGTTTCACAGTATTGAATGTGTTTGATTTTGCTTAATGAGATTTAATTCCAGGCTTCCTGCTTGCCACTAGATGACAGCCTTACTCTGTGCACCAGGGACTTGGTTATCATTATTAGGGGGCAGGGAAATTAGTCTTAAAGGACACATCCTATTTGTCTTGCTTCCAAATGCCTTCTTGCAAGGCAGGGAGCTGGGCAGGGAGGAGGTGATGGTGCAGATACACCCACTGAATGGAGAACATGGTACTTGAATTTTGGCTGCACTTCAGATGTGGGCAAATCAAAAGGCAAAAGCAGGAAACTGCATTTCTTTCAAGAATGAAAGGATGGATTTATTTTTAGGAGTAGGGCAATGCTCTTTGGATGGCTTCTGCTAGCCTGACCCAGTGTGTTTTTCAGGTTGGCAAGCTCTGAGCTCCACATCTGGGCTCCAGGCTAGCTCCCATCGATGTTTATGGTGAGCTTCCCTTGCACAGACGTGGCAGAGCCTCCTCCTTCTGCTGAGCAGAGGGCATGAGATGCAATGACTCTTCTCTTCAAGCACGTCACCAAGGAAAAGTCACATAACCTCTTTTTGCACTCCTTGGTTGTTTCTCCTCTGTTTTTCCTGTCTTTGGTTTAAGCCATGAAGCTTTCTGACCCCTTTGCTTTTCTCTGCCTTGTACCCATGCTGATGCAGGGATCCAGTTGCATGATATTGTTTTTGGGCAGAGGATCCTCTCCCCTTCCTTCTGCAGACTCTTGGAATCTGGATGCTGCACAAGTGCTGAGGAGGAAAAATGTGAATTACCTGGGTAACATGACTTTGCCATCCTTTTGTCAGTGTGGCTGCAGTATATAAAGTGATAAAGAGATCAGCAGGCTAGGTTTAATGGTGTGAAAGCTTTCACGCTGCCACTGGAATAGTATCAAATCTGAATATATGTGTCTTACATCTGGGCTGGCTTTGGAACTCTGGAGCTGTGTCTGAAAGGAATGCAAAGTGGAAGGAGGTAAATGTGAGAGTAATATTGGCATTATGTGACCCATCTCGGCCATTCTTAAGGGGAGCTTCTAGAGAGAGAGACCTTCACAGAGATTTTGGGTTTTTGGTCAGCCCATTAAATCATATTCATCACATACCATGCCCTGCCTTAACACTTCTGTGTTTGTTGCAGTCCTCAGAGCCTTGAGCCCGCCTTGCTTGGTGGCAGGTGGCACTCCCACCTGAATGTGGCTTTCCACCTTTGCAGGACCAAAGATGTCCTGTTGGGCTGTTCCTTCTGGCCCTCCGAGTACAGTAGGAGTGTGCTTTGGGCTATATTTTGTCTAATCTGTTGTCTGTCCCAGGGGCCTTGTCTTCAGTCAGGGAAGCTAAAGGGAATGTAGGTACCAGATGGGAGAGGTGTCTCGGTGATCAGAAGTGTGTTGCTGTCAGGTTGATGCTAAAAAAACTGAGGCATGAGATAATTATTGATCAGGATCTTCTGAAAGAACCACTGAACTTATGTCTCATTGAATTATCTTTCTCTCCCTCTCATTTAATCTTTCTCCATTATGCAATTTGCATATGGATTTATTGCTTCTGAAAGGTGCCAGATTATGCATATTGTAATAGGTGGTGCTGTGATTAGAAATTTCCTTCAGGAATGGACAGTGTGCTCTCATCAGGTCACAGCATGTCTGTACCTGTTGTGTGTATGTAGGAGAGAACAAATATGTCCAAATTTGGATCATTTGAATCCATTCCTTAATAGCTGGAATTTTGCTCTTCATTTTTCATTAGCAGGGTGTGAATATTCATGTAGCTCAGATCTTGTTAAGCTACCTTGCAAACATGTCAAATACCTTTTCTAATTTTTGTGCCTTATGCCAAAGTTTGGGTGTTTGCATTTTGCAAACATTCAGCACAACTTCTTGATCTGGAAAGTGAGATTGGTGGTACTGAAGCCAGGGGATGGTCTCCTCCTCTAATGGAAATGTTTCTGCATAGGTTTCATGGTTTATGCCATTGGGAAACTGAGGCAGCAATCATGCAAGCAGTGTGTTTGCAGAGCCAAGGGTAGGTCCCAGGCTTCTTGCCTTTCCATGCTGGTGACAGTTTCCTGCATGGATGCAGGGTGGTTTTGTGATTAAGGCAGTGAGCTGGATGTCAGGAGGCACAGGACAGTGCTATGCAGAGGTTGGGTTTGCTGTTTCCTTTTGGATAACATCCTCCCTGATCTCTGGGAACACCTGCCTGTGAGTTGGAGCCAATGCAGACCGCAGGTTTGAATTCTTGTCTCTCTTAGGTGTCATCTCTTTATCCAATGTTGTACTGGCTGGAATGTCTCAATTTCTGCCAGGTGGTCCTGGAAGGCTCATGTCCTGCAGCATCGCTGGTGTTACTGAGTTAATGCCTCCAGGCTGATCCTGAGCACAGGGATGTGAGCTGGTGCTGGTAAGGAGCAGATTTATGGGTGCTCAGTTTTGCTCTTGAAAACCTGGTAACAGCTTGGTGCTGTTTCAGTGCACGTTGTCTCAGCCTGGAAGGAGGGCAGGGATGGATGCACCAGAGCACAGGGAGGAAGGGCAAGCAGCCCCTGAGCCAGCTCGTCCAGGCAGGAGCCCAGTGTTAATGCCAACAAACACCAACTCACTGCTGTGCCTCACTGCAGGCTCGGATGCAGCCTCCTGCCTGCAGCACAGAGCCTGCCCCAGGCGAGATGTGCAAGGAAAAGACAGAATAATGTGTATTTCCTTTGCACAGTGCTTTACACGTGCACACAACAGCAGCGATCTTGCAGTCCGTGTGGCTGTCAGATAACCCCTCTGAAACAGCCTTTTTCTGGATGTGAGCATCACTGTTGTCTGTTTTTATTAGGGTGCTAATACATATTTATATTTTACTGTTTTCCACCTGTCAACTGAAGAAGGGATGTGCTTTACAAGTGCTTAGTTAGCTGGTTTTAATGGGCATGACGTATAACTAATAATAATGAGAGGGGAAGGAGGTAATATATGGAGTGGAACTCATTAATTACTATTTATTAGTCATTAAAGAGTGAACAAAGTGCTAATTGAAGTGTATGAGCATGACTAGCCATGGCTGTTTTCATATGGCTGCAAGAAAGTCCCTGCTTTTCAAAACACTGTAAGAGCATTTTGGATTCTATCAAATGTTTTTTTCCATCCTTGATCTTTGCTGAAGGTTTTCAAGCTATGAAGTTGCGTGAGGACATCTGCTAGTAATCTTCAGCAAAACTTCTAGCCTCTAGGAATTTGTTGGAGACTCATCCTTATGTTTGAAGTGCCGGTTTGTTTTGTATTTTTTTCACTAGATAGAACATGCCTGTCTCCACAAAAAAAAAAAATCTTTTTGTGTTCCAGCTGAGTGTCATATCCCTTCTGACCCAGATTCTGTTTTTATTCCCACATTTCTATATTTGCAAGTATACTTTATATTTATGGACAGAGCTGAGTTCTGTCCCCAGGTAATCCTGTGTTCTGCTGCCTTCACATGTGTGCATGTTTGCATGCAAACGTCTGTCTCCCCTTCATTACGAGCTATCGTGGTAATGACGTGTTTTCCTGGTTATTTACAGTTTGTTACCTGCTCTCATTCTGTTTGAGGGAATTGCTCAGTAACGCTGATCACTGCTCTGCTTTGTTCTCTGTAGCTGCCTTTCTTCTCCTGTATTGTCGTTATTTTTTTTTTCCCTTTTTCCTTCTTTCCACTAACTTGGATGCTGAATTTCTTTGCCTTGTGAGAGTCACTCTTCAGGCAATAAATACATGGCAGTACATCTCGGAGCATGGCAGACCCACAGGCTCTCCTGCCAGGGCTGTGCTCCCCATGCCAAGGGGCATTGTGAGATGTCCCCAGTCTCGATGCCCTCCTGCTCTGATACTTCTTGACAGCTGTGATCACATCCAGGAGCTCTAAGCAGGAGCATCTCGGCCCTTTGCTCTTGTTTCTGGCTCTGTTGTGAAGAATTAAGCTTTCTAGCATGTTAAATATCCTTTTGGGCAGCACAAACAGAAGGCAGGCTCTCCCAGCTGCGTGTCTGGTTGCAGCAGCTGAGCCTAGGGCAAGCCTGTGCCTCATGCCAAGGGCTGCTGCGAGGCAGCCACTCCTGGGTGCCCTTGATGAAAGTGTGGGTGCTGTGGGATGTGGTTTTGCTAATCCTAGCTGTGGCTTTTCAGCACTTTGTGCTAGTGATACAGCATCTCCATAAGCTGTCCCCCTGCTTCTAGTGAGCCAAAGGATGGTGGCTATTTGTCCTGGCTTTGGAGAGTGGTCCTGTCTTTTAAAGACCTGGTCTTGTAACTGGGCATGGAGACACCAAGGTCTGTCACTGGGAAACCCAAAGGTGACACTGGCTGCAGAGTAAGAGAGACGGACACTGAAAACTAACTCTCCTTTTCCCAATGGAGAAATAAGGAATTAGATGAAAAATCCGGACTGTACCAGAAGAAAAAGCCCCAAATCCATGAGCTCTTCTCTTCCCCATCCCATTTTGGTCCCTTGCAGATACTTAGGGGAGAAGGATGAGCCTGTCCATCGGGGAAGGGCGGGGCTGCTATATAGACTGTAACCTTGCTTAAACAGTGACTGGACCATGTTTTTTAGTCCCTTTTGGATCATTTGTAGTATGCATGATCCTATCTAGGACTAGGGCCCTTAGACATGCAATCAAAGTTCTATGTCATTGCATTGCACATACTCTTTCCCTCTAACAGAGAAGCAGGAGAGTGCAGCTAGCAGGGGTGGTGCAGATTTCACCATGTCCAGTGATTCTCTAAGCCCAGCTGGCTGTGGACAATGAGCGTGGTCATTCCCACATTGCACCCATGGTAGGGGTTTGTCAGCTCGTGTATTTCCTTCCAGATGTGCAGTGTTGCCAGGATTTCTGAGCATGGACAGACCCTCTTGGAGGAACATCATCTGTATTGAAGTTTGCAGCTGGACTTTGGTTGTTCCTTTTGTTTGTTTGTTTTAATCTTAGCTTGTTAATTATCCTAAAAAAATCTGTGTTCTTCTAAAAATAACGAATCCTTCAATGCTTTTGTGCCTGAATAATCTCAATTTGGCAACCCACAAACCATAGGCAGAAGCATAAAAGAAATAATTTTATTTTTCTCTTAGGAACCAGATGGCTCAGGTCAATCTCTGTGACATCCTCCAAATGAAACTGTTTGTAGAAGTTCAATGAGAGACTAATTTCAGGAGTTTGAGAGAAGTCTCGAAGGGTGGAGGGACCAAACCTACAAATTATGTATCGCAACAGGGGACAGGAGAGAAGATATGGGAGGGAGAAAGGAGAAAATTATTGTTACACAGAATTTATTTTAAGCTTTTCTTTCCTTTTTTTCTTTGCAAAGAAATAGCAAAATTCACATAGTTAGCAAGCACGTTTAATAACAGCCTTTTGTCAGTTTGTAATCTTGGCCTGAAGTTGTTAATTGAGCAACTACTTAAAGCTGATTGCAATGCCTGTTGTGGCAGCTTGCTGTGTACATCCGTGGGTGATGCTGCACTTTCCCCATACGTGACCATGGCAGCGTGGATTTGGAACAGTGTGTTTGAACATCACGTTTGCAGATGGAGAGCTGTATGGCTGCAAATACTTGAGTGGCTGAGTGTAAAATGTGCTTTTGCCTGAGTGTTCAGACCTGTAAAGCCTGTGTTGGAGCTGGTATTGTAAGGGAGACTTAAGTTTGAAGAAAGAACAGGGAGGAGGAAGAGGATGGTTCAGTCATTGGGAAGATGTAGAGCTGAGAGCAGCTCTGTACTTGAAGGCAAGAGGGGAAGAGTGAGGATTTTGTCGGGGAAATGAGGGTGTGTAGGAGGTGAGAATGGACTTTAGCTTGCTCAGCAGTTGCTGAGGGCAGATCCAAGAGGAGGAAATGGCCGAGCCCATGAGATAGAGGATCTAGATGTGATGGAGAGGTGTGGGGTTCCTGCAACCCTCTGGCTGGCTGGGTTATCGCTCACTACCCAACCTGAGAGGTGTTTTTGGTGGGCAAGAAAAGTACATGAGATCAGCAGAACCATGGGAAATTGTGGCAACTTTAAACTGTGGTAACTCTGTTGCTTTTAGTCATGTGCATGGTATTTTAGCAGCAAACAAAATTGCCATCTGGAGAAGATGAGTGCTGGAGGAACAGCTTGGTTTTAGCCGCTCCAGTAGTGCAGGACTGGAAAGCAGAAGATGGAAGGAAAAGACTGGAAAGGCCTCAAGGACTGATACACTTTAAAATGTACAAAGCCACCAAGTGGCATCTCTGGCACTTACATCCACTCCTCAGTGGTAATTTCCATCCTATTTTTAAGGATGATTTTAAGCTAACAGGGACGTCTGTGCTACTGTGTCATGAAAGCAAGGGCTGCCTCTGGTATCTTGAGCATCCCTGGACAGGTCTGTTAGCCATCCTGTGCCTCAGTTTCCTCATGATGGGTAGGAATGTTGATTCTTCTTTTAGGATGTATTTTGGCATCATCTACTGTAATACTACAAGGCATTTGTGACGTTAATAACTATTGCCCTGCTGCTGTGGGGTCTCTGGGGGAAGGGGTTATATGGAGTAGGAGAAGTCACTGCAGGAGAATGCTTGGTTAGAGAATAACACACTAGCAATAGAACAGAAAGCTGAAAAGAGGGAAATGAAAGTGTATTCTTATTTATTCTTGAAACAAGTAACTTTTTTCCCTCCCCAGGGCAAAACAAGGTACAATTAATGTAACAAAGTCTGACACGTTAACAGAGAGGTGCAAAGGTTTGTGAAGCTGTGGAAGTAATTGCTTTGACTCTTGCACTGGAGCTTTAGATAGCTGAAGAGCTGGATGATATTTTTTTCTGCCTCTGTCATTGTCTCCTTGTTCCTGTGCATCACCTAACACAAAACATCATCCCTGCAGGCTTTGAAAACTGTGGCAAATTGTCATCTCACCATTACTGACTCTTCCGATAATAGCCAGTTTGTATTTCCATGGCCTGCAGCTGCCATCGCTGACTTCACAAAGAAAGGAGGGAGTGGTTTGTCCATTTTTGTCCAATTTCTAGATTATTGTATACCCTTTTCTCCAAAGGGGGCTGCATTTTCTTCCATGCCAGGAGAAAGAGCTTACTGAGAGCTTTGTCACTGTCATTACTTTGCTGCAGGCTGGAATTGGTGCTTTGCTTGATGAATTTCCCCCTTTTCCCTGCTCCTCTGTGGGTTGTCCTTCCAGCCCACTTAGTTGGGCAGCCTCTGGAGTAGCCCCCTAGTCCTTGGCAGCACAAGGTTGAACTCTTCTGGTCTGTCTTCCCAAGCCCATCTTCCTAAAAGTAACAAAAGCAAAATATTATTCTCTTTTTGCAGGGGAGGGTATTGAGGAGAGGAGGAGATAGGTGGCATAGTGGCAGCTGAGGCAGAGAATGTATGGCAGGCCAAGGAAGGAAAATTCTGATGTTGTCTGTGCTTTGTCATCTGGCCTTTCTTCCTTTCTGTAATGAAAGATCATAAAATTTGACCTGAATCAATGACAGTTTTCTCTTGTGAATTTTTGGATGATAAAATGATCACAGTCCTGGAATGCCCCTGCTCGCAGCTGGGAAAAAGGCACCCATGAGGGTGGTCTGTGATTAGATGTGAAAGTGTAGCTCTACAGTTAGGCCTGCTAAGCTGTGGCTGAAATGTGCCTAAAAAGAACTCGATTTGGGGCATAGTATTCAAATCTGGGTAGTTTTGTTAGGTGGTGTCATCAATGACACCAAAATATTGCACACTCCTTTTGCAAGCTCTCTGCCCAAAGCAGGAACTTCCTAGGCTTGACTGTCCCTGTGCAACATCCAGCATGCTGAGTTTAGAAGTCCTATGGGACTAGTCTTAACCTCAAGAAGAAAAGTCTCTCTGGATTGTAAATAAAGCTTAAAATTGGGATGCTAGAGCTGACCTAGAGCTTTTAAATCCAGCCCTTATCCCTTGAACCTTGAAGTGGTTCAGATCCAAAGTTATTTTTTTAGTATGGCCACTAAAATCCTACGTGCCAGCAGTTTCCATGATACAGAGGTATGGCCTTTGAGAAACTGTCCTGTGGGCCCATGACATGCCATATCACAACCTGCTATGACTTATGACGAGTCATTGCTATTTGCTCCTAGGCAGTGTTGGGTTTTAACAGTGGAGTAACTTGCTCCAGAGGTGAGGGACCTTGCATCTCCTTGTCTCTTCTCCGAGTGTCCCATGCTTCTCGGAGAGGAGCAAAAGATGGCTTGGCTCTAATAGCTACTATGTTCTTTGAAGATGGGTGAAGTATGTGAGCACTGATCTCCTATTTTATTTAGCTCTGCAAGGAAGACTTGGTCATTTCAGTTCAACATTATTGATTTTTTTTTTGTGTGTGATGTTCAACCTACAGCTGTGGAACATCGCTCGTTGCTGACCTCTCCGAGCAGCCCTGCAGTGCCACGTGGCAGAGCTGTCTTTGCACGGATGATTGGTTCTGAGTCTTGGAGGCCAGAGAGGAAAAGTGGAGTGGAAAACTGCTCACAAAAAATAGTGTTGAGATCTTAAATGGAGCAAATAGGATGAGTAAATCAGTGGGAGGGAAAGAAATAAGAAATGCTAAAGCTGTTTGAATTTGTTTTTAGAGTTGTACAGTGGTGATATTTTATCAGATGTGGTCAGTACTGGGTGGCAGACATGATAGGAGCTGGAGGTGGAAACTGTAGTCATGGTGTGGGTACTAGTGTCTTCAAAGTGGGACTGAACTGTTGGCTGGAGAAGCAAAGAGACTTTTCTCCTTGCCTTGAAAATCAGAGAGAGCCAACTGCAGGCTGAAAGCCACTTGCTGGCACTGCTCTGACTCTCAGTCCCTCCCAAACTGGTTGGAGGCAGACAGATCTCAAACCAGCCTTGACAGCTCTGTTATTATCAAGGAGAAAAGTAGTCCCTAAGTAGCAAGGACCCAGGCTCTTAAGGGTTTGAGGCTCAAACCTACAGCCTCTGAGTGGAGAAACAGCTGGTGAAGCTCACTGTAGAGCTGAAGCTAGACAGAGGGGGCATGGAAGAAGTCCTGGGGGATCAGTTAAATGCTTGACATAGAAAACACCATGGCTAGCAACATTTTGTGTTTGGCTAGCAGCCTCCATGCTGCTTTTAGCAGGAGTACACAGAAAACAGCCGGTCCTCATCCAAACTGGTGGCTATCTCAGGAGCACAGTGTGGACAGCAGCATGTGGGAAGCCACCAGTCCAAGTAAGTCACTGAAATGAATGTGGCATCTGTCTCAGCCCCACTTGAGTGTCATGTGGCCATTAAAAACTTGAGAGGTGTTCAGAGTGTTTTTACTTAATTTTTTATGGAGGTCATACCTGTAACTGAACTGAACCTTCATCATACAGTGCTCCAGTGAAAGCCCACAGAAATCAGTGGAGACACTCCCACTGACTTTGAGTTGTGGTTTATGCTCCAGTCTGTTGTTTATGTTGTTTCATTAAAATTCAGAGTCTCTCACAGTCTGGTCAATTTTATGACTTGGGAGACTTTTTATTTTAAATTCAGAAGGATGTAGGCAGCAAGGATATCAGTTCATTCTTCTACCAGTTCATTAACTTGGTTTAATTCACTATCACTTTACTCAATGAAGTACATTTCGGCAGCTGAAAGGCCTAACCTATTGGAGCAGTGCTTCCTGCCTCCTGCCTGCATCGATTGCCCTTTCAGCATTGTTGCTGGGATGGGGAATAGGGTGGTAATACCATGTGAAATGTCAAGCACACAGATACTCTGTTAGTTTGTACAAGCAAAGGGCAGATTGCACAGAGCACCTTTGCTTAAAGGCTATGCTGAAAGCCAAATCCACAGTGGAATAACGGCGAGGCTGTGGTGTAAACCTACACCAGGCGAAAGGTTAAAACCTGCTGCTACAGCAGGTATCTCCTTTGTAGAGCATGTTTCTTTCAGTGGTTGGACAGTTTGCCTCTTGTGATTATATCTTTAGCTCTTCCTGGGGCACCTGACCCATCATGTGATGTTCAGGAGAGGCGACATGGAGACACAGGCTGCTAACACAGCATGGTCCATTGGGGAAATAATCCCATTGCCCCATAGGTCTTCGGGGAGGATGGCAGCTGGTAGTGGACCATGTTTTAATGGAAAAGGAAACCATTATCCTCTTGTTTTGTAGGAAAGTCTGACCCAAGGAGTGCTCTGCATTTTCTGATCCTCCTCTAAAGTCAGTGATGGTCACTCTTTTGAGCTTCCATGTTCAACCCTATTTTTCCTTGTGTAATGCTACTCTGGTTGTGTTTAACCAAATCTGGTCACTGCAGAGGAAAGGCACAAAACTTAGTAAATTTTGAGATGTGCTTAATGATGATTTAAAATAAACTGAAAAGGCTCACTGTTTTATTGAGGAGCAGTGGGCCTTGTTAACTCAAGGCACTAAGATTGCCAGGCTGAATTTAGTCAGACTGTATGAAGAGCCTGTCCCAGGTAACAGTTCATCTTCTCCCATTCCCACCTGAAGCCAAAATAAGTCCTCTGTTGATGTCCCAGTTCTGACAACAATCAGGATGCTACTGACAGCCAGGAAGGCTACCAAAGAGAATAAGCAATAGGGGAAGAGCCTGTAACTGCTTCTGCAGTGGAGACTGTATTTAGGTAGGAACCCCTAAGGAATAATTGATAGGTGAAGCAATCGAGCTGATAGTGTGAGGCACCAGGGGAATGAGCATAGCAATGTGTAAGGGGCCCCAGTAACCTTTGGAGTTCAAAACAGTGGTGGGGGAATAAGGTTTCTCTGCCTGCAGACTTCTCTGGAAGTGATAGATGAACACTTGTGTGTAGGGTTAGATCTACGTTTCCTAGACTGTGCTTAGGGTTGATGCATTTATTCATGGTGGTGGAACCCTGGAGGAGCTAATGCATTTAACATTAGCCAGAATCTAATCTCCATAGACTCCATCGAAGGTTTGACCCATTTTTTATGTCAGTCAGGTGGTGTTGAAGCCTTCCACAAAGTTTATTACAATTTTGCTTGAAACTAGCAATAGTTTCAGGAAAAAGTCACTGTAAGATGAACTCGTGTTTAATTTCTTCCTCATTTTAACATTCCAGCTGTTTGGAGCTTTGGCATAAGGACTGAGCACTTCTAAGTGCTAGGACTGGGTTCCTGTGGTTTCTGAACTGTCTGTTTTCTTGGGCATGGATGTCAAAAGAGACTCCTTCAGGAGGATGCACTCCTTTGGCATTGAGTAAAGACACTGCAGGAAAACTGTATCTGCTGGAATACCCTGGCATCTGCACTTGAAGTCCTGAAATGAAACACTTAAGGGGCAGAAAAGCAAAACTGAAAAATTCATAATAATTTCAGAACCTTTTGGATTGACATGCTCAGTTTTTGGCCTGAAACTTGGCAAATGTCTTATTCTCCGGCACAGATTGGAGGGAGCTGGTAGAAGTTATTTCATTTGCTACAGTGAAGATGTAACAAGGTTCTTGGATTGGTTATCTGGGTTTTTATTTTAGCTTTTAATTTGTGAAATAAACCCATGACCACTTTGCCCTTTCACTAACTGGACACTCTAGTCACTTTGTAGCTCTTTCTTACAGCACAGGTGAAATTCCATCTTCTCCAGAAAAACGAACTTGTTTTTCAAGCAATCCCGAATCTCTCCACTGGAGGGAAGTGTTCGACGTGCTGTGTCGAAAGTATTAGCATATTTTTTTTTCCTTAAATCTAGATTTATTTTATTTTTTTTCTTCAAGTGCATGTGATGGAAAACTGTGCAGCAAAAAAGCAAACAATACCCTTGTTTGCAGACTATTTCAGCAAATTCTGTGCCCCTGCTTTCTGCTCAGAGTAGATGCTCTAGTTTTCCAAGACCACCTCTGAGGTGTTGAAACTTCTGGGGGAGGAAAAGAAAGTAAAAAAACCCCAACAAAACGAAACAGGTTTTGGGAATCTGTTGCTTCTCAGAGCTGATTGAATTACTATCATTGTCCCTTTTGACCTAGGCCATTGACATTTGAGTGAGTTTGACATTTTCTTCCAAGAGATGGTGAAAATATTGGTTATTAACATCACCTGAGAAAAAAAAAAAAAACATTTCTAGGAGGTCCCAGTCCCAGCACAGCTGTTTGCAGTGGTGAAACACAATGTTTTTCACCAGCAGATGCTTAATTTCTGAGTGGTAATGGAGAACCAAGCTGGGTCCAGGCTCTGTTAGTGCATCCTGTGCAGTCAGGAGACATGAGTACACAATTGTTCACTGTTACATTAAAGAAGCATCAACTGTATGAATTATTATAATAAGATGGGTCTATTAGAGAGGTTGCTTGGTTGGTATTTGAGATATGTTGGTTTAATTACCTCCTTTTTCACAAGTTCCCTCTGACCTTGGATAAAATCACCAATGGAAGCCTCAGCCCCATCTGAGATTTTGCACCTAGAGGCAGTTCCTGGCTGGGTCTATGTCTTTGGGGATATACAGCCCCCAGGAAAGAGAAATGTGAGAATGTGGAGGGCTAAATCAAGTCTTGGCCTCTGTGTTTCAATTACGTATTTGCAACATAAGGATGGCAGCTAATGGCACTCCTTTGGGAATGCTGTGAGGATAAATTGATTTAAGATGGTGAGTGGAGAGAGGTGATGCTGCAGAGAATAGGGATGAGCTAGAGCAATGCCAGAAAAACATGTTTAGAATTAAGACACAGGTTAAAAGTTTGGGACACACATTAATGCAGACGTTTGCTTGTAGATTATCTCTTCTTCTCTTTGAGCAGACAGACCAGCTTCCTCTTGCTCATAACTACAGCATTATCTCCTCTGGTCACTGCACACGGAGTGACTCAGTGATAATTTCAGATTCTGAGGCAGAAAAGTGACTGTAGAAAAGCACTGGAGATACTTTTAGCACTGGGTGAGCAATTGGCACCGTGCAGACAAGTGTGGCATACAGAGCTGGGAGCACTGACTGCAGAAATAGCAGTCTGAGCATCTCATCTCTTCTGGTGTTCAAGCTCCAGCAACCTTTTCTTCCTCATGCCCTCCCTTTTGTCATTTTAAAATCCTGATCAAGAGCATGGAGGACATAAATGCAGCCAATCTGTTTGAACAGCACTCCCCTTCCACCGAGGCTGTGCCCAGATGCTTTACTTTAATGGATGTGCTTTGCATGGCTTTGTAGGGTGCTTTAAAATCACACAATCGGAGAGCGCTGCAATGGATCCTGATAGTTTTCTGCTCTCAGCAATGTCTGCTAAAGGACTGCCCCTCTCTTCTGTGCTGTGGCATGAATTCATGTCTTAGTTTCCTTGTCTAAAATGAGACTGATATTGCTTTTTTTGGTGGGTGGCTGGACGTTTAAGTAATTAAGGTGCCATAATGCTCTTTCCTGTTGTGAAAAGTACTGGGTCTGGGCAAATTCTGTTATAATCCTTACAATATGCAAGTGCCTTCTTGTTCTGCTTTGTCTTTTTTTAAGAAAGAGCAATAGTTTAGATAAATCTGGATTTTTGTAGATGACAAATAGTTAAAAACAAACAAAACCAAACAAAAAACTCCAACCAAACAACTCAAAAAACAACCTGTCTGAGATTGTGCTTGTCAGGCTAGGAGGCTTTTCCTGCAAGCAGTCTGTTTGGCTGCAAGGTGTTGTGCTCCCCTGGGCATTGATGAGCTTTTAAGGGGATGGAAGAAGAGATTGCAGCCTAAGCTGACTTTTTCTGTCCATCCTGGCTGTGCACCATATGGGGTAGAGAGTCCAGAGGTTGTTCCATGCATTTAAATGTGTGGTCAGTGTCCCACGTGTGTGCCTTGCTGTTGGGAACCTCTGAGTAGTGAAAAGCCCATGGAAAGCTTCTCTAAGGGAAACTTAATTGCCCTTGTGTTGGCTACCACAGATTATTACCATGTAGGAAACGTGCTTGTTCAGCCAGTAGGCAAGACACAATGTGGCCTTTCCTCTCTGAACCATGAAGTTTTCAAGGTAGAGCCGATCCAAAAAAAACCATAAGAAAAATCATGCATCTGTTTTCATCTTCCAGGTGCAGCAAGGATAACAACAGCAAGGATAACGTTCTGCTCTGTGCTGAGCTCTGCAAGCCCAAGTGAACCTCCTGTATGACTTTAACAACCTGATGGTCCCAGATCCTCGGAATGCTGGGAGTAACCTCAGGAGTGATGCGGGTGTGCCTGAGCAGCACTGCAGCTCCCAGCCAGTTCACAGATGTTGCTTGTGTCCTGGGAACCAGCAGAGACATTTTGCATGCTCTGCTCTTCACAAGGGGATGATTTTTCTCATTTTTGTCTCACGAAGCAGGAAAGCTTTCATCTTTCCATCAGTGACTCAAACAAAGCTTGAGTCACTGGGAGAGAAGTCTTTACCATCTGATAGCTCCTCTGTAATCTGGGAAGAATAATTTGGTGAGTGTTGGTTTAGTCCCTACTGGGACAGATGTCTGCATCACAAAAAAATCAATTTGCCGTTTGAATAGAGAGGTTAAATGGACTGTGAAGACTACTCTCTTGTCAGCTCTAGGGGCTATGATTTCTCGTGATTTGATGGTATCAAACGTAAGGCACCTTGATAGGACGGAGAGGGAAAAGACTGCATTGCCAGGGCACAACCTGCAGCTGCTTTGGGACCAAAATGCTCTTTTCTTGGCTTGGAATAACTGTGGAGTGTGCCAAGAATACATGGATACATTTGTGTAAATATGTGCTTGGGCACACGCACTTGTGCACATGCATATACACATGAAAGCGTGCATAATGTATATGGGGAGAAGAGAAAGAGTGTGAGTGAGTCAGATCCAAATGTTGACAGATGACAAGAAAATTCCTATTTAGTAGAAACATCCGAGAAACCTTCAGGAAATAGACAGCTTGAGTCCCAGCCTTGAAATGTTCATTGGTGACCTGAATAAAAACATAATGCAGACCTGTCTCCCTCTTTATCCCCCTTTCTTTACAGGCTTTTATTTGCCTGCCTCATTTTCATGCCCACATCATGGTTCAAATCGTTTTAGCAAGACGACCATGCTTAATCTGACTGCCTGTGCCATGTGTATCTTGTTGATTACAGACCCTCTTAAGATGCCATTATGAGTGACTCTTTGCATGCCCTCCTGTCAGCAGCTTTTCCCTTCCTTAAGCCTCTTGAATGTCTTTGCTCACGGGATTATAAGCCTTTCAATAAATACAGTGTGATTACTGAATTAGTGTAAACTTTGCTCTGGGATTGCCAGTCACTTAGCATTTGGAAAGCAACAGCAATCGAAATCACCTGTAGATGGTCTTTGCCAATGTCTGATAGAGGCCAGAAAAGTAGTACAAAGATTTATCTTTATTTCCATGCAAATGTTATGAAGAATTGGTGTCCACTTTCATGCTCCAGGTAATTTGGGAATAGGTAGAGCAACACATCCCCTTTGGGTCCGTAGGGTTCCTTCTGGCTCTGCAGTGCAAGCTGGGCTGGGGTGTGATGGGAAGGGCTGGGGAAGAGGAGAGCAAGCTGGTGGACAAGAAGGACAAATAATTCATTAAGATCTGCTTATTTCTGCATCTCTTGTTGAGAGCTTCAATGTTGCAAAGCACTGTGCCTGCAGCAGCGGGTGTCGGGATACGCAGAGATGTATATGGTTAAAAAAAAGCTGGGGGAAAAAATAACAAAAAAAAGTCTCTGCTGTCATTCAGCAGCAACCACAGAAAAGTAGATGAGATGCATCTGAGTAGGCATTTCCCCTATTCATTTTAGACCATGCTGAATAAATCTCTAATTTCTCCCTGCCTCAGTTCCTTGATTTTGGTACAGTGACATGAGAGGACATATTCCAAAGAGTTCCCTGTCTGACTTGCACTCTGAGATGATGGAGTTGCTTTGAAAGACTGTACCCATATTTGAAGATAAATCCTATACTGGGATGCTTGAGCAGCTCAGAGAAGTGCTGTGTTTTTTTAACTCTGAAGCCCAGTCTTGGTCTATGTCTTGCTTTATCGTGCAAGCTATTATTGGAGGACATCCCATCAATTGCTTGTTCAGATCTAGTGCGTTACACATTTTGGATGACACTTTAAAAATACTGAAGTGGGTTAGGCAACAAGTTCTGTTGATTCTTTGTGCACCCTGTATTCCATGAGTAGTTGTCTGCTTTTGAGAAATCTGCTAGGAGAAAAAGAAGTAGCAAGCAGGGAATTGCAAAGCAAGCACCCAGTGTATCTGAACAAGTAGCTGCTCTCAGTCTGCATTTGGCAGAGTACCCACAGGTAACAGCTAATGGCACAGGAGGCATGGGCTGGGAAATGTGCTTTTTTCCCTGCTGGAAATCAGGGATTGCTACCCTCTGACACAAACTATCACAAAAATGAGTTTGACTTGATTCGAGTCAACCTTCTGAAAAACAGTCTTGGTTTCAGGTTGCAGAGGGGAGATGTTTATGGACTTGGATTAACTCTGTGCACCCAGAAAATGATTGTCAAGGGTTAGACTGTGGCAAGTGTGACCCAGCTTGACTCTGTGTCTGTGTGCTATAGGAGCACATCCTGGAGGGTTATTGGGAGCCCCAAAGGCTGGTCATCTCTCTAGACCCAAAATGCAGTGGTGCCTCAAAGGACTCGTGTTCTCATCTGTTCTGGTCCAAGCATTCTGTGTGTAAGGCAGGCTGCAGCACATCAGGTTAAACCATGGAAGAGAGGCCAAGGATAAATAACTCAGGAACAACGCGGATGCAAGTGGAGTTGCACATAACCATTGGAGCCACTGAAGCTGCAGATGGATATACTGGTATGTGCTTTCCCTTTCATGCCAGTAATCTGGGTATGGACAAGTCTTCAGGCACGTTGACTTTTTGACTGACTGTGAAGTTAGTAGTGTTCTGCTTGGAGCCTGTACGTGGATATATGTTTGCTTGGGGATGACAGTTATTTTTTATGCTTTGGGTACTGATTTGATAAAACCAACTGGTGCAGCAAGAAGTGCACTGTTTGGCTAGATAATAGTTTTTTGGGGAAGGTAGTATCAGGATTTTTCAGAGTAGGAATCCTTAGTTTATAGGATGTCATTATATTTAATAACGTTTTTTTGAAAATTAGAATTGAAATAAAGTGCTTCAAAGAAATATTTCCCCTCCATTAACTTCTCAGAAAATTGTGGAACTTTGGGGGATTATTGCTGCTTTCCTTCCATGACAAAGGAAGGACAAATTCCTGAGGCTTTCATTGTAAGTGGGTAATGAGGAAAAGCAGGTATGAGTGAAGCTATTTCTGTTTGAGTGCTTCCACTTTGAGCAAATTTCTTACTACTCCTTAGCCAACTGCTGGCATCATACCATCACACTTTGTCAGATTTTTGTGGTGTTAAATCGTGTGTCTCTACCAATTATGAATTTGGCTTAACTTTTTTTGTTCTCCCCCTCTATTCCTTTGCTAGCTGGCTTTTGGGGTAATCTGGGGAGGTCAGGTCAGACAGTAGGACAGCTGAGTGGGTGGAGGGTGTCAGGGTGGTGTTTCCCGCAGTGAGGACAAGTGAGGTCTTCCAGACCCCGCAGGAGACACGAGCTTGTTTTTTAAATGGCAGTTATGAGGTATTTGGCTGTGATTAAATCCTTCAGCTGTATCACATGTGCATGTGTAGGTGTAATCCGAGTGCAGTTGTCCAGGCCTGCTCTCTGAGAATTGTAATGATTTTGTTAATGTAGCAAATACTTTCTATTATTTAATACTCTTAAGTGGTGTTTTTTGCTTCCTGTTCTATATCTTATGTCGTTTTGCTGCTCTGTCAAATTGCCTGTGTACCTCTCTTAGTGCACATTAAATGGCAGATGAATGGGTTTCCAAAGCTGCAGAGAGCAACTGAGAGGAGCAGAACCCCATTTGCCTGCACACCTGCAGTGGCTATGGCCCTGTCTATGGCATGTGCTCGTCCAAATGTACTCTTGTTTTTAGATCAAGATATAAGGGAGGTTAAAATTCCAGCCTTATGCAAACTGATTTAGTGCAGTGTGTCCCTTGAAGTCCCTGCCTGCTGTAAAAATGAGAGGGGTTGAACCTCCCATGTGCTGTTGCAGGAAGCGGGTGGTGCTTCTCTGAGGGATTTTCCCTGGTGATGCAGGTTGGGTCCTGTATCTACAGGAGGCTGGTTCAGGGTCAAACACTAGCAATCAGCTCTGGTTTTCATTGTTTTATGCTCTCTTTCGAGGCAGGGGAAGCTCTTTACAAGCTCTATATAATCTGCCTGGTCCCACCTTCCTGTGTCTTCCCCAGCCCATTTGCTCTTGGTTTTCTTAGAACATCTCAAGGCTTCCACCAAGTCTGAGCTTATTATTGATTGATGTTTCTCCTGTAGTTGAAGGGAACAGTAGCAAGCCTTTGCAGAGCAAAAAGCAAGGAGGTAGTTTTGAAAAAGCCCCTCCTGCTAGTTCTTTTTCAAGATCATCTAATAAAACAGTGCAGTCCAAGTCTTCATGTGAAGCAGAGCTCAGTGGCATCCAGCTTGGCCTGAGCACGGAGCAGGAGTGAGATTGAATGTGCAGCTGAGCCATACTGATTTATTTTTTTCAATTATTGTTTAAGGTTAATATTGCAACAAAATAAGCCGCAGCATAACTAAGCGAGATGTGAAGGAACCTGGGAGGTAGAATTTATGGTCTAGCTCTGCAGTCCTACAGTTTGAGAAGACTTTAATGAGAACTGTGTGCCCTTAGAATCTGTGAAAAATCGAAAGCCATCTGCTAAGCATTTGTGGGAGCAGTTTTTTCCTTCCATCCAGACAACTCGGAGTTGAACTAGGAGCCTGGAAAATGGAGTCTGTTCAGAAGCTAACCACAAATCAACTCAAGGACAGCTCTGTTTTGCTAACACATATGGGTTTTTTGTCATCTTTGGTTAAAAGAGCCTTGGTTGCTAGCTGGGTTTTGGGAGCTGATCTGGCATCTGGTGCTGTGTTTTCATTGTGTCATTTGTTTGTTAGTTCAGTGGTAAGAGAAATAAATCGAAAGATTTGGGCACTATGCTCCCTGAGTTTCTAAAAGCTTTGATTCGACTAACGGGCTGATGTTTTGGTAATTGTTGCTTGTGGGGAATGAGGCAGAAATTGTAGAACATGGACTGGGAGAATTGTAAATAATAAATTTCAGTGTGAAAGGGACTAGTGCAACACTGATTTGTTTGTTTTTTTGTTTGCTTGTTGCCAACAAACTCATTACAGCATTTCTGCTTTTATCTTCACATGGCATCTGTCTCCTGGATGTAACAGGGACACCACTTACTGTCTGTGGGTACTGTACATGGCACTTGGTGGGGGGAAAAGCAATGCCTGCCTTGCAAATTACAAGAGGCACAGCCCAGCCCTGGGATGCTCAAGGGGCATTGTGTCTATTTAAATTATGGGCTGCAGTGTCCCGGCGTAAGGGACCTGTTCATTCACATGCTCCTAAATTGTTCCTTGAGTTCTTTGCCCACCTGTTAGTTTTCAGTGTAATTTATTCCAAAGTGTTCCCATTTCAGTGTGTGGTTTGCACAGTCAGCGCACAGTTCACGTGTTTCAGTCTTTGTGGGGAATTAGAGAGGTGAAAGTAGGCTGAGTTCATGGAAGGATGTAAGTAGCAGTGGACTGCCTGACTTGAAAAGCTGCTTATTTTTCGGTGCTGCCGATGTCTGGATAAAGACGAATGCTTTCCTCCTTCAAGCTGAGAAGGAACAGGAGAAAAGAGATTATTAGCTGTGCAGGGGGCCAGTGTGCTTCTGCAAGGAGTTTGAGGCCAAGGCATTCAGGTTCAGCTGTCTGAAATAAAAGATCTGGAACAGAAAGAAGAAAATCCAAGCTGAACCACCACCACAGCTGATGTGGAGCCTAGCAAGTGCTTTTGCACTGTGGTAGTTGAACTCTTTCTCTTTTCTTTAGAACTTTAAGGCTTTCCCAGTTCTTTATGCCATCCAACAAGCTGAAATGTTTTAAAGACAGTGTTGAAGGAACGCTAAATGTTACTAGGCAGAAATTGGGAGAGACTTAAGAGGAAGCAGTAAGTGATGCTCAGCAGAGCAGTGAGCACTGGAGGCTGTCTCTTCTCCAGGGCTGCTGGACCTCTGCTGCCTGCTTGGGAAATGCCTTTGGGAATGAAGGGTCTGTGTACTACAAAACCCTGATCCATAATAAATAAGAATTAAATGAAAGGTTCCTAATGTTTTATTCTGTCCTATGTTAATGAGCAAGATCTTAATTTATATTGGTGCAGTTTTATGAATGTCCCTCTGGTGATGTTGGTGTTTGCTGGCATGGTCATGGCAGGCACACTTTCTGGCAGGGAAAGAGTGCTCATTACAGTTTGAAAGGAGCACATAAATTATGTTTGCTTTGCTCTATGTAGTCTTTGATGTTTTTACTTAGTAATGGATAAGATATCTATATTCAGTAGATGATGTTGTCTGCCTTTGTATGCATTTTTAGATTGGAACAGTGCTGTTATAAGCACATACAAAATGAAATTTTCCTGTTAAATTTTAAAGTTGCCTCCAGTTTGTGGCTGTATAATCTTTCAGTCACATCAGATCTGGTTTGCAGATGGCAAGTAAGAGGCTCTGGGCATCCCCCATGTCTATAGTGAATAGATCAAGAAGGAACAGGCTTACAATAGCAGATGGGGAGGTGAAGGTTAGGCGGGAGCTTTAGGGTTACAAAAAAAGCTAAAGCTTTATCATTAGAGGCAGCTGTTTTTCTTTACTCCTGTGGCAGCCAAGGCAGGTTCACAAGTGGCTGGGCATCCAACCTCCAGTAAGATGGGCAAAAGACAGACTCTTATTTCTGGTGCTCCTGATTAAAGTGGTGTCCACACATACCCAGCAGACTTGCTCCTAAAAGTGGCCCACGTGGCCTGAGGTTAGTGAGGGAGGAGAATAAACACGTGCCAGTTTCCAACATCAATTATTCTGGGATTCAGCCTGCACAGAGCCAAGCAACTGTCCCTGCCAACTTCTGAGAGGTCCCTTTTCACCTAGAGACAGCTAAGGGCTAATTAAAATTGTGCCCTCCAAGAATTGGATTTAGTGAGCTGTTTAGTGACATGGAGGAATAAATAAATAAAAAAGTAGAGTACCAGCATTGCATTTTTGTCTGGGACCCCCCCTTCCTCCTCATACCCTGACTGCAGCAAGGTATCCTGCTTTTATCAGTAAAGATTTTGTTCTGTGAAGAGTGGAGGACTGTCTATTCAGCCAATATAAAATGACCAAGACTAAGGTCAAAATAGTGTTTTATGGGAGACAAGGCTCAGGCCTCTCAGTTTCTGGAAGGAGGGATATGTGGAGCTGCACCACATGTACCGAAGAGCTGCATGGGAACTGTGGGCATGGTGCCACCCACTTTGGATTAAGTCCAGGCTATTTTCCCCCAAATAATTTCCTTTGCACTGCATATTGCATTATGTTTATGTGTTATGATTGCTTGGAGGGATGAGAGTTAAACCTTAATGAGTTTCTGTCCAAGAGGCATTGTGAAAATAAATGCAATTCTGCCTCCTTGCTCTCCTCCCCACACTCCAGCTCCCCCCACCCGCCTCACGTCAGAACAATCACATAATCATATGTTGCTGAATAAACAAAACAGCCTGATGTTCTGAATGTGGTGTAAACGGAGCAGTAATGGCAAATGACACAGATTTTAATTTATTTGATAAACAGGCGTTCTCAGGGAGTTGGTTTTGCTCCCCAAAGGGACATGGTGTCACTCTTGTCCCCATTCTGTACTGGTAGTGGTGTGGATGCTGAAGGACCGAAGCAACGGGATCGGAGGGGCTCAGCTGGCCACACAGCTCTTGTGCCAGTTGGGTTTTTGTATTAGCATTGCTGTCCAGTTTTTTTGGGATTGTGTTTGCCATGGGCTCCTTCCCAGCTGTGCAAAGTCTCTCAGCTGCATTTAATTTCTCAGATGTTTCTTTAAGGTTTGTTGCTAGAAGGACAAAGGGGAGCCTGGAAAGCAGCAGCTGTCATGTGAGAGCTATGGTAGATCAGATAGAATGGTATTTATTTCATCATTCTCTCTGCAATTTTTTTGCAATTTCATGGTTCTGGGTAGGGCATCAGGAAAGCTGAAGCGTACCTGTCAGTCACAGCGTTTGCTGAAGGGCAATCAGGAGTGTCAGAGAAAGTGAAAAAGACGAGAAAGCAACATAATCAGCTGGGTTTCACTGGGATTTTTCATGCCCCCTATGCTTCCTTGCCTTGTTCCTGCCGTTATTCCAGCCAGCACTGTCAGTGGCTGGCCAAGGACCATATGAGGCTTGACCAAATTTGCACCCAGGGGCAGCCCATCTCTCTGGGCAAGTTTTTGCAGCTCAGGAGACGGTGGCTGTGCTCCCAGCCACTGCGCTTACCATCTTGTGTAGAGAACCTTTTACTAATTTATTAGCCTTTATTGACTTTACTCTTGGTAACCAACTCAGTTTGGGGAGTATTGTTCCTAACATCTCCCTGGGAAAGCTGACCCTAGAGGTTATGGAAACTCTTGGGATTTTGGGTCCTAGGAAAACTCAAGCGCGCTCTGGTTGTGTTGTAGGTGTTTGTGTCACCACCTCTGGCTCCCAGTAAGCTCACAGTATGAAATGGGGGCTTACAGGTAGAAATGTCTTAATTGTTATAGCTGGATCAAGTGTGGAGGGGCCTTGGATCTGAATGAGGCTTGATATCTTAATTTTTGCCCTTAACGTCTCACCTTGAAAAGTAACTAATGAAGCAGCTTTCCTTCTCTGCTGTTAGCTCCTGTGCATTTCAAATTCTACGGGGGAGAAAGGAGCCCAGGAGGCAAAACCTTTTTTTTTTTTTTTTCTTTTTTGTGACAAGCAAGTGGGCCTGGGTAATGGCTAAAGGTTTGTGTGTTGAATGAACAATAAAGAAATGGAGAACTTGCTTAACTACATAAAGGTATAAACCCCTTAGCACCCCACTGTAAAATGGTTATGAATTGCATGGGTGCCTCCATGCATTGCCTAGCTGTGGGGAACCCATATATTATGCTGTCAGGATGAGTGATACCCTGTTTTGGTAGGAACAACAGGAGTCATTCATTACTTTGAGAGCTCTTCTTAAGCTGACAAGGTGGCAGCCTGTGCTCCCAATAGCATCTTTTAAAGCTGAAAATACCCTCCTTGTGCTATCAGAAGAGGGTGGACACTTAAAGAGCTTCTTCCTGCTGATTTGGCATTGGCACCATCTGTGGGGTGAGCGCCTTGCTGGCTCTCCCACAAGTTGCTGTAAGAGGTAGAGAAGCAATGGATGGTTTTAAGGGTTATTGCTGTGTTTGCAACCTCACCACAAATCCTCATTGAAAAGCAATATTTGCAGAAGTGATTTATGAACCTAAGTGGCACAGAATGGCAAAGGGCTGCAGGCACCAAAGTTATTTTAGAATTCTTGACATGTTTTATCCTCTGCCCATGAGTGAAAATGTACTTGAGGATCTCACCAATAATTAAAGAAGGGTTAAGGACTTTTTGATCTTTAGCCTGGCAGATGCTTTTCAAAAAGTGCTGTGTTGCAGGAATCAGGTCTCTGTCCCATTAAACTGGGGATCCAGAAAATAGTGGTGTCCTAAGTCGGTGGCTCTTGAGGGCTCTCCTGTGCTCCAGACCCACAAGCAGGATGAAGCTGTATGTGCAAGAAGGGGATGGTGTGCAACAGCAATGCCAACCAAGAAGTGGAACAGTGGAGCTGTTTGGGAGGCAGTGATGAAGTGTTGTGCTCAAAAGTGAGAAAGTACCTCGTCTTCAGTCAGTGCTAATTAGTCCCTTGCTTGCAAGAACACCAAAATAATAAATAATGAATTAGCTCCTATCAATATTCTGGAAATGTAGTTGCTGATGCCCCCAAGTAGCTTCTTCTGGCTCTAGTAGCTCTAGTGTCAACGCACAAAGGCTGTACAGACACCTTTGCATGTTCACCTTTGCCTCACACAATCCTTATGGGTTGCATAATCCTGAATTAGGGTAAGAGGCACATGGTGTGTGTCTGTCTCTCCTCTGCCCTCACTGCTCTGCACTTCCTTGTGTCTCCCTAATATTTTTCTGTTTTTATTATTACCTTTAGAGCTTGGGAAATACTTTGAATTATGCTTTTTGAGGCTGTTCGCTAACGTGCAAAATTGAGTTGTCTTTGGCTCTTCTTCCACCTTTCATTTTCGAGTACTGAAATATTCTCCTGAATTAATTATCTTCGGTGAGATTTGCTGTCCCTAATGCCTTAAAATATGAGTTTAGATGTTGAATTATTATTTTTCTTTATAAATAATATATTTGGAGTCCTTGATATGTATTAATGATTCCTTAGCCTTTAAGCTACAGTCAGTTTATGTTTTCAGAGCTCTTTCGTTGGTAATTGTGAAGTTTAAAAGGGTTGCTTTTTCAAAAATGAACACTGAGATTCTCATATAATTACTTGCCTTCAGGAATTGCAGATTTTAAAGAAACACCAAATGTTGTGAGACTCCCAGTAAAATCATAAGGCTTGGCTGCTCTGGGAATACCCTCAGATTTTTAATTTGACAGGTTAAGCACTGACCGTCTTACGAGTGCTGCGTTTCATCCAACAGGAATGAATTTTAAGAGGCTTGTAGGGATTTTTTATTTTTCCAAAAGTGAGCACTGAGGCTTGCAAATATAAGCTCTCACATGGGAAAAGTATGTCCAGCCAGCAACAGAGAGAAACAAAGCCAAGCTGGGAAATAACCCATGAATACACTCAGAGCTGGCCTGCACAGTCTGGATATCGAGAAGTTGTTCCTTGCAATAGTTTTTACTTCTGGGGGCGACCGTCGTTCCATCTTAGTCGATGTCAGAATCCCTTCGGGCATCACTGGAGCACAGATGTCAGCCTTGTCTGCTGCCTCTGCATTTCTTATGTAAGAGCGTTCAAGTTCGGCAGTCAGGAGCTGTTTTCCTCGGTGTTGAACAAAAATCAAACAAAAACCCCTTCTCGGTGGCTTTGTAAATTTTTTTTTTTTTTCCCCTAAATAACTAGATTCAATCACAAGGTTTCGATAGGGATGACGTAAATACAGAGGCTGTGTTGATAACTTCCACTGTGCTTGTTTATTTTCAGTTGTCTGATATTGGGTCATTTGTCAGCATCTGCTGCCTTCATCACATGTGGCATCACGTTTCTCACACTGTCATGTACTATCAGAGGTGGCAATGGCTGCGCTAAGAGCAGACCAACAGCCTTAGTGTCTTTGCACTGAACATTTAGTCTGTGATCAGACTGCTGTGGTTTAAGTGAGGATCTCTTCAATATATCTGGAAGACCTGTGTGCTTTGAGGTTTGTCCAGGACTTCTGTCCCATCCACAAAATTACCTTTGTGCTGCAGGGAATGTCCCATGGTGGTATTGATCTCATGTCTGGGCCTTTGGACCTCCATAATGGGAGCTTCATTTTATATAAGCTGTGTGTTCATTCATTCTAGGCTTAAGAAGCTTTTATGAAGCTCCTATTTTTAATCTTTAAAGTAGTTCTTTCTCTTTTATGGAAGATGGTATATAGAAAATAAATGTCGTTGTGTTCTGTTCCTGATCATTAACACTACTGCCTGAAGTGTTGAACCATGCTGTGCACCAGCCCACTGGGTCTTTTCTAAAGACACAGAAGCATAAAATTTCCCCTCAGGTTGGGTTGTTCTTGTTTTTTTCTTTTTCCTCCTTTCTGAGAAGTCTCTTTGCAGGTGTGTAGAGTAGGAGGTCTTTTCTAGATTTTGGTTGCAGTGAAAGAAAAGCTCACTCACTGAAGAGAAAGACCTAGGAAGAGTTGGTCGAGATGATAATGTTGATAAACAATGTGCCATTGTGGACTGTGCTACAAGTATTATACTATATATACAGACACACACATGTGTGAGTATCTCTGCACTGATCTTGAGATTTTTGTGAACTGAGTTCAACCTTCAATGGAGAGTCTTGCATCATTTCAATCCTGTTGAAATCTGAAGCGACTAGGAACCTAAACAATATGATAGTTTGTATCTGGAAATGTGAAAGTGAAATATCCCTGATGCTCCAAAGAAACCTTGAACCAAATGGCCAGTTTTATCCCGTTGCTAGTAGTTATGAGAGAGAAAAAGCATTAGTGTTAATTTCTTCTTAGCATCAGAGTAGGAGGCTGATTGCATAGAAGTAGAAAAGTAGCTGATTTTGGACAGTATGTCCATGAACAGAGGAAGAAATAAGAAAACTGGTATTGAAATGTGAAGATGATGAGGACACAAAGAATTACTCTTAAACATAGTGTTTAGCACGTGTGTTACCAGTGATGTTTCTTATGCATCTTAATGAGAGAGGGGCCTGGATTTGGGATGAAGCTGATGGAAGATGCATACAAACCTGAGAAACCTGTGCAGGCCAGCCCATGTTAGAGCTGCACACCTGGCCAGGCTTGGGTATCAGCAGAAGTGCCCAGAATAACTATGAAAAGGAGAAAAATTACCTGTAGCAAACCTTTTTTTTTTTTTTTTTTTTGTCTTTCCAATGGGACCCCTTTTAACATCTATAACAAGTTATTGCAATCAGAATCAGGTTGCATTATCATCTACTACTTCAAATTGTATCCAAATCTCCTTAAAGCCTACTTCTTCCCAGTTAGATGGAAACAGATATATATATATATATATATATATATATGTATGTATGGTTTTTTTTTCCCCCAAGTTTGCTAAATCTGCTATCCCAATGTCTCATTCCATGACATTTAACATCTTTGGCAAATTCAGTTTGTGCAAACTCAGCCACTTAGCAGGACTGTGCTCAGCACAAGTGACTTTAGCAGCCTGTGGACACCACGGTGATTGACACTGCAGGAGGCAACCCTGAGGCTCTTGGCAGAGACTCACTGATCCTGCGTCGCTCTCTGCTGTGCTGGGCTTACGGGGCAGACCTTGCTGCGTGGCCAGGAACGCTGAATTCTCAGTTGGCCGCGAAGCCCTGTTGAACTGGAGGAGGCTGCAGTTATCTTTCTAAGGCCTGGCAGGCTATAGGGTTTTGGTGTGTAGAGGTGGGAAGGGTGCATGACTTATATTTTGGCTGGATGTAATTGTTTTTGTCATATTTGCTGGTGTTGAAGAGTGCAAAGTAGCAGTGTGAGTTGGAGAGGGAGGAACCTGTGATTGGCCTAAAGTTTCATACTCGGGTTGCAATACAACCTTCTGCAGCTGGTGCAGTGTCATTTACTGACTCAAACTGACCCAAAAGCTGGCAGTTAACAGGCTCGCTGGTCTGTTGTCCTCTACCAGCTACACTCAACCTTCATGCATGGCAGGGAGACTTTGTTGCTTCCCTTCCCAAATGGGATGTGGAGGTGGGTACAAACTCCTTCATGCTTCCTGTGCACCTTGCCATCAGCCCTTCTGTAGAGATGGAAGAGCTTCTGATGCTGCAGATCCACTGCACTCTTAGCCCTTGCTGCTTAGCTGGATGAACACGGTGATCGTGGCTGTTACCCATGGTTGGATAAATCAGAATGTGGAGACTCTGTAAGGAGAGGACAGACCTGAAGTGCAACTGAAGCTGTGTGTGTGCTGTTAGTTCAGATTGGTCAGAGGGCCATCAGCTGGAGAAGCTTTCCCTGGTGACCTGGCTCATAGCTGAGCCTGAGATGCAGGGGTGGCTACTGAGGTACGGTTAGGAAAACATGTTCTAATTCCTAATTGCCATCATTGTTACCTGCTCTGATTCTCCCAAATAGTTGCTCTATAATTTTCATGAATAAACTTAGGAAATGGGAAAAATTAGGTAATTTAGAGGTTTTGGGCAGCTTTTTAAATAGTTAAAAATATATATATTAAAAAAAAAATATCTGGTCCTGCAAACATGAACATGTGAAAACTATTATACATGCATATAATTTTGGACCCATTTACAGATGTTTTGGGAATTGGAGCTTAATCTTTGAAATATGGCTTGAAGGCAAGTATAAAGTAGGAAAGAAACCTGTAGCACACACAAACAAGTTTTGGCTGAAAAGCTCATTGACACATTCTGTGTATCAAAGATCAGACTAGCATTTAATACTGAAGTTGTGGCCAATCCCTGTATTCAGGATGCCTCAAATATACAGTGAATATTTTCTCTCCTGAAGGACATGAGTCTAGTGATTCATCAGATTGTCTCAGTGATTGCCCCTGTGCATTGTGTTGCGTTGTAAGGACAGAGACCTGGGAGAACATTGTCTCTCGATTGCTATCGTAGCTTTTAGGCATAAGGTTGTTTATGGAAAAAATGCGTTTTTTTCTGTAACAAAGACTTGACTTTTATGAGATATACAGAGAGACTGTTCCAGCTGTTTACCTAAGCATCATAAGATCTATAGGCATAAAAAGCATTTATCTGATTTGCAAGGTGGATGTGATCTAACACATTCGGGCAATGTTCAGTTTGCATCCAAGGGTACCAGTCTAATGGGTCCTCTTGACAGGATGAGAACGTCATGTATGGCTCTGAAAGAAGAGAAGGACACTTTGTATGAAGGATTCAGGACTATCTAACTCCTCCTTTGTGTAGAGAAAATTCTCTTATCTGACCATTTGTCATGAACATGTAAGAGGGAGAGATTTAGAGAGAGACTTTCCGATTTAGATTTTAGATGGGTTATATTAGCCAGTAGCTTAGCCTGCAGCAGATGTACAAGAAAAGTCCCAGTGACTTTTTCCTAGTGATGACTGAGCTTCAAACTTTATCTTACCAAAGGCAGAAAAGCATCTAGATGCTTGGGTATACCTTCAAGTATTAATCTGAGTCCTTTTGGTTTGCTTATCAAAATGAGTTTGTAGTGGCTTAGTTACAGGATATAAAGAAATGCTCCTACTATGGGAAAATTCTGGCTATTAAACTCTCGATTCTAGCACAGAAATGCATAGCAGGCACTAATGACTAAAAGATAGAGCCAGATGAATCTACAGAAGGCTGATGAATGTTTTAAAGAGTAATTTTAAATAATCGTTGAGACTAAGGAGATAAAGAATAGAGTGGAGTTACCATCTCTCGATACCTTCAGATCATGACTGAACACCTTCCTGAAAGTTATCTTTCAGGAAATCTTGCACTGCTGAGCTCATGATAAAGGTAACTGGGCAAAAAGTGGCAGCCTGTGTTAGGAGAGAGTTGTCACCTGTTATGGAGCGGTGCCTCCTGGCCTTAGCTGTTATCAGTTGAAGCAGTTGAGGGCTTGGTACATGATGGTGTGAAGGGCATTTTCTTGTGATGTTTTCAGAACTTCTGTATGGGCTGGAAGGACAAGTATCAGTTAGCTCTGATGGGGGGGTAACGTTTTCACATTTGGCAGGGGGAAAGGTAAATGGAATTTCCATTCAACTTTTCTTTTTAGCTCTAATTGCTTAGTTAGATTTTGGGGGTACAGTGTGACAGGTGAGGAGGAATACTTCAACTATTCCTTCAGAGTTAGACATGCCTTTTCTGCCAATGACACTGTAAACCCCCTTATTTAGTGATTAAAATTAAATACTGGAGCTAGAGCTAATCTGAGTTGTGAATTAAACCTGATGAGCCTGGACTAATCACTTATGTTGACATTTCACTTGAAATATAAAGTATATCATAATTTATGGCTACTTTGTAATTTGATGACATTTTCTTGAAATTCTCTATTTTATAGACTTTATAATATTAAATAAAATTGTAAAATTAAGTTTGCTGCTTTGCTTGGACACCCTGTAGTAGAAAATCTCATATAGGCAGCAGGTGTCACTAAGGGGAAATCCTGCATGGTTTAAAAAAAAAAAAAAAAAATTCTCATCTGCCCCAGCAGGTATTATGTGTCCATGGGGATGCTTCAATGGAAGGATGTGTTGAAGCTCGAAGAAAGACAGTATTAGATGTTTGACTAGTACCTGAATTTTACACTCGCACATTAAGTGATGTTTTTTGGTTTTGTTTTCCTCCCATCACTATTTGAAGAAGGATTCTTATTCCACCTTTATATGGGAGAGTTGCAAATACTCCTCCCTGGTGCCAGGTACCCCACTGCTGGCATCACCAGGGTGGAGGTGAACCCTTTTGTAAGCTGGTAGAGGGTCTCTTGCCACTTCTGCTCCAAGAATGACACCTCCACACTGTTTTACTTGTAATTTTCAACTGGATCATTGAAGTGTGTCTCTCCTGAGAGCCATCATATTGAACTCTTGTATTTTTTTTCACTGAGGTGCTCCCGTGAGGAGGTTCCCTGTCAAACTATCAAATCCCTGCAGAGATACTGGCTTTGCTTGATGTAGTAATCCCTTTTGCCAATTCTTGGGACACACATGGATCTGAACATTGTCGGAAAGGACAGTGATACATATTAGTGGAAAATGCTTCTGACAGAGCAGCAGGTGTTGCTCAATATAATCCTCCCCATGAGAGTCAAGAAGAGCTTGGTTCCTGCAGAAAATGTTGAGATAGTTGCTGGTGGAGTCCAGCACTGTCGTCCTATCCCAGACATCTATGCAAGTACAGCTCTCTTCTACAGCCTTGCAGAGCAGATGTTAATTGAAGTGGATATATGAATGTATGCTGGGGAGGGGTGACTAGGACTGAGATGGAGAGGACTAGTTCCCATATAGGTTTGTCCAGTTTTCATCTTTTTTCCCCCTCATGCTATGATGTATGGTTGCTGTATAAGAAGTGATGATGAGCTAGGTCAACCTTGGATCTGATCTGCTGTGTATTAACCTGCTACATCAACATAATGATTTCTGTTGATTAATTGTTAGCACAGTAGCACTGAAACTCCTCATCCTTCAGGAACAAATAATTAGTTTTCTCTTCCTTGTGGGTGGTGTTGGCTGGCTGTCACACCATACCTCTTTGCTCCTAGTTAGGCCTGTGTTTTAGTGGATTTTATTATGAGACTTGGCATCAAGATATTGCAGTGATGGAAATAGTACAAGTCCTTTAGGCAGGTATATCAGTTCACCTGGAAAATTATAATACTGGAACAAAGTTAGAAATTTTGTGGCTGCAAAATGAAATTTTGAGAAATTTAGAACTCTAATGCCAACACATCTCTTGGGGAGACGCATGCACAGAGTCTGGTTTTCTGTTATCTCTGCACTGTGCGTGATTCTGCTGTAGGATGATGCGATGGAGAGCCACCTTTCCCACCCATTATTTATACACAGAGCAATGTAACTCAGCCTCTGAGTGAGGTATTTATACCAGTGGGATCATAATGCTGTATAAATAATTGCAAGCATTGCCTGCTGACTGTATGGCATAACTGCACTATTTATATGAATCTGACAATATAACTACAGCTGTGGAAGATGATTTAAATACAGTGGGTAAAGTAAGTATACCCTTAGGAAGGTATAACTAACTACACAGATAATAGTATCAGGTAACTATACCCACAGGAGAACATAAACATACAAATAATAGCCACAATATAAGTATAATATAGAAGTCAGAGGGTCTCAATATTGATATAATAGCAGTAGTGTAACTTTACTCAGAGGAGAGGAATAACTGTCTGAATAACAGCTGCAGCCTAACAGCAGTGATGGGAGAGGGTAGCTCAGAGAGTTCAAGCTGTGGTATGTAACTCTGCCAGTAATAACAGGAGGCTATTTGCATGTGGCCAGAACAGTGTTTGAGCTTGAAACTGTAAGGATCAGGGCTTGAAGGATGGGCAATAAACTGCAGAGATGGTCTGTTCCCAGGAAGCAGAGCGAAGGTGAGGGGGGAGTTGTGTTTTAGCCTGGGAGGATGATGGATGGAGGAGTGCAGTGGATTGGACATGTGAGTTGCTGTTTTCCTGGTCACTTCCCCAGGAAACAAATTGGAGAACACTTTTAAGATGAAACCAGATGTCCTCAAAGAGAAAAGATTTCCTAACATGTGAAATGGTGATGGGCTCATCTGGCCGCAGAGCAGCGGCATTGTGCTGCGTGTGCTGAGTGTGGGGTTAGTAACTTGTGCTGGAAAGAGGGGATGGGAGAGCAAAGAGACTTGGAAAGCAGCAATTTGTGCAGTGACAAGCAGCAAACATAAAGGGAAACTCAAAAACAATGTCTCAATTTAATCTTTTTTCTTTTTTTTTTTTTCTTTCCAAGTTGGTCTAATTGACCCTCTGAATATAGATGATACTATTTTTTTTATTCCTGTGCTTCTTAAAGCTAGAAAGAGAAAGAAAAATCATTGCCAATTACCCTTTATTTTTATACAGCTCTCTAGCTCTACAGCAACAAACTTCTGAAGAGACAGCAGAAGAAATCCTCTTTGCTGCTGCCTGCCATGTTAGATTGGAACTGATGCTGTGTTCAGACAGAAATTGGATTGAGTAAAATAATATGACTGCTGTCGCCTCTAGACCTTGACATGGGCTTTATGTATTTCATAAGATGTGCTTTTTTCAGTGGGAGGGGAATGACTTAGTTCTAAAATAGAATCAGTTTAAAGTTTCCATATAGCACTGGTCTGTGTACTGTTTAAGACAAGAAACTGGGTTTTGGAGTGGGAGGTTTTTTGAGTTTGTTTGGGGTTTGTTTTTTTTAATTAATTGTTTGGGAGATGCTGATTATCAAAATCCAGAATTGAGTACCTGAGGAGCTGTCTTGAGGATGAGCACTGAAAAACCACCAAGTCCAAGTTATGGTGTTTCTGAGGTTGGCAAATCATCTGGCTTATTTCTGAGAAGTTGCTCTGATCAATTCTGATTTTCAGAAACAGGGAGCAAAATAAATTCCTTGATATCTCTTTGGAAATACCATATAAATATGTAATGATCAGATTGGTTTTCCTTTGTCCTTGGTGCAATGACAACTGTCTGAATGCTAAGACAGCTCTGTAGGAATTGCTGCTTGGGACAGGCCAGTGAGCATTGTATCTTATGAATGGCTCATTGGAAATCTAAGAATAATCTCTGTTATAGAGATGTGATGAAGTGTCTGGCCCCTTTACCTTAATGTTCCAAGAATATCCTTTACTCTGCAAGTAAGATGATTAGGAAACCCTCGAGGCTCAGTATTAAATTCCTGCAGGGTGCAGGGATAAAGCACAAAGTGCAAACACCAAATAAGATGAGGTAGATTTTTTTTTTTTTTTAATTTTTTTTTTTTCTCCTTGAAGCTTCCCACTTAGAAGAGCAAGCAAAGCTGCTTTGGGAGGGTGTCTCATTAGCAATGCACACATACTCCCTTTTAAAGTTCAACCTCAGAGCCTTTCCTGATTTGAAGTGACTAGAAAGCAATGGGGCAGCATACTGGTGGGCTGGGCATGGGTAGCAAGAAGCCCTAGAGGTAGAAGGAAGGGCCACCAAGAAGGGGAAGGGGGGGGAAGTGATGCTGAGCACCGAGAGATGTCACCTACATTATTCACCAATTTCCTTCAGGCCAGCTGCAAGACTTGTGTTCTGCTCTGCCACATTTAAAAATCACCGTGGTGAGTGTTCTACGCAGTCTCCCAGCTGATTTAACAATACCAGTGGATAGATTTACCAGATGGTACCAGACATGAGTAACAATGTCTGGCAGGTCCCTGTGGTCAGAGTTTATATTGGTTGAAACCAAGGTTTCTGGAATGACACAAAGTGCTAATATATAGGTTGCACGATCAGGTTGGATCTAGTCCTAACCTGAGTCCCAAACAGGTCAGTGGCTGCAGAACTGAGGCAGAGCTAACAGAGGACTTTTAGGGATCTTCTTCCTCAGTCAGTGATGTGGGCATTTTAATCTTGTTCTCAGTTTTGGCCCTTCCTCCAAAAGGTACCTATCTAGCTCTTGTGTTGTTAAAGAGAATAATTATTGATGATGGACAAAGACTTTTTGAGAAAAGACTAATAGTTCCAAATCTCTGTAAGAACAGCAAACAAACAAACTAAAGCAAAACCAAACTACTCCTGATGAATAGACCTATAATTTCCAACCTGTGGGAGGGTCTCCCAGCGTAGGCAGAGTTCACACTACCCAGTTTCTGTTGTTCATTTAAGCAATTTGGGTGCTTGTCTCTCTGGAATTGGTCAGCAAATGCCTAATTATGCTGTTATGAACCCTCTGCTACTACTTCTATTGCTTCTCTCTTGGTGATTGGTGAAAGCATGGGAAGATTGGCTTGTAATGAACACGGAAGAACTGAAGCTGAAAGTAGTGTGAACAGAATAGGGGAACAAGTGATGAACAGATGCTTCTTTTAGCAAGTTAGCTTGTATTATTAAACTGTGGTGGGCCCAGGAACCTCTCTTTTGTTACAGACCAAAAGCATCCTATTTGGCAATGAACCCTGTGATGTCACTGAGTCACTGATGATGCACAACTGATGGCATTGGCAAGGCTGTTCCTTGTAGTTTTTGTGGAGATGAATGTCTTCACCTCTAGCTCACAAGTTCATGTCTTGGCAGCTTATTTGACAATCTCAACTCAGTTATAAGTAGCTTGAGACAGTCATTGGTGCTTTTATTGACAGTCCTAGCAGGCTGAGCATGAGGAGATCTATACAGAGTGTAAACTCTCTTCTTGTACCTATGTAAGGTGTTCCAGGGCAGGTAGAAGTACAAAGGCAAGCTGGTGCCATACTGCTGGGGAAATTATGCTGGCACTGCTGTGATCAGCTTTTCCTTGGGCGCAGATAGAAAATCAATAAAACAGCTGCTTGCCTTTCACAAGTTCTGGCACTAATGAGGTGAGTATCCTCTGTGTTTTTGCAATGTGAAAGTAGTGAAGTGCTTTGTTGCACTCTGGTGGTACTTCCCATCTGGAGAGGTTGATGTGCTCAACTGCCCAGCAGCCTGCTGCTGCTAAAGATGTCCATTAACCTCATTCACTGTGGTGGGGCTGTGCATATGCTTCACGTTCTCCTTCAGTGGCTGATACAGTCCTGAAAAAGGAAGGGAACAACATAATTTATTTTTACTGATTGGAAAGTTACTGTTCTGAGAAACTGAGGTTTTTGGGGTGTTTCAGCCTTGGCCTCACAGCAGTGTAGTGCTTTACTATGGCCATGATCCTGCTAAATTCTGTTTTCCCTTTGAATCCCAGGGTAGCACAGGGAGAAGTTAAAACTTGTCTTGAATGTTCATTGGTGCAAACAGTGTACCGAGAAGATCTAGGTACCTGTGAACAGGAGGAGGCAGTGTAGTTCCTCTATCTGGAATACTTGGTAGCAAATATGTGGTTAAGATTAGGGTAGAGATGATGTAAGGAAGTTCTGAGAATATGCTTTTTTTTTTTCTTTTAAACAGGTGATTTCTATGCCTATTAAAGCGAGTGGAAGTTCTTAGTATGACCTGTGGCTCCAAGCCTGATGCCATTCTGATATTATTTGTTTAGCTCCCCATAGCAGCTGCCACTGCAGACTTAGTTTGGTTTATTGTATTTTGCTTGGATCCAGCTGACAAGATCTGTTGCAATTTGTTGTCTTTATTACACTTTTTCTTAGTGATTAAGGAGTTCAATATGCTTCCATTTAGCTAATGACCAGAAATTGTGCATTATAAGGTTTCAGTCCCCAAATGCCATCATATGATACTTTTTTTTTTCGCAGCCGTCAGCTGCTTTGTGTCAGTCTAACTTTCAAAGAAACATAATAAAAATGTAATGGTAATGGTAAAACAGTTGTACTTCATTAAATGCAGTCATCTTTTCCTTTAGAATTTCAGTATTGCAAATTTTACTTGACTCTGACTGTTTCATAACCACTCTCGCTTAAGGCCATTGCAGAATATTCCACCTCAACCCACAGATGCTTTATAATAGTAATGGACCAAATTCTACAAACAAAAAGAGGTGTTTCACAGTAAACCTGTGGAATTCCTTTCCAAAAGATGCTGTAAATGCAGGAGGTTTGTATAGACCTCAACAGACCTCCTCTCCAGACATCTGGGAAAAGTGCTTGGTAGAGAGATGTGTTGATCAAATTCAGGCCCAGTAGAACCCAAACAAGAAGATATTTGAAGCCTGGGAGACTGCTTGGGGATGTCATATACACCTGCCCTGTTCTTGGTCTTCACTGGATGTCCTTTTGTGCACACTGCTGAAGACAGCATGTTGAGCTAGATGGAATCTTAGTCTTGGGTCAGTGTGGCTGATGCTGCATCACCTTTGCTGGCTACTATGAAGCATGAGGTGGGTTTTTTGGGTTTTTGTTTGTTTTTTTTAATTGGTGACTGAGTTTAGGATTTTTTTTTTTAAAAAGGTGATTTTTTGTGTTTTTTTGTTGTTGTTGTTTTTGTTTTTTTACTTTTGCCACCTAACAGCAATAACCCTCTCCACCTCAGCTGGCTTCCTGGCAGTGTCACAGCCACGCTTCCCTCTCGCTGGGGGTGAGGCAATGGCAAAGTTCAGTTAATCTCAAAGTGTTGGAGATTTGCTGAATTACTCAGTAGAGGATTAAGGTTAGTGTAAAGCTGTTGTTTGAATGTCAGGTCCTTCTTAGTTGGTGACTGCTCTTAGGAAGAACTCTGAAAAAGGGAGAATTTGTGTCAGTCAATAGTAGCACCGTGGAGAGAAAAACCTACATTAAGCCAGTCTGAAAAAAAGCAGATGTATTTTTCCCCATATGAATTCCATTTATCCAGTATTGTTTCTTTTCTGTTATGAAGTTTTCTTTCTGTTATGTTTTCCAGCTGGCCCAAATACAGGACTGCTTAGTATAGCAGCCTCTTTATAACTGAGATCTTTCGAGCATTAATACCCCTGTATTCTTTTCATTGGAAATGCTGTTGTTGCTATACAGAATTGCCCTGAAAATTATCCTCTGACCCAGAGGTTGTCCTTTGTGGAGGCAAACTGAAATGCTAGGCATATATCTCCACAAGGATGGGAAATCTGCATCATAAATTGACAATGTTCTAACATGAATATAATTGAATGCCATAATCACTGTTTCAAGGGATTTGTTGCTGAACTGATGCTTTTTCAGTCTTAGTCACTAGCTTATTTGCAGGAAAAGGTCCTTGCTATAACGTGGCTGTTGGGTGGTTTGTGTGAAATGACATGGTGGTGTCTGTTCTCTTATGGACAAATCCATATGTGATAACTGGACCTAGTGAGAGCAGAGGCAAAGGACTGAGTGAAAGTGGGATTTTGGTGCTGGAGACCAGGCTTGGTTATGGTAGGTGAGGCAGGGAGGGCTTATCTTGCTGCTGCCTCTGCCACACATGCCATAGGGTAAAGTTTATCTCTCCACATTGGCAGCCCAGGAGAGTTCTTGCATGCCGAGATTTAGTTCAGTGTTAAAAGGAAGGAAAAAAAGCAGTCAAGGGAGGATGGTTCTTGTGTAACTTAACACACTATGGATGAAGGGAAAATACCACCCTCTGCGTTTTGGCTTTGAGAAGAATGGTGGGGAGCTTAGCACTACTTAGGAACAGCAAGACATAGTGAAGGAAAGAGGTGGGATTTAACTCACTGGTGTTGGTCTCCTTTTACAGTACTTCTGTGGCCTTTCAAATCCTTTGTCTTGAAGTTCTCTGGCAGGTGAGAGACAGAAAATTATCTTGAAAGCCAGGAGAGGTGTCTTCCCTGAGGCCCTCTGGAGAAGGAGCTCACTAGTAATGAAGATGGCCGTTAATGTTTGTCACCTCAGTGGATCTCCATGAAGTAAAAAGTCCTTGTCCTGCCCTCACTGGTGCTTGGTAATTTGCGTGCTGAGCTGTGTTCCTGCCTGAAGCCAAGGTATAAATCGCTGCATACAATTTATATAGTATTTCTGAGCTGCTGGGAGACAGTTCTCCAACCCACTTTTCCTTCTAATCTTCATTTCTGCACGAAGACAAAAATGGTTTTTGAGGATTCCCTTGAGGACCAATTTAAAGTTTTGTTTTGATTGAGTTAGTTGGATGTATGTAAATAGAATCACACATTTAACAGAATGAAAGACACTTTCAGGAGGTCTCAGGGCAGATGTTGTCAGTTAGCCTGCAGCAAACACCTCAGAGCAAATTCTGCTTTTCTCCTTTTTATCGTGGTTTATTACTTTCTCCTTCACATCTCAGTCACTGGTGAATACTGTTGTTGTGAGGTGCATCTTTGTTTTGGGCACTGTGCCTTAGATCTACCTTAGGTCTGTGGCTGTCCACTTTTATGTAGTCATGGGTTGCAGAAAATTGCTTTTGTGCCATTCCCAAAGCCCTGGTGTTTGTGAAAAACTGGAGTCATAAATATAGATGGCACAGTTTGTTGGTGTGAGCAGGGAGGGAGGTTAAAGATTAAAGAAAACTGCTTTAATTAGCTGTCTCTGTGTTGGAGGATATTCACCCCATGGGTTAGCAGGATGGGAAGGGGGATGTGGGATGTCTCATTACCTCCCTGCTGCAAGCACGTGGCTGATGAGGAGCAGCAGGTGCAGGGGCTGCGAGTACGGCTGATGTTGTAAAGGGCTGGATGGTCCTGCATCTCCATCACACAAATCAGGAGCCCAGGGACTGGCAGCCCATTTCCACCTCAGCTCAGTAAGCTTGGAGCACTGGACTCTGCTCTGGACACGTCTCCTGTGAATCACTGAGGAAGGTGACTTCCAAGGACTCACCTCTGTTCTCCTGCCAGGAGCCTTAATTGCAGTCTTCTTGACTGGTAGTTATTCTTCATCTGGGTACCTCATGAGGTCATAATGTGAGTGTATCACTGCTTTTGCACCCAAAAGCACCCATTCATCTTCCTGTGGGAAGCCATGACCTCTGCAAGAAGCACCTGCTGGGCTGTAGCTGGGAGAGGTTTGGGACCACTCCAGCAAACAGGCAATGCTCGCTGCTGATGCGGCAGGGTCAGGTCCACCTGCTGAACTGAGAACACAGGGAAGGGTGGGAGTTACAGGGGGGGACAACACCTGTGCTTTCCTAGGTGACTTGGAAGTGACCAACTTGCTTCCTTTCTACCACACTTGTGGAAGGGTCCTTAATTTATGTTTCCTTGGGTTTGCAAAGCATAATGTCAGAAGGTGGATAAGGTTGGGCTTTCCACAGAAGAGAGGACTGTGCACTTAAATATAGGTGTACATAATCAGTTGTGGGACCAATTATTTCATTTCAACCATCTCATAGAAGCACAAACAGCCCCAGTAACAGCAAGGCTTTTTGTGCCTTGTATGTCAGTACTGCACTCACTTGTACTGTGCTATTTAGCCAGGGTCTAATCCAGTTCAGATGTGGCTAATGGTGCTTCTCTGGTATGTCTGTATGGCACATGGTGCTGTGCAGTCAGATACCCTGCATCACTTTTAAAAGCAAAGTAAATAAGATGCTGTCCATCTCCTCCCTCCCACCCCTAAACCTGCCTGCCTGCCTCTCTGAATTTGGGCTCTTGTGAGTTATTTAGCTAAAGGCTAAGTCATTTTATGTCGTACATATTAACTGGAAACAAAGCAAGTCTCAGCAGACACCTGAGCAGATGCCAAATGTCAAGTTTGATGGAAAATGCTTAATTACTTCTCCCAAATCTAATTTTTTTTCTTCCTCCCTCTGTTTTTTAAAATTCCTCTCTTGCAGTGTGAAATGTCTTCTGTTTCAGCATTCAGTTCAGCTCTCCAGGCTAGGGCTTCTTGTTTTTGTCCCCATGTGAGCTGGGAAACTCGGATGAGGGAGCATGGAAGAACAGGATCATTTCAATATAGACTTTGCAGCATATTTTTATTCTCAGTTTCTTGGTCAGCTTTCTTCTATTGCATCATTTTGGAGTTTTGAGGTTTTCTTTCTCCTTTCTGTCCCTCAGCTTTTCTTTCCAGTGGATTTTTGCACTGTATCTCTTTAGCTGTATTTTTACCACTCGCTGTATTTCATGAGAGCTAATTTGTGGAGTGCATGGTGGTGATAAAACTTGGATGTAGAGCTGCTTGGGAGGTGTCTCTGATCCTAGGTGAAATTACTGATCAAAGTGAGACAGTGGGAGTCTGAAATGCTCAAAAACTTATCGCAGGAACTGTGTTATGTGTGTGAAACCCAAGTCCAACTCGCTGTACTAAAGCTGGTCAGGACACAGGTTTAAAACTCACTTTCCACAGCCAAGGCGAGTGCACTGTCCATAAGGCCATTCGGGAGAATCTGTTTTCTCCCTGCTATTTATTGCTGTTGGTCTAATGTTGAATTCAGATTAGGTTTGTCCCTAGGTGGGACAAATGTAACCATGATTTCATAAACATACTCTTGCAGAATAGAAAACCCTACGAAGGCTCAGCAGTTGGGTGCATAACCATTCAGAAGGACAGCAGTGAGGATTTGAATACAGAGCCTTGATTTGAACACACAGTCTTAGGCTGGTTCTGTTTCCTGGAGGTGTATTTTGCCTATTGGAGAGCTTTATGTGCAAAGAGGCTGAGCACTGCATCACCAGCAGAAGCTTTGCACATCCCAAATGGTGGAAAGCAGGGGAAGGAGAGCTACAGAAACCCAAGAGGGCTTTTGGGAACACAACAGTCCTGGGGATGCTGAAAATATCTCATGCAGTCCTGTTCCCTGTGAGCAGGGCAACTGCTGTGCCTGCAAGGCAGGTTCAATGCTGTGCAACCACAGCTTTGGGCTTGCACCAGCTGTGTAGCAAGAGACCTTCCTGAAACACAGGCAATGTGGCTGTGGTTTCTCTTGTGCAGACAAGGAGGAAATGACGAATTCAGGGGTCTCCTGGAGGAAATGGGGTTTTCTCTCTTTCTAAACAGGTTTCCTGTTTCCAGGTCTCTTTCACCCTTTCCTGTTTCATGTCCCATAAAAGCACTGAGCAGTGCAGTTGCTGCAGAGCACAGACAAGGATGTATAGTGTGTACAAGGAGCCTGTCGATGGTACAGGAGTGAGATGAATGAGTTGCATTTTTTTTCATATTTGAAAACCTTTCTGTGACAAATGAGTTTCCTGTGCTTGGATTTCACTGCTTTCCAGATTTGCCTGTATGTCTTCCCCTAATATTTTAATTTGTTGAGTCTCTCCTGTCCCACTGGGCCAGCTGAGCGGCAGTAGAGCTTTTTCTTGCACATCATCTCCCAGCGCACAGGGAGCCATGATTTGAGAGGAAAGGAAGGGGTAGTGGTGTGTGCTTTCCTTGCTTTAGTGTTTCCACAGAGGTGGGATACTAGGCAGTGTGGTGGATGTCTACAGGACCTGTGAGATACTCTTTCCCTGTACAGCAGGGCACAAGCAGCCTGTAGCATGACATTACCATAAAAAAGTGAACCATAAAAAGAAGAGGATGAAATAAATTTGCATTTGCTCTCTTTATAAAGGGTAGTTCCCTTAATGTCCCCTCTGCTCAGGAACCCCAAGGTGCTCACCTGCATCTGAGCAGCCTTTGCCATCTTCATGCAGTCCTTGCCCACATGGGTGTTCAGACTTGCACTGGGGCTCAGATGTCCTCTCCCACCGGGCTCTGGTGTTTGAGGCATCTTCAGTCCCATCCAGAAACAAACCCAGAGCAATTCACTTTGATGTGTAAAGTCTGAATTAATGAAATGACTGAATTAATGTTTTGTGCCTCTTGGGGAAGAGAGCAAGGGGAATGTGCTGGCCTATATTTCATCAGAGGAAAAATCTTGTGTAGTTGCATGTACAGAGCCAAGATTTCTTAGACCGTACGGTCTCTGTGTTGCTCAAGTGCAGGATCTCCAAATCTGCTCTGTTCTTCGTGTGGCAGCTTGTAAGGTGCTGGCCAGAACAGGGGCAAGTTAAACTTTTATTTCTTTCTTCGAATGACAGAATGGGATTTTGAAAATGAAGCATCTCCCCTGGCTGGTTGTGGCTGTGTGCAGCGGGACCCAGATGGGGAGCAGAAACCCTCTCCTCGCTTTTGAGGAGGGAGGTTCCATTCCTTAGCATTTGTGAAGCGCTTGGGTGCTGCAGTGATTAATGCTATAGAGGGGACATGGCCATGGGGAACTCAGGGCCCTGGATTTAGAGCAGGCTTTGGCTGGAATGAGGTGACTTGGGCACTGAGAGGCCCCTGGCTCTCTGGTTTCATCAGCATGTGGAAGAGCTCCCTGTTTGGTTATCACCATTAAACCTCTGAAGAAAAAGAAGAGACTCTCAGTTAAAAATAGTATATATATCCTATAATTCAAAATGTGCACCTTCAGATTTATGCACTCAGAGGCTGAATTAAGGTAATAAAAACACTCTTAAATGTGCACTTCATAAGGCTTTCATCATGAAGTTTATAGTTTTAATATTCTTGCACTCAGTTCTGTTTTTCTATGTGGTTTTTATGTGCAATCTGTCTGGAGTGGTCAGGAATGAGGTACAGGCAGTGACAGTATTTGCATGTGGTCTGCTTGGGGCCAGCCTGGCTGCCAGCAGATCAGGTTCCCTGTGTCCCTGTGTCCTGGCACAGTGGTGCCTTGCTAAATTATGATCTGAGTCTGCTCCACACGAGGGATGTTTTTCCAGCAAGTTGAGCATATCAGTTGTTCAGCTGAATTGGATCTCAGCTGGACTCTCTTTGCTTCATTGGACAGGGCAGAGCACTTTACTGTCCTAATTAATCATTAATTAGGTGTGCGAGGTCTTAATGTACAATGCTTCCTGTGTCACAGGAGCTGCTCAGTCTTGCAGGTTTAGCCCCCAACTCATCTGTTCAACTCTTGCCCCAAGCAAACTGCAAATGGGGAGGCAAAAGGAAGGTTTTACTTTTTTTTTTTTTTTTTTTTTTTTTTGAGAAACCAGGTCATCTTATGCCTTCCACGTACAAAATAGCTTTAAGAGAGATAACATTTTCCTGCAATAACATTGATTATTTTTCTGTGGTGCTTTCTCACAGAAAAAAAAAAAATAAAATGTGTTGCTGCAGTTCCTGCTCATTGTTTTGGTAGGGTATTTTTAAAAATTATTCTTCTCTGCACAAGATACTCTTGGGAATTGATCTTGAATCAAAGGTAAAGGAACAGGGCATAACTGAGAGGAACGAAGCAGTAAGTTGTTTTGTCCATCTGCAAAATTTCCTGGATTCTGCCTAGGCTCTTGTATTAGCTTTATTTATTTGGGTAGGAACCCATTGAGAATAAAATCTCATTTTCTAGGATGACTTGTTCCAATCTCTTGGTTATGAAAAACAATACTGTGGTCCCCAAACCATCTCAGGGGTGACACTCTGGCTGTTCTCTTTGCTACTTGCAATCTGTTATGCTGCTATAGGAAGCTGTAAATGTTTTGTTTGCTTTTTTCCTACACAACTCCTGTAAATCTTTCCTCCCTGGCTCAGGATGTGACTTATGATTTGTCAGAGTTGGTGAAAATCACCCTGAAAGGGTATTACCAATTTTCTGGTCAAACAGCCAGTTGGTCATTTATTTATAAGGGCAGGGAGAAACACTCCTGGAAATCACAGCTCTGTTCCTCTTAAGTTGTCCCCACTGCTCGTGGCATAGCAATGGTGTTGACTGTATGGCTCTCCTCTGGCATCAGATGACTCATCATGTGACTGCAAAGACCTGGGTTAGCAAAAGGAGGAGCAGAGGGTACATTGCTACTCCATCTGCAGACCCTTTCCCTCTAGACCCACCATGAGAACAGGCTTGGCAAAGCTTTTACATCGGTACTAGCATTGGTGCTTTCCCCTTGCATAAAAATAAGCCTCCCCAATGGCTCAGCTTGGTGGCAGTCCTAAAAAGTGAAATATTTTCCAATAGTCCACAGTGCTGGCAAGCCTGTGCGTGGGTGATGTCTTCTGATGTTTTCCTATGTGCAGGTCTTTGGACCTGCAGGGTAGCACTTTAACACCAGGCGTTTCAAGGGAGATGTTTGCCCTAGCAACAAATTTTATTTGGGTTTTGCAGTGAGGAAGCCTTTAAAAGAGCAGGAGGCTGGGTCTGACTGTGCTGATGTCAGTCTGGATTTAGCTGCGTTGAAGGGAATGAGGTTAGTTTAGATTGACACTGGCACAAAAGGAGGGCAGAATTAGGCTTATGGTATCTAAAAAATGTCTTAGGTTCTGATTCATCAAAGTATTTAAGCATGGCTGAATTCTTCCTAAAGCCCATATTTTAGCATTTTGCTGACAGGGAACATTTATTTTTATTCAGAAATATCAGAAAGGACTAAAAGGAACACTCTTGAAATGGCTGCCTTCTGACTAGAAATATAATTGGCTCTAAATTCAGTGGCAAACATGAGAAAACATGTTTTAGGCTGAGAATTTCTTCTGTGTCAAATAGTGTATATAACTGCAGAAAGCAGCGTCTAATGAAAGCTTTGTCAGTTGTGATGACAACATTGCTAGTACAGTGGTGTAATGATTATTTTTTATAATGAAAGAACATACATTTATTTTGAGACAGGCTATGGAGTGGTAATCACGTAGAATTTTTTTTTTTTTCACTGGCAATAACCTATTTCTGTGTGATGTTATCATGACATAATCACAATCTTGAGGCAACACAAGAACTTTTCTGCCCTTTGTGCATCCAAATACCCCAGAAATGTAGTTATCTCATGGCTACTACATTTTCTGACAAGTGTTATTGCTTAAATATTGCAAGCTCCGAACCCTGATACGTACAGAAAATGTTAAATATTCATTTGCTGATACATGTATTTATAAAAATCTCATTTCTCTATTGAGTGAGCGATGGTTTTCAGGTCACCCAATTCAATAGCTGCAAAGATATTTGAGGACTCAGGGATTCTTGCTTATTTGAAGTTCTGTAGTTTTTTTTTGTTGTTGTTTTTTTTTTTTTTGGCAAAATAAATGCAGTAACTACTACACTTCTCGCATGGTTTGTTCTGCTAATAGTCCCTGTGCACTGCATGCGCAACTGCCCCGGACTCGTTCCTATGCATCCATACAAATATATAGTGCTCTGTGCAAAGCTGCAGCTCCTCCTGTCTTTTACGAGGCACAGACTGACCTTCCCACCTCCCTGTGCCTTGTGATTCACAGTGGGGAGACAGCCAGCCATGGCTGGTCTTCAGGAGAGGAGTGAGGTTTCCATTTAGTCTCTTCTGTCTCCCTGAGCTGGTGAACAAAACTTCATTTTTTTGAATCGTTACAAAGTGTTTTTCTTTTCCACAGGATGAACAAATCCCTCACTCCCCCCACTGAAGTGTCCTTTATTTGTGTGTACCTCCATGGTCATTTTTGGCCAAAGCAACCCTTTGCACTGAACTTGGTTTTGGCCAGCTGTTGTCTGGGCGACCTCAGATTCAGAAAGAAAAATAATCAATGGTAGTAGCAAATGTTAGAAGATACCTCACCTTTAAAAAGACAAATCAGTTTGTTCCTGGTCTATATCAGCACAGCACTGCCCCATTCATATTTCAGAGAGAAGATATTAGTTATGGCTCTGTATAAACCCTGTTTGTGTGAACTTGGGGTGCCCATATTGTGTACGTTTGAATGCTGTGGATGGCCTGGGGTCTCTTTGGAGTCTGTATCTGTGTTGCTCTGGCTGATGGAAGTGCCAGGTTTGCTCCTTTCAAGCTGCTCAGGATGAGGAAGAAGCTGGGGATCTCTCCAATGAGTTTTGCTCTCAAGATCACCAGCAAGAGCAGTGCATTAGTGTCACCTCTGATATCAGTAAGTGACCTGGGGAAATTAGACTGAGAGTGCCAGGAGCTCTCCCCAGTGATTCCACGGCAGTGCAGAAATGGGCACCGAAATGGCAAGAGGTACATGTGCCTTGGGGTGCTCCCCTGCTGGCATGCTTCCCTGAAGTGATAGATAAACCCAGGGGCTGCATGTTCCTCAGTGACAAATTAAATCTTCCTCTAGTAATTACCTGAAACCTACCTTCTGGTGTTTTGGACAAGCTGAGCAGTTGTGCTGCTGCTTGAGCTTCTCCAAATGGCCCAGGCAGTGAGGGGTGCTCACTTGAGTGTACCGAGTACCATAAGGCAAGGGAGCCAGGTCTGGTGTGTGCCTTTTTTTTAAAAAAAAAAAAAAAGAGAGAGAGAGAGAAGAAAAAGTACAGTAAATCCCAGGTGATCAGCCCAACTAGCGTGGTGCTTTATTTCTTGCACTAACTAATAATCCATCCTTTGCAGGAAAAATAGATTGCCTGGTGATGTATTGACTTACAGGGGTGTTAGGTGAGGGGGAGAGGTTCTCCATATCCAAGTAGCCATACTGCTTCTAGCCTGGAGCTTTATCTAGTGCAGGAGAAACCTTTGAATGGAGGAGAGCCTCCTGTACTATCATTACTGGAAAAAAAAAAAAAAAAAAAAGGCAAAGCCCTGCATTTCTATGTGCCATGGCTTCAGGTTGGAGTGGTCCTGCTGTGGTGCCTGAGAACTCTGTGGATTTGCAGTACCAGTTTGATGCTTTTGGAATTTGTTGTTTTATTTCAAACCTTCTGCAGAGCCTAGCTGTCATCTTGGTCTTTTTTTTTTTTTTTTTTTTTTTTTTTTAAAAAAAAAAGTTCAAAATGCCTTTTGTGTGTTTTTTATCTGTTTAGCCCTGAGGAAACCTTTCTGCTATCACTCTCCCTCAGGTACATAGCTATTTACCTGTTGTTTGAAGGAGAGTATCACTTCTATGCTTCACAAAGGCTTAAAAGGAAGTTAAATAACTGCTTTTAGTTTGTCTTAGACTCTTCACCCCCTAAGAAAATGTGAAGCCAAGTGGAATCAGGGAAGGGCTATGTAGCAAGCAGTTTGCCCATGAAATGCATTTGGTTTTAATTGCCTCATTAAGTCAGGTTATGATGGATTATATGACCTTACCCAATGCAGTCTGACATAATGGGATGCTGTCAGAAGTTCTGGAGTAACGGGGTGATATTCACTTGACTGGGGTTTTCTTGCTTGTGTTTATAGCCGTGCTGATCACTCGCAGTGGTTATATGCATTAAGAACGCCTTGGCATGAGAAAAGGCAAGGTCATTAATGCTTTTTGTCATGATTACTTGATGGGCTTGTTGTTCCACCAGGAATTAATGCCTTGCTGGTAACACAGGAAGGAGGCGTGGGGCTGTCGTGTTGTGGTGCAGTGGCGTGGGTGTCAGGCTCACAGATCTCTGATGGTTCCTTCCAGGGCTCCGTCCATCAGTGGTTACCAGGGATCGCAGCCGGTGTTGGCACAGCTGTTCTCTGCAACCCACGGATTAATTTTCAGCTGAGGGTAACTGAAGTATTTTAAATTCTTTGACTGGTGTTTAATAAACATGGCTTGAATAGGCCCCTCCATGCTGTGCATCTGTTTTAGAGAGGGGTATAGCAAATGGAAGAGTTGTGTCCAAGGCAAAGCGAGCGTGCTTGGCAGCTGGGGCTGCCTTTGCTACTCCAGCCATGAGGGAGCAGGAGCCCTCTCTTGTTTCCTGGCTTGTGTTGGTGGCTTATGTAATGGAGAGATACAAGAATATCTCCCTCTTTTTATGATAGATGAGTTTTGTAGGTCTTAAATTGTTCAAATAAACTTTTGGCCACCCAGGAGCTCAAATTATCTTCTCCGAAAAGGAGGAGAAAAAACCCCAAAACATCCTCAGTTAAATCATTGTACTGCATTTGTTTTCCAAACCCTGTTAAAAAAAAAAAAGAGCAATTTTTGAGGTTTGTGGGACAAAAATGAATTCTGAGTCAGAACACATCTGATCTTAAAAATTTTCCCAAGAAGTTGAAATTTCACAGTATTCCTCATGGAAACACCAGGAGACTAGATTGCTGTCTGGCATTTCTGTGGGACTTTGGCTGAACTTGGTGTTATTCTTACGTTAATTTGAGCTCCTCAGTGGGAGGCAGTAGGAGACTGAGAAAACTCATGACAAGTCCAGTTTGCAGTTGTTGGGGTTTCCAGCCTCTGTGGATCCATGGATCCCCATGCTTCCAGGCCAGGAATGAACTTGCAAGTGCCTGACAGGGTTAAGCAGGTTGTTTAGCTCCACAATTACTTTGGCCACTGTAGCATGTGCTTGCAGCATGTGAAGTAAAAACACAACTGCATGCCCTTCTTGTTCCACCTCCAGCATCCATCTCATCCAGACTCCCTGCACAGCCTGATCTATGAGACAGCTGACTCCGTCCCTCTTCTCTCTCTTTCTTGTTGAGAGTGCCCTGACAGACCCCCAAACCAGTTTGTTTCCTAGCATTGTCTTCTGTGGCTATTGTGGACTTAGAAATCTCGAAGGAACGTGGCAGAGCCAGACAGTGGTAAGGCTCCCATGGGTGCCTATGAAAATGGAGCTGCTTCTGTCAAAAGTTTTCTTAGAACCTGCCACTCTTCTGGAAAAGGACATATTTTTTTTCAGAAATCTCCTTTTCTTTTTGTTATTCCACTCTCTACTCATCCATCTCCTCATTCCCACTCTCCTCTTTGTCTCTTCCTTCGCTTTCATCCTGAAGTTCTGTTACCAAGTGCTGGGATTGGGCTGCCAACCCTTCACAAGCAGCCAGTGTTGGCGTATGTTGGGAAAAAATACAAGTCCATGAAACAGCATGGAAATGTGAATGCTTCTCTGGGAGCACAGAGGAAGCCTCGGAGCTAAAACATAGTCCTGATAAAATCTTAGGAGCTTTTACTGTAATGAAGTTCTTCAGCAAGAACTGTTGGTTGTTTGGAGATGCTGTGTGGTGATTATTTTTTCAATAAGAGCTTCAACTTCACCTGAGTATATCTGTAGTGATTACAGAACTGAACCTAAATGTCTGGGAAGAATATGCTAAACTTCACTGCTGTTGGTGACAGGCTTCAGTAATACCTCTGCAAGCTTGGGGTTAAGACATCTGCTTTATTTGGGCTTCCTGCAGATTACACCAAGGAATTTAAGAGAGTGAAATAATCTGTACTGACAGTGCAGGGTGTGGAAATGTCCTTCCTTAACCATCCTGCTGATATATGATTTCAACATGGAAGCGAAAGCAGGTTGATGGCAGAGAGCAAGCAGAAATCGCACTGAGGTTTGAGTTTGACCTAGGGTAGACACTGGAGAAAGGAGTAAATGGAAGAAGGAAATTTGGTCTGTTTCTTAGCTATCTGAGGTGCTGGTGAGATAACTCAGCTTTCTTGTACCAGAAGCACTGCTGTGTATTGCTTTGCTTTGCAGTGCCATGTTCTTGGAGTATTTTGTTTCAATTCCCTTAGTACCTGACCAGGAGAGCTGAACATCTGAACAGCTGTAATAAGCCTGTGATTTCGTTTCCAAATAGTGTCTCTTGAGAACGTTAAGAAGGTGGTGGGGTTTAGGAGCAATGAGCTGACTGCTTCTCACTGGGGATGGCAGCTTCAGGGGTCAGGAGATGCTGTAATTAACAGGGAGTGATGAGCCAGCTGGGAAGCTCTGGCACACAAGCTGAGATCCTGGGTGGAAGCTAAGGGAAGAGGGGGAAGGAGAAACTTGGGAACAGCCTTCCTTTTGTAACCTTCATCAGAGCTGAGCCCTGGCCACAGGAATCCTTAATTTGAAGGAGCAAATGAAATTGTTTTTCCTCCTGAATGAGCTTAGATCCCTGTATTGCAGCGCTGATCACTGTGCTGTCTGAGTGCTTTGAGGTCTTGAATGTGTTTGTGTTCTCAGGAGCATCTTGATGGTGGAATGTACTCTTATCCCTGTTTTTAGCTGTATGTTTGAGGCAGAAACTTGGTGTTATTCTTACGTTAATTTGAGCTCCTCAGTGGGAGGCAGTGATAGCAAGGGTTTGGCTTGGCATGATGTGGCATGGCTCATCACCTTGCATGGGTCCAGAAGTGATGCCATTCACCTCTCCTATTGGTAAGCCATGGGGCTTCCTTGCCAAGAAAAGGAAGGGTGTTTTGGGGCCAGTTGGCAGCTCTGAGGTCTCTCCACGATCTGGCCAGAGGTCCTTACAGCCTAAGCCATCTGCTGCTTGCAGGAGTCTGCCTCTGTCCTCCATTTCTCTGCTTACAGCAAGGCAGCGAGAGCTGTTTCAGCTTGAAATGCTTAGGAGTAGGCTTTGAGAGGCTGATTATTCACAGTCATGCCTCACACTACTGGAGAATAGGATAGGGTTTGTTCCTCTTCAGCTTTCTGATCTGCAATATAATAACAACATTTGTTGGTGTGAATCCCCTGCAAGGCAGTGAGCTCAGAGCCCGTGCGTGAGGTGTGGTGGTGGTGGTCTGTTTGCCTGAAGAACAGGTACAGTTTGGGAGGTGGGAGAGTAAACTGTGCCCACCTCATCCCCTGAAACACGCTGATTTGTCAGTACATCTTTGGTCTGCTGCAGAGTAAATCTCTTCCTAGTTTTTACGAGCTGCTGAATCCCCTGCCTCCATCTGAACTGCTCATGGGAACACTCGCTGTTCGTGAGAAGGGCCGTGTTTCACCAGGGCTTGGACTAAGTCCCACATCTCATAATCAAACTCCCTGGTGGTTAATGCCTCTTCTGCATGGCACCTTTGGGTTGAATTCAGAGTGGCAGGGCAGCTTCCAGTTTCATTCCAGCTGTCCTGTCTGAAAAGCCATGTGTGTAATTTGACTGTTTGCTGTTTCTTGAGTACCTCTCTCAGTACTGTTTCTTTCTAGTCCTTCACTTACAAGTGTTGGGGATCCAAATGAAAGCAGAATTTTGGACCCAATATGTCTTTATACCTGTTGCCTCTGTGAAGGGGTAGAGATCATCTTCCATTAAGAAACCATCATTACAGACTCAGATACTACTGTGCTACTTGTGATACTTACTACTACAGAAAAACTCCATGTTTCTCTGGACTTGTTTCCTTCTGCAGCTGTCTGCCAGCCTGCATTTGACACAGGATCAGAGTCATCACCTTTTGAGATTTCTTTATCGAATTAGAACAAAATTTCTGAGAGGCTACAGCATGGGAGCGTTGAGAAATAGTACCTGAAAGTGTGAAGTTGTGGCCTTGTGGAGCTGAAAATAAACAAGTGGTGTCTTGATGTGCAATATTCAAACTTTCACAAAACAAGGCTCAGTTTTGCTTAAACAATTTTATGCTGGTCTCTCCATTTCCCATTTTAATAGAAAAATGTCTACCTTACATGTTCCTGGCTGGAGTACACATTTGGGTCTTTGCTAGTCCCAGGGACACCTAGGAGATGTGTTGGTCACCAAATGCCACTTCCCCTCCGCCCCCCCCCCTTCCTTTCTGGGGCTGTGGCTCTTGCCCTGCCAAGTAAGGCTAGACAAAGACTATGTAATGGTGTTGTTGACATCACACAGCAACCTTCAGAGGCCAGAAGGACACTACAGGTGCTGGAAGATCTTGTGAACTACTATCAAATAAGTGAAAGAAATCAAGGTAATTGCAGGAAGGGACCTGGGAAAGAAGATGTGCAAGTCAGATAAGTTCATATGTTTAATAATTTCCCATGATAAATGGCCACCTCTGTTCCTCAGTCTCAGCATTATTATTGCTACAGTGAAAATGGCCACTGTCAGGCACTGAAATTTATTTATGTGGCTGGTGTAGTTTTTGTTGTCTCTACAGCAATTACAGCCCTTTATTCACCCACAGATATTTTTGAGCAGATATGTGTTTTCCTGCCCCAGAAAAATAAACAAATGAAAAGCCAAATCTGCACCTGACGCTTCTAAAATTGGGAAGATTTTTAAAGCCATCTGAGCCTTTGTTGGCAGGGGGTAGCAATTTTAATTCTGAGACCACGTTCCCTTGAAATAAATGTGAGTGGTTGGAAGTAGCTGGGTGAATCTTTAATTGCTCTGCCAGGCCTGTGCTCTTCCATTGCTTGAAGATTTTGAAATCCCCAACTTTAATTTCTGTAGCTGCACTCAAGCTGGTAAGATGCTGTGCACAAGTAGCAAACTTCCAACATTATCCCCTTTCTCTGTTGCCTTGATTTATTGTTAAGTTTGTTATTTTGTAATAAAGCCAAAAGCCCAAACCAATTTGGTTGAAATGCAGCAGTTGGAACACCCCAAGTATTTGTCTTCTCCAAAGCTTCTCATGATCTTTGAAAAAGCTGGAAAATATCTCAGGGGAGTTAAATGGCCAGATGCCAGCAGAAACTTGCAGAAGGGGTCAGTGCAGCAAATTGGTGTTAAAAGAGTTGAAGGCTTCACGATATGAAGCCTAACAGCAGTGCTGCATGGTGTGATTAATAACTGCAGCAAGCGAGATGGTGTTTTGTGCCATCTCTAACCTCACTAATCCTAGCAGAAACTCAGACTTGAGCAAGAAGTAACATATATTGTTATAGAGAGGGATCAGTCAAGAGCTTACCAGTGAAATAGTGCCTGGACTAGGATGCATCCCCTTGTTTTGGAGGCATTTGCTCAGTGTTGAATGAGGACATGGTGTCTCTATAGTGTCTATATGCTGCAGCACACCCACGTGTTCTATGTGATTACTGAGAACCATACTGCAGCAGTTGGTGATGCATGGGTTGACCTGTTGGCTTTGGGAACTTCTAAGTACAACCTCTGGAGAATGATGCGTTCGGTTTTGCCTGAGGGCTGCCTGCCAAAAAACAGGCAAGAGGTTTGCATATGCTTAAATCTCTCAGCTGTGACTTGTGCAGCCCAGCATAGGTGAACAGGGCTGTGTTTCTGCATCCCTTACTCCTTAGGGTCTTCCTGCTGAAAACCTACCTCCCTTTTGTGTTTGTGGCAGATGCGCCACATCTACATTTTATACAAATTAAGGTCAATAGTGTTGGCTGCTTTCCTGTTTGAAATCTCCCGGGATGCTCCAGTACTGAGAAATACCTAATAATACTGTTGGTTAGGGAGCAGCCTCTTCTGTGGGGTGTAGGGTGGCTCTGCTGTCAAGGGTAGGATTAAACAGGAGCATGAAGAAGAGGAGGAGGATTGCCTGGGCTGAAGTAGAGCAGGAGCCTGTTCTCCAATGTGCTGGACAAGAGGCAGCCACTGCGTGCTGCTGACTCACGTAATGACCCTTGTGCTAACGCTGTTCCCTATCATTTAATGCAAAAATAAAACTGCTAAATTGAGACCAATTTGAAACATGCGTGGTTTGCTTTGGAAAACACTTAATAGCTGCTATACTTTAGTTCTAGAACTATGATTGGAAAAGGAGTGAAAACTAAATAGTTTGGATGAACTTAGCAATATTAAACTGTGATTATTGAACTTTCCTGAATTCTACCCAACTCTTGGCACCAATCAAACAGCTTCAGATAATTGGTGAGAAGCAAAAGGTGAAGTTAAGTAGGAATACAACATGAAAAGAGTGTGTGATTACCTGAATGGAAACCAAAGTGTTTCCAGTACTCATAGTAGTTAGTGAATTGCTTTGAAGGATTTTTCACCCCTTAAATCCTCAGTGCTTTGATACAGCGATTTTGGCCTTCACACGAGTCGAGAGCAACTTGCTGCTCTGACTGCAGAATAAATGTTGAAAGCGGTGTGAGTGCAATCTGAAAGATTAACAGCCGGGCTGGCTGTAAAGCAGAAATCTTTCCAAAACAAGTTATTAAGAGATCTCATGATTACTTAATCATGAAAAAGGAGCCTACAAGGCCTGGATGGTTCATGGTGGCTTGTTGCCTTTTATCATGCCCAGCCAGAGCCTGTTTTAAGAACGTGGACACCAACCTCTTTACTGCAGACAGCAGTGGTTCTACAGGTGTTTGCATACTAAGGCAGACAGTGACATTGCATTAAAGACCATTTTTCCTTATCCATGTGTATGATGGGCCATGTGATGCTGTAGCAGGTAGGAAAATACAGAATGGGCTGAGTGCAAGTAGCATCTGCAGTCACAGGGGACATGCAAGTTGTATCTGTCATTCCTGAGAGCTCATCTCAGCAAAATGCTTTACATTGCTCCATGCTGTCTTGCTTTCCTGCTGCTCACTGTATTCCTGCAGCTCTCTAAAATATTCATTAGATGAGAAGGGGATCACCCTCAGATGATTCTCCTTATATTACCTGCTGCATTGAGAGTCTGGGCTGCAGTACAGACCCAAATCTGTGGGTTTTTTTAATAGAAGAAGTGATAATGGTGACTCAGTATGGACGGCAACTTGAATTGGTTATGTCAGCTCTAATGACATTGAAGACCAATAAAGTGACTCTTAGATTGGTTTGGCATTATTAGTCTCATTATTAATTATGTAGACATGACAGCAGCATTAGTGCTAGTATTAGCCATCAAAATAAAATGAAATTGTACTCATAAATCTCACTGATGAGGAATACGTGAAGGATTACAGCCATTCTCCAAAGGAAAGGAGAGGAAATGAAGTGAGTCTAGGGTAGGAGTGAGATGGAGGTGGGGAAAGTTTGGGGAAGGAGCAGTGTGCTGAAGATTGTGCAAAGATGGAGCCTGAGCAAAATGGAGCAGGACTAGGGGTAAAGTCTACCCTTCCCTGGGTGGATGAGGTTGGTTCTCCTGCATGTTAGCAGGAATTATGGGCTCCATCACCCTTGAGCCCTGCTGCCTGCATAGTGCTTCTCCCTTCCCACTGGAACTCTGCTGCCAGCTTGATCTCTAAGCTGTGAACCACTGCGAAGGGTTTCTCCATTGTGCGAGGCTGGGACAAGCACCCTGGCCATCTCCCAGGGCTATTGTGAAAGCCTTAATGTCCCTGAAGAGCATGGGGATCACAAGTGGCAGAGACCGATGCAAACTGGGACAAGCACTTGCCAGGAGCAGGCTCTGATTTGGGCGCTGCCCATGGACAGGAGGAAGGGGAAGCAGGCACATCCATCCTGCCCTGGAGGGCAGGCAGGGAGATCCTTGCTCAGCAGAGAGCCTTCTTTGCTCCTGGGTAGCCCAGCCAGCTCTGACCATGGTAAACTGCTGAGACAAGGCAGTGAAATTACCTCCTGCCCCGCAGAAAGGCAAAAGAAGAATAATTACACCTCAGAGGGATGCGTGGGAATGGCAGTTTCCTGGGGTGGTGCAATTTGCACAGCGCTGCTTGTCTGGGGCCGTGTCTCATTAAAATCTGGCCTTAATGAGCTGAGAAGACTGCATCTGCCCAAGCTTGCTGTTGGGGTCTGCTCTGTGGCAATGCTGACATGGCCTTGTCTGGGTGTGAGAGTTCAGGCCTGAAAGGGTTAACCAAGGCTGGTGATGGCTGTCGCTGGTGGGCAATGCTCTGCCCTGTGCTGGCCTTCACATGGGGCTGGTGAGTGTGGGTTGCATCTTGCTCAGTGGTGAGAGTAATGGCTCTATTTATAATGCCTTAAATGAAGTGCATGATAATTTAATTTGTACATCCATTAATGCTATCTACTGCAGGGCTTGTTCTTAATTATATTGCTCTAAATGGAGCTTTAGGCATATTAATGCCAGGCACAGCCGTGTCCATTCCACATGTGGTTGCTTGGAGAAGGACTTTTCCATTTCACTAACTCCACTGCCCTGATTGGAGAGGGCTCCTCCCAACAGTCATTGCCCAAAAATCACCTTTCCTCTCAGAAATGGCCAGGAGACAATAATGATGGATATTTCCTTGGCAATGGTGTAAGAGATAGGATGCTGTTGACTCTCTCTGCAGGGCCCAAGGGCAAAGGGATCCTGTGGCACATGTAGCCCCAGGGTTAGGAGCTACCTCAGCTCCCAAAGTTTTCCAAGGGAAACTCATCCTGCAAATAGGAACTGGGCATCCAAATACCTTTGTAGGTTGGCCTAGGGTTGACCTGACCATTAGTGAATTGATAATCTGCTTCTGACATTGGTTCCTGTAGGTATGAGTGGGTTAATAAGCATCTATCTTAAGTCATGTCTTATGCTCTGGTTTACAGTTGAGAAGCCAGCAGTAAAGGTGTGTGTTTGTCATCTGCCTGGCTCCCAGGCAGCCTTTCAGAAGCACACAGGGTTATTTTCTACTTAACCTCTTGCTCTGAAAACTGTCTTCTACCAAACAAAATGATTCTTTCAAGGAGAGCACTCTTCTTACCCCTGGCCCGTGCCTCAATTTGTGATGCTAGGATGGCAATAGTGGAAGGGTCTCTGAGCTCTCTGTCTTTGGTGATTGCTATGGATGGGAGATCATGTCAGAGCTTCACGCATGGGGCTCTTGCATCCTTCTCAGTGGTTTGGCTGGTGTCTGAGAGCAGATATGACCCTGGGTGGACACTGCAGGCTTCATGTTTTCCACTAAAGTCTGTTTAACAATATCAGAAGGTCATTTAAAGATGCTGAAAGGTGCTGGATAAATGTGAGTAATTATGCAAGTACAGGAAAGTCAAGGTTCTTTCCTACAGGCCACACAGTTATTTAGCATTTCTCATAGATGCAGGTATTATTTGCTGTCTGCATTAGCTATTTCTGGTCTTTGAAATGAAGCCAGAATTCTTTGAGTCACTGCTTTTTCTGAGCTGATGCTGGCTCTTTTGCCTGAGGAGCATTTGAAATCTGCCAAAACGCATGTATTGTTGAAAACAGAAATTGAAAACCCTATACAGGATCTACTGCTCCTGTGAGTTATGAGCTTTCCCAACTCATCAGGGAGAAGAAATGCCTGTTCTCATTGTCTGCAAGAGCTGTGGATGGACAGAGGCAAAATAAATCCTTCTCTCTCCTTCCCCCCTCCCGCCACCACCCAAAACTCTCTCTTTGAGTGGAAAGAAGATTTTGACACAGACACACGCATGCATACACACACAAGCGCTTTTGTGCCTCCCAGTGACCTGCCTGCTTCCAGCTGTCCCTCCTTCCCAGGGAACTGGAGCTGCTGAGACACAGGAGTCAGGAGATCCTGTCCCCTCTCTGTGGCTGTAAGACCAAATGAATAAAGTGAATAAGGTTTTGAAGATCCTTAAGAAGTCATCGAGGAGGAAGAAGAGATGGAGAGAGGAGCTGAGGGTGGAGGAGGAAGGAGAGAGCCAAGAACTCTGTGACCCAAGTGGTTTGTGCCGCCTGCACCTCTGTACCAGTGGTAAGGAAACGGGAATGCTCCTGCTCGGCCAGAGATAACGTGCCTGTGTGATATCCATTGCTTATGTGACAGGAGAGCTTCCTACAGCCAGCCACTGCTGTCGTGCTTTTCAAGGGCTGAAAAATATTGGTGGGAGAAGTGGTAAGGGCAGGGAACCTGGGACTCTGGATCTCCTTTATAACTCTTCTCTTGCTTACGAGGGTGGCACTTCGCACGTTTGTGGAGTGGGGACAGCAGGGAGTCTTCTTTCCGGTGGGATGAGGTTCGTGAAAATGCAGGGAGAACGTATAGCTCATTGAGGTTTTTGTTTGATATATGTTGTTGCATTTTGAGTTATTTAAACCTGGATGTTTATTACATGTATTTGTGCAACAGAAAAGCAATGGGAAATGGATAAATTTAGGTTGCCATTTCTCTGAGGGATACTTTTGTTTGCAAGAGGGTGCTACGACCAAAGTTGTTCTGGACCTGAGTCTGTTATATCCATCCTTATCTTCCAAGCAAACTGTGCTATGGCTGTAATGTTGCTGGTTTTAGTCTAGCTATAAAAAAGCCAAATGAGAGAAGCTCAGAACATTAAAAAAAGGGTATTTACAGCATTCCTTGACATGTCCCCAGCACACTTGAACTCTCTGCCAGTGACCATGACCCAGCAGAGGAAAATATGAAGGGCTATGCACTCAGCCATCACACTCAGCTTCCTTCGTTCTGCAGTGGCAGCATCCAAGGGATATGAAGTGCTTATGAAACTATACTTAAGACGAAGCTACGCTTATGTCTAATGTAGGTCACTGTTCTTTTCACTGTCACATTTGGCATTTTGTTTGCCATAGTGTTATTGCAGCTTTTGAACACTTCACAGGCTTTCTCTTTTTCACCCATCTAATTCTGTTGAGCTGCTTTTCTTACCTTGTAATTTTAATAATAATGCTTCCTGGAAGTGTTCAAGGCCAGGTTGGATGATGCTTTGAGCAACCTGGTCTAGTGGAAGGTGTCCCTGCTTATGGCAGGGACATAGGAACTAGATGATCTTTAAGGACCCTTCCAACCCAAACTGTTCTATGATTCTTTGCTTGTAGGATTTGATTTGCTTTCATTACTCATCTGTTCAGTGATTCATTTTGCCTCCAGTTGTCCAGACTTTCTCCTGTCTTACCTTCTCAGGTAGTTCAGGAGTCTGAGATGTGTTTTTGCCACCATTTTTTCCAGTGAAATATACTCAAATATTTTTGCTTAAACTTTTAATTATATTTTTTTACATCATCTGTAGTTAGAAATTGATCAACAGGTAAGAAAGGAAATTAAAAACGGAAAATATTTAGATATCAGAAAACAAGGATGCTAGCCCCAAGTTGACAGTTATCACTATTGTTATCTCTGTGTGTGTTTTACTTTGTCTTTTGAATGGGCAAGTGTCAGGTGAGAAAGTTCACACCCAGCCCTGGGCTTTCCTGCTGCCTGGGAATGTTGTCCCATCAGGGCTGAGTTTTACATTCACTCCACATCCGTCTAACCATTTACTAAGTTTTGGGTGCTGACCTGAGAGGTTGAGTGCTTTGGTTATAATTTACTTGGTTATTCTTTTTATCAAAAGCATGACACAGATCTTTTGAACCTGCAATTAATGCCAACCTGTATGGGCCATACTAGTTGGGTGACCTAGGTCCACCTCAGCTGGACATACAGAATGGACCTCTCCATCTGAGCTGTGTGTCCAGACTGCTTAGTAGGGAAAGGAGAGGAATTGGTGCTTCTCAACCCAAACCAGACTTCTCAAACCTCTAGGATGAATTCTCCGTAGAACCTGTTCCTCTATATTGACTGTATGGGAAGTGCAAGTGACTAAGACAAGGATGACTCTCATGGGCTGACTTCTGTGTGGCTTGTAGGGTTTTTTGGCACATGAGTTTGTGACTATCTAAGAAAGTTTTGGTTGTACTGCCTAGATGTGCTTTAGGTGAAGAACTCTTCTTTCACAGTCTCTGCTACACTGTAAGTTTGTTAGCCTGAGGCTTTGTAAAAAGCTGAACCAACGGCTTTTTTTCCCTAAGCACAAGATAGGCAGTGGGTTAATTCCCCTTCTGCCATTTAGACAACAGCAATAGAGATGGATTGCCAGAAAAAAAGGCATCTGTTAAGGCAAATGGGGAGAAAAATAGTACATTCCTGCAGTCGGGTTCTCTGCCGGCAGTTATTCCAGCCAGTTATATCTCCACAATAAAATGTAAATGAATGCAATCATTTATTTTGCAGCCTGGAGGCCTAGTGGTATGAAAAGATAAGAGAGCATTTCCCATTGTTTATATGGTGGAGGTGGCTCTTCTGTATCTGCTACTGCGCCTCTGATACCTTGGCAGCATCTAAATGTTGCCTTTATTATTAAAAACACATATATGGGAGTCTAATATCTTAACCAGATTAGTGTGGTGTTTACAGAAGCATCAGCCAGCTCCCGCTCCCCGCAGGCGCTTGGCGTCCGTGTGCCTTCTTCCAGAGCAGTGCACAGAAAACAGAAATGCTGTTAGCTGGCCTAGGACTGGGAAAAAAGCAATTTGTGCAAAGACAAAAGGCCAGGAATGATGGGCCTGTAACGTGTGCGGTTGTTGCTGGTCAGGGGGATGAGCAGGAGGGATTGAGGGATGCCGGTGAGCTGCTCCTCCAGGGACTGAAGGGGAACAAAGCGAGGGTGGAGAACAATAGGATGTGTCAGTGGCATTGGGATAATCTCTGATTGTATTTAGGCATGTTTAATTGGCCTGTCAATTTTTCACATCTCATGCATTTTCATAAGAATTCCTCTTTGCCTCTCATTTTATCTTGTAGCTCTTTGGATTTCTCGTGAATAGGCTCTCTGGATTTCTATGGGTTTTTTTGTGTGTCCCCTCCATTTCAAAGCAGTGCTGAGTTGTCTGGCTTTGTGGTGTCTAAAGCAGAAAAGGGCTGTTAAAAAAAAATCTCACATTATCAGAGGGACAAATCTGATATGGGAGGGGGTATTGTTGGTGAACCAGCTGTTCTCTTTACAGTGGGCTAGGGCCCTGAATATAAACTCACATCCCAGTCATGTGTAATACTAGGGGGAATTTAAATCTATACTGGAGACTTTTTTTGCCCCTCCCAGTCCCTCTGAAAGCAGCGATACATTTACTTTTCTCATTTTCCACCCTGTAACAGCTACCTTAGAAATACAGAGCTACTCAACTTCTAGGTTAAATAAATATATTCAGAGAGATGTTGCTCAGCCTTTCAAATTATCTATGTTGAACTCCTACCCTTCCATTGCTATGTGATGCCAGGCCTAGTTGCTTCATCCTCCCACAAAAATCCCCCAGGCACATAATTAAAACCAAGCTATCCTTCCAAGCTATCCTTGCAAAGCCACTGGCTGAGCTCCCCAGAATTGTTCCTGTATTTCTTGCTGCTTTGAAGTTCCCAAGACCTGGGACTTGGAGGGATGTGAGGACCCACAGAGATGTAGCCCTGGCAGGCAAAGGAGATCGGGAGCTGCAGTGATCACTGATGGGCTCCCCTCAGAGTCATTCTTGTCCCACCTGCTCCCTGGGGTGAAGGCAAACATGTTCCGATAGGTGCCTGGCCCAGAGCGGGACCGCACCAACAATAAAGTCCAAAACTACGTGATCAGGCTATCCAAAAAGTTTGGGTACTCTAGGTGCCTTTGAGCCTGAAGATAGCCTTTCAGAAGCATCTCCTCATCAGGATTTGAGAGCTGGTGCTCTGGACATTGTGGAGCAGAGCTTGTGAGAAGCCAGTGTGGTCTCCAAAGGAAGGAGGTGAAAAGATCTGCAGGTGGTGGTGGTAGAGGTCAGGAACAGGCACCTCTCCCTTGCCTGTTCTGGAAGAGGCCCCTGTACCTCATGCTAGCAGAAAAGCAGCTGCCGAAAGGCCCTCTGCATCCCATCAGCAGGCTTGTTATCACATGGATTTTGTGTTTTGTGATGACAGTTTGGTTTGTGGCAATTTATCACCCTGCAGGATTGTCTCCTCTCTTTATATCCCATGGGTCTCATTGTACAGCAGTAAATCATTGCAAAGCTGATAGTTTAGTTTCCAGCCATAAATTCAGATGCTGGAAAAAGAGATTTGTGTAATCCTGTGCCTCTCTTCTTCAAATATGACTGTTCATAGAGCTCTGTGTACCTCAGGTGTGAGGACATTGTTTGGTAGAAGAGGTGATAACTAAAATAGTGTCTTGAGAAACCTCTAGATACATGCATGCTTTTTTATATGGGAATGCAGGAGGTGAAGTGATTTGGACAAGGCTGTATATCAGGAAAGGGAAAAAGATCCTTTTGGCAGAGCATTGATCAGCACCAGGCTGGATGTCCATGTGCTGTACTTGTCTGGTCCTGGCTGTGTTCTGGGGACCGTGCTGGAGTACCGCAAGCAGCAAGCAAGTGGCTGAGGTTTAAACTGATGCAAGTCCTGGGACAATGGTGAGACCGGGCACCAGGTCATGTTCTGGTAATGGGAGCAGTATTGTTGCTGGTGGAAAAGGGAAAACCTAAGAGCAGGAATTGATATGTAGCTCTAAAGAAGTCAGTGCTAATAGTATTGAAGCAGATATATTTGTAGATAAATGCAAAATGTCCTGAGAGAGGCAACAGGCTGGAGACCTTAATAATTCTCTCTATGCCTGTGCACAGTGGTAGTGGGTATATAGTAAAGGAAAAAGTTAGTAGTAGTTATACTTCTATTACAAGATAGAAACCAGTCTATTGAGCTAGAAAGTGTTGCCCTTTTTCAACCTTTCAAAGTGATTTCCCTTGTGGTGACCAGCGGGAGGAGAAAGCTGTATTTCCTAAGTGGAGCTGGTGCCCTTTCAAAGCCCCAGCATCTCTGATCTCCCTCTTTGCTACTGGGGTCACGAAGTTGCATTATTTCTAGCTCCTGGGCACCAAGCTTGCCCATCCCGCAGTGACTGTGGAAAGGGGATTGCTGGTGTACACTGGAAATTCAAAGGTGACTGAAAGCTCACAAATGGTTATGGGATCTCTAACTTCCAGCAAAGACAATTGTACAGAGAAAGCTTTTGATCAAGCCAAATAAATCCATTGTAACCAAACATAAATTTCACTGTGAAAATATTCTGTTTTGACATTTTCAGAAATTAAACCCTTCTTCATACAGACTGTTTGGTGCTAGAAATCAATTAGCTGAAAATATCCTCTTTAGAATAAAGACAAATGTTTTCATGTCTTTGCTCAAGGCTAATATTTGCAAAAAGGAAAAGTAGATGAGTTCCTTAAATCTCTGTAAGCTTGCCTCAATAAATATACTTCCTTACTCTTAAGCTTTCCGTGAATTTCTGGGGGCTTCTTTCTCAGCTTTCATATAATGCCAAGTGATGGAGAGTGGCTAAATCAAAGCTGCAGGTTTTGGCTTTCAGAGGACTGGAGCAATCAGATTCAGTCCAGTCCTTCCATCTTCAGGTCACCTGTAGTAAATGCCAAGGAAAAGGTAAGAGTGAAAATGTGTAATGGGACACATGGTCTTTTTCTTCAAGGGCAGGTACATGAATGCTTGTGTGGTTAGAGATGGTGTTCACACCTCACTTGCTTATCAAGGAGTTGTAGAAGCTGGGTAGTTCAGTCCTTTTTGCAGCTGGATCTTGAATGATTGTGTGGATGAGACAAGCGCAAGTGAACCTGGAGGCCAACTGCTTAATTTCCTAGGGAAGCAGAGACATGTGCTGAATTAACTTCTCAAAATACTCTGTAGTACTTGCTTTGGCAGCTTTTTTGCAGTTGAATAATAAAAATAAATAAGCAAAGCCAGACAGCAGAAGTTTTGGAAAACTCCAGGCACCATCTTTCCTATGATCAATCTGAAGCCCCATCTGTAGAGTGCATCGGCACGAACTTCACAGCGAAGTGTTTTCCTGTTCATTCACCCAGTGATGGGACCAGTCCATTAATAAGGAAATGGAAATAGACAGTGAGAGTTTTGAGCTCCCTGGCTATAAAATGTAGCTTTGATATTGTTTTTAGATGTCAACATAAAATATAAGGGATAGACTGAAGTGGCCTTTGTGAAGGGCTGAGTTTGACATTAGAGATTAGAGAAATTTAATGTGGCAATTCCTGGATGAGAGAAATGTAGGGTATTGGGGTAGGAAAGTACTTCAGAAACAGGGAAATAAATGAGGTCTGAAGGGAGTAGACAATGAAGCTGGAATTCTCCAAGTTTCCCTTGGACATCAGAACTGAGGTATCTCCCTTAGGAGGAAGTATTAAATTGATGGTAAGTGCTTTTCAAAATACCACCTGTTAGTGAGATTTCATCCATTTTTTAATTATGCCATCATAATTACTAGAATTTAAGCCTTTCCAAACAAGTCTGTAGTTAATTATGGGTGCAGTCAGTTCTTGGAAGAGAGAGTGTTGGGTCACTTCTGTAATGGTGCAGCTTTGGGGCTATAACCATTGGGGCTGGCAAGTCTGCATGTCCTGGTTTTTTAGCTGGAACACTGCACCTACTGTCCAATGGGGTAAGCAAATCAGGCCTTGTGTGAATGGAAAAATGCTTAAAGTAGGAAAAATTAATGATAAGTTTTCAAATGGACTTATGCATTTAATTAGGACTGGCTTGGTTCCTTACTCTGCTGTTGGCTCCCAGTCCAATACTGGGCAAGCCACCGATAGTCAAGTTTTCTGCCAAAGTAAACTGCTGTAGCTGTTTTGCAAACAAGAAAGCAGTGCCAGTTATGTGTGGCAGTGGATGCAGTCATTAGATTTGATGGTGGAGAAGGATAATTTAGTGTGATGTCCTGTAAAAACACAGGCAGACACCTTCATCTGTGTATACCTAGTAACCTGCACAAGACCGAGGCAAACCTTCCAGTTGGTTTTCTGGAAGAGACACATCGGGTTTTGATATAAGGAGACCAGAACATGGATAAGGTCCTCTTTCCCTAAGTAATTTGTTCTTGTGAGTGAAACACCTTTACTGCTATTATTTTGGAAAAAAAGATTTAATCTGTAACAGTTTAAAATGGAGTAATCTGTAACAGTTTAAAATGGAGAGAATTTTACTTTTCTTGGCTGATTCGTCTCCTCTACTCAAACCACACTCGGTGTGATACAGGAACATTTGTACAGTGCAGACAAAATGAGCACCCAGATGAGGTCTCTATAAGCAACCATCATATTAGTCTAGTATTTAATGATAATAATAAATTTCAATTTTGTGGGGCCCTATGACCTCTTGAACACTCTGCTGTTGATTAATAATAGTCTAACTTGGCATTTTCAATCTTTTGCTTAAAAACCACAGTCATTCTCACTGGGTGCTAAATATCAGTAGCAGCAAGTCTGCCAGCCCAAACATGATACTGAAAAAGGTACATGTATTTCCTAGCAGAAATAGTACTGATTTTACATTTTTAGTTAAATTTTCCCACTATAACTTGTCTAAAGTGAGGCTGTTTAATTTCAAAGCTGAGCTGCATGTTGCAGTGTCTGCAGCTTCCATATCACCCTTTTTGGGATGGGAAGACTGATGGTGCTCTGTAAGTAACAGTACAATTTGTGTATTATCTTTTAACTGTGCTCACAGTAAAAGATTGCAGCTGGCACTTAAACTGGGTAAGGAGAACCTGCTTAAAAGGGAAGTGACTTTTGGCCCTTGGCATACTAACTCGTTTGGGGCTGTTACAGCTAATTGCTTCATTAGCACAACAGCAATGTAAAATATAGTGAGAAGACTGCTGGGAGTACGTACACGAAGGCATAGCGTGACCCCATCTAGGCTCACATCTGCAGTCAGCGTTTGCAAGAGGCTTTCGTTCTTCTCAGCAAATTGGCAGTCAGAGCGAGTGCCAATACAGCACGTAGAGATAAGACTATTTTAATTTCTTGCTTGAGGAGACTCAGCTGTCTCCTTGGAAAGACTTGATGCCTTGTCCATGGATTTGCAGATTGAATAAACATACTGCACCGTTTAATTATTAAAGAACGGCTTCAGCATTTCCTGGCAAAATAAACTATGGTCCTGGGCTGAATCCTAGTAAGTGTTTCACCTGCCAGAACATGTGTCTTACCGTGGGCAATAGGCAGGACCACTTTGGTGACTACTCTTTAGGGTAATACAGCTCTCGTAACCCAGTTTCCAACTGTATGCAATATTTTCTTGCACTTAAATAGCCGCTGTTATTTACTACTATTGCAACAGCATTTCCAAGTCAGGATTTGGTTTCTCTTATGTTCTGTGTTGTGCAGAAGCAGGAAAAAAAAAATAAATGGGCTGAGGACCAAGCACCTGAGCTTTTGGTTTGCTGTGGATGCTGATAAGACTGCAGCATCACGACTGAAATATTACCAGGAAGAATGTACGAATACTTTTGCACGTTAATTGTTGAGAAGTTCTTGTCAGCTGATAAAAAAAATGATAGTAGGAGGAGATGTCTAAGTAATACTGATAGGGCTCAAGTTGGAAACTCAAAAAAGGAACATAGATGTGAATATTTAAATTAGCTGTCACTTTAGCTTTGGGACATAATCTAAATGCCATTCACCCACTTAAATTGCAGAAAAGTGCCCATAAAATCCTACACATTCAGCCTTCCTGCCAGTCTGGGGTGTGAATTATGGAGAGGACAACTAGGAAGACATCATCAGCACATAGCTTTCACCCCTAGCCTTCACTTGTCTTTAAATCATCTTCCTTGAATTCTAGTCTCAGTCTAATGTAGATACAAACCATCAGCACCTCAGCAGTTTGGGTTGAGGTGCAGTCCCCATGAGTGTCACTTTTGAAATTGAGTGTGGTGCTTACACACGGCTGCACTCAGTGTCAGCAGATGCAATGATGAGAACTGGGCATTGCTCCAAAAAACCCCTTGCTGGTTTCTTGCAGCTGAGAGGGTCGAGTGCCTGGAGAAGTTCTAATTCAGAGAAATAATTGCATCTAGCTGAAAATTAAACATTAGCATTTCTCATGACATGGCCTTCTGTGAAGCTGGTGAGTCTGTAAAAAAAAGTTGCACAGGATGTTCAGAGTATGTTCAGAAGTCACCCATGGATGCAGAAAGTAAAAAGGGCTTTCAAAATACCGAGGGTGAAGGTTAATGACTGAAGCCTGTTTGTCTGCTTAGCTGGAGGTAGTTTCATGACACTGTCACCTTCATAAGTTATTGTCAGGGTAATTAAACCTAATAGTGCCACATCAAACTTCCCCCTGTGATGTTACTCTGTTGGAGGCTGTGGCATTGCACAGGGGAATGCTGTAGCCATGCTAATTAGGACCAGGCAAGGTACGTGTAAACCATAATTTAGACCATTTCCTTTTGGGATTTGTCTACTAATAGGGCATAGCTTCAGTGAAACCATTCATTGTTGATGCTGTCACTGGGATAATTCATTAAGGGTAATCAGTTAAAGCAGTACAGGTGTCAGTGTGGGCAGAGCATCTTCTCCCAAACCTTTGTTATTGACAATGTCAACGCACGAGGAGAGACAAGTTCAGCTTGGCTTTGCCTGGCAATTCGCTGGCAAATTGACAGCTTTCCCAAGCTGTCGATTTGACCCCACACTAATGGCAGTTGTCAGCTTCATATTTGATTTTTAATAGGCACTGAGAGGCAATAAATGTGGAGCCTGGGGTCTGCTCAGTCGCTCTGGGGAGGGGTGAGCACCTTCTGGCTGCCCCGGTGCTGCTCTGCTTTGCACAGAGGACGCTGCTATTTCTGCAGAATTCACACGTTGGGAAGGAGAGCTTCATCACTGACATCCATGAGTCTATGGGATGTCTGATTTTTATAGATCAGCTCATCCTGAGTTTGGTTCAGGGCATTCCTGTAGTGGATTTGTTGTTTCAGCATTGATCCGACTTGCTTATCTGAGGCAGACTTCTTGTCTCCAAATGCTTTAGTGCTACATTTGGCCAATGTTATTTGCTTCTGTGGCTCTCAAAGAGTTCCCAAACTCTTAGGAGGAGATCTGTTATCTGCTAATTGCAGTGACTTAATATGCATTATGGCATGAATATTTTCATGAGATACCTTCAATCTGTCATTGGCCAGTCTATTTGATGTATTTTTACTGGACAGAGTTGTCCAACAAAATCTGTTTATCAAGGGCAAGATTTTAACCAAGTGTTGTGGTAAAAGAAGGCAGGTTGCTTCATACCTTTTGTTACTGATAGCTGAAATTATTCTGGTTAGAAGTTACTCATATGCTATTTATAGAGCAAAACCACCTATAGTGAACTTATTTTGCTTTCTTTTCAAATTGAAGTTGTATACCAGTTAGCCAGTTTAATGTAGTCTGATCCATAGTGATGATAAAATGCCTGTTATCTGCTAATATCTGTTTAAAAGTAGGAACTTTTTGCAGACAATGTGCAAATGTGAAATGAAAATTAAAAAAAAAAAGCTGCCTTTCCATAGAAATCTGCAGTTTTCTCCCCTGAACTTGTTTTATGGGTGTACCCACTAACTGTACCCATAGTCATACAAAATTGAAGCATATATAAAGTAAGGTTGGAACATCCTTTAAACTAGTGAAGAGAAGATGAAAATAATCTGAACAAATTCACAAAGGCAGTATTATCAGTATTTAGAACATTGATGCATTCAACCATAACTACCTGTTAGTAAGGGAACACTGCCTTTTAAACCACACTTTAGTATAGTGTACAATTTTCAGGACATGCATTAGATACACAGGATTTTGCATTATTATTCCTGAGGAAGGAAAAAACTGTATGGCAACTTCAAGGGAAACATGAACTAATTTAATGAGAGCTCTGCTTTGAATAGTTTCTGCTCTTTTAATTTTGTTCTGATACATATTTCTAAATGTTTACATGAATAGAAGACTCTTTTCTTTCTTACCATTTCCCACAGTTTGCTATTATAGAAAAAGTGTAATCATTGCCAGGCAGATAAACACAGCAGTGCATACGTACATTCTGATACTGTATATTCATTAATCACATGGTGTTTTGCTTTATTTTTCTGATACTTGGTGTATATCTGTTTTCATTATCCTCTTGCATTATTTGCAGTGGATTCTGTGGCTTGGCAGAGCCACTTCAAATACCAGACATGATAAATGGTAATAGATTTCCCATTATACAAACGCTTTTTTATCCTCCAAGTTTAATTGCTGCATTTCTCATTCCTCCTATTGTGCACTCTTGATGACCGGTGTCCCCACAGTCATTTCCTTAGCTGAAATGAGGATTAGATTTATATGCAGGAGAGCTGAAAACATGTTTGTTTCAGTATCAAAGAGAAACAGCTGTGTTTTGTGACTGAGATTTCCTCTGAGGTAAAACCAGTTGTCTTGGGACATCCAGGCAATTCCTCTGGCTAAAGAAGTTCTCTGAGCTTCTCAGAGGAGGGTAAACTCAATCTTAATATTCAGGTTTATGTCTGAATGTACTTAAATCCCTGTGATGAATCTAGAGAGAAGACAAAATGGCACGGTTCCTCTGGTCTTATCTGTAGACTGGTGTTTCAGCATTGTGAAACCAGGCAAAATCTGGTGCATAATATTTTTTTTAATTGGGAAAAATGTATAAATTCCTTTGCTACAGCTCCAGCAAAATTAATTGGAGATCCGTGTGCTCAGTGATGGTGAGAGAAGAAAGAGCAACTTGGACAGAGCAAGCAACTGTGCATGGGGAGCTGGGGATCAGCTTCCAGGCTACCTAAAAAATTGAACATTTGGGGCTCTGTGTGATCTGATCAGCCTGTGGGCTCTCCCAGCTGTGGCAGAAGCAGGAGGAGAAGCTCTGTTGCCTGGCCCCATCCTTCAACCCATCTTCACCCCCACGTGCATCTTTCTCATGCAATGCAAACAAGCTCAGGCTTTTCGTCTTCTGTACGAGGCTTTAAATACATAACATCTAAATTTATCTATACTTAGTATACATGTACACACCTGTCAATGCTTCCGTCTCTATATTTTAAAGAAGAAAAGATGGAGTCAAGAAGAAACTCTCTCATGCTGTTACATAAAGATTGATCTCTAAAGCACTGAGGGTTTGAGTTTCAAGAGTCTGTAATTGGAATTCTTGAATTTGAAATCTGGTGTTAGCTCCTCTAGGATTGCCCTTCATGCTGTGCTGCTAACACTGCCACACGTTTAGAGCAGCTCTCTTTTAGCCCTTTCGTTTCTCTAAAGCTTTCTGGGTCAGTCTGTGTTATGTTTACCTCTGATTCCAAACTTATACCTTTGAGCTTGAATTTACCAAACTGTGCACGTGTCTTTGCAGGCTGAACAGTGGAAGGGTGACCCTGGTAATCAAGTGCAAAGACTCAGTGGCAGAGCACTCCCCGAGGTCAGGCACTGGAGGTGAATAGGCGTTGGAGGTGAATTATTTGGTGTCATGTCTCTCAGGGGTCTCTTAAAAAGATGCAGCATGTTGCTGCCTGCAGCAGTTGATCTGTGGAAACAACTTGTGACCCCTAAGTCATCTGTGAGATCAACAGAAATGTTGGCTAGAGAAGGTGCTCAGAGATTTTGTGTTGGTAAACTACTAAATGTCCATCTATTGTGAAGCAGCCTTTAGCTCTCAGCTATAGACTAAATCTTTCCTCTGTACATCTGGAGTTTCCCCATGGGTTCCTGGAAGGCACATTTAAGCTCCCCTAGGACTATGGTAAAAATCAGTTGAGAACTGCATCTGCCATTGTCTGAACTCCCATAGAGAATGAAGAATATTTGGCTGCTTCAGCTGCTGAAAAGCACTGGGAGAGGCTCAGCTCAGTAGAAAAGGCCAACTAAAGGCTACATGCTACTCCGCTGTGATTTGGGTCTAAAAGTCATATGTAAGAGAGTAGTAACATATTGGTCAGGCAGAGTCATCAGCAAGTGTTGTTCTCCCAGAAGAGTGTGGGGATGAGCAAGGCTGGGCAAGGAAGGCAGTGAGACCTGATGTTCCATCATGAACCTTTTCTATGGTCCTTCCACCCAAAGAGAGTGCCTCAGATCTTCCCTGACTTGGGAAGTGTGCTGTGAGAAGATGGAGAAGAGCAAGAGGGATGTTGAGGGCAGAATGTATGGGTGTATGATCACTAACACGTGTGACTCAGACCTAAGAAGTGCTGACATGGAGGAGCGAAGTACATCCCATTACCACAGATGACTATGGCCCAGGAGTGCAAGTAGGGGATGGTGCAGTCAGAGGATGGTTTGTGGAACCAGGGGCACACAATCCACAGTCCTAATTTTGGTTGAACATGGAGAAAATTGTGCCTATGGAAGCTCTGTTTTGAGGCACTCGGGCCATGCACATCTGCGTTTACTTAGTGGGAAACCTCCAGTGTTGTTCTCTTCCAAGGCATTCAAAAGTCCAGAAAAATTATTCCTTTGGAAATCTGATTTTTGGTGACAGCATATGAGAAAAGTGAGATTGATATCAGGTTAGTGAGCCAAATAAAAGAACAGGTAGCACTGTATTTTCTCAGCAAGTGTCTTAAATGGATATTCCTTGAGTAGATTTACTACACCGTGTCTAATATATTGTATATGTATTTCACCCCACTGTGCTGCCTGTATTTGACAGGGAGTAGCTTGAGGACTGTGAACTGTGTCTTGTCACTGTGTGACCCACAGGATTTTGTTTTTTCATGTCCCCTTAGTCTTAGCTGGACAAAGGGATGTCTGTTATTTTAGATGCACCACATCCACCCTGTCAGGCTGGCTTTGAGTCCTTGTACAGGTCCCTCAAGTTCCTTTTTGTCCCACAAAGTAGTTCCTCCTGAATATTGCTGGTCCCTCCAGATGGGTACAATGAGTCTCACCAACACCCTAACCCACACCAGAGGGAAGAAACCTCCACTGTCTCCCACAGGATGAGCTCACAGTGAGGGTTTGTATGGGGCTGAATTCTCATGGGAGCCCAGAGTAGTCTGTCCAAGTGTGAAGTATCCATTTTGCCTTCCCGTGTAGTTCTGCCCAAAATAAGCCTGGTGTATATTACTCAATAACCTCTGCCAAGAGCCAGTTATATCCCTGGGGCTGCCTGCTGTCCTCTGCTGTATGTCCTCTGCTGTATGTCCTCTGCTGTATGCAACAACTTAAAAACCAAAAGCTCCCCAGCAGTTTTGAAGGGGTATTTATGAACTGCCCTGAGGTTGCTTCATCCCCAGCACAAATCTCTGGGTTGATCAATCATACCACTTCTGAAAGCAGGGGGTGGGACTTGGGATACATCAGGTGTGTTGTCTGGGGAGCTGATGTTCAACAGGGGACTTGTATGTCCCTGGGATGGTGGCTTTGCTCTCAGGTCTGCAGGACATTGTCGATGGTTTCTGCAGAAAGAAAAGTTTGGGGGTTTTTGTTGTGGTTGTTTGTTTGTTTGTCTTTTCACCCTGAAAAGTTTCTTTAGCAGGACTTAACGCTGCCAGGGCTGTTGCCAGCACATATGGCACACAGTATGTGCCCTGGTGCTGGGTTTCTGGTGAACTGGTCCCATAAAATCGAGGGCTTTTATCTCCTTTGCTTTGGTAAGCTCGGGATTAGCTTTCTGGTGAAGCGCAGGCATGCACCCTTATGTGCTAAGGAATAATGTTACTTTGCAAATTAGTATGTTAATGTAGTACCACATTCCCAGCCCTTAACAGCAGGAAACTGGCGATAGGTTTATAAACATCAATGAGTGATTTTATTCATCTGCCCAAGATAACAAGACAAAACAGCCCTACACTCAAAATATTGTTGGAAAGGGTTTGTGCCTCCTCCTGCTGTCCCTGCCATCCTATCCCCAAAAACCCTTCCCTCTCACTCCCTCTGCCACTACTACATAAAGCACAACTCCGTTTCCCAGTAATCATCAATTAATTTCGAGGCAGCAGCCCCTTGCAGAGCCAGGCAGAAGTGCGGAGGGAGAGGCGGCACGGAGCCATGTGAGCGGAGCGGCAGGCTGTGCTCGGGAAGATGTTTGCTGTTTCGCTCAAGTGCCGGCTCGGGGTGGTGAGACGGAGGAATAAAGGTACGGTGACGGTGGAGTGACTTGCTCCTGCCTGTGAGAGGGACTCGGAGCAGACTCACTTGAACATTTACTTTTCATTAGCTGGGCAGGAGAAAAATAGCTACATGGTCTGTGATTGATTTTCACCCTCGGTGTGTGTGGTGGTGGGGGGCGGGGGGTGTGTAGGATTATTTCACTTTCTTGCATGTCATATTTTTCAGAGGTTGGATATTTTTTTTTCTGTTGCCTTTCTATCTGCCACGATTATGATTGCAGTAAAGCAGATTTAGGTGTGCCTCAGTCTCACAGGGTTTCCCTCCTCCCATATGGGAGCTGTTACTTTGCAGGGATAGACACATGGGTGTTTTCTGAACTCTCCGAGACTCTTTGGGCGTCCTGATGTCTGTCCCACCCCTGTGCTCCTTCCAGGAGGGGAGTGGATTGAAAGGATGAGAAATCTGAGAGGATAATGGGGAGAAAATCAACTTTGAGAGGATTTGAGAAGCAGTACTATTTTAAGTATATCTTAGCACAAGTTAATCTGAGACAGGACAGAGTTTCTCTTCTGACAGTCCTGCAGTGTTGCATGAGATGAGAAGTTTTTTGTGCCAGATTGTGATTCCCAGGTCCCTCACCCCCGGTTGAGTTGTGTGAGTGTCAGATGGGTCTCTGAACCTGTGTGTTGGAGGTTGCTGTGGCTGTGGAGCTGCTGGCTCACTGGGTGTTTGGCAGCCAGTGCTCAGTCCCATTGCCTTTGATTTCTGAAAGGTTTGCATTTTAATGGAGCCTGGAGCCATGGCAGACTGCTGGGAGCTCTGCTCTCCTGTGCAAGCTCTTACCCCAGCAGCAGATCAAAGTCCTTTGGCATAAAGGAAGATGACCTGCATTTTCACAGAGACCTCTAAAGAACAACAGCTTTTAGGGGCTTGGCATAACTTGGATATTATTGATTTCAGGCTTCACTGAATGCATACACTCAGCTGTTAGCCTCACTTAAAGGAGAGAGACTTACTTGGTGGTGTGGGGATCTGCGCGTTGATGCATGGGAACTCTGTCAGGACACTGGCAGGTACAGAACTTTGGCAGCAAAGGGAAGGGCCTGAACACAATGCATGTGTTTCTGAGGTGGGCTAGACCTGAAGTCTGGGGTGCAGTTCCTGTGCATGACTTGCCTAGTAAGTAAAAAAAATACTTGCTGAGATCTAAGTTGCAACTGTATGGGACAGACCTGAGTATAGAGCAGGAGCCTGAGAACTGCTACACTTGACATGGGCCACTGGGGTGCTCAGAGAGGACAGGAGCACATGTGTCACGATTGCCTTGCTGTGCTGCTTGCTCTGGTGGGAATGCAGGCAGTGCCGGGCATGCAGAGGCATCAGCAAGATATTTATTCTCTTGTGCTCTTTGCTGCACCCAAGGGCACGTTCTCCCTGGGGTTACTGTCCTGTTGGGACAGCCTCGGAGCTGAGCTTACTTCAGATGTTTGAATTTGTATTTGACATCCTTTGACAGTTTATGCTGATGCGTCTTTGCTTCTTCTCCCTGATTTGTAGCTTCATGGACTTCTCTGTGCCCTGGAAGGAGTTTCATGTTCTCAGTCAAACAGGGTGGTGCAGGCAGGATTTCCACCTTCTAGAGTGATGCCTGGAAGCGCTGGGATAAAACACAGCCCTGGGGTCCTTTTTAGTGGGGAGATGCCAGGAGAGATTTGGTGCCTTGTTAGTTTTTTCAGTTCTTTTCCCTTGGCATGCTTTTTTGCTCAAGCATCCTAAAGGAATTGGCAGAAGTGTTGTATCATGAGGGATTTTTTTCTTATGCAGCTTTCCAGGGAAGTTAAAAGGTGGTTCTGACACAAGTAAAGTAATTGTATTTGTGCCTGCAAAACACTGAAAATTCAACTTGAGATTGTAATGAAGGTTAAAAAGTGTTATCCCTGTACTACCTGAAAAAGTTTCAGTGGCTTTGGTTGAAGTATTTAGAATTAACTTAGATCACCTGTATTTCTTAGTGACAGATTTAAATGAATCACTAATCCAATGCTAAACTGTACTGCTTTGATCAAGGATTAAACTGAGCAGGAATTGGCTTTTGGGGCTAGGGCTTTCAAATGAACAGCCACAGAGAGATGTTGTTACTTGTCTTCTATATTTTGAAATAGCTGATGTTTAAAGTACATCCTCAAAAGATTGAGCAACAATAAATGATGCATAGGCACTGTTCCTACCAGAATGAGCCCATTATGACTGGACAGCAACAGAGGGTGGGAGGTGGTATGAATTATGCTAGTGATTAATAAACTCTGCTGCATTTCCCATCTGTAAATGTTCAAAAATGAGCTAGCTATCTGTTGCATCCTAGGAGATGGTCAGGCCTGGGAAAAAACACTTGTTATTTGGCACTAAAAATTCCAACCACCTTTGTTTTGAAGAGAGAAAAGAAGGGGTCTGCAGAGGGATGTGTAAAAGAGTGGTAGATACTCCAGCCCAGGGATCTTTCTGTCCTCTGGTCCAGGCATTTATGTGACCTGCAGTTAGATCCTTCCTAGGGGAGATACCCCCTCTGCTCAAAGCTGATTGTCAGGTAGTTGTGAAGGTAGTATGTCCATATCTCAGTTATGGTGACTACTGGTAGTTTTATGTAGTTTTAAGTTTAAACATCCTAATGAAAATGAGGATTGATCTCCCTGTACTAATTGCTACTGTCTGCTTCATAACAGATACCTTCTCACAGGCTGGCACTTCTTAGGCAAGCTTTACCCCAGCTCTCTGCTTTCTGCTGTATTTTCTTTTCCTTCCCTCAAACTCTGGCTGCTCCTCCCCAGCTAATCCCCTCACTTCAGAGAGACATTCTTGCTGTCAGTCCTCTTGGATTCCTGGTTTCCTTCTCTTGCTGAGCCCTTGAGCATTTCCTGGCATGGGGAACATTCACAGTTAATCTGTAAGGCATTTGTTCAGCTGGCTGGCGGGGACAGGCAGTGCTTCCCTGCCCACAGCTCAGTAACTGCCTTTGACCAACACTGACTTGTAGAGCTATAGGGTTCCTCATTCCTCTTCAAGGTCCCTTGATCCTCTGCAGAAGGTGCTATTGAAAATCCCAAGGAGCAAACAGTCACTTGTCCAGTACAATCATTAAACTTTCCTCAGTATTAGTGGGTTTTTCCATTGAAATTACAGAATGACATTAGCTAATGCTGTGGATGCCACGTAGCAAATGGCTGTTTGAAGGGTCGTTCCCCCCATGGCTCTGTTACTGCCGTGCATCCCGCTGCCGTGTTACTGTACGGCCATGCCTGACGTTCAGCTGAGCTCACTATTTGAAGAGTGGTGGTTGGTGGTTGGCTTCCCTACTAGCCCCCAATTACTGCAGCAAATCAACTGTATTTTATAAATAATAAACAGAAATGGTGGAGATCCTAAATCGTTAACCAGATACAAATGTTGGCCTGAAAAGTAGCAAATGAATCATAGAATGGTTTGGGTTGGAAGGGACCTTAAAGACCATCCAGTTCCAACCCTCCTGCCGTGAGCAGGGACACCTTCCACTACACCAGGTTGCTCATCTAACCTGGCCATAAACACTTCCAGGAACAAGGCATCCACAACTTCTCTGGCCAACCTGTGCCAGTGTCTCACCACCCTCACAGTAAAGAATTTCTCCTTAATATCTAATCTAAACCTACCCTCTTCCAGTTTAAAGCCATCACCCCTTGTTCTATCACTATCTGCCCTTGTCAAAAGTCCCTCCCCAACTTTTTTGTAGGCCCCTTCAGGAACTGGAAGGCCACTATAAGACCTCACTGAAGCCTTCTCTTCTCCAGGCTGAACAGCCCCAACTCTCTCAGCCTGTCCTCATAGGAGAGGTGCTCCAGCCCTCGGATCACTGTTTCCTCTGCTTTCTAAAACCTGCAGCCCAAGGGAGGGGATGCTCTGCAAGAGCTGGTGAAACCAGGAGATGCCTGAGTCACCAGCAGCATGCACTGAGAGGCCTGGACACCACTGCTGTGTCAGCAATTGACTTGAGATGCTCAAGCTTAAAACTTGTTTATTTTTGTCCATACTAATTCCTCCCAGTGTGTGGTGTGAATAATGTTAGAGTAGTAACAGTAATTTTGCTGTTCTTTTGTCAAAAGCTGTTGTTTGGAACATGCCAGACATCAAAATTTGTGAAAGAAAATACATGTTGTGCTTTCCTTTTACTTACCTCTGTGTTTTCTGCCTTTTAAGCTTCACCAAGTTGTGTTTACTACCTTTTTTTTTCTTTTTTTTTTTGTTTGGACTAGATGCTTCCTTTTACTTTTTATTCCTCCTTTCTTGTGTGTGAATGGGAACTGAGAAAATAGGTAAACAAAGAAAAACCACTCACAAAACCCCAGGAACAAACTGGAAGAATGTGTTCAGAAAAACTGCCGAATAGCATGAGTCTTGCAATAAAATTATCAGTTTTATAGCAGCAGCTTTTATACTGAGATCCAGATTTTTGAAGATACCATATTTGTGCTTGTAGGCAACCTGAGTTGTCCTTTAGACAGAACTTACTGCATGTTTGGTGTAGAAAGACATTCAGTTTTATTTCCATGTTTTTGTTGTGAACAGTGTCACGGAAATCAATCCCAGGAATGAAGAACAAGCTCTTGTTCCACGTCTCCTTGTTCACTGTTCAGCAGAATTGCACCATAAAACATCCAGGCTGTTTCATAGCAGAGAGTATTTCTGCAACTGGGTTTCTGTCACCACTGCACTGCAAAGTCTTGGAGTGAAAAGTCCTGTGGAGCATCTATTCCTGGAGGAGGCAGCAGTTGTTATTACTGCATTTATCCTCCAGGCCTGGAATAGCAAATAAAACAAAACAGTTTTTATTTAGCATATGGGCAACCAGCACACAGAAAAGCCAGACTTCTCCCCAAAATGCAGCTGTGGCAGGGAGGTTGAGCCCATGGTCTCAGAAATCTAAGGCTGAGTGCAATGCTATAGCCCTTGCTTGGCCACCTTTTTTTTAGGATGATCATTGCCTCCTAGGGTTTATCTTCACCCACAAGTTTCATAGCAGAAGACATCTCGGAGGCTGCTGTGGTGAATATTTATGGGTTTGTTCCTTCTGCAGCAATGGAAGCTGGGCAGCGATGAACACAGGAAAGCTCCCTAAGCTCAAACCACTGAGCTGGTGATGGCTGTGGTTCCCCTTCTGTCAGCATGGCTACGCTTCAGCCCTGTCTATGTCTCATTAGTAACTCATGATCAGGCATATTTTATTTATGTCTCCTAATGAAACCTGTTTTTCAGCCTGATGCCATAGCATCCCAGGTGGCTGTCACCTTCTCTGAGCACTGCACAGTTCCTTTGGCTCCAGCTCATCCCTTATCTTCCTCCTAGCTCCAGCAGCAGAGAGGATATTCTTGGTCTCTTAGGGGGATAACTGAATGAAAAAGAGCCCTTGTAGCCCAGAGGCAGGTGACAAATCCTTGCAGGGAAGCTCGTGTGCAGGACAGGTGTCCAAGGCAGTATTAACCCTTCCTGCTGGAAAGGTACAGCATGTGCTGGTATCCCGAGGGCGTGAATAAAGGTGTAGATAGGTGCTTATTGGGGGAGGAAAAAAAAAAAAACAACAACAGAAAATGCCCAAGCTCCCTTAATATTTTTATTGCTTGATGCCTTTTGATTTCATAGCCTCTTGGCAAGACAAATGGACTTGCAGTCCAAAAAGGCAGGAGGTGGTGTTTCCAGCAAGGCTGTGTGAAGCTAACTGGGGGGTTTCTGTCCCTGGACCAGGATACTTCCCACCAAGCGCTGATTTTGACTTTATATTCTTCTTTCTCTCAGCCCCTTCCACTCTTCAGGTCCCTCCTAACTGACCTCCAGGCACATCCTCCCTCTGCCCTTGGGCAATGGGTTTTTTATTGATCCTGGTTTGTGCACAATTGGAAGCCTTGCAAATTAAAGGCAGAACTTGGCAGGAGGACAAGGAGGGTGTAGAGGCCACGCTGATGCCATTGGGAGCATTAGCCATGGCTCTGACCAGTGGGCTCTCTGTGAAGAGATGCAGTGCTACAGCAGTGGGCAGCCTGGACAATGGAATCAAGACCTTCAAAAGAAGTCTTGAGGAGTAATTTTAATAGTACTGACTGTAGCCTGGTCATAAATTTGTTCTTATGCTTTTCCTTTGCTGATTTAGAAATATGAATGGGGCATGGCACGTGGGAAGTCATTTGCTGCTGTATTGCTGGGAGGTCTTGAACCATGTTGTAGATCCTGTTACCAATCAAGGCTTGTTAAGTGGATGGGTTTGCCCATCGGATGCAAGACCTTGAATATCACCCTCTGCCCCATGTGTCCTCTGGCACAGGCAGCCCCTGAGGCTGGGAGTACTGCTAATTTCTATCTCTGGCTTGCAAGCTCAGCCAGGCTTTTTTTTAAGAAAAATTTCCTTGACTCAGATGACGTTTAGTCTACTTTATCATGTAGAGAAAGATCAGGCCTTCAATTTGGGAAACTGTAGAAGGTCCAAGAGGTCACTGTTGGCCAGTGTGCAGAGTGCATGAGAGAAAGAAATACAAATTCAGATGATAGTAGAATTTGGCAATTGATATTTAACTTTTTTTTTAAAAAAACAAACATGGTTCACCGAAGTGTGTAAGATGCAGTGATCTCAGGGTCAATATATTTAAAATATTTTTAAAATATTTTTAAAATATTTTTAAAATATTATTGCAGAATTAGCATTATTCTGCTTATCAGCTGTCTGAAGTTTCCCTGTTTCCATTGTGTATAGGTCACGAGAGAGAGTTTGGATGTTAAAACTGTGGGTCTAAAAAAAGTTGTTTTCCCTGTGTAGTAATTGAGATGCTTTCCTCCTCACTCCTGCATGGAGCTGGGTGACATTTTTGCCTGCTTCTTCTACGTCAGTGAGTAACACAAAGCAGCCTGGAAGCATTTACAACAGGAGAGGAAATACCTTGATCTCCTCTTCCTCTGCACTTGTAGCGCTTTCTATCTGTATCACCTCTTCTCTCCTGCACAGGCATCTGACTCTGCATACTGACATGTGCCAAATCACACTTCTCCATTTTATTTTAGAACTGACAGGATCTGCAGTAGGTCAGTCTGGAGGCCAATCTGCTCCTGTGCCCCAGGGCTGTCAAGGAAATTGGTGGGGTTTTAAACTCTACTAGCTTCTCGGTTGCTCTGGTCTCTGTGTGGCAGGAAGTACTTTTGTTTTAATTACAAAAATCCACCCAATTTTGACAGAATTTAAAGTTTAAAATCCTCCCATGAGCACACTCAGTAAATTTTATATAATGCTGTTCTCATTCCTTGTGAAAGTCTTAAAATTCAGGGCTCCCATCAGGCTGCTCTGCCTCCAGTGTGACATCTGAAGCAACTAGACAAAATTATAACCCTGCTTCAATAAACATGAATTTTTTTCATTAACTTTTCTTCTATATTCACCTACTTTAAAAAAAATCAAAAAATAAGGTGCTAGGAAGGCAGGAACTCAAGTTATCTACAGACTGATGTTACTAGTATGGAATGTTTTAATTTCATACTTGGATGGAATGACTTTGGTAATGGATAAAATGAAATGGCTTTATTAACTAACAAAATATTTTAACAGTGCATTGCAGAAGAACAAGAGGACAAAAATAATGTGAGTGAGGTTTCAGTGTTCTGGCTCTGGTGGAGTCCTGAGATGATGATAAGACTGCATATTAGCAAGGTCTGTATTTTAATTTATATTTTTGTAATCTGGGCAAAAAACGTTTTTGAGTTACAGACACAAACAGAAAGCTAACCAACATTGGCTCTTGCTGTAGTCTAAAACTAGGATCATTTTCCAATTAGTTAGAACAAATCTGGTGGTCATGAGCTGCTCTCCTAATGCAACAGTTGGCTAATAACAAGAAGTGCTTCTTTAGCTTTCTGCTCCCTCCTGGATCCGTTGTACTGGTTCATTTGGCTCAGGTGAAAGGAGTGATCTGTCTCCTTGCAGAGTGTGTTGGGATGGCATCTGGACAGGATCCCTCCAGTCACTTTGGTCTCCGTAGTGTGAGCTGGTTGCATCCCACTGTACTCAGGGAAGAAAAATAGCACCATGTGCCTCATCTTCAGGTCTGAGTCCTGAAAAAAAAAAAAAAAAAGGTTTTATTTTAATAAGGTTTTATAAAAACTTTTCTCTAAACACGCTGCATTGTGCATCTGAGGCTCCGTGGGTCCGACACACTTGAGCTGGGGTTGTGTCCTTGCTCAGGCTGGCAGCCTGGTGCTGAACTTTTCTTCTTTTGTTGGTTTCATTGAGGGTTATTGTAACCTAGTTTTTTGTGAGCCATTTCCTTTTCTCTCTCCCTCTTGCTCTTTTTGCTTTTCTGAGTATAGCCAAATTAATTATACAAAGCTGCGGAAATCAACAGCAGTGTGTAATTCAGGGCTTGATAACTGCTAGTGGGAGGGCACGGGAAAAGGATTGTGCTCCTTACAAAATCACCACATGATTTATCAATCTCCAAGATATCTCTCTGTATTTCCTTTTTTACCATCTGATTTAGGAAGCACAAAACCAAAAGGAAACTAACTGCCTTTTCAAATAAATGGTCTATCTTCACAACCAGAATGCCCCTTCTCATCTAAGTGCATTGGACTGTAGAGAAACAGTCATGAGATAATATTTTCTTCTCATACACACTCTATTTTCCACTGAGAAAACATGCCTGAGCAGAAAATGAGTGCTTGGGACATTTATCCAAAATCCTGTAGCAGTTTTCTTCGTACTATTGCCATGACTGTGCTGGCTCAGAAAAATCAGCATCCATTGCACTGGGGCCAAACACCAAATAAAAGAATGAAAGTGATTAAAAACCAACACTTGCTGAGATATCTGTGCGTGAACATACCTTTTGCTGAAGTACCTCAGCCTACACATGAAGTTACTAGAGACTCAGCTTTTTTTGTGAGAAGATGTAGCATTTTCTCTGCTGACTGGCATGTAATCAGGAGTAAATATAATCCTTTTTCAGTCAAAAGCTTTGCACATAACTCTTGGGTTTTTTTTTTCCCCTCTCTGCTCACTTGTATCTTGTTTTCTTTAATTTTTTTTGTGAAATTAGGGATGTAACTGATAGGTCTGGCAGTGAGAAAGCAGAGCCTTTCTCTCCATCTAATTTCTTCCCACGTCTATTGCAACCCATGTGAGCGGTCCAAGAAATGGAGGTAGTTGGGAGTTTTTTAGTTAAAAGGGAGAGTCAGAACACAGATTCATGAGATCTGTAGAGTTTTGATGTACCTGCCACTAGAAACTCCTTCCCAAGTCCAGGATGAGCTTTCTAACCACAGTCAGATTAAAGAGAGATTTCTCTGGGTAATAAGAAAGCACTGGGTGCTCAGGACATTCACATGAGCAGAAATCACAGTTCAGATCCCCGATGTGCCTAATTTAGATCTGGAGCTGGAATTGTCATCTCAGGTTAGTTTCAGTTATCAGCTATGATATGTACAGCCTCTGTATCATCACAGGAAAAAAAAAAAAAGTTCAGTTTTTGCAAGATAAAACAAATACTTCCCCACTCAGATCTGCTGGCAGTGCAACATGAAATGCACATGGAGATATGAACCAATAACACAGGTCTCTCTTCTTGAAGTAATTCTTCCTCTGCCTGTGAGTGAGGGCTCCAAGGCTGAGCATGGGTTTATCCAATATCTTTTCAGTGATCCCAGATGGAAAATAAAATAGTGGCCAGTTAGCTTACTTATAAGCCACTGTCCCCATATATTGGCAACAGCTGTGGTCTTATATTCCAGAGATACTGGCATGGTCTTTTCTTTAACAAACTCATCCGATATCAGTAAAGCAAGAAGAAATAACTCCTTTCTGTTTCTGTGTATCTGAACGTTCATGAAAATGAGACATTTTCAGAAAGCAGGGAATTTAAATAGTAATAACACACTGTCTGGGTTCTTTCTGTAAAGCAAGCATTGCTTCCCTGAGCAGATAATTTCTTATGCATTTTCTTTCTTTGAATCCATTCTCATGTTTTCTGATGAACTCCCTTCATGCCCTGGAAACAGCTATTGCTTACAGTTTTGTCTTCAAGCAATGATCGTAATATTAAAATGACTCAAGAAATTCAGGTACTAGAGCACCTGCATTTATATGTTCCTTTCTGGGAACTCAAAGAAATATAGAGAGGGCATAAAACAGACTGATTGGAACAACAAAAGGCAATTCTAGCATCCCTTGCAGGGCAAATTAAAATGATTGTAGTGTTTGTGATATATTTTTTTTGGAAAACAGTCAAGAGCTGAGTTTTTGTTGACCAGATTCAGGCTTTGTGTGTCTAGCTAACATGGTATCATTTGGCACAGTGGAGTAGCCTGGTTTCAGGTCATATGCAGCACAGGAGATGTGCTGATGGTTAAAGCCTTTGTGGCCGTGTCCACCCTGGTTTTGGGAACATCAGGCGGTAACTGAAGCCTGGGCAGCCCCTGCCCCAGCAGCCTGTCCATATTGCTGCTGGTAAATGCAGGTGGATTAGCTGCAGCGTTGGGCTCACGCTCCCTGTACTGCATAGGGATGCACCCAATGAGACAACAAGAGCTCAGTCCCTTTCGTGCTTCTAGGCATCAGATGAAGTTCCTAAGAACTGAATGTCATCAGTCTTTAAAAGCTGTTGGGGGTACACATGAAGAGACCTGGAGATGTTATCAGTGGAAAACAAAGTCCCCTGCTTCGTTGGTTTTGCTGCCAAGTTGTGCAGTCCTGTTTGATGCAGGTTGTGTGTGTTGCAGAGCTGCTTTATGGGCAGAGGGTACACGGCTCATGTCTGTCTGTGGAGGCAGAAGCCAGGCCCGAGGTGCCCTGGGGTGGAGTGCTTAGATCCAAGAAGATTGAGAAGAACCAAACCTGGGAGGTGGATGGGGACATAAAATAACCAGGTGGCTGTTGTGAACTTGCGTCATGGTACCGAATTCAAGGACAGTGTGACTGTGTTGGCCTGGGGTTTGTTCCAAGGCCTGTTTTGTGTAGAGGCTTCTTTGCAAACCCTGTGTTGGACACTTGTAATTTGGCTCAGGCCTTTTGAAGCTTTAAAGTATCAAGCTGGGTCTAAGAAAGGTCTTCTGTTCAATATTGCCTTTTCCCCAGAGAGAGCTGTGAACCTGTCAGACCTGAAGGTTTCCAGAGGCACCCTTGGGTCATAGAGGGAAGTTTGTTTATGCATGTCCCACTCATGTATGGGTTGGAGCCTGGATCCTCTCTGGTCACTCCTTGGGGGCCCTTCTCAGGTCTATGCCAAGTGTCTTCACCACTGCCACAAGAAATGTGGCTCAGAGCAACATTCCTTGGAGGAAGCCCAACACGATCAGTCTGACTGGTGGCTTGGCATGACATGGAGGAACCTCTGTCACTGGCTTTAGCCACATTCTTGGGAGATGTTGGAGTTACCAATGCCAGGATTCTGCTGCACCCAGAGTATTTTCTAAAATACTCCCCCAGTTTATCTGCCACTTCTACTGTAGCTTGGGGTAACATGATAGTTTCATTTTCCAACAGTTTCACTTTTTCTCCCTGCACATAAGCATCAAATGCTGTTTGCTGAATATTTCACGTGTTCTTATTTGGACTGAAGGTTTCTGTTACCACTGGCCCTTAGGGGACCAATTTAGCTGCACTGAACCAGTTTTGGTGTTCAGTTTTCTCTTTTCAAAGAGCTGCATTTCCACATCAGTTGAACCCTTCGTATGCTGGCGTCTTCCACGCTTCCAGCTCAGTGAATGTTTAAAAAATATATTTCTCCCCCCATCTTATCCTCACACATATGTATGCTTCTGCTGTCTAAATGGTGGGGGGACATGAAAGTCGTGCTGAGAAGCGGGGGAGATTTTAATGTAAATGATGTACCACAAGGGACACAACCTCATTCTGGCTGAGTGAGGTTTTATGCACAGAAACGTGAAATATTCAGCCCGTGTATCATCAGTGTTACAGCAAAGCCTCTCCTAGCTAGCAAGTGCCTGTGTAAATTCTGACTGTAGACTGTGTCTTAGTTCTCTGTCCCAACCTGCATTATGATGCCACCTTTCACAACTGCAAACACGTCCTGCAGCATCCCATTGTTTGCAGTGTAGGAAATAGCCAATTCAGACGTTACAGATGAAGATACTAGAGCCAAAATAAACTCCTGGAGGGAATCCCTGGAGGTGGGGATGTATGTACCCTGCACTGAGTGTGCAAATACCCCTAAATCCTATATATTCCTTTTGGGCCATTAAGTAGAATCTGTATTTCCCTTCATATTGTAGCATCTGAGTGATGGATTGCAGATCTCTCTGCCTGTTGCCTGCCTATCTTTTGGAAGCTGTGGTGCTGTATAAGCAAAAGATATAATTATTTACAGGTTTTTTACTGTAGCTATTGGCACAGTGGAGTCCAAATGGTCTTTTTCACTGTAGTTGTCACAACCCTTTCTCACTGTAGGATGGAAAAGCCTGATGGAAATAGATCAGGGGACTGTGATGTAAAAGTTAGTACTTAAGAGCTCCATAACACGCTGGTGTAACATGGCATCTGCTCTGGGTTGGCTTGGGCTGGTGTGTGGTGTGCTGGGGAGATGTGTGTTTTAATGCTGATACTGTGTAAATTGTATTATACTAGCTGTGTGTTAGTATTGGCAGTGCCTTGTAGCCTGTGTGGGGATATATTGTGTGCAGGGTGATATCAAATTTGAATGATTGAAATCTGTTCTCAGTGTGACTGACTTGATAGAGCATCCAGGAGAGACATTAGGCATGTTCCTAGATTTCCCTTCCCATCTCGTACACAGGCTGTTATCCCTGCTGGCTGTGCTTGCTGGACGCTGCTGTTCAGTTCTGCAGAGTCAGACTTGGCTATTTAGGGATGGCACCAAAGCAGCATTATTTGTTTGCCTTTTCCAGTCCATACACATGTCCCTCCTTCCCTTAAAGCCACAAAGTGAGTGGGGTGACACATGCAGAAGACCCTTGCCTCTGTACTTGGGCTTGGCAATGACCACCTGGGACACCTTGGTCTCCCAGTTCTCCCCTATGCAAACGTGTCTCTGAACCAGTGCCGTGCCAGGTGGCAGAGGAGATGTCAAGCTGATCCCTAGCACAAGTCATCAAGGACTAGGATCCATTTATTTCCTTGTGGTGTATCTTCAGCTCTGGTAGTTGAGTTATTAAAATGAGGCTTGTCAGTGCACCGAAGAGGGTTGGGGAGGGGGTGTGCATCTTTCATGCGGTTTGATCCTGCTCAGCTTGTTAACACTCAGTTGCTTTTGTGATTAATTATTTAATCCTCTCCCTCGGTACTGGGGTATAATAGCACAACCCCCATTTCTGCTGAGATTCACAGTACTTTGCTTTTCTCTGCAAGTGCTTTGTGCCACCTCGAAGCGCAGAGCAAGGAGGTCCAGGCAGCAGTGCTTACAGAGCCCATCAGCTGCCCGAGCTGCTGCTCGGCCCATGGCACTGGTGCTGCAGCCAGGCAAGGACTGGGGCACTGCCCATGGGTGACCATCAGTCCCAGATTGTGGATGTCCCAAAGTCTGTGGGGAGAGTTGTCCCTGAGTGCCCTGTCCCTCCAAATACCACCTCTCACTCCAGTGGGGTGCTTGCGTCAAGGGCAGACATCAGGCGGGGCTGGTGTTGACTCTGGATGCAGTCAGACACAAGAGTCACAAATCGGAGGCAAACTTGTCAATAGAGGGACTTTATTTGGGGAGTCAGGCTTGGCAGCCCTCTTCCCTTCTCTTTCAGATGCTTTTGAACAGCTTTCAGTTCAAGTTTTTGTCATCACCCGGGCATAGCTTCTTCAGCCCTTTGGTTTTAGGGGTGTTGCTTGTTGCTCTCTGAGGCCACATGGGCAAAGAAGTTTGCCAGTTCTCTGCACCCAGAGCTCAGGCCCCTGCCTGTGCGTCAGAGGGGCTTGTGCCCATGGTGGGGCAGGTGTGGGGTGCCCCCTGAGCACACTGCTCTGGTTGGGTGCTGGCATGTGTTCACACACTGCACGGGTGGGGATGGGTGTAAGGTGAATTTGTGCCTGGCGGGTGCTGTGGCTGTTGTTACTGGGGTTGTGATTCAAAGCAAGGGAGCTGAATGCTTGCAACGCCTGAATCATTGTCTGTCCTCTGGGGCGTCAGAGCCCATGGACCGTGTACAACTGGTAGCCCAGAGCAGGGCTGGCAGGTCCCCCTTGGCTCAGGAAGGCACCTTCCTCCCGCCCCGAGCATTCTTGGCTGCGCTTCCTGCTTGAAGCCCCAACCTCTGGATAAGGCGAAGCCTGAGGACTGAATAATTAGCAAGGAATTAGTTGTGTTTTCTTTCAGAGACAGTCTCCCCTGTTACTCTGATGTTTGCATCCTTCTCATTTCATCTCCTGTCTCTGTGGCAGGCTTCCTGCACAGCCATGGGATGGGTGGGAAGCTCTGCCAAGGGGCAGGCAGGTGCATCCCGTTGCATCAGGGTCCGGAGCTGGTGCTTGTGCCCCAACCCTGCAGGTGTGACTTAGAGGGTGTGAGGCTGTCCTTCACTCCACTGCAAACTCACTGTCTGCTGCTGGATGAAGCATTCTTCCTTCAGACTTGTAAAATAGTAAAGTTCCAACTGCCCTCCCCACCAAAGGTGTTGGAAAAGCTGTTTGCTTTATGCTTAGGAAGCTGATGAAGCATTAGCCTGGGTTTCTTTATGTTTTATTGGGGTCTGTAGATTAAATAGAAACTCACAATGATGAGGAAAGGAGCCAGGGAGAGCAATTATTTGGAGGGAAGGCATAATGACTAACGGTTCTGCTACACGTTAATTGAAAGCGTTGGAAGTTTTAGCACAAGAACACCCAAAGGCAGCTGGTGCTGAGTGTGTAGAGCAGTCTGTGACAGTCTGCATCACTCACTCGCTGTGTAGGAAGCTTAGTAGTAACTAAAAGGTGTTAATCAAACAGCATCTTGAAGACTTTGAGCCAGATGATGGAGACATGAAGCCCTAATCCTCTGAATGTCCCCATGCCTCTGTTTTTGAAGCTCAGGTCCCTGCCTGCAGACCAGTTTACTGCCTCCAAATATTGTCTGTGCTGTGGTTTCCCCATAGGTTATATATATATTTTTTTTTTTTAATTGCTCATCTGTACCAGATCCATTGGGGATGTTTTGCTTGACCTCCCAGGGCTGTACTTTGGTGTAAATCTGTGAAAAATCATCTTTGGGGCTCCCTGTGCAGAAGTGGAGTGCAGGGGCACGTGTGCTTATGACCTCTGCCTATATGCCCTCACCATAAAACCTTAAATGTGGAGATCTAAGACCTCAAAGACCCTGCAGGTGGGTGGCAGTGGGTCCCAGTGAGTCCTGGCTGCTCACCACGGTGCGGTGGGGACAGTTACTGTCACAGTGCAAAGTGCCACTGAGGCCCTCCCTGTCCCTGGGGCCAGATGCAGCTTGCGGGAATGATGTCTCGTTTCCGATCAGAGGATCACAGTGTGTGCCTCCACCTCCAGTGTCCATTGATAGCCCATAAATAACCCGCTTGGGTCAGCGATGCTGCGGGTAATATGTAAGCTGGAAAGAATCCAGAGCAGAGGCTGGACTCGCTGCCCTGGCAGTTAGATCATAGGAAAAATAAAACTTAAGCCTCAAATGCCTTTTTCAAATTCAACTAACTCTTTAAATTATATTGGGCTGTACTGTAAGTGTAGGTACCCCAGATGTAGGTTTTTCACAACAAAACCAGCATTTTAAGACCCCAGTAACATAACCAGTGAGCCATATTGGTCATATTATTTATTAATAGTTGCCGTTTTGAGGGTTGGATCTTGATATACAAGCTTGACTTTATACTGCCGCTTAGTCTACTAATGCTCATGGAACTGTTCATGTTACAGGGGAACTAACATACATTCTAACTTGTGGAATTCAGACTATCTATGTTTACCTTCTTATTTTTCAATAAATCAGCAAAAAAATAGTTCTGTAATAAAAAGGTATATTAAGTAAGGAAGTTTATAAAGATATTGTATATAATGTGTATTTTAAAGGGCTTTATTATATTCTGCAGTGCTCTGAGCACCTTACCTTCATAAGTAAAATTATTATTATGTAGAGCCGTTTCAACATGAAAATTAATGCTTAAATGCTTGGAGACTTACAAAAATTTCAGCAGGTTTTCTGAGGCTAGTGATAAGGGTTCATAAATGCTGATTTTTCCACTCTTAAACATTTCAGGTCAATGGAGTACAAGAGGAGATGTTAACAAAACCTGTGCTCTTTTAATAAGAGACTGGAGTGTTTGGAGGGCAGTGTACCCAACTGTTACACTGCAGCACTCTCTAATAACCTCTGCAGACACTGCAATGGCAATAAAGCCTGACAAGATTGTATAATAACTCTGTTAATCACTTTTTCCAGTAATGTGAAGAGAGCATGTTATAGTAACCATCTAACCCCTACCACCTTGGGAAATCTGGGGCAATTATCGCAGAGGACCACCAGCCTTTTTTTTTAGTCTCTTAACTCACTTTAACTCCTTTCTGGGGTGGTGCACGTAGTGGGTTTTGCTTCTTGGAAGGAACTGGGAGCAGGATATGGCACATATGTCTGTCCCACCTGCCTGCCAGGAAAGGTTTTGGGAAAGGGACAAAGCTGGTTTGATGCAAAGGCACATTAAATATACTCACTCCAGCTTCCCTCCTGATCTGATCTTGAGTCTTCACGTACAGTATATATGTATTTTTCCCCTAGGTTTGTGACCTGGGGGATTGGGGCAGGGAGAAAGCTCTGGGATGGGAGTGCCTTTGCGCTTGGTTTATAGTAGGAGCCCATTGCAGGGTGGGCATCAGTGTCCTCTCCAGCCTGGGGTCAGGTCTCCTGAGCCCTGGGCAGGGTTGGCGGTAGCAGCCCTTCGGCTGCTGTGGCTCTGTATTGCACACAGGAGGATCTGCACATCACCACACCATGTTCCCCGGCAGGAAAACAGCTACAAAGTCCTCAGTGGCCAAAGATTCGTTACGGGATAACGTTGCAGGCGGTCTCTGGATGGGCAGCCTATTGCTGATTAAGCACACAACAGGGAAACTGGGGGTTCTTTCTCCTCTTGTGTAAATTTGCACATCTAATGGCCGCTTGGGTAGCAGACACATAAAATCGGGTTGGATTAAAAGGTTTCCAAAAGGATGCTACTTGACCTCTGTACCCACTCTTTCCAAAGCTTCTCAGTAGCCAGGAGGCGTCCCAGAAGAAGATAATTAGGCTTGTGCTATTTCAACCTCCTCTGATCCCTAAGAAAGAGTTAATTACAGTCTTTTCCCTCTTGCTCAAAGGTGGCTGGGTATTATCATCAGAGCTGTAATTATTCATGCTAATTGCTTATTTGGAGAGGCAGAGGGAATGAGAGAAAGAAGCCTCAGACTCCACATCAGTGATTAGCAGAGCAGACCAGGTGCACTTCGTTAAGGCTGGACCAAGGTAGCGCAAGGGGGTGGGAGGAGGTTGGGGATGCTGGAGTGTTCCTGAGCGAGTGGTGGAGTAAACCCGGTCCTGCTAATGCTGTCACCTCCTCTGGGACTGAGAAAAAAGAGCATGCACTTCTTGCAGACCTTCCTCCGGTGGAGGGCACTCCGAGGTAATTGTACTGCGGACTGGAGTCTGTTTTATGGCTTAATTAACCTTTCATCAATTTTTTGTTTTGTTTTAAATCTCCCCATGAGGGACCAGGGTGGCTTTTGAGATGCTTGTCTGAGGTTTGTGTTTAAGTTCCTCTGCAGATCTTGTGGCTGATATTTTATTAACTGAACAAAAACTTCTATCATCCCCTGACAGCTTCAGTGTTGGTGTGTGTTTGAGTTAGGAAGGGGATAAGGAGGTGGCATGTGTGTCTTCTTCCCTAGTTATGGGCTGATTTCCTTTGGAGGCTTATTCCTGTAACCAGATCTGGGGCTTGCATGTTAAAACCAGTAGATTTAAGGTTTGTTTGTTGGTGGCTGAGGGTACCTGAAGTATGATGGTCCTGATAAGATACTTTGAAGGCAGCAGCATGGTAAAATTTAACACGCTGCAGAAGCTGGGACTTGGTGGGAAAAGGCTGTAGGAAGCTTGGGCGTACCTGGAGCGGCTTTAGGATGATGGTGTTCCATGAGCATGATGGCACCTGCTGGCTTCTTCTTAAGTGACCAAATTGTTGGTGATGTGGGAGTTTGTTGTGAGAGTTTGAGTCATCTCTAAAAAGTAATTATTTTATTTTACTTTATTTTTTCCTGGAATAGCAGGACCGTGTGTCCTGCTTGACTAGGGTTGCAAACTGTTCCTGGGATCTAATCTTTGTGTGAGTCAGGGCGATGATGAGCGATCCACTGTGGTGTGGGTTGTTTTCTGTTGATTTTTCTGTTTTTCTCTTAAGCCTTTGATTCCTACTGATCTTAAGGTTGAGAAAAACAACTTTAAGAACTGCATTTATAGGTGACATGAACTATGCAGGTTTTAACAAAGCATCTGGAAGGAGCTGCCCCCTGCCAAACACCTTTGAATGTTCCTCTATCCTTTTAATAAAAGCCTCTCTGCTGTCACCCTTATGGACAGCAGCCACGTGCTGTGCTGAAAGCCAAAGTGGACTGCTTTCTCTTCTAGAGAACTAAAAATTATTATCCTTGTGCTTTAACTTCCTAACTGGCCATAATTATGTTTTAATGTACTGAATAATCTTTTCATCTGGATGCTTTGCTACTTACTTAAATTACACAGGCTTTCTGTGCTCGTATCCTCTTCCTGACAGGGGAATTGGCTCAAATACAGCGAGCTGGGGACTGAGGACGGCTGCTCCAGGGACTGCAGTCCTACCCATCCTTTGGGGTGGGAGGTAGGGATGGGGAGATGTCCCCTTGTGAGTATTGGGGAAGTTTGGATTTACAAAGAGGTCAGAGGCTTGGATCGCTATTCTAACAGGTATTGCATTGCTGAACCAGAGCTGAAGGTTGGTTTGTAGTTTTCAAAGCCTTTTTGCATGCTGGTTATTTGAAACACTAGACACCTCCAAGAAGGTAAGGAATCCAGAATTTCCAGTGGTGGTGCAACAGAAATAGCCTTTAGTAAACCTACCACAGCCCATCCAAATCTGGATCCCTTAGCAAATTTTTTACTTCTCTTGAAATCTTTAGGAATTAAGAGTCTTTTTACTCCCTGAGGTATCTGGCCAAAGTGCAGTGATTTTTTTTTTTTCTTTTCTCCCTGTATTTTCTGACAGTTACCACCTCATCCTTTGCTGTTCTATTCCCAAGCTACATGTGAGCTTACGTTATCCAATTACCTGCTGCTTTCCTATGGACCTTAAATCTTCCCAACACATCCTAAATAATGCTGTTGTAGAACATTAATATACCTTTGCATGCTCCTATGGCAAGCTTCCTGTCTGCCTGCAGTTTAATCTTCTTGGTGGGGTTGCAGGATCGTAAATGAGTGTTGACCTTCTTGCACCTGTGTCACTCAATAGTTCAATTCCATGTGTAAATTGCCTGGGGAGGTCAGAAATCTTTGGGCTGTAGACCTGATCTTTGCTTTACAGGGGTTAAAGTAATGTGTGCTGGTACCATTGAGGAGAGCAGTATCAGAGAGGAATGTGCTCTGGAGGCTACCCAAGCCCCTGGAAACTGTAGGCTCTCTAATATGGATGTAAGGCATGAGGGAAACACATTTGTTCATAGAGGAACTACCTATGGCAAACAATGCCTAGCTGTCATGGAGATCCCCTGGTTGTGGGGCTCTGCAGGAGCTGGATTTACTCTGAAAGGTTCAATGGGCTATGTCCTGTTCAAATCATAAAGCGATTCTTTGGTGGATTTTTATCTCCCCTATTTCTGCTTTGAGGTCAAAGTTAGAGTAGACAAGCAGGAGAGAACTCTTAACCAATACTGGATTTTTCTTATTAAGCTGTTGCTGGTAGGGAAACAATTAAAAAGACCATCAGACACTCTGCTCAGCATGTCTCTGGTGTGGGTTAATGCTGGCTCTGGACAGACTGGGGCTAAGCTATCGCACTGCCATGGTGTTCATTCCTGTCCCCCAAGAGAGGAAGCGATAAGGCTGCCAAGAGCAACTTGTCAGCTTAGTGCTTGATACTGGGAGCTGATGCTGTTGTGTGTGTTCAGTGACTGGAAGGTGACCAGCATGCATTCTAGGGATGTTAACCCCTGTTTTGGTAGTAACAATAGTAAATAAAATAAGTAAGAAAAATAATACAGTCTCTCTAAGTGACCTGGAGTGCCTTGTGCTATTAGCTGACCTTGTGTGCCACAGGAAAAACAATGTAGGATGTCTAATGTAGGGGAGTCCCACCCAGAGATGATACCATAGCCCTGTTGACATCCAAATTTTTGGGATGTGAGTAAAGAGGTGGGGAGCAAGGCAGCTGCAAGTACAGGACTGGGTAAGAAGCTGGGCAGTAAAGACTCGTGGCAGTTTGGTGTGTTTGTGAAATACCTGCCTTTCTTCTGCTGTTGATCTGCGTTGGACTTGGAGCTAATCAGAAGATGCACAGATAAGCCTTTTGGAAAGTGGACATGTCCAAGCAGATTTTGTGTGCTTTGATCTGAAAGGCTCTCCTGTAAGCATCAGCCAGCCTTTCAATTGATTGCTGTGGGAGAGAGGTTTTGATGGAGTGACATGGCACAGCTGGGTTTACTGCATTTTTTTTTTTTAACTCCAGCAGTTGAAATTAGCAAATGTAGAGGAAAGGCTTTGTAAGAGGCTGGCTTTGGGAGTAGAGAGATCAGGGAAGCTGATTTTCCCGTCTACATCAACTATTGCAGTAGTTTGGGCAGTGTTATAATTTTCCTCCTTTTTCCTGACAAAATCCATTAATTAAAAGGCTACATCAATCAGCACTCATTGAGTTTGACAGACCTGAGACTTGATGCTAATTCATGGAGCTGCTCTGCATGGGATGTGTGTTTTTTAGGGGCTAGAGCAGCCAGCAAGTCATCATCTATCAGTTCAAGTTCTTGCTCCATCTCCCACCAGTAAATGAGTGGGGGAAAATGGAGGAGAGAGAGTTTACAAAACTCAGCAAGATTAGTGAATATCCCAGGAAAAACCCTATCAATGTATTAGCTATCAGAACAGCAGAGCTGAGAAAAGGTGTTCAGCTAATGACCAAATTGCACTTACCAAAGAGTGTCCTTCTCCACGGGGAGCCCTAGCAGGACTCTGAGCCAGGCCCAGACAGTGTGGGACTGTGTGGCCATCAGAGCAGTTTTTCTAGGAATTAACCCTGGTAAATATCCCAGCTAGAAACCACTGTCTGAGATAAAGTGTAACCCTTGTAGCAGGTGATGTTGGGTTGGGTTTTTCAGACAGTTTCTGTACCCACACTGCAGGTTAAGGGCTAATTTTATTTATTTATTTATTTATTTTCCCTTGACATACTGCTATTTCCTTTCTTTGCCCCCTGACATTGATGAGGGCATCCCTAATCATCCTCATCCCTGGAAGAACTTTAAAACTCTTCCTCAAATCTTTCTTTGTCATTTTGTCTAAACAGTGACATGCAGTGGTGACATAATGTGATGGAGATGGAGGTAACAAGCTTCTGTAGAGAGACATATGTAGGTACATATGTGTGTATCTATATTGTACTAGCACTTAAATATATTACTGATTTCTCCCACATTCCTTTGCTGGTGCAGCAGCCTTTGGTGGGGATTATTGTGGGCTATTCCCAAATTCACAAACAGGCACGTTGCAGCTTTCTTCTGTATTCCCCTTTCTATGTTCAGCTAGTTGCAAATTCTTTTAAAAGGTAGTGGCCATTTTTAATTTTCCAACATAAAGCAACTAAATATTCTTGGTAGTATTATCTTGGTAATAAATAACGTGTGCTGCTCTTGCTTTGTGCCATGTTGTTCTCTTATCCTCTGTTGCACTACACACGTGCACACATCCACACACACAAGCCCACTACGTGTTCTTTCCTGAGGTCCCTACCAGCTGTAAAGCTTTGCTGCTGCATGAAGATGTTTTGTAAGTCCACCATCAGAAAATGGATGGGCAGTGATCTAGTAGGGATTTGGTCAGGCAGGCCTGGGTGTGAGGCTCAGCTGTAAGTAATGCTGTGTAATCTTAATCTAATCTTAATCCTGCCATAATCAATACTATGGTGCAGGTCTCCCGGAGTCTTCTCTTCTCCAGGGTGAACAGCCCCAACTCTCTCAGCCTGTCCTCATAGGAGAGGTGCTCCAGCCCTCAGATCATCCTCGTGGCCCCCTCTGGACTCACTCCCATAGGTTCATGTCCTTCTTATGTTGGGAACCCCAGAACTGGATGCAGCACTGCAGGTGGGGTCTCACAAGAGCAGAGTACAGAGGGAGAATCCCCTCCCTTGACCTGCTGCCCATGCTTCTTTTGATGCAGCCCAGCACAGGGTTGGCTTTCTGGGCTGCAGGCGCACATTGCTGGCTCATGTTGAGCTTCTCATCAATGAATGCCCCCAAGTCCTCAGGGCTACTCTATCCTCCACCCAGCCTGTATTTGTGCTCAGGGTTGCCCCAACCCACATGCAGGACCTTGCACTTGGCCTGTGTGTGTGTGAGAATAAAAATATTAAACTGCATCCTTTTCTGTCCCTGTCCTCTTCCCCCAGCCCTGCGTGTTAGCCATTTTAAAAGGAGTTTGGGTCCAGTGCTGTCAATTGAAAGTACATGCTGCTCCCTCGTGGAGCACCACGCATTGCAGGCGAGACCAGGAATGTAGCACAGCTTTGCCTTCCAGCCTTACATCGCTGTGTATAAAGGAACTCGTCTAGCAGCCTCTGAAACAAGTGATGCTCCTTTTAGGAAGGGAAAATGAGATTTTGCAGGTGATGAAATATGAGGGTTTTTCTTGTCTTTGTTTTCCAGCCAGCCTCTGCCTTGGGGTCAAACGTGGGAATAGCTCGTGGAGCCGGCTTGGCTTTGGAGGGGGGATGAGTGAGGAAGGATGGGGATGTGGCAGTGGGGAGAGGTTTCTCCAGCCTTTTTTTGGAGATGAGTTGACCCAAAGAAGCTGGGCTGTTCCCAGAGAGGAGCAAGAATTGCCCTGAGTGCCTCCTGCTCTAATGAGGAATCTGCTAAATCCCACTGTCATCCAACAGCTCCTGACCCAGACAGCTCAAGAAAATCAATGGTCCTTGTCTGCTAGAAGTAGATACTTCTTTGGAGAAAAGCCCTCACAAGAGGGCAGAGTTGGCTCGTGGCTCCTGCGTTCCTCCAGCTCATGGACTCAGCAAGGGGCAGCAGGAGCTGGCCTTGCCCTTGGTGCTGGTGGCAGCCGGAGCTGTGGCAGTTGCTGGGCTGTCGACACAAATGTGATTCCATCCTTCTGACCGTGCCCTTCAGCACCGATGTTACCTGGGGGGGAATATGCAAATAAGACGAGAATATCTCTTGTGACCCTTCTCTAGTTGCTTTGAAAGGTCAGATATACCCATGCTATACTTGTGGGTGTCTCGTGATGGCGTTAATAAAAGCTTCATGTTAATATTGATGTTAGAATTGAAAACATAAATTGATTGTTAATTAGCAGAAACTACAGAAATGGCATAAATGCAGACCACAGGTCCTGTCTGCATTTCAAACAGCAGAGGTGTTATTGCTAATGGACACATCTTCCTAGCAGATACTCAGCAGGCTACTGGTACTGGAACATCTTGAGAGTATCTTTTGTGACATTGCCTGGAAGGAGCTGGAATGATCACGGTGAGAGACAGCCTCTTGGTTACCTGTTGGTGTTTGCTCTTGGCACTTTCAGGCAATGCAGAAATGTGGAGTTTGAGGCTTTAAAACAAACTTCAGATTTAGAATGATGGGAGGAGATAGTCTTGCATTGTTTCTTTTGATTCCAGGGGAAAACGATTACCTGGATTAGTTCAACCACTGCCTCTGCGAACCTGCCTGGAGACTAAATTGTAATGCAGTGAGGGTACTTTTTGGAAGTCTTCCTTGCTGAGGAATGAGCTTCTTGTCTCCCTTTCTGCAGAGTATCCTGGGGTCGAGGAGACTTGTGCTCTAACTCAAGCAGATCAAGAGCAGATCTGCCAATACACATGAGGACCCACACGTGAAACATTGAGGTCCCCAAGTCATGGCCATTTGGATCCTAGACTGGGACAAAGCCAGTGCTGGCTATCTAGACTGCAAACACATCCTAGACACTGAAGCTAGTTCTTTGGAGAGATGAAATAATTTGAAATTGAGAAGTTGAAATAGCCCGAGGCTATGCTGTGTCTCTGACTGCGGACAGTCTTGTCTGAAGAAAACCCACAGATATCTCTCCCGGCCTGTGCTGCTGGCTCTCTCAGCCTGTGTGTATGGATATCTGTCCCGTGGAGTGGCATCCCAGGCTGCTGAGCTCCTGAGTACTTCCCAGGAGGGATCTGTGGAGGTAAGAGATACCGTATAAGCTGTCTGCTGGTATCAGCCTCAAGATGAGGGAATCTGTAGACTGTCCCCAGGAGAAATGAAGTAGTGCTGCTCACTTCTACTGTTTTTCACTTTGCTCATGGAAACCTGTCATGAGGAGATGTATGGCTGGGCAGTGGTCCTGGGGCTGTGCAGTGACGTGGTGGAAGGTTGTCCCTGTCTCCCACACCGCAAGTCCAATTAGATCAAAGTTTTAAATGATGACTGATGCACAGCAGAAACATCTTGTCCCTGGGAGCTTAGTGACTGAGTCATGCTGCCTGTGCCCCTCTCTAGCTCTGGAGATCCACTTCCTCAGAGGCTTTTTCAGTTTTTTTTCTTTAAACTTGGAGGATTTTTACAGCTATATGGCAGAGAAACAACTGGCAGGGCTGGACTGCTGTACTTCAGCTCTTCCAGCTGTGAGTTATGATCCAAAGATTGTTTCCTTGTTATCAACAGCTTTTCCTGTTGGCTGTTTCAATCTCTATGCCAAGGAAACGCAGGTTTCTCAGTTCCAGATTTACAAAGTGGAATAGCTTACTGGGAAACAACCAGTGACAACAGGTTAGGCTTAGTCAGGGTTGGAGGCTTTCCTTCATTTTTTTTTTCCTTTTTTCTTCCTAACTGGAAAATCTTGAACACAGTGAACTGTCTGGAAGCAGCAGTGTTATCCTTCTGAAATACCTGAGCTGTAGTGTACTCACAGAAGAGGTACTTGCTGGGCTGTGGGAGGGTGTTTGCTTTGTGTTGTGCTTGACGTTCTGGATGAGGAGTTTTCAGGAGGAAATCTTTAGTCTGTGTTGTTGAGACTGGTTTGTGTGAAAATAAAAATCCATTGCATAACTCTACTGAGCAGTCTGGAAATCAGTGCAAGTGAGACCAGTATGATTTTTAGGTAAAACTATGCGTCACCTTCACTAGAGCTTTCTGGGGCTCATTGATGTCATCAGCTCCAGCACTGAAGTTATCTTGAATGGGCAGCTCCATGTTCTGTGGAATACCTCCTGGGCGGGGGGAATAGGGTGGCATTTTTGTCCTCCTCCTCCAATTAAATATCCTGGAAATAAAAGTTTGAGTTGTAAAACTGAAGACAGAGCTATGCCACCATCCAAGGTGTGCTAGCATCTCCCATGGCCTTCCACCTGATGTGAATGGGATTGCAGAGTAGCTCTTCTCTGCAGTTTCACTAGGGTTTGTAGTTAGCTCTGCCATCTGTCAATCTATTGAGCATCTCTAGTGTGAATCTGTGCTAATCAGGTGCAATACTAGTGTCTGTATTACAGATCCTTCTCTAATGAGGTGAGGGTGGGTGGTGCATGCAATTAACCTTCCAGGTTGCTCTAATTACTCAGTTTCTGAGCAGATACAGCTTGGATTAGTATGTGATGGCTAAATTCAGTAGAGTGTTGTTGGAACTGCATGGGCTCCGCTCTCCAGCAGGCTCTTTCTTTCCCTTGTTCCCTTGCATGAGGCAAGTAAGACCAAAGCACAGTTTCATCTTGGCAAAAGGGCTGGAGGAGTTGAATCTGGGCCAAAACCAACCAATAAAGCAAAAACAAACTGCAAGAACCCCCTAGGTTTTGTGTGTTTGCACTCAGTCACAGTAATTTTCTGTATATTTTTCCCTGACCTTCTTATTTTTCCCCAATTCTCTGTCTTATCAGTCTTGGGAGTTGCTTTGAAATGAGACTTCCTTGGTTTACGCCCCCACCGCTCACTTATTTAATTCAAACACAGCTTTAATCCTCTTCTGGCCCTGCTTGAGCCCAGCATTTTCACAGGAAAAAAAAAAAAAAAGCTTATTTCACTGATTAGTTGTGTTTGTTCTCAGGTTTGCTGACTGGGTGACTAACTTTGTGAGTTTTGGAATCTATGAAAAGGTGATGTCTGGTTGCACACAAAAGCGATGCTTAAGGTAGGCTGTGCTGGCACAAGAAGGCAAATGTGTCTCAACAGCTCCTGGAGTGGAGCCAGCTCCTGGCAGCATCAGCCAGGGCCAAGGGTGACGGAGGTGTGCTTGTCTAAACAAGCAGATGCTCTCTTCCAGAGGTAATGGGTGCTTATGATGATGGAGGGACCAGTAGTGGGGCTGCTAGCTGTGAACTCTAAGCTGGAGCTGCACGAGAGAGATCCCAAACCCTGGGCACGGGGGTTGTTCTTCAGGGTGCTGTGCAGAAGCAACAAGAAGTGATGCTAATGTCTCTCATCAATCCAACTTTCATTGTAAAGCCTGAAGAGAGATTTCCTGAGTCTACCATGGATGAGGTGACTGAGGGGTCCTTTTCCTTCTGTGTCTTCCTGATAACAGTAAACACAGTGGGAGGTATTCAATTAGCAAGTGAGCTAATATTGCCCTCGTCTTGATGGGAATACATAAGGAACATGTGTTGGCACACTTGGGTTGGCTTAGCATGACTAAAGAGCCTCATCTAAGATGTAGAGTAATGCATCTGAAGTTGCTTAGCTCTGAACTTGTCCCTAGGCAATGACATTTGCCTCAGTGAAGGCTCATCTTGTACTGTATGTTCATTACAGCTGAATTCTGTTTAAGGATGCTCATGGTACAGCATCCCATAAAATAAAATCAATTATACTTCAACCATCTTATCTCTTAGTATAAAATGGGGATTGATTGTGCCTCTGAGAAGAAAATGCCATCTCATCTATGTCTAAATGTGTTCCTGGTAGACCAAAACCACTTAGAAACAGCTGTAGCAAGAGTAAGTTGCCGGGGCTGGATGAGAGCTGGTGCTGTCTTATCCTATCCTCAAAGATGATATGGGAAGAGCTCTATATTGCCTTAATACAGCATCCTTTTTGCAAATGCACTTGAACATCAGCCTTGGGAACAGCCCCAAATGTAATACCTGATCAAATTGTGCTCTTGGTGTGTCAGATTAGCTGCAGATGCAGTGCTCAAGCATCTTGTTTAGCAGATTGTTATCTTCTGTACCAGTGGATTCAAAAGGATGAAAAAGATCGAGAGTTCTGGCCCACAGTGTGTGGGAGGAAAGCAGGCTCTGAGTCACTGGTGGTTATTAAATGACAGCAGAATTGAAATGCCTCGAAAGCCCCAACTGTGCACTCATGTAGGCTGCTAATTGTTGATGATCTGCAAAGGCAAAACCCTGACCAAACTTCCGATGAAAGTCTTGTTTCCCTAAAGAAAAAGACAATTAAAACAGCCTTTTCGATGGCATCTCAGCTGAGCTATGAGAGCACATAAGACGCAGAAGGCCCAGCCTCCCCTCAGGCTGCCAGCTGAGATGGGATGGCATTGCTGCCCTGGGCCCCTGAGATGCATCTCCCCTGCCTCTCCTGTGGCACCAAATGGAGCTCGGTGTGCTGCCACCTGGGTGGCACCTTGGTGGTGGTTCATGGTAGACGCAAGAACCAGGGTGCAAAGGCTAGTTGTTCTCCTTTTTTTCTGGGGGGCAATGAGTCCCAGGGAGTGATGCTGGAGGGGCAAAGGACTACTGGATGCAGAACTGCTCCAGCTAGTGCTAAAAGCCCCTTTTCTTTCCCAAAAGGGTGAGGGTCTCTTCTAGGATGTAAAGCTCCAGGTTTAGTTACCTGATTGAGAGCAGCCTTCTCCATCCTGTGGATCCCTCATTCACCAGGTCTCTTGCTTGCACTAGAGTTGGTTTTAATTCCCTCTAGGCTGTGCTGGAAAGCTTTCTGATCGAGGAACACTGGGTTTAACTGAAATGAGGTATTTCCACCAGGTAACAGCTCTCCCTGGATGATTTTGTTGGGAAAATTTCTATAACCTATTCAATTCTCCTACAACCCTGGTGCTATGAGTCCAGGAGGACTGCAGTACTTGCAGCTCTGTGAATCACTGCTGGGTGGGCACTGGTGGCCTCAGGAACTCGATGGAGGGGATCTGTGTCATAGAGGTGGTGTGCAGGATGCTCCTTCACTGCTGCGTGCTGTCACCAGGCTCCCCCAATGAAAAAAGCTGTGCATACCTCAGGTTGAGGCACTGCATAATGCAGGCTTTGTGTATTGAGAACATATGAATTAGGAGCTTACAGTTTCACTTTAAAGTCAGTTAGAAGAAGGATCAACTTGATTTTACCCGCTGAAAGCCTGGAGAGGATCATGGCTCTTATATCTGTGGTTTAACGTGACTTTTTGCCCCTAAAATTGGTGCTGACTAATTCTGCAAAAAGACACAGCAGAGCTATAGTGCAGTGCCCAGGGAGATGTTGGAGATATTAGCAGGTCACTGGTTAAAGCAATGTAAAACTTTCCAGGGCTTAATTTGAGGTTAGAGCCTTGTCCCCAGATGCAAGACCCTCGCTGTAGGCAGGGAGCTCAGACACAAATATGTACCTGCCCCCTGGGTCCCTTAGGCTCACAGCAATGCTGGCTCCTTCCTTGCTGTCCTTATCGACTTGTTCATCTGTAAGAAAACACAATGCTTTCCTAAATTTAGCTGCATAAGGACTGTGAGCGTTGTCTCTTCTCCCCTCTTCCCTGTTTCCAAATCCATCTTAAAAACTGCACAGCGATTGAAATGGCAGCTTGATGGGAATCCATAGCAAATGACTCTGCAATTAGTAAATCTCTCCTATTGTGACAGCTCTATTATTAAACTGACATAAATGCCAGGCTATTAATCTGCCATCTCCTCAATCCCCATGCTTCCCCTTCCTTGCCCATCCTTTTCACCATTTGATTTTTTTTTTTTAAGTTTCAACTGCCTTTCACCAAATGTTTCCAAGGAGGGGATGTGAGGTGGCACTTGGAGGGGGAAGAAGGCTTTGTGGCACTGTCCCTTAGGAGCTTTTCATCTGTAAGGCAGGTTAGAGAAAGCCCTGAATGGTCACCTCTCGCTTGCTTTGAAATGTGCTACTTCAAAACTGAAGAATGTGAAACTTCTAATTTGCAAAAGTCAAAGTTTAGTCCCTAGGGAACTCCCTTTTTGCAAGAAGGTAAAGGAGTAGAGAGGGAAGCTGTGATAGTGAACAGGCAACAATATTGTCTTAGGAAAAGTCATAGCTGTCCTGACGGCAGGGTGAACTTCACAGCTGCTGTTCCCTCTGTCCCGTGATATAATTGTGCATCTCATTTCTTAGCCCATAAATCTGCTCTGTCACCCCAGGGCTCGGGGACAGGCGGTGCTGTAGGCAATGTGGTGAGGCAGGAGCACGCAGGGCTGCAAACAGCAATGGAAACAGGGCCTCAAATTTTACCCCAGAGGGTGCCTCTGCAGTGCAGGTGGGTTGTGTGTTGGCAGCACCCACTCACACATGCTCAGCCCTCCAGAAGCTGCCTGGCTGGGGGCAGAGGAAGTGATAGTGTGCAGAGGAATGGCTGCTGTGGCATTGGACTGGGGGTGACAGGAAGGTTTTGCCTTTATTCTGAGCATTGAGACTGGCCTATTGAGGAGGCAGAGCTGGTACCTCTGTCCTGGAGTTTCTGCTAGGGAAGGAAATTGTGTCCTCCTTGCAGTGATGCAATGACGAGCTTATCACAGGGAGGTATCTGCTGGCTGGCAAGAAAATGCTCAGGAAGGTCCCCACCAGCCTGAAATCTGTGATGTCTTGGTTTACAGCCACTGCTTGGGATGGTGCTGGTCTCGATGGAGAGGTCTGTCACCCCTGCAGCTCCCCTGGCACCACGGTGCCCTGCAGAGGAAGAGCTGATGATGGTGCTGCCTGGCAGCCTTGCAGTAAATCTGGATGTATGTTTCGACAACGTACGTGTGTAGCTGCCCCATTCTCTGCTTCAATAAGGAGTGATGCTTCCCTGTAACCACCATACTTTCACCTGCTGCTTGGAGAAGAGTATCTTGTAGGTGCTATCTGGACTATAGATCTTTTTAAGGAAAACTTGGATGTTTGGGATTGTATGGACTTTTAGCAGCTGAAGTATAAAGAAAGCATCCACCTCCCTCCGTGACAGGGATAACAAGAAAGCGACTTACCAACCCAAAATCTGAGACTTAAAAACTGTTGTGAGGATGAAGTGAAGAGCAGCAAAACTCCTCAAACAGGGAATTGCACCTTATTTTTTCAGACTGTTTCCTCAGTGGCTTAAATATAGCCATTCTGGCATAAATCAGTTATGCCACATAAACACCTACATTTTCTTTGCATCCTATTGCTATAGAAACTTCCCTGAAACCTGGGTATGTGCACAGCTGCTTTGCTGCTCTGACAACATCAGATGCATTGATGGAGGAGAGGAGATCTGCTGTGGACTTGGCCTGTTCTGGGAAGGACTTTTGTGTGGCACGGCTTTTGGGCTGCTGAGGTATTAAAGAAGACAAAGATCTGCAACCCCTTAGTGCCAGCTGTAGTCCCTTGTGACGAGAGATGGGCTTGTGCCGAGCATGCTGCCCTCTGTTAACTGTGGGTATTTAGGAGGCTCTTAAATACAGTATTATACTCCTAATTATGCAGAAATCCTTCAATCTGTCCTGTTTCATCAGGAATTATGCTCAGCTGTCAAATCCTGCCAAATACCTTCTTCTTAGAGCAAGGGAGGCTGGTGCACTTGGATTGCCCTCTGCAGAGAGGTGAATCCCGGCCAGGAGGCTGAGCCATCTGGCCCAGGAGGCATGAGGAGATGTGGGGGCTGCTGGTGTGGATGTGCCCACCTCCCTTCTCCTCTCAGGGGTGAGCAGCCGTGGCCCTGGGCACCCACCTTCCCAGGCCTTTGCCCTGTGGGATCCCGATAAACACTTACGTTGTCGGATGCCTCTTGAGCAAGGGAGGAGTACTTTTGTGTTTGTCTGTGGGGTTCCTTCATGGCAGCACTTCCGGAGGAGGCTGGATGGAGAAGATGGGAGAGGAGAGAGTGGCTTTGGCAGAGGACTGATGTGGCAACTGCAAAAATTACTTGTGAAGAACACTTGCACCCTTATTTTCCAGCACCTTTTTCCTCTGGCTAAATCACTTTACACCAGGAATGAGTCATCCTAGGGATAACTAAGGCTACATTAAGCTTTGTATATTTAATAGCGTAATTGAGATCACAAACAACCTTTGTGATGGTGCAACTGCTGCCTAAAAACCACCCCTGTGGGCTCAAGACAAATGCTGTTTCTAAAGGCATCTAGCTGTTAATTACCTCGGAAAATCACACAAAATGTCAGTAATTGTTAGCCAGTTATGCCTGGGCCACCACCTGCCCAGCATGCAGTGCTCTCCAGGAGTGTGCAGTTACTGCAGGGGTGCACCTGGAACCGCACAAGGAAGCTTTAATGCACGTTTTGTGATCCGTCCCTCAGGCATTGCTTGTTGGTTCAGAGCACCTGGAAGCCTTATTGCTCTGATCATTTTGATCAAGACTTATTTTCTTGTTGTCCTCTCCCTACTCAACATAAATGCATCAACTCTCAGCTATATAGAGAACAACCCCATAATTTTCACTCAAATCTCCACGTCCTATTATGCCTTGCACTGCTTCTTAGCAACGGATTAATAGTTGAGTGAAAAGGGTTTTAGAGTACAATATATTTTAGAGAATAAGTATTCTTAAACTACCATTCCATAAGTAATTGGAGAGAGTATTTCTGTTACAAAAAACTTTTTCTAGTGAGCTCTCTTAAACCTGCAATGCTAGTTCCTGTTCTGCAGTAGGTCTGGTTATTACTGTGTGTCAGGGATGTCAGCTGATATAAAGGTGGGAGACAGCAAAACTAGGTTTTCATTTCTCTTTCAGCTTTCAGAAAATAATTTTCTCTGTGCTGTCTTTTTTTTTTTTTTCTTTGAAAAAAAGGGGGCAGTCAAACCATCTTTTTGCCAAGTGCATAGCTTCAAAACTTGTTTTTCTTGGCAATAATTCATCTAGTGTTGATTCTGGCCTGGATTCTGTGTGTTTGTCTTTGTGGAGTAGTAAGGCTTGCAACTGTGAGCCTTTCAATATTGTTCCCAGTGGCCCTTGCACAGAAATACACTCTTGGAGTAGGAGGTGTAGCTGTGGAGAGTGAACTTCTGCTATAGTTCCTCTGCCTTTAAGTAGCAGAAACAATGTCCAGGAAAGCACAGGGAAATGAGATCTTGGGGGAACAGCTCTGTTCTAAACTTTATGGCAAAAAATAATAAATCTCTAACTTTAATGCCTTATTGCACGTGTAACTACGGTGTTTCAGCATGCAAATGGCTGCTGAGGTAGCAGAGTATTACACTTCTCATGTGTAATCAAAAGGTACAAATGAGGTGTCTTTCTCATAAACTGGGTCACTGGGTTAATAGAGTTTTGAAAATATCCCCTCCTAAGCCATGCTGTTGATATCTCAGCATCCATCTAGCTTTCAATACTGTCACATGCCCATGATATGTATGTCTCATCTGCTTGCTCTGAAGGGTTTCTCCCTTAGTCGAGGAAATACTCTGCGTGACAGAGATCCCTGCTGAATGCAATGTGATGCTTTGACTGGCAACAGTTTGTCTTCATTTGAACACTAAATATTCCATTTCTCTAGCTAGTGAAAGGCTTGATTTAGGATAGCAGCTTCAATGACTATTCCAGACAAGGCTTTGAAAAGGCAAATATTCAGTTGAACTTTACACAAATTCACTTTTTGAAAACTAGTTGAGCTTTTGGTGTTTCTGTGTCTCATACCTGTTCCCTGGACTCTTGTGTCTCCTGCTGCTGTGGGTTTGACTGAGACACTCATACAGGTGGTGTTTGCACTGCTTTCGTGCTGGGTTTTAGGATGTTTCCTTTGATAGTGGAACTTCAGCTGGAAGTTCTAGGTTTTGGGGGAGGAAGAATAGGGGAAACAGTTAATGAGCTGTATTTGCTGTTCTATCAAGAAAGATTAATCTTCTCTCTAGTTTAAAGATTGCTAAGGTTAAGAGCTTAATCCCAGGGACTTGAGACTAACTATTCTCTAGGAAAAGATGTCTTTCTCCTTGGCAATCCTAGAGGAAGCCCAGATTATTCTCTCCTCTTCATTAGACACTCTTGTAGGTGGGATAGATTCCTTCCCTCGTGTCTTCCTGAAAGGAGCTGCTCTTATTCTGAACAGCACTGCTCAGCCTTTATGATATAAACCAGCTTTACTTTCCTTCCAATTAAAATGGCAAATACTTCAGCCTTCTCCCCATCCCTTTTAGGTCCAGGTGCTCTATTGTTTTTTGGAGTTACAGTCTGGGTAGAGTGGCTTGGCACACTGTTACTCCTAGTGGTGTGGCCTTCCCTGATCTGATCAAAAGAATTATGAAAAAATGCTTTACTAACGGGTGTGTTACCCTTTTGGACTGGTAGTCAAGATCCTGCAAGGAGGTGCCAGGTGCTTGCTTTTCTGAGCAGTGTGGGTGCAAGTTTCATATGAAGGAGGACTCAAACCTCCTTGTCCTGTAGCAGCAAGAGCTGAATGGCCATGACCTGGTTTTATTAATCTTCAGTTGTCTTCGAATGCACTTTTTCTCCCGTTCCCCTCTTCCTGAGAATTAGGGGTCACTCTGCTTTTGCTATTAGGGATCCTCCTCTCTCTAAGTGCATTTCACTCAGAGGGATGACACAATCAAGCCAAACCGTTTTTCTCACTTAATGCAAATCCTATCTACCCTAGGTAGTTAAGAGTACCAAGTAAGTTTGCTTGCACCCTGTGAGAGCAGTAGGTTGTAGTTGTTGTTGTGGTTAGCAAAACAAAAGCAATTTCTCTCCACTGAAGTGGAAGGCAGTTGTTCTCTCCACTAGCTCCTTTAAATCTTCTCCCAGCTTAGTGCTTAGCAGCCATGTCCCGGCCACCCTGAAGTTTGTGAGGTTTACTCTGGCTTCTGTGGGATAATGATTTTTCTACCCACATCCAAATGATGCCGGGTACCAGTTACAAAAGGAGAATGGTAAATTCATCTGTTAGCTGCTCTCTCTCTGGTGAGATTTATTTCCATCAGGGATTTTTATAGGCTAATGCCATGTCTTTCGTGATGGGGATGCGTGGTGGAGGAAATTTATTGTTCCCTTCCTAATAGATGGCTGTAATTTCATTTCGGAACAACCACTTTATGTGCGAGAAAGCGATTCCATTATGCCGCTGCGCAGCATTGGGAGCATCTGTGGCAGTGGGGGCATTTGGATTAAAGAGAGTAAAGGCTGCACATCTGCTGCCCTCCACCTCTATTCACAGAACACAGTGTTAATCCTAAAGAAAAGAGAGCAATTAGCTTGTAAACCCTTCCTGAACCCACTGGAAGATTAGCCATTTTCAATTAAAGCTTTTCAGCTGCAAAGATAATGGGCTAAAATTTCCAGCTTTTAAAAAATACTGTTATTGACCATGTGGTTTTATTTCTGTCAATTTACATCCTTTATAATTAGCTACCCCGGTATAATTAGGACTGGCTTGCGCCATACCCTGTTCCCCACTCTTTCCCCTTGTAATGCAAATGGCTAACTAACTTTGTGGTCTGTCTTCTGGCCTGTTGCAACTAGCACAAATCCACTTGTTTGGACCAACGCTGGTGATGAGCCATCAGCAATACTTTTGTAGGTTCCTGTAACTCACAAGTAAAAGGATAAACCTTTACATACCTCTATGAGCATGCTGTAACTGCTCCTGGGGAGTCCGGATGGGAGGAGGAAGGCTGATCCCATCTTGCCAGCCTGCAATAACAAGCTATTTTCAGTCCCTCGGGGAGATCCGCACACTCTAAAACCAAAATACTTCTTTATATATCACTAGTCCCAACACTTGGGGGTTATCTGGAGCTGTGTGTGGCTCTGCTTTGTCCCAGCTTGGGAGGTAAAACTTCACAAGCTGGAGCTGGAGCCAAACCGGCAGATGGAAACGCCTCGCCCCAAAACACACGGCTGATCGACTCTGTCCGAAGGCGTCTGCGTGTTTGAGCGCTTCTGAAAGCCGCATCGCTCCTCGGGGTGTCTGAGTAGAGCTGGGAGCCTTCCTGCAGCAGCAAGGGAGTCTGACCTGGTTTTACCCCGTGTTGGAAAGCTGCACACTGACCACTGCATCGTTGCAGTGCCTGTTGGGTCATCTTTCTTTGCTGAACGTGATCTGCTCCCCCCGTTTCCTGCAGCTATTGCACGAGTGCAGCGCTGGCATCACTCACCATGGTCTGTGCTGCAGACCCAGCGTGGGCTGAGGGGCTTGGGCTGGAGCTGACAGCAGCTCGTGGCCTCATCTACGCTGTTGACTGCGGTGTCTCCCCTCTGCCAGGTATCCCTGTCTGCACTGCACATGCTGCCCTGCATCCTGGACTACTGCAAGTTAATGTGTTTCCGGGGGCTTGTGGCTTTGGTCACTAAATGTGACTCTGAAACACAGCTGTGCCTGTGCTTCTGGTAGTGGCTGTGCTACACCTAAAGAAAAAAAGAGACGAAAGGCTGAGCTTTCAGGGAACGGTTTGGCTATGTAGGCTGAAGTGCTTGACACGGAAATTAACCCTCAGGCCATGGCCAAGGGCTTCTGAATAAGGTAGGTTCTGTGAGCTATCTGAATGCAAAACCACCCCAAGCTCTGATTCCTGGTGCAATGTGAGCCGTGCTTTTTCCGAGTCACCCACCAAAATTGCTGGTATTGCTCCTAGTTCTTGGCTGTCTCTCGTGCAGACCTTGGCCAGGTCTCACCTAGCTTTGGTCTTCTAGAAGAGTTGCACAGCGTAGTTACCACAGGGTTGTGCATACGAGTGGTTATAAAAACCATTAAAGCTTTTTCTGTGTAAGGAGTGTGGCTTGCTGCTTGGGATCTCGCTAGCCTTATGCTACTGATGCTAACATGGTCTTTTTGCAGTCAGCACTTTCCCTGCAATTTCTTTGTTGACATGCATACGAAAATATGCCTTGGAAAATATTTTACATCTGAACTAGTTAATACAGCACCTTGGAGAGAAGGTATCCAATGCAACAGAGTACAAATGAAGCCTCATTAAGCAGGAATTCAGTGATTCTGCTGAATGTCCCAGCAATTAAATTTCATCTCGATTCATATGCAGGTCAGGAGAGTTTGGAATGAGAATAGAGGAAGCAAAGCACTGTGGCTCTGTACTATGCAAATTAGTGTTAACATGGCATTTCATTTATTGTTAATGCATTGTTACACTGCTACTCATTGAAAAGAAACTGTGTGACAACTGTTAAGACTGATGACCCACTTGCTTATTTTTCCATCTGCGTTGGCAGCGTTGCCTCTGAAAAGACCAGTGCCAAGATAAATCTTTTAAGGGGAAGATGTGGAGATTTTTCTTCCCACAGAGAGGGGTGGAATTGGATGCTGACTAAATGTTAAGACTTGTCCTTCAGGCTGTGGTAAGCTGTAGCATTGCCTCTCTCTCTTCTTTGGTGTGAAATGTGGCATGGCCCACATTCCTGCTACTGGAAGGAGCCTTTGTTTGGGTTTAAGCACTGGATCCTTTTGCAGTAAGAGGAACAAGTCTTTAGTCCCTACTATTGCAAAGACCTGAGCTCTTGTGGCATGTAACATAGTAAGGGGTTCAGGGATGCTGATGTGCTTTGAAGTCTACCCATGGTGGGGAAGGAAGGTGGATACTGGCTGGCTGCTAATACAGGGCCATCACTGTTTTCATTCTTGGCAATATTAATAAAATATGAAGAAGATACAGTATTTCTGCTGAAGAGGAGAGATCATGAACAGACCCTGCCAGGGCAGCACTGGTGCTGATATTGAAGTGCCAAGTGCAGCTGCCACGTACACTGGAGTGGTTTAATGACCTTAAACCTGGGAACTAGTTCTGTCGCGGGACACTTGGACGCTAATTTTCCCTCCAGTTTTTTAGCTGTAAACTACTTGCTGTCATTCTGGTGTATTGATCACTAAAAGCTGAGAAGGTGGGAGCTATTGGCCATTTTGGTTTTTCCCTCAATTGCATGGTGCTGCTCTTGGTTTCCATTTCTGCATGGTTCTTCCATTCACACATAGTTCTTTGCTGAGCTGGTTCAGTGTGTGCTCAAGGCTGTTTGATATTAGCTAGCTACAGTGCTATGGAAGATTTGGAGGGGAGGAGGGAGAGTATAGCCAATTAGGAGCATTCCAAATGGGAGTGTGTGTTTTGCCCAGGAACAGTGCTTGTTCTGTACAATACAGCCACAGAGGTAGAGATAAATGGGAGAAATATGTTCTATCTAGCTGAAAGTGATGGACCCACTTTCAGCTGCTGTGCATACAGCTTCCAGAGCTGTGCTCCTTTTGGAGGAAGTCATAAACTCTCACCTTGCCCTGGCATGGCTGGTGGTTGCCGACAGATCATTAACCTCCTGCTGCATTGCTTATTGCTGTGTCTTGTCAAGCTCATCTCCATTTGGCTTAAAAAGACATCTGAAAGCTGAGATTCACTTTTGTTGGGATGACCTCTGCTAACAAGGTCCCTGAATGAGCTCTTTTGTGTCATTAGAGCTGGCTGGGGAGTAAAGGATCTCGTACTTTGCTGCAGCCTATTTGTCTTCCACTGTTTCTCTTATCATCACTGGAATCCCCAACCCTGTACTGTCCTACTCTGATTACCCAGATCCAGAAATCCAGAACTTGAGGTAAATTGTGGGATTTCTCCTAATGTTCAGTGGCTAAGAAAAAAATGGCATAGCATATATTCAGCATTAAGGGAGAAAGATGTGCTCCATGCTGCCCTGAGGACCAGCTCTTCATGGTTAGCTAGGGCAAAAGGGCTGGGGCTGCTCTTTGCATAACCTGAAGTATGACTGAAGGATCCATAAACGCAATTGCTCTCCAGAGCACTTTCTTCCTCCCACGCAGATTGAGCATTACAAGTTCTTTTACCAGGATTTTTGATTTGTTTTCATAACTTCAGATCACTGACTGAGGTATTAGCTAAAAAGGTGCAGGAGCTGCCTGGAGGAGGCAAATTAACCACTGAGGTTAAACCCAGAAATGCTGGAAAATGCTTCAAAGTGGTCTGAGACTGTGCCTTGGTGGGGGCATGGCTTGCAGGCATGATTCTGGTGATGGTGCCTGTTATTTATGGTTTGAAAGGCCTGTTTTACCCAGGGGTATGATGTCCTCTGGCAGATGGTTGCAGAAAGCACAGACCTGACCCTACGGTTCGCTCAGAAAACCCCAGTAACAAGACAGACAATGGAGGAAGGCAGGTCAGGAGAAGGATGAGAGGTGTGCATGAAGTCACCATCAGGGCTGTGGTGATGAATGTTTTTGTGGATCTGAAAGGATGTTGTATGTAAAATTGTTAAAAGAAACCCCCGTGACTACTGAAAATGGCAGCATGCTCTTCTCATTTGGGTTTTGATTTAGACTTTTTTTAATTGACAAATTTGTGTAGCTGTTTCTCTTCTGTGACAGTCCCTCTCATGTAGTCCAGTTCCTTAAACTTGCTGCTGTTAGTAGTGATGTTGATACATCCCATCTCCTTTGTTAACCCAGTGACTTGACCCTTGAGTTTTACTCATGGACATGTTCTCATGTGTTTATTCCTCTTGTTCCACAAAAGTGTTTTTGCCAGGAACACACACTGAGAAGCCAAATGTAAAGCATCAGTGAAGCTCTATTTGCAAGGTGAACACACAGACCCTTAAAGTTCAGAGGACCACTGTGCTCTGTCATCGGGCTGACACCAGCCAGTGAAGTTTTTCAAGGCAGTTATAGGTAGTTCACTGTTTTAGTGGAGTATGTTGACCTTTTCCTGGATGAAGTTGAGACAAGATGTTTTCTCTCCTCTGTTTAGCTAAAAATTTTCTGAATAACTCGGCTTTTAGTTGCTTGTAAAAGGAAAGGGCTGAGCCATCGCAGGTTCTAATTTCTTACCAGGAGTCTGATTGAGAAGACCACACTGATTTGGAGAGAAAACCAGTGCTTGTCCCAGACGCAGACGCACTGACTTGGTTGTAAATTTAGCAAGTGAAAATTTATCTACATGGAATAGGGAAGAAATTGTCCCCTGCTGTTAGGAGGGAGGGAGATCTGCTGAGGCTGGCCAGGGGATGGTGGTCATTTGGAACAGGCCAGAAGTTTCTGTTTTTAAAAACTGGGACTTCCAGTAACTACAGCTTTCAGCCTTGCTTCTTTTCTGAACTTCAGGCTGTTGGTGTACAGGCAAAATGCATAACTGGGGAATGCTGGAGCGCTGGTGGCACATGGAGAAGAGGTCACTACAGCACTTCCTTCATCCCATTAATCACAGCTCTGGCAGGCATCCTGCATTCCCAGTGCTGTCAGGCGATGACACATGAGGATGTCTCTTTCTGAAATGGTTAAGCAGAAAAACATACAGCAACCATTTTAGTTGTGCTCTGGTGGTGGAGGGAATGGGTGGGGGTCTTGGAAGTACCTCTGGCAATGTTCTCTGTCTCGATGCTCTGTGTGTGTGCATGCAGCAAGCTAATTGCCTACTGGATGGGTCAATTTATCTTTCAGTGTTGATTACTTGTAATAAATCAGTGTTTAGGACTGGCTGGTGGAATTTGCAGTTAACGGAAGGAATAATCAAGGACTTCTACCTCTGATTCCATTATTAAACTGTTTAAATACCCTTTTCTTTAAAGAGTTGGTTTGGGGGTTTTTTGTTGTTGTTGTTTGGTTTTGTGTTGTTTTTTTTTCCACTCCCTCTCCCATAAAAATATCTCCGTAAAATAGTGTGTTGCATTTTGGGTCTGTGTGTGCAAACCAGGGCATCTGCTTAGACCAAAGATGAGCCCTGCTGCAGGCCTCAGGCTGGCATGCAGTTGTCTGGGGTTTCTAAATAAGCACAACTACGTAAAATTGGAGCAGATGAAATGGAGCAAATATGCAGCTGGTAATCAGCTGTGATGGGTCTTCCATCAAGAGAGTGATGGGTCTTCCTCTTGTCCCTCCTCCTCCTCCCTGTCCACTGCAACCAAATATCAATTGGGAAAGGGTGTAGAATCTCCAAACCTCTTGATTTTGTACAAAGATGGGTTGGGGTTCCTAGTAAAAACAATCTTTCCCAGTAAGACATCTGGAAGCACTATGTCTGCTATGCCAGAAACAAGCCTTGACAGCGTGGATGAGGAGGGGCCCTAAGCAGACCCCTGATGTGCAGGCGTGTAGTTTTAAATGTAAGAAGTAGGATGGGGAGAAGGAGATGGCAATGTAAAATCTTAAGTTAAGATCTGAGTTTAAAAGAAATAGAAAGCATCTGCGTCAGTCTCTTCTCAACCTTCCTTAACCCAAAGCAATTTCTGTTGCTATTAATATGATTTTTATATGCGGTTAGAACTTTGGTGTTTCTCTGTGCACTGTAAGTGTGTGTGGTTGGGTGTTTTTCCTCATCATTCTCCTGCGGCTGACTGTTCATTACGTTCATTCAGCTGTCTCCAGAGAGTCTCCTGAGACTTCCTAATGTGGAGTGATGCAAGGACCTCTCCATGTTCTCCCAGGCTCAGAGCATGTTCAATGCTAAATGGTCTGTTTCAGGATCTTGCTGGAGTGTTCCACAGTCCTGTGACTTCTGACAAGGATGCTTTTGGATGTGGTTAAATAAGTAATGGTTTAAATCACAAGAGCAAATACCTGTCAAGCAGTGGAGTAAATCATTGATATTCTGAATAGCTTGTGATCTTCCCTCTGCTGTTCTTCCGTCTTGCTTGCATAAAAGTGTATTCTGTAAATGTCATCCCAACCAATTTAGGCTATGTAACGTTTGCAGCTTCACTCCTACTGAGGTTCTGGGAGGGTTTGTAAGTTAGCTCTGGGGAAAGATACATTAAGTTCAAGAGCAGGATAGTATGTGTTGGGAACAAGAAATGATAAACCAAGTGCTAGTACATGTGTGTGTATGTAAGTGTAGCTACTTCTTACTTACAACAAATGAATCTTTCTTAAATATTAGTCTGTTCCTGAGAAGAGTAAATACCCTTTTTTTTCTGGTCTGGTGGCCTTACGGGCTGGTGTTGCCTCTTTAGTTGTGTGGATGAGAACCAAGAGCCTGTATGGATGGGTTTCCAGTAGGGACTTCCCAGAAGCTGTTCTAGCCGTGGACTGTCCTCAGCCTGCATTGTCTTTCAGCTCAGCATTTTATACCAAAGGGGTGGCTCAAGAAAGTGTTCCCTACACTCTCTTTACTCCTAGGATGGGGTAGCAGGAGATCAGTATGTGCTAAGAAAGCAGAACTGAGATTTTTTGTTTGTTTGTCTTTTTCCCCATGGAAAGACTTTTTTAACATCCTTCTCATGCCCCACCTCCATATTAACTTCTTTTCCCAGTGGGCACAGTGTATGGGTAAAGACCAGACATTTTTAGGTGAGGCTTGTACACAGTTGGTGTTGCCAGAGCATAAAGTTAATGTGAAGAGGTACAGGAGGATGTACAGACTGTTCCTGAAAAGGCAAAGCTCTACGTGCTGTTCCTTGAGTTTGTCAAGCCATAGTTTAGGTTGGTGCCTCACGTTCTTTTATGATGCCTGTATATTTTGATGTCATAACACATCTTTTAGGGCTGCCTAATTTTGTTGCTGTATGCGGTGCTTATTTTGCTTCCCCATTAGAAGCTCAAGTTGCTCACTTCAACTGGTTTTAATATAGTGCTACCTGAAACATGAAGAAAGTGTAGTGTTTATGGGTTTTGGCCAGAAACCATGGAGTAAACATCTTTACTCTCTCCAGGCTCCTGGCGCACTGGGCTCTTGCGAAGCAGCTCAACGAATGCTAAAGCAATTATGGGTTTGAAATGCCAAAATGCCTCCTCTTTTCCCACCAGTAGCAGAGGAACGAGGCAACTCCATCTAGTTGTCTCCCACAAAAACAAGCAGCTTCAACTATGTAGTAGGGCTGCTCCCTCATACCCTTTCCTAGTGCAGCAGTTATTCTGGGAAAAATTTTATGGTGATTTAAATGTAAATGATTGCTTTTAGCTTTTCTTTGAAACATCCTATTGGAGATGTCCATTTCATGGCATCCAAAGCAATGGACTGTTCTCAAATTAGCAGTTTCTTGTATTTGTGGTGGAACTGGAGATGTTTTTTTCCTTTAAGATGAGATTTCTCTGCAGCAGGAGCATTAATAGCTGTGTGAAAAGATTTCTAATTACAAATTTTGTCTCAATTACTAATTAAGTCTATTGTCAGACTGAACAACTTCTTGAAAACAAATTATGGACCAAAATATCTCTTTTGTAAGTAGGTTTTTCTTACTTAGTAATTTTATTGCTTTTGTATGAGTTGTCTGCGCATGAAACAGCTGAGTTCAAACCAAAATAGAGATGTTGCTGCATTTTAGTCCAAGCAAGAACTCTGATGTGAAGCTGCAACCTAGTTCTCCTTCTCCATGTGGGCCATGCAGAGTTAGGGTCTCCAGGTTTGCTAAATTTCCTTCTGACACATCCAGATGTGTTCCAGTCCTTCTGATTTATCCTGGTCTGTTTCCTACAGAAGCAAGGTTTAACCTTGCTGCCACGAGCATACTTCTAAATTTGTAACCTTGACCCTTTTCAGCCAAATCTAGTAGGAGTCTCAAGCTTGACTGGACCCTCCTATGAAAATGCAGATGGCCTTTGTGCCTCAGACCATGCTTGTCTTGCTCTCTCTTCACCATTTGTGGGTATAATCTTGCCATTATGGATTGTAACAGTTCCCAAGAGACTACAGTGACTGGAGAAAACTGCCTTTGGATGTAAGCCATGGACTAGTTGGTGCAAACCAGGGTTGTGTCTCACAGCCTGACTGAAATGGGGAGCTGCATGGTGCTGCAGGTGGGATGCAAGCCCTGCACGCATCCTTGCTGCCTTACCTGCCGTGTACCCAGGGCTGGGACGGTAGTATCACCCTCGTGCTCTGTCTCTCTAATGCAGGCCAGCCTACTTTGTTTTTCATTTTAATAGCAAAGGAAGCAGAGACTGGTTTACTACAATAATTTCTTTCCAGTTCAGTACCCTATCTCCACCCATGGTGGTGGGCCAGCTGTTTTGGGGTAAGCCATGAAGCATCCTGCCCCGGAGGGCAAGACTCTGTGTGACCCAGCTGGTGATCAGAATTGCCCCCAAAGCCTCCTGTCACTGCAGTCCATTGATTGCCCAAATCCTAGCACAGGGCTTATGTGTGTTTTGCCAGGAACAGTTCCTCTGCCCTTTCTAAGAAAGGGTTAAACTGAGTTTTCAGAAAATGCTGTAGGCAGGACATAAGACTGCAGCTTCATACTCCCTTACGCTCTGTGTGTGTGTGTGTTTGGGAGGCAGTGTAATGCTTTGACAGCAGCTTGACATTGCCTTGAAAGGTGCTGGAGGCTCTGCAAGCACTTGCCAAGAGGGGGTGGGGGAGAGGAAAGTGTGTCAGGCAATACTGCAGTCACAGCCTCTTCTTGCGCTCAGCCCCGCTGCTGCTGCTGCAACTTGGAGCTTCGCATGAGGCTCCGCTGCCGGCCAACTTCTGCCGCTGGCTCTGAGCACGGCGCAGAGGCAGCGGTACCGGTACCAACGCTGCAGCACCGGCTGCCCCCTTTCCTTTTATTTGCCTTTTTTTTTTTTTTTCCTCCCCCTGCCCTGCCTGAAATCCCCATAAAAGCCACAGACGGGTTCAGGCAGGAAAGGGCCAGCACATCTCCATGGGATGATGTCCGTGTTCGACCGGCGAGGCGCGAGGTGGAATACCGCTGGGAATGAAGTGCACGCTCGACATTTGCTGCATCTGCCGGAGAGTCAGGGTTCGGTGGCTGCCTCCCCTTCAGCCAGCTGTTCCCTTTAATCACTGAGCTTCTAACTTTTGCTTTGCAATGCCCGATGGCCAGTCGAGCCAAGAGAACTAGCACGGGATTTTTAGGACCAGCTAAAAAAACCTATACCCTTCATTTTCCTATTTCTACACAGGACTGGCGAGTCACACTTTAAACAGCCATGTAAAGACATTTCTTTCTGAAGGATTGCCACATTTTTGAGCTCTCACAGACTGGACAATTTCTTTTTTGTTTCCCTGCCGTGAGGTGAGGAGCAGCGTGCGTGTTGCAGCCCTGCGCGGCTGTGGGAGGCAGCCTGAAGTGAGCCTGGGCTGGCTGGAGAGTGATTCCAGTGCAGGCAGGGAGAGAGAAAGGAGCGGCTGTTGTAATTAGCTGAATGATTTGCTAGATAACAGCAGACATGCTTTGTGGACTGAAAAAGGATTTGCAGTCAGACTTTGGTGAGTGAGCCTGTCTGTATTTTTTTTCCTTCTACCTCCTTCAGTAGTTTACTTTTGTTTACTCTGATTTCCTTAAATATCATTAACAATTTCATGTGCTCCTTTGAAGCGGATTTTAGGAATCCAAACCATTGTATACAAACTGTCACTTAATTGTTTTGATTTGCAAAATATACCTCTGCTTCTCTGGAAGGGATTTCTTCCTGTGACCCCTGGAGAGTACCCTTCAAGCTGCCTTCCTCCTTCCCCTTCTCCAGCTGGAAGATTGGCAGATACAGGGGCTGTTCTTAAGGGACCCCAGATATTGTGGGGGGTCCTTTTATAATGATTTTGTTTTTTTGACACCCCCCCCCCCCCCACCCCCCACCCCAATCTAAATGTAACTCTCTTTTCAAGATCAGCATGTGAATGGGCTGAGCATTCAGCAATGGTGAATAGAGGGCTTGGGGGAAGATGAGGGTAAGGGACTCTGCTGACCGTGGTGGGATCGCTGCTATCACCCCCACCTCCAGTGTAACCTACTGCTACCTTGTCTAATAAATATTTCAGCTCCTGCTGGAAATCTGCCATTTCAGTAAGCTGCTAACTTCCGTTTTAGAAACCTGCCGTGAGCAATTCACTATTTATGTGGAGTACAAAAAAATCTGTTTTATTTCTGTATAAGAGTGGGTAGATGGGTGTAGAAGGGCGCTTCTACAAAGGGCAGAGTCACCAAATCTTGGCCCTGGGATTTCCAGGATGGACAAGCTCTGATATTTCTAACTGGGTGCAATATTCAGGTACTTTGTTGCATGCTGTAGCTTGCTTGTTGCAGCTAAATAACCTGCATGGAGCTTGCTCTGATGCAAGCATTTCATTCTGAAAGCCAAGACATTGGAGCTGGAAATACAGGGGTAATTTATGGTTTCTGAATCATTTTACATTGCCTGAAGTGATGTAGTAGGACTGACTTTCTCCTCTCCTCAGCTCCAATGCTCCCTAAAGCATGAACCAAACTTTAGAAAGTTGTTTTCCTCCCTAAATCTAAGAGGTAAAATAAACCAGGTGTAAAGCAGCTTATCTGGCTGCATTGTCTAATCCCATGGATGGTGACTAGGTGCCGTGTTCCCTTACTGTAGCAGCACAGCAAAGAGTGGTTTGGGGACTGGGGCTTATTTTGAAACTGCCTGGGACATGGCGATGAGTCCTGGTAGGCAGAGGGAGTCTGATTTAACAGGGCAGGAATGCAGCTGTTCCATGAAAAGATCAAAAGACAGCTTGGCAGGAGCTCCCATTGCTCTTGAGGCTGAGCCATGAGCTGGGCCCCTAGCTCAGAGGTGGCTGACAGCAGCCGTGCTGGAGGGGTCTCCTGGATGTAATCAGCCACAGTGACGATTATTCATCCAGTTCCTCAAACTTATCACCAGAGGTGTCTGATGCTTCATTCACACAAGTCACAGTGATTGCTATGTTGCTGCAAATGGTGGTGATGTCTGTACTGAGTGACCAAATTAGAAATATTCCTGATCTTAGTCCCATCCCTTTCTTGGAGAACCTTGGGTCAATGTGATGTGTAGCTCTGTCATGTGTAAGGAAATGGTGCAGTCACTGAGCTGGTGAGGAAACCTTCTTCACCCTGGTATCAGACCCTTACAGCTTGTACTGGTGGTGCTCCTGAGGCCCAAGACCATGATTTCATCACCAGTAGGTACTGGTTTCCTCAGCATCCCACAGATGAGGCCATCCTTTGCACCAGGCACAGAGCAAAGACAGAGAGGAGGAATGGGCAAGCATCTCATGTCTGCCATCCCTTTTCTCCTTAGTTATTTTAGTGCATTGAGAGCACTGATTACAATGCATTGGGTTTGCTTTTGCTGAGGATCAGTGAAGCTCTCTTTTGGTCACTCAGCTGGGTTCTTAATGTGGTTTTTCTTCTGTCAACCTGGCTTTTTCATGAGATTCATCTCCTCATCTGTAAATCATCCGAGATGGAAGCAATAAAGTGAATTGCTACTGTATCGCTCATTTTAGCATTTTAAGTGTGATGGGCAAAACCAGAAACCAGTTAGATTGTTTCAGAGAGGCATACAAATGTTTCAGAAGTGCTTCAAGGGCTCACTACCATTAGGGTCTTGGTGATTTCTTTCCTCTCCTCCAGCCACTCTTGAAAGTTTTCTCTTGGAATATTTTAATAATACATAGCTTTTGTCCTTCAGAATGGAAGAGTCAGAAAATGCAAGCTAGTGGTGATGTTTTATAGAAGATGGGAGAAGCATTTATCTTCTGGTTACAGTAAGCTTCTGTGTGGCTCTGCTGATCCCAGTATGATGGTGTGTTTCCACAAGAGACCTTACAATCTTGCAATTGGAGGACTTCCCTGAAATGCCTTATGGACTTTTTGAAGTCCAGGAAGATCCTATATGTTTTACTCTAGCAAATTTCATGTTCAGTTAGTCCTCACTGCAGGAGTGGGCAGAATGACAGCTCATATCTCCTTCGTGCTGCTCCAAGTGACCAGCTGAGGATCCCATTGCAAACCAGTCCAAGTTAAATGGTTGATTGACTACAGCACAGGTGCCCTCGGAAGACCTTTTGTATTTCAGATGTATACATTTGGGTGACTTTTCTTTTTTCTCTTTTTTTTAAAAAAAAATACGGTTTCTATAGAAAGTAAAGGAAAAATAAAGATGGTAGATGAGGATGTTCAGTGCTTTTGTCTTGGGGTTTGTTTGATTTTAGGATTTTTTGTTGTTGCCATTAGAAGCCGTGCTTTTAGCATAAGTGAGATGGACTCTCTGCAGACCAAGGAGAGCAGCGCAAACTTCCTGTGCTTTCTTACTGACCAGCAAGCTGCACACTTTATTTGCAGGGTGGGAACGGCCAGGAAAAAAAGACTTGTTAATAGATCTCTGACCTTTCCTGCCTGTGGTTTTCAGAGGATCAGCTCCCATGTTGTGTGTGCTGTGCTCTCTCTGCAATAGCCCCAGATCTTCCTAGCTTGCCAGATAGGCAGGGGGAGAAATAGAGAAAAAAATATCTGAAAGGGATAAACTAATATCAGGAGCTAGAATGAGGCAGGAGGAAATCTTCATAGATAAATCTCCTAGGAAGCCAGATTTTATCTATCTTATTGAAGAGTTTTTCACAATAGTGCTATTTAATATAACTGCTGCTCATCAAGCTGCTTACGTCACTTGTCAGCTTTGCCTCGGCGGCAGCAAAATGAAAGATTAAGAGAAAAAAGTAACTGGGTTGTGCGTACCAAGACAGACATCTCTGGGTCTGGAGCTGAATCACAGTGATCTTAATTTCCTTGAGCCAAAACTGGTCAGAGACAACCTGTCTGGACCGTTCCTCTGCCCTAAGCTAGTATTGGCCATACCTATGGTATCCTCCATCCACCTTGCATTTGAACACATCTGTACTGGAAACACCACATCAGCTCAAATTCATTCACTAGACTTAAGTATTAAGGAAAAGCTTTCTGCATCTGCAATTTTGGTGCAATTGCTTCCTGTCCTAACATAGATGACAGATTACACCTTCTCTCTGTGCATCAGTCTTTTGGATGTCTGAAGACAGCAATAACCCTTTTACTCTTCTCCTTCTCATCAATTTAGTGTAGACAACTCATTCTTTCTCCCACTCTCAGTAGTCATGGTCTTCTAGATATCTGACCAGACTGCACTTATACAATCTGAATGAACTCCAGCTGGACCATGTGTTTCTTGAACTGTTCTACCCAAACATGGACACTGCACTCAAGCTGGTGCTGATTAAAAAAAAAAAAAAAAGATTTGGCAGATCTTGCAGACTTTACCCATTTTTATATGTACGAGGTTTTAGCTTTTCTTGCATATGACATGGCACAGTGGAATTACTTTTGGTTTGCAGTCCACACTATCTGAAGAGTCCTTCTATAACTGTCACTTAAATAGTTTTTCTCCATCCTTGATTCATTTACTTATTCCTGCTCAGGTCTGTTAGCTCGCGTGCACCTCTGCTGAACTGTATATTTGTTTTTTCAAACATGTATGAATTATTCTGGGTTCAAAATTTACTTCCCAGCCTGCTTCTAGGCTCTCATAGCTGGTGGCTGTCAGTAAACTTAACAAGAGCAATCTTGCTGAAAAGCTGGAGTCTTACCAGACTGAGGATGGGCCCCCACAGAACTTCATTTAATACATCTGTCCCTTCTGATAGTGAACAAATGATGAATTTTCTCAGTGTGTGGTTTTCCAGTCAGTTTTGCATACACTTCATAATCATCTGTACCCTGCTTCCCAAACATGCTTGTAAAAATAAAACATGAAACAATGTCAGAAGCATTTTTAAAATTCTGATAGGACAACTTGCATTTTCCATCTATCCAGAAATGTTGCTCTGTCATAGAGAGAAATCGAGTGGGTGTGACTTATCTGTGGGAGATCCAAGTTTGCGGTGAGTCCTCCTCATTTTCTTTTAGCAGCTCACACACAGATGGTCACTTCCAGGAGCTGAAATAGAAAGTGAAGGATTTGTCATTCTCTCGCCCCCACTGTGATGTCACTTCTGTTTGTTTTGGTTTGTTTTTTTTTTTAAGTTGAATATTACATTTTGCTCTTCTGCAGTCTTGTGATGTCTTACCCATCCTCCATGAGGCCTTAAGGGTACCTGCTGATGGCTTTAGGACTTTGGTGGCTAGGTTTCTGAATTTTTGTTGACCACATTAAGCATAAAGGAATGGATCTACACAGTGGAAATGAATTCTTGCTCTTTTCTAGAGATGGCCCATTCCACCAAAATTATTTTTCTGGAAGGAAAAAAAAGACTAAAGTAATTTCCTACAACTTTTCATGGCCTGTAGAAATATCTTTTCATTCAGTTTTTCCTCTCCTGTATGGATGTTACAGAGCTTTTTCTTCTCAGAAGATTGTGCTCACACACATCTTATTAGTCCACGTTTGTTAGTAGAATGATGTTTTTCAGTGCAAAGGCCAGGCAGATTTAATAAAGGTGTCAGTCCAAAGTGTCAGTTGAGGTTTTCTCTCCAGCACTAACTGTTGGAGTCCAGTTTCCAGCCCAGACATTTACCTCCCTGCCAACCTGCTTAAGAAAATCTCATTCCTGCTGGAAGAGATGCACTTTGGCTTTGAGTAACCCATAGCAGGGGACTGAATTTCGTGTGGTGTGTTAAGTCTTGCTTTTGGCTTTATGTCCAGATTCGTTATTCTTTACACTGTTCTGTTTTGTTAATCCATATAAGCCAAGGATAACTGCACTGCCCAAGTGTTTATACATGTTAGGGCATGTAAGATTTGATTTATTTAGAAAGTGGACTGTTAAAATTGATACCTGTATGTGGATGCCAATTTTTATTGCTTGTGATATTATCTACTTGACTCAAGGATGGAAATCATAGGCAATTTCATCAGAAGGTCAGAAAAAGGTGTTGGCCAACTTGGAGCGAAAAGTACCTATGCTTTTGTGTTTAGGCATGTGTAGGTGTTGCAAACAAAAGAAACAATTAAAGCTAACAAGTAACAGTAATCAGAAAGAGGTATTGGTTCACAGCTGGAGGAGAAAAAGTAGAGCAAAAAAAAATATTTAGCAACATTCATCAATTGACAATTGAATGCTACCAGCATAAGAATATTTAAGACTCTTTTCAGCTGTCAGTTCAGCTACTGCATAATTTTTAGCATGTGAGTAATCCCATCAGGGTAGGCATAGTCTTAAGCCTTGATAGGATAGGACCCCCAGGTCATTGTACGGCTGTCTACTCACGGTGGCAGAATACTATTTCAAGACAAGTGTGCTTACGTGGGAGTTAGGAAATTCTGGTTCTGTGACAGTCTGACTGCCAGTCTGCTTCTGATCTTTTTTTTTTTTAATATATTATTCTGTTCATAACAAAAAAAAAATTCACGAGCAAAGCTTGACGTTCTCAGCTGCCAAATTTATTAATCTGTGGATTTACAAATCAGTCTGGTAACTTAAAAGATGTGCAAAATCACCCAGGATGAAGAATTTCTCTCCTTCCATTCCCCAACAATTGCCATCCCTGATTTTTTTTTATTTCAATTAAAGTTTTGTTGTTTTTTTTTTTTTTCCTTTGACCGTGTGTTTTTGTTCAAGGATCTGATAATTACATGCTTGGAGATGATGGCTTTTCAAAAGCATCTTTCCCCGCAATTTTCAACTGGAGATGTGGATAAAAATATCTCCCCAGTGTTTTATCAGAAATGTTTTCAGTAATGTGCAATTATGAGCTCTGCCTTCATTCAATTCATCCTGGAAGAATTTGCTTCACAGGGAAATTCGTTTCCTAGCTGCTGTAGATGCCAGCATAGTTGGCAGCTGCAGGTTTTTGTGGGGAGGAGGGAAAAAAAAGGCCCAGAAATTAAAATTGCTGTGAAGTAAATTGGTCCCAACACCTGGAAACCATGAAAGGATGGAATACCATATTTTCTGTTAAATCACTGTTAAACTGTTTTGCATGTCAGTCCCAAAATGGCCTTGTAAATTATTTAGTATAGCTGAGAGATGAAGAGATGATCCCACTTAATCATGCCTCACAACTGATCTGTTTCTTATTGAGCAGGTTCATGGAATCATGTTAGAGAGGTGGATGGAGTTGTGGTTTTCTTCCCAGCAGTACTCTAGCTTCCAGTTTCAATGTATAATTAATTCTCATCTGGTATATCCTAATGAAGCTGTAAGTTAGGATCTGGCTCAGGTTTGGGGAGAACAACGTTGGCGTTAAGGTGAGAAGGGCTGTGGAGAATTTACAAAGAGAATAAATATGCTTTTGTCCTGGGAAGTAGGAACTTGTGCTGGTAAGAGTAAGATCTGGCTCCTTGCTGCCCTGGTGTATGGATGAAAATGGCATTTGCTGCATCCTTCTACTTCATTGCATTCTCCTCTTTCCCAAAGGAGGGTGGTAGGTCCCTGATCTGGTGTCTGCTGCTGTTTTGGAGGTGGTATGCCAAGTTGTTTGCAGTTATCAAGCAAACTGACCTGCTCGATATCCCGAATAACTCTTCCCTCCCAGCTTCTGTTCCCTGCTCCAAGCTGTGTTGGTGTCCCTGGAGCCCCCAGGTCCAGCACACCCATCCCCTGCCCTGTGGACGCTCTCACAATAGCGAGGGTGGGATGGCACAGCTCCAGTCAGCTGCTTTTCCCAGCCAAATAGCTGAGTTAAGTCACGGATCTGCTCTTCTGTCTTTGAGCAACCATGTTGCATGACCGTACAAATGATGGTCTGAGTCAAACCTCTAACAGGTCCCCACTGTTGCACTGACAGCCTTGGTGGAGTTGTCCCAGCAATAAATCTGCTTCTCCATGAAGTCTCAGAGGAGATACTCTCCTTTCCCACTGTTGGCATGGTGGTTGATCCGTACAGGGTTGTTACTGCAGCGAATGGTTCAGCCTGAAATGTGAGGGATGTGGCCTGCTCCTGCCCCAGTGATTTATAGAGGATAATTTCTTTGTGGAATGCAGTGCTGTTTGGGTAGGATTAAACTCTTGGCATAAGATGAATGTATGTGTTTTGTTAAAGAGGTTTTTTTTTTTCAATAATATAATGCATTTCCCATATAACCTACTGTGTAAACAGATCATGTTGCTTCCTGCCATGAAATACTGTGCTCTGTTGCTCATGCTGCAGGAGTGTCTTGAACCTGCAGCCCAGCAGCCCCCTGGGTGCTGGGAGGCATCTGGCATCTCAGGGCAGATTCTCTGCAGGTTCATCCTTGACTGACTCCCCTGCAGCATGCAACGAAGCCACGCGTGGGGATCAAGTGTGTGGGTGAGGTAGGAATGGACTAGACAGGGTCCTGAGATAAAACTACAGAGATATGCCTGAAATCTGGGAAATCAGTGGGAAGATGCTCAGGTACATAGATCTGGATCAAACAGCCCAGGTGACTTGTAAACCTCGTACCTGTGGAATTTAAATCAGGATGAAGTTAGAAGAGCTCTGAGACAGAAGACACATGACGCATTGCTTCCTGTTTTGCTCCAAAACCAGGTTTCATCCTGTGTTCCACTGCTCCTCACCTGCCCTTGCTGTGTAGCATGTGGATCTTTTCCCTGCTATTCCCCTCCTTGCTGCTGTAGCTGGGCTGTGTGTGGTGACCGCTGCTGTCAGGACAGTGGCAGGTGCCACCCAGCTCCAGGCTGGCTCCAGGGACAGTCCAAATAGCTGCTGTGACTTGTGAGGCATGAGGCAGCAGATTGTTATTATTAATAATAACTTAAAAAAATAGTCAAAGCAATTCCCTTTCCCCCTTGTGCTTCAAATTGCCCGCTGCCTTCCCAGTCAAGCAAGGTCAGCAGAGGGACCCCAATCTCTTAGGGGGGATAAGTGTTCACCTTGCAGGAACTGGCAAATAAAACCTATTGGAGGCTGCGGTGGAGGCGAGCAAGCAGAGCTCTTCTCTCCTTTCTAAAAGTCCCTTTATATTTCAGCAGCCGACTCAAGCAGTACCATGAGCTATAAGAGGCAATTAGCTCCTAGCAGATTTATGTGACACTGCGCTTTATAAGCAAACAATCATGTGTGTTTAATCATTAAATGGATCTGCTGTGTCTAACATTCACGGAGCTGAGCTGATCTCTCTCATCTCCCTGTGCACACACTCTGCTCTCTTGCCCCAGTGTAGACCCATAGACATCCATATGTGTGCAAAACTGGTGGAGATGGATTACATGGCAGCTGCATTTGTTTCTGGCAGGTGGTGGCAAGAGGTAAGTTCTTGGCAATATCTGCTCTTGGAGACATCCAGACTCCAGCTAGAGGTTAGCACAGTGGGAACAGGAGATGACTGGTGTGGAGATGTTCCCCCTCCACCAACCCCAAGGACCCTCAATGTGGTGAGGGGCTGGTTAGGCACCTGCACAGCACCCCGCTGAGTGCACACATCCAGTGATTGCTGCATTCCCCAGACTTCTTGAGGTTCAGAAAGTAGTCAGTTTTAGTATTTGTAGTTAATTTTAGATATACCTGCACACACTGCTCTTCCACTTATCTATTACACACTTGACAGAACCTGCTGGTTTTAATTTTTATTAGCACAAGTGCCTTGTTGAATCAAAATTAAGTGGGTATTTAGGAAGCATAATGTGAAGCATTACACTTAATGGTCTGTGTTCCTGAGTGGAGAAAGGCTATCACATGAGTTTCTTGTCTTCCCAAAACTCTGTAGCCTTTAGCTACACCTGAATTTTCCTTAAGTTCTTTGCTACTTCCTATCCTCTGTAAGCTGTACAGCTCCCAGCTGCATCTTTTCAGGTGTGTTGCATCTTTTCAGACATATGCCCTTATGCAGATATAAACGTGCTGGGCCTGGGGTTGCAGGGTGTGGGGAGAAGGCCGGTCTGTGGGGTGCAGGTGGAGCTGCGGTGCTGGGGGCTTCCTGTGCCTCTGCCCTGTCTGAACCAGATGCAACTTGAGCCCTTCCCTGGTTCAAAGTGGGAGCAAGTGTCCCCTTAGGGCAATGCAAAAATGGCTTTTTCCCCTGTCCTGGGCATGAGTCTGCTGGGAGCTGTTCCCTCTGGCTTTTTGTGGTGCTCAGGAGAGCTTGGGCTCTCACCAAATTGTGAGTGCTGTTTTGTCCAGTGTCCCTGTTCCACAGCTTGTGGCTCCTGTGGCTGGCACTCTGCTCCTGGCTAGTCCTTTGGGTGGGATGGTTTTGGATTTTATAAGAAAACCCCAAAATTAACCCACAGAACTGTGGGGCTTGAATTCTGCACAGAGTAGGATTTCTGTCTGAAAAATCCCAAGGCTGTCCCCGTTTGCTCACAGGTACTCACAGGAGTGACCATCTCTCGCGAGCCTTTTGGAGGGTGGCAGAGCGCAGCTTGCAGCAATTTGTTTTGATTTTCACCAGGAGTTTCCATGCCTTTTGGGAATTCTTTTGCTGTCTGAAGTTGAGGTGGGGTTCTCTGCCTGCTTTGCATCACCCATGCAATGTGAAGCAAGTGAAAACCAGCACGATGACTTGCATGAAGGCAGCTACATAAAACAGCTGGAGTGCATTAATAACTGCTGGAGTGGGGGCTTATCCATCTTTCATACTCTACAGCTGTTTGCTTTCATTGCAGTGGGGTTGTGCTGATCTTTGGACACCAGCCTGTTTGGAGGATGGGATGACAGCAGAGCCTGCAGCCAAGGCAAGGCTTGATGGGAAGCAAGAAGTGGGGCAAAAACAGGAGCAGGGCTTGTTGGAAGCAAGATTTTGTGGGCAATTCAGGCAAACTTTTAATAGCTGGTTTGATGGGGCCAAACTGCACCAGTTCCAACATCAAATAACTCTGAGCTTTGAAACTTTCTTATTTCAGCTTGTTGTTCTGCTAAATCTGATATTCCTTGGCTCTTTGATTTCTCTTTTTCTCTGTCCCTCCTTTCATTTTAAGTGAAGCTCTTGCTTAAACTTTCTTTAGTCCTTTAACTATAAGCTTATTCCATCTCTCACACAGCTCCTGTGAATCCTCCTGACACAGTTAAGGATAAAAGCAGCCCAGCTGCATATGCAGGCCATTGCAAAGAGATGGTTTGTGTGTCAGAGTCTAAAATCTACATATGTCCAGATCAATCATGAAGTGGGAACATCTGTATATATTCATATATAATGGCTTTTGCCACATGAATGAATAATCCAACTCCCACGATTTGGTATTTACTTTTTTTGAAACATTGCTACTTAGCTAAACATTGAGGGGGAGAATCACATTTATGGGAATTAAGTCTTAGTAAGGTTTAGCAGAGCTTCGTGGATAAGCTGAGAACAGGTCTAAATGGGGTGCCGGAAATCTTTCTTTTAAAATAGTTAATGCTGTCTGAAACTTCTTCCTTATTTCTTGACTCCCACTGGTTTTTAAGCACTTTGCATCAGAATGCAGCGCAAAGCCAGGATAAAGCACCTGATTTGCAACTTACTGCATTCAATGTCTTCTAATGTGATGCCACCTTCCAGCAGTACTAGCTGTCTTTGCAGTTCTCTTAGAAGGGGCTCCCAAACCTTGGGGGCTGCATTGAAAGCTGGAGGCTCCAGCTGAGGGATTGCCCCATTGCAATGTCACTAGTAAATCTGGCTGTGAGATACCTTGGTGCACTGGCCCATGGGATGATGGAAAAAGCTGTTGAAGATATAGCCCCACTGTTTAAAATAAGGCTGGGGACTGGCTGCATCTGCTCTCTGCTGGGTCGAGATGGTTTATTCTCTCCCCGCAGTCAGCAAAGCCTCTGAGCCTTGTGCCAGCCCTGCCCTCACCGTGGCCAGGGCTGAGCACGCACCTAGCTGTAGGCTGTGGTTCACTGGGGTTGTCTTGGTTCACCACACTGCTCTGATTTTTCATAGTTCCTTTTGAAGTCGTAGCCTAGTTGAGATGATAAGATCAGTGCAGTAGCAAATGAGGTCGTGGACAGCTTTGATATCTCCTTCTCATAGTTTATTTGACTTTTTATGCTAGTGCTGATGGCATCCTTTAGATTTTATATAAATCTGTTTTCTTGCTTCACCCCTTGATCTGTGGCTCATGCTTTTATTAAATGTTACTGCATTGAAGTGCATCTCTTCTGTTGCCTGATTTGCCTGGAAGTTTTTTGTTTTGTTGGTTTTGTTTTCTTGTGGTTTGTATGGATTTTTTTATTGCTGTTAGCACCGAGATTGATTCACACCATGCATGGACCTGTATCAATCTCAGCCACCTCTTGAACCAGCACAGCAAATCTCCCAGATTTGATTCCTCATTTCTTTTTCTGGGCCTTTTCCCTGAACAAGAGAAGGCTTGTAACTGGGGCAGAGAGAGAGTGCTAACCTGGACAAGTGGTGGGGTGACCTTCCTTGCAGCAGCTCTGCTGGGCTGCCCTTGCCCAACCCTTGTTGAATCTTGCTGGTGCGGGGGTTGCCCGAGTCAAACTGATGTTGCTCCTGGAGATCAGCAGGGAAGCATGATAGCAATCACTGTAAGAAGGGGTCTTCCCAAACTCCTCATCTAAGGAGTGATATTTTCCTGTCAGGTTTCCTTAAGATCGGTGTACCACTCAGTTGCTCTCCACAACACATGCTGGAAGTTTAGCACAGGTGCTAGAATTTTATGCGTGCTCTCAGGAGTGCTTAATGCACTTGTGTTACATGGGCTCTCCTAGAAGTGCTATGGGAGTAATACAAAAAAATGTATTGCAACTGTAGTGAGTCCTTCTTCAAAAAGGATTACTAGGCTGAATGTTGGCACAGTGTCTTGTTGCCACCTCATCTCCCCTCTCTGCTGAATCCAATGCCTTATCTACTGCCTGCTACAAGAGATTTGCTCTTGACTATTTCCCCGCTGAACTGCGAGCAGTTATCTGGCTGTAGGAAAGCCTAGAAGAAAAAAGTGTTGCCTCTACCCACTAATTTACAAACCCAAGGATATCCAATGATAGTTTGTTTTTTTTTTTACTCCCACTTTTATTTCATGCTCTATCTCTTTACTTCCCATCTGTGTGCATGTTGGGGAGTGGGTATTCCAGTTTTCCTCTGTTTGAAATCGACCATCTTTTGGCAGAAGAAGGTAGCACAGAGGACCTGGGCACTCACTGCTCTTTGGCTGTGCTGCAGAACTACTGGTGTATCCTCCTGTTTCATCTGAGGGTGGGATCTCAAGCTTTGAGCTGACCAGAATCACAGAAAAGACTTATAGACAAAAGTGACCTTTTCACTGAACTGTGATTTTTATTTTCAGCCAACTCCTGCATAAATGGCATGTTCACTTTTTTTTTTGACTGGGTTGTTTTCATCCCAGATGAGCCATTCACAATCCAGTCTCACCCTCTGCATAATACAGGCCAAGGAGCTCAGACCAATCACTGTGAACCATACCCCAGATCTCCTGCCTAAGGGGGTGTGAATGACTTTTTAGATGCCCATCCATCATGACAAGACATCCAGTAACACAGTATCCAGGAGATTAATTCTTCTCGTGGGATGGAAAGGGAGGACACACACATGTTACCACATATAGGATGAATCTCTACAACTTTCCTTCCTCAATTCTGGCGCTGTACCTCTCCATTGAAGAGTTGTGTGCCCTCCTGCCATGCTTATGCACCAGCTTTGATGGCCTTTTCCCCTTCTTTTCAGTGCTTCTGAAGCTCCCTCCCTCCCTGGGAAGTTAACAGCCTCTTGATTTGACAGTTTTTTTTATAGAAGATCTTGGAGGATGGAAGACAACAGGTACCATTTTAAAAGCAAAGTTTCTAAAAGGCAAAATAGGTCAAAGAATTTATGATCACTATCACTGCAGCGAATTCATCTCCATTTCAAAATGTGCAAGTCCTGACTTCTACCTGTTCTGTTGTCCCCAAGCTGTCGATTTGTGCTGCATATTCACACCCAGGCTGTGCACGAGGGTGCTCAGATCTTGGCACTGCTAATGCCTCCTGAGTCCTGTCTCCCCATCTTCTCCCTGGAGCTCTGGGAGTCCAAGCCCAGAGTTAGGTAAGACAAAAAACCCAACACAAAATATTTTGTAACATGGACATTGATAAATTTTTTTGGCTGTAACTATTGATATGCCAAAAATAAAAGCTTTTGCCTGCTTGTGTGTACCTTTTGACAAACCTTTCCAGCTGGGAGGCAGCTTAGTTGCCAAACCCTATGCAGTGAAAGCAGTCGTGATTGTTTTCATTGAAACAAAGCTTGGTTTTGCTTTTTGACTAACTGCAGGGTTTTTAAACAAGCAGGTAATAGTGGCCACTAGGTTTAGGTGGCACTGGTGATTTGAGTGCTAAAGTCTAATAAACTGACAGTATTTAATTTCATTTGATTGAAAAGCCACAATAGAGCTACCTTTATTTGATTTCACACCACAGTCACTTAGCATGGCATTTATTGCTTGAAAGGAGGAAAGTCCCCAGGGTTTGGATTCAGCAGGCTGTGTTTCTTATCCATCTCCATATTCAAGAACAAGTTTGGAAGCTTGCGTGGAATTAATAGAGGGAATTGTATTCCCTTGCCAGCTAGGATTTACTGCTGCCTACTGCATAGATTAATAAATCCAGTTGTATTTAGAGAGGCATTCTTCCCTGGGAATGGCTTTAGACTGTATCGGTCATTTCTCACCATATTACAATTGCTCACTTGGATAACTTTCATGAAAGATCAGACTGAAAATGTATCTTATTCCTCTTTAATTTTTACTCATGAAAGGCAGTTTCTTCAGATAATACAATCAGTATATCAGCAATATTTCATCTTCCTGGCTTATTGTTGGACTCTCCCCAGTACAGTCTACACTGCTTAATAAGAGAAATTGCTAGATTGACTGGAAAATATAACTTTAATAACATCATTTCAGGCGCTAGAACCATTGAGAAATAATAATCTCTTTGAGTTGGTTTCTGCACTATCCCTGCCCCTCATGCACAAAATTACCACACATAATGTATGTGCTCCTGTGTGTGCAAATGTGACCTGCAAGGGGGTGAGAAACTGCGCGGTTTCCCCTGCCACCACGTCGTTCATGAATATAAACTGATGAGGCTGTCTGAAAATGCCTGGGAGGGGGAGAGGGATTGTGGGAAGGGAAGTCTGTCTCCCTTTCTCTTTTTATTTTTTTTCTTTAACACTAGAAGTTCAAACCTTGCTGGGGAGTGCTTAAGAAAAGTGAACTGGAGAGGGCTTACTGGGCAAAAAGGGACCTTTTTGGTATGGATGTTTTTGAGGATGCTTTGGAGGAAGTGGATAAAAGTGAAGATGTTTGGGTTTTGTTTGGGAAAAGCTCTTTGTGCTGAAGAGCCAGCCTATGCTATCCTTCAAGAAGCTCTTAATAAGCCTAACTTAATGCACAAAAGCATATCCTCACCAGAATGGAGAAGGAGCTGTCCCTGATATTTTTAAATTAAAGAAAGAAAAGAAATAGCAGGTACTTCAGAAGAACAACACAAGCTCCTCTGTGAGCAGAAGAGCAAAAGAACCCTTATTTTCAGTGGTTTTGCATCCAATATTCCTTGTTCTCCTCCCTGCTGTGCAAAGGAGAATAAGTGGTTAAGCTGGTCTAGAGCTGGTTTGCACAGCAGCTCTTTGCTTTGCTGAGAGCAATAATTTGTGTCTTTCCTGCTCGAAACACAATTTTAATGAAAGTTACAGGACTATAATCCTCTTTCAGGCTGCTCTCTACCCCCCAGGTTGATGGATATTGGCCGCAGCATTCCAGAGGTGCAAAACGACAGCAGATGGATGGATGTACAGGCAGCATGTGAAGTTAATTTTTGCAGAAAACCAATCCAAAGAAATGGAGTTGGGTTTAATAAAAAATTCTAGTCACTTTTCCAAGTATTTTTTCCTTTATCTCTCAGTACAGCTTGAGTGGAAATTAAGAACTGCTTCCAGGTCCTCTATCGCACACTCCCTCAGATGTGCCGATTAGATAAATAAAGTTCCTCTGCACTGGTTTCCAAAGCAATAACGAGCGATAGACAGTGCATGGTAGCAATGTCTCTGGTGTATAAAAGACATGACTGTAATAGCAGGTTGACTGCAGATTCTTAAATCATGTCTTTTTCATTTCTTCCTCTTTTAAGCTTTTTTATGGATCGGCATGTATTTAAAGAAATCATCAGGAGTACCAGATCTTGGCATTGCAAGCTGGGTCCAGCTTCATTCTTATCAGATGGGACTTGGATCAGTCCTTGGGAGGTGTTTAATATCCTGTGAAAGTTGACGTGAGTTAAATCTTTCCAAAGCCTGGCTTCTCTGCAGAGCCAATTTAAATGGGCTTTCTGGGCGCACACACACACGTATTAGATTTTCTACTCATTTACTAAATGTTGAAACTATATTCACTTCTCCATGAAAAGCAGGAGTCTTCTTCCATCAGTCTTATGTATCTGCTGAGGGCTTGCAGGGAGGAAGAAATATGCTCTAGCATCCCTTGTGAGCCAACCTGCTCGATAACAGAGGCATGTTCTGACTCATATCTTGGTCTCATAAAGGCTACTGCTATGCAAATAACTATCTGCATAATTTCTGGTTGAAAATGGTTGCTTGAAACAAATTGTTCCTTTAAAAGTAATTTGGGTTTCTTATTAAAAAGAAAAAAAATAGAAAAACAAAGCACAGAGTTTTCTGTTGAACAATAGAGTACTGTATCTTTTATAGATCTGTTTCCTGTGAATAAAGCAGCAGGTGGTTATGAAATTATACATGCCTTAGGAGGGTTGGTAGATAAGTGAATACAGGCTTTAGAAGAAAAGAAAGGGAGATGTGGAGGGTGTGGGGAGATGAATTTTATGCTGTGTGTATCAGAGAGAGGAAATTAAGAGGTACAACTTCCTCTTGGAATAACCTCAAAGGCTGGACAAATTCTCCCTGGCTCAGATGCCCGGGGCAACAACTGTGCAAATGGATAGAGGGGGTGCCACAAAAGCTTCTGATGGCACAAGAAGATGCAGTTGGTGGAGCATATTCCCAGCCTGGGGAGTGCAGCATCATTGCAGCAGGGCCAGCACAGGTATTGTCAGCAGATTGATAATGCTCTTGGGATGTTTTGTTTTGTTTTTTTTCCCCACTGGAAGTAGCTAGGAAAATGGGAGAAAGTTCAGTCATCATCTTTGGGGCAAGGACTTTGTTCTGGTAGGCATGGCTATTGTAAGGCATGGCCATCCTCCTTAGTTGTGCTCTCAGAATAAGAGAAATGGAAGGAAAAAAAAAATTCCTGAGCCCTTATTTGTCTTCTGTGTAACTCATGAAAATGTGCTGCGGGGGGGTTTGTTGCCAGTGAAGAGAAAAATATGAGGCTCTTCTTCACAACAGGCATTTGTACCACAAATTTGTTGGTATATGTATTTATGAAATTAGGGAGTGGCTGCTCCAAAATAACTTGGTCCATCCCAGTCTAAGCTCACTGGTAAGAGGAAATTTTATTTTTAAAGCTTCCTGGTGAAAAGGAGAAGTGTTTCAAAGGCCTGCTTGGGTCTGAGTGGCTTCCGTAGGAGAGTTGTGTTTAGGTGCCCTGTGCTGATGAAGGTGGAGATGAAATCTGTGATGGACTCTGGGTTTTTCACCCACGTGCTTCCAAATGCCCTACCCCGCCTCCTGGAGAATAGAAACCCAGAATCACTGGACTGGGCCTTTTAAAGGTTGGGTTGGTTTTGTGGTTTGGGTTTGTTGGTTTCTTTGCTTGTTTTTTTTTTTTTTTAATGCAGTGAGCAAAACAATGTCATGACAATGAAATTGTGCTGCAGAATCCCAAAGCAAAAGTGACATTTTTCTTCTTGTTTTTAAGCACTTTACAGGAGTATGGGCTGTCTTGCCTAAGGATTTAGTGTATTTGTTGCTGTATACTTGGGCTGGTTTTATGCAAGGCAGGATCATGAGCTCTAGCTTAACTTCTGCAATATTCTAGGCAAAGCAGTCTGGAGATTACTGGAAGATGTTTTCATCCATTCATTTGGGTTCTATTTATTTATTTTCTTTAACTTTTCTGATACAGAGCTGGAACAATGCACTTCTGGAGATGGGAAAAGAACTGATCATCTGTATTTGGCTTAATGAACTCGTGTACAATTTTTTCAAGGGCCTAAGGAGCTTTGCATATAGTTGAGCAGAAGAAAATTCAAACCACCTGCTGAGGAGGAAGGCTTGAGGGAAGTGAGATCCTTCATGGAAACAGACTCTTGCCTGAAGTGGAGACATGGGAGGAGCTCTTGGGCAATGGTGGACTCTGTAATTAAGTAGTTTTAGTAAATCATACAAATAGGCTTTTTTATTTCCCTACCCTAGCCTCTTTAGATCTACTTATCTCTTGTGTTAAAGGCTAAGTGCTTTGAAGATGAGGGACCACCACTGTGCTGCTCTCGTGCAGAGCTGACACAGCCATCTCTGACCTGCTGTGGTAATGCAAAAATAACTCAAACTGCCCTTAGGAGCATGTGCTGAAGGTTTGGTCGTGTAGAGCCTTGCAATCAAACCCAAACCCATTACCAGGGCAGAACATGCCACAGGGTGTGATGCCACATGGAGCCCAGCCTGGGCAGAGTTGGGAAGGATTATGTTACTGTCCTCCTCTAATGATGGCACAGCCCCTGGCCAGGCTGTAGCAGAGGCTGTGTAACCTGGGATTTAAATAACTATCCGAGTGTCAGAATGGGTGGGCATGGATGTACCTCTTTTTTCCCTCCCATCTTTCTAGTAATACGACAACTTTTTAAAGGTGATGAGGTTCCTAAAGATACTGCTAGATTATTATAGTCTGCTTTTGAAGTACATGTCTGCATCTTTTAGGCACTTGGATATCTTTAAAATCCTGGGCTTGGAGACTAGCTCCCAGGAGGCTGCAGTTTGAATCATCATGAGCTGCCTGACCCACTCCCATGTACCCCGACTGCTCTTTACCTGATTACAGATAAATCTCTCCCCTGACTTACAGAAATAACTCTTCTCAAAATGGATCAAATTGTCCTTAGTTTTAGTAATTTGGGTTCTTGCTTCCAATCTCGTGCTTTTATTCTAGCCAAAAAATACCGGCTTGTGTTGGTGTGAGCAGCTTTCGGTTCTTACTGCTGTTTTAGTATTAATTGCTCTAAACAAGGAGTGCAGTTACCCTATGGCAAAATAACTGTCTCCAACTGTCTTTTTTCCATTAAACAAATGGAAGGTTTTACCTCTTGGTCTTTCCACAAGATTAATGCACTTTCTCTGCAGGAACTATCTTAAAGCAATCCAGGAATCTGAACAACTTGCAGACAGCAAGCCTCATTGTCACAGAATCTTATTTAGCTAATGCTGATTTTCATTAAGAGGTGATCTCTGTTAATAACATAGACTAATAACTCTTCTAAATGAAAAAAAACCCTTCCTTCCCTCCCCACAGGCAGGGATAATGAACTCCTAAATCAGTGCTTTTTCTGAAGAAGCTTCCCCTCCACCCCCATTTTAAGGGAGGTTGGCTTGAGACCTGACTAATGTCAGGAGATCCTGATGCCTGTGCTTGCATCCTATTGGGAATTTTAACTGAGAAAAGTCATGGTGTGATTGAGATTGGTTTTGCTGCTGATTGTTACAGAGAGAGGATTTGGCCAAGGGTGTCTCCATTGGTGCCATGAAAGCCAAGGGCTGATGGGGTGTCTTAGAAAGGCAGCAAGTCAACCTTGGTGTGGCTTCACTGACTTGGGCAACAAATGAGTCTGTTCTGGGAGCCCAGGGATCCCTGATTTAAGGAAGTTGCGGATTTCCTACGAGTTAGGATTGACTTAAGTGCATGTATTTGACCCCTGTAAATCAACCAGTTGACTGCTAGATTATTAATGAGCAAACAAGTATCTTGGTTAGAAGAGAGACTCCTGTTTGTACCCTTAGTCAGCAAGAAAGGGTAGGGAGATAAATTCAACCTTACTATTAGACCTAAAAGAATCCACATCAGACACAGCTATGGGAAATTGGGAGACCAAGTTCTGCTGCTCACAGAGCAACTTGTCTTTTCTATCAGTGCCCTAGTTCTTAATCCAAAAAACCAACAAGACCCAATGCAGAAATGCAGAGGGGTCTGCATGACAGGGTTGGCTGCTGTCAGAAGGACAGACTGTGGGTCCTGGCAGATAGGAGGACATTACACAGATCCATTTCTCCCCATGCTCACAGTTAATTGGGTTCATTCCCTTTCTGTTTGGATTGCAATTATTAACAACTCTTATTCCTCTCTCCTTTCTTGTCTTCTCCCTTAAAGTGGGGGGTAGAACTAGATAATCCCCAAAAGATTAAGTGGCGAAAAAGCAGGGAGAAGCGGAGTGGTGGTACTGGTGACAGGGTACTGGCAGAGCAGGTGACAGGGCATTTTTATGGCCCTGTGGCCATTGCTGGAGCTGAGCTGCCAAATGAAGCATGAAGCTTCATGAAGGATGAAGCAAGTAGCAGAGCTCTGGCTATATAACCCCATGCTGATTAATCACCGAGAGACTAATCTCTGGGCAGCCCTTGCTTTCCCTGCTGCTGCCTCTCTGGTGCCTCCCAGTATGATCTGGGCAAGGAGGAGGGAAAGGCTGTACCTCACAGCTGGGGAGCCTGGTTTCCCAGGCAATACATTCAGTGGTGAGATGCTAAGCCAGGCAGTAGGGGGAAAAAAAAAACAAAACCCTGAGAAAAGGAAGAGCAGGCAATGAAACAGTTCAAATTCAGCCTCACCTTTCTTTTCTTTCCTTTTTCCTTCTTTTTTCCCTTCCCTTGACTCCATGCTTTATCTTGTGCACAACAGGGCTCCTCTGGAAAGAGATGGTTTCCTACCAAGGCTGAGCTGCCTGCTCTGCTCAGGAGTTAGACTCAGTCTGATCTGGGCCATCTTTGGCAGTCACAACGTTCCTGTGACAGGCTCTTGCTGCATGGCTGAGCGGTTTTGCAGGGCAGTAGCTGCTCCTTGCTGCCCTGCCCTGAATCCCAGCTGGGATTTCCCTTGTGGAAGAGGCAGAGGAAGACTCAGTCTGCCAATTTTCTTTTATTTGGGTGCAAGTTCCTGGAAAACTGACCTCTACTTCCACCTCATCTGCCCTGGGAAAACCTGTGCCACTTTCTGTGCTGCCTGTCAAGGGGACCTTGCTTCCAGTGGGGGCCTTAAGCTCCTGGATTGTCTTGTCTGGAAGCCTGGATGCTACTGGCATGATCTCAATTAAACAGGGGCAGCATAAAATATTACAGTGCCCTGGCTGGAGGTGACACATTGTACTAGGGCCACTGAAGTGCCATTGACTACAGGCCCTGCTGAGAGCTGCCATTAATGATCTGGCAGCAGGGTGGGATACTGGAGGTTGCCCTGACCTTCCCTCCTTCCTGTTCCTGCTACTTCAGCTGAAGCAAGGAGGTATTTTTCCTACTCTTTCATCTGTCCAGTTTGTTTTTGAGGAACAAAAAAATGTCACTGTATGAGATGTGTGCTAGTGTAAGACACTGTTGCTGCAGGGGAGGAGAGTTCAGGGCCACGTGTGGAGGGTAAGGACTTGGGAACTCTTCTCTCCCTGGTGTTAGTGAGACATTGAAATGACAAAAACTATTATCAAAGAACTTACAGGAACTTTTCTGTATTGTCACAGATTCCCATGGGATCGATATATGGGAAGTGTTGTGCTTTCAGTTTTATTGAGGGTATTATGTACTTGGTGAGCTTTTCTGAAAGATCTAGAGCCAGCCTTAACGCTGCTGCTTGAAAATCACCAATTACACCATTTTTTCACTTTGGAAAATTTTTGGCCCTCTTGGTATGAGAGAAAAAGCTTGAAAAATACACCTCTAATGGCTCCAGCACTGATTGCTTGCAAAAAGAACGTGTGCAAGCTTAAAAAAATGAGCTATTTTCCCAATTTTAAAGATTCATGAATTTTCAGTGCTTGGGCTGGCGCTGAGATTTGGGCCGACTGAGCAATCAGGCTAGTTACCGGCCTTGCCTCTGAATTGATGCTGTGCTAGGCAGGAGAAATGACTTAAGAGCATAAAGATAAGGAATTTATTTTTTTAAAAAAACAAAGTACCCCCCCCACATACACAAAAGGAAAAGAAAAAAGCTCAGAAAGAAGTGCCTCCATTAATACCAGCTTGAGTGGCAGAGCAGGAAATTGGCTGAAAATGAACAAAGAGCCACGCGGCAGGGATGCTAATGCACGCAAATGCCAATTCACACTTCGGCGGGCGGCGTGTGGCAGTTTCCTTTCCTGTTCAAACATTTTAGTCAGATAATGAGTGAAAAAAACAAACATTTTTTGCATAATCAACTGAGTTTGGAAGGGAGAAGCGATAGAAGAAGGGGAGCCGTGGTGCTAATTATTCGCTGGCTGATATGGCTGTCAACGAAGCAGCGCAGGACTGTGCAGGGGGTGTGTTCCTCATTGCTGGCACTGGCTGTAGCTCAGGTTGCTGCTCTTGGCCACTTGGCTGGTGGTGGAAGCTGTTGTTACTGCACAGGCAGCCTGGTTGCTTGCTGAAATGGAAGCCAAGGCACATTTGCCAGCAGCCGTTGGGGTGGGGAGGGTAACCGTTACCAGACTGGGGTTTCATATCAATATTGAGTGGGGTCACAATAGGGAAATGAAGCACAGAAAGGCACTGGTGGCTGTATGGTCCAGGGTGGTGTGTTTATGTGAAGCAGATGGTTGGCTGCTTTACTTTGCCAGCAGATTATCAAGTTGGCTTTGAACCATCTTGTGTGGTTTTCCGGGAATGCAGGAATCCCGTTTGCAGCAGAACGTTGCTGTCTTGAGCATGCTACCTGGGGTCAGAGCTGGCAGCAATGCTCTCAGGTGGAAGGCATCGGCATGCTGGGGTGGTCCTCGCTGTCTGCAGTGTCCTGTGTGACCAAAGGCACGCTGATGCTCCAGTGGCATTGAGAGGCTCCAGCCCTAAATGTCCCAGGGTATTTTTCAGGTACCTTTTGCAGACTTACTTCTGGTGCTGAAAAAGCAACCTCATGCTGGGTATCCTCGGCGGCAGTTTTGGGGCTTCTCTTCCAACATGCTACTGCATTTGGGAAAGAAATAAAGGGAGGTTGTAGCTGCTGGGCTGAGTGGTGTGGGCAGGCAGTAGTTAGATTGGCATTGTTCTGCTGCTCCCCTGGGAAATACCACCTTGCTTTATACTCCCAAACCATCCCCTGTTTTCTGACTGCAGTTCTGCAAGGTATGAGTGACAGAGAGAGGGTAAAGCAGGATATTAGGAAAAACCTTCCAGAGAGAAATTAGGATTAACATGACTAACAGTGGCAGAGATTGAAAGCTCTGAATCTTTATCACTATCAAACAGCTACTGAAGAAGAGTTGGTGTGGAGCTTTTTTTTCTTTTTTTTTTTTCCTTTTTTTTTAAAAAAAAAAAAAAGAAAGAAAGGATGCTGGAGCTAAACTGTCCCAAGTAAATTAAACTTCTTTCCAGAGTCGTTAAGCTCAGATTAACCTTGACCCACCCAAAGAACCACTGCTATTAAAAATGCAAATTTCATTTTCAAGCCTTCTGCTCTTAAAGTTGATGCCAGGCAGTACCAGCACCTATCTGAGATCAGTGGCTCGCCTTGGTGCTTGCTGTAATTCTTTAGCCAAGTGCTGCTGCTTTCACTGTCAGCATTGAGTAACACTGCAAGATCTCCATGGTCAGGACAGTGCTGTTTTATCTGGTCTTCCCCTTATTTTTGTGAAAGGCAGAGCTTTGTTCCCTTGTTTCGCAGAGGTCCTGGATGCTTGGGTATCAAGGTTCAATGCGTTTTGGCAGGAATGACTTGGCATAGCTTGGTGATGGTCTAATGCCAAGTGCTAGTTCTTGCTTCATTAGAAATCTTCAGTTTAGTGGTGATGGAAAGTGTTCAAAGTGAGGCGGGAGAAGAGTCCAAGATCTGGATATCTACATTTTTCCTCTATGGGCTGCAAAATTTGCACTGGAAAACTAAATAGTGTTTATTTTTTAGCTGAAACTTTTTATGCTTGGAAGTCCAGACTTGCATCAGCCAAGATTTTGCACTGAATTTTGTCACCTTGTGAAGTCACTTCAGCTGGGGCAACAAGAATTAACACTAGATAATTTTTTTTTTCTTTTTTGGAAATTACTTTAAGTGGAACTTCATTTTATTTTTAAAAATTATTCAAGTTCTTGAGCAAAATTCCCCTCCTTGTCGTTGAGTGTAGCCCACGTGATTTGATTTACACAATCATTTTTCTGTTTTTGAGGAAACTGGGCTGACAGCAAATTTAATATTGGTTTTAATTTCTCTGTGTACAGACCTAGAATGGAGCTGAACAAAAGTCATTGTTCCCTTTGTATGCAGCAAGACAAAAAGTTCTCTGTAACTTAAATGTAAGTTACTTAAAGGCTGCAGACAGCAGTAAATGGATAAGGTTTTCAATAACCCGTATTTATAATATCATGTACAACTTCTAAACCTTCAGAGTTATTGAAAAATTGGGAAGGGCAATTCAGGAATGTGGTCACTGAGAATGGGAGTTATTTGATACTACATGGTTACTGGAAATTATTGATTGAAAATTCATCGGCTTTTTAGGAAATGCCATAAAAATAGACATTTTAGATGGATGACAATGAAATCTGCAGAAGCATTCTCCCGTCTCTGCAGATAATCTCTATGCCATATAGGAGTCTTCCAACAGGAGAATACAAAGATATTTAAATACTTTAAATTTAAACTTCAGCTTATGCTGGGCAGTGCATTTATAGTACAAAATACTATTTTCTGTCTCCTTAGGTGGTTTTTTTTTTTTTTTTTTTTTTTTTTTATAACTTAAGAGAACATGCTCTCTGTATTTTACAGGGGCTGGAACAGCAGGAGGAAAATGTGACTTTGAAATAATGGGATCTATAAGAATAAGCAATTGCATTCAAGTATCGTGATTTAGTGCCCTGTTAGTGTCCTGATGTATAACTCTATTTCCAAAGACCATAAGTTTCTTCACAAGCATAATGACAGGCTTAAAACTTGAGACTAATGCCACAGCTTTCTCTGTCCTCAGCTGTTCCACATAATTACAGGAGTAAGGGAATTTTGTTCTGTCCTAATGGATTAGCTCCAAGAGGAATAAATCAGATAATGTTATTGCCTTCTTGTTTCTTTCCCTCCCTCTCTAAAAAGCAAGGTAGCCCACACAGTGCAAAGCCAGGGCTGGTAATGGTTTTCTTTGCCTACAGTCTGTGATACAGGTGTGATCCCAATTCTGGTGTCACCAGGACAAACTTTTTAAAGTGCTCTGGTTCTGTTTGCTGCTTTTGGTACTAATTTCAGCCTCTGTGTTTGCTCTGCTCACAGACGATGGCCCTTACTCGAAGGGGAGCAAGGACTCTGGTGGGATGGACGCAGCCCTGGTCTCCAGGAGGCAAAGCATCCCAGGTAAAGGAGGGGAACAGCTTCTGCTCCAAAACATCAGGGCATCCATTACACGTTACCTGGCTACCCCTAAAATGGGTAAAACCCTCCAAAACACCCATTTTGGTGCAACTATCAGCAAGGTTTTGCTGGAGGGCAGGAATGGATGATAGTAACTGGTCTCAGTGAATGGTATGTTACTGGTGCAATCACAGTCTGGTGTGGAGCTGTTGATGGTGGTACAGGGAGCTGGAAAAGGACTGGTTCCTGTGCTGGGCTGACACCCACAAAGGAGAAAACAGCAGCAAAGGAGAGAGGGAAGAAGCACTGCCACATCTGAGCTTGCTGGGTGTGCGGGGAGGCTGGTTGGGGAGGGAGACTGGCAGTGCCTGGCAGATTCATATTTCCTGCGTGTGACTAAGTGTATTTTGTTGTTTAGTCAGTCACAGCAGACTTTTGGGTGAGATAAACCTTCTTGTGCAGAAACACCCCCGGGGGCAGAAGGGGAGTGGAGCAATGGTAGTACGTTTGCCGTTGGTGCGGAGCTTTGCCAGCAGGTTTGGATGGGCTGCTTTGGACAACTCTTCTTCCTAATAAAGCCCAGGGCTTGATTTTGACTTTTTACCATTAATGACTCAGTCGTAGGTTTGGTTTAGTATGTTGTAGGCAATGGGGAGGAAATGAGACCCTTTTGCTATTGCTTCATCATTCAGCCATTTTTCTAGGAGATATTCTGCATCCTCTGGGGCTTCTGCAAGACACTGCCACTGTATCACAGCCCTGATGGAGAGAGTCTGGGTCCCTGCTCACAAGAGCCAATGCCCAACAACCCCAGCTCAAGACATCTCAATGAGAAGGGCAAAATTCAAATGTGCTCTTCCTGCCCTGGGATGCTTTGAGCAGCAAAATCCAAGCAGAAATGCCAATAGAAGAAACCCAAGACTATTCTAATATGGCACTAAAAGCCTATGTCTTGAAGAACTTGATCATGCTTAACCAGCTTACTTTTACATCTCTGTCTGTCTGTGATAGCAGCAGTAGATTTATAGAGGCATTGGTCAAAATCCCTTACCCTGACAGATTGATCTCAGGGACTTGCCTTTTTTCAGAGCAATGATTTCTCCTTGAACCCATAACAGTGGGTAATTGCACTGTGAGAGTTCTCATTTTAAACACTTATCAAGGATCAAAATTAAACCCCATTGAAGAGCTCATAATCTCCCCTTGCAGCACCATCTGTGTTGATCAGTCATGTCTGTAGCTGAGAGGAAATTTGCAGGATAGTGCCGGGTGATGTTCCTTCCAGCACGGCAGGAAGCCCCCACAAAGTTTCTGGTAGCCCCTGGGATCCTGGGTTGGTAAATTGAAAACTAAGTTACTGTAGTTGGCAAGGGATCAAAACTGAGTTTAAAGAGCAGAAGCATTATGGACCTGATGGTTTATAACAAGCTGCCAGTGCCATGGTAAATGGGTGCCCAGCAGTGCCTAAACGCCTTCCAGACTGGTGCTAAATGGCAAAGAGGTTCCCCACTCACATCAATCAAGTGCACAGATTATTCTTGGAAGTGCTTTGCAAAAGAGGTAGTGCATGGCAGGACTCAAAGTGAGGTGCAATTTCTGGTGTCATGGTGGCATTACACAAGGAGCAAAGTGCTAGTGAAGAGGAACCATAGTGCTGAATGGCACCATGTTTCCTCCTAGTGAAAGAGGATGGAGCGGGGAAACTCTGCACCAGCATGGATCTTCTGTGTCAATATGTTATTTAAGTGACGCTGCCTTGCTCTGGAAATCATAGCATGCAAGAGGTTTCAAATGTTCACTTGCCAAGTAGAGCACCTCATTTAAGCTTGATGGGGTTTGCTGTGCAAACGAACTCCTGGGCCATAGGCAGTGTGAGTTTAGATCACAGCTGTGGGGCTGCTCTTTGCTGTGTGTTACCAACGTCCATCACCACCTTCCCCTGCACGCTCTCAAGAAAGGCATCCTGTATAAGGGGGACAGTTTTCCTCCTGGAAAGTTGTGGGGGATGCCAGTACTCAAAGACAGGGGAGGTGGATAGATCATGTTGTAGACAAGTTCTGTGAAAGCTTCTTAGAGGAGGCTCTGGCAAGGCGTGGAAGTAATCTGATTTGTCCCTGGGCTAGTCTTCCTCTGAGCAAAGAGTGTGAGCGCTGTCATGTGGATTAATGCAGAGCTGCCTTTTGCAAAGTCCACAGAGGTCTTAGTCTTTCCCTGAGCTGGTGCTGGCTCTCCCATTAGCTCACTTCTCTTCTCCATGTCAAATCCAGAAGCTGGAATAGTTCAGGGACCCTGTTTTTGTAAAACCAAGACGTGAGTTGTTATGGGATCAAAAATGGCATCAAGTCAGGCTTATTTGTAGGTGCTGGACAAACAGGAGTGTTGTCTTGGACTAAAGGAAGGTAAAATGCACGCTGCCCACAGCAAATGGAGAAGCGGTACTGGTGCAGGAGGTGTGGGGTGTGCATTCCCTAAACCCGACCCTGCTGTATGTGTTATGGCTTGCAGTGCATATGGAACCAGTTATGTTTTAACAGTGACTCACTTCTTCAATTCTAGCTGTAGATGAGATGGGTAATATGGAGGAAGTTTGATTTAGACCAGGTGCAGATGGGTGGAGAAACTGCTATGAATGAATTGAAGGTCTTGCCTCCCTCTCCTTCTTCTGCTTGTGGCAGGATCCCACCCCCTCTCCAAGTTATTTTCTTTATCTCCCAACTATATTGATGTCTCATTATGTTTTGTTTTAATCACAGTATTTTAAGACCCACCCTATTCTGTCCATCCAGGCAGCTACTACAGGTCCACAGCATTCTCCTACCTGGTAACTGTGACTGTCATGCAGCTTTCCTAACACCCACCCCGCTCCATATCAAACGTAGTTCCTGAAGTAGTGTCCGTGGACCACTGCCCAGACCCCATCACCCTTGTTTAGAGTCCTTCCACTGCCTCCAGCACCTTGAAACACAAAGTTTTTATCCTCTCACTAAGCCCTCACTCCTCTGCCTTGTCCTGCTTGGTCTTGCCTGAAAGACCTGCATGCAAATGATTTCCCTCCACTGTTGTGGGTCCACCAGGACACACTTGTGTTTCACAACTTCATTTTAAATCAATGGAAGCTAATTGTATACATCATCCCAGGTCTGCTCTCCCACCACCTGTAGGAAAAGGATGTCCTTGGGATTGGGAGGAGTGTGTCTTCCACTGAGATGTTTGCCTTTATTCCTGATCTTTCAGAGGAGTTCAGAGGGGTCACCATCGTGGAGTTGATTAAGAAGGAAGGAAGCACCCTCGGGTTAACCATTTCAGGTGGCACGGACAAAGATGGAAAGCCAAGAGTCTCCAATCTGAGGCCGGGAGGTCTGGCTGCAAGGTGAGAAATGGAAATGGAACTGGAAAGCAGTAGTTGCATCTTCTAGCTACTGAATGAATATGGTTATAATTAACATAGTTGGCCCCTAACTCCCTTTTTTCGAGTGCGCCAGAATGCAAAGTTGGTGTTTCAGTAAGTAGAACGTCTTCTATTTTGAGTTATTTCTCATGCTCTGTGCAATTATGCTCTGAAATTTTGTGTAGGGATATTTGGGATTCTGTGAAATTAGGTGGCCTTGTCAGGAGGGCTTCATGGTACAATACATCTTGATCAAGCTAAGTGCTTTAATATTATATCTGTCCTGAATACTGAGTCTATTAAGTAACATTATTGGCTCAGAAAAGGAATGGGAGAAGAAAGGCTCCAAGAAGCAAAGAAAGGGAAGGAGTAATTGAACAATTTTGCAGAAAACAGGCAAAAGGAAAGGTGTTTTCTTTTTTCCTGATGGATTTTTTTCAGACAGCTCTTGGTATGCTTCTCTTTGACTGATTGCTCTACGTGAATGGGGATTGAGCAACAAAAAGAGAGGCTGTGAACACGCATACTGCAATTGTTGCTTGTGTAGAGATCTGAACACTTGCCACAGGGAAAGATAGATGCTTTGGTTTTAGCACTTCCCTCTGATAGCGGGCACAAGCAATCAGACAGCTAAGATAGCTGAGCGTTGGTGGCTTGTTCAGAAAGTCCTCAGGTACCAAAGGTTTGCCAGGCACATCCAGGCTGAGCATAGCAGACGCTTTGTGCTACCACTGCTCTTTTTTTTTCCCCTCTCTTTCTTCGCAGAAGTGACCAGCTGAACGTCGGGGATTACATCAAGTCGGTGAATGGCATTAACCTGACCAAGCTGCGGCACGATGAGATCATAAGCCTGCTGAAAAACGTGGGCGAAAGGGTAGTGCTGGAAGTGGAGTATGAGCTTCCGCCGGCCGGTGGGTGCCTCTCTGATAACGTTCCTCTCTTTTCTGGCTGCTTTTTGTCCTGGGGTACAGATGGGCTAGCTCGTGCATTAGTCAGGAATGGCCAAGGCAGTATCCAGGGGCATTTTGACGTTCTGCCTTCATCTGCTCGCAGCGCCGCGGTGGCCGCTGCAGAGCTGTGTGCTGTCGGAGCAGAGCACTTTTTCCAGCACAGTGGGTGCCTGTTCATGCACACCGGCGGGAGATGGCTGATTAGCTCTGTCTTGCCTCGGAGTGACTCGGCAGCACAGGCCAATCTGCCTCCTGATGCTGCTTCACCTTGTTTTTCTTTTTCCCTTTTGGAGCATGGCTACAGGAGTTTTTATTCAGTCTTAAGCATGTATTGCCAGATCCTCTTTTCTGAACTGTGGCAAGTGCTGTTATTTCTCTAGGTGCTTTGAAACATCATGTGTTTTCAGAAGGGAAGCTGAAGCAACCTGCTTTCCAGCTAAGGGGCCCTGGCAGAAGCTGTCAAGCCCAACTCACATTAACAGGGCTTGTGTCCTGATGTGTGAGACTATGTGCTCTTGCCCTCATTTGTTTGTTCTGATTAAAACAAATTCCTCGGTACAGTTTCTCATCACAGTCTTTCCATTGTGAAAATGATCTCCCCAGTTATTACTCCTTCAGTTACACAAATCAATCAAGAGGATGATTGAGCAGAAGAAATAGAACAACTAAAAATGAGATGACAGGAAAAACAAAACTAATGAAATCTAAACATTTTGCCCCAGATAGGAAGCTACCTTATACTTCATACCTTTGCTGTAGTTCCTGCCTTTGGATGAAAAGTATTGAATATAAATGACATATAAATACCTAAGAAATAAAATAAAAGTAATCTGAATTAGCTGAGTAAATTTCTGCTGTAAAGTTAGTTAGCTTTTGCTTACAGCCCGGATAAAACAAACTGTGGCTCAAGTTTTCCACGTTCTCATGCTCACTAGAGATGACAACTCTTAACCTTTCTCCTCAGCTGTGAGCCCGGCTGTCAGGAATCTGATAAGCTGTACTTAGCAGCTAAGGAGCAGTGCCAATACTGCATGGCTCGATCAATAGCAGCGACACAGAATGTCCCCACCTCTGAATGAGCAGGAAGAGCACACTGAAATAGTGACTCCTCTGCAATGAGATTATTGATACTGTTTATGACTAATCTAAACAAAGCAAAATACAGGGAATTGTCAGTCATTACCTTGCTCCTGTTCATTGTGGGCTTTTATCTGTAGTGAGGATTTGTTATTGCTGTGTACATTTGCCTGCCTCTCTCTCTCTCTCTCTCCCCCTGGTAAAGAGCAGAAATCTATTGCAATTCAGTAGCTTGTGCTTGTGGGTTTGAATTTTTCTCCCACTTTATAATTTTCTGCTTTGGAAAAGACTTTGCAAGTCCAAGTCTAGTTTTCAGGCCACTGTGTTGTATCATCTCTTTCATAAATAAACCAAGCCCTGCATTAACACTAGGTTAGGTTTCCCTGTTCTCCGCTGATCTTAGGAAAGGCTGTTGCAGAACTTCATGCTTGAATGCTTAGGACAGAAAGTGGATGGTTTCTGAACTCATTTATGGATGTTTTATACCCTTTTCTTGGCATGTGAGTATCACCCTTTAGCTGGGAGCCTTCCTGTGCCCTGAGCTGCTCCCTTCTGGAGTATTTGAAGGAAACACTTCTTTATTGTAAGGGTGACGGAGCACTGGAATAAGCTGCCCAAAGAGGTTGTGGAGTCTCCATCTCTGGAGATGTCCAAAACCCACCTGGATGCTTTCCTGTGCAACTTGTTGTAGGGAACCTGCTTTTGCAGGGGGGTTGGACTGGATGATCTCCTGAGGTCCTTTCCAACCCTTGTGATTCTGTGATCCTGTGATTTTGTGGCTGTGTCCCAGTGAGCAGTCTGTGCACAGCAGCAGGAGCAAAGTGGCTGTATGGAGAGCAGTGTTTTGGGGGTTCATTTACCCTTGCCATAGCCTGGTTCCCAGGGCTGCCTGCCTGCAAGGTGGTACCATGACTGCGCTGTGTGTCTTTAGTGTAAGGGTTAGTTTAATCCAAATTTGGGTGCAGTTGTAAGCCCTCAGGGTGCTTGGCAGTGAGGACCAATGTGGTCAGTGAGGCCAGTGAGGAGATTCGTTTCAAAACCCCCCTTCTGAGGCAAGGGAAGATGCTAGTGCGGATGTGCCTAGGGGAGCCTTCAGATCTGATTTGCCAGGTTGAAGTCAAGTTCTTAGTCTGTTTTATGATTATCCTTGTGGCCATTTATTGTGCTTGGTTTGAAGATTAGGAATTGATCTTTTCAGAGTGGACTGGGCTGAAATGCCACGTGTAGTTCTGGACAGAGAAGACTGGGAAATTGTCCCATATTCACTGCAGTAGTTCAATAAATCATTAAATAGCAGGGGATGGCAAGGGACAGAAACAGTTTTCTTTCTTTTTCTCTTTACTTTGGTACATTAAATAGAACTGTGTATTTAACATAAAATTACTGAATTGCCCCTAGGATCAGTTTAAAGGATTCACTTAATCTTTTTTTAAAGTCAAAATATGAGAGGTAAGGGAAAAAAAACCCTCAACCTTTTGCACTGAGGATTTGGGATTTTAATTTTCTTTAAGGTCAGCTGGTGACTTGATTCCTTACGCTGCTGCTTTTTTTTAAAATAAGTTTCCATCTGCGGCAGAAGCTTCTGGCTTTTGAGTAATGCTGAATGTATTAAAGCCATCTGATAAGTGACAGGGTTTTACTTGAATGTCAGAGTATTAACCAAGACAAATTTGAAGGGAGATGCACAACACTGAGCTGGTGAAATCATCCCAAAACATGATGGTTGGCTCTGACAAAGGTTCACACGTTCTGGTTGGGCTTTTTTTGCCTCCACACAGAGAAGATACAATGTGGATATGGGGCTGGACTTTCATTTCAGTGTGATTTTGATGAGTTTTGGTATTATTTTGCAGGCTGGCATGGAAAATGCTTGTCTGGGAGTAACTTGTCTTCTCTTACTTTAGTGCCAGATAGCAGCGCTGGCATTATTCCGAAGACCATTGAGGTGTCGCTCTACAAGGAAGGCAACAGCTTTGGCTTTGTGCTGAGAGGTTAGTGGCTTCTCCAGTGAAAAACAAAGAGGGGATAAATGCTGGCAGAGGTGATTTGGGAAGCAGGAAGAGAAAAGTGAGAAGATTAATGTCAGAAACCTCAGCTGAGAAGTGAAAGTGTGTCCTGCAGAGCATCCCATGCAGCCTTCAAGGACTGCCAGCTGCCTAATCCAGGGCAGTCTTTTTGCTTTCAGGCTGTGGCAGCTGTTATGTGATAAATGTCTGTCCTTTCTCAGCACTCTCATTCAGACTTTCAAACCTCCAGTGATTTATGATTTTCCCACTTTGATTACAGGGGGAGCCCATGAAGACTGGCACAAGTCCAGACCGCTGGTGCTCACCTATGTGAGGCCGGGTGGCCCAGCAGACAGGTAATGCTCATGTTGGACCTCCAACATTTGCTTTCACAAGACAGACCAGCAGCTCTCACCATGCTCTTGGACATGTGTCTGTTTTGTCCTCCTTGCTGGTGCCTCTCCAAGGCTTCTCATGCTGGTGGAGTGGAATGCCACAGGTAGTGTGGGACCTGTGATGTGCAGGGAGGATGGATCCAGTGCTTGTAGCCTGACCCATGTGTAGATGTTATAGTTCTAAGCAGAAACTACTCTTCCAGAGGTAGCCACTTAATTAACCCTGTGCAGATAAAGAGTTGATACTGTGTTAGAAAGCAGGAGGCAGTCTATCTATTCTCATGCTGCAAATTTGATATAATGAGCCTGGTACTATAAATAACCCAAAGTATTGTCCCAAGGAGTGTTACGTTTCTACAGGATCAAAGTAATTGACTTTTATATGTATACATACACACAAAAATGATAAATATATATATATAAATATATATGAGAATATTTACAAAATATATACATATATATGTGTATAAATATATATAGAAAATGTATCTAAATATAAGTGAATGCATATATATACACAGAAAAAAAATTTAGTAACTTTTTCCTGTGGCTTCCTACAGGGAAGGTTCTTTGAAAATTGGGGACAGGCTGCTGAGTGTCGATGGGATCCCTCTGCACAGCATGACCCATGCCGATGCCCTCAATATCCTGCGGCAGTGCAGCCAGGAGGCACTTTTCCAGATTGAATACGATGTGACCATCATGGGTAAGGCCAAGATGGTTGTGGTGGCATTTTCTGACTGTCTGGAAAGTATGTGAGACTAGAGGCAGCAACTGGGATACTCGGTTTCAGTGGAAAAATGTCTGAGCAATGCGCTCCAACATGGGGGTAGCGGGTAGAGTTCAAAGCCGGCTTAGTTGAATGCATTTGAAATGCCCTTATCCCGTGATGTGTCTCGATGATAATGGTGACTGATGTTAGAGACAAGGGGAAAAGGGGAGTTTCTAACATAGGCAAAGAGGGCATAGGAGAAGTTGGAGTCAAAGGGGGCTGGAATATTGGTGCTGCCCAAACTGCAAACACTGCTATTACATGTGTGTGCAGGGGAGTGAGCTGCAAGCAGGCAGCGACTTGATGTGGCTGTGCCTTTGGTTCTGAATTTTGACCTAACTTAGTTCTGGTGCTATGCCCTTTCTTAGAAATGTTCAGGTCTGCTCCTGAAATAAATGAGGGATGATCAGCTGATTAACCCCAAATAAGAATTTACTGGAAGGCAGAGGATGGATATTTCTAAAAAATATTCTACACAGTAGATACTAAATTTGAGGATTTGGAGGGTTGATGGCTCTTTTTTTTAAATTTGATTTTCAGTTTCAAGCTCTGGGAAATGATTTATAATTAGCTACTGCAAAGTCATTTTGAGCTGGCTTTGTGACACACAGCTGTTACTGGAGGGAGCGTTGTTAATGAGTTTAAGGTTACCACAGAGTCTGAAGCTGTGTTGGCTTGTTGAGCTGTGCATTAGATTTTGATGTTGCATATATGTCTCTAGAGGGGTTTCTGCCTCCACTGGAGCCATAAGCTGGACTAGTTTGGAGTCTCTTCTGCAAATCTTGCAAACCAGTCCAGCATGTCTAGGCCTAGGATCCAGGGAGGAACAGGAGTCCATGATGTCAGGTTGTCTTCTGATTTGCTAGTGGGGAGGGAAAATCAGAAGGATCTGCAGCTGAGAGAGGTTAGTTACCACCTCATCCACAAGGAAAGAGAGCTGAGAATGCCAGAACTCGCTCCACGCAGTGTGAGAGGGTTGCTCCAGGATAAGAGAGTTCCATGTGCCATCCCTGAGGGCTTTCTGCTTCCTTTGAATCTCCTTCCCCCAAACTTTCCCCTTCCTTTCAGCAGAAGCTCCACAAGTGTGGATGTACTGGGTCTCCCCTGGGTCTGGAGGCTGCCAGGACCTGGACAGCTGTGTGCTGCACAGACACCTGCTCTGCTGAGAGAGCTGCAAGGAAAACCTGATGCCTTGGCTGTTGCCTGCAACCTGCCTGGCTTCTGCCATGCTACAGGAGCAGCTTCTCTTTAGAAATTGGCTGGTTTTCATGAAAAAGAGGAAACGCTTAAATGATAGAAAACAGCCACTACCCAAACCCTATTTTCTACCTTTCTATATGACTGTGATTATGGTCACTCTGCAGTGGCCAGTAAGGAATGTCCGTTCCTCTTCTCACAGGCTGGCTGGGCTGGCAGGTCTGCCTGGGGATGGGGCAGGTGGAGTTAAGGAGAGATTTTGCATAAAGCTGTCAAGTTTGAACAGTAGCAAACAATTAATGGTGTGTGGGAAATGGGCTTTTTTGGGGTTTTGTTGTTTGTATGGTCCCTTGATGCCTATGTGGCAGAAAGTTGGTTGTTTTAAAACCTGACTTGGAGCAAAAAGAGCCATAGTATTTCTTCTTGAGTAACTCTCTCACCTAAAACTGTTTGGGTTGAGTGAACACGGAGCGATGGCAGGGTTTTATGCAGTGATTCTCTGTCTTGTGTTGCTGTACAGTGGACCATGGCCAGATACTTCTCAAGATGTAAAAACAACCCCTTTCTTGGATAATTTCTGCATAGAGAGTGCTTCTCCCCAACCCTGTGAAGGGATATACTTGCCCTGATTTCTTTTGAAGCAAGATGATGCAGAACACAGAGCTTAAAACAATCTCTGCAGACATTTCTGCCAGGCAACAGCTAATAACTGCGAGAGGGGAGGAGTGTGTCATCCCCAAGGCACAACTAATACAGACATTCTCTTTACCAGCCATGGGAAGATGATGAGGGAAGGGAAGAACAGTGTGGGGTTGTTATTAGCCTGAAGGGAGAACTCCTAATTCCTATTTTGAAAACTTGGGGAAGGGGCTGGAGGGGGACATGTGGCCACACAGTTGTCTTGATTCATTCTAAGAGCTGGGGATACCACCATGAAGTGGTGCTTGGCCTGTTCATCCCTGAGGAAAACGGAGGTGTTTACGTTTCGCTCACTCTCTGCTGCAGCCGTACATGCTGGGGTGGTGTGGGCTGACCCTCAAGGAGGAAAAATGGTTTTTCCACATCTGTCCTTGGTGAGAGACCAAGGCTGCTGCGGAGGAGTGTTGAATCGCAGCATTCCCCAGCTGGCTGAGTGGTTTCCCAGCCAAAATTGTGTGCTGAGGATGAGCTGCATGGAGTCAGCCCCGCTCTTGGTGTGAGGGATGTGGCAGCTGCTTGACACCACCACCGAGCATCCCCCAGCTCTCGGGATTTCACCAGGGAGGCCAGCCTACCATGGAGCCACAACAGGCTTTTAATCAAATTGGCTGAGATTTCTCAAGGCCACCGAAAGAATTAAATTAGTCTGCCATTTCCATTTAAAGGGAGTGTGAACTGGGCAGGCACCTTCCTTTGGCATTGGGAAAGTCCCTGCCCTTTGTTGATGCCAGATAAATGTTACAACAAACATGCTTTCCTGTGGTGGCACTCTATGTTATGGGCCTTTTAAAAAAGGAGGTGGGGGGGCAGAAAAAGAAAAAAAAAAACCAAAAAAACAAACCAACAAATAAACTGATCAGCCAGAAACTGGTGGCATTTGACTAGGTACTCTGTAAATAAGCTGTGTGCCATGACAGGAGACACTGGGCTGCAAGCCTTCAGGGTTGACTCATGGAGGGGGGAAGCTCTCTGCCAGAGATGACGAATGAGCAAAGCCATTTGCTGTGTCCTCCTCCTCTCCTTCCCCTGGCTGCCCCTCCACCCATTTGTTTTTAGGCTGGAGATTTTTAGGTCTGCAGGGATTTCCTGCTGATGAAGTTGGGGGGCTGGTAGAGTCCCCCCCTTTCCCCCCCCTTCCCCCAACCTTACATGAAACTCTGCACAGCCATGCAAGGCAGAGCACACATATGTGGTTTTCCTGTTCTTTAGTAACAAAACCCTAGAGAAATGATGCAAGCTGCTGTGTCCATATTAAACCCAGTGCTGCTTGTTCTGCCACAGTGTGATTTTTGGCCCTCAGCACATGCTGAGCAGCATTTGAGTTGAGTATCTTATGGATGCTGAGCCTCCAGAAGAACTGCTTATGCTCTCTTTGTTTGCAAGAAAGGATCTTGCTTTAAGGAAGGTGAGATTTGCTGTGAAATGCAGGAGAGCTGTGGATGCCTTTTCAGATCCACGCACCATCAGATGAGCCTGATGGTGTGGAAATACGTCATGGTGCCAAAGCAGCAACACCAATTGACTCCCTACAATAAGGTTATTGCATGGCCTGCCCTGGCCTCTCTGTGTTCCTTTTTAAATTAGTTTGGGTGTAATAGTCCCATGTTAATCACGCCTCACAAATATTGCAAAATTGCACACTCCTGACCTTTGATTTGAGCCAAATCTTTCCCTAGAATAATTAATAGAGGCTTGGCTGGTGTTTCTCCAACAAATGTCTCTATAAAATGGATTTAGAGCAATTCTCATCTATGCCATTGGAGATGAGAATTAAAAGGGACGGCAGGGTGGCCTGTGCTGTGTGTGGTGGGAGGAGGGACCGTGGGCTGGTGGCAGGACTGTGATTCTTGTTGATACCTAGGTCCTGGCATAGAAGAAGGTACTCAAAGCCCTTTCCTGTCTTCATTGTGCTGAGACCTGCCCTGGAAACAGTTGGCAAAGCCAAGAAGCTTAGATGCTGGGTAAAACTAAGGGGAGTAGGTATTTTCCTTGCAAAGATAGGACTACCACACCAGCAACCTTTTTTCCATGATTTTTTTTCCCTGTCTCCTTCCCTTCATCTGGAGGAATATAAGTCTGTGGCCTTCCTTAGAGGATGTGTGCTGGACACACATAGGCTGCAAACCCAACATGTAGCTGGTGTTTGCTACTGGAAGAGATACTCAGTCTCTTGATTCTCCTTTGCTAACGAAGGCTCAAGTGCACTTTCTGCAGGCTTTGGCTGGGTGCTTTGTGTTTCATTTGAGCTGGGACTATGCTTTGTGCCAGGGCCTGCAGGTCTCCCCAGTGGTCCTTTCCAACAGAGAACAGTGCTTTATTTGAAGCCTGCATAACCTTAAACATAGCTCATTCCTCCTCCTTCCTCCCTTGGGAAAAAGGGCACTGTGAGTAGACCAGGGCCAGAATATCCCCTGGATGATCCCCAAGGGAAAATTTCAAGGGAAATTTCTGTCTCCAGAGACTCAGCATCTTCAGGAAATCGCAGGAAAGGCCTTTCTGTGGCTGTTTCTGAGATCTGCATCAATACTTCTGTTTATCAGGTAGCAAGAACAAGCCATGGATCAAGTTTTGGAGACAAGTAGCATCAGTATTTTTAGTAGAGCATAGCTTAGAAGAGAAAAGCCTTAAAAAAGAATAATTAAGGGCTAAGGAGGCTTCAGAGGGCTCTGCTGGCATTTTCTAAGCAGATGGCTGGGTTTCCATGAAGTGCTTTTTTGGGGGGATGAAAATACACATGGGGTGCTGGTTGTGGGATGGCTGGTGGTGATAACATGTTTGCGAGTCCAGCTTTTTAATGCTGGCTTTGGGTAATCTGGAAGCAAATGCGTGTAATAGAGGTGGAGGGAATTTCTGTCTGATCAGCCAGAGATGCAGGCTTTCTTTTTCCTTCCCCTTCCTCAGATGAGATGAATAGGTGTGGTGCAGGCTTATGCTAACAAGTGCAATTTTGTAGGAGTTTCATAGTCTCACAGCATCTATTAAACTTATTGCAGAAATGCATCTTTTAAACATGAGTTACCCCTGTATTGTCTGATGAGAGAGAGGAGGCTTTTGTGAGCATGTGGGTAGATAGTTCTGTGTCTCTGCTCCCACTGTTGCACTGAAGGAGCTGAAACGAGCAGTTGAGGTGATATTTTGGAGCTTGTGCTGGAGTGCACAGGATTTGCTGGCTTGTGAGCTGGTGATCAGCATACAAGACTTCTGAGTACTTCAGAAAGTGAGATCCTTTTTCTTTGTGCTTTTTTTTTGTTTGTTTGTTTGGGAAGAAGCCTATAACAGTGATGTCCTTCTGATATTCTTTTTTGTGCTTTTAATAATTTTGATGTGACTACTGCGCAGCCTTTGAGCAACCTCTTTCTTGATTTTGCCATTTAACCCCAATCAGAGTCAGAGGCGTTGTTTCCATGAATTAGTTTTTGTAATATCTCTTCCCTTCGTTATTGTATATATTTTGTGCAGAAGTAATTTTGCCTCTTGAATTTCCTTCTTTGTTAAATTACCACATGACACAGACTGAAGGATGTCCAAACTGTAGGTTCAGATACATGTGACAAGTCAGAACTGTTGGCTGACCCTCTGTCTGCTTCTGCATTTAGAAATGGGAAAGGCTGTATGAGAAGTGTCTTCAGGTGCTCTCTTGTTTTGCAGATACTGTAGCAAATGCTTCAGGTCCTTTACTAGTTGAAATAGCAAAAACTCCAGGTTCTACACTAGGAATCACACTGACGACAACCACACACCGGAACAAGCAAGTCATTGTCATTGACAAGATCAAGCCGGCCAGCGTGGTGGACAGGTATGGGTCTGAAGAGGCTGCTCCTAGCTCTGCTTTTCCCTTCTCCGCTGCTTTTTTGACCTCTTGTTAGTTATATACAGTTAGTCCTCTTGTGAGTTATGTACTTCCCTGCCTTGTCTTGAAATGGCCATGTCCACATCCTCTCAGCACTAAGTGTGCTAAAAATATCTGACCCAACACTAGTGAACACTCCTCACTGGCAATGAGTGTAACTCAGTGCATGTGAAAGCTGAGCTCTGTTTTAAAAACCTCAGATCTGACTGCCCTGGCACTGTGGAATGGCAAGCAGCTACTCTAGAGACTTCTGGCTGGAGCCTTTTCCTGATGGGCAAGTCAGCTAGTATGAAGCCAGAACTGCTGGTTTGTAGGACTTAACTATGTGAGCTCTCAGCCACCCAGACTAGCTATGAGTGGGTATGATTGAAAACTTAAAAGATCTTTCCCAAGCCTTCAGCATCACTGACTCAAGCACAAACCATCTTAGTTGGTATTTTGGGCAACGCTTGAACCTGAGGTTCAAATTGGAAGTAAAAACATGATTGATGTATGAAAAAAATTTGACATGAATTCACACAATAATTCAGGTGGATTTTGTATATTTCTGCTCTCAACTCTAAGGACATTGGTATTGACCATGTGTATAATTCCCTCTCTTGCTGTTTCCTTTGCAGATGTGGTGCGCTGCATATTGGCGACCATATTCTCTCCATTGATGGCACGAGCACAGAGCACTGCTCCTTATTAGAGGCAACTCAGCTTTTAGCTGCCACTTCAGAAAACGTCAAGCTGGAGATATTACCTGTTCACCAAAGCAGGCTGCCTTTGAAGCCTCCAGAAACAGGTGTGTCCTCTGTGCAAACACTGTTGGTTGACCTCAAAACTCACTTGGGGTCCCTACTGGGCTTCTTGCTGCTTTTGAATACTGCAACAGATTCCAAAGAGAGACATCTGTGAAAGAAAAAAAAAGATGTTTTGATGAAATGCATGTGATTAGATGACGTTCTTCAAGGATGTGAATAGGAAAAAAGGTAACATCTGTGCTCGAATGGGGAAATTGGAGTTGGGAATCCCAGGGTTTTGCAGTGCTGGGTGCTGTGCAAGCTGCTTCCTTAGTACCTCAGATAAGAGACTTTAATGGAGAGGGAGGAAAACAACCTTGGTGCCAGTAAATGTATTTCCAAGCTCAGTTTTCTTTTGCTGATGCCTGGTAAGGCTTTGAAAAGGACATGTCAGTAGCTAGGCAGTGTCCTGTCAGACTTCCTTAGGAAACAAAGCTGTAATGTAAGTGTTCATCTTCCAGACCAGCCTGTTTGAACGGCAGCTATGACTGAGCAGCCAGTAGAGTGAATGCATCTGTAGCTGCTGCTTTCCACCACTCCCACCAAAGAAATACTGTGACAAAATTCTGGCTCCAGTGAAATAAAGCCAAAAGTGCCTGTAAACGTCATCAGGAATTGACCCTGGTGAGCATCCTCGTTGCCCACCTTTAGTTTCTTCTTCCACATGAAAGAATGACTCAGGCTCTTATATAAACTTCATTGTCAACAAAGCCTTAGTACTGGCAGATTTATTGCATCTCTTGCCTGCAGTTTTGTTACAGTCCTTACTGATGGTCTTGTAATTCTGAAATTACTCTCGTTGGAGTTCAGTGCTTGCGCTTACACCTTCACCAGTGCTGATGGGGATGGGAAAGGGAGGTGGTCGGGACAGAAGGGAGAGTGTTTTGGGCAAGAGGAGCAGCTCATAAAACAGTGCTCCTCAGTGGTGCAACCAGCCATGGCACTGTGCAGCCCATGGTGAGCACCTGAGGACCAGCACCAAAGTTGACAAACTGCATTTGAACCTCGGAAAGACACTGCCTTCTGCTCCAGACACCGAGTGCCAACTCCACAGGCTGCTTTTTCTGAGTTTAAGGAAACAAACAGGGGCAGTGAGGAAGAATGGGCCATGCAAAAGCAAACTGCCGTGGTTGGCAGGAGAGTGGAGCTTGGGGAAAGCAGCTGAGGGGAGCAGACCGTGCAGACACATCCCTGTTCAGCACTTGTGGTACTGAGCCCTTCCAGTGTGCGCCTGCATGGCGCTTGTCATGATATTTTTAAAATGTGGCTTCTTGTGCAAAATTCAGTTATTGAGGAGATGGAGAGGGATCTGAAGCTGCAGCTGCCATGCCAAAATATGGTCTAGTGCTGAAGTGTGGGATTTGTCAAATGGAGTTTGCTTTCTGTGTGGCTCTGGGGACGTTTGGAGAGTTTGTGGGAGGATCATGCCCTGCTCACGAGACCAACGGGAGCGGCTGGTGCCCAAGAGCAGTGCTGGCATGGATAGGTTTCCTCAGGCAGGGGTGATGTGCAAAAGCTTGGGGAAGGCTGTTGTAGGTTTTTAATCACAGAATTGTCCAAAATCTCTTCTCTTTCCCAATGCACTGACGGCTGAGTTTCAAAAGCACTTTTTTTCTGTTGTCAGATATGAGCTAAGAATTTATATACAAATAGGAGATTTTTAATTACTATAAATGGATTAAATGATTTTGTATATATGCCCATAAGCCCTGTCCCTCATGTTCAAAGTGTTTAATTTTATTAAGAACTTTCCTTTTTGTCAGGATATAGCTGCATTTATTAATGTGATTTTTGTTTTTAAAAACTGCCTGGCTCTGGATTTACTTTTGAACCCACAAGATAGAAACCTCAGAGCTGGAAGTGTATTTTTTTAAAAACTTGGTAGATTAAGTGCTAAACTCACTAAATGTTTAGCAAAGGCTAAATATAATCACTGTATTGGTTGGAAAACCTGACCTAAATGATTTGATGCCTGTGATGCATGCACGGAAAATGGATTTCCACTGTTAAAGGCACTAACGGATGACATTTAGATGAGATCTCTGGTGGACTCACTGAATGAACTGAGTCCCTGTCCCAGATCTGCACCTTCAGTAGTACCAGTGCTGGCAGCATTTCTGCCTCCTTGGAGGACACAGAGCCTGGAGGAGATCTTATCCTGGAAAGGTGGTTGCCAGTCAGTGCAAGTGCTTGTGAGGTTAAGAGCCCTGGTATAACTGGTGGCTGCAGTGGTGGGATGCAGTTGATGCTTAGCTAAACAAAAGAGATGCTGGCAATCTTGCTTGTTAGCCAGCAGTTCCTCTAGAAAAAAAAAATAGATCCAGAAAGCACGGTGAAGAGATTCAGGAGGGAAAACCCAATGCTGCTGGGCAAGGAAAACCAAACTGACCCTGTGTTGCCCAGGGGCAAAAGGGGAATCAGTGAGAACGGAGAAGGAACCTGTGCCTGGGAGGGTGTTCGAGGCACTCCAGAAGAGACTTGTGGCATTGAGACCTGATGGCACAAAGCCACAGTTCCTGGGACAAGGGATATCCACATGATGGATGTCATGCTGTGACAGATTTCTGCCAACATGTGCTGGGCTGGGGTTAGGATTGAAGCTAAAGCAGTTGTGTGGCCTTGAATAGTCTGTCATGTTGGTGCCATGTTTTAATTTACTGTTTGCCACAGTGCTGGCATCTTCTCCTGTGTTGGTGGCCCTCTGTAATTGCCTGTAAGTAGCGGTGTATAAAATCCCTTTTGTTCTGGTGAGCTGGAAGTGGACCTCTGCTATTCCTCTCCTTCATCCATACGTGCACCCTGCGATAGATTCCTGGCCAAGAGCAGCCGCTAAAAAAACAAACACTGAAGCCAAGCAAAGTGCTCAAAGCAGTCCTTGGCACGTGCAGAAGGTGTTGAGCCTTGTTCCTGGGAGGCCAGCTCCGGCAGGAAACAGCACAAGAGGTTTCCTCAGTGATGCTGGATAACGCTGATGGCCTCTGCAGGAAACTTGTAGCTGGAGGGAGCTTCTGCATGTTGCACAGCCGACTGCAAATGGTAATGACATCTGTGTGCTGCCAGCGTGGCTTAATCAGGACGTTGGCTCAGGATGTGGAGATTTTTATGCGGAAGGGGTGGTTTTCTGCCACTTTGCATCAAGTGTCATGAGGTTACGTGGGGATGCATTTTGGCTGCTGGTGCTTGACATACTGTGGCAGGGTCTGGATTTGTTCAGAGCCAGTATGAGTGTCTTTTCTACAATCTCCTGGCTTATGCTTCTTGCCTTTTCTTTTTCTCACTTCTCCTCCCTGCCTGTGGTGATTTCTGCTTCCCTGGGTGCCATCAGTCAAGGTGCAGAAGAGTGACCACCACCACTGCTGGGACCCCTGTGTCAACTACTGTCACACCCACCACCCTGGGCACTGCAAGACACCCACTTGGAACCAGATGCCTGGACAAGATTACTGCAAATGTAACCTCGGAGTACAGCGTTGCCCCCATCCCCGCGCATGTTCATTGATGTTGTGTCCCTCCATTTCCTTAATACCCAAGTCCATAGTCATGAGTGTCACTCATTTTCTCCTCTGTCACCTGGATGCGTTTTCACAGGTCCAGTGCTGAGGTGCAAAAGCAGTATCTGCAGCCCAGCACGTGCAGATCTGGTAACTGCAGTGAGGGTGGTGTGCTGCTCAGACCCATGCTCCCATCCTCTCACCCCACACCCCTGTGCTTTCATATGAGCAAGGGCAAAAATGAGTTGCTGTGGGACGAGGAGAAGCAACTCTGATGGTGTGTAGGAATGGGATACACCGACACATCCAGCTCAGCCCTGGTGCAACACAACAAGTTAGCAGCAGGATCACAGCTGCTTCAAAATCTGTCTGTAAGCACGCCTCTTACAGGGAGCAGGCACTGTTCAGTCCCAGGTTTCTTGTCTTGTGACGATAAGATAGGGAGGAGATGTTATACTGTGTGTTGAGATGCAAATGGCAGCCCAGTTGCCCAGCAGCTCAAGTTCAAGCTGTGGTTTCTCTATGTATTTAAGGTTCATTAGAGCCATCGTGCCAACCTGCTGTTGGCTGCCCTGCATCCATGATGCGTTTCTCACCCGGGAGCCTGGATGCTGCAGCAACAGGCAGCCCAGTCACTGGAGTCACTGCACTCCAGAGAGCAGTGTCCATCTGGAGTCCAAGCCCACTCTCACAGCTCTCCTGGAGAGAGAGGTTCTCTCTCCAGGAGAGCTGGAGATGAGGATGAGGATCAACCCCAGGATGAGGTTCTCACCTTGTCTTGAGCCTTGGATCTGGGAAGAAGGAGCTAGTCCAAACCCAATAGGTGTTTGATGAACACCTGTTAGGTGGACCCAGTGCGGCACTTCTCTGTGCATATCCTTAACATGCTCTGTATTTCCCCAGCTCTGGTGGCTGCCAACTTCTCATCTCCTACCATGAACGCGCAGGGCTTCCCCTGTCAGAACTCAAACACGCTACCTCGCAGCTCCCACCCCATGAGCCCCCGCACCACCATGCTGAAGAGGAGGCAGAAGAAGAAGGAACACAAGAGCTCACGTAAGAGTGGTGTTGGGCTGGGGCTGGGTTGGATGGGATGTGCATGCTTGCCTTGCTGTCCATATTGTTGACTGTTAGTGGGGGTAGGACTACTCATCTCAGCACTGTCAGTGCTTCCTTCATCCTTGGTCACCGTCCCCACCACTACTGGGCTGAGGTCTGTGACAAGATCTGCTATGTTGACCATGGCTACCCTGACCTTCTGCCTCTCTCCCCCTCTCAGTGTCATTGGCCTCCAGCACAGTGGGTCCTGGCGGGCAGATAGTCCACACGGAGACAACAGAGGTGGTGCTCAGGGGAGACCCTTTGAATGGCTTCGGACTTCAGCTCCAGGGAGGCATCTTTGCTACCGAAACCCTCTCTTCCCCACCTCTCGTCCGTTTTATTGAGCCTGACAGCCCGGCAGAGAGGTTAGAGACCTTGCCCTTGGATGCTGATGGTGCTACTCCTGAACATTTCATGGTTTGGTTTGTTTTCTCTCCTCAGAGGCTCATTTAGATATTTACTGTCATCCTTGTAATATCTCCCATTCTTCACTGGGCATGGTTTACTGTCACTGCCATTTCTGCACTCGTCGGCTGACCGCGGCCTCCCTCGCATCCCAGGTGAACATCTTGGCACCAGGCTGCGGCTGTTCTGGGAGGAGGAGGAGGAGGAAGGGAGCGTGTTTCTGTGTGAGAGTGCCATTCCCATAATTTTTTTCTCTTTTTTTTCCTTTCTCTTTGAAAAATAAAACTTTTGTCTGCGTTCAGAAAGGGAAAGTTCTAAACAAGTGGGCCCAGCAAAGTGTTTTCTGTTGGGTTTCATTGTAGCAGAGCCCAGCTATATAAATTGGCCTTACAGCCAAGGTTTTGAACCACAGAGGAGGGCTCTGGTTGAGGAGCTGATAGGTGCTGCATTTAAGCACTCTTGCTTTGGGCTCTATGATGCTGAGAAGAGAGCAAAATGGAGGAGTGGCATTACCTGCTGCATGTCACCCCCTGGGTTCTTGGGAGCAATGACTCCAGCAGCTGAGCCTCAGCTCAGGAGCTCTGCCTGCTCTGGATAAACTTTTCCCAATACCCTTGCTGGCTGGATTTAAGTCTACACAAGTGCATGTGCACTACAATGTAGATGCCCTCTAGTAGGGTTTTTCATACTAAACGGACCAGGGCCCAGCACAACTTGAGCTCTTGTGGGGCAGAAGGGAGAGCTGGTTTCATTGGGCAGATGAAATAGTGAGGGGTGAGTGAGCTGGTACTTACGTCCCTATGCTGGTTTCTCTTCCTGCCTGTGATTTCCACTGGTGGTCCGTCCTGCCTAGGGGTGCTGGAGATGCAATGAAGTGGCAGTGCTCAGCACCTGATGCAGACCTTTCCTTGAGAAAAGTCTCTGAGAGCCTCATCAGCATGTGCTGATGGTTGGTGTCCCCAAGCCAGCCAGGGAAAATAGAATGTGGATTAAACCCTTGGAGGAGTAATATGGCAGAGAAAGCGTCTGCAGAAGGAAATGCAAGTCCTCACCATGCAGATGGGTCTCTTTGTGTGGTACGTTCTCTAGGTGGCCGATGCAGAGGCAGGGAGGAGCACTAGTGCCTGGTGCTTGTGTCTGTGGGAAGGACAGGGACAAGGGGCTGGCACAGGAAAGAGTTGTCCTGAGTAATATAGGTTAAGCCTTTTTATACCTTTTGTTTGTTTGTTTGTTTCCAAACAGGGTTTAAAAATGAAAGTGATGGCGTTTTGGTGTTTTTATCCCCTATTACCAGGGTGAATTTGGCTCACATTGCAAAGCACCAAACTTCTTTTATAAATCAGGCAGCAACAAAGCCTGCTGTCCCAGGGGAGCAGGGAGATGTGCTGAAATCCGCCTGGCTTTGCTTTATCCTCTTGCCAAGCCTGGAGCAAAAGCAAAGACTTGCAGTGCAGTCTCGCTTGGCTCTAACGTGTCACACGCTGCTCTCCCTCTCGGCTGCCCACCCGGCAGGATTCACGCTCTCCTGGCTGCTGCCTTCTGCTTTCTGGTGACAGGGAGCAATCCTCTCTGCATTTGCAGCCTGCATTTGATTTGGGGATTAAATCTCTGTGGTATATTTCTTCCTTTCCTAGACCGTGCTGCTCTTCCTAGCTGGCAGGAAAACGCTGTCTTTCCTCCCTGACTTCAAGTGATAAGTGCACTGGGTTTGCAGTGAGGTGAAAAAGGCAGTTTTATGTTTTTATTTCCCTTCTTGTTTCTTGCTATTCTACAAAGGTTGTTTGTTCCATCCTTTCTAGATCTCTTATTCCTTGCCCTTCAGAGGTTCTGCTGTAACTGCAGCTCAAGACATTGGAGCCATTTTTCTCCCCTTTACCAAGCCGAGCTCTCGGCTGAGGCTGGGCCGTGCTCTTTCTTGTGCTGCAGTTGTCGCTCGTTGCAAAAGAGGGTGAGTGGTGGGGATACAGGGATTGGGCTCAGCAGCCTTGGTCTGTCCTGCATGTTCCCCACTCCCGTGCAAGACCTGTGAATCTGAAGGTGCTGTTGCACAAGGGCATGATCCGCAATCACTTTGTCCCTCTGGTTTGCGGTGGAGGAGCTGCCTCTTGGGTGTCTGGCAAATTGGAGTGCTACCAGGGAGGGGGACAGCATCACCCTTTTTCAGGGAGGTTGGACTGTCTCACAGTTATTATCTGCTTTGTGCTAGCTTGTGGCAGGTGGTTTGAAGCAAAAGCTCTCGCCTCCCTGACTTGTAATTTGTTTTGCAGCCAATAGCCTCTAATAGATCTCCCTCCTCACCTGTTGTTTTGTTTCCTGGGTGCAAGATGAAGCCTTTGGGCTCAAAAAGAGATAGTGATTCAGCCCCTGTTGTCTGCAGGGAGGGTGGAATAGGAAGATGCCTGATGTCCCCTCTTGGCTGCCTTGAAACATGCAGCTTTTGTGTCCTTCCTCCCCCAGCTGTCATTGACAGCAGTGGGAGAGTATCTGGCTTCTCCACCCCGGTATCTGAAATCAATGCTTCCTGCTGAGTTACATGTTTTCTAGCTTTGCTCAGACACAGTTGTTTGATCGTTGTGTTTCTGGCTTTTGAGTATGAATAGTTTGCAAAAGTAAAGTTTAGCAGCTGGGTGAAGCTATCAGCAAAGCTTTGATCTTTTGGGGGCTGGGACCCACCCACTGATGTGCAGACACAGATGCACAGACAGATGTGCATGTCTGACCTGTGCAGGTCAACTCAGGGGCATGTAAGGGCATGGCAGATTGGTTTCTGCAACCAGTAATGTGGCTGTGATAACAGCTGCTGCCACTCATCCCACAGCTGGAGTGACCACATAGATGCTGAGTGAGATCTTCAGCACATATCCTGCCTGAGGCTTGAATTTGTGCTGCTCTGCATCTAGCAAGACACCTCCACCGCTCTATTGCTGTCTTTGAGCCTAATGAATGAGTCATGACAAAATGCAAATCTCTGTAACCCCAGGGAGACAGTCCCATGGACACCAACACATCCAAAGGACGGTTTTTCACTCCAGGAGATGTCTGTACTCTGGTTCTTTCTGGTTTTAAAGCACTTCTCCCATGATCTCGAAGAACTTTGTGAGCTCTGATATTAGAGACTGCATCTCTGAGACAAATGCCCTCTCTTTGGGAAAGCCACTCAAAAGGTTCATGTAGGATCCCACAGCAGAGCCAAGGAGAGGTCTGGAGGAGCCTTGGCTCCCAGGGCCCTTCTCCCAGTGCAAGAGCACATGGCAGTTTGACTCTGGTATCTCTGGAATTGTTCTGAAGAGCTAGCAGAGCACATCAGGTCTCCTTGCCCTCGTGGCTTCACTCCACACACTTTTATAAACCTGCAGGACTGGGACTTACCAACCATGATTGACTAAGGCTAATAGTAAAAGAAATAAAATACTTCTGACCTAACAGAGCTATTGGCTGTAAAACATCCAGGGAAATCTACCTTGAGAGAAGAAACACAAGAAACTGTTGTTTTGTGAGAAGGCAGCAGCTCTGCTGGGAAAGGTGGCAAATGTTTGCTTTGATGCTGAGTAAAAGTATCCTGTGATCTCCCAGCCCTTGCGGCTGAAACAGTGGTGCTAAAATGGGTTGTGTCCTTGAAATGACAAAAATGTGTTTGTGTGATGCCCATGTTGATCCCTCCTTTCAGAAAGGTGCATTCTGGCCATAGCAAGAACTCTTAGTGCTGGAGGAGGTGTCTCTGTCATACTCCTTGCCTTCTTCACATTTATAAGCTAATATTTCCAAGCACATCTATGTGGCTGCATATCCACAAGTCCACTAAAGGACTGTAATTAAACTTGATGTAATTTATTTGCAAGGGTGGATTCATTTATATACCATAGAGTTGTCTGTCCTAATCCAAGTCTCCTTGAACAAACGCTTCTGAATTTACATATTGTAAAATAACCAGTGTTTTTCCATGGGTGGCAGGAACTCAGGCAGCGGTGTAAGTATACTGCAAGTTTAATACCTTCCTACCAGTAAAATAACCTCCCTAGGCTCACTCCAAACTTGCTTGTATCTCAGCTTTTGATGGACCACCAGCAGAGATTGTTGTGCTTGGTCATTTTTCTTGATAACTTGGCCTTGCATACATGTCCTGTTGTTTGGAGGTGAATAATACAGCCAGTGTACGTTGCCTTTTGTGTTATCTTTGTGTTCCTGGAAGTTGTGGTACCATGGAAGATATAGTAAAAACCAAGCTGTCTTCTGTGAAATATCAGTGGAAGCTGACATCTAGAATGGAAAGGGCAAAGGATGTGCTTGACCATTAAAGAGCAGGGAATAAAGATTCTCCGGAGATGGCTTAAAAAAGTATAGCTCATGCTTTCTGGGAAATCTGCGTGGTAAAATAACTCCAAACATAGAGTTGAACCTTAGCCTTGTTCTCATAACCCTCAAGCTATTTTGGAGACCACCCTATAGCTTATGTTAATGATGGAGGAGTGAATGTGGGAAGGTAGTGGTCCATGTGTGAAAAAACCTTGCTTATAAATAGATAGGGGTCCCAAGAGACGAACTATGTTGTACCAGTTTCTCTCCAACATCACCTTGCCATCATTGTTTTTCTTCCAAAGTAAAAAAACCTGCTGATCTGTGCTCTTGGAGAGAGAGAGTGTAAACCAAAAACCCCAAAGTGCCAGTTGTGGATATATTGGTGGGCTATTGCATTGGAGTAATATTGGCCTTTCAGGGCAGTTAAACAGTATCAATGTACATTTGGCTTCCAGAAATGCAATTACAAGGGATAAATGATTATCTAATTTGCTGAGACATTTCAGTGAGTTGATTGGGTTGTAGCTCCAGTATTAGCCGTGTAATAAGCAGAGGAATCCATGCAATTTTCAGTGCCATTAGTTTGGGTTTCAGAGGGCACAGGCACATGGAAAGAGCCATATAGTGTTAGATAGGGTAGGAGGACACATGCCCTTGCATTTATCATGCTCATCTCTTGGCCATGATGTTGAATTTTAGGAAGATGAGGGTTACTATTTTTTTCCCTGGAAGTTGCAGGAAATATGACCAAAAATGGTTATTTAGGAGCACAATGTGTCTGAACTTAAGCAAACTACAGGGGTTTGCCGGTTTGCTGCCCTGTGACCTCCGAGGGGCTCTTGGCACTGGAAAGAGCATTGCAGAATGAGTAATCATGTCTTTGGGGCCACTTCTGCAGGATTTGTCACTACTGTGTGTGTTTTGTAATGTATTTGCCTGGCAAAAGTAACTCATGGCTGGTTGTGGGGTTGTTTTTTTTTCTCCTTTACCCTTTTCCCCTGCCTCTTTGTCCCTTTTCCCAACGTGGGCTGCAGGTGTGGACTGCTACAAGTAGGAGACAGAGTCCTTTCTATCAATGGCATTGCAACTGAGGATGGGACAATGGAGGAAGCTAATCAGCTGTTACGTGATGCTGCACTCACGAACAAAGTGGTGCTTGAGATTGAATTTGATGTCGCAGGTACGTTGCCAAAGGAATTGCTGCTCCTCACTACCAGCTGGACTTTGCCATTGCCTTTGCTAACCAGTGGGAGGGAGTATATTCACGCACATATGTGAGGTCTTTGCTAGGGCTCAGAAGGAAGAGTGAGAGGACTCTGTGAGGACCTTTTCCATTTCTCCTTCTTCTATAATGTGTGTCAAGATGGAGGGTCCTTCTGATCTCTTCATAAATGCCTTGTTCTCACCACTTAGCTGAGAAAAGCCTAAGGAGTAGATGAAGAAGCCACCTGCACTTTAAATATTTGCCTATTAATATGAATAATATTTATATTAATTAATGACCTTGAAGCAAGATGGGACCCAAAGCTATTGGCTGGGGCTAAAGTACAGCTTTGTATTAAAACAAAACAAAAAAAAAAGAAGAAAAATGTCTTTTAGGTTGACTGAGCTGTATCAGTCTTGAAATACAGCATGATATGAGCACTTCACTTGATGTTTAGAGCCTGTGTTTTTAATGAGAATTCAAATTTTTGCCTGAAGTCTGCAGGGCCTCAAGTAACAACCTTATTTGAGCCAATAAAGCTGAGTTTTATAGGCTTGTTTTTCTTGGTTCCAAAGAAACCATCCATGTAACTGAAAACTCTCTTTTCTCCTATTTTCTTTTTTGTCTGTTTTTGGTTTTATAGAGTCTGTCATACCCAGCAGTGGTACTTTCCACGTTAAATTGCCCAAGAAAAGGGGTGTAGAGCTTGGAATTACAATCAGCTGTAAGTATTGCTCAGACTTGGGGCTAGCAGTTGCAAGAGATGCTGCTTTCCACAGGGCCCAACAGAGAGAGAAGATTAATTGGGGTTTCCTGGTAGCACTCACAGTGTTTGTGATTTATCCCAAACTGAATTAGAGATGTGGTTCCTGCCTCCATGAGCTGGTGGCCGCAGAGAAAAGAAGCTGCATGAAGGGTTGGGGCAGAGGATGCGTCTCAACTGATCAGTTGGTCTGTGCCACAACTAATATTATATTGTATTATTAATAATATTATTTTTATTTCCTTGCTCACAGTTGTATTATATTCCTTTTAAAAAGAGTTGTGTGGGTGTGGTGGGACCTTTGCAGGGGAGAGGTGGAGGGAGGAGAGCAAGTGTGAGGCAAACCCACAGCTTGAAGGGTAGAGAGGGGAAACTGCCAAGAGGAGGAGGAAGGTAAAAATGGTGGGGGGAAGGCACTTTAGGGACAAGAGGGTGCTGGGCAAGGTTTACCAGGAAGTTGTTGTATTGACTGACACCAGCCATGGAGGAAGAAATCCATGTGGCAGGACTTGGTGGGCACTGAGAGAATGAGACGTAAACCTTTTTCTTTCTTTTCTCTTTGCTCATTTTTGATTAATTATCTCTGTTTCTTTTCTGAAGAATATTTTTCATTTAAAGACCTTTTGGCTTCCTTGAAGAGGATGCTGTAAGGGGATGAGAAAGGAAATCCATCCCAAATTTCTGGCTAACTTGAGGTCTTGTTATTGAGTTTTCCTTAATGACAAATGTGAGCAGGTCTCATGTCACGCATCCTTCTTTTATTACTGGGTAAACTGCATTGAATCATCTCAGATTGGCCATGCCCAGAGGCTGCCACCACCTCTCAGCTGAAACAAGGCAACTTGTGAAACTGCAGTAATGGAATCTTGTGTTTAAGCCCTTAGGAGCATGGACCCAGCTGTGTCTGGGGAATGGAGTTGCTAGAGACACTTTAAAAACTAGGTTTCATTAAAATAGATAAGATATTTGCAATTACTTCTTGGCATTTACAGCATTAGTCAGTGAGTTAATTGGAGGTGTTCTGGGCTAAGTGGGGTGATTCTCAGGAATGACTTGAACGTCACCAGGGTGATGGCTTTGCACCCTGTCTTATTTCTTTTCTCTCTTCCCAGCTTTCCCAATTTGTGCCATGAGGATAACCCTGAGAAATATCAGCACAGTATTTAACATATGGCTTGGTAGCAATTACTGTCTGGAGACATCAAAGTGCTTTCCGAAAGCAGTGGGGTACCCATAAGGGCATTTCAGTGCGCTGGGTTCCCAGCCTGCTGCCCTGCCTGCTCTGTTGCCATTGGAACCTCAGGTAGCAACCTGGGACGATGGATCTGGTAGCAAAAAACTTCTGACATGAGCATGGTGAGGGTTTCACCCCATTTAAATTTCAAAGCTTAGTTTGAATCTGGGACTGGAGAGCAAAACAAACCTGGGAGTTGCTGGCAAGAATATTATTTTTTATTTGTGGAGTTCTCACTTAAATGGGGTCTACTTCGGATGTGCATTTACACTTCAAACGTATTTTTATGTTGAAAATGTTTTCATTTGAAGTTTGTTTAAAAAATTGATTTCACGCACTTTTTTGAAATCACCACTAGATAAAAGGAAACTGACCCCTGGCTTTTAAATAGTTAGATACCCATTAGCCAACTACAAAGCAGTTTTTTAACAATATAATAGATTTGATCCTTTTGATTACTGAACATGTTTGCAGGACATTGTTTAAATAATGCATATGCATAAACTTAAGATATATTTCAGTCCTTTGCTGAGCCAAAGACAAAATTGTATTTACAAATGGAGCAAAAGACAGCCAACCAGAAAATGCGGTGGCAAGGATGAAATGCTAGTTGAATCCTAATTCTGTTTTCATATATTAGTCTGTATAAGCCTATGTCCACATGACCCTTAGCAAATTAGATCATCATTTTGTCACTCTGCTTCTGACCGAGCAGATAAATATACCAGTTTCAAACATTAAAACCAAAGCAAGCAGCCTTATGGTAGGTGCAGAGACATGATGTGCATGCAGGAGTGTGATGCAAGCAGAAAGAGAAGAGGCAAAAATAACTGTTTTACTCCTAGTTCTGCTGATTTGAATGCTTGTATAAATCTAGAAACAGCTTTTACAGCTTTCCTTCTGTAAAGGAAAGACATTTAACTTGTTTTAAAATAGGGGACTGAATTTACTGGCCTCCCACATTGGATTTCTGTTCCCTACTCTGTAAAACTGGTGCAAGGTTAAAGAGATGACAAGCCAGAGGGGTCAGCAGAAGACCCCCTTCAGTGTTGTGGCCACAGAATTGAGTTTGTTCTAAAACATTGTGGTTTGGCTACACTGTAGATGAAAGATGAGTTGCTTTCACTGAGTTTTACCTCCTGGCTTCTTCAGGTTCATTTGTAGTTAATTCCTCTGTCTAGGAAGGTTTGCCACTGCTCTCTTACACACAGGCAGAAAGTGTTACAACCTCATCAGAGGAGCACTACAGAAATAGAAGTGATCAAGTTCTTGCTGTGCTGTGGCTCAGAACTAATTGGGAGATGGGCTCAGTAAAGCTGGGGAGAGCAGGATTCTTGATGAATGCATTGGAAGAATTTGTGTAATGGAGCTGGCTACAGGAGGAACCATAAATCTGCTGGGAAGCCTCATAAAAGGGCTGAAAACCCAGGAGGTTTTTGTATGAGGAGGGCAGGTGCTGCTGGTTCTGGGATGAACGTGCAGAGAGGGTCTGTGCTTCCTCCTGGTGAGGGACAGATGTTTGCTGTGGGCATTTCATCTTCTCCAGGGTCTCAGGGTTTGTTAGAAAGAGAAGGCTTGGGCTGGGCAAGCCCCTGGTTGTGGTCTGCGCACGTGGCTGTGTGCAGGCAGACGGGTTTCTTCCCCCTGCTAAAGCAGCGTGGCGAAGGGATGCAGCAAATTAAGACGCATGATGTAAATATTTGCATATAGCGTTATTTCCCCTTCCATTCCCCGTAAGATGAATAGGAAATCCAAGGGGTAAGTCTCTCAGTTGACTGTACTTTGCATTTCTGTGGCACCTCAGTGCCCTCAAGCCTCATTTCAGTCTCCTACATTTGCTAAATGAAAATTAGCAAAGCAAAACACCAGAGCTGCCTCATGTGCACTGCTTCCATGCACTTCCTCGGGGGGTGAAGGGACAAGAAGCCATCCAAATCGCTCTCGTTTTCTCCATACTCTAGTACCTCGGTTTCTGTAAAGCAGCTGCTCTGATGGAAGAGCGAGGTGTGCTCTCCTCTGCTCCACGAGGTTCGGAGAGCTGCGCGGGCTGCGCAGCTCAGCTGTTGGCAGGGACCTCTGAGGTGCTCTGAATGGTGGGGATGCAAAGATGTGTAAACTGAGATTTTTGACACAGGGACATGAAGAGGTGGCTCTTGTTATCCTGAACCCCATGCTTCTACCTTCTCCATTAGCAGAACACATGCCATAAGTGCTCTGATCTTGCTGGCTGCATTCAGTTCTAGTGATACAATGAGGTCTTTGTAGGTTTTCTGTAAATCTCTTACAAATTAAAATCTCCAACAGTGAGAAGCTAATGGTTGTGTACTCGTGTATGTTCAATACCTGACCTCTTAAAATAAGGTATGGATTTGTTATTAGCCTCTGGAAAATGATAGTTGATTACACAAAAGATTGCTTTTTGTTTTCTTTTTTTTTTTTTTTCTGTCTCAAATACCCCCTCCAAGGGCTACTTGTAAAATGTGCTTCAGGGTACAGGTGTGTTGTTTTTGCTGTTTAAACAGATACTGAAATTACCATTCATTTTAGCTATGCATTTATGCTTTATATAGCATGTTTATCAAATTACCTCTATATATCTTAACAAGTCAATTCCCGTGCCCTTGGCATGAAGTACTGCAGATAAGGAGTGGGTAGTATATCTGCTTGTGGGTGATAAAACTGGAATTTGGATAGATGGATAACTTCGATTAAGTCGCTTAAGCAGTGTAATCACTGTCCTAGCGAGAAGATGGATCTGTGAGCCGAGCAAATCTAGCTTTGCTGGCACTGGATTAACCTGGGACCTGCTGCCAGCCTGGCAGAGTGTGTCTGCAAGTGGCAGTGTGTCCAGCTGCCTCCTGTCCTGCTCCCTCCCTATCACTGCAGCTCCTACTGACATTTGCAGCTGATTCACTCTGGTGCTTTTGCCGAAGTGGGATATTCTGTCCTGGTTTTGCTACCTGGAGATTTTGAAAGGAGATAGATCTGGGGTGGGTTAAATATCCTGCTAGAGGCACTGATAACTTATGCACCTGCTGCTAAAACTAATGAATGATAAAGGAAAAACTTGAGTCCTGGGAATTTGATTTTCATTGCTGCTTTTTGTAATCGATTCTGATTTGCTTTTATTCCTCTTCTCATTCCTTACCTATCCTGAGATTATTGTTTCTGATTTTGTTTTTTTCCTGTTTATAAATGCTTACTTTCTTAGATGTATTCTTATGGCATTTTTACAATTTCTTTAATTACATATTGGCAGAGTGCTGTTTTGGCTTGGTCAATAACGAAGGGCATTTATAAGGGGGTTGAAGCATGTGAGATCGCGCTCCTTGGAGGGGAATAATTTACCAACACGGGTCATTATGCATTCTATTAAAAACACAAACCGGACATGTGTTTCTGGCCTCATCATCCATCACAGAGTAAACACCAAGCGAGCCAGAATCCCAGCAGAGATGGCAAGAGACTGAAAGCAATTTATAAAAAGTAAATAACAGTATTGATCAATTCACCTTTTTATCACTGCCCTGTCACCACCGCCAAGCAGTCTTTTCATTTTGAGCTTCTCCCCCACCCCATGCTTCTACCTTCGCTAGCTGTTGATTTATGGAGCTTTCTCTGGGCCACTGGAGCAGATTTAAACTGTCTTTTGTACTAGTAAACCCGCCAAAAATACCAATGTATGTGAAAAAGAGCCTACTTCCCCCTAAAGCAGTGTAGATGGAGGTCACAAACAGAGCACCTGCTGAGAGAGAGAGAGTGGGTTTCTGCACACCAGCTTCTGCCTCTGTCTCTCCATCCATCTCTTCCCTCGACTCCTTTTGCTGCCATCTCAGTTTTACAGATGGAAAAGGAAGACCCAGAGGCGAGACTGGTCGTCCTGCAGCAAACAATTACCAAGGCAATGTCCTTGAAAGAAAAATAACCACATTGACCACAGCAATGAATGGATGAGAAGGTTTTACTCATCTGTGCAAGTGTCTTAACTCCAAAGCCTGCAGCCCTAGTAAAATAATAATGTAGTTTAAGGGGTGTTTTTAATTGCAGGCAAATTGGAAATGGTTTATCCAAAATCTCACCAGGGATCTACATATCTAATGCTCTGACCTTGACTGAGTCACTTCAGTGACGTTGCAGCTCTCCTGCCTGTAGACAGGGCAGCCGTTAGACACAGGCACGTTGTCGCCCTGCTTGGGCAGCCCAGGATTGTTAAAAATGTGGGTCCCAGGGTGACTGGGACGGTCAGGACAGCTGAGTCCCAGCTGAGTATTCTCCTGGGGCACCAGGAAGGTCTTTGGAGTGCCAAAAGTGAATAACTACTGATTTTTAAAACGACCAGCAAGTGACTGTTCTGTGCTTTGAGATTTCATTATCTTAACTTTGTATCTTACACCCCTTGAGAGAGAATGATGATTCATTAAGTCTGTCTAACTTTCCCTTCAGATTTGTAGGTGCTGACTAATAATGATGGTTATATAAAGCCTTTCCATTTTATATTAAGTGATTATTTATAACAGAAGGCTGCTGTTTAATAAAGTTTGAGTACTCTGATGGTAGGGACAGCTGTGCGCAAAACCAGGACACTGGCTCTTTAACTGGTCTCAAGAAAATATGTTTGGAAAGAACAACTTCCAAAAAAACCACCTCACAAACCAAACACAGAATCATTTTTCCTTAAAACTTGCTTTGTTTCTTAATGGACAAGGCATTCAGTTTGTCACCATGTCTTCTGATACATGAGCTTGTGCTGCGTTCAATGCTGACACCTATTGCAGAGCTGCAGAAGGACAAGGACTCGCTCTCTGCTCAGAGATTGACCATGGGCAGGATCCCACCACATGTCACAGGGCTTGTAAGGAAGACACTGAGATAAACACCATTACACCATTTCTGCAGAGCTTGAGGCATGCTATCATCTGTACTTGCCTTTTTTTTTTTCTTTTTTTCTTTTTTCTCTTCCCCCCCCTCCTTTACTCTCTCTTTGCTCTTTTGAGTGTTCATGGTCTCTGGACATGTTATTCCAGCTGTGGCTGGGTTAGGCTTAGAGATGGCCATCCTCAACCCATCACCAGGACTGTGGAGATCCTCCCTAACCCCTTTCTGTCACGCTGCCTCTCCTTTGAAACTGATAAACAAACCTTGCGGTGAAAAGTATTTTTGCTAACCTGGATTGTTCTGACAGAACCAGGCGAGGGAGCGATTAAACACGCAGCGTTGCCAGCCCGACCCAGGGCTCAGGGTGTGTTAACAGGGTTTCCCATCACCGCTGCTCAGACCACCTTGTTGTGCACCTCTCAGCAGCAAATACATGTCCTATGTTGAAAAAGAGAACAATAGTAATAACAGGGCCATATGTCTCCGTCCACTCTGCTGTTAGTCCATGGTGTGTGGCCTTCTCTATCAGAGAGGGGATTTCTGCATTGATTTTAACTGCATGAGCTGCAACTTATCCTTCCCTCCCACCACTCAACTCTGCCTGGCATGCATCAGTCTATCTGTGGCTGGTCCATGACATGGACAGGTTGAAAATAGGCACAAGCTGTTGGTCAATCTCTACAACGCATCTGCTTCTCTTCAACCTCTGTCCCCAAGCTGAACATGAGTGTTCAGACCAAAATTGCCTGGCGGCATGCTGCAGTAAGAGATGGGGAAAATAATTCTTCCAGGCTCTGTATCATTCAGCAGTCACATTGCCATGACTATTATAAAATCAGCCATGGTCTACTCTTTGGTGTTTGACCTGTTCTACTCAGCCCAGTTATGACTGAGCTTGGCTATCTTTTCTCCCTGTTCAGTACAGGAAAGTTTAGTTATATCTGGGAGAGGTTATCCTTAAAGGTGATGGGTTAGCACATACGTTTGTAAATCTCATAAGTGAATGTAAACAACAGAAAAATCTAGAGCAGAGAGGTTGGTAAGAGGAAGCACTTACTCCTTTATGTCTGACTTTCTGGAGTGCTCTCTAACTGCTGTTCAGGCAGATGGGTCTCTGTGTGGTTGATGATTAAATCTGTGATCTGCCTCACAGGTATTTTAATCTCTGACCTGCAGCTGACATGTTCAGATGCTGTGGGGTTTCTTCTTTCCCACGCAGTTTTTGCTGAGAAGCTCCATCAGCTTTAAATGAGACGATGCAATTCCCATAACAAGGCAGGAGGGAGTGACATAGGGTGAGATGGATGCTCATGGCGTATGTTTGGTGTGTGGGTGGCAGAGAGGTCAGGAGGGGTTTGAGTCATAAATGTCACTCGAGTTTCTCAAGAGAGCAGCAGGTCTTGCATGTAAATATGAAAATGCGAATGCTCCCAGAGATGTGTACTTGCATCTCTTGGGGGCTGAAAAATTTATCAGGATTGGGCAGGAGAGAAGAGTAGGAAATCACCCCTTTTCAGCTCCATCACTGAGACCAGCCCTGATCTGGTGGCCAAGTGGCCTGGGGAGCTGAACCAGCTAGAAAATAGTGTTTTATCTAATTCTTCGTAGGTTGTTTTCCACCTGTAAATTCTCCCCGCCCACTTTACTCTAAAAAACGCAGAAATGCTTTTACTAACCACAGCACTGAGCTAGGTACTCCCTAGGCAGCATTGCTAACGTCTGAATCCAGCCATAGCCATTGACTCACTTGCTGTCTCTCCTGTCAGAGGTGTGGGTGAGCAGGTGTTTATCAGTGCTGGGATCCAGCAATCCCACCTCCTGCTGTTGGACACCACATGCACTCCCCTTCAGGAGGAGACCGAAGGAAGCAGCTAGTTAACTTGAGCAAAGGACAACCAACAAACATTTGCAAGGATTCACTTATTTTTTGTCCTGTTGTGGTTTCCACAGTTCAAGTGTAAAACATCATCTTGGCACAGGAATATAAATTCCCTTTCCTTATAACTCCTCCCCATTATCCATCCCCGTCTTGGAAAGCAGACTCAATACCAAGCTTTGTACCCATGTGTCTCTTTTACAGCTGCAAGCAGAAAACCTGGGGAGCCCTTGATCATCTCTGACATCAAGAAGGGGAGCGTAGCACATAGGTGAGTGCAGAATTTCTCATCTGCCAAACCCATTGCAAAAGGTCCAGCCTTTTGCCATAAGAGACAGAATGAAGCCCAAGCAGTAGCACTTGGGTCTGAATTTTGCCAGCATCCAAGGAGCTCTCAACCATAGAGGTTTGTCTTAGACCACAGTAGGATTTGCAATAAAAACTGTCTGTGTTGAAGCAAGTAGAATTGAGCTAAAGGAGAAGGTGGCCAGGGTACTAATTCAAAGGTCTGCTGACTATAGGAGATGGACATTCAGCATTTAAGAGCGGGTGGTAAAGGGCTCTATATATTCCGTAAGACACTATGGCTCATCAGGCAGTTTGGTCTGTCTCAGCTCCTGCCCAGGTGAACAGGGCGAGTGAATTGTGGGCACTGGTGGAGAACGGTGCAAATAATTCAGCATTTATTGACTTCACCTCTGATCCCAACACCTCATAGCAAGGCTTTCAGAGGAATTTAGTGCTGCCAGAGGGCTCATTTCTAAGGGTGCTCATACAGGAGTTTCGATAAAAAGTAGAATATCTGTCAGTTAGACATCAGGTGTTTTTCAGTGCTGTAGGTTACCCAGGCTCTATATCTAATATTCTTGCCTTGTTCTGTGTTGATGCATGCTCTATACACAAACTTCCTCTCTTTAAGTTATAATTGTCCCAGATTCTATTTGTGGTTGTTTCTCAGGAAAGATCAAGGACAGTAAAAAGTTAATATTGTCATCACCTCTGCAGGACTGAATACACTGCAGGATCTGAAAGGCAAATACAAATGTACTTTTAGTTTTCTTTTCCTTTCCACGTAGAACTGGAACCTTGGAGCCAGGAGACAAGCTGTTAGCCATTGATAACATCCGACTCGACAATTGCTCAATGGAGGATGCTGTGCAGATTTTAAGGCAGTGTGAAGACCTGGTCAAATTGAAGATTAGGAAGGATGAAGATAACTCTGGTACAGAAATCCTGATGCAAACTGGTGCCTGTCCACTGTAATGACATTTCCCAATAGGTAGTGCAAACCAACAAAGATAAGGGCTGCAGCTTGTCCAGTTACCACTTTCCAATTGATTATAGTCTATTTTTGTTATTCTGCCCTTAAATGGAGTCTGGAAGGTTAAAATCCTGTTTAGTATGAGCATGGCTGAAGACCTTCTGGATGCTGCAAGTCTTTCCTAGGGCCTCATTCGTATGGCTAATTAAAAAATTCATCGTTCCTGTTTTCTCTTTCAGATGAGCAGGAGACAACCGGTGCTATTATCTACACAGTGGAACTGAAACGATATGGTGGCCCCTTGGGAATAACCATCTCTGGGACAGAGGAACCTTTTGATCCTATCGTCATTTCAGGCTTGACTAAACGAGGGCTGGCAGAAAGGTGAGGTGTGGGGACAGAGGGGCTGAGTTGATGTAGGAAGGGATCTTGAAGTTTGCAAAGTTTCTTCTGCTCTTCTTAGGTGTTGCACCTTGCTAGAAAGGAAGGGTGCTATGAAGGTACCAAGCACTGTGAAGCAGGGACAGCCCTGCCAGTCTGGCTTTGCAAATCCACATGCAGGAGATGTGGGGTGGTTGGGGCTGTGCTGTCGGGGCAATAAGCGAGGCTCAAAGCAGAATGCTTCTGGAAGAGTCAGATCCAGTGTGTCAGTTGATCGCAGCAGCCAGGAAAAGGTATTTATCTTCCCCTCTTCCACAGAGATGCTTTCTGTCTGTGGTTTCCCATGCACATCTTACTTCAGGAGAGCACCCAGCCTGCCCATGAAACCACCAAAGACACGTGTCCAGGACTCACCTATTGCTAAACAGTGGATTATGGTCATGACGGTGTGTCCTGCTAAAACCACAGATCTTGGGGGGTTCTTCTGACCCATCCTTGCTTGTGGTTAGTCTGTTACATATAGAGGTATCTCAGTGCAGGGCTGGCATGTTTCAAGCAGCAGACATTAATGCTCCATAAATGTAGGTGTAGATTTACTTTCAGCAACCAGGCAGGTTGACTGTGCCTATGTCTGAATGAATATATGTGCATGTGTGGGATTTATAGGATCAGGACGTTGCTGAGAATATAAGGTAGAACTGAGTCATACCCTATATCTTAATTAATCTGTCTATATGGTACCTGTGACATGTAAATAGATCATTTCAGCAGCCCTGACTCATGCTTTTCATAGGGTTGCTTTACCCTGTGCTGCTTGACAGGCAGAACAGCAGCAAAAAACCCTTGAATAAATAGGTGTAAAGTGCTAGACCTTGGGGACTTTTGACTGCAGATCTGGCCTTTTGGTTCTTTCTGTTTCAAGGCCACGCTGCCTCTTAGCTGGACTGTAAAACAACTCAGTTCCTCTTTCTGCATTGGGTTCCTCAAGCTCTCAGCACACATGCTGTTGCACATGTCCATTGCTTCCCTTTGGTACAGAAAGCAGATCAGCGTCTCCTGAGAAGTAAGGAAGGGAGATGGATGTATTAATGGTTCTTCTCTTGTGGGGTTTTATATTGCTGCCTGCCACTGTAGGATTCAGTCTTTTTCCCTAGAAAATAGTAGCTATAGAGTATCCAAGGCTTTTCTGCATAGCAGTTCTGCACTGTACCTGCAGCCCAGCATGAGAGAGGTTAAGGACAGAAAGCCCAAACGCTGTCAGGCTCAGAAGATGGTCTCGTACCCTTTTTGATCTCAGTTCCCTTTGCAATGCCATGGCTGTTTCTCCTTTGAACTTGGATATGCATCAGTGACTGCTCCTCAGAGAAACGTAGTGCAAGCAAGTGCTATGGAACTACTGAATTTTGATCAGGAGCTGGCAGGCAGTGAGGAATGAAAAGCCTTTTGAGAACAGCAGTGAAGCCATTCAGCACATTCGCTGTAGCAGGCTAACAAATAACGATGGCTGCGCTGAGGAATGACGTGGGGATGGAGGTGCAGGGATTTCTGTGGGTAACCTTGGCTCCCTGTGGGGAGGGTGAGGAGTGCTGGGATGAAGGCTACCTGCAGAAAAGGTGTGTATTTTTCTGCTGAGATGGTACATACTCTTCTCCTGGGGTGGTCCTAGTGTTATCTTAAATTGTCCCTTTCCTGCCATCACTACCATGTGCTCTTAGTCAGGCTCTGAAAGGTGGAACAGGTTTCTGAAGGACAGGGATTTAAACCCAAAGCTGTGCCTGGCTTTTGCTAGAGCACAGGACATGTTTCAGCAACGCTGGTGTGGGGTGGACTTCTTATAATGGAGATAAGCTGGCCGCTCTTGTAGAGGCGTGAGTGAAGGTTGGTGCTGTGGCTCGAGCCACTCACTTGGCTATAGGGAAGGCAAGATGTCCTCTGGGATCTGTCACACAACTGTCACAGTGGATGACAAGCTGTCTAAGCTGAAAAGACTTCAGATGCAGATGACTTGGGTTTTATCTTGACCTTGAACATTTTTCTCCTTGTATGTATCTGATCATATAGAAACCTACAGAGGCAGCTCAGCTGTTGGGTTGGTATTGAGCGGTGGCTCTCTCCCACGTTAGTCTCTTGTTTCTGCTCCTGCAGTGCCTGTGGGTGGCTTTGGCCTGGGCTATGGGACTTGTTTTCCTTCTTGGGGCAGGGAGTGTGCCTGAACAACATTGTTCAATACTGGTCAAAGTGTAATGGTTCTTCAAGAGCAATTTTGGGCTATTGCTGATATTGGAGGAGGGTTTTGTCCAGGAGTGCTCAGCACCAACTGATGTTGGCGGAGGGGAGAAGGCACGGTGGCCCTGCCCACACGCTGAGTAGATCCCTACCACGTGCACACAGCCATCTCTTCTCCAGCACTTACTAGAAAGTACCTGCAACCCCCTTTACACCTTGCAATTTACCCGTTGCTTGATTCTGCTCTTGCATGTGTCCTCTGCACGAGAAGGGATGTGAAATGCACAGCTCCTTGGGCTGTTTTTTTGTTTGAGGTGGATTAAGGACTGTTGGTGATGATGGAGAAGCACAATGGTCAATGGCTTTCTCTGTCACTCCTGTTTGGCTTCTACCTGCTTGTCCTCACAGGGGTGCCTGGAGATGGACAGATGAGAGGAGTGGACTTTGATTTACTTTTTCCCTTTTGAAGAGAAACACCAATCTGAATGTGACCTTTCTCTTTAATTGTTCCTATATCTTTCCCTGCTGAGGGACTTTCACAGTTTCACAGTCTGCACAGAGCAGACATGTTGTTCAGAGGCAGGTAACTGGACTGGTGTCTTGGATAGGAGATGCATCCCCATGCTGGGTTCAGTGCTACAACAGGAGACCCTCAAATACTGAACCACTACAGCGAGTGAAGCATCGCCTTTAAACTGCTAATAGTTAAGGTTGAATTTTGTTTTTTCTGATTAGGCAGATGAAACTTTCAAGACAAATACTCCAGTTTCAGTTTGATCTGTAATTTATTTGAACACACAAGTTATCCCAGGCTGAGGTGGATGGGACAAGACAGACATCTAGTGGCTGGTTGGGACCCTCTTGGCACCGTCCAAGTGTCTCGGTGGCAGCAGCAGACCAAACAGTCCCTCCTGCTGTTATGCTACATTTCCCAAATTGATGTACTTACAGTAGAAGTTTCACAGCAGATTGTCTACAAAATGTTCTTATTTTGGGGAAAGACAAGTAGCTGTTGTGCCCGTGACAGTACATCAAATCCCAATTCTGCAGGAGCAGCAGTCCGGTTTGGAGACACAAGCAGAGTGAGGCATGTTGCCATGGACAAAAAGATATTTCAGTCCAGATTTGCATCTCCTCCTGGCTCGGTCACACAGGTTCCTGGTAGCTAAACCTCAGGGCATGGCTGGAGGAGGAGAGGATTGCTGCTCTCACTTGCTGGTGTTAGGGAGCTGGAGCGTGAGTGTGGTGAGATCGGACCAGGCAGCAGCGAGTGTGAGCTTCTGCCTCAGTTACCAGCTCTGGTGATGGACACATCCTGTCCTGACTGCTCTTCCCAGAGCTGCAGCAAACATGGGGAGAGGTAAAGTGAGCCCTGTCTGTGAGCAGACACAGAAGGATGGGAGAGAAGGGGGAAGAATTGCCATGATTTGTTAGTTTTTCCTGGTTGTTGCTGATGCCCCTGAGGATTTATTGAACTCAGAGCAGAAGGCAATGCTGGAATGTGGCTGTGCAATGAAACACAGGAACCTCTTCTAGAGTGCTGGTCCTGATTAAGAAAGTCACAGTGGTGTAGCTGTGGAGAGGTGAACTTTAAATTATCATGAACTGATCTGCAACTGGTTCAGCTAATGCTTGCACACACAATCCGTGTGTGTTAGGCCATTTTGTTGTTGTTTTGGTTTTTTTAAAATGCATTTCTAGGTTTTTCTCATCATTTTTTTCCATCAGTGTGAACATGCCCTTCAGTTCCATGTGTAACAACTGGTGGACATCACACACTGGAAATGCTTGTGCTTTTAGCACATAGACCCCTTTGCTTTGGAGAGTTTTGACTGTAAGCTGGTCTGCAGTCTCAGTTCCTGAGGGGCCTGGGATCCAAGGAGTGCTAATGTTCCTGTGTGTATGTGTGTGCACAGGTGAAACATTCCAGAGGCACCAGGTTCCTGGTAGTGGTGATGAAGAGGAAATCACGAGTATATAGCGTACCAAGGGGAAACCAAGACGTATCTGAAAGCACTGAGAGTTAATAGGCTATTGCTTCAAGTGACAACTTAATGACCTGTCTCACAGAGGCAAATTGCTTCTCTGAAGTTTCTAACAGTGCCTTTTCTCTCCAGAACTGGAGCCATCCACGTCGGTGACCGGATATTAGCAATTAATAATGTGAGCCTCAAGGGCAAACCGCTGAGCGAAGCCATTCACCTGCTGCAGATGGCGGGAGAGACGGTCACTCTGAAGATCAAGAAGCAGACGGAGAGTGAGTGGAGGAGCCGGGTTTGGGGTGGGAGGGCAAAGGCACACCCCAGCAGGGCCCTTGGGCAATGGGGTAGGTAGTGCTGTGGGTTTTCTTTCATGTGTTGTGGAAGGTGAGACAGGGCAGCGTGGTCAGAGGCATAGCTGGGGACAGAGGGAAAAGATGGGCATTTTTTTGTCTTCTGACTCACAGATTTAAAAAATGGCAACCTGGGGACTCTCTGTGGCACTGGGAAGAGATTAGACAGCAGGTTTATGGGCGATAATAATTTTTTTTTCAGGTTGACACCTTGGTCTATTTGTGCCATTTCCTGTCTGTGTGAGTATTGCACACAGAAGTGAAGCAGAAGATGCTTTTAAAATTAGAAGAGTGATAGTTGTTTTTTGTTGTTGGTTTGTTGTTTGGTTGTTTTTTTTTTCTTTTAATATAACCCCCCCAAAATGAGCAAGAGGACTGTGAGCCAGTGGAATCCATAAAAAAAACCCAAAACAAACCAAACACAACTCACCTTTAATTCTACTTTTTTGAAAGCAATTGGCAATAAATCTTTTATTCCCCTTTTCCTGGCTTAGGGTCCTAAGATCACTTTTCAAAGCATCTACCTTCACTCTAGAAATCGCCTTCACGTTTCCCTGCCAGGTTCCCTGTGGCTTTGAAGCTGTTCTTCTTGACATGGTATCAAAGAGCAGAAGCACACTTAGTACAGGCAGGCCACTTTTGGGGGGCACAGAGAGGGGGGGACTGGTGAAACCAGGGAACATGCAAACTTTTCTCCCTGACTACATGATCACAGCCAAGCAGAGGCTTTCTCATCACGCTCAGATAGTAGCTGTTACATTCTGGCTGCATTTCTGTCTCTCCCCACACCCAGTGTATTTTTTGTGCCATGCTTCTGCAGTTTCTCGATTTAGCTGGACCTACCCAGCCAGAGGCCCCCAGTGCTGCAGGAATTGGAAGAAATCAAGTGAAAAAGCTCTTCCAAGCAAGTGTGGCTGATGGGATGTCTGTCCTGCATCTGGAAAAGTGGCATCACTCTTACACATAGCACTTCTGTAGATGTCCAAGCAGTTTGCAAATGTGTGGCAATGCACTTATTTTACAAATGGAGGGAGGCCAGGCAGGGAGTGGTGACCTAGCAAACAGAGGTAGAACTGGGGAATTGATTCCTCCTCAGGAAACCCCATTCTTGTTCCCTGCAGCCAAGTGTCTTGATCCTTGGTCTGAAATACTCTCTTTTAGTTTTTTTTTTTTTTCCCCCCCCCCCCCCCCACTAACATAGCATTGTCACAGCCACTCACTGCAGTAATTGACATGCAAGTGCCTGTTGGAGATTAGTTAATAATTCTGAGAATGAAGCAGGTGTAATTGAAATTTCAAGGTAATCTTAAGTTAATCATGGTTAGCAATCTTCTGAATGCTTGGAAAATGGGGACTTTCAGGACACTGGCCTTTGCTTGGTAAAATAATCTGTCCTCATTGACAAATGCAGACGTTCAGAGGGCTTTTCATCCCAGCATTTGCAAATCCAGGGCGTGGATGGTTAACATGATATCTAATCAGTGAGGACTTCAAAATATTCAGTACAAAGAAATGCTTGTGCTGAGAAACAGTTCCTTGTATAGCTTTTGTCTGAAAGGGAATTTGATATGATGATAATAAGGACCTATTATTACTAAAATAATGAAAGGGAATGCCTGAGCTTCATCATCCAGATTCAGCTTTCTATTTTCCAATCACTAATCAGGGGAAATTCAGCCTCAAAATACCATGCCCAGGAATTCCACTGTTGTAATGAGACTGCATGGGAGACTCTCAGAGAGGTGGTGATTAGCCCTGAATTGATACGAGGTTGTACAATCCTAGAAGGGGGCTTTAACTTCATCTGCTGTAGTTTGGGACCAGGTTGCATGGTTGTTGGAATCTCATTGAAACATCTGCTTATAACAGCAAGTTTGCAGCCAGCACCCTGACTAGGTGCTGCTCTGGCACTGTTTGGGTCCCATCCCCAAAGGCAGATCATTCCAGAAGCAATTTGGTTTGAAGTAAAAAGTAAAAGGAGTAAAAAGAAGGCGCTCTCAGACCAGAGAGATATTGCTCTCAAAGGCTATTGCTTGCAAAGGCCAACACTTCTCTGGGCAGGGCTGTCCAGAGGAAGCTTCCAAAGGCACAAGAAGATTCACTTGTGAATTGAGATTGGGTCCCAACTCTCTTGTATTTGGGAATCCTCACATCCCCGTTGTTGCTCCTTATATTCCACATGCTAAAAACTGAGACATTTTTTTCTCGATTCAGCTTGAGATAAGAGTACTGCATGAAATCCTCTCAACTGTGTTGCTCAGGCCTTTCTCAGCTACTTTTGAAGAGCTAAAGAGGTTCTTCAAAAGACTTAAAGTACCTGGGCTTGCTCCTATATCAGCATAAGCCTTTCCCTGAGGCTTGCTCTTTGTGACTGCTAAAGAGGCGTGTTCTGGTTTCAGAATCCTATCCCAAGAAGTCGGGGAGTATAAATGAAGTGAGTGACCCAGAAGATGAACTGACGGACTCCCAGAAAACTAGCAAGCTGTCTGAGATATACTCCACCACACTTCCTAGCGTGGACAGTGCTATGGAGTCCTGGGATGGCTCTGGCGTTGATGCTGGGTATGGAAGCCAAGGTAAGCCAGGGTTGTCTTTCAGGGTTGTCTATTCTTAGGGGTCTCTGGGCCATGGTGAAGACAGCCAGAGCCTCTGAACATGTCTGAAGACTGAATATGAGTGTAAGACTGTGGTCTGACAGTATTTGCATGGCTTCTCACTTCCAGCAAGGAACAAACTGTATTTTAAAGTGCACTCATGTGGTGCTCTGAGTTGATGTATCTGTTTTAGATTTTTTTTATTGGCACATTTCTTCTGGCTTATATGGCATCACACTGTTCACAGCATTTTCAAAACCATTCCAGCACTTTATAATTCACATAATTAGAGGAAGTATTCACTGTCCATATGTCTTGCAGAGTATTTGGTCCATAGCTCACTTTTAATTCTCCAGAGAGGCCATGCAGGGCATATTAATCCTGTTCAGGATGTTTTAAAACCCAGAAGAATGTCTTGTGACTAGAAACACTCACTTAACAAAATAATTAAGATAATACTACAAGAAAGTATCTCTAACTCTCTAATGAGTGATCAGATGAACACATGTCTTCAAGGCCAGGTTTATTCAGCTGTGGCTTCTGGCAGACATATGGAATTGGGTTGGAGGATGCTCTAGTCATGGGAATGTGTTTTTGCTTGGAGGGAACCACTGGAAAATAGTTATTCCAGTTCAGATTTAGTGACATAAGCTAGTATTAGCCCATGTTGAAGCAAAACAAAACCCTGAATCACCTCCACAAAGGAAACTGGTGAAAAGACTGCTGTCTGGAACAGAGTGTGAAAACAGAGAGGATGCTGCAGGAGCAGTGTTGCAAAGCACCTTCAATGTGCTGAGCAAGGCGCGTGCCTGTGCTCACTGCACTCTGACTTAGGAAATTCAAAGGACAGCACTGTGTATGTGTCTCTTCCACCATGCCTGTGTCTTCCTTCAGCCTCTGTTAGTCTGAAATCTTAATCTGGGTGCAGCTGGGACTTGAGGCTTCATTAAGGAGGAATCCCCTGGCCTTCATAATGCTGCAATCCTTCTCCATCTAATTAAATGTTAACACAAGTTGGACACTGGATTTATCAAAGCGATTGCTTTTTACCAGTGAATTGAGAATGAGTGAGCACAGAGCCCTGTGTAGTGGGGCTGGTGCCAAGTTGCCCAACATCCACAGACTGCACCTTTGCTTCAGGGGCTCCCTCGCCTTCCCTGGTAATTGCATTTGGCTGCATGGTGGTGTGCTGGTGCTCACTGGGAAGACGGATGCTGGAGGGTAGGGAGAAGGACATGTTGGGTTATCCATGGGATGGACAGAAAAGGGCAGGATGCACAGAGCCTGGAGATTGGGGTTTAGTGTAAACCCCAAATAAAGAACTACAGATCAGGCTCTGCAGCCTTGTGGCTTGAGATTCATCCACAGCTTTAGCAAAACACTCGGGGAAAAAGAGTTTGGGTGAGGGAGCTGTGCTGGCCTGGTGGGAACATGCCACCAGGTGGCTCTGAATCCCAGGGATCCAGCATGTCTCCCTGGAAGGAGGAGGTGAAACCGGTGGCACCCAAGTGACAGCTCTGCACACATACCCCTGTGGTTGCTGATCCCCTGCACCCAGCCCAAACCTGCTGCCCACCCACTGCAGGGTCCTGCATCCAGGGACCTTGTTCTGCTCCCGCAGGCAGTGAACACTCCCGATGGCTGCAAGATGTTGGCAAGCATTTTTCTGGGACTTTTCCCAGAGCAATTTAACCTTTAAAAACACACAGAGGAAACACTCAGCTAAATGAAATAACAGGTCTTGGCATTTTCAAAGAAAGTGCTGGCGTTGTCTTTGGGTATTTCCAGTGCTCTTAGCTGTTTGGGAGGTCAAGTCTCCCTTAATTATGTGTTTCTTCGTTACCTCTTCCTGTTCGCTTGGCACAGTGTGTGATGGAAGTGTACAATGTTTCTTGGAAAGGCTGTGAGGATTTCTCTGAAATGTTGAATGGGCAGCAGGAGGTGGGCAAGGAACTCAGGAGATTTATTTCCACTGCAGATGGCACTGACATTGCTGATGAATACTCTGTTTTGGAAGGTTTCTGTCCAGGAAGCTCCTCGTGAGACCTGGGGGTCTTGTGACTTGGTACTGTTGAATTTGCATCTCCAGAGTAAGACACCAGTGTACAGGGGAGTCCTTGGGGGCAGACATAGCAAAACTTGTCTGATTTCATCCTGACAGTCCGTACTGATCTCCTATCAAATGTGATACAGATAAGCCTCCCCTTCTCTCAAGCAAGCCGAGTTTTTCCTCCTGTTCCTTGCCTTTCACACACATGTCCCTAAAGCAGTTTTCTGTACCTGCACCAGCTCATCCCCAAGACATGGGAGGGCTCTGCCAGCTGTGGGAACTGGCTGGCAGCTCTAGAGATCAGGACTGGCTCTTCCTCATTTACGGCTGCTGAGCACACTGGAGTAGGTGACCACCACCAGGTACCCTCAGCACCATCACCCTTGTTGAATCAGGCTGCTCTGGATGCAGTTTCTTTGCTGCTGTCCTTCTATATCCTGTCACCTTTTTTTGTGCTGTCCATTAAGCCCCAAAGACAGTAGAGAATCTAAATTAAGGTTATTTTTTTTCCTAGTAGAATTCAGGCTTCCAAATCCCTCAAGACAAATGGGGTTGGGCATGCTGAGGGAGGCTTGGCAGCATCTTCTCTTTACCCTTTGAAGGACTCACTGTATTTAAAGGTGGTTACTTCAACAGCACAATTTCTGTTGGGTTCAGCATGGAAACAGGAGCAGTTAACTCAGGTGGGAGCTGGATGGCAATAGGATCTGCATCTGTGAGTATCTGTAGTCCCAGGTCTGTGGATCTCAGAAGTGGGGTAGCAAGGGAGAAATGGGGCACTTTATGACAAGATCTGGAGAAACTGCTTTGGTTAAAGCAAGAAGAGATGAGAAGCATAACCTGCACTTGATGGCTGAAATGGAGCAATATGCAATCCAGATGGCCTCAGGTTTGGGACTTGGGGATGGAGGCTCTCCTGGTTTAAGGTTTTCTGACAAGGTATTACCCTCTCTTCCACTGTTCCCCCCTGTTCTTGCCTTCCCTAGGTACATACATACCTCAGGCTGTGGGCATAGCCCTCCATCCACATGAATGGAGACACAACAGGCAGAAGAGCAGCACCCCTCCAGGGGATCCCAGGAAAAACTACCCCTACATGGATGGAAGCTTCAGTGAAGATGACTGGGACAAGCCCAGCAGGTACGGAGGGGTGGGAGGAGGCAAGGAGGCACATCTGCAAATATGGGTGTTGCTGTATTGCTGTACAAGAGGGTATGGGAATGTGACAGAGTGGCCAGCTATGTCCCCATCTTGACATCATGCAGCCATGGGGAAGGGTGCTAGAGTGGTGATCTGCTCTGTTGAACCAGCTACATATTGCTAGGTTACCCTGAGTGTAGCTCTGTGACACCTCTGCAATGGCCAGGTGACATTTGTGTCTGGAGTTAGGGCGGTCTCAGCTGGACCACAGGTTCTCATACTCCTGCCTTGTAAAGGCTGCAGTATTTCCATAGTTTAGGTGTAATAAACAGATATGGTCAGCGATGTCACTACATGAGTTGGTCAGATTTTTCTGAGTAAGGGTGCAGCTTCACAAGAGCTCAATGCCACAAAGCCAAAAAGGCCAACTAAAGCTCTTGATGGACCAGTAGGACATTGCATGTCCAAGTTAAAATCTCCCAAAGCTGTTGCTGGACTTTCTCTATCGCATTTTGGCCCTTCCAACACTGCAAACAAAGTCACACTGAGTGAGCATGGTCAAGTTAATCCCCTGGCTCAGTCAGTGTGGGAGAAATCCTGCAACACCTCCCAAGCCTGTGGAGGAGGCTCCAGCTGCCCCTTGCTTTGGGTGAAAATCCTGCTGGATCCACCCTGGCCAGAGGCTGCCCCTCACCGAGCCACTCACAGTGGAAAAGCCTCGTAGCTTCGTAACTAACCCTCCTGTCCACATCCTCCAGAGTCCCCATAGTTGTGTGTGTCGTGTTGTTACTGTTGGTTCTTTTTTTTTTTTCTTATTTTTTTCCCTTAACTTTTGTTTGTCCAAACAAAACCCTTAGAACATCTCATGGCCATTTCCACCTATTTAAAGATGATCAAACTGGCAGGAAGGCTGGCAGCAGCAGAGACTTTGTTCTTGTTTTGCCTCTCAGCAAGAGCCAGCTCTCAGAGGTCATTGATCCCTCTTGGCCCTCCCAGCGAGGCCACCGACAGCTGAAGTTAGCAAATCTGAGCGCTCAAAACCCTGCGTGTCCCTAATGAGGGCTTTGAGCCCTGATGTCAAAGTGCAAGTGAAACGGTTCATGCCACTGAGCCCTTTTTTATTAGGGAGAAAAACAAAATGTTTCTAACCCCGGCTGCCTTTAGCCTGGAAAAACCTGCTGACCCAGTGGTGTGAGAGCCTGGGCTGATTCATCCATGTCCTGGACGTTTGTTGTATTGCTGATCACAGAGGCAAGAAACTGATAGCTGGAAGGGACATTTGCCTCTTTGGGACCTGGGAGCAGAGGAAGGAAATGAGTAAGGGGAAAGAATAAAAAATTCCTTTTGGAGGGAAATTTTGGTTTGTTTTTATAAAGTCTTGCTGGGTGTTTTTTTGACCTTTCTGCCTGGTGTAAAGGCTATTGTCCTTTAAAAGCTGATGAAAGGTAGGGGGTAAATTTAAAATACAATAAGATGTGTCAGATTCTCTTCTCTCCAGGCAGGCCATGATCCCAGAAGGAGCAAAACCATGTGTGTGTAAGTTTATGCTGCTACAGACTCCCATTTAAACCAGTGTATGGAAAGCAAAGCGCGTACTAAAGACGGCAGTTAATAGAGATCTGGAAAAAAAAAAGTCTATTAATAGCCCAAGGGGTCATGATATATTTAATGGAGGCCAATCTCTCTTTGACTTGTACTTAAGTAAAATATTTTGATTTTGCTAAGTGGCTCTGGTGGATGAGCATCCCTTTGCATCTGCAGCACTGATGACCATTAAGCCATGAGAAATGCTGCCAGATGTTGCAGAGTTGGAGCCTTGTCCACAAAGCCCTTAATAACATGGGTGGAAGATGCATTAGGGCTGCTCTAATGTTACTGTCCCCTTTCCCCAATGACACATTAGTGGGTTTATCATGACCTTGATTTGACACTGCAGAGAGTTTCCTTCAAGAGGCTCCTGTTAAACTCAGTGCTGATGGTTTGGGTTTTGCACAGAGCCTGGTGTTCAGTAAGCACTGTGTGGTGCCACCTACTTCTCTGGCTTGTTCAGAGGACTTCAGCACATTTAATTGCTATTTGCTTTAGAAGTCTAGGAATTGAACCTGGCTTGCGGTCAGAGATAAGAGATGCTGAAAAGTCCAAGGTGGGAAATTGCAAAACCCCCAGCAAGACCGACACAGTGTTCATGTTAACACATGTCTGTACCAGCTTGAAAGAGGTTCTTTCTATCCTTACTCTCCGTTGTAGACAGAACCATTGGCAATCCTTACATGGCTGTAAGTGCCATGACCATTACGTAGCAAAAAAAAAAAAAGAGAAGAGACCTCCTGAAAGTAAGGGCTCAGTTCCCTGGCCATCCCAAAGCAAATGAAGCTTGGTTTGTGTGGGTTATACATGACACTGTCAGTATTGCTGGCTGTAGTGTGCATTTACTTGTCCAGCCCAGCACAATCATTTTTATATACATCTTTGCATTATTTACTCTCATAGAAACCTAATGTATTTATCATTTTCTCACCATGTCTGTTACCCTCTGTGTTTTTCTCTCTCTTCTCAGGTGTTCTGTGTCTCAGATCTGAGCTCTATCCCATCAGCCTTTGTACTAACAGTCTCTGAGGCTCCTGGTTTACCCATAACGCATCCTTTTTTCTTTCACTTCTCTATTTCACCAAAACGTCTTCCTAAACCTACAATCTTCCTACAGCCACTTTTTAATTTACCCTTTGAACTTTGACATTACTACACCAACTTAATTCTTCCTTTGAAGGACACTTGCCCCGTTAGTAAGTGCATGGAGGTCTCGTATTCGGACTCTTGTCTGAAAAGTTCATATTGTTTGCTTTTGTATATGAAGACTCTTCAAGTCTCTGCTTTTACTGGTGAGACACTTGCTGTAGCCTTGTGGCTTTCATCCCGCTGCAGAAGAGTGCTGACAATGTTTGATTCCTACGTTACAACAGATACCCCAACCGCCAAAATGGCCTTGAGACCGCTCACGAGGATAGTTTTTGGCGTGTTTTTGGAGAAGCTTTGGAGGATTTGGAAACATGCGGCCAGTCTGAACTTTTGAGGGAGATTGAGGTAAATCACTTTCTTAATTTGCTGCTAATCTGACTGTTTTGCTCTCGCCATAAATGTTAGACTGTTTCCCTGGATCTGTTAATTGTCTGTAGCATCCCTGTGCTGCCCAGAGGTGTAAAGAAGGATTCGAGTTTAATTCATGTCAGTGTTTGTGCTAATGGATAGCTATGTCTCATTAGACAGTTGCTTGCATGTGCTTTTTCCCTGAGCTGATAACGTGCCCACCAGGAGCTCTATGCTCTTTTTGCAAACTGTTGGTGGCCAGCAATCTTCATGTGACTGTTGGCGAACCTTCCCTATCTGACGGTAAACCTTCGGTCCAAGGCACTTAAAGGCCAAGCAAAGGAGCCCACAAAAACCCCACTGGGACTGAAACTTTGGCTTACTTCAAATATGGACAGGCCCAACATATATCTTGCATTCAGCTGTCACTCTGCCGGAAACTGTTTCAGTGAAATAGGTAATTGGAAGCTTTTCAGCCAGCCTTCCCCATGGAAAAATCTGAGAAAGTAATTGCTTCCTGCAGAAATAAAGGTGTTTCCTCTCTTCACAAACTACTTTCTCTTTTCTCTATCCAACATGCTTTGGAGGTCATGTTATTGTGTCCGGTTATAGGATGGGGAGCCTGGATTTCTAAGCTGTGGGATGCAAATAAAGGCCTCCCCTGAGACTGCTGAGCAGCGGGAAGCAAACCTGCCCAGCAGGATGGGACCCGTGCTGATCCCCTCCCTGTTCAGCTCCTACAGCCTGGGAGTAGGAGTGGGACCCTCTCTCCCCCTGCCTTCTGGGTGCAGAGGAGTGGAGAGAGCTCAGTGGATCGTGCTGTCCATCAGCCCCAGTGAGAATATTTTTATGCACAATTGCATATTGCTTAGCCTTCAGAGAGAAAAGGCAATTTCTGAATAATTGGAAGTGGAAAAGGAAAGTCCTGTTTTGGTCTATATGTGAAAATATTGTTGACAAGGGACTTAATAATTGTTCTTTCCTCCTTGATCCTTAGCGACTGTAAGTGAGGGAGGAAATCCCAATTGAATGTATTGTGCTGAAGCACAAAACAGTGTATTTATTATCTTAACTGTGTAAGAAAATGCTGACTTGAAAAAAAACCCCAACACACAAAGCCCCAAATGCCCCAGCCCTCATAGAGTATAACTTCTTCCCTTGATCACTTATTTCCTAGACCTGAATGTATTTAGAAATTAGTTTAGGCAGCCACTATCAACCTTTCTGAACTGTTGTTGACCGCTTAAGAAAAAGTACCCCTCTGAAATGATGCATAGAGGTTTCTCTTCTGCATAATGGCTGGCATCTAAATGTAAAAGTAGGTATTTGTTAGGTTACTGTGAGATACCAGGACAGAGAAAATATCTTTTTGCCCAATCCTTTTCCAGGGACCCATGGTGCAGGGACGTGTGGGCTTTTGATTCATGCTGTTTTAAGGCTTTGGAGCTTTGACAGTTATAGCAATGCTTTAAAAAATGTAAAGACATTTTATAAAAAGCTGAGCACCTCTAGGGTTTTGGTGTATTTAGAATATTTCTAGAATATTTTGGAAAATTCTGGGGGCAGAAAGGAAGTGCTGTGTTTTTAGTAGAAGTCTGATGGGTTTCAGCTCCCCTTTTATCAAATCCAAAGTACCACTGACCTGTTCCTCTGTTTCCGTGTACCCATCTTCCCCAGCTGTGGTGTAGGAGGTGCGATGTTCATTGGGACTCTTGGTGGATCACAGGTTTCTAAGCCCCAGCTCCTGGCCTCCTGTGGTTTTTTAACAGTCACTTTTTTTTTTCCTTTAAATTATTATTATTTTTCAAATTTGACCTTTCATGCTCCACATTTGAGAAAGAGTCATACAAGGTGACCCAAGGTAGCCTGTGAAAAGATCCACACACAGTGGCAATCCACTCCCAGACTACAGGGTGTGGATACAAACAGGCTTTTTCCAGTACGTCTAGTGGGGCGTGTGTCCCCACTTTGCTTTGAGGACAACCAAGACATGGGGAAAAATAATGTGGAGCAGCCACGGGCTGGAGAAGTCCAGAATTGCCCTTTCTGCTCCTTGCACCTAAGCCAAAGCACCTAGCAAATTGTTTATGACGCTGCAAGAAGCATTTAAATACCTTGAGGGTAGAGATGGAGTCAGATGCCGTGGGAATGGCATGCCACTGGGTGCTGGCTGATTTTGCAGCTCATGAGGGAGGCCAGTAGCACGACGTGCACAGAGCTTTCTGTTCTCCTCCCTGGCACTGCAGTGCTGGTGTTGGTACGGCATGGCACGGTGTTCTGGGGGTGTTGAGGCTGCCTGAGGTCAGTGAACAAATGTACCCTGGTTGGCCGTACTGCTGTTTGTTAAACTGCATTTCAAGTATGTGGTAACTCAACGTTCTTCTGGCATCTAGCAGGTATTTGAGTTTTGTCCAAACTCAAGCTGATTAAGTAATTTTTGGGTGAAGACCTGAAAAATGCAAAGCTAAAAGGTTTTCTGTATTTTATCCATCCCTATTTGGGATAATGTAGGTAGTGCTGACATTTTCATAGTGCCACCAGAATTTGCTTTATTTCCCTTTGTTGCAGCTTGGAGCAAAGAGCTGCAGGGCCTTGATTAGAGTTTTAGTCAGATGATATTTCCTCTGTGCACAGGAGCAATTGCTCTTTGACTTGCCACATTTAGCATTGCTGAATTTTGCTATCTGCTCCCTACCTTTCCTTTTCTTTCTTCCACATTTTGACATTTAATGGGAATGCAGACCCTTGGAGCCTGAACTTTGAAATGATGGTTTTCATTACACTGTTTAAATGGACTCTGTGACCTAGAGCCAGTTGAGGTTCCACAGACTGGATTCTTGACTCCTTCGTTAGCTTTGATCAGTGTAATCTCATTAGTGAAAAGCATTGCCAAATGGAATACTTAGGGGCATCTTTTAATGGATGCTATCAAGGGTGACCAAGCTTAAATACTACTTAATTTCATATTTTTAACTCAGTTTTGCTTAGTGATGGCTCCCATTTACTGACAGATAAAATCCTAATTTCTCTACTGAATTGGCCTAAGTGGAGTCCAAGGTATTGACTTCCCTGGGCCATTGCCAGCACTGTGCAATGCTGATGGTGAGCTGCAGCCTGCAGGGTAGGCTGAAGAGTCAGGCAGACAGCGTTTCCTCTGCGACCCCCTGAGATAGGAATGTTCATCCTTCTTGTCTACCAAGAAGATTCCTGGCCCTGTTTGTGTAGTTTAATCATAAAAAAGGAGATGCTTCACAAATGTTTCCTTCTGAGATAAAGCTCCATGTTGGGGTGGGAGAGCATGAACAGGTCAGCAACAGGTCTGGCAGCAAGCTTCTGAGGTCTAGAAATGGTTTTATAGCTAACTGGAAGAGCTTGGTACTTACTTTTCTGATTGATGAGAACAATGGTGCTCCTCTGTTGTTGTCTGTGCCCCTTTTGTTGCTGCATGGTCCAACTCTTCCTGCTGCTGTTCATCAGAATGACTTTGTGCCCTTGCTCTACAGGCATCCATCATGACAGGGAGCGTGCACAACCTGGGCCTGGAGGGCAACAAGCTACTCCTGGACTCTGTCAACCCATCGGGACTGAGCCCACTGAGGAAGGCAAACTCCAGCTGTGATGACAGACAGACTGAGGGCAATGGTTCGCCTGCCAAGAAGAATGACAGGAACTTGGACATGAAGAAGATGGAGAAGGAAATGCAGGAAATCATGTCTCCTACCCCCCTCGAGTTTCACAAGGTCTGTGTTGCCAAGGTTTGGTCTGGCTATGGCACTGTGGTACCTCAATGGTAAAAGCTGTAGAAGCTTTGGAACCTTGTAGAGCATCTCCTTTTTTTTCAGATGGACCCCCGGAAAATCTTCCTTGTTAAAGCTAGCCCCCACCAACGTCTGCAGCAAAGGTTTCCAGAGGCTCCTGTTAAGAGGAAGGGGCCTCTTCAGAAGAGAAATGGGATTTAGCTGCCATGCTTCCATGAGGTTTAAACCTGTGCTTTGCTGTTTCCCTATATTGTATGAGATTTCCAGGTCCTTGTGTTCTGGAGTTCATTAATTGGTGCTACAGATACAGATAAGAGAGCTCAAAGTACAGTCTTGTGGAGACCCATCAGCCCTTTTCCAGTGGCATGTTCCATTCAGTAAGCCACTTTTCTTATAAAAAATAAATTATAATAACTTAAAAATAACTTAATTTCCCTCCCCTTCCACTCCACCCCCAGCCCCTCCTGAAGGAGTACAAATGGTAGGACGTCAGCAATGGGATACTTGTTTGAATTCAGTACCCCGCTGAACATAGCCAGGTTAAGCATGGTGCAAGGCAATGGTAATTATAAGTAATTAACTGTAGAAGCTGCTGATGCAGAATGCAAGCAGAGAACGGAGCTGGAGAGCTTTAAAAAAGTTTGATTGCCTTTTTGTTTCCTAGTGTGACTTTAGAATGAAATCTGCAGTTATGGTAGCTGAAAAAACCAACTTTTTCGTGTTTGATCTGCTCTTGTTCTTCAGGGCATGGCAAATGTGTCTTTAAATAAAACTCCTTCTTACCTGAAGGAGGAGAGCTGTATAATTAGACATGTTATAGGGTGACTCTTTGTTCAGCTGGAGCATCTGGTATTGTCTGTGTTTGGAGATGAGGTAGAGGCCGAGTGGGCTGCTGCTGGGCACTGTTCTTCCCAAGGACCTCACACCCAGCCAAGAACTCAGTCATGGAGTTAGAACCTCATGGTAGAGATTGCTCCCAGGGAGGCAAAGGGAGATTTTGGTGATGTTTGGGCATCATTTGTCCCTGGCTTCCAATGTTACCCCATGGCAAGATTCACTTCCAGCAGTGCATCCCTCCTCTAGACGAGGTCAAAGCATGATGTGCTCAAGGGAAGGGCGTTGAGGTTATCCAGTTCTTGTCCTCAGTATATCAGCACTTATTGATACAAATTTTCTGGAATGGACTTGTGAATAATATGGAGAAATGTAGATGTTCTTACTGAGTGCTGTATTAAAAATGAGCTGTCTTCACATTTGACACACTGTATTGAAAATTCTCTATGACCAAGTTGATTTTTCATGTGCTGGTCTGGCATACACAGAGGATGCACAGTGTAATTTAGGCCAGGGATGGTGATGCTCCATTAATGATACTTGCTTTGTCGCTCCTTGGGTGAATACAGCAGCTCAGTCTGTATTACACTGCTTGCATTTCCTCCACGTCCAAGGGAGAGGGACTGTTGTGTGGTTGGTTATATGCCAGTTACCAGAGCACTTGTCCATGCAATCTACCTAAACTGATGGTGCCTGGGAGATAAGATTCAATCATTATTAGCTGCCCAGGCTGAAAAAAATCTGCCCAGGAGACCCAGAGCAGAATTGCTGTAGGTCCACACACATTACCTGTGCTATTCCTGTCCTGCCAACCCTGTACATCTCCTTCTTCCTCCACTGCATTAAAATGTGTTCTATTTCTGCCCCCCCAGATGACACTCCACAAAGACCCAGAGAGTGAAGACTTTGGATTCAGCGTGTCAGATGGCCTGTTAGAAAAAGGTGTCTATGTAAATATGGTCCGTCCGGATGGGCCAGCAGATCAGTGTGGCCTCAAGCCATATGACAGAGTCCTTCAGGTAATAAATGCAAAATGCAGTTCTGGAGGCTGGGACGGAGTGAATGAGTGGCTGAGAGGAAGAGAGAAGTGAGACCCGTCCATGGCAGCACTAACTTTAATGAAAGGTAATAGTTAGTCAACTAGGTGAGCAGTTAACCACCAAGCACTCAATGAGACCTGTGTTTTATAAAGAGAAGTCACTAGGTAGTACCCCCAGGTGACATCTACACCAGGACACAGTTGGCCTGGCACTGGCCTTTTTGAGCTCAGGCAGCTCAGAATAACTGAAAAGCTGTGTTGCTTCCACCTCTCATCCTCAGTCCTTTTCCTGTCATGTAAGAGGGTGATTTTTAGGTGAACTAGACTGTGTTCCTGTGAAACTGCATGTGGACTTAAGTGGTGTTCATGAAGTTCTGTGCATGTCTTTGACAACTAAAAGAGTTTTCTAGGAAACACATCCTTAAAGCAAAGTGTTTTTCATGGATATTTTTCTTTGAAAGATGCTTGATCTGAAATAGCTGATGCAGAAACAGAATAAAAACTCTGGTCAAAAGCACAGTCTGTAATAAATGTGACCTGGGCATATCGGACTACCAGAGGGATAGTAAGAGCATGGTGGATTTTGGACAATGGAGATGAGCTTCATATGGATGAAAACCAACTATTTTAGCTTTGGGGCAACTCAAACAACAACTGAGAAAGTGGAACCCCAATGGAAAAATTGCCACCATTTGAAAATGCAGATATTGTGACCATATTTGGAAACACTCAAAGATGTTTAGCTTTACTAATTTCTAGGCGGGGGTTGCTAGCAGTAGGGTTAGAGCCAATGTATTATGTACATCAGGTAACTGGAGAACTGGCAGCGCTGTGGGGAACCTTGTTTAAGCTTGTTATGGTCTCTAGCCAGTTGGCTGCTATACAATTATGCCTTCTCAGCTTCAAATAAAAGATGGTGCAAGAATGAACAAGAAGCTAATTAGGCTCTGGGCTGCCTTTCTGTTGGATGTGTTGCTTTTTGTGAGTGCCAAGTGCTCTGGGAGTTGTGCCTGAGATCCTAAACAGAGCGGCGTGGAGACTTTCGACACCCCCCTTCCGCATGCTGCGCCGCATGGCTTACACCTACAAGAAGACAAGGCGATGGCCATCTCGATGACATGTGGAGTTGTGAGTGAGGAGTTGCAGACCTGCTACAGGCAACTCCCATCAAGAAGTACAGAGACCCATTGCTGAGGAGGCTTCACAGTGCTGCTGCTGATGGGCATGACGATGTGCCTGAAGGCCAGTGGAACACCTTGTCCCAGCTGTAACAGGCCCCTTGCCTCTCAGCTGGATGGATTAGCCAGAGCATGGCATTGCACTAATGGCACTTCTGCACTGGAACTGCCTGGCTGGTGTAGAGCAAACGCAGAACAAGCTCCTGGCTTATTGCTCCTTGGTCACATGTGGTCTATAAACTGTCCTTAGTTATTATGCTGTAAGGAGCAGTATTTGGGTCAACTGTGTGGACACTAGCTAGGGCAGGGTGACGCTGCTACAGTCGCAGAGCCCAGCTCCATGGTTGTGAATTAAGGCTGGGAAAGGGTTTTGGATAGAAGAGTTGCATGGACTCATCCAGCCCTTACCCAGATAAGGAAGCAACACCTGGCCCCAGGGGTTATATTTGCTCCAAAGGTGGGTGGGAAATTCCTTTCTCCCTGCCCTGCTTCTCCTCCCCATGCTGTTTGCCAGCCTCCTCCATCCCAGAGTCATTATGGCACCAAGCCCAGGTGCTCTGGTAGCTGTAGGCGAGAGAGCTGGGGTGGTTCTTGCAGGTGACCCAGCCTAGAAATGTGCTTGAAGGTCTGCAAGAGACAGCAGTAAAAGTGCTTCCACTACTGAATCCTGCAGAGAGAATTTGCAGCTGCCTTCTGAGCCCACATGAAATGTATCCAGACTCCTCTGAAATGATGGATTTAAATGGAGAGAGCAGATGCAGAAACTGTCAATTTGCTGCTGGCTGAGCTGGAAAATGGCTGGCAGAAGCCTCAGGTTCTAAGCTGTATTTGTTTGAATTTGTTTGTATTTGTTGTGGGTGCTGAATACCCCACATCACAAATTTAAGGCTGGTAAAAGCCATGATGGCAAAAAAATAATGGAAAATGGCAACCCTTCTCTGACAGGCTTGAACTGGAGAGCTGGTTTTGAGCCCTGCAGCGTTTAATACTTGTCATACTGCCCCAGACACTGGGGGTCAAGGTTTAAGCTTGATGCAGATTTTTTTTCCCCTTCTTCTACAAGTTATTGCATAATTTCTCAGCTAAGCAAGGATGTGCTCAGCCTGAAAGAGTGCCCCAGGTCTGCTGTGACCCTGAAATCAGGGACCCCCAGGAGTTGTGTGTTTTCACAGGTGTGGCTTTAGCACCAACCTTGCATTTTCTGACTAACAAACATGGTCTTTCTGTTGTTCCTCCCCATGGCACATCCTAAACCCATCCTGGCAGGTAAACCGCATCCGAACGAGAGACTTTGACTGCTGTCTGGCTGTTCCCCTGATTTCGGAGGCTGGAGATAAGCTGGACCTGGTGATTAGCCGAAACCCCTTGGCAGTGGTTGCCAATGCTGCCCCGGAGGGGAATGGAGAGCTGTCGGCACAGGCGGCCCGTGGAGCTGAGGTCAAGGCAAGTGTCCAGACACTCTGAGCAGCAGGAGCAGAGTTGACATCACTTGGGGCCTCTGCTGAGCCGTTGTGGTGTTTGGGGTGTTTTTCCTCTTTTTTGCACTGGTATTTGTAAACGCTGTGTGTACCATAACCTGCAAGTGGGGAGGTGGGTCTTCAGTGAGCTGTCAGCTGTAGACCGCCAAATATTGCTGGGGAGGTCAGAGCTGGATGCGCATCTCAGGCCGTGGGCAGCGCTGGTGATGGGATGAGCTGCTGACGGGAGGAAGGAGCATCCACAGCCATCTTCTGTGGCAGGGCAGCCCTCTGCGCCCCGGCTGTCGGGGTGCATGGGGTCCTGCCTCCAACACCCTCCTCACCCTAAAGGCCTTGGCCATCCTACAAACACACAGGTGCTATTATGTTTCTCGTTTGCTCAGTTAATCGCATACAGCAAGACTGAAATGCCTTTCCTTTTCTGTTGTGCCCAGCTCCATCCTTTAAACATTCCTGATAAATCAATTTCCACAGCCCCTTGCACCCTTGATGCAGGGCTGTGGAGAACCCTGTTTAGAAGACATTTCAAAGTGTGCTTGAGAGTGGCTAGATGAAATTCTTGTTCAAAAATTGATATTTGCCACTGCCTCCTGCCAGCCTTGTCTGCACTTGTCCCCAGGGCTGGCTTGCCCTGCGATGGGGTGAGGTGCCTTGTGTTGCCATCGATTCCCATGAGCAATGTGGTTACCTGAGCTGGAGCAGTTATTACAGAGCAGAAGGCCATACCCAAGGCTAAAGGCCCTGAATACATGCCCAGATCCCCCCTCACCTTGTTCATCTGGGCTTTATGGAGATGCTTGCAAACCTGGCCTGCACCCTCAAGTAAACAACAGTGATCTTCCCAGGGCCGTCCTTGATGTTTTGAACTAAGAACACTTTACCGTCTCCTGTCAGGCAGTGGCCTGAGAAGCCCTTTGTTAGATGGAGGTTGTGTGTCCTGTGTCCCCCATGGGCTGGGCAGTGTATGTGCCCACATGGGTTTGGCTGCTCGCCCCCGGTCCGCCCACCTTTGCCTGTCCCTGGCCTCCCTGTGGCTTTGCAAGCATGATGCCCTGGGGTCACTCCCCTCCCTCCCGAGAGCCCCCAGCCCTGTGGGGAAGAGTGGCTGTGGTGTTTGCATCCATTTTCTCATCTGCCTGCCATGTTTCATGTATTAGCACTTTATGATGATGTTCATGTCCCGGTGGTGGCATGAGCCTAGCATTGCTTTCCCAGGGAAGGTTTGGGCACGGTGGGGATGAGGCACTTGCTTGGTCGGGGACCTGCAGCCCCAGCACCCACCGTCCTCACTCCCTGATCACCTTTTCTGTTCCTCCATCAATGCCTGTTTGCCCGTGGTGCACGTAGGGTGTCGGAGGGGTATACGCGACACGTTTGTTGCTTTGCTGAGCCAGGACTCGTCCCCCCACTGTCTGTCCCCGAGCTGCTTTGTGACTCTGTCCCTTCACAACGGCGCAACGTATCAGGGTGTTTCTTCCAGACACATGTCCACCTCCATCCAGCTATTTGTCATTGTAGCCATTTTCTCTTCAAGTATGCAATATCCCATACCATTGCTGCCACGACTAGATAATGTGCCATAATTGATACTGTGGAGCATTGACAGTGCAGCTGAAAGTGTTTTTATATGCAATATTCTGAGCAGTGGAAGCTCACTGGGGCTTCTCATAGGTTTTTAATGAAGACTTTTAATAAAGGCTTTAAAAAAAAAAAAAAAGGAAGAAAAACTCGGTCCTTGTATCCCTTCCTATGCATTTTGAATGATATGAAGATGAAATGCATTACTGAAATGTGTATTTTTATCCATATATTAGAGTGTATTCCTTGTAAATTATTTTTATATGCTAATTTTCTTATGTATCTATGAAAGCACAATATTTAAAAGTACAGCATTTCAAAGAATATTTTAGTCCTGTTTTGGACCTATTTGTAAATCTCTGTACTTAAATGGGATTGCAATGACTTCGACTTTTTTTTTTAATTAAATAAAAGCAAATGAAATGTGTGTGTTTTGGTTCGTGTCTCTTTCTACTGGAGGATGATAGTGAGGCAGCTTCCAGTGCTATTTTAACTTGCCAGAAGACTCCTAGTTAGGAGATGTCTTGAAGGACAAGGGGGAGGGCATGCAGGGAGTCTTTCTGTGGGGGCTATTACTTGTAGGGCTACTGGTGTGGGGCTGCTCCTCACCACTGTCTGGCAGTGCAGCTTCTGGCCAGTGGCTTCCTTCCCTGTGAACTTGGAGACAATTTTGCTGTAGCTCTTATAGCAGTAAGAGCTGAAGATGCCCATGCATGTGGTTACAGCATCACTTTCAGCTTCATTTGGCCACATTTGAAATATTGTTGGGTTAAACCTTGGCTACTTCAGGACAAAACAGTGATGAAGCAAAGCACGTGGTGGCTATGGTAGTTTTTGCAGACCTATGGTTAATCCCTGGGGATGGGTTAGGAAACTGCTGGAGGACAATGTGCTGGCAGGAGGTGGCCTGCCTGGTGCTCAGATCCCTGCACCAGTAGTGGCGTGACTTTGGGAGCTGTGCTGTGAGAGCCAAATCATCCCACCTCTGAAACCAGATGTCCAAGAGATGACTGTTGTGAACCCAGAACAGAGTTCCTTGTGTTCCTATGTTGAGGATTTCTTCCCTTTGCTCTTACAAAGGGGTTTGGGGCACCACTGTGCTCCCAGCGAGGGCAGTGCAGGCTGGGACGCTCCCTGGATAAGGCCATAGGGGATCTCTGCTTATCAGCAAGGAAAGGCTGAGCTGGGTTTTGCAGCTCTTCATGGCCAAATGGGTGATGCAGGAATTGTCAGGGGCTGTGCATGGTGTGGAAATGCTCCTGGTTAGACCTGGGGAATTATTGACACATAAACAAGCCTTATCTGCCATCTCTGGCCGCTCTCCTGGGGCACAGACTTCAGAACAAGGCCCTTCATGCATCTGGCACCGGGGATTGGCCAAAGCCACACAGAGCCAACTGAGGTGGCAGGGCAATGGCAGGCTTTAGAACACCCGTGCTACATGGCCGATGGTGTGCGCACCAGGTTAAAAGGTTTGCATGGTGCTGCTCCCCTGGTATATGCTGCTGGTCACCTTGGTGGGCAGCATACTCTCCTGCTAATGTCACCTTGTGTCCTGTGGATCTCGGCTCAGGGAGCCGGCTGCAGCTGCAGGCAGGTGATGGCTGCCCATGGCAGGTATGTGAAGCCCTTTGGCAGCAGCTTGTGGCTCTTCGTAGCTTCTAAATCAGTTATTTATTTATTTTAACGTGACACACGTTGCAGTTGCTGTGTGTGCCAGTACCAGAGTGATCTGCCCAGGCACTGCAGGCTTCACTGATGGGAGGAGAAATCCTCAACAAAGGCTTCAACTCACACCCAGCAGAACAACCAACCAGCCCCAAAACCCCCCAGATAAGGACAGCTGTGGTACACCTGGGCATGGGAGCCTCAGCAGTGCTTAGGGCCTGAGGCACAAATGCTGAGCAGCTTTACGCATCACAAACAGCAGCCACCTACATGTTGGGTGTTTTTTTTCTTTTCCTGCATCACATCAGGACTTAAGGAAAGACCTTTCTGGTTTAATCTTCATCTGCTTGACTGAACAGGCCATCAGTGAGCCTTAATGACCAGTCACTGGTCATTAGGGAAAAAAAAATGTTAGGAGTTTTATTTTCTTTTCCTTCCTTTTCTTTCTTTTTTTTTCTTTCTTTCTTTCTTTCTTTCTTTCTTTCTTTCTTTCTTTCTTTCTTTCTTTCTTTCTTTCTTTCTTTCTTTCTTTCTTTCTTTCTTTCTTTCTTTCTTTCTTTCTTTCTTTCTTTCTTTCTTTCTTTCTTTCTTTCTTTCTTTCTTTCTTTCTTCTTTCTTTCTTTCTTTCTTTCTTTTCTTTCTTTCTTTCTTCTTTCTTTCTTTCTTTCTTTCTTTCCTTCTCTCTTTCTTTCTTTCCTTCTCTCTTTCTTTCTTTCCTTCTCTCTTTCTTTCTTTCCTTCTCTCTTTCTCTCTTTCCTTCTCTCTTTCTCTCTTTCCTTCTCTCTTTCTCTCTTTCCTTCTCTCTTTCTCTCTTTCCTTCTCTCTTTCTCTCTTTCCTTCTCTCTTTCTCTCTTTCCTTCTCTCTTTCTCTCTTTCCTTCTCTCTTTCTCTCTTTCCTTCTCTCTTTCTCTCTTTCCTTCTCTCTTTCTCTCTTTCTCTCTCTTTTTCTCTCCCTCTCTTTCTCTCTTTCTTTCCTTCTCTCTTTCTTTCTTTTTCTTTCTCTCTCTTTCTCTCTTTCTCTCTTTCTCTCTTTCTCTCTTTCTCTCTTTCTCTCTTTCTCTCTTTCTCTCTTTCTCTCTTTCTCTCTTTCTCTCTTTCTCTCTTTCTCTCTTTTTCCTTTCCCTCTTCCCCTCTCTCTTTCTTTCTCTCTTTCTCGTTCTCTTTCTCTTTCTTTTTTCTTTTCTTTTCTTTTCTTTTCTTTTCTTTTCTTTTCTTTTCTTTTCTTTTCTTTTCTTTTCTTTTCTTTTCTTTTCTTTTCTTTTCTTTTCTTTTCTTTTCTTTTCTTTTCTTTTCTTTTCTTTTCTTTTCTTTTCTTTTCTTTTCTTTTCTTTTCTTTTCTTTTCTTTTCTTTTTTTTCTTTTTCCTTTTTCCTTTTTCCTTTTTCCTTTTTCCTTTTTCCTTTTTCCTTTTTTCTTTTTCTTTTTTCTTTTTTTCTTTTTTCCTTTTTTCTTCTTTTCTTTTCTTTTCTTTTCTTTTCTTTTCTTTTCTTTTCTTTTCTTTTCTTTTCTTTTCTTTTCTTTTCTTTTCTTTTCTTTTCTTTTCTTTTCTTTTCTTTTCTTTTCTTTTCTTTTCTTTTCTTTTCTTTTCTTTTCTTTTCTTTTCTTTTCTTTTCTTTTCTTTTCTTTTCTTTTTTTCTTTTCCTGCTCTGCCAGCAAGTAAGTAGGCTGAGAATGCACAAGAAATTGGGAGGGGACTCAGGGATACCCCACCCACACGATGGGAGTGTGCAGAAATACTACTGGGGAGGGTGGGAATGAGTATGGATGGCCATTGCCCTTGGACTGGCTGGCCATCAGTTGGTTAGTGGTGAGAAATGGTTTTATTTTGCATCACTTGTTTTTCATTTTGATTTTTTTTCCTTCCCTCTGCCCCTTTTCTCCTTTTTAAAATTATTAACCTGTCTATCCCGACCCATGAAGTTTTGCACTTTTACCCTTCCAATTCTCTCCCCGTCCCACTGGGTGAGAGGTTTAAAGGAAGAACTGAGCTACTCCAAGACCAAAAAAGCATCTAAGAGCATAGCTGGTTTATAAAGGAAAGTTTTATTTTTCAGTTATAAGGTGATTACAAACTCATCTAAAAAAGCGAAGATGACTTAAAAATATCCATATACATTTTATTTATCTAAAAAGCAAAACAGAAACTGCAAAATACAAACATTTACCATATACACAAAGGCTAGGGGTTTTTAGGATTAAATTACACTCCAGGATTTTTTTTTTTTTTCAAATACAAATATTCCATTTTGGAACACACAAAAAAATGTTTTAAAATGTTTTAAAAATATTTTAAAAGTTTTTTTTTAAAAAAAAGTTCAGATGACATTTTTAGGAGGCCATCATCAATGCTGCCTCCTCGCTGTATGTGCTACTCATCACGTCACTGTAGTCACAGTTGCTAGGAATTTAAATAATTAAAAAACAAACCAAAACCACCACTGTTTTTTAGCCAAATACACCAAACAAGATGGACCACCTCTTATAATGTGAAGTCCCTGGCAACATTATCAGGTAACAATCACAACATTACACTGGAGAAAAACAACATCCTATTGAACAACGAGCACTTCAGAACAGTACTGGGATGCTGTGATGCTGAGAGACCGTTGCTGGCTTCCAGGACAGGAGCAGATGACAAACGAGCTCAACTTGCCCCTCAGGATTTTTTTGTTTTAGTCTCTCAACATAATTTTGCCACTGTTCTCTTTTTTTTTTTTCTTTATATATTGAAAAATAAAATAAAATCTTTTTAACATCTCAACTGCAGAAGCAGATAGATTTAGAAACAATATGTATCATGCTAACATGTACTACACTACAGGACCGAAGCCTTCCTCCGCATATGCACGCACACAAAAGCACACATGCACAGCTCCTTAGCATAATCGAGTTTCACTGTTTGGTTTTTTTTTAACTATACTTTTCCCCATTATTTCTGGTGATTTTTCAAGTTGGGTCACATTTTCCCTATGCTGCAAATGGGAAAGTGGGCAGCACTGTCCCACTGTGCACCACGGAGCCAAACCATAGGCAGGAAGCCTCCAGAAACTCACCACTTCTAAAACTGTCTTTAATTTGCTTTACTCGTAAAGCTCAGGGCTGCGTAAAACTGGTGGTGATTAAATTCTGACACTTTTATTGACTATTTCAAATTAGCACACAGCAGCAATACAAAAAAAGGTCATGTCTGCTGCCATTCAACAGCCCAGCAATACCAGCAGAGTCAGGCTCTTTTCCAGTTGCAAGTCCTGTCACCTTTGATAGGGGAATGTGGGAATGATTTATTTTCTTAATGTTTGCAACCTGCAAAATTTTTATCTTGCCTCTTCTTTTTAATCAAATGGTGTCTGAAGCTTCTTCTGTCCTTGTTTTAGGACATAGGTAAATTGAAATCATCAATTCACACTGACAATTGGAAAAAAAAAACCACAAAAAAATTCAACTTTTTTTCTGTTTATTTTTTAATAGAAACAAATAAATGCAGATTAATTTTTTTTTATTTTATTTTTTTTAAAGTAGAAAATCATTGTGCATGTAAAGGCTTATTTTGGGAAGGCAGAAAAGAGCCATGATCCGGTGGAAGGTGAAGGGCTGGAACAGGTAGTTTTCCAGCTGGGGCTAGTGCTGGTTATGCTGGAAGTCTTTCTTGAGCAAGCTTTCCAGTAACCTCAAATTGACCATTGATACCAATAAAATTTGTGAACAAAGTATGGAGCTCACGAGGCCTCTTTTGCACTAGGTCACGGCTTTCTTGGGTGTCAAGTTGTCACCAAATCAACTGAATACTTTCTTTCTCAAGCTTATCTTTGATTACAAGAAATAAAACAAGCTATTAGGGTCTGACAGTTCCTGACCTTTGCTCATGCAAATATACAAACACAGCTACACGTGAATCCTAACCACAAGGCTTTGGATGCCAATTTTACAAAAAACAAGTCCAAGGCAGCTGCCTGAAGCCACACCACACCCAACATCCCGTATCAGGAGCCATGTGGCGCTTACAAGGAGCCAGGAGTGTTTTCAAGGCTTCCTTGGAGGAGCCACTGTCCAGGATTTTGTCACTACTTTCCCTCTTCCACCACCACCAATTTAGGTAAAGCCATTTGGACACCCTGGCAGGTTGTCTCTTTGCAGGCAAGTGGTGCCTAAACCTTCTCAATCCTCATCCTAAACAGCTCTGCGAGACTTACAGACATGATCTGCAGCCTAAGAACAGAAGCAATGCCCCCACTTGTATGCGTGCATATGAGGGTGAACAATTTACTCTACTAGCTACATAAACATAGATTTATTTTATTTTATTTTATTTTACTGAAAGAGAGCAACTTCCATTGAATCTCCCAGAAATGACGTCAGGGTCATCTTTCTTCCAAGTGTACTTCAGCTGCTTAACTAACTTGTCCACTCCATTCAATACACAGCTTATTTAACATTTTATATACATTATGCCTTCACGAGCGATGCTGCAGTGACCACAAGACGTGGAAGCTAATTATCATTTATTCAAAAACGTTCAAATCCTTCTCCCACAGATGGAGTTTTGCCATTGATGCAGCAAGTGGGAGCTTTGAACCCAAGTGTGATAAGCATGACCTCAATGAAACTCTAAGTCTCCTTAGCAAATAAAAACAGACTGGGAGGAGACTTGTAAAAGGCCTATTGAATGGAAATGTCCATGTGTCTTCAGATCTACTTGACTCGTCTAACACTGAGACAGAGAAGAGGAACCAGGAGCATCTGCAGTTGAGAAAGGAGGATGCACACAGGACTGAAAACAGCTGCAGAAGACGCTATCCTGACAGTGTCATTAAAGGCCCTGCTGATGGTTGTTGCGGTTTTTTTGGTGTTACAGCAACCGTAAGGCTGCACTTTTTTGTTTGTTTGTTTGTTTGTTTTGTTTTCCTCTTTTCTCCCTCTCCCCAAAACCAGCAGCGAAAGTCAGTTTTGCTGAGCTGTTTCAGCAGACCGCTCCTAACTCCCCTCCATTCCAGGAGCTGTGCTGCTGCTGTGGGGTGACCAATCACCCGTGTTGTCCTAGTGGCAAATACAGCTGCTAGGCTTTTGTATTTTCATTTACAAACCCAAGAACAAATCCATTGTGGACCTACTATCTCACACTTTAAAGAGGACTTTTCTAAGTGTGTGGATCTGTTTGGACCAGATGAAAAGGAAAGCTATGGATGAGAAGGAAAATGAGAACAGTAACACCACCACCACTAAAAACCAGTTCTATTTAGGAAATCATACTGTTTAAATACTGAAATACACACTGCTGGTAAAGTCCTTTACAATAGATGCCCATTCAGTGAGATCATAACTAGTGACAGGTGAACTGAAAAAGTTTGCAAAATTGAGAAAAATAAGAAACAGGTCAGAAATTCTTGTGGGGTAAATGTTCCCCTTTACATTTCTACTATATCTCTTGATTTCAGTTCAGCTGGAAATAAATACTGCTGAAAATCTGCCGTTTTCAAGCCCAGAGCACATGAATACAAAGGTACATGAAATATGAAAAGGTGTGGGTTTTGTCTTGTTTTATTCAGGTTTTAAACTCAGAGATTTGGTTCTAAAGATCTCATGCAAAAACTGCACTAACTTTTCCCTGGATTCAAACCAGTTCATCTATGACTAGTCATGATATTTTAATATAGAGTTCCTCATTTACATAAAACAGGTAAAATAGGTTCACAAGTGATTAATCAAGTAAATTACGGAAAAATAATCAGTTGTATTTGCAGTCAGAAATAGGTAGAAAACACAGACTTTTTTAAAAACTTATTTTTTAATAAATTTGGCAGAAGATCATGTTGAAATGCAAATTTATCATCAAGAACAGTTCATAAATCTGGTAATAAAAGTGTTAGGAAAAAACAAAACTGTAAAAATGTGAGTGTGCTCACTGGAACTCAAACCCCAGATAAAGCAAGAAGAATCAATTATCTTTTTTTTTTTTTTGAGAAGAGGGGAGAGAGGAACTGTTTTCCAGAAACAATAATTTTTTAGCTCTTCATGAGTCCCAGCCCTCCCTTGCAGTCATGCTAAAGAGCACAGCAGGGCTGGAGAAGTTGACATAGAGAAAGCTTCAATGAGGTTGTTGCATATGTTCAAGACATTTTCACTTGGTATGTGGAAGCAACTGATTTGAATGGCACAGTTTATATCGAAATGGGGCTGGGTTCTCTAGTAGTTGTACTTTGAAAGGTGTAGTATTAGCCCTCTGGTTCTTCACGCAAAGACACTCTCCACAATGTGGGAGATGGCTAAATACCCATCTGACTCACTGGAGGCATCTTTATGCAGCCAAACCATTTTTTTTTTCCCTAACTAAAGCTTGTCTCACTCAGCTCTATAGCACAAAAGTGATGTGCAAACTATAACTTAAACACAGTTGTATAACAATGTATAGATAAAAAAAATTAAAATCGAGTATCAGCATTTCACCTGCACTCACAAAAACCATTAATTTAGAACCCCCAAACCTGCTGCTCCCTCTTCACTCAGGCAAGCGTGCCTGTTTACTGCAGACACTAACTGTAACTTGAAAATTAGGGTCCAAGCTGAAGCCAATTAAGAGAGTTATATTTGATTACTTTTCCTCACTTTTGACAGTTAAAAGCTATTAAAAAACCCCCCAAACTGTAGGCATGTTTGTTTATTTTGGGTACATCTGATGACACTCAATGGCTCACAGAATTTCTCCAGTGACCTTTAGATGGCTATTGCCACTAGCCCAGCAGATGACATTAGATGTTTGCCATCTCCAGCTGTGGAAAAGTTTCATTTACAACTCCCATAATACAGCAACCAGAAAAAAAAAAACAACCAAAAGCAATTCTGCCATGGCTGGTTTTGTTGCCTCAACTCAGCTATGTGATGTAAAAATGTGTACAAATTCCAACTAGAAAGATTTTGAAAGTTATAGATGCAGCCACTTTTTCCCCTTTAAAAAAAAATATTTTGGTCCATCTCTTATTTTTAAATCACCCCTTTTCTGCTGGAAAACCAACAAGCTAATCAATAAGTGTTTGTGCTGCTGCGGCCAGTTAACCCATGGGACAAGAAAAAATAAAACAAAACTACTGTGTAGGAATGTTTAGAACTGGATATGTTCCTATTTAAATGACAAACTCTGCCCTGACAGACTAAGCTGACAGTAGAATAAGCAGATATGAACTCTGCTTTTATCAAGCATTTGCTCTAAATACCTTTGGATATCTAACTGCATTATTGTAAGAAGAACAAAACCTCTCCCTTTACTACAATGCCCACAAGAAAAGGCTGAGTTTCACCAGAGAACCTGTTCCCAGCACAACCTGCTCAAGTTTTTTTTTGTTTGTTTGTTTTTTTTTTAAAAAAGCCTTTTGCCCATGTTTTGGACAGTCTTCAGGGAGAAATTCCCCATAGAAACATCTACCTGGCCCACACAAAGCAGAACCCCCATTCCTACACTCCTTGTAGTGGTTTCTCTTCGCTCCCCGGTCTAATCTGGAACGGCATGCCATTCTTCTGACCAAATGCAAAACATTTCAGTGTTACATGTTCCCTTTGCTTTAAGCCCTATTTCTTCAGCAGGTAAGATTCATAAGCCTCATAAATATGCCTGCTACCCTCCAACCCCCCCTAAAAAAAAAAAAAAAAGGTTTAACCCAATGATGGGCAAGGAGACTGGGGCCCTAGGTCCACTGCTGCTATTCAGTAACATGGGACAAAGGACCCAGTCCTTTTGTCTGTTCCCCCAACAGTAACCAACCCTCCCTCCCAGTTAAATAAATAAAGCTAATCTTGGTTACCAAACTTGGCAAAGCATTTTTGAGATACATGGTTGAAAGGCACCTGTTTGCCGAGTGATATTATTATCTTAATTACTATTATTATTAACAATGTGCCTGTTATAAATACCAGTTACACCAGGTGTAGGTGAGCAGCTTTGTTCCTCGCGTTGGGGATGACCTGGTTTGTGTTCACCTTTGGACAGTCAGAGTGCACAAGGGATTCTTTTATTTTTCTGCCCGAAACCAAAGTCCAATAATCAACACACAAACAAATGAGTCTGAAGCCCCAAGAGGGCAGGTGCTGCTTTTCCCCACTCGGCTCCTGGACACTCACCCCCGGGACAGGCTGCCCCTCCCAGTTTGCAGAATTCAAGTTTACACCAGTGCCACCACACTAAAATATGCTTTGCTGGAAAACTCAGGAGCAGGTACTGAACCTCCCTGCTCACACACAATCAGCAGGCATTTCACTTAATCAAAACCCCCAAAAACCTAAAAAAAAAGAAAAAAAAAGAAAAAAAGAGTGAACCACGCCAAATCCTGCAGACGCCTTCCTAAAGAACTCCTCTCATCTGTGTGACAGGGCCCCATGCCGCAAGGCTTTTCACACCCAACCTCTCTGCCTCCCTCGCAAACTCTCTGCTCCAGCTCCCCAGCTATATCTTTATTCAGGGACTGTGCTAAACATAACTGCACCCTTTCCCTAATGTGACCCTGAAGCCCATCATTTACCACAACTGAACCAGAGGGTGGAAATACTACACCTTTGAAAATTCTCTTGAAACAGTGTTTTTTTTATCATATCTCTCAACAGAGCTCCTTTTGTGTATTCTGTAAGTTACCCTGCTCCCAACCATACCAGCACCTAAAATTGCTTTTTGAGACTTGAATATATTGCTGGCAAGACAATCAATTCAAGTGGTAAGGTGTATAATATTTAGAGATAAAGATATATATATTTAAAAAAACCCAATAATAGTAAATTCCTGTAATATGTCTAGTCTGATATGAAAGCTCTCCCTCTACAGAGAGACATCTGCTGTGATTACCTTACAAAATATTAAAAAAAAAACACACACAAAAAATAACTTTCTCTGTGAGAAATAAAAATAAATCCTAGTGCAAATATAAAGCTCTGTAAACCTGGTCCTATGAGAATCTATGGTTAGTAAACGGCAGTTAAAGCAGGTTTATCCTCTCACAGAGAGAGCTCACATCATGGTTTCCACAATGATATGAGTTGGCTTGATCAATCCGCCATTCGACGTTCCATTGGGGCAGAAAGGGGTGCCACTCTCCGTTTCTTTGGACCACCGATTCACTTCCTTGGGGGCAGCCACTGCTTTTATCCTCTGAAAGAAAGAAGAAAAGCAAAGGTGAGAAGACCAAGCGGACCCTGTGTCTCCATGTGCAGGATGGAGGACACAGCAGCCCAAGGATGGGGGTGGTGGCCATCAAGAGACATGCATGTGCCATGTGGCTTTGCAAGGACATAGGGACCTGGGCTGAGGAGCACCGCGTTCAACTTTTGCTCAGCTGCAGAGCCTGACTTGACGCAGGCACATCAGACATGAGAGGGCATTCATGGCCTTATCCAGAATCCTGCATGCTGGGCTTTCAGCACTGCAGCTGCTGCTCAAATTATGTGTGTTCTCCTTCCTCATTTAGAAACAACTCTGCCTTTTAGTCCAGCCGTTCATTGCCAAGTGGCAACTTCTCTCCTACATCTCAGTTCACAAAGGAAGAACTAAATGGCATCTGACCAGTGTTTACTCTCTTTCCTCTCCTAACATGGTCTTTGAGGAGTGTTTTGGCTACTTTTAGACTTGTCTCTCAATAGACAGTGACAATGTAGGCAGGAAAATAAACACTCATGAAAATGCGCTGGCCACAGCTGAAAAAGACCATTAACACTTGGAGGAAAACAAATGCAAGTGTTTGTGCTCTGGGAAATGTTTTTTTTTAATTCTATTCTCTCTTTTTCCTAACGTAAAGTGTCCTACTTTCTCCTCCAAGAACACCCTGGGCTGCATTTAAGACCATCTCATTAGGCAAAAACAAAACTAATCTGAAACTTTAGAAGAGAATTGCTGAGTTTCATGCTTTCCCAATCTCTAAAAACTTTCCACTGGAAGAAAAACAAAGCAGAGGAACCTGCACTGAACTGCAAAGGGCAAGACACTGCCTGCCAATCCAAACCTGAGAGAATCCACGCTGTCAAGTCTGAATCGGACCAGTTTTCCAAAGACCAAGGCAATCTGGATCCAGTGTTTTGATTTTTTGACTCATTAGGAATAAAAAAAATAAAAATAAAAAAGCTAAAAAAGGAAGCCCACTGGCAGGAGGGTTTGACTTTTATTCAGTCCCCCAGAGTGAAGGCCATGCCCGAGAGCCACACAATCCACAGGTGGATCTGAATTTCCCTGAACTTCAATGAGCTCTCAGACAACCGGGTTGACCCAGCTCTCTCTCTTTCTCTCTGTTTTCTCAGTGATTTGTAGGATGGTGCTTCCTTGTCCCTGTGGACTGGATAAGAGATATCTGGTGCTTGGAAGCACCCTAGTCCTTGAGTGTTTGTCTGCATATGGAGGCAATGATTTGCCAAGCTAGAAACTGCAGAAGTGGGACACAAGTAAAATCACCTGGTGTTTGTCTGAGGACAGAAGGCTTCATGTTTGTTCTTTTTCTACTGTTTGCCCAAAGGACAGGTGATCTTTAATGGCCTTATTTACATTCACTGTAGGAGAGGCACCCAACTTTGCCCTACCTGGACAAGGTGGCAGTTTTCCAAGCACTGTGCTTATTTTGTATAAAACACAGCAAGTGTTTCTTCTCTAGACAGACAACCAGTTGCTCTTACCTCAATGAGTGACCCATCTGACTGTATGATGCGGATGACCATCACCATAGGGATGCAGATCATGGAGGAAAGGGCAAGAACCCAGCCCAGGCCAATTGCCCAGTCAGGGTATGTGTAGACCTTGTTGTAGGTCAGTGGTTTGTACTTGGCCAAAGAAAAGATAAAGCACCCCTGTGGATGAGAGAAGAAAACAAAGTGAGGCTTAAAAAAATGCTGAAAGCAGCAGAGCTCTGGTGCTACCACTGGCCCTAAGGAAGACAGACAGTGAAAAGCAGAGCTGATGGATATCATAAGTATTTTAAACCAATGGGGGAATTATTCTTACATTTAAATTATTGAAAGAGCAACTGCATCTGCTTATAGGTAAACTGTTGCTTGACAATAGGGTGTTAAGGGATGGTGCTGCACAGCTGCTGTACACTGCCAACTCTTTTTCGGGGCTCAAATATTTGCTGTACATCGCAAGGAGCTTACTGGGATGTTCTCTGCAGCAAATTAAATACTTCAAGCTGAGTGCCTTCCTCAGATTGTTCCAAGTCTTTCTGTTAAAACGGCGTAGTAGTTCTATCACTTAAAGCAGGGACTGCTCTTTGGAGAGCGAGTTTTCTGTATCATTAATGTAATATTTTGCCAATCCTAAGAAAAATCCACTCAAATGTAGCCAACTGCAATGTGCCCAGGCACAGCAGAGAGCTGTCACATTAACAGCTAACATTTATGAAGATGATGTCTTTGAGGAGTATGTTCAAGCCTCCAGCATCTCTGCAAATCAGCCTCTCGGTGCGACAGCCCTCACTTGATGAGAAGCAGTAAGAGGCAGCTCAGAGCTGTTATGTGGAAGACTTGAAAAAGCTCGGGCCAGTACTCACCACGCAAAGAACTGGTGTGATCACAATCCAGCTCCATTTCATCCAGGGACCAGGTCTATATCCAATCATATCCTCAATGGCATCATAAATATTATCAGCGCCTGTAAGGGACAGAGAGTGCGTTTATCAGAATTGAGCATATAAAAGCCATGTGAGGACTGTGGGATTAAAGGGCCTTTCCTAGCCCCCTCGAGGGGTATTAAAGGGAAGATGAGGGTGTCAGATATATTTTTCAAATGCTTCCTATGGCTGTGAAGTTCAAGATTATTTTCACCTTGAGAATTTCAAAGGTTGGGGGGCTCTCTGATCCCACACACCCCTCATTATTTAGGTGCAGGAGTGTAATGCTCGTCCCTCCTTCCAATCCTCTTCCCAGACTCTCACTGATCTTGCCAGGGGGATCATCATGGGGACACAACAGCAAACAGTACACCCTGCTTCTGCAGAAATTTGACTGATGCAAAATGAAGGCTTGCTTTGTTTTGCTTTCCTAAGGAGATGGGGTACATGAAGAATCAGGGAAATGACCAGTCCTAAGCAGCAAACATCTCTGATCATTCCTCAGCTACTGTCTCGGGCAGATACAGAGACTACTGTCTGACCTTGGTACTCAGCATCACCTTAAAAATAACGAGTCAGAATACACTTTTCTGTCAACTTTCTTTTTGTATTTCCTATTTGGCTGGCTTGCCCCTTGCAGACATTGCAGCTTTGAAAGGAAATTCTCTGAGACAAACAGAAATTTTCATGGTTGGCCAAACTTTCAACTCTCATTTCTAAACTTAACACATGTAAATGCTTAATTATGCCTTTATTAATCAGCAATGGAAAAATACTCATTTTGTGTGGAAAAACACTGGAGGTTGGCTTCATCCCAGATGCAAATTTGTCTTCAAGAGGTCAGTGCAAATTTATATTAATGGCATGTGTCTGTTGCTGGGGAGAAGATTCTGAGGTGGCTGATGATTAAACATTTGGGTATTGTCACTGACTCATCAAAAGGTATCAGATGAAAGGATTCTCACTTACCATAAACCCAGGCTACAGCAATACATTCAAAGAATGCAACCCACAAAAGGCATACACCACTAGCTGCATAGTAGTCAAAGAGTTGAAAAACATACATGCCACCCTGTGAAAGAGAGACACAATGGATTAGGGTCCAACAGGGAAAAAAACCCCTGAACACTTCTGGCCCAGCTCCCAGTAACATCTACCAACATATCTTAATGATTGCTGCCTAACAAGAAGAAATATCAAGCAAGTAGGTAAGGTAAATATTTGGCATTACCTTCCCCAGGGAATATGCATGTTTACTACAGGAAGCATTCCAAACAAGATGACGATTAAACAAAATTAAGCCACTTAGTATAATCTCCTGAGACACTTAAATCTTTCCTTCTTAAAAGTATTTTAGGATGGACATTTATAGAAACAAATTATGTAAAGAAATAATACGTTGCCTCCTAACATTAATGCCTCCAAATTACTAAAAATGGAAGACACTTTGTCAGGGGGTCTTCATTTAAGAACTAAGTGAAAGGACTCTCTTCATGAGAATAGTTTGTTTTTTTCTTTCTAACTCTCTTTATTTATATTATGCTGTTAGACTCTGCTCTCATTACATTTAACTGCATATACCTGCACTTTTATTTGAAAAACTGAGTTTGTTAGGCACTTCTGTTGCAGGTGCTATTTTCATTCCCACAATCGTGCTCTTCCAGTTGTTTTTAAAATCTGGCTTGGATTTTATTTTTGAGATAAATATCGTAACAGTGCAGCCACTGGAACATATTCTCATCTTGTTTATACTAGAATAAATCCAGGGGTATTTAACTGATTCAAATCTGTGTAACCAAGATAAAAATCTGCTTCCTTGCGTGCACTGGATGGATTCTTAATCTGCTCTGCTGAAGGTTCCTAATGTGTTTCATCATTTGGAGACAGATGTTAATATTCATACTCATGTTGATTAGTATCTAAGATCAGATTGAATTTAATGAGATTTCATTTCTCTGTTCCTCTGACTGAAAAGGGTGGACTATACAGCTCCTTTTCAAAAGGCTTTCAGATCTAGGGATGAGAGACACTCTGTAGATCTAAACACCACTGGTCCCCTGTGTGGCCAACTCTGTGCAGTCTCATCCATAGCTAAAATTGGTCTCAAAACTGGCTAAAAAAGAAGGCAATTTCCAGCATTGGTGCTACTTACCTCAGTCACCATAGTTAGTCCTAGAAGATAGCTAAGGAAACATACTATAGCGATGAAGATTTCCCGTCGGTAACCCTTCCTTAGGAAGGATGGGTGCAGATCAACTAATGACGTGATCTGTCCTTCAACTTCAACAAACTACAAGGGAAAAACAACAACAAAGAAATGTGACTTGAAAATTACCTGCTATGCATTTTATCTGGGCTCATACTTGAACAAGTGCTCCACAGCAACATCCTAACTGTACTCGGAGGCAAAATGCTGCTCTGAATAAATAAATGGGAAGCTGTTCCTTTGTAACTCAGAGGGTGAAGCGTGGGGGTAGCTTTCAGGTTGGAACAAGCTTTCAGAATTGCCCTTTGTTTCCTAGCAGCCTTATGAACTACCAAAGGGGCTCTGTAAATGAAAGTTGCCTGGATAAAGGAACTTAACTTGATGACAGGAAGGCACTTATGTGGCTTTTATGTTGTAGTTGTTCTAGATTAATACAAGATGTATGCTAAAAAAGAGGCAGAGAGAAAACACACAAAAAGGCCTAAGATAGGAGAGTACCTCCCTGCCTTTTTTTGATGTGCCAGAAAACCTCACAGGTACTAGTGAGGTTAATTCCACTATTTGATATAATTCTACTCCTGGGTTTGCTAGTGAAAATCCAGCCAAGGGAAAGCAGACTGTGATGTGAAACAGCAGCACTTCTTGACCAGACTTGTCTTTTCTGAACCCGTGAGCAGAGTACCTCTGACTGAGGCTCTGGGGTACTTCTGCAGCAACAATGGAGGTGTTGATACAGTCCTCATCTGAAGTTTTGTAAACTATTTGCAGGTGAAAACCAAAAATGAAGCTCTGAACACAAGAACTAAACTCTTGCTTTATCTAGCTTCATGATGATTGCATTTGTAGTTGCCATTTGAAAACTACATGTAAGATATGAAACTTCAGTTAACCAAATAACCCAAACTTTGGGTTATTTGAATAAAAGTTTAAAGTTAATTGACATTTCATCCATGGAGAAAAGTGACTACTGAACTGTGCTCAAACAAATCCAAAGAAGGGATGATTCAGCTAATCTGCAATCTCCACCTGGCAAGGTACAAAAGCACCAAGTTCACTGAAGACATGAGGATATAATGGAGAACTAAGGCTGCCTCTGTAGAAATGACCTTTAAGTGGATACATCACCTTATAACTAAGGAGTTATCACAGGGAGTTGATGAAATAGCATTGTTTCAAGAAAAGCTGCCTTTTCCTACCATAGCAGTAATGCTCTTACAGTGCCCAGAAGTGCCCTGTAACAACTCTACCCTCTTGGACCACAAGCAGAAGCTCTGTTTTGGAAACGCAGGGTGTCCTGCAAACAATCCACCAGGTTTTTCTGCCTCCTGTTACTTTGATTTATATAAAACTGGTTTTCTTTTCACATGCAACTCTTTCCTTGGGCTGATTTGATCTTAAATTGCTCTGGCATTCCAGAAACCTGCTTGACTGCACTCCAAAAAAAAACCAGAGGGGTGGAGGAGAGAAATTAAGCGCTCCAATTAGTTTTAATCATTGTTCGCAGTGAGGAGCGTTTTAAAATTACTAGACAGCTTCCAGTTTGCATAAGCACAGGGTTGTTGAACCACGGCATCGGGCACTTTTACATTTACTTTGGAACGAATGAATGTTGCTCACTTAAGAGTTCAAAGATTAAGCTGTGAAGAGCTATTTAGGGCAAATGGAATATCAAAAATGTAAGAGATTAAGTATACAACAACTGGATAACAATCCATTTACAGATCTCTCCTCATACAAGAGAGCATTTAGGCCAAGTGAACATTTCATCCTTACCAGTTGGGTTTTTACAATTTTAGTGACTTTCCATTTGCATGCAGAAAGTTGCCTGTTACCCTGAAAACTTTGGCAGTTTTGAATGTGTAGTTACTGCATAATCCCTAGTCACCCATGTTTCCTTATAAGTGGACTATCTAGAAATGATTTACAGGTTCTTTTGCAGTATTTAGTCCCACATTCCTATAAGCAACCACTGGGAAAAATATCCTAACTTCTTGGACTAAACTTTTCTGATTTTTTCATGTTCACTAATTAATTGCAATGTGTGCTATATAGATAGTGCAACTGGAACCTGTGATGCTTTCTGGCCTGTTTGGAGTTACTGAATGCATGTTGGTGATGTGAAAGTCAACAGGATCCCACAGTCAGCACCTCTGAGCCTAAGGCCACCAAAAAGGCTGCGGCTTTGTCCTTCAACTGTTCATGAAGCCACTCTGGATATACTGTATGAAACATTTTGTGCTTTTTATGCCTCACTATGGCTTTGCTTTTCTTTTTGGCACTTGGCAACTATCAAAGCCTGTATTCTTAGTAGTTATTAACTCTCACAAAGTGTTTTAATGACAGGGTATACACACTACAGGTGATCGCAATGGCACAAAGTCCTGTGTGGAAAAGATTGCTGTAGTCTTTTATGGTTTTGAAATAATTAAGCTCTTCTCCATAGTAGAAAAATACTGCAGTATGACCAAAATGGTAGTATTGTGGGTCAGACTGGGACTGATATTTAGGTTAGGGAGTACTTGTGGACTGCATTAACTCCTGATGACAAAGTCTTATTGAGCAACATCATACTGACTATCAATCAAGAGACTTATTAAATGCAGACCCTGTACTAAAAAGCAACCCAGACAAATTTTTCTTAAGCAGCATTAGAGGTATTCTCTTCTTAACTCATGCTTGTAAAACCAGCTTTTCTCAGTCAGCAGCTCCAAGACAATAAGCTACAGATCTCTTACCCATAATACTAACCTGGCTATCCAGTCCAAGCAACAGAAGCATAATAAAAAAAAGGATTGCCCAAAAGGTGGGCAGCGGCATCATGGACACAGCTTTTGGGTAGGCAATGAAGGCCAGGCCTGGACCTAGAGAAAGAGAAAATAGGGAAGGGGGAAGGGAAGGGAAGAGAAATAGTAAGTACCAGCTCTTTGGTAAAGGTAGCCACACTCAAATGCAGGAATGCCTGGTTCCGTTCAGATAAATCCAAACGCGGCTGGAAATACCAGAAGTGAAACAGTTTGGCTCTTTTATCTGAAATCGAAGCACGCATGACTACAGCAGAAACCACAGGCAAACCCCCGAGGCCATTGCTAACAGATCACCAGTTTTAACATCTGTCTCAAACATGCCAATAATGGAGGTGGTCCTACACCTGCCCTGCACAGACACAGGACAGTACTGGGGGCAGGGGGAAAAGGGGGTGACCCAGGGGAATGGCAGAATCCCACTGCTAGCCCACATGGTCACAATGAAGATGATGATGATGAAAGTCTTTTGCATGCAGGGAAGGGACTCTGCTCCAAACATTCCCTGGGATCTTTGCTAATGCAACCACTGCCTCCCTCTGTACGCAACCCCCACACCCAGCATGGCTTTTCTAGAGTGGGGTTTGCACTCCAGGACTCTGCTCCTTTGCTTCTGCAAACCCTCACTGCTGCCCTAATCAGGCTACTCCTAGTTATAGCAGCTGTGGTCCCTAAAAAAATGCCTTCTGCTGTTAGGAATTGCTGGTGTGTAAAATCACTCTGTGTAAAATCACTTCTATATGCTTTTACATCACCTGCCCCTATCTGGCAGCCTAGGCAAACCTGCCATGGTGACTCTGAACGTGACCAACATCAGCCTCAAGTGCAGGACAGAATGTGACAGTCTGGGAGCACCAGTGGGGCTGGGACTAAGTGCCTGGCTTCTCTGCTCGGGAAACCAAAGCCTTGTGTGCAAGGGCTCATCACTAGACTGGGTCTCGTCTGTGCCATGGACCAGACGGCATCTCACTCATACCCACACACCGAGCAAACACGCAGTGCTCTCGCATGCTGACCTCCAAAGGCGCTCTCACCTGGAGCCAGGTGCTGTCAGCTATCGCTTATGAGAGCTTTAGTTGAGAGAGAAAGAGCCCTCTCCAAGTGGGAGACAGGAACACTGGGAAGCCGGTGTTTGCGGCAGGCTCTCAAACTGGCCGTAGGAATTTGGTAAAGCAACAAAAAATTCCAAGGGTAGATTTAAATTCTGATTAAACCTGGGAATGCCTGGCTCATCTGTTTGTTTGTTTTAAGGAGCCTCAAAACCCAGCATTTTCCAGGATTTTTAAGTGGATTCAATTACTTTTCAATAGGAAAAGGATTTTTTTTTTAAACTGCTGCAGTGTGGGGACAGAAATCTTATCTCTGATCTGTACAGAAAAATCTCTAACACTGCTCTTCCTACCTCCCACTTTTCCTTTCCAACAAGAAAGATGGAAAAAGAAGCAAGAGAAAGAGGTAAAAAAAGATGATTTTTTTTCAAACTAAAGAAAACTTTAAGTCACTGAAAATACTTGAACAGAAATAAATACAAATTAGCCAACAATCGAGCAACTAATTTTATTTAAAACGAAACGCAACTAAGATCTTATACGACAGAAGATACCAAAAAATTGGTGAATGTCTCAAATTTTTGGGGGGCTTTGCTTTTTTCTCCTTAATTCAGTTCATACAGTAGATCTTGCCTAAGGGAGAACTACCAGATGGCCTTTGTAGCTGACCTGTGCAATTGATGAGACAGATGTAAAACTGCTCTCCTCAAAACTTGCTGCAATTCTGTACACTTTGGCCCATGAAACTGTCCTTGCACTGTGATATAGTCTAATACAAAGTGCCCTAAGCCCTGTGCTAGCTTTGATTTTCCTTTGAAACTAAGTGTTGAAATATAAAGAGAAAAGTCCACATGAAAGAAAATGTTCCTGGCATCCCCTTGACTGAACATAAATAATCTCAGGTAATGTTATTTAATTTGAAAGTCTGTTGCTCTGAAGGGGGTTTTGCAGAAGTGAAGCACTTGTGGCTGCTATTAAGAGCTAATTAGGACTGCCACAGTCCCAGCCCACTCGCTGACCATTTACCAGCAAAATGCTGTGGCATGGCTGGAGAGCATGGTGGAGGCAGAGACTGGGCAGGTACTAGGAAACCCAAAACACTATAGTCAGGCCTGCTTCATCTGAATTTATTTGCAAATGTGATTTTTTTTTAAAAAGGCAAATCTTGTGCTGTTTTAACACTGCTACAAATTGCATGGTCAGTAAAGTATTTCTTCCAGCCAAACAGAGACACAGCACAGATTAGACAGGACTCACTATAGCTTTGTTGAGCATCCACTGCTTTCCTCTCTCCCTTTACAAGTATTTCTGAAAAAAATCCAGTGCTATTTATTAAAAATCTGCTTTCACTGGGAAGTCAGAGAGGTCTAATTTAACTGTTGTGTAAACCTATTGAAGCCAGTGAAGGTCAGCAGCAGCACCCTGTGCTTTAAGTGGGAGCCAACCCTTGCTGACGAGTGTGTCCTGGGCACATTGCACCAAGGCTGGATTTGGCACAGGTAAAAAATGTGGCCATGAGATTCTACTGTCAGCAAATTTGTTGATGTTCCCCTGGCTTGCAGGAGGGCAAACAAGGAAACAAATGGTGTCACGCATAGGGCAGGAGGGATTCAACTCGCTGGGCAGGAGGTCTTGGCCCCGTGGGCAATGTCCTGTCCCCAGTGCTACAGCCAAGCGGCAGCGCCTCTGGTCACCTTTTTCCTGACTCAGGGGAGCAGTTCTGACCTTGCATCATAAGAAACCAAAAAAGGCAAGGCCAAAAAAAGAGGCTCAAGCACCTGCTGAATGCTTCTGTGCTGAGAAGTCAGCAGCAGGGCAGCATAAACAGCGAGAGCCTCTGCCATGGCCCCGCACCAGTCCTGGGACCTCACCCAGGGGGCACCAAGTGGTCTCCAGTGGGTCTGAACTTGGTTTCTGCTGAGAAAGGCAGTGAGGAAACCCGGGGGAAGTGGTTTGGATAATTTTGGTCATGTTTACTGTTTAATGTAAAAATGTCCCTTAGGATTTAACTGAAGACCAGCCAGTGATGATGGGCAACCCACTGAACAGTGAGACGGTTGCCATCTCTGGCCACTAGCGACTAGGGCTGAATTTAAACAAAGTAGAAAATATGAAGGAATTGACAACAAAATATGCAAGAAATTGAAAGCCAAGTTTGGAAGCTAATCTGTGCCCTCATTATCCCTATAATAAGCTAGAAAATCCCTCCTTTAAAAAAACGGGTTTTGAGCTATTGAAAAAATGCTATGTAAACACTAAGTCTGCTAGTTAATTTGTATTTAAACATTACTTAACAATCCAGTGTTACTATAGAATTGTTTATTCTAAAAATGTCAAACAACAGGAATATAGCTGCCTGCTTATCAGAGATTTAATAATAAAAATTAGAATAAATATTGTCCAGATAAAAACCTAATGTGGAAATACTTGAAAATGCTACTCTTGGAATTGATCCACCTATGTATTAAAATAAAAACGGGGCTATTTATGATTCATTCAATAGGATTATTCCCTTGCTTCCTGTTTTCAAACAAAGCAATCAACCTCCGATCAAAATAAACATTATGGCCAAGACCATTAACTAATTGCACTTGCAAGAAGTATGGCAATTGCAGCCACCCAAGAATCCGGTGGTGCCACCAATGTAATTAGTTTTCATTAGCCCTCATGAAGTGAGATATTTTTCTTAAAGAGTTAACTCCCAGAGCCATGTAATTAGAAGATATAATGTCTTTTTCTTTTTAATAGCATGTTTGCAGAGGAAAGCTTTCAAATACTATCCAGGTGAATTAAAATTTCTCAAAAAATCAGAAAGAAATGCCAAAAGTGCACTCAGGTGACATTGTTATTACTTGAACCTGACTAGCTTTAAGCCTGATGGCTGTCAAGGCCTGACTCATCTTTTTTCAAATGGTAATTCACAGCTAATCTGTCTGTTCTACCTGAAAACACATGGTTATACCTGCCCTCATGGACAAGACATGCACAGAGGAAAAAAATACCATCTATTTGGTCTGACATACGTTCACATGCTATGAGGATTTAGTCTTCTTCAGCTCCATGTGCGTAGCTGAACATTAATGGGAAGAACCCTTCTGAAATAAGGGAAGAACCTAAGTGTACATCTAGTTTCAAAATGGACCTCTCATAGTGCTGTCAACCTCACCCTGAAGCCACAGAGGACAAATGCAGGATTGCAACTCCATTCCTGTGGATGAAATGGTCCACAGAACGCAGGAGATGGAGTTCTCCAACTTCTCTTGCCTTTCAGTGAGACCTGGGGATATATGTCTGTGTTTCCCTTCCAAAGGCCAGGGTAATATTCCCACTGCAGCGCTCTGCTGCCAGCAAGCAAAATTAAGCTATAAAAAATACACAAACACTGGCTATTTGCATCTGAATGAAAATAAAGGTAGTCTGAAAAGAAGGATGGAATAAATTTTTGAATCAATGACATTCTGGACCCTAGATAATGTTGTGGTTATTTTAACTCTAATTTTTCAACTCAAATGGATTAGAACACTCTAGGAAATGTGTTGGCTGCCCTGTTAATCAAGACAGAGTAAACAATACAACCCCAGCTAACCCTCACTGCTCTAGATGAAAGCCCAAATCAACAACGTGCTTATTTTTCTGAAGATTATAGAAAATCTTGTTCTGTTTTTATTGCTTAGATGTTAGCTGATTGAGTCTGCAGAACTTTGCTCACACGCTAGGCGGCAGTGCCCACCACCACTGCCACCAACACCATCGTACCTGACTCTGCCACATCAGCAATGTTCACCCCTTGCTCTTGTGCCATGAAGCCCAGGACGGAAAAAATTGCGAAGCCAGACACAAAACTGGTACCACTGTTCAGGCATCCCAGCAGCAAACAGTCCCTAAGTCACACATATGTCATGGAGCAAGTTAATTAAAAAAAAATTAACCCATTGTCCCTACTTTATTTACATTATTTAGCTAAACCACTAAACCCCCTTGGATGGAAACTTGCCTATAGCAGTTGTATTTGTACTTGTTGTAGCTCCCCAGGGAAGTCATCGCTCCTAAGCAGATTGCATACGAGAAGAAGATTTGTGTCCCTGCATCTATCCAGACCTAAGGGGAAAGACAGAAAGACTGTTAGTACCGGTATCGTTGCATTGTAACACTCAACACAAACACACAGTTCCAACTATGCAAAACCAACAAAATCTTTGCTTCCATTGAGGGTGATAGCTAAAGGATCAGGGAGAGAGAGAAAGAGAACACCACATTTGCAAGTTTGGCTTTTATAGGGAAAAGAAAATTGTTAGCATCAGAGTCCACAACAACATAATCTCTACAACAGTTCCCATATCCCCTCCCAGAGATGCTCAGTATTTCTAGTTTCTTAGTCATTCAGCTGATCCTTCCTGTTGGCGCAACAATAAACGTGTTTCAGTGCAATAGGAAATGCAGAAGTATTTATAACATTGCTCATTTCTGTTATAACTCATTTCAGTTAGAATCAGCTGACAGTCACTAAACTGAGGATGTGAAAATCTGGAGAAACAGGTTTGTGTATTTGGTTTGTTTATTTTTCCAGCTTTCTGGTTGTTTTTGTAACTGTTCAAATGCAAGATAAAAGCCATAGGGGTTGGGGGAAAACAAGCAAAATACAATGCACTTTATAAGACATGTATCTTATCTTGGTCTCATGATTCTTTCTCCTGATTACATCAGAAAAACATATACAGAGTGAAATAACAGTAAATTATCAACTTCTTGGTTAGTAATACATAGCAAGCTATCAAAATGCATCCTTTGAATCCCATCTGTTCACTTCTTTCTGCTAATGCAACTCTGCTAACACTAGTAGAAACCACCAAGGAGTCTGAGTAAGTGAGAATTAAGACTGTAGACCATTACCTCCTCCCTCCCACCATTGCTTCCCAGCACCTTGCTGACTGGTGTCTCCTTGGAGATGATGCTTTTGCTAGAGTGTGGGAGAGGGCCTGCCAGCTCACACGAATCTCTTCTACATTATTGGCTGAGGCTGTGGGCTTAGGGCTAATAGTACATCATAAAAATTATAGAGTCCCATAAAAGAAAATTCATTCATAAAACATAATGTCTCCTGTGAAGAGGGTGTCTTGTATAAAGAGGGCAAGACTAGAGAATAAACCAAATTTCCCCAATGTTTCTTTCAATTACACTTTTCCCACTTCAGCTATTTAGCTATTGTCGGAGTTTTATTTTAACCAAATACTCATTAGGAAGAAATAGCAAAGACAGATGTTATTCCCTCTCACTGTGACCAACATTTTGTTATTTTCAAAGATCTCTTGTTTTCTTTTTTTCTGGGGGGTGGGGGAGGTACTACTTTTCTTCATTTCTCACATGATCACTATTGTCTGAAATGATGCTGCTCTGGTCAAGTGTCACATACTCGCACTCTGTGAGCACAGACAGGAATCTTTATCTAATCACAGCCTACAGAGAAACAGTAAGCCTAGCTCCACCAGCCAGGGCTAAGCAAACGGTAGTTCCTGTTTCTCAGAAAGCATTTTTCTCCACCTTTGCATGGGTTTTCATTCCTCTCTTATTTCATTCAATTTTTTCCCAATCTCCTCCTACTGAGCAGTGGGAGTTAAGTGACACTGGTACTCACAGTTGTCGCTTGTTGTTCCATCTGTGAAGCTCATGTGTCTCTCCTTTGAAACTAAAGACTATCCTCATTAAAAAAAATGCATCTCCCTTACCTTACCAACAAGAAAGCTGAGATTGTATAACGGGACAGAGTCTACAGCCTCAGAGTCCTTTGATACAAAAAAAAATACACACGCATACACACACATACATACACATGGAAAGATGCATTAACACATATAACAGTGACCTTCTCAAGCAGATCTCTGGAAAATATAACCCAGCATTAATGTTCATGCTATATTTTGACCTCTAAAGACTGTGGAAAAAAAAATCTAGTGCCATTACAACACCACCATCACCCTCCACCATCCCCCTTTGCATAGGAAATTGTCCCACTTCCCACCCCTGGTTCTGTACCTGTGGGTCAGCTAACCGTGAGATATCAGGATAAAGATAAAACTTGATGCCTTCTGCAGCTCCAGGCAGGGTCACACCACGGATGAGTAGAACAAGGAGCATGATGAATGGGAATGTGGCAGTGATATACACTACCTGATTTAAAAAAAAAAAAAAGAAAAAAAAAAGGTATGTTTAGTCTGTGGCAGTCAAGGCTACACCTCCAGAATCAAGAGAGATCTAACAATGGGAATTCAAAGCCCCCTCATACCTAGAAAGGACCCAGCCTGAGCTTCTGTGTCTACTTTTAGTTTACTAGTCTTTACCACCTTACTGCTTTAGGCCTGGATGCAATGCAGGTTCATTAATCCTTCCAGAGCCCCCCAGACAGTGGCCATGTTATTCAGCCTGAGAACACGCAGGACTTTATACAACTCATGACTTTTGTTAGAAATTCTGCCTTTGCCCTATTTGTCCTCCTCACATGACAAGTGCACCTCTGCCAGGAAAGCTGAAGAGATTTCCTCACTGAGGGTGCATGAAGCATTACCTCATTCTTTATTTGAGCTTAAAAACTGCAAACTGTTTTGCAAGCTCTGCTGCTACCTCTAACTTTGCTGTGCAGCCTCACTACTGCTCCTACAGGCAATCTCATGAGGCACTTCTTTCCGAGATGAAGATAATTTGGTCCATGCTCTTGTGTCTCCCTTCCCATCATCTTGAACAGACGGCACCAGCCTCAACAGTGGTAATTTCCAGTTCCGTAACTTCATTCTCGCCCTTACTGCCTATTCAGCAACATCATTATTGGAAACTAAGGCTCTATTCATCTAGTCTGAGAATATGTCTTCATTATCTTTAACCTCTATTCCCACTCTCTTTGAATAACAGCCTACTTCTTCTCTTCTTGTTATCTTTTCATTCATTTGATGAAAGAGCCCTTTGCTTTAATCTCCAGTGTGAGGATTAATTGAGCTTGTATTTGGACAGTTCTATCTTTAGGCCCACACTTTTTGACCTCTAACATTTTGTTTTCTCTGCTCATCAGTGCTTTTTCTCATTTTTTATATAACCGCTGTGTTACAGTCAAGAATCACTACTGTCCAAGAAAGGGCGTTTTTCATGGAGTCAGATGATCCCCTCAGGTAATTTCAGTTTGCTGCCATGAGTTAAATGTATTTTTGTTTTCCAGAATTTAACTACAGCAAAGCTCCCAGGATGCACCATTCTTCTTCCTACGAGTGTCCTCCGAGAATAACAAGGAGAACTCAAAGCTTGCGTTGCCAGACTGATTTCATAAAATGAAAGGAAATCTTTTCATACATGTCCTTTTTAATTATCTCCTTGAATTTTCTGTATATTTTCCACTTACAAACAGCAAATATTACACATTAGCCCAGTTTCACCGAAACCAGAAGGATATAAGGGGGGTTTCTGTGGTTTCTAATTTTTTGAATATAAGCCAAGCCTATGAAAAATCAAAGTTTTCTTACAAAACAATATATGCCTTGATGTATTTGCAGGAACTGAGTAAATGACACTCAGAAAGCAGCCTTTGTGCTCCAGGTAAAGATTCTCCTGTAACACTGGAGGTGTTTTTAAGACCAAGTATATTATTCAAAGCATAAGCACAACTAATATTTTTCCTCATGATTTTATGTTTATTTGTCCAATATGCTACTACAAGATTAAACACTATGTCTTTTTTTTTTTTTTCCCCCGCTCTCCAAAGAGTCATTAACACACTGGAAAGCAGGGAAGTGCTATAAACAACCATCTACTAAAGTAAACTAGGCTTCTCAAATAATTTAAGTCCTCCAGTAGAGTTTACAGTTTACTTTTGTTTGACCTCAAAGTTAATGGAGTCAACCAGAGGCTTTCCAATGGTTTTGTTGGGCTTTGGCTCCACACTCGCATGAGTTCAGACGCTGAGGAGAGGAGGCTGCAAATTCCTACCAACCTCCTTGTCTTAGAAATGAGACCATTTTTCTGGATTTCCAGAAAAAAACCCAAATTTTTAGATAACTGATTTTAACAGATCTCTTTTCAACGTGTTACTTTCACAGGAGCTTGAAATAGTGTACCACAGGGAACTTGGAAAAATCTCCCAGTGCTACCGTAACCTTTAGTGAGCAGACACCAGGCTCACCAAAGCTCCTGGAGAACCCCATGCTCCCACTCAGCTACTGCGGGAGATTTATTGCATTCACCTTTACTATAAAACTTACACAATCACCTCATTGGGTCACATCAAACAGAGGGAACAGAGAAGCAAATATTTTTGTCAGCTTATGCTTTAGAGGTGTGGAAGCTGTTCTTTGGGGTAAAGCTAGTGAGAATCCAAGGCAAGGCACCAGCATGATTTTAATGAGGCTCCATGATAAAAATAACAGAAAGCAAGACAGAAACAACAGTAGAGCAAGGAGTTTAGTCAACAGTGGAACTGAAGAGGTTTCCTAGGGAGTTCTGTCTTCTGGTTGATTCTGCAGCGTGTAACAAGGTAAAACTGTTAAATGATGCTTTTTCTGCACTTGAGGCATTTGCAATTGCTCACCTCTCCTGACTTGTCTGGAGGTTGATGAAAGATTGGTTCCTGCTGTGGCCTTTCCCTCAGGTGGGACATTAATGGGGTCACACCCTTTCACTTAGTTGATATGAAATGTGTGGGAATGTAGCATCTTGAGACCTCTCTATCTCTGTTAGATTTATATAAAACATGGCCTCAAACAACAGGTTTAAAAACTAAGTCACACAGAAGTGATGGCTTCAAACATGTTTTCTCATTAAACCAGGTTTAAAACTATGGTATGCAAGGGGCAGTAATATGCTTCACATTGTTAAATGCTTGGCCAAGATCTGCTGTAATTTTTTTCTCGCACTGGAGTAGGATGAGGTTCAGGAATGACCTAACTGTTATCCTTTAGAGAAAAACATGACTTCAAAGAGCACAGAATGAGACTGAAAACACAAACTATCTGGGACCTCTGTTAATGAGAGTGCTTCTAAATGAGTACCTAAGTTTAGTCTTCTGTGTCTACATGGACCTCTTCTGTAAGTGAGTGGCATTTAAAAAATGCTATGCATCCAGTAGTTTCCACTGGCTTAAAACATCCCTACCACAGCTATGTTAACATCCATTCTGCTGCACTGAGAATGAACTTGGCTTGGTGTAAGAGCATGAGCAGGGACAGCAAAGCATCACACATCACAAGCCTAAGACCTTCCACGCTCATGACATGCATCAGTGGGACGCTTGTCCTCAGAGAGGCAAAGTGGCACTCGAACCGTGCTTGTATCTGCTGTTTGATGCCATTCCAGTAATGGCTACTTGACTCACAGGCATTTTGGGCACTGTCAATGGCTTTCCAAAACCAGTTGAATCAGAGTCCTTCTTTTATACATATTTTTGCAAGGAAATGGTGAACATCTTTAGGAGCAGCACTACTTAGTATTCCTAACATCTGCTGACTGCAATGATTATAAAAAGGGTAAAAGAGCACTTACTTTCCCAGTGGATTTGACTCCTTTCCAAATGCAGAAGAAACATATCACCCAGACAAGGAGGAGACACAGTGCTAGATCCCACTTGATAATACCGATATCTTCAATTCCTGAGGACAAGCTCAGTACATTGCGCCTGAATATTTGAAAAGAAAAAAAAAAGAGATACAGGAGCTCAGCTGGTGCAGGGTCTGGCTGTGATGTCTGAGAGTTCACAATGGTGTAGGGCAGCAGATGTATGGACAGACCCCTGCCCTTTGCACGCTGCTTGCTAAGTCAGCATGGCTTACGTGAGCAAAGCTGAGCTTTGCAGCCAAACATCTTCCCAAGGTTTGTGGGACTCTTTTGTTCAAGATACTGCACAGCATTTCATTTTAAGTCCTTTTCAGCAGCCCGTGACCACCTCAGTAAGAGATAAGAAAGCATGCTCAAAGCACTGTGGCTTTCACACTTGCTCCCTTGAAGATGCAAGACCAGCTCACCCTGGCGTTGTGACAAACCCTGGCTTTGAAGCCACGTGGCAGCACTGCCCACGATGTCTCCGTCATGGATGTTTGCAACTGGCCTGCATCCATGTGTTTCTCCTGCTTTTCAGTCCATTGGCAAGACTGTTGCAAGGAGGAAAGGGGAAAAGCAACACAAAGAACCATCACGCTGCGAGGCTTTGCAGGGCAAAGGCTGGAGCCACTATCAGTTCTCCTCCCATGGTTCCCCGGACACAAACACATCAGCCCTCAGCACCACTGCCACCAGGGTCTTGTTTAGCTAACTCAAGATATTTGGTAAACTTTATTTTGTCACTTAGGTTAATAAATAAAAATAAATTCCTAAGAAGGGTCTTAAGGGAGCAACATCCAACCATCAAAATGCCCTGTTCCTGAGGGCAAAAATTCATTAAGGCTTCTCTCATTTGGTAATTACCATGTGTCAAACTGATTTAAAACTCTGTTGTTTTTTTTTACTTTCATGCAACATACACTCTCCTCACACAATGGACAGACCTTGTCACACCTGATATTTACTTCATTTGTCAAATACATATAAAAGAAAACACTGTTTCTCACTGTTCACTTAGCTAAAACTCCTCTGCAAGGGAAGCTACTAAACTCTGAAGACTTTCTGCAAGGTTTTTTTTTAAGTCAAGGAGAGTTTTGACCTCAGCCACAACAGAAATGACTTGCCCTGATAGTAGAGAAATTAACCTGCTACCTAACAAGCTGTTCATTAAATTTTATTTTCAGACAACTACAAAAATCAGCCAGTTTCCTTCACCTAAGTCGTGGAGAGCTGAGAACACAGCAGTCTGGGGTGCCGTACCAGGGTCAGGCCCACAAGTGTGGTGTGCGCAGCTTTGTGTGTGGATCCAGTACAAGACAAGCCCTGTGGTTTGTTTTCCACCTGAAATAGTTACACTTTTTTTTTTTTTCTTCCTACAACCAAGGAAATAATAGCAAATGAAGTCACTGATGGAAAATTTGCAATTAGTTTTTGGAAAAAACCCCTGGATTGACCAGTTTAATAGGACTCAAACACTCATCCATCTGTTTTTGTGTCTCTGCCAAATTCACTTGGATTACCTGTGTGAATGTGTTCTCACACCCAGTGCTTTATTCTCTCTGAACGTGAGTGTATTTTGTTATGGAAAAGGACTAATGGCACCAGACAGGGTAAGTCTGTCCTAATCAGCACAGCTATTCAACAGTTACGAGAAATCCATTGGTAATGAATATTTGGCATAAAGTTGCAGTCCTGGTTCACCTGAGCCTAAAGAAACCAAGGAAAAACCCGCTGTGCACATACAAAAGAAGAAAATACATTTCTAAGATGACAAACTTCAGCTGCAACCTTCTGTGGCTTTTTAAAAAATAAATGGCAAGTTTCCAATCTAAGGGGCAGTTCATATGAAAAAGGCAACCTATAGAGCTAGCTCTCAGGAAGTCATGAATAATTAACTGCAAATGCATTTTAGAATAGGGAGCTCTACTAATGCATTCAGCTAAGACTTCTTTGCTTTTTATTAGGGAACTAAAAGCAAATGGTCATCTCACCTAGAGTTTGCCCCAGCATCCCCTTCAAGCTTTTTTGGAAGGTACCTCAGTGGGTTACCAAGAGTCAGATATATTACTCTTCCACAGTGAGGCACCAAGTGCAGTAAGTGACGTGCTGGCTTTCTCTGTCCTGGGTTACCTCGTCTCACAAGGACCGACTACCTCAAGGAATCCACTCAGTATTACCAGAGGAGTCTCAGCATTAAAATTGTTTCATGACATCTAGTCCAGCATATTTTTGCAGCAAAGCACTCAACTTGGATTTGCAATACCGTTAAAATTCAAGTTTAGGAAGAAGCACAAGCCAGGCTATGCTGATAGCTCTTCGATTTTGTTACATAACCCACTGCTGCTTAGATTCAGCCAAGCCCACTCAACTAACTTCATGTCATTTACCCATGAAGTTGTTACTAATTCTAATTTATAGTCTTCATGCTGTCATTAACTGTCACTCATATATAATCAATGGGACACAGGATGGGGTCGAGTTTGTTGTAAACATGAGTTCTTGAACCTTGTTCATACACTAGTAAGTTCTAGTGATGTGCAATATGGAAATGTAATAGGAGCTGTAACTGGCTCTAGAACATAAACAAAAATAAAATGAGGAGAGTTATGCAATCCTTGAAGGATATTCCAGCTCGTTAATCAACTGAATGCAGACAGGACCTTTTGTAGCAGGAAAGGCGAAGCACCCTTTCATGTTGGAGGGACAAAAATAACGAACACTGAAGCAGCTGTACCAGAAGACTGTTAGAAGGAGAATATGAAACAATTTTCAAAACTCTCAAGTTTGCCCCCCAAAGGCAGAGACAGCTGCCCTAGATTTTGTTTAGTTTTTGTGTTGCTCCCTTCAGGGTTACATGCCATTAGCATGTGATGGTCTTTCTTGGGATTTGGACAAATAAAGTCTGCTGATTACCAAATATTTATAAACACTTGGCCAGCACCAGACAATCAGAGGTTTTGTTCAACCATAACACTTATCCCTTATGTATTAATACATGGGTAAGCCTTTAAGGTTTTGGACTCTAAAATAAAATCTTCAGAAATAAGACCTGAAGCATGTGATACCAAGAGGTAAGTCTCCTGATACAAAGCCAGATTTGCTTAACCCCCTTTTATTGCTGCTCAAGCAAGCATGTGATTTGCACAGAACATTAATTCAAATGAACTGAAATGTCAGGCTGTACTATACATCCAGCCAGGCTGAGAAGGACACGTGTTATTCAACACGAAGAAGTTAATGCATCAATGTGGTCAATTATATCTGGGCAGTGTTAGTTTTACAAAGCAGTACTGATGAGGACACTACATAAATATCCTACAATAAAAGTGGCATTTGGTTTCAGAAACCCAATACTCACAAACCCCTGAATTAAATCAGAATTAATTGTGCCACAAAGCAGATGGATGTCTTCAGTTAAAGACTATTTATTGACCTGTCCTTTTGATGCAGGTAGCTGGCTGCCTGGCAGCTGGCATTGTCTATGATGACAAAGTACCTCAAAGTTCTTGGAATTATTTTTAATTTCAGAACTATAAAGAATAGTAGCATGGAGAAAAACTGGGGATACTAAATGCTTGCACCATGTAAAAGCTAACATTACTTTAATTACAACAGTGTTGTGTGATCTCTGTCCTTACTTTAAGACACCACTAGTTGTTTATCCAGAGAGAACAGCTATTTTTAATACTTCTGTAAGTGCCATGAGTCCCAAAGGCGGCTCGGTCTGTTAAGGGCAGCTTCGCTCATGATGAAACAGTGAGCTATGGACAGTATGTCTGTATTAGTAGGATGACAGAGCCAAACTCCTCCCTACCATTACTCCAGGGAAGAGTTCAGTTCATAATGTTTAAAACTGTTCTTTGAGGACAAAAGTTAAAGTGGCTGCGAAGCGCGAGGAGATTCGCCTCCATGAGCACTAATCGCTGAGCCACCTTTGCTCTGCCTGTGCTACAGGAACAGTGAGGGAAGACAGAGGGAAGGGGAAAAGCACCGTGAGGATCAAGGATTTGTCCTCCAGCTTGACTACATCTGTTAGGCTGTGTCCACAGGAGGATCTGGTTCAGCTTGCAGGGCAGTTCTGAGGACAGAAACTTGGGGTTTTTTAGAGGAAACTTAACTAAAAGCTCCACTCCTGATATGCTTCCATGAGGACATGTTCCCTCAACCAGTGGACAGGTTGCCCTGCCATAAGGCCCTTCATCATGTACCTCCTGTGTACCCACAGAAAACTCTGGTGTCCCCTGAAGTCCTGGAACCCTCACTCTTTTACAACCCATTTTCCAACTCCCAGCCCTATTTCCTTCTGCTATGGTACCTTCAGCCTCCTGAAGTGCCTACTTGGGCAACATGCCATCTGGGGCCCCAGGGAGACAACTTGGACCATAAATCTGTGCATTACAGGAGTAGAAACTTCTAGAGCAGTAGGACAACCCAATGGCCACCTCAGGAGGCTGCTAAGCTCATGGCTGCCCCCAGGTACAAGAGGACCTGTGAGCAAAATTACTGCACAAAATTGAAGATGAACACAACACTTCTGAAGTTCTGGGAGAGCAACTCCATTTCAGGGACAGCAATGTGAACCCATGCTTCTTAGGGAGGCCTTGAGGAGACCTTTGAACATCCTACCAAGACAGCCACTTATTTGGATTCAAGGATCTCAGTTCCACAGTCATTGTGGGAGAGCCCAAAGGAGTGAGAGTTGCTTCCTTTTCTACTGCAACTTACCTCTAAGTTCCCCTAAGATATCCAAAGGTATCATTTAACAAACCTTTTCCAACCCCCTCCATATTTACAAGGGATGAAGTCACCTGGAACAGTACCTGTCGCTCGACATGGAAACGCAGTGCTCGTGGCACAGTGAAAATGACTGCCCCTTACAGTCTGCACCCTGTCTCTCACATCAGTCACTAGTGGCTCTTGACAAACTGCTCATCCAAGATCCAATCTGCCCTTTGTATTTTGGCTCTTGTGTTACAAATTCTAGCACAGTTCATAAGAGTATTTTTTTCTAAACCTAACACATGCCAAATATCTTTGGCATGAACATCATTCCTGCTGGGGCTATTGGCTGACGCCTCTTTTTAAAAATAGAGAAGTAGGTACAAGTTGATCAGGGACCAAATTGGACTTTAAACATGCTGAAAAAGCCAAGCTGGGTCAGAAACTAATTCTGCTCTTAACTGACCATCCAAGCAAGCCAAGGTAAAAAAAAAAATCCTTCCTAAGCTATTTGTAGATCATTTGGATTTAAGTTTACCTACAGGTGTCTTCCTCTGCTGGTATGTTTTGATATAAACACACAGGGATTTGAGGTCATGTCCATTCAGAAATCAGATTATGAAATATAATTTAAAACTTGAAAAAGAAGAGAGAAATGGGAATAAGAAGCTTAGGCCTGATGAAATCCAGGCATCTGGCAAAACAGAGTCTCCTCTGAGACTACATAGAAAAATGATGTAACAAAGATGACCTGAGAAACCTACAATACAGGACAACATTCACCACCTCTTGACAGTTTTATTGGTGAGGTCAATGCCTTGCTTCATTGTCACACTGATAAGAGATGTGTTATAGCTTCACGAAGTGTACTGCAAATGCTAACAGCTGGGAAAGAGAGAAAGGCAACCACAACGGGGTGATTTGTCACTGTTTCCATTGTAAATCCACGCTATCAGGGCATCTGAAGTGACTTGTTTCTGTTCTCATACTGCATCTAGAAATTCTCAACCAAGAAGCAAAAAAGTTTTCTTCCAAAACAGAAGTTGCATCAGGCCTATTGGGCTTTTAGGGCTCACTATATGCTCTAGGACGAATGTAGTTATACATCTAATGACTTCCTCCACTGCTCCCAGACTGACCAGTCTGTCTCAGGATGGGCGAGAACCAGCAGCAAACACTGCTCAAACAACTGACATTCAGTTTTCTTTTCCTATCTAACATTCCCCACTGGCCTTCCATAAGATCTCAGGTCTGACCTCCGGCATGCCACCCAAGTGCCACAAAGGCACCACAAAGAGGGGGTACTTACTCCCAAAATTCTGTGACAGGAGAGGTGAAGTTAGTGGCATTCAGTGATATCCAGAGTGTTTTGTTCTTCCTGAGAGTGTCTTCCAAGCAGGTCGGTGTGTTCCACTTCTGGTGGCAGTGTGCCCATGGCAGGACACTCTGGAACGACTGGAACAGGTAGTAGAGTCCCCAGGCCAGGATCACGATGTAGTACACATTCAGAAGGGACACAATCACTATGGAAGCATAACCAATTCCTGGCAAGAGAGGGAGAGAAAAGAAATACGCCCAGAGGTGACAGCCGCTTCTTGCTAGTGCATTTATGATCTCATGGAGCTGATGCTATTCCCACTGTGTTGCAGACTTGTATCCCGCTTCCAACACCGCTGTTGGAAGCTCAACTCAACTTGATCACACATAAGCACAGACCTGTCACCATCTCTGACTAGCAGTGTCACTCAGGGTTGAGCTTCTGGCTGCAGTCTGCTGACACTGGAGATCTGGTCTGCAGAACGTCTACGTAATTTAACGCTAACCTGGCTATTTTAAAATTTATTAAAAGGAAATCAAGTCATCAGCTTTGCTTATTTGGGAGCTACACCATCTCACATCTTAAGTACCTACTTGGGAAACATCATTCTCACCACACTGTCCCCCCAAGCCAGCTTCCTCGGAGGCAGCTCGGCTGGGCAGCCCCTGCACCACTCCTACTTATCGGCTGGCTCGCCTCAGCCTATGTGCAAAAAAAAAAATAAAAAAGAGACAGATCTTGAATGAGTCAAAAAGGAAAATTCCAAAGGTATCAAAGTGAAAGCTGCTGTTTCTGCCCCAATTTCACTTGCGCAAAGGAAGCATGATATTTGTAGCTGTTATGGTTAATTAGATCAATGTTTAACTCTGCTATCAATATTTGACGATAAAAAATGTTCCCTGTTTGTTTTCATAAGCAGGGTCATGGGCAGATAAGGGCGAGTCCTACACAACTTCAGAAGGTGGCAGAATGCTGTTCTGGTGCAGGCTTTAATTAAACACCACAACTATTCTCTTGAGTTGGGCAGCTTTCTCCTAGCTTGGTAGTTCAGCTCCACCAGCAGATTCATACTATGTCTTAAGTTAGAAGCAGTCACTACTTTTTAAAATATAAAATGAAAAGACTCCAAAAAGTTACATTTTCTGAAAAATCTTTTCGTATATAGGATGTTAACTTCCAAAAAGCTTACAAAGTTTGCCATTTAGGAGTAACAGGAGAAAAAGAGATTTCCTTTAAAAACTTAAGAGCAGTCTCTTACAAGAAGACCAGATGCCTATGAAGTTCCCTTTAACATCACTTGGATGTCTGTACAGCTGCATTTCATTCAGGATATACAGCTCGTCACATTATTAGAGCTACAGTTTCTCTTCATGGATGCCTGGGAGATTGCTATTTCAATAAGGATCATTCCTTCCTCCTCCTTCTCAAAAGAAAAAAAAAAAATGGGAGGAGAAGGAAGAAAATGGTACTGAAGTAGCACAATTACATCAACTTCAGCAGCATTCCGAGTCTCAGGTGAGCCACAGAGAAAGTCCTCACTTCTGCCTGGGGTGACATAAGCGGACAGAGATGACTGGAACAGCAACGGTGGCAGAGCCAGACACACATCAGCATGAAGTGCACACTCTTTCCAAACGGGATTTGAAGAGTGCCCCTCCGTTTAGTGCCATTATTCCAAATGATTCTGCCCGTGCTGTCCAGCTGTAAAGGCTAATCTATACATATGACGGGAATCCTCAGTAATTTTTCTAACCTGCCTTTCATTTTTCATTCTACTTAACTTTTCATACTAGTGATACTTCATCCACTGGCAAAGGCTCCTGAATAACACCAGACCAACATGCCTGTTTGCCAGGACCTGCTCAGTTATGATCAAAGTCCTGCTCATGATTCCTAACACAAAAGGCTGTCCAGGTTTTGGCTGTATAAGTAACAGAGGGATGATGCCGATGATAAGCTTTCACATGGCAAAGGGAGTTTGATTTCAAGACCAGAATAATATTGTGAAGATGCTTTTACTAAGGCCATGTAAAAGGCTCCAGCCTTCCAAAACGACACTTTCTCCAATACCTGTGAACAAAATGCGCAATTGCCTTTTTAAGGCATAATATGGCAATTCCTTCTTGCTTATCGGCAGTTCTGACAGTTAATAAGATGATAGCATCAAAATCAATATCTTACTTTGTCCTTCAGACTCTCTGACTTCTACCTTTCCAGGAACCAATATCATACTCTCAATTACTACAGCAAATAGCTGAATTAATGGACATGAGGGGAATAGTGTTGCTGCATATGGTTTACAGAGGTGTCTTCAAGCAGTAAAGCACAACAAGATGTACTAACCAGTGAAAATAGGGCAGATCTTTTCCCAGCATGTAATTCCACCTTCAGAGGTATACTGTCCTAGCACCACCTCCAGGAAAAACACGGGAAGACCTCCCCCAAACAGGAAAATGAAATAAGGTATAAGAAATGCACCTGTTGAGAAAATATAATTGTACAAAATTGAGATTAAGTCAGTGATTTTATACAAGACAGTCTAAAAAGTGTTAACAGACATATAAACAAAGAAACTTTAATATCAGTATACAATAATCTTATTCTGGAGTATTTTTGCTCATATTCAAACTCTGCAATAGAATGGGTATATGAAGCTGGAAAGTGCATTTTCTTACCTTTTTAAAGTGAAAATTTGCAATAACAATGGGGTTAGGCACACAACAGTTTCACGTGGCTCAGAATGCTCTTATTCTGAAATCCACTGGTCTGAAATCCTCCTGGTCTATATTAATAGCATAGCTTTTGGTTAAAACTCAGACTCAATTGTAGCAGAAGTAGAAGAGCAGAAAAGGTTCAGCAGTATAAAATTTTAAATTGCTGTTGTTTTTCCACAAGAAAGTTTTAACGAAAACTCTTAAGTAATAAAACAAGTTCTCCCAAAGAACTAGTGAAGAAGGCAGAAAATGGATGTGTGATTATTCTTTTTAAAAGCTCTTTTTAAAAGCTTTAAAAGCACTGAAAAACAGTAAGCATGAGGCAGATGGATTGATCCATGAGAATGAAATAAAGAAATACTCACCTCCGCCATTTTTGTAGCAGAGATACGGAAATCGCCAGACGTTGCCTAAACCAATAAATCCCCCAGCCACGGACAGCAGAAAGTCAATCTTGCTCGCCCACTTCTCCCGCTGGGGTGGCTTTCCTTCTGCCTCATCCTCAGGCCGTGTCCCCGGGCTCTTGCCGGGGGAAGGTTTGAGGATGTCCTTGTGGAAATCTTTCAAGCACTGAAGCTTTTCCTTTGTTGCCATATTTCTGCTTTCTACATAGAAAAAAGAAAATACACCGGGTTTATGAAAGAGGCTTTACTGGTAGAGTTCTCTAACACTGCAAGAAGTGTTTAACCAAACAGTTCCATAAAAAACAGTGCTGTTTATCAAGCTGAGATACGAAAATACATCTGCTGCCTTCACTGACCAGGGGTGACAAACTACCTCTGGGCTCTGCAATCACCTCTTTGCTGCCAATGCAACGTAGGGGACAGCAAGGTTTGACACCACTGCCTACCTGCTGGCTGCAGACAAAGGATGTACAAAGATCACGCGCTGCATCGGCATCAGCACGGGGGTTACTGAGCCTTGACTCCACGGCAGACTATCTGCAACGCAGGCAAGTGTCTCACACTGTTTCCATGCCCATGATAATGTACAAATCACTGCATCTGATTCCTTCTCAAACATTTAAGTGAAATACAGCAGAGCAGTAAATCTCACCTTCCCAGATAAAACCTCTTCCTCTATTTCCCAATAATCTGAACCATCCTGTATCATTTATTGCCTGCGATTTCTTTTCCCTGAAGTATCATAAAGCTTTCAGAAAACTATGCATTCATAAAAACTGGAATGGAAAATCATTTGTCCTAATCAACCTGTAGGAACTGAAGGAATCTTTTCAGTTTATTCTATTTTCATAACTGCAATGTTTTCCCTTGACATCAATAAAGGGACAAAAATAAACCTTTATGTTCAATTATTGTCTTACATGTGCCTAAGCAATGGAACAGTTTGTCAAGAATGATGGCTCCTCAGTTAATTTAAAAGTCAGTGGCATGAGTCACCTGATGCAAAACCCAAAGCATATTAAATCACAGCTGGTCCTATAATTTTTATATATATAATTTATGATGTTCAAAAATCAGACTGTGTAAAACTAATAACAGAAAGAATTACTCTAACAAGTGTCTTTTTATCCAGGATTTCCTAATGAAAACAATTGAGGAGTAACTTGTAGCTTTTATGTTAAGTCAGGTCTCAGGCATATGAGGCGAATTCATTCCCCACATAACTCAAGTGACTTTAGCTGGATCTGACCAGTTATTTTTGCATAGTGTTTTGATACTCAGAAGCACACAAAATTTTCACCAGAACCAGGCAAACCAGCAAGTTCATTCCAGACCACAACCATTCCCTGCTTGTACATGTCATTATGGGTGCACAGTCATAAAAAAATCATGCTACAGATTATCCCGTTTGATAGCTGCAAACCTCCCGTGTACCTGCTTGCTGGTTTTGATCTCTAACCTGATTTAGCTTGTGGCAGTGACCTGAAACCTGAGTTGACATGAGCTCTGCAGGAAGTTTTTAATCCGAACATGATTTTGAGATAGATATGCATCGCTGTACCCATAAATCTCTCCATCCACTACGGAAAGTTTCAGAAGGCTACATTACTGCAAACCACAGCAGCTCGATGTTCACCCCACTGACACATGGGTGGCCTTTGCAATGCAGTTATTGTGACAGCAGTTACCTATCAGGCCATGATCTAAAAAGGGACTTTAATCTTCACAACACTAATCATTATGACTTTCTATCCTTTTTTTTTTTAAAAAAGGCTGCTGCTGACTGCAGAGGTGACAGGATCAACTGCAATACCCCCTTGTCAACAGCAGAGAGAGCTCATACAAGGAGAAAGCTAATCACAGGGTGATGGATCATCACAACCCACTGATGGTTGTATGAGGTATGAGGGCAGGACACATATTCCTCTAAAATACCTCCTATTGTTTGCTGTTAGAGACATGGTATGAGATAAAGTAGTGTAGTTAACTGAATAAAAATGGTAGGACCAGCTCTATAACAGCCTTTAGGCATCTAGTTGCTTCAAAGAATTAATTCACAAAGGCTAACCTGTGCTCCTAGTATTAAGGATGGGGATTAATGGAGGTGCCTCAAAGAGGGATTCACAGTAGCCTTAACCTGCATCTCACTCCAAGTCCCAAACAGGTACCACCCTGCATCATCTCCTGATGTCATCTCTTGGTGGAGAAAAAAAAAATAAGTAAGTGCAACAGCTTTTCTTTGAAGAGGTACCTACAAGGTGGCTTGATGTCCTGCTCTCATTGCAACAGCAACTGGGTATGGAGAAAGTCCAGTTTCACTTTCTTTTGCTATTTGTACTGCTTGAATACCTATCTTTCATCCTGCAGGAAAATGTCATAACCATCAGGCAATGGGCTATTCTGGGCTGAGGAATGGAGGGCATTTGGACTGTCTCTCATGGAAGCTGTTCTTCACAGGGGTTACTGAAACACTCATCAACAGAGGAAGAAAGTGTGCAAAAGAGAGAGGAACTCACACCCAGTGTTTAGTGTACACTCTTGTTTTTCTGACAATTTTTCAGTGAACTGCTGGGACAGCCATAAACCTGCTTAACAGGGCACAGAGATATATACATTTATAGATCCTTGCAGGATTAAGGTTTAAAATAGGAGCTTAACTGCTCCCCATGGGGGATTCATACTGGAAATACCCCGAAACAAAATACTGGGCACGTAAGGAACATTTATGTAAAAAAAAAAAGAGGGATATTAGCCGCCTCTGGAACAAAAAACTCTTCCAGGATTGCAAATTTTTGCAATCTACTATTATCTTGCAACACTGAGTTCTTTATTTCTCTGCCAGCTCTAATCTTCTTGCTTGCGGATTTATGCTGACCCAGGTGTTACTCAGTTCTACCCAGAATTTACAAGCCTGACCAATTGATTGCATTCTGTAAACCTTAACTCTCCTTGGGACAAGGAGATCACCCTGTGGTTTGTCCTAATTACCCGCACACGAAGTGTGAAATGGTGCCTTTTCAAACTCCCACTTCATAACTATGTGGGACTGCATTTTAAAAAGGGATTTCTAATTTGTTTTAAGACACCCCAAATTAATGGCCATGCTTGAAAGCCTAATTACTGAGTGTAAATTTTGTTTCAGCCTTAGCTGGAGTGTGAAGATGGATCGTGATTTTTCCCTTAGCTCACAAAAGACAAATCCTCAAGGTCACACTTGCTTTTGGGGTGGCTGCTTCACCGTACCGGTGCCAGGAGATGGACCACCACAACCTTGTTGCATCAGCTCTTGTGGCATGGTACAGTACCTATCCAAGGCTTGTACAAAATTAGTAACAGCCCAGTTTTATTGTGTGTCTCTTATCTAGTCTTGCTAAAATCCCGATTGTGTTTCGAGGGCCGGCAGCTGTGGCTGGCAGGCACGTACCGTCCACCAATACCATAGGAATTGACGCTAAGCGGCCACCTGGGACTGCGGTCCCAGCCCATGTCACGTTCAAGGGATGTCGGATTTATCCCCCTTTGCTGCCAACCATTGGTGTCCACCCAGCCATTCCCAATTACAGGAACTGTCTACAAAGGCTGCAAGGGTGGGGGGTACGGGCGATTCTCCTTGGCAAAGAAAAGCCAAGAAAATCAAGTTTGTTTAGTGAAAGGCATTGTCTTTTTCCTTAATGGGGTTGGAGTTTCATTTCCTTTAGTTATGTCCCACTGGGTGAGGTTAAAATGGCTCTTAAGGGAAATAGTCTGACAGAGATGCTGAAACAATATGTTGTCACCGCCCAGGTCAGAACCAGAGAATAATAGGTTATTTTTACTGTATCACTTAGTGGGGATGGTATCCGAGATCTAAGTCCATCTGATTCCCCCAAGGAACTATATTGTAAGAAAGTGCTCTTACAACCACATAGTCCGAAAGGAGCGATCCAAGCCTGAGGCATATGTCTGCCTCCCAGAGACACGTCTGCCTTCCAGGAGCCACATCTGCCTGTGAGAGTACCCCCTCCAGGAAGCTTCGGATGGCCCCAGGAAGCTCTGGCTTCATCTGATGAACTTAATAAAGATAAATAAAAAGCAGCAGTCAAACCTGCTGTTTACAGTGTGCTACTAGGCTGAGTCCAGCCAAATAGCTACAGCCTGATCCGAAAGCAAGGGGAGAACAGATCCAGACTGTGCCAGGGCCAGGATCTGCTCTCACGTACACTAGTACAAACCCTAATTAACTGAGGATGAAGTTATTGATTGTCTAATCAATGCTGGTATAACATGGAAAAATAGAACAAGGGAGAAAGCATGGGTGCTCTGCGCTTCTTAGCATCGGCTTCCTGGTACAGCCAGGAGCACCTCAAGGGCTCCTCTCCTGCAGGAGAATCACACGTCTGTCCTTTACACCTGGTGCACAAATTTCCTCATCTGAAATACTCTTGCAATAACCCAAGCTCTCTTGCTGGCACCCGTGACTGATTAAGCTTTGGTACACAGCTGAAAATACCAAAAGATTAGCCATAAGCAGAGCACTTTCACAGCCAACCCAGCCTGGGCCATCTACTGTGCTACAGCTATCATATCTTTGCACGTACAGCCTGCACCTCAGATAACCCATACCCTTTAAAAAATACTGGCATTGAAATGTAATCCTTCATAACATGCAAAAACTGAGGGGTAGGGGAAGGAGGCAGCACTGGGCAGAGGGATCAGACGATGAGCGATGCAGATGGGGAAGGCCACCAGTGCAGACTGGGCCTGCTGATTGCCAGAGCAGACACAACCCTCGTTACTGCTGAACCACTGACTTTTTTGACAGAAAACCTGTGGATTACACATCTGAAAACACACTGTTCAATTTCTGCTTTGGGATTACAGTAATGATCCGCTCCAAGTTTCTTACAGCAAGAGACAGGCAACCAGCAGAGGGTAACACCTTCCAGGAGGAGCCCTGAGGACAAATTCACTGTGGATGCCACTTAACTTAGTCATCTTTAAAAATAAAGTCTTCAAAACAATGGTTTTCCAAATGCTGATAGAAACATGAAAACCAATGTCTGCCCGTACACACAGATATGTATTTGTAAATATTTATGCATGCTGAAATGCATGCCCTGTCTTGTGTCTGAAGATCAGAAACCACAGCAAAGTAGATACTTCTTTTTTTGGTCAACATATATAAACTTTGAATAGGGATTCAACATACTGAATTGGTGACTAGAATCGTAACTGAACATTTGTTTTCTAGCTCCTTCTTCCATTAGAAAACTAAAACCAAAGTACATACTCAGACTGTCTCTGACCTTGATGGGAATGCTGCCTGAGGAATGGCTGTATGGCTGTGCTGCTGATTTTATGGATTATTTTTGCAGTGCAGTGTGTACCACCTCCACATTTGCTTTCAAGGACCCTTTTCTACTAAGTTCAGCCTGGGAAGACTGTATGTTTTGTGCTTCTCAGTGCTCTCTCTCCTCCTCTTTTGTCTCAGTAGCTTTTGAGAGACACCTGTTGATCACATTATAATTAAATTTTCTAACCCTACTTAAGCTCACTGCTTCTTTATACATTACCATCTCTCTTATTTTTCATCTTTTTCTTTTGTATCTTGGAAATCAAGTAAACCTTCCTTAAAAAACTGAGCTTTCATAGATCTGCCAATCTATTTGTGGGTTGATTCTTCTTAAAAATTATTTTTTTATATTAATATTCATGAATATTTCAAAAACAGCTGCCCTGATTGCCAGATCAGAGCTGCTCTTCAAATATGCAGCTTCTACTCTCATTGAGAGCAATGGAAAAGCCGCTATTGATTTCAACAGTAGTAGGATCAGGTCCCAAATAAAACTGCATTTATTATGTTTGGCTTATTTCCTATGATTACTTGGAACTTTGAAAGCTGTAATTCTTGATGTTGACAGCTTTCCCTACCTCCTGGAGCACTGTGGTTAAGCCAATCAATACATGATTAAAATAAACAGCCCCTTGATCAAACTTATGGTTTTAGTGTGAGTTTTTCTGATCTGCAGAAGAAAAGGCCTTTATGTTTGGCAGCCCTCGAGGCCACACCAGTATCCAAGGAGCACCTGACTTCATTTATCGTCCTTAACTCATATCTAAGTTCTTTCTGCTTCATTGAACAAGATCCCTAGGTTTTCTGAAAAATAATACCGCTCCCTTTATTGCACACATTGCCTCTCTTCATAAAAATGCCTTTAAAAATTCCCTGAGCAACACCTCTTCAATGGACTCCTCTTTTTCTGATTACTTTTCCCTGGGTATGGGTAGTTATTTAAATATCTATCCATTTGACCTTTCTTCTTTCTCAGTTTTCCCTTCACCTTTCACTATCTCCCTTCTCACTGCTTCATCCTTTCCTTTTCTTTCACTATGACAATTTTTTTAGTCTTCTAAGATCAACCAGAAAATCTGCTACTGAAAATTTTCTAGGAGCAAAATGCACTCCTTTGTAAAGCTGAAGTCTATTCTGAAAGGAAAGCCCAGGGCTTAATGCAATTTCTTTTCAGCAGTTGTGCTCTGGACAAAAGGTATCTTTTATTTCTCCACATACTTTTTTCTGGCTGGTGTTTCCATTCATACTCTTCAAATAGGTACCACATCACAGCATAAAATCCTACATCTTTGCTTAGATGTACATTTCATCAGCAGAAAATCTGCAGTCACACAATACTCTAGATGTTCATTTTGTTCTACTTATGTGAAAGAACAAAGCAGTTACAACTAAACCCAAAACAGGAGGAAATTAAAAACTCCCTTCCCATTGTGTGGGGTGGAAAGGAGGAGAACGAATATGCGCAGACTCCAGTGAGTTTCAGATGGAACACGACTCTGACCCTAAACACAGGGGCTGAAGCGAAGATGATGCTTCCCAGCTTCAGAAGGATGGAGCCCGATTCCCCAGGCAGGTGGCCCAGGGCATCCCTGGTCTGGCAGCAGTCAGTGAGGAAGAGCATGGGATGCAGCAAAGCAGAGGACTGGCACACTGTGTCACATTCGTTATGACTCCATCCTATGGCAATCCTTCACTGGGCGCAGTTTCTCCTGTATCCCAGTGAGAGACCAAGTGTCCTGCACCAGAGTCATGGTCCTCCTGCTCTGGCCCCTCCTCAAAGGAGAAAGCCCAAGGGTGACTCTTGCAAAGAGGACTGCAGGGAAGGAGAGTGTGAAAACAAGGGTTGGCAAAGGCAGGGAGAATGAAGGGAAACTGCTCATCCCTAGTACACTGTACTGGTAATCATGTGCAGGAGAACATCTAGTTAACACTTGGTTTTATTCATGTGAAGCCAACTGCTGACCCAATTTAATACCTCTGGGTGTGCCAGCTAATAGCCCAACTGTCAAGAGGCTGGAAAGAAGCCCCAGCTCCCCACTGCCTTTCCCACATACTCCCTCCAATCCACCAGCTCTCCCACTGTGAAAGTGAAAAAGCTTTAATTCATTGGGTGACACCATGTCTCGAGGCTCTCATCTTTAAGAAAGCACCCTTAACAAAACACAGGAGTATATCCAAGTGGCATGGCAAGGTGATGGCTTTCCAAACGAGATAGGCATTGTCAAAGACGATTCAACGAGCTGTGCACATCCTTGACTCTCCAACCACCTTGTATCCTGCAGCTATATACAATTTTTGACTACAGGAACAAGCACTTTCATATTTTGGTTTTGATTCTGAAGGTCTGCTGTTGAGTCAACTGCAATCCTCTAGTAAGTCTCTGTATCAGTTAAACTAGCTCTCCTGTCACAAACAAACAACATCAAATCTGTAAGTGATGTCCTGCATCCTGTTATTAAAAAAACAAAAACCATAAAGCCCATGAAGCTTGTGAACTTGAATAGTCAGTGCACTGTGCCCATTGATTTTTTTTGCATGTGATTAATAACATATTGATTCTATGTGACACTTACAACGCATGTTAATGTCAGACAGCAATCTCTGCGCTATGATAACTGGGCAGTGTCTCGGTTCACGGAAGAGAAACAATAAAGTAGCCAGTTAGTGAAGCAAATGTGCAATAAAATGTATCACTTCATTATTTCAAAGTACTTTTCTTGAGGAAAAATTATTCTACTCTCAACTGTTTTTTCAACTAATTATAAATTTAGCCTTAAATTTACTGAGTTTATCAATGCTAGTGTTCAGGGCTTTCTCTTAATTTGACTGTACGTTTCAGTATGTTTTCCAACTACGTAAAAAATAGATGTATGTGTAAGATTACATGTTTTTGGAAAAACAAGTGGAGTTTTCCATACCCACTAAGGCTTTGATCAGCTTTGTAACCAGGCCGTTGCTGTACCTGCTTAGGCCACCTTCACGCAAAGCCGGAGTTGTGTTTTTATTGCTTCTATCCATTCATCTTAATTTGAACAATAACTGAGGACAGATTTCAATCCCACCTGTGGCAGCTGTTTAAACATGTCATACAATATCTTATTCCTGCAAATCTAGATCCCAACATCATGGGTGGAAGAGAACAATTCTCTTTCTTCTTCTTCTTTGTTCCTGTGCCCCATCTGCATAACACCTGATTTTTTTTTTTTTCTAGAACACATTAATGGAAGGAAGAGTTGTGCAACACAGCACCATGGGTAGAAAACAGCCAGTCAACTTGAACGAGGAAAACAGCTATTACATGCACGCGATCAGCAGCGCTGGCCCCATTACAGGGCTATAAAGTCTGAGAAGGTTACGAAGCCCTGAGGACAGAGCCGTGAGCTCTAAAACTTAATGATAAGAGCAAGCTACTTTTAATTTCAGTCTTGACTTCTCTTTCATGCTGACAGTAATTATTAACAAAAATATGAATCAGCAATGGAAATAAGCTGTAGACTTTTAAGATGGGGAGCTAAGGTGGAGCAACAACCCTCGTCGCTGTACCACGGTACTTGGGTGACTGCAGAACTGGGCCAGGGCACTGCGGCTCACAGGCCTTCAGTCATCAGAGATTTCCTAAGCACCCTGAGGTTAAATTTACTGTTGTTGTTTTCTTTCCTTCAAGAAAAAAAAAAATGGAACAGAAACTTGAAGTATATGAAGTTTCACACAGGAAATGAAATCGTAACTACTGATAGGGCAGAGCAAAACAGAGCGTGGGGGGGTTCTGCAGAGGATGTGCTAAAAGGAGAAGTGGCAAAGTTGATGAACAAGCTCACAGAAAGCACAACTTTGCAAAACAGGTTGGTGAACTGCAGACTTTCACAAACACACAAAAAAGCGAAGCTGTGTAGACACTACGGTATTTATTTGCTTTCATGCAGCTGGTGCCAGGTGCTGGCTTGCACAGCTGGACACTGGCATTTTTTGTGTAATCCCAGCACAGCCTTGGCTCAGTCTCCAGCTGCAGCTCCGTCCTTTGAGCTTCCATGGCCTGCCGGAGCCACTCACCCTGCTCCTGGAGGGCACTTCAGAAGGAATACCCCCATATCCCACAGGTCTTTCAATGAGCATTATTTGCCGATTGTTTTGGAGGTCTGAGTTGGAAGTAAAACCTTTGCTATTGACCACTAAACCAACACGCTTTTAGACATCACAATTCAGGCTGATTCCCGGTCAGAGGTGTATTTTCAGTTCGCTTTCACCACGGCCCTCTGACATCAGCTTTCATATAGAGAGAGCTGTGTTCATTTTTATGTCAAGAGATATGAAAACCAAATAGCACCAGAACAAATACTTCACTTCTCCAAGGAAACTTAACACATAAACCACTTCTGCATACCACAGTCTGCAAAGTGCAGAGCACACACCAAGCACAAACAAAACCCTGATCCCACACACTACTTGGAAAAAAGCCCCACCGAATTCACTCTGGAATCGCTGTCTCCAAAGGGAATTTCGTAAGAGCAAGGCTGACTCCAAAACAAGAAACAAGTATCTGCAGTCCTACCTTTATACCAGTGACAATCCCGCAGGAACATGTTTTTCTGTTGGCTTTTGCAAGTAAACACCCCCAAATATAGCATGACAATATAGGAACAGCCTGAGTATTTTTTCTCCATCTCTTATCTTTTCAAACAAACACCAGCTGATGGTTTTCATTGCAGGTTGCTTTTATAGTCCTAGCTTGACTACTGTAAACTTAATCTACTCCTGTTGACCAGTTCTGAGACGCAGTTCATAAAGCTGAACAGTTGAGGATCTTTCATAGTGCAATTTCATGCTTACACTAGATACCAATGTGGCACATTAACCTTTAATATCCAAAGCTGTTTTCATCATGACTACCATTGTTTTTCATGATATTTTTTTTCATGTGCAAGAGCTAATTACAGACAGGTGGGAAACTGTTTGCAGTTCTACCATAAATGATGGGTACGTGACAAACAGCTGAAATAGCCATAAAAACAACTCCATATGTAAACTAATGGTAGAAAGAGAGAGAACTTCCTTTGGTTTAATCTTCTGGATTTTTGTAAGGATTTTTGCTACATGAACTTCTGATACTTTTGCAGAAGCAGAAACCTGGGTGATTCAAAGTCAGATATATTGCTTTAAATTCATCATGTGAATATTATCAGTGTATTAAATTTGGCTTGTAATCTATAGCTTGTGTACTGCAGGAAGAGTGGAGGAGAAGGGACCTTCAACCCTACTAAGCAACAGTATCTTCTGCTACTATATTCCCTCTATGTGGCACAACATGTTTTTTCACATTTGCAAGAGCAACTCTCTACATCATCTAAAGAGGATCTGTATGAGGGGAGAGAATCTACATGGTTACAGAAGAGGGAAGGCAGCAATCACTAGAAAAAGTATATGAAGGCAAGTCAGTCCTGTTAAATCTGGATTTTAGAAGCCTGCCTTGCATAAAAATGTACAAAAAAAGTTTTTGATTGCTCCTCTTTATTCTTTCCTCAATCCACTGGATAGCCCCTTTTGCAGACTTTACTTTTCAGAGTCTTATGGGAAATAAGGTGTTTCCATAAGCAATACACTTATTGCTGATAAAGGAGAGATATGGAGAAAAATCACCTTATCTTGCCAGATTTGAAAAAGCAACCCTGTAAAATTATTCCTGTATTTCTTTTTCCTAGCAGTGAGGACTTTTTTTTTTCTCTATAGTAGCTAGATCACTGTGGAAAATTTCTTAGATTGCTATGGTGAATCTGAGCATGGCTTTGCTTTCTTTCGGCACAATTAAAATAATGTTATTCTGACAAAAGGCATTTTTTGGCTAGCATATGGGCCAACCCATGAAAATTTGCTACCCTATAGAGCTTGCAGACGCTCTTCTGCACATGTGAAGCTCTTTGGCAGACAGCTGCAGGGCTGCAAAGGCGTTTAGCTGAGGAGCAGATGCTCTGTGCAGTATTAACTCCCTCACGTGGTTACAGCCGCATGAGGAAACCAGCACGTAACGGCAGAGCAAGGGCAGTTGGTGACTTCCTAAATCCTAAATACCCCAAAGCTCTTTTCAAGGCTGCTACAGAATGGGATTTGTAACTGAAAGGGAAAAAAAGGTGATCTTTACTTTTAAAATACTTATCATCCTGATGTAATTGTGCATTAAACTCTTCAGCTAATAACTTCAATTGGCACTTAATGAAGATTTGAAGAGAACTCAAGTGAAATCCTGGTAACACTTCCAACTAATTTCAGAGATACCCAAATTTCACCTACTAATCTCATCTGAGGTTACCATTTACATCTTGATTTCAATCCCATGTAAATAAAACCACTGTAACTTCATTGACCTTCAAGAGGTCACTCCTCTTCTACGCTGGTATGAGAGAGAGTGACTCCAGCAGAGAGTGAGGAGCTAATGAAACACACAGCACCACAGCTAAATCAGAATAGGAACTGGGTATTAAACAGAACCATAAAATAATTTAGGTTAGAAGGGACTTCTGGAGGTCACTTGGCCAGTCTCTTGCTCAAAGAAGGGCCAACATCAAAATCAGACTTCATTGCTGATGGCCTTAGCTGGTCAAGCTCTGAGAATGTCCAAGAGTGGAGACTGTACAATCTCTGAGCAACCAGCCTCACTGCTTCACTCATCTCAGGGTGAACATTTTTTGCCTTATAATTTGAATTTTCCTATCAGACAAAGAAAGAAGATGAGAAGGAAAAGGCAGAAGAGGATTAACACAAAATGACAAGACAATATCGAATGGAAGGCTCAGTCTTCCTGTTTGATACTGCACACATACAATACAAGCAGTGGGAAAGGAAAAGATACAGAGGGTGTGTGCAGTGAGTGACAAATGGGAAAGCTATAGGTTAAGTACAAAATAAGCAGCAGCCCCTCATGGCAGCATATCAGACAATACTCATTTTATTGCAACAGAAAAAATATATTCCTTTAAGAAAATAAACCAAAAAACCCTACTGGATATTACAATGTATGCCAAGTAATTACTGCTTTCCACAATGTGTCCTGTGACTCACTGCGCCACAATAAATTGGCATATGGTGCTCATTCAGGGTACGCAACTCACACATTTGCAATAGCTCTAAAGAGCTAACAGTTACTTGGACTGTTGTTAATTTTGGGGGGGGTTTAATTTCCCCATGGCAATGCAATAAATGTCATGCTTATTATTGTATTATTTAAAAAAAAAAAAATGTTTTAGTGCCAGGCAAGTGTCATTAATGCCTGAAATCTCTTGTATGCTAGGGAAATCTATTCAGACAACCTCTGGCATGCAAAAGCACATAAATAATTGGTAAATACTACCTGTGGTCTTCTGGGTCCAGATTTGCCTGATGCCAAGAGCAATCAACTCCTTTTTGGCTGCAAAGGATAGGAGGGCGCTCAATACCTTGCAGAGGGCACTCAGTACCTGGCAAAAATCAAGCTTTCCATGTGCCAGCACCCCATGAAAGAGCAAACCCTCAAGTGCGTACGACAGAAATGGTTCTCTTCTCTTATGAGGGAAAGCAATCTCCTAGAGAGACACAAAGCCAGCTCTCCATGAAGGGAAAGGTGCACTTCCTATGCTTACCCTGCTTAAAAAACAGCTCTAACTTTCTTATGGAAGGAAAAAACCAAAACAAAACAAAACATCTATCTTTCAGTGAGTCTGCCCAAGAGCAGGAGTAGACTGGAAATCCAGTTTTTATAATTACTAAGATATGAGAGTTGCTTAAAAGCAGGAATTGAGCAGCAGCAAAAGAAACTGTGTGCAATTACAAGAAAATTCTCCTGTAATCAAGAGTACTCAAAGGAGTCCAGGCTACACGGTGAGTTGTGAGTGCTACCAAGAGGATACGGCTTCAAGAGTGCTAATGGAGATTTCCATCATACTGAGATGATTTAGTGGAGGAAAAAAAATCCTATATAGGCAAGGTCTACCCAACACCTGTATACACTGACACAAGTCCACTGAAGCCAGTGCTATTCATTAGCAAAATGAGGTCTGACTTTGATCCTGTTTATACAACAATAAAGCAACAGCAATACTACTGGAATCAATAAGGCTATGCTGGAGTAAGTAAGCTGAGAATTAGATCCTGAATTTGTATGTCTTTGCAGCTAATTTCACAGGTATTAAACAACACTTAGATCTCAAAATGTGACTTGGAAGGAACAACATAAACATCTCCACCTACAGTTCTATTGCTCCTTGATCCCCGAGGAGAACATTATTCCCTTAGCGATGTTCTGTACAGGCCAAATACAATGACTGCCAATACAAATATTTTGTTCCTGGGTTTTTGCTTTATAAAATGTAGATTTGGACTGTGTGGCCTCAGGTGTTTTCTTCAGTGCTTAACACAACAGGTTCCACATGGTGATTGGGGAATATGGCCATGACCTGAGCATGAACAGCAATGGTGAATAACAACCCGCCCTGCCTATATCCTCCCCTTGAATCTCCTGAACTGTTTAATTGTGTGGAAAACAGCTGAAATTGTGCCTGGACAAAGACTGACAGGGTCTGGACCTGCGCTCTTTTATTTTTATTCTGTAGATTCTTTGCTAGTGCTCACAAAACTTTTTCCATGTCCTCAAAAATATCTTTGATTTATTAACATGTTTGTTGCATCTAACTTACCTACCTTCCTCTAGGAATGTTCTCAAGAAAGTGCAAAAGTACATAAAGCTTAAGTAGAGCTCAGACCTTTTTCCAATCAAAAGTTGTATTAACCTATGCAGAAACATCAATGTCTTCATTTCACCCAAGGAGATAAATCCAGCATTTAGGTAATAACCACCTTCTCCTCAATGGAAAGACGCTCTCTCCAGAGAAGAAAATGCTGCCTTTGTCCAGATCCCATACACTCATTCTCTTGCTGTTAATTCATGACAGTGTTAGCTAGATTTTCATTACAGGGTATTATTTGTAGCTGCTGTTTTCATGAAGCAGCTGTAATAAACAAGTGAGATTTATATTCCTTTTTAAATTGCTTGAAATAATTAGGGTTGTTAAACTTAGACTCTGAAAGAACCTACTGATTTCTCTATTTTTTGGTAACAAATACGGAAGCTACAAAGCAATCTTCTACCAGCAGTCAGGCTCGGGCCAGAACAGTATGCGCTCTATGTACTATCCAAAATGTGTTTTAGATGAGGAAATAATCTTAAATTCTCCAAACAATCTTTTAAAAGTAAATGATGGTTCTGCAATTGTTTTAACAATTGTACCGTGTATTATTCTTCTCCAACCTAAACTCAGAAAGGACTTATTTTTATTCCTATTCTGGTCTATACAGGTGCAAATCGACACCCTAGGTCTGGATCATGCTGGTAAGCTCAATAGAAAGTAGGACCAAAACTAAGACCCAGACACAGATCAGATTTTTGCAGCTGACTTCCTAGCTTGTTGATTTATACTGCATCCAACCATTATAAAAGCCTTGACCCATGTCAGGCATTCAAATACTGAACTCAAGAGTTTGTGGTTTGCTCTCATCTCTGCATCATTTACTTTCTCCACTCATTCCCCCTTAACCACAGCTTGCTGGCCACAGCTTGCTGTACTGGCAGTCCAGGTACTTATTTAAAATAAGTAAACACGATGACCTGCACATCCCAATTTGGCCGTTTCACAGTTACTGCTGCATTTCAGAGCCTGATCCCACAGACCTGCTTCATAACAGCACCGAACAAACATTCTTTAAAAAGCTTTCCACTCATAGGTTTGTTTGTCTGTCTGGTCAGTTTTGTGATTCATCAGCCTTACAGTATTTTTCTTGGTGCAGGTACCACCATCCTGACAGTCCAGGTTTTTTCAGTGCAATGAGAAATACAAGATGAAATACCAGGGGCCATGACAGAACTTAGCCTTAATGGTTCTACAAGATGGCACTGATGTTGAGCCAACCTTCAGCTGAGTACAAGCCCAGAAGAGGTGAGGAAAAGATGATCTGCTGTGGGAAAGACCAGATTGTGCCATGCATAGAATAGATACAGCAACAATACACTAATTGTATAATGAGAAAAGGTACAAAATTAAGACAAGGAGAAGGCTAAACCTGTTATTTTTTACATTATAAACTTCTATAAATAGAGGAAGGAAAAGTTAGGGAAGGTATGCAAACAAGAATGATGGAGCTTGGGAAGGAGTCTGGAGTAATGGGCAGAAGACAGTTGTAATAGGTATCAAAATACAAAACTGTAAGTACTCCTTTGCTCTATATATGATAAAACAGTATCAACTTCTATGTAAATTATAAAATCCCAGGACATTAGAATAAATACATAGGCATATTGTCTTAAATCATTCCTGGGTAAAATAAGTGGCATGCAATGGGATGGGGATTTAGTGCCAGGAAGTATGAAGCCCTACATCTCAGGAGAGAAGTGACACTGCCTGAGGAGCAGCTAGCTGCAAAGTCGTGAATCCAAGAAAGACCTAAATGTGACTGCAGGTAAGATTAGCAAGTAATAGAGTTTCTCTACGTGATGCTACTGAGTGATGCAGGAGAAGGGTCAAAGGCTAAGCTATTTCTGAATGTGTATATGAAGGGATGATATAGAAATCCAAAGCATAATGCTATGTCAAAACAACCAGAGGTGATACAGAATATAGTATAGGGATAAAGCTGCTCAAGTCTCCACAGATTAGAAAGGAGATAGATAATTTTTATTGTCCTTATTTGTATTTCCTTTAATTTTTCTAAGGAGAGAGTAAGAGAGCTAAATTAATATGGTCTATAAACAAGACGACACCTGGGCTGAGATCCAGCTATAAATACCTTCAAGGTACTGTGTGTAGAGAAAGGTAATTAATCTAGCTCAAAAGATAATAGGACAAGAAGCAATTGCTTGAATTTAGGAATGGAAAAAAAATCACGGTATATTATAAGAAAAACTTATTTGAAGAGACTCATCTGCTCAACAATGCAGACTCCCAAGATGGTAGCCAAGGCACACATACTGTATGCCACTGAGAACAGGCTGAACAAGGAAGGGGCTCTGGGAAATGCTGCAGTCAAAGCTTTCTACAGTCCAGAGAGATCACTACAGTATAACTTACTGACCTTTTAGTCTCTTTCTTTATGGGTTATCTGAATGACTGCTCCTCTATTTAAAAAAAACAACACCCAAACCTACATAGCCATGTGGTGACAATACATCCACACCAGAGCTCAGAAATATGCAGCACTCCAATGTGCAACACAGGTAACGGCCACTCCAACGCTCTTCTGGCTATTCAGTGGTGTGTACAACCCAGGTCTGCTGGGCACAGGGCAGGACAGTATCAGCAGGACAAAAACCGATGACCCAACCGACATTATCCTGACTATCTCAACACCAAGGTCAAAGGCTGAAGTGGGAACTACCTCTTGGGATACTCGTGGTCTTCTCCAGCCTTGTGTTAAGAGATCCTGCATGGAAGCTTTTAGTGTCACTGCAGAAATCATGTACTTTGATTTATGATTAGCTGAAAACCAACACTAGCAGTATTTAACAATCCTCAGGAGCTCTAAAATACACCTGCATTAAGAAAATAAAATAAAACCCCCAAACATTTGCAACAGGCCTTACAATTTTCAGTGACAAATGGGTATAAATAAACGTGAGGAATATAAAACCCAAGTACCATTATACCCCCCCTTAAATATATCCCATCCCAACTGCACTCACCAATCGGGACTTCTGTCCCCTTCTCAATGTAGATGGGCAGTGGTGATTCCTCCATAGGATGAGGCACTGATGGAAAGTAATGAATTGTGGTAGTATTTGTCGCAAAGTGACTACAATAAGACGGTCCCTTCCTTATCATTACAACTACATATGGCTGGTTACTGTCACAAAGAGTCCTTTCTCAAAGTGGTCACCTCCTGTTACGGTGACCGGTCCAAGCCACAGTCCTGAGGAGTTAATCCCCACTGAGCATTCACTGCCACAGGAGTGAGGCCTCTGAATGAGGCCTGGGAGAGGTCCCTGTCCTGGATGCTTCACGATCCTACCATTTTGCTACAGCCTCACTATTTCCACCTCTGGAGTTTAACTCTCTTTTGGAAACTCACACAGCTGAAGAAGCCAAGGGGAGCCAATGCACACGCAGGCACAAATTGAGTTATTGAGTCAAAGTCGTCATATTTCATGCACAGAACCAGAAGAGAGGGGCTCTGATGCTTAAAGCTTGCTGTTAGCTGTTGAAAAGCCACAGCAGGTGATGGAAGGCTGCACCGCAAATGGCCTCTGAACCACAAACTTTTCATTATTCATTCATTTTGGAGTACACGTATTGGACTTGGGAAGCTCCTGATTATTTGCTCGTGATACTGAAATCTCCAGACAAAACTCTTCCGATCTGAGCTGCACGCTTATTCTGCAGTTTCCAGACACCATACAGTCACTGCTGTAGGGTTCATCTCTTTGGGTTCTTCTCTATTTGGGAGCCTCTTCCCTTAAAAGCTGGTTTTGTTGCACTATTTCCCATTTAAAATCTCCAAGAAGCATGTGCTTCACAGCTTTTTCGAGAGGTTTTGATTTCCTGCACTAGAATGAAATAATAATGAACTACAAATGTTGAAAATAGTCATAATCAAAAGTCTTCTGGAATTTTTTATTCTCCGCTACCTTTTAAAAATTATGATTTACCTTCTCAAAGATATAAACTCTTAAGCTAGTCTCAGCTAGGATTCCAGCTGCAGTAATCCTTTGTGGGGTGTCTTTCACTAACTACTGGCTTTTTTTTTTTTTTTTAAAGATTGTCTTATGATATCCATAAAACCAGCCAAAGAACACTTGTGGTTTAAAGGTATTAAATAAAGCGTCTTACAACGTTTCTGCTAGAAACTCAACCAGAATAAAGAGTGTTTTCAACAGATCCTTGACTAGCAACAGGCTTAACACAAACCCCATGCTGGTGCTTTGCAGGATGCAAAGGGCTGCCAGTTCCTTGGCTTTACCTAAGCCCAGCCCTTGCTCATGTGGAAGATGAAGGGGAGCACAGGGGAGAGGAAGAGCAGAACGTGGTTGCCTACAGAACTACCATACAAGCCACAGAAATCATGGTCTACCAGGGCGCCTTGCACAAGCCACATTTATCTAGAAGCTGAACTAACATTCCAGCTCAACAATAACAAAAAAACATTTGTTACCACACGGTGTTTTGCTACATATTAACCAGCAGTTGCTACGCAAGCGTGATGGAGCGCTGCAATTCTGAGATATGTGTTATTTAAAAAGAAAAAATTGACTGATGGGAAATCAGCCTGAGGTGAGTGCTCGTGGGCTTGCCATGCCACTGGACGCAGTACATGCTTGGAAGTTATGCAAAGCGGGCCCTGCATTGGGAACAATGCAGTCGTTTTCCTTGCTAAAGCTATTTTTTCATTAAGGCAATAAGAGTCTTCATCTATGCAGCCCCTTAAAACATTTAATCAGATTTATTTACTAGGAAGAAATACCAGAGCAGAGCTTCATATACTAGTCAAACAGTTTTCAAATCTGAGATCTGCAAGCAAACCAGGTCACTAGATGGTGTGGCAAAAAAACCTTGTTGTATTTTTATGACATACAGCTGTCATGGTCCCATGAAGAATACTGTACTGGGCTCATCCAGACCAAGCAGGCAGTCTGGAGCCAAATGCTTTCACAAAACATTTGCAACAGTATTCACCAATGGCTGGTGGCATCTACTCTTATTTTAATGGGTATCACCAAAGGTAGAAAAGGCTTGAAATAGCCTATAGGCTATTTCAGGCCACATATGTGTATACACACTCTCTCTTACTCACACATATACATGCACACACTAGTACACATGCACGCAAACAAATGGCTCTATGGGCAGAACTTGGATTTTGTAGGATCCAAGGCAGAGAAGCTGACTCTTGTCACAGGGTTTGGGATTCAGGGACTCTGGGGTGCTAAAACAAGCTCTCACTTATGCGTCTCCTCTGCTTTGGGCAAAACCACTTTAACATTATCCCTCCAGGATTTACACGCCAACATTACGGGCATGCTGCTTCAATGTCTGCAAAGTGCTTTGCAATGGTTTCTAAATTCTGCATTGATATGCACAGATAGATTTAAGATAACAGTTGCTGAGCATTATTACTGTATAACTACAGCCTATTTTTACATGCTCTATACGTAGTTTCTATGAACAGACAGTAAATGTTTAGTATTTGAATGTTCTATTGAGCTTTATAACCCTTTTGTCATTTCATAAACAAACATAAATAACACTTACATGAAGAGGAGTCTCTCTTGAATGGATTTTCTCTTCCTGTTTGGAAAAAAAAAAAGAGAAAAAGAAAAGGCAAAAAAAATATTTTAAAGGGAAAAACATGGGTCTAGCAAGGTAAGTCAGACATATTTCAATGTTACCACACATAGCATTTTCTGAATTTTCATCAGTATGAACTTATATTTTGAAAAACACCAAGACACCGAACATACCAACGCCAAAAGAGGAGATCATTTCTCACCCATTTCCTTCTATGTAAAACATCACAGAAAATTTTACTATATCCATCTCAAAAGCAAGGAAATTACACTGCAGCAGTGAAATAAAGTGCAAATGCCATGTGATCTGAAGCAAAAAAGGAAGAACTTTTAACTACACTCCAGCTCACTGATAACCCTGTGGCTTGATGTATGGGTTGCTCTCTCACCTACAGGCAGCCTACCCACACCAACACCCTCCAGCTGGGCACTCCTGCTGCCTTTTGGCACAGGTTTCTCCACACCAGCACTCAAGCACTGACTGTATTCAAACCCAGGTCGGGCAGTCACGACAGCAAAGTCGTCCTTCGAGGTTGTGACCATTCAGGGTGACAGAGAACCACAACAGGAAACCCAGTAACTGCTAAAAGGCACGAGCCTTTCCAACAGCCCACGGGTCTTAACAGTTACCCTCCTGCGGCCACGTGCCACCCACCCTGCTGCCACTCAACTAAAGTGCGCTGGCAGAATGTGGATTTGATTCATGCTCCCCCTCCACCAACCAAGCCGGTGGGTTTGGAGGATGCTCTTAGGGTCAATACTGAGTAGCTTTTTGCTAGTGTAAATTGGGGGGTTAGGGGGGGGAAGAGAGAAAGAGAGAGAGCAATATAAAGACAGAAGATGCCATAGGAAACCAGCCACAATTTCAGAGTCACAGACTGGCAGCACGGTAGCCCTGCCAGTGAGTTTTAGGGGGAAAAAAAAAAAAGGACAATTAAGAGTGTCAGTTTCACTTAATTTCTACCATATTATCTTATATCAATATTAGCTACTCTGTAAGCTATTTAAAGGGTATTGCCTAGAGTTTACATGCCTTGGGATGATTCTCAGCTAGCACAAATCAATTAAATCCATGGCACTACAACAGCTGAGGATTCAAGTAAATATGCATGTATGGAAGAAATTCAACAAATATTAAATCACTGCATTTTCATCCTCACACTTCTCTACCAAATGCCAAGGACCCAATCCTGCAAGCAGCCCTCCCCAGACAGGCTTTAGAATAAACCTGAGTTCTGTGTATGGAGCACTTGGAGGACTGGGCTCAGGATTACTTTAAAAAACAAAACTCTGATCCATTCTAGTCACATAAATTAAGTTAGTGATGAGAAGAAGTCGAAGGCACTAATCCTACTTGGTAATCTATTCAAAGCTGCACTTCCTAAATGATCTACAATTTATTAGTATGACCAATCAAATAAGCATTACTTGCAAAAGGCTTTAACTACCATGGCTGTCCCATCTATTTTTATTTAACCATATTGTGATATGGTTATGTTTAAAAGAAACAAATCAGCATAATCTTTTCAGAGTCATCTGCCAGCATGATTAAAAGCCTGGGTGTGCACCACATCTTCACAGCAACACTGTGGAGACTCCCCTTACTGGTGGAACTGGTAACATTGCTGTAGGGACACTGGGGCAATGCTGCCCTATTGCCTGTTGGGGCAAAACCATGGAGCATTGGAGAACCAAGAAGAGACAAAATTAAAATAATGAGAGGTTGCTGCTGAGTCTTGAGGTGCATTGATGAAGATCCCAGGAGCATCACTGACACACAGCAGCCTGCTGGAAGGCTTGTATCTGAGAGGCTCTTTGGAAACACTCAGCTCACAGGACTTGGCTAGAAACCACTAAGCTGTATCTCAGTCTTGGTTAGGCAGAGTAGCAATTTAAGGAAAACTCATTGAAATATTTGCAACGATTAGCTGTAAGACAAGATCCTACCCGAGGCTTTACAAACAGAACTGCGCTCAGGCACAAGAGGCTTCCCAAGCACTGTGCAGCAGAGCAAGCCCATCTAAAGTGCCTTCACATTTTTCCATGACAACATCGTACCTCTTTTCATAAAGCATTTCACCCAGACTGCAGCCTCCTGCCACAGCCCAAACATTTCACCTCCGGCACTTAAGAAACCTCCAGGCAACCCACCCAAAAGCTAAGAATTAATGACTACCCAGAGCAGTATATCAAACTTTGCTCCTGTTTACAGCAAAGTAAAACAAAATACAAATTGGTAGCATTTGAAGCTTTCTACATCTCTACTGGATTCTAGACCAATATCCTTAAACTAACAACCAAAAAACCCCAGGAGTCTGATCTAGCACCCCCAAGCACACAACCAGCTTCTCGGTACCTCCAAGTATCACGGTGCCATCTGCAATCTCCTGGTTATTGCAAAGTATGACAGAAAATAAACCTAACCCTGCACAGTCAAAGATGCAGGTTAATAAATGACAGCCAGAAGTGGCCTCTCCTCTCTGGGCCCACCCACAGGCTGGGGGTCGGGGTCCCGCCCCACCCGCGAGGCAGCACTGAGACCCCAGGGAGAGGGAAAGGTGTCTGTCGCCCTCCAGTGGGTGCAGCCTCCCAGCAGCCCAAACCATGAGAGAGGTGGGAAGGGGAAGGAACAGAGAAGGTGAGACACAGGCAGAGAAAAAAAAAAAACAACAAACCAACAAAGCAAGAAGAGACAGTTGAAGAGGAAACACGAAGATGCTATCTCCGAAAGTGCCAAAAATAAAGTTTCCAGTGTCAGTCTAACCAGGGCAACAAAGACATCCTCCTGCTGCACTCGTGCTTCAGCCTCAACGTCCTGGCTGAGGGACGTGGTCATGATGCTGGCTGCCTCAACTGCTCACACATTTTGCTTTAAAAAAAACCCAACAACCTGCAGGGGAATCTTTCCATAATACTTGAGCAAAGGCAGGCTATGTCAAAAAGCAGCCAGCTCGCCCAATGCACACCCAGATGTAAACACCCGGCTGTCAAAAACCATCAGGGTTTTCACCAAAGCCTCTCCCTCCAAATTCCACAGCAGCAGGTTTTAATGGGCTGATTTACCCTCAAACCTAAAGCCGTAGCCCCAAATTACACAGTTAATGACATGTCCACCCATCAGGGCTGCCTCACTTTTTTGGTAGTCCAAAACTCAAAACATTTTGTCATGCAAGCAATAAAAAAAAAAATGCAGTTACCAAAATAGCACTATCAACGTAACCAGCTCCTCTCGGCACATTTTCTTAATGCCTTTCCCAATACGGTTAAAAAAATGGGAACTAACAAAAAAGCTCCATCTTTACACCTTGGCACAAACTGTGCTGGAATACATGTGGGGTTGGATTTCTTCGTGTTTACCTGGCTCTTCTCCCACTACTTTTTTTCATCGATGCTTTCCTCTAAATGTAGCTCTTATTAAACAGCTTTTACAATTTCAAAATACAAAGTTTTACCACTTGCAGAGCTGCCTAAGGAAAACACAGCTTGCCTCTGTTTCATAAATGACATGCTCTGCACATTTCTTTGCCTGCGTGAAATAAATTCTCCTATGTTCTTATATGGAAACCTTGCAAGTCCTCCCACATGCCGCCTGTATCAGGCGGAGATGGGCATTCATTATCTTAAAGCCAGAGGGTGAATTTTGGCTGCAAGTTACCCCAAGACGAACCCAGAATTATCACCCCTTCGCACCACACTGAGCTCAGTAACCTGTCCTGTGCTGTCCCTCCGTTTTTTCTTTTAAGCCCCAATCGCAACTTTGATTTTCACATGCCAAGGATCAACAAAATAAAAGGAAAACGAAAGGGAAAAAAAAGGATGAAGCAGCCGGCGGTGTTACCCACCAGGTAGGCCCATTAGCATCAGATGTAGCATTGCCTGCACCAGCCTCTTCACCTGAAGTCAGCGCACGGCAGCCAGAAAAAATCCAGCGGGGAGGAGTGGGAAGGAGAGAGGAGAAGGGGAAACACAGGCGAGGAGAGCAGCGTGCTCCGTAGATGTGCTGGAGGGCGGCCAGCAAGTGGGGAATTGCTGCGAACTGTTATCGCAGAAAAAAGTTAACGCAAGGTGGGGGGGTGTGGGGTGAAAATAACCGCTGGGGGAGAAAAAACCCGCAGGAGTAATAAGACAGCTGGGGAGCAGGGGGGACTGGAAGAGGAAAGAATAAATAAATAAAGGAGAGGGGGAAGGGAAAGCGCTCCCGTGGCAGCGCGGACAAAGGGAGGACGCGGTTCGGTTCGGTTGGGCGCGGAGCGGTCGCCCTTTGTTCGCCGCGGCGAGAGCAGAGGGTGATCCGCGGCTCTCCGCGCCGCTCCGCGCCAGCCCCGCCGCCGCCACCCCGCAGCCCGCCCGCCCTGCCCGGGAGGAGCCGGTACCTGCGTCCGCTGCCCGCGGTGCCTGCGCGCCGCTGCGCCCCTCCTGCGGCGCGTCCGGCCGAGCGGTGCGGTGCGACTAGCAGCGCCGAGCGGGAGGAAACGGTAATTTATAAGCGCTTTCTTCCTGACCTCTCGTGTCTGTTGTCTAATGAGGGAGCTTTGAGCATCACCCATCCTGCTGAGTGGAAAAACACCGGCACGGCCTCTTCTTTGCTGGGGAGGGGGGAGCCTAAAGGAAGGGGTGTGGGGGAGGAGGGGCCATGCCGCAGACTCGGCGGCGGAGCCCGGGCTGGCAGGCGGCCGCGGGGCGGGGAGGGGCGGGCGGGTGCGGAGCAGCGGGAGGGGGGGGGAACCGCCCCGGGCCGCCCGCCTTCCCCCGCGGATCCCTGCGGGGAGCGGGGCCGCCCCCGAGCCCGAGCCGGCCCCGCGGCTGTCGGGGCGGGAAGCGGAGCGTAGGGCAGCCTGCCGCGGCTCTTCTCTCCTTTTTTTTTTTTCATTTTAGTAAATTTATTTGTAATTATCCTTTTTTATCTTCACACAAAGAGCGCCCTTCGCGCACACAAAGCATCCCACCGCCTTGTCACTGGCTCTGCCCGGCTCTGCGCCCCGGCCCTGGCTTTCCACCTCCGCGGCCACTTTTCCCCCAGAGAAGGCGGCGGGGGCTCGGGCTGGCCCCGGGTCGCTCAGCCGGGCGTTTGGGGCATTTGGTCTCGTCAGCTGTTACCTGCCGGAGGAGGGAACACTAGGGTGTGTGGCCTGGCAGGTGCCTGGGAGACCAGGATCTCTCTGCTCTTCTCTGTCCCCTCCCAAATGAGCAGCCTCCGGCACCGGGCAGCCCTGCTCACGCCTAGAGAACAAAGTACAGCCTGAGCGACCGGCTGGAGAAAGGAGAAGGCAGCGTTTTGTCCTGTTTTGGGCTTCATTGCACCAAAAGCCGGTGATTTTCCCCTGCAGCAAACGGGTATATGACTCAAATATGTCCTTGCTCTCCTACCCGCATCTCCTCTAGTTCTGTTAATGAAAGTGTACAGCCGCATACAGACTTGCTGGGCATTTTCATATAACCCCTGCTGAAGCCTTAGTAGGATTCTCTGTTCTGCATTGTGGGGGCAGAGTAGCAGGGAAAAGGAGATTTTGGACCATCTGTGTTTTGCAGAAGTCCCACAGTGCTAACATTGCAATGGGAACAGCGGAGATGGACCAAAGAAGAGTGAACAGCCCCCACAGCCCTGCTCTGCCAGGCTGTCCCAGGTACAAGACTCTACCTTCCTACACCACCAACTAGGACTACAGTCACTGGGTGACACACCTTTGGAGCCCATCACCTCTGCATGGGCTGCCAGGGGATCAGATTCCACCACAGCAGCCTCCAGGAAGGTCTCTAGAAAAGGCTAATTTCCTTGGCTGGTTCATGCAAAAGCACAGAGAGCTGCACCCCTTCTGCATGCTCCTTGCTGGCAATACGGCATGCTAAATAGAGCGTGCCACCGTCATGCAAGCGGTTTTCCCTGATGCCAGCACACTCTGTGGTTTTCCAGTATCTGGGCTGATTTGCAAAGTGAATAGGTTTATAACTGAAAAATAGCTACAGGTATATGATAGCTGCAGCTAATTGATGACATGTCTCCACTAAGCAGCCTGGTTGAAACTAATATCATGAGGTAGTGCTTGCTGCCACCTACGTCTTCTGATTCAGGTTTCTTGTGTACTGCAGCTTCGGATTCGTAGGCATCCTTTGCTGAAGGCAGCGTTTTGTGAGACTCCAGGAGGGACCACAAACACAGGCGGCTCTGGCTGCACTAGGGAACGAGGCAAAACATTTCTCACCGGTCCAGCCACTTGTTTCAGTTGCAGTGGGGATGCCTCCGTGCAGTTTAGGAACCGGCAGTCACATCGGTGAAATATAAGTAGCGGCTGGAGCTTCATCTGTGCTGAGGATCCTGCCAGCACAGCTGTACCACTGACAGCAGTGGAATATTTTGCTCAAGTTCTCTAGAGGAATCAAAGCCTGTATTTTCTGTCTCTGGCTCTCCCTTGTTCTGTTGCTCCTTACTCATTAAAAGAAGTCAGTCACACAAAGCACATGGTTGCTCTTTGTGTTTAAAAAAAAATGTTTGGAGTAAAAAACCAACAGTCAAAGCTGTTTTGAAGTCAGAGGCGTGTAAACAGTACCTGGAACTAAGTGGAATAATAATAATAATTAGTCCTTTTGTGTCATAAATATGTGCATTGCTGTCTGCTGTTTCATTATGAGACAGCACAACTTCTGAGAATGTGCCTAAAGAATATTTGGGGGAACTCTGCCTCCAGCTGCAGCAGTGTACGGCAGCACTAATGCCTCTGGCTCCTCCGGCTCTCTTATGTAACTGAAATCACAAGTTAGAACCCAAATTACACAGCATAAGCATCTGTATAATATTAAGCATATAAATGCTGCCTGAAATTACTACCCTTTTCCTGTAGGTCTGGCTTTAATCTATTAGAATTTTCACTTCTGTGGTTCTATTGATTTCAGTGTGTGCCGGTGCCATTCATAGCGTGGTCAAGCTTAAAAACCCCACCGTGAAGGCATTAACCCAAACTTCACTAAGACAGGCCAAAATCTCTCTAGTTACAGGTAGGTGTACGTCAAATTACTTGTATACCTGATCTCAAGTCTATGCAGTATTCAGATGCTACAGAAAGGAGAATGTAATGTCCCTATGGCTGCTTTGCAGACCAGCCAGAGCAGCAGGTTTTTGCACTCCAGCCCAAGGCACAGGTTAGCAATCACCTTCCTTTGTGTTTTCCCTCTTTCTCAGAGACTACTTTCACCATTAACATTCTGAGCTGCTTTCTAGAGTTTTAAGGTGTTGGGTGCTGATGCAGTGAGCACCTCTTGTATCTGCTTAATCCAATAACATAACTCTTTTTTAATCTCCGTGTCTGGGTCACAGGGTTTAAAAAAGATACTGGGCCAAATCCCCAGCTTGGCCACAACGTGTGGAAATCTACTGAGAAGGCAAGAAAGTCAGAAGAGATTCGCTGTATTTGCACCTTGTAAAAGAGTGCAAATAATTCATTGAGGGGGAGGGATGTGAGTGCCTAATTTTGCAGACGGATGCATATTAACACAAGTGTATAGCTGATCAGATTTCTATCAGGTGAGGTGGATGGAGGGAGGAATATCACACCAGGATCTAAAATAAGCTCATCAGCAAATTCTCGTTCATTTTAAAGTTGAAATGGACTTAATATTTCTTGCTTTTTTCAGGAGAAAAATCTTGTTTCTTTTCAATGTGTGGCTGCTAAAAGGAACATGGTGTTTCACGGACTCACGACCAAGGCAGGGCAAGAACAAGGAAAAGGTTTTGCAGGGATTAGGAAGATTTTATATATAAACATTAAAATAAAAAGGCAAAATTTATCCAGGCACAAAGCCCAGCAGAAATCTAGGGGACAAATAGCACTGTCTGTAAAGAAGGGTATAAGCAAGAATGGCAAAAAGATGCTCTCAATAAATCCATCGCATTAACAATTTTCCAAATGCAAATTTCCTATACACAGCTATATGGGAGCAACCTTCAGGCTTCCCCTGTACAGCAAAGTATCTTGAGCCTGAAAAAATGTGGCAGACTTTGTGAGGGATTTGCACATCATGCAGTGACTCTGGATTGCAGATTTTAAGCATTACTAAACCAGGGAATAGAATTGTTGCTATTGCTATTACATACCAGGATATCTCACTAATCCACGCAATCCACTAAGTTGCTGTAGTTTTAGTCTGTGTTTATTTTAGATGAAATTATGGCTCGGACAGTTAATTTTTCTTAGTTTATCCATTTAAATCATATGTAAATAAGATATCAAACAGAAATCAAAACATGACCTGTGGTTTTGGTCCACTCCCCATCATGTGAACCTGCCAGTGATGAAGCCATGCAACCAGTTTACAAGTCAAACACAAAGATAACTAAAAAACCACAAGTCTTCTTGAAAATTAGCCCCACTGGCTTTAAATTCTCTGATTTTAATGCTATGGGTGGCCTATTTTGCTTATATTTGAGACTGCCTAGCCATTATGGGATTGCTTTCACTGGTCCTTTCCTTACATTGAGCTAATTACATATGAACTTGAGGCATTTAGCAAGTCTGAAAGGCTGGAGCTGGCTTTTGGAAAAAGTGAAGTGTCCCAAGTTAACTGACAGGCAGCTACCTGGAAATAAAAAACTCTCATATAACCAAAGGTCTTCACTGGGATTTTCAAAAGCTCTTGAGCAATTTAAAGTCCTTGAAAGGAATGTACTATAGAATGAAAAGTAAAGGTATTATTAAAAAATGTCTCCAAACTGAAAGCCAGCCGGTTTCATAAAAATGAGCTAAAACCCAATAACAGGTACCCTGTCTCCTGCTGGATGCTGCATGAACCGTCTGTTTAGCATTTTCAAAGTCACTTCTAAAACAGTGTTTTTTTCTTCACTGTTGCTACTGGGAAAAGCAGTAAAAGAACTACGCATAAATGAAGTTAAAGTAATCTAATTAAAAAAAATAAACAGCGTGCTTTCATCTTCAATTCATATCCAGTCATTTGGGATCAAACTTGAAAAAAAATAGATAAAAGTCAGAAAGGATTTTGAAGGATGACTGTTTCCCTTTAAGATTAATGATAAACATACTTGTGTGTTCAAGGGAGAATAGATCCAGTGTTATGTAACAGGATAAAGAAACAAAATCCTTTTTCCTTAAATTAAAATAACCAGTATGTGTGTGGATTTTAGTCAATCACCGAAAATTCAGGAAACCCATTTTCTTTCACAATTGCATTCCACATGCTAAAATTGACATCTTGTAACTTTTAAAGAGAATCACAACAATTAAAGACAAAAAAGACTTGTTTGTTCGGTTTGGCCATGCTTTGCCAATAGAGGATTGTTCCCTGAGGAAAATTCTGCAGCACTTGCCCTGTGCTAAAATCCACATTTGTGCTCATCTTTTTATTTTGTGTGGCATTAGTAAATCCAGTTATTGCACTTCCCCCCTTTTTTTTTTCTTTTTAATCCGCTTACCTAGGACTAGATGTATGGTAACTTATCTCTTTTAATCATTTTTTTGCCTGAACTGACTATTACATAACAGTTCTTATCAAATCTTGCAATGCCTGCCTAAATTTGCCAAAAATAGGACAAGATCAACAGGTAATGGATTTTTTTTTTCAATGTTGGCATTGTTCTTTAGTGGATCAATCATATAAAATTTGAAAAAAAACCACAAAAGAAAACAATTTTCTATCATATAACATGTATTTTCCACTTCTGTATTTTACAAAAGCACTCGTATCAGAACTTCTGCATCAGAATTTGATACATAAAGTTATTTTTTTATCACATGAATTCAATTTTCCAAAAGAAGGCAAATGATACTATTAATAACCAAGATACAAGCCCTGAAAAGGCTAAGTCTCTGAGTGTACTTGCTGAAAAAAAAAAAAAAGTCATCTTGTTGGATCTAATTCTGGAGTCATTATTTGACACAATGCAGAACAGTTGGAGATTTGCATTGAAAGGCACTGCTGAGTGAAGGTGATGTTCACTCTTGCATGAAAGAAGCATGTATGTGCTTTGCTGAGCTGCTCAGAGCTTTGTCTGCAAACCAAAGTAAATCCTGCTTGTGTTGGCATGTCCTTGCACATGTCCACACTTCACATTTTCAGTTCTGAAAGTAAAGCTTCAAGCCTGGGCAGTTTAAGTGATGTTCCCTCAGCGAAGTAAGTCCTCTGTTAGCACTACTCCAGTAGCACAAGGTGTGCTTGGACTGCAGCTAAATATTCTGCTGCTGCATAAACTGCACAGAGATTTTCTTGGCCTCAAGAGCAGAAGAGATCTGCTCCTGCAGAGCCAAGATGGTTACATGGGTGCTGCAAAGGTGATATGAGAGGTGTGAAGCCATAGGAGGACATAGGCTAGGAGATGGGGAAGAAGTTGTGGCAGACCCGCTTTGAAATCAGTAGAAGGTTGGCAGGGTCTGAGGCTGCCATGCAGAACCACTTCCATTTCCATTTGGAGCTGGTCACTGAGCTGAGCAGGCTTGGCCTGACCACGTGCCAGGTGACAGTGGACATCACAGTGGAAAATAGTCCAGAAATTTAGGGTTGTGAGCTCACTGATGCAGTCGAGCCCTCTTGACTTACGTGACTGATTCAGACAAGCCGATGGATTAAACTCACCGAAGAGGAAGAATGATCACTGCAGTGAATTCTCTATACGTGCTCATATTTCTTTTTGTTTGCTTATGGGTCCCTCTGCTCTCTTCCCTCTCAAAGTGATGGCAAAACACTTATGAAGAGTATATAAAAAATGATTTTAAAGTACCTAGTTTGTTCTGACAAATTACATTGGCAAGTGTAGGCAAACACTAAGAAAAAATACTATAAGAAACAAAATCATTCCCAAATGCATGCTTTTACCGGCTCAGACAGATAAAGGTTCTAGCTAAGTGAATTAATGCACTGCAAACAGAGAGAGAAAGAGCATCAAATGCTTGAGCGTCCAGAAAAAATGGAAAATTTCAAATAAACCCTGCAAGCTATCCAGTAACTGCTCATCCAGTTACATTATTTTAATTACTGAAACTGGAAAGTAAACATGTAATATAAACTTAAAAACACAGCATTTCAGTTTTCCGGACTACCGGTCCAAATGCAAAACAAACTGCTTGCATCTGGTGGCAGGGGAGGCAGAGCTGGCTCTGGGAGCTTCGCTTTGAACCGGCTGAACGACGTAGCAGCATCCACTGTACGACCCACGTGGGGTGGCTCAGACAGCTCCTGGCATGTCCGTGCCCGCTGTCCTCTGGCACAGCCTGGGCACAAACACTTCCAGCATTGCTCGCGTGCTCCAAGGAGGATGCCTCGGCTTTCACCTCTGTGGCAGCACATCGCTCTGTAGGGCAGCAATGTCATGGAGGAGAGGCCAGTGGCCTGTGGGCTTAGGTGACCTTGAGCCTCCCTAAGCAGTTACCTTTTCTGGGCCTTTGGCATGCTCTCAAGTGATCTTTCAGCCAGAATCTCCGCTGCCTAAAATAAATTCAGCAATATTCACTGCGGCATCCCTGAACTTCTCTTTTGGGATACCTGACTCTTGTCTCCCAACCTGGGTAGATACAGGTTTTGGAAAGTTTACCCGGGTGCTTCCCGGCCAGCGAGCTCCTGACCTGGCCCGAGGCCAGGGTGACTCACTTGGTGTTGTTATGAGGAAAGGTAGAATTTTAGGGAGTTTTCCTGCCTGTCCCTATATAATAACTGTGTGCGTATCTGCCGTGTTATTTAGAATCAGCCTTGACAACGGTATTTTTACAAGATGTTTCCTCCCCAGAATGACCCATTTAGGAAGAAGAGAAGTGAGGGGGATTTATTTTCTATTTTTCAGTGTGGGGCCTGTGGCAGAAGAGGCTGTGAGGTGGCACACGCCCGGGAGCCACACAGCTCCGGAGCAAGATAACACAAATGCTAAGGAGACAAAAATGACCAAAAACCTGCGGAATGGCAACTTCATCCTGCCTGGACAATGAACACACAACACACATGGTTGCATTCCCAGCCTTCATCTTGAAGGCCCAGCATATCACCATCAAGTCTCTCTTCTGTATAAGCCCAGACAGAAAAAAGGAGAGTGGACAGGACCGATGGACACAACCTGGGATTCAGGAGCAGCTGCCACTTTATGTTTGGCTCCTTACTGGTTTTAGAAATATTTCTCTTTCTGAAAATTGTGAATTATTTACTGTTCCTTAAAAAAAATTACATCTGCTCTCCCGTTCACATGTGGTTAATAAAATTTGCTAGCAGTTTATTTAAAATGCCCATCTAAGCAAAGCAGCACGTAATCACAAAGATACATTAGTGTAAAGCAATACACGTGAGCTTGTAAGGCCTCCCTCAAGCTACCCTGGAGTCTTTCAGTTACCTCAGGCTCAGGTTTGTGGGGTGCACAGGAGCCCCTTTGCCCCACTTGGCCCCACAGCTATTACATCAAACACAACGCAAAGCAGTAATGATGGGGGTTTTGCCTCCCTGAGATCCACCAACACCAGAGATCACACCAAGGTCCTTCCAGTCTGGCAACTACATATTCAGCTAGGACTGACCCTGCATTGGACATGTTTTCCATGCTGGGCACCCACTACTGGTCCTGGGAATCAAGAAAGTGAAGTGCTGGATGGGTTCAGCGTACCTCCAGGTGTCCTCACCCTGCCCAGCAGGCAATACCAGCCTGGCACTGCATCCTTGCAGAGAGCGGCTGCTACCTGTCTCTCCCAGCCAGAGCAAACACGCTTTGTTGTCTCTATACGGGAGGATGTGGAAAAGGGAGGGGGGAAGTGGGCTCAGCACCAAGCAGTAGATATCCAGCTTTGCACCTCTAAATCTCTTTGGCCAATGCTCCTCAGCTCTGATCTGTATCCACGCTCCATCTTATCACTTGCTGATTGTTAAATGGGCCACAGGAGGTATCTTGTGCATGGTTGGTCACAGGATGCCTGTAGCACGGCACGATTTTCTCTTACTGTCTGTGTCAGCCAAAGACCTGAAGTTTTCTTAGTTTTACTCCTTCATGTTTGCCTGTTAGGCTCATTAAATTCATGGAGGGAAGCATGAAAACTTGCCCTCAGGCTCCTGCATTTTCTTGGGAAGCACATCCCAGCCCTCAGGGCTCACAAAGAAATCCTTGGTCCTTGTCACCCCACAGTGAGTGCTGGCTGAGGGACATGGGCGGTGTAGCTCGGAGAGCTGGCAAGGAGCTGTGTGGCCAGGCTGGGATGTAGCAGTGACTGGGCGACATCCAGAGCAGCCAGGCCCTGGGATTGCCTGATGACAAAGCTGAATAATTCACTGAGCAGAGGCACACAGTGGAGGGTGTGGTGGGGCTCCTGGGAGCTTTTCCATCCAATTCCCCCGGAGGTCCTGTGAAGCCACGTGGAGGGGGGTATGGTGTTTATGGAGGCACATCCACTGGCCTGCCAGAGCTCAGGGCACAGACACCATTTCCATCCGGAGCAGTGGACACTGCCACAGGCCTATTCCACCTGACTTAAAACTCAGGTTTTCCCCTCAAGCTGAATTCATGCCACCCCGGAACTCTTGGCAGTTTTGCAAATGTTGCTGCCTAAATCTCACTTCCCTACTGGGAGACTAAATTCCCAGTTCTCCCAGTAAGATACAGGTTTGAATCCAGGTCATATTTCTGCTGTTCTTCACCAGTATCACAGCTGTTTGTTCCAAACATGAAGATATTTTTATAAGAGCAAAAGCATGAATTATTTCAGGCTTGCCTCAGGATGAATTTTCAAGGGTACTGCGGAGACTGTTTCCACAACAAAACGGAGCTCTTCTCCTGCTGAATTGTTCATGCTCCTTTCATGAATGCTAGAAAGGAGGCTGGCTTTTTAAAAATGTCAGCAGTTACCTGGAATGGGAATTTGTTTCCATAAATCGTTTGGAAGCTATTGTTGTTGTTGATGTTGTCTAATCTGATGGAAAGTTCAATTTGGCAATTTTTATTAGACCTTTTTTTTTAGGTGTAGGCAATTAGCTTAACAAAATAACAGATAGGATCTCTGCTGTGTTTGCAGGGCCTGTTGCTCTAACTCTTACCTGGTGGGAAATTGCTTTGGAGGAGCACAGCCGTGTCTTTGTAACTGTTTACATCACATTTCTGACAGAGCTCCACCCTGCTTTCCCCATTTGTACTTTGTTTTTCATGAATAAAGGTCATGGCATTGGCATCACAAAAAATACTGTTGCTGTAGAAGGAATTCAGCTGTCCCCTCTGGGTTATAAAACACATCATATGACAGGACAGTAATGCACTCAAACATTGGCAGGACAGAAATCAGAGATGGAAGAGAAGCCTAAGACCCATGGAGATCCCTGCAGACCTCAAGCACCCCACAAGTCGGCTGCCTCCCTGCCCATGCTGGTTCTCTGCATGCTGCACAGTCTCCAATATTCTGCCAACCTAGTTTTAAAGGTACCTCAGCTGTTAGCAGTGAGGCTGCTGTGGGTACCTGCCTCCCAGCCTAATAAGTCACACTGCTGGAATTGGTTTCCTAATAGTCAAAGGGCATTTTCTTTGCATTGGTGTCATACCATTACTCCAACACCTTCCTGCAACAGTTGTTGGGCCAGGGGACATGGTTACAAGACACCTGCCCCCCTTTTGGCGTGCTGTAGAAGGAAGTGCTGTGGCCAGGGCACCTCAGTGCCAGCAACTAGTTTAAGTTGCTGGCTTGGGTGGGACTCTGACCTGATTTTGTATCCCAGCTACACAATACATCTTTTTGGCCGTTTTGTATCTAGATCAGGGGATAAATGTATAGTAACTACATCCCTTGACTCAGCTATAAAGTAAATGAGATCTTTCTCATGTTTCTACATAAACAGCCACACTGACCTTCACGTTTGTGCTTGTGCCAAAATCGCTACTTGTCTTTCGGTTCAAAAGCCATTCTTCAAATCTTCCATTATGGGTGAGTCTCTCAATCTCTCTGATGATTTCTCCTTTCAGTCTGCTGATGCTTTCTAGCAGGGTGATATTTTAACTACCTGTAATATTCCAGGAGTAATTTCATCACCATTGCTTGCGTAAGCACGGCCCCAAATGTATGGTCCATGTTTTATGATTCTCTTGGCATATACTAAAATCTGAATTGTTCTGAGAATATGAGGGGAAACCAGCAGAAATTGCTGTATTAGTGTTACAGCCAAGGACATGCGACAGCCAATGAGTGAAAGCTCAACATCAGAAGCACTGGGAACACTTTTAGGAGGAACACTACTTAAGCAATGCCCTATTCACAGAATTCAGTAGGAAGTGTATTGGAAAAGAAAGTTCAGGTTAAGCAGATCTTGAGCTTTCCTTCCCAGGATCACACCAATACAACTGAGGAGTAAATAAAATTCTATAGAAATAGTTGGGGATTTTATTAGTAAACAGCCTAGAAATGAATTCCTTATTTTTCTTGGTTAAAGTCTCATGGAAGATATGTTTGAGACAGAGAATTGTCTGAATAATAATAAATAGTAGTTTTTACACAGTATTTTAGCTTCATCTCAGAAATTATCATTTAAGGAGTGCAGATCTTCCTTGTTGCAAAGCCCTCAGGATTCATGTGGCAATAGTCAGTAATCAGATAAAACAGAAGCAATTAATAAAGTATTTAATCATTAGAAAAATTTCCAACACCGGAAGATTTTGCAAATCACCCAGCAGGTTTTGCATATCCTCTGGCATTTGAGATTTTGTCAGTAATGAAAGCTAAATGAATGTTGAATACAAGTACAAGGCTTAAAACAATGCCACACTGGTTCAGAGTGTGCAGAAATAGTATTTTAAGGGAGCTGTTCAAATTTAAACAAAATTGTTTATTTTCTTTATAAAGCAATCTCTTGATTATTAACAGAATAAAAGTTGCCCCCCCCCCAAAAAAAAGAGCTTTTTAAATATAAGACCATCACACTCCTGTTTTCCCTTAACATTGACTAAGAAGTGGTTGAAGTTACATCCCCATTTAAGGTTTCCACACCTCTTAATACTTTGCGTTGTATTTCCTCCATGAAGTTTCATAACTTCTGCTAACCCTGTAGGCCTGCAGAGCGTATCTATGCTCTGTAGGAAGTGGTTTTGGTGTTGCTCTAGCAACCCTAAATTGGTACTGAGTAAGCAGAGGTGCTGCTCAGCAGAGAAATAACATCAAACTCTTGTCGGTACATCCTCATTATTATGAAGAATGGAGGCAGCCTGATACCCTTCAAGGGAATTGCAATTCTGTCTTTTTTATTCCTCCTCTGCATTTAATTTGATACCATTTCTAGTCCTGGTGCTGCCTGTTTCAGTGCATTGTCAATGACTGGGGAACAGTTCTTCCCTTTGCTCACAGTGTCCCCAAATATGAACTAAGACTGGATAAAAATTCCTTTGTGACTTTGAGGTAATGTGAAAAAACAAGGATCTCGCCCACTGGAGAATCCAGGTCCTCTTTTACTTTACTCCAGAGCTGACTGCATTTTGGAAGAAAGAAAGTAATCCTACTTTAAAAAAAAAAAAAAAAATCGGTTTTTAACATAAAGCTCCTTTAATTCACCCTTGTAAAGCATTTAAGGATCATCTGATGAAAAGTCCTAAAGAAACACAAGATATCCCTGCTGCTTGGGTTGCAAAGCTAAGGCTCAGGCTTTGAAAAGAGAAGTGTGCTTAAAACAAAGAGGTTTTGAACACTAAAACAAATCATGGCAATGCACACTGACAAACACTTCATCTACCTGCTGCCTTTACATTCTTCAAATGCACGTGGAGTATTGTCGAGGACCTTGTCTACCTTTGTCTGTCACTGAGCCAAGTCTATTTAAGCTTTCTTCAAAACTAGTCCCTGCTGTCACTCAGGTATTTCTTGCTGTAGCTTTTGTTGCCATTCATCTTTGAATTGTTTCCAGTCTACAAGCATCTTTCTGGTACCAAAACTGAACAGAATATTTCAGGCAATCATTTAAGAGCATAGAAAGAAAGTCTAAAACTCTGTCCTCCACAACTTTACATAGTCAAGTCATATTTCAGATCTTGTTTTAGGTCTACACAAGAAAAGCTTTGCCATCTTTGATTGAGTTTGGTTGGTTTTTTCCGTTTTGGTTTTGATTTTTTCCCAGTTTTCTGGTTAGATTTCACACAGCTTGCCACCACAGCTTTAGTGGACAATAAAAAAATGTATGGGAACTCCTCCAAAGTACGTGTTTGCAAGGAGTGCTATGCCAGGAACATCGTTACCAGAGTCCCAGTAACCAATCCAGAACTGATGCCATAACTTTTATGTGTACCAGGGGCACTGAAACCCATGCTGAAATACTTGGCAAGTCTGCCCTTAAATTAGGATATATTCTATTGATATTGGCTATGATCAACCACAACATTCCTTGGTTTTGAGGTAGTATTTCTGAAATGGGAGGGTTTGCAATGCCAGTTCTTGTCATATGTTTTCCTGTCTCACCCTATCTCCAAGCCCAGCTAATCTGATGATATCCAACTGTCCTAATGAGCTGCATCTACTTCTAGACTGAAGTGTCGACAGCTGCCTGTCCTACTGCCAACAAAAACTTCTGAGACGACTGTATCTCATTCCTGCAAGTACGCAAATTGCTTAGTTTCCAGCCCAAATATGAGACATAATGATACTTTTCATTGATCCAGGTCTAAAAAAAGGTGTGTCAAGAATGCACCCAGTCATTTCCTCACGTGCAGTTTAATCCCTCAGCTGGAAATGAGGTTTCTGTCTACTGGTTATAGAGGAGAAATCAAGGGCTCATGTCCCTTACAGCAGAGGTACAGTCACACTAGCTAAGGTCAGTCAGAAGGACATGTTCCTCCAATTATGTTGGCATGTGTTTACTTATATTTTTATACATTGGTAATTCTTCCATTTGCTGCCCTTGGATTCAGAGCACATGGCAAGAGTTTCAGCTTGTTCGAACTCAGGTAGGAATTAATGCCCCTAAATCTTCACCAAGACTCAGCCCATCTCATGCACATGGGATTTGCTTTCTTCCCCACAGATAAGGCCCAAAGCTGATGGACCTGAAGGTTCATCAGCCTTTACGTCCCCTAGACTGCAGGTCCTGAGCACCGAAACTGGGTAATAGGTGAGCAGATAAGACCAGGCTCCCAACAAGTCATTAAAAACAAGTCACAGCCTTCTAGAGGGAAAGCTATCTAATACTGAGACTGAATTTTCAGGATAAATTTTGTCTTGGGTGACTTCAGTGTCCACATGAACAGTATAAAACAATCCCCAGACAAAGACAGAGAAGAGACACAGAGAAATGCTGATCTTGATCCAGATGTGGTCAGAATAAATAGAAGCGACACCTCCACTGACAGCTGATCAGGGCAACTTGTCTCCAGGCAGAAATAATAGCTTTCCTTGTCAAAAGAAAAACCCACGTCTACCCTCTGCGCCTCATAACTTTTATGACTTGCTAGATTCCAGGAATCATGGAAAACAATACTGAGTCAGGGGCCAAGGAGCAGAAAATCTAGGGGAAGCACATCTAGTCCTGGCAGAATTCCGTAGCAGCTCAGGTCACTGACATGGCCTCTCCCATGCCAGCCTTTCCCACTCCATTTTCACAGATGAAGGCAGGACCCATTTCTTCAACTTTGCTTTCCCCTAGTGAGTTCCTCACACATACACAAGCACAAAAACTCAAGATTCTTATTAAGATCAAGCTAGGAAGGAAAAAAAGAGAGAGTTTGTTATTGTTCTAGAGTTTTTTTCTTTTTTTTTTCCTAAGTTCTTGGGATGTGCTCAAACATTACCATGGTGGAGACCATATAAGTAGCTAGATTAGAGCAACAGACATAACAGTGGTATTGGATACAGAAATAGCAGTCATTGCCAGTTCCATGGAAGGAGAGGACAAATGAATAAACATCGATCATAACATCTGAAACCACCAGGCTTGGAAAAGCCTCTTTATTTTAGGAATAATCCACTGAAAGATGCCAGGGCTAGGTCTGACCAGCTCTGACTTTTTCTCAGGGGTATAATTGCCATTGAGGAAGAAAAGGATGCTTGAGGATAGATAAATCCAGGAACCTTCTACACCATCATCTTTTAGTCACTAAGCACTAGGAACAAATACAAGGGTTTGTTTGTTTGCTAGGGTTTATTTTTGTTTTTATTTTAAATCCTAAGCATTTTTTCCAGATGTTTTTAATGCTGAAAAAATGCATGCAGTCCCAGGATGATGTACAAATTGAATGCTAAGGCAAGCAAAAAATCTAAATAGATCTATCTCCCAATATCGCTTGAGTATAAAATAGTCTCACCTCTACAGGACCTCCTCCCTTGTTAGCAGATCTAACACACCATCAAGAACAAGGCAAGGAAGAATCCAGAAGGAAATGGTAAGCATATTGAATGAACATCAGTGCAAATATAAGTCCTAGCCCAGACTATGGGGCTGGAAAGGTATTTTCAGTGTCTGGTATTATTTGGGAAGATGTTTCTGAAGGAACACAGGCTGTGCCATTCCAGGGAGGGAGGAAGTCGCTTTTTTAGGATTACTGAAAACTTACTAAATAAGAAGCTTTCTGTATTTCCTCACAGCTGGAAACCAATCATTGCAACACAATTAGAAAAGCTGGAGGCTGAAAGAAGAGAAATTCTCTGATTTGACCTGAGTTCCTTACATTATAGCTGATGTCTGCAAAACGTGCCTTGGTTCTGTGAAGTGCAAGATACTGAATATCTCTGTCTGCCTCAGCAACATTTTGAGCTTTACATTAGGCTGAGTGCTGAAATCCTGGAAGGTGGCATTGGGAGGCCAATCCCTTGGGACATCCTTGGTGTCAAATTATTTGAGGATACTTGAGTAGGCTATGCAAAGGGATCACTTAATGTGTCACAGGGAGGTGACATTTACCTTCTATAGGGCACCAAGAAGACCATACATTATAAAACTGTGCCCAATTTTGGTTTCCTCAGCAAAAGACAAGTTGTAAAAAATAAATCCAAGCATGACAGCAACACAATTTTAGGAGGCTTGAGATACTGATTCAAGACAGAGATGCCTAAAGGGGTGAAATGCCAGCACCGTGAAAATCAGCAAGAAAATCTAGTGGCTGCAGTTGGGACTGTATCCATACAGTTTATCCAGACAAAGACAGTATAAACACCAGAGGCTCAATTGTCTCTGAGCTAACAGTGCTCAGTTGTTTAAGCACAGGAAATGGCCCACCCTTTTCCCACCTTTGTACACCCAGGCAGGGGTCAGACACAGTGTAGCTGCCATAAGGGCAAGGCTGATCCAAGTTAATGCCTGGCACAGGGTGACCGAGGCAGGGAGATGGCAGAGCTGCTGCCCTGGAGCTTTGCAAATGATTGCAGAGATGGTCACAAATGGGGCAAATATACAGTCACCTGTGACAATACCCTGTGGCCAAGCAGATATGCTCCACCAGTTGCCTTGGAGAAACTGGATTAAACCACTGCTCAAGAGAGAGTTTTATTTCTTAGAGTATAAAGTCAACACTCAGGTGAAAGAAAGGTTTCAACAGTTACCCTTATAAAGGGAAGAAGTCCAAGGAAGCAAAAGTACCACTGCCATCGACACAACACATCCCACCTCTTTCCAGTATCTTTTGCCACCACAACAGGATCCTGAAGTAGTTGTTTTTAATTCAGGATTGAGGTGATTTCATCCTTCACGTTCATTATCTGAGTAAGCCAGTACATACTTCTCTTGTTCTTCATATTTGTCTTGATTATTCACCTTTGGTAATGGAACATATAACAGGAGAGGGAAGGCGTGAGTTCACTGCCAGGGAGTGCCTCCGCAGGCAAAGGGAAATGTAACACAAAAATCAAAAACTGTGATGGAAGAGAAAATTAATCTTTTTTTTTTTTTTTTTTTTTTACTTAAAACTCAAGGCAACACAGATTAAGCGTTGTGAAGCCCTCATCTTGGGAGTAGGCATCAGAGCTGAATTTCCATGCTACATAGACATGGACACATTTAATACATTTGTGATTTCCTTAATGTGCAAAGATCCTAAAGTCAGCTCTGATTCGACTCATCAGTTCCAGCTAATTTTCAAGCTAAGGGCTCTAATAAGCAGACTCAAGAGCATCTGGGCAAATTTAGCTCCAACCAATTTGCCTCCAGAACATCCTTTGAATACATTTGCATAGTCTATGTTCACAAAGCTACAAAGAACGTGCCTTGCCAGCTGCTGGCTGGGCCTCTCCGCCTGGCACTGCAGTCACTGCTGAATATCCGCTAAAGCTGTGACAAAGTACTTACAGTCATTCACCTTTCTTTTGGTTAATATTAAGCGTACTCCTGTATAATGATGTGTGACAAATGTCTGGAATAATGATGACTGAACTGCTGGACAGGCAGTGTGCAGGGAGGGGCTCATTGCCCCATGTCAACGTGCCACAACCTTGACCTAATGATAGGATATCTGTGAGTAAGAATGCAGAGCAATTGCGACTCCTCGGACTTGGCTTTCCCACCACAGCTCAGTGCCAAATTTGATAGTCTCTTTGGTGATCCAGGCACATGCCCATTAAGACAAGTTTATTTTAAAGAGGTCAGGTAGCAGCTGATGGGTGGTGGGAATTTTTTAGCATTCCCAAAACAGGCAGCGTTAGGATGAACAATCTACAGATGCAAACGTCAGCAGATGCATTGGCAATACCCTGTGCTAGAGTCTCTGTGAACCTTCAGTACTTGCTGTTTGGCGCCTAATTATAGTCCCTATAGCAGTTCCTTACAGCATGTTGAGGTCTAGGGATCCTGGTCAGATCCAGAGTCCCCTTGTGCCAGGTGCTGCACAAACACAAATCAAATGCCAGTTCTGGGAGATCATACAAGCTAAGGCCCTGCAAACTCTTACCCATGTGCTCAACTTTCTGTACAGCTGTAACTTCACTTGGTTCAGGCTGATCTGTGCAGATATGCAGTTCTATTGTGTTCTAGTTCATCATCTATTTAACACCTATTGAACTCTCCGCAACTGCTTAAAAGCACAAGGTAAATCATGCACATAAATGTTTGTAGAATGTGGGGCTTAGTAAAGACCAGCAGCAATATAGGCAGAGGAGAGCTTGAGAGAGAGGGAAGATAAAAGTAACTGTAAAGGGAACTTGTGATTACATGGACTAGCTACGTATAGCACTTGTGGGCTTTGTGGTTTGGGAATTCTGTTTGTTTGCTTAATGTAAATGAGCAGGAGAATTTAAAGAATCTCTGCCACCTACTGAAGCTGAGAACTGAAATGTCGTAGGCCTCACCCAGTGCATTTATAAGTTCTTCCTTGTTCAGCAAAACACTTGGCCACGTTTTGTGCTCTAAGAAGTGAATACCAAATAGCGTGTTTTCTGCAAGAACTGGGCGCCGCTCGCCTGCAAAGTGCAAACCCAAATAAACATACTGTCCCCCGAATAATCCTTCACCATGAACATAAGGAGAGAGGACTCCTGTGAGGTTTGGAGGTGTTCTTTCTTTCAATATTTGTGAACTCTTTTCTGCGTTACTTGACTAGCTCTAACCAAAAGCCACCTTTGGGAATGTTCTGCATTCAGAGTCTAATTTAGATGTACCCAATTTAGATGCAAGTTCTCACCATGCATCACTTTTAGAACAAGTTTCTTTGTAAGCTGTTGACAGAAAATGTTTATAGTCCTATTATACTTGAGTAAAAAATGTGAACTGAGTAATGGATGTAATGTCTTTTCCTTTGGTTTACTGGAGTTTATTTCCCTGTTGTGCAAAGTTTTGTCCAGATTTTTTAAACAAATTCACTTTGTCTCAACTCATGCTTTTTATTCTCCATGAACAGTTTAATAAGCTGAAGTTTGGACAGTTTGCAGAGTGCATCTGTTTTGGAGTGACAATATTTCCAGGGAACCAGGATTCCTAAAACTAATTACATTAATCAGAAATGTGTTGTAACTCCTCCGCCTTGGGAACACTGAGATAACAGGTCACCTTTAGCTTACTGACACACTTTGAATTTTGACTACTGAATGCTTGCAACAGTCTACACATCGAGTATCAGCTATTTGTAGCACTTGGCAAACAGAATGAAAAAGGTGAAACTGATTTTTTTATCAGTTCTCTGCAGGTCTAAAAGTCTTATTTAACAAAGGGTTTCTATACTTGCTGAAGTTAAGCATACACTGAAGATAAGCATAAGCCTGAAAGCTTTGCTGAATTCATACTTGGTTAGGTATGTTTTTACAATTTTTGCTCAATCTGAGCCACAGCTAACAGCTGAGTAGTGATACTGAGTGTAACTCCGGGACTCCGGGGAGGGTGTGGATGCTATTTTTGACCACTTAAATTGATTACTATTCAATTTTTATGTCAGTTACAACATGTTACAAACATACAGAGACTCTACAAACAGGCCCAAGTTATCTCCTTGATTCAATGACACCTCACCTTCTTATAGACCTCCAGAGCCCTTTAGCTTTCTACCTTGCCTGATGGCTTTCTTTTCACCCCAGTGTGCCAAGTTGGCTGATCTCATTGAATATTGATATGTGAAAGGAACAAGCCTTCCCTTTATTTAACATGGGTCTTGTTTGCTCTCTCTGGCATTGGATCATTATTACGTCTGAAGGGAGGGTTAGCTTTTAATCTGTGTGTTAGTGTAACATGTCTCCATCAAGACAGAGGCATGCCCCAGCAGGACAAGGTGCTGTGAAAGTTCAGGTTGTTGCTGTTAGCTTCCAGCAAAGGAAATTATTTTTTCAGCCACCCATGTTGAATCGCCAGTGGCCAACACAGAAATCTTTTCTTGAACAAAAGCTACTAGACCATTGATATTTACAACACCTAAGATGCAGCCCAGCCAGACCAGCAAATCAAAGGCTGAATCTTGAATTTCCTACTGAAGGCTTGATCTTATTAAGCTTGACTTACCTAACAAATCTTTCTTCGTTATGTTAATCCTATTGATTTGAACATGAACTCAGTCCTTTTCCTACTGAAATTCCCCCTGAAAGGAGTAAGAAGAAGCCAAAACTTTTGGATTACACTGGTGAAAGTATATGCTATGAGCAGGCATTACAGGCTTTGGGAGGAAAAGAACAGAACAGAACACAGCACATAATTTTAAATCACTGGATCATGCTCTTAAACCAAACACAAGGTCCTTATAAACTTCTCTCTGAAATGAGCAGGAAGGAGGTTATCGAGGCTAAGTCAATGCCATATCACAACACACCTTTGCCATAACTTTGGTTGATGGTTCTCCCAGCACACCTGCCTGTGGATAAACCATGCTTTCCGAAGGCTTTTATGACCTTCACATATAGACCTCACTCTTTCCAACAAAAGCAAATAAAGCTCTCGGCTCACGAGGAGAGACACTTAGATTATGACAACCTGCTGACAAACATGATAAAAGTGTTTTATTCAATTCAAAATAGCCAGAATACCCCTATGAAATATTCTTTCTCATACAACATGCTGTTTTCTCATTATGTGTGTTGACATTTTTCAAACTGACCTCAGCTAGATATTTTGTTCCGGAGTCCCCATTTAGTGGAACATTTAAACAATAACACTTTGAGGCATGCTCAGTCTCTCTTTTGAAGTCCATTCAGGCTCTGCCCTAGGGTCAGCAGGCGCATTCCAGCAATGATGCACGGACCATCTGCTGTACAAGTTTAAATCCCACTGGTCCTATACCTAGAGGTACTAACATGTTGCATAACTCGTGCTGAAAAACAGCCTGTCAGTTCAGACAGGGTTTGGATTTATTCCTATAGTTCTCTTATCCTCCCGCTGGAGGGCCTGCACACAGTAACCTTTGAGCGTGGTTTCTGGAGACTACAAACTAATGAGATAAATAATAAGAAATGACATTAAGGTCTTGAATTCAAAACCTTTGTTTTCTTTTGCCCATCTACACCCTGGCTGTGTGATTCCCAGAGATGACTGTCTGGCATCTCATTTAGGTGCCTTCCTATTCCAGACTTCTCACTTAGATGGGCTCTGGCTAAGTTACCCTAAATAGCAGTCCATGGCTTAGTGTCAACTGCTGAACAATGGTAAACCAGGATGGTACAATATGAAAGGTGAATTTTCCAAGACAATGCCTATGATTCAGACGACCAGTGACCATTTGCACAGGTAGGAATCTGGCACCAAAAACATGAAAAAAAATCTCTGCCAAAATATGTCTTTGTCTATATATTTTATCCATTGTGCTTTAATGTTAACTAGTCATTATTAAACTTAACAATGCATTGGCTAAGGTTAATGTATTTCAGACCCAAGGACTGTTAGTCTTATTGATGCTATGTAAACACAGAGGAAGGAGTGGTCCCTGCCCTTGGGAGTTTAAAATCTAAACTCGGACAATACACTTCAAACATATGGTATATCCTGCAGGCTGAGTTACCAAACTTCAATCAGCATTAGCCTTAACAATTAATTTATGTTGCACATATGTTCTGCATTTGAGGGAATTAGCCCTGATGGGCCCCTTGAAGGAAATGTGAGTGTATGTACATGCTGACCTTTTAATGATGGCAGAAGGACACAGCAACAAGCAGGAGGAGGCCAGTCAAGACCTGTGAGATGGAGCATGGCATGAGGGCAAGCATGGCAGAGGGACATAAATAGGGTACAAAAGACGGAGATTGGGAAGTCTTGTAGTGTAAGCACAGAACAGCCATAGAAAAGCAAGTTTTACAAAGAAGCTCTAGCACTAGTTAAGCACCAAAATAAGTGGGCACATTTCCATTTTTGAGTATCTGTCACTTATTTAGATGCCTCCTTGGAAACTGAGCTCTCCGGAAAATCTGTCTTCAGCAGTGGGTGCTGAGCACTAGACAATCTGGTCTGTTCGTTTTCTCAGTGTGTGGTTCATCTGTTCTAAGGAACAAGTCCTTCTGGAAACATAGAAAAAAAAAAAGGCAGAAAGAAGTGTTGGATACAGAGAAGCATGCAAGCTGCCTCATGGGCTAATAATCAAGAAAGGCAGAACAGGCAAAATTTCATAAACCAGATGAAATCAAATGTCTAGCCACCAGGACCCCTTGCAAACATTACAGTAGACCAGAAAGGATGGTGGACATGGGTTAAAGCACTGAGTAGGAGTCAGAAGATAGGAGCTGGCTGATTTACTTAATTTCCCTGCTCAAAATGTTCTTATTTGTTGAAAAAAGGAAGTGGAACATGAATGTCTGCCTCACTACCCTACAGGAAAAATCTGTAAATATTAGTTAGGATCAAAATATGGCCTTGGACAGAAGCAGCAGCACATGGAGTTGAAGGGAGATCCTCTGAGGCTTTCTGCCTCCACAAAACAGAGTTGAAAACAGTATAATGGAGCATGAAGGACACAAAGCTGAAGAGCATAATGTGGGACATGCTCCCATGTACACTGAAATCCAGCCCCCAGCTGTGGAGGGACATAAATCCCCCGTTAGCTAGCCATACCATGGAGCATGACATAGCAGTAGTAGTGGCTGGTCAACCTTTTAGTTAGACCTCCTCAGACCTTGCTGTTACCTCTGATCCCCATGAACCAAAGCAGTTGCCTTTTGCATAATACATCTGTCTCTTTGCGTCACCTCTGAACTTGTCCTTGTGCCTCCCTGGTAGGATCCCGTAAGAGGATTGGGTGGGCCAGGAGAGAGCAACTCCATTGTTTGAGCACAAAAAGCTGCGTTCATTAGTAGGCAGGCATCTTAGAACCAGTCATGGAAAAAAAAAAAGTGTATTTGCCATTAAATCGGATATTCTTGGAGGTTTTCCTCAGCACACCTCCCTCTTTTAAGCTAACAGAAGCAATTGAGAGACCTGCCCAATAATTCCTGAGTTCCAGTCCCAGGTCTGACATTAACTCTGAAGCTAATATAATCCTCTTGTTCCCTACAATAAGGCCTCAATCCTCCACTGCCATAAATCAGCCTAATTCCTTTCACGTAAGTTAGTGTTACCTCATTCAACGACTTGGTTCAGAAATTAGGGCACCATGGGGTGAGGTTCTGCAGAAATACCCAAGAAAATCTGGTCCCCAAAGAAGTTTACAGTCCAAAACAGCAAGATGTGTACTTGAGAGCTGTTCTCATGACATTTTAGGCCCACAGATCAGCTGTCTCCTGACAGGACATGTTCCTCTGAGATCCAGGCTTACACGTGATGGATATCTCTCAGGATAATTAACCGTCTGCAGTTGCTGCTGCCAGAGAAGGGAGAGAGCTTTGCAGTGCCCACTGCACAGCCGTAGGTTAACTCTACGGAGGAGCTGCCAGAGACGTTCTTGGTTCTTGATCCAGTTCAAAAGGGCCAGGTCAGGAGCTGGTAATTACCCAAAATTTAAACAATGTTCCTAGTTCACATCCACCACCATTTTCTAGTTACATTTGCCCTCCTCTTGGTAAACAGCAAACATTTTCTTGGAAACAGTCTCATTTATTATGCCAATGGCAAAATAAACCCCAGCTCATCATAGATACGTTCTTTCCAAAGAATTACCACAAAAATGTCTGAAACCCTATGAAGGCTGTTAATGACTCTAAAGCTCCATAGGGCTTTTTTCCCCCCTTCCTCTTCCCTCTTTTCTCCTTGTTCTGATGAGCTGGTGAGTTGGGAATGGTTTAAAATACCACAATAGCCGTGGCAGGACATCAAGAAAGAAAAAGGAACAGCGTTTTGAAATACTTTGTGTAAGCCTCCAAGCACTTGAGTTGGTGCTTAACTGCCTGGACTTTGCCACACAGCAGTCAGATGATCTCTGCAGCTTTGGGAAATAGGAGAAACTCTGGAGAAGGGTGGGGGGGAAACAGTCTCTGCCACATTGGTCTTTATTGTCTTATGGATTTTATCACAGTATTGTTCTTTATTTCCTGCTATTTATAGGCTCTCATGTTTTGTGCTGCTTTCATGTTTGTGTTATCTGCCTTCCCACGACATGTTTCACCCCAGCCCTTGCCTACAGCTGGATCCCTAAAGGCCAGACCGATGGTTTTGAATGGCACATCTTGGCTCATCTTTCTCTGAGCGATGCATGCAAACTGCCCTTTTCTGAAGCACTAAACCAACCCAAACCAGGTGATTTAAATGATGGTGGTCGTTCTGCAGACTCTTGCATAAAGGAGCTGAGGAGTTTGGCATGGGACTTTTGGGTATCAAGCAATGACATTCCTTAAGAACCCCAACCAGTGATGCTGGGGCTATTTCCTCTGATGCTTTACAAGGGATTTAAACCATCAGCTCATCAGTGCATGACTTGATGATAACCACTCCAGAAAATTCACCTGAATTATCTTATAAATCTTGTGTTTGTGAAAGGTACTGCAGAGAGAACGTGCTACAGGGGCTGTTCTCATCCTAACTTCCCGTGATTTCAGGATGTAACTTCACTGATCTGAACTAGCAAAAGTGAAGTTAGTTCTGGTTTGAAACCAATTCTGAGGTTTGGAAAATTCAGGTTCCTACCCTAGTAAACTTACTGCCTAAAAGGTGGCTGCAATAGGCCGTGGGGCTAGAAGTAAAAACAGGAGAGGTGCAAAATAAAGCTGAAATCACCAAAGTCAGTGATTTAATCCTATCAGTGTCCTTGTACCTTCACTCCACAGAAATTTCCAGGCAGCCAAAACACCAACTCCAGGCACAAAGCAGAAACTAGGCTGCTGATTAAGTGGGCTAGAACTGAGGGATTTACCCCCAACAACAGTCCCTTCCCTGCACTTGGTGAGTGACAGCAAGCCTCGCATCGATCCACAGCTTGCATTACTTCTTGTGTACAGAGCAGTCTGCCATGCAAGTGACCACACAGTTTCCAATGCCAGTAATGAGGGAAAACCCCTTCACCTGAGCAGAGAGGAACAGCAAGCCTTGCTTTGGGACCCTTTTACAATACCTACCCAGCACCAGCATCTGCTATGAGCTGCTGGAGAATTATAAAGAAAATGAAACACTTGCTTACAGATGGAGCCAGGCTTGGCCAGCTTTTGCTTTTGGGATTTCTGGGCAAGTTGCTCCCACTGTTTTACCTGTGAGTGCATGCAAAAGGGCCACAGAACATCATTCTCCAGCACTGCAGAGCAGCATAAAGGCATCTGTTTGTCAATGACAGTCATTCTGTTTTACCTCAAATTGTGCCTATTCTGGGAACATCCCTTGAAAAAAGAAGCAGAATTTTTCTGTAAGCAGTGTAAAGTTCAGGTTTCTTATTCAGACAGTTTGACACAGGTTTCTGTAGTTACCCTTCACTCCCTATAGCAGACAGGCTGAAAGAGGAGACATGATGGAAATGGAAAGCATCTGTGATGCACCAGACTAAGTGAAGATAAAGCACGGGGCAAGGAGAATTAAGAGGTGGCAAAGCACATGCCAACATTGGGGAGTCCTGGGATTCTTTCTAAGGCAATGCTAAGAAGCAAATTTATGTCAAGTCACAAACACTGCTAAAGCAAATGCCTTGCCTCCCAGGCACTAGTGAGCCCCAAAAGCTGCCATTTAAAATTTTTAGTGGCCATTACAGTGAAATAATCCATTTTGCTACTTGCAAACAATGTAGGGAAAGCTACTCCACAACACTAGAAACCAAGGACTGGAAAACCAAAAACTCCCATCCCATCTGAGAAACAATAAAAAGTGTGAAACCAAAGGTTTCCAGCAGAGACTGCTGCAGAGGCTTAAAAGATAATGACTCTAGAGCACCTGCTGTAAAAACATAGCCCCAGCCCTCCCAAAAAGTGCTAAGTGCCTTGGTATCCATGGGGATTGGCATGGATAGGACCAATGGTCACTGCTTCCAAGCCCAGCAGGTACATTCTCCTTCTACCCTTTGTTTCAGTTGGTGAAAATCCTACTGTTTTCAGTCTCATGTCTAGTACGAGCCAACTCCTGTTTATCTCCTCAGACAGACACACTTTCAGCATGTCATCAGATGCCCTCTCAGCCACCATCTAAGGCACACTGACAGGTTGTGGTAGTTTTCCAGTCAGACTCTGAAATGGTTATTCACACTTTTATCATGGCAAGATTAGATTATTGTAATTCTTTATTGGACGGGTTCCCAAAGCGGGCTCTGCACAAACTCCAGATGGTGTGAAATGTGGCCGGCAGGATTTGAGTTAAGAAGGGACAGTCTCATCTATTCTGTTAAAACCTCTACCTTGGCAACTGGATAGACAGCAAATTGATTTCAAAACCATCCTATTTCCCTCTGTGCACAGCTGAGGTCAGGTGTCTGTCAGCAATCTTATGATTTGTTATGGTCCAGAGTATCTTACCTGGGCTCACACTACCTGGTAAATAATTCTCTGAGGAGTGACTTCAAAGAGATGAGGATAGTTTAAACCTGATTTCCATCTGTTTCTTCTCCTCTAAAGCCTGTACAAAAGCTGGACAGGATACTGCAGTTACACCCTTTGCAAACATTAGATGAGGGTGTCAGAGACCAATGGGTTCTCCTGCTCTTATTGCAGCAAAACGTCAGCCTGAAGACCTCCCCCTCCACAAGCAACTGCCTCCAAGAATAAGGCAGCAAACCACAGCCCTCCTCAGGGCATGGCTGGGGAGGAATGGCCATGCCAGCCTGATCCCACAGAGGCAGCCATCTGAGTGCAGCACGTCCCTAAAGCTCTTCTAAATTGCAGGTGGCTAATCCTGTCCCTTCTAACCCCAGCGTGAGCCACCAAGGGGACACTGGGACAGTGGCCAGGCTCCCTGTTCCTGCTTTTAGCACTGTAGGGCCTCATCAGAAAACAGACTGCTGGTACACGTTCTTATGTGCCATCTTGCACTTGTGTAAACAGTGACTAGGCAAACAATTGATAGGATAATAACTGGCTTCATACAGACCAAGACAAATAAAACCTTCCGGTGTTTTGGGCTTTTGTCTTCTTAGAACTTTCTTTTTCTGGATGAGCACAATATGAAAGGTGTATTCCTTTGTATTTGATTTGTTTTTATATTGAGCCCAAGAGTTAAAACCTTCCCTGATTTATCTCACAGTGGCTAAATTCCTACAGGCCTTTTGTGGAAGGGAAAAGTCTTGGGTAGGCTGTAATAGGAGTCTAGTAAAGAATAATCATTTAGCTTCTTTCTATTACATACTGCTTTGTAAATAACAGTTAATTTACTGGATAAGAGGGAGAAAGGCTGGGGACAGCTTTTGCTGTGCAGTGGAATGACATGGCAAACACGGTGTGCTCTGAGCTGTTTACCTTCCCCATGACTTCTGCAGGGAACCTGTGACCTGGCACTCATGGACCCAGATATAAAAGCTCATGCTGTTTTGGTTGTTTGCTTTTTTTTGTTTGTTTGTTAGTATGAGACAGCTGACATAGATTGTTTGCTTTAGGAAAACAACCAAACCCTTTTGTTTTGCATGAAGGATGTGAAAACCCCCCCTGTATATAAAGAATTGCACTGACTCTGCAAACAGCTACTGTGTAAGGAAGAGAGAGTGGCAGCTCTGGGGTCACGCTGACTGTCATTTTAAACCTACAGTGTCACCGTTATTTTAGAAATTCAGAAGTCTGGGGAAACTGTTGAAGACACAAAATATTTCCCCATATGGATAAAAATACATTATTAAGATGAAACAGCAGTGTGAGAGAACAGGGAAAGTCAGGATGGTTTACCTGAAATAATGAGAATTTGGAGTTCAGATAAAATAAGATACAGGTTGGTCTCTGGTCCTTAAGCTTAGCTAATCTTGGTCGCACTTGCCATGCGACCAGGAAGTATACAGGGACCTTCTGCATCACTTTTATACACCCACCATGTCATGCTGGACCAGATGTCTGACCACATCCCCACAGGAGATGTATTGGGAATGGCTTTAGGATTACTGCAGCTTGTAGTACCCCGAGAACAGCTTCCAGGGCAAGAGCTACCACAATCTAAAACCAGCACTTTAATACAGACCTGTCTCAGTGCTTCCTCGAGCACGATGCCACCTACAAGAGATACTGACACTCACCCATCAGTCACAGGTATCCATTCACCCCATCCCCAGGGAGAGGTAGAGCTCATGTAGGACACATGGAGGCACTTATCATGCAAGGTTAAAGATGGAGACTCATATATGTGTGAAATATAACTTTTATAATTATAATTGATAACAATACAATTAGACAAAAGAGTATTAATTGGAATATCTACTACCCAATATAAATGCTATAACTCTTATTTAGTATAATTATCATTTACTAAATCACAAGTTTAAAGCTAGCTTGATAATTACTTAGTTTATAGATGCTGATGCTGCTTGCCCAGGCCAATGACTGGTGGTCAGCTCTCTTTCCTCAGCCTTGAGGGGCTTTCCCACTCAAAGGAGGAATTTCTAGACACACACCTACAGAGAGGGCATGCAAGAATCCCTCCTGTTAAAAATGGGACTATGCTTTTACAGTATAAAGTGATTGACTGCCAGTCATGTGTTACTAGGCCAAATTTTTAGCTCAGCATATTATTTTATCTTTATAATTCCTTTATTCCTCTTTTTATGAGCATCTGGTTTCACATCCTACCCAGTGATATTATTCTTGGGGTTGCTGTGTCAGGCTGATCCTCAGTACCCTTCAACACTAAAGAGTGTGTAATCTCCCATCCTGTCTGGTAGCTTTCCACCAGAGTTCATCCAAGTAAGGTGAATTTCCAGAGGATGTTCTCATTTCAAGCTCACCTAGGCAGAGGGTCCTGCTACAGCACTATGGTATATGACAGTATCTTACATGGTGCTAGACACCCATGAGTAGGCAATTCGACTGCCTATGTGAACCAACCAGATGTTTGCAGAGAATCTGCTCCTAGCTTCTTCTGCTGCTGACAACTGAGCCGTGAATGCATTTTGTGCATTTCAGAAAACTGTGCAACAGGAGTGCTGGCAAAGGTAATGCTTGCTTATTTCATGTAGAAAATCACAGATGGCCTACTCATATTGCTGCACACGTGCCTTATTCTAGTGGGAGGTCACCTGAAAGGTCTCCATGACTCCAGCTACCATGGCCTTGAGCAGCTGAGCAACCTGAGCCATGATCTGCTCAAGTGTCTGTACACCCAAACGTCAATCCATTCAGCACATGCATATGACTGTGATACCCATCTGATGGGCCACATGATAGGCTAGGAAATCAGGCAGCAAACCTCACTCCACTCTGTGTCACATAGCCCACCAGCCCAAACATGCCATTTCAAGCCAAGTTCTTTACCAGATGAAAGGAAGGCTCTCTTGGTCAGATAAACAACATCGTAAGTTCTGTGGCCCTGAGCTGTGAACTTTAATTCTCAATATAGCAGGTGGCTTAAGGTGCAAGCATGTAACCTCCTGTTGCTGTGTAGCTTTCAAGCATTCTTCCATGTTCTTAATTGTCCCAATAAATTTGGAGAGATTTGTTTACAAAGAACACATTTGCCAGCAATTCATAATATAAAACATCACACATTATGAACTCTCTCTACCCAAGTAGAGCCAAGAGTGAAAGAGCTCAGTTATCCCTATAGATCCACTTTTGAATAGCCGTGGAAAAGCACATTAAAAAGTTGCATGATATATTCTCTACACGCCACCACTGTGAACATAAGTGTAAATGACTACGTAAACCTCAGGTTATTTGCAAACCTAGCTGAAGAGTGAGTAGAAAAATAAATAGATCATAAGCATTCATACAGAGCCTTTAATTAGAGAGAAGAACACGGTGCTCTGCGTAGGAAGGCCATGTCTTCACATGGTACAAATCAACACAGCTCCATTATGGAATCACATCAGCTTGTGCCAATGAGGATTCAGTCCAGGTATGCATGCAAGGATGTCTGCCTTTACCATGGAAACACAACACCTAAGTGAGGGACCACATGAGCAGCTTAACAGAAACTGTATTAATACTTGACAGGGCAGGAAAGAAAAATGAAAACAATTGCGCTAATTGAAACTACGGGGGGTGTGTAAGTAGGGCAGAACGCACAGTAATTACCTGATTTGGAGTTGAGCCAGCACACCAACACTAACGCTCCTGCTCTAGGGGACTGCCAAGGAGCCTAAGTAAACAGGATTTTGGTTTTCCACCTTTGGCCAAAATGGTTGTTTACACAGAAACAGAGAACTGTGTAAAAAGACATGGTGCATGCTCAAGTCTGAGGAATGAAGTGGGGCTGCAAGCTGTGGAGCTGAATTTCCACCCACACTTGTATCAAAAGGCGAAGAGATGTGGTGCTCCCCAGGAGAAATGCTTCCTGCCTGGACAGCAGATCTGCGCATGGACACAGATTTGTCCAGCTACAGAAAGGAAACACCAAGTTACTGCAAATGAAATCAAGGCTCTGTTTACATGACTGTTAACATGAACCTTCTGGATGTCCTCAGGTTGGATGTGCTACCAGCTCCCTCTCCCACAGGTCTGCAGCAACCGCCTTCCACCTCACTCACCTTCCTGCAGTCCACTGGCCACGTGCCCATCTCTATAACTTCCTCACAGCCATCACCAGCAGCCCCTGGGCCCTGCTTCTTACTCCCCACCGCATCCTCTCCACAGAGCCTGCAGAGAGGCATACCTGCATGGAAAGCTGTCCAGAGACCTGTAACTAGAAAGGTCACTTTCCATGGTGCAGTGGATTCTCAGGCATGGGGTGCATGAGAAGCACAAAGACAATAGTTAGTAGCAAAACTACTCCACTCCGCTGTAAGCATGTTAGTGGGGGATAACCTGGCCTGGTGTGACCTAGGAGTCAGCTTGAAGTATCAGTTGAGAAACAGCTATAGAGCCTACAGGAAAGACTAGATGAAGATCTGGAGGAAGATGGCTCCTTTTCTGAGGAAAAGCCAATGGGCAACGTCTTACCCAGCAATCCCCATTCATGGTCCAACAAGCACGTCTTAGTCATACAAGAGAGAAACAACTTCAAGCATCTGCCCCACCATCAATCATTGCTTCACGACCGTGCCAGCTCTGCCAGCAAGTAGCAAGCGCAGCCAAGCTGGCATTACAGAGCTACAAGTCCTGCACGCTACCGACACACACGTCTGAACCTGTGACCCATAGGTTCTGCAGACCATCACAAATCCCCTGAGACACAGCTCCCCACAGCCTTGCAGGTTGTTTTGAGTTAGACAAATTCAAATGGCTGCCACAAAAGCTTAATCTCTTTCCAGCCACACTCACGCTGAGTGTCAATAGGAAAAAGTCCCATGAATACACTTGATAATTACAGAGCTGTGGCCGTAGCAAAGAACAAAGTATAATGCAGGCTTGAATACTCAGGAAATTGACTGCTGATATGTTTCCATTCATTGTTTTGTTCTCTGTTCTCAATGTTATATTAAAATCTCCTACTAAGAACGAGCTTTCTTGTTTAATGGAACTTGTCAGTTAGAGGAAATCTGCTCGAGCTGTTTGATCTATTCTTTAAAATAATATTAATTGCAAATTTAGCACATGTCCCTATCTTAGTTAGCAAATCATTTGAAAACTAAAGCTGATATTTTTCAAACTTTGTTACCCACAAAAATCATGGCCCATCACTTTCTAACTCTAAGGCATTCACCATCTCTTTGCTCCGACTATTCAGTCCTGGCTATTCATTAGATACGTTGATTGATTGTACCAGTCACCTGACATTGTTTTCCTGACTCTATTGGTGGAAAGTGATAGTAGTGAGTAGCAAATAGTAAACACGGTGTGAGTCTCCGGTCAGGAGAAAATTCATGAAACTTTGCAGTTTGTGAGCATTTCCATAAAATCCTGACAACCATATCAACTTATTCAAGTGTGACCACACATCTATAGGAAATCACGTTCAGTGCTTCTGTCTGCCTCTCCATTAATGGAACTAGCTGTCTATTTTGATTCCATGTGACTCATAATTAAATACTGAATTTGCATGTTTGCTATTCATCCTGATTCCCAGCATGTGCACTCATAATAACAAATCTTAACTTTAGTCTCTGACGCTGATCTACAGCTGAATCTGGATTTCCAAAGTTCTACAGTTCAATGATATTTAAATCTGGAGGTTTTACTCAGTTTCTTGCAGACATAAAAGAACCATTTAGAAAAATCAGATGCAGTGGCCAGTTTAGACTCTAAGTCTGTAGGATTATTTCAATTTGCTGTTCTGAACCTTCAGTGAAAATCTACAAAAATGGGTTGCACTGAGTGGCTCACAGAAACAATATTTCTTTTGTGAATGTCGTCCTGCTTCCAGTTATATCAGATGACGGAAGAAAGGGGAAATAGCTGATTCCAGGGTTTATATAATTAGCTATAATATACTGTATCATGATCAGTACAAGATCCTTTTCTTTAGTCAACCTCAAAGACTTTCAGAAATGCTCAGAAACCACTGTTCATGTCAGCATGATCATAAGTGCCATCACTCTTAGGAATTTGACTTTACAGACATAGCATCAGCAGTGTGAGCTCCTTCCCCATGAGGCAGCAGCATCAGCTCTGCACGCAGACCCCGAGCATTCTCCCTTCTCCTCCATCTTAACAACTCTGGCAGTTAAGGAGATGCCTCCCTTCTCTGGGGACAGCAGGGTTGATTATACTTGTGCTCATTCAGGTAGTTTGCTTCACCTTGGCCTTGCTAAAAACATTATCCTGGTGCTGCACACCTCTGTCAGTCCTGCAACACTGCTGACACAGAAGAGCCAAATGCAGATCAGTGGCAGTGAGACACCCCTACAAAGGTACCTTAATGATAGGACGTGCCTCAACCACGATTGTTCGTGCTGTTGGGGGACCCTGAGCTCCCTGCCTACGTACTGTTTCTGGACAGATACCATCCTCCTCTGCTCCATCTCTCCTGCTCCTGACTAATTCAGGCAGCTCAAGTCACAGGGAAATCCTCTAAAATAAAACCATTCCTCCCCTGCCTCGATCCTTTCTTAAAACAAGGGCAGAATTTTTCAAAACAACCCAAGGGAAGAAATCCAAATAGGAGGAGAACTCCTTCCAACCCTCAGTGCTGGGGACCAGGGTGTGGCCCCCCCCAAAGCTCCCAGGGTCATTCCAACACCTTTGTCTCATTCCCTCCTAGAGTGACGCCCTCCCACACGGCTCAGGGCTTGCATTTTCCTGCAGCCCATGAAGAGCCCTCTGTTCCCCCACATGAGTCATGCCCGCAGGCTGTGGGACAGTGACATCAGCCCCTCCACAGCCCTCGGCAGGGCCAAGCAGGCCGGCTGTCCCTCGGCATTTGTTTGGAGCTTTGTGCTGAGTATAACAGCCGGGACTGTTCACTGGGGAGAGCGAGGAGATGAGAGCGCAGCTCGGCACAGGCCAACGGCTACAGCAAGCGAGCTGTTGTGGGGGATGCCATCCAGTGAGGCTGAGGAGGAGCAGCCCTGTTTTTCATGCTTGCTAGCAGGCAACCCCTCTCCCTGCATCCCTAGAATGGTGCCACACACTGAAGCCTTGCTGGTTGTCACTACCTGCACCAGCCACCCTGGGCCACCAGCACATGTTGCAAACACCTCTTTGACCGTGTTGGCACTTCATCTGAGGCCAGGACAGAGAGGGTGTGGCTGGTTTTCAAGACTGCTTTAAGACTACAATAAGAGCTCTTTATGGCACGAAATTGCTGTTCTGCAATATTGGCAAACCACTGCCTTTTCCAGGAAAGTGGCTTTGTAGTACCGCAGGGAAGATCTCCTTCTGGTGTTGCAAGCTACACCAGCAGCAGCACAGTGCTGTAACTCTGACCAGAGGCTACTACAGGTATTTCAGCCAAGGGATTGAATGACTTTATGACCTTGATGGATGCAGAGTCATTTCAAGAGTGCTCAGCTGTGCAAACAAAATGTTGCTACCTCAGTGATAAGAGGGGAGGGTGCCCATGCCAGGGCAGAGGAGGGGAAACGGGAGGATGCAGCAGATAATGATGACCTGGGGAGACTGCTCCAGCTCTGGGCTTGCCGTTTTGAGGAGATAGGCACCCCATGTGCTTCAAGCCATTCCCCTTCTCTCCGTGGCAGGACGAGCCAGCCTGGTTTGCCAGGGCTTTGCTACAAGCAAAACGTGCAATGAGCATTTTTCTACCCATTTGCTTCTGCTAGCATTGCTGGACATTAGAGCCAGCTCAGAGTGTGGTTTGCTCGCCTATGGACTTAATTTAAGCTACAGCAGCAAAGCCCTGTTCATGTCTAGTGGGGAAGGATGCTGGGTGAGCTCCCCCAGCATAACATTGCTTTAAAATGTCAACAAGGCAATTACACACAGAGAGGCACAAACCAAACTTCTCCATTCCAGTGCGAGGAGAGTTCTGCTTTTGCTCTGAATCATTGATCTGAGCTCACTATTCTGTTCTTGTTTGAGGGTTAGACAATTCTAACCTGCAGTTCTGCTTTAGATTTGACTGAACCTCCATGGAAAGGTCAAATACATTTACGAGATTCTAGCACAAGAGATGGGAAACACCTGATGGCTGCTATTGCTTTCTGGGGCCTTTTTTGTCTGCAAGACTTCAAAACCCTGCACCCAAGTCCTTCCCCCAGTTTGTCCTCCAGCCCTGGCAAAGGACACACTCTGTAGCCAAACAACATCCCCCCTTTTTTTTTCTTCTGGAAGCACAGCAGCTGTTCTGTTTTACTGCTGAATGAAGCAATGTTTTACTGGCTACGGTTTACTGATTTGCAGATTTTGGTGGCAACGCTGTCACAGAGTTCCCACCATCAGCCCCTGCCAGCATTTCCCTTCTGCCACACAACACTTGGGTCTTTCAGCTGGGCCAACGCAGTTGTTCCCAGGAGCCATGCTGATTGGGGAACTGATGTAGTTAAAATAAATTGCATAAACAGCAACAACAACAAAATCCTTCCTATTTTACAGGACATCTTGTTCATGGTTTTCAAACCCCCCATCAGTTCCTGCTGCAGAGTCACACAAAGAGTTATTTGGGCACAACTGGGAGAGGACTGTGCTGGAGCAAAATGGTGGGAAAAAAGTCTGGGATGGGAATAACCTCAAGGTAGTATTTCTACTAAAACTTCCTTGTCCTCAAACCATGGCCAGGGTTTCTTATCTCAGACTGGCATTATCCACGAGATCACCATAACTTTCTAGTAAACAGACTATTCATTTCACAATTTATACATTGTTACATCCCCCACATACCAGGGAATTAGCTCTACAGACTCCTTTAGGGCCTTGAAAGGATCCTTAGGCTTCAGTTTTCATTTTTAAATGAATACAAGCATTCAACCAAGCAGTAGACTAACAAAGTAAGACAACACCTCAGTAATAATCAAAATATGTTCCTAATAATTCACTTAACTGTCCCATTTAAGAACCTGTGCCTTTGGAATGGGACATGCTTTGGGATTCCAAATAAACACAAATAATAGCAACAATAACAACAACACATTCCATTTTACTGAATGAAACAGTGATATACCAAAAGGCTCGTGATACATTATCACTGTCTGTGCAGGAGTGTGGGTGGGAAGCAGGAGGCTGCAAGAAGAGACAGATAGAACGGCTCCTACATGTGACTTTTTCCTCTGTGCTGCTATTTGCCTTTTGCTCAAGAAGTGCAGCAAATACATGAAAACCCGCGTGAAAAATGAGCTGAGGTAATTCCATCTATGAGCATGTGATCGGTCCTGCTGCCACAAATGTTTTCCCTCTAGGTCCATATCTGAATCTCACATAGACTGACTCATGCTGCAGCCACGTACGTCACTACTACCCGGCAGCGTCAGACTGTCATTTGTTCCCTTTTAGAACGGGATGTTCTATAAGAGCTCCAGCTCCCACTCGATAGTTTATGAAATTGCAGTTCTTTCACATATCTCTTTGTTCCTGAGCAGCAAGGAGTTTTCAGTTTTTTTCTAAGGTGCTAAAATATGAGTAGAGAGTGGCCTGAGCTCAGGGATGCCTCACCCGAAAGTAACAGGAGGTGGCTTTTAATAGGATGGAGGTGTAAAGGTTCTCAGTGCACTGTACAGTTCATTTTTCAGGGAGACAAGCAAGGCACAGTGCAGAACTGTTGCTTCTAGAGTTGCTGCTTGAAGTACAGCCCCATGTCTTGTTCACAAGGCTCCTTCTCCCACAGCCAGGGAGAGACTGTCACATAAATGGAAGCTGAAGCTCTGGACATGCTGATGGAGCCATTGCCATGACAGTCAAATGTGCAACACTTGCTTTTCAGCACTGGCTTGTTTGATCCTCTGCTCCTAAAGTGCTAATCTACATCTGTGTCTTAGTCTGGATCAGGAGTGTGCTTCAGAAGTGAATCCTTGACTTACTGTGCTTCGGTTCATGCTGTGGCATGGTTTCAGAGCTCAGTCTATAGGACTAAGCTAGTACTAGTCTCAGGTTTACAATCCCAAGCAACACAGAGTCCTCAGCACCAACTGGTTTGTTCTGCTGGTTTGGTGCTCTTGATCCACCAAACTACCAGCTACTACTGTTTGCTACGTACCTTTGGGAGCCAAAAGTCCTGGAGTAGTTGGATCCCAGGACACAATCACAAAAGGAGGATTGTGATGAGGTTCCAGGGGTGCAGTAGCAGGGTGGAGGCTACAGTCCCCCAGGCATCTGCTCATGTAAAGACCAAATTCATCAGGATACACCCATAATGCTGCCAAGTTTCCTGCTGGGAACATCCTGACAGGTAGCTGACAAAGTGACAGAATCAAGGGAGTGAAGAGCCAAAGAAGGAAAGAGTGCAAAAGAAGATGGCACGTCTCCTACGTTCTTTTGGGATGCTGCTATGATTCAAGACAGGCTAAAACTGATTTATCTTCACACTGGGTACACAGCAAAATGGATGTATCGGCATGCAGAATCCAGTGTCCATTGCTCCAACTGCTGCTCCCTTATTTATCAGAGAGCTTTAACCAAGTGGAGATCTTGCATGACTTCCTACAGGTGCAGACATTACTAACTAGGATAGTTAGTCAGCTTCAAGTATGGTAAAACCAGTATTCCTAGCATTCTTCAGAGAAAAAAACCACCACTTATTATCTGCCACTTGGAATAAAATGGGAAAGAAAGATGGCGAGAACTTGGAAAAGCAAGGCTTATATTTGCAAACCGTGCATAGCTTTTCTCTAAGAAACAGAAAAGTTCCTGAGGCTAGTCTCTGCAAGAAGATGCCCTAAGAGTCTCTGAAGATGTCTATTCTGACCTCCTGGACCTTTGTCCAAAGGACATTCACTGGGGTTAAATAAAAAAAGCATTAACAAAGCCAAAGTTCCAGACCTTCCACTATCCTGCACTGAGCCAAGACCTTAAGTAAAGAGGCTTAAGTCACATTTATATTTCCCTTGACCTAAAGACCAAGCACAGCTCAGTCCATCCCAATTACTGAGTGAAAAGCCCTTTATGGCTGCACTATCTTGCATTCAGCTACCCAAGAAAATTTTAGAAACCACTGCAAAGTCAGATCATCACAGCCTGGTGTTCCCTGCTTGCTGCAGACACCTTCACATGCAGCACAGGCAGTGCCCCAGCCCCAACTTATTTTCAGGACAGCCCTCAGGAGTCCTGGTACTGTCTGGCCAGCTGAAGGTAATGCTGCACTGCAGGAATAACATTGCTCAGGCTCAGCGCCGGCCCTCGAGCTGTGGCAGCTGTCAGGACAAAAGACAATCTATAAATGCAAGTCATTATAATCTTACAGACATCACCTGTACCTTCACCTGGACTTACCTGGAGTGATGTGGAGGGCAGTGTTTCTCTTGACATTCAAAATGAACGCATGCACTAAAGAATACGAGGCTTCTTGTACACAGGGTATTGTTCTGGATTTCGTATTTCTTCGGGGTTGTCTTGGCAACGAAGAGGGTTTGCCGCTAGAGGTGTGTGAAACACTGGGCAACAAAAAGCAAAATGACTCCCACTTGTTTCATTCCATCACCCAGTTCCAGACTCTTTATCAACCTGCTGGGATGTTATTAGTGTGCTGTGTGTCAGAAGGAGCAGCACTAATCAGCACTGACTCCTCTCCCCCCCGAAACACTGTGATTTTGAAAATAGCAAAAAATGATCTCTTTCCTTGGGAATTGATGTCTATCCAGACATGCTGACCCACTCTGTTCACTTTCTTCCTTCAGCTACCTCTTTCAGGAATAGTTCCCTGGAATGCAAAGGAACAGATTATGGATGGTTTTCAGCAAAATGAGTTTTGTTTTGTTTTTAATTTTAGTTTCAATTATGGGAATTTTAAGTGATTTCAGTGAAGTCATTGTGGACTGATTCCAATATAGCAGAGTTTGGCAATTTGCCCCAATGTGAGTCTTCTCTATATGAAGAGAAGAGATACTGGACAGCTAAGGCTACAGCTGGTCATCAAGCGAGAGGAAATGCCCCACTTGCCCTTCTGGCTCAGCTCCTTCCACGGGCAACAGACCCTTATTCACTGTGGATGAAGTCCAGGAATTATTCTGGAAAGTTTTTAAAGCATATTTGGAGGCAGTTTCACATTGCTTATTCATGTCATTTGCCTTTATTTTTACTTACTGAAGGCATTAAAAAAAATTAACCCAAACAGCTGTTCAGATTCCACTATTTTTTATGTACCAAAATGAAAAAAAAAAGTCTGAACAGCTGTGTCAGTAAAACACGAGCCAGGTGGCCTCCCTAAGGCAAAGTTTGTATGAAATCTATAAGATAATGTTTTTATTATCCGAGTTATTGTATTTCTTTTTTATTACTTTGCTCTTGTGAATCCTTAAAGAGGTATAGGCCACTTATTTATCATCTTCATCCTCTTCCCTCAGTGTTTGAGATGAACTGTAACACAACACGGGTGTTATGGTGATTCAGCCATCAAGGGTGAAAATCCTTCTGAATCTATTTTGAGGACTTGAATGGGATTTAAGGCTGGGTAGGAGCAATTTTAGAGATCTGGCCTTTCTATGGAGAGAAACTCAGGCCATGGCACTGAACATCTCCCTAGGGATGTGCAAGGGACTTCCCATGAAATGCTGGCAGAGGGAATTTGTTTTCCATGTTGTATAACTAAGTCACCTGAGATGCAGTTTTGTTCCAGCTCCTTGACAAGGTAGCTGGATCATTCTCAAGCAGAGGCAAATGACTCACGATTGCACAATAGTCTGAAAGAACAGTTGTTTTGTACTCCAACATGTGAAACGTTGGGATTTGGAAGCTGCTAGCCAAATTCTCAGCTGGGCGGTGCTGAAATCTATGTAGCCAGATGGATTCACACCACAGTTGCCCCACTACTGTCATCTCAGAGCGTATCCCTACTGACAAAGGCTCATGAAGAACTTTCCCTACTGAAGTTTTGAATTCCTCAATGAGCCTGCCATCCTGCATGGAGCAAATTTGAGCCTTCAAAGCTCTGGTGGACATTCCACACACTTGCTATCACAGTCTCGCCATGAGAGGGTTCCAGATGCCTGCTCCAAACCCTGTGTTTCATGGCACCACACTCCATCTGTGCTCCAGGCCGTCACACCACGACTCAAACCCTAAGTCCTGTCCAGCCACTCAGGGCTCATCTGCTAAGTCCCTTCCATACAAACTCTCCTAAGAGTGAGCTCCTATCGCTATAAGGGAGCTTCCTGATTTATGGATATATTTTCCATAAATTGCTTATTGATATTTTCTTCCCCAACTTCTGTCCTTGGATTAGGAACTCTGTAGAACAAACAAAGCACTGAAGTGTCTGAAAACCGCCAGCCATATCACAGGTGTTACAGCAAATGATATTCATAATAAGAACAGCAAGGATAATCGTAGTAATAACTAAATCATTTGTTACTGTTATTCCTTCTCCTATCCTACAATATTTGACAAATATGGGCTCCAAAGGCCCATATAGGCTTGAGCCTAAAGAAACATTTGCAGGTGGAACAGAGAAAAAAGAAGAAACAGTTTTATATTATTACAAACACATATATAGCTCATATCGTTACACATTATCATATAGTGATTTTATATTAAATGATTTTGCTGAACTTTCTAATTTTTAAAGTTGTCTTTCAGCTTATAGTATAATGACAGCACATTGCTAATTATTTTAAATTTGTTCATATGCCAGTAGGATTTTTTTTTTTTTTGTCTCCAGAAAGAGACTGTATAAAAATGTCTGTACATGAGACGGACAATCTTCCAGGAGAAAACACAGCAGAATCATCACTGAGTCTAAAGGACAATTTCATTCTCCTCTAAATCATTCCCTTTTGATACATTTTCTTCATATTTAGTAGCTGGATGCAATTCTCTCTGCATGTACTAAGCCTGTGTTATTACAATTCCAGCATGATATATGTTCATTTGGAATCTAACAAGATCATGAATCAGGAAACAGCATTGCACTTTGTATTATGTATTTATTTATTGTGTTAGGATGAAGTTTACCTGGGTCCAGAGAACAAAATTAGGCTGTTACAGCCCCTGGTTTCATATAAGTTATTTTCCTCTCAATGCCTATGCCCTGTGGATAGAAATTTATTTCACCAGTACTGAATGAGAATTCTCCCATTCTCTCACTGCCTCCAGGTATGATTTCTATACCTTTCCTCCTGCTTCCAATTTTGTATCCATTACTTGAATGCTTGAAAACATGAAATATAATACCAACAAACACAGAGTGAGAAAGTCTGTAGTGCATAGGGAATATTTTTTATTCCCATTGAATCCTTTTGTAATTAATTAAATCCTACTCAGTAATTTGATGTCTTCAGTGAAATTATCATACTTCCGATCTAAACCCTTCTCGTTGACATTTAGGATCTGGTTGGCCATTAAAAAGAAGGACTATTTTGCAGGCAGTTTATGGGATGCAGATTTGGAAGACCTCAGTTCTTCTCTGAAGTATGCCACACACTGAGCAATGAAAGACAACTTTAAATGGAATGGGTACTAATAAATGTAAATATGAAAGTGGAAAATTACATAATACAAGAGTTCAATGTATTTAATAATACAACAGTAATTATCTTTAATAATACTAAAAATATCAGTGAAAAACATTGCGAGAACGTTGTCGAACGTCCAAATGTGTTCCGATTGCTGTATTTGACAAGTTCTCAAGACTATGTCTCAAAGACTTAGTCTCCATGACATTAGATAGCATTTGTACACAAAATGCAGGAGAGAAGTTAAATGAACAAATGGCAAGTTTATCTCACATCGAAGAGTTATAAAATCATTAAGCAAGTAAAAGTTCATTCAGTTAATTGGCTAAGGCCCAGCAAGGATTTCACAACACTATCAGCAGGGTGTTGGGATATCAAAAAAAAACCAAACCCAAAACAAAAACCAAAAAACCAAAACAACCAACCCAGCAACCAAATGCTCAGTTTCAGAGAAGCAGTCTCATTTAAGAAACTCTCTCAAGTATTTCTCAGATAAGGAGCTGTTTATCAGCATGTGCGTATGTTCTTCCCAGAATCAGGTTCCATGCAAGTTTTTTCACATACACCAACGTTCTCTCGGTGTTTTGTGATTTCTCCTCAGGAAAAGCACCAGGAACACAGGAAAAATGGAAGTAACAAGCATATACAGTCATTTTTACTTGTGCACAGAGAAAAAAACCTCTTAAGAACATTTAACAATAGACATATGTCAAAGCAGAAGCACAAGGAAAGGTAGCTCATGTAAATGCTAATACAATAGAGAACTGGAAAGCTCTGAAATAAAAAACCAAAATTGAGGTGTAACCTAAATAAAGACAATGGAAGATGTGCTCTGGACATCCAGTAAAGCCCCAGTGTAATTGTATTGATCATGTAAGCAAAACGGTTTTGAATTTCTGCTCCATGTTATACCTTTTCTTAGGAATAGACTGAACATCAAGAAAATATTTCATCCTACCTTCCAGCACACACAGAAGTTTAAAAACAATATAAATACTTGCTGATGCCAAACACCTTCATTTGCCAATAAAAATGATGCATTCTCTATCCAGATTACATTATAACTTCTGTATTTTCTCTGGCAATTCTTTGACAAAAACACCACTTGGTAAAACACAATGTAACCCTCAAGTTTTGTATGTCCAGGGAAACCTCTCTCAACTTCTGAGTGTTCATACAAAGCAAGCTGCGCTGTGACCTGCTTTTAATTTAACTGCCAGATACTACAGGGGTAATGTCTTGGGAGATGGCACCACGTTTTTGAAGAAGGAGCTACCCAGGGATAAAGATCTTACAGAAAACCAGAACTATTTAGCAAAACCAATCAAGGGATATATCCCAAATTCTCTTAAGAGAGGGGAAACATCTCAGCATCATAATGTAAAGCAACCATCATCCAGTGAGAACTCAGGCCAACCTTCAAGTGGTGCATCACAGCATGAATTATAAGGTCCCTTGGTGCAACTGCACAGCTTGACTGATCACAAACATGCCTTCAACCTCCGTATCCAGGTCTGCTCTTTTGCTTAGTTAAAGAAATCAATTCCCATTAAAAAGCAACCACTTTATATATCTATGTTTGTATACATAGATTCATCAATATTCAAAAGCATCTACTACAAATTCAAATATTAGCTCTGAGAACAAAACAGGAATCATCAAAACACAAAACCAAGGAGTAAAAGGGAATAGATGAAAGGAAGTGGTAAAGAAATAATGAGAAAACATTCGTGAATATTTTGGATCATTATCTGAGATACTTTTGAGAACAGCCACGTTCTCAATTTGTTCATGGCTGTCATTCCCCCAAAACCCCCAAACCAAGCCACTGTGTGGAAGATTCAGCCCTGGAAAGCAAACGAGCAGAAGTATCATGCACTGTTTGAGTCTTGTTGAATCCTACCATAACAAAACTTTTTTATTAGAAGTAACTTTCACTGACTTTGAGTAATGTGGCAGACTCTTGTTCCAACAACCAAATGATACTGTTCTGAGTCAAGTGTAGTTTATAAGGCTTAAGTCATTAAGCGTGACTGAGCTGACCAATCACGCCGCGCAAACATGGACTCATCACCACTAAGCAATGTCAAAAAAATAACCACATCAAGAAAAACCAAAAGCTTAAAATTTGGAACAGTACAAAGACTAAAAAAACTTCAGTTTCTGCACAAGCAATTTGTCAAAAGAAAAAATACAAAACTTTGCATGGAAATTTTTTTTCTGAAAATTATGTGCTCAGTTATACGATTACATTGCTGGTGTTTCCCAGCTCCTCTTCTTCCTCCTGAGTTTCTATCTAGGAAATATTTCCAGAACTTGCTGGTTCAGTTACCTCTTTCAAATTCTTGGCATTCAGAGGTTCCAGCAACAAAGCCTTATTATTAGAAATACTTCAGCTATAACATTTTAAAGGAAATTAGACCGAGTATTATCTCCTGCTGACTCTCACCGAGCAATATTAAATCCACTAGTGTGGGAGAAGTCTTTGAGGTCAAAAAGCTAATTTTGTTATTTCATTAAAAGCAAAAGAGGAAAATTAGGATAAAAATTCCAAGGCCTGGGAAGGGAAGTCAGGGAACAGCAAAGCAAGAGATGATGAAAATCAGCACCACATCAATGACTCCGGAAAATCCCAAGTTGGAGTGCATAACAAATTTTGTTTTGGTACAACAGGATGATAAACAGTACACTTGGGTTGCAGAGTTTTTAAAAATATTCTTAATCTTCCTCTTTCATCCTTGCACTTCAATAACAGCCCATTCCTCAGCTTACAGTCATGCAAATTCTCCTCATTCACATGTAACATTACATTGGCTTCCAGAAGATTACTTTTTGAGCACAGACATCACTGTTGAACATTACCTTCTGGCCTTCAAACTTGCCACGTAATATTTAGATATGACCTACAATCTAAAAACTAGTACAGTTTTGACGTGACCAAGGTATTTCACCCCCTTGCAGAAGTACACGTAATGAATCATCAGTAGCACATGTGAGAGCTGCTCTGTCACTCTCTCTTGCACTCAGTATTGCTTTACAGAATGACATAGTATCAAAGACCATATCTGGCCTCTGGACAAGCAAATCGCAGACTAACTAATACAGAACAGTAAAGCAAAAAGTAATTTCCCTGCTCCCCCAGAAAATTGTAACCAACACTATAGAAAATGCTGAATGAAATCTTTGAGTCCTGCCTGGAGCCCAGTTAAAAAACAGCAGTGATGTAAGATTTGCCTGGAGTTCCAATTCAGCTCTCTGCATTGTTCTGAGATCTCACAATTAAACAACAAAAAGTCCAAAAGGATGAAAGTCTGAGAACCTAGTCTAAAGGTCTGCAAGGGGTCTCATAAATATACAGTAAATATCCTCACTGATAGATTCCTCAGAGGAGAAAAATTCTACATTGCCCACAAAGCACATTTTTACAAACCACTTTTTTCTGTCTGGATACAAAGAAGTGAAGCAGAGCATTTAACATATAACTTGTAAAATGTAAGCTTTAAAATGAAGGAAAACAATCAAGACTAGAGCTGATGAGCAAAATCATGTCTCCCTTCACATAGTTTCTTTTTATTCTTATAATTTTTTGATGAGACTCTAGCTGCCAGTACTGTTCAATATCATGGATTTGGGTGCACAAAGATAAATTAAGCAGTAGGGGCTTGAAGCATGTCAACACTACAGGCAACTGCTGTAGCTTTGCCACCCAATGTGTTGGTGTGGGATTAGGGTGTTTGCTGTCAATGTGTAGCCTGGTGCCTTAAGCTTTGAAGAATGCAGTAGTTCCTGGCAATTTTTATTGGCTCAGGTCCCTCATGCATGGGCTATGTGTGACCAAGAGTAACTTCTCATGAAGAACACAGCAGAAAGTCAAGTGTGCTCTGCCAAAAAGCCCCTGGGAAACAGGGTTTGTTGGCACATCCCTACCTCAAGCAAGCAGCCAGCGGGGGTGAGTCTTAAGAGTTATTCAGCTCCAGGCAAAAATGGCATAGGTCTTTTCTGAGGCAGACTCTGAAAGCAAAATTACAGAGGATGTGACTGGTAAATAACAAAAAGGAAGATAGGAGAAACACATACCAAAGGATATGCACAGACAGAATGTGAATTTCACTGTTACCAACAGCATTCACACATATAGGGTTCTGTTTCTTCTCCTGGCATTCAGCACTGGGGGGTGAAACAGCTGATGCTCCAGTCTACAGAAACAGAAAAAGGTCCACCCTTTTTCCAGCTGGTCAGGTACCAGCTGAGGGACCCTGTAAGCACCACATAGCTCTGGCAACAGGGACTTGCAAGTCGAGATGCCTGCCTGCCTGCACAGAGGTGCTCAAGGAGGCCTTTAGCTGCTGAAATTCCTACTGCCCTCATATCTGCTCCTTGTCCTCTTGTAGGCCACAGCAGAAAAGGACATGGGCAAACACAGTTAGCTTGGTCATGGACTACCCATCAGGGTTGATCATGTTAAGATCCTATATTTTGGAGATAAAGTGAGATAATATTTTAGAAAAGGAAAAGAAAACATACAGCTAAAAGGAAAAAAAAAAAAAGGCTTAAAATACATAGAACAGCTAAAGAAAAAGAAGTGACAACAAACAATCTCTGCAGTCAAGGAAAGGGTAAAATCTTGGCCCTGCTGAAGTCAGTGGGGTGTTTGCCAGAAAGCTGTAGACAGCTTGTTTTATCCAGGATTTTTAATTAGTGATTAAATGATTCAATGGCAAGTTGGCTCTTTTAAGAAGGAAAAAAAATCATAGAATAGCTCCAGCATGCCTCTCCCTGCCCCACCTACCCCTTGGGAGGTACAGATCATGCACAGCTTTTTTTACGGGAGACTTGACAGGTATTTCATTGAACATTAGTTGAAATCTGTAGTTTCCCAGGCTCTGCCTCCTTCCCCACTTTGGGGATGAAGATAGGAAACACCTGCTAATGACACCAGAGACACAGCAAACAGCAAAAGTCACACGTCAGCAGAAAGCACACTGGAAGCCTGGCCTCTCCAGTACAGACACAGTCTGTCTGATAGTGGATAGTATATATGAAGAAATAGGATGCTGCATTCATTTAATTGACATACACGTGAATGGATTTGAATTATTCTGGAGTGACATACCCACAAATAAATAAGGCTCCTTGCATCCTTAAGGTATAAGACACTTTCTTAAAAGCTCCAAAACCCAAATGATTTATTCACATTATTCTTATTCTGCTTGATTTTTCTGCTTTTCTCAACCTCCTTCTGCTTTTCCCTCTCCAAAGTACATTGGTTTCCATGGAAACAAAACACGTCACTGGAATGGACAGAACTTGGTGACATCCCCAAGCACAGACAAAAAAAAAATGCAATTGAAATAAGCATTTTGCAATTTCTACCATAAGCTGAGGAAGGTGACGGGCGATTATCCCGCGCACGTGTGCGTACATGTGTTGGCGTGGGCGGCCGTCCCTGCGCGCACGCGCTCCCTCTCACCACGCGATTTACACACATGCAATGCCACCGCCTCCCCGGGACAGCGTGCAGAAGAAGGCTCGGCAGAATCTGTCCCATCCTATTCTGTTTTAATATAGCTGAAAATTGCTTTGACAGCTGAATAGCTTCTTTGTTTATAACTCATTCTTAGCTGACTCTGCTGCATTATGTAGCTTTGTAAAGAGATTACTTTGTCAAGAACAGAACATATATGGTCTGAGCATGAACAATTCAGCATGATGAACTGCATTCATTTTATGTGACGTACGAGGCTGCAATCCTGCTGCCTTTAATGTGTCTGCTTTTCTCTGTCGGTTTTGTTTTCTGATCTTAAGTGTTTTTAAAATTTTCTTGGGATTATCTTCTTTACTCTTTACTGGACAGATACAGAGAATTTTCAAGATGTTAAATCTCAATATGTTGTATCTTGCCCTAAACGTTGTACCAAACCAAGTTTTTGGCTGCATATAACAGGAGATTGTTATTATCCAGTCAGCTAATTATCCACCTGCAAATATCCTATTCCTGCCCTAAATTGCTACAGTTTTGTTAGTATTTGAATTGGTAAGGCTTGGAAAATGAAACCCACTATAGGGAACAAAATATGGAACATACACAGCTTCTTCCCTTGTCCCTTCATGCTCAGCCCTAAAAGAAATTCTAAGTAGGCAGATCTCCATCCACATGACTTCAGTAGAGCTGCACGTGAGCCAGTCCCTCCTCTTTACAAAGCCTTATCAAAATTTTAAAGCAAAACCAGCCTGCGCAGCATTACTGGCACTATCAGGCCTTGCACTGCGCACTGAATGAGCTCTGCTGGCCGTCGCCTTTAATGGTGCTTGAGTTGACTGCACTGGAAGTCTCTGAACACCGTTGCAGTTTCTGCTTCTAGCTATGGCTTGCTTAGAAATTACATTATTTCAGATTCATTTTGTGCCCTGCCCAGAGGCACAACAGACTTGGGCCATTTTTCCTCTGGTTTCTCCTGTCTATTTTCTCTATTTTTAAGAGAAGCACCATTATTTTTGATGGGCAGATGCTATAATCCAATATAAAGATGACTAAGAACATTAATTGTTCTAACAGCAAAATTCCTATTGACTTTGTATTAGGCATTACATTGATCTTTTGTGGGCTAGAGACTGAGCTTTACTTAAATATATCACTGGAGGCTTTTCTTGTGTGGGGGACAGAGCTGAGCCTTGAAGCATCTTGCATTTCAACAGTTTTTGCTCAGCCCATGAATTGGCAGAACTCCAATTTACACTACACCCTGCATTGTGAACTCAGTGGTATTTTACCACTTCTGAAAATACCAACCTTCTCTAAAAACAGAGGGGAAGTTTGTCAGACAGACAAATCCCTCCTTATCTCTTAGTCATAACCATGATCCACTTCAGATGATTTAAAGAGCTTTGTACATATTTACCTTTTTTTTTTTTAAAAAAAAAGAGACAAGAAAAAGACTTCTTTGCAAATCACTGTTTGAAAACAGAAGCTGTAGAAAGATTCCTCAGAACCTTATTTGCTCCCACTCACACTCCTAATGTGCACATATTTCACAAGAGTTGGCACACTATGTGCTAATTTATTGAAGATATATATGCTTTAAACTCACCATCTGTGTGCAGGTTCTTTGTACTAGAAACTTGTGTCTTGATTAATGAATTTGTTACCTTCTACTCCTTCAACAAATAATGGACTGCTGTCTGTCACTGACAAAAAAAAAATAAAATGCCACTGACCGTGCAATATTCAGGTAAATGATGAAAGGCCACACGGGCGGTTTAGAAACAAGTATTCTTGGTTTACTGGGAATTTTCAGATTTAGCAAGAAGTCATGAGATCTTCAGACAGTCAGTAAATTTCCACAGACGGTTTCTGTTCTTCACCCCCCCTTGTGGCAAACTTGTCTGAACCACCAAACATGTCTCAATTGGTCTGCAACCTGCTCTGCTGCAGGAGCCCTCGGAAAATCCCAGGCCAGCAGACACCAGCTGCATTGGGTTCTGGTTGGTGCCAATAAAGGCAGCAGTGATTTGCACCATCACTGATTGCACACGTTGGTGGAAGAGGATCGAAGTCAACTGGATGAAATACACCAAAAGCATTGTGCAAAAAAAGAGCATGAAAGAGGGAAGAGGATAGTTGTGGTTTACAGAGGAGTTGTAAGTAAATTCCAAGATCAGAGCGCCTCGACACAGAGAGAAAATGAGAAGTAGAGAGGGGAAGGAAGATGCATCATTAACTTGCAGCATGATCTTTCTGAAGTAATAGAGCTTTGCACACGCTAAGTGTGCCTCTCTTCTTCAAGAAGTACAAACTATTAATGACCGAGATGGTAGATTTCCATGTTCATATATCTTTTCATTTCAGTGCTGCTGGCACCTACAAATCTGAACTTAGGTCTCCAAAAACATCTAAAATCCTTGCCTCAAACTCTAGTTTTAGTTGTTCCTATCTATAAGGTAATATTTAATAACAAGCCAAATATGTCCCACCTAAAAGAACATCCATGGGTCACTGAGTGTCAATCTACAATCATATAAAAACTCAGCTTATTAAAAGGCCACTTTTGCAAAAAGCACCTTAACTTTTGGGCCCTGACAACGGGTCAGTGCATAACTCCTTTTTGACTAAAGGCATGTAACAGATCAGGTACCTCAATTTGGAGAAACATGAATGTTCTGAGCACAGTATCAGTCAAGAAATGACAAAATTCTGTGGAACGTTCTGCAATTTAAGCAGGCAAGTAACAATACAACAGAATCAGGCAAATCCAACCATCAGTGAAATGATGAATTTACTCTATGGGGTGCATGGTCTTTTTGTGTTTTCTCTCTGTGACTGTACCAGGGAATACATTAGACAGTGGACTCCAGGCTCATGTCACTTCTGACCCCCCACTGGCTCACCAAGGCTCAGATAGTTGCATCAAGCTCTTCAGATATGAGAATACATTTACTCATAAAGGGGATCTTGTACATTCTGTTTTCCAGAAAGATGACTAAAAAATGCAAGGGCTGATGCTATTAGCAGATGGATACTTTCCTTGTTCAGAGTGCTTTTAACATTTCCTTCTCCTTGGAAAAGCAGGCACAGTGGGAGCAGAACCCCAGGCCCAACTCTCAGTGCCTGTATGCTGGTAAAGGTGCTGGGTATGAGCATTTAATCAGGATTAGCAGGTTGAACCACTATGGATCAAAGCATTTAAGACATCTGCAGAGCTGAATAACTCAAGGAAGTCCAAGGCTATTATAAATGGATCTCTACCATCAGTGACAAATTTTTCATAAGTATTGGCAAGCTTTCTTGTGGATCTCAGTCAAAGAGTTTCTAAAAGAAACTTTGGAAATCCTAAACCAAAAAGAATCACTCCAAAGCAGCTCCAATGTGGTTTCCTTTGATAAGAAGGGATAGGTGTAAGTGTCCTCATTCTCTTGTCTCAGACAGGCAGTGTGATTTTACACAACTGCAACTGCCTTGCTCAGCCATCCATGGGGTGTTTCAAGTTCTCCCTCAGCAGAGCAAAAGTCCACTTGAAATGCGATGGGGAAGGAATCCCCAGCAGCCACTGCCCTAGCACTACAAGGCTCTTCCAGTCCTGCTCTGTAAACAGGAATTGCCTTTGGACCCTTAAAAAACATGCACTGTATCACTCTGGAATGGTGTTAATCTTTCTGTCATGGAGCTCAAAGCAAGCTTTCTATTATAAGCTCTGTGAAACACACCTCCTTCCCAGCCACTCACTCACAGGGAACAAAATCCAGTTTGCTGAAATGGTTTGTGTGTAACAGGATGCCAGAGCAGGCACTTGAAGCATCGTGAGCGAGGCATGTTGGAGCTGTGAGACCTCAAGTTAGAGGCCGAGCCCTCAGCGAGGCAGTGCTGGCTCAGTGCCACAGCCAAGGACGGGGAAGAGACAGTTTTCTCTTTGCTTCCTTGCAAAGGACAATAGTCTATTCACAGAGAACACCAGCTAGAGAGGCCACTGCCTCACCTCCCACCTAAGGTCCAGCAGGGCCTTGGCACAGTGCTCCCCAGCAGCAACCATGCTCCTTGCCTGCTCCTGCCATGCTTTCATCATCCCTAGCACCTTTATAACAGTCCTTTTTAATCCACCTTGATAGCACTTATGACAGCTAAAGCCCAGGTAAAAATGGGCCTTGTGGTTACAAAACAGATCTGCAGTGGTTGGAAAAGACCTTTAAGATCATCGAGTCCAACCATGGACCTAATATGACCAGTTCCACCTTTAAACCATGTCTCTAAGCACCTCATGACAACATCTTGACCTTAGAGTCACATTGGCTGGAACAATGATTGACCTGTCCCAAAGTATCAACACTGATACCCAGGGCATAGTAAGATGGGGGTTAGCTGAGGACCCTCAAGTCTTTCTTTAACACATTTTCTGTGTATTTTCCTAGGAGTCCACAGTGAACATTGGCTTTGCTGATAAACTTATCAGTAGCAGAGTGAAACATCCGTTTCATTTGCACTGTTTACACAGAACCTGTTTCTCCAGTTGGTAAATTGGGATTGAGCGAACAGGCTGACTATGTTTTCTTTCTTCTTCCACAAACATTGCTCCTAGCAGTGTGTGCTACACCTCAGAAGATAGAGGAGATGCTGCTTCAGGGACCAGCCATACCCCAGCCTTATTCTGGAGGTCTTCAGTTCCACAGTGGAGGTCCTCTACCCCTATACATCATTCCCAGCCCCAAGCCAACCCCTAGAGATGAGGAAAGGCTGTGGCACAGTATGTGGATGCCGATTACATCTGCAAACAGGAGGAACACACAATTGGTGGGATCCGCCTGCTTTCTAGCCCCTTTGTGCTCAGGGGCAGAAATACAAATAAGCCTCAATGTCTTTTTCCTGCTTATATGAACTGAGATCCGTTTTTCAATAGCAGGCCCTGGCAGATAAGTATTCCCTTTTCTTGGTATTTATTTTTTGTGAGGGAAAGCCTTTCACTGGCTTCCATGACATTCCCCTCCAGCACTTGGGAGGTGCAATGGGGCGTCAGGTAGAGCTGTGATTCAGGGATGCTCCAATACCCACTGGAAGCTGGTGTTGCCTTGCTGCATAGGCAGCCCAGGGCATAGAAGGCTGCCATGAGGTCTGTGCTTTTACAGATAGATTAGGCATGGGACTCCCCAGAGAAGGATTTGATTGAAGCTTCATGCCATGACCATAGGACAGAAGATGGTGGCCCTGTGGATTCTCAGCTCAGTTGCTCTTCTCCCCCTATCCAGCTCAGTTGCTTGGGTTGCTTCAGAGAGAATAGGACCGTAAACTTTATGAGTGAGTTTTTCTCCTAAATGAATTACATCACACAACCATTGCTCATAGCTCATGTTTCAGAAGAACCACAGAGACAGAAGCAGGTAGGAATGGTAAAAGTCTTCCTAACAAGCCCAGGCACCCACTGGCAGCAGCCGCACCCACCCTTCACCCACTCAGCATGTAACGTCATGTGCCACATGAGACATCAACCCAGCGCCCATCTAAAGCAAAACACGAGACACAAACAATTAATTTTCCTCTGCTTAGACTCATCAAAAGGAATATTTCAAAACCTGTTCTTTCCTAAAAGCGCTAAGTGACAAATCCAACCCTATGCAAAGCCAGCAGAGGGGCAGGGCCCTGCAGAGAGTTCATAAGATGAAGACACAGGTTTGAACTTTATTGTCTTATTGCAGTTGGAGAATTCCTTGGGTAATTTCCTGGGTATTTTCTAGATTACTTCCTTATTGCTTTCTGGGTAAACTAGGTCAAAATGCTTGCCTTGTCCAAACCTCAGTTTGTCTATGTATAAAGTGAAGGCAAGGGGACAAGTTACTTTTTCTGCATGAAATTCAGCTTTATGGAAAGGCCATACAATGCCCCTGTCCTTCATTAGAGACAGGAAGGCCTTTGAAATCCTGAAAGCCACAACAGCTGAGAAGTGCTGCATGTCACTGTAGGCAGCTCAAGAGGAACACATGTGATATGTGGACAACCACCAAATAAGCACTTGAGGTTGAGTAGCTTTTTGTCCCTAAGAGAGGAAAGAAAAAAAAAGTGCATCATCTTTAATCTTTTTTTCTTGATCAGCCTTCCAGCTAAAGTAGACATACCTTTACAGATCACAACATCTGAAATCTCAAGAAGCACCACAGGAACAAAGATTCCACCATCCACTGTGCTGCACCCCAGATCTGGCTGTTCCCTCCTGAGATACCTTGTTGGCTGCCACTCTGTACACACTGTTCACTCACCTGGGCCAACCTGCTCAGTCAAAAGCTGAACATATAAAACCACAAATGTTTGGGGGTCCTGCAGCATGTATATCTGATAAAGGGGAACCCACTTGTGAACAGGCAATGCAGACAGATGTAGAGGCTATTAAGTGTCTTTGAGTCTGAACTGACACATGTGGATATCTGGTTTCCCTTAGCAAAAGCTGATAGTCTGCAGTGCCATAGATAGGAAATATGAAGGTTTTTTTGAAAGTTAGGCATTTTTGAATGCCTGCCAACAACATTTTAGTGCATTGTTAACATGCAGCGTAAAATATACCAACTAGGAACACCAAAGGCATGAAACTGTTCTTCAATCTCTGTATTTCAGTGTCTGCATTAAGTATGCCAATAAACCTGGACCAATTTCCATGTATGTTCCACTGCATCAGCACTCTCAGACTGTCTACAGCTTCCCATCCTTTCTCATGTAATAAGATCCAGCGATCTGGACAGATTTTCTTCCCCCACTCCCCCTACTTGAGTGACTCGTTACTCCATTAGTGTTTCAGAATTTGGAGATGATTTTGTCATCAGGTCTTCAAAAATGTATCCACAGCCTTTTCAGGGGCAGAGATGACCAAATTAAGAGTTGTAACTTAGCAAGACCACTACAGGGAGACAGAGGAGGAAAACTGTGGTTACATTAGTATTGCAATGACTGTTATTTCCTACAGCATCTTTTGGCTGCCTTCCACTCTCTTAAGTGCCTCTTGCCTGGCTCTTCCTTCTCAGTTGTCCCACCTATGGACTATGCATCTTCTGTTTCATGGCCCTGCATGGGCTGTCTCTATCTTATAGTATCTTGACAAGTCATTACTATGACTTACATAGCCAGGCTTGATACACAGATTAAGTGGTGCAAGTCCTTTGAACCGCATTCCTCAAGTCCACTTTTCATCCCATTATCAGATCAGTACTGAATAAAGGCCAAGTGGAAAATCCCAGTGTGAAATATGCTCCTGTGGCTAACATTCACATAATGGCTATGTTCAGAAAAGGTTTGGTACTGGACTATGTGAATTATTTGTGTTTAGTCTAGTTTAAAAGATTTCTGGTATCTCAGGGTCAAAGTCTCACTTTTCATAGGTAAACATTTTAAAGGACTCATATTAATGACATATCACCAGACAGAATCAGAAATAGTTTTGCTTAGGTAGTTACCTTGGACAGAAAAACATTCAGTCAGTGACTCTGAGACACAAACTGGCTCCAGGCCTTAAAATTATGAACATTTGCTACACTGCCTAATTATAGCAATTATACAGCCAAGGCTGGGGATTCAGGACAACAAAACTACTTGAAAACGTTAGGAAGGTCCCTCACTGCTTGTTGAGGAAAAAACCCGACCAACCAAACAGCTAATTTTTGACAGTTTTAAAAGCTTCTTTTCTTGCTACAGTAGAATAAAAGAAAGTGTCATATTAATGGCTGTAGTCATCGGATGATAATTACTTTGGCCACACCAGGTCCTTTAACACATGCGTGCCTTGCACACTGAATGAAGCCTATATGTGCAGGGTGCTCCTGGACACATGTATCTGTGGTGCCTAGCAGGGTTTTGCAAACTGCTCATATGAACTGTTGCATTAAATTACATTTAGCTTGAGCGATCAGCAGCTCATCAGTTGACCTCTGGCTCCAAATCTCAATAACTAGAAGCATCTGACGTAAAGAAAGCCCTTAGAGAAGGCAGAGGGAAAGAAATAACTGTGCTAATTAAGCTATACAAAGTGCCTTGGAGAGAAGGGCTCCACTTCAAGGATACCCTGACATTTCTGACCCACTACAAGTAGTGTCAGAAAAAATTCGGGAATTTAATGTGGAACGTTTAATTGATACAGAGGAAAAATCAGTAGAATTTAAAATTGATTTCTCCCTTACAGCTAAGATATGTCAGCTTGGAAGACTTAGTAAATATTCTTAGCCACTAACGTGTCTTTATTTTGATTGCACAGGAGGTAAATCATCCTCAAATATGGTACAAACCCACAATGGCCTGGTGCATTTACGATGAATTCTTTGTTCGCAGTGCAAATGTAAATGCAATAGTCCCATTGCCATACACTGCACTTACCACTTAAATACCGTTTTTCTAATTTGTTTCCATCATTTGAACTTAAGGGCACAAAGGAATGCTTTGAATTTTGCATATGATAAATTTCTTTCTGAGAATGAACCTGTAAAACTGCAGTGCATTTAATAATTCCCTAAATGTCTTTCACATACAAAAACTTAACTTTTACAACATCCTCATAGGAAACATATTGGTTTATCCATTTTATACGTGTGGTTAAACTGAGACCTGAAAAAAACCCAAGTGACTTACCAAGGTCAAAATGTGTGTTAGGTACAGACCTGGGCAGACAAATCCCGACTCAGATTCCTAGTTGTCTGCTTTGCTGGTTTGGTGGTATTCCTTCCCTTGCCTACTTTTAGGAACAGATTATCTGGATGTCCCACTCAAAAGGTGTTGATTGGGAGGTAACTCTTCTTTCTAGGATGGTTTAGAGCCCCTCAGAAGAATTTCTTCAAATGAAAATGTCCAAATTGTTACCTAATTTGTGCAAAAATTTGACCAGTAGACAAAATTTAAGCCTCTGCTATTGTAAACAGTTCTTTTAAATTTTCCCTATAATCTGTTACCTGGCATTTGTTTCTTCATCTAGATTCATCACATCACTGAAAAGAACCTGTCAGAGTACCCCTTTTTATAGCTATAAAGGTGAACTCAGAGCACAGCCTAGGCTCTGAATATTTGGGAATTTGGGATTTAGTTCATACTCATCACAGGTATCAGATTGGAATAGCCTTTCCATACATCTCAGTGTTGCTGAAGATTAAATGAATTGGTTGCAATTAACACTGGCGGATCTCAGCTAATAAAATCCAGGTGTTTTTATTCAGTGTCTAGAATAAGGCCGAAATACTTGGATTGAGACTTTCTACACATTTATTTTTTCCTGTTAGTGGGAGCACAGAGGACTGGATGTGCCATCTCCTAACACTCTGGTTTGTGCCTCCAGCTATATTTAATCCTTATACCAGGGCAGCAGCTTACTGCTACTACTAGCTGAAAGAATTACAGTGGAAGTGACTGATGAACCTGAGAAGAATCATAACAAAGAGCCTACAGTTACAGCATTTTCTCCCTCTGAGCTCCTAACCAGAGCAGCATCCTGCAGAGAAGGAAATCTAGATCCCATTGAATGGGAGAAGATTGACTGGAAAAGGCAGTAGCATCCCTTTGATGGCAGAGTCAAGGAAGAAATGATCTAACTCTTCCACTGAAGAGTTTTCACTGGACCAAAAACAAAACAAGCATTCCATTTGGTTACACTTGAGACTGGCTTTTTAAATACTTATCTAGGCCTCCGACTCTCTCTGCAGTTGTGGATGCTGCACCCTCACGCCTCCATTCCTCTCCTGCAGCCATGCAGCCTGGCTTGGGGAAATCTCTGTGCTCTGACTCATGCTGTTCTGTGTTCCCTAATGGTCTCATGTGCTAGCCTAAGCTGCCTTATAGGGCAATAAGCTATTTGCAGGTTTAATACGATAAGGAACAAGAAAGAATATATTTCTGTTGTTTTATTTACATGAAGAGCAATGTAGCTGGCTCTTCCTGTCTCAGTCTTGTGCCATTAATAAAGTCCATGTGAAGAATATACAAATTTACACCACGTGTGGAACCTGTCAATGTAACTAGTCTCTAGCTAGAATACTTTCCATGCTGTGTATCTCCATATAGCCCATCTTTCTGGGGCATGTGACCCAGAAATGTGTCATCGTGACACATGCAGTCACTGGATTGATGAAAGGAATTTGAGGGAAATGGAAGCAACAATGCTGCTTCTTCCAACCTCCACTCAGCTTGTTGCTACTGCTCTGAAAAAGTTAGTGAGACATGAAAAAGACACCGCTGAACCAACTTAGCCCTGGTTTTACCTTTCATACAGCAGGCTTTTATGTAAGGCTATGTTTTTCCAGAGATTATAAAGAAAAAGGAACTAAAAATCCACAGCTGTCAGCTTTTAAAAGCAAATAATCACTCCCACGCAATGGCTGAAAGGCAAACTTGTACCTAAAGACTTGCAACTGGCATCACTGACATTTTTTATTGTCCAATCAAAATGCTAAAAATAAAAATAAACAGAGCCTACAAAGGGAAAAATACACTGGATTTTAACATTCTTTCACAATTCATAACCATAGCTGCGGTCAGCAACATGGAGCGAGAAAGACATTTGGTTATAAGTCATGACTTTAATCAGTCTCACTGGTGTCTTGTGGAAACCTTCCAAATTAAATGGATGTCCAAATTAGAGACATTCAGACCAAAGATGAAACATCACAAATAAGCTCTTTTGTCTAGAATAAATATAACCAAAACAGTCAAATGCTCAGGAAGATAACTGATACAACATTGTTCCCTTGGGCATCTTTGTTAGTGATTAACCCAGTGTGCTTTAAATGCCTGAAACAATGAAACTAGTGGACAAGCTATTCTAGTCCTCTGGGCATAAACTGTCCTCCTAATCTCTGCTCACCAGGTCTCCCCACAGCCACATCCTTCTAACGCCCCACTTCTTCCTTCCAGTCTCCAGCTGGTGACTCACTCTATTTAGTCAGCTCAGTCATCAGGATATTCACCTACCAAATCAGAGCAACCCTTGATCTCGCTGCCATCACCTCTGCCATGCCTATTCCCGACTTTTGTTTATTACTTTCACTCATTGCAACAAATCTAAAGTTGGGCTGTCAGCATTTTGGGGCAAAGCTCCCACCATGAATGGCACAAAGCCTCCCTGTCACACAGTCTCTGCACGTCTTACATAAGTGTAAGCATCTTAACTGCCCAACAGGATGAAGGAAAGAAAGGATCACAGTTCTCAGGCCTGATTAGGTTTGAAATTGGGGGTAAAACTTTCACTGGCATCAACAGTGCTGCATCATGCAGGAAGGGACTGATCCAGAAGGTACTATTGAGTGCCTCTTAGAGGGTCTGCATCTTCTCTATGGTGAAGGATTTCATCTTGCAGATTAAAAACCTAAAGCCAATAAACCTTTTTAACGAGAACCATGAAACTCCTCCAGCAACACTTGTTAGAAAGTTACCTGTCATGAAAGACAACAGCATTACGGACTCTTGAGACATAGGGGTCACCAGAGGGTATTTTATCTTTCTCTGTGTTTTCTCCAGAAAGAATAAAGGAGACAGAAGATAAAAAGTAAGATTATGTCACAGCAGAGGAATGCCTCTACTTACAGGAAGATAAGCCTTTTCCACTAAAGTCAAGTAATGTTCAAAAGATGACTATGAGCTGCATTGTCATGCACTCTACAGAGTTTTATATTGTCTCTCCACTTTCTCACCAATATTACCCTGGTATTTCATGTAAAAAACCTACATTATGTTACATTATGTAGCTCAGCTGATCTTAAGGTCCCCTCCGAGTCCAGTTACTTGGAATGAGGTTGAACATCAATGTAAGTGGCAGGAATTTTGATTATGTCAGGCTGACAACAGATACTTTAACAAAGAAAGCAGTCAAATCACATCTTGGACATCATGTTTGATTATCTATGGATGGATTATCTGGGCCATGGATTGACCCACTCTGTCTTCTCTCTACAGCTTTGGCTGCATCAAAGCCAGCACACAGACTCACACCTGCTGAGAGTTCCCTGGTGCCTCAGGTTATCCCTGTGCTCTAAGGAGATGCAGTGACCACATTTTAAAAGATGAACACACTGAAAAGCCACTGTCTCACTGGCACATGTTTTGTATTAGCTGTGGGTAATCTCCTCCCTCCCTCTCCCTGCCCTTCTTCATTATCCGAGTAACTGATTGCAGACCTTCTCTGAAGGAGTAGTTTTGGCAGTCATCACAGGGGTGTATTATGAGAGAAGGAGCTCAATCATACTAATATCTTAATTATAAGAACAGGAAGGCTACATAACACAGTTTCTGCCTTCTAGATCTGTATTTCAGATCTCATTCTGCATCCAGCAGTCAGTGCTGACACTTCTACGCAGGCCAGGCTCCCTCCTCTGCAGAGTTCATCAGCCCAACGTTTGTCTGGAGGAAATCCAAGCTTCAAACATGGATTTTTGGTGAAGTTTGATGATGCAGAAATATATAAAAGCAGCAGCCTGCAGGAAAGCAGGGTATGGCTAGCAGTGACCTCCAGTTCTCTTTGCAAGTGTCCTGTTGCAAAGGTATCCTCTTTGTATTTATGTTGATAAGCAACAGAAGGGCTCCAGAGTGCTAAGGCACTTTTTGGGCTCTACTTTGGGCAGCAGGAACTCCTTGGTCAATGGAGTTGAGCTGGGAGCTTCAGGCTAAAAAACCAGGCTGGTTACTGTCCTGACCACAATGATTTCAAAATGTATGGTACCCATGGGCTGGATCTACCCACTTGCAACACATTACCTTCTCCCTGTGTTATCTACTCCCTTCCGAAAATCCCACAATTGCTTTTATCGTGACTTAGATTACCCCCTTCTCTGAAGGGAAAACACACAGCACTTTTGGACCATATCTGATGATTCTGTTCATAGTTTCCAAACTCTTTAACCACAAAGGGATACATCACACTGAACTGCACAAACACCTTCTCCACACTGCATTCATAGGTATCCAGAGAGAAAGTGCATGCACACCTCAGGACACTGGATCTGACTCAGATCTACTTAGGAAGAGTCAGATGAGAGACCAGTAACACCTCAAACCTGAGGAATTAACCTGTTTCATTTGAGCTGAACAAGGACCTCAGCCCATGCAGACAAGATTAACAATGGCAGCAGCATATTTTTTCATTATTTATCCAACAACAAACATATATCACATTATTTCAGGATATGTCTTCTTAGCTATACTGTTATCTACGAGAGATGGAAGAAGCAAGGCTTGTAGTCATTTGGAAACAACAGGAGGTGAAGAGTTAGTAGAAAATGCACATCTAAGCTGTCAGCTAACAGTAGACCCTTCATTTCCTAGATTCCACTTTTCTGATTCTGATACAGTTGTTCCCCCTGTTACACTGTTATTTACCCAAAATTTGCTTATTTGCTTAACTATTAACAGTCAGGTACACAAGGGGTTGTACTTTTCTTTCTACTGGATACGGTCGCCGTGAACTTCCAAAGAAAAGTCCCCCCTGTATCAGTTACCACACACTCAGTTCAGGACTGTGACTTCTCTGAAATATCTGGTGATATAAATTCTTGGAACAAAGTGGGAAGGAGCCTTATGCCATACATATGAGAGCATGGCTACACAGAGATAATACATGTCAGCTTCAGGAGACTTGTAACAGCAAGGTTTTTTTTCATTGCTTTCATTATCTAAATGTCTATATATGGGGTGTTATTGGAAATCATGTGACTTCCTGAAGTTCAGCTTCCCCTGCTTGTAAACATGTGTAAGAATTTCACTTTCTGATTGCTGGAAACGAAAAATGAGGTACTTCTCAGTAAATATGCTCTACAAAAAATTCATGTTCTTGAAAATAATTTTCTTAATTTATACTAATCTTTTAAAACTGCAATATTCAGCCATAAACTTCCATTACAAAGCGTGGATGTGCTGGCACGAAGGTATGAAACTTCATAAATTTCATTATTTATGATGACATTGTCATCAACAACAAAAATACCTAAATGAAATGATAATAGTTAACTGCTTTCAGCTTCATTTTCTCTGAGAATTTCCACATCCTCAGAGTGTGGGAGAACTGACTCATTCTTTATGAGGAGAATGCAGTATAAGTCCTGCTAATTATTTGTGCTGAGAGTGGTATCTACAATTCATTTATTATACAAGAGTTACAGGGCTCTGGTACTTTTTCAGTAAAATGCCATTAATATTGCAGCTGGCTATGCTACAGACACTCTGCAAGATCTTGAGACATCATGTTTCAGACTGGGTGGAAATACTGTCAATATACTTTTGTTCAACATATTTTAGTATTTCTTCTTTGAATGTACTCCCCTGTCAAATGAAACAAACTCAGCAACTCCAGCAGGACAAAAAAAAAGAAAGCCTCAGCTGCAGCTGGAATTCAGAAATAGATATTATGCAGCACTAAGAAATATTGTGAGTTGTTAAAGGATTTTTTGAAGGACTAGAAGTGACTCCCCTGCCATTTATCAATCCCCTATTACTAAAGGACACATTCCAGGATAACTCTCAGAACTAGCTAACAGGTTGTTAATTAGTAATCACTATTACATAAAGTTAGAAACAAAGGAATAACAATGCAACAGAAACCGTGACACACACATTAGACGCCACCCAGACCATTTCACAAATGGTCTGAGTTGAGAATACTGCCCATGCCTGGATCTGCCATGGCTCTTGCCCAGTTCCACCACTGGACCAGCCACAGCACAAGAAGTCTGTATGTAACAGTACATGTTTGTATAAACTAAAAAAATATGCCAACATACAGGGAAGAGAAAAGGAGAAGGGAGATGAAGAAAGAAACAAATGAGATGACGCAAATTACAAGCTTGAAAGAACGTGTCAAGGCCTTACCCTGCTGTGGATCTTTGCTGTAGTTGCTGAGCTACTCCACCCTTTCTGATAAATGAAAAAGAATCCTGCTTAATTTCAGTCCCATTGGTATCCAGACTTCTGTGCATGTCTGGCTGTCTCTAGGATATACATTAGGAAACTAATGGAAAGCACCTGATAACATCAGTCAGATAAGAGGGCTGACGTTCCCTCTACAGCCCAAAATGTTGTAAAAATACAAAATAATATTTTGGGCTGAGATGACTCAGAAATCATCATCAACTTTCCAACTTGGAAGGCCCTAGGATGCTTGCTTCAAATAGTATCTTGGTAACGACTTTGTATGTCACATTCACATACACAAATCCATACATAATGAGACTAAAGGTCACAGCTCCTTAGGAGAAGTCCTGTTAATACTGAAATATAAAAGAAATGTGTTGTCTACAAACAGAAAATTTATAATCCAAAAGGCACTTCATTAGGTGAGTGGATCTGTTTCTATAGCTCTTCTCCATAACAGCCTGTAGCAAGAAGAGCCCCTTATTTTTGTTCATGTTTTTTATCTGACATTGTTATCATGCCTACCTTTCAACTGAGAACATTACATTTTGGATAAAGGACTTATTCTGAAGACTTACAGATTTTTTTTTTTTTTTTTGAAAGACTGAAAACAGTGTTGTTTGATCCCCCCCCACCACCAGGAAAGGTTCCCTTTACTATCTAAGAGCTCCATTAGGGGCATAGGAATGAATCCTTACATTATGCATTGACAACTGGCATGTGAACCTCATAACAGCTTATTTTAAGGGTGCCATCTCAGAGATGAGCTTTATAATCAGCAGTAACAGGAAGAATTAAGAATGGGAATAGTTAGACTGCAAGTAAGAATCAAAGATTCCTGCCAGTCCTCTAGAAAAATTTCCCTGCAAAGGGGATGCCATATACCTTAAGAGATTTACAGAGGAAAAAACCAAATAAATCTACTAACAGAAGCACATTGGAGATTAAGTGTACATAAAGAGATGGACTGGGTCAGCTATGAGGCCAGATTGTCACTGTACTAAAGCCAACAATCACTTGAGTCATGGCACAAGCTAGCCATGAATATCTTGTAGCATACCTCTAGACCCTTTTTTTACCTTGCGTGGTTACTAGTCATACTTGAAAACTATGACAATTTCAAGCATCATGATGAGATGTGTACTTTTTTCCTCATGGGTTATTTTGCAAACAGGAAAAAGGTATTTAGGGAAATGTTTTGGAAACTAAAGTCACATGTTTTGATGTGAAAAACCAGCCTGCCTGAAATTATATATTTGGAGCTAACACATTAAACAGAAGTTATTGGTTTATTAAAAGAAAACACACTGTGCTTTGGAAGTTAAAACAAACTTCCACATGATTGGAGCAGAAACCTCATTCTGCTCCATTTCTGTACATTTGACACAAAATACAGAAACCTCTGATTTAGAGCTCAGCGTGTTTCAATGGATTCCAAATAGCCTTAAGGGCAGCTCCAAAACTAAAGGTAATTATGAAAATAAATCCTCAAATTTCTCAAATAAACAAAAGGCTTGGTTTAAACCCTGAGAAGAAACTTGTGGAGACTTGTCTAGACTGGGTCACCAGAACTGGAGATAAGGCCTGGTTCTGCACCAACCTGGTCATGTCTGAAGCATGTCTGTAACTTTATACATGAGCAATCTCTATGGCTACCTTAAAATTATTTCTGCACTGAAGAGATACGCACGTAAAAATTTTAATTGAGGCTTACCTACAAATTCAGTCTGGAGTATCCTGTAAAATTAGACACCGCCAAGAGCAAAGCTCCCAGGACCCTTGAGAGGCCTGAAGATTAGGCATCACTTGCTTGAGCAATTAGCTGATTTTTGAAGACATATAGGCTTGGCACATGTTCATTTAATCATAAAAAGGCTCACAAAGTCTTTATCTTTCTATAAGCAAACAGCAGTAGAGAGTTTCCTTGCTCAGAAATCTCTAGGTCCACTTCACCAGTGTGGCAATTGGGGCAACCAGGCAACTATGGTTTCACCTTGTCCTGTGTCCTTGTAGCTCTGGCACTGGCTCACAGCACCTTGCTCAGCACTGGAGCAGGACCAGTCCCTCCATCTTTGAGCCTGAAAGACAGCACCCAGAAAACCCACCAGCTGCAGCTGGCTGCAAAAACCTCCCTGTCCACAAAGACCTCTCAACACAACACTATTAAATAAATACCACTCAGTAGTATTGACTTTACCTCTGCGTTGCACCTAGCACGTAGCCACAGCTAGGTATTGCACCACACAGACCTAATGTTTGCTTTTTGACGATGGCCTGTGTTGGCTTATCAACCTCCAGGCCCTTTTCCCACCCCTAACTTGAACTTGTGCTATTGCTATACTTGCTCCTATATGCCCAAAATCTGTTGCTTGCTTTCTCCATGCCCTGGGATGGCAAATAGGGTGCTGTGAACATTGTTCAAGATATCCATTTCATCGTGCTGATGCTTCTCTTGTACTGATGTTAGTTTGGTATTATAAAAGCCCACTTGACTTGCCGGTGCTCTCTTTATTTCCTGTGATTTCCAAAGGAGAGGTTCAGCAGGTTTCCACAGACCTCAGATGCTTGGCTACAAGGAGACTAGCAGAGACCCTGGCACAGGAGGTGTGACAGCAATCCGATGCTCACAAGGGGGTTCTGCGGGGCTTTCCAAGAAATAGGGCTCCCATCAACAACTGAGGCACTGCAAGTTCCTGGTCTGGGCTGTATACTTACACCACTAACAACTCCTTACTGCTGACACAAAGTATCTCCAATATTCAACATTTACAGACCTTTACCAAACATTCCTAAAATTTAAAGTGTTTTTCTTAATAATGACAATATAAAATTAGTAGTATAAGCTATGTTAATTTTCTGGTCTGCTCATATCTTCCACTTTTTTCATAGTATGAGTATTATAAAGTAAACCATCAAAGTTACAAATAACAGTGGTTTACTCTTAACACACAAGCTCAGGGCCTAGTTTTGGTAGCTTTTGAAACATAAGGACAGTAAAGGAGGCCATTTAGAGACTCATTCAGAGACAACTGCCTTATCTCTGGGTATACATTAGCTGTACAGACCTTATTCTGGCCACACATTAATTCCATCAAAACCTAGGTTAGCTTCCACACTAAGGCATCTGGCTCAGCATCAGGGGCTTCTCAGAGAGGAGTGCAAGCACATCCCTCAAACCTCTTGAGGGAGGAATTCAGTCTTCCAAGTTAGAGTCTAAGACTTCACTGCAACCTTAAAAAGCCTCTATCTCTTCCCATCAACACTGCTGAATCTTGTTTCTGCTTGGCAGATCCTGTTTCCCACAGACCTGCCTCCTCTCCTTGTCCCACATCCTTCCCTCCAGAGCTTTCCTTGCTCCCATGTCTCTAATCATCTCGGGCTTGTTTCCAGAGATCTACTTTTAAAAATACAGTAGAGCACTATAAACAGGCTTTAAAACTCACTCAAATTACTGCTTCCAAGGCAGGAGAGGGGAAAAAGGATATTCCAAGGGGACCCCCTTGACATGACCATTCATGTGTCTACATCAGCAGTTCCCAAACCTTTCGGCTCGCAACCTCATTTCCGAGCTCGTGACCTCTCTTCCATCAGCATTGCTTGGGATCATGACCCTAACTTTGGAAACTTCTCGTCTGGATCAGTCAAAAGTGACGCCTCAAGAATAATTTTCCAGTTAGTGCCATGTTTGTTTATGCTCCTGAGTAGCATGATTACCCTGAAGTTCAGGTTCAAACTTGTCTCTTTGCTTGTTTGTAAGTCTGGAAAGAATTTCTGGGTGTCACTCAGCCAGCAGATAGTGAACTCTGTAACTTTTGACTGTTCTGGTTAGAGACAATTATATCCTAACTGACCTGGTATGGCATTAAGCACTTGGCTACAAAGTTCAGCTGTGCCTAGATGAAGCAGAGATTTTGCTTCTCTGCAGAGTCTGGAAATATCATTGTTTTCTCTACTTGCATGTCACAATCATTCAGATATAACAGTTACTATACCCAACTCACTCCTCTTACAGCAACATGGCTTCATCTACCACACCGTGCATTGTCACCGCCTCAAACACGTGTTAACCACTTTTCTTCACACCAGTTTGTCTTTCTCCTTACAGTCATTAAGGATGTATGGTTAGTGAAAATTTTAATATTCAGATTTCTAACTCTGCTTTCTCATCTTTGCTTACTGGTGAAAAGGTGGGGGGAAAAAAGCAGCGAAGTGGTTTGAAAAGATCTTGAAAACACTACTAAAAATGCTAAACTTTCAGAATATTTGCAGTTTGGATGTGATACAGCTAGCCCTGCTTTGGAATTTCCCTGGAATTAAAATAAATGGGAATTTCTCAACTACCTGTTTCTCCTATTTTCACATTGTATCTCTGCTCAGTCTACGTGTCTCTATAGAGGTGGTTCCACTACTGCATTAAAGACCAGTTCCTTTAACCTTTTTTTTCCTGCCCACAGAACCTTTTTCACCTGATACTCTCTTACTCTAAGCCTAAAGCAGGTGTTTGACTTCCTATTTGACCTCTGTATTTCATTGTTACTGTTTTTTCAATTTAAACAGCCATGAGATAGCTGCCTAGACACACCAGGCTGGAATTTGGGGAATGTAAAGTGGAAGCTTAGCTGTAGTGGCAACACCTAAGAGCAGCTAGCCCTCATACCTGCCTTTAGAAAACACAATATAAATCTCAAGTCCAAGGGGAATCAATTAACATGAGTGTATGAAAAGACCTACCACCTACCATCATCCATCCATGCAGCTGAGGGGATCAAGTTACTGAAGAGGAGTAGAGGAGAAAGACATTTAGGGTCTGTGGCTTTGCACCACTTGGGCACATGTGAGTACATGAGGCAGTTGGGTACAAACCCTTTTTGCAATTAGTCAGTCTCTATATGAGGTTTAAGCATCTGACTTTGGTTACTGCCAATAAAAGAGATTAAGCTGAAAATGTTTCAGCACGAAAGGCAACCACTGAAGGTAACATCAGGGCTTCTCTTTCCCTCAAACATGAGGGCAAGGCCCCATGGCCTAGCAGTGCAGGCCAGCAAATGAGGAAAACGAAGTCATGCTTTGTTAGAATGAAACTTGGTGAGAGCCAGATCACACCATCAGCAAGGAGAAGTTCCTGTTTGAGCCTGTAATGATTTGCATGAGACCATCACTTGTTTGCTACTATACAGCGCTCCCAGAAGGGTTGTTGATCCCTACCAAATTGCAAATGGTTTTCTCTATCATCCAGTCTTTTGTTGACACACTGTGCCTACAAGAGCACACCAAGATCAGGTTTGCCTTATGCCTTCTCTTGTGCCATTACGAGATGGAAAACTGGTGGAGATGTCACAGCAATCAGGCTCGAGCAGCTGGTGTGGTTATTGCTACAGGGTTGAGGATAGTCTGAAAAATCTCTGCCTGAGACTTCTCCAATTTCAGCCAGGGGGGTTCAGATGGGCAGAAGATTTCAGGTTTGTGGGGACTTGTCTGGTTGTGGTTGGATTTTGCTATTTAAAAAAAAAAAAAGTTGGATTTGCTTCAACTAGGATGGAATTAAAAATTTTGCCCGAGACGATGGAGCATTGGACAGATCCCAAATCTGTCAATACTAATCCAACCTCATGGCTAGAAAATATATGCTTTCATTAATAACATTCTACATAAAGGAGAAAATGTACTGTTAAATGAAAGAGAGATACCAAAATCAAAATAATCTTATTAATCCTGGTAATGCACGTTAAAGAGGGATTGGTAGTTCCCAACTCTGCCCAGACTTGATGGAATTCAGTGGAGAAAAAACCCATACCCAAAAACCAACCAAAAAAAGCAGGTGGACAGCTGAGAAGATTTTGACCAGTATAGGAGATAACGCTCCCCTTGAAGTAAGGGCCCACTATCAAAGGTTCATGGCTGAAAAATTAATTGTATCATAGCTGTTGCAGCTATGTGACATCTGTTTAATTAGGTTAGACTCCCATTTGATTTATCAAACACACAGGCTCTTGTTTCAGTGGTATATGGAAGGACACTTTGAAGTGCATGTTTCATATCTGGATGAAGTTCTAATGTACAGGTGCAACATTTGTAAAACGTCCAAAATACAAAGGGGCTACTTAAGAAAGACTCGCTCAGCTTGGAACAGAGGCTTTTCTCTCAAAGATTACAAGACCATTCAGCTGATGTTTGGGCTCTTCCTGCTGATCCAAAGAACCCAAACAGAACGTGGAAGTGTTGAAAGGTGGTAGAATCAATCTTGTCACGATTAATTCAGGATTTTTTTCTAGTAGCAAGATCATGTGCTTTATTGATCCACTAGCATATGTCACCAGCAAGTATTTTTTAGAAAAGTGGATGTCAAAGGATAATGGAGTGAAGTTCAGCTAAATCTCCATCATAGCTTTCAAAAACACATACAACAGCGGTTCGTGTTATTAGAGGTCCACAGGTCTCTCCTACCACCACCAGCACAGACAAAACTCCAGCAGATATCTTCAATATATGTGTTTTAAACTTCAGGGTAGCAGAAGGCCTACCCTAAACAAGAATAATTTGGGGAAGGTTGGGGGGGAGGTTGGGAAGGTATGTTAAAGATATAAAGTGCTTTTGAAAAAAAGAAACCTTGCATGCAGTTATGTAGCAGCTGCAAAGCAAGGGATGAAGAGAAAGTCTAAAGTGAACTCTGCTGGCCACTCTGACAGTCCTCACAGAGGAATGAGAATTGAGCTGGCACATCTTGGTAAGGCTCCCACTGCCAAGGGCTGTACACAAAATGATGCTAAGGGACCCACTCTACTCAATTTATTACAGGAAAGATAACTGTGTTTGCTCATTTGACTCATATCAGTTCTGAATCTGTGCCCGTTAACCATATAAACTATACTGAGGGGAAAAAACAGCTGGGGAAAGAATCTTACAAAGTGGCAAGGGAATTCAGTAAAAAAATCAGCAATTCTTAGTAAGAATGAGTGTCAGAAAGTTCATGGGTCGTCCCACGTGATCCTGTACCTGCCAAAGGGAAAGGATCTAGACAAAATAAAATCTTATTTATGAAACTGAAAAATCTACATAGTCCTTGAAAGGAGGGGATGAACTCTTTCAAATAACGAGGATGCAAAAGGAATAACTCCTCAGTTTGTTACATCTTGCCCTTCATTGGCATATTTTTCTCTAAACCAGCTCAGCAGAAAACAGAGAAACACAGAAAATGAGTGCAGCTGGGCATCAACATGAGAGCAGTGAGTCTTACTCCATTAATTCTCAAAGTAAGAAGCCTAACTATGCTATACGATAACAGATCATATCCGAGACACCAAATCTTCAGTCCCAAAGACAGGAACATTTTATCCACATCTGGGAAGTGACTATGATCCTACAAACTTGGAGGCTGATTAAATTAAGACAAATTTCTTTGAAGGTGCTGAAAGGCACGAATGTCAAAACAAGACCAGGGAACCTGAAACTAGTAGTGCATAAGACTATAGGAATCGACTGACCAGCATAGCAGTGTTGGGGTCAAACAGCTGGGAGGGGAAGAGACCACAGGTCATGGGTATTTGAATGGGTATCTTAACATGTTTATATTCAGCACAGCATTATCCACATTTCAAGCACAAAAGCAGAACCTATTTCTGTGCTCTGCCCCTGAGGAATGCTGCAATATTGCCTTATGACATGATACTCACGAGACGGACACTTCTCTAAATTAAGTGCTTTCTAACGCCGGATAGTCTTTCAGACTTGCTTTTTTAGTGGATGCTTTTTTAAAATAGCTTGCTGTCCAGTGACTTGGAGTCACATGCTTGTGCCATTGATCATTCAGACAGTATTTCACAAATTCTTTGGGAAAATACTCAGACTTCCCTAGATAAATAACAGAGCTGTTCCAGTTACAGAAACTCCCTTCTCTGCCTGGAACAAATTGAAGACAGGGGGAGATGTTTCCACAGGCAGCATCAGAACTAAGACTAAGGAGTGAGAGGTGCTCACCTGTAAATTTGAACTCAAGGGCTATTGCTAACAGGCAGAACAGCCAGAATAAATGGTCAGTGGATTGCCACAAGTAAAGATATTTACAGATGATGGTGCAGAAGTGGAAGGGGGTGCTGGGATTATATTTGATCAGCTCTCGTTATTTCAAGAAATGCATCTCTGCAGAAAAGGTAACAGAGACAGGTCAGAGGGATGCAGATTGACCATGCAGACAGGGACAGACACATCCAGAGCTAAACCCAAGAGGGTGTCAGAAACTTCTGGGTGGGCTCAGTTCCTGTTTGGGAACAGCAGCAGGGTCTCCTCTTTACCCCTGGTTAGTGCCTGCCTGTGCCCAGTGGGTGTGAAAGGACCTCACAGCAGTTGGATCCAAGTGAGCTGCACTGCTATGCTTTTAGATCTTGTGCTTTAATAATTGTTTTATGTATCCCTGGTCTAGGAGCATCCATGTATCTTTGGAAAGGCAGTTCCCAGCTATCCTAATTGCATATGCCTAGCAAGGATAGAAAGGGGAGCACAGCAGTTTTAGAGGGACAAAGTGATTTTTGGGCCCTTGCAGGTCCCTTCCTTTTCTCTGCCATAAACTAAACACCTTGAAGACAGCTCCAATATGTGCTCTGTTTCCCAGTGCCCACCATGGGCCTCGCTGCAGTGCATTTCAGTATGGCCCATTTGCAGTGTCCCCGTGCAGTGTTTCATGAGCTGGAAGAAATAGACAAAGTGGGTTGTTCTTGCCCCTCCTGCCCCCTTTAAACAGCCTCCAAGGGCTGTCAGGACAGCATATAAGAGACTAAGTACAAGTAGGAGTCAGGTCCTGCCCCAAGAGTGACTGAGAAGTTTGTTAAATAAACTGGCTGGTTAAGGTGACTGGAAAGTCCGATGCGTGCAAGTATATATCTTACAGGACAAATCATCCTCTTTGATGGATGGAAACTACACCGCTTCAGTTATGTCTGAAACCATCATGGACCTCAAGCAAATACTCCAAAAGGCACCAGGCATTCACTAGTATGAATAAAAGTGATTCCACTGAATCCTGCAATCCCTCACAGCAAGTTGCTGCAGAACTAAACCCCAAAATGCTTTGGCAAGGCTGACCACTTGGCTATCTGCCACATACCACCAAGGCCCAGCAGCCTTCATCTCCTCCACCTCCGACATCACTGTGTAGGTGGCTTAACTCATTCTCTTACATGTACCTGATAGACTTAAAAGAGAATTTAGGCACCCAGAATTAGGCCTCAAAACAGCACTGAAGTTATAGGGCACAGGAAAATGATGCAAACAGCCTTTCTTCTTACTGTCCAAATGCATGACAGGATGCAGAGGGCAGCGAATTCTGATGCATAACCAGAAGCTGCTGTAAAGATCTATTTTATTTGTCACAAATTTGCTAAGTAAGGTTTATACTCTGGCATTGACCCTGCCTTGTATGCCCTTAGTAATACTACTGTGCTTTGTCCCGTTAAGATTTTGCATCAGGAGAGATAACACACAGTCAATTACCCATTATAAAGAGGTGCTTTTCTTCTCCTCCTCCCCACAGCCCCCACCCCATTGAAGCAGGGAAGATAACACTCCAGCCAGAGAACTTGTTTCCAATGTCAGCCTACAACTAGCTTATGTCTCAAGAAAGAGAGACTGATCAGGCATTGTGGTCTTTATCCTGGCAGCTGAATAGCCTGCGTGAATATCAACATTATCATAAATCACTCAACTGCTGAAAGTCATCTTACCCTCAGAAGGAGCTGAATAGCAACCGTTTCTAAATCCTTATGTACATCCATTTACAGCAGCTGAGCTGTGGGAGTATATAGACCTATTTTTCAGCTAGCATGATAATCAAGCCATTCCTCACTTAAAAGCGAATCCATTTGCTTTGGTATTAGTCCCAAATAACAGTTCTAGATATTGATATCAATTGTAATTATTGTAATCTCCAACTAAGATTAAGCCAAGGCTGTCAAACTCCTTTATTCCCCTAAACACATTTAAAGTTCCCAGCCAGATTCTGATCTTGGTGTGAATCTGAACATAGTGAATTAAATTTAAAAGCCACTGCTTTAAACTGGTGTTTCTCAGTAGCCCCAGTGTAGCCATAAAGATCAGAATCTGTCCTTAACATCTCTGCACACTGGTACTGTGCAGAACTAGCTCCAGACTATTTATAGCTCACACTATATATAAACACTGCAGCTTCCAAAAGCATATTTTATCTTTTGGGAGGACAATGCTTTCAGAAATGTAATAAAAGGCAGTTTTGTTAAAAAAAAAAAAAAATCTGCTCAAACCCTTAACCTGGAAGAGTGGCCCCCTGCTGCCAATCAGATAATAAGCTTAATTCTTACATCACACTTTATTTGTAGCTCACTGTGTAGTTAATGGTTGCAGCTTATCTAACAGGAGAAATGTGAAACCAGAGTTTTAGAACAATAGAAACAAGGCTGTCACCAGCAGGCTGCCAATGAATCACGTCCCCACAGTCAAGTTCTCCCAGAAGGTCATTTGTTACAGAAATACATCTCTGTCTGGACCTGGCAAAATGCTTAAATATGTTTCTCAGTTTTACCTTAATAAAATATCGAGCAGATCAAATACCAGAACAATTTCACCTGGTTGTTTTATTGAGTTCTGTTGATTGCAAGACTTAATAGTAAATGTTACCAAGTGAGCAGGCCTGCTTGTTTTTGTGTCTGGTATTCCAGAGGTGGTCTTACCTTCAGCTTAAGTTCAAGGTATCTTAAAAACAAGCTTTTACAAACCTTAAGAAAAAAAGTGATTTACCATTCTCTTTCACATTGTCAAAAAACAGAAAAAATATTTTTGAACACTAAGTAACTTCCTTCTATACCAGTCAGAACTGAAACCCTAAAACCACAGAAAAATAGTGAGCTCTGTAAAAAGGATTTACCAAGAAACAGAAAGCAGCATTGACACTTTCTCTTTTGTGCCCAGAGAGATATGCAGAAAAAGGATAAGGAAGTAAGAAAAAAAAAAAATCAGGTACTACCTGTGTCAGATATGAAAGCTGGTTTTGCTCATACATAATTATCTTGTAGTAACTGCTCTGTCTGCAGCTCAAAAAGAAAAAAAATCTCTTCTGCACTTGCAAAAGAGCTCCAGATTTTCTGCAAGAGGGAAAAGAACAATTGATGGGGTGAGCTATTCTCTTAAGACAAATATCACTGGCACAAACAGCGGGCAGTTGGTGGCATATTATTTATACGTGCAGTTGCTCGTGTTTTTTAACAGATAAGAAAGCAATACCTCATTTGGAATTCAGGTGAGGAACATGAGTGGCTCTACAGCGCCACTGGCCCTGGGGCCATGTTTCTTATCATATCAAAAACATCTGTCACAGTGCAAATGAATTCATTATAAAGCACATCAAATATGCAGTTTCAGGATGAGACAGCAGTTTGCAAAGAAACCCGAAAAGCAGCCTCCCCCTATAAAAGCTGGATTGGTCTGTCCCATAAAAAGAGAGAAACCTTGGAAATGTCATGATTATAAATTATCCCTTCTCTAGGAGCTGACTGTGTCTGAGAATGGGCTTGCTCACGAGAGCCTGGCAGTTCACATGCAGAGCATGCAGACGTGCTGCAAAATGATTATCACATCACTCCACACTGAGTCCTCTGCTCCTCTGGGCTGCAAACAAACCCGACTGTAATCCTGGCCTTTGTGGTCCAGAGAACTTTATTTGACAAAACACCAATAGGCTGAGGTAGAAAAGGTACATGAGGAGGTGGTCAGAATCAGAAGTGCACTTGCAGGGGCTCCAAAGTCAGAGATGGGAACAAATCAATTTTAAGGGCAGCTGACAGGAACTTTCAGTTCCAGGGAAGGTGAGGTGCATCTTTTATCTATGCTGAGAAGAAAACCTGGATGTGTTGGAAACCGCTCACACCCCCATATTCATCCCTGCAGTAATGCTGCCCCTGGCACAATTTCAGAATGCAATGGTTTGTAATATGGGCCATATTTGTCTCCAATGGTGTTCTGCAGTTCTTGGTATAATACCCCTGTGAGTATGACAGGGTTTTTGTGCTCCGCTTTAGCGGGGACAAAGACGGTTCAAGGTGACTTCAAAATCCCTTGTGCTTAGAAGAGGCCTAGAAATGCCTCCGTAGCTCTGGAAGCAGGCAGCTGGATTGCGACCCCATCTGTGTCATACTGAGCAACCATTTCCTGCTGTGCCTTTGGGCTTTTATTAAAAAATACAAGGGAAAAATGACTGTGTCTTTTGTCCTTACTGAGAAACCCCTCTGAACTTCAGCTGATGCACAGGAGAAAACTATGGACAGGCCCTGGACTGGACTGTTCCTTCTTTAGCCCGTGCACAGCCACCAGGAACACGCTGCCTTTTCTGTCCCAAAGACCACTTATGGTTTATATGGCTGCTGCTGCAATTGTGGATGAAACGTGGAATGTGAAAAGTCCTTGTTTTACCCCCAAGGATTACTAAAACCAGGCATGCAGCTTAAGAAAAAACAGAAGAAAATACCTATTTTAACTTTGCTTCTAATCACAAAACATATATTCTTAAATATGCATACATCAGCAGAAACAGTGGGTAAGGGCTCCCATTCTAAAACAAATAGAAACATGCACTTTGAGCCCTCATATGAAATGGCAGTAAAAGCCCAACCCAATAATTATTTTCCTTGATTTTCAGCCAGACGAGGCACAAGACAAATAAGTCATCAAGGACAAATAAAAGGAGGTTCATTCATCGCATTCAGGGCTGGAATCTTTAATGGTCACCAAATGAACTAAGATAACTAAGTAACCATTGTAAATATTAATCTTTAAAGGAAAACAATACTCCCAACAACAGGAAGCCTGATAAGACATTGGATGTTGCCATCAGTGTTATGGAGTCTCTCTAATTTCCTTAGTTTTTTCTTATGCCTGGAGAGGGATCAGGAAGGGGAACATATGGTATCTCTCAAAGGAAGTAAATTAACATTATTAATAGCTAATGTGGGAGAGGTGAAACAGCGATTGTTCGTGGTGGTTGTTATTGTGTTTTGTTGGGGGGAAGCCTGCCTGCTAGTGAGTTTAAGCACTCAAGCCAAATTCAAAATCTTGTATTTATAAACAGAGATCTGATAACAGTTGCCTAAGCATCCATGATGCTTTGCCAGCACACGCACATCAAGCTGATCTGAAGGGACAGTGGCTTGGTGTTTGTTCCAGGAGTTAGGTAACACAGATGAGAACTTATGGTCTGGTCCCCGTTCCTGAGTAACTCCTCATATGGACCCACACATTCCTCTTTGCATTAGTCTGAAGCAGAAAGAACAAGGATGGGTGGATCCACACTTCTGAGGAACGGAAGATGTCCTCTGGCATCCACTGAGGCAGATGATCAAGTGGCCTCCTCAGGTGGGTTCTCACAGGCAGTGGTCATTGATGTGGGACATCCATTTTCAAGCCCACAGTGATGGCACAAGCAGGTTGTGCAATGTGGTACATAAATGACAATTATTTTGTGGGAAGCAATGATAAAGTGATATATTAGGATGCATTGAATTGGTGACCTGGAAGGGTATCTCGGAGTCCTGGAATGCCTTGCAATTTCCCTGCACTAAGGGAAGTATTTACCTTTCTTAGGTCTCTGCTTTCCTCTCTCTCCCAAATACTTACAAAATTATATTTATTTACTATAAAGAACATGGACACTTACAGAACATATATCATAAGCTGTGGCTACACAAGAGGGAGGGGCCCTGATCCCAGCCTCAGCTCTCTTTGTCCCAGAGCACCTGAAAGCATAAAATGCATTCCTCATTTCTTCAAGAGATACTTCCTACTTCCCAATCATAAAAGCCTGAAGCAATTCCTAGCTAGCCTGGCAGAAGTGGACTTCATGACACCTTTCATGCTGAGACAATCTGCAAAATAAATTTGGCAGATCTTAGTAAGAAAGAGACAACTTGATTAAATTACCCAGTGACCTCGGTAGATATAAGCAAGTTTTGCAGAAATTGTTCAATAAACTCTTTAGAGAGAAAACAGTGGATTTTGGTATAATTAATTCACTAGATTTTAATAAAAATTGAGTAGCCTAGTAAGAAAACCTTATGTTTCAGGGCATAGAGTGATTGCTTTATAGAGGCAAAGGAATTACTCCTGCCCTTGAAAGCTCATACTTCAACTGCAAGTTGACAGCTAAATTTTGGTTTCTAGGCCTGAAGAGGACAACTTGAATATCTTAAGACAACACAGATTTTACTTAAACTTAGACAGGTACAACTACTCTATAAGGAAACCATTTCCCTACCATACAGCTCTACTTGAGGAGATTACTCAGTAAACCCTGATTAAGTTTGTGTCTTAAAGCTAGTCTAAAATACCTCTTCCTGTGTGATGATAGGATATTTTATTTCTTAAGAAACTCATCACGTTGACCAAAAAGTTCATGAAAGGCTGACAGAGCTGTGCATTGTTTGCTGGCGCTGTGGAGTTACATGACAAAGATAAATTGTTCTCTGTGCTGAAGCCCGAGTGGTTTATAACGTTTGTGAAGTTTTCCACACTGCCAATTTTAGGGCCCTTTGGTATTTCAAGTTATGTAAACTTATAATAAAACTGTTCCTCCTTGGCTCTGAAGAATGGGATTTTCTGCTCAATCAGGACAGGGCTGAATTCCAGACATGCAAGGGAAGATGCTTTCATGATGGCTTAGGAGGGGACATTTCCAAAACATCTATAGCAGTACAAGCAGATAGATGTTTAGCCAAGACAGTTCTACAATCAGGTGAGACACTACCTCAAAGAAATTAAATGCGTCAAGCCAGACTCTTCAGCAACTGAAATACCTTCTTAAGACAGATAACAAATCTGTGTATCTTTATAATCTTAACTACCAATACGATGACATCACCCTGATGATTACAACTCACTACACTGTGGTCACATATTCACTTATTGCCTATCCCCACCTTCCATCCACATCAGGCACTAATCATGGTTACTTGGCAGTAGCAAATGAAAATAATTCTACTCTAAAACCACCACAACATCAAAAAGAAAAGCAAGTTACAGTGTGTTTCCAGGGAATTACAACACCAAGTCCAAAAATCTACAGATCTCAAAAGACAGGTAAGGCCCTGTCTTACCCTGATATCACTGGGGTCTTGGAGGATGCAAGTCTGTGGCAGCTGGAGAGCACGAGCAGCACTGGGCCAGGCAAAGGACACACACGTGGTTAACCCCTGCATAAAACTATTGCTTATTTCTGACCAATTTTGTATCCTTATCATGTAATTAATTGCACATTGTGTGAGCTTCGTGGAAGGAGTGAGTTGTCTGGGGGCAGCTGTGTTTACTCAGTTGTAACTTGGACTCTCCACCCAGGCGGTGGAGTACGGGGAAAACAGCACTCCCTGCCTCCCCACTCACCCACCTTGGACCAGGGTGCAGGAGCCATTCCCCTTCCCTCGTGGCACACGAGAGCAAAGGGCAGACTTGGCTTCAGCCCTGCTCTTGACCGGAGCAGCAGCACCCAGAGCAAGACATCAGGTGACAGTAACAGGTTATTTGTGGAAAAGCTCAGCAACTTGATTACTAATCACTGGAAATGAGGGAGAAGCCAAGGAAGGATTTTGACCCCATGGTGTGTCTCGGCTGGCACGGGCACACACTGCCTCCCAGGGCCACCCCAGGGAAATGTGGTGCGTCCAGGACACTCTTCCCTGCACCCCAGCCAGAGCATGCCTGTAACTGCCACAGGACAATTTATAGGACAAATATTGAGGATAATTAAGGATAATCTCTGCTTTAGGTGTCTTATAAAGAAGGTCAGGTACTCGCTTTCCTTGTCAGATGTGATGAAGTTAGGCAGTTCCCATTAATAGCAGGTACTTGTTACTCAGAACAAGTAATAATAAACCTCCCTATCTATATCCTAAAAGTTTCCTAGATTTAATCTTCTCAAAACTCAGGCAAGATCATTACAGTGAGTTCTGCCTCTAAAGAGCTGTGACAGGGAATTGCATTACCAGCACTGATCTCCTGCTGGTATATGTTTTCCTTACTGTACCCACACTAGCAAATACAGAGAGGTGCTATAATATTTATGTCCTGAGCTCAGACAATAACATTCTTTTAAATTAAAACTTAGAAGGTCAGGGTAGATTAGATAGTCACATGAAAGCAAAGGAGGACGCTGCCCCAGCAACTTCTGCTATTTTTTTTGTGGTCTGCTGATTTCATAATATTTGGTCATAAGATGTTGTTTTTGATATTTGCTTATTATCATGATGGGTTTCTTCCTAAATAGCCTTTGGGTAACATCTATTTGCATCACTTGCAAAGTGGAGAAGCTGGGACTAACCAATTCTTGCTCTTGAAAGATCCCACTGCTCACCACCCTAGGGGACTTGCGAGTGCATGTATTGCGTGATCTCTTCTTCCTATGGATGTGACAGCTGACACAGGAGGTGGTCTGGTGAAATGGCATGTTCCAGTCTCTGTTTCACAGTCCTTGTGCATCTAAAAGCCCAATTTCCAAGAAATCAGAGCAACAGCAGTTCCCATCCCTGTGAAGAATGGATATTCCTTGGAAACATCTGTCTTATGCCATCAGAGGCAGGACGCTGAAGGTAAATGACCAGCAGCCAGAGGCAGCCAGTTGGCCTGTGGTCAAGTTAAGACTGTGTTCAGGCAAGAGGCAAGTTCAGTGATTTCTATGAAAAGGTTGATTCAAAACATAGGAAAAATATGTGGCAACATAGACACTGAGATATCACTGTTACAGTCAAGCTGTTTGCAGCACTCCTGGCCTAGCAATGCCCTTTTTCATGCCTTCATGTGTCTATCTCTCCTTTTACATCTAGGCACGTTGCTGCAGTACTTGAGCAGCTTGCTTCAGCAACATTTTTAACATATTAGCCTAACTATATTTTAATCAAGATTATAGGATTGAGAGGAGCATTTGATCCTCAATGCTGCATACAGTAATTGAGCTTTTACAAAAAAACATGCCCATGTAATTATGAATACAGGAACTGAAAGAGGCCTTTCCATGCAGTCCAGGTAACTGCAGTTCTACGTACTCCAGAACGTTAAACAAATGCATGTTATTTTATCTCTGCCCTGCTCTGTGCTTTCATGATCCTTTGAAAGCTCAAAGATAAACAAGAGTCCCCTGAAATGACCTGTCTACACTAGATCAAAGAAGAGGCAAGGGGAAAACCCTTGCAGTGTTACGCCAATCAAACTGTCCATGGCTGCAAGAAACTTCTCCCTAAAGCAGGTTTGCTGCCACTCAGGCAGACCAGCCCTAGTTCCCTTATTGTATGTTTTCATTAAGCCCCAGACACCTTTATAAATGAATATACCAATGGAAGCACCAAGGTCTGGCCACGTCAGGTTAACAGATTAAATGGGCTATTGATCCAGCCTGGTACCTGCCACCTTCCTTGGTGACCTTACAGTCTGGTACAGACAGACAGAACCAAACAGAAGTGGCACCTGGTTCCAAACTCCACCTGTGGGAAGGGAGGAAGGGAAAAGCCTGGATCTCCAGTTTAGTCCTCTCTAGCAAGGCAGGCTTAGCAATGCATGGGGCCTAGAGTGTGCATAAGGTAGAGCAAGCAAAGAAGCTAAGGGGTAAACTCACCATTGCACTAGATACAACAGCAAGGCCATTGCATGCAAAGCAGAGAACAGCATCACCATCACTATTTATGATAGCACAAACTGCCTTTGGTTTGTGTGGCTTACTTTTTTTTTTTAAATATAAGCCAGGAAGCATTCTTCAGCTCTAGCTCAGCTGATCTTGTGGCCCACAACCAATTTCTGTGGAAAGGCAGATGGTGAGTTCACAAGGATGCTCCTAGTAACGAACGGCAGCTCACAAGTAAAGCCCAAGGAGCAAAGCTGACTTGCTGCACACTAGTGTGCAGGTTTGTGGTCTTTATTTTGGTGGACAGTGGGGCTCCCTGAAGTAGAGAGGATCCATTATACAATGCTAGCCAAGACCTCCAATCAAAGCCTCACCAGCATCACATTAAAAGTCTCTACAATTCATCTCATTTTGCTGGCGCTCAAGAGTGCTATGACAGGGCAGGGGTCTGGCACTATTTTTAAACTCCAGGACACTGACCTGAAGCTCACCAGATTTACACACCAGCTTTTTAAATTCAACTTGATGAGCCAATAAGCCTCTACATCAGCTGTACCTCATGGAATAGATGCTTGTGTCCAAGAGGCTGCTGTGCCAGACTCACCTCCATTCTGCATCTCACACGTACCAACTACATGACCACAACCTAAATCTGCAAGCAAAAAGACAGATAAAGACAAGATCTGACACCCTGTCCCCCTCTCAGGAGCCCAATTCGGCTGTTTACAATTAATTCTGTATTCAGGCAGTAAAAGGCACTTGAGCTAGAGAGCAAAAGCATAGGGCAAATTTACCTCTGAAGAGCAGCATCACTCACAGGCTTCTGGCTTGCAGTTAGCCCTGTTGTTTGGCCAGAAATAATTATAGATCCCCCAATTACATATGTAGACCTTTCAACTCCTAGACCTTAAAAGATTTACTTATAAAAATATAGATACAATCCTATTACTTTACAGATGGGAAAACACAGTCTTGAGAAAAGTATCGGATAACTTGTCCAGAACCCCATGACAGTAGAGCCCAGAATCACACCTACAGCCCTCAATTCTCTGGCACCCATCTGCATCATTTTCAGTCTGGTTGTGCTAAAATCTTTTGTTTTGACAAGAGTCTAAACACTTTATATCACTTTTGACTATGAGATCACATTAGTAAGATGTAAAACTATAAGGAATGCATCCAAATTTAAAGTTTGGGGTGGGCTTACAGCCTCCAAAAATTAAAAGAGCACTTTGTATACAACGTAAGGACACATTTAATGTAAGGATACATTCATCTTGACAATGGATCTACCAAGCCTGACTTTTGCCCCTCATCCCATATCCATAATGAACCAGATTAAGTACTTTGTGTTGCACCTCTTCCTTACAAGGTACTAGAGATAGCTAATAACTAAATGCCAGCAACAAAGCATGCTCATACAAATAAGTGGCTGAGCCTGCAGAAACTACATATGCCTGCTTGGAAGCACTACCAAAATATTTGGGTTCTGCCATGTTTTATGGCTGTGATTTTTAAAAAGGGGCTAAAAGCTGAACACCTAGTGAACATCAATACGTGATGCCTGTGAACTGTGTTTTCTGAAGTTCACAGAAAATACCAGCCTACAATTAATTCAAAATACCAGTCAAGAAGAACAGTTCAATATGCAATACAATCATGTAGTTATATACCAATTAATGATAACTTCATACTATTAATTCCAAACTCATAGGGACAGTGGAGTATATAGAATAGCCTAGAAATGCATCAGATGCAATACAGCCATACGGCAGAAGTACTTTCTACCATATATGCCTTATGCACAAAGCTGCTTAAGGCTTGGTGCTCTTTGAACACTCTCTCAGCACCACTGCATTTGAAATCTTGGGTTGGAGTCGTGCTTATTCATCCATAATGAGAAAGTCAGACTGATCTGTTATTCTATCCTGAGCCCAGCTTAACTTCATTAACTATCAGAACAAGGTCATGCTCTGTTAAGTTTGTACTTTCACATCCCATAGTAACTTTGAATCATCCTAGCTGTCAATGTACTGACATTTATGGTCCTCTACTATCACTCCTTTGTTTATGTTCAAAGTTCATTCATTGCTGCCTTCCATTAGGGCTCTGTAACATGTTCTCTGCCATAGCACCTCCTGCTACCTTCTTCTTACTTGAATCATCAAAAGTTTCTATCTGTCACCAAAGAAGATGTAGTTTCCATGGAAACTCTGAAGAACAGGCTAAGTTAACGAGGCATAAAATGAAGAGTGTCCTCAAGCTCACCCATTTTGAAAATCTAGGTCAGCAATGTTTGCTTAAAACATTCCACTCTTCTGAAACCATGTTCACTTGACTGTTAAGGATGTAATAAAAAGAGAGGCTCTAGCATACCCCCAACTTAGCATGTTTAATATAATACCATATGTCCATGTGAATAAGCCATTCTTACGATTTCTCACAGTCTGTTTTCCCCTGTTTAGTTTCCTTGGATAACCAATGGGCATTTAGTTTTATAGTCCAGTTACTTATCTTCACCAAACATTTACTCCGGCCATCATAATCCGACTTTCAGGTAGTGTTTGAGTAACCTGCTATGATCTCACCGAGGGCAGGAGGTATTAGCTATATCATCCATTATAATCTCATTTAGAGGATCTACAGGAACGAAAGGACTGTGCACATGAAAGTCAAATTCAATCTCAACTTGAACAACACACAGGCAGAAAAAGCCAAGGAATGAAACCAACGCTGGAATTCTGAAATTGAGTTTTCTTGCAGTTGGTGCTGACTGATCTCAGCCACCAACTACGAGTAGCAAATGCTGATCTTTTGAAGCGTAATGGACCACACTACAGTAAATGAATTAACTGCATTCAGTGGGTTTCCTTAGTGAGAATCACAGTTCCTCTCAGGGGAGGAAACAGCCATACCAAGTGTTAGTGCTAAAATGTGCTGTTGAGTATGTAGGGTTATGGAAGGCTGCCTCAAAAAAACCAAACCTGCTGTGGAGGGAAATAACACCAATGATTTGCTAGTTATTTCCTCTACTAATCAGAAGTAGAAGTAATCAGTTGCAGTCAAAGACCTCTATGAGATGCAACGAACTCACTACCAAATATACTAAAGTCTTCAGGCACGCCTGTCTGATCTCCACTATTTATCTCTATAATTTATGCTGACTGAGGGCCTTCAGTGCTTTGGATGGCAGACTGATGACCTGTTCCTGTTAAAAGGTAAGGTCCATATAAATGGGTGTTTTGCTTTGTCTGTCCATAGTTGATGGTGATGGAATTTCAGCTATTGATGACAAGCAGGAAATAAAGGTTAAGAAAATACCTATAACCATATGACTTCCTGAGAAAGCAATGTGCACATGATGACAGCTTACAAAAACTATCTGCTGTCCTAATAAAACCTAATGCAATTCTATGTTATTTGTATTATGAAATATAAAATCTGAAGTCAAGCATTTTTGTGGCCAATTCCTATTTCTCTGCCTAAATTCCTACCCTAATGCATTGGGTTAGGAGGGACATATAGCCAGGACAGTTTGAACAACTTATCTGAAGCAGAGCAGTAGTGCCCAGAAACCCTTTGGTGTAATCCAGTTACACTAATTAAAATAATTATTTCCACTTAGCTTGTTACTGAACTGCTTGCTTGGCACATCTAGAGCCAGCACACACAAAGGTCAGGTGCAGCACCTCCAAAACCTAGGGAGGACAAAAAAGGAGTGTTGCAGGATACGAGTCTCTAGATGTTGGCAGTGGTTTGGCTTTGCTCAAATATGTAAGTTAATAACGGGCATGTGGAAAGATACTAACTTGTTTCATCTGATCTACACACAACATGTTTTCCCCCTCAAGCTCTTACTCCACTCAGTTGTGCTGAAAACTGAACTCCTAGCCTGGTAAGTTTCCTCCAACAATAAGGTAGGAAACAAGATGGGCTGAAACCTTACAATTTACCTTCAAATGGGTACGTTATGGTGCCAATTCTAGAATAAGAATCGTAAGGCAGACAGCTTGCCCTCTGAATTTGCAATTAAGTGTCTGCTGCTCATGCCTACATCTTTTGCAGAATCTCTAGAGGAAAAAGCAATCCATTTTATAGAAGAAAAACAGAGACATAACTGTCAAATTTATTTTCTATTTTTTTCAGTGAGTCTAAAGGAAAGTTTCCTTCAACTCACTCCATGTTGCCAGCATAGCTTTGACTCTATCACTTTACAATTTTCTAGCATGCTTGTCTGCTGCCAAATCCTTCCCTTGACACAACCACAGAATAAAAAAATCCTTTGCTTCCCTCACTTGAACCTCCAACAAGCCACAGTGGCTTTCTTAACCACAGCCTTCTACAAAGAAGCACAGAAAGAAGTCCTCAGTCATTCCCACTGGACAACCATACAAAATAACCTGATTTAAGTTTTATTTCCTTGTATCAGCACTGCAAACTTCTGATATTGCCTTGAATAATGCCTCTAACTGGCTACCTCAGCAAGCTCCCAGGTATTTCAAAGGTCCACCATTCCTCTTCCCCACACAAGTCAGCAAACCAATTTTCCCCTTTGCTAATCCAGGACCATGAATTTGCTACCTCACCATCTGCATTCAGCCAAAGCAGGTGGAAGCAGAATGGAGTTCCCAAAGCAACAGTGACTTTGGTAGAACAGATGTTGCTGTAAAGGAACCTGGTGGCTATAAAAACTGGGTCATCAGGGTTTTTCCTCACATGACTTCATGTTTTCTCTTACTACTCTCATCTATAGCAAAAGGACAAAGCCACAATACACACACAGTCAATATTTCCCTGTGCCTTGGATTTTTATGTTCTACTAACATCTGAGTCTTTATTCTCTGCTGGTAAGATAACCACATGTGCCTCCCAACGACTACAGTAAGTGTTATTTGTCAGGGTATGTGTCTTCATTCACAAAATGCATGCCCAAGCTTCCAGATGAAAACCAGATGAACTTGGATTACCTTCTGTTTTAACTCTTAGGTGAAGTTAAAGAATTTAAAAGTATAACACAGCAAACCAAAGTAGTATAGTCATCAGCTCTCTGATTATTATGAAAATGGAGAGGAAAAAAATAGCCTGTTCAGTAGATCAAAAGATCTATTGATCTATCTGGGGAGAACATAAATAATGGAACGTATACCAAGCACATGTGGATAGAAGGCACAGAGTAATCCATCTCCATATGGCACCTGATGATTTGCTGAACATACAAAGTGTGCCCTTGCAATCTACTGATTGTCATGGAATTGGATCAAAACACCAATTTCTTAGCACTGGCAGTAGTCTGGCCAGGGCCCAAAAGACCAAAATGTGTGACAAACCCTAGCTAAGAATCTGGTAGGTTCCAACTCTTCTGTCATTCTCATTCAGAGGGTTTTTGGTGCATTCATTTATGTCATTCCAGAACCTCTGGTTTATCTTTAATCAAGGCTTGTGCTTTGATGACAAACTGCATCTCTTCATTCAGATGCCCTACTTCTATCCCAGCAATGCAGCTAGATTAGAGTTTGCATTATCCCATGGAGATTGCAAGATGCTAATCCATTCTTGCGTTACATCTTGGCTACGCTTCTCACACTCTTTGCTGACAGCTTTATCAGGCAGGGCTGTGAATTTATTTGCAGCTTAATCCAAATTTATCTGCAAAAAACGCCACCTGAGAGTAAACATTCTTGTATCATTTTGCCTGGCTTTAGATCCCATCAACACTCTCCCCAGGAAAGTAGTGTATTGATATTAAGAATTTCTCTGTTAATACTCATTGCCATTCATTTATCTGATCCTCTGCATGGGCATACATTGCTCCAGGCTCATCCTTTCATTTTGCTCCTGGTGGACCAATTTAATGATCTGAACGAGAGTAGAGAGCATACTAATTAAATTCAGATATTGAATCTAAATCAGGAGGTGCTGCAAACACTAGGGAAGTCAAGGAAAACACAATTCAAAAGGAGTTCATAGATCTAGGGTCTAAATGGAAAAACCTGCAAGATCTGTGAGAATGCAAACAGAAATGTTTGATAAAAGGGAAATAACATGAAAGATACTTTCATAGCAGAATCACTGCAAAATATTAATGCTAAATGGACTGTAAAAAGTAAATCAGATCAAAGCTTGGAGTAAAACATGGCACTAATGAAAACAACACATGGCTAAAGAAACTGGAAGTTTCCTTGGTCTGAGGCAGGACACATCTCTATTCAGTTTACTCTCAGGATGCTACAGGCCAGAAATACAGCCAAAAAAGCCAAAGGGTGAGAGGAAAGCCAAAGGGGTTTATAAGGATTTATAAGGAAAGATATAAAGGACTAAATGTGAGCAGCACAGTCAGATAGATGGGGGAAGAGTAGAAAGGCTGGCAAGAGTTTACCAAGACTACCATGGAAGAGAATTTTGCAAAAGCTCAGGGGGCTCAGCTGGGAAAAAAAAAAAAAAAAAATGGAGTCAGGCTTTGAAGAAGAGGAAGGTCTAGGATACTGTCCAGAAAATGGTGAAATCTCGAAATCTGTTGGCCTGGAATATATTCCCAAAGGAAGTAAAGCCATTGGCTGATATAAGTCAGGAATAGGCTAAAGAGTAATTAAAAAAACCACCCCAATCCACTGTATTTTTTTGTGCATAAAATTGCCAACTTTTCAAGCACCAAGGGTCAAATCCTCAGCTGAACTAGACCACTGCAGCTTCACCAAAGCCTTTTCCAGATTACACCAGCCAAGGTCTGTCATACCTATCATAACTCATATGCTGAGTTACAAACTGTAATTTACCCTGCCTCCACCCAGTAGACTTCCCTTGCCCTTTATATTTGTTACTCAATACGTGTTTTAGGAATACATGGCTCAAAGCACCTTCTGGATTTTCTAATCTTGTCTTTTGCTATTACAGTGAGCAACACCCACTCCAGCTGACAAACTGTAAAATGACCTTGGTTGCTTGCTTCCACTGCTCTCTAAAAAAGCCCCCTCTATACTTCATATCGGAGGGGTAGAAAACCTGACTTTATGCCTAAAATAACTAAATCTAGTTTAAAAGCTCCCTCTTTCCTTTGCTAACAAGGTTCTTATCTTACCTTGGCATTTACTTCTCTATAGTGAAAGAGAGGTAATGTCTCCTCTAATTATAGCTGATAAATTGGAAGGCAAGTGAATTTTGCTAGAGAGCTAAAGATGTTACTGTATGGCTTCTTCATGATCATTTCCATAGGCAATGCTTTGAACTAGACAGTACTCATATGGCCCCAAAATGGCCTCGACTGACAGAACCAGTCATGACAACATTTTCTTTACTTTTTTCAGAAAGTCAATAGTATTGAGTGGCTTGAGATACCAGGCTGAAACCCTGGTCCAGATAAAGTCAGCAGCAATTATACCACTGGCAATGTTTTTGTGACATCTAAATGCCTCAAATGCTTGCACCATCTGCTATTGCTCCTTTGCACCAAAAATCCTCCCCCTCATCTGAGGTTCACACCAGCAAAGAGCTGTTGTCCCTCCCCATTCCAGCCTTCCCACATAATTTCTGAAGGCAAAAATCAACAGTCTTTCACCAGGCCAGAATACCACCCTCCATATTCAATGGTGCCTAAATTGACCTTGGCCACCACCAATAGGATTTTCACAGGGTTAATGATTTTGGCAAGCTCTGAGAAGCATTAGCAGAGAGCAATGCAGAACGAAGTTCAGGCCAGTGGGAGTCAGAAACCTCATGAGACTGGTCTGACTGCAGCTGTCCCAGGAAAAGGGCATTCACTCCACCCCAGAGAAGGGAAACAAAAAATCCCCCCATATCCTGGCTTGTGAAAGGTAATAGTAATTTGATTAAAAGAAACACTTTATATGCAAAGAATTACATGGATCAGTAAAAATCTATGTGGCAGGGCAGAAGTTGACTGCAGTTAAAACCTGGGAGCAAATTCATCCTTTGACACTGCATTTCTCAGTGTATAAGGAAACAAAAAGGCTTATTGAAAACTATTTTCCCTGACAGGTATCTTCAATGACCCAGTTTCAATGAGTTTATCAAAACAGGTGTTTCACAAGATACTAGGAATCCAACAGATTTATGGGCAATAATAATAACAGATCAATTGATACAGCTGGAAAAGCAAAGCAGCTTTCAAATGCACCCTTCAATTCTGAAGCAGAAGCCACTAACTTAACACTATGTGGAGGCTAGGGAAGCCACTCTGAGCTTACATTTATGGTCAGAAATCCAGCTTCTGGAAAGGCCTGTATTCATTTTCTTTTGTAGGGCAACTTTCTGCTCATTTCAAGGCCTAAGCAGCATCACATACTTTCTTCTGCACAGGCTTCCCCTTCTCCCCTCTTCTAAAAAGGTAAATCATTGTGAAGAACAGAGTTCAGGCTTTGCTGTTCCCATCCAACAGCTGAGGATGGGAGAAGCCAAACAGAAGGTTGCTGTGTTATGAGATGTAGATTAGAGAGGAAACTAGCATCCTTTAGCAGGTCATGCAAGATAAATAGGAAGGAACTAGCTCATAATACTTTATATGCTGCATGTCCATGAATGCCTTGCAAGTATTAACTAATCCTAACAAAACCCTTGTGAAATAAGTCAATATAAACCATTTATATGGATGCACGCAAACAGCAAGAGTGTCCAGAGCCTGTGTGCTTTGTTAGTGATCCAGGAACTGAAGTAGTTCAGTCAAATACATCTTCTAACACTCTCCAGTCCATCTGGCTTCAGTGTCAGCAAAAAACATGACCAATATCATGTTGAAGGTTCAAGCATGGCCCAACCCTGTCAAGCAAACTGGGACCTAGAATATAATGGAAATCTGTGCTGGGATTATGGGAGGATTGCAGTTTTAAAGGACTGAGATGAAAAGCTAAGAAAAAGGCTGGCTATTTCAATTTTAGAAATTCTGGAGTTGATCCAGGTGTGACTCAATAAAATTTTGTGTGTGGCATTCACACAGACACCAAAGAAATTATCCCTTTAGAGAATTCTCACCACCAGGACTGACAGACTAAAAGGCATTTTCCCGTGAAAGGCATGTCCTCCTTGTATGTCTAATCCAGGAATTTAATAAAGTACTTCAATAACTAAATCTACACCCTTATGTTCTGCCTCCTCAGCTTTGTTTAATTTCCCTGATTACTGAGGAATGAATTCCACTCCTTATTTAAGCTAGTGAGCACAGAGAAATGGCTTTTTTCTTCTTTATTGATAGAAAAGGCTTTCATTGTCAAGAAGAACCTGGCCAGATTTATTCTATTTTCCTGCCTGAACTATGAGACTTGGGGAAAGTGGCAAGTTCAGCCTCCCAACCTATGAAATCCAGTATGTCATGGCCAGGACATCAGTGAGGCATCAGTCCAGCGCAGCAGAACTGAGGGAGTCCTCAGCCAGCTGACATAAAAACAAAGAGTTGATCTATACTTGACTTTCAGCTGACAACTCCAACATTTTAAAAGAAGTTACCTTAAGCAAGAGAAAGGATTGCCCAGGGCAAGGGAGGTACACCTAACAATTTGGTGTGAGGACAGGATCCAGGATTCCCAGGGTCTGTTCCCAGCCTTGCCACTGGCTTCCTGCATAACCGCAGGCCAGCAATCATTCAACATCTTTTCCCTCAGTTTATTCTTCTTTATAGACTGTTAGAATACTTCAATGCAGGACTCCACAGAGGATGAGTTCCTGCAATTCATTATGTGGAGTACAACAAACCAGCTTGCTGCTTTGACATCATGGACTGAATAGTGACTGAATTGCCCCATGCTTTGGTTTTCCACTAACATAAAGAAAATATTCAAGCTTCCTCTCACATGCTTTGAGATCTTGGATGGAAAAGAGATGCAAACACAAAAGTGCTACTCTTCTATTGAGAGGAAGAGACAGGTTAAATTCTACCCTTTGGTTTCCCACTCCATTGGGATTGGCATGAAAACATAAAGATGACAGGCTGGGCCCCATTCTATTAAGATTTAAATTCAGCAAGGAACTGGAAAATTACTGGGAGCCTTATTTCTAACCTTCACTTCAGTTAGAAGCAAATATGCATAATTCTTGTCCCATAGCTAAATTTGAGTGAATTATCAAATGCCAGGCCAATAAAAGAACTGTCCAATGCAAACCTTATCTGCCCTAGACGCACATATCTGCTTACAATATCCTTTGTTAGTTAAACAAAACAGAATCATTGTTGCTAAGAAGTTAATATTGTTTAAGATTCACTGGCTAACACAGAGAACACTTTCCTGAGTTCCCCCAAACACATTCCTTTTCTATTCTCTGAGTTTCTTTCCCTTTTTTCTTTCCTTCTGGCTTGGCTAAGGTTTTTTTAAGGTGAACTTGCTTGCAAGGTAATACGAACTTTGAGGCTGTCAAACATTTTGGTTGATATAGTGAAGGGGTCAGATCAGAGCAACCAATTAATTTGAAGAGCAGAATATAACTGAAGTAATTCCCCAAGCATTAAACAGAAGCCTACTTGCTCTACCTCCTACCAGCTCACTTTTTTCTTGATTATTTCCCTAACCTGCTTGTAGCCTTTTAAACCTGAGTTGCCAGTGCCCAGTACTCCTCCATCCAAACAGTGAGTTACTGTGGAATAAAACCAACCATAGCATTCCTATGCCCCTACAAATAACACTCTGCAATGCTTTCTGTGATGCATTTTTTAATTTGATCATATTTTCTAGTGCTGGGACAGTACACAACACGAATATCCACACAGAAATGAAAACAAAAAGAAACACTATTACCAGAGCAGTATCAGTCAAGGTGCCAGATGTAAAACATGTCCCCAGCAGAAGGATATCACTATGCTGCAGGAGCAGAGTGCTGCTAACATCCATCTGTTGAAATCAAAGCTGCATTTCATACAGATCTGCTAAAACTATCCCATCCTCTTCCTGTATTTCCATGTTCTGCAGCATTATAAGGCTTACCATTAAAAATACACTTTTGTCAGGATAATTTCACCTGCCCGTAGGTATCTGCCAGCAGAACTCTACCCACCTGAGAGGTTACCACTTCATGTCTCTGATACAGCAGGTACCAGTAGAAATCCAGCGAGTCAACTGGTTTGTAGGATGTGATAGCCCACAGCTAACTCTGCAACTGTAAGCAAACATCCTGAGCACCTCTATACGAGGCTGCAGCCTGCAGCATAAGCAGGCACAAATATGATGAAGGTATGTAGGTGAAACACTCACAAAATGCAAGAACATATTTCTGCTTTCACAAAGACAGCATAGGTTAGAGCTACTTTTTACATCATGTGCTTCCCTATCAGAGGTAAACATCTCAAATATGTGGCTTTCACTCACTACCAATTTCTCTAGCCTAAGGATTGATGAAAAATATTTTTGAGAGTCTGAAAAAATTAAGTCTTTCATTTTACACACAAAACAGGCAGAAAACTGGAGGCAGCAGCGGAGGCTGCATGATCTAGGGATCAGAGTCCATGACAGACCTTTAAAGGGTTTAATTCCACCAGGCTGGCAGTGAGAAACCCCTCAAGCCATAAGCAGCTCTTATAACTGTACAAACAGCAAACTCCTCAGCCTGTGCAAGGGGACCGAAGTCCAACTAAAACTTGCAACCCATGCACAAATTCATTCTGCATTTCTACTGGCATCAAGTTGGTCTCACTATAAAGGTAATGCTCAGACCTAAATGTGTAACACAGCCAAGCAGTGGCAGGTAAAGTGGGATATCTGTACTGAATGCATTTGATATCATTTGCTAAATCTTCAAGGCAGAAGATTATGAGATATGCTCCAGCATAGTAGAAATGACCGTCAAAATTAAAATATGATCATCAAATGTGTTGACCGAGTTTATCTTGCAAAGGAACTTGAAATTCTGGCTGTCTAGGGGCTCCTGAGATAGCATTTCCCAGAGATTTACAAAAAACTGCAATAAAGTAGTCAGTGAAGATGTATCATTGCCCCATACTGGGCAGAATTAGAATCTTTCACCAAATGTCATCAACCACTACAGGAAAAAAGCTCATGGTGACTCATCCTGGCTGAGGTGGTAGGGATCTGCAGCTTCAGAGCACGAGGAATTCATCTGCTGCACAGTTCTGTACACTGTGAAGTCACACACGGCTGTGATACACAGCACAGACCAATTGTGACACTCAACATGACCCTGAATTTTTTGTTAAGTGTATCAACACTGAGAAAGACTCAATTCAAGTGTGAATTTAAGACCTAGATGGAAGAACATATTCCTTTTCAGACCAAGGAAGATCAACCAACAAAATCAGATTAAATGAAACATTAAGTAAAAAAGTTCCAAGCTCAAGAAAAGTGATTTCTCTTCTCAGAAATACCTCCTTGCTTCTCCACAGTTAGGTACAATCACAGAGCAGAACACAACTAAAAAAATTGAAAGCATCCATCAAAAAAAACAACAGCATCCTAGATCTAAATTGCAGAAGGACTATTCCCTCCTGCCTTCAAAACATTTCATAATCTGCATTCCTGATTGATTGGGATATCCTTTTTCAAAACTGCAGAGCCCTCACTCTCTGGAACCAGAAACCTAGATAAACCTCCCAGGAACTAAGGACTGTCGCGAACCTTCCACTTGCTGATCCAAAACATAACTCTTCCAGCAGCTTTCACAGCCATAAGCACAGAGGATTATAGAAATACATCTCACACACACACATCTAAAAGCTTATAATGACAGGACACTTCATGGCTTAGGTAGCCCATCCCTGCAAGGAGCACAAAGGGAGAGCGGGTGATACACAACAGACAGATGTTACTCGTGTCCCATCACTGCCACACAGTGCCACATTGGTGCTCGGGGCAGAGGGAGCAGCCACACAGGATCAGATAGGAGGTTTCCAACTCCCAGTGCAGGGTGGTGCATACTTCCATGAACCCATCACAAATCCAAACCAGGAATCTTCCTTCACAAATCCCTTCCTGTCTTACTTCAACTGATGCTGCACTCATCCAGCTCTGCTCTGCAAGCAAGTTCATCCACAATTGGACCCTCCCATGCACATCTACAATAGCCCATATAAGTTTCTCCTTTCCTCCACCTCAGCTTATACAAGCTACTACCTACCTACTATTTTAGATTATACATAGCAACATGATTGGCAAAACAGAAACGAGAAGTTTGGGGTTGATTTCCCTCCCTCCTCTCTTTGTTTGGTTTTCTGGAACTACTTCATCCCAAGCATTTGTAAATAGTGCCTGGAGTCACATTCCAAGTTCCAGCAGTAAACACTAAACTAGCTAATATATATATAGAAGCATCCCTGTTCTTCCAGTGTATCCAGGCAACCTTGCAATACAAAGTTAGAGCACAGCTATTTGTTCAAAAAGTGTTTTCACAGCTATTTCCTCTTCCCCCCCTCCTGGACTTTTTCCACTAGGCACTACTTGTAGTTATCTGGAGATTCTATTCCCTTTTTTCCTTTTTAAAACCTTTATAACAGTTTGTTTTAAGAGCACCAAAGCATGGACATTTAGCTTATAATAAACTTTGATTCAGTTTATGAAGAATGAAAGAAAAAAGAACAAATGTTTCATGAGAGCACCTGAGTATAACTCCTTCATACTCTGCCGTGGTAACTCTGGAAACAAGATCGTTTCCAAATGCTAAGGAAACTAGAATGCTATAGGAAGACAAAACCATTTACACAAACACTAGAGCAAGCTGAGAAGGTGGTTTGCTATATAACCTACCTAATACTATTTGAAGTTTTCCAAATAAAGCAAGTTCCCTCAGAAAACAGAGGTCAGGGTGAACTAAAATTTATCCAAAGGAAAATACCAATTTTTATTAAATTTTCCAATTGAGAGCACTTTGGAATAAAGCCAACATCTCAATAGGAAGTGTTTTTCATTTCAAAACGTCAATTCAAAATGAAAACTGTTACTTTGACATATTGGGCACCTTTATTTTGGTAGGCAATGTTGATATATTTTCTGTTGATGCTTCTTATTTGAAAACCTAGTATAGGGCTGAAAATTTCAACTTTTGCTTCCTATTCTGATTAGAAACCAGTTTTTCTAATTGGTTTCTGATAGCTTTCTTCGGGGCTAAAGAAGACTCTTTGCTGACCATTCCCTGCCCTAAGTTCCATTCTTTTCTCATTAAGTGCTCCACAGTACATAGTTGACATTTTTAAATCTGAAAAACAGTCAATTAAATACTGCTCATCTGAAAAAACATGGAAATGTTTATTGTTTTCATCCTTCAGGGTGGGGGCAGAGGGAGAAATAAGGAAAAAGCTCTGAAGATGCAGTGGCAGATTTTGGCACGAACATTCTCATGCCATTTTTTTGCAAAGCAGTCTTAGCATTTTCCAGCTATCTTCATGTGTCCACCAAGCTAAACAGTGGGTGACACCAAAGTTAAGAAATCAACTTTTACTTCCTCTACAGGAGCAAAAGCCACTTCCTAAAAGACAGTTTTTGCCTTCACAGAATCTGCAGATCTGGGGTCATGCAGTTGAACTAGGAAAGCCAGCCTGATGCGAGGAAGAGCTGGATATTAATTTGCTACATTTATTAAGTACAGAGTAGTCTACACACCTCAAGTGTCCAGAATGAACTCCCATTGCCTTTTCCAGGCAATTCAGCTTCCAGCAAAATGTCTTTTTCAGAGTGCTTTGTTCCTCAATTTACCAAAAAGGAAGCAATGGGTGCAAGGGCAGATGCTGATTTAGTAAACACATAGACTCCTATTGGGCAAGTTACTTTTCCTGAAGTTGTTTATGCTGAGAGCTGACTTTGAGAAGCTGAGGTCAGCAAGGGAATATAGTTTATGGTTTGGCCTCAGAGTTACTGTGTAATTTGTCTTCCAAGTCCTGGTGTTCAGAGGAAACTAGCTTCACAGTCACAGCATTTTTTCCTCACCTCAGTACTAAATCTTGGCTTGTTCTTGAAGTGATGAAGATCTTGAATAATTACTTACTGCTTGAGCCCATAGGATAATATCTAAGAAGAAAAGCAGCAGGTAAGGCCAGTACAAGTTTCTTCTCAGTTTGAAGAATTCCTTAATTCCAGCAGCTTCACTAAAGAATATGGTGGATTCAAAATGGCTAATTAGCATTTTTCATTTGTGAGTGGAACCTCATAAAAATTAACCCCTAGATCTTTGATGCTACATTACAACTATCTAGTTCCAAAGGTAACACAAGGATCACATCACTGATTTCTCAAGTTCAGTTGTGAAGTGCCAGGCAAACAAAACAGTGGTACAGCTAATAATGATACAAGAAAGATGCTGTTACAACACATCAATTTTCAGGGCCCTGATTACTGCAATGATAAAATGTTAAAAAGGCAAGAAGAACAACCATAATCATGCATAGATCCTATTTACCCATTATTTCCCAATTAAAAAATAATATATATATGACCCAAATAAAGCAAAACATTTCTAACAATAAGTTTCCAAAAGTCTCTGAAAGATGTCAATGGCTGTTCAGCCACTGCAACGATTTCATTGCCCCCATACATCAAGGGAAACAGTGGTTAAAAGGAACAATGTTCCCCTGGTTATAAAACACAGGATTGAGCCAGAAAGTCAACAGCCCTGTTCACGCTTCCGGTGCAACTTCTCCATAGTACTTTCTCTTTGTTTTGATTTCTCTTTTTTTCTTTTAAACAAAAATAGCCATACTGAACAAACTAGCCAGAATGGAAGGGAAACAGTTCAAAAGGTGTTTTTAAATCACTTTTCCATCTCAGCTGGACAGCTTGACTGAAATGCATAGAATTACTTGCAGCAACAAGGTTGAGTGAGTACAGACTGCCCTGTGTGCTCTCAGGCACATCAGGGTGGCAAGTGATATTGGTTTTGCTGATGATGAGCTTTTGTCTTGATAGCATCAGGGTTGAAATATTTGCCACCTTCCTTCTAATGCAAGGTAGTTGCTCAAGCTTTGAGCACACACAAACATCACCTCCCTTAAGCTTTGTGTAAACAAATGTCTTGGCAGGAGCTCACATTTCTGGATTACCTCTGCACATAAATATGACTTCATTTCCTTAAAAGCAAAAAGCAGCTAGATGGGGGTTGGGGCTTGTTTGGTGATTAACTCTGTCTTTTCTCCCCTTTCACCCCACAAAAGTTAGATATAAACAGAAAAATAGTTCAGACACACAGTCAAAATAATAGCTTAGAGGGACAAACTATTCCAAAAGAAAATTTAGATTCATCACCAAAGGTGTGGTTCTGTTGTGGGACGGGGCAGTGGGTTACGATGCTCTTCTATTTGAACTCAGCAAGTACTACTGTTCTACATCCCAGGAGTTGCACTGCATCACCCAGATGGGCAAGGGAGGGCAGACCCATCCTACAGGCTGAGTATCATTTCTCCTTTCCCCACAGGCACCCACTTCAGTACCCAAAAATATTTCCCAGCAGTGGTGCCAAGTACTACTCTGGAGCCAAGTGTCCCCCCCATTCTCCAGCACCCCTTTCCACAGTCTGGCCTGGTTTCTGAAAATAAGATCTGGTCCTCAAGCAAGGGCTTGTTCCAAAGCCCCATGAAATAATGGATGACCTTCAATTACCCTGAGCCATACCTACTACAGAAGGACAAATAGACATGAAATCCTGGAGACATAGAAAAGCTCTGCATCTAGCAGTATTGAAAGGGTGGGAAAGGTGAGCTAGAGTTTTTGGCAGAGGGAGTGGCTCCTTCCCCACTCTGATTTTTACAGCTGTTGCTGTTAGATGCTCCTAGGAGGCTGTCAACTTGGTAGGTTCAAAGAGCAACAACAAGTTTTCCCAGTCACAGAAAAACAACTGCTGCTATTGTAAGATAATAGTGAAACCAAAGCCCTCCAACTCCTGAAAGTCAAGATTAAAATCCACAGACCACTTGTAAATCAAGGAGAGAAACCAAAGAGACAAACACTTAAAACAGATGGACCAGATCTGCTGTGTGACTTGGATACCACCATGTCAATTTATACCATGCGAGGGATTCATCCTGCATATTTTAAAGCAGCAAATTTTGACTAGATTAGGCTGGCCTTAATCACAAAAACATTCTCTTTGGGAACGGCTGTCACTCAGAAGAGAATTAACAGAGCACAGCCATTGTTAGCAGGAGAATGGAGGCCAAATGCTTTTCTGATCAGCCCCTGTGGAAGGGTTGTGAAGTCAAAGAGATGTCTTTCTTGCTTCTGGTCTCCTTGCTAGCTCTACCAGCACTCCAGTAGGACTCCAACAGGTTGCAGAGCTACTTTTCCTCTGGACAGGACTACACATGCTCCTTCAAAATACATACTTGGCAGACAGAAGAAAACTTTGAGAGGAAGCAAGAGAGATTCAGAGAATTGAAACTTGGACTAGGCACTGTCTTTGCACACTCAGCAAGTCTGGAATTAACTTATTTGTGAGGAAAATGTAATTTCTGTTATCAGCAATCCTCATTATACACTTCAACTGCCCCAAAATACCATGTAATTGTGTATTCCTTCCTTTCATGTGTCAAGTAGCTAGCAGGTGCACACCCTCCCAGCTTTCCCCACATGAAATAACAGCAAGATTCCCCCAACAGCAATCACTCCCTTTCCACAAAATCTTGTCTCCAGGATTCTCAGGTGTACATAATATACACCCTCAATAGTGATATAAGCCTTTTCCACTCTCCTCCATTAAAAGACACATAGGATCCAGCTATGTGGCTTCAGACAGTCAAGGCAAACATGCAAGATAAATAGAGACATCTTGCCAACTGCAAAGCATCTGGTTTAAGACATGAGATTCACCCAAGACACAACTTCCTTGCCTTCTTTTGGATTATGGAAAAAATAGGTTTGGCCTGGAGACCAAATTGATCCAGCTGGATATAAGCTGATAGCAGTAATTAGAGCTGGTACAAACTTCTGCAACAGTTGGCATCTCTCTCTCTCTCCTTGGTTCTTTGCTGCCCAGCAGTCTAGTTCAATTCATCACTGTATTATATAGTGAAACTTCAGTTCTTAACAATAGTTTATCTTGCCCAAAATATCATGTTCCAACCCTGTGTCAAACCTGGAGTCTTGATATAGCTAATGAAAACATGAGACAGGTTCCTACACACAAAGGCATGAAGGAAAGGCCTACACAGTTCAAGGTGAAGACAAACCACAGAGGATATGACAGAGCTATACAGACTAGACAATAGCATAGGGAAAGCTGGAAGTGTTATGTACCCACGAGGGAAGCAAGAGCGATCAAAGACTTAAGTTCTACCACAAGCATTTAGCTGCAGTCAAAAAAATAAAATTATATTCTTCTCCAAAACCATGAGTTAGACACATGGATAATAATTCAGAAACGAGCAATAGAAGTTGGAAAAAGTTAGGAAGGGACATAATTTTGGGTACTTTAGACCCTACAAATAAGAACTTGACTTAGAAAATTCCACCTTCTGCCTGGTTGTTCTGGTATCATATACAGGATTTATTGGGTCTGTCTTAAGAAATTTGTACTTTGGAGAAGGGATGCTGGTCATCTAGTCACAAACCTGTCTTGTTCAGGACCTCCTGTGCTACACTCCCACGCTTCATTGATTGGACATAGAGGGAAAGTGGGTCCAGAAGTTCATTAAAATGAAATCTGCATTTAGAGCATCAGAAAATTCAGGCATATTCTGACCTAGGGACCAATTGAAGCACACTCTAACCCAAGTCCTTAGTGAAGCAAAGATGCCTACTGACTTTTATGGAATTTGAATCAAGCCCTTTGTGCAACTGTCTCAACTAGATTTCCCTCTCATTTAACAGTACTCGAATCTCCATCGTATTATACAGTTACATTTCAGCTCCAAGAACTGTGGTTTATCACACTCCTTAAGCAGCTTCCAAAATTTCAGATTTCAGCAACTAGAGGTCCTTCCTGTAATGAGGTCTGGAATTTATTCTGCTCCTTCCTGTTAAAATCCTAAACCAGTTTTTCTGGTATCTTAAAAGATGGAAGACCTCTTTGCTTCTTCTCATCAGATGCACAGGGTTATTTCAGCCACAACAGGAGAAAATTCAAGAAAATTGCTTCAAGAACCACAGTAGTTACAAAACCACTGTTTATTAACTTTAAGTTTACTCTTCATTCTAGTTTTAGGTGAAACTGAATCTGCCTCTTGCAAGTGCTAGCTTGCCTGAAAACCTGATCTATTTCAAGAATCCTCAAACTGTACCATTTCCAGGAGGATGGGGAAAAAAACCCCAAATATCACTGGGATAATTTTGAAGTGTAATCATTTGTAAAAGTAAGAGTGAATGGGTGAGGAAAATCTACTGACTGGAAGATAAGTAGAACTTGTCATACATTGGCTTGGTTGTGCCATTTCACATGCACTGTAACACAAGGGGAATAGTTAAGTTCAAGTTGGAACAAATTTCCTCTGGATCACCTCCCTTCAGGAGGGAGGTCAGCTGCCACCGACTGAGCCCCTTCAGTGATGCTGTCTTTCAGACACAGACCAGTTGGCATGCAACAAATGACTGGTTTAAGAGGACCAACTGCCTTAAGGTCCTTTCCTATCAGCAGGGCATCTTTGAAGAAATTGATCCATCACTCAGGATGTGAATGCATTTGGGGGAACTTTATATCAGCTGGTCAGAAAGATGGGGAAACATGGAGTGAAGCTTAAGTGAACTTGTTTCCTCTACCAGTGGACTCTTTCAGCCAGGTCAGAGCAGACATGCTTGTAAGAAATGCTTTTGGTGCTGCTATCCCTTCTCTGCCAATCCAACACATGCATACAACTTACCCCTCTCCAGGTATTTCTGAACACTAGTTAAAGAGAGAGCCTTTCTGAAAGCTTCTGCATAGGGAACTTTCTCTCCAAGTGCAACCTTGATCTAACCTTTCTATGTACTACTTTGATCTATAGACCGTGACATGAACACAGCTTTCATCAGGGAGCTGTCATTTTGGAGGAAGGACCCAATGGAATGAGTGTATTTATATCTCAAACACTTCGTAAAGCTGTTACATACAGTACAGTCTATTCTCTTCCATTGCATATGTATAAATAGTCTCCTCCTCATCTAGGAGTCAGTTGAGCTTGTATCTCAGTGCCTGCTCCAAACTCAGAAGCTCACTCAGTGTATCTGCGTGTGCCTATCAACTGCTCTAGGTACATGAGTTTCTGCGTCACACATGCTTTAAATCCTGACACCACAGATGCACCAAGGAGCCTCCAAGACTCTTAAGACCTAAAAAGAAGGAGCTTGCCTGAAAATCCCACCTGTAAAACCTCATATGATAGGTACTGTGAAAACATCCTGAGTTGGGCCTGCCCCAAAAACCCCAAAGAGGTGGAATACAGTCAGAGAACTGACTAACTTCTGATCCTATTTAAGCCAGTAATTTTGTGGCCAAGAGCATATTATGGGATGTGGTAAAGCAGAATTCATCCCCGGGCTTCCAACTTTCAGGCCAGGGCTTGATTCCAGCTTTCCAGTGTCTTGCCTATACGTGGCACAGTAGAGCCTAGGTTCTGCTGCAAACCCTGTTCTTCTGGTACCAACTGACAAAAAACACTGAAGTACCTTCCTTGACTTTCTAGTCTACTCTACTTATGGCTGCCAACACAGAATCCTTTTATTTAGTGCACACTTCACTAGCTTCTAAACATCAGTACCCCTGTTGAAGTAGAATCTATAGTCCTGCAAGTTGAGATCAAGAATCTAATGCACTTAAAAGACCTTTATTTTATCAGGTAAGACAAAAGGCCTCCTGGATGGTGGACATCCCATTCTCTCCAGCCTTTCACTGAGATTGAGAAAAGCTGTACCAAGGAGCTGGTCCAAGGGTGATGCTAGTTTAGAAACAGAACCTCTATTGGCTCCTGCAGTGTTTGTCCTCCCTCTAAACCCTGCACAGTATTTACCTGCTCTCCAATGCTTTGTGCAGTCTGAATTTAAATGCCTCGAGCATTGAAGATCCTTCAGTTTAGACAGCCTAACGAGCCACCAATTAGGAGACACTTTGCCAAAAGCCAGCTTACATATTGCTTTTGCCTCATTTTTATCATCTTACAGCCGTTGTTGAAATTGTTTATCCCTGAAGGATTTTTTTTTTGTGCATTCTTTTTCCTCCTCAGAGTGGGACTTGGTTCCCAGTGACTACTGGACGTTAGCTTAGGATTTGGGAAACTTAACAGAAAAATAACCCAGTAATGTTTTACAGTTATCAGTAAAAATTCTAATACTTAATTTTAGTAATTCCTCAAAAAAAGTGCAAGAAATAATCTTTCCAAACCTCTGGCCAAATCTGCTGGCTAGATTTATTTATATATGATCCCAAAATCCTGAAATCATAATAGTTCCAGGAAAAGTGAAAAAAGGAAAAGAAATGCACTTGATGGGATCTTTGGTTGGTTTGCTGCTTGGTATCCAAAGCCAGTTTGAGCTCCCTGACCACCATTATTCTCCATTTGTTTATGTAATTTCTAAAAATAGAAACTATATTTTTGTTGCCTTAAAACATGAGTTTTACTTAAAGACTGAGATGTTAAGGAAATAAACCACTAGGGAAAAAGCCAGGAAAAAGTTAAGAACATTTCCTTCAGCCAGCTTCTAAAACACACCGTGCATTTCCTCTCCATTCGAGTTGGAGAGCAGTTTTGGAAAACTGTTGCTTCTCATATGCTTTCATCTCATGACTCTTCTCAGACAAGTATTCACAGCTGCATGAGACAAAGTGAGAATCTACTATTTGCAATTATTATTCTTCTCTTGATCTATAAGAATCTGGAGTGTTTACATATGGCGCTTTTTGTCATTTCAGTTCCGTTCCTGTCACCAGCCTGCTGGCTTTGTGCTGGGCTGCCCACATCTCACCCATAGGACTTTCCCCCAGATACAAAGCTGGCAGGCAGCACATCCCTACCATTCACTCTTGCAGAGGGGTTCTGAAGAATTTGTAGTTATAGCAAAGTCATCCTGCTCTGATCAGCTATTTCAGTCAGCTACATGGACCCTATTAGCAGCTGAGTCTCTACAGCACTAAGATTAACTGGTACCAAAATTGCTTCCCTTTTCCACTCCTCTATTGCTGGACACAACAGAAAGGCTGAGAGAGTTCAGACTCTTCAGCCTGGAGAAGAGAAGACTGAGAGGGGATCTTATCAATGTCTATAAATACCTGAAGTGAGGGGGCCAAATGGATGGGGCCGGGCTCTTTTCGGTGGTGCCTGATGACAGGACAAAGGGGAATGGGCACAAACTGGAACACCAGAAGTTCCAGACAAGCTTACGGAAAAACTTCTTTACTGTGAGGGTGTTGGAGTACTGGAATATGCTGCCCAGAGAGGCTGTGGAGTCTCCATCTCTGGAGATGTTCAAAACCCACCTGGATGCTTTCCTGTGTAACCTGGTGTAGGGAAACTGCTTTAGCAGGGGGGTTGGACTGGATGATCTCCTGAGGTCCCTTCTAAACACTATGGTTCTGTGATTACATTTGCTTTAAATCTAAGCAGAACCAAACATTTCACACATGCTCTCCTACCAAGGTACTCTCCATTTGGGAATGTACACGGCAGTTTCCCTTCTAAGGATTTTTAAGAGCTTTGAAAACATAATTAAGCTTAATTATTCCTGAAGTTATTAAATGTTAAAACATCTTTTTGCAAGATGTGCAAGCTGATGATCATCAACTGGTTCAAGGTTATACATTTCCATGGCACAGATGAGAAAACCCCCAAGAGTGAGTGTAGAGCCTCATTTCTGCTGCCTGTGAGCAATAAGGCACTTAAGAACAGCCCCACTTTTCTCCCTGCCGCTCTTCCAGCAGGGCTCAGTGAAAAACATCATCTTAATTTTCCTGGCCTTGTCACTCTCTCATCTGTAGACACCACAAATTACAACTATTAACCTTTGGAAATACAAATTGCTCCTATTTCAGAAACAGAAACATGTTCTTTTCCTGATGACTGTTCAGTTTGGGGCTGTCACCAATGTCCCCTGCTGTGTTTTATGTGCAAGTGGGAGGTTTGGCCATGTCAGCTGCCACATCCTGACCCCTTGTTCATGCAGAACAGGCCCCTGCCATTGCACCAAGAGCATGCAAGGCACTAAACAGCGTTCACAAGAGTATTCAAGTTTGGTCCTGAATGAGTGACAAACATCTGAGACCTGAATATGAATGGACTAACCTCAAGGAAAACTCATGTGTTAAATAAATGAGCTTCCCATAATAAACATGAACTCACAGGTCCTCCAGCAACTCAGATCAGGTGTCCGTATAATGGTAAGAGGTGGCACTAAGATTAATTACCTTGCTCCTTAAACACACATTTCCTGGTAAGAAACTACACCTTACACAACACCAGGAACAACATTAACATCCCAGTAGTGTGTTCTGAATGCAGTACTTAAAGACAGGAGGGGTAAAAATCCCCCACTAACACTAGCCAAAATTCCCATGCCTTGTTGGCCCCACAGATCACTTTTCCATGTAACACCAGCCTTCATCCTCTTCATGCTATTCCCACCCACCCAGGAATCCTGAAGGCTGCATGATAGGGGCACAGAACTAGACTGGGTGAAACAGCCTGACTCCAGTGTACAATAGCTCATTCTTCTCATCTGGGTAATTTATCCTCTCTTCTACCTAAAGCATCTCCAGGACTCTGCAAGTGCACACGTGCAAGAGAATAAAAGTATCTGTCACAAAATCTGCAGGCACAACGTTTACCAGGTGGGACGTGAGCAATTGCCAGACAGCACAGAGGCCTTTATTTGTCTGCTGGAAAAGTACCTCCCGAGTGCCAGCAGAAGGGCACGTAGTTGATCTAAGTCTGCCAAGTCAGTTTTTAGCACAAGCTGCTGCCATTTGCCTCCTCCTCTCCTGTTCAGTGTGTCTTCCCTTCCTGGCACACAGCAGCTCTGAGAAGAAAGTTTCTGTGCCCAGGAAGGGCTTGGCACTGCACTAATGTACATTGACAGTGTGTTTTCTTCCCTGGCACCCAGCCATACACAAATCCCCTTTCTGAGTCACTCCCAGTGAGAAAACCAACACCAGCGTTCTGCTCTGTTGAAATGGTAAGGCTGAGAGAGCAAACATAAAAGGAGCTGCCCATCAGATGGGGCCAGGGACGAGCCGATGTCTGGAAGCATTGGAGGCAAGGGGAGGGAATTCCTATAAGTGCAATAGAACACTGGTAAGGGGGAAGAAAAAAAGTAGTAAAAGATACCACTTGGCAGAGCAAATGATGCACATTTTCATCAGTGACCTATAGCAAAAGTCAAACTTCATGGGGCAGGTTCTCACTTTCCATTTTTCCTTTTATAACTTTTATTCCCAGAACACTTCTCACAGACGTCATGGCCAGGTTTGCCCTGCTCTGTATAAATGTGGCAGATGCCATCTTGGCAAGTACCAGGGTTGAAACAGGGATCAGCTGAGCAATAAAATCAGGATTCTCTGCAGCTTGAGGTGGAAAGCCAGGCCAGCCAGCTGGGAGCTATAACAGACCAATATCCTCTGCAGATCGGGCACAGATGTGGGCATGTAATCACAGGCCAGTGTGTTACACAAACACATCATGTGGACAAATCATGCCTCAAATGCTTACAGCCTAAACAGGCAACAGAGGGAGAACAGGACAAGCAACGGATTGCTAGCTAAGGTAAGAAATGAGCCTCTGGTCTTCTGAAGAGAGAGAGAGATCAGAGCACCGAAGTTAATCTAGATACCTTGACTACTAGAGAAGGATCATATTAACAAAACTACACTTCCTAATGTTTGTCTACGCAGGAGCCAGAAATGGAGAGGAACCCGAGGTGACATTTTCTCAGTAACCTAGTTCCCCTCAGGCTGCTTGGCCAGGGTTATGAAAGTTATTAACTACTTTCTGCTGAAGTGAAACAGGTGGAGGGGAATAAGTCAGAGGCTTGCTTGGCTTAAAGGTAACTTACGGCCTTTTTTTCCCAAGGCAAAACAAACACCAGCAAGGCTCCACTCAAACACTGTAATGACTATGTCCTCTCAGAAACCTTTAAACATACCCTCCAATATATGTTTCTGAAGGCAGAAACATGGCAGCACATACAAGTCATAGGTCACCATGCAAAGCCACCTCACTTCAAGCCAGATACTAATACCAGCAGCATCTCAGGAATGTTTGGGACCATTTACAGAATCACCAGCTAACAATTCCTTCCCAACCTTTCCTCACAGCAAAGGCATAAAAAGCAAATATATAACCACATAACTGATTACATTTACTGCATACTTGAAAACAATCTTATGTTCCAGTCTGCTAAAAACTAAGATGAAGAGCAGATTTCTGTTTTCAAAGCCCTCTCCGGCCAGGTAGTAATTAGCTGCTACAAACAGAGGGTCCTTGGCTATGTATATAAGCCATTTCCCTCAGCCCCTCCTCCAACCCCTATAGCCCCCCAAGTTGCTTCTACCAGCCCGAGTTGTTGTTCTTTCTCTAGAGATGCCTTGTTTCCCCCTCATCCTATTCTGACAACTCCCAAGCCTCCTCTTCTGCATATCACCAATATCTGACCAGTGCTGGATGTGTCAGCATTAGCACACTAACATTCTTCTAAGAGGATGGACAGAAGCATTAATACCACAGAAGCATCAAGACATGCTATAGTGGGAAGCAGGAGGAACAGCTGCCTGAGGAATCAGCACAACCTCTTACAGCATATGTACCATCAAGTAGTTGCTTGATAAACAGGTAATTGCTGAGGTGCTTGAAACCATGTTTTAGTACAGTCATGACAGAGTCTGGATGCAGTCCTCTTTCTTCCCTTTCAGATACTCTAAATCAAAAGGTGCTTTACTTTTAAGACTTAAAATACACTCTGAAACTTTGGATTTGAACAGATGTAGCTATCAAAGTTACTGCACTAGAGATGGAGGAAAAACCACTACCATATTATAGCCTTGCAAGGAGAAAAGGCAGACGAACTGACCTATTTCCATAACTGCACAGTGTGGTGTGCTGTCCACCAAACAATACACAATCCATACACCAAGCTATGTACTTCTGATGCACAGTATGAGGCTTCACAGCAGTGCTTCAAATTACAGTAAGAGTCTTCTATACACAAGCTACACTGAGGAGTCATCAGTTGCTTCTAGAAGCAGAGTTGGGGTGCAAAAAGATGAAGTTGGAGTTATCTCCAAATCTTATGGCTGAGGGCCCTCACTTGAGCACTGCACTATGGGGGTATTTTCTTGGCTTCCCCTCCTTCCCCCAGTATATACAGACCAGCTTAAACTACCCCATATGATTCTCCTGGGACAAAGCCTTTGGTTTTTACAAAACATGGCTTCAGACTCGAGATGTATATATTCACACACGTATATCTGTACATAGACGCTTATACATGTGTGCACACACACACAATGCTCAGGACCAGCCCTGTTGAGTCAATGCAGAAAGACCACTAGAAACACAACAGTGCTTCTGCAAAACCCAACCATGACCAGGGCACATCTGTAGCAGAGATGAATCAGCACAGATACATTTTTTTCACCACCCGAGGATCTAACACTAAGTGTCTCTTTGTGCTCATTTAAAACAAACTGAAAAGACAAATTACAGCTCCCAGGAAAGAAGCACATGCTTGTTTAAAAACATAGCAATCACCTCCGCATGCTAACAGCAGTACCAGGTGCTGGAGTGATATTGTTACCCTTGAACTCATCCTTCCATGAGTCATCTCCGAGATTGTTGAAGCTGACAGGTTGTTTAAAATCACTGCCCATGGATTACATTCAAAGGGAGCTTTAAAATATTTTCTAATTACTTTTGCTTCCACTCCACCACTCATTGTTAATCAAGAGCTATTTCCAAAACACACTATATTGTAGCAGTGCTATACTCCACAGGAGATGCACCAATTGGGTTGGACACCTTCCAGCTCAAACTGTCAGATGACCAAGCTGTTCTCATTCTTAGAATAAGGTGCTCTTTATGGGCAGGGAATTCATATTTTTTCTTTATTTACACAAAAGCCAAAGGGGAATGCTTGGCTATGGGGAAATCAAGCTGCCTGGCTTGATTTTGCATTTTTCAGTCCATTCACTACCAGTGACATAGGTAAGACTTTTCTTCATTTATTCCTTGTTTCATTTCCCAGGCTGTTATTTCTTCACGCTGCACACAAAGACCTGGCCTGCACTCTGCCCATGTGTGCATGACGACATGCAACACTCAGCCCCTTCCCATGAGTGCAGTGAGAACAATTTGGAAGCAATTTTGCAGCTCCAGAGTCTTGGGATCCAGCTCTAAGTCTTGCATCAATTTTTGGCTAGCACTGTGCAATACATGGCAGTTTTTGTTTGCAGAGATTTTACACTCCTGGTTTTCCTCTACTTTGCATTCCTAATATTTTTACATCCAAAGCTCAGTATAGGGGAAAACAAAAATACAACACAGAACAAACCTCAGTGCTTCAAACAGAGTTACCTGAGAGTATCCCAGCAAGTGCAAAAATCAGAACAAGTTCTAAAGAAAACAAACAAACAAACAAACAACCCCTCAAAACCCAAAAACCCAACAAATTTGTCTAAAAAGTGACCCTTTTCTCTTTGGAAGATTTCTGAGCTTCAGAATCCTTTTCATGACCTCTCTAATTTATAGTTGGTAAAACACATGAAGTTATTCATGCTTCACTGTTTTGAAGTTTAACCCTAGAAAAAGTGTTGGGAAGTCCTTTGAAAAAAGCTTCACCATACATTGCTAGTTTACATTAGAATTGTTATGAATGTGTAGAAACTGTAAATAAAATGTACTCATTAAAATAGTTTCACTAAAAATGGCAAAAGGTTAATGTATTCCAAGATGTCCTAAAAATTAATCAGGTTTAAAATAGTTCATTTTCTAAGCCTCCAAACTGCTATTACCAAAATAAAAACTTTAAAATTAATCTTTCCTCAGGAGCTTTGAGAGTTTGTATTAAGAATTTCAAACGCCTTAGGTTTCCTTTTTTATTAAAAAAGTAATACTCCCATTACTTAACTAACCCATCAAGCAGCAGCTCTGAACCTGACAAAAATAGGTCCAAGACACTAAGTGTGTTCTTGGATCTGGATTCCTCCAGAGCTCAGTTTTCCCTCCATAGCCATGCATGTTTTCCTGATCACCAAAGTAGGTGCAGAGATCTGCAGTTCACTAGAAAAATTTCACATCTTGATCCTGAAGATCATGAACTGTCCCAGTCTGGAGTGTTTGTTCAGTTTTACAGCTTTTTTAATTGATTTAAAGAGTGTTTTCACACTGCCTGTCCTCCCAGGCATGTTTAAACAAGCAGCAGTGTGCAGTGCCAGAACTCAACAGAAACATGTTCTATAGACAAGTAAACAAACTCCCCGATGGCTTTAGCTACCCTCACCACGGAGGGATTTTGAGCAAGTCACTTCAAATTATGTTTTGGTTTCTGGACACAAAGCAGAGTTGGTTTAGAGTTCTTCGGCTGTGTTTTGGGTCTGGTCTTATTATTGTTTTGGTTTTTAAGTCATTGGCTGGCCCACACTCCCCAAAGATGTGGTCTATTCATTTTGTTCCAGCTTAAAGACTCAAACTGGACTTGATTTCAGGAAGAACTATGTGGTATGTAGTGTGGTTATAGTTTAGCCTGAAAACACAGGGAGTCATCTCTACCATGCATGGCTTGTGTACCCTGTGAGTGCAGACTAGACCAGCCATCTGAACAACCAGTCTAAATAGACTGGCTTTGATAGGCTTTAATTAACATCACCACTGGTTGGAGAGCTGTGTCGCAGCAGAGGAAGTGGGAGTTGCAGCCCTAGGGATGGCGATTGGTCCAGTCACTCTGTAGTCAGGTTAAAAAAGGAAATTCAGAATGAAAACCAGCAGCTTTCCCTGAAAGCCAAGGTTAGTCTTTGCCATAAATCTGTTGGCAGTGGCACAGAGTGACATACCACCTCCTCCCGCGTGGAGCTGGGGCCAGCCCGCAGGAAGTAGCCTCCTCCCCAGCAGGACCGGGCTGCTGGCCCCCGCTGCCATGTTTATCCATCCCTGGACACTCCAGCAGTAAATTTCCTGTTGTGTGACAGTGCAGGCAGGAGGGAGGAGGGCAGTCCACACATGGCTCTAGCAGAGATCACAGCTTTGTCAGCAAGAGATGAGGATACCAGCTAGCTGGCACTGCTTCAGAGATATGGCCTCCGCACTTTGCCCTTTCCTCCACAAGCACCTTTCCTGAGTCATATATGAACACGAGGGGCTCCACTACATCCATCTATAAATTCTTCCTGGAAGACTAGCACATCTTCACCTGGGATCAGATATTTCCCTCATCACTGTCATTCCTCCTTGCTTTTCATTGATGTCAGAATGACCCTTTTGAAATTTTTCTTAGAAATGGACTCCAAGTCTTGAAATGACTATCAGAGTCTGCTGTCTTCTGCATCACCAGCGGTCCAGAGAGCATGAGGTACATGCAGGCCATAGTGCATTACCTGTAAGGAACATGACTGTAGCTTTCTCAGCAACAACCTGCAAGCTTCCTCTCACAGTTCAGTTCTAATAACCCAGTACAACAGCTGACAGGAGACTCCATTTCACTACCCACCAGCCCAGCTGATGAACTAGCTCTACCCTATCACAGTCATGATTCTGGGCTCCCCAAGGCTAAAAGTCTCTGCTCCTGCTGAACTTGCTCTAGAACAGCAATTGCAACCTCAGGTCCATGGTGGAACATGCTGGCAAGGAAGGATGCGAAACTACGACAACCTGTATCTAGCTCTCCAGCACAACCATAGGCAACACCATGATACACTGCCGTGGACACCTCCTCACTGCTTCTGTCAAAATTTTTGCTAGCAGGCACTGCCTGTATTTCATGTTGAAGAAAACAAGCCTGCTCCGAACTTGGAGCACCCTCCCACTCCACCCCTTTCATTCTTTTCTCTGTGCTCATCTCCTTCCTGCAGGAATATTTACTGTTCTGACCATCAGCTTGCATCAAGAGCTAGGAGGCATCTGACAGCATTTTGTCAGTGACATACAGCACATCCTTCTCATCTGGTCCCCATTCTGTGAAATACAACTCTTTCCACTTGAAGCAGACCACCACACGTTCAGCATTTAGAGCTTAAGCACCACATTAGATGGGAACATTAGAGGATCTTCTGCTGTGTAAGATTTTGGCATCTCCTCATTTTTATGGTTAAGAACTGTTGACATCATATAATAAAACATAGAGCTGAGGTTCAAGATGTTTATTACGCTGTGGAAGAGAATTGCATGGCGTGGGAAGTTTCCAATGTAAATAATTATGACTGTCATCTTGAGCCATGGCCACACTGTGTTCAGTATTTGCAGTTTGGGCTTGGGTAGATTTGGTTACATGACTATGTCCACCAAAACCTTCTGCACTGTGCACAGCAGTGATATTGAGTGGACTCACATTAAGTGTGCTGGATTCAGAGTCCTATAGCAAGCTCATGAATGTCACTGGAACTAACATGATAGAGGAAAAGGTGATACAGCACCATGACAGAGCATTTGAGGAGCTGGACAATCATTAAAGGAAGATGGAAATGACTGGAAAATAAAGAGTCACTGAAGGACAGCATTTCAGTGGGCTTTCCCTGCACGCCCTCAAGCTTTTTTTAGCATCTTTCAAGCAGCACCAAAACATATTAAAGTTATTTTAAAAGGTATGACTACTTGTAATAGTTTTTTATGGCCAAAACCAACAACATATTTGCCTCCTTTATAAGGTGTTTGCACTTCAACACTGCACTGACACTTTTCAGTTCAACTATCTTTTTATTGTGGAGCTATTCTAGGGCACACAATATTTTGTTGACTAACGCTGCACAGAGGTTTATTGTAGGATTGCTCATAATTACCTGGTTTTAAAAAAAGCAGGTGAGTTATACTTTTGAAGGGAAGTAAAAATATTATTAGAGCTTGGAAGTTCGAAATAAGTCACATTAAGAGTGGTTTGAATATGAGCACTAGGTATTTACTTTTAGGGCCCAGAGTTATTTCAGTGTGCCACTTTTATTCCAGCCAACAGATAAGAAAACAAGGTATTTGGAGCTTAACTAACCTTCTGAATGTCTCTAAATGTAAGCAATACACTGACATGAAATACCAAATTTGAAGTCTTTTGTAAATAGTCCCCTGTGAGCCCCCCATCCCTAGTCTACGAAATCTCCATCTGCCTAAAAGTACAAAACTTACTCAGGTTTAATGGTGCCACTCACAGTAGTAGAATTGCAGTGTTCAGGTCTCAGATTTTGCAGACTCTTACTGATGTGTTTCACTTCCACCTAGAAGTGACCACCGCTGGGCAATTTGCTAAGTTTTCAGTCCAGTGCAAAGCTGAACAATCCAGGAAATGCAGGTGCATTGACTCAAAAGATTTATTTTTTTAAATAGAAGTTGTTTAAAAACTTTAAAGCCAGACATATCTCCAACTCCTCCAAAAGTTCCCTCTTCAGGTCATTTAACCATATAGAAAACTTGCTGGATTTTTTTTTTGGTGGGTGAGGGGTAGATAGGTAGCAGGAAGGAGAGGCTTTTTTTCTTTGTTCTAAATCCAAACCAACTCATCACTGAATTTCAAAAGTGTCAAGGTGTTTTGGCATTTCTGTAATATTTTGTTCTGAAAACACTGAAGCAGAATATTTAGACTTTTTAAGTAATGGCTTTTTTCAGTAGAAGAATTTTGTAAACAATAATCTGAAAACTTTAGACATGGGGAATAGAAAAGTTGGAAAATTGCCCCCTCAAAAAAAACAACCAAAACCTCAGCATTTAAGCATATGAATATGCATATGGTATGTCTTTACAAATTTGAAGTCTAAGGACTTGTAGAATCAAGTTGTATGTGAATCCAACCTATAGATTAGTTATTATTGACATTCAAACATCTCAGGATGCTTGGATGTACAGGTGTTCCCAGATAATTATTGCATGCAAGGTGTCATTTGAGAAGTCTGAAAAAATAAATCCCATCCTGAAGAAAGACAAAGCAGTATGGCTTTTCCTCATGAGTTTCATGCAAATAAAAGAAGAAAACAAATATTTTTCACATGCCAACCATTTGAAAGCAACTGTTTGCATTGTGAAAATGGTGCCATTCTGTAGGCAAATGCCCCTGGGTTTTTGCCATCCATCATCTTTTCTCTTGTAATATTCCAGTTAATGACCAAATCAGCAACTTTTTTAACTTCACAACCCTGCAGTTCTCTATAGTAGAAACCCCTGGATCAAAGGTCTAAACAGACCATACACACCATCTGCTACATCCCATTAACAGAACATTTTAAAATTAATTAGTGGTGCATACTCCATTATCTCACTTGCTCATGAGTTCTGGTAAATCCATGTGCAATTAAGCACGTAACTGCCCTAAACCTGCATTGCACTGCTCTCTGTAGAGAAAAGAGTGTTTCACAAAGCTAAGGACATAGTGGAAACTGATCAGTTGTGGAGTCTACTGGGAGTCCTTCTCCCACCTTCACCACCTTCCATCTCTAACAAACTGACCTGAACATACCTCTGTCTTACATCTATAACCAGAGCTCACCACTCCCCTGATCCCTAAAATAAGACAAAGTGACTCCACCTGTTTCTGCAAACCTAAGTATTACACTGACTTTGCTCCAAGAACTTTACTTATTTCACTCCCCATGAAGTAGATACAGAAGACGTCAACCAAGCCACCTGCCACTTAGTTCAGCAAACAATACACTCCCCAGAGGCACAAGAGCAGCAACACAGGAGCCTGACCACTTCTTTCCACAGAAATAACTACAGTAAAGGAAGCAACTCTAACCTTCTGCCACACCATCCTGCCAGCACACCTGAACTTTAGCCTTCAAGGTTTCCTTCATCCCTGGCCATTCTGTTGAGGTTGCCAATAAGGGCAACAATTAGTGTCAGTTATGACGGGAGAATCTGTGATGCTGACATATGACCCCACGGAAATTGGACTGTGCCCAACATTTCTATTTCCACAAGCCATTAAACAGCTGTCAAAGAGTGTTGACCTATAATTCCTCCTATCCCATCCCATGCAAATTCCAAGCTGGTGACAAAATGTGAAAGGCTCTGGTACCTGCAGTCACTCAGGCGTCTAGAATGAGGAACCGTCTAGTCTACAGTGCTGCCTGTTCAATGGCCAAAAGGATTTTACAGCCAACACCTCTCCAGTTTCCAGCCAGCTACAGCCCCAAGGACAGGCAGTCTTCTCTCCCGCTTTACACTATGAGGAAGGAACTGGTAGTTCTGCAGGAAAGATGTCAAAGGTCCAGCTGCCACCACCTACTGAAACAGAATGATCACCTTTGATCTGGGCAGAAAACTCCCCTACCAACAGCATGTTTACATGGCTTTTCATCCCTTGAATATGAGCCTGCCCCAGCAAATTCTTTTAGGCTGGGTGGTACTGTCATTTTAATGTTGATATTCATAAATAAGAAGGAATAAAAAAATCTGCAGTCATTTGGCAGTGATAAAATGCCTTTTAAATTATGGGTTTCAGCAACAATTTTTTTCCTCAGCAAAATTCAAGTAGACACTGTAGGACTGAAGATACAGCATCTGAAGTAACAAGGTCTCTTCATCTCCCACAGATTTTTTTTAAATTTATTTTACACCCATTTCCACATACTTTCTTCCTCCCCCTCCTTCCATTCCCACTCTTTACTACACACATGACATGTATGAATTAAGGAGAATCATTATATCATCCAACACACAGATAAAGTAAAACCTGCTCTCAGAGCACACATTAAGACTGAAATTTGCACAAAAAATTCACCTCACAACTTCTCACTTTAAACCATTACTATTTCTGCCCTGTTTCCTTTACACCTCATCTGCCCATCTCTGCTACACGTAATAGGTGTTCCCCAGGTGGGTGGATACAGCAGTGGTGGGACAGAGCTCCTCACTGAGCCTGGAGATGAAAGCCTGTTATGCATTTTTTATTTATGTCCTGTAAAACTCAACGTGTGGTGTTACATATGAGAGACCCTGTAAACAAGCTGAGGGCCAGTTGCTTTATACAGCATGGAAAGTTTCTGTTTCTTGGAACAGACAGGTCAGCTTGGAAGGAAGTCAACCCTCAAGGTCTTCTCCCTCTTTGGGGCTCATCTGAAACACCAGCTAATCCAGAGAGTGCTGCCCAGGAGTTTGGAAAGCCAAACAAACAAACAGATCAGGGTAAGGCACAGCCTCAGCTGCTGCTATGTTCCCATTTCTTGACTGGTCAGGCACTCAGAGGTGGGGTTGTGTTGTCAGACCACGAGTGTTTCCTCAACCGAGAGCGTCAGCAGTCTGGAGGCTTCTGCTAATGAGATGCACAGCTGGGACTGGCAAGCAGCAGTTGTCCCAGGGTTAATATATGCCTGTGTGCCTCTCCTGACAGACTTGGGAAACCAAGGAGAGAAAACCTGAGAACTGTTCCAGAATTAGATCAGATGGCCCCAGGCCAGCTCCCCAGAACCCAGAGGACAGAGGGAGAGGCTCAGATGCAACTTTCACACTGATGGACAGGTCCTGCACCAGTGAGAGTGAAAAGGAAAGTTTATTTGCATCTCTGCTACCCTTTCCAGCTCACCTCTTGCACCAGCTGACCCTACTCTTTCTGGTTTTTTTTCCCTCCTACACCCAGCAGTGCTCTGGCTCTCCTCCCCCCCAGCTCCCCATACCTAGTTCATCTCCAAGCTGTCACTCAAAAGGATGACACTTCTGAAGAGTGTGCAGATGCTTCAGCTATTTCTATTCTGCCTGGCATAAGGTGAATATCTGAGTCAGTTGGCTGTGCTCTGCCAGGTCTTCCACAGCCAGCGTCCTGCCCTGCAAAAACACCCACCTAATTTTGGAAACAGCAGTCCTAACTTCAGTGTTCCTGATGAGAAGCAGAAAAACACACTCAGCTTAATCCCAACTGCAAAAGAGGATCCAGAGAAAGGAAGATGCCTTGATAGGAAAAAAATACTAGCTCCTGCTCACTTACAAACATTTTATGCAGTTGTTATGGGAGGAAGACAGATGCCTCTTGCCAAACACATTGTCTTAGCATAATTATTCCTCTCTTCTCCCTCCGCCAAGCTAACCTCCCTCTGCATCAGGCCATAAGGAAGGAATGGAGCCAGAGAGGACTTCTACAAATCTTGGCTCAACATACCACAAGTGTAAACTGTAAGGCAGTACTGTAGCAGCAGAAACGTGCTACTAAATAGTATGGGAATATTAATAAGCAAGAGATGAACACTAACATCTGTCACAAAGAATCCTCAGAACCACAAAAAGAACAAGAAAGGAAGAAGAGAAGAAAACAAAGTAATTTTCTGGTCAGGGGAGAACTCCCTTGTTCCAGAGTGAACAAAGTTAGCCCAGGCCAAAAGCTTCACCATCACAACAGTCATTTGAAGTGACTAGTAAGGCTGAGACTTGCAAAATTGGTTTAACTCTGCTCTGACATCAAGAGTGAGACATAGATATATTTCAGTGGAAATTGATATAGATCAACAAGAAGCATTTTGAAATGCTTGCTTTTATATTCCAAGCCCAAAAGCAATAGAAAAAAAAAAAAAGCCCAACCCCCAAACACAGCTCATCTCATTTCCATGCCACAGGATTAGCTCTACCTTTGTCATGCCTTATCAGCCCTTCTCCAACTGCTCTTAGAGCTTAGAGGCTTTGCACACTCACAAGTAGTCTGTCCCAGGACTTCACTGCATTGAAATCCCATCAAACTCTCTCCTCCAGCAACATAAACCCATTCATTCTTGCCCAGTTTGCCACACAACACACACAGTTTGTTCCGTCTGTTTTTGCAGAGATTTCACTAGGAAGTTTTTTCAGTATCCAAAGGCTGCAAAGGCTGTGATCAGGTCTCACTAAAACAATTACATGCAGCAGTACTACAGTTTCACACTAACATCCCCTAGAAAGCAACAAAATACAAACAGCAATGAATTCAAACCTGAACATCAGACCACACCACCTTTGATGCTCATGGATAAGAAAGCTGCAGTAGAGTACAACAGTGAGAAACAATTTTTAGAGGCCTCACCGTGACCATCAACAATGCCCCAGTTTCTAGGCAATTAGTCTCTTTTTTACTTACTAGTGACATACAGTCAGCTACCAGGCTCTGCTCAGACTCTGAGACATCTTTCTCTTATAGTTTGCAGTTGCCTCTTTGCTAACAAAAAACAACAATGCTAAAAAAACCATAGCAAATTCTCAATATCACTTACCCTTCACAACACATCCACCTCTCATTATTTAGTGCTCTGTCTGCCTTCAAGCCAAGTCCACAACTGAAAAATTCACAGCCTGGAGAGGAGAAACAGAGGCTTCCCTGGGCAGGGCCTTTTAAAGCTGCACCTCATCAGGTTAACAAGGCTGCCAAGGTGTCTGTCTCCTGGGCTGATGAGGTGTGCTCTGACCTTTCCCCAGAAGTACTGTGTGGACTGCAGAGGTGGATTTCAGTATACCTCTTCATCCCCAACTAACTGTTCTGTGGGCTTTGTGGTTTACAATTACAGCAGAAACCAGAAGGAGCCTCCATGCTATTTCCAGTTTGGTTGAGGACCTTCCCATGGAAAAGTGCTGTGTATTTCTAATCCTTGAATCCCTGGCTTTAACTCTGAATCCGCTGTGAAACCTAATTCAGATCTGAATTTGTATTTATTTAATTAGTGTTATCACCTGTCTTTTATTGGCATGTCAAACACGTGTCATCTGTCATTGAAAGTGGCTCCTGCTTTGTAGTTTCATCAAAGTAGTAAGGAAAGCCTGCCCTGTTTTACCTAGGGAAAAATCAGGAAAAAATTCAGACCTTATGGTCTAAGCATGTTGCTGAGGATGAAGTACCCCTATGCTCATCACTGTGTTCTGCTAAGGCATCATTTTGGTGTCACTGAGAAAATCAGTTAACATCTCCACACCTTCTCCTCTTGAAGATCATCTTCTCCCTATTGAATATAAAGCCATTGCCTCCAGTTACCCATCCCTGAATGAGGTGGAGGAATAATTATGTTTGCACAGTGCTTTGTAAACCTATGTTTTTAAGAATTATCTGCTGGCACCAAAGTCAGAAGCCATAAGTCATTCAACACCCTCCAACTACTGACATCCCTGGGAATGTTCTCTCTGTCTTGAAGCTGTTCTTATTTAGGTATCATCATAAGTGTCTCTTGTAGCCAGTATTGTTTTGTGGCCAATACTATTGCTATAGCTCTATAAATCTGCAGACACTCTGCAGTAGGACTGTAGTGCCAAAAAAATGTAGAGTTCCCTGCTCTGTTTCCAGTTTGGAAACACACTCTGGAGCAATCCAACTAGACAAATACAGCATATTGAACACCTGACAAAGCCCCTCAGTAACTGGAGAGGGTCTTCTCTCCAGTGAGGAAGTGTGTCTCTCAACTGAAATTTTTTTTCCTGCTCAAATGTTACAGTAAATGAGTGAGAAATAAACAAGAGACATTGCATATTAGTACTTCTAAGACCTGTACCCAGAAGAGGTATAGTTGGCAAGCACTGGGGGTGTCTGTGTGTTCTCACTCTTTCTTTTCTCCCCTGCCAAAACCAGCTACCAGTCTTACTTTCCTTCATAGTACAAAGAGAGCAGTAGCATGCTGGAAGACTGCTTATTGCAGCAAAAGCAGCCCCTTTACAGATAAGAATAAGAGAACAAGCTGATGGGGCCAAAGGAGGACTTCACAGTGCTGTAAGAGCCACCTTCCCATCTGTGCAACACCTGCAGCAGAGAGCTGGGAACTCCAGGGATGCTCTTTCTTGGCAGCCTCCCAGGTTCTCAGCTGGCTGCTCTGCTCCCACTTGGTGTGAATGAGAGAAACTCTGGCTTCAGATGCTATCCTGCCTCTTTCCAAAACCCCGCAGTCTGGCAGAAAGAGAGGTGCTTTAGCAAGGGGAACTCAAATTTATTCAGTGTAGCTCAGCCTGCTGAGGCGGACAGCTCTTGTAGAGCAGGTGGCAGCGTTATGGTGACAGGAAGACATATAATAGCTCTGCAGAAATCATTACTATTATGCCAAAAACCATAACATGGCACCGCCTAGGTCTGTCCTCTCCACTAACCACTGCTGCCACCCACAGCAGCCACTGCACCCGTTCTACCACCCACTGTCATCCAGCTCCAGTATCACTACCAGGTGAGCAAGTTTGTGCCTGTAGTAGTTTAATTTGGCTGGTGGCCAAACACCACACAACCACCTGTCATAACCTGTGACCATCCTGTCCTCTCCAGCACACTATCTGCCAGGTGGGACAGTGTTCCTTCCCCAAGTTAGGTATTAACTGTTCACTGGATAGCTACAGTCCTGTCCTTGGAGCCACTACCTGCTTGAGAAGATGGAAAGGGAAGAGGATGGAGAGTTGCCAGAGCTGTACTGACACCAACTCTCCGTGTCATGTGCTGTAGCCATGGGAGTTTGCCCTTCAGCTGGCTCTTAAATGACGGCTCAGCTGGAGAGGGCTACTGTCTGGCCTTGCTGCTCACAGCGCAGGAGGGAATCTGAAGAAAGCGGCTGTTCCACTGCTGAGATGGGGACAGTGGGTTGTTATTATTTATATTGTGGTGCTGCCTAATATGTTCTGGGTGCTTTCCAAAGGCAGAGAGCAACATGGGCCCTGCCCTGGAGAGCCGTGTATAATTGAGAGAGTAGTCAGTGCATTATCCAAGCTGCGGGCTCTATGAACAAGCCATTCAGAGAATTGTTTGAGGCTGAAGGGAGTGCCGGGGACCATGCAGACCACCCCAAGTACTGCCACAGACTGGGATTTATTTAATCTTCCCAGAGCGACGGCTGGAAGCTTAGAAGAGATTCCACAGGGTCCCCTGATAGTTTGTTCCAATTGCTGTAACTCTCTTTGGAATTAGGATTTTTTTTTTTCCTAATATTTATACTAAATGTTCCCTGCTGCAGCCTCAAGCCATAACAGCGTTTTCTGTCATTTTACTAATGAGAGTATTTGATGTGTGCTCTCCCTCAGAACATCCCTTAACTTATCTGAGCACAGCCAGCCTGTCTCCTCCGCACTATGAACCAGCCCAGGGCTCCCAGCGTTTCCTCACAGGCCACAGCACTTTCGTGGGTCAGTGTGCAGCTCCAGTCAGCTCGCCTGTCTTCATCTCAGCTTGTACAAATGAACGTTAGGCACAGCAATCTCTTTCTCTGCCTTTCTTAATACAGTCCAAATGGCCAATGCTCTCAACGCCTCCAGCATTCAGGCCCTCTGAGCTTTTTGCAAACCATCATTTAGGAGGCTTCACAACCATCGACACAATGTAGGACTCTTTAGTTGTAATTGAACTCTTCTGTTGTAGAAGCAGAGAGATTAAGTGGGATTTCATAAGGTGTTTCAGCAAAAGAGTGGAGGAACTGAGACTGCAATCCAGAAATGCTGTGCATGGACCTTTAGACAACAGCCCCTCCCGTTCTGTTGCACACATTTCTATACATGCAGCTGAACCACACCGATGTGATGTCCTGCTCACATAGTCCTGGCAAATCAAACTCTTAGACAAAGCCAAATAGTCTCTGAAGTTGATTCATGTGGTTATTTATGAACTGGGAAAAGATACTTTCTTTCAATTTCTCTTGTAGATAACTGGTAAAAACATATATGTTGTGGTCTCAGCTGTGAAATCAGATTAATTATTTATTGCAAGCCTTCCTGAGAAAAGCCTCTCAGAACCATTTTCTGATCTCTAGTGCCCCAGCTGAAGTCCTGGAAAAGGAATTCCATTTCTGGGAGTTCTGTAGCTATGCAAGGCTATCCAGAATCCTAATCCCCCCTGAAAATGTTGGTCATCGTTAGCAAACAACTGGTTAAAGTGTGCAGCAGCGACCCAAGTCCTCTGCTCTGGATTCAACTACATAATTGTGATTTTACCAGGAGGAGTCATGAACAGTAAAGACTAGATGGATGGTACCAAGTCTGCACTTGCTGGTGATTTATCTTGATAGACATAAATCTATGAGAAAAGAAAAAAAGAAAGGGGGGGCGAGGGGGGAAGAAAAAAATTTTTGAGAAAAAGATAATCCAGGACATGATCTATAAAGAAGGATGTTTTGCAGAATTTGCTATGAATATGAGAATGCATGAATATTCCCTGCTCTAGGAGGACAGAATTATGTTGTGTAATGTTATTCTCTCTGAATTTGCTCTCTGAAATGCAAGCATGGACTTGACTGGTGTTCTACCCTTGCTACAGTGATCAGTACTCGTACAAAAGAGCATTTGCTTTTGTCAGTTTTACTTGTGTTGTCTTGGAGTCCTGAATCACATCTTAGGCAATCTTATAGGCACTGAAGCAGGAATAATCAGTGACTTTAATCGGACATTAGGCTTAAGTATTTAGGAAGAGCAGTCAATTAATAATCAAGATCTAAAGGATATTCCCTTGATTTATTTCCAGGGTCTTGAAATTACCCATGCATTTAGGGCTTGCAGAGTAGCCTGATGGTTAGAGAGCATAACAGGTATCATAAAGCCTGATTTTTTTTCTCAGCTTAGTACCAGTGTGTCCATGTAAACATTTTATATTGCACTTGCTGAGTACCCAAGATGAATCCCACTCTGGTCTTGCTGTTCTCCAGCTACAGAAGCAGGTTAACATATCACAAGGCTGCTGGGAGCCTTTGCCAGCCACTGTGCACATCACCATTTGCAAATCTAATTGTTTATACTGTGCAATGATTCATAAAGAAAACTGGACTTTAGCTCATAATCCCAAGTAACTGGGTTGACCTGAAAGAGACTGGAAGCTTTTAAAGGAGGCCAGCAAGCTACTTCGTGACCAGCCACAATGATAACTATGACCATCAGGATGACATTGGTCAACAGACAAATGGAAGAGCCAACTATGGGCATGGGCACTCCCTGAATATGCACTCTGAGGATGGGGAGATAAGGAACTGCCCGAGGAGCCTTGCAGGGACCACATACACTGCAACATGGCAGGACTTTCAAAATGCCAAGGCAATCAGACAGGCTGTGCAGTCAGAGCAACCAGTGGAGCCAATGCAAGCCTTCCACTTTGAAAGAGGAAAAGATCCTGGTGTTTGGGTAGCTGTAGGATCAAGAGGTTGCAGCTGCCTCACTGTCATTTGCTCTGGGTTAAAGCTGACAGCTGCAAAAACACTCTATGAACTTGCTGTTCTTTGCAGGGCTTGTCTCTCAAAAATAGTGTTTGGCTGGACCTGGAGGAAATCACAGACTCTCTGTCTCCAGCATGGGGAGCAAAATGAAAAGACACAGCTAGAACAGCTGCTTCCTTCAGCCTGCCTGACCCCTTGGGTGGAGACCAAAGCAAGTTGCTTCCCCTGTTATACTCACTGGCTAGGAGGGCAACCCTCACACGTGCCATTAATTCTTAGTAGGGAGGAGGATCTCCTGGGGGATGTCAGGTAAAGCTGGTGGAAATAAAAAAAAACCAAAAAAGTGAGGTTTTAGCAACTGTTTCTGTTCTGCACAAGCACAAAATGAGATGTGTAAATCTTCCCTGGAAAATGAGATTATCCTTTGCTGAGAAGAGATCCTATCCCAGATGAGTTCCTTCATGGCTGTAGGAGACCCAAGAGGCTGGAGCTTTTCCAAATCAGGCTGTAGCATTATTCTTTCAGTTTCTTGTGATAAAGATGTCCCAATGGTTCAAAGCAGGGAGTGCCCACCCCAATGCGGTGTCCAATGCTGGGGGCTCTTCTCTCCTCCCCTCCAGCTTGCAAATGAAAAACTTTCCCAACAGCATGTTAGCTGAAACTCCCCTGGGAGAGTTGGTGGAAGAACGTTGACAAACACTTAATATGTGACTGGGCAGAGATGGAAAAGGAGCACCAAAGTGTTCTGGTGGGAGCATATTTAGAATGAGCATTTGGTATCTCAGGTACTTTCAGATCAAATGAGAAAGCAAGGTTTATCTGCTTCCTTATGTTAGGTGACAACTCATGGAGGGCAGTGGGCTCAGAAGTGAGCTTTCAATTCACTAAAATACTCAGCTGCTTAGATCCTTAGTGGGTTATGTCTGAGAGTGTGCAAACAAGTCAGAATAGGATGGGAATGAAATCCAGATTCCCTAAGTCCCAGGGCTCTTATTTGCCAGATTGTCGTTCCTTGCTGCACATTGCATGTGACTCACATCTGCAGTGTCAGAAGTGAACCAATACACCCCAGTAAATTAAGGAATGTTTCCAGACCCACTGTGACCCAAAGTTCTTCAGAATTTCAGTCTCCCTAGGAGGTGAGGCAAAGACAGACAATATGGACAACTGGACAGGAAGAGTCCCCATGCACTAGAGAAAATTCTTTCATAAAATGATCAAACATTGTCTCAGAAAGAGATGATTTATTCCTACTGAACAGTCACTCCAGAACTGCACTCTTCTGAAAGCTTGAAAACTTCTCTAATTCCTGGGATAAACATGTATTTTCAGTAGAATAAAACAATATTCTTGGCCAGTTCACGCCCTTCTATTCCTGTGCCAAGGCTGATCTTCAACTTAAATAGGTTCTGTGTGTCAGAGTAACTGTATCCCCTCTTGGTCTCATCTTCTTAATTTTAACATTTTAAATGATAGTTTTTCTACAAGGACCAGCCTAGTAGACCACTTCATTCCCATTTGATTTCCTGTTTCTCCTCTGTATTGACAATTTTTCCCAGCTTTGTGTTATCACCAGATTTCATGGGATACTTTTAAACATGTTATTCATGAAGCTATTAAGATAGGTATCAAGCTTTTCCTTAAAGAATTGTAATGATAACTTCCCTCCATTCTTTTTTAACGTTACCTTCTGTTGCCTCCCCTCTAGCCTGCTCCTTTTCCATTTTTTCACTCTTGTGGTAACCCCCAACTTCTCTAGCTCTGCTAAAAAAATCCCCATGATTACTTACCCTTATTGTTTCACTGAAGTCTAGACAGTTGTGATCTATCACATGTCCTTTGTCTAGGTCGGTTATGTTTATCAAAGACAACCATGAGGTTAGTCAGACACGATTCATCCTTGCTAAACACTTGTATTTTATCCCATTTTTCCATTACTTCCTTGTCTTTAATTATTGTTTCCCTCAAAAACTTTTCTGATAGCCCTATATGCTATTGTGGTCTGACAGGTTTATAATTTTCCAGATTGTAACCTCCCTACATCTGAAGTATAGGTACTGCATTTTCTATTTTCTAATCATAGAGTACTACATCTCTTAAAATTTGACAGTGAAGATTATTTGGTTTCCCAGCACAGGTCAGTTAAGCACACTGTGCTTTCCTTCCCAGTGGACACCCTGTGTTTTTCCACATTCAGTATCTTTAAAAGGTACCTACTACAAGTAGGACTCTTAATTTCTAGTGACCTCCACCACACCTCATGTACACACAGATTGTATCAGGCAACGACTTAAAAAAAAATGTGGGGTACATCCATCGTTTTCTGCATCAAATCATTGTTGCTGTGTTTGCAAATCTTTGACTTGCCTCCTCTCCTCAGCTGCCACCCTTGTATTTTCCTCCTCCTCTCTGCCTTTAAAATAAGAAGGGAGAAAAAACTCTCTATGCCTCCAAGAGACCTCCCTATGTGCTTAGCTCACCCAAAACAGCTTGTATCAAGAGCGAACAGAGTAACTCCTAGAGCAAGCAGGAGAAACTGATTTTGATTCTGCACTCTGAAAGGAAACAAATATCCTGCCTGCTAGCAATGCCTTTCCAGAATGCTCCTGGACTGCCTATAGGCAGTTCATTTTTAGCTCTATAAGTTGAAACCAGTGTTATATTAAATTTGATTTCAGCTATATGTGTAGTTACATCCAGAAAGGGCACTAAAATAAGATGTGCAAATCATACAGATAAGCTAAATCTCCCTGTTTTAATTCCAGCTAGAGGATCTTTGAGAACACCCTGTCCCTTTCCCTACTTAGAAACCTTATTAGTAAGTAGCCTCCGCTCAGTTCAGATGAGTTTGTTGCCAGATGTCTCTACAGGCAAGACAGCTTGTTAACCTCATTCTAATAATAAATATGAACACTGCTTTCACAATACCTTTCAGCATGGGAATTCAAAGTGGTTTAAATATGTTGAGCATTTTAACAGCAATGAAAAACAAATTTTGTAAATTTTGTTTTAACCTTGTAAGAGCAGAGGAAAATTAATGTGGGGAAGAGTAGAAATATAATGGGATAGCTTTGTCTTTCCAATGGATGACAACCTACTTAAGATCTTAGGACAAACATCATCTTTAATAGCTTTTTTGAAGCTCATAGTGATGCTATTGAGATCCCTGTCAGCCAACAAAGATGACTCCCAGAGAGAAGTTTGTATAAATATGCTCTATGCAACCACTGAATAGCATGTCTCCAACGAAATGAAGGAAAGCATCCCCTTGGATTCTACTATAGTAGTTTGATTGCTTTCCTGCTAGGTTTTACTTAACATACAGTGAATCCATTAAATTGGTCTTAGCTCCTCAGGTATGTCCAAGAGCTTCAGGGAAGATCAAGAATAGGAGGTCATCCTGCATAACAATTGTCTTGTGCACTGCCAAGCTTTTCTCCAGGTAACTATCCTATCAGCAGTGCTGCTCTGCTCCTGTAGTGGTCTGGTTCTGAGTTCAGCTGCCCTCAAAATCCTTAAGCAGTGATGACTTGGCTTCTTCAGATTTTCCTTATCCTGAAGAAAATGTGATAGGAGTGCCTCAGGACCCTCACGGCCCTCCTAAAAACTTGTGCTGCTTGTGATGACAGGTTGTCTAGGTGCTGCCATTAGCAGTACTACTCCTTCTCCAAAGGAGATGTTCTGCATCTGGACCTGAGCCATCCATGGGATTAAGTCCATCTTTGCAAAGCTCCTGTGGCTAGTACACGCTGGAGAAGGAAAAAGTTTTTACCAGGCAAGGTGTGATGGCTCAAATCAACCAGCCAACTTCTGTATGCTGGAGGACAGTGTGTGAACAAGGGGGAATCCAACATCCATGATACTAGAAGCTTTTCACACTGATCCAACACTTTGGAAACACCACAAGTTATTTTTGGGTGCCACAGCATTTGGTATCAGTGAACTGTCTTTTATGCAGGAAGGAAGAAGGTCAGAGCCCTACCCCATGCTGTCAGCTACAGGACTCCCAAATCTCCTTGGGCTCCTGGATGTGCAGCTGGGAGCATGGAAGCTCTGGGAGGCCCAGATCAGCATGGCAGAGCTACTTAGGAGTTGCAGACCCTCAGTGCCTCAGACAGGGTTTCTGCCAGTTATACTAGCAACCAGGCACAGATCCAAGGGAATTTAGCCTGTATTTTAGCCGGAATTTATTCATTTAGATGAAACAGAGTTTGTTTGTTTTCAGTTAATCATTGCTTTCCAATGAAGAAAACATTTTGTCAGAGAATTCCCAGCAAACTCTACCCATGATTCACTTTCTAGGTTTCAGCAGTGAAACTCAAAATCAGCTCCAAGCCCTCTCCCACCTCTGCACACAAAGCTTTTTAACAGCCTTCGCTTCTGCAAAGGCCCCCCAGGGCACACTGACCTTTCTACAGCTCAGTAGCACTGGAGAACACAACACCCATAGAGGGGGCATGCTTTGAAATTTGGTTGTAGTTTAGCTTCTGTAGCTCATTTCCTCACTTTTTCTTCTTCAGTATTTATTACAAAGCCCCAAAATATCATTTTCTCTTCAGTCTCCCTCCAGAAGTACACTGGCATGGCTGGTCTACTCTTTTCTGAGATAGCAGATTGGCTGGAGACCTCAAGAGTTGAAAAGTGTTGGCAGCTGCCACCATTTTGTCAGAAGATTCTAAAATCTACTGGTTTCCATTTAGCTCCAGTAACCAAACCAATGTGATAAATATTAATTTTCACATTCTTTTACTTTTGTTCCCTCGTGGTGGTAGGAAAAAGATGCAATAATTGAATGACAAAAATGAGAGAGAAGAGAGAAAAGAAAGAAGAAAGAACTCGAGGTTCTGAGCCTTCTAGTTCAAAGCAGCAGGGCTTGCAAAGGTCTCAAAGACAGGAACTTACACAGTTTGTGCAAATAAGCAGATGCTGAGGGACAGCAACCCTGTCAGCTCTCTCTGAGGGGAAGCTGTGGCACGACTCAAACCACACTGGATATGAGAGAATCCACACTGACACTCAACCTCGGGTGCAAATCCACCAGGCTCTGTTAATTCTTGTGCTTATGGAAACACTTGTTTTCCATTTCACTAGTTTGAACTGTGTCTTCCCATGTTAAGGAAGGCAGATTCTCAATGTTTTAAATTGAGTCAGCAGTAGAGACAGTGAGAGGTAATTTTCTTTTGATAATAGCGGATTGCCAAATTCTTTCATAAGCAAAGATTTTTTTGTTCAGCTGTTTATAAGATGCTTAACAAAGTGAGATGTTAATACAAGCAGAAAATATAAACTGAATATAACTCACTTCCTCTCTTGGGGCTTGTGGTTTTCTCTACCTACAGGTTCTCTAGCTGTCCTCAGTATTTAATGAAATACAAGGTAGACAGGGCATGAGCTGTGAGTATATCCTTAATTTAAAAAAAAAAAAAAAAAAAAATTATTTTGTCTTCTTTTCACTCCATAAAAAAGAAAACAAATAAAAGTCTGAAGCCTATTTTTTTCTTTAACACCATCCTATGGAAATACACCCCAGCCCTGCAGCACTTATCAGTGCAGACCCCTTGCTTTACACTAGGCAAAGATTTGGTGCTGTGTGTTTTGCCCTTTGAGCGTGGGGAAAACACCATGGGAGAAAAAAAAGTGCTAGTGTTTTCCATTTCTTTCATTAATCCTCTCAGCCTACAGAATAATCGTTATCATTCAAATAAAATGATAACAAACCCAGCCATCTGCTTAAAAAGCCCAGGCTGGTCATAAATCCACTGGGTCCCTTAGATTTAAAAGAGGGGAAAATGCTCTGAAGTGAGGAGACTCTTATGCAATGCCAGCCCTCTCCCTGGGAGCGCTGAAACCTTTAATCACCTACGGAGGGGGGGACTCACCGAGGCCGGGGAGCCCCATGTCAATATTATTCCTCTTACATAACATCCTGCTTTATTTGCTGATTGAATGGGCGCTTTTTTTGCTTTTTTTTCTTTTTTTTTTTTTAAAACTGAACTTGTCCCTCGGATGCCAAAAGAGCTTAGTGGTAAATTGCAACCCTCCCCAGGAGAAAAGCAAACCTCATCCACAAGGAAAACCAAAACACCATCACAGATTGAGATTTTCTATCTAAAAATAAACAATCATTAACAACAAATAACCCAGTGAAGAAGGTACAGCAAGCAACAGGCAGCTTGCTGACACAAAAAATTAGGGCTAACCTGGCAGGACAGAAAGACAGAGCTGCCCCTGTCTCCCACAGAGCTGAACCACCTACTACATATTTTCTTTACCCTCCTGCAGGGAAAATGTTTTATTGATAAGGCCTCTCCTAGGCTTGTGATTACCCCTCCAGGGCTGAGTGAGATTGGAAGCTGGTCAGCTTGACAACATGTCTAGACAGTCTCTTTCATTGGCAAACACTCAGCACACCTGAGAACAGAACAGTGAGTCCAATAATGTGCAAAATGGGGCAGGAGGAACCTTTAGGGGCATGATGGACACAATGAGGAGATTCCAGAGATGCTCACATACGTGTGTACCACAAGAAGTCCTTTCTCATGGGTGCATGCACAGCTGTGCCCACTCCTGTCCAGGTGCCCAGCTTTGCATAGTTTGACATAATGAAAGCACTGGTCATGTTTCCAGCAAGTAGACACACAAGCACAGCCATGCACGCAGCAACAAAGCCACCCTTGATGCCTACACACACCCGTAAAGCCAGCGGGGTAGCTACCCCCTATATCTCCCTGTACCTCCACAGTGGTGATATGGCAGAGGTGACTTACACCCTGCTAGTGTGTGCCGTGTGGTGATGCCACGTGGCACCTCCAGCTCTCTGCCATGTGCCTATTGCATCAGTAGCCAAACTACTAGGGAAATCCTTCTGCTGGTTACAACCTGATGCTTTAAGACAAACAAACAGAGAACTAGTTTTCCTTAAAACACAGCAGCTTTGGACAGGGGAAGTCACCATATCTACCTTCCAGTGAAGACTACAGTCCTGTTCATAGCAGATCCCTGGGGTCTGTGATACCCACATGTATGTGCCCTCTCACTGGGCATGCTTGCATTCAAAAAAACACATATTTGCACATGAAAATAGACATCCATCCCTTGTCCTGCCCTCTTCCAGAGTAAGTGCATCCACAAGCACCAGTGCTTGGTCCATGAGCTCAGCAGCAGGGACTCTACTTGCCAGCATTCATGTGCAAAAGGAAAGGGTGGAGATGTTGAGATTCCCCCAGGACAGCTAGGCACTACGATTGCCCTTGTCATCTTGTAGGCTCACATGATAAAGCTGCTGTCTACAGACCAGGCCCATGCCAACTGAATTGTTGTCTAGGCCAACCAACACCCACAGGGCCAAATCCCTTTTGTGCTCTCCCTCTTTGAACTGGGTAGAAATCATCATAGTGAAAACCTCTGGTATTTTTAGGCAAGAGCAGAGCTGCCTGAATGGCTCATGGCTGGTTCCCTGCTTGTCCCTGGGGAATGGGGCATGCAGAAGGCAGGGAGGAAAAGGCACGGTCACAGCACGCTGCTTTGCAGCTGTCCTCAGCTGCCTGGGTACCACAAAGAGCCTACGGGCAGTTTATTCCAGCAATAATATAGGCCTGAAGAAACTCCACGTGTAGGAGGAATTCAAAGGTTGCTCAGAGCCACCTTTGCTAAGAAGTGGGACCGAAGACCTGAGCACAGCTTCCCTCTGGTCCTGGTTAGCAGCTGGCTGACTCAGCTGAACATCCATCATGCAGTGAAATGCGATAATTGTCTTGGTCTGTGCTCCCCAAACCTGCCAACTGTGGCCGATGCCCACTGTTAGCAAATCCGACCCTCATTACCCGCTCTCCACCCTCGTCTTTCCAAGGCGCCGAGCACTGCAGTGTGCAATTAAGCACCCGCCATCAAGTTGCTTCTAGGCTGATTTGTCATCGCCAGCATTTGCTTGGGAATGTTTGTTGGGAAGCACATGGTGGCAGGGTCAGTGGATGTTGTTGAGGTTTTTCTTCTTGTGCCTGGGGGCCAGAGAGCTTTGTGCATTTCTCAGTATGTTAAACTCAATTAAAAAAAAATTAAAAAAACAACATCAGGATAACTTAAAGCAGATGTGAACACAACAAGCCTGAGACTCTTCTGAGCACAAACACGGCCATTTCATTGCAATTCCAAAAGGCTTTTCTGGCAAGGCTCCCCTCCATGTCCTACATTCTTTCATTCCGAGGAAGACAAACAGTTCATACTGGAGCAGCAAGGCACGTTTTTCAAATAAACAGGTTCCCTCAAACAATTTTTGCCTTTATGTCACCCCAATACACACATTCCACTCTTAAAGGATCTTCTGGGATGATCTAAATGAGAACTTGTGTCATACCTTTCATTTAAGGAGTTCAAAGCATCACAGCCCATGTGAGTCTCTCACATGGAAGTGTTTCCACCTCCATATCCCAACGCAGTATCTTCATGACCTGAAGTTACAGAGAGAATCTGTGGCATTTGCAGATGCTAAAACCAGAAATACTGTGGCACCTTTCACTGCTGGAAGAGGAACATGGCTGGAATGTAAAGGGGACTAATTGCTGGTGACTGGGGACACATTCTCTGAAAAGCAAGTTGCTTGATTGCTTGTGCTCATCACCAGCAGGTCTGTGGTTTTTAAGAACAGCTAACCCTATTCCAGGTCTTTCAATGGCTCAAACACAGGGCCATTTCTGGACACAAGTGCAGTCTGTAAGGCATTACCTGATCCACTTTTTACCTTAATTTCATCCCTGTCATTTCCCCCTGTGTCCCTCAGTCTGGCAGCTGCCTTGACTGAAGTCACTCATCCCTTCCCTCTAGCTTCTAAGTTTCATGCTTACTTTGCCAGCTACTTTTGACTGGCTTTGACTTCTCTGACTAATTCCTGGACTCTGCTCTGGCCCTGCTCATGAGCTCTCTATAGCTCCACATTGCTCTACCTGTCTCTTGATGGGGAAAAACAATGCCAAGTCTGGGAGGATTTTATTATTTCAAAGTTTTGTTTCATTATATGTTTTCCGTAGTCTCCTCCCTGAGAAAGAACAGAGGTTGTCTCTGGAGAACATCAGGAGATGGGTGGAGACAATTCCAAAATCTACACCTGGGATTTAAGACTGTTTCTCCTGGGCCTTCCACATATGAGGAAACAAAATCAAGGCAGACTCAGCTTATAGCTCTAGCCTTCCACCCAGGGAAAGCAGAAAGAAAGGCAGTACCAGCAATCTCCATTTCGATTCAAGATTGCTTGGAAATACTTTGAGCTGCCCTGTGTGGGCAACTTGAAGGATTTCTTATGCCTTTCAGTTCAATGGCATTTAGATTAATGAAATAGATTGCAAATAATGAACAGTAGCTGTACTAAACATAACAGGAGATAGTAAATAATAAATAGTAGACAATAAAATAGATTGTTTAACACAAAATAAACAAAGAGAGATTAAAACAAAGAGCGAATGCCTTCTGCAATGTGGGCACAGAGGAATGCCTTGAGGGTAAACAGGTGGTCAGTCCACTGGTGAACACTTTCAATCCATACCACTTTCTGCCCTGCTGCAACAGCTTCATCACAGGTTTCCAAGCTGGACCAGGTAGAGTGCTGTTCACTTGGTGGGACACAGGTACAGGTGTAATGGCTGTAACAGCAGAAAGGATGAAGCAAGAGAAATGAGATGGCCTTCACAGCCCACCTATTACAGAAGGTGGGTTGCTGCATCCTATAAGAACAGAAATATGTGTTTCGTCCTCCTAATAGGATTTTTATATCCCTCATGAGCTTAACATGGGAAAATATGTAAAAAAAAAAAAAAAAAAAATCATTCTAAATAATGGCGATGAAAAATCTTTAAATCTCACAAATCCCTCTAAATCCATTTACAGGATTCTGTATTTCTCACAGTAAGTTCCTTCAGTTAATTCTGCCACTGAGTTAAGGTACCCAGAGGAGAAATAAAAAAGCTATGCTTGAAAAACATTTTTCTTTGACTGCTGGACTTCACAGGACCTGAAAACCCAAGGGACAAGCACCCCATATCAAGGACAGCTGCATAAACTTCCTGAGCACAAGAAATTAATCATAATAAAAGGCTTTTTAATTTTTTTTTAAACAGTTAGGTACCAAAGATAAAACGGTTATTTCCCAGAATTGTTCCTGTTTGGCATGGCTCCTGATTGCTTAGATGAAGAACTTTTATTATTGAGCTTTTCATAACCTCTACCCTCAAAATCTGGGGAATGTCTTACATGGAAAACACAGAATGCACTAAAATTGCAAGCATTCCTGGCTTTTGCATTCCCTCACACCAATATTCCTTCCTCCTCTTCAGCAACTCACCCCAGGGCCATGAGGGCAGTAGTGTCTGAAGGCTGCTTCCAAGCTGAGTTTTGGCTAGTAGGAACAATTCTGAAAGTTGGATGAGACTGAATCAAGCAAAGTAAATCACTATATAAGCCTACCCTTATTTGCCTCTACTTGCCCAAGATGGTAAATGTGTGCTTTAGGGTTTCAGGCTTTTCCCATATTGATTGATGTTTCAGATATCCCTGCCTACAGTGCTCGAGAGCTGTTTGCTGCCAATATTGGTTCTATGTTGCTCTTTAGATGGCTCCACAACACAAAACCATGGCTCCACTCTGCTGCATGAACCGATAGGAAATGAGAGCTCGGTGCTTATGATCTGGAGCCAGCTCCACAGAGTGACTTGGGAATGAGAGCCTAAACCCGAGCAGAGTAGTGTCCACTCACAAACCAGGCTCCAGTTGAAGCTGGTGCACAGGAGGTAGGAGGAGGCAGAGGAGAAATGCCCTCCTGCTGCCTAAATAGAACATGAACACAAACACTGCAGGCACTTTACACCCTTTTTCACCCTGAATCTTCAAGCAACGGGGAAATGAAACTAAACTGAGAGCCAGGCAGAAGCGAGTCCTACCCTGTTCCAGCTGGGGCGTGGGGACAGGAGGGGATGGGCAGCCCAGCTGGGATCTCATCAGATGGCATCGGAATGCACATCACAGCAGCTGGTCTTGAGGCAGGAGGGACAGGGAAGCTGCCTCCACCCCCATCTGCCAGAGCTGTGTCCAGTCCCATGCTGTAATGGCATTAGTATTGTTTCATCACGTGCAAACACTGATTCTAACTGCTAGCTCGTCCCATAGCCTATATGGGCAGAAAATAAATTTTAGGGACACACTTGATCTGTAATGGCCTTTAACAACAAAAACAAACATAAAGCTCTTAAGTGCAAGAGGGGAAACTGTTATTTAGGGTTGGAGGAAGAATTATGGCTCAATTCTACAGGGCATTCACTCAGAGGAATAGTCCTTTCAAAATTATCATACAAATCTGGAGGCTTTTCAGCAATTTCAGCTAAATCCTTCAGGCTTGAGGACACAAAGAGGTTAATTTGGTTTCAGGCAGTATGGATTCAAAGAAGAAAAGTTATTCCTGATTAATTCCATCTGTGGTCACTGCTATTTCAGAATAAAAATGCCTTACTGAAGTAATGCAACTTATCCTCAACCTGGTTTAAGTTTGTTAAGAGTCAGTCAGTGTTTTCCAGGTAACTCACAGAGACAATTGGTTGAGAACAGTCAGGAATTGCTTCACAGGCAGTCAAACCTTTCCTAGGTCAGAGAAAACACCTGAAATGGGGTATATTTACTAGATCAGACTCACATATCAAGTATACCATTAAAAAGTTCAGGATAATTCTGTTTTCTTCCATAAGCCAATTTTTGATCTAACCTAGTATTACCAAAATAATCTGACCACTGATTTTAGAGGAAGTTTTTCCAAGAACTGAATAAAAAAGCATTGGCAGACCTTCAGCAATGATTCAAGGGGAGTCATTCACACAGGAAAGGGTGACAGGATTGACTATTTCCATATAACTAGTTTAACAATTCGTGATCTGGAAAGAAAGTTTCAGAGGAGGGGAAGCATCAAAGGCCTCAAGTTGCTTGTAATTTATTTTTTTAGCTAGAATTCATGTTTAATGTGTTATAACAAGCAATGAAATGCTTTATGAACTTTTTCTGATGCTGATGCAAACAGTGAGAAATCCAAACCACCATTCAGGAGACTAAAAGTCCAGAGGTACCGTGAAAGTTGAAGAGCCAGCTGAAGGGAGCGTTAGAGCATAGCCAAGGACAGCCAAAGCTGGAGGTACGGTTCCAACAAACTACCTGTGAGTTCAGGGGATGCTCTGGGGCCTAAATGTGGAAATATCCAGCAACTTGCCACTGGGCTGCAGTGCTCCCAGAGACACCATTGCCTCCACAGCTGCCTTCTGTGCAAGAGTAAAGCCTGTACAGCTGATGTGCAAATCTGTGTTTCTATAAACCATCAGCTTTCCCCTGCAGAACACAGCCACCTCCAAAAGGGAGCATGGCAGCTCCATGAATGCAACACGCCAGGGCAGGCTGAGACAGAAAGCAAAGGGAAATTACCTAGGATGGAATACCTGGTCCTGTAGCAACTCATTCAGACGAACTCCAGCAAAACATCTCCCTCTTCCTGCCTCACAGGCAGAACTTTTGCCTACCAAATTCACATCCCCCTCTACCACAAACTCTTGAGTCGCCAGGCCAAAACTACACCTTGCACAAACTGAGCTCAGAGAGGATAATCCTAAAAACTACTTTTATAAATCTCTGTGTAGTGGATGAAGAAAGAAGGAATTGATTACCTGATTTTAAAAAGTGAGCAGTAATATGGGGATCTTATAAAGTTGGAAGTTTTAGCCCAAAAAACCTTTCAAGTTTCTGCTGTCACTCTCAGACTGGCTTGCTGCTTTGTCCAACGTGACTTTGGGATTGTTAATAATATACATCAATGTACAGATCTCTCAGATCAGGCAGATCAGACTAATAGGTAGATCAAGTAATTTGAAAAAAAAAATAGGATCATTGGGCAGTAGACACTATACCAACATCAGTCACTGTTATTTACTGCTTGTGAAGCACAGCAGGGTACATAGAACAGGGCAAGAGGGGGCCCGTCACCAGGCTGCAAAGGGACAGAGATGCCAAGCTATAAATATGCTGATGTATTTTTACATTTGTTGTGGCAAAGTCAGGATGGTCGTTGTGATGCTGGGACGTTGCTGGGGTTGTTTTCTAATTATAATTAGATTCTGTTACTTTTCCAGTGCCATTATCAGAGACACAGTCATGTGTGCTTGCTTTTAAATGCTACTGGCCATACTAATTATTCTGGGCACAAGGAAACTCCACAGGCAGAAGGGAAATAATTCCAGTCCCAGGAGCGCCTCCTCCCGCTGTCAGATGGTGGGTACCATTCTCTGTCTAATACCATCACTGGCCACAGCAAGGACGTGCTGGAAGATGCTGTGACTGACTTTCCGATGGCAATCGCAGCGTGCACCCCTCTAGCAGCACACCTGAGGGGCTGCTGGCTGTCTCTCTGCAGGTGCTCTTGCCTTCCCCTTGCTGCCTACCCTCACATGCTGGTGCCCTCACGTCTGTAGGCTTTTTTGCACCTGTGGATTCAGAGGCAAGATTTGAAAGCAAATGTACTGGAACATTTTCAGAATCCAAAAATAAACGACACCTGTCATTATAAAATGACTTGCTGAAGCAGCCATGCTTGAATGTCCATGCCTCATCAGACCGCCTGATGCTGAAAGGGCTTTTTGTGGTTGCTTGTGGTACCCTTGCTCTGCATTCCACAAGTGACACTGCAGGAACCTTCCCAAACAAACTGCAAGGAGCTGTGCCCAGGAAAACCAGGACCCTGGGATTTGTGGGTGAAGCTGATGTGCAGAAAGGTCCCAGCTGAAAGCACCTGAGGACTTACCGGAGCAGTTCCTACCTTGCAAATCCACAGAAAAGTGGAATTAAATAATTGGACTTGACAGCTAGGGACAACTACACTGCCTCTGTTTAATCTTCCTTGTAAGATAACACAACCAAGGCAAGGGAAGGAGACAGACTATCACACTAATACAACACTTGAGGACAATTATTTTTTTTTAATCATATGCTACCAAGGGCACTTCTGACATTAAACAAATAGTAAGAAGAAAATGGAGATGGTTCTGTACAAATTTGTGAACACTCCTAGAAGCCCTGGCCATACAGACTTGGGCACTGCTCAGCCTGATCAGGTTTGATTGATGCTCAGGTACCTCAGTGAGCACTTCATCTCCTTGACACCAAGCTCGGAGATTCCAGATGCTCCATCTGAGCCAATCCTAGGATGTCTCCTGTGCTGTGCAGTAGCCTCTGTAACTGAAATGTAAAGACTCATGGTCCATCAGACCCTGCAAACTTCACTCTATTCACAGAGCTTTATATTTAGATCTGATGCATTCCTTTATGTTTGTGTCTGAATTAATTATTGGAGCTTCAGAGGGAAAAAGCCTTCAAGATCATCCATTTAATCAGCTGCAGGCTGTTCTTTACACAGTCTCTCTGTGTGTCAGAGGAAGAACTGACTGACCTGACTCTTTCATTCAAACTCCCATAGTATTTATGGTTTTCCCCAGTTACACTGGCTTTATGTCCAGAAAACAAGGTACTGGTGCCCAGTGTATGTCTTCCTTTGCTCAGCATCAAGCCTTGAGTTCTACTTTCCTTTTTATCAATAGCTCTTTCCCTTGCTGATGATGATTCCTTTAAAGCATTTGTAAATTTTTTTGAAGTCACCTTTTAATCATCTTGTAGAGCTAGGCCACCTATACTTAGTTCCCTTAACCTTACTTTATCTAGCTGCAAGGCAAGATTCTCCCATCAAATAATGCTTCACCATCCCCACTCTGTCTGTACATCAGTTACCTTCAGTCCAAGGCACCAGTCACCTCTCCAGCACGGAGTGCTCCACAGGTGGGTGCAGGACAGGGTGATGGAGGAGAGCATTTTACCCAGCTTTACAGCATGGGAATGTAGGGAGACAACCCAAAAGAATCCCTTTTTTTGCTTTGAAGAACACTATATTCATCCTCTAAAACAGGAAAGCTAATTGGCTGGCTGCTCTGACAGTATTTTCTCTGGGGAAAAAATGTTGCACTCCTTCAATATTCAGCATTTTTTAATCCTGGTGCCAAATGCTTTTCTCTGAATTAATATTGGTGGAATGAAAAGGCTTTCTTCTTTGCTCCAGCCTTCTCTCCCAGGATAAATCTTTTTGGAATTTGCTTTATATATTGTGCTTTTGAATGTTCTTTCAAATGTTAAAAAATGACTGTGTGAGAATGTCGCCTTCTCATTAACAAAATTTACTACATATTTTCCTCCATTGTTACCAGTACAGTTCCAGCAGTGTTAACAATGGGAACCCTAGAGCAAATGGTCTGGCACCAGCACTTGTCATCTAACTATGGCTGGTCAAAAATGTGTTTGAAAAGTGGTTTTGTGTTTTTAAAATGTGCTTGTTTTGAGTAAGCATTTCCAAATGAGTTTTTAAAACTAAAAAAAAAAAATCCAATTTTTAGTTATATTTTAATCAGGAAGATGTTGGGGATTTTGCACTTTTTTGGGGAACACCTATGGTGGTAACAGAAAGCAGGTACCCCATTACCTGCCTTTTTCTTGACTGGGGGCAGGAAGTTAAAATAAAAAAAAAAAAGAGGTATGATTTTCTTCATGAGAATGAAATTAAGCAGTTCTTTTTAAATTCAAAATGTCTAACAAAATGGAAAAAAATCATAAATCTTCTGATGTCTTTAAAAAATTTATTCTAGTGTATACCCCTTCTCTTTGTAGCACACAGGCCAGTGTCAGTATAATATAGGCATCATGACAACACTGTGCAAGTTCTCAAATTTCCATGAAGCTTTCACCACTGCAGGTAAAGAGACCTCAGCTGGATTCAGCAACAGTAGGAAATGCCTGAAGAGTTTTCCTAGCACTGGTGGGAAGCGGAGCAGCAAAGCTCTCTGTTGAAAGCTCTGTGGAATTCAGCATGGTCCCCTCTGACACTAAAACTTGGTAATCTACAAAAGCTGCTTCCATTCACTGGAAACCACTGCTACTTTTTTCCCTTTTGCAATTACTTAGATCTCCTTTGTTGCCACAAATCTTTGCTGTAACTAAAACACAGCAAAAGCACATGCTCTGAAATCCTTCAGCTGTGCCTTTCCATAGCCATGGAAACAGAGTTTTGCATGCCCAGGGCAAGGCAAGGTGGATTTGTTGGGTGGGGTTTTTTGGTTTTTTCCTTGCAATCTGTCACAAAGTTTATGTGCTTCTTGTGAATATAGAAATCAAGATCCTGGACTGAGGCGTTCTTATTTCAACTCAGACCAAAGGTCACACCTGGGCATGACCTGAACTTGACCAGCTTCTCTCAGTGAACTGTTTTTTATACTGTTCTCATAATGAATTTAAGTCATCAGCTGTTAATACTTCTGCAAACCTACTGCTTCCTTCCTGGTGTTAGAGAAGGATTCAGAAGACTCAGTTAATACTCACAGCTCTATCCAATTTAAGAAGAGGATTTGGAGCTCAATTAAGTCGCTTATTGGCTGCTTCTGAACCTGAGCTGGGACTAAACTGTGTTCGAACCTTCCATTGGGTCAGACCAAAATAACCTAAGATACGTCAGCACACCTGAACAAAAGCTCCTCTCCACTTCCCATTTAATGCTCTACGTTCCTGGTGGTCCTGTGGAAACGCCTGTATTTGTATAAGAACTGACACACTGACAATGCAGCCTCTTGTATTTCATGCTGGCGTGAAGTGGTATTATTAATAGTTTGTGATCTACTGCACCTTTCATCTGAGGATCTCTCTCAAAGCATTTTAGGAGGCTGAATCAATTTTCAAAACACTCCTGTGTAATACTATCCCCATTTTACTGGAAGGAAAACTAAGGCAGTGGGAGGCAATTTTCCCAAGGGTTCATTGGTAGAGTCAGAAATAGAGCCCTGGACTGGCGCTCCAAATATAGCTTACATTCTCATCCCATGGCCGAAAAGCGAGGGCAGGAGTCCCCCCTTTCAGCACGAAACATACCTCTGCCTGGTGGGTTATGCTTCCGAAACGGCTGCCTGTTGCCATGGGAACTGCAGTTCAGATCGCTGGACCAATTTGCTTCTGGTACATCAATGCAAATCATGAGCAAATTCATTGACATTAATGGAGCTACTCCAGATTTGCATGGGGGAGGGAGGGTACAGGGCAGAGTCAGTCCCTCCGGATTTTATATAAAAGGTGGCAACCTCTTGAGAGTGGGAAAACAATTCTGTGATCATTATAGAGGAGAAGAAGATGAAAGATACCTCACAACAAAGGTATAGAAAGTAAACCTGAGAACTTGACTTTACCTAGGGTGACTTGATGTCCTCAGACCTACTCCTGATCATTACCAGCTGAAGGTCTTGGAGTTCCCAAACAAGTGTACTGCTTCCTCCTTGCACTGAGCAAAGACCAGATTTATGCTTTTACTGCAAGAATAAGGGATGGTGAAGGATGGAGTCAGGGTCTACAAACAGAAAGTTGAAAGGACCAGTTTGTGCTGCTGTTTGCAGGACAGGTCTCACAGGGATGGAATGTGTAAGTGAGTCCCCAGGTTGCCTCCCTGTGGCCTTTTCCAGAAGGAGAAGGGAATACCTGGTGGAACAGGAACCTGAATAGACAAACAATTTCATGTTGTCTGCCACAACACCACCAGGACCTGGACTATTGCTGACCAGGGAAATGGAAGAAATGTGGGAGGCAAGATGTAAAATAGAGAGACCTCTTCTAGGAATAGTAACCATTGCCTCCTTACCTTGCAGCAGCTCACTTCTGCAGGCCAGAGAGCAAAAATCAGGCTGGCACAGCCTGTGTCCCCTCCCAGTCACACACCACTTTGTGTGCAGTGGGAGATGGAGGCTGGCACTGGGGGAGGAAGAGTGTGGTGTACTACAGGGAAGGGGCATCTCAAAGGCTTGGAGGTTGTTCACCCTACACTCGTGCTAACGCACAAAGTCTAATTTGAGATGAACTTCTCCTATGATACTGGAAAGTAAACCATCCTGTGTCCAAGGCTGAGTAAGCAGCTACTGTTTCATACAGTTCACAAAGATACTGGAAATACCCTCCTATAAAGCACAGTCTTTCACACTGGCAGGGGATATGCTGTTAATCTGGCTGGACCTCAAACACTTTAACCTACAGTTATTTAACTTCATGAATTAACATTCAAACTTCCCAAGCTGCCAGCCATGCAGATTAAATTGTTGCTGACTATTCAAGGGTCACCCTTTGGATCAGGTAGATTCAGTACTGAAAGAAGGTATCATCACCATGGCAAAACTGATGCAGATTTTGCAAGCGGAGACTCCTGAATATCCAAGCAAGGGATGGGAAGCCTATGAGCAGCAAGGTTTGGCACCATCTGCTGTTCCTGATGGTAAAAAATCCTGCAGAAGTTTCAGATCTGTTTAGACTGCAAAAGCTGTTGTACTGATCTGGGGTCAAGGGACACCCGTCAGTGACGCTGGATGGTAGTAGGACTCAGCACCCAATGTGGAGGACCACAGCCACCGTTCCAGGGGGACACTGCAAGATTGACCCTTGCATATGTAGAAGAGACAGCAAAGATTGTCTTTGAAAATAGCACTGATCAGACTAAACATTGTGGCCTAATAGCCTGGTGACCCTGCTAAACATCCCAAAGCTGGATCTGGGTCACGCACAGTCAGCCAGGGCAAATTTTGGATACGTGTTTCAAAAGCCTTAGTATTCCTTGCAAAACAAACATTACACTTTTGCTCACCTCAAAATACCAGGTCAATGCTCTGATTCAGTATCTCATCACATGCTAACATTTTGATTTGTCCCATCATTTTATCATAAGCCTGACCTGAGGTTCAAGCTTTTAAAGGTACTCCCTCCTACACATGAACATGAGGTTCATGCTGAGGGGCCAAGGTGAGTGCTCTTCACACCTGCTGCTGGAACTGCTACCAAGCAAAACATGACCAGAGATAATACAGAAATTAAGTTTCTATGTTGCCAACTTTTCCAGTTTCTTAGCTGCAGTTCTTAGGAAGACATGAATCCAAATTTCTTTTCTTTTCTTTTCTTTTCTTTTCTTTTCTTTTCTTTTCTTTTCTTTTCTTTTCTTTTCTTTTCTTTTCTTTTCTTTTCTTTTCTTTTCTTTTCTTTTCTTTTCTTTTCTTTTCTTTTCTTTTCTTTTCTTTTCTTTTCTTTTCTTTTCTTTTCTTTTCTTTTCTTGCAATTTATTATTTTAAAAGATAGGGAAAAAAGCTTGAAAAAGCAACTTAAAATTGAGTTGTTGTAAGATTAATAACAAATTGTGCTCTTACAAACAAATTAATGATTTTTCTGTCCACTTCATTACATTTGTGAAGGCCCAACATATAAGATTTAAATACTTGGGGTTAGTAATACTACAGATGCCATTACTATGAGACAGCAATATCTATTTAGGATAAGGGCAACAAGCCAAGTTCTCCCCTTAAGTTAACTCACATTAGTCTCCCACACAATCTCCTTGAAGATTTATACTCAGAGAATGGAGACTCTCCACTGACTCAGGAAATCTCACCACTTTACATGATTACCATAATTTGAAGAGATAAAACATTTACATGAAAGGCAAAAATTCTCAAAATTTGAGTTTGCTGCTCTTTGTTAAAATATCAGAAATTAGGCAGTCCTATTAATATTGGAACCATACTTTGTAAATAGCTGCTTGAAAAAGGACATTGGTCTAGTAAAACTTGGATTATTTCTAGGTCTGATGGAAACATCAAAGAATTAGTATTTTCACTTCCAGATGACCCAAATATGCCCATTTTCTCAGAGACCTTGGAAGAGGGACATTTGAGGATAACAGTCACAAAAGTTTCCAGAATGACCTTCTGTTCCACATACTGTTTTTTAGACATAACTCTGCTGTAGGCGATGGGCAGTAGCTCTAGACATTGCAAGTTTCCGTGTCTAAGAATGACAGTGAAAATCCTTTGGATCTCTGTATTATCAATACTTTTTGGAAATATATCATAGCACAAGGTACAGAGTGAATAGGTGACATCCAAACTACAGAGTTTTCTAATTTTTTCCTCCCAAGCATCTCTGACCATGAACCTACACCAGAACACCTTACTGGGCATTGTCCCCTATCCCTCATGGCTGCCTGTGGGAGCTGGGAACCTATGCAGTCATACCAACCCACTGGACTGAAGTTATAACAGGAGCTTGTAAAGCCAGAAAATATCAGAAGACAGAGCTATGATCCCGCTGTGAAAAGGCCTTGTCCTGGTGACTTTACCAACACAGCTTGCTTTTTCTGGCTTTGTCCTGGTTTTTTTCCCCGTTACTGTTCACTGCCACTTTTCAGACTATGTAACTCTGTTCCCGTGGCAGAGGTCAGTTACAGTAATACTCTGAGCTCAAAAGGATGGAAGCTGAAAACTCTGTGTTAGCTAAATATAGATACAGTTGGGTTTGCATACATGAACTTTACCTGTAAAAGTCAAAAGCATATAGCACACTGTGCTAAGTCCCTGATTACCTCTCCTCAGTAATCAGACAGACCGGCAAAGCAAAAATATCCACAGACAAACCAGGTCCTAATTACATGACCATGCCAAAACTGAAGAGCCATAAAGAGGGAGCAGCAGTAAATTATCTCAGCTGCTGCATGAAAATAGAAAAAAAAAAGTGTTTGGCTATCATGTTCTCTAGCATGGCTTTCATCTGCTAGAGTTGGTGACTTGCCTGTTTTGCTTTTTGGTTTTGAAAACTCAAAGTTCTTTTTTGTTTGTTTTTTTTTTCCCCCACAGTCAAAAACCATCCTGTCTTGTTCTCAAGGTCCCAACACACAAACTGTACCCACCTGCAGAACAGCCATGCCCTGCATCGATGCCACACAATGGAGAACTGTGCAGAGATCCCTCAGGTAGCTGAGACCTGAGAGGCCAAGCCCACACTATAATTTAGCATGGGGAAAGCTAACTTGGGTGCTGTCCAAACTTGCCATTAGTCTCCTTAGAAGTGAGTCCCTCATAGTGAAAAATCAGGTTCAGATAAATTAAAATCGGTCTAACCTGGGTGCTTACAGGGAGGAGGAAGAAGATGCTGTGGAACAGGGATGCTTTTCTGGATTCAACATGACATTCCAGTGAGGCCAAAGTTTGGACAAACCCATTAATCTCCACAAACTTCTGTTTTCCCACATAAGAAACCAGAGTGTTAATGCTCCCTTTCCTCAGAGAGAGGCCACATGGCTAAACCCTCTTACACTCCCAACAGGGACCAATTGCCAAAAGTTCTAAAATACGTAAGAAGTTCAGTCCCATTCCACAAGCATCTGGCCTTTATACTAAATTAAACCTAGGAATAAAACATAGAAATTAATGGCCAAAAGATGTGGAGTTTAAATCTCAGTGATCAAAATGACGTCAAAACATAAACCTACTAAGGAAGGAGCAGCCCAGCCTGTCACACAACAGCTACCCCCTGCACTCCTCTGGTGCAGAGCCTGACCTACTTGATACATGTTCCTGCACTAAGGCCCCAGCACTAAGTATCTTAGACCCCTCAAATCGCATTCCGGACTTATAATTGCAAAGCAGCTGTCGGCCCTGAGCCCTGCCATCGAACCTCCCCATCTGTTCAGCCCATCTAGCATTACAGCAGAGGACAGCATGAAGGCTGAAACTGTATCGTATGCGAAGGCAGAACCTGCTGCACTGCCCACAGGGCCAGATGAGATCACTTGCACTTTCATGGTCTTGAAATCTTTCAGGCTTCAGAAGAGCAGTGGGCAGAAGAAGAGGAGAGAAGGGACACAGACAGAAGGATCAAATTCTGCAATATGACTCTGGCAGCTGAGTCAAAAAGACAGACATCCTTAGCTTCACTGGGGAGGAGATGTTTGACTTCTGGCAAGGCTGAGAATCATTTGAGAGCCCCTTAGAGGAAAACCTGATACTGTGACTTTCCCCAAACCCTCCTCCTCCACATCTCTTGCTATTAACTGTTTATGTAGCAGTTGATTTTGTATAGTCTTAAATCATCTGACCTGAAATATATACCTTGAGCAAAAGCCCTTCCTGAATTTGTGTGCTATTACTTAGACAGGGCATTGATGGGGGAGTACCTGTCTCTGAGTCATTTGAATTAGTGGGCCCTGTCCCATAGTCGTTACCAATAATGTCAGCAAAGCTCCAGATGAAAGCTGATCACTTTTCAGTCTCAAGAAGATCTATAGAACTGTAGAGGAACAACTTCAAGATTTGGCTCCAGCAGATCTGCATTAATTCAGTTTCAGGGGAACATACCACATTTTGTCCGGGAGCTGGAACTGCTTTGACTTGTTATTTTGCGAACACTTAAAACCATGAACAAGCAATGCACACAATCCACGACTCCTGATGCCCAGGACTTCTCAATTCTCCCTAACCCCAAGCCCTAAGCCACTGCAAGAGGTCAGCAGGCACTAAGGAGATGGGAGGAACAAAGCATGATGCCATTCCCCTCCCACTGAAACTGAAGAAACATGCTGTTGCCCTCCCAGTCCCATCCACAACAAGTAATGGTGCAGGGAGCTCTGCCCTGAGCTCCAGTGGTCCTTGTGCTGACAAATGTTTGTGCTCAGGGCTACTAGGGTCACTTCCCCTATCCTGACTTCTCAACTGGGATCTCCTCCTTTAATCCTGCTGCTAATGCCTCCAGGATCCCAAATTGCTTTCAGGGTAAGCAAAATGTTCCCAGATGATCTTCCTGAGGAGTTTCTACAGGCTGGGACCTACCCATGAGAGACCCAAACCCACAACACAAGCAGCATGTCGCTGACCAGAGCTCCCCATCCCACACTCAGCACAGCCAGGATGCTCCATGACCTGCTGTGGCAGCAGTGCCCCAATCTGCTCGCCTCAGTCCATGTGAGACCGCACGTTGCCAGAGTAACTGTGCCTCCGAGCACTTCTGCGTGCGTGCCTGTTTGTGTGTGCGCACACACGTGCGCGTGTGCTGGTGCCTGCGAGAGCCAGGCTCCCACATGGCAGCAGATTGGAGGCAGAAGCTAACGTCTCACAAATTCATTTTCTGGCAGAGCATGGATGGGGGAAGGGACAAGCGCTCTTTGTCAGCCCACACGTTACACTGAGTCCCAGCCTGGATAAGCCAAACCTCTCACAGGCACAAAATATGTGTGCCGCCAGCAGCAGCTCTGCCTTAACTCCCTTGGACGAGCTGGCGCGAGGGCAGCTGTGAGTTCAGCAGCTGGAGCAGGAGGGATGGTGACGCACGGAGCTATATCTGGAGATCTGCTTTATTGTTTTCCATTTTAACCTCTGAACCTTTACGTTCTGAGGGCCAGATCCTGAGCTCTGGGCATGCCCTCCCTGCATAGCCCTACTGGTACAGCTACTGGTGATAGTTCTCATCAAGAGTGGGCTTGAGACATTGCTGACCGGCAAACAGGGATGTGTATCATCATTGTCACTGGATGCAACCAAACAACACATTGCCCCAGTGCCCTATTCCTCAAAGTCCTCTTTTGAATCCAGAACCTGGAGCCACACAGTCAGAGATGTCAGCCAGGACTTTATGTCTAGGGTAAAGAAGACTGTCTCCACAATTTACCTGCAGGACTATGCCAAGGCTACAGTTTGGTATTTTCATGACTCTTGTACACGTTTCCTCCCTACCTGCACATTGTCGTATACAGAAGCTTTTGTAATCCAGAAAAAATATCCACCACAAGAAGAGGATACTGCCTTCCTGAAACCCCCAAGTTAAGAAGGGCCAACATTTCCCAGGTTACTGGTGGAATCCCCCTTCTAACTTAGATCTCTAATCTCAGAGTACTGGAAGGCTGGAGGACATACCAGGCAAAGTATCACTCTGTACCTCTCCTGATCTTCTGTCTCCACCACTGGCTAGGGCTAAAGACAGGATACAGAGCAACACCGATTTTTAGCCTGGCCCGGAAAGTCTGTTCTTATAACAAATAAAGGGATGTATTTTACTGCCTGGACAGCTGTTGACTCCACACATGCCTCCCTATTTCAAAGTGGCAATTAGGAGCAGAGCTAAAAGGGCAACATGTCCTTTCCTCTAGATCTTGAGCCAAGTCCACAGGAACAGGTTCCACTCACAGATAAGCAGGAATGCTCACGTGGACACTCAGGATATCAAAGCATTTGGGCAGCAATACATGTGACAAATCTGCAGCATAAGATGCAGTTTGCTAACATGTGCAGACTGACATCTCCAAAACACACTAGGAAAAACCAAGCACCACGTAGAAAACACTTGCCTTAGATCATTCAGTCTAATAGTTTTGAGTACAGCTCTTAAAGGACATAACATGGGCCACTTGCAGCATGTCTTCACCATGAAGGCACTTTACTCAACAGAACATTGCTGCCTGTAGCCCAGAAAACAGGATGATGGAGAAACACCATGAACTGAATTGCCTCAGTTCAGGCTTGATAGCAGCCCAGTCTCATTCCCATGGTGTGGAACTTGCCCCAGTAACCTGTTTCCAGCCCCAAACTGGTAAGTCCACACACATTGTAATGATGAGCTGGAGACTCTGCCATCTCAGGAGCTGTGCCCTTGGTTGTCTCTGGGTAGTGTGTACAAGCCTGTATGGACAACTCCAGGAGAAGGGAGCCAGCATAGCCCAAACTAAGTGGCCAAGTGAGAGCAGAAGGACCAAGAGCCTGGGTGTCTCTCATCTCAGACGCACTTATCCTGGAACAAAGAGCAAATCTGGCTCTGAAGGACACACAGCTTAGGTTCCTGAACAAGCAGAATGGCAGCATGGACTGTACTGCTGAAACAGAGCCACAAAAAGCTGCTACAGGCCAGGTTGGACACTGGGAGAGAGCAGTGATCTCATAGTGTCAAGTTTAGTTTGAAAACTGGCATCAGACATCCAACACATGGGTTCTGAAAAATATTCCGATACCGAGCAGGAGAGAGGAAAGCACCTTCTAGCATCACAAACCAGGGCACAGGCCTCAACTGAACTGTGTCCAAATGATGGTCACATTTGGTGACATTCAGAGTACTACATCAGTCCACCATAAACAAGTAACTCAGGACCACTTACTTAATCAGCTCCTTCCCCAATGACTCCTGAGGGGCCAGTACTTTTCCTGAACTTCTATACTGTAAGTCTACAGTAGCCTAGCACAGACACTGTGTGCATTGTCTGTGGTGCACTCACTCTCCTCTATAAAGCCATATGTAGTCCTCTCACTTGGAAAAATATTACTGAGAAGGCAGTTTGAAATTCTCACCTATCAACAAGTCATGACACAGCCCAGTCTCCAACCGCCTGTACTTGGCTTGCTAACACACAAATAGGAAATATCTTTCTGTCTTCTTCAATAGAATTTTAGCTCATATTAACCATCTGGTTCCCTTTTTTTTTTTTTCCCCTTTTTCCCCTGGTAACAACAAGTCCTTTTTGGAACGTTGCAAGGGTATCAAGGGTATCTATCTAACCAGTTCTTATAAGGTCTTACCATCTTAATTTCAGAGATGGCATCTTTCCTAAAGACCAGTAACAGTCATTTTCAACAGTATAAAACCCAGGTTTCAATTGCTCACTTCACAGCAAAGTTTAAACTAGCAGTTCTCTAATGAACTCTGGAAGCTGAAATTAGATTGCTTGTTCAATAAATATCTGGAGCAACTGGCCTATGCCAGAGCAAGATTTCACAATTTTGTATTTTGAATATTAAAAATACATTTTCTTTCCAACTCCCAGAAAAGAAAGGATAGAAAAAGAAGTCTGGAACTGACCTACTTTCATTGCCAAATCAGTCCATTATTGAGCCAAAAGTATTCTATCAAACTTCTTATTGTTCTTAGCAAAGCCATGTCATTTCTATGAACTAAGAATTATTTGTGAAAAGCCACCTCTTGTTTTGTGACCTGCAGATTCCTACACAACTCTTTCAATCAGTTCCAGAGTACCCAGACTTAGGAAATTGCCCCTGTGAGACAATTTCTATAATCTCCTTGATCTTTCCCACTTCTTAAAATGATGGTGGTTACAGCTGCAGAATACAAGCTTGCCAAGTGTCAGGGGTTTTTCTATGGCCTCCTCAGTATTTGACAGTTTTTCTAATCCCCAGATTCTAAATTCATGTGATAAAAAGAACTTCTGCTTTGGATAAAAATAGGAAGAAAAGATTTTAGCTCTCTTGATTGCAAAGTGCAGCTTCAAGTTATGAACCCTGGAGGCTACAACACCAGACAATAAATAAAAATGAGTACCAACTCATTATTATTTTTAAAACGTAAATGCAAATCTCACAATTTTCTGGAGCCTTATGCGTGATGCTCTGAGCGCTGGGAGTTGGGGTCAATGAAATAAGCTCATTCCCAAACAATTTATGGAGAAACAAGTCGTTTTTACCCTTCTCAACTATCTCATTTCTCAGTTCAGAAGTAGCCATTCACAGATAAGAATTGCTTTTCTGGTGAGACAACGAGGTCTAGGGAAGCAGTCTTTGGGCAAAAGTGTCCTTCTTAACACTGTCTGGGGTAGCACACTCTCCATAACTGTGCCAGCAGCCCTCCTGATGACCACTGCAGCTACCCCTGTCCTTCCATATGAAGTTTGATCCTCAACCTGTGATTTTATCTTTCCATCTACTGATGTCAACTGCTAAATGGGTCACTGGAGGATCTGAATAGCAATCACATGAGTGGTCTTCTTGATAGTAAGGAGGGAAGACTCAGAAGAGTCCCCTTATAGCTAGGGGAAGGAGGAAGCTACCTTTAAAACATCATGACATTCAGATAAAGATGATGGGGAGGGAATGAGATTTACAGTAGGATCATTTGGGAAGGTTTCCATCTCCCTGGAGGAAAGAATCTCAGAAGAACTTGACCTTGACTCTGACCTCAGAGACACACATCCACAACAACCTACACTTAGCCAGATGTCTCACAAAAATCACCAGGTCTAAAAATTTGTAACATTTAAAAAAATGTACACATCATAATTTTTGCAAAATCTTTCCAACCTGAAGTGTTTCTTGGCTGTCTTGTATATTACTCATTTTTGGGGGGGAAACTTTTCACTCCCTCTTCTCATGTCTAAGATATCAGTAAACATCTTGACAGTTTCACTGCACAGATCCCCTTTCAGGATTCTGTTCCAGTCTTGATTAACCCATAAATGCTTTGTGGCACAAAGAATGCTCCTAGCATCCTTAGCCTTTGACTTCAGAATTTTGTTTTGCCTCCATTCTCATTGCACATATGCACAGATAACGCAGAAAAAATCCTAAATGTAGCTGCATTTTGCTGCAAGAGAAGCAGAGGGGAAGCAGAGAGTTGTCAAATGACGTGTACAAAAAATAGGATATGTAGCTTCAGGACACGCTGTCTTTACAAAAACTAACTTTTTTTTTCTTTTTCTTTTTCTTTTTTTTCCCTTTTGGCTTTTAAACCAGCCTACACAGACCACAGCTCCTTTTAACATCCCAGCAGGGACTTACAAAAAAATTAAAATTTGGCTTATTGAGACCAGGTCCCAGCTTCACAAACTCCTGAAACAAAACCGTGCTGTGTAGGCTGTCAGATGCAGCACACAACAAATTCAGATGTTCAGAATTCACCAGGAACGTGGGACAAATCTGTAGAAATCAAAACTGTCCCAATTAACTGGGGTGCCTGCCAACTCTAACATCCCATGCTCAGACCAATCGTGCAGCATGGAATACATTTCTGATGGCCAGATCTCTTAGCAAGTGGTTTAGCATCAAGAAGAAAACCCTCCTGTGCTCTCACTATTTACAGTCTATGGACAGGATATGGAAATCTCTCCAAATCTGCTTAGATAGACAAAAGCAAACTTGCATGTCACACCATGGGCATTTGTACAACCCAGTGGTCTGGGATCCTGGAGGACACAGAGCTCCTGGAAGGGCTGTTAAACAGGCTGAAAATACACAGCTAAGACTGAGAGGAATCCTTGTGTGGCATTACCCTAGTAGTAGTGGGGGGCACATGCTAGCACCCTTACTTTTGTCCCAAGACATTTGTGAGCAGCTACTGACCCCAACAGAAGCTGCAGCTGTGCGCCTGAGGACAAAACTGGACCTTTTTTCTTTTTTTTCATCTCAGTATTCCTATTTCTGTGCCAGAGCATTACAAAGCATTGTTCTCCATTAAATTTTCCAGGTTACAATATTTCCGTAAATTAATGCACAGCTCAGAGAAAGCCCTGAGGGATCATAATGAACATCTTCTTCTATATCCTTTACATACCACAAAACTCTTGCTAATGCCAAGGAGGACGTGTGGTGCATACACCCACAGGCCTGCACCGTGGACCTGAAGAAAGACAGGCAAGTTGGTGCTGCACACATCTACTCTGAGAGCCACATTTTCAGGCATGTGTGCACAAACACTCCTTTTGCACCTTCAGTTGTGCAGGATTCCCAGGTCTCCCAGCTCAGTCAGCACAGCTCTCCCACAGCTCCATTCCTGCAGCTGTTCACTTTGCTGAGGAGCCACTTGTGTGTGAAAACAAGTTACAAGCCCAGGCTCCCACCAGGAATGAAAGTGGGTGTCTAAGGCAAAGAAAAATGTCCTAGTTCTCCATGCTGGTTGCACACTTGTGATCCCCAAAAAAGAGCAGCCAGGCAACAGCTCCATCACACTGCTTTGCACTTCTTTTTTTTTTCCTCCCTTTTTTCTCCAAATACATAATTTACTCTGCTTGAGGGAGCCTATTGAGTGTGTATCTGTAACAAGCTCCTTCTGGGACTAGCTGGACTGGTACACGCTGAATGAAAAGGCAGCCCACCTCCTTTCTGAGAAGATGAGGACAAGGCAGGGCACCGGTTGGGGACAGGGAGTTCAGCTGGGCTCTGGCACGCAGCAGTGGCACCCGTCCGTCCTACCTCCTCCTCCCTGCGCTGCCTGAACATTCTGTGCTGCTGCTGCCTGCCTGGGATGTCATCATGAATAAGTATAACTGTCAGATTAAATCACTGCCTGGGTGGGATCTGCTGAGCCTACGACACACATTCTGGGCACCTAAGTCAGGCCAGGGAATCTGTCCAAGAAAGAAATCTAACTGGAGCCGCTTCACATGGCAAATCAGCTTTGGGGCTATAGGATGAAAGTATGTCCTGCCCTGTGTCAAGAGGGCTAGAAAGGGTGGGAGGAGGAGACAGATAGACTCCCGCTGCTGCTAATGCACTTGTAGAATAACTGTATTTAAGTCCCCAGAGGCTTGGAGCAGGAGGATGAAGTGACAGCTATTGCTGACCACGCAGAGCTTTGTGTGATGGGAGCACAGTGAACCTGTGGGCTCTAAGCAGAGACGGTCAGAGAGATGGCAAAGGTTTATTGCTGCCACCCAGCACTCAGAAAGGACCAAGCTTTATCTAGAAGCCTCTCCCAGTAACAGTCCCCACTGCAAGTTCCAGCTGTTGGGAAGGAACACATGAAATACTTCACCCTACCAAAGTAGTCACAGCTGCTGGCACCGTGATTGTGCCATCCATGCATTCTCTAACCTAGCCTGGGCTCAGGGCATGTTCTCCAAAATTGTCCTTCCATGGATTACTGGTGGGTACACAGTGCAGAAAGTGCTCATTTTTCCAATCCTCTCGGAAAAGTGGAGGTATTGATCTGCTTTGCTAACAGCTTCTGAAAGGTTTGGCCCTACTTATCTGCACAGCTCTGCCTCTACCATGACTCCATTTCACCAATGGTTCAGCAGAACTGCTCAGCCCCTGATGCTCTCCAGACATTTCAGAAAACTTCAGGGGTGGGGAGAGGGGAAAAAAAAAGAAAAAAGAAAAGAGTGGTTAAAAAATTATCTGTTGAGAAAATATGGAAGGGGAAACCATGTATGGACATTCTCCCTCTCACTTGCAGACTACTTGCATATGAAGACACAAGCAAACTTACCCTGTGCCTGCAGTTTCAGCTACAACTATGTCACCACCAAGTCAAAACATGCTAATGTCTGAAACATTTTCTGTTGATCTCTTTTCCTCCCACTTTAAATATTTTTTCCCATCACCAAGGGCTTTTGAAAACCATGATGTTCTGGAAGCTAGGTTTCTTACATATATTTGCTGCTTGCCTGTGAGTGGAATGCTAATTTTTGATGAGTATTTACTGCCATGCCATACCTTAGCATGGGGAAAGAGGAGCCCCGCTTGCCCTTGCTGTGACCTTTGGTGACCATGGCACCAGGCCAAAGATCCATCTCTGAGTGGCTTCATTCATGGTTGACTGTTTAATCAGGCAAAGTGGCACTAGTTATAACAAACTTCCCTGAATGTGCTCACTGAATTAATAGTAATGACAATAACACTTTATGCTAATATTGTGTCTTTCACCCAGTGCCATACTAATGCTTCACAAGGGGGGACAAATTTATTTATCTTCATTTTTATGAAGATAAGTGTGGAAAAAGTGAAGTAGAATCACAGAATCTCCTGGTTGGACAAGACCTCTGAGATCATTGAGTCCAACCGTACCTGTCCACTACTAAACCATATCTCTGAGCACCCCATCTAGTTGTCTGTCAAACATCTCCAGTGATGGAGACACAACCACCTCCCTAGGCAGCCCATTCCAGTGCCTGAGAACCCTTTCAGTGAATAAGGTGAAACACTTCTGCAGAAGACACTGGCAGAGACAATGGTGCAGAACCCAATGGGAAACACTGCCAGTCTCTGTCTCTAACTACTACACGTTAGTCCCCAAGCTGACAAAAAACTGTATGCTCCCACACCTAACCTCAAAGCATGCTGCTCTCTTAGTGAATCGCAATGCTGCCACTGTTCTCTTACTGTCAGTGAAATAAAGAGTAAAAAACAGTACTGTGGCTGCATCTCTTAAGCATAATCAAAGACCATCAGGTCCTTAATTAGGACAACTGATAGGCTGACTGACCTGTAGTCCTCCCTAGCATCCCACAGGAAAGACCTTACCACTACGGAGCTGCTTTGTGCTCCCCAAAGCCACCCAAGGACCCATCTGCTCCATCTGTTGGTGGCTCTTAGAGTTGAGAAGTGACACCTATCCCCACCTATTAGCCACACTTCTCTGCTTTTCTCTGGATTTGGTTCAGCAGCACATGGGGACTCACCTTTGACATGTTGAGCAGCCGTGTGGTGGGTTTCTGTAAGCCAAACCAAGCCAAGCCAAGCAGCATGGTGCTTTTCAATAAAGGAAGGAATGGGAAGAAGCTGATTGGGGATATGCAAAGAACAGGGCAACAACAAAATAGAGAGCTCTGAACACAGAGGGAAGGTAAAACTGGGATTAAAAGGAGGGAGAACTACAGACACAAAGAGAAACTGAACACAGATGGCCACATCTGCACTAGGCATGGCACAGATCTCAGGCTGGGCTTTGCCAAGCTGTCAGAGTGAAGATACAATTAAAATGAAAGACAGAAGAGTGCTGCCTTCAGTGGAACACTGCTCCCTCCCTATGAGATCACTCAACACGCGCCTGATGCTGTCACTGACCCTACATTGTCCCGACAAAGTCATTCTCCATGACACCCTGCAGAGGAACAGTCATTTGTAACAGGCTGGGGGGTGGAGGGAAAATAATGGGGCAGGGGAAATACTGGGCCCCACAGTGGGAGGCATGAGTAACAACCAGACAACCCAAAGCATCCCACCTCAAAGAGCTGTGCACAGGGGACACTGGGACTGCAATTCTTGCTAGGTTTACAAAAAGGAATGTAAGCTTAATTTGTGGCAGTGGGAAGCCACCAGGGATTTAGGGAAATTAGCAAAAGGAGCTACTTTATAGGAACTTGACACGATGTTCAAATGCTGTCTGTTGGGAGCCTGGGTTACTTTATTATTATTTTTAATAACTCCAGAGGGCTTTCTTTTGCAAAGGAACTCAAGCTGAGATGGTGGGTTTGTATGTTCACTATTCATTTGGAGGGAGAATTGTTTGATGGATGCTGAAGTTTATGTTTCTTTTGCAATGAGAATTACTGGAATGTTTTGTGGCCCAGATCTGTGTTCTCATTTTCACCACGCAGTTATGTAAGACTTTGAAATAATAAAATAATGCTGTCTTTTTAAAGGAAAGAAATGGTTGCATGTGCTCTCAGTGTGATGGCCTGCGTGTGGTATTCAGTGAACAGCAGAAGTCTGATCTGTAGGGCCCATTCTGACGGGTCTCTGACAACCATCAAGATTCTTTGTTCTACCGCTGGGAAATGAGAAGGAATCTGTGCTTCAGAAGCACGAAGGATTACTGGATTTGTGTGTGTGCTCTAGACTGTATAGATGTGAATTAACATCAAAGTGCAGGCCTCTCATTGCTCTGATGTGTGTATTTTGGGGGAAAGAGAAATGGGACATTTCCAGCACTGAGAGGATCTGGTAAGTTCTGCTGTTCACCTGATTTCCCTTGTGTACATTCATTCCCTTTTTTGAACCCAAGGATATATTATTATGTTAGAGAGGAATGGACATAAGGTCATTTAAGCTGAAATAAAATATTAACTTGTCATCTAGTCCAAATCACTTTATCATGCACAGCACAACTGATTTCTTTATCTCCCGATTTTCCCTGAGATGCAGGTGCCTAGTCAATCTCTGATCTCCTGTTATGCTGATTCCACAACCTCCCTAGGCATCTTGATCCACAGCTGAAGTACTCTACATAAAGGTTTACCTAATGTTTAGTTTAAATTACCTTGCTACAGCCTAATTGGATTTACTTCTGTTCCCTCTCCATTGACTAACAAGTATAATTGATGGTTCATTTGCTTTTCTCAGTAGTAATAGAAGGTTGCAATAACTGTTTCCCAATATACTGTGCTGTAACATGATGGGCTAACTGGGTATTAAAATAAAGAACAATTAACAATTTAAAATAAGAGATTAATACTAATGCACTGCAGAAATTGGGAAATCAAGCAGCAGAGAATCAGGAATTCTAAAGGAACTAAATTCTATTTCAGCCCTTCTTTGAATGCAAAATCAGACTGACTCCATTAAATACAGAGATTTGTGATAAAGATGTGCCAGGCTGAGAATCTGAATTACAGTCCCAATTGTCATACAAAAAACCCAGAGTTTATTTTTTTTATGAAGCTTTTTTCCTCTAGTGAGCTTCTACAGACTGTAGTTGGTCAGTTACTCAGTTAAGCTAAATGAGTGCAAGTACATCCATGTAACAGAGTTGCACCAATCTACAGTAGGGATTTGGGAAATAATTTTGTTAAAGTCTGTGTAGTTTCTCCATGTAGAATGACCCTTTGTGTAAATGAAGCCCCATAGCTCAGAGTACAGGGGAGGAAAATCTCCCAGGGTTCTCACATGCAGTATCCACCAAATACATCCCCAGGGAAATCAGATTTGCTGCTGCTTTCCCATACACAAGAAGCAAGAATCAGCTCAAGGCTGATAAAAACAAGAATAAGCTGCTGCTGCTCCAAGATCTTGGGAGGATACATCTAAACCCAAGGCATCTATAATAATAAGGGGTTCTGCTTTTATGTTGCTTCCAACCATGCTGTGAACATCCCCAAGATCCTTTGCCAGCATGGCTGTGATGAAATGCAACAGATAAGATTTCCTCTGCCCTTTTAAGAGAAAGTTTGAAAGCCCAGGGAGCTCTGCTGGCAGATAATGGGACACAGGCTGTCCATTTTCTCTAAAGGATCAAGATTAATGATAGGCAGATGATTAATTCAAACAACGATTAAAGAAAATCTCTGAATTGTTACAAGATTTTATAAATTGGCTTTTCCGCCTTTATAATCTAGAAAATCTGAAAAGATCCATTCTCAGAAGCAATTAAGATCACAATCTGGTCCCTATCTTCAGGTTTCATCAGTTCCCATTCCAAATCTATTTGCACACAAATACTGGGAAGCCTGAAAAAGAAGCTGTTATATTGTAAATCAATCAGCTATCCTGTAAGACAGGAACTGAAGCCTCTGCTTTTATTAGTAGAAAGAACTGAGTCATTTGCCATGACTGCATGCTTCTTGACGAGTTACTGCTTCTGCTGATCGTTACAGAAAAAAACACAAACCAGTGCACACTGCCTTCCTTACATTTCACATCAACATATATTGAGAACTACTGATGGACACAAGTTGATTTTTGCATCTGAACTTCCTTCCAAATTTGAACCTGCCCTTATACTCTGCAGCACCCATCTTCCTGAGCCACAGGAGAAATGTAAGACACAGGTTGTGACACAGACCTGAAGTGAGGGAGAATCTGTCTTGGAGATGTTGATTTCTTCCTTTCAGACAAATAGCTCTTTCTGGACTCTCTGCATAATGATTCCTTATTTTTGCTGTGAATACTTAGAAGAAGGACATTACATTTCCCCAGAATATGTCTAACTTTATACAGAAATTCATGACAAAAGGGAAGTAGTTTAGGTCTCTCTCTGGAATGACAAAGGAAAGAAATGGTGAACAAATGGATTGCCATGAAGAAGATTGCTTCAGTCAGAGAGACCAACCATGATTTAGTGAATACAGCGGGACCACACAGAGCTGTCATTTCAGAAAAGGTTGTACTTTGACTAGCAAGTCAGAAATGCTTTAGATTATTGTCCCATTGGCAGCTATTGTCTTCATATTGATGTAACAAGCACCACTCAATTTTCAAACAGCTTCTTATAGTCCTAACAGGAAAATTATTTCTTATAAATTATATAAAATGTAGCTTTAAGAGCATATTCTCAAAACACATAACTGAATCAGTCCACTCATTCACACCTCCTGTTCCCACCTATCTAAGGTATTTCTTGGGTGCTGATGACCTTGGCAGTTAAGAGCTATTTCTATATCCATGATACACAGGAAACACAGAAGAATGTTCAGGTTGTCTCATCATAACCTCATTGCTAAAGACGTTACTTAACGCTATCTTCCAAGAATTTGTGCTTACAGGACTCAAGGTGAATCACTTGCCTGGAAATTGTCCTTCTCTTCTTAAAATGGGAATCTTGTTTTGGTGCACTCTTATGCTGAAATAGTTTGGCTGGAACTGTGAAATTTAGATTTGAATGCAAACTTCAACTACCTTATAAGCTGTTGAAATCCCAAGTTTTGCAGGTAGCCAGGATGTCCTGAGCTCAAATCTCCCTAAACCGTGATTATGTTTGGAAACAGGGAGAGTAACAGACTTGTGTAATACAGCAAGAGCTGTTGAAACAAATCTGGATCAAGCACGCGCCACTGCGCCTGCTACAACTGTACCTAGAGGAAGTGAGTAAGAGAAAACAATTTCCCTGACATGATGCTTGTTCCCATACCCTCAGTTTGGACTGTTTTGTGCTGAGCTTTGCAAAGCAAAAGACTGGTGGCTGCCTCAGAGTAGAAGGTTTGAATTCTCTGAACTGACCCATGCACTCCCCATCGCAGAGGCAGAGACTGAGGAGCGGGCATGCCAGGGGAGGAGAAGGAGAAGGCAATGCTGAGTCCTCTACCTGCCCCTCAGCCATCCCAGAGGCCCAGTGAGATCACCAAGTGCTAAAAATCTGCTACATTCCTTTGGGAGCCCAAGCTGAGCCTCCACTGCTTAAGGAACAGGAAAGGCTGGGTATCTTTGCTGCCTCAAATGAAAGCTTGCTGACGTTGATGAACTGTTCTGTGGCTATTGTTTGAGCCCTCTTTCCATCATAATCTTTTCTCATCATAATCTAATGACCTTATTCAGCCTAACAGAGTGGTACTGAAATTCATTTCCCATAGAGTCTCACACCCAAACAGTATTGTTACAGGTCTCTGTGGACTTGCACTGAAATAATTTTTCCATGCAAAGTGACATTGTTGCTTTTCCCTGCAGACTTGCATTGAAACCATTTTCCTGTTATATCTCACATATTATAGTGCTGTTGGTCTCCACAGACCAACTCTCTTTGGAGTAGATTTCCATGGAATTTCACATTTTAAATGCCATAATCAATAACCTTAGACTAGCACAAAGTTGTTCCCCTTAAAATTTCACATTCTAACAGCATCACTTCAGTTCCCTCCAGACTTGCATTACCATCCATTTCCCATTCTAAGGACACTGCAAAGGAGATGTTTTAGTTGCTGGTGTTATATTAATGTTGCAGGGAATTTACTGCCTGACAAAACAACATGTATAATGATACAGGATATAGCTAACACAGTAGAGTTGCAACTTCACCAATAGCACAGGAGTGCCAGCCTGTTAACTCCAAAGGAGTTTATCATGCTAGAATTTGCCCTCTTCTTTTTAATTTTGTTATTATTTCAGCTTCACAGAAATCCTTTCCTTCACTATGAAGTCTATGATTCCTCACTCCTCTCTCTCCTGTGCTGTATACAACTGGTATGTTCTCCCTTTCTCCCACTACTGTTTTCCATTTATTTACTGGAATATAATTTTAAAGAAACTTGCTGATGGCCTTCTCATCTGCCTCTTTGACCGCTTGCCTTTCAAAAGGAAAGCTCAAATTAACAGCTTATCCTACAGTACAATCAATTCTCATTTGCCAAAACTAATGACATGGGTTAAAAATCAGAAACCCACAGATGTGCTTGTTTGCTTTGTGTTTGTTTCTTCCCTCCTTTAATCTGCTGTTATCTGAACCATTGAGGAGATTTAATTCCTAGATTTTTCTCTGCAAACTAGGGCCTAGAAACTTCTGTTTTTATGAAAGTCATATGAATGTCAAAAATCACATGACTTGAGGTGCTGCAGCTTTAAGAACAACATTAAATATCTTTAAAAGTGTGTCCTGAGAACATAATGAGAAGTGACTACATAGGGACCATAACTGGCATGGTTAGAAAGTTTCCACCCATTTCATACCCAGCACGCACATGAAGTATTGGCCTAGCTCCAGTACTGATACCTCTTATCTACAATTCCAAGAAACCCTGGCCTTAATAATCCTGTCCTAGTAAAAAAGCCTCAGATTCCTGGAGAGCAGGAAGCAGCAGAACAGGCTTGTTTAAGGCTCAAAATCTGAAATATATGTCAGAGGTGTGAAAAGTCTAATAAAACCTGCTCTTCTTTCCTAGACTCAACAGATTTCTGTCTAGGTGAATAAAACACCTTGGCTGCATCATCCAGCATGTACTTCAGTATATTATCATGCACAGAATCACGGAATGTCAGGGATTGGAAGGGACCTCGAAAGATCATCCAGTCCAACCCCACTGCTGGAGCAGGAACACCTACATGAGATCACACAGGAAGGCGTCCAGGTGGGTCTTGAATGTCTCCAGAGAAGGAGACTCCACAACCTCCCTGGGCAGCCTGTTCCAGTGCACTGTTCCTATCACAGTAAAGAAGTTCCTTCTCAAATTTAAGCGGAACCTCCCGTGTTCCAGCTTACACCCATTGCCCCTTGTCCTATCATTGGACACCACTGTGAAGAGCCTGGCTCCATCCTCCTGACACTCACCTTTCATATATTTATAAACATTAATGAGGTCCCCCCTCAGTCTCCTCTTCTCCAAGCTAAAGAGGCCCAGCTCCCTCAGCCTTTCCTCATAAGGGAGATGCTCCACTCCCTTGATCATCTTGGTGGCTCTGTGCTGGACAATACTCTTGAGGTTAATGTCCCTTAGAGTACATTTGAACAGAAAAAATTTCTGTTGACATAACTGTAGAGCTACTCCTACCGGTTGTCCTGTGTCAAGCATATGTCCTCTGAGCACCGAAACCATGCAACTATTTAACCCAGGGTTTCTGTCAGACTGTTATTGTGTAAATGGCTAAGGGTGATGTTTGGGTCTGTACTCAAACCCCTTTGGATTTGATCAGGATGCCCTCAAATCTAGAGCACTGGCCTCCTACACCTCAGTTGATAGTAGGCTGTTGTTTGCTGGAAAGTGGTCAGTTCCAGAGGGCAATGAGAAACTTTGCCAATGTGCTTCATTTTCAGCCAAAGGTCCTGATCAGGGTCAGGGTCTCACCCCACCTGGCATTCCACAAAGAGAGAATAAAGCAAAGCCTCAAAGAGCTTACTTTTTTTAAGAGTTCAAAAACAAGGTGCAAGAGCCAAAGCGAGGGGCTAAGAGGAAAAGGAAAACACCAATGGTACAAGAGCTCCACCTGCTCAATGCTCTCCGTGCTCACAAAGAATGGGGAAAACACAAATTCAAACCCTTGCTCTGCCTGAGTCAGGCCTAGGACTTGTCCCGGGGTCATTCAAGTTAAATATCCCAACCAGTATGTTTTTAATCAGTTTTTGACCCAGTCTTCCTATTTGGAATTTTCTATTTTGCATATATAATTTAATACAAAACCAGCATGTGTGTGCATGTGAGACTGATTTACAGCCTGGCAGCAAAAAGCCAAGCTTAAGTCCCTTCTACTAATCAGAGTTAGATTTGAATCCTGGCTCAGTCCTGTTGCAGGTGAGTTCTGTAGCACTTTTGCTAACCAGCTAAGTAGGGGTATGGCTTACTTCACATCTGCTCCAGCTGTTTCTTGACAAATCAACATTTTTGGAAGAAAAGAGTCTTCTCAGAACACTTGAGGAGGATAATAATGACAAGCCTGCATAGCTGGACAGGTTAGCTACTATCCAGCTTAATGCCTCTGAGTAATGTCATCTCATCTCCAAATGCCGCTCAACTTAGCATCATTAGTTGGTTGATTTCTCTCTGGCACCACAGCAAGAGCACAGCTTAGGCTTGGATTTTAACAAATTAACCCAGGTCTTATTTTTAAAAGCAAGGTAATTAGCATAAAACCTCTAGCACAGGAAACACTCTTGCAGTCATTCAAAAAAATAACTCAAAGTTTTCCAAATCCAATAGATGTGGTTTTGGTCATCTTTTGTTTCATCCTGACCTATGCATTGTACGTGTCAATTGGACCCTTTGATTTGCCCTCACTTCCTTCAGTCATGCAAGTTGTCCCTTGGCATCTTAGGCAGTTCTTAAATACCACAGCACTGCGGTGGAGCTCTTCAAGATGTATACATGAACACCTAGCCCCTTTCATTAAGATCACAGTTCAGATAATGACCTCACCCAAAACTCATATCGATCACACACTTAATAGGGAGAAAATCTCAAAGATTGTACTATGCAGATGAATATATTAGCCACCAGTACCTGAAATTATTCTATAATAAGCCCCAGGGAGTTTGAATTAACATGAGAAGCAGAGCATGTGAAAACAACCCTCTCAATGTCACTTTGTGCCAAGCATTCAAAAACCACACACAAGCTGCATATAAACTTGGCCACTGCTTCAAGGGGCACAATCACCATAAATCTGGGATAACACTCTAGTCTATTCAAAATGATTTTTTAAAGTACTATTCTGTTGATGATGTCTTTGTTTTATTTCATCCAGCTTAGACCATTCTAGACTGGCTATGTTTTTCTGTTGTTTACAGAAAGCATCTCAAAGCCATAAGTCTCTGAAAGTCATCAGGATTATTATTTCTGTGGAGACATAGCTCAAATGTGGATAGGCTGAGTATACAAGTGCAAGCTGCAAATCATGCACATGCATCCCTTAGTAGCTACAGGATTCAGTCCTCACACTTGCGCTTCCTGGAAAACTGTTCAGTTTTACACCTTGTTCCTCACTTATTACAATGGGTTATAGTGTGATCATAGCACTATCTTCACCTTGCCCCTAAAAGATGTGCATTTTTTGTCCCTGAAATACTACAACCCCCCCCCGAATCCATCCAGAGCAGATTTAAAAAAACCAACTTAGTTACAGAAGCTAAATATCACACTCAAACCCTTCCCAGCAGCTTATTTCCAGGTGATGTATTACACTGGGGATACAGTTTAGGACAAAAACAGGCATGGAGAGAAAATGACAAAATAGAATCACAGAATCATAATGGTATAGGTTGGAAGGGAACTTAAAGATCATCTAGTTCCAACCCCCTGCCATGAGCAGGGGTACCTGGCCTTAAATGCTTCCAGGGAGGGGGCATAGTACACAGTGTCAGTGTCCAACTCCAAATTCTGCAGTTGATGGCTTTGGGAGGATATTGGAAAGCATCAGAGTGACAAGCAATACGTTGGGAATTAATTACAATTTCAGGGTTGTTTATGGCCATGGAGAAAATTAAACCTTGAAAGTGTCACATGGTTTGCACTCAAGAATCAGTTTAGAAGAAGAAAAGATGCTGTTTGTCTGTCTTTAAAACACAAGCTGGTATGTCTTGGATTGCCCCTAAAGGTACTTAACTGCAGCATCTGTATTATCTGCCACTCAAGAGCTGAGTCTATCAGTCACAGGGGAAGAACATTAGGTGCTTTCTCCTCTTCCTTATTAAGAGTTTATAAACAATTTTCTGATCTTCTTTAACAACAACAATAATATTACTTTTTGGAAAATATGTAAATGAATAAACAAAAAGATTTATTAATTGCCCAAGTCCTTCCCCTGCTTGTGGATGAATGGTTTAGTTTAAATACTAGCAATTTTTTCTGGTATCAAATGCATATAAGAATTTGATTTCAAATGGGTTCCTACTCACCAACAGCTCACTGACAGCTGCAATGTTGTATCTTATGCCAATCAATTGGAGCAATGTAGGAGATGTAATATATATTTAAGAACACTTGGATGCTTCAGAACACCATCAAATGAAGAAGATAAAATAATAGGGCTGAGATATCTTACAAATAGATGAATATAGCTACAGAATATATCCAGTAAAAGCATTTCCCTTACCTAAAGAGGAAAAAAACCTTAGCACAGTTTACACAGTGCTGCAAGAGGATTACAAGTATCTTAGGGGAGCTGGTACTGTCCCTGCAGGAGCCTGTGTACTGAGGCAATAGAAGACACAGTGTGATGAAAAATGAGGGATATATTTGGAGACATCAGAGAGCAATTTGAACGGATACTTGGTGAAGCAAATGATTCCCAGAACTGATTGCCCCTCATTGGTAGCGCTACCATTGTACTCTGTGAGAATAGAATTGGCCCTGAATGCTTTGCACCAGTGAAAAGGAGATGTAATCTCCTCTAGCACAAAATGGAGCTTTTGGGCTTTTTTATTGACAAACTGTCAGCCAGCACAGTCAAATGGAAAAGGCATTAAAGGCATAAAAGGGTCGGGAACCCCTCCATCTTACCCACATTTATGAAGCAATTGAAGGTCAGTGAGTGAAAAGCAGTCATTCCAGGTATGATCTATGTGGGACAGGAGAAACCGTTTCAACAGAAACATGACTACATGTCTGAAGTGGCATGTTTTAAACACTTTTACAGAGGAACATTCTTGACTCTTGTTTAACCTATGAAGTACTGAAAATCACACTGATTTTGTTTTTAACTAGTATTCCCTTTAGAATTAAATTATTTTCATTGTTATCATGTGATGAAAAGAAGCTGGATCCAACGCTTTGAGACAGTACACTTACAATGCAAGAGTCATGGACAAATGTCAGGGGAGTACAACTCAGGGACAAAGATTGTGTTTGAAGTCAATATTTTGTTAAGATCACATGAAATTGGTAGGTAGAGACAACGAAGTCACCATTCCTAGATTAAAAGCAGTTTAAAGCAATATTTACATGAAATATTTCTGCCAACTGCTGGCAAACAGTGCTGAAAACAGACAGTAATTTAGGAGAATACTCCACTTGGTGCCTGAAATCATTCTCCTGCCCAAGGCTTCTGTTGTCCACTTCTATTATAAAAAAAAAAAAAAAAAAAAAAAAAAAAAGAAAAAGCAGCTATTCACAGTGAAAACCAGACTTAGTCATTATTTTTGAAATCTTATATCAATCATAAATTGAGCTGCAAAGAAGGGGTTTTTCCCCCCTCTAAAGATTAATCTGAGTCACAAAAATAATTCCTAGATCCATACCCATACTTAAAATTTATGCAAATTTTCAGCTGGTCAGATAAAAATTTGTTTGATTTCAAATATGTACTGAAGGTAGTCCTAAATTTCAGATCTGAGTCCAAAATGGAGTATGAATTTCCTTAAATTTGAAAAGGTTTACTTGAATCTACAGTTACTTATAACTACCTTGAAGTAAAAATCTACCGTATCTGTTTTCAGAAAAAGAAGTGTCCTGGTAACTTAAAACAAATAAATAGATGCATTAAAAAAAACCAAACCCTAAAAACCAAAAAAACCACAACAAAAAACAAACTACTGATAGAAGAAAGTATTACATAAAGGCATAAAACTAAGCTGATCATAATCAGCCTTATATAGACTGGAAGTTCCGTGCCTAGAGTGACTGTCATGGGGTTATGAAATTTTAAGGTGACAGATGAAATCCACTGAAACAGAGGCATATTTGGGAATCATTAGAAAGTGGTTTGGACACTTGTTCAGGTTGTTATTGGTAATTTGTTAGTTTTGTTTTGAGGATAGTATCTTCTAGGAAAGTGCAGCCATCCCTTCACCAGAACTTTAAGTCGTTTTCTCAGACAAGTCTTGATCAAAGAGGGGTGTTGAAAACTGGGGCTCCTGGGTACCCATAGAGCTGCTAATGCTGCAAGCCTCATGTGGCCTGCAGAACTGATTCCTAGGCAAATCAGACTGAAGGGGACACCAGTCAATCCAAATAATAAACTTCGTAGAAAAAAAATAGTAGATTTCTAGGTCTTAGATTTCTGTAACTCTCTTTTCCCAATTTACCATTTTATCCTACTGTATCGTGTCTCTGTTTTGTCTTTAACCTCACCAACTGACTTTCCTACATATTCGCTATATTCAGTGCTAGAAGCTGATGGGTTATAAGCACTCTAGCATGTTGCCACAAGATGGAGAAATGAAATTAAGTTAAAGATCTGATGAAGCGTCAAGATATGTGGTCTGCATCACACCTATGAATGAAGTACTGCAGGCAGAATTTCCCTTGTAAATTGTTCCTTACCAGTTTTCATTTCTTTTTCCTAAAAGCAAGATTAAAAATCAAATGCTGGACAAACAACCTTTAATTCACTCTGTAAATCAACTGTGCAGCTTTTGGACTCTTGATTAGATCCTTTTGTTCTTAGCATTCTGCAGGCTGAACAAGGTTTTCAAAGACAGTCATCCAATTCCAAGGCCTTGAATATAAATACCCTTGATACCTTGGTGGAACCAATCAGAACTTAATAAGCAGTGTCCTAAAGGAGGAATTCTGTCCAATTCACTCTATGCTGCTTTGGTTTTTAAAGAACAAGGTACAGGGCAGAAAAATATGTTTGCTTTTACTGAGCCCATAACTCTGACTCTGCCCAGAAAACAGTTGAGTGGGAAGATCCCATTCTGACATACCCCCTTCTACAAGACATCGCTTCATTTTAACTGAAAACACCTCCTGACTCTAATTTTGGTTTCCTTGCAGTTGGTCTCTGAATTATATCTGAAAACCAATCTCAGAACTCATCATCGCCTACACATATACACACACACCCTCAAAATTAATATAGGCTCAGCTTTCAATAACCTTTACCCACAGACACACCGTGTTCATTTTCACAGCAAATATTCTCACCATCAGATTAGTGTGACTGGAGACTGGAGAGTGACATTTTCTGTTTCGCTAGAAAAGACTGCACAGGTAACAGCAGTGCCAGTTACCTCATCTACCTGCCATCTCTACTGATTCTGATCTTGATTGGATTGCTCTAATTGACTAATATTCCTATGATCTTAGGAAAACGCTTTAACTGGGGCATCTGTTCCATACATTTTACTACAGTCACCGTTGCCCGCAACACAGTACACACAAACAGTGCCTTTACAGGTGCACTCAAAGTTCAGACTAGTCATGAATTACAGCGATGAATGGGAATTCAGTAGAACATTCCTTTCTAAGTACTTAGAGGTTGGCAATCAAGGCTTCATTTAGTAACAAAGGTATTAAGCCTGAAGGATTTGGCACTAAAATGGAGCTTCTTTCTGGGGCAGAGATGATTTTACTGAAATATTTGATAATTGTACTTATTATAAGCGGGGCTGGTAGCATCAATTATTACAAAGGTTGCTTGACACTTCCTATTCATTATAAAATCCTTTTTTCAATTGCTGAAGTCTTTGCCAACCTTTAGTTATCCAGGCTGAAATTTTCCATGCTGTGTGACTCTCTAAGGCTGATTTATTTATTTAAAGGGAATTTTAGCCAAAACAGTATGCCTTTTCCAAGAATGAAACTGGAGAAAAATATATAGTTTTGGCCATGTTTGAAAAAAAAAAAAATTAAAAAAAAAATCTGGAAATCTCTATACTTCAGAAAAGATCCTGAAGGAGAAATGAGAGTTTTATCATTCAAGTGCCTTGTACTGTCCCTGTGAAACTCAGAAGCTGTGTTTCAAAGACTTTAATCAATCTTTCTTGAAGGGGAATATATCTGCAATGCTAGGTAAAAGTTGTGGAAAAAAACCCAAAACAAAACTCAACAGTTTTCACTACAGATATCGGTTCCCTGGCAGCACCTACATGGGAAAGGTGTGTAGGTGTGTGCCAGCCCACTGAATTCTCTAAGCTGAGCATGCAGCATTCAAGACCATGTTGTTGGGGCTGGTTTGCTTTTTTCTGTATGCTCTCATTCTCACCTGTGTGAGATAGATATATCCTGGCATTCAAAGGCATTAAAACTCTCCTGTGTTTTTAACCACCACCTTGCTGCCAAGCCAGCAGTACTGATGGTGAAACTGTCTCAGTGTAGAAGGCAAAAAGTACAAGACTAATAGGAAGGGAAAGAAACTCACTGAAGCACTTTGTTGAGGCAAGAAATAGAGGATGGACAAAAACCAAATGCAGGGCTGTTCAGGATGAAAGAACTGGGGATGGAGGGAGGGAGAACAAGACAAAACAGCTATTGGAACCAGGAGCCTAGAAATGCACTGAGTGTGGCTTAAGAGCAGCTAGCAGAGATTGAAACGTAGGTCATTTACACTGAGTAACCTCAATCCAGTGAGGATGATATCCTTTGGGTCCCTCTATGGTCAACGGGGAAAGCACTTGTCCCACTGGATTGCTGGTCACAGTGACTAAACTAAGCTCCTAATGTGAATTGCCTTCTGGTGAGACCTTTCTCACCAGGGAAATAAACCTCCAGAAGGTGTTAAATTTAGGTGCTGTGAAAGAGAAGCTGTGACAAAGGCAAAGGCAAGAGATGATTCATTGCCAGGCTTCAGTTGGAGAAAGGGGCTTGGGAATTCATCTGGGAGGAGGGGAACTAAGTCTCTTCTCCCTCTGGTTATCAGTCAGGTCTCTCCTAAAGATGTACAAATGCTGCTCCTGCAGAAGTAGACACCACCCCATCCTCCACCACAGTGTTTGTATGTGCTGCTATAGCTTGTCAGTCATCCTCTTAGGGACCCCAGAGACAGAGTCTGATCTGCAAAACTACTGAGCAGCTACAACTGAAATTGGTAGGAAGTATACTTTGAATAGAGAAAACATTTTGCAGTACTGTGAACTCAGAAAAAAAAAAAAAAGCCCAAGTCCCAGACACCCAAAAACCTTTGGCAATTTTTGCAGCTTCATATCTCTGTTTTCTGTCTGTCCAAGTAGGGGTGCAGTATCCCCTCACTTCACTGAGGAGTTGTGAAAATAGGTTATTTCATGTCTGTGAAGCACACAGATACAATAACAATGGCTGCTGAAGGAAAGCTCCCAAGGAAATTAATAACTCTGTATTCAGAACAGGCTTTGAATAGCGTGCAGTAAATAAGCCATGGGGTACACACTGAACAATGAAGATAAAAGAAAATATTAAATAGCTGCTCATTTAAGTGAGCAATATCCATCCTGCACTTTAAACACAGAGATTTAATAGGATGTGAGCCTGTGATTAAAGACAACACCATAATGCATATGCACAAAGGCTACAGTGAATTTGTAGCAACAACTTAAATTCTTGCATTTACGAAGTTGAGTGTTTGGCTTGGCAACTTTATGAAAATGCCAAATTATCTTAATTTAGCTTCACACAAAAAGGGGCATAGATCAATAAAGATTAGAGAGGGGGATGAGTTCCAGAAATGGCTCAACACAAAGTCCAAGGGTGTTGGATTCTGTTCATATTAGAGAAGAAAGCTGACCACAGCTTTTTATCTGGATCCAATGTCCTCAAATTTCAGGGCTAATCAAGACTTGGTTCTGCTTTGGCACCCACTCTACTGTGATTTGTTCTCTTAAGTTGGGAGAGTGTTTCTATGGACCTCTTCATTATCTTGACCTTTATAAATGTTGCAATACCAATCCTGCCATTAAATTCTACTCATTCTTGGTAAGTATAGGGGCTCTTGTTCAGCAACATCATTAAAAAAGTGTGATGTAGGTACAGTCCTTCCTAAGCAATTTGAGCAACATAGTACAGAACATTTATTTTTCACCGTGAGACTATAGTCAAAGGATAGGACAGAGGAGATACTACATCAGGAGTAGAGGATATCCTAGCAGGGCTGGGATGGAGCAGAAATGGATGCAGCCCTGTTGGAACAGGAAGTCTCTGAAGCCTTGCAGGTATTCTCATGTCACACCTTCTAGAACCCTCCAGCCACACCAAGAGGAAACCCAACAAAAACCAACGTGCCCTGGCGTTATCACAGTGCTAAGAAAATATTCAGCTCAGGCACAGAATCACACCATTTCACACATGCATGCTCCAGAAGGATTGCTTTATAAAGTCTTTACTTTTAAAAATTTAAATGAAATGTAAAGCAACTGTAAAATTTTACACAGTAATTAATCCCAAATGTCTTGAAAGGAGCATGGAAACAAGATAGATCAACAGCAATATTTTCCACACTGTATAATAAAGAATTTTGTTTTATGATGGCTAAAAGCATTTGCTTTTATCCAGTATGAACTTGTCAACTGTCAGGAAATTATATGGATGTTTGTTCTTAAGTCCTGAGACAGAGGTTAGAAGCTCCTGATCCACTTGTCTTGTTTTATTCACTATTACATAAAAACTTCACTATCTGTCCAGAAATGATAGAAACAGGATGTCAGAGGAGAAGGGTTTTGACATAACTGGGGGAAAAAAAAGAAAAATCAACTCTATTCTTCTCCCCACTGGATTGGCAGCCAGAAACTTCAACGTGCTAATCCTGGCCACTGAATCACATTTCCCATATGAGAACACAGGCAATACTCCTTTCTAATACCTGGGATGCCACATCTGCTTAAGACCTAATTCCTGCTCCCAGGAGGAAAAATTATGTTTTCAAAACTATAGACAACTCACACTAGACTTTGAGCAATAATTGCATTATATATGTGCACAAGTATGTAAAGAACTGTGCTGTTACACAGCCATGCACCCTGAACTGGTACTGCAGGTATCACAGCAAAGTTGAAACTCTTTTCTTCTTCTAGACATTGCCATTGACATGTGGGAATCCTGAATCCTGACTGCAATCCCAGATCAACCAGCTGACACATTTGCAGCACTTCTCAGAGTGTTTTTTCATTCTCAGCATCTCCCTATGCAGTTATACAGCAATCCCACTAGACAAAGCACCTATTTAATACAGAAGTCCTGCTTCTGCTCCCAATGTCACCAGCAAAGCACCCAGGGTTGCAGAAGGACCGGGCACAGGCCTTCTCTAGCTAACTTGGTACAACACCGTCATCTACTGGAGGCCAGCCTGGAGAGCAGGGAAAGCTCTGCTCTTACAGCGCCACAGAGCTACAGAGCCAAGTACCTGGTATGAAGGGTGAAAAGCGGACGCTCACCTCAAACTAAGTATCAACTTGCTTCTTCTCGTATAAACTGTCATGAAGATCAAACAGGAACACCACACTGTTCATTCTTTTTTATTCTCATCCTCCCCATAAACCTGTTTTCAAAAGGGTATTAGAAAGAAACGTGTTTACTTCTGCCTTAACTGGAAGGTTCTTCGGAGCAACTGCTGGAGGTCTGTGATTCGACGTTTTTAAGCACAACTACTTCCCAGTGCTCGGATGTTAGTACATTATGAATAGGCAGTTACCAAGCTTTGCTGGGCACAACAGTCCTGTCCAGACAAAATGCTGCAGAAATAAAACCTGATTTTGTATAGAGGTGTTCAATGCAAGACCCTTAGAACGTTCTGAAAGTCTAAAGTAGGTCTGTCTTCTCCCCAGAGGGCAAAGAGGAATGTTAATACTCACTTATAGGTGAAATCATGTTGCTAGGATCCCATTCCAGGTTCTTGAGAAGATTAGTTGTTTAACACATCCAAGTTCACCTCAAGCTTCTCAAATTGAGTGGCTCACTTGAAAAACTTCATAACACACCTTCAGATTTGCTCATTCCCCCTGACTCAGTTGAACATAACGAAGAAGCTGGTGCTTGCTATGTTTGAAAGAATTGTGTGCAGGTGTCGTGTAGGAGCAAACCAAAATACAGAGGCAATGCACATCAGAGCCTAGCAGTGGCTAACCAGTTTGCTAAAAAATGGGTACTATTAGCAGAATGGGTCCAATTCCTTCCTTCTGTGTAGCTATAGTGAACAGAGCTATTATCTAGGTTTGTGCTAACCTACAAACCTCATTATCTACACATCGTGACTACTGGCAAAATTAACTACCCAGGACTGTCTCAATTGAAGAAAAAACTTCATTATTATACCCTTTATCTGAGTTACAAAGTTACTTTTTCTCCAAGTACATAATTTAGTTTTCAAATGCCAGTTTTATTACACTGATTACTCAAGCCAATTTAAAGCAGAGAATATTTCAGAAGGATCATCACAAAAATACAGCTTGCTCTCAGAATTAAGGTTTCTCCTGCAAGCTTTACATAACTTGTTTTAACAATGGAAGCTCAAGAGGATTTTGTGTTCTTCCCTCCCCTGCTTTTACCCCAGGGAAGGCAGCATTGCTAATAAAACCCACACAGATCAACCCTAAAAATAAATATCTGCTGTTGGTCTAGACAGCTCTGGCTCTTGAAAGAATTTGATCTGGGTGGTAATTACACTTCACTTTCGATCCATATATGAATTCAGTACTGGCAAGATGTGTCAGACTTTTATCTTTCTATCCTCTCCTGATCCATCCATCAGCATTTACAAAGCATTCATCATAGCAAAAACAGTACTGGAGATTGAAGTCCTTTGTTTATTCACACAGCAAACAGCACAGACAACAATAGTGGAAGCTGCTTCTTTACATTACCCTGTTATTGTTCTTGCACCATGCCCAGAGAGGACAAGTTGAAGGGTGAGAAAGCATCCCTTTTATTCATCAGCTTATGTTATAAATTTCCCTGCTAGATTCTTTTAAGGTCTCAGGGAAGGCAGAATGTACATTCAAATACCTAATAAAAGATATCATCTCTCTCTGAACGCCTAGCTTCCATTCTATCCTTAGACCACCATGACTCCAACATGGCTATTACATTACTAATAAGAAGTAGACTGGGAGGTATCAATTTTACAAGAGAATACTTGTCTGATGATAACACCACTAAAATCTAGTGAACACTCTGTTTAAACACAAGAAAGAAAAAGCAAGTCCTTTTCCCACTCATCTCCTCTGCTGCTCTAGAGACTGTTTATAAGTTTACCTCCTGGCCTTGAAGAATCAGCACAGCAGCTTGCTTGGCAGTGAACAGATTTTTGTTCTTTCAACTGATGGCCTTTACAAAGTCCTGTCCTGAAGCTCCCAGCTCTTGGTGCAAAAACAGGTTAACAATGACTCTTCCAGCATCAGAGACTGGAGAGGTATTTTTACTCTATTTTATGGGAATGATTCCCATTTTTATCACAATGCTGTCCTGTCTAAGTTCACTTTCCTAGCTTCTAATTAGCCTGTTACCAGAAGATAAGGATTTTTAAGGGTACTTAATTCTTTTCCTTTCCTCATTGTTTTTCTAGCTATTTCCACCACCACTATTGTAAAAACAATTGAAAATAAGGTAAACCAATCTAAGTCTAAATCCTTTTTTTTGCCTCTCCACAAAACTGGATTCTTCTCTTTCATGGCAGAGATTTTCATTAATTTCACTTCAAGGAAGGAATTTCAAGGGAGGAATAGTATTACTCATTTGCCTGCTGTTCTTGGCAGGCAGTGACATGTACTGAGCAGAGCCACAGGTCCTGTTATTACCTTCAAGTCAGAGAAAAAGAGAAAGAGAGAAACAAAAGGCATTGCTGTTCCAGAGTTAGAGAGGAATGAGTAATGGATATTTTGTGGGTCACACTAACCTGTATGGACACTTCTGAGTTATTCTTTGAATCCTGAGGTCTTCAGGAGGTCACTTGTTTCCTAGTATCCATTACAGTAAACTTAGAAAATGTATAGCTCTGGATAAAGTGGATCTCAATTCTCCTTTTACTCACTGTTGAAGATTGGTTGCAATCATGTCAGGATCACTTGTCTAGTTTCAGGTTCTATTGCGAGGTGTTGTACTGACATAAGGCATTACAGGTTAAAAAAAAAGTCTAAAGTTGTTTCAGTCTCCAGGAAAACATATCCTTGGGAAAAAGCTGAACCTGAGAATGTCGACTGTTTTCATTGGAGCTATGACAATTCATATCACTGGTCCCTTACCTCTAATTTCCATTTTCATTTCAATGCTCCTTGCTGAACTTAACAGACTGAAAACAGAAACGTGCTGCGTGTGTTAGCACAGCACCTAACACAATGGAATCCCAAACTCAATTTGGGCTTTCAAGCACTACCAGAATATGCACAAGAATAATTAACAAAAATTAGCATGTTTGGGGCCTTCTGACTAGACCTGAATACCATGGCTGTCTAGGTCAGAGAAAGCGACAGCCTACAGACTGTATTGGACTTATGGGATGAGTCTATCCTACTCCCAAACAATTTTGCACCATAAGGTCTCTGGCTTACGATCAGAGGTAGATGTAGCTGTGGGAGCTGAAGCAGTTATCATTCCCATCTGTTTACACCATTTTTATGTCAGAGTTCACTGGTCTCACTGAGGAGGATTGAATGGTATATGCAGTCCTATTCAGTTACCATGTAATATACTTTGTTTTATTCACATAAAATAAAATTAGCTGTAGTCTTTGCTAATATGTTAGACTGGGAACTGTGATAGCTCAAGAAAAGGGAGAAGACAGAGGGGAAGGCAGGGATATGTCTCCTTCTGATGACAGCCAAACCAGCCTGCGACTGTAAAGCTGAACCTTAATACAATATTACATGGTTTAGAAACCCTTCAAAAGTGCTATTATATTATTTGGACAGAAACTTGACATTCTGTGTCTAGAGAATCCTAATTCTGGTTCACAATTCCTTCACTTGTACCTTAAGTAAATCACTTCATAGCCATACTTCAACTTTGCATAGCAAAATTGCTTATTGCTGAAGCATTTAGGAGAGAGCTAGAAGGGAGCTGTGAAGCTGAGTTAGTCAGCATTCGTTCACTGCTGAATCTGAGCAATCTGCAAGGGATCCACAACTGCAGTGAATCTCCAGTCTCTCTGAAGGTCTGTCATTGATTCAGGCGAGTCAGAATTTTATGTGTAGAATTAGTAGCAACTACAGACCAACCCTTCTTGAGAATTCAGCCCCAGGCATGCTGAGACAGGAGTTAGGGAGTTTAGGAAGGGTTGTGTGACTATGAATACAATACAAGGAGGATTAATAAGGCTATGAGCCACACTTTAGAGACTGAAATCAGAAGTTTCCAAGAACCTGGAACACATGAGAACATAAGAACAATCACACTGAGCCAGCTGACAGCTCCCTTTAGCCCAGTACATTGTTTTCAACAGTAAGGTAAAGAGCACAAGAAACAGGGTGTGTGTATAGAGCAATTCTTCTCCAGGGACATCATTCTACTCTCCAGCAATCAACAGTTTAGGACTGAGAGATGACACCAGAACTATTGTGTTTAACAGTCACAAATGGACCTACCCTGCATAAATTACCATAGTCCCATTTCTAACCTACACAGATTTCTGACCTCCACACCATCTCGTGGCAGTAAGTTTCTAAATGTAATTAGGAGCTGCACAAAGAAGTGCTTCCCTATCACATATCTGTAAACGCAAAATCAGTCAGTGCCATCCAGCTATTGGCCAGAGCAATGCTCATTCCTGCACTAAGTACTAGACTTCATTAACAACCTGGGTAATTATATGACACCTTAGACTGTTTAAATCTTAATGATTAAACACAACCTTGAAAGAAAAAAATAAAGTGTTTTCAAGAGCAAGCAATGTTGGGTGTCATCCAAACTGTTTCCTCTAGCAATACTCCCTACCCACTGTCTAGACCGACGATATTCAGATAGGAATCTGAATCCTGATCACTGCAGTGGAATCTGGGGCATGTAGATCATCACACATGGCTAGCCAGAATACCTTTCTCCGTGCTACATGCCATTGCTTTAAGAGCAATGGGACAGCATGCTGCAAAAAGTTATATTAAAATCCTCTAACAGATGGATGGATGAAAGCCTCCTTTGCCTTCTGTGCACAATCAACTCCATCTCTCCCCACCAGAGCTGTTATGTCTCAAAGACATAAGCCAAAAGATGGATGCACAAGCTGTGTTCACTTCTGTGGCTGCCTACAGCAACCCAGTGGATAAACAACAGCCATTTCAGCTGAAGAATAAGAAAATCATCTAAGTGTATCGCTCATTGGTGGCATTTCCAGTGGAGTGCAAAGTGTCACAGGACAAAACAAAGAAAAGCAGAACCTTCTGTAAATACAGATTTCAGCATCTGCATAGCTCACAGGAGTATTTCACATTCAGCATTTGTCTTTGAAGGTGAAACTTTCTATACTGGTCACTGAGGGAACAATTTCATGCAAGTAAATTGGCTCCATTAAATCAACAGGGTCTGAAACATATGGGGACAAGCCAGTAAACTTTTTTCTTCCAGAAATAAGCTGCTTCTATCACGGAAATAATCTTAATGTTTGCTGACACTGTAATTAAGAATTAAAGCTGCAGAAAAAATGTGAGCTTTGCTAAAACACAATAGATATCTTTTATCCATACAATATATGGCACCAAAATATTCAGTGTTCTGGGGAGGATAATTAATCAGTGTTTGCTTGCTGAAGTTCTTTTAATTGTCTATGATGGGCTGTGTTGGGGGGGATTATTGAGTTTTCACATGGAAAAAGATCAGGCACCATGGGGAATATTTACACGAATAAAGACTGCACGATCAAGATCTTTGATCTGGGAATTGCTATTCTGTAATCATCTGTAAAGCACCAGGGGTGCCCCTGGCACTGTATATATAATAATAAACTATTAACAATAAATCATGTAATTAAATCTTCACTTCGAACATTCTTTTCATAAGTCTTGCCTCAGATTTAAGTTCCCACATCAGACATATTAAGTCCTCATAATATTATTAAAGTTCCTACACTTCAGCTTTTAAAATTCCCCTAGGGACCTATTGTTTCTTTGTTTAATGTGTTTATGAGCCAAAGGCCCCATTAAATACAATAGGGAAACTCCCAGACCTTTAAAAACTTTGCCACCAGAGACATTTCTTAGGAAACAGGACCATTTTTGTCATTCCATCGTGTAACTATTGGAAAGTCTATTGATCAGAGAAGTTCCAGGAGAAGAAACAGGAAAAATACTACCCACCCCCACCTGCAGACCACCAAGTCATTAAGGCCACAATGCAGAACTGCTGCACACATACTTTTCCCTCTTCCATTGCATCTTGTCATTCACACAATCCCATATTAAGAATATTTTGTATTACAATCACTCTTTATGCCTCATCAACTTTGTAGATGCCTTCTGTAAGGACAAAGAAAAGACAAAGCCTCCTTGTATTACCTTGGTCTGGAAGATAAGGAGATGGGCAGATGCTTATATTCATATAAACCCAAGTTGTATGCTGTCCTCTACAGATTTGAATGGAACATTGCATCTGAGACAGGATATTTTGCCAAAACCAGTAGAAATTTTGATTATCAAACACTGACTTTTAAAAGTGAATTGCCACCCACCTTCAAAGGTACTTAACAAATATGGAGAGAGACTCTTACAGAGAGCAGGAAAGAAAGATGAAACCACTATCAGTATGCTGAAGAAGCTGGAGTCTACCAGAGACAAATTTTATGGTCTGAACACTTATTGAAAATTAAACATTGCACTCTAATCCAGATAACTAGTGAACTCTGGTTTATTTTAGAAGGGTTATCTTGTCCAGCTGTAAGGCTCTTCTCAACTGCTTGCCTCATTTCTCTAAAAAGTAAAATTAATTCAGAATTTAAGTCTCCTTGGTGAAGCCACAGAGAGATAAGCTGGGGTGCTATGGTTTATCAATTCAGCCTGGAGACTCAAAGAAGGCAGAGAGCTAAGTGGGGAGTTCACGGTTGTGTAAAAGTGTTCCCAAGGGATATGCAGGGTTACTGTGTAAGAGCCTGAGTCTAAAGTGAGAATGCCTGGCATCAATCTGAGCAACACCATGCCAGTAAAGACGGTTCAACTGCAGTTGAGTTGGCAGTTTCTCAACATAGAAGAGCTTCGAATGAGGGCTTGTGTGAGCCATGGGTGAAATGAAAATTCCTTTGGCCTCAACTAATGCATTTTAAGTGACTCCCACTTAGGGTCAGATAATTACAAGTTCTATTCTGTTAAACAGTTAAAAAAACAAACACAATCTGTACTAGGCTGGAAAGTTCTACATTCCAGTGAACATGAGGGACGTTGAACATAGCCTGTGGGCCAAACACAGCCCACGCAGAGCTTCACACTGTTGAAACTTTCATCTTCAGCACCCTGAGGTACAGCCCAGAGACTACAGGATCTCAACACGCAGTGCTCCATCTTGCTCCAGCCTAATGCACATCACATGCTAGGGCCTGTACCTTCCATGAGCCATACTGTCACACTACAGTTGAGGAGGCTCCCAGCTTGCTGTATCTGTACTTACTCAGGAGTGGGGGGCTTAGTTTGGATTTCAAGAAGATTAAACCCCTTGAAGGTGCAACTTATGTAACCAGCACAGTTCACAAAGGGTTGCTTCTTGTTCAGAAGTTTGTAATTGACAGTGTACATATTTACCCATCAGTTTGTTGATTCTTGATGAACTGCATTCTCATATTATGTATGTCCTATGTTAATATTTACAAGTAATTAAAATCATAAGTCATTAAGTCATTAAAAAAATACAAAGCCAGTGCATTTCCCTCACACCTCCCCAAAATCCAATTATACACAACCAAAATCATATAGAAATTGAGTATAGGCTTGGCTGTAAAGAAGTCTGAAAAGACAGCAAGGAATAAGGTCATGCAAAGTTTCACATAAACAAGGGAATTTTCACAGTAGATAATTTATATCATATGGCTCAGTGTTAAATAACAAGGAGCATTAGAAAAATGAAGCTTGAATAAATGCAGTTGCAGCTCTCTCCGTAATACCTTTACAAGACTTCACGGTATAACCCTAACAAAGAGATCTGGTAGCGTAATCTACTTTCCCAGATTAACAGTGGAAAGTTATTATTGTAATTAATACAAATATGGTATCTTATGACTAAAAAAATGTTACAGACAAGTTCTCAAGACACTTGTGAAATAGTTAAGAACAGACTGAAATGCAGAGGCAAAGAGCTTGCATGCAGAGACTTTCAATTAAGTCAGTTTACAGCCTAGTAAACCCTGCCTAGATCCAGAGCTACCAGTACAAAAGTCCCAAGACAAGTATCAGTTGTGCTAATGACACCCAAGTTATCCAGCTGTGGCAACAGAATAAGAAAGGACAAGAATAAATTTGTAATTTTTCATTCCCAAATCTGAGGATCACATCTCGTTTCTTAGCCTACCATTCTCTTCTGCCTATTAAGTTACCTTTCACTGACTTGAATTTTACAGCAGTATGATCAACCACTATCAGCTCTCTGATGAGAAAGGGATTGAGTTATTCAGGACAGATCCTTTTTTAAGACTCACACTTAAAAATATTTGTTCTTTTTTTCATCTTTTTAATATTAAACCCACACAGAAATCTTAAAACTTATTTTCTACTAACATTACTCACTTTTATTTGCATTATGTATTGAAGTAAACTAAATTTAACCCCATAGGTTGTTTAATTCCTCCTCCAATACCTTCAGTATTGGAGGTACCAGCTTCCTCCACGTTACCAGGGTAATAGGGGAAACAATGATGCATGTACTCCTGGTCCAGCCTGTATTACTGGTCTCTAGGATTTAAGAGACCCTTTACAGAGCACAGCAATATACCCTATTTGCAGTTCTGCCACAGTCTCAGCATGCAATCTTGAAAAAAAAAATGTTTAATTGCAATATCTTGGTTTCTTCAGATGAAAGAAATTAGATAATTTATAGCCTCCTTTGTAAATGCTCTCAGATTTATGAATGAAGCATTCCTCCTTCCCTTGCTATTGCATTCCTACAATGGCTTTCTGTCTAAAACAAAGGATGTTGAGTTAGAAGGACAACTAATAAGCAACCTAAAAACAAAAGGAACCTAGCCTGAGGTCAGCATGACCTGCAGTAATTGCTTCTGCTGCTCTTTGACACACATCAAGGATTAGCAGTCACCCTACACAGCTCCTTAGAACAGCAGGGCAGTAAAAAAAAAAAAAAGGTAAGACAAAGCCTCTTGTCCCAAACTTACTGCTCAAAGGATACAAAATATTAAGTTAATTCCTAACTTATAAAGAATATTTATTTGGATAAAACTCTGGGAAAGAATCATATTGAAATTAACCCTTGCTTCTCTGGGTGCTATTACTACATGCAGAACTTCCAGATTTCTCTAGAAATTCCCAGTGCTTAGAAGTAGAAAATATTCTGATGAGTTTCTCACATAACCATCCAGCCCATAAACATCAGGGCCAAAGTAAAGGGAATAGTTATGCAACAGGACGCTGTGAAAGAGAAAAAACTGCTGAAGGCAAATTGGCTGCTTACATCACACATTTTCATGCTCTGTTTACAACCTCCCTGTATAGGAATCTCGCAGTTCTGCTGTACAAGACCCGAGTATCTTCTGATGGAGTAAGAAAAAACCCCAAACTTATTGAACATTCATCAAATTTCAATTGAACTTAGTCTTTTTAATTCCACATGTTTAGCTGAGGGGGTTTTTGTTTGGTTTTTTTTAAGTGTCTAAAACTTTAATAGGCTAAGTATGATGATAAGTATGATACCTTCCATGTACCCCCTGGGAATTGTTTTTTGAGATCACAATTCCCACCATGTTCAGCTCTTCCAAACTCTTTTGTGTATTCCTGCTTCATATCAGTACTAACAAGCTAAAGAGGGGCCTCTGAAACCTCCTCTCCTCACTAAGGGGACTCTGATGTAACTTTAAGCAGTAGCTTAATGAACCTTTTTCCCCGATTGCAGTGCTGGCTTAAGCAGCTCCTGTGCTATGAACTGACCAGATAACTGATTCAGGTTAAAGCTACAGATCTTCTACTCGTGTCACTTCTCCAAGCTGCTCAGACACAGCAAACAATATCTGCTTAGGCCCCACAAGCACTTCTATCAGCAAGCACTGAATAACTTAAAAATTCCTGGAAATTCTCCCTCATGTGTCACACAGCCTTGCACCTATCAGCTGGGCATGCAGATGAGAACTCAAGCAGTGCTGTAAAAGTGGGATTCAAGAGTGGAAACGCAGAATCAGCGTTCTCCAAGACTAGAATATCGCCAAGTAGAGCAGTGCAGAAGAAGGGGGTTCATCTCCAGCAAGAAGAAAATACTACAAAGACCCCATCTGTACTACATCTCTGGACACTGAAAATTTTGTAGCCAGACTCAAAAACATTTTCAAACATTTTAATGTATTTTTTTTACATGCAGAACTCCAAGGTTTTACACATTCAGCCATCATTTAACACTCATTAGATATAAAAATCCTAGGGATTTATGACTAACGTTAGTGCAATGCAACTGCTAATGCCATAGGCAAGGCTTATGTTAAACAAAAACAAGTGGGTGGACAATTAGTTCAAAGGATGCTCTGCAACTCACAGTCTAACACACCTTCCCTTCAGCACAAGGAGAGGACTTCCTAGGATAGAAACACCTTGAACAGAAAACAAATGCTTCAGAGATGTATCTGCATGTTTTGAACAGGCTAAAGTTAAATTCTTCCTTACATGGCAGCGCTTCTTTATCAAACAGCTTGACAAAGAAGTCATGAACCTGACATTTCTCCTGCTAGTACATTGAGATTATCATCAGCTCAAAACTGCAACTGCAGTCTGTGACTGTAGTTTAAAGAGTTTCAGAGATCTGTTTGACATGGCAGATGATGTCCACTAATGCCAACTTTACTGACATGTCTTCTGAGATCAATGCAGTGTCTACAGAAGCTTCATCAACATGCAGATATTGTTCACTGATGTTTAATATAGTTTTTTAATTCCTTTACTGCTCTCCTCTAACTAGCAATGATTTATTTTAAAAGAAAAAAGCTATCAGTCACAACAAAGAATATACTGCAGTATATTCTTGAAGCTGACCACTTGACTAGCTATAGGCTACAAAAGAAGGAAATGCAAGGGAGACTTGGTCAGTGGTTTTGTTCATATCCTTAAAATTTACATTTTTGAGATCAAATGGGTCACTGGTATTGAATCAAATGTGTAACCTGCATCCTTTTCAAAAAAAGAAATCAAGATTGTAAGAGACAGAGTTGCACTGAAAGAACAGACAGTAGAAGAGACACTGGATCAAGAACCAGCAGGTCTCTGTTGTGCGATTCTGTGGTTTCTCTGTGTGACTGTCTTCTCTGTGCAGCTGGACCGAAGAACAGTGCTCACCCTCTATTCAGAACTGTGTATCAAGACTGGTACCAGAAAGATAAGAATAAGATGCTTGTCCAGGAAGTTTCATCTCAGAGGTGTCAAAGTCCTTCACAAGAATGAAACCTTGTAACTTTTCTGTGGGACAAGAGGACTAAAAGAAAATCCAGAGGAAAACAAATAATGGAAATTACACAGTAAACTTCATATTCAACACCTGAAACACCACATGTAAAATATTTCTCCTTAACTCATGAGACTGTGCAAGATGGGGCGGGGGGAATCATTGTGTAGACATCACATTGCCTCAAAAAACCAAAAATGGCTAAGACAGCTGGCTTTGGGATTGAGTACAATGGACATGGATCTCTCACATTACAGGATGTTGTGACTCTGGAAGCTGCATGCATATAGCAGTCTTGGGTTTAGGTTGGTTTTCAGGGAATGAATGCAGGACAAGTAAGTTCTGAAGGCTTAACATTTAATCAGGAGGAAAATCTCCGTTAGTCAGGACTGAGATTAGAGTCTGTGCCTTGTGGGTAGGACAGCATTAATACAGAAACAACTCTGAATATTTGAATTACATCAGCAAGCAGCAATATCAGGTGGTTTGGTACAAAAAGAATTAAGAGTTGTGTTCCATTTAAGTGTAGTGCATTCTGCTGGTCTGCAGCAGAGCTTTGGACCTCTTGCCTTTTATAAACAGCACCTCAATCAACAAGAATTTAGCTTGGAGGAATGCATTACAAATGTAGAACAAATCAAATTAGTTCTCAGATGTTATCTGTTGATATCTCATTTCTTCCTCAGACTTCAGCTAACCACTGGAATGCAACATCTGGGCAGCTGGGGGAGGCAACTGTTTTACTAAAAAGTACTAAATATAGGTGCTACAGAACAAATTACACCACACTGCTTTACCACACCACCTACAGCACAGGATGCACTAGTAACCTGCTGCAAAAAACATAATTAGGTCTACCTAGCCTATGTCACCCTTACAGCATAAAAAGCCAACTTAAAGTAATTATATGCTAAAGATGAGTGACAACTTTAGTCATCTGTTGCAGAGGTTATTTAAAGGAATCAAGATTTGGAACACCATTTACTTGTTTCCATTTTTTTCCCTGCCCCTCAAATTTGAAAGCTCTGGAAGAATTCAGTAATGCATTAAATTATGGCAACCATAGGCTTTATACTTAATAGTCAACATATTTTAACTTTAAATTTAGAGCAGCATGCTTTCTTCTTTGTTAAAGGAAAAAGTTTGCTTTTATGGAAGTTCTTTGTGGTTTCCATAGAGCAGATTGGGTAAGGGATTACGTGACCTCCTCAGTCAAAGTTTTACACAGCATTTCACACTGCTTAACGTCGAGTGACAGGCTCCAGTGACATACACATTTGATGCAATGATTTACATAAAACTAGAGGTTTTACAGCCTCCTTCCCAACAAAGATAGTAACCTTTCTGTGCAACATCTGAGTGCTGTTAAAAAGAAACAGGACTAAGAAGGCTGCAGCACTCACATCTCTTTTAGAGGCTAAAATTGATCCACTATTGCAACAGTTTATGGAATTGAGGCTTCCACTCATTAAACAGCTTAAGACACTGGTTAAAGTCCCCTGCTCAGATCACCTGGAAATAGGCTGGGCATAACACTAGATCATCTCCTGCAGGGAGCATCTATGTACTGACGTGGGCTTTGGGTAACATGTACCAACAGACCATGATCAAAGAGCACCATTTTCAGCCAGCACAGATGCTTAAAGCAGAGGTCTTTATCAGACAATTAATTAAAAACTGGTTCTAAAAACCTAGCGCAATTTTAATCATTAGAACCAAAGAGAAACTAGAAATGCATCAATTACCTGAGGTATTAAAGATATTTTATGCTCTAAATATATAACATAGATTAGGCTTACTGAAATTTCTGGATCTATAGCAGTTTTCAAGAACCATTTTATATTGCCACATTAATACTTTATTGTCTTCACAAATAAGACAATTTATGTTTTCCATTTAAGGTTTATGCTATCCCTTACTTTCAGAATACAAATATGTGTAAGACTAAGGAACACCGTACATACTCTGGGTCAAATAACATCCTTCTAATTCACAAAACACGCTTGCATTGGAGTATTGGGATCTCTTCTGAAGATTTCTGTATCCACCTTGAGTAAGCAAATCTCCATTTTTACCACGTACCACACCGAGGAAATCACTGCTAAACCCCCCCCACTTCATGATCAGTCGTTACCCAACTCTACCAAAGGCTTATGCAGCGCTTTCTGCAACAGCTTGTCCACCCACCCAGACACTCAGCCTGTCTAGTCCGTTGCTTTGCAGGCAGTCACATCATAAACTGATCAAATGCCATTGTAAAACTAAATAGGCTTTTTGGCCTAAGTTTCCAAAATTTGGGAGTAGGTCTCTCTTCCATTCAAACTAATTTGGGTAACAATGAAAAAATTCACTCATAAACAGGGTTTCTGACTACATCTTTTTCCGTCAGTGGTTCTTGTTTTCCGCTCCAACCCACATCATCTATTCTCTTCCTTCCACCCATTCTTCCCCCCCAAAAAAAGGCTGGCTTGGAAACTGCGCTTCAATTTTCTGTAGAACTTTCTATTTTTCTTTCCCTTTTTTTCTTTTTTGTTTAGTATATGAAAGCAGCTTCCTGTTTAGAAACGTGGGAGTCCTACACCCTCAGTAACTATGTATTCAGCCCATCAGTGATCTTGGCATGCATGCCTTAAACCTTAATAAGCCTGATGGGATTTTCTGTACATGTCATCATCAGTCCAAAAAACAATGCACAACGTTTGTCATCTTGCAGTGAACCAGCTCCCTTCCCAGTGCTACAGTTCTAATAAGAATTCTAAGGGCTTATAAGCTTCCTTCTCCTAAATATTACAAATTATAGATTTCCAGTATCTATAGAACAAGAACAGAAGCACCAAGATGAGACAGCGCTGTTGCAGAATTCTCAACGTGATCAATACTGTTCTGCTTCTCCAACTCGTAGTCCCTGCAGCAGCCTGCCATTGCTCACACTGCTCAAGTCTTATTATAACTCTATAATCCAAAAATCCTGGCCTTGTCCTGTGCTGGGGAATAGGAATGAAACACAACATAATCTCTGTTCAAGTTTTAAAAAACATCCCCCCCAAACCCTACATGACCCAGAACAAAACTCAGCCTTGTTCAAATACGTAGACTGGATCAAAATCTGTTTCTGTGGGTTCAAAAAGGCAGCAGAATTGGTGACTTGAAATAAAATGAAACATTCATCACTTTGGGAGTTAAATGTACACACAGTGCTAAGTGCAGGCTGCCCCCCCTACTGAATTTTAACTGCAGTGAAGTTCTGCAGTTAAGTTATTGGACAGCCATACAGCTAGCACTTGAATCAGTGGGTGCAGAAGCAGCTTTGTGTACCACATACAATGTGCTGTTCTCCAAGCAGTGCTTAGCAGCAAAGTGGTTAACCACAATTTATTTTATGTGGCATAATTCTTCAGCTAATGCTGCTAGCAAAGCTGCTAGTCTGGAGTTCATGCATTTTAAAATCTGACAGCGCAAGGCACACATACTGTTTCACTTTAACTCTTTTGGGGGCTTGGTCAGTGCCTATATAAACATCAAAACAAATTTTGATCTTTACTTATGGGTGAGCAGCAGAATTAATTTAAAACTGTCAGCAAGTGCCATCCTAATTAAAAACAAATGACTAATTGTACAACTGCAGGGCCTGTTGACACAGGCTACACACATCAGTCAGGCAAAGCCAACCAAGCTTGAATTTGAGGAACTGCAGCACCATCAAGTGTCCTACATGAGTACAGAGACCCAAAAATCAATTTATAGTAGGTTTACACAGAAATTTCACAGGTAGCTGACACTGACAAAAGCAGTAAGACACAAGAGGTCAAACTATACCAACACTCTGAAAATGGAAACTACATAATAAAAATCTTGTTAAAAAATTGCTGCTGATAGTCAAATGTTTGCAGGCAGAACATTAACTCTGTAAAGACAATAAGTGGAGGAATTACTCTGCCACATACCAAAAAGATGCAGTGCAAAGGCTAAAAACTACCAGAAGGTTACCAGAAAGGCTACTATCATCTATAAAAAGCTAAAAGGAATAGAAAGGCAACCTTCAAAAAGCTGAGATTAAGAATTATTAAGAATTCCAGCAGGCTAAAAACATAAGACAACATGAAAAGACCTTTGAGAAACTGAAAAATTATTTGAGGAAGATTAACAATAAATTCCTTTTCAAACACATCAGGAGTGGGAATCTTGACAAAGGGTTAGTACAGCCAACAGATGTCCAAAGAATAGAAAGAACAGCAAGAGACAAGACTCCAGAAAAGTTTTTTAAATGTGTGGTTTTCATTGGCTTTTTTTTTTCCCTGAGATGGGAATCACAGAAAATTGTTTCCATCCTAGCCCAGACCAATGTCAAGCAAGGATGGACTAGTGAGGGAGGTCTGCTACAAACCTGTTCTTCGTTCAGGTGATGTTATAGCAGTAAGTTGCACAGATCCTTTCTTCTGCCATTTGCATGTAAGGGACCTTTATATGAGAACAGCATCGTACACAGGTTTCAGGTAACAAATTCACATGTGTGTGCAAGTAGAACGATTTGTCCTTTCTAGAACAAAATGTAAGGAACACAGCAGGAAGTCGCTGTGTGATTAAAAATTAAGACTAGTTTCTATTAACACACTAATTCTCAGCAATAGCTTCACTATTCCAGGTTCAGCTATCACTCCTATTTTTTAAATCTGTCCCAAAGCTAGAAGACATTGCATGAAAACAACAGAGTACAGATGCCACCTAGAGGCCACAGCAGATTTTGTATCAGCCCTCACTTTCCTTATTTCAGGGTATACATTCATCTTATTTCACCTTATTTCAGCAGATTTTTTTATCAGTTCCAGCTTTCCTTATTTCAAAGTATACATTCATCTTCTGAGGGTATAAATTTTACTGCCTAAAAAGTTAGTTTTTCCTTGAGTAGAATCTGGCTTGGAGCTTACCAAGGCAGACCTCGCATTCCTCACCACTGTCACAAGCTATGGACAGAAGTTATGAGATTTTAACTGTAGGAGAAAGGGCCAAAGCAAGCTGCATTTTCTAATCTTACAGAGCATGCCTAAGAACCTAGATAAATTAAGTTTATTAAGTCACAAGTAAAGCTCTGTAGAAAATACCCCAGTGTAGACCTACATCTCTCACATGTCTTTCAAACATGCTTATTGAAATATTTCATAAGTGCCTTTTTTTTCCATACAATAATGAGAATAAATTGCACACAGGGTAGGTCTGAGAAAGTGTATATTAAAAGAGAGCTTTGTTCAGGGTTCTAGTGCACCTTCATTGCAGATAACTAACGAGCATCTTAAGCATTCAGCAGAATTTAATGTATACAAGAACTGAAACAGGCTCCAAACAGTGGCAAATGAACACATGCTGCAGGCAAGTCAACAGCACGTGAGGCAACAACCTCAGCCTCTACTTACGGCCTTGCAAACCACAGCTTTGTTAAAGCCACAATAAAAACATCTAACACTGTCAAGAAGCCCATCTGCCTTACACTCCTTAAATGGAAGATGCATATGTATACTATTTCCCTTCTACAAGGATATGCACCAGGAATTTGAACACAGAAAAGCCTGAAATTATAGCACAGTAGATTCATGTAGTACTGCCCCTACAAACATCCACCTGCAAGACTCATGTATTAGTAAGGACAGAAGTTAACACAATACACGCAAAAGTTACTATTTTCTCCGAAAGTGAGGCTACACACTACAGCTTAATATAGTACTGACTCTATAGACAAAGCCAAGAATAATGTCTTCAACACAAAACCATGACAAGTCAAATCTGAAAGATAAACCAAGTTTATTAAAAACAAAACATTAAGACAGTGCTATTACCAAGGTTGAAAAAATGAAGGATTCTTTTACTGATGTGACAAAACAGTCAATTTACAGCAGTTACATTAATTCTGAGAAAAATCAGGTTGGGTTTACACTGCTTCAACTGACTACAAGTACTTTCTGCAAGACAAACTGGTTCCCCTCCCCTTTCCAAAAGAACAGACAACAACATCCTATAAAAAACACATACAGAATTTTGAGACACATGATCAAAACACGAACCATTGTCCAAAAGCCTGAAACTTCCCAACAAGGTTAAATCCTCTGTTGCTTCAACCAACCCTCAACGGAGGAGCTACAAGTACAACGCCGTCACCTCTGACAAACAGCATCGGAATATTCCTTTTGGTAGACTAGGAAGAAGGAAAGAAAAGTTTACATTTATAAAAGCAGTTTACAAAACATATCTGCTAAGCATATGACCAAATAATTCAATCATAACACAACACCAGAAACAACAACATAAGCTCAAACATTCTGGCCTGCTGAAGAGGTCAATACAACTAACACCACATCCCTGCACATCCTTTGTATTTTTGTAACAATTGGCCCAAAACTTCTTTTAGATCTTGATTCAAAAAGTACTCAGCAATAAACTACTTTAACAATATAACATAGTTTAGCTTTAAAAAAGTTTTCTATACAGACAAATACACTGAAGTCCTTACTTTATAAATCTCTTCATAGGTTTCTTCATCAATCTCTATTGTAGTTACAGTTTCTTCCACATCACCCAAAATCATATTTAAGTGCTGATCGTATGCCTGTAGGAATGAAGTTAATTATTTCTTCCAAAGTTCTAACAGAAGCACATCAAAATGAGAATTATAGCAAGACTTTCAGACATAATTAGTTTAGCCTGATTTTGACCAAAATGTGCCACTATGTCAAAACAAAGTAGCATCAGTTGCAGTAATGATTTCAAACATAAATGCAACAAATCAGTACTCTGCAGCATAAAAAAACCCCAGAAGATATTCATACTCTCTGAAACACTCTTCCAGGAAATGGCTCCAAAGCTTTCAGTGAGAACACATGCAAGAACTCGGACACACTTCACTAATGTTAAACCAGCTACACATTCTCTGCTGCCAGTCCAGCCTCCTGGAATTGATTGTCTGGGGCCAACTTAAATTATATGAAAGCTGTAATTCATACAATGCTACAAAACCTTAAAATAAGCACATGTTCCAAACACCTGACAAAAGCATGTTGCAAAGTACACGTGTGCTTCATGGATTTCTCCTCATCTTTGTGTTCCCAAAGGAGTTGAGGCCCAGTTAACACATGGTGCAGCTGGATCTCTTCCCCAACACAATACAGTACTCAGGAAGGATGACCAACTTAATGGAAAGCAAAAACCTGTCTTGTCAAGAGCCATATCACTCCCAGAAGAAAGCAGAAAGCACTTAGACAAACGAGATTTGCTGATTATCCAGCTGAGTATATATCCCATCATAGGCTGTGCCTTAAGAGATGCTTGTTTGATAATGATAATCTCATTCTCAATTCAGTCTTAAAGAGACCTCAGGATACTTCACAAGAAGAGGCCTGCAGCATTATTGCTTATTTCACAGACACAGAAATGGAAGCCAAAAGCAGTTGGATGAATTGCTTGGTATCATTCAGAAGACAAGAAAAACAACATGCATCATTTGACTCTCTAGAGAAGCATTTAATAGCACACAGAGTACTGAACGGATTAGATTTTGTCACCAATCATATTACACTTTTGATAAGAGAAAGGGTTCAGCCCTTGTTACTAAGATGATCTTTAGCCTACCTGCACATTTAAACTATTATTTTTAAACAATCAATGGAAGAATCATTTGCATTGGAGGGGACCTTTCAAGGTCATCTAGTCCAACCCCACCTGCAGTGAGCAGGGACATCTTCAACCAGATCAGGTTGCTCAGAGCCCTGTCCAACCCGACCTTGAATGTTTCCAGGGATGGTGCATCTGTGCTAGACTGTTGTACACAAAAAAGGCTGTCCAGTGCTTAGCTGAATAAGCATAGTAGTGTCATGAAACTTTTACTTACATGTAATCTGCCTCTAAGTTCTCTGTCATTCCTCATTTTGACATAGATTCGCTCATCTAGACTGAGTCTGATGAGATCAAGTGGCTCCTCTACAGTATTTGTTGTTTGTTGCTAAAAAAATAAAATTAAAAGTTATTTGTACAGAAGAAGCCTATGAACTTTTCCATTCCTCAGTGTCTGTGAGACACTGAAAAGAAGCAGGTAAGAACATAGTTTCAAATATTCCAAATCATTCCTTCACAGCCTGTTGAACCTGAGTGAAATTGACATTACAACTCTACAGATATTCATCAGCCTGAGTAAAATGAGTTAAGAGACTTCAGTTTAGCTTGCACCAAATCATGCCTTGTGCATACTGTTGCATAAACTATATTCCTTATCAGCAACCACTGTCCATTCTGCAGCAAAGCCCAAGCTGAGTGAACCAGCCATCACACAGACATAAAAACCAACCACACACTGCCATGTCAGTCAGTCAGCTGGGTAACAGGCTGCCCCTCCTGCCCCACGCAGCCGCTCTCCCTGAGGCTCAACAACACAGCAGCCACACGAGGCCTTAAAGCAGGAGATCTCTTTTTCATTATAAAGGCAAACTTTCGGGTCACAGCTAAAACGTGCGCACATTTTTGCGCATATCTCGCAGCATGCTCCCTATTTCCTTCTCAGTGAGGCAGACCAAGGGCAATTTCCTCAGTGGCTTTCGCGTTTCCCTCCTCCGGTGGGTCCTGGGGCAAAAGGGCCCGAGCGAGGCCCGCCCACACTCTGACAACCCCGGCGGCAGCACAAGGACGGAGCCGGCCGTGCGGGAACTTCATTTCCCACAGAAAACGCTCCCCCCGGGGCTGCGCCTCAGGAAGGCTGCCCAAGCCGGGGGCTTCGCGGGAGGCAGGGCCAGCCCCAGCGAGGCAGCCCAAAGCCTGCGTCCATCTTACGCCCCTCCAGCCGCGGAGGTTTCCCCAGGCCCGCGGAGGGAAGGCGGGAGGCGCCGGGAGGGCAGACCCAGTCACAGCGGGGAAAGCCTCGCCGCTGCCTCCCGCCCTGAGGGAAGCGGGGAGCCGCTCACCTGGTCCACCTCATCCGCCATCTTTCAAACCGCCTCCCGCGCTCTCTCGCGAGACTTTATGGCCCTTCCCCTTCCCCTGCGCTGGGGGCGGGCCGGGGGCGGGCCGGGGGCGGTGGCTGCCGCGGGGGACGCCGCTTGCCCGGTGGCGGGGAGCGTCATGGCCAGGAAGCGCAAAGCGTCGCCCCGGCCAGCGGCTGCCAGCAAGAGGCGCTCCGGGGGGCTGGGCGCGCCGCGGGGCGAACCGGAGGAGCCAGAGGAGGAGGAGGAGGGTGAGTGCGAGTGCGGGAGGGAGCGGCCGTGGCGGGCCGGGGCCTGCGCCATCCCCGGGTCTCGGGGCCGTTCCAGGCCTCTGGTGTTCCGGTGCTGTCGGGAAGCAGCGGGTGTCAGCTCGCTCTTAGCGCAGCGCGGGGCTGCGGCAGCCCGCGGGAGGGAAAGGGTCGTTCCCTCAGCTGGAGGCGTGGGTGACTGTGCTCGACACGGTGCCGGCGGGCGGGACGGTTGGCACACGGGAGTCGGGGTTTCAGTCCGTGTGTGCAGTGAGCCCCCCAGGCTGGCGGGAAGCACGGGCAAGGGCTCAAATTCGGGCACTGAGAGAGCCGGTGAGGGCTGGTCTCACCTCGGCCGTGGCGGGGCTGCCGGGATATGCGGGTCTGTGTCCCCAGAGGTGCCCTGAAAAATGTTCTCTGGAGAGAGCAGCTGCACTAAATGATTTTTTGTGAGTGGCAAGTACGATGTTTGTGTTGCAACTGACCATTGGCAGGACTGTAGGAGTCTGTAGGTACTTCTTGTGCGTTACGTTATAATGAGTGTTTTCCTTAAACAGGTCTCGTTGTTCAATTTTTACCTATTTATCCTGAAAGAACGACATTCTCCTCATTGTGAGTGCTACTTTCTTCTGTAGCTGGCTCTAACAAAGTCTGTGGAGATGTTGTTTCTGATTGCAGTGGAGATGAAACTTCATCCTTTAACTTGTTTTCCTTTCTTCTGTCCCATGCAGATGATTTTGAAGAGAAAAAGCCCAGTATAAAGAACAACAACTCAAAAGCTCTGGCTACAAAGAAGGAAGAAGACTGTGATACTGGAATTTCCAAATCAGCAAATAAGCCCTCAAAACAAAAAGGGGCAAAATCACTAATAAAAGAAAACAAAAAAATTACTAGAAATAAAGGAAATCATAACAAAGAGGAAACATGCAGGTAAGTTTACTTATAATTCAGGTCTCTAGGAGCTCCATCTTCATGGTTACATGTATTTGTTTAGGGCCCAGTGCATTTGTCTATGCTGCATATGTGCCTGTGAGCCCTTTATTTTAGGCTATCAGTCCGATTTAGTATGTCTGAATCACACAGCTGAACAGAAGTACCATCTTATTCAGTGCGAGTCAGTCCCGAGGAAGATAGTCTGTATGGGAAGCAAATGTGTGAGCCTTTTCAAATTCAATGGTTTAAATACAAAGGTTTTGTTCTAAAGGATGGGGCCTTTTGAGAGTTGCATCTTCCTTCCTAAACATCTTTGCAGAACCAGGACCTCAGTTTGTACTGAAAAGGTGTTGCTCCACTGAGCCTGTGGTTATTAGTGGCAAAGACAGTTTGCTTTACAGAGAAGGTGTTGGTGGTTTGATTATCAAATACTCAGTCTGTTGTTACTGATACAGAGGTCATGCTTCATTTAATTCCCTATTTTTAGTCTGTTCTTTCTCTATTTTTCTTAAATAAACAAGTACCTACACTTCCTGATGCTAAAGCCATCTTGACAGTTTTAGCAGTGACTCGCTGAAGCCCCCTCAGAAGGAGATAAACTTGAAGAGAGAATCCCCTGTTAAAAAAGAGATGGATGAAGAAAATATTGACGATGATGATGAAAGTGAAGATGAATGGGAGGATGTAGAAGGTAACAATTGCATGCTCATTCATTTTAAGAAGTAAATATTTTTAAACGGTTTTTTTTTTTATAATTTGATTTCTGAACCATTTCTTATTTAGATTCAGGTAAATGCATATACTCTGTGTACCTAAAATGTGCTCCATATGCACATTTGTATCTTTAAAAGCTCATATCTGACAATGCTTTTAGAATGGTTCCAAAGTAGAAAAAAATCAGACAACTACTGACCTGAGGTGTTGCCTTGAAGTTGACCATTTGTTGGCTTATTTAAAATTATGCTACCATGCACAAAGCACTTTCTCAGCTGTTAATATTGTCTAATATTGATCAGCTAAGAATGAATCAGTTTGCAGATTGAAAACTGAGAGTGGAGAAAACAACTGAACTGTTTGATTAGGTGGCCATCAAAAAACTGTAGTAACAGTCACAATGATCATAATCTTTGTATTTTGCTGCTACAGATTTATGCCTTCTAAAGTAAAACAGTTGTCAGGTTTTTTCTTTGCTACTCTACAAGTACCCTTTCAAGTCACATCTGCTTCATTCACCTTCCTGATGATGGACTTTGCCTGTGTCAGTCACTTGCCATTAGACTGTGCTGGGCTGATTCCTCAATAGCAAGTGACTGGCATCCCATGGTTATTTGAAATCTGAGCATAGACAGTATTATGGAAGATCCAGGAGCTGGTAATTACTGGGGATATTCTGTTTGTAGGTTGTTTGAACACTTGAGAAGAAATAGATAGGTTCTTATCTCATTGTCAGACCTCCCTGGGGCATCTGTTCCATGTTTACTTATCAATTGGTAATATTTTATTTTTCCAGAACTCCAGGAACCTTCCACAGATAAGTTAGAAGAAGCTGCTGTTCTTCCAGCAGTGGTGCTGCCAAACAATCCTGTTGAGATAGAGATTGAGACCCCAGAGCAGGTGAAGAAAAGAGAGAGAAGGTAAGAACAGGGAAGGCAGTGGAGGGCTATTAAGGGATGAAGTTAAAAATACGCTAAGTCTTGACTGTCACTAACTTGCTCTGGGTGGAAATCCCACTTGGTGCAGACTGTTAAGTTGTAATGATGCGAGGTCATGGGATGGAGAACAGTTCACACACTGACAATTTTACCAAAAATCTTCAGTGGAAGTTAGTGGGAATGGAGGTTTTCCAGCTTCCTTGAAAATCAAGTGTGTAACTTCATTATGCTTTAATATCGACATTTCCAAACCAGGGACAGTAGTACCTCTCTTCAAGGAGAGCTGTGGGTGAATGTCATTGTTGTACTGTAAATATCTTAACAGCTCAGGTGGAAGCCTCTGTGTGCCCATACCTGAGGTGTGAATAGGTGGGTCAAATGAATGCCCTCAGCATCTGTGAGCATTATACAAAGGAAGGCAGCTGAAGGGCTAATGGTATCATGCTGTTACAGGATGGGCACTGTCCCAGGCCAGCCCTTTGTAACAAAGCAACCAGAATACCTGTTGCTGCTAAAAGACTTCATCAATGAAGAGAAAACCATTTTTCCAGGAATCTGAATGGAATGCTAGCAGTAATCTAAAAGTTAAACAATTCAGACAGTGAATTGTCAGTTTAGTATAGAGCTGTCCAAAGCTGTCTGGTAGGAAATTGTAGGCATGTAAAGTTAGGTGGAATTTAGTCCATCTGAATATACTCAAGCTCTAAGCAGTTGGGTACATGGAGCTCACAGTTTATTAGTCATATGCAGCCTGTACGGCTGTTCACGTAGCCAGTAACTAAACTTTTGTTAAGTATGCATGGAGGATTCCCTGGGATGGATTTTCTGGGATGGATTCTCTTTGTGAACTGATCCAGTTCAGGAATCTAGAAAGACAGGTCCATAGAAAACCAACAACATCCATTTCTCTTGTAATCTTATGCAGAGAAAAAAGGAAAGCTGAGTTTGAGATGTATCTTCGGAGAATGATGAAACGTTTCAGCAAGGAGGTTCGTGAGGACACACATAAGGTATTGATCACAGAGAAATGAGGCAAAGAGTTGAGCATAGAGATGTCTGAATTGATTCGTAATGAAGAAAAAATATTTTTGATCAAATAATTTGAGGCCATGGCTAGAAGTGAAAAAAATAAAAAGGCTATGGTCAAAATGCTCCTTAGACTTCTAAACTGTAAGTTAGAAACATCAGTGACTGCATTAGTAAAATTCTAAATCAAAGCAGATGTGAGTAGGGCTTCACTGAGTATGTAACTGCTCATTCTGCCGGGGTTAAACTGTAAGTCATGTAGAGCAGGGGACACTGACAGTGGCTTCAGGGCTTTACTGTCTTCTGATGGTGACCTGAAGACAGCCCTGTGTCAACCCTGTGTATGCTTGGGAGGCTTCATTGTTGCCTGTCTCTTAAAAGGAGCAGTAAAGCCTTCCTCATCTTTACCATGGACTATAGTTCAGCAAAGAAAATCTCTTGTGAACTCACTAAATGAACTTTTTTCTCTCAGGTTCACCTCTTGTGTTTATTGGCAAATGGTTTCTATAGGAACAGGATCTGCAGCCAGCCAGATCTTCATGCCATTGGTCTATCCATCATCCCCACCCACTTCACAAAAGTGCCTGCAGGCCAAGCGGACCTTCTCTACCTTTCCAACTTGGTGAAATGGTAAAACTCTCTTTCCTAATCATGCTGTCACATAGAGTGTAAGAGCCAGGGTTCAGGGAGAGGGGTAAATGTAATTACCAGTTTTCAGTGTTTTTTCTGATTTTAAATACAAGGGTGAGGAGGAAAGGATGAACTCTGAAGTTTAAGAATACAGTCACAAACACTGGACAATAAGCAGGTGTTTCATATTTCAGGTTTGTTGGAACCTTCACTGTCAATGATGAGCTTTCCACTGAAAAAGGAGAGCCCCTTCAGTCAACCTTGGAGAGGCGCTTTGCCATCTATGCTGCAAGAGATGATGAAGAGTTGGTTCATGTAAGTGACTGGGAAGTGCAGGGTTGGTTGCTGAGTTTGGATGCTAGATCAGTGCTGTAGTGCTCTCAGGTCATACACAAAGTGGTATTTGAGGGATGGATTTGGAGAAAACAAATTGGTGACTTAGGTGATTCCATGGCTTTTTCTTTGTGTTGTATTTTTATCTGGAGTCCTTCTGTGATTAAATTACTCAATTTGAAGTATGCCTAACTGGACACTCTAGTTCTGATTGGTGTCACTGCATGCTCCATGTTCTGCTGTGGATGGCTTTATGTACAGTGTATAGAGCTACTTGTCCCTGAGCGTGCTTTGGCTTCTTTATATTGCTTGGTAGTTTGTCCACTGAGAGCCAAAGAAATTGAGGTTTGATTTAGAGCAGCCTGATGCCAAGGCTTCAAAAGGACTTAAACTCTACAGTTGTTCTGTGGTGGAATTGGATTAGGGGAAGTGGAGTCAGTTGCTTCAAGTCACACAGAGATTGTGGTAAAACAACTGAGGGAGGGGAAAACGCAGATCAAATTGACGGGACGAATAAGAGAGCAGAATCGAGCTGCTGCTTTGCAGGTGACTGGCTTGCAGCTCTGCCCTGTTGCTTTTAAAGAGGGATGTTGCAGCTTTTCTGCTGCAAAGCAGGAAGTGCTTGTTGTGGTGGCTTCACAACCTTGCTGGAGAAATGCAGAGATGTCACTTCCTGGGACAAGAGGAAAAGACAAAGCAAGCCTCGCTTGGGCAGCTTCAGCTGAGTCCCACGCAGGAAGGCAGTTGCCAGGTCACAGCTGTTAGCCACTCAGTTGTGACTGTGGTGACATTCTCTGAAAGGCTGGTGTTCCTGCTGGGTTCAGCTGGTATGTGGTTGGCTTTGGCCACCTTTGGGAGGCAGGATTTAGAGTCATCTTACTCAGTTTTTCCTCAAGAATGAGAGACTAATAGAGTAGATGGGATTTGGGTGACCTACTGAGACTGTTCCAGCAGGATGGGTCATTTAGCCTCTTCAGGAATTGGTTCCTCACCTGTGAGTTAACAGCAGTACCCCTGTCACTGTAGTACCATAAATTAAGGGCCAGAGAAGACTGTGTGGTGCTTTAATGCTGTAGCAACTGGGCTACCTACCCTGTGTCAGTGCATACAGCACTGGGTACAAGGCAGGAATGAAAATGATTTGTGATAGAATCCAGATTGTAAAAGTTTGAAGAGGTTTTTTTATATACCTTGAAAAAAGGTTAAACATGCTTTATTTTTTCTTTTGCAGATATTTTTAATAATTCTGCGAGCATTGCAGCTGCTGTGTCGCCTCGTGCTGTCTTTTCAGCCTATTCCTCTCAAGGAAACAAGAACAAAGGTAGTTTTTGTTGGGTGTGTAGAATTAAAGAATAGGTCACTGGTTTAGAGAGTAGGACTGAAAAAACTTTATGGCTGTTGCAGCTTGAAGTGTATCACTGCATGAACCAGGCTGATGACAATGTTCTGTCTATAGTGCAGAAGTTGCAAACCCTTAATTATTAGGTTTCTCCTTTAAAAAAACACCCATTTTGTGTGTTTCAGCAAAGACTTTGTATGCTTCAGTGGTTTTAAATTTCTTTAAAACTTAGACAGCAAACATTTTCTGCTTGAGTACGCCTCTCTTCAGCCATTTCCCTGAAATTTTCATGTCCCTAAGACATGCAGATTGACCGTGCCTGCCAGCCTTTGGTCTGTGTGCACCTCGTGCTGATTTCAGTCTTTTTTTAACCTATTTTTAGCCTTGATAATAGAAGTGACCTAGCCTCTTTCTCTGCAGGTAAAAAGCTCATCCAAGAGGCAGTCTCTCAGTGGTACCTCTGAGGGACAGGAGAGCTCTGCCACAACACCCAAAGCTGTGGCAAAAAGATGCCCTGGCAGAAAAGCCAAAGAGGATGAAAAATCCTCAGAGAATGAAGAAGACAACAAGGAGCCAAAGAAGCGCAAAACTGCTCAGACCAAAAGGACGTGCAAGTCAAAGCTGACTACAAGCAGCCAGGAACAGAAGGAATCTAGTAATCCAGAGAGCAGTTCAGTGGAAAAAGATGTGCCAGTCAGGCCCAAGAATGATCGCCGGAGACGAGTGGCCTCCAAAGTGTGTTACAAAGAAGAGAGTGGAAGTGATGAGGGCAGTGTTTCGGACTTTCAGGTTTCAGAGGAGAGTGATCTCTCTGATGAGGATTTTGAAACTGTCTCTAAAAGGCAAAGAAGCTCACTGGGCTCCCGGAAGTCAAAGGTAACAGCTATAAAAAGCCCAAAACCTGAGACTTCAGAATCAAGGCTATCCAAAAATTCACATGGAGCTGAGCCTAGTCCAGCACAAAGTACAGCTCCAGCCTTGCCTCATGCACAGAGAAAGAGAAACAAAATAATTTCTAGTGATGAGGATGATGGACAGCAGGAGGTAAAGAAAGTGATGGGCACGGACCAGTGGCTGGAGGTTTTCCTTGAACGTGAGGACAAGTGGGTGTGTGTAGACTGTGTTCATGGCAGCGTTGGCCAGCCACAGCTGTGCTTCACATATGCCACAAAGCCACTGTTCTATATTGTGGGATTTGACAACGATGGGAGTGTCAGGGATGTGACGCAAAGATATGACCCAGTGTGGATGACGGTAACAAGGAAGAGCCGTGTGGACCCCGAGTGGTGGGAAGACACGCTGCAGCCATACAAAAGTCCCTACACAGAAAGAGACAAGAAGGAGGAAAATGAGGTAAATGGCAATAGGTTATTCAGGACATTTAGTGCCAGGAATCGAGTCCTTGGATTCTCATTCAGGCAAAACCCATTACAAATCTTTCCATGAGGAAGTAAGTTTGTGTTTGAGCTTGAAATGTTCAGATTGAGCATTTTTTAAAGGGAATATACAATGATAGATTAAAATAATATCAAATGGAGGCTGTTCAGAGAAATCTGGATAGCAAAAGTACTGGACAGCCCATGCTGGAAACTTACTAATGTGGTTTCTGTACAGTTTAACATTACACTTCTTGGAAAGAGTCTTTAAAATACATCGATCTGGGTACACATCTAAGTACCTATTTGCAACAAGAATGCTTTGGTCTGTTGGCTTGTCTGATTAAGTTTCTGCTGTTGTTCCCTTTGATCCACACTATAATAATTCTTATTTTCTTACAAATTGCAGTGCAAGAGAGTTGTGAAATCACTCTTCTTTGTATAATTCCTACAGTTTCAAGTTAAGCTTCAAGATCAACCTCTACCAACAGCAATTGGAGAGTACAAAAACCACCCTCTTTATGCCCTGAAGAGGCACCTCTTGAAATATCAGGCAATCTATCCTGAATCAGCTGCTATCCTAGGGTACTGCAGGGGAGAGGCTGTCTACTCCAGGTGAGTGGTGCATATGTTGTCATGTGCAACTGTGAACTTCATAACAAATTTAAGAGCTAATTTGTGTGAAGACCATGATAATACCAGCAGTAGTCTCAGGCCATATGCATAGACAGGGTGAGGCATTTAGCTGCTCAATCAGCATTTGCGTATCACTTACAGCTTTTTTACCATTCCTAACATGTAAATAACAGTTTGGAAGTTTCTTATGGAGACTCTCTCTTCCCTTTTCCTTCTTTTTAGAGACTGTGTGCATACGCTGCACTCCAGGGACACTTGGCTGAAGCAAGCTCGAGTGGTGAGGATTGGAGAAGTGCCTTACAAGGTAAGAGGGTTTGACTTCTTCCTGTGCAACACATCTGCCTTTAAAGTTCCAAGCTCAATTCTGTTTTGGTTTTTGCTTTCTCTCTGTCAGCAGATGTAGATTTCTCACTTGCTTGCATGGCTTGAGGTAGCTGCATTGTGAAGCTGTCTGCCTACTGTGCCTATAGCTCCTATATACTATCCAAAGTCCAGCTATCTCTTCTTCCCACCCCAATGGTATCTAGGAGAACTGCACCCTTCTCATCTTCAAAGGCCTCCTAGTGTTTCATACGAACTCCAGATCTGGCTCCCTGGTGCACACAGGTGCTGTGGGTTATCATTTATGAGTAATGGATACTGAAGCTAGGAAACTGGCATTTCTGCTCTCCCAGAACCTTCTTCTTTGATGTCCTAGGAAAGTCTGAAATCACTGGCAGGTTGTTGGGGTGTTACAGGCTTGGTCATTGTATTTGCACAGATGGTGAAAGGATTTTCCAACCAGGCGAGGAAGGCACGCCTTGAGGAGCCTGCAAACCGGGACAAAGAGGACCTGGCACTGTTTGGTCGCTGGCAGACAGAGGAGTATCAGCCGCCTATAGCAGTGGATGGAAAGGTAGCTAGGAAGGCAGAGGGCTGGTATTAAAGGAAGTGTTTTGTACAGAGCCATGAGCTTTATTTTTCCAGGAGTTGCATGTTTCAGAGGTGAGATCAGCCAGTAACATCTGGATTCAGGATTAAGAGTTCAGACGTAACTGTACCCAGGAGGAAATGGTCAACACTTCACTGAGACTTTTTTTTCCTGAGTACAAGTAATGAGTGCTAGCAGTGCAGACTGCTAACTTTATAATTTGTTGATCTAATTTTCCTAGCCTGTGTTTGTTTAGCTAATTCTCTGCATTACAGCCTGAGTAGCAAGGCCTGTGCAGAGAACATAGCTAGGAGATAACCATGCAGCTGAAATCTAGGCTTGTGCCTTGTCATGTGAATATTAATCAAATACTGGAGTGGAATGTAGTAGGTCAGAAAGAAGGGAGAGTCCCTGAGTTGCAGCAGGGATTTTCACTTCTCTCCAGAGAGCAGGAGTATCACCATTTCTCTTCAATTTCACAATAACAGGTTCCTCGGAATGAATATGGAAATGTCTATCTCTTCCTGCCATCCATGTTACCCATTGGCTGTGTGCAGCTGAGACTCCCAAACCTGAACAGATTGGCGCGGAAGTTGGACATTGACTGTGCTCAAGCCATCACTGGATTTGATTTTCATGCCGGCTACTCGCACCCAGTGTAGGTAAAGCTGCTTTGTTGCAGCTGACAGATTTTGATGTCCTGCAGAAGTTGTGTACCCTCTGTTAAGAAGTACATGTGATGAGTTACACACTTAGATCCTAAGAGACAGACAGACAGACAGTTCTGTCAGTATTCAGTAGCTTTTGGTTTAGCTGAGTCAGCAGGCATTTGCTCCCTTTCTTTTTTCTTCTAGTAGCTGACAGAGGATTGTGTTCTCCTTCCTAGTACCGATGGCTATGTTGTCTGTGAGGAGTATAAAGATATTCTCATTGCTGCCTGGGAGAATGAACAAGCAGAAATAGAAAAGAAGGAGAAGGAGGTGAGTGACAGTAGTTCATGTATTTAGCAGATAATTAGACACTCAATACATTTTACTCTTAAGGATCCGACTGGCCTACAGTCTTCTAACGTGACACATTTAAGTCGGTGTGTGCTTTTTTAATGGCAGTTTGAAATCCTCAAACTTCTGTTTTCTGTGGGTGCAAATACATTGAAACTTAAGAGTAGTAAATTCTTCTTTTTTCAATAACAATCCCACACAGAAGCGTGAAAAAAGAGCTCTGGGGAACTGGAAGCTGCTGACAAAAGGGCTTCTCATCAGAGAGAGACTGAAGCAACGCTATTCCATCAAGGTATTCTGCATTTCTTTTAGTGGTTTATTTTTCAGGATGGTTTTTCTCTACCAAGATACTTTTTTTCCAGAATTTCCAATGTGTTGTGTTCTCAGCTGTAGAGTGTAGAACTTCCAGAGTATAGTTGCTCAAAAATATTTTTCTTTCCTGTTGTTAGCATGTGAATAGCAACTAGTAAAAAAAAAACTACAGCAGAAATTTGATGTGGTCTGTGAAAGATTCATTATTTTTTAACAAGAGATTAGTGTTTCCCATAGCATAATTTTTTTGTATTATTTTTTGTTTTGACATTCTCCACTTCCTATATTTATTCCTCTAAGCCAAGCAAGTAGCTAACAGGATAAGAGGGGGCTGCTTCTTGTTAAAAAGTCCAATGTTTTAGTTCTTAATCTTTTCCCCATTGAGCAAGGTGAAAGGCATGATGTCTTTAAAGCAGGTTTATTTTTATTTTTCTGTCATCAGAAATATTTTGCTTGTGTTGAAAGAATGCTTGACATCCAGGAACAGAAACACACTGCTTTGGGTGAGAAGCCTGAACTAGAGCAGACAATTTTTGTAATGTCATTGAACATCACTGTGACAGAAGACAAGCCCTTTTAGAAAGGGGTAGTTCTGAGCAATTTGTAGAGCAACTTTCCAATTTTCACACCTGTTTTTTCCAGACTGAGCCATCAGCACCTGAGACAGAGAAAGGAGCTGGGTTCTCTTCTGATGAAGAAGGAGGTCCGAGTTCAGAGACTGCAGTGGGGAGTGTGGCCATTTTTTGGCCCCAAAATCGCCAGTTAGAGAAAGAAGAAGAAGAGAAGACAACCAGAAAGAGCAAGCGAGAAAAGAAAGGAGAAGCAGCACAGTTGTTCCCTTTTGAGAAACTGTGATCAGAACAAGCATTTCTGTGTCATTTTCCAGATGCAAGAATCATAGTCACAACAAAAGTATCCTTTGCCAGTTAAGGACTTTGTCTTCCTGTGCACTTGTGTTTCTGAGCTATCAGAGACCAACCTAATTCAGTATCAGGAGTTTCTTTTGCTATCACAGGTCATTAGGTTCATGCTTTTGTCCCTGGACTTAGGAGAAGCAGATGTGCAGTTGTATCTTCTGAGAAGATCACTTTGGGCTGTTGGGGTTTTCTGCTCTCTTTTGTATCACTTGGCACCAATAATTGTTTCCTAAGGCATTCCTTTCATTAGCAGTCTTTTTCCATTTTTCTCCTTTCCATTTTTTCCTGCTTGCCCAGAAAGCCTGCAGCTGCTACTGAAGAGTCTGTGGTGAGCTGGCCAAAGGACTAACACCCTCTTGGATTCATACCTTATCCAAATCAGTGGTGAGTAGAGTAGTGGTAGAGCTCTGGTCTCAGTCTCATCATCACAGAAGGGGAAGTACTTCCTCTAAGGTGTAAAGAAGCACGCAAACAAGCTTGGGAGGAATCTGAGAAGTTACTTTCTAATCAATACCTGCCTTTGGTGAAAATTCAGTTTTGGCTTTTCAGCCTACAGTCTTTCTTTACTTTCAGAAATATTGTGCATTAGAAGGGAGAAGCCCTGTCCTCATTTCAAACTTAAGGCTAAATATGTCTTCTTAAGTAACTTGAATGTATACATATTTGTTTCAGTTTTATCAAGACCAAGTGGGTGTGTTCTGGAGCAAAACTGGCTGCGTGTCATTGTCAGAAATGAAACTCACTGCAACCAGAGAGCTCTTCTAAATGTTATCCAGTATCTAAGCATTTAAAAACAGTTAAGAGAGGAATGTTAAATCTACACAAGCTTTTCCTGCAGTTTTGTAGTAGAAATGCTGATCTGTCTTTTGCAGTATTTTTGTAACTTAATTACACTGACACTGTCTCTTTAAAAATAGTGAGAAATACAGTCTAGTCATTGCTGGACATGGCCACAGAAGATTGAAATGCAAGAAAATAGCTTACATTTAATTATGTTCAGAAAAAACCTCTATTTTTGTACTGTATTTGTAGATCAAAATAAAGTATGGAGAAAGAGAAATGTTGTTTGTAATCCCTCTCTTCCAGCCAGCTCATTCTTCTGTAAGCAGCTCTGGTTCCCTGGAAAGACTCTCACACAAGGGTAAGAGCACACCGTAGTATTTCTAGAAGACACAAATCACATCCCAGGATATCACAGAGCTGCTTGCTTGTGAACTGTTGTAATGTGAAAGGGTCTTCACACTGAGTTTCTAGTTTATGCTACCAAATTCTAAATAAATAAATTTAAAAAGCAACCTAAATTGAAGGTTTGGGGCTAGATGTGAACTGTACATAAGGCTTCAAGAAAAGTTCTTAATCTTGCATGAACTGGTAAAACTGCAGAGAGCACAGAGGACGTGGTTCCTTCTGTGTTAGTTATTGTGACAACAGGTAGGATACAGCCCGAGATCAGCACTTTGAATGGGAGGGCCCAAGTCCAGCTCCTGCTGGGATCAGTAATTTTTCATCTGCTTAAAGTGGGAGCTGGTACCAGCTGTACCAAAATGACTCTGCACTTCCCAACTTGGGACACTCGAGAGAGATACATGAAGTTAGGAGTCTAGGGACTGTTTGTGGTCAGCAGGGAGAGAAAATAACATCTTCAGAGGGCAGGATCCTACTCCTCAGCCTGCAGGGAGCCAGCTCTCCTAACATAAGCATGCAGAAGTTGAAAGAGTAAATGTGCTTTAAGGGAGAGCAAAGCAGAAAGGGAAGATGATGGACAGGTCAGGTACATGTTCTGTCAGATTCTGGTATGGAAGCAAGAGAAATACTGCTTCAGTTGTTTCTATAGAAAGGTTGTTTGTGTACATGCAATGAAAGCAAGCCATAGCTCCACCAGCACACCTGGCCTGGGAAATGTGAAGTTCTGGTCTGTGAAAGGAGTCTCACTTTATTTTGCTTCATTCCTGTGCACGCACAAGTACGTAAGACAAAAGTATTTTAAGCTGTTCAATGCATCGGTTAAAGCCCCAGTCTCTTTAAAAATAGAAAAGGCTGTACCCAGTCAGGTTGAAATAATCATAGGGAGGCAAGGAAGTTAGTGTTACTGAAGCAGTCAGTAAAACCAGAGTAGCCTGGAATCAGCCTTTCATCATGGGAAGCACATAGACCAGACAGCGGCTTGCTGGCATTAGGAACTTGCTTCCCAAAATGGGGAAATATTTGCAGGCTAAACATAACCCACCTGCACATTTATCTCAACCAGCAGTAGAAAACTAATCCTTCATGTACCTCAGTGTTATTCCTGGACATGAAACATGCAATACTTGAAGGGAATGAAGAAGAAGCCTACAGACCAACCTTTTGAAAGTTGTACTTTATTAATATAGAAAAGCTCAGCACATCTGTAGAAAATCGTACCTTCATCTCTAACCTGGTAACACTGGTTCATTTCCTGCATCACTGGTAAAACAGCAGTCCAACACTTGTTTTTCTCCCCCATGGAGTGCAATTCTTAATTGATGGAGCAAAAGTCCGTGCTAGCAAGCAGCAGGAAGACTGTGCAGTGTCACCAATGGGTCAGCTGTGTGCATGAGACCTCCTGCACTTCTAGAACCTTTCTCTCACTAGTAGTGCTTTGACCAGCAGAACTGAGCCATGAGACTGTACTGACAACATTCAAACACCAGAAGAATGAAAAGAATTAAGGCTAATAAAGTAAATCAGAAATCATAAATGTTTTGAGAAGTAGTAACAGTTCTCTAGTTGGTAACATTTGTAGCAAACATTTGCTTCTATGTCTGTTCTTTGGTACAAGGAACACATTTCTCCTGACAGTTATAACTGGATTTCATAAGAGAAGACATTCTTTTTGTACTGAATTATGTATACTTACAGAAAAAAACCCAAAACAAAACCAAAACCAAAACAAACAATACACTGTAGTGTAGGGAGGGCACATCTGGAAGCCAGACTCTAGATAGGTGGAGACAGACTTGAAACCAGTACAAGATAGTTTCTAATCTCATCTACTGGTTACAGTAGAGATATGTAAACATGAGCCATCACAACACTACAAGGTGGCATTCCTCTATCATGCTACAAAGCTCAAAATTCAGACTACTGAAGTCTATGAAATCTAATGAGGCAAAAATGTTTTCATTATTTAATTTCATGGAGTATGTGCATTATTCTTACTAAGTGAAATTCAAGAAAGAACAGCAAAACAACCCCAAATATTTTAAAGACTATACGTTCAATTATAAAAGCTAATTTTGTTCCAAGGCAGCAGGTTTTATTTTTAAAGGTGAGTGACTTCTGAGTATCCCCTTAAGTGCAAATCAAAGTTAAATTTTTGAAGTAGTTATGCAATGGTATATAGTCCATGCTACCATTTCGGATGGTTAACCAAGAACAACTTTAGAGACTTTTTAAAAGTTGGGGGAAATCAATGCTTTCTGACAAATCCACCCTACCCAGAGCACTGCTAACCTGGCCACTCATTATTTTAAATGACTTCGAAAATCCTCAGTTCAAAAGTAGGTGTTTTACTGAAGTACTGTGTGAAATTCAACTACATTGTGCTTTCCCTTTGAATACGTACACTTCCCAGTGCCTCAGCCAGAGAAGTGTGCATGATACGTAACTGTGTATACAAAAGAAGGCAGGGACAGGCATACACACGTATTTCCTAAGGATATCTAATCACAGCTCATGTGATGAAGCTGGAATTTTCTCTGTAGTACACAAGGTGCCTCAACTGTCAGTGAGGACTTGCCAGTTCTTAAATCATTGGGAATTAGTATACGTGGCAAGAGGTACAAATCTGTTCATTCACTGACTTTATAACTCAAAATGCTTTTTTCCCCCAAAGTCGATGTCATTGACTTCCTACAACCAGCACCTATAGCCTGTTTTTCCTGGATAACATGTAACAACAACCACATTCAAGCTCCCTCCCCAGCTCTGGGTGCACACTGCTGAACCGTGATGTGCTGTAAGCGTGCTGCAGGAACCGGGACGGAAACGCACTTGAGAAGTTTCTAACCAGGATTCAGTGCAAAAACCAACCACCTCCTTCTCACTGCTGCTTCTTTGGTGGAACACGAGATTTTGCAACCACAATTGGAACAACAGAGAGCAACCCCATCAGCAAAGCCCAGAGAGGGCGGTAGAAGAGCCAACCAATGGAGATGGTCAGAAGCGACAACGAACTGGCTACGCAGAAGGCAAATGCTTTTAATCCAATGTTAACCAGATCTCTCACAACAGGAAACCAGTCCACTGCAGAAAGAATTAAACAAGGGATAAAGTAGTTGACAAGATGATAGTTTAAAAGGAAGTCTTATTCATGCCTGGGATTTGCACACTACTGCAATCAAAAGACTCAAATTGTCTATCAAGAGCACTGGATAAAGCATTTCGGCAAAGTATCCTCAAGGCATTTCATAATTAAGCAACAGCTAAACATCTAAGGCAAGGGTGTCCTCATCTCTTCAGACAGGAAGTAATCCAAAATGAAGTCTGAAGTCTTGTCCAAGGCCTCAGAGGCAGAGTAGACTGATAGCCCTGCAGCTATGGAACTAGTCTAGGGAACTGATACAATATGCTTGCACAAAAATTAATTCCTAGCAACAATAAATCCTGCAGTAGCATGTGTATGGATAAATAACTAAGAAAAAAGAAAGAGTTCACAGCTGCAAAGCAAATGATAGCTTTGATGTCTGAAGCTCATACAAGTTTGAGGCACCGTCCCTTTCTGTAGGTGTTTATTCCAACATTCTTCTACATTAAAAGGATAAACCAAAACTTCATGTGCTGTCTGTTCACAGCAGTGTAGAATAACCAGACACAGACATGTTACTATACAACTAGTAATTAAAGACCTGTTGGGGGGACCACTTGTGTACGGGTATCAAAAGTAAGTGAACTGCAGCACCTCGAGTTAGACTTGAAAGAACCAGCCCAGCATGTGCTTCAGCTTCTGATTTTGGTTAGGGCTGGGCTGGGATCTTCTGAGACTGGCAATAGATATTTGCATCTTTTTTTTTTTTAATGTTCAAAAAGCGACCCTCCAGTTCTGGGATCCTGTCTACCTGCAACTGCCTACAGTGACTTTCAGATCAAATCCAATCTGAGTTCAAACCAAATTCCTTCTGACCTCCAAATGAATTAATTGCATGTGTGAGCAAGAAAGGACTCTCTAAGGATTATGATCCTACTTCTAAATCATGTTACCTTTCTGCAAAAAACTTACCCAAAGTGTAAACGATTCGGGTCATTAGGTTGATGCCCACAAACATCGCCAGCCAGCCTGCTGCACGGAGGGCCCAGGTCTTCATGGTGTTACTCTCATGCTCTTTCTGAAACACTTCCTGAAAGCAAACAGCATTACATGCACCTGTATCTCAATTTCCTTCGAGATCCTCTTCATTCCAGTGTATTATGAGCCAACAGCATTTTAGGAATACAAATTCTGTTGTAGAAAATATATTGCAGCACATTCTGCAGGGTCTTTTTGCACAGTGTTGCAGCACACTGCAATAGATTTCAAAGTGGGGCACAAGAGGGGAGTTACTCTCTTTCAGCTCAAAACAAAAGCCTTTTTAACTGCTTTTGGGACCTCCTGTAAATTCTTGACATCTGGGATTTTTGAAGCAGGGCATGAAACAATCATTAATGGAAACAAACCTACTAAAAGGAGTAAATGAATCACCAAATTGCTGGAGCATGCAGGATTTATTGGAGCATAATGCTCTGCCTGAAGGTTCTTTCTCAGCCAGAATAGCAATAAACATTTCAAACAAGCCCAAACTCCTGTAATTAGAAGCTGAAGAGAGGACAGCTCCTATGGTTTGTTTAATTAAAGCCCAATTTTTACTGTTTTTACATATAACCTTTTCAAAAGCATGTGCTTGCATGTGTAAGTGGGAAACTACCAAAAAGCAAATAAAGGCAAAATGAGAAGGCATACAAACAGCCTTTAAAGCAAAGGATGTTCAGCAGCAACACAAGGGATTTAAAAAATATATATATTTTTTATATATATATACATATACACACACACAGTTATTTTAGGAACAGTTCCTTTTTAATATTAAAAAGACCATCAGGAATAACTATAGCCAGATTATGTACTGCTAGTGGGTGAAGCATGGCATTTTGCTGCAACCCAAAAACTGTGCAGGAATCTGGAAGGAAACACAGGCTATAACATGTTGTCCTAGGAAAAGGAGAGAGAAAAGACAGTATTTACATTAGGTATCTCCTCCTGTAGAGTAGGTCTGAAGAAGAATGAGAGCTTATTCCCCTGCTGCTTCTGCACTACCATTTCCAGTTTTAACCCTTCACTAGTACATTGTGATATCTCACCTCCACAGAGAGATCTCCAGGGTAAAGAATCTGCAGGACATCTCCAGACTTGGTGTGATATGGAACCAGTTGATCACCTCGCTGGCGGGCAATCACAGTCACCTTGGAAGAAAGGGAGAGATTTACTGGTTACTGAGTGTCCTGGTTTTTGCTAGGATAGGGTTTTCTCCTCAGATCTAGGATGATCTCTCTCAAAACAGAGTTTGCAAAATAAAGAAAGAGATGAAGACCCACCTTATCAGCAGAGCCCAAATGGGGGTCATCTCCACTCACACCTGCATAGAAGAACGAGACACGAAGGTCTCCTACCTACAAACAAAGGAATATTGGAAGTCAGGAAAGATTTATTTACAAAGGAGAATCACAGGAAAGTCAACTCTGCATGGGAACACCTTTTATGTTTCAACACTTCTTCTGAACTTTTATGTCAAGCCGGAGAATATCCAGAATTTCCAAGCCATGCTTTCTGTCAGGCCTAGCTGACAGCCAAAACAGAGATAGCTCAGATGCTGTTTTGCAATACCCTCCCTACACTAGCTGCAGGAGCACATTAACACCAATAAGATCTTATATTCATCCCTTCTCATTTCATCTTTTGGCAGAGCAGGGCAGGCAGCACAAGCTGACAGCAAGCTAATTCATTGTTTTCTGTTGAGTACAGAAAGGCACAGGTAGAACTCACCTCCCAGCACCATCCCATGTCTTTCCATTTAAAAGCATGCCAGACTCAAGAAAACAGAAGACAAAGATGTAAGCAGGATCAGAAGCTCCCTGCAAGTGAAACACTCTTGCTAAAGGACTGTACTAAGGGGTTCATCCTAAGTGATGGCCTGCATTCCAATTTCTACACATTTAAATAAAAATGGGGCACGTCCCTATTTTTTTTTTTTCAGCATAACAGTAATCTGCTTTGATTTATCTTTCTCATCTTACTTCTGGACGCCTGGGGTTCTCGCTGTGGTAAAAGTAATCTCCTCCTCGGGTCACATCAGCATGTGGATCCTCAAGGTGTGACAAGCTCAATTGCTTGAAGTCATCAATTTTATCCACAAGGCCTAAGCAGAATAAAGAATCAAGCTCAGGTCTGGTGTCTAATTTGGAACAGCCCATCTTCTGGCTGGCTTCCTGATTATCACTTGAAATGACCACTGTTGTGGAAAGAACCAAAGCCAGCTGCTGATGCAACAGCAGACACAAAGCCAGTACAAAGCAATCCTTACCCTTGGAAAGAACAAAGCTGCCAACCTGGACGTTAGGAGATACAGCAGTGAAAGACTCCACAGCCATGGCACTGGGGGAACAGAAAGAGTCCCTGATTAGTCCCAGAATTATCATCAAACTCTTGATCTGCAGTATGTAATATACGGTAATGTGGGAAAATAACGGAAAATTAGGAGGATTTTAAACATACTTCAGTGATTTGCAGCAGAAAAACACACATATCATACTAACTGTTGTTTGGCCTTGAGTATTGGACAAGCAGCGTATCTGTGTTTAGATAACACAGGCCTGTGATAGACTTAGAGGCACTCTATCAAACATGCTTGAGATTCCTTCCCTGCTGTGGGAAGGATCAAAGCACAGTGGTAAACTACTCCTACATGAATCCTTGAAATACAAGTTTGGTGATGCTCTAGCAAGGATCGAGCTCCGCTGTGCCTGCATCCCTGCCTGTGTGCCTCTGCCCGGGGTCTGCTTCGGGGATTCCCTGGTTGATGAGGTAATGAAAATAAATTTACTCTTTGCATTTCATCCATGGTTTTGTGGTTGTTCCTATGTCCTGCCTGTGCTGGCTCACACAAGCACATAAAAGGTACAATGTCAAACATCTGGAGAAACTCAAAGAGCTAAATGGCTTTCATGAGGTGAAAAAAAATAACCATCAAGAAACTGTCCAGACTTCACAGTGCTGGAGCCATTAAAATAAGTTAAAAAAAGACATGACTGTCTCTTCCCCTGGCCTGACCTTCCATTCACATTATAGCATTTCACTAGTTTTTTCTGTATTGAACCTATAATGGGCTGAAATGAAGTTCAACCCCTAGGCAGCTGTTCAGTGGTGATAAAGAGGTTTTCAGTGATAATGAATTAATCACATTGCTAGATGAATATCTGCAACATTTAACTACACCCTCATCAAGTTCACTGACTATACCAAGCTGGGTGGGGCACTCAACATGCCAGAGGGATGGGATGCCATCCAGAGGGACCTGGACAGGCTGGAGAAGTGGGTCCAGGTGAACCTCATGAGGTTCAACAAGGCCAAGTGCAGAGTCCTGCACCTGGGTTGGGACAATCCTCAGTATTGATACAGGCTAGGAGATGATGTGCTGGAAAGCAGCCCTGAGGAAAAGGACTTGGGGGTAGTAGTGGATGAAAAGCTGGACATGAGCCACCAATGCGCATCTGCAGCCCAGAGGCCAACTGCATCCTGGGCTGCACCAGAAGTGTGGCCAGCAGATCAAGAGAGGTGATTCTGCCTCTCTACTCTGCTCTGGTGAGACCTCACCTGGAATGCTGCATCCAGTTTTGGAGCCCCCAACACAAGAAGGATGTGTATCTGTTGGAGCATGTCCAGAGGAGGGCCACAAAATGATCAAAGGATTGGAGCACCTCTCCTGTGAGGACAGGCTGAGAGAGTTGGGGTTGTTCAGCCTGGGGAAGAGAAGGCGCCGGGGGGACCTTATAGCAGCCTTCCAGTACCTGAACACTGCCTATAGGGAAGCTGGGAAGAACTGCTCACAGGGGCATGTAGCAATAGGAGGAGGGGTAACGGGTTTAAACTAGAAAAGGGGAGATGTAGGTTGGATATTAGGAAAAAGTTCTCCAGTATGAAGGTGGTGGATCATTGGAACAAGTTGCCCAGAGGGGTAACGGAGGCCCCATCCCTGGAGATATTCAAAGTCAGGCTTGATGGGGCTCCGAGCAACCTGCTCTAGTAAAGATGTCCCTGCTCATTGCAGGGGAGTTGGACTAGATGACCTTTGAAGGTCCCTTCCAACCCAAACTGTTCTATGATTCTACACTTGTACATGCACTTTATTTCTAGCCTGAATTTATTTAGCTTCCATTGTCAACTGCTAGATCTTATCTGCTAAATTAAGAAACCTAGATCATAAACCTTTGCCATATAAAGGTACTTCTACATCATGGCCAAGTTAATTACATTCCAAACTCAAGAATCCTTTACTTGCAAACTTGACTTCATTCTCTTAAGTAGTACTACTAGAATCTCTTGGCAGTAAAGAATAGATTTTATTTTCACAAATGTGTAAGTTGCATAAAAAGACAAGATGGATGGACAGAAGGAAGATGGCATGTAGCACACACTTAAAATAGAGTCTCATTAATGCTAGGCATGAATTCTCAAGTTCAGCATGTCTGTATACACCATGTTGTCTCAAGCAACAATCCACCACAGTATGCTCAGTCTCCTTGGCTTGTTCCAATACACCCAGATGAAGTGTTCTAGCTGCAGCACTTTCAAATTATGTACTGCAATAGCACTAAATCAAAAATGTTTCTTACTCTCAGCTGGAAATTTGCATTTACTGGAGAAGGCTTGGAGAATTTTCATTAAAAAAAACGTGTGCATGGAGAGGAGAGACAAAGCAAGTTTGTCATCTGTGCATGATCTCTTGTTTAAACAAGTCAGCTAGTTAAGAATTACAATAAAAACACTGAGATCTTTGCTTTTCCTTCTGAAGCAGTAGGTCTAAATAAAAGGCAGTGTATTTGGATAAGCTCACAGAACCAAAACAAAGTTCTGAAGATTTTGCAAAGTTCAAAGTTTTGCTGAAATCTTGGTCCTACTGTTTCTGGCTGCATTTTTCATTCACATATAATGGCTTTTTGCCAGATGGCATCCTGCATCCTAAGGAACCAAGCAGGTGCTGTGGGAAAGACAAGTAAGCTAAAACTTAGCATTAAAACCAGCACACTGTGGTGTCACTAAAATGCTGCAGATGAGATACATGAGACAAATTATATATAAGTGATTGCCACAAATAAGCCTGTGAACTCATACATGCCTGCTTAGAAGAGCAGCATGCAAGTGGTGTGACTAGCTCATGAGATGCCTGCTATTCTAACTTTGTACTTGTAATAGAGGAAAGAATTAGTAACAGACTGCACTAACAGACAATGAAAGTCAGAAAGGAGCCCATTCAAGTTCTCCTACACAGAGACAACATGGTCCAGAGGTATTATAATAGCAGTCTGACGTCCAACTAATGGATAGTTTAATTCTGGTTCCACTAGGCAGCTTTGAACTGCTTTCTAATTCCTCTGTGCCTTAGTTCCCCCAACTACCAAAAGACCAACAGCTTCCATCTACTTCACAGTGTCATGAAGACTAACCATTCAGCTTTCACCTTTGATCAGACACAGTGACAGGATCTAGAGGGACTGTGCTAGGTGGTAAATTACCTTGGGTTTTTGTGTCCAATTTCTTGATCGAAGTTTCTGCTGTTCACAACTTCCGATTTCCATTCAGTATCTAAAGAAAATGATATGAAGGTTGAGGAGAAAACAGGAAAAATTGCCACTCATCTCAGTTACTGAAGACACCTTTCAAATCAATGAATCAGTTCTGTTACACTTGCAGTAACAATATTTACATCAAAGTATCCATGTGATAGTCTGTACTGATACTTAAATCCATCTTCCTAGCATATTAACAAGGAATGGAAGGATTTAGAAAAAAGGGATTTTAACAATAAAATTGTAACTCCACTCTGCTCAGTGGGAGCTCTGCAGTTGGGTTTGATTCCTGGCTCCACTCTTTGGGAATAATTGGGTTTTGCAAGGAAAGGCTGTGAGCTCTGTTGGAACTAGCAAATTCCAATGCAGTCAAGCAACAGATAGAGATGGTACCTGTATGTCCCACTACCAAAAATGCATAACGCTGCCTTTGTTCAGGCCACAGCAGCCTTCCCACATCCCAGAACAGATTCCAGTAGGTTTCTAATAACTCCTACAAAATTAGAGTCCCTTTTATGAGCAGCTTCCACATCAAATATAGCTTGCTCTACTTTCATGACAAGTAGAGAGGAAAGAAAGGGAGTTTGGTTAAACAGTGGAGCAGGGATCACTGTAAGGGATATTCTGGTGTATTGGATTTGTAGCAAGACTTTAGCAGTGGTGGGGGTTGCAGGGGATGCACTGTGTTGGATACAGCTGGCTCCACATCAACCCCACCACAGGCCACAGCTGAGCACATCAGTGAAGTTTAGGGCATTTCCATGAAAACTTTTTAAAGAAAAGGCAGAAAACAACAAATGGGGCAGAGAAGGAGCAAAAAAGAGGAACAACAGAGGAAACACCAAAGTCAGAAGAGAAAACGCTCCACAGCAGAGCAGATATTCAGTGCAGTATATGAAGAGTCCACACTGGAACATGGGAAAATTTAAAAAGGAAAGAGCAGCAGAGAAAAACCACTATGTACTGATGGTAAACCACCCCCATGCCCTGCACTGCTTGCTGCCCCACTAAAGGGAATGAGTGTTATCTGTGGTGAAAACAGGGGGGTAAGGGCGCAAGGGGAAAGGTGTCTGGAGTGAACTTGAGCCTGGGAAAGGGTAAGAGCAAATGTCTTTACCCAACATCCAAGTAAATATTTAAATATTTATTTTAATTGACAATAAATTAATTTTGCCCAAGTCAAGCCTGTTTTGCCCAAAATGGTAAACCTGGTAAGCAATCTCCCTGTCTTTATTTTAACCCACAAGCTCTCTCATTCCTGTTCTTCCCAATCTGTTCCCTAGTCCAGCTCAGGGAGAGAGTAAGCAAGTGTGTGCCCTGGGCTGCCAGCCAAAGCTAACCCACCACATCTAGTAATATACAGACTTTTAATGGACAGAATCCATCAATCTTGGGAGGGCAGCTGGTTTTTTAAACAGCATTTCTTTTTATTCCCTGCCTCTGTAAGGTTTTTCACAGCTCACAACCACTAACTTTGCTCCTTGCACATCTCCATGCTGCAGGGTCCCATGCTTCACCGAGCTGGGGTATTTTTATGATCACACCCAGAAACTGCTGCACACCCAGGTTACACCTCTATGTGCTGTAATGAGATAAATGAAGCAGAGATCAATCTCCAGATATGCAATGACTCAGAGTATTTTTCTGCCACTGGGTAGATCAGAATAATGCTCTCAGTTCTGCTCCTGCCAAAAAAGTATTTGGCAAAAGACACAGGGCACATCAGAACATGGTGGTGGTTTTCATTAGCTGGTATAAACACCTACACAGACTCTCAACAGGATGTCTTATCGGCTGGAGCTACACCATTCTTCCCTATCTATTCTCTTCTTCTCAGTCCTGACACGTGTCCAACTATTCCACTTCTGAGGAGTAATTGCAAGCGTAGATTTGAACACACTCGCCTCTCTGTCCATCTCCTGTCACTGAGGACCTTATGAGCCCTGTCTCTGGAGCATCCTATCCCTGGATGCTGCTCTGAACCTTTAAGGATTTCCAAGACAAGACTTAGATTTTCTGTAGTAGTTGCTTGCTAACAGCACACCTGTTTTCATCTCAGTTACCTCAAGAAAGGGAGGTCCTGCCATTTGTTTAGGAAACAGAATTTTTGCTTATTTCTTCACATTCCTTTCCTTTCTTTCCCAACAAGAAAATACAGAGTTTGCAACAAAAAACAAAATACACACACATTAAAGTCAAAAATTACATGCATAAAAGAAAAGGGACTTTCTGTTGATCAACTTACTGTATGAATACTTTGTCTCTTTCATAATCTTACCATCCTCTTCATATTCCCTGAAGAGAAAAGGGATGGGATGAGAAGCAAAACAGTGCACACACACCCCTGCTCAGGGCAGAATACACTTTAAAAACGAAATAGACAAAACAACTTATCTTTACAAGTAAACTAACCCTTCTCTGAACTACCTATTCTGAAGACAGATTCTCTGTACAAAGAGAAAACTACACACATGCTAAACAGCCACAACCCTTTTATTCCCTTGTTGCTAACAAGGAGCTGTTGACCAGATGAGTGCAGAACAACCAGTATTAAAGCCAGTGAGAAAAGCTGACCTAAATCAATGAGTCTCCTACAGATGCTGCACCATGAGCGTGTTAACACTACAAAGTTAGGGTCCATGCTTAAGTTTTAAAGAATGGCAGGAGTAAAGGCTTAGCAGGTACAGGGAAAAAGAGGATTAGAAAGTTGTATTTGAAAAAAAAATCAGGACCAAGTATATTTAGGACAATGGTTTTCATTCTGCTAATCAACTAGCAGGCAGGGAATGGGAAGAGAAAAAAAAATTGCAATGGGATCCAGTTAATACAAGAGCTTTATAAACAACTTTTAAAGATTACTTTCACTTACCTGGAATCTTCATGTTCTACCCACTGGTACATTTCCACAGTACGCTTAAGCTTGACAGCCTGAACGGAGAGCCCATAGCTGGGATCAAACAAAGGCTATTTAAAAATTAAAGAAAATACAAGTGAGTCTAAATGCTGTACCTCACAAACTGTACTTTTATTATTAAGCCCATTTACACATCTCACTGTACATATTTAGTACTATGTTACACACAGTTGAATATAGTATAAACGTTATGAAAGACAAAAAGGAGCTTCTTTATATCACTGATAAAACTGATTTAAAGAATCATAATGAAAATCTACTGCCATAGTGAAAAGTAAAACCAGAAATCCTGGCTAATGGTACACAGGCTTAAGTGTTTAAACCAGGGGGAGATTTTATTTTGCTGGAAGTTGTTGTGCTATGTTACCTTCTGCAAAGCAGGTGGACCATGGAAAATATCACTGCTGAAAAGTCAGAACTTGCAGAACCTCTGTACTACAAAAGCCTGAAGCCTTTACAATATCATGAATACACAACAGGTTCCCTATACAAAGGGGAACTGAAATTATCCACCAAAGGCAGTGAGAGGGTAAACACAGCTAGAGTGTTGGGAGTAGGGAGACCAAAGCATCTCCCTGATTCCAGGACAAGCAACAAAGCCTGGGTGGAAGCAGGCAATGCTTACAAGAGGAGGAGAGAAGCTACATGTTTTCTCCCTGGATATCAAGCATAATTTTAATTGGCAAAGACTCATCTCTTTAAGATACTATTGTATTTACCTTAGGCGTACTCAGAGCGCCAGCTAAGTGCACCAATCTCCCTTCATTCTGCTGAGACAGACTGTGGATGCTATCAAGAGGGATCACGAGAGAAAGGCCCTCATCAAGAGATTTGGCTGTCCTTAAAGCTCGTCCCTGAAATTGAGAAAAGAAAAATCAAATTGCAAAGAATCGATGGCACAGCAGTATCTTGTGAAAAAGTGATCTGAAAGCAGACAAGTGATCTGAAGACCACAAGGAATGCTTGTATACTCAAGGCATATTGTTGAGACACACCTGTACTTCTCCACTCTCTCTTTCTGTGTCTGACACAGTTTGGGGCAGTACTTCTTACCCATGCAGCAGGACCATTAACATTGACTAAGCTGCTCAAACACACATAGATTATTCCTACAGGGGTCCAAAGTTATTGCTCTTCACCTCTTACCGTATTCATTGTTCACAAATAACTGCAAAAATTTTGCCTATTATGGTCCTTTTTCTACAGACCCATATGACTACTTGGCAGAAGTTTTCCTTACTGCACCACCATGTTATGGTGTGCTTTTTCCTGCAAAGTCACTGAAATTGGGAGTAGTACGCTACCCTATCCTCTTCTCATGAAGTAATAAAGCTTTAACGTGATCAATTTAGTAAGCCTGTAAGTGCAAAACTAGTTGAACGTCACCTCAGCCGTGACATTTTAAAGCTGTGTAGAAACACTGACAGTACTCCACTTACTTCATTGGTAAAAAGAAGGTAGAAAGACAGAAGAAATGTCACAAGTCCAATCAACATGCCTCCAGAAGTTTCACTGAGCCTCTCCAGGAATCCTGGTTTGGACTCACTTGTGATTTTAACATGTTCTTTTCTGCTGCCTGTGTCAGAGAACTGTTGGAGATAAACAAGAAAATACAACATTGGTGTGACAGAGGAAGGCATTCTGTTTCAAAATAAGTCTTTTAGCTTTTTTAACACTGCTGCTTTACAGAGTAGCACCTCTTGTCTTGGACCAAAGCTTTCCCACACTTATTAAATGCCTTATCACACTTTTGATACCAAAAATACAGTCAATAAATAGAATTCAAGCCTAATGGAAAATAACAATTGCTATTATAGTGGTTCAACATGTTCCTTCAAGCTTTCTTCAGTCTGTTTCTAGGCTCCCGGTTTGGTGTCCACACCCCATATTCAGGCCAGGACAAATTGAGTAATACTCCTGAATTCCAGACCAGCTAAAACATAGCTATAAATAACAAGTTACATTTTACCTCACCAGTGGAAAAGTGCCTGCATACTTTAAAATAATTGCATCTCAGGCAACAAAAAGAGGCAGCTTAAAACAAAATTGCTATTGCTGTCCTAGCCCATGCCACATTAAAGCATGAAAGCCCAGGGGTTTATATCTACCAGCACCCTCTGTATGTACGCGGGCTGTGGGGAACAACCAAGAAGTAACTTCAGATGAGTACACGTAGCCAAGGGAGGAAGCGAGGCTTCTCTTTTATCATCTCGAGGTGCCAGGCGGGACGTGACAGCGGCCCCTCCGCTGCACAGGGCCCCTCGCCTTAGGCCACCGGGGGTGCGGCTGGAGCGGGAACGGGCCGACCCGGGAGACCACCAGACACAGCGTGGGGCAACGGCAGGGCCGGCCCGAGCAGCACTTACATTCCTCGACATCTTGAACCTCTTGCCCTCGCTGGGTACCACTCCGAAGAAGCCGCAGCAGGCGCCAAAAGAGCCGCACACCAACGGCCAGGAGCCGCCCTCAGCCGTGCCCTCCTCCTCCTCCTCAGTACCGGGACACGTAATTCCCGCCTGAAAAATGGCTCCCTCCCGCCGGGCACGGGGCAGGCTGGGAGATGTAGTCCAGCGCCGAGCCCGGGCATGACAGAGTGGGCTGTTCCCTCCCCCGGAGGGTGCGTCAGCGGCCGCCGGCGGGCAGGGAAGGTGCTTCCGGAGGTGGGAGGTCATAGCGTGGAGTGCCGCTCCGCTGCCCGTTGCTGTGGCGGGGGAGAGTGAAGGGACGACGGGAGCCGGCGGAGACAGCGGAGTCAGTCTGCGCGCGCGCTGCGGTGGAGGCACCGGACGGCTCCGCCATGTCTTACTGCAGGCAAGAAGGTGCGCCCGGGTGTCCGCTCAATGACACGGTGCCAGGACAGGCCGGGCGGGCTCGCCCTGGGGCGGTCGGGGGATGGGGGGCGAGGCGGGACAGCTGCCCGTTCACCTCAGCCCGTGAAGGGAAGGCGCAGCCTTGAGGGGAGAAGAGGAGCGAAGGCCGCTCGTGGCCGCGTGAGGCGGCGGGGGGAGGCCGCTTCGCCTCCCTCCTGCGACCTTTCCCCTCACGGTGGGCGGGAAGCCGCGGCGGGGCGGTTGGTCGTGAGGCGGGAGAGAGCGCGGAGGGCCGGGCCCACACCCGCCTGACCGCGGCGGCGCCCCGGGGCGAGGCGGGGTGCGGCGCGCGCGTCCGGGCTGCAGGTAGCGGCGAGCGGGGTGAGAAAGTGCCGCCCTGCAGCTGGTTGTGGTGACATCCCCGCGCAGCGGCCAGAGCTGAGCGTGTGTGCACCTCGGGGCTCTCATTTTATCTCGGCAGGCCTTGCTGCGGAGTGGCCGAGGCGTGCGGGCCTGCTCCCTGTCGCGGGTACGGGTTGAATTTCCACCAGCTTAGCTGAAGTGGACAGTGGTGGGGTTTTGAGGGTTTTTTTTTACCTTTTAGAGGAAGAGATGGTAAAACAGACAGGGTGGGTAGAGTGCGAGCTTTCTGTTTCTCTATAAGGTACTATGTTGTATCCTCGGGGATATATTCCTCTGTGCCCTTGAAGTAGTGTGAAATGGCTAAACATAAAGTTTCAAACTGGAAAAAAACATTCTGTAGTTCTACGTGCCATTTTGAAGTTACAAACTTTGGCACACTGAATGCTGATTATAAACTGGTGAGGTAGTCATAATCTATGAACCTCTTTGTTTTATGTTTTTAATTTATTTGTTTGAATAACGTCTTGGATCTTTGAAAGATCTGTAAGTTATCTTATGGCATCCAACCAAATTATAGTGACAAGGGGCATATATTTTAGTTCCTTTTATGGTAAGAAACAACTGGACATTCTACATTGTAAGGTTTACTGGAGTACAATGCAGAGTTAACAGAAAACTGTTGCCCATTTAGAAAGGGTTTGGATTTATCTGTTTCTCAGACATATTCAAATACATATTGGTTACTGAGCAAAGTAAAGGAAGCTACTGAACATCTGCCAGTTGAGGTCACGTTGAGGGGCAAGTAGATACTAATTTCTAATATGCCAAATCACTGTAATGGCCTTTATGAATTTGGAGAACGAAAGGAAGGAAAGGAAGTTCTTGGGGAACTTACCTTTTTTTTTCATTTTTTTTTCCCCCCCTGAATGAATACTCAGGTGTGCATTCACAAGAATTTGAGCTAGCTGTTCTTTTCTGCTCGTGTCTGCCTCAGAGTAGTTTTTACCGTTTTAGAGTTAGAAAACTCTGCTCGGGTTTCCAGCCAAGCCTTCCCCCACCCTGCTACATAACTTCTTTGCTAAGTCAGGAGTGTCACAGGAGCAGGAAGCATGCTGTGGTGTTCTTCTGTCCTTGGTAATGTTCACAGCAGCTTTCAGTGTAGTTGGTTCTTTGCTGTTAAGGTGCTCTTCAGTATTTAGTTCATATAATTACTGTTAAGTATTACACTAGTCTTTAATGAAGAGTAAGTACTGTTACTAATATGTATCCTATTAAACACTTGACTGTAATTTAGTATAGTTTTTCTTTCATTCTTCCCTTTTTTGTTTAACCTTTTCATCTGGGATAGTCCTCGTAACAGAGTAGTTTGGGCTTGTTTTGAAACAGCTTTTTAACTTCACAGTTCACTGAACTGTACTGTGATCTGCAGCCATTACAGTATGTTCCTGTGAAAATTGTAACTTTAGAGGAATAGAATTTCAGTTCCTCTGAACCAGCAGCTGTCCTAATTTCAGGTGATTGCTAAGTAAGATAGAATTTATTCAGTATTAACATTACCGTGTCATGTTGAATATCTCATTACCTTGTGGTGTTCAGCAGCTGTGTAAGTGACTCCTCCTGTCTGTTTTCTCTGAACTGTTGCTTGTTGTCTCCTGTCTGATAGGAAAAGACAGAATTATATTTGCAACCAAGGAGGACCATGAGACACCAAGCAGTGCTGAGCTGGTTGCAGATGACCCAGATGACCCTTATGAAGAACAAGGTCAGTAGTAAGCAGAAGAACGGAAGTAAGGAGTGATACATTACATAGATCATTTTCAAACAATATTAAAAAAACAAGAACAACAGAAAACAAACCTTGCATGAAGTAGGAACAAATTATTCATTCATTTTCAAAGACTGAGGGCAACTGGTTATTCACTCAAACTCTTAGCAGTTTTAACTTCCAAACAAGACATCACAAATTACATGTTTTCCTTACAGTGGATATTTTTTCTACACTTTCAATGATCTTTCGAAGTGGCCTGTTCAAATACATCAAGCTTCTAGCTTTGGTTAGTAGCCAGAGATACCCAGAAAAAAAAATTCCTTCCTTTCTTTTATTAACAAAGTTAGAGCTTAACCAGTGAAAATTTTGGTTGTTTTTTTCACTGGTTTAAATGGTGAAGTGTAATTTTCAGAGAAGCTGAAGTGAGTTATATACCACTGTCATGGATGTGAGTTGCTCACCTGCCTGTGTGCAGCTGAAATTGCCTAATCTGGTGATCTCTGAATGTCTGATTTAATACAAATTATGTATGTCTGACTAATCCTGTACTATACTAGTAGCAATATAATCAATAACTAGTAGTAATATCTTTCAATGTCCCATGACAGGTAAGTTCAAATTGCTTAGTTTTCAACTGTAACCATCTTGCCTTGACAAGGTCTTAAGTTCAAGATTTCAGTGAAGGTTACAGTTCTTATACAAAGTAGATGTAGCCTGAAAATGGAGATTTGAGAGAGCAGAATATTTCAAGAGATCCAGACTTGTAATATTCACATTGCACAGAATTTCTAATTGTTTCTAATTGGCAAATGAGATAATCCTTCCTATCATGATGATTAAATAAATTTTTCCCCAGGCTAATAAATTGTCATGAACATCTGTGAATTTGAGGGGATTTTTTTTTCTAATTGCCTTTATGCTCACAGATCTTTTAACATATTTGTATGAAGTGATCTCATTGCTTTCAACTGAAGTAGATGCTGCTTCACCCTTTTTGAAATTTTATCAGAAAGTAAAAGTTATGCAGGTGGCTCTGGGACCTTTAGAGGGCAGTATTTAAGCACATTTTAGCAACTGGAGAACGCAGAGTGGCTTTATTAGCTGATACAGTATGTAGTTTAATTTGAACCATATCTTCCTATGTCATTAAAATAACTTTTCATACATAGATTTGTGTTGAAATGATTTTGCATTTAACTGCCTGTCTTGGCTTCCTGAGAACTGTATGTCCTCAGTAGATAGATCTAAATGTTTTGCTTGTCAGCAGTGATGAGTCCATTCGGTTTTCTAATGACCCAAATGAGAGCAGTGAGAGAATATATAAAGTCCACCTTGTTTTAGATCATTATTTCAATGAACAAACTTTTTTCTAGTCTAACAGCAAATTTTCCATAGTGTGTTCGAATCAGTATTGCTTACTTTTCAAAATTGGACGTTATCATCAGGGTTGCTCTGTATCTTAGATTCTGTATCTCTGATCTGTTTACAACCTGCTAGAATATATCTGAAGTGTTCCTGATCAGGATGCAATACTCGTTTCCTGGAATGAACATTTAAGCCTTCTTTGAAATGTGTGAAATTTGTGCCTAACCCAAAGCATTGCAAATATGGCAACACTGATTTAAGCAGAATCACATGGGAGAGAGGCTTACAGAACAGTTTGCAGAAGTTCTTGTGAAAACTAATATCAGAAAAAGAGCAATTAAACATAGCTTCAGTGCAATGTACAATAATAAAGGTTGGGTAATTAATCCTTAGGTGGAAAACAGTGGCTAAGGAGAGCTCATTTTTAAGAGTATTTATTCCTGTCAGTATGTTATGTGGAAATGAAACAAAGCCTCAGGCGAATTTAAAATCTATTATTAGTCTGTTAAGTGAAGAGTTAACAGCCTCTAATGATCAGATAGTGGAGTTAAGTTCTCCATTCCTGGCCTGGGGCTTCTGTTTCCTCTGGAAAACTGGAGACTGCTTGCAAAATAAAGCATAGAAAGATACTTTTTCTGGATATCACATCTGGAGAACATACAGATCCTTGGAGATTTTATTACTCAGTGAACTGTTAAGTCACCTTGTGTAGTGCACAGCTAAACAAAGTGGCTTGCTGTTAAGTAAATTTCTGTATGCAGTCTTCATTGTTGTTATATGTGGTTGTTGTTTAAAGTTCACCTGTCTCCCCCCTTGTAATCATTCATGGTCTCTGGTGATAATTAAATATTCTGTTGGTAAAAGGTGCCTCTCTAGCAACAGCATGTGTATGCATGTTGGTTCTAACTGAGCATCTGTTTTTGATGCTGACTTTTAAGAGGAAAAGGGAAGGTGCCCATCTCAGATCTAACATAATAGACATATGCTACAAAAGCTTGGAATAAGAACATAGAAGACAGTTCTCTCGGTGCCTCTAAAGAAGGGATTCTCTTCCTTCTGTCCCATACCCTGCTCCTCCACCCCAATTACTCTTTTTTCTGGTTGTATGTATGCCACAAGTGTATAGTCTTTTGCTATATATTTGGGTAATAAACCAGCCAAAATTAAAAGAGCCACTTCCTCCTTGTTTAAATGCCATAATCATTGACTCCTCATGTATATTTTGCTGGATATGGAAATGGTATGGTTAGGAGGAGAGGTGGTAGGTTTTTTGTCCTAGCAATCATATATTTATAGTATGTTAGATCACTTGCTTCCTAAAATATAAAGCAGGGAAGAAAACAGAGAAAGCCAGAAGCTCATTATGGCAGGAACACCTTACAGTGAAAATGTGTGTCTGTGCAATTCTAAATGAGAAACTCTGTAAACTCTGTTTAAATACTGTTAAGTCTGGAGGTGTTTTGTTTTGTTTTTTCTTTCTTAGCATGTGGTAAGTTACTGCCATGTTTTAAGGGTTCTGTGAAAACTTCTCACTTGAACAATCTTGGACTACTTAACACTTGTCTAACACAATTTTAAGGCTTGCTTGTTCCCCTGACAGAGTCTGGCAAGTGGATTGACTTGACTTTGATCTTTTTTGCAGTTTCCTTAGAATATTCTCAGTGGTCTGTAGTTCAGGCAGAAAGACTTAATTCAGGCATGGATCTATAACTAAATTTTACTTGGGCCCAGTAAAGGATCATACAGATCAGAGAGAGAAACAGACTGGCAGGAAGTGAACGGTGCTTAGCTCCTGTGAAGCTACAGAACTCGTATGTCATTGTTAGTACTTCAACTTACACCTGCAACCTAGCAGCTTTCACTGAATGAAATAAATTGTTGGAAGGAGCACTTAACTTTTTTTCTCTCTTTTGTTTGTTCAGGATTGATATTGCCCAATGGAGATATCAATTGGAATTGCCCATGTCTGGGTGGAATGGCCAGTGGTCCCTGTGGGGAACAGTTCAAGTCAGCCTTTTCTTGTTTCCACTATAGCACAGAAGAAATAAAGGGATCAGACTGTGTGGACCAATTCCGTGCCATGCAGGAATGCATGCAAAAATACCCAGATCTTTACCCTCAAGAGGATGAAAATGAAGAAAAAGAGAAGTCAAGCAAAGATTTGGAAGCTACTTCTATGGAAGCTTCTGTTGCCAAAGAGGAGAAGGGATCTAGCTAATGAAGATGCAGGGAGGCTCTTGTCTCCATTTCTCATTTTCAGAGACATGGACTTTTGCAGTCTGTCTAGCTTTTCAGTCACCAAGAAATGTTTTCACCATTGTTCTATACACTGTATAATAGTGAATAATTTATTGCTGAAGGAGAAATTTGCTACAGCCTTGCAAATAAATACAGCAAAGAGAACAAGCATCTGTATGTACTGTGTAACCTACTGTCAAACAGTTAATACTTTAACAGCTGTTTTTTACCCTCAAGTTTGCCTTGAGTTTTGACTTGAATAATGTCTTTAAAACTATATAGCTTTCAACTAAAATTCCACTAGCACACCAGGTCTGTCTTCATTTCAGTATGTTCTGATCAATAGCTGCTCTTTTTTAATGTATTCTGTTCTGTTCATAGAAATTGCATTAAATGATTGTTTTTCCTTAAAGATTTTTTTGACAGTGATACAGGACATTGAAAACAGCCTAAGTCTAGAATTTGTTAAGTAAATTAAAATGATCTTACTAGATTATGGTTGCATTTTACTACCAGAATCAGGTAAGGACCACCACAAAAAATGTTGAAATGTGTATCTCCTTTGAGTTCATTTACTTACTGTGATGGCTTTTGCATTTTTAAAAATGGTGTGTTGTACAACCATTGATAAAGACAAATGGAAAGAATGTTGGTCACTGGCTTTTACTTCTGCTCGGAAACCATTGGTTTTTGGGTTCCTTTAGTTAGTTCCTCCTGCAGTTTGACAGGCTCTTGTAAAATACTTTGAGAATACAATGAAAATGTTGCCTGGTGTAATGATCTCAAAACAAATACTGTGACTTAAGTGCATATTAAAAAGCAAATGTTTTTACCTTCATTGAAAGCTCCTGCTTCTGTGTGGTGTTTTTTTGTTTTGTTTTTGTTAACACTGCTAGGATTTGAGTTTTAAGCAGGCTTTGAATCAATTTGTGGGTTGTGAAGATCAGTTGCTCCAGCTTGCCAGATTTTTATTTTTATTCTTACTCTGGGGCAGTAAGGAATAAAAAATGTAAAGCGTTTTCAGTAGCTGTAGTAGTCTGTGGATCATGAACCAGCACTGCAGAGGACCTGGACAGCTGTTAAAATATTCAAAAATTGCTTTAGAGGTGCAAATAATTTAATAATAGTTCACTATAGTTTAATACCTGTGGATAAGGGAATGCTACATTGTTTTTCTTTCCTAGCAAAATACAGACTGTGAGAATTACACAACAAATTGTATCTGTGGCTTCAGTAACTGTTCATTGCAGGGTTGATGTTTTGGTTTGTTTTTTTTTCTCTCCTTGTGTTGGTTAACTTAACCAAAGCATAAAAAGTTGTAGTGGCAGTAGTACAGCCCAGTAAGTCTAGTAATGATTAAACACTTGACTGTCTCTGTGGCCAGCAGTCTTGAGAGCTCAGCAACGTTGCTTCCATAAAATGTTTTGGTGTCTTGTTTGCATAAGTTATTTTAGTGTTAGCAATGATGCTTCTGAATGTTTGAGGAGAATTTCTGTTAAATCTTATGGTGTGGTAGAGCTGTTTATATTTTAGTACAGGTGTGGATCCTCAAAAAAAAAATTGTAGGCAATTAAGTGGCTGACAGCAACTCAGTTCTGAGGGCATGGATAGCAGGTACTCGCAGCATCTCTTTGCTTTTAAAAGAAACAAAGTGTTATAGAGCTTCTCAGTGTGACTTGTTCAGGCATAGGAAGACAAATGCCAAGTTAACCTGAGTAAATGGACACAAAAGCAGCAGTGATAAACCTTGGCACTTAGGCAGTTGGACCATGAAAACAAAATCTTAGGCAATCAGATAAACACTGGGCACCAAATAAAGAAAAAAAAATCACATGCACCCAAGCTTTTGGGTGTTCAAATGGAAATCCAATGCGTTATTTGTGAAAAAGCAAGAGCTGTTTGTGAAGGGGTGCTCTGTTCTAAGAGGGATTTGCCTCCTGTTTTTTTCTGCTGTGCTTTTCTTTCCCACGTTGCCTTGATGCTCTACAAGTTTTGGATTTATCCTCTGGTAACACTATATATAGCATCTGTGTATAAAACATAAAATGCAAGAATCCTGGTCTTACAGTAGCTAGGAACTTGAACCTAATACTGACAGAGGAAACTTGCAGCATATAATCTAACATATTTGAAGGTGTGTTTAAGAAGAATGAGTTGCTGCTTTCTGACTCTGCTGTGGCTTGGTAACCTGTTGTGCTAGATCCAGTAAAATATGGAATATGTGTAAGGACCTTATGACAGAAACTGTGAAAACCACTATGTAATGTGTTTGAGGGGTTTTGAGAAGGGAAGTCATAGCTCTAATCCTAAAGGGGTTGTTGTGGGAATTATCACTTTCTTTTCCTCCTATGCTTGTGAAATTAGAAACTGGTGTAACTGTCATCACTTCACTGCATTTGCATTCTGGATGATACCTTCAAAGTGGAAGTGATGTAACTTGGACTAAAAAAAAATCCAGTCTCATTCTCTTAGCCTACTCTTCCTCCCCCCACCCCAAACACACCTCCTTGCTTCTGCTCCTGTTGTGAGTGATAATCCCTGGCAATATGTGGGAAGCTTGTGAAATAAGCAGATGATAAGTTGCATTTTTATTGTCTGCATATAAAACTTATAGCTGCATTTTGCTGTCTTGTTCTAATGTGTTTATTTTCTGCATAAATAGTGTCTTGGTTCTCTGTCTGCCATCAGTGAGTTACTGATTCTTGGGGGTGATCGAGTGTTTTTGAGAAACTGCTTGCATGTAGTCATTCTGTAATGATTTTGTGCATGGCATATCAGGTGCTTTTCTATGCCAAGTCAAAAGTATTCCTGGGCGCAGAGAATAAAAGCTTTCATTATGAAATAATTGCTCTTTATTTAATTCTATGCCTTTTAGTTGATCTCTGTCCTATAGAAATGTGTGCTGGGTATGATTAAATGTTTATTAAAGTTGAACTAAAAGGAACTGTAACAAGACATGAAGCACTTCTAGATATAATATAACATTTTTTAATACAAATTACTTAGCCCAAACAGTTATGTGCAGATGTTGGATTTTATCCATTTAGCTTTTAGAATGAAAAGAGGTTTAAATTGTATTCATCTTAGAGTATTACCATTGTTCCTAAAATACTGCCTTGTACAGTATTACTATGAAATCCTTCAGTTTTCGAGTTTCAATCATTCTTCAGTTGTTACACACCCTTGTAATTCTGGAGTTAATGTAGAGGTGAAACAAGCCATAATTTTGAAGGTGGGGTAGGACTGTTATCAAGTGGCTGGAACCCCTGAATAATGCAGGCCACTAATTCATATATAACTTGTGATAACTTGCTTGTGGGGATGGGGTTGTTCCTGCAACCATCTTAAACGTGAATCAGTGGAGCATGTATCACATCTCCTGATGAGGATAAAGATTCCTGATAAAACTTGTCTCTTATAGGCGAATGTTTCAGCATAAAATGTATTCTGAAATATAATTAACTACTGGAAAGTGGTTAAAATTAGGTAAAATTGCATTTTCAGGATGTGCTTGAAAGTTATTGTTTTTTTCTGTTTTCTCTGTAGCCAGAGTACATTTCAAAGGCCTAGCTTTAACTTGTGCTCAGTAACTTTCCTAGAGACATGACCTCGCTTCAGGTACAAAAATGACCTTTTTTCTTTTCTTTTTTCCCCGCTACAGCAATGATGTACGCAAGGGTGTCTAGAGAGAGATGTTTATCTTGCAGTTTTTTCTAAGGATCATTAGATCTGGGGATCTGGCAGGGCTGTGTTGGAAACAAGATCTATATCCTATGCAGTTCTTACTGAGAATGTCCTTGTTAAACCTTACAGCAATGTCTCCTGTTCATCTCGGGCACTTATCTGATCACATGTCAATGAATCTCTTTGAGGAAAGTTGTTACTTAAACAGGTAGAACCTACTTTCTTATTCCTGGGGAAGAAAAAAAGGATATTATATGCTTCTTAGACTCTTGTTTTACTTCTCATTAAAATTCTAGCAGTGCTAGTGTGGAACAGTGTAGAGAAGCTACCAGCAGTTTGTCATTTATTCTTAATCAGCTCTATTCATTGGACATGACTTCATTTTGTTGAACAGCACCAGCCTGTCTGCAGTTGTTTTTCAATTGCTTTTAACCCCTCTGGAGCTGATGTTTTGTGACTGATACTGAGAACTCAAGAGAAGACCCACCCAGTAGAGGAAGAGTAGAGAAGTGCAGCAACAATTATAACACCAATGTTATAGTTCTTTCCCACTAATGCAAGATAGTACCTAATACAGTTGGTAGATCAGTAGGAAGTTATTTAAATTGCCAAAATAGGCAATTTGGTGATGCATTCATAGCTAGAGCACGAGGTTCTCAAGGCCTGACACAGTAAGATGTTAGGCTATTTTGTGTGTGTGTTGTTCACTGTAGGATAGTTCTGACTGCATAGGGTAAGATGGCTAGATGGGTAAGATTCTAGTTTGTGACTTACAGATCTGTAGCTGAGCATGGAAGAAGCACCAGCTTATCTTTCTCTAAAATACTGATGTATCTTGAGACTATGAAGACCAAGAAATAGGTCAAAGATGCTAAAATACGGAAATATTAGTTAATGGAATACGTAACTGTTTCTTCTAAGATTTTCTGAGCAGTTCACACTGCTGCTATTAACATGTTAATGCTATTGGTAAAACCTTGCGATGGATTTTTCACCCATCACTGCCAGAAGCACAGGGGACTGGAGCACTCTGTTCAAGCTGGAACAGCCTTTTCATGCATTCACAGCCACTGAAAGTAGCCCTGTGCAACACACTGAAATGCTTGGAATATCACTTAATTTTCTGCCATTTCCTAGTTTAATTGAAATTATTAAATATTTTGTCCTGCTTGTGGAGAGTGCAATGTTTGCTGCTTGATATACAAAAAAAGCTTTTTGTGATTGAAGGAAAATAAACTTGAGATGGCAAGCTTCGCCCAGTGGTCTTAGGAGTGGAATGCATGGCCATGGCTGCCTAATGTAGGGCTATGACTTTTCTCCTGTCTCTTACTGACTTTAGTTGCCTCAAGAATCCTTGGACTTTTCCTTTATTTCTTCTTTATATGTGTGTTTCTTCCAGTGCATTCCATGTTCTTAGCATAAACTATAGTCAATAGCTATACCTTGAACAGAGAAGCAATTTCTAAAACAAGAAAAAAATGTTTTTATTGTTGGGGTTTTTTATATGTTTGGTTTTGGGGAGGGTTTTTTTGTTGTTGTTTTTATACAAATAGAATATTACAAATTGGTGTTGATATATCTGTGAGCAGACAGCTCCTGAAGGCCCTGTTATAGCCAAAACAAAGAGCACAGGAAGATTTGTAGTAATTGCACATGGCAGATTAACCCAGATGTCACAACAATGATGTGAAGAGTAAGTGGATGTAGGATTTGCTGTATCAGCTCTGATGACAGGTCCGGTTGATTTGTTTGTTTCTGAATATGACAAGTTTCTTCTGCCTCCTAAGGAGGTGGAAACATCCCCTCATAATGCACTCATTCCCTTCATAGGCCGCTCTATGGGAGAGAAGTGTTTGATTTCTATATCTGTGGTTTCTGACCTTTTCCTTACTGTTAGGAGAGTGTTGCTGCATCCACCCTGTTCCTTTTGCTTTCTATTTTGTCCCTTTCTCATATGCCCCCAAATACCAGTGGTATTTCCTTTTCTCTTACAACCAGTCACATTTCTCCTTACAGGTTTTGGCTCTGTTCCCTTGTCTGGCCCAAGGGGCCATCTCTTCTTTCTCCTTGCAACCTAAAGAGCCTAAACTAATGAACTGATTTTCTCCAGTTTGGCCCTGCATGGAGCAAGCAAAGGTTGTCAGAATTTGATAGTGGGATGCCATGCTTGTAGTTAGCATTTGCCATGCTGTCAGTGAAGCTGCTGATTTAGAATTAGTCCAGTTGATAACTCTTGTGTTTTTATGCTGGGAGTGTGTAACAGATGTTAATGGGTGTTATCTGTACAGATAATGATTGAAATATCCTCAGTGCTTGTGATTTTTTCTATAAAAGCCATCTTACAAATGGAGTTAATATTTTCAGAGCTACACTCAGTGATTTTTTTCAAATGCAGAAGAGCTGAGGGCCTGAGAATCTGGACTTGCAGAACTTGTACTGTACATTGTCCCTTGTTGGCCTATGTTACTTGTCATGAAAGCACTATACCTGACATAAAGCTGCTGTCTAGTACCAATATATAGGAAAAATCTCCTGGATCAGAATTCTCTTTTAAGACTCAGACCTGTGCATTTGCAAGTGGTGCATCATATTGTTTCTCATCACTAAGAGGCAACACAAAAGCATGATGGCAATATTTACCATGTCATTAATGTGTGAAGAATGAAGACTGGGTCTTAGAGGTACAGTTTCCTCAATAGAAGTATACAGGTAAGGTAAGAACTTGCACAGTACCCCGAAGAGGAAGTGCAACTGTAATGTAGATTTGCAAGGGTAAGTCTCTGTAATACACTGCCTTGGTTTTCAGTATGGAGACCAAAACGAGCAGACTTTTGCCTAAGTTCTGAGCATTTATAGGTGAGGCATCTTCCACCTACCAGTCCTGCATTTCTGTTTTCATGCCTTGAATCCCACAAATCAGCTCTGTGTAAAGGAGCAGTTTTAGGACCTGTTAAGTATTTTTTTAGATCTCATCAGACCTCAAACCAGTAGAACTTCATGTGTGTATTCCTTAGTGGAATTAAGCACTCGCAAGTACCTACTTACACGTGTAAGATTTTGCAGGACTGGGTTTTGATCAGTTATTGAATTAACATGCCATTTACATAAATTAACTGTACCTGGTTTATGTTTCTAATCTGTACATGTTCTCATACCAAATGTACATTTTTTTTTTTTTAGTAAGTTGTTCAGTAGAAAAATAGCATGTACCATGGTTGCCTTGTTAGCTAAATGCTTTCCTTTATTTGTCTGACTCTTTGCTAGCAAAGCAAGAGACTTACGGTTGGAATGTTTGTGGTTTATTAACTTAAAAAGAATTAACATGCATATGTTTTGAGGTTTAAAATGCTAAAAATAAATCCAAACCTCACATCAATATAAATGTTTCAATATTTTTAATTGAAGTTTTAAGTACAAAAAAAAAAAAGTGCTACAACACATAACAAATAACACATCAACTTTTCTAGGTCTGGGGAACTTGAGGGAGCACATTATGTGAATTATATCAATTCAAAGAAAGTTTACTTCAAGCAGCATGGAGAAATTATGAGACATGGTAAATGCTACAGAGAAAACTTCTTTATAGCAGTGAGCCACTCTCAGAAGAGCTGTGCACAAAGGTTGTGTATAGGTACATTTTCATTCTTAGCTGCTTGCCAAGAGCAGGAGCTGGAGGAGCTTTAGTAGCGGTGTGTCAGTCCACTGGAGTTAGCGCTCAGCACTCACAATGGCCCTTTAATGAACTACTTTGATGCTTTAGGGGTCCACATTGCCAGCATGTTCATGAATTCATGGATGCGTGTGCTGCACAGCTGTTAGAGCTGCATGACCTCCAGCAATCCTGATTTTACTGCTATCTGTGGAAAGTTACATGTGCTTCTGCTTCAAGCTATCACCTCCCTTATTGTAAATTTTCCACAGCTTTCCAGACTTCCTTCTTGTGGTGAAAGGCTTTTATTTCATCCTTATGCAGGATTTCCAACTGATCCATCATTGCTACTGTTGCATATGTGGTTGCTACTGCTTGAGAGACACCTTGTCTATTTGCATGCTGTAGGGTTGTTGATGTGGCTGTTTTAAAGACAGGTCCCATTTTACACATACTAAAGAGCTGTCCAGCTATTTCTGTATTGGGCAAATGCAGTATTTTTTCCAGGTTAGTATTTTTATTACTGTGCCACCTATGACACACAGTCACAGAGAGGATCATAAAATATGTGATATTGTACATAGGCCTACAAAACAATTCTTTTTTGGTACAGGAATTTCACACCTTCTATGGTGGTTCTTTTAATTTCCTGTTTGCTCATTCTGAGGAATATGTAACAGCTTCTACTAGGAAGACAGTTGTCATCTTGCACTGTCCCATGCTTATCTTCATTTCAGGTATCAGTACACAAGAAAACTTGGTTAACGCTCAAGTACCACTTCCTCCAAGCCAAGACCAGTGCATCCCTAAGAGAAAGACATCAGGCAAGAGTTGCAGGAAACCTGTGTGGCTGAGCAAGGAGCTCATGGAGAAACTCAGAGGGAAGAGGAAGGTCTATGAAATGTGGAAAAAGGGTCTAGCTACCTGGGGGGAATATAAGAATGTGGTCAGGACCTGCAACTAGGAAGGCTACAGTCCACTTGGAACTAATTCTGGCAAAGGAGGTTATAGACAACAAAAAAGGCTTTTTTAAGTAAATCAATAACAAAAGGAAGACCAGGGAAAATGTGGGCCCACTGCTGAGTGAGGCAGGTGCCCTGGTAACAGGAGATGCTGAGAAGGCAGAGAATTGATCACTAAACTGCTCTCTATCATCTTTGGAAGGTCTTGGAGAATGGGAGAGGTGCCTGAAGCCTGGAGGATAGCCTGGATGCTTTCCTGTGCAACCTGTTGGAGGGAACGTGCTTTAGCAGGGGGCTTGGACTGGATGATCTCCTGAGGTACCTTCCAACCCCTGCAATTCTGTGATGCTGTGAAAATAACTCTTTTTCCTTTCCAGAGTCCTATGGTGATCAATTTAAACTTCTCATCTCTTCTTTAATCAATAGCTGTTCTAACTTGATCTATGCAGTTCACTTCTATTTATATACTTGTTTTTGGACAGGCTACATGGATTGTAGCACTGCAGAGCAAAGAGATTGCACATGGGAGCTCCATGTGAGTTAGAACTTTATTCTTTTATTTTTCTTCTCTGTGAACTCAAAGATACCTGATAAGCAGAAGTAGTGATACCAATAAAAAGTCATCTTGCAGAGTTGACTCTACCCTACTGTGCTTTCATTTTTCACTTTCAGATTAAATTCTGTGCTTATGGAATACGTGCTACTCTATAGAGCAAAACCATTAAACAAGAGCTTGTAGTTGAAACAAAATGTGCAATGTTTCTAACTAACAGAGGGAATGAAGTAGCCTCAGCTATACAGGTACCTGCAAGTACATTGGAGATTAAAAAAGAATGGGAAATTAAAAGAAGAAATTAGCTGAATGTTTTTGGGTTCCCTCACTTGCTTCACAGTTTTCTTTAATATGTGTGTGTGTATATCACCGACTTCTGAAATACCTGAAATATGTGATATATTGATGACTGTTGTTTGCATACGGTAGTCAATAATCACTGTTTTACAGTAGCCCCCAAGAGAACGCATTAGGGTATCAATATTTTTGTTCCAATTAGTATTTCTACTAGCAGTAGCTAGAAATGCTTGTAAATGACCATATTAAAAACAATAACTTTCATCCACAGAAAGGAACTACACAGATGTTTACCCTCCCCACAAAATCACCAATCTGGCACAAAAAGTGGAATATAGGAGTTTGTTTTGATATGGCACTGACTAGAAACCAAAATGGAATGTGATCATCATTAAATAAGATCCCCTGCAGGTAAAATGGCCTGTGTTGAAAAGCATGTTCCTTAGCTTAGTTCTAAACCTATGCTTGATTTTCATTTATTCTGAGAGGCCCTTTGAGAACAGACTGTAAATTAATGTACACATCTTTATTTTTATTGATATTTGAAAGAGAACTAGTCCATTTTTTTGTTGTGAGACAATTTCTGGAAACAGTAAAGAAAGCAGTTGCTATGCTCTTGATTTCTGTAAGCAGACATTTCAAATTAAGCCAAATTCCTTGGTTAAAAAGTGTTTTATTGCATTAATTAAATGGCTTATTGGAGACGCCATATTGTTGGATGCCACTTTAGGTAACAACAAAATGAAGTGAAAGAGGGAAGACAATGGCCATGGAGGAGGGGAAACTTTCTGAAAAGGGGGGAGGAAGAAACCCTATGCACTCTTGGGAGAAAAGTGGGCCTTTTATTTTGTAAGTATTTGCCTGTCATCCATTTCCAAATGAGCTGAAGCTTTTTCTGCTGTTCAACCAATATGCAGTTAAAAGTAAACCTGTAACAAATGGAATGACAGAAGCTCAGAAGCTGCTTTTTCAGGTTCCCAGTGATAAAGAGAACAAACTGATGGCCTAAGTTGTAGGCTGGGGTTTCCATCCTTCTGCATTAGTATTAGGTTTTTCTAGATCCTCCCTGTGCCAGTGAGACAGTGCTAAATGAAGATCTCTCCTCTTTCCTGAGTGCATTAAAAAAATTATAGACATGGAATAGAAATATGCAAAATAGCATGTGTCCATGCTTTTTCTCTGTAACCCCTTGAAAGAACAGACTGACTCGTTATAATTCCTGCTTTACTTGATGAGGGAATGTGCTCCAGCCAGCTTCATTTGATTGTGAGTCCTTAAACAGGGGACACGGGTATTAAACTACAATTTCCTCAAAATCCTGTGTTAGGGAATGATTTAAGTAGCTACTTCTTAATTTACTATAGGGTAGGGCAAAATGCAAAAGCACCCTAAGGGTAGGGTAAGAGAATGCTTTTGCAGAACAGAACTATTTTTACCAAGAGTCAGATGTTATCTCTCTCATACTTCTGTGGAGGGAGAAATAATCCCTAGACACAGTGGGAAGGAAGGCTAGCTTCAGTGTCTTAACCTGAAGTGTGACCAAGAGAAATAAAGCAGAATAAAAGCGCTAAGTGCAATCAAACGCCAGTGGTCTTAAGCACAGTTTGAATAGCCAGGTTGCTCTCTCAGTAACTATAGCTACCTCATCTAATGCACAGTCCAGCCAATCCATTTACCTCCTCCTGCTTCTGCCTTGCAGCTTTTGTAATGTTACAGTCTCAACATTAGAGCAGCTACTAGTTCCTCAGGTGTTTTGGCTCTTTCCTAGCATAAGGCTTTTTAGTGGTAATCGCTTTGTGGTGTTACAGACTAAAGTACTACAGCAAAGAGCAAAATGACCTTAGAGAGCAAGGGTTGGATTTGGAATCAAGTTTGAGCCAAGGTGCTTTCTGCAGCAGACCTCAGCACCAAGCACTGATGATAGCAATGTACATATATAAAGGACCTTGTCCCAAGTTCAGTCACACATCAGCTTGTTTCTGTTCAGCAGTGGGATAATATTGCCTTCTAGAAAGCAACCCGTTATGTTGGCATAATAGCAGTCTGATGTTAAATCAATCTCAGCTCTTTTAAATAAGTATTATTTGACATGCTTTTTAAGCATTATGCCACTTGTAAAGCTGCAAGAAAATGCTGCCTGTTAGTGGTCACTTACTTATAAAGAGAACTACACCCAGGTAATGAATGTATTATGTAAGCAGCTCATACATATTAATACCAGGCTCTGACCTGAAGTATGGAAACACTAATCCATATCTTTAGTTTTGCCTTGTAAAATTTCACCTCTCAAATTAAGAACTGACTTGTAACCTATGTATGATGCCCTAGTTACTTTTGTATGATAAGGCTGTGCATTTTTTGAAAAAAGTAGTCATGTCTCAAGTTTCCTGTCTAAGCACGTGAAAGGAGAAAGGATGGTAACTCTGCTTCCATCACTTCAGCTAGGAGCATGTTGAATGGGAACGTGTGAACTAACTACACCTTTCACTGCAGTGTACTAAAAGGCAAAGTTCAGCACTGTAACTTCTGAAGCAGAAATTATTTGCACCCAGTTCGAAGAATATCTGATACTTGTTTTCCCAAATAAGCTTTCCAGGGTTTCACCAGGCTGTTCATGTTCACAAGGAGTTTGCTGGTCCTAGAGTCCTCCTGGCCTGCTATAAGATAGTCAGTACCTAGTTTAAAAAAAAGAAAAGAGTATAAACTTAAATAAAACAGTCTATAAATAGGAAAACAGTATTAAATGCAGATTTTCTCTATTTCATAAGCATCTGGCATGTAGCATCTTAGCCAGCTTCCTCCAATTTATGCATGTGCCAACTTATGTGTAAATATACTTCAATGCTGACTCCTGGGCACACAGGTTCAATGTTGTCATATGGTTATGCTTAAGAATTACAACTACAAATTGATTTAGCTCCAGTGGCCTTAACGCTTACCAATTCAACACCTGCATATGCAGATGGCCAGGTCTGAGTCTGATCTAACCTTTGTTTTAAGCCATTGTCACTCCATGTGCTGCAGTGGCATTAGTCCTGGCTCATACAGGTATGCCGAGTAGCAGAATTCAATCTCAACAGATGTGGAGGCTGGTATTATATATGAAAATAGTAAGCCAGACTTCCTGATTATAACCTTAAGATACAGGTAGCAGAGCCTCAAAAAGAGAGGTCTGTGAACCAAAAAAGTGGGTAACTACACATGGAGACAAGAAACAAGTAGTATCAATAGTCATGTCACTACCTTAGTAGATGTATAAGCGCTCTGTGTTGTATTAACTGTAGTAATTAAAATCCCCTCATTGATCAGAATTTAGAGAAACAGAGGTGCACCCATGGCATGTCAGAGGTGAACCATGTGTGAGGTTCTGCACACAGACCTGCAGGGATCTGGTAGCTGCTGTTTATGTCTTTGTCCCTTCCTCCCCCTACTGCCCTCCTTGAAAGCTGTGTGCTGGAAAGCACACAACCTAGAGACCTATTCTAAACTGGTTTTATAAAGAGGAGATTTATTTACTTAAAAGATGATTTTTCTAATTATTAAAGATTTCCTGTCTTACTTAGTTTGAAATTAAATTAATGTGGTTTTATGCTCTCCACCCATGACTGGTTCCAATATTCTGCAGGTTGTCAGCTTTAGGCTTTGATAGAACAAACCCCTGAATGCACTAGAATTTACAGTAGAAGAAAGAAGGAAGACTTACTTTTCACTATTTGGAACCATGACAAAGCCATAGAAGCAGTTAGATTCCTGTCACTTTCCAAAATTTTCATAATAATTTCTAGTTTTTTCCAAAAAAGAAGTAAAGCATGATGTGAGAATACAGAGTGAGGAAGAAAATGCCGTGGACTTAAAAATACAGGATTTTTTTTTCCTCACAAACATTCTTCTAGTCACAAATATTCTGGAAAATCAAATGAACTTACTGAAAGTAAAACACTTCCAGGAGGTTTGGGCTTTTCAGTGAAACCTTGTTCTCTGATAGCAAAATGCTTTTTACTGCAGTTGTCTATTGACTCCCTCTTTGGTGTGGATGAATCAAAGGACTTTGCCCCAGAAAGACTGATGGGAAGTGTCGAGTAGCCATAGCTAATGTACATAATGAATTGTCACCACTGTTTACTGGGGAAGGAAAATGCCTAGTAAGCATTTTGTTCTTACCAGGATTGAGAATGGGACATGTACATCCCCTGTTGGTCCAGGATTCTGGGTAAATGCTTCTGTTGCTCCGAGCAATTTTCACTTTGCCTGATTTCAGGACCTTCTTCACTTTCACAACAACTTCTGCATGGGTCCCTTTGTCATGAGCTGATAGGATTCTTGCTTTTATCACTGCCAGAAAATGTATCAAGATAGACACCAACAATGAATTTCTAAATGAGTTTTGGTTTATGCTGCTAAAAGGTAGAATTTTAACACCTTGAAAGAAGACATGAAAAAACATTTCAGTTGTGCAGAAAGTGTATTCCAATGTTTGTCCACTTCAGTCATTGTCTTCTAAATAAATTTGGAGAAGAAAAACTAGATTTTTTTAATTGAAGTAGCTAACTGATGCTTTCACCATGCTATTTAGCAACTACTTTTAATAGGCTGATTTCAGATGCTTGGAAATCATAGGAAAGCACTTGTATTTATACATAGGAAGGGTGGAAAAAACACATTGGCAGCTAACACTGATTTGAAGTGCACTGATTTCAGGCTTTATATTTTGCAGTTTGAAAACTTGTGTTGAGTTTTAACACTGGCCTCTCTTAAAAAATGTTGTCCTGGGGAAGGGACTGTCTGCTCTAGAGGAAGGAAGTCAGGAACTTTCCCATCAGACTGCAGGCATGTCACATGGCTAAAATTCCATGATTGCACAACAAACCAGAAAAAGCATTTTTGTTTTGTGGCCCAACATCTGGTTGCCATGATAAATTTGTTACTTTAATTTAATAGGATCCCATAGCTTTTTGGCAGGGTAGTCTCATCTAGATAGGCCTCACAAACAGGCTTTGTTGTGTCATGACACAAGCACATCAGACCCTTGGATCCCAGAGCTTTCCCTTCTGGCTTCCTCTAATGGCATGAACCAGGTGTTCATAAACAACAGTATTAAATACATTCTTGGTCAACAAGCATGGCCACTGGAACCTGCATAATGAGTACAAAAACAATGGCAGTTTAGATGCAAGCTTTTTAGCATTTATTCTTGATGTAGAGGCCAACCTTTCCACTGAGTTACAATTCTAGCACTTCTGCTGTAAAGAGGGAAGCTAATTGGGTGGAAAGGAGACACCACGGAGCCTTGCATGAAAAACACTGTTGTGATCAGAAGTTGGACACGTCACTAGACAAAAAAGGCAGAAGATATCCTACCTCGTTTCATGACTTAGCCAGTCGTGTCATTTTTCATAGCTAATTCATTCAGCTAATAATATGCATAGAGAAAACATGGTAAATTTATCGTACCTTGAGGACATGTCACCCACTTACCATAAGCATATTTCATTTGGCAGAAGTCAGTGACGCTTCCAAGCACCTTTTCTTTGCACACACACTTTTCTAGCAGGGGAACCACAGAACACAAAGGGTTGGAGAAGAGCCAGGACATGAGTGAGAAAATAAAATGATACCCAGTTATAAACTTATATGTATACAGCTCCCATAATCTGGATGGACTTTAAGAGTAAGTTTGAGAGTGAGCTCAGTTATTTCCAAACCTGTTTCTTGTTAGATGATACAATAATTGTTCTGAAATCTGATCAGTACTGTCAAGCACAATGCATCCCTCATGGGATCTGTTGTACAGTTAAACTGATACTAATAAAAAGATTTGTAAGAATCAGATCCAGGTGTAAATCATGTAAGTAATAATACCCCTGTTTGATCACATAAACAAAGAAATGCTGATCCTTGCTAGTATTAAGGCAATATCCCTCTCAGATACGTGGAGATTCTGCATCTCAGAAAAGTTAAGATACGCAACAGGTGGCACTGTTACCTCTGGGTCTTACAAAGCCATCAATGCTGGTAGATGCTGACCTTGAGTGCTCCACCTCATTCTATAAGCCTGCTTAGTTTGTAACTTTAGCTGGATACAGGATATACTTTCTCTCCTGAGCTGTTATGCCATGAGGAATATCTTAACTTCTAAAATTACCTGCATTCCACCCCAGAGGTGGTGCATTGCATTGATGACTGACATGATCTTTCTACAAATAGCATTTGAAGTTCTGAACACCAACTGAATGTTTGAGAAGGAGCTATGTAAAATCATAAGCATTATAATTACAACAACAAAAGGAGAATATTTTTTCCACGCAATCTTATTAATGACATACCAACTTACAAAACCAAAGTTGGATAGTACTGTTGGTTTGGTATATAACAATATAAGCATAATGATAACCTATGTAGTTCAGATTAGCAGATGTTGCCAGCAGATGGGGGACAGACAAGCTAGAGATGAGTGGGAGAATTTAAGTCAAGGTGAAGAGAAGAAAGAATTGGCACTGAGTGAAGCTACTAAATGTGCTCAGACTGGCTGTACCTGGGTGCCTCAGTGCAGAAAAACCCTGTTCATGATCGTTCCATTTCCACTCCTCTTCGCTCTCGTTGGTTGGTGTTTGCAGAAGGTCAGGGATTCGTCCCCCAATGGGGATGTTAAAGAATGGTTCGTTGTCATAGCTGGGGGGACACATAAGACAGAAGACTTGGTTAGGACACAAGATGGGTGGGAAGCAGATGTTTGTAGCATGTGGCTGTATCCAGGCAGATGAGCTTGCTTTCTTCAGGTTGGGAGCGCAAATCAGAGCGAGACTTCATGCCATATAGAGAGCTCACAAGATCTACGCTTTCATTTAGGCCTTACCATGGCTGACTTGGCATTTTTTAAAGTAACTCTGTATTGGGCCTTTTTTGCTTTTGTTTGTTTGATTTTACTGAATTAAGTAACTCAAAGTTAGTGACCACTTCTTGATGTCACTGGGAACTAAGGACACAGGCAGGACCCAGAAAACTGCAGTCACTCAGCAAATCATAGAATTTCTGTACTGATTAATGCGTGATTGGGGTACAGATGTCTGCCCTCTGGAAACAGGAAGGAGACTTTGTAACTCATTTAACCCTGGGCACAGATGAGAGACAAGCTCTCCAGACTCTTCTATCTATTTCCAAGGCAAACAGGTATATCTAAAGATGCTGCACATATTTCCATAGGGTTGTGGAGTTGCTAATTATTACTGCAAAAAGTCATTGCTTCAAGATTGCCTTGGACAATACAATGGACTTAAACGTGTGCCAGCCACCGAATAGAATCTAAGAAACCTTTTACGATTTACAGCCACCTTTTCAAACGATTGTGCACCCTCCAGCATCCTCCAACTACTGTCATTGCTGCAGTATTTCAGTTAATCTTTGTTTCACTTCACAGAATCCCATCTCAAAACGAACCCAAGGGAGGGCTTCTTTACCCATTGAAACAGTTTCCAGTATGCTGGTCGCAGTCTCTGGCACAGTCACAAGGGCGACAGCCATTTTCTCCAAAGCCCCAGTAGCCCATGAGACATCTATCGCAGTTGGGGCCCGCCACACCCGGCTTGCAGTAGCAGAATCCCGTCTTGGGGTGGCATCGCCAGCTTCTGCTGAAAGTTGCGTTGGCTGAACCCATTGGCTGGCAGGCGCAAGCTATGGAGATACGGTAAGAGGTGACTGAGATTATGTGCCCAGGGCTCATCTGGTTAAGTGACATTTTTGCAAGGCTGATAAACTTGTGACCTCTTTCTTATGCTCAGTAGTTTTAAGTCAGAACTGGTAAACATTGCATTGTCAGCCTACATTTGCAATATGATTTTTGTTTCTTTTTAACTCATTAAGCACAGCAAAACAAGTACAACTGGGACCCACTTATGTGTGAAAGCCAGTTCTTCCCTACTACACAATTCTTGACCATAGAGGGTTTTGAAGCTGTGGCAGGAAGCCTCTACTGTGTGTTTATTTTCAAAGGGGCTTGCAGGTGAATCACTTTTAAAGTGTTTTGCAAGAAGACTCATTAGCATGGACGAGGTACAAAATGATAGCCATTGCCTACATTGTCTTTCCTGTGAACACAGAGATCACAAAACTGTTTCCTCTGGGGCTAGATGCAGCTTATGCAGGTGGTTCAGATGACCTGAAACATTTTTTTTTGCAATTTCTGCCTCCAAAGAGTCTACAGATTTCATTCAGTGCAGGTTCTAAGGGACATATCTTACCATGCAGTACTGCATGCGTGTAAGGAAGCTGATCAATTTTTTTTTTTGTACAAATACATGATCAAATTTGTTATAAGGAAGGCAGACAGAATGAGATAAGATCTCTAAACTCACTAGATGTATTTTGCATGTAGCTGGAGATGGGCAAATAGAAGGAAAAAAACCTCAGATCTTTTTAATGCTATTGCCAGTTTGACACTAGCCTGGCAACCCAAGGCAACTTGGCAGTAAAACAGGTAGTTACAGCTCCTGTGGGCAACTCTGCCTTCACAAACCATAAATTATCATAATCCCACACCACCAGTACATTCCCAATGTGACAGCATCAGGGAGTGAGGTGGAAAGTCATATACAGATAGTGGTGCAAAGCCAGCACAGTTCACTTCTCTCTATCAGGGTAGAGGCTAGCTGAGATGGTCAAGCCTTGTGCCAACAGCTCTGCAGAAGTAAAATACAAGCAATAAACATACCCACTCATTTCTGATATTCAAACAAGCTTGATTAGAATGAGAACTGAGCTGAACTCTAGGCCTTCATATTTCAGCTCTTTTTTGTATTAACAAAGCAGCGTGCCCTGGCTTTTGCTTGTAGCACAGAGTGAAAAGGAAGTGCATCACTACTTTATCCATCTGGAAGAGGGCAGAAATAAAAATCTTGTGGATAAGACCTGCTTCAACAGAGGTTTTCAGTTAAATGTTGGACACCCAAGGTGTTTAGATAGCTTGGATAAGGGGCCAGCCTTTTGGATGCTTATCTGAACCAAAACATGATCTCCAGAGCTTTTGAAGTTTGCCCATCATTGCTTCTAAGCAAACTACTTTTCTTCATGAGCTCACAGATAAGAGGCCAAATGAGCACTCTGATTCCACACATCATTTTCCAAGGGGAAGGGGCAAGTGTATAACTATAGTGTTAAGTGTAGCAGAGACAGATTCACTTTCATCTGCGACAATATTTGATGCTCAAGAAAAGAAAATATCATTTGAAAATAGTATGAGAAAAAGGGTGAGCAATTTTGTTTAAAGTGCATTTCTCTTATGATCTGCTTACTACATAGTTATTTTTTTCACTATGCCCTGTGTTCTTTATGCCAATATTTTTAATAATATTATTACACTCTGCTGTAGACAGATCTCAGTCCGTTGTTTTCAAGGGACACTAGCACAATAGCCTAAGGACAGAAAATAAGCGTGCTGTCATGGGCAATGTACTCAACACAATGAGCTGGTTGGCGGATGGCAGCAGGCTCGCTTGTTTGCCACAAAGCAGTCTTGACTTTGGGAGCAAACCCAGGGATTTTGCTGTCAGTTCTGGAGAGCAGGTGTAACAATGAAGTGCTCATTAGCACTGACAGTTTCAAAGGCAAGTTCTGATTTGTTGCTGCTCAACTTGAGTTATTTTTCCCCAGATTTTTGCAGGGCTGACTACATCTCCCTAAAAGAAGAAACACTTAGTTCCATCCATCACTAAAAAAAATGGATGTCATAGATTTGGGGATAAGGAGAGGAAGCACATGCTTCCTTTACCACAGACAGGTCTGAACCACAAGAAGAAGTTGCCAACATCTGGGTTGGCTTGAATCCAGAGCTCTGATTTCACTGTAATATCTTTGTATGTAGGATCTACCTGTGGAGTTTTCTCCTTATATTTCTGCCATTTCTGGCTCCATCTTTATTCCCATCTTGTTTTCAGATTTCATCAGCTAGCATCACATAACAGATGGGTAAATCATTAGCATCATTACACTACCTATCACCAACTGAGACTAGATCCTGATTCAGGAAGATGAGACCTTCTCCCATTCTATCACTAAAGGAAAGTATTACAGGACAGTGACTGACAGCATGGGCAGAAGCTGATGAGGAGGTAGGAAAATAATGCTTGCTTCCCCTGTCTCTCCCTGCCATTAGGAGCTACAGTTCAGGAAAACTAATGTTCATAAAAGAACTGGGGGGCATAATCCCCAATTAGAAACTGGGACAGCTTCTGGTAGATCAGAAAGCAAGCTGAATCAATAAACATACAACACTTTCAGATCAGTTATACAAGTGGCTTGCAAACGCTTTAGTCCGTGTTTATTTAGCATTTCAGCTTGGGTGTGTACATTGTCTGGCTTCCAGAGCATTATGGCCAAAATCCCAGTTGTGCATCTAAGGTAGCTCCCAAAATAAGAGCCCACATGTCACATGCTGAAGGAGCAGCTGTTGATGGCTGGGTTTCATCTGTTTAACAGTACCACAGGTTTGCAGATAAACCTCACAATTAAAGAAACATAAAAGCAAGCTTCCAAAACCTCAGCCTTTTACATTTCCCAATATTTGACAACACAGCATCTTTCCCTGCTGATTTTTGCTTCTTTTCTCTTGGCAAACTCTAGTTTTCTCTCCATCCGCCTCCCTGTCTAACAAAACACCAACTGACGTGACAATGGCCTTGTTTGTCAAAGGCATCATCAATTATGTTAGGGACGGTGTGCAGACAGTTCTGGCTCAGAGATTGCTGGTTTATTTGGGTTTTCCCCTTGACAGCAGTGTAATGAAAAATTTCATCATTGTACTTTAGAATTGGCTGTCAGTCATGGAGTATCACAAAGCATCCTCTTCCCTTTTAGTCTCACTCCTATCCTAAGTTTGTTTTGTCAGAAACTACTGTAAAAAGGAGACAAGGAATAATGAAAAATGAATAATTCATACAGTGGTCTCCACTCAAGTCCTCAATAAATCTGTCTGCCCTCAGCACAGCTGTCTTTCCCATGTAATTAGACACAGATGTAAAATATAATATTGGGTTTAACAATATGGTCCCAACTTACAGGAAAATAGCAACTGTTCCAAGCAATTCAGTGGACTTCGAGATATCTTGCCTTAAACTTCTGTCTAACAACACTGCATAAGCTATAGCTATGAGCAGACTCAGGCTGTATGACAAAAAACAGGCAAAATGAAAAATCAAAAAAACCCTTTAGAATCTGAAATATATATGTGTGCATCTTTGGAGCATATGACCAAATCAGGGCAATATTTAAAACATGTCAGATGTGGGGATTGACTCAGCGAATGATGTTTCTCAAATTAAGGAAATAAGATAGACAGCTGGGTGTGTGGTCAGAGCTGATTAAAACAGACTTTGAACCAAGATGTGATCAGGCCTTTGTGACACTAAAATTAAAAGTTTATTCCCTGTGCTCAGAAGTAAAAGAATGAGAAGCAGAGCTTTTCAGAGTGTGTGTGTGTGCTCATCTGGGCATGTTTTAATTTTCAACCCTTGTGCTTAGAGTAAAAAAGCTTGTTTTCCTGGAGACCCTCTTTAATGGGTCTACATGCCTGCATTATTTTTTAAGCTAAGCAAAGGGTGAGTACAAAAGATTATTCCATTTCAGAAGGATCCCTTAAGCCTCAAAATAAGCCACAGGAAAGAGCCAAGGATACAGCAGCTTTTCTAACCATTGGTTAGGAAACGATTATGCTTCCGAGTCAAAGCTCCCATACAAGTCTATATCCAAACTACTTAATCCTGTGTTGTCACTCCCAATAACAGGCAGGTGTGTGCCTTGCTCTGGGCTCTTTTCATGCCTTCCTTTTTTTTTTTTTTTTTTAAATATAGATCTAAGCAGTGTCAAAAAAGGCTCTGCACACCACCTGGCTTTCATTTATCCCCAGCTGCTAGGAACAGGAGAAGCAAAGGGATCAGAGGCAGGCTACCCCTACAGACAAAAAGGAATAGCAGATTCACACTTACATGTCAAATTTCAACAGATTTTTTTTTCTTTTTGCTTTTTTTATTTTTTCCAAGGGAATGTCTTTGCAGCCTCACATTGGAGGGTCAGCAAAGGGTGGTTTGGATAGTACCAGGACATCCAATTGTTATACAACTTTTTTTTCCTAGCAGTGATTAAGAGAGAATGCTGTTCATTATTATGACTAATGCTTAAAGACTCTTTCTGGGCCTGGGCAGTGTCCTGTTAACTTTCTGGGAGCCTGAGGGGGATGTCACAGCTGAACCTAGACTTTGCTCTGGATGGCAGAGCACTCTTCAAGCGTGCTTTCTCAAAGGGATTAGCACAACATTTCATTCAGCTTTTTCATCAGATTTCCTTTCCCAGCTCAGTATCTACTGTACACAAGGGTCAAGTTTTGATCTCCCATTGAGAGTTGTTTTTTTTTTTTTTCTTCTGAGTTCAAAATGGGAAGCTGAGGACCAGGTTGCTCTCACCAAAATCATCCATTCACTCTGCCATTTGAAGTTTATTACTGCTTTTCAGCACTTGCCCAGTGGGTGGGTTTTTCATTTAGTGTTGTTAGACTGGCACTGTTTGTGTGGTTTTCTCAAAGTGAGATGATGTCTTGGAATTAGTACATCTAAATCCTCACAAACATGCTAATCCTGAAGTGGCAGCTCTTCAGTTTATGATCAACAGGCTGAGGTATGACAGAAATGTACCTGGTGGTCTGATTGTCTAATTTCTTACATATTAGCAATGCTCAAAACAGTAACTGTTTTTTACTGAGTAACCAGAGGTTTTTTAGGGTCACACAACTTGAACAATTTACTCAGATTAAGTTTAATAGCAATGCAAGTTTTGCAACCTAGAGGATGGAGAAGAGTGCCTCTATCTTACATCCTGCATGAGGCCTCAGTTTAATGTCAGCTCTAGGCATAAGGAACTGATGATGGTCCTGGAGGTGAAATCTTCCTTCTGTCAAAGTGAGTCTGTTCTAACCAAAACAACTCTGCCTGTCTGCACTGGTGTTTCTGGTTTTGCTATCACTGATAAAAAACAAAGTAGTGAAACATTCTCTGAAAATTCTCTGCAGAGGTACAGCATAACATGAAGTGCACACATATCCTGCCTGCAGACCACATGGGGAAGTGGTCTGGGGATCAGTTATTTCATCATACAAAACACTATCCTACTAAGGTAATTTGTCAAATGTCATTGTGGGAATTCTCCTCCTCACCTTAAATAAAAGAGAAGAGGCACAGACTAACCACCCTCCCTCCCAGGTTTCTCTTAACTCTGTAGTTATACCTGCAGTGTCCCTTCTATTTCCACAGAGATACAGGCATCATGCACACGTCAGTCTGCTGCAAAAGCTGAGGCTCTCTGGAACTGCAATACCTTTTCTTTCCTTATATCTTGATATGGCAAGCATTTGTGCATGCCCTTACAGACCTGTGAAAGGTCCTATTGACTTGGATCATGCACAGATAGGGTCACACTTACCTATTTGCTATAATGCTGAATCAAACCCGCTAGATTCATCTCAACCAACAGAAACTCTAGTGCAGGCTAGTGATCCAGAATACCTCCTGATTCAAGGAAGATATATAGATATTGCCTCTAGAGGGCAATTCAGCTCATCTATCTCAGGCATCTACATTACACTGCAATAAACCATTCCCTAGAAGCCCTACTGTTTCTCTACTGACTGTATAGGGAGCCTAGAAAAGACATATAACTTTCAGGTGGCCAAAGCAGGATGGCAGCTATCTATGCCTGAGCACACAAGTCAGAGTGGAAGCAATTGCATTTGAGGCCTTGTTGCTGGCAGCAGCAGCAGCATGTTCCCAGGTGAAAAGAACATTATTGTGCTTGACTGGCACGATAGGAATAGAGCTCTTTGAACAAGCGAAATTCCTGAACACTTTTTCTTTTGCTATGTGGAGTATTGGCAGGAGGCACTGAGTGGCCTGTAACCAGACCAGACAAAAGAGGCAGAGGTAGAGTCAAGGTCTGATTTCATCCAGGCAGACTGTTCTAGGGTTTCCACACAGGCTGTATTTTCAAACAATGTTTTTTCCTCTTTGCTGCTCTCCAGTGCTCCTTGACTTTAGCAGCTATCTAATATTACACATAATGTTGGTTCCTACACCATCACCCTGCTGTTAAATACAAGAGTTCATACACAGATTCTTTCAGGTACTATGAGACTGAAAACTAATCTTCTGGCACAACAATTTATTCTCATTATAATATTTCCCTGTAGCAAATCTGCACAAAGTAGAAACGGGACTAGAAGGGGGCCACCACAGAACACTATGGGATACAGGGTGAGTTAGGTAAGCTCACCCCCAGCCCTGTCTGCTGATCAGTGTTCTGTGATAAACACTGTGAAATCAAAAAGAAGGGGTCTTGTGGAAGCAGCCTGTGCTGACACTAAAATCCAATTCAAAGAATACAAAAGAGCAGAAACATAGGATGTGTTGTACACAGAAAGCTTAAGCAATATCACAGGCCATAGAGTCCTAAGGAGAGGAGTGTTTGTAACCTGAGTGTTTAAGAAGAATCTTGATGAAGACCATCAAGGGCCCAGGAAAGCTTTGAAAGCACATGATGCTAATGGACATGAATATAGGTGTCAGAGGATGAAGTTTTCTGTGCTGGCAACTGATGTCTGAGCTATGGGGAAGTAAAACTATCCAAAGGGAGAAATGAAATTATGTATATTGTTGGAAATAGCAACCTCCAAATAGATGCCAGATGGAATCAGATGTGTGAAGCCTGGCAGGATACTGAGGAAATGTTTACACTAAGTAAGGGAGATCTGGGCTATGTTCCAGACTGGCTGGGCACAAACTACCTTGATCCAGAGGTTGCACACCCACATTAGTGCTTCTACGCCCGAGTTACTTCCTAACACATCCTGCTGAAGTGTTAATGAGGCAATTAATTTGGGCAGAGCACCACATAACACAGCTGTAGAATCCAGAGATAAGTCTGAGTGAGCTCTGATCTATTTGTTCCCAAGTGGATATGCATGGTCTCATGCTTCCTACACCTCCTGCAGCCATCATGATCTATGTTTATGTGCACAAATGTTGCACAATCAAATGGAATTTAACAAAAGCTTACACATAGGCACACACAGTCTTGAGAGATGCAGAAAAAGCAGCTAAATAAAATGTGCCTCAAGAAAAAAAGGAACCACATTATTTTAAATGCAAGCACAAGAAGAATGTACCTTTTCCCAGAATGCAATGTATTTGGAGAAATGTAGCGGTTATCAGCAAAAAAAGATGAGATACCAGGGGGAGAAATAGACACAGAAAATCAGAAAGATGACATTTGATCAGAAAACTGTAGATTAGGAACAGAATAAAAAGAAAGTATAGTAATACTCATTAATTACTTCTATAGGAGTTATTTATTATATAGGAGTTATTAATTTCTTTTAATCCTTCTTTTAATGATTTTTACACCATTCATCTTCTCCACACGTAACAACAGTCACTTACGTTTGCAGACCTCTGCAGAAGACATGGGTTTCCCTCTATCTCGGTAATACCCCGGCTTGCACCTTTGGCACCGGTGTCCCTCTGTATTATGCTTGCAGTTGTCACAGACCCCACCGCTGCGCTTTCCCGACGCCAGCCAAACGCTCAGGTCAAAATGGCAGCTGTCAGCGTGGTTGTGACAGCGACACTCTGTTGGGAAACAGGAGAATAGATGGCAGGCTTCTATAATAGACACAGCAACACTCTTCAAATGGTATCATTTTCCTACTGTGAATCGTGCAGGAAATATCTGAACGTAACACATTTCACCTGCCTGAAATTCTTGATTTTCATAAAAACTAGAAATTGCAACACAGAGTAAGAGTGCCAGCAGGGTCTGAGAAGCTCTGGTTGTTGTGAGCTGTGTGGTATTCTTATAGTAAGACAAAGCAACTTGATGGTGTTGTAAGCCCTGCACAAAACCCTGGCACGCTAAAACTCGTGAGGGGACATAGCTGCATGAAGAGCAGATTTCTGCCTTGTAAATTCCACTTCCCAATAGCCCAAATGGGTCTGCTGCAGTAAAACAACATGCATACTGAAGTCGTCCATCAACAACCAGCAACTTAACCCCAGTTGCTGTAATAGGACCATTAGTGTAAATTGCCAGAAGTCTTTGTTAGGGAACTTTGCTGGCTGGCACCATGAGTGTTCATCTTGAAATCCTGAAAGATCAGTAAACTCCCTCCCACTTACTTTTGCATTCATTGGGTGCTCCTGTTTTTCCATCTCCTGGCTTCCAAGGCTGATCATTGTATAGTGGTGCACATTTCTCACAGTGATCCCCTGCAGTGTTGTGTCTACACACACACTTCCCATGGACCTGTCAGGGGAAAGAATACATTCAAATAGCTACAAGCAAGAACATGGTGGAGTGCTCAACAGCCTCAAGAGGAGGTGGGACTTCTGCACAACTCCCGCACATCTGCGTGGCTCTCTTGGGAAACCCAGAGCCTGGAGCTTCAAGGTGTAGCTTTCTCTCTTCCCATGTTAATGATGTAGATTTTTCCTCTATCTTCCAGTTTAAATCCATGTGGCAACAATCTCTTTTTAACTCTCCATTGGCTATTTTACTACTACATTAATGAACAGCTTCTAGACTATTTAATCAGCTTGAGTTAACACAGCTTATTTTGATTACAAGTTCAGGACAAGAGCATGCAAAGAGCTGAGCAGGTAGTCACCTCCAGGCAGTGATAAAATACACCCTTGGCTAGTAGTTGAGCCACAGGAGAGGACAGCCTAAAAGAGGATGCTGGACCCTGTCTTATTTGACATTAACAGTGGTCTGGAAGAGAGAGTAAATATAGGGCAATGAAATCACCATGAATTACTGAATTATAAATTGTTAGACAAATGAGCAAGTAATTCTGGGCCACCTAGCACAGTTAAAGTGTAGCAAAAATATTAAACCTGGAAAAACAGCAACCTGTATACCCACAGAAAAAGAATCCAATCCACATTCTGTGAGAGGAAAACACTGATGTTTGAGGAGACAGGTTCAGTAGGAACCAACCTACCAACTTACATATGAATATACAAGGAATAGGTTACCAGAAAAGGCCTAGTAAAATTTTGGGCTGTGTAACTAAGGACACTCTTACTCCAAGTGGATAGGAATCTGCACCTGCAATATGGTGTTGAGTTTTGAACACCTTATTACCAGATAAATGAGAAATTGGAAGATGTTCAACAAAAATGAGAAAAAGCTGGCATGGCTGAGGAATGGGGCTCATCTACCAGCATTAAGAATATAAACCCATCTAAGCCAAGAAACAGTTGGCAAAATATTTGAAGGGGAAACAGAAGTGCAAAAAGTCTTGACTAAAACGGTCTGAGTAGTAGAGTTCTCTCTGTGGCTATTTGCTTGAAAAATTACTTGGAAAAAAAGAACTTGCTTCCTCTTTACTTATCTGTATTCACTGGAACACAATCATGATTTTTTGTCATGGAAATACTCTACCATATGTGAGTTTTGGAATCAGGTATTCACACCAGAATCCTGAACTTGGAAAATAAGCCAGTCCAGCCTTCAAACAGAAAGTTACTATTGAAGGCCAGGTTGGATGAGGCTTTGAGCAACATGGTTTAGTGGAAGGTGTCCCTGCTTGTGGCAGGGGGTTTGGAACTGGATGATCTTTATAAGGTCCCCAACCCCGACCATTTTATGATCCTATGAAACCGATTCTGTTCCCAAGTCACTTCACACACCAGGAGTGTAATAGCCAGTTCCACTATAGCCTGTGATTTGATGCACAAGATTCTGTAATATCAAGCTACATCCAAGAAGTGCTTTACAGGACTTCTTTTTGTTGTGTTTTGGGGTGTTTTTAATTGTTTTGTTTGGTTGGTTGGTTGGGTTTTTTAGTTAGTAAAAAGATTCCAGTACCTGTTTGCAATGCCTCAGAGAAAGGATGCCCCTGAGAAATTATTTGGGGAAATATCCAGCATAGGGAAATGGAGAAAGAGAAAGGTGGGACCACAGGTCATGTTCTATACTCATCACAAGAGAAGCTGGTAATTAGTGGTATTTCACATTCAAGGTGACACTTGTACTAGAGCAGGAAATGCACAGAAATCAGGGACTAGACCCCTCTCCCTCCACACTCTGTTGGGGATGCCAGGCTCTGTAACACCACTGTCACAGCTCTGGCCACTGCGCGTTACAAAAAAAGCGGAGGCTGTGATTTAATTTTGACTGGGGTATGAATTGAATCTAATCCTTTAATCTCACCACTAATGTGAGTTATGTTTCTCCATAGTCTTTCCTGAAAGTCAGGCTCTCCCTCTGCAGTGCCCCCTCCCCCATCTCACGTAGCAGGTAGCTTGGGATCAAGAGAGAAACGTTCAAAAGAGCAGTTGCACCAATGCACTCCCCTGCCCCCAAATCCATCTCCCTGCAGCAATTTGCTCTCCGCTCCCCTGGTTTCTAATCCTCCCAGACCAGATCTGTCATGCAGCTAGCAAAGGGGACAGGCTGCAGCTGATGCCATCGCCCCTCCATGGCCAGCTGGCAGATTTGCTGCTGCACAGAGCGGTTGGCTGCCTCCTCACGGAAGACTGAGCACAGACTTCAGGGTTTGCATTTCTGTCAGAGCCCAGCACCAGCAAGCCTCAGGAGGATACAGCATGTAGCACATTATGTGATGCCTCTTCAGACCTTTGCACAAGAAAGTCGTCCATGGTCAAAGCACTAAATAAGATGACAAATTACAGAGACAAAGACAAAAATACCAATAAGCAACAGTGTTGCGCTTCTCCCTCTTTGAGTTTGGCTCTTCAGGATTGTAAGTTCCTCCTGTGGGCACAGTGACTGCTTTTCAGAAGCCATAAAACAGAGAAAAGGACCAGGAGAGGGGAGAGGTAACATAAGGCCTGAACCAGAACCATAGAGTTTAATGTCCCCAAACTTCAGACTACATGAACTTTACAGCTCATTTCAAAATGGACCAGAATGAAAACCTTGTATCCAGTCACTTCTTAGGAAAATGCTAGTGTATGTCAATGCAAAATTTGTGAGTTGGCCCATTGGGTTTTTTAGAAATACATGCACAAACTCTGCATTCACTATATACAAAAATATTATGTGAAAGAAATGCTGAGATTGTACAGTTGGGAAATGGCAGAATTAAACCATCCGTAATGGTTTAATTACAATCCTGTTTTAGCTTTGAATGACATGATCAAATATTCATTATTCCACAGGACCCTGTGCTTACAGTGCACGGCACAGATGGTGTGAACACTCATGAACAGTTATTCAGAAACTAAACAGGAAAATTCAGTGAGAAAGAAAGAGTCTGGTTGTTCTCTGGAGCTAAGTAAAGTAGATGTGTTAGTTTACTCATTGCCCATTGGTTTGTTGCAAACTGTAGGTTGTGGAGGCTATCTAGGAATGGCATGTTGTGAGTAGGACAGAGGCATAAAGGAAACTTCCTGCCTGTGATCCCTGCTATTGAACAGTTTACCAAATCTATGTGGAAGGATGACTGGCTTAGACAAAAGGGTTGAAAAGCCAAGCAGCCAGCAGACAGGAGAGCCAGTGAGCAGGCAGAAGTAAACAGTAGGGCTGGCATGGAACTTTATTTTAGAGTGTGTTAAGTCTGAGGACTAACCTTTTTTTGTATGGGTTTAAGAACAAGGAAAAGAGAATTGATGAGTATTGGGGCAAAGGTAAAGGATAAGGGAAGAGAAAGCAAGTCTGACGTGTTATTTGTGGATGGGTATCTCATGGAACTTTTTTTTTCATGGACAGTAATCTCAGACAGCATTCATAGGTGAAAACAGCTAAGGAGGAGAATGCAACATGAGGTGACAATGAAGTACAGAAAAGAGTTGGATAGGAGAAGAGAGCAGAGACAAACAGCTCAGGTAGAACACAGACCAGAAAGGTGATTCATGGATGTAAGTGGACATTGCAGAAAGACTGGTTAATACAGGAGAAACTGAGCTGTGGAAAAGACCTGTTAAACTTAGGTATGAGGTGAAATAAGGGCAGGTGAGGTGGCTGCAAGTAATGAGACAAACAATTTGTTCTGTTAGAGAGGAAGAGATAGGAGAGGCAGCCAGAGACCAAAGTCCAGGAAGGAACAAGAATGAAATACAGGAAGCTGTCAGATAAAATAGGAAATGGGATACCTGCTTAGGGAACAGAGAATGCGAGAGTCACACTCAACACCAACATGAAGAGACCAGGCATGTCCCTGACTGTTATTCACTACCGAAATAAGTCCACATATCCCTCACACAAAAGTGGGTCCAAAAAAATAGAAGATTGTGCTCTCTACCAAATGCAAGACCTCAGGATGCACTGGGTCTCACTGGAACACAAAGATGATCATGGCAAGGTAGAGCAAATAGAGAAGTACAGATTCAGGGGAACTACACTGACATTTTTCTATGCCCTAGAATGCAGGGTCAGAGTTGTGAGGAGATAACAATGATTAGATGATTGTCAGGGAACAGCAAGAACCAGTTGCTCTTTAAGGGCTGAAGAGATATAAGCTGAGGGTTACCACAGCACAGGCTGTGCACTTACTGGGGAGCATCATCCTGAGCACAGTGGGCAGAGCAGGGAGCTGGTACCACAATCCATTGACAGCCCCAGATACCACAAGGGGATGGATCAGGGGCAATTCAGGAGCAGCAAGACAGGCCCAGGCAAAATCTGATTAGAAAACTGGAAGCTTGATGCAGCCCAAATATCAGTATTTAAAGTAACACTTTTAATCTTTCAGAGCTCATAGCATGCATTAGTGACATGAGCATCCCTGGCAGAACACACTCAGAAAGCAAGATTGCAAGAATACAAACTGTTACAGCTTATGCACATAGTACTTCAGGCTGGTTTTATGAAATCAGGAGGTTCATATGATCACACAGTCTGCCTGCCTGCCAGTGCATCTGTTTCTCTGATCCATTCCCCACAATATCTCTGGAAGGCACTATCCAGTTAAAAAAAAAAACAACAAAAAACCCCCCAGAACAACTGAACTCTCAATACAATGATGTTCCAATGAATGGGAAAGATCCTTGGAGACAGAGTTATCACAGTAATGAGGAGAAGCAGATGAAAGAAGGTGTCATAAAAATAAATTTTGTAATATTTCTGAAGTACTCAATTACTGCAGCAATGAGCAGTGTGGAAAAGCCTATACAGGCCTAAATACTTTTGTATCTAAGGACCAGTATATGTCAAGTGATGCAGCATCACATAAAGTAAAGATAAAGTATATAAAGCAAAATATGAGAGATGTGAGACACAAATCTCAATCTTTCTCCTGCTGTACCAATACACTTATATGTATAATATAAATCTGTGTCATAAACGAATTAGGCTTTAGCTGAAAACTGGCTAGGTTTCCTAATTGATGGCATGAATCTCATGTAAACCTCTGTTCCTCACACCTTGCTTTCAAGCCCCCTCCACCTGGATTGCCATCTCCAAATCAAGAAAGCTGAAGTATTAAGCTGAAGTATTCTTTTCCTCAGATGCCTCCTAGTAGTCAGATATCCTAATGCTCCCAATGACATTAATCCAGTGGCAATCAAAGTACTATTATCAGGGTTCTGAAGTCATTAAACCAGCCCTGACCAGCCCCACCTGGGGACTGCTACCCATGCTCTCTGCCCATTGGCCTGGGGGCTCCATTTAAGCTCAGCCCTGAGGTGTTAGTTCCTGTTTGGGTCATGCTGTAGATGTGTCTGTCTGCATCCCTGCCTTGTGGATGGACCTTGAGCCTATGCTGTAGGTAGCTTCCTTCCTGGTGGGTACCCTTATGTGTGTTGTAACTTGTCTCTCATTCTGCCTTCTGGTTGGGCTTTGAACCTATGTTGTGAGCTTGCTCCTGGGCCTGTCCTGCTGCTCCTGAATTGCCCTTGATCCATCCCCTTGCTGTAGAGGTTTATAGGCTGATATGCTTGCAGTTAGAGGAAATTAGTCCAGGAAAGGAACAAAAATGATATGCTGTACTCTCAATCACCATCGTATTGGCTTTAATGGTCACTTGAAAGCAAGCTTTGCTTTTGTGCTTTAGTATAACAGGTACATTCTCAGGCTGTGGTTTCATGATGTAAAGCCTTTGGGGGCAGTCTTGATTTGAGATATTTCTGCTTTCTTTACTACTTCTTTCTATGCTATCACCTTCTGCATCATGCCCTGGGTCATGTGTAAATGGGACTGTGAAAAAAAAGTAAAAAAAAAGAGTTTAAACTGCTTTTTTTCCCTTGGCAGTAGTATTTTTAATCTGGATTAATTGCCTCATCTGCCTCACAGTAGAGAAGTGCTGTTACAAGTCTGATACTGCTGCCAAAGGCTTTGATTTATATATCCACCACCTGAGCAGCTTTGACATTATAGCTGAGGTTACAGCTTCATGGATTTTAATGCCAGGATGATCAGTTTCAATAATTTAGCTTGACCCATTATACTAAGCCATGAGTTTCATCCAGTAATTCTTCCATGGAGCTCAGTAACTTCTGGTTGATTTATGTTTTTCTACACAAATAGTGTAGAACCATATCCTGCTTTCATACTATGGTTCTAAGAAATTATATGGTACTTGTTCACCTTTGCACAAAGTTACTTCACCTGAATTCTGATCTGCAGCTGAAAGAGCAAGTGGAAATTTTCCATCTGTTTGTCCTACAAATTTTTAATTTTTTAATCTCTGTTCAGCTTTGTGTAATACCTGCAGCCTCTTGTTTTCTCTCTGACTGTTTAGTTTATGTTACCTTTTGTCCCTTCAGTAAATGTTGTGGTTGTTGCTCTTTCTTCTGGGCTATTCTCAGTCTGTTTTGGGGCTTTTTCCCTAATGAATGAAGGTTAAATTTGGAAGCCTTCCAGAATAGAGCAACTGTTGCTGATTCAGAGAAAATGTTTGTCTTTGGGCTCTGTATTCACTCTGTAATGTCGCCAGAGAAATTTTGGATACAGCAGTTTGCAATGACATCAGAGGCTAGTCCCTTACCTGCTTTTAGTAAAACAACTCTTTCTGGATCATTTTGAGTGGTTAAAAACAAAATAGTGTCTGCTATTCTACTTTGTTTCTCTGACACTTTAAATGGGGTCTGTTGTCTCTCCAAATGAAGAGATGTTTCCATGCAGAACTATAATAAATCCTTCATTATCAGGTCCTGAGAAGAGCACATACGACATTTAAGTGGCCAAATTAAAAATTTCCTTCAACTTTTTCAAATTTGCAAAGACCTAAAAGCATGGGTGGCTTGGGAGTAAGTCCCAGGTTACAGTGCCTGCTATGGGGAGATTGACAGTTCAAATTCCTGCTCTAATCAGGAATTTTAAAAAGCCATTATTTTCCTATGTCACTTGCTGGTTTCTAGGAAAAGTTCTAAGTGTATGTGCCTAAGAACTAGTACACATATGGGTGTTTTCTGAGGGAACTGAATTTCTGGCACATTGGTCACTTGATCACTTTGGTAAATTAAGTCTGAGGAAACTTGGCAGGGATAAGTAGCGCTGGGACACTTGTGGCACGGCCACCTGAGCCCATACAGGTTTCGGTCTCCACAGCAGTGAGTGAATGAGTTGCCGCTGGTTCCAAATTCACCGAATAGGTAGTGGTGAAGAAAAATCAGAGATAATGTTTAGCTGAATATTCAGACTGGCATCACTAAGCCCTTTTCTGAACTGTAACAAAAGAACAGGATAAATAGACCGGAAGAGGAACAAAATTCATGCTTCATGTGAGGGAACATAACTCAGCCTGTGGTAGTTTCAGGACACAGCTCCATCCTCTGCCTGAATTCAACTCTGTCAGTCTTTACACATGCTTAGCTGTGCCTTAGCCTCCATTTCACTCTGCTTTCTTACTGTTTTCTTTATCAATGCTAGCTTGATTTGTATTCATTTTTAGGCCAAGCTTATTTTTACCTACAGTGACAACAACTCCATCACCGATCTGTAACAAACTGCACACAAGTAACAGCTGTCAGGCTGAAATGCAGCCCCTGAGTTACAGCAGGTCACCAGCTCTTGGGGGGTGTCTTAAGAACAGAGGAAGCAGAGAGGGGAGTGAGGCTCAGGATTTTAATAGGTAAATGCCTGAATTATGGTGTAATGAGTAAATGCCACCTTTCCATTCGCCTGAAAGTGAGTGGTGTAAGTGAGTTTGGTCTTGTTCAAGGCTTTCTTCTTGATGCCACTGAACAGTCTGGCCTGACTGCCAACCTTGGCTGTAGAAAGATCCAGAATTAGTTTTCAGGGGAGGAGGAAATGGGAGAAGGTCTAGATTCTGCCTTGGATATATGAACAAGGATTTGTGGATTTACAGGTCAGGCATAATGGGTTAGCACACTGTGGACAGTTCAGAGAAGTTTGGATATGACCTGTTCATTCAACAGGCAAAATAATTCTGTCATTTACTTTGTAATAAGTCTGGCTAACTCCAGCAACTGTCTGGGCTTAGCTGGGTTTCTACTGGTTAATCCACAGTGGCTCTCGGGGTGTGTGATTGAAAATCCACTCCCAAAGTGGGCCTGTGAGCTCCTCTCTGAATTTTTACCTCTGTATTGAGTGAACTTGGCAGCATGCATAGCTCCCATTGAAGTGAAATTATGTTAAGTAATGGCATAGATGAAGCCAAGAGAAAAAGTGTTTTCTGCAGCTTCCCTGCAGATGGCTGCAGCTTGGGGAGTGGGGGAAGGGAAGGGCTGAAAAAGGCACAGGACCAGCTCAATTTATAAGAAATCTGGAAACGGAGAAAAAGGGTGAGAAAGTCCATGATTTAACAGAAAACTTGTGCACTTTAAGAAAAGGATTCTACACCTCTGAGGGGTGCAAAGCTGATCTCCTGGGCCTTTCCAGCACAGTGAGTGAACCAAGGCAAGGAAATACAAGTTTTGGCAAGGAAATAAGGTATGATTTTATACCTTTTGCACTAATATGGAATTTGTTTACAATCCTGTGCAGAATTTCTCCATATTTTATCTCTACCTTCTGCCAAAGTGTTAAAATGCAAACTCCATGCACCCACAAGGTACAACTCCAGAAAGATTTGTTTAAATTACTAGGAGATTTATTTGGGATGGGTGAGCTGGCTGAAAGGCCTTGAAAAGCCTTGGTAAAAGACTGAAAACTGTTGTTCTGATAACATGTAGGTGAGCTGAGGACAGAAACAACATAGCAGTCTGTTCAGTCCGAAGGGAGCTTAAAAACACAAGGATTTAGTATGAGGCCAAACACAGCAGCTCCTATGATTGTAACATCACAGCGACTTCCTAGTGCTGGTGACTATGTCAAGTTCAACTTATAGAGACAGATCAGTATATATTGCATGGAGTTCAAATGAAAGAACCTCAGAAAAATGCTGTACTATGGGACATCAGAGAGGTATTGGTAGTAAGTGGTGGCTGATAGCTGCGAGATGAAGCAATTATTTCTCTTATGCACACACACTCTTGTAGCTTTAATGTGAAAAGCAAGCCTTAAAGTATCTATAAGGCATATTTTACCAGCCCTAAAATATATTTATGAATGTTTCCAATCAAATGTTTCTACTAGCAGGGTTATTATGGTTCTTTCACAGAGATGAAAGTAGCAGAGAACATCACTGAAGTGATTAAAACAAAAAAATACTATTAATGACAGCAATTAAGCAATAAAATTAAACTACACTTAAATAGCTTATCCATAGCTATTCCTTTTAAGAAAAGCTATGTTTAAAAGCTGATAATGTCAGATAGGAAATTGTTTGCCACATATTATTCTGATTTGGACTTCAGTAGTAGTAAAGACATTCTGAAAACAATAATAAAATGTAGGAAAAAATTGACTTAATGGCAGAATTCCTGCTGACTGAACCACTATATGCATCATACCATCAAATTTGTGATTATTCTCTAAACCATAGACACTCAAAACATCACATTGATGGTATGAATGCCAGATGCTCCGGCTGCAACCCACAGGTTCTCAGCAGAGCTCATAGAGAACCTGCATGGATACCAAGTTAAGCACACTGGTTATAATCAGAAGAGGGTAGAAGCACAGCCCACACACCTGATGTACAACAAGAAAATTAAAGATGCAGTATGCCATGGTATATTGTCAGGGTACATCAAAGCAGCCCGATTAACCATCTTTCTTAAGATGAAATAGCACTCGCAGACTAATTTAATCTCAGAGCTCAATGGAAGGCAGGATATGTCCCCTCTGAAGGAGAATGTGTTGGCCAGTGCAGCACCACTTTCTTTTAATGTAGTTCATGTAATTCATGATTACTTTTTGCTCCATAATTTGTACGATCTTCTTTGTTTTCAGATCATTATGGGCAGAGCTTGCAGTCCACAGTCAGTTTTAATTTCTGGAAAAAAATCAGTACAGGGATCTGTTTCTATAATTCTGATGTGATCTAGGAGCTCTTGTGATTTTTTTAAAATTTTTTTTAGCATTCCTGATGCTACTCACATAGTTCATCTACACAGAGTAACTTTTTCTTAAACAAAAACTACTCTTCAAGTTGCCAACTACAACAGAGAACACCTCCTGCATCTCCGAGTGTTGGACATCATACAGACTGGCACAGCTTGGATCAGATAATGTGAAAACTTAGCTGGGGATTATCAGTAGAACTACACAAGGTATTTGAAGAGGAGGTAATATTTGGAAGGGATCCGACAGTAAAGTCACCTAGAAAATGGCTGCAGAAAAACAAGTTTTACCTTATGTAACCTCCATTATGCCAAACAAGGAATCTTACTGAGGATCAGATCCTGGTCCCTGTGAAGTAAGTGGAAAACTTTCCATTTGCTCCACTGTGGAGGATCAGACCCACAGGGAGTCTAGTTTGTCTCTGTAAACAGGATAAAGAAGCAAAAGAAACATCCAAGGCAACTTGTAAGAATTTCCTGGCAGTGCAGATACCAATAATTAACAAGTAACAAACCCTAATGCTTTATACAAAAACATTTTAATCCACATTCACTTTCCTTGGTCCATACTTACTTCTCATGGACTAGAAAGAGAATTGTGAAATGTTTGGCAAACAGAAGGGACTTTGGTCTAGATTCTGTGTTCCGTCCATATGCACTTTCTGCTTTGTAAACTTTGTTTTGGAAGTACCCCTGGACTAAGCTAAAATGTGTCATCAAAGAAAATCCTAAACCTGACAGCTTTTGCTAACTTTGTTGGAGCTTAATAAAGAAATATTTTACTGTGGAGTAAGACAAAACTTTGTACAACCTGCAGCAGTGATACCTGGGACAGGATTACATTCATTGCATGCAATGGCAGAAGACTAGATGTATTCAGGTGTCCAGGTCCTGGCATTTGTTTCTGTTATAACAGCATATAATGCCCTTCATTTAAAACAAAATGCTTCTCTGTAGTTTCTGTGTCAAAATGCAATCTCAATAATTTCCCTCACTGACAAAGGAGCTACTTGTAATTATGAGTTTGAACAATAAAGGCTGTGAAATTCAGAAAGGATGATTTTGTCCTTAGCTATCACAAGAAGCTATTTAAGTTCAGTATGACACATCTGTGTCTTTTTCTTGGTCTGAGGAAAGAAAATAGAAAACAGGAAAACATCACTGTCAATAGCAACAAACCCCAAATTCAAGATGTTTGTCCAGAAGTTTCTTGCCTATTGTTTACAGCTTCCATCTCCATTTCACAAAGATTTTCTCCTGTCTGACTTGATATTCTCAGTTAAGAGAATTGTGAATCTAGGTAAGTTGTACTGAGGTAGATGCATGGCTTCTTCAAAAAAAGAGCCACATTGAAAGAGTAATTATTACTGGTTTGCTGTCAAAATAAGAAGTCAAAGGACATGTCCGTTGGATCCTATGGAAGTCTATTTTGAACCTTGCTGCACTCAGTATTTTCACAAATTATGACCAGAGAGAATATGCATGAAACTATCTAGGGTTTGAAGCTCTGAGGAATGATGTACTGTTTGGAGGTTGCTTTTACAATTTGTAGTTTTCTTCATGGTATCTGTGACATTACTTCTCATAGAGCTGCATTTCTTATTGGCAGTGGAGAAGCCAGAAGCTGGATGGGTTGTCATGACTGAACTGACAGATTCACAGATAAAATGGTCATTGAAAGATCATCTAGTAGTCGTAGATCATTTAGTCTCTCAAAAATGGTGCTGAAAAGTGTTGGTTCGAAAGTGTCAAGAAATTTGCTTTAGTTTACTCCATTGTTTAGCCTCCATATAGTCTGGCAGTGTTAGAAGTATTACGAATTTCTTTACAAGTTAGAAGTATGACAAATTCCACATTTCTTTCAAGAGTAAGAAGAGCAGATTTACAAGTTAGCACAATTGTGTTTCTTCCAAGACCTAAGTGCAGAATGATCTCATTTTGGGGCCTATCCCATGGCAAATAATTACAGTTGTTTTCTACATGGACTTGCTTTTGTTTTTGTTAACTACAGAAAATAAATACATAGTAGGAGGACTCTGAACTCTTAAGAGAATGAAACTTCTATCACTTAAACCTTTCTTTGGAGATTTGTTTTTTCCAGAATTGTATTTAATTATTTGTCAGCAGCCCAGGAAATATGAAGCTGCTCTGCCTTCATGCTGTGATATCACCCACACTAGTCACATTAAAAACTGTGTGTCTTGAGACTTGCTCTGCCCATGTGTTCATTAAGTATTAGATGTGGCCAGAGGAATGAATCAGATTATTTCTGGACATGCAGTGTTTGTTTCTAACATCTCTTCTCCCCATCCTGTTTTAGTCACCATGTGACTGAAGGTAGAACATCTTCCCTGTCTCTGCCAAGAAATTGCAAGATGACAAAGACTTTTGTTGCAGTGCAGTTTGGCTGGTATAAAACATGTCACTGGTGTTCACCACTGCCTTTTCCTTCTCCATGTAGGCAAGGAGGTTACTATATTGCAAGATGCAAAGTTATAAAAACTCCCTTATGCTAGCTATGTAAACCATATCCTGAGATCTGTACCTGTGTGAACTCTCACTTCACCACCACAATACCATCATTGGTAAGTACTGGATAAAATGTAAAAGGAGTGGGGAGTGGATTTCCATTGTGTATTGGAAAAAGAGCTAGGGTGTAATGACAAAAGCACAGAAAAGAGGAGCAAAATACCACGATCATCTTTACTCCACACTTGTGGCACCTGGGAATAGAATTTTACATTTTGACCACTTAAGGTTTCACACTTTTCTGGTTAGTAAAGAAAACCAAAAACTAAGGAAGGATATGGTAAGAACCTTCCAATCATATCTGCAGTATGAGGATCAACTGCTTTCTATGATCTTTGGGGGAGAGGGGACAGAAGGAATCACTTTAATTCACAGCAGAGATTATTTAGGCAGGCACTAGAGAAGAGCTTTCAAAATGGGAACAACTCCTGAGGGTTGCTATTGAATCTCCTTCATCAGAGGTTTTCAAAAACTACTTCAACAAGCATTCACTGCTGAATAGCTTAGGTATGCTTGATCATACCTTTATGTGACTCAGACCATCTCACTTACCGTCTTTTCCAGCCCTTATCTAGATTCTAGAGGTAGTTAAACCTCTGGAAGGCTTTTCTGACTATTCTCACTGCTGCATTTGAATCCTTGCATAGGCAAAGACTCTGCCTGTGCGAATGATGTGATGCATCCACCCTCTTGTCTCCTGGGACATGAGTCACTCATGAAGTGCACTTCATCAAAACTATTTCACTTTCTGCCCCATGAAGTCATTGATGGCACAAAAAGATTCTGTTCCCTTGTGACTAGTGGGGGGGGAAAATACAGTCATGGTTTATAACGGCTATGCCAGTAATACACACAATATTGTGTTTTCCTTTTCTGATGGGCAGAGTGTTTATTCTTCTACCAGCTGTATTCATTTAGCATTCATCTATTTGGTTTCACTTTGTGTATATTTAACAGTTTGCAATAGGGAGATGCACTCTTTAAAGAGCTTTACTCCACAGTTATCCATTAAATGAGTCTATATTTATAGTTAACTAAATCTGATAATATCACCTAATGCTGGAATACTGTAGCTGAATCTTATGTTTATACTGTAGATGGAACAGATTCAGAAATGATTTTGCAAATATTGTGAAACTCATACAGTCCTAATTATCTTACAATATCTACCTCTGAACCTAGACAAGTTGAAAAGAAGACAATGAATACACTTTCCAGAAGAAAGTAAACCAAAATGTCAAGTGTGCCACATACCTAAAGGGACAGAAATTAGCTGAGGAGGTATTTCTTGAGTCCACTATGTCAGAGTGCACCAGGGACTAAAATTCTAAAGGTTATTTTGGTTTTCAAAAACCATTACAGAGACAGCCTTCTGGAACCAGTAGAGCCATTGACTAGCTTAAAGTGGCTAGAATTGTCTGTGATGTAAGTGTTTAGATGTACCTGGATATTTGGTTAGCATCATTTCCCTGTGACTGTTATTACAGTTCTGTATAATACTTGCAGCTAAAACAAAAAGGAGACAGCAGGAATCACAACTGAATCACAACTTCTGAATATGCATAGAAAATCAACTCACATCTGCACATCCAGGGTCAAACACATATAAGATATTGAACAGGGAGGGGCTAATCATAGTACTATAGAATAATCTTCCTACAAGATTTACCTTAAAAAAAATCTAACTTATTTTAAGTCAAATGGGTAAAAGAGAGGGAGAATGGAAATTATTTTCACATCCTGAACATTGCTGTCTATGGAGTAAAAGTAACATAAACCACAGAAGGCTGAAAACCTGAAAGTAAATGCTGAAACCCTAAGTATGACAGAACTGCCCATGTCTAACAAACTTGGAAAATCTGAGATTCAAGATCTGATGCTGAAATTTGCATCAAAGACGTGAGTTCAGTTCTGTGCAGGCATATAGGTAGGAGATTTCATTCACTATATTTGGGGTTGGATCTCTGTTCCAACTACAAAGCCTCTTCACAATTTCTTTTGAGGTCTAAAGTTTTTAGAAGGACCCATCTCTAGCAATGCAATTAATACACATGGAACTGCAGTGTGGGTTACAGGAAATCTTTTCCCAGAGTAGTTTAGGTTTCACTGAAGTGGATTGACAGTGCTGCCCTTTTTTAGGTAGGCTTAGGGAGGCTTGGATGCGATCATACACAAAATGTGCAGTCAGGCTGAGAAAGCACAAGCAGGTAACAAGTCTAGGAAGTTTCTGAATGTCTAGAACTCACCACATTCTCCATGACTTCTGACTTTTTGGCAAGCTCACATTCCTCTGCATGACCGTTGCAAAAGCAGCTTCCCCGGATGATCAGGTCATAAATAGCATAGTGGGCAAATCTCTGAGGTTTCTCTACCAGTCCCGAACCATGGCATGGACATTCCTGTCTTTTTAACAAAAGGAGGCGGAGATTGGTGAGCTTCAGGAGATCTTGAGCCTCAGGGCTATAGGGGTCTTCAATCTTGTTAGCTGGACTTAAGGCACGATAAATCACCTGGAAGACAGAAGATGCACATCCAAGAATAGATACAGGACTCCCCATACACAGCAAACATCCCAAGGCATGTTCAGGAAAAAGTAATAGTTCCTATTCAGAAGACTCTGCATAAGCAGTTGTGGGGCTGTGACTGATCCCCGAGCATCACAGCTGAGTTAACACCTGCTGGCTAAGCCACAGCAAGTGACTGTGTACCTGTTTTCATCTCGTCTCAGGTGCGAGATGGGAAATGCTTTAGTTTAAACATCCTTCCCTGGGGTTACTGAGCCCAGTCACTTCTTGCAGTTCAGCCAATACGTGGTAACTCATCAAGTGCTGGTTATTTCCTTGTGTTTCTGAGCCAAGTGACAACAGTGTCACCCAGAGAAATCCAAGGTTTATTGGCATAGATGCAGCATTAATGCCATCCAAATTTCACAAAGCATTTTAGGAACATGGCTTTAGCATGAGTTCTAGAGTCAGGTAAACTAAGACACTAAGGGCATCTGTGAAAGAAGTAGAAACTGTGATCAGACTTTTGGCTTGGCCTCTTGAACTATGTGCTAGAAAACACACCTTGGCTTAGGGTGAGTAAGTATTGAGAGAACCCTGTCTTCAAACAAAGCCAGCTGGTTTATTCATTAGGAGAAAAGAAGTAGCTACACTGCAGTGAGCTCGCAGGACCAAAGGTGCTTTGTGCCTACTGACTATCTCCAGGTTGTTACTCTTTGTCACAGCTTTTATGCTGTTCGATAGTTCTCCAGAGCAGCAACAGTTTGGTTTTGAGTTTCACAGTTCTAATTTGATGCTTACCAGTGACTCATGTATTTTAGCTCATGCACTGTTCTACCCTTCTGTATCTCTCAGGGTGTGTTTGTTTCTGTTGCATTTGGGGGAGGTTGACAAGAGAAGGTTGCATCACAGTCCATGCCAGTGAACTAGAGAGCTGGTTGCATTTGTTCCCAGGCTTAATGTCCTCTATGGGTATGCTAACTCCAATTTGAGAGCTATTTTCTCCTCTGGTTAAGTTTTTCCATCATAGCAGAGGGACTTGCCCTCGGGGTTCTTTGGCCCTGCTTTATAAGTGGTGACAGTGTCTGTCTGACTAACTCCGTTAGTGGAGTGAAAGCTTTGTTTCCATAGGGATTCCCTCTTTCTCTCTCTCTCTGTGTTTTTCTTTTTCTTTCTTTCTAGTGAACTGACCAATTCGCATCCTTGCAGCATGTAAAATACTTTTGCCCCTTTTTGTTTGCAGGAGCCAGAAAAGAGCTTGTGGTACATACCTGGAAGATAATTCTGTTGCATGCTGATAGCACATGGGGAGATAAACCCCCTTAAACTAATAGAACCAGCTGTCAGGCTTTGCACAGAGCTACACCTGGCAGTACAACAGCAAAGGCAGTGGTACATCTCCCACCTGTCCACAGCATTTTCTGTTAGGTTAGATCTGTTCTTTTTATCTTTTAATTCTCTTCTCTTATACTGTCAGCTAGTTACAAAGCTGCAAACAGCCCCGTTTGGTGAGATCAGAGGTGCCCGTATTTCCTTGTTTGATAGAACTATGGGCAGATTGCCCAGGCTGTGCAATGCAAGTACCTAAATTCCCCTGATCATGACAAAATAGCCCAGGCCTCTCCACCCCAATGTCTGCATTCCCCGTTTAATGGAACCATAAGCAAAGGGCCCATTCTGTTTTGTCCAGGTGCCCAGCATTCCCCTTACTGATGGATTCATGGAACAAAGACCAAATCTCCTCTGTCCAGTTTCCCTAATCCAGGATGGTCTGATCTTTTTAGTGGAAACCAGTTTTATGAACCCTCTTTCCTTCTTCCCAATCCCCTGTGGACCACACAGAGGTAGAGTGGTTTCTCAGAGTCCTCAGCACCTTATTGTGTACAGACACACAGATCTTCCTCCCATGTGGTCAATTCATCTAAGGCAAATGCAGTCATTAGCTTCTGCAAGATGTGCACTGGTCCTGCCAGTGACCTCCTTGTACAAGGCTGGGCAAGAGGCTTGATGTCTCTGTGCCCCAGAGATCCCAGTTGTGAACAGCTATGGATCTCCTCAGAGCGGGCAGAGAGGAAAGGCAAATGAGGTGAAGAACAAGAGCTTGTACTGGGCCTGTCTGAAAGAAATGACCAGGTAACAGCTAAAGTGTTTCTTTTTACTCTGTCTCTGGCATTATACTTCTGCTTGATGACAATAGTCTTGCATTTTGCTATGTTAACTGTGAAGGAAATCTCGTGCCCTGTATTGCACTACTAGAAACCTATTTTGTGTACAGTATGATAAGTTGAAGAGAAGGATTGAAGTTTTGGGATCTCCAGTCAATTATCCATCTTCCTCATGTCTTAACTGGCATCCAGATAGCACTGAGGTCTTTACACAAAATAACAGCTGTTGGGTGCTTTTCTCTCAGTGCAGGGTCATTTGCTTTCATGAAGCTGTATTTTTTGGGTTTTTTCTTTGCTTGACAGCTTGGAAAAAGATTGGGTTTATTGTTTTGCAAATATTTTCATTTCTGGCCTTGCATCTCTTGAGGGGAGCTACTTTGGCATTTTTCATGTCCCTTCAGAACTCTGAATATTATTTGTGAGCAGAGATGTTAACAGCTTGGATGTCCCACAGGGTTTGTGGCAGCCTTTAAACAAAAAACAGTATTCCATTCCAGTTGTGGTACAAGAGTTTGCTTGTATGATTAATTCATGACACATTTCTGTCTGGAATAAGCTCAGTAGTGAGACTTGATTTATTTGTGCTCATCCCTCCCAAAGCAAGATTGGTTATGTGTTAAAGATCTGATTTGGGTGATATAACACTAGTGAAGTCTTTTGGGAGTGGCATGTATACGCTCTTCTTGGATTCAACAACCACTAAGGAGTTAGCTTTCACTAACTTTGTAAGAAATCAAAGATATTATGGACTTAAACAAAGGCATTTTCTATCAGCAGAATTCAAGCAGATATGTTGTGCCAGTGTAAGTAGGTTTAGATGAGCTGCATTTTGCACAGAGGTAGCAGTTCTATTTAGCATTTAAATCAGATTAGCAGCATTATTTCATATATGCATAAAACTGGAAAATGGAATTTTTTTCTCTCCCCCCTTCTGGAGGACACAATCTCCTTGAAATAGTGGTAGTTAGAACCCTTGAGCACAAGAAAGAGTATATATAGAATCACCATCTCTTGGCCCATTTTTAATATTTGATTGGATATTTCTTCTCACATTAAAGTAATGGTTGTTAGATCTTCCTTTAAATATGTGTTGCTCTACTGTCAAGAGTAATACATTAAAATCCATAAGTTATACTTATTAGTCTGTTATGTGTATTGATTCAAATAATTGTAGTGTGAGATGAATTTTTAAAACAGATCTGGTATCTCACCCTACATGACCCTGAATTATTTTTCCATAAATGAATAATTTAACTAAAAAAATCCCCCAAACCCTAAACTCTTTTTCTGTAGTAAAAATAGATTTTTATATTTTAAATGCATGTATTTGGGTTCATGGTTCTCTAAGAAAAAATGAATCCTAAATTAGGAGACAGATTGGTGGTGGTTGTATATGCAGGTTGATAATTTTATACGGTACAGAGAATTTTATTTTTGTAAAAAAGGAAGAGATTTCATTGTGACCATAATACAGAGTCAGGAATGTGATTGTTTGTTCTAAGCCTCAGTGCAATTTTTCACTATCACGTTCAGAAAGTAACTTAAGCCTTACTCTGTTCTGGGCTGCCAGTGAATTCAGTAGGGTTAGGAGAAGTCTGTTATATGTCCTGCTTACTTTACTTTTAAATAGGATACAGATCCTCAGGTACCTAATGAAACAGGAGGAAGACTAATTAATTTATACCTGTAAAATTCTCAGAGAATCCCTAGACATGGGTGTTCCATACATGCAGTTTCAATAATAATGAGTAAAATATAAGAGCTTGGCCAGCTCAACCATTTTTGCATAAATGTTTTAAAGATTAGATATTAGAAATGGATCTAAATGTTAGTGACCTCCTAGAGTCATGAGCTATGGGCAGAAATACTCCATCTTTTCACTGTTATCTGTTCTTTTTTTAGTTCACAAGTTTTGTGTTTCTGAAGCCAATAAGGCGGATTCCTTCTACACAGACAGACATTTGACTTCTGCCTTTTGCAGAAAAACAGAAATATGATTTCTTTTCATTTCCCAGAGATATTATGCAAATTTGCAGTTTTCTATTATATTCAGGTAAAAGACATGAATAAAGTGTAACAAAAAAGTATGTTCTTATAATTATGGTGCAAGCTCTGAAAAAGAGGTTCCCATGATGTTCACTTGAAAGCTATTTCTCATCTAATTAAATCTCTCTCTGGTATCAAGCTCTGTGGAAGCTCTGTTCTTTTTTTTGCTGTGACAGACTGCTCTGAAATCTCCCAGTCATTTCTCTGAACATCAGTGTGCAGCTTTCATACAAGTAGCATATGCACAACTGCAGAAGAATATCTGATGGTTAAGGCCACTAAGGGACACCCTAGAAATCTTTCCGCTTCCACTAAATTGGGTAGAAGTTTAGGGTATTCAGCACCTCTGTAGTTTCAACCCTTTGTGGAAATACATCCTAGATCCTGAGTTTCCCTTATAATCAGGAGCTGAGCCTGGAGCTAAATGCTGAGTAGGACATTCATGCTTATCTGCATATCTGCTATCAAGCGCATATTTGTCATTCTCATTTTCAAAAGTCAATCAGCTGCGCCTCAAAAAGATGGTCGCTACCTTGTCCTCTCCTGACCTTTCTAAGAGCAAGGAAGTTTGGAGAATGCTGTAAGTGTGCAAAGCTAAAAAAGGTAGCCACTGTTAGAGGATTGGTTTTGCTGTACACAAGTTGGCACAGCTTCACAGGGGGTGATGTTTTATCGCCAGTCTAGAGATCATCTTCATTCCGGAGACAGTGTCTCAGATTTTTGATTTCTTGCCATGTGTTTTGCTTCTCCATTCTTGATGCAGTTAATTCTGTTTTTTTAACCTGATCTTCCAGCCAGTATTAGTCAGAAAAGATGTGGACACAACAAAGGTTCCCCCTTGCAAGCTCATAGCCTAAGGTCAAGAATATGAGTCATAAATGGAAGGCAGTGCCAATGCGTGGCCTCCTACAAAAGAAGATCCTTGTGCAGAACAAAAATTTGATATTACAAATCATCCTTAAGCTTTGTTGATCATGTTGCACACAATCAGGTTAATGAGGTCAGAAATGTCTGTGTGCTTATACTAGGCCCATCAGAAGGAAGCTGCAATAAAAACTCTCATCAGTCCCAGATACTCTTCAGTAGGAGATTTTCATGTGAGTTGATTTTGTTCGTAAAGGAATAGTAAACAATTGTCTCAGATTTTTTCCTACCCAGTGGCAAATATCCTCTGATTTATTTGATGGAGCCTCTTGACTAAAATTAATTCTTCCCTCTTGTGGTACAGTAGTTTTCACTAAGAAGTAGTCTTTTTTCCTGTTTTGAGATACTGTTTGGAGCACAAGGAAAGTCTTGCAATTCTCTTAACTATTAGAAGACCCATTCTGACAATTCATGGAATAGTGATTTTTAGTCAAGATCCACTGTTTTTCTGTATTTCTGGAGAATAAAACTTAGAAGCCAATACAGAATATGATAGTTTGTTAAAGAAATAATTGTGCATTTGATTTTTAAAATTATTCTGATCTGAGTAAACTCAGCTACTACCAAAACAGTGGCATCTTGAATTCATTCTGTGTTTTCCAAAACAGAAAGCGACGACATCCCTTCATTTGCATTTGCTTTGAGGTTATTCCAGTAATCCAGTCAGTGTGGCATTAATATTAATATTTAGGCATTGCTGCCAATATGACTATGGGGAAAGACTGCACAATTGAAGTTAGAGGCAGACAGACCTGAAGAGCCATGCAGACTTTTTCTCAAACATGTATGCTGTAGGTTCAGGTTATCTACAGACGTAAATCTCTACATCTGTGTAGAAAGGCAAGGTTTGCAGGAAGAAGCAGTATCTTCTATCAAGCTAGGTATTGTAGTTGAAGTACAAAATCTAGATCACAAAAGCCTTCAGAAAAGCCTTCAGCTTGCAGTCTGTGTACAGAGAATGGAAAAAATTCCTTTCATTCCACACATCAATACCTTATGTGGGGATGTGAGAACACTTCCATGCTCCCACAAAGTTCAGTGTCCTTTTTCATTATGAGGAATGATACTTGCTCTGAAATGGCAAAGGGTAGCACGAGGAGTCCTGTGATGCCAACAGCCCTCCTGGGAACTGGATTGGGAATGAGGAGACTCATTTCACTCTCTTGAATTGCCAGGGAACATTAAAACAGCCCATCACTGTCAGTGTCAACCTATCTTGACAAAGCTGTACTCTCACAAGAAACTATCCATTTCTTATAAGTGGAGCCACTTATATCTCTAGGTCTTGGCTGAAATCTTACACATGAACAGACTTAGCTAAGCGTATAGTCCCACCATGACAGTGATGTGTGGACAACTGCAGAGTGAACAGTTAAGTGTTCTTTTGCCTGGAGTTCAAAATTTACATCAATGAATCTCTAAGATTCATAGCATTTAGACAAGAATTTTTTTCACAGTTGAGAATTGGAAGAAAAAAGTCATGGCTGCAACTACACTAAAGTTTTATAACACAGGGTGAGAATAAAAACTAATTTGATATTTTCTGCCTTGTATGTTCAGGAAATGCAGAAGCAATGCTCAAAAAAACCCTACTGTGTCTTTCTGGCTGGTTTATAAGGTTCCAAATGTCTCTGAAATGGCTTATATCAAACCCAGTCAGAGTAGGATACTTGGTGCTCTCCTGAAGTTCCCTTGCCAAGGATGGGAATGCTGGACTGGTCTCATGTCAGTTCAAATTCCCTTCAGAGACAAATCCTTGAGCCCTGTTAATTCTTCTTCCAGGGATGCAGGGCCTGGCAGTGCTATCTGCTTGTTTACACTGTTGGTGTTAACTGCTTCCTCTCAACTTGCCTCTGCATTTTATCTCCTTTACAGTTCAAGTTAAACTAAATACTGAACAGACAGCCCTAGTCATAACATTTGAGCACCTACCTTCACTAATGACTAATCCCTGCTGGAATCCTTTCCGGATGGAAGTCGGAATAACCCGAGCATCACGCAGCTTTGAGAGGCCAGTCCTGATGACTGTTGGACAATTCACTGCAGTGCAAGACCCTGCTCTTGCATCCTAGTTACTAGGAATCCAACCTAGTGATGTGCTGAGCGTGTTTCTTTTCAATGACCCTACTGCCATATGAAATCAGACCTTTAAGAAGCCACTGAAGCCTCAGTGGTGACCTCTTGAATTATTGATGTTGCCACTTAATGAGGTATGTGTGTGTGCAGGGGATCCTCCTTTGTTTATCAAAAGATTTGGCATGAATACCCCGAGAAAAGACAGCAAAAAATGTGGGTCCTTAGAAGAGGATCACACACATTCCACACAGCCCTGCCCTGGCCTCCCTTAGTGCCTGTGTACAAATGGTCCCCCTCTGCCATAGCTGTTGCTCAGGGAGTCCCTGTAGCTGGAGAAAGGCAGCAGAAGTCAGTGCAGAGCAAAAGGCCTTCCATACCCCTGACTGTGGCTTGCTGTCTGAACAACCTGGTGGCTTTTGAAGGAGACAAAACTGCATCCTGTCACAACATGTCTTGATCTGACAGTCACAGAGTGTGCTTAGAACAGTGATTTAAAGTCTTTTAGCTACAAAACGAGTCCACTCATCTTTGACAGAAGGCACTGCTGGGGACTTCTGTCCCTAAAGAGGTCACCACAGGATACAAAAGGAGAATGAACAGGTCTTCTGCTCAAGGCACACTTGACATGTTGCCATAGAAACCAGTTACTTAATTCAGGCATAAACAATTCTTACAGCCCCTAGTGAATTCCAGTAATGGGTTTATTATATCACACTTCATTGGTGTCATCTGTCACACAGACACTCATAAATGATCCAGCCTTTGATTCAAAACTCAATTCCACTGGCTAAACCCAATATGGGAATGGTCTTCTTTTGGGTCTGATGGTTGTAAGTAGGTCACTGTTCTACCCCACTTTGCATGCTAATGTCTTCCTTTCATGCAAACGTCATCTTCAATGGAGAAGAACATTTGTGTTCATTTCCTGATATTCCAGTTTATTAAAAACATGCTCTTAATCTCTCAGATGCTTGAATGCACGTGCTGTCAGGATGCAGGTTGAAACATTTTGGTCCATTTCCCCCTTATGATGTTTGAACTGTAAGTCACACTAATGTCTGATGCAACGTTGTGGTAATTTCTCCTTTTGTTTGGGACAGTTTTGATTTACATTGGCTGATTTTGGTCTTATTTTAGGTTCCATGACTATATAGTACAGTGTTTTTAAATTAGAAAAACAGATGAATGGACCACTAGGTTAAAAACCTATCAGTTGATGTATAAGACTCCGTGCAAGCATTACCTGTAGATGGACTTAGAGTAGATTAAAAGACCTTAAAGTGGAGGTGCTTTTAGTTCATGATGTTATGTTGGATGTTGGCGTACTGAAGCTGATGAGCATACCAGGAACTATTCTCCCTTAATAGTTAAAAAACTTCTCCCTGAACAGCAGGATAAAGATTAGAAGCACTTGTTTCCCATTTAATATATAATTTCTTAGAGTGATAAAAGTCAACAGGCAAAACACAGGGTAGTTAACAGGCTGGTCAGGACTTACGACATGCTAGTGGAGGACTTTCACTGAGAAGTGTTTATAAGCATTGAAAGTTAGGTGTTGATTTTGTGCTGCTTCATATGAAGCAAATGATGTGCCGGCAATTGGCAGTGAATCAATTGCTCTGCCTCCTAGACTAGAAATCATCAACAGAACAAGGTTATTGGCAGAAGAATTAAGGTGGGGGGACCTAGGGCCTCAGACAGATTTTAGCTGCAGAAGTACTCTGGATCTGAACAGCAGTAAGGGATTTAGTAAACTCTGGATTAAAAGAAAACTGTAAAAGAGCCATTAGGAAGTAATCTCCTTGCATTTCTACAGGACTTGTTCCCCAATGCTTGACATCTTCTGTCTCAGATGTACCTTACCTGAGGTGGAATGGAGGTGTATGACCCTGTCAGAGGTGAAAGATAAGGGATAATCTACAAGAGACAAGGGATACACCTTAGTGATACATTATGTTCTGTTGTGACCTTGTCACATCACTCGCCCAAATGTCTTTTGCTTCCATTCTAGTCTCCTAAAAGTTTGTCTTCTGCCAAGTTTCCTGACATGCTCCTAGGAAAAGTATATTTCAGTGGTCTTGGAGGATCATCAGAGTATGCTGACTCAGGGAGATGCATCTCAGTTTTTAGATGCATGTAAATTACTGCAGCTCTACCACCTTCTCCTTTCACACCTGCATTCTCATTTCTGGAAGCCAGTTGAGCTAAAATCTTGTTTCATGATGTGTCCCACATGGGGTTTAAGCCTAAGCATTCTCAGTAAGCCATCTCTTTTTTTTTTTTGATTCCTTTTGTGCCCTGTGAAAAAGGAATCTGTGTCTCTTCTCCAAGTGAACAGAACAACACTCAAGAAAAACCTGAGTGCCATGCAGCAGAAATTACTTCAACCCCATCAGTAGAGAAAACTGGCATTTATCTCAGAGCATTAATTATCATTTAAGTAGGAATGGTTTTAGTAACTTCAGAAATGTTGTCAGCTTGTGATGTGAGCTCCTCAGCAATCCAAGGCTTAGCCAGAATCAGTAACTGGATGGGTCAGAACAGAGCTGAAAAAGAAGCAGAGAACACTGCAAAAAGTAGTGCTGGGGATTCAGTCAGCTTCCTTCCAAGTCAGTTGTGAATCAGTGCTTGAGGGGATGCCCTGGTGACATCTGTGACATCTTTAAAATGATGTGTAAAACTGCAGTTCTGAGATGTGTGGGGAAAGCTCCTGTGAGACTTCCAGTAAGAGTAGCAGCATCACCCAGGCAAACCTGATCAGGTATCACTTTAAATAACCACACTCTGCCTTCCTTTACTTAATTCACAAAAGAATCTGCTTTGTCATATTGCTGACCTGAAAAATCTGATGCTTTTGCACCCTTGCCATAGTGGCATTTCATGGATTGATTAACAGGTCTCTGTAAAGTCTGTCCAGAGCTTCAGAATCGTTATGGGTTAATGTGCTGTGAAACAGTATTTGCCTTGTTCTCTGTTAAGTTGCCACACAGATTCCTGTGTGCTACTTTAAAGCTTCAGCTTTCTTTCCCCTGGAGGAAGCAACCTCTGTATGTATTCAATTCATGTAACAGTTCATGAATGTATTTGAGATCTGCAAGGGTATGACCTGTAAATATATGACTGTTCTTACTATTACTATTGTTTTCTAACACATACCACCACAGTGTAGATTGATTAAGCATACACATATTCATTTTAGTGTAGTTGCTGCCCAAGTTGACAGAATCATTTTGACACTTGTGATCACAAAGGCTGGTGCTGGATGAGTGTTTTATTATTTGATTTTCTGCCATCCACTTCTCAGATTTGTTGTAGCAGCAACACATGGCCTTAATGATATTCCCCAAGGTTAAGTAAGCACAAAAGCCAACATAGTGCAGGGCAACAGGGGATACTGTACTAGAGAAGAAAGAGTTGGTTTGCATTTAAGGCCAAAGAATTCGCCTTAGACCCTATATTCTGTTCCTTACTCAACCAGAATTGTCCTGTTTTACCACAAAACACTTCACCTTCCTGTGTTGCTCTTTCCCTATCTGTGAAATGGCAACAGGACCCTTATATGTGTGCTGAAGATCATTAAATGGGTCTTGCAAAATACTTCCAGATTTTTGATTGAAAGGCACACAAGAGTGGAAAATTATATTAGTTGCCTAAATTCTGTATTGACGTGGCAGGTTGTAATCTCTCCACAGAAGACATTTGGATGTGTTTGACTTACATGTATCATGATAACCAGCAGAATTACTACCCCAAGAACAAGACAGTTTAGTGGTCAGATGATCTGCTCCAGATTTCCAATATGCAGAAATGTTTGCCAGCCTATTGCACAAAGATGAACTCAGTCTCTCCTTACTGCTATTTCCCTGTCTCAGATACAGTACACTAGTTTCTTTCTTCTCAGGTGCATTTTGAAATGCACTGCTGAAACCACTGTTTTTTGTAAACCTCTCTGGACCATTCACCTCACACCTGAGCTTAATTTGCAGTGAAGTATTACTGCCAAACCTCCATGGTCACTTTCAGAGAGGGAAACCAGGAGGATTGTGACTTCTCTAAGGAAGAGAGGAAGTGAAAGGCCTCAAGCCTCTGTTGTGACTATAGGGATGGCTTTGTCTCATCTATAAAATGATACCAATAATATTTAATGGCTTTCCCATCTAAACAGCTTCAAGACTGTTGAATGAAAAGGGTTATAACTAAACTAAGTGATTACTGTGCAGTCATTAATGTTCTTGTCAGAGGAATTTATCAGAGCAATTCTACATTTATTTTAAAAGAATGTCTTCTGCATATGTTTAATAGCACATCAGAATATTCATAACAAATGGAATTGTGAAAACTGGCTGCTCACTTCCCCTTTCTGTTTCTAAATGGCTTAATGCAATCAGACCAGTCAGCCCCAGCAAGAAAAACTACATTAAACTTAGGGGAAGGATGTATTTAAAAGTCATCCAATCATCTAGGACTTTTTATAGGGAGAAGAAAAAGAAAGACAATACAGTTCATGCCATCCTAAAATAGGAAAACAGTTTGGATAAATCAGATCTAAAAATGTGTATTTCCCTACACCTATTTTGTTGGAATTCTAGATCAGTTACTGATATCTGTAATGTAAAATTAGGCAATGTTAATCCTATCCTGTGCAGCTGTCATAAAATAAATCTGTTAAACTATTTCCATCCATTTTCATTGTTATATAATTTATCTTTTTCTTCCTCTTTGTTTTTCTTAACAGAAAGCCTTTGGGGATGGGTTACCTTTCTTAAATTATATGCACAGTGTCTCTTTGAGCACATACTCTCTGATTTTCAGCCAGTCTTGTTTTCAGCTGTTTGACACTAAACTTAGTCCAAACCTCAGTTATTGCTTACCTCTCCTCTGGTGCAGGGCACTGCATCTGAATACCTGGAAGTGCACATGGAGCCCTCTTCAATGAGATCATCCTGGAGCCCAAAAGTTGCTGTACAGTTGACAGAGAAATATTTGTAGGGCCTCCAAGTCTGCCCATAGTCTTGGGATCTTTCCAACACCATCGCAGCTGGTCGAGGTGACTTGAACACAGCAATGACATGGGTCAGGTAGAACTCTGTCTCGAAGTCCAGTCTGATTTCTTCCCTGTGTACCCCTTGGGCAGATTGCCACCAGGAGATGGGGTTTGCAAAGAAATCATCTGTCATGTCAGCCGGGAGATGGGAGTTATCAGGCTGGTTGGCATTGCATTTGGTGCAGCGAGGCTGTCCACAGCCATGGGAGGCCTGATGGAGGAGATCCTGGTCTGAGTAGAAGCAGTACAGTTCTGTACTGTTCTGGCCACATGTGGTGAGAGTGACTGGAGTCCTCCCTGTGGCAAGGTTTCCCACTGGCGGGTTGCAAGAACGGCCGTTACAGCGGAAGGCTTGTAGCCTCATGGGATCTGAAAGACAGGGAAAAGAAACACAGCTAAGCAGAGTTTCTCAGCTAGTTCTCAGGCTGTAACACAGGTGACTATGCAAATGTTCAGAGTCCTCCTCTGGGGACTGACATCTAAGAGGACACCTAAGGAGGGTCACTTTATCTTTTCACATAAAGTTTGGAGGGAGTTTCTCAATAAATCTAGCCCTTGTTTTTGTTGCCTGACTCAGAAACTGAGGTCTGTAGAAAACTCAGGCTTATGGCACTTAACTCTGATTTCTGTTGAAAATGCAGTTGCATCAGTCCATTGAATTTTATATTTAACCACAGAAATAGTTTTCTTATTTTCACTGTAGTAAAGCTCTGTATCTGAGGACTGAATCTATTCAGTGCATTTATTTTCATTGTTGCCAAAAAGCAAACTGTACTATACACTGTAGATACATTAAGAAACGTGATTATTCCTGCCCACCAAATTAGAGACACTAATTACACATAAAAACACATAAAGAAAATATTTTTCTGTATTTCTGCATTACTGGCATAATTTTGAGGGATCTCGAGTTTCTACTGCTCCTATTGATATCAGCTGGAGTTTCAAATCTCTCTTTTGTTTATGTACCTTGACATGGAGGTCAGTGACTATATTGTGTTTGCAAATACTAGCAAAAATTTTGGTATCTTCAATGTATGTATCTACTTATTTCTAAATTAAGAAAAGGTAGGAGTAGCTAAAAGGTCTTCATACTGTTTGGAAATCAGTAGTGTCTCCTGACACTGGAATTAAAGGTCAGTCCCAAAACCTTATTACCATACTGGAGAAAACTGCTCTTCTAATAACATATAATGTCCTCTTTGCAAATTAACAATCTAGGAGTTTAAGACTGACCTTGCAAGGTCATAAATCTAATCCAAGAGGTCACAAGTCAGATGACTGGATGTAAGTCCTACAGGAAATGACCCTTCCAATGAAACATAGGATGACCGTAAACCCCAGGTAATCCAGGAGCAGTTCAAAGGTCAGCTGTTAGTTCAACATTCTAGGTCAAATTTTTAAATCCCTACTCAGTTTATATTCAGCCTTTCCTCAAGCAAAATTAGTTTTAAAATCAAGTTAGGTCAAAGACTTTCTGATTGAGCCTTCTAAAAATAGTCAAATTGTAAATGTAGTTGGGTGAACCTGATGCCCCTCTTTCCAACAGGAATGTTTAAGGTGGAAAAAATGTGTCCAGCGAGCATGGCTTTGCCTCTGAGTTGCTTCTGTCCTTAGTTCCTTAGTGACATTTCTGCACAAGCCAGAAGAGAATGGTCAGAGATGGACATTGTTTTGAAAAACACCTCATGCGTTTTTTGCTTCCCAGGATTAGGACACAAAACGAAGTTGCTGTATGACCACTGAATCCCATTGACCAATGCTGTGTGCCATTTTAGCTTACATACAGCATAAGGTAGTCTTAAACTTCAGGTAGCAAGGAAACATCATCCAAAAATGCTCTTGACAACTCTTGGAAATAGGTGGAAGCCAACTTCAAAGGAACTTGGACTTAGTCTGCGTTTACCTTACAGACTTTTTAAACAGCAGCCTCAGGGAAAGAGGGGCTGTCTGGAGACATAGTGGGTTTCCTGCTGGTGGAGGTTGTCTTTCACTAGTAGCTGGAATGGGCTAGCCAAGAGATTTTTTAGTATCCCAATGAAGTCCTAGGAGACTGGGAGAGCTTAGAGTGTAATTCAGTGTCTGCACCTAATAGTCCTCAGATCAAAGGAATGAAAGCTGCCCCTCCTCAGCCCCACTACCACTCCCTGTGCTGGCACAGAGATGAATTTCCATGAGAGAGGAGAAGTTGCAGAAGTCAGCTGGAAAGGAAAGGAGAGATGGTGGGGTTGTTTGGCTCTATCAGTTCTGTTCTTTGCTCCCCAACTTCAATTGATTAGGTGATTTTTAGCAGTACTGCAAATGCTCCACCAAGCTCTCACACCACCCTGCTGCTTGATGACCATTTCAATGTATTTTCTTTCTGATTATGAACTTACTATTCCATATGAGCCTAATACAGTTAAAGGGGAACACCAGGAGCTTCAGAGAATTATTTTATCTGGGAGATTCCTTGCAAATTCTCTGAGTCTGCTTGTCCTGAGAAAGGACTCGGGTTATTTAGAGCTTCCTCCTTTTCGCAGAGCATCTGAAATTCCAAATTTTTGTCTGCTCTGGTGGGTGAATTTCACTGACTCATGCAGAATTATTGAAATAAAGATAAATCTATTCTTTGCAGGTCATCAAAAATATAAGCTACAACTGCATACCTCAAGAATGTCTTTGCAAGTGACATTTAGGTTCATGTTCATATCCAAGCTGTTTGGTAAAAATTACTGGAAATAAGGAAAGCACAGCAATTTCTGTGTTTAAAATAGATTGGACAGGAACTGATTTTGCTCAGTGCTGCAGAAAGGTATCATCTTTGCCTCCAGAGAATTTAAGTGAGACTGGTCTTACAACTGAGCTTTGAACAAGCATTAGCTCTGACTGAGTCAGGTTACTTAGTTTTGATTAAAAATGGCTCCATGTTACAAATGCTATTGGATTATGGATAAATATACCATGTAATTAAAAGAAAGTCCATCTCTATTGATGGATCACACCACTGAAGCTTTCACAGAGGAAATGGGATGCCGGTGTTCCAAATTTAAGGAGTTATACAAGGGAAGCTTTGCAGACAAGAATGTAAGAAAGTAAAAAAAAGTATTTTTTTCTAAAGGGAGTGGCGGGTTTTTTGTATTTCCTATAAATGGGCTATTAGTCTTGTATTGAGTTTTTCAACTGCTTAACTCTGAACCTGGAAAAGGAAGAAAAACATGGTTTTTCTCCTGAACAAGTCACAAGAAGGTTTATTTGCTCTGCTTGCTAATACAGCAACATCAATAAACAGTTCCTGTCTGAACTGCTGTGTCATTAGGAAAATGGGAGAAGAACAAAGTGTAAATTAGCAGAAGGGAGTTTAAGAGAAGGAGAGAGGTTGGAAAACAAAATCTGCAGTCGATTAAAAGCTTTTCATTTAAAGAAATCAATTGGCAGAACACTGCTTGGCCACAAGGGTAGCGCAGTCTGTCCGTCACTCACTGATTCTGTGGAAACAATGTGAAATGTTGCATCTGGACAGTGAGAGGGGACCACTGCAGAAGAGAAACAGCAGCCAAGTGAACAAACAACTTACCCCAACAGCCAAAAGGACACATTGAATTATATATAAAGAACTAAACAATTTAATTGCGAATGGGCGCTGCATGTTATTGAAGGTGAGTAGCTTTTACTCCATGGAGGATGGCTTGGCTCCATAAACGGTATGATTAATTTATTGGTTTGTTTTCTAGTCCCTCAGAGCTCTGCCACAAAGTGGCAGGTCAATGGCACATGCCTGGCATGTGTTATAACAATGGTGTTATCTGATGATTAGGGAATGATACAGTTCAAGGGAGGTCATACTATTGATATTCCTGGGACACAATTTCAAACATAGATCTCTTACTTCAGGGCCTTGTAGTGCAAAACAACATTGTAGACATTAACTAAAACCAGGTTGTATCTTTTTTAGGTTTTCTTTTCACCTTCCATTGGATACTCAACAGAAGAAAGGTCATAGGGCAACTTAGTCAAATCCTGCTGATGTGACTGGAAAGATTCCTAATATTTTTTTCAGTGATTTGAACTGCAATTTTATTTTCCATGTGCCAATTTATGATTTTGTGCATTCAAGTTTCCTACAGTGAGACAGGAGAGTGAATTTCACAGTTCTGACCGACACATAAACACTAAAACCTTAGGGCATCTTCTGCTATGTTTTTGATGGAGCAGTTCCAGCATGTATGTCCAACCTGGATTCCACTTGTTCTGTATCTGTTTAACTTTTTTCTTAATAACCAAAAACTTGGAAATGTTTTTAAACCTTGGGCACATGAGTCGTTTAAGTTTCTGTTAATCAGACCTAGAACTTTACTCCTTAATGCTGGTTACAGCAGAAGTGCTATACAACTCTCTGGTTTGTCTGTGGCCAACTTGCAATAAATTGGCAAGTCATCATCCATTTATGAGTAGTCCAGTGTATTAAAATAGCCCTCACAACTGGAGCTCATGAGCCAGCCTTCATAAATACCTCAAAGGTGAAGTTCTCAATATGCTATATCCATGACCTGAGGTACAGACAGAAGGAGAATAAAATTCCAAGTCTGGGCAATATTTCATTGTGGCTAACTGCAGTCTACCTGCCTGCATCCCTCCTCGAACAAGTGTGGGCTCCAACACCCACAGCTTCATTTGCAGATGAGTGGAACAACCCCAGACCAGAGGAAACCAAACCCTGCTGATAATGATTGATCATTGGTAACTGATTTTAAGCTTGGGGCTAGAAATGGCCATTTTTGACCACACCCCTTTTAGAGAGCTGCCATGGGCAGGAGAGCTGGCCCAGGCACTGCTCCCTGGGGGAGGTCTGGGCTGGTCAGGGCTGAAGCAAGAGCCCAAGCTGCTGTCAGTCCCATTAACTGTCCCAATATGCAAGAATTTTACATGACTGCAGAGTTTGAGAGGAATAACACCCTCTACCTGCGTAAGACTAGGGGAAGTATCAAGTGTCACATCTCAAAATAAAACCTAGGTGACTCCTCCAGCCTAACCACTAAATGTTTTCTTCCCTTGGCATTATATTGAAAGATCTAAGGAGCCAGTCTTGACATCCCTGACTGTCTTCTCTGCACAGAGATGGCAGAAGGCAATATTGTACTGCCCACAAGTATTGTACTCCATGTACTCCCCACGCAACCACCCCATCAATCTGTTTCACTTCTGACAAGGAGGAATTAGCTATAGGGCTGAAAAGGGCGTTTACTGTATAGACTAATAAAGTATGTCAAAAATATACTTCCCTGTACACCTCTCTGCTCAGGAAAAGGCTGAGACTTCCAAATCATTGTACACAGATTGGCTAAACACTGGCCTAACCTTAGTCTGAGCAGTACTGACCCTGTCTGTAACAGGACCTGTAAATATTCAAGGTTAATCAAAGATTTTTATATTGCTTATAAAAAAAAAAAAAAGAACAGGTAGCCCTTGTGCTTTCACAGGGTGATGGTTTGTGCAATCTTTTGACCAAGCAGTGTATTTTTATTTAAATTGGTATTGAATCCTTAGCATCACCACCTTCAATATCCAATTATTTTGCTGTTATTTACTATGTCCTACACCATTAGTCTGAGTGTTTAGCTCCACACAAAACACACTCCCTCCTGACAAATTCACTTTCCAGGCAGTCAGCTGTGGGCTACATTTCCTTGAAGATTCATTTTCACTTTGTGAATTGGATGCAGAGCAAATTCAAGCTAGTTTATAACAAGCTGCTTTCCATAACAGTATCAGCAACTTTACAAGACATCGCTGTAACCTTTCTGTGCTATATATCAACATATGTATCCTACAAAGAGAGAGTCCTAGCCTGGGAAACTAGTGAAAGCCAAAGATGAGACCGTAAAAGGACTAAGGTAGCACATCCTCCCTCCTCTCGTTCCCTGTCGTGTTGTGATAGCCAGCCTTTTTCCCAAATGAGTCACTGGCTAATATGCCAGGATTGTAAATTCATGAGCTGTTTTCAGTTTTTAAGAAGCTAACCCTTGCAGTTATGGAAATCTGATGTCTGTGTTATCAAAAAAGTTCTAGGTGGGGAATAATCTGAGCTGAAGCCACCTGACCTGCCTTTAACTTTACTGGAGTTTGTAGGGTAGCTGAACACTTCAATCACTTTCAAATCACTGCACGAAGAGTGTTGTTCCTGTCCTAATACTCTGAGCTGACAGGTGAAATTTAAACTACTGGTTTGCTTTCCTGTACAGAAAGAGAGATCCCAAGCCAGTACCTCAAAGGGAAAGTCCCCAAGGATGCATTGTTTTATCAATACTTATTTTTATTTTTCTAACCTGATCTGCGTAATTCATCCCTTTTAACCTTAAAGATGTATTAAACTATAGCAAGAAGAAAACAATCTAATGCTTTGCTTCCTTTCCCTTAAGGAATTTGTCTCCATAATAATCCAGGTATTTTTAGGACCCTATGTAAATACCATTACAGCTGTATCATTCCTGTATATGCTTATTTGTACACCCATGTATACACACACAAATAATCAACTTCTCTTTCTGTCCTAATCCATTTTCTGTCTAATGCTAACTTATTCACTACATGTTAACTACTAAGGGAATACAATGAATGAATGGACTGCCTTGGATAAATAGTAATTCTTAAACAGCATCTCTGACTTTTAATAATGCAAAATGAAGATAACAGGGAATAATTCAGATTGCTACAGTAATGCTGTCCAAAGATGTTGTCATTTCACTCTTGTCCTGCCTAGGAAGGCAGTGTTTCATCCTCAAAACAAATATCCAGCATATCTCAATCCATCTACCTTTTTCTTTCTCTCTTACTTTTCTTCCATTCACAAAAATAATACACTTTTTAAAGGATGTATGAAACTGAACATCCTGTTATAAGTCTTTGGGAGGAGACTGGGCTATAAAGCTGTATATTGCAGGGAGTAAGAAGCATTTGTATACATTTACTAACCCAGAACCATTACAATATCCAATCTGAAATAAAGATGTTAACTTTTTTTTTTTTAAACAAACAGACCTGATTTCTATCCCCTTTCCCCTTGCTAAACTTAGGATAAATTGTTTCATGAACGGCAATATTGATTTATTTTGCTTACCTGCTTCCCCGTGGCCAGAAATAAAATATTCCAAGAACACAATCAGCATGATGCCTTTATGCTGCATGGCTGTCAGTAAAATATCTGTCCTCAGTGAAGCAAAAAAGAGCTGCAGTATCTACAGGTTTGGTGCTTGCATGGCTTTTCTGTATTTTCTTTCTTTCTTTCTGCTCACCTTCCTCTCAGTGTAGGGGGTCAAGGTTGCTGTCTCATTCTTCTTGTTCTCGTTTGCGTCCAGAGGTGTTTTTCTTTTCAGGTCTCAGATGCCTTCTGGGTGTCACCCGTACATCGCTTCCAATAAATAAATAAATAAGAAGGATTTTCAGTGTCTTTACCCCTCTCCATGCAGCGGGCTGGGGACGTTCACATCCCTGATGCCGCCACTTGAACGCACCATGGAGGGCTGATGCGATGCAGAGGGCTCTCTTCTGTCCGGTCCTTTTGCGGTTGTTTGGATGCTATATCCAAACTTCCATTTCTGCTCCTTGCTTTTGGTGGAGTTTCGTTTTGTCTTTGCCTGGGTTTCTCCCGGTAACCTCCTTCCCCGCACCTCCTGCTAAGCGGGGTAGCGATGGGGTGCGGGCAGCGTGAACCCTGCTTTGTTAGGAGGTCTACCCCAGGACCTTCTTTCCCTTTGCTCCCTTGAAGCAGGGGATCATAAGAAGAAGAGAGTTGGCGTTTCTCCCTGAGACATGAGAAGCAAGTGTTTTCTTGGCTCTTCTCTCTTTTTATTTTGGTTTGTTTTATTTTATTTTCTTTCCCTCCTCCCTCCGCTGTCACGGCAGCCACTTCTCCTCCACCTCCAAGGGATTTGCTTCACCCAGCCAGCGCCAGGGAGTAAGAGCAAAAAACAACGCACCAGCTCGGCGGTGCCGGTGCCTGGGAAATCCCTTCTCGTCGCTGCCGTTGGCCCGGGGGGTACGGGCTGGTCCCGGGGACCAGCTCGGACGCGAGCCGCTCGCCTGGGCTGGAGATGCAATGCCCAGCGCCCAGGAGGGGGAAAAAGGGAAGGGGGGGGGGGGGGGGTGGAGGATCCTCTCTCCCTCCTGCTACGGCAGGGCTTAGGGCTGGGGGTTTCCTTCCCACCCGAGGACTAGTTAGTCAAGTTTAGTCTCTGCCTCCCTTTCAGCCTCTAGCACATCTCTCAGTCCTAACCGGGCAGTTCTCCTCCTCTCAGGTCCTGTCTGGCTGCAAAGGGGATTATTATAACATGTGATCTTCTTCCTGTTCTTTATATGTGCCTTTTTTTTTTTTTTTTTTTTTTTTTTCTCCCTAGGGTGGAGGAGGAAGAGGAGGAGGAGGATGGGTCGGTTCCGCACCTCCTCGTCGACTGGGCTGGGTGGGTCCTGGTTGCGCTCAGATGCAGGCGTTGTTCTCCAGCCACATCTTTTCCTACAGGAGCCGGTGCGTGTGTGTTTGTGCGTGTGTGTGTGCGTGTGCAGGGCGGGGGCCGCCCGCCCGGCCGCCCGGTGCCTGCTGTCCCTGCAGCACCCTCTGCCCGCCCGCCCGGCACATGACAGCGGCCCTGCAGCGGGGCCCTGACTGCCCCCGCACACTGCAGCCCCGCACACATGTATCCCCACACAGCACCTGCGGGGCAGCCCCTGGGCCTGGGCAGAACCGGGCGGCTTTGGGGTTTAGGTGAGGGGTGGCTCACACGCTGGGCAAACAGACATACGCACCGGGGTTATTCCCTGTCCTGGTTTCAGCTGGGACAGAGCTGGTTTCGTTTTAGTCACTAGAACAGCGCTAGGGTTTGGGTTCAACTGGGGTTTGTTATGAGAGAAGCCTTGAGAACATCCCAGTGTTTGCATTTGTGTCGCTGGAAGTGAAGGACTTTGTGTTCTGTTAGTCTACAAGCGCAAGATCTCAGGGGGCGAGGAATATTTAAATAAATAAGCTAAATTGGCATTTGGATATGCCAATGGGGTATTCCATCTCATATCCCACCATAGTCAGTATATTAATGAGGAGTTCTTCCTCTTTTGGCTCTCTCTGGCTTTTATTGCTCTTTGGGATTGCGGTTTCAGGGTTGTCGCTCCTCCAGGATCGTTATCTGGTAATGGGCCGGGCTTGGTTGGTGAGTAGTGAGCAATTGCACTGGGTATCACTCATTTGCATATTTTATTGCTATTATAGTAATTATTATTATTTTAACATGAGTATTATTTTAAGTTTTGTTTTATTTCAGTTATTAAATTGTTCTTATCTCAACCTACGAGTGTCCTTAGCCTTGCCCCCAATTCTGTCCCCTATCCCTGGGGCAGGGGAGTGAGCGAGCGGCTGTGTTTGGCTGCCAGCCGAGTGCCAGCCAAGTGAAACCACCACATTTCCATAGTCACAAATGTAAGCTGGGACAAGCCAAGCAGTGAGGGGACTTGTGACCTCCTAGAGAAGCTGGAGTGTCTGCTCTGGTATCACTGACACATCTGCCTGCCCCAGCCAACACTGGGCATGATCCTGAAGTCAGATTTGCTCAGGTAACTCCAACACACAAAGCTCCCAGGGACCCAGAGAGGCTCCAGCATTTAGCAATCAGGGAGTGAAAGTGCTGAGCCCTAGAAATAATTTTAATTCAAGGAATTAGTTCTCTCCACCCAGCTTCATTCTCTTTCTTCAGCTTTCACAGTAGTCTAACACTGTTAATTTCTGCTTGATGTCGCAGAGGGAAGCAGGTGTGATGCGAGTCCAAATGTAGATGAGGTTATTCTTGTGCCCCTGTGTGTGCAGGATCAGACCTTAGAGGGATTTGGGGAATGTGGGTCATACAAAGAAGAATAAGGGAAGATTTATTTCCCTTTGGTGTGCTTATGTAAGGCAGGGTTTACTTAGCTAGGTTTTGGGGTAAAATTTTCTGACTTTACCCTTATCTTCCTTTTTTGTATGTTTTAATGAGAAAACCCAATTAAAAAATTTAAAATATAAAGGAGGCTTTTTCCTCTCCTTTTTGTCTTTGCCTTTTGTTTGAAAACAGCTAAAATACTGTATAATTACAAAATGAAATTCTGCTGACATAAATGACAGTATCCTTCAGAGGGTTTGTCTGCTGTGTGCTCAGCTCCCCTGGGATGTCCTGAGTTCTTTCAACTCAAGCATCTTCAGTGGGAGCTGGGGATGTGCAGTATGTCCTAGAGCTAAAGCCAACATGACATTAATGAGATGCTGTCATTTAATAATTGTGCTTTGTTGTCGCCGCTTGTTGATTGCTGCCTTTGTGGGAAAATGCAGTATTTTTTTATTCCTAGGTTTTAGGCTCATTCCTGACTGTTATGTTTCTCCCAATTAATTTCACCAGGCTTAAACTGTGGCACTTGAGAAAATTCCCTGGCCAGGAGTTGTAGTTCCATGGATGTAATAAAGGTCAAGAAGGATCTGTACAATTTAAACAACAACTCAAAATGGAGAGCAAAGTTCACGTTGCACTGTAAGTGGAAAGTCAAAGTTAAGTGTATTTATTTACTTGCAATGTTTGGATGGCAGTACCATACGACTTCCTAGTTGTTGTTGACTGTAGGGTATAAAAGTGACTTAGAACTGAAAGCCTCAATTATTCCTCCCAATTATTGCCTGTCTTGTGAAAACCACTACCAGTGCTAATGAGCACAGTTCCAGTTTACTACTACTAAAATCCACTCATGCCTGTGAGCTAAGAGGAGCTAACTCCTAAGGGGGAATATTTTGCTGTTATCATTGATAACCACTGTTGTCTAGAAGATGATTTGATGAGATCTGAGGAACAGCCCATACCTAGGGGTGTCAAACAGAGAATGAACAGTGTGTGTGAACAGTGATGTGAATAATGATTAACTTTAGTCAGTTCCTAAACTATGGAAACATAAATGCACAGTCCTTGAGGTCTCAGGCAAGGTTCATGCTCCAGACCATGACCCTCAGACCATGATTCTCACTAGGACAGTGGGGGAATCAGATGATTTGGAAAGTGACTGAGTTTGCTCTAGTGGCTTAGCACAGCACCAGCTGACAAAGCACCCAGAGAATCAATAGCAGAACCGTGAATCATTCATTTTGGGGGAGGAGGGAAGAGCCAATGGCATGGCACAGAGGTGGGAGGTGTGTCACCTCTACCGCCTGCCCTCTCTGCTTGACGGACCTGTTTGCAAAAGCCAGAGGACAGGCTGTCCTCTTCACGATCACCCCAGAGTGGTGGTACTTCTCGATCTCTTTACATCTTGCTTGCGTGCATCCTTTGTTCCCCGTACCTCTCTGTTTTGCCTTGCCTTGCCTCCTCATATTTGCATGGCAGCTATGACCAGCCTGCAGGAAATCTGCCGTGGCCTTCCTCTATACCCTTTGCCTGAAAACAGAGGTCGGAGGAAAGGGATCCCCCATGCACCCGTGAGAACCCCTAATCTCACTGCTCAGGAGAAAAAGGTAACATGGGGTTTCACAGGGCCTCACTTCTCCTCCTTTCAGATAAATGCAGCATGGGGCAGCAGACCTGATTGCCTCAAATGCTTTTCTGAGTGTGTGCCTAACTTTGTGGTAAATGTATTTCCTTGGTGTTATAATTTCAGTGGGTAATGGGACAAAGTACTGGAAACGCTTCTGCCTGCCTTCTTCCTTCCTCCCCTAGAGATAAGCAGATTGATATGAGGGAGATTTGATGCACAACACCTTCCATGACTTTAACTGGCTAAACAAGAGTCATGAGACTTCAGTGCTGTCAATCCAGCATTGTTCCTTGGAGATGAAATTATGAATGCTGTTGCAAAAACACTGCATATCTATGGGAGTGAAAGCTAACCCTCGAATCCGATAAACATAAAATGTAGGGAATCAGCATCAGGGTACAAGCTACACATCTCTATATTGGCATAAAAGATCCACAGATAATTTATTTTAACCAGTAGTCTGAGTGTCCTGGAATTTAGGCAAGTTTATGGGGAGTAGAGTTAATTATTTGTCTTTAATTGTGTAAATCTTTTCCTATCTCTTTTTGTTTGAATAGTCTATGTACGCTGAAGTAATCATTGCCTTATTTCATGTTAGAGACTAAAAAAAAAATCATCAGCAGAAAACAATGGTCAATGGGTGGAGATCCTTAGGCATTTGAGTGGGAGAGGAAAAGGTGAATTCCTTAGTTTGAAAGTCTGTGTTTCATCACATGTAATATTACGTATTATGTGACATTCTGGTCAGAACACAGAAGTCCTAACCCCCTAACAAGTTGCATGCAACTTCCTTGCCTTTGTGGGAGTTCCCCACTGGCACTGGCAGCCAAATTCTTTCAAACTACACTTCTACAAGCAGAGCAGAGCCTAGTCAAAGGATAGAAAGAGGAACAGCTGTGAGATATCCAAAGATTATATGCTTCAATGTCAGGAGCATTCATGGCTGAGGCATCCTGTCTGTGCCTGGGACAGCTCAGACATGTGGATGTGTGGCTACTAAGTGCGGAGAAAGGGGCTGAGGTGATGGCTGTGAAGATAAGTGAGGAGTGAGCTTCACTGCAGGGCAGAACATTGCCAATCTTCTCCATTTTATTCCTTGCCTTTGCTAAATCACTTTTCCCCAGGAGTAGCCTGCTATAGCATGAAGAAGTCCATGTTGCAGGAGAGGAGATGGTATCTTTCCAAAGGATGCCAAACCTTCCTCTCTAGCTGGGAGAGAATGGTAATGACAAAGTCCTCACTCCCTGTATAGAAACTGGGATATTTTCCTGTCTTTAAGTGTTACAGGGAGATGGCAGTAGACTGATTTTTTTTGGTCCCAGTCTACTGTCTAGCATCGTACCCTCATCTCTCCTTCTTATCTATCACATGTGATGTCATGCTAGCTGGGTGTTTAATTATTAGACTGTGTAAAGTTTTAAGAGCTTCATTTTGATTTATTTTACTCTTAATCTCTACCTTAAACTCTTAACAGAGTTAGAGACTCAGATGGTATTTATTTTATATCTGAAAGGTCAATTTTTCTTTTTAATAGGTGTCCTATGCTTAGAAAAGCATGTAGCCAGACAACTATAGAAAAGGTTGTCTGTCTACAAGGTGGTTTTTAAGTTTTGAGATAGGCCTCCAGGTTTTGTTGGCAGCGTGTAATGCTGAGCATATTGCAAGGCTTGTCTTTACGTATGACACCGTGTTCCTTTCCTCACTGAAGTACTCGGGGGAAGCTTTGACAGAAGTGAAGTTGTTAATGCTCTGCTAAGTTCCTCAGGATTTGTCCTTCTCTTCATATGCCTTAATTCCAGTTTTAGCCCTTTCTACCATGATTAGCCTTAGCACTGCCAATGTTTTATTTTCTTGGGCCTCCTTTTGTGGTTATAATAGAAATCCTGTAAGTGAGATTTGTAAGGTTCTGTGTATTTTGGGGCTTGCTGTAGGGGTATGTAATTCTTCCTATCATACCAACTTTAATCTTCTTGGATAAATCAAGACGTTTCTCAGAACTGATTCTGTTTATATGTTTCCTGAGTGCTGTTCCTTTGGCATTCTTTGCCTAAGGCCTGAAACAGCCACATCCTCTCTCTTTCCCTCCACAGCTCAGGAAACTCGAGCTTTCTGTTTCTCAGCATCTGTATCTTAATGTAAATACACTAAAAAGAAATTACCCCTAAAATCTTTTGCATGGTGTGTCCTTTGCAGAACAAGGATGTTGCATGCTCAATACTCATTGTCATTCCAGTAAAGCTGGTGCAACTTGGGAAGAATGTGCACTTCTCAGTGTTGCTCAGAATCAGAAAAAAAAATGATACATCTTCATCCGTGCAGCAGTTCCTTTACTTATCTTAGAGCCAAGCCATGCTACAGTCTTCCTGGTACTCCAGCATGATCATCTGTTACCTGATTGCAGCATCATTTGTGTTTCTGTAACAGAGCCCTGAGGGCAGTAATGGGCCCTAATGAACCTGATGAACCTCATCTGAGATCTCCACCCACACCTCTCCCCACAGCCTCTGAGCCTCCAGAAATACCACAGTCTCCATTTAAGCTCAGGGCTGGGGTTTCAGTCTTGTTTATGTTGGAGATGAATGTGTTTCTGGTTCAGTCTCACCATGTCCCTGTGCTCAGCTGTAGACCTCATTGATCTGGTCTCCATCCTGAGAACTGACTTGCCACTATGAACCTCCTTTGTGATTTTGGGGCTCTATCTCTCTGTTGTAACCATCACCAAACCTCATCCTGACTTGCATTTGCTGTGATCTTGCCTGATGATCTGGACTCCTGGTGGAACCTCACTACCATCCCTGAGCTGCCCTGCTCACCTCCCTCAGGTACTATGAGGCTGGACCCTGGCTGGTAAGCTGCCTGTCCTGTTGGTTGTGTTTCTCTGCTTGACTCTTTATCCTTTAGGGAGCAGCTGCTTCATGACATCCTAGTACAAAGAGCTTAAAACCAGTGCCTGTGAAGTTGCATAGCACCTGAAGCTCTTGTTGAACTTTCTGGAGAAGAAGTAGGACATTTGATCTTAATGGTTGCTTTACACATCCAGAAATTAGACCACTTTTAAAAGTTTGTGTGGATTGAGGACAACCTGCTGGCTCCTGTTTTGGACCAGCTGGATGATAAAGAACTTGGTTAAACTTTCACAGCCCATGGGGCATTCATAGCAATGAAAAAATCACCATATTTACTTCTGAACTAAGCTGATCTAAACTGGGACCTGTCAGGAAGAATAATACGTGAAAAACAATCTTGCTTTTACAGTTGCTGTTTAGAGAATATAGTGCCACCAAAGATTCTGGGCCTGGATATCATCAGGCAGAAGATGACAGGTGGGAGGTGAGCAACATCTCCACTGGGAAAGGGCAGAATTAAGAAATAAACTGTTGCAGAGTTAAGCTAGTCCCTTCCCCAGGGAGACTGCAAATTAGTGTTTGAGTGTCTCAAGATCATTAAATTGGAAGTACTGATGATCTTGTTAGAAAAGGGAAGTGAATGCCATTCTTTCTGAAGAGGCACTGGCTCTTCAACAAACACTAATTAACAAAGAGGCTGGTATACTTGATTTCTCAAGAGAATCCCACAACAAAGATATTAACACTGGAGCAGGATTTCATGGGTTCTTTTGACTATGTTTTGTTGACATTGAAAGGTCTGAATCTTGATTAAATGGCAGCAGGATCGTGTTTTACTGTATAAATGCCAGTGAATACAAAAAGACACCCTACTAGTGACTGGAGCTTAAACACAACAATCAAATGTTAGATCCCCCTGGCAGATCTAAGAGGAAGACTGATGCTTCTGTTGCACTGACCTGAACTGAATCAGTAGTTCAGCAAATTCACAGTGGGTTTTTCAGAATTATTTATCATGTTCAGGTGTATAAGTACAATTGATTTTCTTATTTTAAGACACCAGCGAACTCTGGACCTTTGTGCTTCAGAGTTGCTGAGCATATGCAGCTTAAGCTTCTATCAGTGGAAGCCACAAACAATGTCGAATATTCAGAATGCAATATGTCAGTTATAGGTAAAATCAATCCTACTTAAAGGTCAGAATAATGTTTTATATGGTGCTTTAATTAAAGGTAAGGAATAATACCTTTGTACTGCTTTTCCACAAAAGCATGATGATCAGCCTATTTGAATTTGTTCCTTTCTCAGGTGGTTCAGTTTATGGCTGAATAATGAATATGCAAAATCCCCGATGCACTGGCAATTGCCCTTTCATAAAGCAGTCAGGCTCCATCTAGGCAATTTTAAGAGCCCCAATGGTCCTATTGAGAGATTGTTTCAGAATATCTTATATTTAAATTCTTCTCATTTCAAGACTACATTTTTTATGGCTAATTCACAGCTATTTATTCCTCCTCCAGCATTTCCCTGGAGCTTCTTCTGCTTTGACATTTATCCTGCAGTGAGACAGCAATCAAATGGCACCTTTGTTCACTTAAGCTAAACAAGCCACAGTCCTAGTCTTCTTATAAGATCAGTTCTCTATTGTCTGTGCAACCAAGGTGTCCTTTCCACCCTTCACTTGATATCTAAGTTCATTTTTCCTTAATGTTTGTATCATCAAAATTCAGACTTCTGCTAATGTGTAACATTAATAGGATAGAGGCTCAGTCTAAGTGAATTTATTTGAAAATCCAAACAGATTTTGCTTGCTTGTATTTTTAGGACAAATTAAAAATACATGTCCATCATTTTCATTGTAATACAAATAACATATTGATCAAAAACTGGGTGATCCTTGCCAGACTGGAGGCAAAATACTCTTCCTGGTAGTTCTTTGTAGCTTTTATAGGCAGCCAAATTACCAAATGTGGCAATATTTTCCTCTTGATTTTGTTGTTGCAAGGGGTGCAGGTGATTTTATTCTTTGGAAATTTCTTAGATCTAGAAAGTACTGTGATGGGTGCCTGCCTCTGAGGTTGGCTTTGAAAATCCCCACATATTTTGTCGTGGTGTGGATATAGCTGTGATTTTTGTGTTTATTAATAACATGCCCTTGAAAAATGTCTGTTTATCTAACTGGAGAAGAATAACGTGGTATTTGAAGATGGAATTTGCTTGCTCATCTGGTAAATAAGTTTTCCCCTTTATCATTCTCTGTGTGGAATGGCAGATCTAATTAGTAGGGGTTTACTGGTCGCATTCTCAGCTGGTGTAAATCAGTGTAGCTTTACTGATCTGAAAGGGTCTGACCCATATGCCTGTTCAGTAGCAAGTATGCCAACAAGAACCTCTCTTAGGCATTTTTAGATCTAGAGAGATTGTTCTTCCAGTCTGTTCTAAGGTGTGTGAGACCAGTGTGCTGAGATGAAGGGGCTGGAGAGCACTAGCCCAAAGAGCCAGACCATAGTCATTTTGAATGAGGAGGTTTATTACTAAAAATAATTAATTCTTACCAGGATGGATGATACCTAGGCTGGATGGTTCTAGGTGGTTTTTTTCTAGATATCCATTTTCTTTACTACAGTGTACCCCTTCACTTCCTCCAGAAAATACTTGGTTCATAACTCTGAACGGTCAATGGCAGGTGTCACAAATACGGAGAATCTTTGCTGTACTCAGCCATCTACAAAACTGTGCTTTCCTGGTTGTTTTGTAGGCTGTTATCAGATTTGAAAGCAAACTCGATGCTTTTCTATCCTTTCCACAGCTGTTAAAATTCAGCCTAAAGTTATGAAATTATAAATGTTTTATGAATCTCTCACGTAAAAGTAATTTGGATAGTGTCACCATTTGTCAGGGAACTCACAACATCTTTTAGCATCTTTGCATGAAATTGGCTTTTTAAAGATTACGAAATCTTTATTGTCATTATGGTTTTAATCATAACGTGGAATACAGAGACATGACTTAACAGACTGTTACTAAAGATAGTGATTTATTTATGGTTTCTTTCATCCAAAAGGACATACTGTGCTTTGCAAGCCATGGGTAATGTCTTTGAAGCAAGAGAGAGTTTAAGCCACGTAGTATCATCTTTAGAATTAAATTGAGTGCCTAGTAATCACTTCGGTTAATTTGGAAGTGATACATGTAGCATCAATAAAACAGTGTAAACCACCACTCTCTGCAATACATTAGGATGCTAAATTTAGTGAATCTTTAATAAAACTTAACCCAAGAATATCTTCATCTGGGAGTATGTCACATAACTTGAGGCTTAGATCCCTGTTTTGAGTGGAAACTACAGTAGGATCTTCAGTGTCTCTAGGAGTTCAGGGTCTCAGTTTAAGGATTTCGGTGGTCCCTAGCATTGTGAGAGGGAATTCATCTGATATTGATAGGATTGAGCACTACTTAACTCATCTCCAGCTCTTGCAGATTTTGAGGGATGGGTGTGGGTGAAAAGGGGAGGACTACTTGTGTTCAGCAACTGAATCTACAAGACAAGATGTAGGTGGGAACACTTCAATAGGAAAGCAAGAATGGAGCTCCCACAGTGTGAGCTTGGCCTTTTAAATTATGTCATCCTTCTGATAGCTTAGGCAGGCTTCCAACAGAGTCTGATGAAAGTTCAGGGCCACCCACTTACCTCTGTTTGTCTTTTACCTCAATCTTTGTCTCTCTTGGGTTTTTTTGGCAGCTGGCTTTGCGCAATGCCTTGCGTTATTTCCCACCTGAAATACAGAAGAAGCTGGCACTGGAATTTGCTGAAGAACTCAGGCTGTATGGCCATATTTATATGTACAGATTCTTTCCAGATATTGAGATGAGGTAAGGACTGGATGGTTCATGTGGCATTTGACTGCCATTCGCTTACCAGCTTTCACCTCTGGAACTGACCTTTAAATAGTGGCATTGCTGTGTCCTAATTTACCACTCTTCTGGATAGGCTGTGGTAAGGTCACCACAGTCCCAATGCTGGAAACCTCAGCACCACTGAACACAAAAAAAGGGTTGTGCAAGGTTGTGTGCTTGGTAATGCCATCTTGGCCATGCACAGAGATCCCAAATGCTCTGCCCCATGGCCAGTCTTAATTTCTAGGTGCCAGTCATTACTCAGAGACCTCTGATTGCAACCTGGACAGAAAACTTGCAATAGTCCTGAGCTGCTGCAAGTCAAGTCTCAATTGAACCAAGAAGTAAGATCAGATGAGTGGATGGCTTGGGATCTGCTATGGGTGGTTTCTTGTTTCCCAGTCTCACAGAGAAGGCTTTCTGAGCTTAAAAGAAAGACAGTACAGTATTTTTCCATCACTGGAACCTGTGTCTGACCCTGGTTTGTAATATTCTGTGCCTGTTGATCTTGGGCCATCACTTCATTCTAGGGCTGATGGGGCTAATGTTTGTGAAGCAGAACAGTTTTAGAGAGGGCTGCCAGGGGCTAGCTGCTTTTTTTTTTTTTTTTAACTGATTGATTCCTTTTTGCATCCAGCAGAAGCCTGGTTAATGTCTATACAGAAATCTGAATAAAGCAATTCACTAGAAAGCACTCTGATTTCCAGAGACGTCCATATTTCTGTGCTGCTCATACTAGTCTGGGGTCAGCTCTTGCAGAATTCAGAAAAAGGGAAGACAACTGGAAGACTATCTGAAAGATATTGCAGAGCTGGACTTCAGAGGACCCTAGTCTTGAACTACAGATGAGGATGCTTTCCACTCAGGCTTGGATGAGACAGTCCACCAGCTTGTTTCCATCACTGGCATCAGTGGCTCTTTGATAGCTTCAAATATTTTTTCCTTTGTTGCCATTTCACTGATCAGTTGTTCTAACAGACTCTTGCAGTCTGAGATTTAGAAAATGCCTTTTGTTCTCTTTATTCCGATAGTATTTAATGTTTTTTGTTCTACATGTCCCTGTGAGCACAGTCCAACTTGGTTGTGTTCCATTTAAGACCAGTGTTCCAATGTTCAGCTGATATCTGAACTTTGGGTTTCTTATGTTCTGAGCAATATGTGGAAATACCTCCTTTTGATGAATTGATATCATTCCACAGAAATCCTGTTATTTTGTCATGTCAAACTTGGAAAAGCAGAAAGTGCTAATAAAAAAGTATTGTGGAAAAACTCAAATGTTTTCCCTCCTGGTTTGGCAATGCCTACAAGGCATTTCTTTTAGTATTCTGATGTAAAAGCTAGGATAAAGAGCATATGATCATGGGAGGAGCCCATTCACTAAATCTGTTGAATATACATTCCAGATCTTGGCTCATGAGCTGGTCAGTGGATGTCCAGGGGATTTTTTTGTAGTTGGCACTCTTTAGCCTAACCTTTTCAGTGTAACTGCCTTCCCTGTACAAAGCAAGTGTCCAGCCACTGAAGACCACTTAGAAACAATGTCAAATTATTCTATCTACCTTCAGGAATTTCCAGCATCTGTAATGGTGTTGTTGCTTACAGAAAGGGAGAGAGCAAAACTCTTAATCAGTGGTTATATTTCCTTTTGATATCATATATTAGAGGCCTCAGCACAATTGTATTAAGACCAGTGCAAACACAGCAACGAAACTGTCCCTGCCCTGAAGAGCTACAGTATAGATGTTTTAGAGCTATTTGATATGACAAACAGATGGTGGAGAAAGAAGATGATGGTGAGATGATCACAGCAATGGGCATTGAAGCACATTAGTGCTGGGAAACCTGACTTGGAATACCTTTGTAAGCATTTCCCATACTTCAACTCTCAAATTTCTGGATGAAATGCATCTTATTCAGCAAAAAGGCCCATATTTCTCCTAACTAGTTCAGTTTTTGAGAGCTTCTTTGGGACTGAAATTCAAGATGGATGTTTTTTCTTAGATAAGATCTTAAATTTAACAAGGGCTGATGAGCCTAAAGGCAACTTCTACTGATGCTGTTTTCCTCAGTGTTGCAGGACTTAGCTGCCTGGCCTGGCAACTGTGCTACAGAGGCCAGTTCTAGCATACCCAAAATAATCCAGTTGAAAAGCAATGGGAGCTCTTGGCCACCACATTTGTAACCAATTGTGATTGATTCAGCAAATTATAAGATGAATACAATTATTTTCTCTGCTTCGTTCTAGTAATAGTTAGAGCCTGATTTGCCTGTTCAGGTACATGTGTCATTTCAGATCTGCACTTTCTTCTTTTTCTTTTTTTTTCCTTCCTTCCTGAATAAAAGCCTGCAACTGAAAGGAATGTGTTGGCATGCAGGGATATTTCTGTTGGGGTATGTTGTTGTGGTTGCCCTTGTGAGTTGGAGTGTCTCTCCTAAATTTTTGTGACTACTGTTTTAGAGCGTACCCCATAGGAGACTACCCTTGCAAGACCAAATCAGCTGCTGCCATTATGTTGATGATCATGAATAATCTGGATCCCTCAGTGGCTCAGGTAAGGTACAGTGTAAATAAAAGGATTCATAGAGCAGCAGTAAATCTGCAACTGTGTGTGCTCTCACATAAAAACTGAAGAATTTAGGCATATAGGTGAAATTAATCTTTGTGCAGATGATCCTCCTTCCATAGATTGAATAGAATTTGAGTTGTTCACCAGCCTTTTGCTGGTTCTATGCCCCAAGGTACCTGCCAGCCCCTGTATGTGCAGAGCTGTCTGTTAGCAAAGCAGGCTGATCTCAGCAGTGCCAAGGCATTCTCCTTACAGAGTGATGTGCTAGAATGTCCATTTCTGTGAGGTTAAGCCTGCAAGGGACTAAAAGCGATTCCATACTTTTATTCTGGTTGTGTTTTGATTCCTGGGGTTTGCCATCTTTTGTATTAATTCCTTTAGTTTCCTGCTGTGTGCAGTTCTTGATTCTGCACAGTGGGTCCTGGTGCTCACACAGACCTCTGAGGCCTCCTACAACCCCAACGAGGTTCACTCCAGCTCCTGCCATGTACTAGAGCTTGGTTGCTGTCTGTGAGATAGGTAGAGCTCAACTCTTCAGCATTGCTTCTGCAACATAGGTTGAAAAATTAGTCCTGATGCTTCCTGTACCTTTGAAAGCTCATCCCTCAAGGACAGATGTACTAGAGGATTGCAGAACCAAAGTCCATCCTTACCATCCATTACCTTGTGTAATGCATCTTCTTGCAAATGACAGGGGAGAGGCTGTGCAACTATGCCCTGCTGGTTGTGGACTCTTCCAGCTGTAAATGCCAGTGGCAACCAAACTGTAAGCTCATTCAGTCTCTCTTTAAGTGATTTTACTGAGTTGTCTGTCTGTTACAGAAACTGCAATCCAGGAATCACTTTGTAGAATTCTGCATCCAAAATACCATTGTAACAATAAAAACAATCTTATTTTGAAAATGAATGTTTAATTTTTTTCTTAAGTTAGCACTTTTATGGTGGTATTTTCTGATTTCAAGAATCTAGAGAGTATTGATGCAATGAGCTCTAGAAAAGATTTATTACTGAGGTTAAGAAATAGCTCAGCGATACAATGACACCTTTCAGGAAAGTGCTTGCCTTACTACTGTTAAATTGCCTTTTTCAGTTTCCTCAGGAGCTTGTCACTTATGGAGGAAATGGGCAAGTCTTCAGCAACTGGGCACAGGTAGGACATTGCTGCTTTCGCAACTTGTTTCACAAAATCCGCTTCACCCTCCCCCATGCACGTTCTGCTTAGGCAGTTTGTGATAATTCTTGGCAGTCGTTGTCTCAAAATACTCCCAAACATCCTGTCTGGGTAGAGGAATGCTCAGTTATGAAATGAATAGATGGGGAGAGCTTTGTTTAGTATCAGAGCGCAGATAGCCCAACAGAAATACAAAACACAATACCATAAACATACCAAGATGTGTGTGATGATGTAAAGATCAGTTCTTTGTCTTTCTCTGATGCATTTTTATGTGCCTGTGTATTTTGTGCAGAAAATTTTAGAGTCAAAATGAATTCTAGGAAACAGAAAAGTGTATCTTTTGCTTGCTTGTTTCTGGTACTTTTAAAACATTTTTCACAACACGTAGTGGAATTTAAAAAAAACCCAACAAAACCAACAACAAAACAGCTTTGGTTTAAATGCATTCCTCAGTCTTTTTCCAATCAAATCGGATTAGCTGTAAATATTTACATGCTAACTGGCCAGATCATACTGCACTTAGATCGAGTAACATAATCCCTGATCTTCTGAGAATAATGGCAGGTGGGTAAAGCCTGTCTAAAACTGGAGCGGCGATGTTTAAGGTGTGGCTGTATAATTTTTGTTCTTCTTTATCAAAAATGGTAGTAATACACTTGCTTTAATCGAAGTACAGCAAAATGGATGTGGGAAACATTTTGAGGAGATCTTTAGAATTAGACTTATGTTTTGTATGAGCTCAATTTATTCTCTCAAGGGAAAAATATAACTGTCTGCGTCTGAATGCTCTCCAGGTGTGTGGTGACAGGAGGAACATTTAATGAACAACCATCCTGAGTGAGGACAGACAAGTGCAAATGCAGTTATTGTGAATGCCAAAACCACGTCACCCCTGAAGCCTCTGGTGTGCTCTGAGGCCACAGAGGGGGGACAGGTGGAGATGTGGCACAGTTAAAAGCTACATCACCCTGAAGGACAGCATCACTCCCAAAGGCTGGGAAGATCTTGGTTCCCAATTCTGTAGCTTACATGAGCTAAAGATGACTTAAGGAGCCAAATTCTGTCATAAGAGATTGTGTATGCACCTTGTTATGCCTTTACCTGAATCTGGCTTCTTGTTTATTAAAATATAACAGCAAAACTAATGTGTAAATTAAGTTCCTAGCTAGGGGAGAGGAATGGATTCCTCACTGTAACGTGGGACCTGCATTTTCTTCCTGGTTTGACTGTGAGTTTTCATTTATGGCTGAGAGAAAACTCATGCTTCAATTTCCTAATCTGGTAAATGGGGGTTAAATGGATGTCTGAGGCAGCTTTTGAGGCAAACCTGTTCTGGCTATTAAAAAGGAGGATACCATGGCAATGCACACCATTTCTTTATTCTGTGTATTAATTTGTGAATTCCACTTAACTAATTCCTGTTAACTACGTGAGTTTTGCAGCATTTCTGATGTGAACAGTTTACTGGACTGACATCCTTTGGGCAGGTGCTGGGCTGCAAGGTGAAGTAGAAGCACTCCCAAAGTCAGAAATTCTTTCTCTTGTTCTCATCCAAGTCAGAGCTCTGACCTGCAGTTTCACAGCAGAACAAACAAAACCTTTTTGTTTTTGCTTACTTAGAGTAGCAATCACATGAATGATTCAGTTATGACAGAACATTTTGTTCTGTTTGTGACTTGAAAACAACATGCTTTTTGGAAATCTGTCATTGCAAAAATCCTAGAGAAAAGGTTCAGTTTGATTTATATCATCCATGCAGACCTGTGCTTTCTTCTGAATCATTTTTAAAGAAAAAAACATGTTCAGAGCACAAGCCTGCAAACAACAGAACTGTTCTTTAATCTAGGAGAGACTTTTACCTCCTCCTTAATGGTTGTGCCTTTCAATGCAAAAAGATCTAACTATCTGACAGCTTCTGGTTTTAATACAATGTTTTTCCCAGCCTGATAAAGAGTTGAGAGTACAGCTGGTCACCTGTTCTGTTCTGGGACCAGAATTTGATTGTTCAATGTTTTTCATGAAATAAAACCAAAATGTGAAAAGCAAAACAGTAACTCTAGTAACACTTCCCTGCTCGACTTAACTTGGAAATTGGAAATTAGCTGGGTAGAAGGGACTGGCTTTGGATCTGTACTATTTTTAATTCAGATCAAAGACATGGAGAGGTTAAGTGCCCATGACAACTGATATTGCTATCTCTTTGATCTGCAGTTCTATTTTTTTCTCAAGATTTAACTCTGTACACCTACAGAAACTCTTAATTTCAAGCTGTTGTTGAAGTCCAATATTGCATAGGAAAGCTCCTCTCAGGCCCAGTTGTCTCTCACAATGTAAACATCCTGGGGACTATGATGGGCTTTGTAATAGACAATGATGGACGTGAGTCAAATCTATAGGCAGCCTACTTTTTGGAGTAGATCAAGAGTAACTATTGAATTATGCAGACAACATTGATGCATTTATTTTTATACTTCTGGGACTCTCTTCGCTGTCCACAATGAAAGCTGATTTTTTTTTCTTTGAGAAGAAAAATGATATAATCTTTAAGTTCACATGGTAATATCCATTTGTTGAAAAGATGACAAGCACCAGAAGATGCTGAATTATCCATCTCAGGTTAGGATCAACAGTATGCATGAGTATTTTAATCACTTTTATAGGGAAACTTTTGCAGTTTGGCTTTGGAAAGATTGCCAGAAAAGTGCCAGATCCAAATGGTTAACCTCAAGATAAAATTAGAACAGCTTTAAAAGTGAAGCATTTCTGGGGTTTGTACTGGAGAAATTATTTTGGAACTTATTCAGACTTTTGCTAGTTGGTGATTTATGTTTCCTGCTGAGTGATATCTCTTAATGGACTTTATTAAAAGCAAAGATGTGTTGAGAGCTCTGGCTGTTATTCCATATGTGAATACACCTCATTATCTCTGTCGCTGCCTTCATGTTCAGAGTTTAGCAGCTTCACAAAGAAACATGAATGTAAGATGGAAACAGATGCCCTCACTTTCCTTGCTTTTCCTTTCAGTTCTGGTTGGTAATGCACTATTTGTCAGAGATGACTGAAGAGCAAACACTAGTAATGTACAGTGGACATCCTCTGGGACTCTTTCCCAGTCATCAGTATGCTCCTCGATTAATCATTACTAATGGCATGGTAGGTATTAGCATCTTGTTTTCTGGTTTTCTTCCTCTTCTGTTTAGTTTCAAAGTGCTTGCTGAATTAAAACATTATTTATTACCTGAGCTTACAATGCATAGGAGAATCTGGAGTCCAAATTCTGCAGCATTTATTCCAGTACAGTCGCTCTCACCTCAAGTGTGCTGGTGTGCAGTGATGGAGGGAAAAATCCTCTCCTTATGAGACTACTACTTCTGTTCTGATTGAGCCTGAGCTATACATGTGCTTCACCAAAACAGTTCAGCTAGGCTCAGTTTAGAAGGTTTAAAAGCCCCCAATAAGCAATCAGATGATTATTAATCAGACATGCAGATATCTGAACTGCTTTGTTTGGAAGGCAAGCTGGACAAGTGAACGCACTGGTTCGTTGCCAGTCTTCTGAGCCACTCAATATCTATCTCTCTGCAAGCTAGTTTGTGGCTAGAGAACTGCTTTCCTTAAAACTTGAATGACAGTTACACTGCCAGAAAGACCAGACATATTTTTTTTTCTTATACTAGAGTGCATGGAATAAAACATTTTAATTACTGCTCCTGTTTTTCTATGTATCACCATAGTTAGAGAAATGTAGGCTGTTAAAATGATCTCCTTAAATCTCTAATTTGCTTATCTGGATTTTCTTTTGATTGTTTTCTTAGGTTATTCCCAACTATTCCACTAGGGATGAATATGAGAAGATGTTTGCTTTGGGAGTAACAATGTAAGAAGATACTTCACAATTAAAATATACCAAATACTTAACTAAAATGTAATCCAGACATTAAGCAGTGTCTAGTTACAATTTCTAAGGCAGGTGGATTTCAACTGTGCTGAATAAATTCCTGATGCTGCAAAACATTAATACACACTTAAGTGGAATTACTTAGGAGTTTGAGTTATGTTCAGCCACATATATAAGGATGTAATTGAGGTCTGCTAGGAGTTAGTATTAGTGTGTGTGGGACTTGGCTGTATTAGTTTGAAGCCTTAATCATAACCTGCTTATAGCATTGACTAGTTCTACTTTGCAGTGGTTGTTTTGCAATCTGCAGAAAACACAATTTATGAAACATTCCTTCACACTAAAAGAAAGCTTTGAAGTAGAAAGTAATAATTTTTTTTTTATTTTTATTATTTACTTACTTTTTTACTGCTTATCTAGCTGATGAGCAGGATTATTATACTGTTGTGTACCATGGAGAGAATAAATTAAAATCACTGGAGAGCTGAGTGTGTGTAGACAAGGAAGCTGGAAGAAAGGGCATGAATAGAGAATGTCCGTTGCCACTTTCTTGGGAATTTCATAGGAAGGAGGACAACCATTTTCAGCTAACAACTTCAGAAGTGACTATGTGACTTAGAAGCATGACTGCCACTGAAAACCAATGGCATAAAGATGCCAACGATGTGAAAAGGAGTGTTCTTGTGTCCTGGTCACTATGCTAAATGCCAAAACATGTTTACATTCAGTTTTTTGAGCCATGCATCTTTGAACTCAATTTAAAGAGCTAAATGATTCTGAAAGCATGCTAGTACATTGCTAATGAAGAATCTCAATTGTTTTGAATTTGATAATAGCAGATCTTTAACAACAAATTGAAGCACAGGGGTTTGGGGTGTTTTGTTTTGTGGGGTTTTTTTTTTGTGATACTGGAAACATATGTAGACATGTACAGAATTCATTCCAGCCTGAGTAACCTGTGGTGTCATTCTGTTCATTGCTATTGCCAGGTATGGTCAGATGACTGCAGGGAGCTACTGCTACATTGGGCCCCAGGGAATAGTCCATGGGACTGTGGTAAGAAACTGGGGAGAGGTCTATTTGTTGATACCTTTGGAGGAGGGTGTCTCCTGCAGTGGCTGGTGACTGGAGTGGATTGTGTTGCTGTGAGATGTTCTGGCCACCAAAGAAATTCTGATTGCTTACTTCTTAGAAAATTAGTATCCTTCCACTCAGATAGTCCATGGCTTATTATCCAGAACAGGGATCTGCAATCATGGTCTCAATCTGAGCTCATATCTAGCTACAATAAATGCAGTATGAATTGACCCAATGTGTCAGATAAAAACATTTTCTTAGCTTGTTTTCTGGTCTCTTTTCCTCAGCTGTCTTTTGCAGCCATCCTGAATAAGTCTCTGTACCCCAAGAGAAGTATGTTGGGGACCACTGATTGTTCTGTTTTATTTCACATTGGGAGAAATAAAGATGACCATGACAAATGGTTTAATAACGTCATTTTGTAACTTGTTTCCTTCTTAAAAGATTAAAACAGTTTCATGATCCCAATGACCCTCCAGTTTCAAATTCTGTTTGCAAGAGGGATAGAAGAAAGACCTCTAAATTTCAAAGATTCTAGGAAAAATAGTTCCTGATAATTGCTATATTGTGTTGTGTGCAGCTCACAGTGCTCAATGCAGGCCGCCGCTACTTGAAGGCAGAAGACCTGTCCGGAAAGGTGTTTGTTACTTCTGGTCTCGGAGGGATGAGTGGGGCTCAAGCAAAGGCTGCAGTTATTGCTGGGTGTGTGGGGATCATTGCAGAGGTGAGAGCAATGCTTCTTTCATTTTGTCATCTCTCCTTCATGTACTGAGTCAGAACCCTAATTCTCCTGATATGTTCTCAAGTAACCCTGACAAGTCATACTCAAAAAAAAAGATACTCTTTTGTAAGATCTGTCCATCCTTTTCATTGCTGAGTGGTTTTCACTGCAATTCCACCCTCTATTTGTTCAGTCCCTGGATCAGACTGTAGGGATATGGACTGTAACTTCTTATGATTGCTTCACAAATAATGCAGAATAATGCTATCAGATGAGCCATTCTCAGTGTTTGAGCTACCCTCATTTCATGTGTGAAAGGGTGTAACTTAGGCAATTCCCATGGGAACTGCACTCTCATGCAAAAAAAATGTCTGTTAAAAAGGTGTTAGTTATGTTACCATTCATGTTTAATGCCTCTGGCACCCTTATCGGGTGCAATAGAAAGTACATGTTAAAAACGTTGATATGATTAACTCATCAAGGTTGGAACTAATGAAGTTGCTTGGTGTTGTGATTCTCTGAAGTCAATGGGATTTTGTGAAACTGGGAATTTTAAAGTTGGCTTCAGTATGAAGATGGTGAGGCTAATTACAAGCACTTAGAGGATCCCAGTTTGTAGGCAATGAAGGTAAGTTTTACTAAGGGAAGATGCTGATGGGGAAGAAGTTCTGTAGTATCATTTTCCCTGTTTCCTGAAGCTCATCCACACCATATATTCTTTGTAAAGAGTCTTTCATCCTGATGGAATGTTTCTCAGTTCCAAATATGTTAAAATAGCCCAGCTGTTTCCTCACATAAACAAAATCTGTGATTCAAAGACCGCTAATGTCCAAGCAATTGCAATAGTGTATGATAGGATCCACAGATATCCTTAAGTATCATGTATAATCCAGAACACCAACATTAGAATCTTGGTAAGTATATATGCCTGTAAATTTTGCATGAAATGCATTTTCATATATAAAAAAGTAACATTAGGTTCTCCTAATACCTTCATTTTTCAGCTATTATGCTTGTCACGGGGTTCTTATCTAACAAATCAGATGGAACGATGGAGTACAAAAATACTGCAATGATTTTTCAACAAAAGATGTTGCTCAGCAATTCTGTGAAAATGGTAGTGAATACTTTTAGTTATATTGACCATTGAGAATAAACACTTCCATGCATTTCTTTCCTCATTACTTCCTTTGAATTTAATATGCTGGGGAAACATTCTTGGTGGAGCAGACACAGGACTGACCAAAATGCATTGAGCTCTTCTGACTGTCTGCAGATGATGACCTCTTGTTACTGCTCCAGAGGAAGAGAGATTTTTGAGAACTAAACTCCAGTTGGAGCTGACTGGAGTGGGAGTTTAGCCTTCTCAGCCAAAGTCATTTATAGAGAGAATTAGCTGGCAGACATCTGCTGTGGGCATGTCACTTGCTGCAATGAAAAGGGTAAGATTATTGCAATCTGACTGATGGTAATTATAATTAAACTTCAAACCATAATGGGTCAGACTGCCCACATAGCATACAGTAAATCTCACCTGCTCTGGCTATCTCGGGTCTTATTCATAGATGGGTTTTATCTGGTTTCCAATGATGGTGCAAAAGTGGTTTTGTTAGCACATGAGTTTTGTATGTATTTGAGATCTCATCGGGTACTCTCTGCAGATGAAATAAATTGATTCAATTTATTATTGAATAAACGATAATTGAATAAATTATCTTTATTCAGACTTCTACTCTGTCATCATGATCTTTCAAATGCTAGAATACAAAGGAAAGATTCCAGTGAATGCCATTCACAGCAGTTCTTTGTCCTTTTCATCTCTATGGCTGCAGATGATTTTATTCAGGAGACTGAATATTGTCTGGTTTTATCTCCTGTGAGATGATCCTTGTCGGAAATGAGTCTCAGGAGCACATGTGGATAGCTAAATATATATGTGCATATTATTTATTTAAGGCACTATTTATGCAGATGACATTGATTCTCTGAATTGTGCAAGAGATGTCATTTTGTCAGCCAGGGCTTCCGAAGCTCAGACAGAAGGGATTAACGGTGCAAGTCTTTTACCTCTTCTATTTGACATGAAACAGATTGTAATTTTATGAAATAATTGTGTGGAGGGCCAGACTATCTCCTGTGAGCTTCACTAAGCTCTCTGGGGTTGTACTAGAAGTGACATTAGTGCATCATGTTTGTGCAGTTTTTTTAAACTACTGAGATACTGATCGAAAAATGAGCATATTTTTGAAAGTGTGGTTCGAAGGAAGCTAGTTTTCTTGAGTATGCTGGCAAGTCTGTGAAAGATTAAGACCATCGGGGCGGGCTGAAGTAAAATATGTAGGATGTGGTAACAAATTTAAAGAGATCTGATCTGTGTTATGGTGAGCTTTAAATGAACCCAATTCTTGTAATTCGTACAGACCATTTAATATCTCCTGTGCTGATTTAAATAACTCACAAAGCAGCTGTCCCCCACAGCACCTGACTTTACTGAATAATTCCATTGGCAATGACACTGATATTATCATAATCCAGGCTTCTGAAAGGATAGTCTTTATTACTGGTGTGGGAAATGATGGAAGGTTTCTCATTTAAAGAATAATTAGGAAAGATAAGATTTCCTGGTGTTCAAGTGACTCCTGAATACAGAACTTATTTAATTTACATATAATACTTAATAATTAGAAATAATAGAATGAAAATTAAGAGGGTGGATTATAGAGAAGTAAAACTGCTTTAATGAAATACTAGAATATACTCAGGTTGTGTTCTTGTGCACACCCACCACTGTGGATGTTTATTGCTACCACAGAAAATTGGCTTGAATTAATTTTGCCACTTGCTTTGTGCCACTGATAGCTCATTATAAAAGTATTAATAGTGTGCAAGTTTGTACACTGAACCATTAATATGGAATCTGTGCCAAAACCTCCACAGTTTGTCTGTCCTTTTATATTTTTATCCAGCTGTCTTTTATGCATGTACACACTGGCACACACAGAAGCTGAGCCATGAAGAGAGTACGGATTTGAGACTGAGCTTGTTTGGAGCTTCAAAGTTCAGACAAGAGGGAATTAAAGACATAGTTTTGTTTTGACCCATTCCATTTTTCAGAGGCATTAGCTAGCTGGGACAAGAAAACGCTTTCCTCTTTTCTTTTCCATATTTAGTTGAGATTTGCAACCAGTAGTTGAAGAACAAAAGTGAGGGTCAGTTTTATTCAGCAAGCCATTGCTTCATCCTGGGCAGTCTGGCAGAAATGTCTATCTTTTAGCTAATCAAAGAAAATATTTCCTTAATTAAATAGAAATTTTATTTTCACAGAAAATAGATTTGAAAAATAAATTGTAAACATTTGAGCTTTTCTTTTTTCAATATAAATGAAAATAAAGAATATGAATAATTAAAATTATTAGAAAAATATTGCCTCGTACAAATTTATTGATAATTTTTGCTTTGTAAAATCTTTTTGGGAAGTGATGTATCAAAAAGTCTGTCTTTGAGCCTGAAGTAAAAGAGAACAGAAGGTGTAAAAAAAAAAAAAAAAAAGTATTTGAACAATCACTCAATGTTCTTAAGGCTAAGATAGGGCTATTCTCTTTACCTATTTGCTACTTTTTCTTGCAGGCTAATAGAAAAACTAAAGGTAAAAGTAGCTGGATAGGGGAAATGGGAGTTTTAAGACCTTTGCTATTGTTTTTAGGTTGATGAAGCAGCACTTTTGAAACGTCACAGGCAGGGGTGGCTGATGGAAATCTCCAACAACTTGGACCACTGCATTGCTCGCCTTAGGTATGACTTGTAACATAATTCAGTGAGTCTATCTCTGCTTCCTAATCCTCACTTTACACCTTTCCACGTTGTGCCTCTTTAGTGTGCATATAGAAAGAGTTGAGGGACACTTCTTCTTATTCCAGGTCTGCTTTTGAATGTGAATCCATCCTTCCAAACAGCAGCAGTCATTATTGATGACTACCAATGCTTACTGCAAGCCACTACTAATGCTTCATATAATTTATATATGTGTCTTCATTTAGTTTCATGAATATGCACAGAGCAATTACAAATAATGTTACACTTGAAGCATCAGTCAAGCTTTCTGGAATCGGTGATTAACAGTTGCATAAAGGTTGAAAGATTTCTTGCCTAGATAAGTGTTGGAAACCACATACAAGGTTTGACTCTGTACTTGAGTTATACATTGCAAAATGGAATTACATGTGGTGCATTTTCTTCAACTAATCTTTTAAATCTATTCTAGAGATGCAAGAAAGAACAAAATTGCCCTTAGTCTGGGTTACCATGGGAATGTGGTAGATCTGTGGTAAGTAGTATATGAGACTAATGGATATATTGATGCTCTTGCTTGTTGGTCAACCTGCAATTAGTTTCAAAACTTGGAAGAGAAGAGGCATTAAACCTAGTACTCAGGTCATTATTTTAGATGCTCATGAAAAACTGTATTGTCAAAAGAGGGGTCTTCATCCTTGTGTTCCAGTTTACAGTTGCTTCACTTCTCCTTTCCTTATGGAACAATGAATTTATTAGGGAAAGAAATCCCTAAGATTCTTCTTTGGATGATGAAAGAATTTATCCCTTTTGCTAACTGGACAGCAAGAAAATGTCTTTGGCTTCAGTGAATAATAGAAGTATTGAGGTATTGATTGAATAAAAATAATCAGATGATGGATAGAAATTCTGGCACTCTGGTTCTTTATCCAATGGCAAATCTTGCTGTCACATCACATAGCAAGGGTTGAGACTGGCCAATAAGACTGGTATGTCATGCTGTTATCTGACTCTTATCTGTCAGCATTCCTGCACTGGTAAATGTGAAATATAAAAGTTGCATCTAAATCTTCATCACCATCATTTCCCGCCTCCTGACTGCTAAAACAAAGACTTAGCCTCACAAGGGCATACCTTATAAACAACCTCTTGGAAAGGAAGAAATCCACCTGAAAGAGGAGCTACAATGTTGACAGCTTCTGTTCAAACACTCCATTTTCTTCCCCAGGGAGAGGCTAGTTTATGAGTTGGACACAACAGGAGAGCTGCTAGTTGATCTGGGGTCTGACCAAACTTCGTGTCATAACCCATTCAGTGGGGGATACTATCCGGTACAGCTTGGCTTTGAGGAAGCAAAGCAGCTCCTTTCCACCAACCCAGGGAAGTTCCGGACTCTGGTACAAGAGAGGTAAATGTTTTGGTGATACATGTTTTTAACCTTTAAGTTTAGCTGCTCTGCAAGTGATCAGACAAAGACAAAGGTAACAGAAAGGTAAATTTCTGTGAGGAACTAATCTCTAACAAGCTACATATGACCTAAAAAACATCCAGCTTCATTTGTTAGGCATTGATTTGTCTCTCCAGAGTTCCAAGAGATTCCAGCTATGCATGTACAACTCCATGTGCAACTGTGCATTGAGATTAGAAGCAGATAATATTAAGTGGAAATGGCATCACAGAGAGGTATGGTCCACTATTAGAAACAAAGGGAAGATTGGGCTTGTTTGGCAAAGGGAGAGGCCAGAACAGTGATGTTTAGCCATTTTCAGAACAGTGATATTTAGCCATTTTCAGTTTTTCTGTCTCTGCTCAATTTCTCTGTGAACTCCTTAGTATTTTGTAGTTTTGTATAGGGTTTTTTTTTTTTGTTATTACCTTCCATCCTCAGAGCTTTATTTGCTCTTTATATTTATTCAGCATTTATTTGCTGAAAGACATGATTCAGCATTTATTTGCTGAAAGCTCTATCTGCTAATTTATGAAGCTCCCTTAATGACTGTAAAACACTTCAAGATTTGGGGATAACAGGTGTTACAGAGACTGAAAATATCTCAGTTGGTATCTTATGGGTTTATGTCTGAATTTCTCTGAGGTCTTTCAATTTTGTTTCTCCCTACTCCCATGCCTTTCGTGAGTTCATGATATTATTCTTCTTGATATTTTAGAAATCTCAAGAATAACTGCTTCCTTCTTTATTTCAGTTTGAAGAGACATGTGGCTGCTATTAACAGACTAGCCGATAAGGGCATGTTTTTTTGGGATTATGGCAATGCTTTTCTCTTGGAAGCTCAAAGGGCTGGTGAGTAGATCCCAGAGTTGTCAGGTAGAAACAAGGACAATCCTGCACACGTCTTCCCTGCTGTATATTTTGGTAGGATAGGTTTGGCCACTGTGTTATGCAAACTCTTTAGTCTCTCTCTCTCTTGTTCTCTAAGACCCCTGACCTTCTCTGTGGCTGAAGTAGAGCCTTCATGACAATCCAGATGCAGTCTGGTTTTACATTTTATAGCTTTTCCTTATCAAGTCACTGACTATTAAATTTTTTTTATAGGTGCTGACGTTGAGAAAAGAGGAGCCAATAAGACAGAATTTCGATATCCTTCCTATGTTCAGCACATCATGGGGTATGTTGGGGAGAGTTTGGACTAAAGCACTCAAGTGCCTTGTGACTGCCTCTGTTTAAGGGGAGAGTACTACAAAGATTCCATTAGTGCAAATCTTGAGGTGTACCATAAATGATACAAAGGAGTCAACAGCAGCAGTAGGAAAATTGATCTCACAGGTGTTATACCAGAGTTAAGCTTGTTTTTCTCCACTCTGGAGTAATGCCCAGTGTGGTTTAGGAAGATGTTCTGTTGGTGTAAGCATCATGCTTATGTTTTCTATTGACTGACTTAAGAGTTACTTATTTCATTTTCCTGTGTGCAGGGGAAAAGAAGAGCAGGACCTGGAGGGACATGTTGTATGTGATTAACATAAGTAAACTCTGACAGCAGAGGTGTTACTAATATTTTGTCCTGAAAGGCACGGCATGCCTTGATAACTTAGTGTAAAGCTTTATCCTTTTCAGAATTAAAAAGTCTTATGAAAGCAGACACCAGATGTGTGAACAGTAAGCTAAAACACTGCTGAATCAAAACTCTTCACTCCTTTACATGAATAGCTGCATTTTCTCTTTCGTTGCATCAGTTTTCCTTAAGGAGTTCTACTCGAGACAATAGCCCAGTCGCAGCCTAAAACTAACTATATGCAACTTCACTTCTACTTCAGAGCAGTAGATCTCAATTCCAAATCATCAAAGCCTATGTCTACACTGAAGTTAAAAGCACATCTGAAATAGGACACTCTTCTGCGTGTTGCTGACTGTGCCTCTTACCCAAACTGCGCATACTGCTTGTAGAAAAAGCTGAGATCTGTTGTGGGGACTGGGTTTATAAAACCTTTTGCCTCTGACTTATGCTTAACTTGCCTATACCATGTGAATAAGAGTTTGAGTGTAGAGTAAGGCACCAGGCAGATTAGATCTCTTCCTCTAGAACTCAACTGAAGCATGTCTTTCTATTGTGTGTAAACAATGTGGACAGCAAATGAGTTTGGACTCAGGCACTTGTTCAGAACCTGCGCTTGTCTGATAGTGTAGATGCACTCAGAGTTAGCCTGGATTAAGGATGAAAAGACCAAGCATAAGGGAGAGTATGTTTGATGAAACAAAAGAAAATTTGCAATTCATCTGATGATGCACTTGTTTGATTGAACTGCCCAACATTCCTATCAAAATTCTGGCCTGATTGTATTTTTATACACCAGTTGATGGCTGCATGAAACAGCACTATTTAATTCTCAATTAATGGTCCTTGATGCTTCTGTTTAGATTAGTTCATTGAAAATGTTTCAAATTCTTCCGTCTCCGGCTAATGAAAGAAAAGCACTGCTAGCAGCCAGGATAAATAAGGAAAGAATTTCAACTATCTCCTAATGAAACATGTTCTCTTCCCAGGGACATTTTTTCCCTGGGATTTGGGCCATTCCGCTGGGTTTGTACCTCAGGTGACCCACAGGATCTTGCTACCACTGACTCAATTGCCATGTCTGTGCTGGAAGACTCTATACGTCAGGGAGGTAAGACACCATCCCATGCCCTCATCACTCTGGGTGCTTTTGGGGAGAAAAGGAAACTAAGAGTTGCACAATGTGTGTTTGCTTTTGGCTGAAACCATAGAAAGCAGTCTCTTGTCTGTTCCGTGTGGGCAGGATATCTTGCTGCTCTCCAACTTCCTGTAAGGTGTGTAACCAGTAGGCAAAATGTAAGAGCACCACGTAGAGAGGTTGTTGATCCCAAAGCTCTTGTTGTAATTTTGGCTAAGAGCCTTTCTTTTTATTTGTTACAGACTTTCTAGTACTCTGTCACCTTGAAACTTTAAAGCAAACAGTATCTTTCATCAACAGGTCTCCAAGAGTTTTTTAAAGGAGTGAAATTGCTTTGCCCATGTCTCACAGGTGGATGAGGCATGAGAATCCAGGGAGGTTTTAAGAGGCTAGCAAGCAGATCAGTGTCAGGAAACCCAGGTTTCATGGGTGTGGTGCTCCATCCAGTGTCACTTATTTGTGATTACAGTTTTGAGGTCTTTCTTTTTTGTCATTAGTTAATAAATTGACAGCTGTTTCTACTCACTGGTGGAACCAATATGGAATATCTGCATGGATCTGTGCACTACTCTAGTATCTAGGAATTATACTGTCTCCCAGTCTTCCATATCCTTGAAAGGGGGTTATTACTGTTATCCCCTGCTTATGAATAGGAACTGAGACAAAGGTAATTTTGTGTCAGCAAACATTACTCCTAATCTCCCAGGTTGCAGTGGAAGGTCCTACTACTTTCCCTTTCTTTGTCTACTTTTACAGTAACTGGACAGCAGACTGAAAGACTTAAGTGCCATCCCCTAGACTGAAGTCCTCAGCTCTTCTGTTTCCAGAGAGCAGAGCTTTGTGCTTCTCAAAATCAAGGGAGGGATCAGAAGGAAATGGATCACAAATCCAAAACATATTTTATGGGGAAGAGAGCATAATATTTTTATCTGTTAATATTGAAATATTTGTCACTTTCATGAAAGACATAGTTGAAATATGAATAGAAGTGAGAATTTTGAATGCTTTCCTATATGTTCTGGAACAGTTAGCATTGCAAGGATCTAGGGTGGTGTTTTTTAAAAAGATATACCACTTTCAGATGTTTCTCTCTTTTGAAACAAAGCTACTGTTGTCTTCCTATAATGCAAGGCTGGTGTCCAGTCTCCTCTTCCTCCCAAGATGTAAATTATTGATTGAATGGATCTGACCCTGCAAGGTCCTTAGCTCTGTCTATTCTCCTAAACTTTCCTTAGGACTTGTCTTCAAGAAACAGCACCTGAAGCATGAGGTGTTTTTAATGCAATGACCCAGAAGTGCCTCCCATGTTCTCCAGATACTGAAACTTTCATGTCTTTAAACCTGGTTCGTTGGCTTAATTGAAAGGAGGGTGAAATCCAATATTATAGTGCTGGATCTATCTTCTAAAATTTGCAGTATTTTTTTTTGCCATGTACTGCAATTTCCCATCATATCAAGATTGAACTGATGCATGACCTTTGGGTGGTTTGCATTGCAAGCTAGGAAATGAATCAGTTGCTGTCTGTACAATAGTATGTGAGTGCTTATATAGATGGTAATGTAAAGTTGGGGAAAGAAGTCTCTTGCACAGACAAAAAGCATTGAACTCTTGCATGTATATTCTTAATTTAAATGAAAAATTGCATTGAAAAAAATCCCAACAGGTGAAAACAGGCTTAAGGGCAAGGCTATTATTGGATTTGCTGTTGAATTTGGCAGGACAATGAGAATAGAATTTCAAAGAGAAATGAAAACTGAATTTGTCCAAAAAATAAACAGCCATTCATGGATTCATGTTCTTGAGTATTCCATTCCCTATGGGACCTGGGCTTGGACCAAATTCCAGGGTCTGGATATCCTCACACACATAGACATCTAAAATCTGAACCTACCTTTGAGTTTTATAAAAGAATCTGTTATGATGGCTGAGCCAAAACTCCACAGAGCTGAAGTCTGTTGTATTCCAAGTCTAAACTTTTGACCTGGCTTTGAGTCCAATGTTGACAAGTCTTCTCCTTTAGTGGAGATGCATTTTTGTGCTTAAACCTCACAAACTGAAAAAGTCTGGTGTAGTTTAATTATCTGCTTCCACTCTTAAGGTACCTGAGCCTTTAAGTTAGCCTTTGCAGAAGAGATACAGCACTTATGGTTGGAGTGTAACCCAGATTTACAACCTCTCTGGTAGCTGGAAGGCTGAGGTGATGCTTAACAACAATACAAATCTCCAAAGAGCAAAGGGAGCCAATCTCTGTGTTGATAAGGACTATTCCTCTGAGTATATCATGCTTTCTAGTCTCTTTTAAGCCCTAAATAAGTACAAGTACCAGAAGCAACACAGTAGCTTGCTTAACTTCAAAACGTATTCCCGCTGGGGATGGAAGCTGGGGGCAGCAGTTTAGCAAATACTAAATGGAGCTAATCTAAAGTTTAGGTCATTCCAGAAAGCACTATAAGATTCTTCAATTGCAGGAAGTAAGACCAAATCAAAGGGAGGATTCTTCACTTCCTCAGGGATAACTGATCAAATCCAACTTTGGACATACTGCAGTTCAGGACAGAGAATCTGACTGTTTATTGGAGCTGTTGGGGAGGGACAGGTGTGCTGTGTTGAGATGTCCTTGCAGCCAGTGTTCTCATCTGGCTTCTCTTCGGGATATGTTCTGTAGAACTAACAGAAAGCAAGATCTTTTCTGGAAGACTATGCACCATGAAGTATAAGATATAGTAAATACTCTCTCAGATAGCTTATAAAAGTGATAGAAAGGAACTCATTCTCTATTCAGTTTTCTAGAGTAACTCCTGTAAACTCTCATTAAATTTTTATATAACCTAAGAGAATACTACCCATTACCGTCTAAATGAAGTTTCATTAAAGCTTATGAATGGAAGCACAGTCCTACTAGGAAAGCACTGGCAGATGTTTCAGCTTTCACTCCCTGTGAAGCAAAAAGCTGACATGTTAATCCTTATTGCAGAGTTTAGAAGCTAAATACAGATACAAATGAGAGGAGTAGCTGGAAAAAATAAAACCATTACATATAGTTCTCTTCTTAAATAACAACATGTGTATCTAAACAAGGTATAGAGTGGATTTACACATAAAGTAGCTACTCCATAATAAGTTTTTCTTTGCAGTGTGTGCTCCATAATAATGTGAAGCAACGGACCTCAGTTTGTAGGATGAGAGACCTCAGTTTTATCTTAGGATAAAAGCATTCACGTGGGCCATTTAGTACAGTGCTAGAAATCTGTATCCCAGCATTGGTGTAACTTATCCTCAAGTATGCATTGCCAGCTGCTTCTGAAAATTTCTGCTGGCTGACTCAAAGGAGCTATTTGCTACCTGATGCAAGACTGGACTGCAGTACTCAGTGTCATGGAGTTTGCTAAAGCTACTCATTTAGCAAAGGCTCAGAAAGGAATTAGGCATTTAGTAGACAGGTGACCAAAAAAGAACAGTATATGTAACACATATTATAAGGCTTAACTTAGTTTACTAAAGATCTGAATGGGAATTGTCATTCCAGCTGTCTCCTGGGTGACATCTCATACCTTCCTCTAAATATATGGTACCAGTTACTGCATCAGCTGCACAGAGGATTCTATATAGCATTTCCTATATGCGTGCTTGTATCTGAGAGTAGAATTTGACTTCCTAGTGCTGTCAGATGAATTAAATTAAATTTAGAGCATATTGCATTCATTTTCAAAACCAGTTTTCTTTCTTGCTTTCTCTTGCAAGTGAGCACATCTGTGAAGCAGCAATACCATGACAACATCCGCTGGATTCGGGAAGCTGGCAGGCACAGCTTGGTGAGTGCACAACCTCCTTCAGCACATGTGGCCACTCCTGGTCCAGACTGCAGACTTTGAATGCTGGAGTGAAAAGCAGGAATGGGTGTGAATGAAAACACTGGCTGTAACTCCCAGGGCTGATAATTTAAACGTCTCTCCACAGCAGGGTTTTAGGGTGAGATAAAGCAGTTCTTTCCCTTCACTTCCTCATCTGGAAATGTTCCAATAATGCAGCAATATCTGGAGTGAAACAAGCCAATGATTCACCGTCCACCTCATTTGTAACTACCTTTCTTTCAGATCACTGTTCAAAATATCCCTCTTGGCATTGCTTTGGTCCAACCTCTTCACATTTGTGGTTCCCAGTACCCCTTTCAAAAACAGATGACGAGGCCAAAGAGCTGCCATCCTTCTGCACTGTGGGAAGCAGGATGCCAGTGAAAACAAAGGTTTTTCTTTTAGGCCAGGGTCTCCCTGTGGAGATAACTGATAACACCATAGGGCTCACATGTGCTCTCCTCATCTGGAAGCCAGATTGGTCTGTGGAGTGAAAGCTGGAGAGGAGCATAACTGTGCAGGACAGGTGTTTTTTGCCATTCTTTGTTTCCACATTTCTCTTCCCTTCCAGCTCACTGTTGCCAGCTCCAAACATCTGCTTCTCAGCTGTTGATAAGGGATTTGTTGATAGAAGGATTATAGCCTAACAATCAGGTTGATTTAAAAAGTGGGATTTATTGGACAGTAGCAGCAGAACACAGAAATACATCTCACTGATTGTGTGAGTGGAGATAAAACTCAGCTCAAAGGGGGATTTTAATTTCTTTTTTTCTGGAAGCTGGATGTTGACAAAGAAATAATCTGCACTTTCTCCTACAGAATGGGTCAGTCCTGTGACTCCATTTATCTGGGGCCTGAAGATAAGCCAGTTGCACAGAGAATCTTATCACTCTGGTATTCTTATTTTCCAGGTAGTTGGGTCTCAAGCTAGAATCTTATATTCTGATCAGAGGGGTCGTGTGTCTATAGCTGTGGCTATTAATCGAGCGATTTCCGAAGGAAGGATTAAGGTTTGTCTTTTTTTATCTTGATATTGTCTGGTAATTGTGTTTAGTGTCTGAGACTGGGGTGGCAGATGGGAAAGGAGAGAAAGCTCCAACCAGTGAGAGCAGAAGTGCCCGCTGTTTACATGGGACCAGTATTGTGTTAGCTTATGTTAGAGCTCAGTCCTCCTCTCTGCCTGTCACCAGCATTATGTAATAGTAATTACCACTATGTAATAGAAGACAGACAGGTTTAGAAATTTTCCAAAATATGCTACTTTTTATCACATGTTGGGAATCTGCCTTATTGTCACTTGAGCATCTACAAGCACAACATATCATGCTATGATTTGCTGAAAACACAAGGTAGGGACTGTAACTCAGCAGTGCCCCAAGCATTAAAGTAACAAGAGTCAGTGCCACTGCCCAGTGCTTCTTACCTTCTGCCCCTCACTTTCAGATATATTATGGCTACAGCCAGCTCTGCAGTCAATTTTAATTTGCATTGCATATGTGAAAAATCATGAGGCTTGATGCTGCCACTCTCATGCATAATGAGTTATATCTTGCTCATCTAGGTGAAATCTCACTGGCCATATGTGGTGGTGGTAAAAGTACATACTATGGGCAAGATTGTATAGGGATTTTCTAAGTTCTTCATAAGTATTGTAGGTAGATGTACAATGTGACCCAAAATCCTGAAGGCACCACTCAGTAATTATACCCATTACCTGCTGTGTGTACTGCAGCATCAGACCAAGGCATGTGCACTCATTCATCTCCATCTCTTTTATAACTGAATTACAATTACTCTTTTTAAAGGAGTAAGCTCAAGTAAAACTTAGAATGGATTCCAGCAAGGAAAGGTCTGGTTTTTGTTACTCAGAAAATGTTTGTTAAAATATTTCAAATACTTTTGACCTTCTCGGGATTCAAAATGAACGTCACTGCAAGCTAATCTTAAAAAATAAACCTGACCAGACAGGGCACTCCCTTGGAGCTGTGACTGACAAGGTCAGACTCCCAGGCCCTGCTGATTTTGTTGTGTCCTTTTTTTCATTTCTGCAAATCTCCATTCCCTCTCTTGCAAGCTGGGTGCCCATGTCTATTTTCAATGATTTTCTAATTCACTGCCAGCATAAAACAGAGCCAGCTAATTCCAGAGCACACCATGCCAAGAGTGAATTATTCTTACATAAACCCTGTGCATGGCAAATGATAATGAAGATGTGCAAGCTGATCTAGATTCATACTGTCAGTTAAATTCCAGATCAAGAATGGACTTGTCTGAGCTGAACGAAATCACTCATTTTCATTGTTAACTTATTTAGAGTCTTGAAGTCTTTCAAAAGAATAAAAACTGTAAAATTCTTTCCTGTTAGTTTTCAAATTCAACAGCAAACAACAATTTTTGAATGAAGATTTTTGCATACTAAAGTGTCTTTCATCTCAGATGAAATAACCATACTGCATCCCCTCTTCTCCCTGCCCTCCTTTGGGGATGCCATTGGCATAAAAACAAGCTCTTGTCCTTAGGAAAGGATGATGGTTTTCATGAACAGTAGGTGAACAACTGTTTTATAATAAGTAATAGCAGGCAGAGGAAGTGTTGCAGGGGGTTTAGGAGAGGGGACAAAGCTGAGGTTTGAAATGATTTAAGACAGAAGTGAATTCAGCAAATGATGATCCTCAGTAGCCTTGACAGTCCAGGAAGGGTTCCATTTTCTTGTCCTTGGCTTTTTGCAGGCTCCAGTAGTCCTCAGCCGAGATCACCATGATGTGAGTGGGACCGACAGTCCTTACAGAGAAACGTCAAACATTTATGATGGATCAGCCTTTTGCGCAGGTCAGCAGAGCAGCTGAGGCTTGTCTGTCTGGGCAACCAAGGAAATCACTTTAAAAGAGATTTTTTTTTATTTTTTTTTTTATAAAACACTTTTTTAAAAGGTTTTTGTTTAACCCTTTAATGCCAATTAATCAGATTTCTTGAGAAGCTTTATGGGATTTAATAGTGATAGACATATGAATGTGGAGCTAGTTAAATAGGAGACATCCAGAACAAAGCTGAAAATTCCATGAAGATGCATCAGATTTACCTGAATGTAAATGGAGAACAGTCTATCTCAGATAACTGTATTTTCTGTTTGATTTAAATCTTGCACCTCACTGTTTCAAAGAGGTGATCTTAGCAGAATTACAGTTGTATTTCCTTGGGATCCACAAGATCAAAATCAGGTCGAGAATAGTATTTTGCTTAAAGCAAAAAGGTTCACAGCTGTGTTCATTTCATTGCCTGAGGACTCAAGAAAAGAGTCTGGAGTTTCTGAAAGGAACTCTTCTGGTCATAAGGGAACATACTTTGATAGTAAAAGCATAAGAAAGGAAGTCAGGTGTTCTGGATTAGCCTTGTTGCTCACTTACAGTGTGACTGTGGGCAAATCACGTAGGTTTGCTATACAAAAGGAGCCTTTAATTCTGCACACCTGACCTGAGCTAAGCAGACTCTGCTTTTAAGGCTGTGAAATGGTGCTTTAGAAAAATAAAGCCAAGAAATATCAGGTTGGAGACCTCAAAAAAGATGAGTGAAGCACTAGGCTATTTTTAACCTAAATCTTCCTCAATTTTCCATCCATAAAGTAGAAATTATGATAATAGCTTTAGCCCAGTAGTGTTTCTGCGTGTCATGAACTGACAGTCACAAAGTGGCTCGAGACTGGAGGATACAAGCTGCTGTAGAAGGAGAAATTATGATAGAGGTAGCTGAGCATATTGAATTACTTCCATTATGGGGATTCATAATGGAACCAAATTATGGCTCAATTTTAAGGAGATAAGTTCCCTGCTATCTTAACTGGATTTCCTGATGAAACGAGGCTTTTAGTTGTATCTACCAATCCCACTTCAACACTTTTTGAGTATGTTGGGTAATTCTAATAGGCCAGATTAACAGATGCCTCAAATACTGTTTGGTTCTGACAAGCTGTGAAGAAAATGGTGCAGCTGCACAGAGAAGAGCAATCCAAAGTAGTGTCTTCACCAAAGGGCTTAGCAACATAAGCAAACCTCAGGCAATGCCCTTAGAAGAGGGCAATAGAAACAAGGCTTGCTAAAACCCCAGTGCTCCTCATGCTATGTGTTTTTCTTTGCACTTTGTGATTTACATGAACTATTTGCCTCCTCCAAGGGCTTATCTAAAGTCTGTTGACCACTGATTTCACCAATCTTTGAAACCAAACCTAACTCTGTTTTACCAGATAAACTTCTGGAGTTAATAAAAGAACATCTCAGGTCTTCCTCTCTTCCTTCTTTCTTGTTATTTTAACACCACATTTGAGCTGGTTCAGGTGAAATTCTCCTCTCTAGAACGCGGGAATTTTGCAGTGTTTGCCTGTCTCATTTTGGTTTACAGAAAGTACCTCAGCCTGATCCTTGGCAAACATGTGTCATTGCTGCTCTGCAAAGTGTATTTCAGCACAGACATTTGCACAGTTAGTGACCTTTATTGAGCCAAGGAGCAGCACCTTATTACATCCTTAGTCCACTTGCCATGCTCCTTGTCCAGCCTCCACTCTTACCATGCTAGTGACTGAGGAAGAAATCTGTGCATTTGTAGAATATGGGGATTTTGATCTCTCCCATTCCCCCTTGACAGCACTGTAATTATGGTAATTGGGTTATTAAAGTGACATAATGCTAGATAAGGTACCATAATGGGGCTTTTGACAGGATTTAACATAGATTAGTGCTTAAGTAAACCCATTTTCCATCAGACACGTAACAACAGTGGGTCTGCAAATGTGGCTGGCGGGCATATTGCTGTTTGTGGGGTTTTTTTGTTTTTTTTCTCCTCTGTTAAAAGCACAGCAAATTAACTATTAAACCTGTCCTGAATTACATCTGGAAAAACATTTTCAGTAAACTTTACTCTGTTATCCTCTGTGTGTACCTCTTTCCACCTCTCTAGGTATATGCTTTAGCACAAATTCTAGTGAACATAAAAAATTCTAGTGAACATTTCAGTGGAAATCATGCATTTTACATTAGTAAAATTATATTTGTCTGTTAAATTATTTTTCATCTTTTTTTTTTAAAAAAAAAAAAAAAAAAACAAAACCAAAAGAAACCTCCTGTGTTATTTCACCAGTTTGTGTTCAGGACGAAATTCCCCCATGTCCAGACAATCAGAGCCAATATCACTTTCATTCCAAATTTGTTCCAAATATGCAACTCCTTAGCTTTAAACTGGCTTTCTGCACAGGGATGAATTAACTCTGCAGTCTGATCTGCAAAGACTTCAGGCTTCTGAGAACTGCAAGGTGTGTAGTTTTCCAGATGTCCTCCCCATTTTTAAACCTTCCACATGGATGTGTCCAGCCTGTTCTTCCACAATGGAGGCATCCCAAAGGAGAGGGTTGTATTTCTCTCCACTCTGATGAGGTGTCTCCCAGCTGAGGAATGGTAGGTTCAACTGCTTGAATTGGATCACAAACGCAGAAAGCATCAGAGTTCTCACAAACCACGGTGTGAAATTGGCATTTGCTTCCTCCAGTGTAAGGGGAAAGAGTGGCAGGAAAATCTCATTCTTGGGAGGAACAGGCAGGAGAGATGTTCACTGGTTATCTGTGAGAGAAGCTGTGAGTACACCCTGCCTCCAATACTGCCTTCACACAGCCAAGATCAAGGTGTTAGTGGAAGGAGTGAGCAGCACAACAGAAAAAATGAATGTCAGAGCCATAACACCTTTCTTCTCCTCCTAGATATGGCAGTACAAAATTTTGTAGGAGATGCGTTCAGAGGAGCGACCTGGGTTGCATTGCACAATGGTGGTGGAGTTGGCTGGTAAGAACTTATTTGTTTCTAAAGCTGGACTCTGAATTCCATGACCACTGCTGATTATGCGTGTGGGGAGGAGAGACTGGAGGGAAATTACAGAAAAATTGTGTGTATTGCTGGGGTAGCACAATGTCATGATGGGTAGGATGGGTTTGGAGACAGGGGCTGAAAGGATGTAGGAGAAGGTAAAGTGTGGTGTTGTATGAGGCTTTTGTAATTAATGCCCATATGTCTAGAAAAAGTGTTTTGAACATTGGCCACAGCACAGTTTGGAGAACTTGAATTGCCAAACAAGGACAGTCTGCCCTGGTCTTTTTGAACAGATCCTGCTTCCAAAGTTGTCTTCACACATGCACAGACAGAGTGTTAGTGGATGGATTACGTTTAGGTTTCCCCTTAAACTGTATCTAAATCTGTGACCTTAGGACCCCAATATAAATGCTCATGTGCTAAAGTGCAATGAGGGGTTATTGATACAAAACAGCCTGGGTGCCAGCAAACCTCTCAGTCATCTTTCTCCCTTGCTTGTGCCTGGTAGGATAAAAGCCCATAAGTAAGTAAGGACTGGATTAAACAGCTCCTTCATATAAGATGCAGAACTAAGATAAATGCCTAAACTGAGAATCACAATCAAAGAAATATCATATATGGAGGGGGAAACTAATCACCATCATATGCCACTGAAAAGTTACTCTGGGTTGGCAGAGGTTTAGAGGAAAGGAGAGCCTGGCCACACTGCAGAATCTTTAGTTCTGGTTTGTTCTTCCCAGCACAGTCCAGCAAAACCTCTCCCATTTACAGTCATGTCTTCATTTAGTGGTGTCTCCAGTCAAAAGGGACACAACCCTCTATTAAACACTGTAGTGAACCCTCCCACTTCCCTGTTCCATCCAGCTCTGGAATATGCCAGCAATAGCAAGCCAAAGAACTTGTAGCAGATGTTCTCCTCAGAGACACAGTTATACTTAATTATCACTCATCTGGATGAGTTGGATCTAGAAATATCCCTTCAAGTCAGATGGAGAATTCTTTCTCCTGTACTCTAACTCCTTTGATTTCAGTTCAAGTAACTACTGAATAGAAGGTATGTGAGAGCAAAATTGAACAGTGAGGTAAGAAAGCTTTCTGAGGGCTTAGATACATGGAATGAAAATCTGGCTTTACTGATTTCAGGGATAACTCCTGTGGCCAGGATTTTATTCACAACTTCCATAATTCTGAATGGAAAACACATACCAGAATACCTGCTTACTCTAGTCTGCTCAGTCTCAGACTCCAGAGAGAGCAGCAGACTAGATCTGTCTGGATGGCTTTAGCTGAGTTTAACCTTTTAAATTATCTGTTTATGAAATACAGGCAAAGAAAATAACTTTTCACTACATGTTGTGCTAAACATTTAGAGTATTTTTATGATAATTGATAATGATAATTATTAGAATTCCTAAATTAATGTTTATGTGTGTGCATTATGATGTTTCACTCAAAGGATACAAATCGCATTCCCCGTCTCTCTGGCCTTTGTAAGGCAAATCCCTCCTGCATATATCTAGCCCTCTGAAGGATTCAAAGAGATTGGCTGAGTGATGATATTGCCCTTACTTCTGGAAAACTGGCACTGCAATTTCATTTTTTATTGTTTTAGTTGTTTGTTAAGTGGAGTTACATCATTAGAAAGAAGCTCTTCCCCAAGGCAGAGTAGAGGTGCTGTCATTTACATAATGCATCAGAAAACTAGCCTGTGGCTGTCCACTGAAATCAAAATATCAATGGATAAGCAGGGTTTGGTTATCCTTTTTGACATTTCCTGTGGCTGCTTAGGTGGCTGTCATTGTGAAACAGTATCACCTTGTTCTTGGGAGCAGTCATCGCCCTCTGTGATTAAATTACTGCGCTTCAGTGAAGAATGCACAGCCTGAAAATTAGTCCCCTCTCTGCACGAGCCTTAATAGGCCACCGTGCTGCGACTCAGATGTGGTAGCAATGTTGTGCCATTAGATGCCAGGGTCTGGAGAGCTGCTGAAAGCCACAGCAGGACAGGTGGTTCTGCTCAGCTTAACTAATCACGGCAACACCCTGGCTGGTTAAAGTGCTGCTCCCCTTTGCCTTCTAAGGAGAAATAGAGGAGCAACTTAAAGGTGGGAAAAGAAGCAAAACCAATCCCCAACCATAACAAATTATTTGCCTGGAAGGAATAGATGCCTTAGGTGTTAGGACCCTGCTTTTCTTTTTCTCTAGAGAGCTAAACATTCAGCTGACTTTGCCATAAAGAAATCTTCACGTGCCTGATAAAATCTTCTTGTCATCAGCTGATTTGAAAATGTGAAAGTGCATGTGAAAGCTTTACATATATATATAATTATAAACAAATATGCATGTGATTAGAGAGAAATCAAGTTGTCATTGTCAAATTTCTGCTCAGGGACTTCAGAAATGGCACTTGCACTGTGTTGAGCTACCAGTCCTCCCCACAGAGGCTGGGCTTGCCTGGAACTGCTGACAGATCTGCCACGTCTTTCCTACAAGACTAGAGAAGTGCTCTTTACCTGCTTTGATTTTTCTCTGTTATAGCCTTGTGGGGCAAACAGCAAAAGGAGGATTAATATTTATTTAGCTGAAATCTGCATCACATGTGCTGTTTGAGAGACTTAAGATTAACATAGTCTTGACTATAATTACAGCAAATTAAAGTTATTTCTTGCTCCCTGTTTATTTGCAGGAGAATGTATACTAGCACAGAGCCTTAGTAACCTGTAGTAACAAAAAGGCAGAAGCAATTTAAGAATTGAACTGCGTTGTTGACAGTGTGACATCTTGATTGTGAGAGAGGCCTTATTTTCTTTGATCAACTTAGGGGATGACATCTGGAAATTATAGGAGGTAGCTTAGGTCAAAATGCCACATGTTTCTTTAATTACCTGAAAATGTGACCCAGTGCTAATGAAGGCAGAGAGCTCCTCTTTAAAAGTAAGGGTTTTTACTAGAAAATCCATCCTAAAAACATGGGCATTTAATTTATGAGTGATTTTTAGACACTAGAACAGATTCTGATGAGTGATTCTGATTTACACTGGAGTAGCTCCATGGAAATTGATGGAGGGACTTTAATTTATGGGGTGCAAGTGAGATCAGACACTTGCTGTTCATGCCTAAGCTTCAAAGGATGCTCTTTGGGATGCTGTGCACAAGGGGGATCTTTGCCACCGATAGAACATCATCTTCCTGTGTGGAATATTTTTATAAAGCACTGGTCCAGAGGTCTGGTTTTCTTATTGTCTGATATTGCCAATAGGCTCTCTTGAGGTGTGCTCATACTGTGATCTGAATTACATCGCAATGGAATCATTGGTGTTTGTGAGTGTACTCTAACTTGGTACTTTGACAGTAAAAAACAGTGCTAATTTGGTCTCTGTACACAGAAGCAGCAGAGTATGGTAACTGGCCCTGGTCTTGATATAATTACATTTGTAATGTTGTCATCCAGTCTGGTCCTCTCTTTTGGAGAAGACAGGAACAACATGAGCTATACAAAAAGTAGAATTTGCAAGGAATTAAGATGTTGGGATGTTTGTTTTCATCCCTAAATGAGACTAAGGGCAGAACTAATGAAAGATTTTACACAGCAAAAGATCCTGGGAATGAAATTCCAGGCTGAAAAGTGTTGACAGTATCAATCAAAAAGAAACATTTTATTTTGAAGAGACAGAGCTTACAATATTCAAACATCTCAATTGAAAACTTGACTATTTCAAATTTTCCTGTTAAAGATAAGAAACTGATTCATTCACTGCCATTGTGTGAGAGAACTGTCAGTTTCAAGAAAACTGTGCCTTTCAAGAGAAAATTTATTCATAATAATGATATATCTAATAATGGTGAATTGAGGCAGTTCACAGAATGATGGTGAGATCTGGAGCTCTAAGTTCCTTGCTCAGCTATGTGATAGGGTCCTACATAGCATACATAGTGTATGTATACATAGAGTATATAACTAGTGAGAGGGAATTAACATAAGTATCAACATCATATTGAAAATGAGAAAATGTGAGTTCTAGTTTCAGGAAGTAGATCTCGGGTCTGTGAGGCTCCAACGTAGCCTCGTTTCCCCATTTCCTGAGAAGCTCATGTTATTGCTGGAAAATATACAGTATGAAACAATTCCTTCCTGGACTGGAAGACACCTAACTCCTGTCTGATTCATGGATATGTCTGATGTTATTCTGTGGAAATTGTGTAAACTTATTTGTTATATTAATGATAAAACAGAGAGGACACAATCCTGCCTCTGGGGATCTCCATTAGCAATCTCTCACAGTATGTGTTGCTGTAGGATATGCCCCATCCCTCAGGTACTGTTTGAAGCTGTGTTATAATGCCAGAACTCTCATAGATTTCCAGCAACAGATAATTATCCAACTGCATTCACAACTATTCACCATATGCAAAGAAACAGGGACTTGAGCAGGCCAGACTGAGCAAGTCAGACAAGATGTTTTCTCTGCGTGTTTTCCCTGTCCTTTTAAAACCAGACTGGTATTTCTCCTCCATATAATCTGTTAGTTTTAAGATATTTCTGTTGTTCCTCTGCCAATAAGTCTGCTTCCTGAAAAGTTGGCACTGATGTCTTTAAACATCTATGTATCTCATACAAAATGAATGACTCTTTTTGAAATGATGGAGGCAGATGTGCATTAAGTGGTGGTTAACACTTTTTTAATAAAATACTTATGCTCTCTCATTTGTCCCAAGAGCATATAAATAGATCCATCTGTCTGCTTCAGTAAGTACACAGTCTTCCTCACGATCTCATCTATATGGCAGACTCAAGTGTAGCAAACATAAACAGCTTAACCTTTAAAAATACCCTGAGACAGGTAACTCTCCAGCCCATCAGAAGTGCTCACCTTTCTTGACTTGTTTCTAGAGCCAGGACAGCGTCCAAGTCCTCAGGAGATGCAGCACAAGCTTCATTTTTGGCACTTCTGTTTGGAGCAGATACTGACTGCCAGCTGGGCGTTACAAGAAAGGTGGAATGGGTTTGCTGCAGGCCAGGAAACTAGACCTTTGCCCTGCTATTTTTTTTTAAAGTATAAAAGGTCACTGAACACGCCTCTTATTGAGCACCATTTCATGTTCTCATCCTTCTTCCAGTGCAACTGAACAAATTAACTCCTGTGAATTTAGTGGGATTGGTTTGAATTATTTTGATTTAATTCTCTTACATTTGCATCTTTTTAGGGGTGAAGTGATCAATGGGGGATTTGGCCTGGTTTTGGATGGGTCCAAAGAGGCTGAAGAACGGGCTAAGATGATGCTCAGCTGGGATGTTTCCAATGGAGTAAGCAAAACTCATTATATATGTCCATTTTAATATCTTCCTTCCTCTGGGACTATGTTTGTCTAGATACTCAGGTTCCAGTGCTCCTTTTCTTTTTAACTGAATGGGAATATGAGCACTCAAGCAGGAGTTTTGAAGATCTGGCTTTTTCTATCCCAGGAATAGTCCTAATGGGCCAAGTGACTAAGTCTATTCACTGCTTATAACATGGGTGATTAGGAGCATGATTTCTCTAGAGCCCACAGGTTGGTTGGTTGTTTGGTTGGGTTATTTTCTCCAACTTCAAAGGACTTTAAGTCAATAAAAAGGGCTGAATAATTCTTTAGTAATGTGTCAAGACCACCTTCTCTGGCTTTACAAAATATTGGAGACCAATAGTTTACATGTATCTCTGTGTGTCTGTTTTTATTTATTTATTTAAGTAGAAATGGAAGCATGCTTAGGATAATTTTGTTAAGACATGTTGGCATTGTTGTTTGCCTACTTAATACAGTTGACAACTCTGAACTTTAGTCTTTGTCTGTTTCTAACTTCTACATCTTGGTATCTTGAAAGGCTTGTCATTTAAGAGCCAGCCTGTCCAGCCCTTGCTACCATTAGAGTTTTTGTATTCCATTAGTGCCCAGATCAAGACTGGTATCTCATCTCTGAAGTGGCAGAGAGGTTTTGATTCAATACTTGCAGGGAACCAAATCAAGAGAACATAGTGATGCACAGTCCAATTAAAGGGCAAAGCTGTTATGTTTCAGTCACGTAACTTCACAAGGACCTGATGTATTGAGGGAGCTCCTTGTCAGTGCTGACGTGATCTGTTCTGTTTTACTTCTCAAGAGAATTGCAGAATTCCTCTTGCCTTAGACTTTTTTTTTTTCTCCCCATAAGACTTGGCATGACTGGGGGTAGAAGAGGAGGAGGAACAATTTGCACATATTTCCTGTCCCAGATCTGAAATAACACCTTAGTAAACTATTAAGGAAGAAGGAGGACCATTATATTAATTTGTAGATTTGAGTAATGAAGGCAAACCCTTAACAAGCACTGTGTATCAGAGAAAGCCTATTAAAAACCCAATAAATCTTTTGCTGCTCTGATTTATTGCAAGCAAAAGTTCCAATCCTCCATACACATATTGAAAAAGGACAATCTGAGAATGCTACCTATATTATATATAAGACTGGAAAGACACTGGAGTGCACTCTTGAAAATATGCTGCCAGGAATAATCATAGGTGAGTGGCAGAGAAACCGAGTTGTTGACTTGAAAGGTCATTTCTAGCTGTTATTGCTATGATCCTGGGAACTTTTATTAGCCTTACATTAATCATACGCTTAAATATTTTGCTACATTGGAACCCAAGTATTTTCTTTCTTGGACAATTTTAAATCTGAATATTTCAGACACTGATTTACAATTCATAATAGAGATTTGTAAGGCATTTAATACGGGGAAGGACTTATTTCCTTTGTGCCAAACCTTGACTTTTTTTTCTCTGGGGAATCTTGCTTATACACAGATCGAAACACAGAGCCTTGTTGGAAGAGGGGTTTACCAGTGCCCTGGCTGTCCATGAATTTTAATTCTTATATGCTGGCAGAGAATTTGGCTCCTTGATCTCACACCTTGAAAATGCATTGAGTGACATTTTCCTTTTTTGAAATATTTATCCCACTACAAAAACATCAGCTGCTTAAATCATACTGTTATCTAAAGCAAGTGCTAGTTTTACAGAGTGCACAATTATACTCAGTGGAGTTTATAAGGCACCTGGCTCTGCCAGTGCTACCTGCCCAAGAATATGTTTCTGCATGAAAATACACTGAGTCTATCCAAATGCACATAAAAGTAAAGTAGGTATTAAAAAAAAAAAATTACTTTGAAAATCTGTAAGGGAGCTAGAAGCTGGCAGAAGGTTGAAAGATTTATTTTAATGAAATTGGGTGCCAGTGTTTGCACAAATGTTGTGTAAGATGGATGTGGCAAGAGAAATGTACGATTTTTACACCCATTGATTTTCTGGTCTGACAGGTCGCCAGACGCTGCTGGTCGGGTAATGACTATGCTTATGAGACGATCTGCCGAGCAATGAAAGAGAATGCCACATTGAAGGTGACTCTCCCTCACAAGGTGGTGGATGAAAACATCTTGGAGCAAGCCCTGAAATGGTAGTGGTATTCCAAGTGCAACGTTGTCCTTGCAGATAGGTTTGAAGTTGCTTTCCTGATATCCTGTTTTGCTTGCTGTCCAAATGATAAAAACTTTGCAAACGTCTCTTCCATGTGAGTTATTTTTTCCCCTTTACCTTGTGTCCTGGTTTTTGCCAGTTAATTTTTGTTTTAGTAGCTAGAAAGCACTGTGTTTTGGTTTCAGTGAGGATTGTTATAAAAAATGTTGATAACTACAAGGACACTGTGCTTGTGCAGTTTCCAAGAACAGAGGACTTAATAGGGCAAACCTGTATCTGTATGTGATAGGTCCACTGATGTCAGGAACGGTCTTTTTGCTAGGATATTTGGAACAATGTTTGTGATAATAAACTATTCATTGTAAGGAAAGGAACTGGAATTTTGTCCCTGAAAATACAATTAAAAAAAAAAATCCACTTGTTCCTGATAATTCATAAATTAAGGAGAGTCTTAGGTCTGGTAGATCAAATGTGGAATGGGAATTGGAACTCTTCATTCCAATTCAGTGTCTGCTGCTATCAGCAAAGAGCCTTGAAATCCAGTAGCCAAACACGTCGGTGTGTAAATAAACTTATTCTTCAGCTGGTGGAGGACGTACCGATATCCACATGTGCTGGATTCAAGCTTTTCTATATTGCCATAAAAGCATTTGGTGACTGCAATAGGAAGTGACAGGTAACCTGTAACTGGTTAGTGCAGCTAGCCTGCACGTGTTTTTCCCTGAAATTCTCACCCAAGATTTTCACCGAGCAGGAACAGAATGCAGTACCAGGAAATGGGTGGAAAAGCTTGCGGGCAATAAGTACTAGACCATTTCCAAACACCTTACAGCAAGGCCAGGAAAATATGGAACAACACGTAAATTAATGTGAGCCAAATTCTGCATCAGCCTGAGATGGTGCCATTCTGCTAAATCAGATAGGGGTGCTTTGCTGCCTCACAACAAGTTTGCTCTTTTTCTGGAAGCCCATTGCACTTCAGCAGCTTCTAAATGGATGGAAATCTCCAGAAAATCTAGATCCTTAGTGCTGACTGCTGCTTTTTAATGAAAAAACATGGGCTACTCACCCATTTGAATGTGAATGGTGCAATTAGTAAAGCACTGTAACAAAATGATCATTTCCTTCTGAAATAAAACAGAACCGATGTGAAGCAAACTAAAGCACCAAAGACAAGACAGCATGTGCTTCCCTCATAGAAAAGTTGAGTATAAAGTAAAATAGAAATAGAAAGGTCATTTTAGTCTCTCTCTTTCTTCCCAAGAAGAGTTAGGAAGTCACAGAACCCAGTGTTCCTAAATGCAACTGAAAGAAATGTGTATTTTCCACCCTCTGGTACTCTGCAACTCTCTATTGCCTCTGGTTTCAAGTAAAGGAAACCCATTTATTTTGAAATCACAAATCAGTTCTTTACTCTGTTCACGTACTGTACATGTCTCCAGATGAACAGTGAGAGTCTGGCATCTGCTTTTAACTGAACCTTCTGTGAAGTGCAATCTGCAGTTGATTGGAATCGCATTACATTATGGGAAAAAACCGCCCATATTGCCAAGTTATACGATTGAGATGTGAGTAGCTGTCAGACAGATTTGACAGCCTTTGCTTTGACATATGTTATGCATTACCTATAATTAATAACCACACTGGACTGGGCCCAAAGTTAGTCTTGTACTAAACCCACTCTAGTCTTCACAGCCCAAAAGCACTAGGGTACTGTTTTGTCATGAGCAACAGCAAGAAAATACATTGCTTTTTCTGTACTAAGGAATGTAGAGCTGCTCCATAGGTTTGTCTTAATTCTGAGTTAAAAATCCACAAAAGATAAAATGTTCAAGAAAGTTATGATGAATTCTTCATCTTTGTATTGTTTCATACTGGGGTACCTGCCAGCATGCTCAACTTCACATCCCAGACAAAAAAAGGAACCTTGTTTTCATTCTTTTAGGTTTATTGACCAGAGGACATAACCTTCCAAGTATACCTGTGTTTAATACCACTCAAGTTCCTGGGAGTTTATAACTCTGGACTACCTGTAGAGAAACAGAGAACCTGAATGTCTCAGTGCTATACAAGAGCTACTGGTGGAAGTTTAGATTATCATGTCATTATTGATGAGGTTTCATGAGTAAGGCAAAATGTGTTACAGAAAGGCAGTGAACTGCTGAGCAGTTGGTCGTATTTATATGACTATTCACTGCTGGATATTTTACTTACGTATATAGTTATGTGTATACATTTAAATCTACTTTAGTCTTTTAACTGCATATCTTAAGCACTTAACAAATGTGAACTGACTGAGGTTTACAATACCTTTGGGAGGGCACAGGGAAAGGGTAACCTGTTGCTGCCTGGGATGAAATAGGAGGTGGTTTCCAGCATAAAGAAACCATAAACAAATCCAGTTTGAAGATTCCCTTTCTGAGCTCTGCTGAGCCTTATTTCATCTGTTCTTTACTTGTCTGCAGAGAAGCTGGGACTGTGAATGGGCTGTTGTTATCTGGGGTTGTTGATGTCATTTTTAGATAGCTGACCTCACTGCTGGACAAAATACAGGGAGAGCAGTCTTCAAGCCATCCAACTGTAGACACTGCATCCGATCAGATCCAGACAGTGGATGGAGAGGTAATCAATTTCTGTGGTGAAGGCTGAAGCATCCTTCCTCTGAATCTTAGTACCTTAATGCTTTCCTCAAAACACAGACACTTGTCCTGAAAAGCTTGTGCCTGGTAGCAGATCAAGAGCTTGGTGGCAAAGGATAATTCAGGTAGGACACTCATATGTCTGTCACTTCAGTGGTTTTTAAAGGTATGAAGCTTGTGACATGAGACAGCTGTTAGCTCTCCTAGTTAGTGTCTTGTTTGAATCTCTCCAGGCTGTGGCAAACAAGGGATTTGTGGCTCGATATTTTTTCTTTCTTTTCTCCTCCAGATTTGACATCCTTCAACCAGAGATGTCACCTATGTGTTAAGCAATAAACTCCTGAACAGACCTTTATTTTCCTAGGAACATGAAGGAAGGTGCTGCAAAGACCTCCTCAGGTTGATCAGGATGGGTAGGCAGCCAAAACAGGAATGACCTGCACGCAGTGACATTTGGCACTGGGGTATGGGGGATTTCAGAGGAGGCTGAGCTCAAGCACCCAGGGACATCAGACTCTGGAGATGAAGGTGCACAGTGGAGCTCTGGCTGTACCTACAGCTCTATGACAAGAAGCACCAGCTCCCTCAGACCTGAGTGTGCCTGGCCAACAGTCTCCCATCCTTGTTGTTGGAGACTGGATGCAAAATCCCTCAGCAGAAAGGAGAGATAACTTGTTATTGGCAGGATCGCAGCTCCATCTGCTGGGACCGCTCCTCAGTTCCACAGCAGGAGGAGGCTCACGTCATTTCCACAGCAAATACAGGATCATTTTACCTTTTCCTTAAGTACTGGAGTGTCAGAAGTCAGCTGAACATCCTCCCAAATAAAGCTTTGCCCAAGAATGAAAAAAAATACTGTCTTATGCGTTAGCTGGAGTTGTAGGAGGTTTTTGCTTGGGTTCAGCTGACTTTCAGCATCAGCGTGTCATTTTGGAGCCTCTTTCCTACCCTCAATCTTTCTTGCCAGTGTTTGTCCCTTCCCCTCTCCCTCCGCCTCAGCACTCCTTATTGCCCTCCCTCACTCGGGTCCACTTCATCGAGCCTGTCTGTCTGGGGTGATGGAGGGCATAGCTGGGCTTTGCACAGGACATCTGCAGTAGTCGAGGCTGGTTCATAACGCCCTTTTCCTGTTTCTAAGGAAGGTGCCCAGCATATTTTGCTCAAGTATTTCCCTACTGCAACTCTCTGCATGTGCCTGTGAGCTGAGCCTTGCTCTGCTCCAGCACAGCTGCTTCTTTCCTATCAACAGGAATAAAAAACCACCGGAATGCTCCCCACATACCGCAGTAACTCCTACTATGCCACTTTGGCAGCAGTTCGCTTGTGTACCGCAGCCACCCGGGCAGCCTTGCCCCGGCAGACCAGAGGCCCCGGGTCAGCTCCCGGGCCCCGCTCCGTGACTCCGCGCTCCGGGTTTCCCCGGCGCCTCCCGCGCAGCTCCCGCTCCGTACAGCCACGCGCCGGGTTTCCTCGCTGGCCCAGGCCGGCCCCGCCCCGCGGCTCCGGTTTCAGCCGCTGCTACAGGGACCCCCAAGATGGAAACGCAGGGGCTGCCCGCCGCGGAGGCGGCCCGGGCCCGGCCCGGCGCCCAACATGGCGGCCCGACCGCGCCGCCCGCCGCCCCGCGCCGCCCGCTGCCCCCGCCCGACTGGGAACCGGCAGCCGCCGCCGCTTCCTCCTCCTCCGCTGCCAGCACCGCCGCGTCGGGCCTCTACGTGAGCTTCCCGGTGCTGTTGGTAGAGGAGAAGCCGGAGCCCGGCGCCAGCCCAGCGCCCAGCCCCTGCGCGCCGCCGGCGGGGCCCGCGCCGGACAACGACGGGCTCCTGCTCGTATTCAACGTGGTGCGAGGCGCGGCCGAGGCCGGCCCGGGCGGCGGCGAAGCGGGACGCGCCCAGCCCGGCCCGCCGCCCGCCGAGCCGCCGGAGCAGGCCTCCGACTCGGCGGCGCCGCCGCCTCCTCCCCCGCCGCCGCCGCCCGTGCCTCCCGCCGATGGCGATGGCGGGGCGGAGGACGGCTCCTTCTCGGGGACCATCACCATCAACAACCAGAGCCTGGTGGTGCGCATCGAGAACGGCGTCCTGACGCTGGGGCCCGGCGCCGAGCAGGCCGCGAACACCGCGCCGCCACCGCCCGCCCCGGCACCGCCACCCACCGCCAGCCCCGCCGAGCCGCCGGGCGGGCCGCGGCCTCGCTCACCGCCGGCCTTCCCCTGCCCGGAGCCGCGCTGCGGCGAGGCCTTCCCCCGCAAGCAGCAGCTGCGTCTGCACCGCCTCTCTGCGCACGGCGGCGGCGAGGAGGACGGCCGGGGGGCGGCGGGGACGGCGGCGCGGCCCTTCGGCTGCCCGGTGCCGGGCTGCGCCTGGTCCTTCGCCACGGCGTACAAGCTGCGGCGACACCTGCACTCGCACGACAAGCTGCGGCCCTTCGCCTGCGCCGCGCCGGGCTGCGCCAAGCGCTTCACCACCGTCTACAACCTGCGGGCCCACAGCCGCGCCCACGAGCAGGAGGCGGCGCACAAGTGCGAGGCGTGTGGCCAGCGCTTCCCCAGCGCCGCCCGCCTCGCCGCCCACCGCCGCCGCAGCCACCTGGAGCCCGAGCGGCCCTACCGCTGCGACTTCCCCGGTAAGCCGCCGCCGGGCCTCTGGGGCCGGTTCTCTTCCCTCCCCTGATAGAAAATAACTCGCCCGGGTAAGGCGGGGATCCCTGCCCTCGGGCTGTGCCGCGGCTTAGCTCGCTTCTCCTCCTCGCTGCCCCTCTTTCCCCTTCGGGGTTGCCCCTGAGTCTTGGGGAAGGGCCCCGCTCCAGGCCCCCTCAGTTATCGAGAGGAAAGCTCTGGGAGCTGGAGGATGTCGCACTGGTCAAGCTACGTGTGGCCTTGTGCTAGTGTGGTGTAATGCCTTAAGTCACAGCACAAGTCTTCAGTGATATGCCTGAAGCTGGGCTGTATGTATTTTTATTGCCCATCTTCTCTAAATAATTATAATCCCTAGGAGTAATGTAGTTTAGGATTGCACTGTTTGATTTTTCCATGTGTCATGATGTAATACCCTGGAAAAAGGATCATGAAAGTCCCTCCCTAAAAGCTGGGAGGGAGAAAAGAACACCGTTATCTTGGTTCAGTTTCTTAACCAAAGCTGATGCCCTGTTTCCCTTCTCTCCCCAGGCTGTGAAAGAACATTTATCACAGTGAGTGCATTATTCTCCCATAATCGAGCCCACTTCAGAGAGCAAGAGCAGTTCTCCTGTTCGTTCCCTGGCTGTAACAAGCAGTATGACAAAGCCTGCCGACTGAAAATCCACATGAGGAGTCACACAGGTATTCATGAGGGTGACTTCTACTTGAGGAAGCACATAGAAGATAATACACAGAGAGTAGACTTCCTTTTGCTGGAAAAACTGAAAGTCATGAAGGGAGAAAGTGTGGCATTAGTTATTTGGAGTTAGTGAAAACGTTTGATTCTTGGCCTTCTAGGGGGTAGGAGTCTGCTGAACAAACTTGCCAAATGCAAAGTAGCTATGAATGTGCAAAGCCGTGGCATTTGGCATCTGAAATTATCCCAACTCTGTTCCCAAGTTCACAGACATTCAAAACATTGTGTAAATTCTAATCTTGATCAAAACAAAAAGCTAAAAGACCTCAGAACATATGGACTGTATGCACCAAGGTTTGAAACAGCAAGAAGATGATAAATTTCAAATCAAGAAAGCACTCCTGACGTGTAAGGACCCCTGCTGAGCTGTTTTTCTCTTTAAAACACCTTGTAATGTTTTAAAGAGCGTTGTCTGTACTCTCTCTGTCCTCTGGTTTCATGCTCTACAGTGTAGATTTTTGTTTTAGGGGTTTTTTTTAAAGTGTCACTTTTTAAAGTGAGTTCATAGATGTGATGGAAACCAGCTTCACCTGCTTCACTGTATTGTAATCAACACGTGGTCACAGGTCGTGAAAACAGGAAAAAACATCTCAGTTGTGTTTCTGTTTTGAATAATGCTGTTACTGGTTACTGAAGCACCTTCAATAGCTCAGATTAGTATGAGATGGATTGCTCACTATCTGTGGTCCCGGGTGCATAAGGAAAGATGCAATGGCCTTGAGGTAAAGAAGGTTCAGATTGTACAAGAGGGAGGGGGCGTCAGGGTGTCACAGTACTCTGCAGTGAATTGCAGAGAGGGTGGTTGAGTCTTCTTGTCTTAAATTAATTCAATTTAAGCAGCTTTTGATATTTTTCTAGTAGCAGTTTGTATTTGTGTATTAAATTATTAATGGAACCTTTTTTTGCTTAAGGTGAAAGGCCTTTTATCTGCGACTTTGAAGGTTGTGGCTGGTCTTTCACCAGTATGTCCAAGCTGCTGAGACATAAAAGGTAGCCTTTTCTGATGATACTGTTCCAAGTCATTTGCCATTTGTTTGTTAGTTCATTTTTCTTCCAGTATTTAATCAGTAGTGGATTTAATCATGCCAATGGCAATTTCCTTCCCTTGTAGGAAGCACGAAGATGACAGGAGATTTATGTGCCCAGTAGAAGGCTGTGGGAAGTCCTTCACAAGAGCAGAACACTTGAAAGGCCACAGTATAACCCACCTTGGTACAAAGCCATTTGAGTGTCCAGTAGAAGGTATTGTTCCACTCTTGTATGTGTTAATTGGTAATTGGTGTGTATATTGCCTCAAGATTGTGTGTTGTACCCAAATGCAAACTTGTTACAGGATTGGAAAAATTGAGAGTGAGACTTCTGACAGAGTCTGAAGAGGTAAAACTGAAAAGCAGATGTTGTAACTGAATGAGAGATCATTCTGAAATTCATGGATTGTAGAGAAAACATTGGTTCATGCTTTAGCTTGATTTGTTGTTTTTTTTCTTTATGATGAACAAAACTACTTTACTCTGGAAAAATCTTACTTTTGATACTCAGTTTCTGTAGCTCAGCTTTTTCACTTGATTCATCAGAAATAGCGAAAAGTGATCCCATCCAACACCTTCAAGGCCACGTGTTGCTGTTGTGACACGTCATCTCGAGCGTTTAGTGGTTGCTGGGATGGTTGACAGCTGTGTGAACGTTTTCTGTTGTGGTCATACAGGAGCCTCACTGATGCTCTGTGAGTGTCCTAGCGCTACCTCCATCACTTCAGTAGGACTTCATGAGCAAAGATTTTGGGTCTGAAGTGGATTATTCAGCTTCATAAAGTAAAGCAGCTCTGCTTGGTGATTGTTTCTCCTTTTGATATTCTGTCACCAGTTGTCATGAAGAGTTTACCTTTAAGATGCCGTAACAGGGAAAGGCTCTGCATTACACCAAGTGACTGAAGAGTTTCTTGTTGTCAGAAACAGGTTGTTGAACTACCCTACCCACTGAGATGTCCTGGATGTAAAATGAGGAAGTAGATATTTGGCTTTCTTCTCATTCCTCTGAATGAATGCACAGGCACTGCATATAAGATAGCAAATAAGAGTTCTGCTGAACTACACTGATTTGTTTTCTTAAGACACTAAGTATGAACTTCAAATTGAAATTAGATGAAACTTCAAAGCCTTTTCTATCTTCTTGCAGGCTGTTGTGCAAAATTTTCAGCACGAAGTAGTCTGTATATTCACTCCAAAAAACACCTTCAGGATGTGGACTCATTAAAGACTCGTTGCCCTGTATCCAGCTGTAATAAATTGTTCACTTCCAAACACAGTATGAAGACACACATGGTCAAACAACATAACTTCAGCCCAGGTAAAGTATTTGTTTCAAACTATAAGACTGTTCAACTTTTTTGAATGAAGTAGAGCTTGTCCTTCTTTATGCCATCTGTAAAATATGAGCAAGGACTAAAAGCACTTATTTTGCCACTCCTTTGTCCACTTCTCCACAACCTAACTTAGTCTGGACTGCATTAGTGTTATCTTTGGCTTTTGTAACTGAAATTTCTTGGTAAAAGAGTGAATCTGTTTCAGTAAGTTTCTTTTCCTTAAATCTGCTTTCAGGGAAGTTGGGAAGTGTTTTAGTAGGCTGAGAATCTGAAGTTTTAAGCTTCCTCCTTTGATCTTCAGTGTTTTCCTCCCCATTGTCTGAGGAAAGGTCTGTCTTATAAACCAGTTCTTCTCTTCCAGATCTCCTAACTCAGCTCGAAGCAAGCAGTTCCCTCACACCCAGCAGTGAACTTACTAGTCCGGGACAGAATGATCTCAGCAACATAGACCTTGTATCCCTGTTTTCCAACGTGTCCAGTAACAATTCTGGACTCGCAGCAGACATGGCGCTAGTGAACTCTGGGATTGTCACCATCGATGTTGCTTCGGTGGGCTCAACGCTTGGAGGAAACCTGCCTGTCAGTAACAATTCTTTAAGCCAGGCAGTCGATCCCTTGATACTGGTGGCTAGCAGCGATATGCCACAGAGCCTGGACAGTTCTCTCTTGCTGGGAACCAGTGCAACAGTTCTACAGCAAAGCACTTTACACTTGGATGATGTACAGACTGTGAATGCAGAAGCCCTGGGTTCGCTAGCATCTCTGTCAGTGAGGAGTTCCAGTCAGGATGTGCACGGTCTGACGTCCAGCAATAATTTAACGATTGACACAGCCACCTTGACCCCCTCTAGTAGCCTCGGCAGTGCCAGTGTGCCTGAGTTACTGACACCAACTAAAGCTGAACGGAACTTGCTTCCTAGCTCGGACATTGTTGGTCAACAAGAAGGCAGTAAAGTCGTGACGCAGTTTGTCTTCTCCAACCCTCCAGGGAGCTACAGTGCACAGAAGGAAATGGATCTCGGCACAGTGACTGGCAGCTCATTTTTGGTATGCAGTAACTATATTCATTTTATCCCTAGATGACTGAGACACCCTGACTTTGGGGGTATCCATTGCTAATTATACCTTATAGGGAGACCTTTCTCTCAGATTTTGCAGATCATGCATTTTGGCTTTTTTGATGAAAGATGTAGGGCGTTGAATACTGTGTTATAAGTAGATTAGTGTGGTCATAAGTTCTCTTAAGAAATACTGGAATTCTGGAGGAGAGAGTTAAAGGAGAACCTTTCAGAATGAGAGATTAAAAAATAAGTGGTGATCTGTCTGAGGATGAAATGGAATTTACAAGAATACCCAAGAATACCTGGTATGTTTTGTGCATTTCATTCCAGTGAAAGATTTGGGCTGGGAGAGTAACTGAAACATTTTAATCTCAGTCCTCATTCCTCTTTGAAGTACTCTTCTCTTTCTGCTTTACTATGTTGCTGCAGACTTAACTTTTTATTTACATTACAAAGTAAATGTTTACATTGTTAAAATCTGAACATTTATAGATGTAGAGCTAACTTTGGTTTGTGTTGAACTCCACATGTTAAGTACATACAAAGAATTATTGAAACCTATCAGAAGAGCATGGGAACTAGAATTCATTGTTCGCTGTGTAAAAGAACTGCAACTGAGAACTCGTTAGTCTGTGTTTATTGTCTTGGTTTGCATCTCTTGGAATTTTTTTTTTTCCACTAGGAGAGCAGTGGGTCTGCAAGAACAGACTACAGAGCCATTCAGCTAGCCAAGAAAAGAAAACAAAAAGGGAATGGGAGCAGCACAGGTGAGAAACCACAAATTTTGTTACATTTACTGAATACAATTTAGGGTTTTTGGCAGTGGAATGGGAGCAGGTATCTGAGTACGTTCTTAAATATCCCATCCAGTTTATTGCTAGTTAAAATAATTATGCATGTGGTGTACTGTCTGTTACTCAGGATAATCATATTCTGTGGAATATCAAATTCACAGTAAGTTTACAAAGAAATCTGCAGCATATGTTTCATGATTGTTAACAGACACTATCCCTCCATCTCTTCATCCTCTTTTTGTTATTAAAAAAAAAAAATTAAGCTCACTTAGATTTCTATTGTTTATGCTTTTGTTCTTACCTAGTGGGTTCTCTTTTACTCAGTACAGGCAATGAAAACATTAGCTGGATTTGTTTGGCTTCTGTGTTTCATTTAGTAACAGTGTGTATGGAGTGTTAAGGAATTTATTTCTTAGTGATCTAGAAATACTCAAACCTCTCTCTTGCTCTGTAGCTACGTAGAGAGTTCTTGTGCAGGGTGAGGTTTAGGTCATAATTTCAAATATGTCCTCTTTCTCTTAAACTGGAGTTTGACTCCCAGCTGTCTGATGTGAATTATGCACTGTTACCTTGTCAGATCAAACATGACCTGTGTCGGCCAGACTTGCACGAGCTCAGGTGTTTGAGTTTGTCTACCCTTGGGGTGGAATATCATATATATATATATATGTATAGAGGGAGAGTTTAGTTTTTCCTTGCTGTCTCTTAATACCTTCCACCTCTGAAAATCAAGGTGATAATTTTTAAGGTGAGTTAAGAGACTAGTTCTGAATTGAGCACTGTTATGTTTCTGTATTTGTAAAAGGCATACCTCCATAAATTCGGTTGGGTTCAGAGAAGCATCACATGGATGGATAACTGCTTTATGAAGCTGGTTCTAAGCATGCTTGTATTATCCAACATATGCATGTATCATCAAACATGTGTTTTGGACATTAGTTTAAAAAGGTGTTTGTACTTAATCTGCACATCTCCTAAAATGATCTCAGAAAATTCCTGTATCTGTTTCCACTCAAGACTCCCGGTAGTCCACTTCTCACCAGGTGTTGCCTTAATGCTGTTATGTGCTTCTCAGAGTGGTCTAGAGAGTCTTGGATTTCTAATTGGTTTAACTAGGTTGAATGAACACTGTAGAGGGAAGTTCAGTGTTTAAAAAGAAGTTATCCAAACCTTTCATTTATTATGGATTTTAAAAACAAAACGAAAACCTGAAACAGTTGACAGTATTGTATCCTTACGTTTATTTTGATTAGGTTTTTGATTTTCAGCTTGTGACACAAGCAGCTAGTTGATCTTTTTTTAAACTGAAAAATGCTTAAGGTCGTGACTGTGCTTAAAATCTTTCTGGAAATAGATGAGCTTCACTGTGCTCTTTATGGTTTGGAAAAATTACGTACATGACTTCTCAGAAAATCAGCTGCAAAATTAAAAAAAGAAAATGTATTTCTGCTTCCTAATTCCCTTCTATAACTTCAAAAATATGCTGATATTTCTGTGCTACCACAGGGATGAGCTCTAAGCTTAGCAGTTTGTGATGTGGTTTTAATAGCATTCATGTAAAAAAATGCTCAGTCAGCAGCTGGAGTTCATCAGCTGATTGCTGTCTGGCCTTTTAGCAGTTATCAGATGGTGCTTAATTATATTGCATTGTTCCAGGCATTTACTGTATAGTGTAAAAAACTGCATAAAATTTAAAAATACTAGCAGGAAACTTTGGCAAATTGCTTCTGACTATCTAAATATTGAAATTGTTCTGTTTTAGGGGCATCTGGCTCTGGTCAGAGGAAAAACAAAGGTGGTAAAGTAAGCCCTACCAACTTTTCATCATCCACTCCTGGCAGACTGGGTGGCAACATAGTTCTGCCAAATGGAGGGCTGACAATAAGGGACCCTTCCACTGGAGCTCAGTATGTGCAAATTCAGCTTCTTCAGGTAAGAGCTGAGGAGGAAAAACATGTTCATCTTCTCTGTTACCCAAACTGGCACATTTATGGAAGAATCTGACTGTTTGTGAACTCGGGTACTACTGTCTCTAGATGGGATCTGCAGTGTGTACCGTGTGCATTAGGGCATTTTCCTGCAAGAAACACTTTCCTGGGTAGTTTATATGAAACTGGCTTTAGAGAGTTTAGATATGCCTAAAACTAGAGCTGGTTCAGTCATACAACTGCTGGGGACCCAAACAGATAACACTGTGGAAATTAGTAAGATGTTTTTATTTGATTTAGTACTAATATTCAGTCCAACCTGGAACATATGGGCCCTGTAACTGTAGGGAGCATCCTGTGCAGCTCCTCAGGCTGCATTTGCTTGATGTAGGAAACAGTGTGGTGGAACCAAGAGTTACAGCAAACTTCTGTTTTGCTTGGGTGAGTTGTGATCCTTCACGGGGTTAGGAATTTCCTAGTTTGCATAGGCAGTTATGAGAACAGCAAAATAGATGCTACATTCCTGTCCCAAAGTATGGAGTGATTTTTATTGCAAAAGGAAAGGATCACTAGCATACATTAACTTAGGGTATGCACAGGAGCATGACTTCTTCCTCCCGTGTTTTTCTTTGTTGACACTCCCCCAAATTCTTACATTATCCCATCTCTCATTTGCAAGGTAAATGAGACTGACATGAAAAGATTCTTGCAAAATGAAGTTGCAGCCTAAACTGTTATTTCTCTAAACTGTTGAAATAAAGCTTAAGAATTTTTTTTTCTAAAAACACCTACTAATTGATGTGGGCTGATAGTGGAGCATGGTGGCTAATCCTTTTTTGGGCAGGTGTATGTCTGTATACCCAGAGAGAGGGTAAGTTCCTTCCACTTTATTACTAACAACATATGGTGTGAATGAAACTTTGGGCAGAGTTCTCCATCTATCTAGTTTTCTGAGGGGTGTAAACATTTGTAACTTAGGTTAAGTATCAGCTTCACACAACATGATGAAACTTGTAGCTTGTTTGAGGATTATGTTTGTTGGAAGATGAGCCATTCCTTCCTTTTTGCTTGGCAGTTTTCCAGGTTGATTATGATAGAATCATAAAATGGTTTGGGTTGGAAGGGACCTTTAAGATCATCCAGTTCCATGCCATGAGCAGGGACACCTTGCACTAGACCAGGTTGCTCAAAGCCTCATCCAACCTGGAGGTTAGGATAATAGCTTGTACACTGAGGTAGGTTCAGATTTAAGTGGCAGTTAGCTTTCCACATATCTTTGTGGAAAGGCCTTACTGGTACAGTGCAGTAGCTTTATCAGATTTTTTAAGATTTTGAGTGAAATTTGACATACTGTGCTGAGATGCTTGGGGTTCTTGTAATCACATAATTTTTCTGCGTTCACAGGATGATTCCCCAGGAGAGGGAGACTTGCCCTTTCAGCTGAGCTCTCAGTCCTCCTCGTCACATTCTCAGCTTACAGTGGATTTACCTGTTCACATACTTCAGGTACATGAAGTCACAGTCATTGGGTCTTACTGCCTAGCTTGAAAGGGAAGACATTTTGCTGTGATTGCTGGTGTTCTGCCTAATGCAATACCTTGTTTTTCATTGGGAGTTTGATTTCACTTACAAGAAGTAGTAAGGAGAGAGCTGCACTGCAAGATTTATCTTGTGTATGTTACCAACCTTTGACACATTATAGATGGTTGTTTTTCTTCCTCAGTTACTGAGTAATGAATAACTAAACGTTACTCATTTACTACTGAAGTGCCCCATCCTTGTTTTCCCAATCCTGTCCTGCAGATATTAAGTGGGTCAAGAAAGAGGATCAGAATTGATATGTTACTGGCTACAGGATGAATGGGAAGTGGGAAATAAAATCTTAAACCTAGATTTCAGAGCTGTGTCTATATGGGACTGGCAGTTAGATTAAAAAGTGTGCTCACTTCTACAGTCTGGTTTCACTACTTGCTCTTACCAACTACTGAGTGTGAGTGTTGTTTGAACGCAGAAAACTTCTTGTGTAAATATTTTGTTAACTGCAGTTCTGGTAAACTGCATGTTAGTGAGTAGGAGCAGCTGAGAACCGAGCAGCAGTGAATGATTAGCATGTAGCTCAGCATGTACATAAATCACATTTTCTACTTGATCATGTGGGGCTTTGGTTTTGATAAACTCTGCAATGCAGTTATTCTTACCAAGTGTGCTTCTCCTGGTTAGAAAATAAAGCTTCTGTATTTGAGAGGAGCACCTTACTGTGATAAACCTAGAAGTACTAGGATCATTGACCATGGCAGAGTTAATAGAGGAAAAGTAAATAGTAGGTGATTTTAAATTTATCTCCATTAGTAATGCTTATCTGAAGTGTTGCAAAGGAAAACTGGAGCAGTACTGTTTCAGTGGGTCCCCAAAGTAGGAAAACTTTGGGTTTCCTCTAAACCACTGAAAGTATTTCTCTGGTCTTGGATAAATGTCAAGGTAGTCATACTGGTAAGCATTAAAAGTATCTAGAAGTGAAAGCACTGAACCCTTCATGCTGTCTGCTTGCTTTAACAGGAGCCACACAATTCCACTGAAGATGATGCAGGTTCTGATAACTCTCAGTTCACTGGAAGCACAATAAACTTACAGGATCTGGAATGACCGTTGCTGAGAACAGTTACTTGAAAAGAAATTGGGCAATCATGTTTTGACAGAGTGAGATAACTGTGGGTCTTTTTCCAAGGAAAATATGAAAACCAGGAGTAATGGATTATGGTTGCAGTCTTTGCAATTTGCTAAGGACAGTTGCAGCTGAAAGATTTTCTTAAAAAAAAAAAAAAAAGTAAATCCCACTTGATGTGCCTGTGTAAGATACCCTGTCTGCCTGGTGGTTGGAGAGACTGAGGCAGACTGCTGTACAGTGTTGTTTCAGGGAGAAGTACTGTATTAAACTTCAAACTGAGGTAATATTTACTATTTTCACAGAAAGCAAGTATTCTACAGCTAACAAGTACAAATTTATAATCCTGCCTAAAACTTCCCTTCTGTTGGGCTCCTGCTGGAGCCAGTGGCATTGAGGAATTGAGAGCTAAAATTTGCAAGTGTTTTTCACACACAAAAAATAATTGTTTCGGCCCCAGTGTTTTGGCAGAGAACTGGAATAACATGTCAACATGTAACAAAGTTATTGTCATATGCCATGAAAATGAGATGCTCTAAAATCTTTGTTTTAGAAAGCTAGATTCTAAATGTTAACTTAGCTGTGAATCAGTTTGTAGCTCATGTTGAGTTTCTCCCTTTCCTTGCTCCTGTGACCCAAATACTTTGCTGAATTCTTCCAGCAAAACTTGAAAAAGAAAACTGCAATAGAACTGTACTCACTGTAAGTGCTTAGGTAAGAGTCCAACAACATCTGAGAGAGGTTTGTTTTATCTTTGTGTTCCCTTTTTGGGAGGAATGTTGACTGTCACATAAATTTAAGCACCTTGATTTTCTCATCTATAAACTGCTGCCAAGTTACCTGTAAACTGGCCACTATCTTTCTATTTTGGGTTTGGGTTTTTTGTTGTTGTTGTTTGGTTTGTTTTTTTTTTCAATTGAACACTGTTAACACTTGTTCTTTATTGATATCTCAGAGTGTCATGTGCACGTGGAGCTTCTGGCTGGTTTACAGAATATGCAGTTGTCAGAGTATTTTATGAGGGGAAAAGAATTGTTACCTAGGAATATTTGCCCCACTGAAAAACTGCAGTTTCATTTGGGGGCGGGGGGAGAGGTTGTATGTACTGTACTTATCTGGATTGCAGACACCTAATTAAGTATAGGGTTGTATAGGGAAAAAAAACCCCTTTGGTTACATTTTAAGGTAGTAATTTAAATGTTTCTTATGGTGATGTACTGAATGCCTATAAAATTATGTATAGGAGTTTGAGAAAAGGGTGTATGTACTGGTTTTTTATGCTCAATGAGATGTGTGTGCACGTATGTGTATTTTTTTTACAAAATAAGATATGTCATGCAGGAGAACGTTGTGATCTTTCTAATCTTGCACATATTTATTTATTTTACAGTTATACTGATGTTGAATTCACACGAGGTCATTCAGAAATGCTTTTACTTCCTGTGCCTTTTGAACTATGTATGCGTCCAGATAAATGCTTGTTTGGTTGAAGACTTGGGGAGAAAAAAAAAAGTATTCAAGTTACATTCAACTTCAGATCCTGATTTGTAGGCAGTATTTTATCCTCTGGTTGAACCAGTTTTATTTTTCTATCTTTAGCTTAACTGAGCATTGAGGTCTCTCAGTTTCTCTCACCCTGAGTTTACAGAGTCCAGGGAATCTCTTAACCCTCTCAGGCTGGGTTTCCAAACCAAACTAATTGGTAGATGAGATCTTCTACCTGGTACCTGTGACTGTAGCATGGAGTCCACTCCTGAGAAGCAGAAAGGTTGAGGAGGAATCATGCTGAAGGGACTACTGGGTCTTGCTTTAGTGGTCATCATGCTGTCCCTGGAAGCTGAGACACCTCAAGCTCCCAATGCCTGCATTATTCTGTTCTCAAGGACCATACCAGTTCTTAATCTATTAAAATGGCCAAGGAACACTCCATCTTTTTATGGGACTTGCAAGCGAATCTTTCTACTTCTGAAAATGTACCTCACTCAGCTTTGTAAGTGAATGTAAAGTGCTAACCTCTTGGGGCCGAAAATTGGATCACTTGGCTCAAACTCCATTGCTGGCAATGGATACCTGAAGAACTGCTGGTGCAAAAGGGTTAATAAAGCTTTTTTTTATGGTCAGTTTGTCACTGGGTATTGTGCTTTGTATAGACTTCTCTGACATGGCAGCTTGATTTCTGCAGAGCTTGTGTTTTTCCTTCACTTGTGTCTTCTTCACAGTGGTGAAGTCTATAAGGAAACCCATGCTTTGGATTAAAGCATAGCCTTCATTTTTTATAGTCCTTCAACAGATGTGTGATTAGTCATCCCGTAACAAAGATTGTTACCCAGGACTGCGATAGATCTCTGGTCAGGTTTGAAGGGATACAGCTCTTTGTATAAAAACTGAATAAGAGAAGCATTGTTGCTGGCAGGAGTCTGAGAAGCAAAATGAGAGAAAATTTTAATTTATTTTCTTAAACATAAGGTCAGTGGGAGGGGAAAAAAATACTTCACACAGCAACTTTCCCTGGGATCTTGGGGTAGGAGATGGTAGGGAATTTAATGGGACTGTGAAGTTCATCAACTAAGTGAAGGGCTTGAACTCTTAACAGGCTGTAGATCTGTGAAAAACTTTATCTCTAGAGCAGTATCAAGCCCTCTGTGCTGTGGGTTAAAGCTGTTCTGTCAAGTGAAATAATAGAGTTGTTCTTCCTTCTCCTTATCCATTTGCTCTTGGTTGTGCTTCCTTCTGGGAGGTGGGCTGGAAGGAACCACTGGCCTCATGGTGCTCTGCAGAGGAAGAAGAGGCACGTGTATCAGTGCTGTGTTGGAATAGCGTGTTGGAACCACGCAGCTAAAGCTGCTTCATGCTGCCAGGCTCTCCTGCTGCGAGGGGCCATGGCCCTTTGCTGTCTGTTTTCTAGACAGGTTTCAGTATGTCTATTAACTATTTTTTCTACTAGAAATTGAGTGTCAAGCACCCAAAGGCTGTGCATGTGATAGTGCTTCAGCTTCTACAAACTACTATTGCACCTGCAACTTTTCTGAGTAAAACCTTATTTGTATGATCTCAAGAGGATGGGGAAGTTGGAAGTCCAAATCTGCTGGTAAAGGGGCAGGGGCTTGTGGCACCTGTTCTCAATCACCCATGCTGTCACTGGCTTGGTGTGTGACTGAGAACTGGTATGTCCTCACCACCCAGGTGTGTTGACCTGTGGAACATGCAGCAGGAGCCATGACCTGAAGCTCTGCACAGCGCATCCTGCTGATCTAAGGGATTGCTGCTGTAGGGAGTGTCCTGCTGCTGCCCAGTTCCTCAGTTGCTGATTTTCATGCTTTACTGCCAAATTAACAAGTTGAAATGAGCTTACTTGAGAAAACTGGCAAGTAACAAAGGGGGCTATGTGGTCAAGACACAAGGATAGGAGGACGATGGAAGGATGCTGAGCTGGAATAACTAGCAGCATAACTGACTTCCCAGCAGTTGCTTAAGTTGCAGCAGTCCTGTAAATCAGGTGACACCTGAGTGCCATCCCACCCAGCCATGGATGCCCCTAGTTACACTCTTCTCTTGATGTTCAAGTACCCTCAGCTTCTCTGAAGTGGACTGTTGAGGCACGGTATTCCTATGGGTTACTGCATTTACCTTTATTTTCATAGATCTCTGCAATCTTTCCAGAACCTTTTGGAATTTTTCCTCCTGCTGCTGCTTCTGTTGTCTGAGCTTTTCCTCTCTGCGCCTTTTGAAGGGAGCAAATAAAGGACGGGTTAAATGCGATGTGCAGCTACACCAAATATGCTGTTGATGCACAGCTTGTCTAAAAGCATAAGACCACCAGAGCACAGGGGCTTGGGTATAGCTGATGCTGGAGTTTCTCGCTGTGAAGGTGGGAGGAAGGAAACACTTAGTGCAGATTAAAAGTGTAAAACCCTTCACGGAACATCAGGAAGAAGCATCACAGCCTTTCTACTACAAAGGTAAATAAAGATGCAGAGAAAGAGAGTAAGTAGGAGGGAAATGGGAAATGTCACTCTTCTGGCTTTAAATCCTCACACTGTTTTTTTTTCCCCTCTACTGTATCTGGTTCACCTGGGGATGGCCAGATCCAATCAGCTGTCCAGCTGCATCTTTGCTATTTGTGAGAGGAAATTTAATGTGTGTAACTGAGCCAAAAGGAATGTCTCTCGTCATGGAATCTAAATTTGTTGTGTTAATTGTCTACTATTTAATTTAATAATACAAGTTAAACTTTAGTGTTTTATAGAAGAAACATTTGAAAGCTGGCATTGCTGACAAGAGCCCTTATGCACCTATAGAAGCCTGGCAAAATATCAGATAGTGTCAGATTTTGAGTGTGTTAAATAACCACAGAGGAGTAATTTTATATTTAATCAGTTTAAATATTGTTACTGCAAATTGTCTTCTTAAAATGGTGATTCTCATAATAGAATCTGCTCAGGAGATTTATTCCTTTTTTTTTTTTCTTTTTACAGATTTTGCACTTTTCTAATGTAGCTGCAGGCTGCTGCGCTGATCAGGAAGCACAGGCACTATGAACGTGAAACCATTCCAGAAGTGAAATGGGATATATTGGTCACATGGGCTTTCAGATTGCTGTTACGGTGTCTTGGGTTGATCTGACAAATCTGTCTCTTTCAGTAGCTTTGCTTTTGTCTGTCAACATGTAAAAACAGATGCCCCATTTCCAGAAGAGTGTCTTATCTTACCTTATCCTCTGATCCTTTTCTTACCTTTTCCTGTATTCCTTTTCTTGGGCTTTCTCAGCCTGTTGTAACTTTTCTGGTGGGATTCTCTCTATAATGTCTAGTAAATAAATGACATGTTTTTCTAGCACTGCGAGCATCTGCAGTGTCTGCAGGTTTGCCTCATTTTCTCCAGTCCAGTGGCAATAGACTTCCAGCACCTTCTTGTTCAGGCCTGTGAGCATTTTGTCCTAGATTTGAGAGAGAGACGCTGAGAGACATGGCTGGCTTCTGCCCAGTAGAACCACATCATCCCTCCAAAAACAAAGGAAATTAGTACTTTGTAAGACCTTCAACAAGACTCAGTTGCTTGTTTCCCGGTTTGCTCAGCACTGGTGTCTGGGATAGATGGCTGTATTGAGCCATTCTTCTGTTGGTCACAGCTTTGCTGTGGCCTGGAACATATTGCAGCAAGCCCTGCTCCCAGCTCATTGCAGCTGCATGGTGTAAACACACTTGCCTCACTTTGCTGCCTCACCAGTGCCCCAAACTGCCCTTCCTATAGCTCCATGGGTGAGAAACAGTGCTGATCCCTCCCCAGTGCAACCCACTGTCTGTTTTTTTTACCCAGGATGGATATGGCTGGTGGAGAGAAACTACTTATGCGCATGCTAACCCCCTTGCCTTGATCTCAGGATGTACGTGGTCATCAGCTTTGTGTTCTCCAGAGGTAAGGTGGTGAACTTTGAGCTTCAGATCTGCTAGTCTCTCTTCTTCCTTGGCGATGGAGGATTTGAGGGTGACTACCTGCTGTTCCAGCTCTGCTAATTTCTTCTCCCTAGGCCAGAAGAGGAAGGAGGTTATTTTGAAAGGGAAACACATGGCTTCTCTGCTGCTTTCCAGCCTGGACCTTCCCTGGTGCTGCCGGCAGATGGAGGTAACACTTCATGCCATTGCTGGGGAACTTGCACCCACAGCTCTGAGAGCAGAGGGAACTGGTGATTTTTCTGGAGTAAGTTGTGCTGGTGTGAGGGAGGGAGAAGTAGCAGAGCTAAACAGTCAAGATTTTTTAATAAGTCAATGGGGGAAGTAAATTCCCTTAAAAAACCTTCACAAGGGGATAAGCTGCACGGTAAATAGGAGTATGTGTGTCCACCTGCCATTGCAATGCTGTATTGGAATTACACTTGGGTTCCCCGCTGGCTTATGGGTAAGGATTAGGAAGGGTTTGCACTGAGTCAGAACAGGTGCTGGTCTGGATCACTCCAGGACATGCCTTGTTTCTTCCTTTGATCTTCCTTTATAAGAATTACAGGATACTTCAGGCTAATGTCCACTCCAGGCTGCTAAATGCATTAGTGCCCCAGCCTGTGCCTTGAGGACTTAAGGAACTAGACCCAAGCTCAAGTCCTGTCTCCTAAATTATGTAGAGGGAACACTTTCTTAGGAGCTCACAAGAAGGTGAGTTGGATGTGCTGCAGCTGGGCTCTCAGGTATGAGAAACTGACTGTTGTGTGCTGTGTGAACAGCATTACGTGTGGTCTGTAGCATGCAGCCTACTGGAGAGGTGCTCGTGGGGGAAAGAGGGGGTCACTTATGTTTGAAGGCTGGGGCATAGGGACCCCTTCCCACCACTTGCAGGATCCCACTTACATCCTTTCATATGTCATGATGAAAGTCTGTTGGACCTTGGTCAAACTCTCCTCGGCCTCCTGGGAATTCAGCAGGAAGGAAAAATTATCTTCCTTGATCTCGGCAAAAGTAGACAGCAGTTGTTGGGGAAAAGTGAAATATAACTCAGGTTCCTGGAATGGAAAACACATGTGATGAGTTTTTGTTCTCTAGTTTCTTTTCCATTGAACTACATGGAGGCTGGACTGCACCAGCCCTGGTTGGTCAAATGCTCTCCCATGTAGAGAAGTCCATGTCTGCTCATGTACAAATGTCTCTCACCTCTCTGCTGTGTTTGTAGCTTGATGCTACCTTAGTAGCTCACTCACAAAACAAGTTGCATTTTGGGGAGTATAAAGTGGTGCAAACATCTGTGAGTGGGAAACTTTAGATTTTAGACCTAAAACAGTAACTCCACTAATTTCAGAATATCCCATTAGATGAGGTTATATCTTGTGGGGGATGGCAAGCTTTGATGTGATGGTAGGATTTTGGAAGGTGGAGGAGGCAAGTGAAACTAAAGTATTTATAATATGTATTGCTAATACACAAACATTTATGAATTTACAAACATACATTTATAATTAGTGGCTACAGTAACTCCTTAATATCATAATGAATGGTTAGAAGGTGGGAGAAATTAGTAACATCAGAAAATGACACAGGACAAACAGAAAGTGTAAATATTTCAGCACGAGACTTCTGACCTCATCGTCGTCCGAGTAGGTTTCGCTTTCTGCATCCTCCGGTGAACTTCTGAAAAAGCATTTTGTGTGTCAGCCCCTTAGAGGAATAACAGCTTAAAGGAGACCTTGTTAGTGAATTATGAACACTGTTGTTTGCTGTTGCTGTTTCATCCTGAATAGCCCTTTGCACATCCACACGCTTGGCCCCCCATGTCTGTGGGATATTTGGGGGTCACACAAACACGCAGCGTGGGAGCTCTGTCTGTCCACAAGCAAGCTGCCTTTTTGCTGCTCCAGCTCTGCTGGCCAGCTGAGTCAGGACACAATGCATGAGCCTGAACCGAGGGTGTTGGTCAGAATGCCTTTAAACTCAATGAGAGGCTGGGCTCTTGGGCAACAAGGAGGCAGAGGCCTAAAGAACATGGTGTAGCCACCATGGGGGTCTACAGTGACCTTGGACCTTCATTAATGGCAAAACAACACATAGATAATTGCACGGCAGCTGTGACCAAGAGAGTGAACCAGTAACTCAGCCACAAATAGGCACAGAGAAGCTTTGCTCCATAACAAATGCCCAAGGTCTATTCCTCCTGGGGTCAAGGCCCACCTCAAACTCTTTGGGCAGGGTCTCAGCAGAGATTTGAGGGTGGAGTTCTGTTGCAGTAGGTACATAGGTACTGACTTGCGCACCCGATGGCTTCCTACTGGTATTTGGATTTGTTCCGGTAAGACCGAGGTCTTGGTGTGATCACAGTGAAGGTGAGGAGGTCTCCTCTGTACGGACTCTCAGTCAGCTGAGTGTTCTCTACGCTACTTAAGTCTGTTCTTTGCCCTGTCTTGTACTTACAGTTTTTTTGTTAATAGAGACTCCAGGAAGTTTTTGAGCTGTGGCTTGATTTCATATAATGAGCTCATTTCCACACATTTTGAAGACAGCACAGAACTTGGCAGATCTGGATAACTGATATGACAGGAACTGGTATCATTTGTCCTTACTGTCAGATCCTGGCCTGGAAACAACAAGAGGTGTGCACTTAGAGCATGGGACTGTCCCATTGAGGAGCGGGCAGTTCTTCCCTGGCACTCACCCTGCTCTGCAGCGCTGAGAGGTGAGGCACTTTCTTCATTAGTTTTGAATGTTATTTTCAAATTCTTTTTCTTTGGGTGCTTTTTTTCATGTTCCTCCTTCCACTTTTTTGGAGATATTCGATAGAGGAAGTCCCTGTACATCTTGTACTCCTGCAGAGTATCCTTGAATCTGAATATATCACTGGGGTGAGAGAAAAGGACAAAGTTGGTTAGCAAGGAGGAGAGCCCCTGTTTGAACAGGTTCTTTCTAACTCTTGATATTCAGCTTCACCCAGAGAAGGGACAAGAGGACACATGTCTTCATGCACATGCAAAGACAAGTAAGCACCTGCCCTTCGTGTGCTCTCTGTGGTTCCTCTTGTGGAAGCTGTCTGTTCACATCTCTGTGGTCAGATCCTTGCTATGGCATGGGGCTTGCTAATTTGGAAATTTTCACTTGGAAATGGATGAGAAATATCGACAGCTCAACTCATAATGCAAATTATAATTTTTCTTCTTCTTTCCCAATTCACCATTAAAATGCATTACTTAATTTTGTTTGGTTTTTAACCTGAGACTAGGCATTTAATTTTAGTTTTGGAATGTTTATGCTTTTAAAAAATGCCATTAAAAAACTAGTTGAGAAGTTTTAGAAGCAAAGCTAGCATCTGGAAAACAAAAGCTGAAACATTTTGACTTGTAAAATTGAACCTATTTAGAAATCTTTTTCCCCAATTCCCTTTTTCCCCAAGAGCTGTGAGATTGTAGCACTGCAGGGGCTGTTAAAGGCCAGGTAGGAATAGTGTGCAACTGTTACCTTTGGAGGTTGTCTATTTGGGACCTGATTGCCTGGAGCTCCCGTGTTTTCTTTGTCCTAGCTGCGACTTGTTTTTCACCACTAGGAAAGAATGTAGAAACATGAGCCATAAAACAATTTAGCAGTAAGTGGTTTGTGAGTTGAGGTGCATATGAAACAGAGAAAAAGGTGTGCGAGGAACGCTAGGAATCTCTTACAGATGGTCCCCAGGTGATGCTTGGCTCCTGCCTGAAGGCCCTACTTGCTTTGGCAAAGAGTGTATGGGATCCCAGTGACACTTCCAGGTTAGGGTCTCCCTAATTTGGCTGCTGCTGAGCATCAATTGCTGCTCTGCACTTGTGATACCTGTAATGGCCCAAAAAGTTCAACTTGCTTCACTTAGGGGACTCTTCCTGCTGTTAGGGGTTAGGCAGAAGCATCTCCCTCTCATAAGGGGGTTGTGAGAAGAACAGAAGTGGTGGGATCAACAGCAGGTTCCTTGCTGCAGCCAAATCAAAGGCTTTTGCAATTAGGGGATTCCCCAGCTATTGGTCTCCTTCCTGTCTTTTATTGAATGTATGGGGAGAAAGTGCCACTGGGACTGTAACTCTGGGAAAACTTAAACAGAGAGCATTTGAGGATGGATGCTAGCCAAAACCCTGCAGGGAGGTCAAGCAAAAGACCTCCTGTATCCAGCACAAAAGAGCACACAGGTGGTTCCCTCTACTTCCATTACTTTTTCAGGACTTGAATACAGATTTTATCGCCCTCCTTCAGGATCTCATTAAACATGGCAACATTCTTCTCCAGGTCGTATTCAGCCTTTTCCACTTTTCTTTCCTCATTCTTTGCTGCATTCTCCATCCTTTGAATCTCATCTCGCTGTACTGCCATGGCATACTGAAATGAACCCAAAAGGCAACACAGTCACATCAGTTGATTGGTTTTAAAGATATAAAGGTTTAGTTTTGTTCTTCTTTACCTTATTGCCTCACAATTGTTGGCAGAGCAGGTAGGGATTTCAAACCAAGGTATGTTTCTTAGTGCAAACTGGGTACAAGGAGACCAGGAGGTGTTTCAGAAGTAATATAGCAAATAAGCAGTGAAACTAAAGACAGAATCCAGAAGTCCCAGCACTGTGTTAACTCCTGGCTGACAAGAAGTGATTAATTTGTGTTACAGCACAATAACAGAGATGGATAATGAGGATATTCCAGCATGGCTCCTTTATTTTGAGTTCAGAATGGCTCCCAGCTATAATTTATATATGGGACAGCAAGAGCCAAGAGGTTACTAGATCTGCACATCAAATGAAATAGTTGCATGGCTGCTTCTGGATGGTGCTAATGGCCTATGTTCATTTCTTTCTTGGTTGGGGATTGCTGGGCTGTAGACTTTGAATGTCTTTAACACAGAACTTGCACAATCAGTTCATGAGGTCTGATGTGTGCCTACTTGGTGTGGCCTCTAGGCAATGGATCTCAGGGGGAGGAAAAATAACCCATCAAAAAAACAAAATAAAGCAACACAGGGAGGAATAATTAAATGAACAGAAAGTAACATTCTTAAAGCCAAGTACCTCGAGTAAAAATATCTCTCTTCTGTTATTTATGTAGTCACGCAAGGCCTCCTTTTCTAATGAGTAATCTGAAATTAAGATGTAAAGTTAATCTGATTAGAGGGGGAAATATGGCCAAGACAAAACACAGTGAGTATGTAGGCTGCCACAAGCATTGATGTGGTTGGCAATGCAGCCAGCAATACAAATTATTTTATTATAATTTTAACCTTGTTGAGGATCAGTTTCATATGGGCTTTTGTGGCATAAAACCAGGTAGAATGGAGTGGAGAATCTGGTCCTGACAAAGATCAGTTGTCCTCTAGATGGCCCAGCCACTCAGAGGTTGGCAAGATGCAGCATATAACCTGTGTGTCTACAAGAACTCACCAAAGTCAGCTAGAGCTAACTGCTACTCCCATCCCCTCTTTGATTTTTGCTTTAGGCTGTTACCCAGCTGAGCAGCACCACTACAAAGATAGTAACTGTTCCCTACTGTTTTTAGTGGCTGTCTTCCATGAAGGACTCTCCAGAAGAGTTTTCAATCTCTCTTCATTTGTTGCCTGTTTTCTGGCCTCCTCTTCTTCCTCCTTTTGAAGAGCTTTTCTGAGCCCTTTTGGCTTTGCTTTTATTTTAGTGGAGTAAGTAATTTTCTCATGGATTTTCATGGTCTTCATCCTTTCACGTTCCTATGAGGAAAAGTCAATTATGTGGACCAGTTTGACTATGTGCTTTGTTTGCTGTGGTTTTTAAAGACATGAGTGGTTATTCACAGTCTAGAAATTTGCAGGCTACTGATACCCTGCTGATCCATGTTTGCCTTGTTTATCTGACTAATTCCAATGATATTCTCTCTTAAGGCAACTGAAACACTTTGTTTCTTAGCATTTGCTCTCATTAGTTTGTTGATTTGTATTCTGCATCCAGCCACCAGCTGTGCCAGTTTGTACCTACTCAGTGTCCTCATTTTTCCTTCCTGGATTATTCCTGGGAGAGAACGGAAATTTTCAGAGATTCATCCGTCAAGTACCCCGGTAAACGGGAGCAATGGGACAGCCCATGCTCAGCACACTCAGTCCAACTTTCACAAAGGCCTATGAACCTTCAAGTTTAGATTGAGAGGATCTATTCAAGTCTGCTCCAGAGCTTTCTAGAGGGTAAAAGGTTGTTCATGCTCAGTGCTTTCATATGGGCTGAAGTGTAATTCATTGCTATCTGCACAGTTTGGGCATGGGTTAGGCTGAGGACATCACTCAGCAAACAGCCATAATGCACTTCTTTCTAAGCCCTTCCCCATACTTACATAATGACCTTCAACTCAAGTTAAAACCAGACTATATCAGTCATCAGTGTGAGGTGAGGAGGCTTGCTTAAGCTTGTTTGGAGCCCTCCCTTTGTGATTTAGAAACAAAGACCTCTTGCTTCCGCACTACTGCCTGGCTTCTGCAACCACGTGCAGCAATCAGACCTCTCAGCGAGGTCTCAATCTCTCCATGACTTCCCACTCCCTTTGGATTGCATGCCCTAAGGAAACTCCACGGCAGAAATAAGAAAGAGACGTTCCCAAGACTGAGGTTTCTGGTTTGGTAGGTTGCAATTCCCTATCTATGGAGAGAAACCTAAGGCATGAAACCCATGTCACCCTTCTTCATAGGCATTCATTTTGCTGGCAGTTCAGAAGATCCATCAAACATTGGAATACAGATTCCCAAGCAGAAAGCCAAGCCTGTTGAAGTGGAAAGCAAGAGATCTTGCACCAAAGCTCTGTGTAGAAATCAACGCTACCAGCACTGGCAGTTATCTTCTCCAGGAACAGGAATGAGTGGTAAATCTACCCTGAAGTAAGTAAACAAAGTGACAATATCCACATTTTGCAATAGCAACCAGCAAGCCTGTGCTCAGATCTGCTCTTGGTAAAGTTAATCTCTCATCAGACACTTAAGTGGACTTGAAGCTGATCTGGGGGAATCTCAGGTGAATTTGGCAGCTCTTATTACTCTCATGCACTATATTTTGGTATTATACTGCTAGGTTGTCTGCCCTAGAGAACTGCTTGTATATACATTAGCCTAAAGTATGTATACCTACCGCCTTAGCCTTTTTTCTTTCCTCGTGCCTTATTGAGAAAACATCGATATCTGGAGGAACTGTAAATGGATTTTTCATTGGGTTTTCTTCATCCTCTTCTGGGCTTTCTGCAAAAAAATGGATCCAGATGTAGAAGGCAGAATATCAGGACGCAGTGCAAAGGGAATCTGATCTGCTGCATCACGCCTGAAGGGTGGGCGTGCTCCCCCCCTTCAGCTGTGCTCACAGCTGCACGTGTCCAACAATGCTGAATCAAGAGTGGGGAGCTGGGTGGATAGTGCTAATAAGAAGCCAGTGATATAACTGAGACCTCTGTATTGTTTACGTCACTTGACCCTATCTGCTCTTCAACTCAGCCTTACAAAAAGACAGGGGTTTTTGTAAGGCTGGAGCTATTTTACCTATCTCATCCAATTGTGGGCAGAAGAGTCTGAACACAGGCCTCGCCTTTGAGCTGGCAGTGAAAAGCTGCCGGAGTGTTGTGACCTTACCTGATGACATAAGCGGGGTTTTCATTCCAGGTGTGGAAGAAAGACTGATAGATGTTGACTCTGTATGTAGAGATGACATCTTTAACCCTGGCCCAAGGAAAACCATAAACAAATCAGTCAGTTGGGACCTGCCAGTAAGTGAAGCAGTAGGTTTTACAGCAGTGGCGAGCCTAGGGGCTTTCTGGATCTTAACCACTGAGCCTTTTGTGTCTGTAGGAATTAACAAAACCCTTCAGTAAACTGGAAAATATTTGTGTTCTGACCCCAAAAACGTGATGTTCATCTCTGACTTATGTGAAAGCTGTGTAAACCACAGTCCTCCTTACACACACACTGAAGGGAAAGCAAAGACAAAACAGTTCAGAGATAACAGGCAACTCAAGTCCCCTGCCCCGTGTTCCACCCACATCTCCAGTTCTGATCCACATTCACACTTTTTAACCCTCCTATCACTGGTTCACAAGCAACATTTTTACTCCCTGACGCTCTTACCAGTAATTGCTTCAGCACTGTGGATTTCTTGCAATAAGGCTGAATGATTGTTGGACAGCACAGATAAGATGTAGGGAACTCTGTTGTGTTTAATTTTAAGCTGGCAAACTGTTGAAGGTTAGGTTTTTGTTTCTCTGAATCCAGGCTCCTTTTGTAGTCTTTGCTATGGGTTGAGGGGAAAAAGCATAATTGTGATGATCTCACTTACAAAGAACAGACAGACCGTTGTTAAAGTTATCCTTTAATCAACAAAGGCAGCAAGCTGGGACCAGGGAGGTGTTAGTTCAATTGATGCAACTCTGCTGCTGGGACCATTCTTAACCTGCACTAGTATAAGACACAGCAGAAAATATCCTCTTCCGCTGCACTAGTTTTAAGGCTATTTTAGAGCATAATTTTTTGCTCTGAACAGCTTCCAGATTTTATGTATTTTGAGCTAAACTCATCTGGCCTAATTTCCATGTACGTCTTTGGTGCTTTGTGTTTCCTATTGGCTGTGTTTCTGCAGCTGCCCAATTAGTATCTTATTCTTTGGAGGTGTCAGACTTTCACTGTTGATGAGACACAGAGGCTGAGGTAGAATTTAGGCTGTTTGAATACATCCCAAACGTTTTCTCTCTCCTTTTCAGTTCTTGAAGTACCTTTTCCAAAAGCCTCCTTGACTGGTTACTTAGATTTCTTGTCTCTCTGAACTTTGCATAACTTAACAGGATGTTTTTCTCTAAGGGTCCCCCATCTACGTCCTGGAAAAACATAACCCCTGCTGATGATGTGAGTTTTGGAGAAAACCCCAGCAGGGCAGTGGTGGGAAGGCAGTCAAACGCCTGCAGCGTTCGGTTGAACACACTTTGTGAATGCAGAGCAGTTGCAGCAAACTCCTGGATGTTCAGCCCTCTTGGTAGTGCCCACCTTGACTTCTGTGATCTAAAACCCTTCTCATAAAAATCTTCTTGTTTATGTGGTTGATTTAAATTCCTGCTACAGGGAATGGGACTGAAAAGCAGGGCTAGATAGAGGATACTGTCATATGGAAAATAATTGTCAGTGCAACCCTCTGAGATAAGAAGTGCTTTGCAATATAATTTTAGCAAAGTATAGGAATCTGTTTCTAAGATTAACTTAAAATATTCATTTTATCAAAGTATTTTTTGTTTGAGGTTGTTGGGGTTTTTTTTAATAGATTGCACATACCATTGGAAATAATGCCAAAAGCTACAGAAGTGCTAGTTGTGCTAGTCATAATTATTAAGCTCAATAATGCAACTAAAAAATTTAAAATGACTTTGTTGCTGGAATAATTTAGCTTATATATCACTGCTTCTGACATTTTTATGTTTCAGTAGCTACATACCAATGGCCAGTAGTATGTGAATCAATAGATAAGGCATTCATGGTTTTAATTTGCTGAAGCATTTACTCAGTGCTTTTCCCTAGCTTCAAGCTGCTGCGCAGAAAAAAAAATGCCAAAGTAAACATGCAAACAGTTCTAAAGAATAATACAATCAAATCCATCCCCCGTGTTCCCAGAGCCCTGTCTGAGCGGATGTTTTATACACTCAGGCTATTTAAATGATACCATTGCTTGCAGAGAAGGCTGCTTGTGTTCGCTGGGAAACCACTCCAAGTTTCAAGCTACAGTGCCGCTCTTCCAGGGACCCGTGTCTCCCATTTCCCGAAACACCCCCTCCCTCTCATCCACAGAAACGGGGGGTTAGTGCGTGGGATTCCCGGTGGCCCACGCCAGCACCTCCACTTGCCTGTGTGAGACACTGCGTCTGATGTCAAAAACAGAAAAGAAATTGCTCTGCTTGCCCACACCTCTTTATTTTCGGCTTCTCACCCAGAAGAGAGCTGCTCTGGACTCCTCTGCGTGGGGGGGGGTGTGGTCAGATGCGGACATGGCCGCGGTGCAGCTCTGCTCAGCTCCGGGCTTTTGTCTGTGTCTTGTTTGCGCTGCCATGGAAACCTGCGCTGCGCGTGCCAGGCGGCACGTGACCCGCGGGCACGGGAGAGAGGGATGCACGGGAGGGAAGGATGCGCGGGAGGGAAGGATGCGCCGGAGGGATGCGCGGGAGGGAGGGATGCACGGCAAGGATGCACTGGAAGGAAGGATGCACGGGAGGGAGGGATGCGCGGGAGGGAGGGATGCACGGGAGGGATGCACGGGAGGGAAGGATGCGCCGGAGGGATGCGCGGGAGGGAGGGATGCACGGGAGGGATGCACGGGAGGGATGCATTGCACCTTTCTGCATTAGGCCCGGGTCTTCTGCAGCTTGGACAAATGTCCCGACCCCAATGGAGTGGGGCTGAGCCAGGTGCGTCCTCCCGGAGCCCGGCAACCACGGGAATCTTCACAAAATCACCTGCCTGGCTGCAATGCAGCAGTTCAAACCAGACACTGGAACGGAAAAGGAAGAAAACTCCTGTGGTGTCGGAGGTCTCCCTGGCTTGCTGGGTTCTTTATTCACTGTTTCAGTCCACATGGCCTGAGAATTGGATGTTTCACCCCATCTCTGCAAGCAAAGCAGTGGGTGGAGGAGATGGGAGCTGGAGCCCCTGAATGTGGAAATGACTCTAGTTTATCATTTCATAACCTCTGCCTTGGTCTTTCTGTTTGTAAAGTCTGAACAGTCACACTTGGGAGACTATGTGTGGTATGGGTGAATGAACTGTCATTTACTGGAGGTTCCCCGAGTCAATAGTGCTATAGAAACCCAAATATCACCTTCCAAAATACCATATAATTCTGAAGATGATTGGGTAAAATAACAGTTGAAAAAAGTAGTACATTTTAATGGAGGAAAAGATCCTTAAATCCCCATATTTACTCTTTCCTGTTTCTGAGAAGACCAAATCAGTTCCAAATGAATCATGTTCTTCTCTAGACTCTTTAGACTCTCTATTAATACAATTTTAGCTTTCTGAAGTAGCAGTTTCTTTCATTTACTGATAGGTTTTCAACAAGCTTTCCATCTGAATTACTCATGCAATAAATAGCATGATTTTCTCTAAGTGCTAACTCCCATTTGATTGTTATAGTTCTTTTCTGTAATTGCTGATTATCAAGAGACTGGATTCAGGCAACAGAAGGAAAATGCTTATACAGAAAGAAATTTCTCTTTATTCTCCATGTGAATGCTTTGATTTTTAGCAGTGATGCAGAAAAACCATAGTGCTATCTTTAGTATATTTTGGGAAATTTCCCAAATGTATATTCAGGGAGTATATAAGAAAAATCAGACTACAGAATAATTTCCATTACAAAAAAAAAAAAAAAAAAGGAATAAATTGTACTTAAGATGCATTTTTCAAAAGGCATAATATCAAATGATCTTTGTTCAGAAATGCCAGTTTACTATAGAATTGTGAATTTGATGGAGTGGTAACATCACAGAAACAGATAACAGAAAGATAAGACATTTGAACAACTGTGGCTCTGTCTGGCATAATCTCTATATCAATGAATGATACATTAATATATCCATTGCTCTGTTCTGTGCTATCCTTGCTAAACACTTATTTCCCCAAACTGGAACAAAGATTATTTAAAAGCAGAGATGTATTTTGTGAATTCTTGGAAATGTGCAAGCTCCTCATAGCTTTGGTTCATTGTTTGTGTCCCACACTTGCCTTAAGCCACTTACTTAGGCTTTGCATTTCCTTGAGGGTAAAAAAGTTTTTAAGGCCAGAAGGACATCTGGGATCTATTCTTAGTCACCATTAACTTGGTTAATGAATGGAATAAAAAGCATCTGCAACTTCATGGGAAAATCTGCCTGGTGGCATAGGCTGTGCAGCTGACCAGCGCTGCACCTCGTCAGGGATTTCTGGGTTGTGTAATGTTGCTTCAGGGCACCGTGTTTTTGGGGCTTTTTAAATGTCTGGACAGTGGTTCCTCCATGCACAGCTGAGAAAGGCAGTTGCCATGATAAGAACAGCAGGTTGCTGCTTATGTTTCCAACAGGATGGCTGCAAATTTGGGGGCTTGGGGGGAGGGTTTGGTAGGACATGGGACTGGGATTTCAGGATATTGTTACTTCTTTGCTCCCTTTGTTTCTTTCTTGAAGAGGTTACTTGTCTTCTCCATTCAGTCACCCCGCTTGTGATGTGGAGATGCTGATCCCTACCACAGAGGTGCTGCGAGGGTTAATTAGTGTTGGCAAAACGTTTTGAAATGGCTGATTGAGAAACGCTGCCAAAGATGAAAGCTGAATAAGTATCTAGATAAATAAATATTCCTTTGTAGTCTTATCATTACAGGAAACTCCCTGTGTAGCCAGGATACTGCCCAGGTCACTGAACAGTCATCTCCCCATTGCCTGGAGTCTTCTCAAGGGGACTCATTTATTTAAGGATTTCACCTCAGTTTCTGTGACATGAGCCACGATACGTTCCACACAAGGAGCACAACCACAGCAAACACCACAGAAATACTGAATAACTTGGCAGTTCTTTCTTTTTTTCTGCAGCCCTTGTTCCTCTGTTTCCCAGTGAATTGTGTGGCTACAGAACCTGGAGCATCCCAGGAGGGAGAAGGAGAAGTTGGAGCCTATTCCCAGGGAAGGAGGAGGGATCCACAAGCGTCCACAAGACACTGCCTACAAGAGCTCTACTGAAGGCAGTGCAACCAGCTCTCTGCTTCGGTGAGGTCTGTGGTGAGCTGTCATAAGTTTTTTGGCTGGTAGGTCTCTTCGGGACACTGTTCTGCCTTTCTCCTGCCTGGGGGGAAGCAGCTCCAAGTTGGTTATGGAGATCCCATGGGGAATATATGGCTGCTGAGACACTACATGCAAGGTCTATGCATGCTGCTGAGCTCTGCAGAGGGGCTGAAAAGGAAAGAAACTGACCATGTAGTTCTCCTCCATTTGTAGTTTATTCACAGTACAAATTCCTGCATCAGCACCACAGCTCAGTGAAAGATGCTGAAAGAAACAGCAGTGAAGATGATATCCATCACATCTGACCAAGCATAGGGCCATAACATGTCTCTGTTTCCCTGCAAATCTTCTTCCTTCCCAGTGCCACACCATCCTGAAGGTCAGGCTGAATGGCCACACACACTGACTGCTGCTTGAGCACAGCAAATCATGGGCCTTTCCACAGTAACATGGATGTCTAGTGTCTCTTTAGGTTATGTGACACCTGGAAGTGATGGCCTGACAGAAAAAGGGTTACTACATCTTAGGATGGGCCATCCCAAACAAGGGTGAGCAACTAGTGCAGAAGGTAAGCAGGGGACCTCCTGTGAACAGCAAAGCTGTGATATCCAAGTGCCGTGGCCCCATGGTGTCTAACCACTGGCACTCCTGTTTACCCACTACTCCCTCCAGCTGAAGCTTATTTCCAGGAGAGATTTTTTTTTCTCTCAATGAAAATTTTTTCTGCTGGAAAAATGTGTCCTGTAACCTTTGCATGGCCAGAGTCAGCCAGGAGATGGCAGCAACCTTGTATTGCCAGGGCTGGGGATCTGGCTCAGTGACTCATTTCTCCGTCTCGCTTTTCCATGCCTGTTTTACCTTATACATTAAGTCTCCATGCTTGATGAGCACCAAGAAAAATCTGGCCCATCCTCTAACTGTTGAAGTAGAAGTGTCCCCATAGAGAGGTCATTGTAAGAAGACCTGTGAGCTCTACACTCACCTTTGCAAACAGGCTGATGAGCAGGACTCCCTCAGGTCTTTGTGTCCTACCACTGATCCTCAGCCCACAGCGTGTCCTTGTGCTGTCTCATCTAAAATGAATTTATAGTATTATTTCAACTGATCTGATTTCAATCTAGTGGATGAAAGCTGCTGAAGTCTCTGAAGGGACACGTGGAAATGACAAGACAACGCTTGTCATCTGTCCTTTTACCGTGAGTACGCATGGGTGCTGTGTAATGGCTTTGACTGAAAGCAGCAAGCGCTCAGTGATTTGTATTTCACACTCACTCTTGCTGAGAATGCAGACTCTTTCCTGCTAAGAAGAAGAGAAAATGATCTTCAGTCTTCATCTTGGGTCCCTTCCACATCTGGGTCAGTTTTTTTTTGCAATGCAAAAGCTTATTCTAGTGTGTGCTGTGAAAGAATCTTTCTTGCAGCGACTGTCAGCAGTGCTCTCCCCAGACAACAGCAAGCAGATAAGCTCTGTGCTGTCCTCTAGCTCCTGAGCTTATGCAGCCAATGCCATGAAGAGTCAGTTGACTCAGGCTCCCTGACTTCTAGATCAGTCAGTGTGGGGCCTGGTGCTGAGCAGTCTGGTGGTGGTGGTGTAGCAGAGCATGATGCAAACGCAACAGAAAATGGCAGAATTGGAGTGATACTATTTGGGAGGGAACTCTGGAGGTTTCTAGTCCAACCTCCCACTCAAAGCAGGGCTAACTTCAAAGTCACATCAGGCTGCTCAAGGCCTTGCCCAGTTGTTTTGAAAACCTCTAAGGATGGAGATTTCATAAACTCTCTAGACAATGGACAGTGTGATCTGGGAGGCTGAGCTGTGCCCCCACTGGTTTGCTCTGGTGAGGATATAAATCAATGATATGGCTGCAATGTCCAGGCCAGTTCTGAATAACCATTTAGACCTGATCCCAAACTGAAAACTGTAACTAGTTCCAGACTTCCCTCAGAGCTCAGTACTTTTGGGACCTAGGAGTTTGCATTTGGCCTATTGTAAAGACAGCCATAAAGCTGCAGCAGCCAAGGAGACTTTCCCAACCAGGGCTATAAATCCATGCTATTTGCAGGGACAAATGACCCAGGAACCTGAGGTTGCAACTTCATGGTTTTGCATTAAGCTCTCAAGGCACAGTTCCAGCCTTTTTCCTGGCCCTTGCTTTGTGGCAAAACTACAGCTGCTATGACTGCATGGGAACTGATCCAGCTGAAATATACCCTGCCTGAGGAAAAGATCCTTTTTATTATGATCACCATGATGGCTTGAGGAAGAGGGACACATGAGCTGGAGGAAGGTGGAATCACCCCTTTCAGTGACAGCCTGTGCTTTAGTCAGCTTAGGGAGATAATGAAACTGCAGCTTTGTGGTGGTGAAACAGGCTGATCCTGAGAGCCCTGCACACAAATTTCCTTCAACAAGGGTGTATGGAGCAGACAAAAAGGATTAATAAAGTTATGGGTCATGCTGATTTCTAAAAGCTGCAAAGGGCTCCAAACTCTTTCTGCTCATGTGGAACGGATTAAAGATAAAAACAACCCTGTTATTTGCTCCTGAGCTATTTCAGTCCTGTCTATCTTCTTCTCCAGAGAACATTGTACAGCAACTAATAACTGTGATCCAAAACTGTGGCTCATATCCCCAAGGGTAGCTCATGGGATCCATTTCCCCTTGCCAGAGAATGAGGCATCACCGGGTACCAGCTGCAATGGTTCAGGAATGTTTGGTGCCAGCCTGGCTGTTTTCTCACAGGATCCACCTATTTGCATCTCTATTTTAAGTGTGAAGAACCGAGGCACAGAGAAGCAAAGTGACTCAGCTGATGCTGTGCATTGGGTCCCTGGTGGGACAAGCCCCAAAACTACAACTTGTTGTAGCTGTTTAGCTGGAATCACGAACAGCACAAACATGCTCCTCATGCAACGACAGCTTTATTACTTGGAAATGCTAGGAAGTTTCCACATCCTGTCCCTATTCCTTTGCCTGCACCTGTGTGAATGCCCGCTGTTCTCCCAACCAGGAGATCAGCAGATCCTGTAGCTTGTTTTCCATTGAAATATCTCCTCTTAGGTAAATATTACATCTGAGGTTGCTTTGCCAGTGGCTTTCCTACCCGGAGTTTGTACAACAGGTCAATGCCCTGCTCAGAGATAAGAGGAATACTTGCTGTGAGTGCTGTTTGCTGCTGTGATATGCAACCCTGCTCTTCCCTCATCAGCTTCTCCTTTAAAGGTTTTTGAATGCTGTTTAAGTCTTGGAGTTCTCAGCAAAGTGAGGGAAAATTGAAGACAAGCTGTGGAGTGCTTGGACAGAGCAGAAGGACTTGTTTATTGCAAGAGCTGTGGCTTGTAAATTATTCATCTGTGTGTAATTGAAACATGCAGATTCTCAAAAGGTCTCGTTACAAAGGGTGAGGTGAAGGATCAGCGAGCTTCGAGCAAAACAGGAAGGTTAACAGGTCCTGGGGAACCCTTCTCCATCCACCTGCATCTGCTCTATGATAATGCTTGTTTGCAGAAGAAAACTGAGCCGCTGATTAAGTGAAGCAATGCACAGATACGTGTCTGTAGTGGGGAGAGGAGATGACATCTGTAAAATATCTTCCTGTGTCAGTTTTCCCTCCAGTGGGAAACACAGATTTGAAGCTGTTTGCAGTGAAACATATACACAGCCTGTGGGCACGTACCAAGTATCAATGCACAATAGGCTTTGGCCTCTGTGAAACAGAGAAGTTTCCAAAGACCAAGAGAGATCAGAATAGCTGGCTAAGCAGAAAAGAAGCCAGCACACTTCTGCTCAGCAGTTCTGTCTGCAGACAAATCCAGACTTCAACTAATTAAAAAGAGCAAATTCTAGCTGGAACATTAATTGGAATGACTATCATCTTTTATTTGTGCTTAAATCTGTATTCTAGCTCTCTTGTAGTAGGTTTGGAGAGAGAAAGAGTTAACCCTTTAGCTGGCTTATTGTTTTATTAGACACAGTGTGGCCTTAGAAGAGAACATAATGAAACATCTATGAATAGGTGTGGATCCTCTTTGTTCAAGAGCAAACAATCCTCTGTCTAATAATGCAGAGCCATCATCACAACCAGCATTCTCAACCCTTCCTTCTCACGGTGTTGTTAGTAAAGTGATCTCGCTCGGCTTTCAGAGGCCTTGTAAGTAGTGCTGGGCACAGGGCCAGCTGCTGTTCTTCCCCATACACACTGTATTAAGAGGACACCTCTTCTTTAACCTGTGCTCACTTGTTCCCCTCAGCCTGTGTGCCTTCTCATTACACTTGATGTATGATCTATAGAAAGTGCAAAGAGCTCAGCTGACATCTGATATGTTTATAAATAGCCTGTCTGCCCTGCTATGGTTCTGTAGCTATCCCAACATGAGCAAACACTTGACGTACTGCACTCTTCCTGGAACTGGGATGCTATCGAAGATTTTCCTCTAAAGCATCCAAATCTGGCCTCTGCTGGAAGCCGGGTACTTGACTGCAGGCACCACTGGTCTGTTCCAGATTGGCAGTTCCTCAGTCTTGTCCTTGTCTCTGATTTGTCCCTAAGAAACGAGGCATTGTTCAGGTAATGAGGCTCTTCCACCTTTCCCTGCCCTCCCTGGTCCAGTCCCCTGTCACAGGCAGAGGGTCCCTCACAACAGCTATGAGTTCTGATCCTTTCCTACTGCTTTGCTCACACACCACCCCCAGGCTCCTGTCACTTCCTTTATTCCCTCAGCCCCAGTTTCCTCCCTCTCCATCAGGGCCAGATCCTGTTTCCTCAATGGACTCACCAAGTCCATCATGAGTCCGGCAATCTCTGCTGAGGTCTGTCCTGTGGTGCTTTCCTAAGCACCAGCGCTCCAATCTAAATGCAACATGCTCTGGCTTCCAGTGGACCAAGAGCAGCAAAGACAGCAACCCCCAGTGCAAACTCCTCCCCACTTCCCCGGTACACATCCCTTAACCCCTTTTTCTTTTGCCGACCTCCTTAAGTCATTTCTCTCCCCCTACTTGGACTGAATGAGCCTCAAATTCAGCTCCCGAAGAGAATGCCAGAGAGAGATTTAGATAGGAGATATTTGGAGGCTTATGGGGCTGATCGGGATATTTAAGATTATCCCTGACTCATTTTCTTGCAGAGCTGATGCAAGAAGTGAGTCAGATCCCTTTGACACAGTTTGACCTGATGGATGCAGCCGGCAGACAGCTGAGCAGCAGCGCATGGACCTCATGTTTTGTAAATGGAATAAAGTTCACTTAACACAGTGAGCAGCTGCCTCTACCTGTTGTTAAGTCAAAGGCTTCTCACCTGAAAACAACCTGCAGATCACTTATCCCATCACTGCTCGCGGGTGGAATTAGCTCCTGAGAGCTGCCAAAGGTGGAGGAGGCAGGTATTTCTGAGAGGTGACCCTCTTTCCCAAGACAGGGCAAAGGTCCTTTTCCTGTGATGCTGAGTTTATCATGCTTTATAGTGCTCACAATCCTCATCCCCTTTTGGGTAGCCAGGAGCCTGCCCAAAAAATTCTCTCCCTGCTCTGGGTTTTCTCTCTTAGCAATGCTGCCAATACCAGTCTTAAAGTAATTTTGCTTTTTTCGGGTTGCTTTGTTTTCCTAGATGTGAATGCTGCCATTATTAAATGACACCTGTTTCCCATGGGTCCATTCAGCCCGTAGGAAAATCCTTTCCCTCCAGCGTAGCTGCAGGCAGGTGTCTCCTGAGGCCGGTGGCTTAGGTAAGTCGCTCTTTCTGACTCAGTTCTTGTGCTGAGCTCTAATACCTGTTTTCCTTCTGGATGTGTCTTGTTGACTACTGACAGCCACACGTGAATGGCTCATGCACTGATAGGTGTCTGATTTTTAGATATTTAGAGGTTAGGAGATGAAGCTCATGGAAATTTGTCTCCTAAGATTTACCTCCCGTGTTCTGCCAGCATCTCCCCTTATCAGCACCCATCCCAGTTCCACTGCCCTCCAAGTGTCTGTGGTGGTCTGCTGCCTGCCCTGTTTTGCCTATATTGTTTTCCCTTTCAGCCAGGTTCTAGTTCAGACTCTGCCCATTTTCTCCCAAGAGGAGATGAACTCCTACTACAGGTTTTGCAGCCTGCATCCCTGCAGCCCATCCCCACCTCTCCAGGGCAGCCCCCGCCCTGGGTACAATGGTCCCCTGGGATAGCCGTTCCCTTGGGGTCCCTCAAGAGCGCTGTTTGCAGCTGAGCTGTCTGCAGAGAGCATCAGTGTTGCTGCATTTGGGCTGGGGGCAGGTTTTAGGGTTGTTCTTCATGGTTGCTAATGCTACCTGTACACCCCCAGAGATGTAAGTTGTATCCTGACCCCAGACTCTTCCCTGTAGAAAACATGGGCAGCGATGCTCAGAGCCTCTGAAGGGAGTTTCCTTTGGGCATGGCAGCAATCTCACTCTGCCGAATGAAGACTTGTGCCAGGTTAAGCCATCACCCTTGAATGCCTTCTCTGTTCTTGTTCCAACACAGCTTCTAAATTAGAAACGCAACCACCTGCACAGGACATGAGCAGGGATTTTGCAACACTGGGAGGCTGAGTCAGGCATAGGGACAAGAGCCATTTCTGCTGCTGAAAGGCTCAGTTGCATTCAGGTGCCCATTGCAATGGTTTCCCTTCTCACCCCATCTCCCCAGGGGTTGTGCAATACTGGCAAACCCGCTGGTCAGCTCAATGCCAGAGGAGCAGCCGTCCCAGCACCAGCAGCTCTGCGGGGCCCCGGCTGGCTCAGCAGGGACTCTGCTCTCTGACTGCCCATGGCTTTTCCCCCTGTCAGCAACAGCATGTCCAAGGTAAATTACCTCTTTTTGGAACAGCTTTGGTATGAGCTCAGATTGGCAGCCTCTGTCTCACTGTGAACCTTTTTGCTACAGCAGCAGGACACCATCCGGGTATGGAAAACAGGCTGACAATGCTTGCCGTGTTGTACCCCCTCCAATGGCCCGCCACACGTGTGTGTTACATGGGCTAAAATTTACTGGTCCCAATTTCCCTAGACTGTACCCTGGAGGGAAAGCAATCTGGAGCCTGTCCTTCAGATCCAGCCCCTTCTGCCAGTTCCTGCTTTTTAAGCTTCCCATCTAATCTAATGGAGCTTGTTAAGGCTGTTCAGATCATTGGTGGCTGTGGGAAAAGGTCTTGTAAAATAAGAGTGTTTAGTTTTCTGTTATCCTTATTTCCTGTAGACCTCTCACTGCTTTCTGAGCCTGGCCTATGGTTAAACCATTCTCAAGGACTACTTAAAAGACTCTTGTTTGTTTTCTTGATACTTTTTCTAGCATCTCGTAAATAATCTTCTGCCCTTGGCACTGTTAAATGGTGAAGCAAGGAGTTTTACCACTACAATATATCTATGCTTTGTTACAGCAGAAGTGACAGAGCCCAGTTCCTAACTGAAGGTATCTTAAGTTGTCCTAAGTTTCTCTGTTTGAATAGATAGCATCGCTTTGGGATAAGCCCAATGAAACCTCCAGCAGTTGGCCTGATTTACCTTCCTCCCCCTGTACGCTGTGTTTAGACCCGGGATTTTGGGCATCCTGGGTCACAGCTTGATCCCTTTTCAGAAGGTAAATCCTGCGGCTCCATTAACATATGGCTGCTCAAGATGGCCCCTTGAAGCAGCCGTGTGGTTCCTCAGCAGGCACAGGGACTTGAAAGCAGCCAAAGAAGGATCCTGGCACATTTATTTATTGAAAGTGGGGATGAGAGAGGAGGAGGCCACAGTAATTGAGCTGATAAAATCTTTCCTCTCCTGCCTGGGTCTTGGTGGGTTCCAAAAGAGGGTTGAGAAGTGCCAAGTCCTTGGGCTGGCCCTGTCCCATGCAGAGGCTGCCTTCCAGTGTGGCTTAGGAGCCTCTGCTCAAGGTGATTTTTTTCAGCATTTTTATTCCTTTCTTGTTCTGGGTTGTTGAAGCTTTTCTACTGGCTTGTATTTTTATGAGGATTCATCTCACCCATTGGGCTTTGATGGCTGGGCCACCTTCCCATCCCCTGTTTCCAGAAAAGCCATGCTTGCAGCTAAGCCTCACCCGGGATGCCTGGACACGGTCCGGCTCTGCCCCGGCGGGCTGCAGTTCCACCAGCAGCTCAGCTCTTTCCAGGAAAACATTTTCAAACTCTCATTCCCTTTCTGCAAACCCTCTGCCTCTCTCAATTCTTTGGTCCATCTTTGAGTCCAGTGGCTCCTCCGTTGCTCATCTTCTATTGTCTCGAAAGAAAAGCTAGCCCTCAGTGTTCTCCTTGGAGGTGACAGACATCCCACGCCTGAGGCCAGTGTTGAACCATTTGCCCCAAGCAGCCAGCTGAGCTGCCCGGGAGCCCTCAGGGCTTTCTTTGTTCCTGCTTGTGTCCAGCTCCTTTGGCTGCCTCGGAGCCTTTTTGTGTTGTGTGCTCTCATTTCTCTCCTGCACATCACCCCCCAAAACATCACTGTCTCTTGGGTTCCCCATGAGCCTTCCTTGATTTTCTTACTCCAGAAAAGACCTAAACACCTCCATGCACTCAGGCTGACAGATGGGTCCCTGGGATTTTTGTAGCCTCTATTTCTCTTGCCCCAGCCCATTCGTACTAGGCAGTGCCCAGACAAAGTGAAAACATCGAAGGATTGTTCAAACCCTCTCCTCCACCCCATGCAACAGCCCTGCTTGAGAGGGAAAACCAGTCTTTTGTCCGTCATTTTGCTGCTGCACAGTGATGTCCCCTCTATTTTAAAATGTTTTGTCTAAAGGCAAATGATTAAACAGCTTTTTCAGCAGACTTGCACCGATTTCATTGCCAAACTCCTGCCATTTCTCCACACTGAAGGCCAGATCCTGGGGGTGCTGAGCCGATTTGCTGCGAGTCATGGTTGTGTCCGATTCCTCGGTGAGGTCTGCTTTGGCATTGCACAACGTGTCTGTTCTCCGGGGGGGGCCGTGCGCAATCTCCGATCAGGACAGACGTCTGAGCTTGATCCCGCTGGAATGACGTCAAAGGTTGCAATATTGTCCCTCTTCCCGGCGCTGGCAGAGCCTGGCCTGGCCATGTGCCGCTGCAGCGGCTGCAGCTGCGCTTGAAACCGCGCGGCTGCTGCCGCTTCGACCCGCACAGCCAAATTAATAGGTTACCAAATGGCAGCACAGGTGGCCCGTGTTGCTTTGCACAGTGGAGATCTGCTGGCGTGCCTGGCTCTTCCCTGCAAATCCCTGCTGCTCCAGAAACCTCTGACTGAAAGGAAATGGGAGTTGCTTTTAAAAGGAGCATCCTTCGATGTTGACCTGTGAGCAGATAAAACTCCAGCAAACTCACAGCCTTTCTCATGCTTGGAACCCAGGCTGGCACAAGCAAACGTCATTTACCACAGAGCTGCAGCAGGCAGCAAAACAGAGGGTGCCAGTAAATCACTGGCTGCGGTTTGGTGCTCATCTCTGTGGCACTGATTAAGAGAATAAGAGTACATTATCTATAAGCAGCTATTTTGAACGCTTGCTGCTGAGGTCTGCTGAAGTCAACAGTGATGGTTAAAGCAGCAGCAGCAGCCTCAGCTTGCACCCAACCAGCCATGGTGAAATAAGGATGACAGATACACTGCTACACCTGACTGCTTGCAGTAGGGAAGGTTTCCCAGATCACAGACTGTTTTGGGTTGGAAGGGACCTTAAAGATCAACCAGATCCAACCACCTTGCCATGACCAGGGACACCTTCCACTAGACCAGGTTGCTCAAAACCACATCCAACCTGGCTTTGAAAGGATCTTTGAAAGGCACCCTAGCCTGCTGCACTCCCCAGAGGCTACGGCAGGACAGGAGAGCTCTGAAATGCTGTTGTGCCACTCAGCAGGACGTGATTCATTGTGACCCCTTAGCATCACTGTGAGCATTGCCTGAGCCTCACCAGCCCTTCACAGGACATACCCACTGGTAGGGTGGCTGCTGACATTTCACATCTGCCAGACCCAGTTTGAAGTGGGCTCATTCCAGCCCTAGATCTGCAAAATGATGTTTCTGAATTGGTCGGCTGTGTGCTGGCCCAAGGTACTGTCCATTTTGACAGCTCTGCACATAGGATCATGGGGAAGGAAGGAGTGTTTGACAGTTTCAGTTTTTATAGGAATGCCCAGGCAGTTCTTAGGTTCTTCTTAAAAAGGCGCTGACAGATTAAGAACAGCTCCCAAGTTTTGATTTTGGAAATACTGGGATTTTCCAAGTTGTGAGTCCAGCAGGAGGAGTTCCAGCGTGCCTGGGGCTGTGCACAGCGTCCTCTCCCTTAGGCAGCTCAGAGCTGTTCAGCAGTAGCTGCTCCCTGGGCATGTGGTGAATGCCCTGGGGAAAGTAAAAAAAAAAAAGACAATCTCTAATGTTAGCAGGATATTTTTGGTGGCTCATTAAGTGAAGAAACTATAAGATGTAGAAAACTGTATTTTTAAAAAATGCTGGGTTTATAAAAATGTGAGAGGTTGTTTTTTAACATGTAGGAGCAGAGGTAAGGTATCTTTAAAAAATGTGTAATTTTGAGCTGGAAGTAGGACTGAGACAAGTCTTGAAAGTAAATATTTAATTACAGGATCAATTTTGATAAAGGCCCAGAGTTTGCAATTGATTTGTTTAGCCTCTGCTGAGCCCACCAGTGAAACTCCTGGTTAGTACTGGTGTTGCTGTGGGTCCCATCAGCAAATAACTTATGCTTGTGATTGTAATTGATTTTGCATGTTAAAAGTGAAAAACTCAATATCCCAGAACCAACGTCCTTTCTGTCTTCTCTGATAGTGATAACTATCTTATTTCTTTTTCTAAAAGCAAAATTAATTTTCTTGACTGGTTGTGCTAGTGAGGTTGTGAGAAGAAGGGCTGCCATGGCAATACTTTGCTCTTTGCAGGGCAGAAATTAGCCAGTATTTACCTTGGAGGCTGTGATATTTAGACAAGAACACTAATGACAATTACAATAGTGAACTTCAGCTAACTCTGAGAAGTTTGCATGATCAATGCTTAACTGTAATAAGAGAGTTGATACTTGTTGATTGACAGGAGCTGTAGTGCTGTCTAGAGAAGCCTTACTACCTGCATTAGTTCCCAGGATGACCACAATTAAATGCAAGCTTAAGAAAAAAAAAAAAAAGCCCCAAAACAAACAAACAAAAAACTCCAACCAAAAAAAGGTCCAGATGCAGATGTTGCCCAAGCATTGGGCAACCTCAGAGCCAAGGGCAGTTGCTGTGCTGTGCCTCTGCAGCAGACAGATCCCAAATCCACTTGGTCAAATATTGGGTGATATGCAGAGGTTTAGAGATATCGTTTTCTCTAGGAAAAAAACAAATTAGATATCATTAAGTAGAAGTAATGGAAGAATGAAATAATTAAATAAAATGTGATGTTCTCTCCCATTCAGTGATTACCAGTTCTTCTCACAGGAACTGCCATATTCCCTGTGCCATTGGCACAATTCTGATGTCCTGAAAAAAAGGCTTTGTTGTCATCATTTTTCTACATAATCTTCACCAGACAATCAAAGTGCATTTTATGAACATCAGTTTCTTCAGTACTATACAATGTCAAGATTATTATCCTTAGGGAACAAGTGGAGAAACCAAAGAGCAAGGAGATGAGGTGAGTCACTTCTGGCCATATAGACAATTAAATAGTAGCAGAATTGGGAAAAGACACAGCTTCTTCTCCAACAGTGTTTATGGAAAAAAAAAATGCTAGTAATCTGAATTTAGCTCTCTGTTATTTCTTATGACACAAGTAGGGGTGAATATTTTGCTCCCCAACACCTACAGAGTAAAAAAATATGCATCTTTAGATCACAGGATGTATGACTAAATTTCCTTCAAACTTTTGGACGAGTCCAAGGTTGGTGTGAATGAAAACACTTGAGATGATCACATCTGTATATTGAGGAAGAATAATCCAGGTCTGAATCAGTGTTTTCTTCATTGCTTATATTGCTACTAAGTATTCATTAGATGAGAAAACAGAAGATGACATCACAATAGACAATTTTTTAAATGAGCAATCCATTTGGTTTGGGTTTTTTGTTTGTTTATTTGTTTTTAATTATTCTGCTGAGGATATCTGCCCTATGACAAGCAAAGCTGTCAGCTCTCAACAGCAGTGAAATAAATCTCTGTCCAGGGCAACGCAAATTGGGAAGAAACTCCAGAGAGTGTTGCTATTTGAAATAAATTGAGGAATTATTTTGAAAGCTTGCATGGAAGAACAGAGTTTTGCCAACTATTACAATTGGACTTTAGAGTAACTGCTGAGTGGGTAATTAGTCCCTCAGGAACACGGGAGTCTGGACAAATGTAAGACAGAACAAGAGGGGAAAAAAAATGTGTATGAAAAATTAACTTTAGAAAACAAGCTAGAACATTAGTCACAGGAGGGATATAACTCAACTTCCATTTAACATTTATTTCTGTGATGAACAGAAACGTTCTTAACCCCTGCACTGAGGCAGGAAATAGGAACCTTCTCTCTTTTTAAGGCAGCTGGAACTGCTTTATTGAAGTTCATCTCTTTGATAAGAGGGTGAAGGGGAGGGTAAAGAAATGTGTTGAACATACTGCAAACGCAGCAAAGGAGACTTATACTCAGGTGGAGCAGGGAAAGAAACCATTTGTAGGACTGGTCGAGATATTATGTAGCATCTGTTGTGGTCTTCAGCGACTTCCCCATCATGAAGACAGAGCAATTAGCCAAAGTTTAAAAGATAACATCCCCCCAACATTTGCTCACAGCCTGTCTACAATGCAGTCTCATTTTCCCATGTGCTGAGCAGCACCTCAGTTGTGAGGAGGTGATTCACCTACCCAGCATGTTGGAGGATCTTGGCATACCTCTTTGCTGGGTTTACAAAGGCTTGATGAAATACAGCTGCAAAGAAAACTCGAGGCATGTGAGACACTTTTGAGGTTATATAGTGCACATGTGGTTGGTCCTGCCCTTCCAGAGCTCCTGATTCATAGTCCTATGCTGTAACTATTGAGCTATAGACTTATATGTAGAGTTTCTACTCTTGTTTTTTGTGGTTCATTGTTCTCATTATTATCTCAACAGCAGCAATTTGCTAATCAGTCCTCTTTGTACAACAAGACTAGTATTGCTTTGGATGTTGGGTGTTCAGAAAAAAGAAGAATGATGAATTCACGCGACTCTGGAGGAGCCTCGCAAAAACATCTAATATGTTCAGGTATGAGTCTATGTGAATGGGTCATATTCACTGAACTCTGTGTCTGGAGGGTTAACAGTAGCATTGTAGATGAAGATTCAGGACCAGACCTCCAGACCTGGATCTTCCCAATTTTGAGGACTTTGTACTTCAGTACTGTCTCTGCTTTATGACCTCCAAAGAGGTTGAGTTGACCTCCCTGCTGGGCTCTCACCACATTGTTGCCCAAGTGATGAGGTCCCACTTGCTCGTTCTGCACCGAGATCCCCAGGAGCACTGTGTGTTGGTGCTGTGGTGTTGCATTTCTGACCTGGCAGTGCTTCACTGTGACCTGAGTGAAGGTTACCAGTGTTTTCATGTAGGATCTGTGTTTACTATTTAAGGTGAGCGAAAGACTCTGGATTCCGTTGGTTCGGTCATCCTCTCTATTTCCCAATTCAGTGCAAACAGCCAGACAGGCAGGCAGGTCTTCCTTGAAAACATTCACATTTTCTTGAGAGGTGTGGCAGACGTGGTATTGGCAATGCACGATGGACACAACATGGTCATAGTTGTTCATTCCTGTAAACACTGTCTTCAGAATCACCATTTCCTCTGACTGCCTTGAGCCACTTCCCTGGCGTACTCAGCACAAGGATTGTGCACAAACACACCCAGCTCTGGCGTATTCCTTCCAGGAGAGGGCAGGGGAATACAGTTTATTGCAGATCCACTCCTGAACTGGAGCCAACATTCATCATGTCCCAGATCTTCCTGTACGTCTTCCAGTCTATTTTGCTTTTCTAAACTTGGATGAGCAAAGGTAGGTGCTGAATCTCCTCGAAGTGAGTCAATGGGTTTTGTCACATTTATAGACCTGCCTGTCCCTGAGTCATCTACAGGAGAGATAGCTTGGATTAGGCTGTTCCCCTTGTTCTTGAACTTCTCACAATGAGCCTCATGTGTCACATTGAAGGCATCGGCTTCTGTGCAGCTTCAATTCTAGGGCTTAAATAACTGAGTCCCAGCTCTTCTGCATCATTTCACTATCAAGCCAGGGGAGGCCATGATGGGACAACTTGTCTGTCACATGCTCAGCACACCCATATTCCTGCAGAAGGTGGTCTGATTCCCTCTGCTCATGGGTGCTTTTGTCAATAGATTAAAATGCAGGAGTTGTGCATGGAAGCCTGAGGTTGGAGCTGGACCTGGCTGAAAATGGCCTATAGAAATACCAGCCAGAAAGTCAGCTGACATTTTGTCTCTTAGTATCTTAATGAACAGAAAGTTTGGGAGAAAATCAGAAAATCTCCCTGGCTCCTCGCTGTCTTTAATAGTCCAAAGGGTATTAACATAAAAAAATCCTAAAATGAGCTTCTTCCAACTTACATCCCCCTAGACCTATGATTCTGACTTGAAAAGACAACATAATTTCCAAACCAGTGAAAGAAACTAAAAAAACCCAAAACAAATCAAAACCAAACTGTTGGCTCTGCAGCACTGATGCCCTTGCAAGGCCAAAGAAATTAAGTCCCGAGTTTACTGTTGCTGTTTCCACCTTGCCTGGCAGAACCACAGTCAGGGATAAACATATTCTTTGTGTCAATATTTCTGTAGTACCCAGAGAACCTGTGGTCCTTATCTGTGAGTGTCAAGGACTGCTAAGTTAAAGCGATCATAACATTGCTGGAGAGTCTGACAGGCTTTTTCAGTTCCCCGTGTCAGTGTAACTGTTCTGGTGCTGAAAGCTGTGACCCAGCAGAGCTCAGCCGGACACGGCCACTGGCTTTGTGGCACACAGAAGGGATCCATCTCCAGAAGGCTAATTAAAATAGATTGAATTTCTTTTTTTTTTTTTTTCCTGATTATTTTTGCTTCTTTCATGGGAGAAGAGCAGCCTTGATTTGTAAATCACATGGAAATGAGCAAGTAATCAATTCAGCCTGACTAACCCTTGTTTTGCCAAGTGGCCGCTTGGCCCATGGGATTACTAATAGTTTGCTGCTGCAGTAACTGAGGAACTGCAGGGGCTGGGGAAGAAATATCACAGGTGACCTCTAAAGACAGCAAAGCACTCACCCTGTGCAGTACAATCCTTCTTTTTGCCCATCCATGAAGTTCAAACACTTTCCCTTCCAGTCCCCTCAAAAATGAGAAATAATTTGTAGCACAAAGCTGTGCAAACAAGTACAGAAGATAGGAAAATCTGAGACAGGAAAAATCAGCCTCTGAACAGCCACATATGGAAAGGCAAAGTGTGGGCAGAGCCAAATAATGCTGAGGTGTGAACTGCTGAGTGTGGAGCGGACGAGACTTTTGCTCCTTTTCCCATCTCTAAAGTGTCTGTGCTACGTGGCATGACAACTCGGGAACAACTTCAGCCGACGCTTTCTTTTTCACTTTATAATGCAGTGCTACTATTATCTCCAGGGAAATTTTAAAAGGCTTGAATGCTGAGGTTTATTTGCCTTTGCTGACTGGATCTCTAACACGCTGCCAGCAGACAAAAGCCAATGAAAAGGACTTTAACTTTGCGTTAGCCGCAGTGTTTGACTGAGCTGTAGGAATGCTAGAAAGGTTGGCTGAGCAGGGGAACCAGTTTGACTGAAATTCTCTCCCAAAAGGTGGCAAAAGAGAGAATAGAAAATCCCCAAGCAGGACCAAGGGACAGAGGTAATAATAGATTTTAAAAGGACTTGGTGAAGAGATGAACAGAGGGAAGGAAATATCTTAGCAATGCACAAAAAGGATGGAGCAGGGGAAAAGACAAATGTGTTTTATAGCAGGGAGTGGGAGCTCAGTTTTGCTGCAGTACCAAATGAAAAATGCTCGTGTAAGACACTGGTCACAACCACACAAAAACTCATCCCCAAAAGCCTGTCCCAGCCCAACAGTCATTCCTGGTTCTCATGAAAAGCTGGCAGCCAAAAGTGATCAGAAGTCATTGTATTTGTCTAGATCTGTGCATTTGTCCTGTTGTTAAAAAAGGCCCACAGTGTTTCCAAAACCTTGAGCAAAACTTAGATGTGTGTCAATTTGCTTTCACTGTCATGGGGCTCCGAACAATTAATCAGTAAATCAGTTTACAGCTTGAGAAGTGCATTCAGAGATCACAGAGGGATGGAGAAGAGGCTGAGTCTGCCCAGGGGCTGGCACCTGCTGCTGTAGCTTGTAATTCTGAATTTCAGGTTTAAGCCCCCAAATCCTCCTGCGGATCCCCAAACCAGGACTGTGGTTGGAGGCCCTCACAGCAGATTCATGAACAAAACAATGCGATCATCCTGGGAAAGAGCATTTCACAGTTAAAAATCTCTGCTCAGAAAAGGTGCTGAAGAGGATGAACCTGAGGACAGGTTTCACCAAGGATGACCCCAGATCCAGGCTCCAAGTGACACTGGCTTTCACATTTTCTCATTATTCTCTGTTGTACAATGGTGGGTTGGTGAAGAAGTGAGATTCCTTATGCTAAAATGAAATATCAGAACTTGTACTGTTGTCTATCCTGTTTGTTTTTAACATGTCCTTTGTCTCTGAATGGAAGTTTTGTCTGGGCAGAAAAAGAGGACTTTGGATATTTGTCCAGGGTGTCCTGATGTCCAATAGCCTGGTCAGGGCAGTAATTTCTATAAGAGTGCTGGACACTCAGAAATGCCTGAGGCACAGTCACTGAACATGTGCACAAGGGTTTTGCTGGAGTTCCCAGTGGGCAGGGGAAGGGGATCTGGACATATATAAAAAGTTTGGTGCATCCAGAACTTGTCACATCCAGATGCTCTGGACTCGAGTCCGAGGCACTGCGTACTGCACTTTAAAATTGTTTTTCTCTTTTCAGGAAAATCTCAGGGATAGATACAGAAGCCTTACTCACACTTGCCTGCCTGTTTCCATTGCATTTCACTCCCAACGATCGCTCTTGCCTTGTATTGAACAGGTAAGATGCTCCGTAGGGTTCTGCTGTGTAGTTGAAGTTACTCACCCCTGAGCTGACCAAAGTGACCATGAACTGAAGTGTTTTTTCATCCCCCAGGTGTCCTTGGACTCAGACTCACAAGCTCTTTACCTGATTTAACAAGTTTCTACCTGTTTGTTGAAGCGACTGGTCCGTTGCAGGTGTGGAAAGGCACAGGACCCCTCCTCCATCGCAGTGCGCAGCTGCACAAGGGCTGGTGTTGGCACAGGGGAGGGTGGATGGACATCTCCTTCAGCAGCACGTTGTGTTTGGATCTGCTTGAGCCGGCTGGAAACATCACAACTTGCTATCGCTGGCTTCAGCAAGAGCTGACAGCACAGAGCTGTCACTGTGTAGCGGGGGATGTACCCAGCCTGGAGTGGCACTTTCAGGGAAGCGGAAAGGTTATGGGCCTAGGATGGATGGAACTTGAGAAGCAGAACTGAGACACACACCATTTTATTTCCATGTAGGGTAAGTACGGGATTTCACTGCCTCTCCAGCAATTTAGAGAAAGTCAGGAACTACTGTAACTAAAATATAATGAAATTGGGTTTTGCATGTGGAAAAACAAAATTTAGAAAAACCTTTAATGTGACCCACTGTGTATGTAGGTCATAACAATGATAAAATTATGACTGTAACTTTTGGTTGTTTTCATGGTAATAAAAATAAATCATAAAGGAATTTCCTATCTGTACAGCCATCAATTCAAATTCCATTTAAGCCCAGACTTTGGGGCTTGGGATGTTAGTTGTATTGAAATCTCATGCCCTTTGCATTGCATGAAGCCAAACTTCACCTACTCAGGGAACAGGGTTTTTAATTGAGAGAAAACACTAAAGCAAGGTTTGCCAAAAATCTATTTTAGGTAAAAATATTTAAGGACAGAGTTTTTATTGATGTAATGCTTTTTACATCAGTGAAGTTACACTAATGCAGAATTTGGCCCTGATGTACTTGTATAAATATAGTATCTAGGAATTTGAAGGGCGTGTATTTATGCATTATTCATTGAGATAACGTGGAGAGGAAGAACGAGGTCTGTGCACGAGACCAGAGCCCTGAGCACCCCCGGGTCCTTTGGTGATACCCACCTGGGTGAGGCAGGACCTGCGGGGTCACCTCTGCTCTGCCACTGGGCCGTGTCTGCCGTGACTTGTCAAGGCTGCACATCCTCTGGGGAAGAGACTGGTTTATGTTTGCCAAACTGTGAAATGTGTTACCAACAATTCTGAAGCAATGCAGGTGAAGGATATTTTTTTCCCAGCTTAAGACATTGGGCTGGAGTTGAAAAGAGAAGAGTTTGTGGCTTGGTTCTGCATCAGATGTTTGGTTTGGCCCTCTGTGTCTCAGTTTCCCCATAAAGTCATAAAATGAAGATAATACCTCATTTTTCCTGCAGGACAGTGTGACCCACAGTCCTGCAGTGGGAGAGCAGGAATGCTGCTCTGTCCCATGTAGCCCTCAAAAAGGGGCACAGATCTGTTGTCACAAGATGGTGATCAAATATCCCAGACTGCATCTTCCCAGGGGTCTGAAAAAATGAAAACTTGATTTAAAAAAACACTGATTGAGCAGGAAAACTTACTGCTGCTGCAGTTGGCACCCCTGCATGCTTCCTCAGCTGGGCTTCACTGCTGCAGAAGGTAAACATGGATCCTGATCCATGCTGCACATTGCATGACTACGGTGTCACAGAATGGTCAGGATTGGAAGGGACCTCTGAAGATCACCTAGTCCAACCGCCCTGCTAGAGCAGGATCACCTACAGTATGTCACAGAGGAACACGTCCAGGTGGGTTTTGAATGTCTCCAGAGATAGAGACTCCACAACCTCTCTGAGCAGCCTGTTCCAATGCTCCGTTACCCTCACAGTAAAGAAGTTTTTCCTTATGTTTAGGTGGAACCTCCTGTTTTCCAGTTTGTGACCGTTGACCCTTGTCCTGTCACTGGACACCACTGAGAAGAGCCTGGCCCCATCTTCCTGACACCTGCCCTTTAGATATTTATAAGCATTGATGAGATCCTCCCTCAGCCTCCTCTTCTCCAAGCTAAACAGACACAACTCTCTCAGCCTTTCCTTATATGCTATAGACATATAAAATATATAGATATAAAATAGTCACAGAATTGCCTAGATTGGAAAAGATCTTCAAGGTCATCGAGTCCAATCATTAACCCAACACTGACAAGAACTTGACTAAACCATGTCCCTCAGCACTACGTCTGCACCACTCTTAAAATATGTATTTGTATGAAAAAATAGTAACAACTGTAATAACACCGGGGGGAGGACCCCAAAACCCAATACTTTCCGGCGTGCTCCCCATCATGCTCCAGGAGGTGAGCAGGGAAGGGGCAGGTGTGAGGCCATGGGTCAGGTGTGAGGCCATGGGGCAGGTGTGAGGGTGTAGGGCTTGCACACCTCCAGGGACCTCCTGATCCCCAGGGTCTTGAGCCCCTCCAGGAGCCTGTACTTGTCCAGAGGCTTGCACAGCTCCGGGAGCGTACCCTCTTCCAGCGACCCGACCTCTCCAGGGGCTCGCACGCCCCAGCCCCTCCATGTGCTGACCCTCCCGGGCACCGCCCCGGGGGCCGGGCCGGGCCAGGCCGGGCGGTGCCGCGGCTCCCATTGAGGCCGGTGTCGGGCCGGCCCCCGCCGCTGCAGGGCCAATGGGGGCGGCGGACGCGGTCGAGCCTCTCCCCGGCCTCCCCCGGCGGCTCCGGACGCCCGTGCTGTGAAGGGGATATAGTACTACGGGAGCGGGGCCGCGCTCCGCACCGCGCACCCGCCTCCCGGGGGAGCTGCGCCGCCTCCCGCCGCTCCGCGCTGCCCCGCTCACCGCCGCGGCGGCTGCTGCTGCTTCTGCTTTTCCTGGGGTCTTCTGCGTTCTGCTGTTGTTTCGTCTTAAATTTGCATTTTTATTGGTATTTTTTGCATTTTTGTTTATATCATTATTTTCGCTTTTTATTCTTATTTTTGTGGGTTTGTTTTTTGAGGTTTGTTTTTGTTGGTTATTTTTTGTTTTTATTTTTTTTCCCATTTTCAGTGTTGTTTTTGCGTTCTGCTCGTCCTTGGCATTTCTCCCCCTCCCCGGCTCGCAGAGGAGTTCAGGTAAGGGTATGCGCAGCGTCTGCGCGGGGTTTGCGCGGGTGCGCGTCCCGCCGCCGGTGCCCCTGCGCCCCGTTGCCGCAGCACCAGTAGCGGGGGAGCTGGCGGTGTTTGTGCCACTGCTGCCCGGTCCCGGGGCGGGTGGAAGGTTGACCCCCCCGCCTGCGGCAGTGCAGCAGGGAGGTGCTGAGGGGGCTGCGTTCGGGCTGGAGTTGGACCGTGCCGTGGGGTGACAGGCGGCGGGGCGGGGGGTGTTACTCTTGGTCATCGTGTTCTGGGGACCACACCGTGGGAAGCGGGGGGGCTTGGGCCCCTAAAACCTGTGGAAAAGAGATGGAGGGAGCAGGAGAATAATAAAAATAATAACCCTCCCAAAACAACAACAACAAACCCCAACCCAAGCAAACAAACGCTTTGCAGCCGTGGAAGCCTGGCTGCGGGGTGGGGGGGGGTCCACTCCGGGGGGGCCAGCGCCTGCTGTCGATAAAGTGCTTCTTCTTGTGGTAGCCAAAGTTTGGGAGTCAAGGGGGGATAGTTTCCAGAAAATAAGGCTTTGAGAATGTTCCTACAGCTTCCCAGAACTGAAGGGGGGGGGGGGGGGGAAGAAACTAGGAGACCCTCAACACCCCTCACGTTCCCTCCGTCTGTGTCCAGGGAGCAGCACGGCCCCCCTGCAGAAGGGATGACAGCAAATGGCTTTCCTGGCTTTTGGCTGCTTTAGTATTTTTTTTAAAGTTTTTTTGCCCCATGCATTTCTATTTTAATTACTGGTCCACTGTCGGGTTTATGGCTCTGTCCGTGGAGCAGCAGTCAGCGTACACAGATCTAAAGTCTTCTAGGGAACAAGGGAAAACCCTAAAGAGATTAGTCCTAAACTAGAAGGAGCTGTGGCAGTGTCCATAGGACACGACTGTCAGCGCATGGAAGCCCATATAGCACCGTGTGTTCAGTTGTGCTGGACTGACCGTTCAGAAATGACAGGCTGGGAAATATGTCCCTGGCTTTCGGCAACTTCCCAAAACTTCACATTTCAGTGTTACTCTGGGTTAGAATATGCCTTCGCTGTTTTTCTTATTTTGCTTTTTTGTTGTTGTTTTGGGAGTTTTGGGTTTTTTTGTTTGTTTGGTTGGGTTTTTTTAGCTGGCAATTAGATGGACAGGTTTTAAACAGAACAGCATGTTTCTAGGACATCATAACAACCAAGAGAACTCTTTAAAAAGTTGGAGAGCGTGTTGCTGTCGTGTGTTGACCAGCTGCTGTATTTCACTCCAGAAGTGGCTGTTTTTCAGTGGCTCAGGCACTGAGGTCCCTCTATAGGTGCTTACATTTCTAACGTGTTTTCAGGGCTCCTAGAGATGGAAGTGCTTTATGTAAACAGCATCATTAGTTTCCATAGCTTGTGTAGCCCTGCAGCCCTGCCTTTTTTTTTTGTTTGTTTGTTTATTTTGGTTTGGTTTTTAATGTTCTGGTTTTGGCTATGTCTTTAGGCAGAGTGGGGATGAAAGCCTTTTGGTTGTTAGTCTGGCCTTTAGGATAAAATATAGCCCAGGCCTGATCCTGCATTCCAGGCATTCCCCAAAATCTTGGCTGCTCTGCAAGTTTTGAGAGTGCACAGAAAGCAGATCTGGCCCGTAATGTGACTGGATCTCTTTGCCTCTGCCAGTCCCCTCTCTTCTTAAAATGACTCTGGTTACATCAAGTGACATTGCTCCTTGTCAAAAGAGACGGGGCAATAAGCATGCTGGCTGTTTTCTGCTGGGGGATGTGTCTCACAGCAGTTGCTAGGAGTTTGTTGGGATTTTTTTTCCCTTCTTTTCAGTCCTTATTCAAATTAGGGTTTAGCTCTATTCCCAGTGGAATATATGACTACTTTGATATGTGGCTTCCTATTTCTTGCAGCCATTTAAAGAAAACTTGAACTTTTTTTTTTTAAAAAAAACCCACCACAAACAAAATCAAACCAAAACAAACAAACTTTCAAAAAACCTTACCCGCTGCTTTTGGTGCAGGCTCCTTCCCTGCACGCACAGAGCACGCCAGCTTTTCTTAGAAGAAAAAACACGTTTCAGTCCAGATTTCGCTCACAGCACTGTTCTTCAGAAGTTCAGGCTGGAACAATGTAGATATGGGAGGGAGGATCAGAAACCATCTGAGGGCAAGTCCTTCTTTCTGCCCCACGTTTCACAAGGCAGTCACCAGTTTTTATTGCAAGGTAGAAACAAGGTGTTTGAGTAAATTCTTACTGAAAGCTGATACAGACTTCTCGGAAGCAAGTAGTGTTTTGTTTTGAAACTGGGAATAGCTCAGCTCTGGGACTTTTGCTAGAGGAACTTTCTGTCAACCCAGAGATTTAAAAAAAAAAAAAAAGTCCCATGTGTTAGAAATAGTTCAGCTCTCTGACTCTTCACTTTTACTATAAGAAATGATTATAAGCTAAGGTCACAAAACAGAGCCACTAACCTCTGCTTGAACTTCCTCGTGTTCAACACATGTGGGTATTTCATTATCGGTTCAGAGGCTCAGCTGACTGACGGGCCGTGCGTACCAGGAAAATGTGCAATCTTACTTTTAAGTCTTTCTTTCAACTTACCCCGACTTCCTCCCTGTGCATATGAAGGAGGAAGCTGTATCTTTAAGTAATAGGTTTTCTTTTTTCCCTTGTTTCCTGTGAAATATTAATAGATGCTGCCAATGGGATGGAGCTCTTTAAGGGTGTTGTGTAAAATATCTCACTCTGTGTTCGCTGCAGCACTGAGCACACAGATGCTTTTTAATTTTCCTCCAGAGAAGGCAAAGACAGGGCAAATTTTGGAGATCAGGCAGCAAGGATGCTCGGCAATAGCAGGAACAATCATCCCCTTCCCTGCACAAAACTGGGAGCTATTGACTATTCATGGCAAAGCCTCCAAAGCGCAGTGGCAGAGCCTGTGGAAAATGACAGCGTGTAACAAGATTGACTGGCATTTCCTTCGCGCTGGGTCACATGCCTCCTAATTCACACACACACACAAAACCTCATAGGCTGATCAAATGACTTCTATCTCTGCAGTCCACATACCTTCCACGGAAAGAGTTGTTTTATTATGCACATATGCAGCTCTGTTTTCAGTCAGTCACCTTGAGCGAATGACTGAGGGCCAGTGTTCGCTCCGTCCGCGGCTCTCTGGGTTTGCTCTCTCAGAGGCACAGTCTCTGTCTGTAAGCAATTTATTTTTATTTTTTTTCCTCTTGGGGCAAGGGGGAAAAAGAAAACAAACACGCAGATGTCCCTCCTGCCTTCCCCATCCCAGAAACCTTCCTAGGAAGTTTGTTTGGCTTAACTGGGAAGGCGCGGGACAGTGGCCGCTGTCGGCGAGCCTTGCGGTGGGCTGCGCTAGGAAGGACGGATTTTCCCCATGTGCCTCCGTGGGGTTGCAGCGGGATTATGGCTCACGTGAGTAGGGGCTTGCGGGATGCTGCCCGCTCACTGTCTCGACACTGGGGGGAAACAGAGCGTGGCTGCCCACCACGGGTCACAACGGATTGAGACACTGGGGGTCTGTGCGAGTCCTCCCAGTTTAGCAACTGGCATGAGGATCACCTCGACCTCCGTACCCGGAGAGTGAGAGGAGTGTGGAGTGATGAGGTGAAACCAGCCACCAGCCTGCTTGCCAGGCCATGATAATTAGCTCAGCGCAGTGCCAGCCCTATTAAGGGCAGTGCAGGTGATGATGACGTTGGCAAACTGATTCATTACATCTGGAGGGGAAAATCCGCCTAGTAGATGCTGAAGCACAGTAAATATTTTCAGCTCCTGACAGATTGATCCTTGCATTATGCTGATTAGCCTATATTTGTCGAACTGAGGAAGTTAAAAATAAGGTTGGTGGAAAGCTACAAGATAAGGAAAGGATTTGCATTTTATGGCCACCAGTAATAAACTTATTCTTTTTTTCATGGGGTTTTTTTGGGTGGTAAAAATTTCAACACACTTTTTTTTTTTTTTTTTTTTCTCCCCATTCCCTTCTTTGGCTCTAGCTTTCACTGTTAGGTGAAAGCCCATAATTTATTTTATCTTGCCAGTAATATTCTGGAAGGGAGCTGTAAATCTAGAGCACACACAGTTGGGAAATGATTTCTGAAATAATTCTTTTGCAAATACGTGGTGCAATCCTGCAAAATGCTTCGGCCCTGACAGCCCTTAGAGGGTGGTACAGACGTATCAAAGCGTGCAGCAGCATGTGTACTCAGTGAGGCTGGATGTTTAGGACTTTCCTGTGAGCCAGAGGGCTTTACGAACTGTAGTTCATGGAGATAAATGATTAAACCGACTTTTGACTGTTGCTGTTTTGTTTTCATACACTCAGGCTCTCACCTGAACTTTCGCCGCCTGGTATATGCTGTTGGGATATCCATAAGAGATCGCCCAGGAATGGTGGATCACTTGCTGCCTACTGATGAATCCTTTTCATCTACAAGATCTTCTCTTGGATACTTTGGGGACATGACAGCTGGGGTGAGGTCCTACCAAATGCTGCCCTCTCCCCTGTCCGAAGATGACAGCGACTCGTCCAGCTTTTGTTCTTGTTCCAGCCCTGACTCCCAGGTTCTCAGCTCCAGCTATGGAAGCACGTCCAGTGCGGAAAGTCAGGACAGTATCTTAGACTACTTATTGTCCCAGGCATCTTTGGGCAACAGAGCTGCCTCATGGTGGGACAAGAGACTACAGCCGATGGTGAAAGAGGAGTACTTTCGGTTGCCTGAATTTGCCGTGGATATGGAGGACTCTGGACCATTTCAGCCCACGCTTGAGGAAATTGAGGAATTTCTGGAGGAGAACATGGAGTTGGAGCTCAAAGAAAGGCCTAAAAGTGAGACCAAGGACTTGAGAGCTTGCAGCCAAGTTTCTGTTGCTTCGCTACAGCAAAAAGACCATATGTTGCCCGGCGCTAGTTTAAAAGAGAGTAAAAATGAACAGTTGAGCAGCTCAACGGAAGGTAGCCAAGTTTCAAATGGAGGAATGCCCCTAGAGAATGGGATACCTGTTATGCTCCAAATTCAGCCTGTACAGATCAAACAGGAGTCCAGCACGAGCCCCAGTTCCCAAGGACCAGCACAAGAGAACATTAAAATTGCACAGCTCCTAGTCAACATCCAAGGGCAGACATTTGCCCTTGTGCCTCAGATAGTTCAGTCGTCCAATTTGAACTTGTCCTCTAAATTTGTCCGCATTGCTCCCGTCCCCATCGCTGCCAAGCCAATTGGGCCAGGAGGCATGATCCAGGGTCAGACGGGAATCATCATGGGTCAGAAATTTCAAAAGAACCCTGCAGCAGAACTCATTAAAATGCACAAATGTTCTTTTCCTGGTTGTACCAAGATGTACACGAAAAGCAGCCATTTGAAAGCCCACCTGAGGAGGCACACAGGAGAAAAGCCTTTTGCGTGCACGTGGCCGGGTTGTGGATGGAGGTTAGTATTGGGCTGCAGCAATGTCCAATCCCCCTTCCCCTTTTTTGCTCACTCAACCTGACTTGCCCAGCAGGTAGGTTTGCACTCTGATTTATAAACTGTTTCCGTTCCCAGAACTTGTTTGGTTGGTTTGAGAATTAAGATATTTTTTTTTTCTTCCTGTTAGGTAATCCAGGGGGCTTGATAAATTAAATAGCAGAGCATCACCTGCTGGCACCAGCTGTTTAAGTGTCTTAAAAAAAATAAAAATAGAAGTAGTCCATTGTAATTTGTATTTTGCTTCAAGAGGGTCAGATTAAGCTTGTTACTGCAGGCCATACTTTAGCTTCACATCGGTCTGGTTGCAGCACACCAGCTGCAGCAGATGCTTGGCTGGTACCAGCTGAGGGCTGGAAGTGATCTGGGTGGTTTAGGGCAGAATCACTCTGGGTGGCTGCGTGTGGCTCCAACTGCACGGGGCTAAATGTGATCGCTGAAGGGCTGCAACAAGCGAGTGTGGTTAAGAGCAGCAGCATTCTGAGCCGTTTACTAGAAAATGCACTCATCTCACTCCTTCTGGAAATGCTGGCAGTGACACTCCAGTGTGCTCTAGGTTTTATTCTCTGCATTGATTCAGAAAAATGTGTGGGTGCCACTCAAAGCTGCAAAAAGCTGTCAGATGTAACAACACAACCAGAAGGCTGAGGTGGAGTTAAGCATTGCCTGAATGGAAGATTGCAGGTTTGATTGAGCAAAACATTTCACAGAGGGTATCTCTTGAATTTTATTTTTTTTTTTTAATTAAGTTTTAATTTTTAATACTAGTTTAAAAATTAAAACTTTGTTAAAAAAATTAACTTTTTATTTTAAGGAAGCTTTGGCAAAACCTTCCTCCATCTTTTCAATTAGCTGTACTACCAGTCTGCCTGCTGGCAAGTGTTCATATACCGCACCACAAATTATGATGGGAGAAAACAAAATCTTAACTCCCTTGTATTAAATTAAACCGGATTTCTTTCAAAGAGTGTCCTGTAGAGCTTCAGCGAGCAATGTCTAATGAGGAAATGAGTTGTGATCATGGAGAACAGGCGAGGTAAAAAGTAACAGGAGGGGGTTGTGTAAAAATGCAAGTATGTGAGACATGCAGCAGTTAGAGATGGCTGGATTGGTTTGAGGGAAAAGGTCAGAATGGGGCTGGACCCTCTGCTCCCCACTGGACCAGTTTGAAGTTTGTCTTTTGGTGAGATTGAAGAGATTAATGCAATGAATTTCTTTTGGTGATTTTTCTCTCCCATTTCAATTGATGGTGGCTGTACAAACTGGTGGTGATTTTCTTTCCTTCTCTACTGGTGGCACGTCTCACGAGCCGGGCTCAGTGGCTTGCCAGTCAGGGCGCAATGAAATTAGAGCCACATTATTTAGGTGCTTGGTGCCATAAGCTGCAGGCTGGTTTGCTCCTGACTGGCAGTAGAAGCACTCGCTCCTTTTTCTGTGCTTGCCAGAGTACGTGCGCACCGGCAGCAGCTGTGCCTCCTGCCTGTGAGCGTGCTGGTGGGTGTCGTTTGGCTTTCCTTGCGCTGGGATGTGAGCAAAACTCTCTTTTTTGTGACAAATGCATGCGGCACGTCAGGGTTCATCTGGTCCATGCTGAGATGTATACCAATGTATCCAGTGGCTTTTGTGGCTCAAGATCAGGAGCCTAAAGCATTGCCTGTGGGTCACCTTCTCCAGCTGGTGTTTCCCAAGCTGCAACACCAAGGGGAACGTTCAGGAAAGCTGTTAAGTGGTAAGGGGTGGAGATTGAATTCACACTGGGGTCCCTGCCTTCTGCCAGTGTTACAGCGAATGGTGTGGATGAAGAGCAGGATGCAGGTGTAGGATGGGACAAGAGAAGTGCAGGTCCTGCAACCTGGAGCTCCCTGAACTTTCACTTTCAGCCAGCCGCAACCTTTTAAAGTCGAGAAGCCCAACAAGGATGAGAAATGAATCACTGTAGCTACGAGGCACATGTGTCCTGTCCACAGACAGCTGCCGGAGGGGCTTTTCAAACTCTCTGTTGCTGTTTGTTTTGTTGCATTTCACAACTTTCAGACTTGGGAAGGGCTCTACTCTGAGAGGGGAGGTTTATCTCCAGCAGCAGCGGCAGCACTTGGGGATCTGTGTCCTGTGCTCACGGCAATCCTGAGTGCCAGCCTGACATTCCTACACATGCCCTACTCATCAAAGGCCAGACCCAATTGAGCACTGAATTACTCAGTCCCCTTTCATCAATAAACTGTGTTTACCTTTTCCAGAAGTTCAGCGAGAGTGGTGATCTCACATGACTTAAGTCAAATGCATCTGGACTCTCTGTTTGCTCCCACTTTTATATCATCTCAAATGAATTTAAGCACTAAAACACTGCTGGGCTCTGCTTTCTCCCCCTTTCCCTGCATTCTTGTGTTTGTGTATTTATTTTTTCACTGAAGACACTTAAGATCTGAGCTGACTGAGACAGTTATTTCAAAAACAAAACAAAGTGTTGCCTAGCACAAAGTGGCTGAGCTGTGGTGGGGTTAAAGCTTTCCCTGCTCTCTGGGCAGCCCTGCTCTAGTGATGCTGTATACTCTAAATGCACCGAGGTGCACACAGCAAACCCTTTTGCCAGCCCCAAGGACATCCAGAGACCCCCTAGGACCTCCTTGGAGGAGGCTGAGCCCTGCTTGCTTGTGCCCTTCCTTGGCACGGGGCGAGGCTGCAGAGAAGCATTCATAAGTGGCCGGTGACCCGTTGTGTTCGATACCCCGCTGTACCGGTCGGCGCGCTGATCCGTGTCATGCCAGCTTATACCTTTGGCACGTGCTGCTCTGGAGACAGTCCTGACCAAAAAACTGAGCTGCAGAGTGGGCTGGTCCCATCAGCCATGTCACAGCACGGAGCAGGAGAAGCTCTCGCTTTCCCTCCGCTGTCACAGCAGCGTACGGAGCCGCAGTGGTGGTAGGGCCTGGAGGATCAGGCGATGGCATTTCAGTGCCCTGCCACATCGTTGGGCTGGAGGTGTGTCCCCACAGCCAGCTTTGCAGGTGACAGGCTGCAATACAAGCCCTGCCTGGTTTGGTAGGGAGGCTTTAAAGGCTTATAGTGCACGTGGCCAGGAGTGTGTATGGGACGGGACGAGTGTGGGGAGGAGCACACATGGGACAGGTCAGGGCAGGTGTCTCTCACTGGCCTTTTTTGCTGCTGCTGTGCAAAAGGGTTTGCAGGTGCACAGGAGCAGCACTGGTTTACTGTTGCTGTGTTTTTGGGATGGGTAGGATGAATCCAGAGCCACCCCTCCACTGCAGAGGAGTGGTACAGCCTGGGTCAGTCTCAATGGCTGTTGGCCATGGTAGAGCCCATAGAGTACTAGGCTGAAGCTACTGACCTTTCTTCCCCTGTGAGCCACATATAGCAATGTCCTCATTTGACTGGGAGACACAGGACACATCCTACACATCAGGGAGCTCTAGGATTTGTCTCCAAGGGAGATGTAGTTACAGGTCCTCTGGGGTCTCACCAGATCAAAGGATGAAGGAGCCTCTCCTAGTTGCTGTGGGATTACCCAGATCCCTCCACCTTCCTTTTGAAGGAGGAATCCTTCTGGAAATGGCAGTGACTTGGGATAACGAGGTGTTCCTTGGGGTACCTTGTTTTTGTTCAAATTTGGCATTCCACTGGAGATTATTTTGTTTTCTTGGGATGATAGTGCCAGAACGTGCTGCAAATATAATTTCACTGCAGAGCCAGGCCACCAGATCCTCCTGGCTTCCTTGTCCTAACCTTAGTGTTGTTTTTTTGTAAACACACTGACAGCTCGAGGTTTATTTCTGCGGGCTCTGTAAGTTGATCTTTCTGTGACTGCTGGGGAACAGTATTGCAACATTCCTGCCTCTTCAGCTAAGGACATCGTTATGAGGCAGAGTGTATTTTTATCGGATGAACTCATCCGATCTCCCAGAGTATGAGCAGAGCTGCTCCTTCCTGATATGCGCCTCTTTCTCCTCCACCATCCATGCAATCCCCATCAAAATGTACCTGTGGACTCTTGTGCAGGATTAGCCATGAGCTACTGCACTTCTCTTTCAGATAGTGACCTTAATGGCCAGGGACGTGTGACAAGGCAACCTGTCCACATCTGGTTTTCCTCCTTTTCTGAGCAAGAAGCCTGTATATAAGAGGTTGCTTCTTTGCAGAGGTGCTTTTCCCTCTCTGCTCCCTCTTTTCCCTGGATATGGTTGCCACCAATGGCAACAGATCCATTCCTTGTCCAGCACTGAGTCCCATGGAGGCAGTCTGCATGAGCAACATCCTGCCCTCTCCAGAAAGATGCTTAGTCCCACTCATCCGTAGCCCTACAAGAGCATCCCTCCAGGGATGTGGCACTGGGATGAGCTCACTGCCAAGGACTTGGGAGAAATCCTTGGCCCCACTGCTCCCAGGTCTAGACTGTGGTTTTGGGAAGTCATGGCTGGAAGGAGCAGAAAAAGCAAATGTGCAAGTGCTAGTGGTGAAGAGAAACCCCTGTTGTAGCCTTTATGAAGAAGGCGCATCCCAGACAAGAGACAGGTTGATGGCTGCATTGGGGGATCTGCCTGTTGCTCTTGATGGTGAATTTGACTCTTTCACCATGGGGATACCAAAGCAAGGAAAGGGAGAAAGGAAAGAGAACAGGTGAAGGAGTCTCCCCTAGCAATGCCCTTAGGAGAGAGACATGTCCCCACCATACCTTACCCATGGCAAGTGTCTGTGTCTGCTTTGTGCTGGCTGCAGAGCACTCTGTGGGTAGCATCACTAGGCAAAAGGGCTGTGGGAACTGAGGAAACCTTTCCCAGTGCCTGCACACTGTTCCTAAAGTGGTGGTGGGACATCAGAGCTAATTAAAACCTTTATGTGGGAACTTCTTTTTCTTGCATGAATGACTTATTCATAGGAACCCAGTGGTCCTGTTTTCCCCCTTTCATAAAAATAGCATGTTCACTTTGTTGGTGATGTGATATTTTGCTCCAGAAGGGCACATTTTTCTACATGTTCTTTCCCCAATTTATTCAGCTAGTGCCCATGACTTCATTTATTTATTGTAAATAAACAGCTGATTCCATTTCTTGCAAGCTCTCTTTCAGTGCTGCTCTTTGTTACTGCTCTGGCAACAAAACACTTAATTGCCCTTTGTCAGGCAGCAAATTTTTTGTACCCATCTGGACAGGGCTGTTTTAGTGTGACATTATTAGTTAACCCTGTGGCTCCCAGTCATGTCCAAGCTGGAAACAGAGCCAGCCCCACTGTTAAGACCAAAGGATTAGCTGATTTGAGTTTGGTAAAGCCTGTGGGATTCGTGGTGGCTATTTGGGGATTTTTCTGTGGAGATGGAAGATGGGAAATATCTAAAATTGAAATGACTCTGGGAGACAATTTTAGTAATTAAAGGTTCAATCTTGATTTCAATTTACCCATGACGTAACTGTGCTAATGGCCATCAAGGCCCACCTGGATTTAAGCTGTGAGGATGTTGAGCATCTCTGGTACTGAGATGTTAATGACTCTTTATTTAGCAGGAGCAGGCTAAAAAGCCAATTTTTCATCTGGATCTAATAAGCCATATAGCTTCTCTGTAGCTCTGTCTGGCTGTTATTTGGGGTCCATCTCAAACCAGGTGCAATTACTGGATGTCCGTCGTGCTCATGTCAGTGGGAGCTTGGAGCAGACCTCACCTGAGGGACGTTGGTTGGTATCTTTGCTCAAGAAGGGTCTGTGCTTGGATTTGCAAGAGAGAGGTTGCAGGACAGGCTTTGAAGGGGACTGGCAGAGGGATCAAGAGCAGCTCTGTGTTCGTTGAGCTGTACCCGTGCTATTTGGTTTAGGGCAAGGCTGGTACAAATGTTGCCTTAATGTATTGCTCCAAGTCCAGATCTGACAAGGGATGAGGTTGATAATTGTGAGATTCCATCACTGCTGCTGATTGGGACCAAACCAGTCCTGTTATGTGTCCCTTTCAGTTTGTGCATTTGGACTTTGCCACAAGTGGAGTCTCTCAGTGTCCCGAGGAGACTTTTTTTTCACTGTGAGAGAATTAGCAGTGTAAAAACCTGCTTATCTGAAAAGGCTTCTCTTCTCTTGTAGGTTCTCCAGGTCAGATGAGCTGTCCCGGCACAGGCGCTCCCACTCAGGGGTGAAACCCTATCAGTGTCCTGTCTGCGAGAAGAAATTTGCTCGAAGTGACCACTTGTCCAAACATGTCAAGGTGCATCGGTTCCCACGAAGCAACCGCTCCGTCCGCTCCATGAACTGATTGGTCCCACTTTCCCCTTCCCGCCCAGCCGTCCTACAAGAGCCGATGACAGCACTTTGCTCACTATATTTCTAGTGATAATTTATTTGTCTCCACAGAACAGTCAATGCTGTTACTTGATACCACCATGTCTGAGTGTCCCATGTCCTTCAAAGATGATTTGAGAATGAAGTTCTTTTTGGGTCAGGGGAGGGGGGAGCTTCTTCCTTTATGTTGTCTTTTTTTTTTTTTTTTTTAAGGATGTTATTTTCCTTTCCTTCTATCTTTCCTTCCTTTGCTGCTGCTGCTTTTGGAAATTACAGTGTTTTATTTTTAGCTGTTTTCTGCTCTACAGGAAAATGTAAGAGTTGCTTGCTGCTAGTTAATTATAGCCCTGGCATTCCTGAGGGCTTTGCTCATGTACAGGCCATTCATTGTGAGTTTTTATTAAGCTGCTCTATTTGTCCAGTTTGGAAACAGCAAATTCCTTTTGAAATGAAAACAACTCCTTTGTTTTTGGGTTGCCTGAGCCAAGGATTTGTAGGGGCTGGCCATAGGAGGAGGAAGAGTGGGAGTTCGGGGACAGGGGGAGGCAAGGCATGGAATGAGCCTCCGCGCCTCTCCGACTTCTCCGGCTCATATTTACCTTTTCCTTGGTTAGGGCTATATATAAATATTTATGTATATATATTCATACATACATATATATATTTAAGCAAAGGCATATCCCAAACAAACCTGGAAGCTCAGGCTGGATGAAGTGGCTTGGCGTGGAGCCTTTTGGTGTGGCTGAGCACGTCCCGTGCACACCATGCGTTGAAGGAAACGCTGCTTTCCTTCGACTCTGGTTTGCAGCATCCACTCCCTGTCTTTAGCAGAAGAGCTGTTGTCTAGCGTGTAAAGCAGCAGGAAGCCATTTGTGAGAATGGCTGAGCTCTGTTCCTGTCTCTGCTCCTGTTGTCTTGTGTGATCTTGGGGGAGAAACTAGAGTGCCAGCCCCAGAGGTTCCCGGTGGTACTGGTGAGCACTGGGCATCCCGAGCATCTGCTGCCACCCAGCACCTCACGGCCTGGAGCTAAGTCTCCGTTTCCTGGCTGGCAGGGTCTTGTAGGATGTACCTGTACCCAGGGGAGGGTGGGAGGCATCATAGCCTGGTAGGACAGCACCATGAGATCTTCTGTCCAAGGGTGATGTTCAGTGCTAATCCTCTGCTTACCGACAGCCATGTCAGAGCTCCATGCAGCTGGGGTGGGCAAATGGGTGAGAACAGTCGCCAAATTTGTGTGGTAGCTGGCTAAGAAGGGAATTTAAACCAATAATCAGATGGTAGCAGGCAAGTGATTTTGTTTGTGTTTCTTCTTCTTGTTTTGTTTTTCCTTTTGAACTCTGGCAATTGTAAGAGGCTTTAGAAGAAAATAGAATTCAGTAATTAGGAACAATTTTATAATGGATGTTGCATTTCCTTTCCATTTGCAGACAGCATCTGTTTGTCTTTTTTGTTGGCAAAATGGGAAATAGGAAACTACGATCCTAGCGCTAGGCAGAGCAGGAGCCCGCGCTGTGCAAGAACAGCAGGTCTAGCTAAAGCGAATGCATTCCTTTTGTCCTCTAGAAATTAATATAAATGAACTATCATCTATTGACTGGTTTATATCACATCCTATGAATGTATGTAAATAAAACTGTACATAGATGCATATCTATATAAAATATCTTTTAATAACGTATCAAAATTTGTGTAAATTGGAAACAAAAATACCTATAAAGCCAGTGTACATAAGTTACAATTCTGTATATTTTCTTTTGTTCTTCATAAAAATATATTTACTTTGACAATAAAATGAAAATGGAAATTTTAAATCCCTTCTTGAAATTATTATTCATTAATTTCCTTTGTAGCCAGCTCTGTAATCAGGACATTAGCACTTGAAATTTTGATTCACCTGGATGTAACTTTTCAGGTGCTGTGTAACAGGGAGATGATGGAACAGACCTGAAGTTGCCTTCAGAAGTTTTTCTCATTTCAGAAGGTTCTTGAGAGGCGCGAGATGTTTCAACTCTCCCTTCGCCGGAGCCCTCATGCCTCGCCTGGCAGCCGCACTGGGACCCGAATACCTTCTGTGGTTTCTGACCGCTGTGGAAGAGGTCTGCAGCTGCAGTAAAACTGTGGTTAATAAATTAAAGCAAGCAGTTTTTGTGGAAATTCAAGCTCTAGCGGTTAGTGTCAAGGAGGAAAGGCTTCAGAGTCTGCTTGAGACTGTGACGGTGACTCACTGTGTGACCCAGGACAAAGGATGCAATCGCCATGTTCTGCAGTTCCCTTTCTTGTAAAATTGTGATCATAATGCGTGATGGTGATGCTGTGCGACTTCGTGTACATTTGTGTGATCCTTGGATGGAAGGAGCAAGCAATAAGACCAGTAGTCACAGGATTAGATTGTGAAAGAGGCTCAGCACAGCAGGGGTCTTGGTGCCAAGGTGCTTCAGTTGGCTCTTCTGTAAATCCCATGTCTGAAAGAGTGATGTGAAGGATCTGTGGTACGATGAATACCTCAGGACTGAGGAGAAGATGCCCTGTCCTGCAACAACCATTGCTTCCCATTTGTTACACCATGGGCACAAGCATGATGCTCTTACGATCTGCAAGCCAGGATGTCTCCTGCACTGTGCTTTGCTTGCTTGGTCTCCACTGGAAGAAGAAACCAACAATGTTACTGGTGTTAAAATAACTTCTGAGACTCTATGGAAGCAATGGTGCAGTGGGTCCAGATCTTCTCCCAGCAAGAATCACTCTGAGACTAATGGGCACTTAGGGATTAAAGTCTCTCCCTGACGAACAGCCACCAAAACCACCAGCTGATGAGCCAGGGATCTCTGATTATTTTTCCTAGAAAACCTGATTATTTTTCCTAGAGAACCCCTATGTGTCTGGCAAGAGCACCGAGGGATGTGTCAGAGTAAGTTCTGTTCACTGCAGGTTGTTGTTACCTCCTGAGATTTAGCCTGAAGACCAGAGTCCTAAGGACAGCTGTTTTAAGAGTGCCAGTGGCACACATGCTTTAATTAGCAAGCCTGCACCAAGAGGATCTCCAATTCCCTTCTGTTCTCACCCTATCGACATCATACATTAAACCAGCCGCTATTTTAACCGGCGTCTCTGTCTCCTCCCCAACTCATCTGGAGTTCTGATATTGCTGTAACATCGGGCAATTCACCCTGCAAGAAACCCAGGGCAGAAGTTGTTATTTTTCTGCAAGAGGCAATACTTACTCCACTGAAGTGGAGTAATGCAAAATCCCTGCTGTTGGGAGCACAGCAGTGTGGAAATCTAAGATCTAAAGCTGTGTTTTAGCCTGGAATGTTTTCCATAAAACACTTATTCTCTCTCTTTTTTTTTCTTTCTTTTTTCTTTTCTGCTTTAAGTACTATTTCTGAGTGTGGTTTGTGTGAGTTTTTCTGACTAATACCTGTAAGGGAATTTAAGGTATTTAACTTTATGCAACTTTATGTAAAAGTTGCAACATTTTGCTTAAGAGTAGAGCCGTGTTTGCTGTGAAAGAAGAGTTAGTTCTGCATGAAAATGAATGAGGTTTTCAGAGGTTTGTCACAAAAAGTAGAATTTCAGAAGAAGTTTTTGATGTTTGTTTTATTATAGAATTATTTGCCTGCCTAGGCCATGCTGATTCATGAGAAAAATGTGGCCTTGCTGTAAGCCTGATTGCTCTTTACTCATCTGAAGATAAATATATATTTCTAAGTGTTTTGATGCCACAGCTGCAGATAAGTTTATTATATCCCTGCTTCAGCAACTCTGCACAGCAAAACACAGCACGGCATCATTATACATACGCATAGATCTCATTGATTTAAAACACCTATAACTGAATTTCTGAGGTGTGAATGGACACGTGTGTAGTGTTAGAGCTTTCACGAAATGATCATGATCTGGTTCCTAACACTTGGAAGATCTCTTTAAATTTCTAGAAGGTTGTACTTGCAATTTCTGGCTGTTCATAGTCTCTTCATCAGAGCTCAGGGTGAAGGAACAATGTTATGAATGGTGAGGAGCTGTCAGCTGGGAAGGTTGCACTCAAGGTAAGGACTAAGCGTAAGGAGTAAGAGTGAAGTGATATTTCTGTAAGGTGACCTGACTTCTGTGACCTGTGGCTAAACACAGAGTTGTGCAGTGATGTGGCTGAGACCACAGAGCAATGCAGAGGGGAAGCGGGAACAGAACCAAGAAGTCCCAAATCTCCTTTGCCCCAGACAGCAGCACAGACCACACATCAATAATGCACAGCAGGTTACAGAAGGCAAAGAGTAATAGGACACGTGAGACATCAGATAAGCAAAGAAAGGTAAAGACAGGACATGAGATAAAGTCGGGCTGTACTGATAACGTCTACTTCTGGAAAGGATGCCAAGGAGAGAGGAACGAGAGCTCGCTCATCGGTGTGTTGCACTTGGGAGTCAGCAAGGTAAAATACCCTAAAAAGATCCTGCTTCTCTGACCTGTGTTACATTGGGGCTTTTTCTTTCCCTGGCAGTTTTGGGGGGAGCTCAGGGAGCTGCACCCCTGTGGAAAGCAAACCAGCCCATCAAGAAGGATGGTGTGATGAAAGGTGGCAACTGGCTCCCTGGAGGAGTGCTTGGGTTTAGATCCTGCAGTGTTTGTGACAGCCCTTTGTAGGGAGGACTCCCACTCTCCCCAGGGAGTTGTTTCCACTTAAATCCTTCTGCCAGGAGCCTTCTCCTTGTCTAAATGGCCACTACACATTTAATCCAAACAACCAGGTGACTCCAGCACAAAGCCAGTGGCAATAAGCCGGCGTTAATGATTACCCTGGGTCCCTTGGGTTATGTAAGCCTGGATGTGCTGTACCACAGGCTCCTGGCTCAGATATGCCCTCCCCATCTGGGAGAAATACCAAGGACCTGCCAACACACATAGAAAGCTGTTTGGAACCAGCTGGGATTTTCCTTCTCCCCTTTTGACAGCACCTATGAAACCCGTTATTGACTCGGTTCAGTGATTGCCATGCTTTGCTTGCTTATTATTTAGAGGCATTGCTTTTGAAGAATGACTTGTGCTAAGCTCCCACTGACTTCAGCGTAAGCCAAGGACAGTGGCCACCATGGCTTTTCCAGGGAAAAATATTCCCAGCTAAGGCAGAGACAGCAGATCCTGATGGGTCCTTGGCTTCCCTTGCTCATGTCTTCTGGGACATCTGTGCTTTGTGGCTTTCAAATTCTTATCCCATGGGTTTTAGTTTTGTTCTTGATTTTTTTTTTTTTGAGGGGGTGGGGGGGGTGAAAACGTTTGAAGATGTGTGATGTGTGAAAAATAGATATTGTGAAGAATCTTCTAGCCTTATCATTTCATGTGTGTTTACATACAGCTAGAGGGGTGGGACTTAATGACTCTTCTGGTCAAATTATCCTATACCATGAGGTTTGTCGCTCCTCAGTGCTCAGCGTTTTCCAGGTCTGAGCTTTGATCTGCTCTGCCAATTCGGTGCAAGTCTTCCTTAAGCTGGAGCTGGAGCACATCCTTCATCTCTTGCTGCATTCCCTACCCAAGTTTCACTTTTCTAATGGTTTAGTGATTAGGCTCACTCAAAACCCATGTAAGTACTTGATTTACAGAGCTAAGGCTGGGTGAACTTAGCCCTTGGAGAACTCTGCTGTGGAGAGCTTTCATCAGCTCACCCATCCTGCCCCATGGAGTGTGTACGACTTGGCCAGCATCTTGCTGAGCCCCAGATTGCTATTTAAGCATCCTGTGGTTTAGAGCAACCTCTGACAAGGCTCTGGCCCTCATGAGCAGAGGGCAATGTTTGTATCTCTGCCAAGTGCAGCAAGCTGAGGCGTTAGGTAAAATGGGACTGAAATACATGAATGATGAGTAACTGTTGGGAAACCCAGCTCTCCCCTTGCTCACACTGGTGCATGTCTGGTAACTCTTCCCCTGCTCATGTTGGAGTCATAAACATCCTGAAAGGGAGAAAAAATTGAGGTGAATGTGGCCTGTAGTTTTCTGGAAGGGAGCAGAGGAAGGAAAACAGAAACTGAAGCAAGTTATGGTGTAACAGGCACTGTTCTGTCTTTTCCAGGACAAATAGAGTGACAGGCTCTTTTCGCAGAAAGGGCTCTGCATGTTGGACAGGAGGTAGGTGGTCTCAGCTAGAAGCCAGCGTCAGAGCAGCTGGTGTACAGCGCTCTGGGGCAACAGCAGCCTTATGACAGGGGGCTTAGTGAATGACAGTCATATGTTGTGCCTTGGAGAGTTGGCAGACATGAAGAGAAGAGGCTGGGATCACTTGCTGTCAGTCCTTCAGGTCCCCTTCCTTGTATAAGGATACTACTTTTCTCCTGACTTTGAGGCTGATTTTTGGAGTGGCCTTGAGTGAGTCTTAGCACTTCCCAAAGCAGAAATATTATTTATCCATATGACCCAGATATCGGGAACCTTAGTAATTACAAGGCACTCTGAGATCTTTAGTGGAAACATCTATCCAGGAATTGTTTTGCATGTGACTGAGGGTGGAGTCCAGCCACTCACAAAAAGAAAGGTACAAAGAATTACTGTTCTGTACCTAAAAAAGCCTCTGGCATCTGCCTGTCCTATTGAGTCCAGCAGGCACCAGCTTAAGCCCTGCTAGTTATTCCAACATGATGGTTGCAAATACAGAGATCGGGCTATTGGGCTGAAAAGTGTCCAGGCATTTAGTAAACTCGCCTTCCATAAGTGAAGGAGTGACGTGAACGTTCGAGTTTGGCTGTTGAGTGCTGACTTTTTCTGAGAAGTCTATAAATGGCAGCCAGGTAGTCTCTCACTTCTTGTTTCTTTGGTGTGCGTTGTTTTTCCATGGACAACATGTCCTGGACGTGAGAGAGTTGGCTGGAGCTAGATTCATTCAGACTGGGTGTCCCTAGTGGCAGATAATGCATCAGGGAGGGCAAAGGGCTTGGAAATTTCATTATGTCAGGAGGGCCATCCTGCAGCCAGAGTGGCTGGAAAAACACCCGGGCTCTGCTGACGACAGCAGGCGGGCTCATGGACTGGGGCCTGTGCTGGACCTCAGCTCTGCTTTGCTGGTTCTGGGGTCTGACTAGGACACTGTGGCACTGTGGAGCCCAGATGCAGGCACCCCAGGGCAGGGCTGATGCGCTGAGCCCCTGGTTGTCAATGAGACTTCACTGCCTCGGGTGACATGGAAATGGCCTCTGGTATGGGCTCGCACCTTTTGGAAGTGCTAGATGCTATGGGGAAAGGTCAGCTTTGGCTGGAAGGGAAGCGTGGGGTGAGGAGCAATCTGTTCTCTCTCAGAAAATCGAGTTAGTTACAGCTGACAAGTTTGCTGGTAAACTCTCCCTCTTGCTCCCTAGGAATTAATAGCACAACTGCAGGGTGTTCATTTACCTGGGACCTTTAGTCTCCTCACAGGCTATTCCAACAGCTGATAAATAAACACACATTAGTAACACGTTTCCCTTCAAGAGGGGATTTTCTTTGGCACCAAAATTCACAACAGCCCTTCTCAAGCACTGCTGCTTGTCTGAGCACTTAGCCCTCACTCAGTATCAATAGCACTGCCTTGTAGATTAGCCAGGCTTGTGTGTGAGATTGGTGACACCCATGAAAGTTTAATGCAAATCAATCCATGTCATGCCTAAAGGAATGATTAGCAAATTAGAATTGGTCCTGAGGACTTCATGTGAGTTACCTGATACCCTATGACAGATCCCTGGTGGGTAGAGGACCGTGAATCCAGCGAGAGCTGGAGCCACTTTTCTCCCTTTGCTCCTGCATTTTCAAGCTAATATTAGTGAATCAAATTAGTAGTGCTAAATTAATAATAATATTTGACACTTCTCTAGCATCTTCCACCTGAGGAGCAGAACATTCTTCCCAGTGGGGAATTAAACCTTTCAAGCCCCCTGAAGAGTAGTTGTCACCTTCATAGTGCAAAGTCAGAAAAAGGATTTAAGTTATTTGACCAATAGTTCTTGAGGAGCTTGTGGCAGAGCTGTAAAGCAAACCCAAATGTAACACTTCCTTCTCAAACCTAGACCTTAATCACAGCTTTATCACTTGGTGTGATTTTGGGATGTGTACGCACTGATGTATAGATGCAATTACTTGAAGCACACGCAGGGAGAAGTGGGGATGCTTTTTAGCTCTCTGGATGGGTTTAAGACCTGCACAAGGAATGACAAACGTTCATTTTGCTGATGCAGATAAGCGATGATGGCTCAGGTGTGCTGTGGCCCTCACGGCTGCTGCAGGACCTGGGTGGCAGTAGGGGAAAAACTTGGCTGTATCTGCTTGTGACCTGTTGAGTCCTTGCAGTGGTCCTCAGTGACCTCTGCAGATAGGTTAATGTTCTTCATCTTCTGTGGGGACCATGTTGGCTCCTATAGTACGTAGCAAGAAGTTCAGCTTGATTTTTTTTTCCTGCCTTTGTCACCCCATAAAGCACTTCCATACTGCTTAAGACTTCACCCTTACAGTGTGATCAAAAGGAGGCTGATTAGTACTCTCAGAGGTTTCCCTGAAATAAAATCCACTTGCACCTTGCAGTACCTTCCTATACATCTACCCACAATCTTTCCTTCCTTAACTTTGATATTTACTGCCTATCAAGACTTCTCAAACACATATGTTTTAAAGAAAATGACTGGCTGCTGATACACTGTATGTGAGCTCTCTATCTAGCTGTTATCTACTCACACAAACATTTTAGATTGCATAAGAGTGCCCATTTTGAAAGTTAGTCCAGAAGATCTAGTCCAATGTAATCTCTGCTGTTTATTCTGATTTTTTATTCAGCTTCTGCAACTAGATAATTTGCACTGGATTTAATAAGCTCTACTCTTTGTTGTGATAAGTTCTAATTATTACTTTCAAGGCAGTTTATTGTATCAACAAATAACTAGTCACTAGCTAGAGTGATGTGCTGTTGAGAGGGAAGTTTCTACCTGTCTTATTCATGGTGACTGGGTAGGTGTATGTAACCCGCGGAGAAGCCTCACAAACAGTCTCTGTGTCACAGCTGCAGTATACCTGCAGAGCAAGAGACAGCCTGAGGCCGCTGGCAGTCTAGCAAGATGCACAGGATGAATAAAGCACATTTGGGGCTGCTCAGAAAAAAATTAATTCCCTTTCATTAGAAAAAAAAAATAATGAAAGTGTTCATCAGAAGATGTGAGAGAGCAAGGGAGCAAGAGACAGCAGAATTGTTAGTGTGGTGGCAGACAGTCACCACGCCAACTGTGCTGGTTCATTTCCCAGAGCTGCTGAGGTGGTCCCTCAGTGTGGCTAAGCCATGTCTGGACCTGCCAGTGTTGGGTGTTTTGAAGTGATGGTCCTTCCACATTTTGTTTCCACTGAGGCTCCCCTTGTGAACTGAGGATGTTGTGATTTTACCAGGAAGACTCTGTTGATGAGCTGATGTTAAAGATAAATAAAGATTCTAGTGCAAAACCTCACAGCTGGATGGGAGTTTATTTAAGTGTGGTGTTGTTTAGGAACTTGTGGCAGTTACACAGCTATGCAGAGAGAACAAGGAGTGGAACCTTCTCTTAGTTTGTCCTTGAGGACCCTGCACAAGGCCACACCTGTATCTACATTGATGGAGGAGCGCTGGGACAACAGGATGCAAAGGCAGTGGAGGGCTCTCCATAACCCACTTGTCTCTGCTGTCAGCACCTCCTCTCTCCTTTGCATAGAACAGAGCCCTGCTTGTCTTTGGAAAATATCCACCTCAGAGTCCCATGGCTGCAACCTGTAAATGCAATCATATGATAAAAGCTCTTTGCTGTTCCCCTTGCCTGGCATCAGTACACAGATTCCACCCATGAAGACCATCTGAAGGCCATTTCTGTATTCTGAGAGAAGTGCAACACTGAAAAGAAGTGAAGACTCAACTAAAGTCTTTAGAGCCTTCAAGTGGAGGCAGCAACATTTCTGATTACTGTTGCAAAGTGATGGCGATCCTCATGAGGGAAAAGACAGAAGGACTCTAACAGATAAAAGATGTTTAGAACATCAAGGTTATAGTCTCAGTCATTCCTATGCTCAGTCATTCTTCACCATGCATTGCTTTCAGTGGTCAGTGGTGTTGTTGAGGCAATGCAGAGGTATTAGCTCCCCTAATTTTTCAGTCAGGGACAGAGGTGGAAACACAATTTGAGACTTTTGACATTCTGCCTCATATTCAGTCTGCAAGCCTGTGTCTGTGAAGTTGATAAGCAGCACATGGATCTGGAGCCTCTCCTGTTTGGGCTCTGACTGCAGAGACCAAGACAAAAAAAAAGGGCTCTTACCCAGGTGAAGACTCAGCTCTGTCAGTGAAGTCAAAAGTCTTACTGAATTTGTCAGAGACGTGCCTTCACCCTCAGTTAATACTCAAGCAGCCTTTCTACTCAGGGATAAAGACTTAGTAAGGTAAATTATATTCTCACCTGGGTCTGGGGCTAATCAGAGGTCTCAGCTGAGGGCATCTCCAAGATCCCATAAGGGGAGGAGCTCAGAGGGATGGGATGGTAATAGGATGCTTATGGTTTGGGTGCAGAGCCCTCCAGAGAGCAGTCAAGGAAAGAGACTGCAGTGAGGAGCAGCTGACCTGTGCAGGGAGATGCTTTGAAGAATAAACCTTCACCAGGTATGGTGTTAGGGAAGCTGTGATTGATGTGGCTGACCCTCTTGGGGGTTTTTGGCATGGGTTTTTTTTTGGATGAAAGAAGGTCTCTGCAGGGGTGAAAGAGGCTTGGGGCTAGTGTGTAAAGTCTGTTTGCTGGTGCTTGAGCCCAGGCAGTGATGAATTGTGCTTGGTTGGGAGGAAGCTGAGGTGTTCCCTAACCAAGGTATCTGAGCCTGGGATCCTGGGTGTGTTTGGCCTTGCTTAGGGGGCTGTAAAACTGATCCCTTGTTTCATTCAGGTGGCTGGGCCTAGGCTGTGCCACAAAGCATGACTCAGGGGATCATGCTTCTCTCTGGACCTGTTCTTTCTCCTCTCCTGGCACAGCAGAGAGGGCTTCTACCTGCTCCATTGTCCTAGTGTGAAAAGAAACCTCTTGTCAGATCTTTATTTTCCTCTTCTCTGACTCCAAGAGGCTGTGCTCTGAACCCTGAAGGCAAGCGTACAGGCTGGTTTTTGGGAGGCAAGGAGGAGCAAACACAGTTTAGCCTCTGAGCTAGAGAGTTTCTCAGTACAGGGCACAGTCCAGATTTTTCCATGTGTGGGCTTGAGCCCAGACATCACCCTGACAACATGTGGGAACATAAATACAAACAAAAATAATTTCCAGATGAGGGATGTATGCAATGTTTTCTTTTACTGGCATTTATGCTTGCTTATTTGGCTGAAGTTGACAATCAACTCCACTTATTGCAACAGGGTAGCGGGAGGATGCTAGCAGCAGCAAAAGTGCCTGTTCAGCTGTGTCTGCATCCCAAGAGGGCTATGAAACACATGGCAGCCACCTTGGGGAGGCCATGTGCAATTTTCAGAGGGGAACATGGTGCAGGAATAGTCTTGTGTGAGGAAAACCTTTTGGGAGGCCCTAACTGACCCATAACTATTTAGGAGATCTTGCTTTGTGGCCATCTCGTGAGCCTCCTCTTGTCTTCCTGTGCTGCTTTAGGTCCCCTCCTTGTGGTATATCCTTATAGAGCCAGGTAGAAGACAGCAGTCCCCTGAGGAAAGGAGGTTTTGCATTTTATCTTCTTTCACTTGCTAACGATATTAATAGGGTTTTTAAGGTGATTCTCAGCTGGGGGAACCTCTAAGCATTCTGATCTCAGTGGGATCAGGGTTGGTGTGGGCTGCATGTGCAGCATATCTCAGCTTTCCTGTGGGAAAGGAGGGGAGATACCAGGGGCTGTAGCCCCTTGTCTTATACTGCTACCAATGTCTCATTCCCTTCAGCATTTTATGCCTTACTCACGGGGCTATGTAGTCTATTTCTGATCTCCCCTGAAGTAGGGGCTGAGAAAGCATTGTTTCAAGCTCCTTTTTTATACCAGAAGATAAAAACATGATTCTTTATGTGTGCACAAACACGTGTGTGTATATAAATATATACACACATGCACACGCTCCCCTATAGATAGTACAAAAATATGCTGCTCTAAGCAATGCTACCAGAATGCTTAGGGCATGATTCTGTACTGCAGCCCTTAGAGGAGGTCCTGGTCTACCTGGCAACTGAATTTCTTGCTGATTTATCCCCAGGACAACATCATAGAAGACAACAATGACACCAGCTTAAAATTGGTGAGAGGAAAAAAAGGACTGACTGACTGGTTCTGGGTGCCCTTGTAGCTATGTATCCTTTTTTTTTTCTTCCCAGAAAAATCAGTCTGTGAATGTACCTTGGTTATATTACAATAGTCAGTCCTTGACGTTGCTGCACTGAGTATGTATGTCTAAAAGGTCTAAAAATAACTAAATAAATCACTCAAAAGAGGCAGTAAGCAAATAGATTTGCCCACCTGTTTATTAATAAACACATGCACACGAACCTGTATTTCTATATTAGAACATGGCCCTGCGTCTCCTGTGGGTATAAAAAGAAAAACACCTGGCAAAGAGCGAGGGCAGTAAGGCAAGTACAAAGTTTCCACAGTAAACATATTTGTGTTTGCTGAGCAAGTGTTGCCTTAGGAAGGCAGGCAAGGCAAGCAGCTACCACTTGCTTGCAGATGCTCAGATTACCAAGCGCAGGGAGAGCCAGCTCTCTGACAGCTGCAGAGCTGCAGGTTGCCGTCAGATCATAGGGGGGGAATATTTGAGAGAAGGGACATGCAGGCATCCTTCCCAGCCTCTCTCCATGCTGGCTGTATGTGTGTAAAGTCCAAGCGCACTTCCTCCTTGGAGTTTGGCTTTAGAAAGCAGCTAGGAGATAGTGCAACAGCAAAGCTGAGCCTTGGTGTGTTGTAGTGTTCTTGGATTTGGGTGGTTTTGTTTGGGTTTTTCTTCCCCTTTCCTTTTCGCTGGGGTTTACTTTCTGGAGCCCCAGCACATGCTCTAATCCTCACCCTTGCAGAAACATCTCTGCTGACTTCAGAGCAGTCCCTCCACAGCATCAGTGAAGAGATGATTCAAGGCAAACCTTTCCTGGTTGGATTCATGGTCACTTACTGGCAGAGCTGTAATGTGGGAGTAAAGGATGGAGGAGGCACACACAGGAGGAGCTGGGGAAGAGTGTGCCCAGGACCTTTGGGGCCCTGGGAAGGGAAGATCAGGGTATCCTGATGATGAGTGCTATGAGGTGGGGGTACCTTTTTTTAAAAAAAAAAAAATAAAAAAAAGATGCATCCATCCTGTTGGCTCCTTTTCCTGCATCCCATTCATGTTTGCAAGCTGTGGTGTGCAGCTCTCCCAGCAATGCTACTACTTCTGCTCCCTCACAGGGTCGGATGAAACATATTGTACAAGGGGCAAAAGGATAACAACAAAACACCAAGCAAGGTATTTTCTAACTGGGACATGTTAAGGTGTTTGTCCAAATGTGGTGCTGTGTGGGTGGGTGTCTCGGGTCTTTGTATACTGTTTCCTAGATCTGCAAGGAGCTCTGCAATTTTCCTAGCTCTGCAAGTTCAGCTAAGGATGCTATCTCTTTATAATTAAACAAATAGTCTAGCATTGGATTAAGACAAAGCCTCCCATCTAACTGCCTCCAGCTGTAGTGGTGTAAAGGAGATGTCAGGCCTGGCTCCTCTAACATATTTATAAAGCTTTGGTCCCCCCACTCCATCAGCAGTGGCAATAAAGACAGTTTTTATGAAGCTGTTGGATAACATAATCATGCTTCATGGCTTTTTGTGTGGCAGTTTTGCTGACGATTAATGTGCAAAACGTGAATGTTTGAATTACTGGTGTGGTCTTAACTCTGGGTTTGGGGAAGGAGGATCACAAGCGTTAGAAAGTGCTATGATTCAGTGATACGTATGTCACTGCATTTGGCCATGTGACTTGCACTTTCTGTCTGGGATCTGCTGATGTTTAATCAGAACCACAAAATGATGTTTAATTAGGTCACAAATGGCAGTGAACTGCTGCTTCTTCTGTGTATTAAAAGCCTTGAATAGTCTGGAGAAATCCTGTGAAATAGACTTGCCATCCCTTATCCCTCCCAGAGATACTCTCTGCCTTTGTGTTAGGACAAGATAGACTTGACAAAATACTACCTTCATAGTTTCTGGTTACATCCAAATGTTTTATATCAGCAGCTACTATCTGCAGTGAGATCTCCCAAAGAGAAACTGTAGGAAGGGGAATATTTCCAGGGCAGATAAAACCCCTTTTTGAGCCAGGACTGGTAGTAGGAAGTAGCAAGCCATTTTTCCTTGTAGTATTTTCATTAAAAGCTATGTTCAACAGGAATGTGTGTTATCAGAGACATGTGGGACCTAGTCTGGCCATATCATAGCCACAGGAAATTACTGAAAGCAGTGGTCTACTGAGGTCCTTTGGCATCCATGTACTGAAGATGATGTATTGTTTTTATGTTAGTAAAGTAAGAGCTGACCAAATGAGGTCCTTCCTTAGAGTATCCTTGTTCTACTGGTGCACAAGCATAAAGTAGTTCCAGTTAATAGGTCCCTCCTGGCTGTCCACAGATGTCATTTCATTGATGAACAATAGCAGTTAATTTTGAAAGCTATGGAAAGAGTGGCCTGACAGACATTTGAAATAGCAGTGAGGGAGGCTAGACATGTTTAAGCAATAGTAGGGGATGGGTCACTTAATTTTGCCACAGCAATCTATTTCCATTGGGTTCTGCCTGCTGGGCACAAGGCAAAGCATAACTCACCCCTGGAACGGTTGTCCAAAGGACAGAATCTAATGAGGCTAAAAATGGATTATGCTCGTGCTCCTTAGCTCTTAAAACACAATAATGTGTAATGCTGTTAAATTGTGGAAATCATTAAAAACAACATGCTTAGACAAAAGCATATTAAGTGATTGTCAGACACAGAAGCTTAGAGGAAATAGTTCTGCCTAAGTTCATACTACCTAAGTATGTTGTTGCATGATTTCTGGTAGGAGATAGCTGTCAGAGCCTACACCACTGAGAAACTGTATATTATTTGGGACATGTATAAAAATTTCAGTGGTCTCATGGTTCCACAGCTGTTTCTGAAGTAGGTCCACAAGGCAGCTTCTAATACAAAGTGAGCTGCATGTTTTTAAACAAATAAGAGGATTTAGGTTAAATATTAACTTTTGGCCATTTCAACTCTGATAGCTTTGGCCTTCAGGTTGATCATTTAATGAGCTCCTTCCTGTTGCTACAGCAACTGCAGCCCTGGAAGACCTTGATGTTTAAGTCAGCAAAAAACCCCCAAAAAACAACCAAAAAAACCCCAACCCAACTCGTCCTGAAATTTGCTTAGGCTTTTATTGATAAGTGTCTGTGCTCAGAGTCAATTGTTCAGACAAACAAGGCTTGGAAATGTACCATCGGGTTTAATGCAATCTTTGCACAACCCCGTCCCAATCCATTGGCTCTTTGCACTGTTAAAAAAAAAAATAAAAAAACCAAAACCCAACAAACTTTAAATTTTGTGCCCTCCTCTGGCAAGCTCTAAGCCATTCAGTGATGTTGTTTTAAGAAAGCAAACAGACTCGTTTGTTCTTCTTGCTGAGTTATCATTGTACACGATGTAATTCTGTCCCGTGAACGCGCGTGCCCTCGGTGTGCTGTGTACCAGTGGAGCATCTGAGGCATGCCAGAAGCTGACTTTTGGAAGGACAGTGTTCATCTGTGCCCCTCTTCCAGCATGTGCTTCTATGCAGCTCTGTGCCAGATCTCAGCTGCTGCTTTTCTGTCCCTTTCAAATACAAGTTATGGCCAGAAGATTCTTTCTTCTTGGACCTCTCCCAGACTTAAAGTATTCAAAGTTTCCCCTGAATGCTGGTCCTATTTTGCACACTCTTTCTGGGGTGACTTAGCTGGTGTAAATCAATATCACCTTATTGAATTCACTGCAGGCATGCCATTTAATGTCAGATGAGGTTTTGGCCAGTTGTTCTTGTGGCAGCAGCAAACTCCTCAGTTCCATCCACTTCTCTAAATGTTAATCTCAACACTGTTGTTAGAGTTCCCTCTCTCTTATTTTCAGGGACAATAATTCTTTTTATGGCTAAGCAATCTACATCTCTGAAACAAGCAGAGGTCCAGAATATGCACATTTTTTTTTCTTTCTAGTTAGAATGCTCCCTCCCTCTCTCTCTTAGAGGGGTATAAATATTCTGATGAAATGTAGGGCTACGGATGTGTAGCTGAGTGCTCAGCAAAGCTGACAGCAAAGCTGCTGTTGTCTTTAGCGTGCAGCCCCGAGGGCATCTTGTTTGAGTCATGTTTCACAATTGTTTTTAACTGTAAAGCTTTATGGCCCAATTTAAAGTACAGCTGGCAGGAAATGTTTTTTCCTATCCTGAAGAACACTTGAAACATTCAAAAATAGTTCTGCTCTGTACTGAGATGGGCTGACAGCTCCCAAACTGGAGAGCACAAGCAGCCTATTGAAACTAGCTAAAGCCTCAGTAATTTGGATTCTCTTGAAAAAGCTGAGATGTTTAAATCCACAGTCTGAACCTGATTTCGAGTCTCTTGTATCAGGGTGTATGACCCTGCCAACAGTACTTTGCTACTTCATGTTTTCTTTTCCTGCTCTGGTTCTGAAGAGTACATCATGGACCTGAGATAACAGCACTCTCACTGTGCTCTCTCTGTGAAAGCTATTCCCAGGAACTGTTTCAATTTCAGTGAGTCTGCATTTTCTGTGAAAATAACATTTTGTCAAAAAACCTCCAGAGTGTTTCTCATCCAGAGCCTGCTGAAGTCAATGAAAAACAATCCTGTTCAAGAGAATTTTAATTACTATTAAGAATACCAAAATAAAAGCATAATCGCATCAGACCTTCTCTTGATGTAGGTTTCTATTGATCTTTGGGGTTTTTTTGGTTTGGTTTGTTGTTTTTTTTTTCCTGCACTAATGAAATATAGGAATGGGGCTATTTGATAAAGATGTGGATTTCTCCTTGGTTTGAAAAATGGGGTAGGAGACTAGTTCATGCCTGCCAGAGAGCATGTGCTCCTCTGATTGCTGGAATAGTCTAGTAAGGGATTGGCTGCCATAAAGGACAACCATGACCATGTAGTGATACCCTGGTCAGATGTGTGTTAATACAAATTAACTTTGATTTTGTTTGTTTTAAAGAGCAAAACAAAAACAAACACTCAAAGAGAAACACAGTCTTTTCCTCCTCCCTTGAAACTTTTGGCTGATAGAGTATCATAGATTTTGAAGGCAACTGGAAGAAATTCAAGAGGCAACAGTTACAACATCATAAATTTGTTTTTTAAAATTATTCTTAAAAATATTTAGTTAAAAATGAGTGAAAATAAAATATAAATGAAATTGCCTCTCCACCTAACTTCTTCCATAGGAATGTGTGTGCATACACACACACACACACACAAAAAAAACCCAACAAACTTTGGTGAGGTATTAGCCTGGAAGTTACTCAAGTCTTGGAGTGATCCAATTCTCTTGGGAAGAAGAAAGTAAAGCTGCCAGCTTCATGCATCAAGTGGAACAATAATCCTGAACTAGGAGAAAAGCTTCCAAGCCTTCAGATGGTGAATTATTTATCTGCTGACATAGAACAATATGCACTTTGTAGTTGATGTACGAGATTCCCTACGTGTGTCGCATTAGAAAGCAAGGGGGTGTGAAGTCATACAATTGTACTTTTTTTTTTTAATGGGGGAAACACCCACTCCCTCCACAGCTTTAAAAGATATAATCAGCCACAAGGGAATCCAAATGTCTCCAGCAGCCCCTTTTGAGGTGTTTGATTATTATTTCCCTAGGACCAAAGGCTGCGGCTGGCAAAAGTTGTCAGAGTCAAAGCTCTGGGATTATCTGCCAGTCCCCAGGACAACTCCAGCAGAACATCCCAAAGGGCCTCAAGTGGTGCACTCCAGTTGCTTTATAATTTTTTTTCCTTTTTTCTGCTCTTGTGTTCTCTTATTTCTCTGGCTTTTTAATTTGACTGCAAGGCCTCATCATGGGGATCTTGTCTCCAAGACTGCCTGTAAATCACTTTTTACCACTGTGCTGTTGGGACGATAGCAGAAACATAGTTTGCTTCTCAAAGGGAAGAGCCATCTTTGAAAGCCAGTCTTTGCCCCAGGATTGCCAAGCCTTGGCCCTGAAGCTGAGGTCATAAGCTGGTGGCTGGGCTGAAGGCAACTGCTTTTGGGTTGCCATTGCCTGAAGCCCTGTCTGAGGAGAACTGGGCTCATTTCACCTGGGAACTACCTGAGCTATTGTGACTTTGCAACATCATCATAAAATAAAATCTATCTAATTAGCACCAGTTATCTAGAGGCAAAAAGACTTTGTAATCTCATCGCCAAACCTTTGAGTCAGCTTTTAATTGCTTTAACCTTTATTGAAGGTAAGGGTTTTTTGTGGACTAGTTGCATCATCATCTGTGATCTGAAAACTGATACTGCTCTCTCCAGCATCCCTGGAGCAGGCAAGAAGTTGCTGCTTGAATTGTCAGAGGCGGACCCCAATACCACCCTTCAATTAAACCCACCTACCCTGCAGCTTTCCTCTGTAGGATGCAATGCCAGGAAAATACTTCAGAGATGTTTAGTGGTGTTAAGCAGACTATCTCCAGATGGGAATAAGTGCATATACCCAGCAGACAAATGACCTCTGCCTGGCCCTCAGGTCAGTGCTGGCTTTCTCAATGGGGAGGCCCAGTGCTCCAGAGAAAGCAGCTACCCCTGCAGCTGGTTACGCAGGTCAGGGCCAGGGCTCATTGCGTTGCTGTTGCCTGTTTGGGGGATCAATACAGGACTTCAGTCTCTGCCACTTCAGCACCTTTCATTGGAGCAATCCTCACATGCATTTAACATGTGGAAAAAAAAAATGCAGGTGCATCCCAAGTTCCCATTCAGGGCAGCATGTGTGCTTTGCTTGCACATCTGGATGCATCACCTCTGCTCCTGGAAACGATGGCTTTTGGTGTCTATCCCCTCAAAGTAGAAGAGCAGCATAGAAAAAAAAAAACACGCATGGGGGAATGAAAGGAAGATCAAGGATATGATGGCCCAATCTCATTTTCCAGCATAAAATAACTTAATGTATCAGTTTCCAGAGGGCTCAGCAAGAAGCACAAGGCATTTTTTAACTGAAATACTGTGAACAGGAGGAAGCCACTCTTGCAGTGTCATTCAGAACAGGAGAAAGCCTTGTGGAAATGCAAGAGAAATGTGGTTTGGTGGTGTTTGTTCCCCCACACACACCCTGATCTAATATGAAGACTAGTTCTCATGATCGGTCTGGGAGTTTACTGGTGGTGAGTTGGTAAGACTTTCTAAACAAGGTAGGAGACCAGTTCCAGTGATACTAATCAGGCTGAATGTCAATGAAGCTAATTAAATCCATTCCTTCAGGCTCAGCTCCTTTCTGTGGCTGTTGTTTTGCAAAGGGGCATTGATTATGATTAGTGCTGATTACTACTTTTTTGATAAAGGTACTATAAACCACAATTTTTATCTTGTGGTATCAGCTCCAGCAAAGGGAGAAACCACAGACACAGAACTTTACACTGCTGCATTCAGTCAACCAACTTGATGCAATAAAAGAGCTCACATATATCTCCTTTCAGAGCCTTTGTTTCCTCATTTCAGGATTGCAAACACCTGCAGAGCTCTCTGCAAATATCTAATCACCACCTGTAATGGAAGGACCACTCTCAGCCTCCATCACCTTCACTGTCCTGGGCAGGGATTGCCAAAGTTGCTCTTTGTCTTCACTTTCTTTGAGTTTACACAATTGTGCTGTCAAGCACATTGCAGGACAGCCTGGTGACTGATGAAATACCTTAGAGATGGCAGGACACAATGTAGATCTGCACACTGCCCTCTCACAGGAGGGAGCTGTGTGTTACAATGGGCCAAGGTCTGTCAGAAAGCTTCAAACTTTTTGACCAATGTGTTCATGCTACAAACTATGCAACAATCTGATGTTTTGAACAAGAAAAACCTCTGACCTTGCACTGAATTCAGGTTTGCGTCCAGAACAGTTGTTTGTTCAAGCCCTAGAGGGTTTTTTTTTTTTAATCTTTAGATCTTTTCATCCTATAAATTTGGGATCCCACCACTGCAAAGGCGTGTTGTGTTCTATGCTCAGAGTAATTATCAGTGTGCCAAGCGTACGTTAGGGGTGGAGGTAATGTGAAGGCATTTGGCTTTCTGGCACCATGGAAGACCTCTTGCCACTGTACAGCTGCATATGCTTAGGTCTCTTTTGTTCAAAATGGGGGAATTTGACACATGCCCATGCTTGTGTTGCACTCATAGGACCAGCTCTGCAGCAGAGTGTCAGCAGGAGCTCAGCTGAATGTTGACTCTGTGGAATTCTGTGATCGTACTGCTTCTTACACCCTGCCTGATGTGGGCCTTTCCGAAGTGAGTAAAATCAGCATTTCATCTCCTTGGAGAGATATGTCTTGGGAACTAAGAAAGGAACTGCCTCAGGAGGAGTTTGTAGGAAGGGCTGAGGTGCTTCTCTGGCTGTGCTCCAACCTCATCCAGTTGGTGACGTTTCCACACAGGGAAAGTGAGCACAGAAGTAGCTGAACTTGATATTCTCTGTTGTGTTGGTCTTACTGTTGCTGTGGGTCCTTGTTTTATAAACACCTCATCTCCAGGAGAAGGAGTTTGTTCTCCTCCCAGCTGCAGGTTGCAGCATGTTGGAAGATAATCCTGCAGGAGCTTTGCCCTCAGTAAGAGTAAAAGAGGGACAAGGGTTGTCTAGTTTGGCCCAGGTGCTTGTTTCAAACTTTTAAAGAGATACTATGTTCTCCATTCATTTAAAATATGGATAAGTTATTGGTCATTAGATAGTTCAGTGCCTGCTGCAAGGTACCTGTGTGTATATAAGGCACCACAGGTAACTGGTGCACAGCCCAAGTTGCCTTTTTTTATATTTGAGTGGGATGAGCGTGTAGGTACCCAGCTCCTAAAAGGTCAGACTGAAAAGGAGAGGAGAGATTTTCTCTTTGCCTTGGATTCTTCTCTTCATCACTTCCCTTTCCAATACTCTCAGTCCCTCTCTGACGTCCTTGATGCCAGCTCCCTCTGTGCCACAGAACAGCAATGCAGGGGGAGCGATGAAGCCTGGTGTCACATTAGTGCCTGACCCCCCTGCACAGAAATGGGCCACCAAAGCAGTGACTGCACTTGCCAGCATGGCTCGCTGCTGGGAGCAGCACATAGCTCTCAATGTTCCTTGCAACTCCCCCGGCAGCCACGTGAGTCCTGGTACCGAGTGGATTTGTTGCAGGTTGCTGTGGCAATGCCAGGCACTGCCAAATCCAGATAAACTCATTTCTCTGAACTTGGAGGAGAGAACTGAGATCTGGCAGGAATCTGATTCCCAATCACCATAAAAGCAAACAGATTTTGTGCCTCCAAGGCTCCCAGCTTTGGAAGTCTCAGCCTTTAATTCTGGGTGTGTGTCTGGATGGCAAGTGTGTTCTTTCCTAGCGAGGCAGTGCCCTGGGACAGCTGACAGGGTTCACTGAACTGGAAACTTGACCCTCTGTAACTCTTTTTGGACCCTGTAACTGCTTAGCAAGTCTTCCATTTTAACCAGTGCGCTCAGGTGGCACAGCTTTAATCCTTCACTGCTTTTGAAGATTGTTCATTTAAAGTGAAATCTTGGCCTCTGAGGAGTTGGTGGGAATTTTGAACTGACTTTGGCCACTGCTCCACCTCTCTTGTCCCCGCAAGGGCACTGAGTGAGTGGAGGGGAGAGCGCTCGTGTCTGTCAAGTGCAAAATAAAGCAGCAGGGTTGGGAGGAGGAAGTCGAGGTGCTGAACTGTGTATTAAGCTGCTGCTGCTACGGGACTCCTGCCGGGGAGGGGAATATGTACGTTGCATACCCCATACACATGGTCTCTCCTTGCTCAGCATCAAGGCCAGAATGTACCAAGCACTTTTGTGAGAAAGCAAAATATGCAAGTAAATAGCAGCAGTCTTTAGCTCCAAACATGTCTTGCTTGGTTGCTCCCGTTTTCTTGTTGGAAGAGTGGGTCAGGTAAGGGGAAAGGTGACTGAACCATTACCAGAAGGGGAAAAACACCTATTAAAGTGAAATAATTCACAATACTGGAAATGGCTCCCTTGTGTGAGAGCAACTGTTTGCCTTGGCCACAGACCTCTCCTTAGCAATCTTTTCTCTGCTGCAAGCAAAACCATGTTCAAGAGCTCTGGAGTGATTCCTGACCTGGAGGGAACCAAAGCTGGAGAAGTGTCCTTATCCATACCAATACATGGGTTAGCTGTGGGAATCAGTGAAAAATGACAGGATGTTTGAACCAGCTGCAAATATCTGGAGGCTGTGAACACTGCAGGAATGAAGGGAAGAGAAAAGGGATGCTAACTCAAGTTTGACCATTAGGACTAAAAACCTTAAACTAAGCAATGGAAACTGTAGGTTTAAATGTCAGGATATATTTCCTAACAGTGATTTCTGTCAAGTTGTTGGATGATCCCAAAGGGAAGTGGTGGAAATCTCATAGGTAGAGATATTTCTCAAATTTGGTTTGGATGAAGGCAGCAGAGAATACATACTTGCAAAAAACAGTTGAACTAGCTAATCTAGGAGTATTTTCCCATCTCTAAAGTGTGATTTATGCTGTAAACACTGCCAGACCCTGCAAACTAATCTGTTGTACTAAAAGTGACTCAAACACAATTGCTTATGTTTTTATACCCCTCATGATGTTAAACATTTGGCTTGCCAGGAAGAGTTGGAGTATCCCGGACACACTTTACTGTGAATGGATTTCATGAACTGTAATTACTAGGCAATAAATCTATACAAGTGGGAAACATCTCAGGTCTTGTGCTGGACAATAGGAAAGGACAGGAACTGACTGTTTTGGGGGTTTACATTTTTGTGTGAACTTGGAAGGAATTAAAACATCAATGCTACTTTTAAAAGGCCAGTTAGAGCAGAGGCCACAAATTTGTTCTTTACATTAACAGTAAAAAATGTATTTGCGCAGCTATTTCTTGGATGGAAGCTAGCATAGAGACAGCTGGTTTTAATTACATTAACAGATGCAATAGCTGAGCAATTACAACTTGATCATGAGCCCATGCAAGGCAAGGGGATCTTTAGCAGTCTATGCTTAAACTGCTTGTGCTGGGCAGGATCAGACCTGCAGATGAGAAATCTTGTGCTCACCACAGCAGTCCTAGGAAGCTGCTGGGAGTAGGACTTTTTCCTGTGGGAGGCTCTCTTTGTGCACCAGCACACCTTGGTCTGATTTGGTGGTCAGTACAGGTCCTGGAGAACAAACAACTTGACTGTGGTTCATTGGCTTTGTTGGTGTTTCTTCTTGCTTCCAATGGGGTAAACAGGAGAATATGACTAGGTGTATCTCTGAGCAATTCTCTGCCACCATTCTGGGGGAGACTGCAGCTATTTCTTGTGTGTTGCCAGAGGAATTTGCTCCTGATAATTACAGTAATTGCTCTCTGTGGTAATGGGTTTTTTATAATGCTTGAAAGGGTTTTTGTACTACTACAGACACACTGAAAAGAGTTTCTTGCCCAGAAGAGTTTAAAATCCAAACTTGGATATGAATCTATCAATATGTGACTGTTTTAGGCACAGATCACCACAGTACCAAAGCACGATCAGGTTTACCACCCTACTGAAAGCATCAGGACTTTGGTTATTGGTGGCAACATGAGTAGGTTTAAGTCCCTACAATCTATGTCTCTCTATTCAATGCCTTTTATTCTTCTCTCCCTGTTTGTTAAAGAGGATGCACAAGGTATCAACAGGCAAGCTACAGCTTCATCTGCATATATATATATATATATATATATACACACATGTATATACATTACAGATCTTAAAAATAGGTAATTATAAGCTTCCAGCTGTCCAAATTCAGCATTATCTTATTATCATCAGTCATGGAGCTGCAGTGGAACAAAGATCTAGCACTGCTGAGATGGACAAATACAAAAAAAAAATAGAAAAGAAGTACACTTGTGCATTCAAGGAATTGTGCAAAACTCCAGCCTTGTACTGCTTGTCATAAAAAGCCATGGCTTCTGCAGGGGGTTCCTGTCACCCTCTCCTCTCCTGTGTCTTGAGGCAGAGCCTGTTCACTATGTCCAGCTGAATCAAGAGGATAAGCCTTGTCCTAAGTCAGAGTCCAGCCCTCAGGCTCTCGATCCGTCCCTGAAAATAGCAGCTCTGACCCATATGAGGTTGGGCCTTCTTGCCTTCTCACTCTGTTTAATATCACTGACAACTCGGTGTAGGAGGATTGTTTCTGGCATGTACAAGAGTACTCATGAAGCATCGCTCTGCTGATTAAAACATGTGCAAAACAAACCATGTCAGGTCCTGCCCCCTCCCTCCCTGGGGGAAGTCTGTCCAGCTGGGAAGGCTGGCTGAGACCCTCTGTGAGCCTTTCCTAGAGAGAAGTGAGAGCGGGAGACTTCAGAAAGCAACCACTGTCCTGTGGCTTTTAAGGGCACTTTGTAAAAGACAGACTCAAACTGCTCCCCCATCAATATGAACGTGTCTGTGCAGCCAGCCCAAAGCTCTCTGATCTGCCAGTGTCTGGTTTGGTTTCTCTATGCCTTCATGACAGCAAATCATGCTGAAGTGGAGCTTGTCACTGAAGTGTGAGAAACGAGAAGGTGACCTAGCTGTTGGAGAAAAACATACAGGTGCCTGCCCTTGGGCTGGGCATCGAGCCTGCCATCTGGTTGTTAAAATTACAGCTGGGTCCCAGGTTGGCTAGGTTCCCTCCTTCCCTCAGCTGGACATGACTCTAGGGCACATGCTGCCTGCATCTGGCTTGCAAGTGTCTAACTCCTTCTCTTTCCCCTGTCCCCTCTAGTTCAGATCCCTAAATCCCTCCCTGTGTGGCAAAGAAAGGGATGTGGGGATCCTCCAGGCCTCTCCTTCAGAGATGGCTGATACTGTTTTGACAGCCTTGCTCATTCCATTTTTGTCTCATTCTGCACCCCGAGCTCCACACTTCTCAGGCCGCTCTCTCTACTTCTCCCACAAGCAAAATGCAGCAGGTATTTGATTCCCTTTTCCTTGTTGTACTCCTAGTTAAAGTATTCCATTTATTACGAGTTCTTTCTCTGCTGGTATCCTCACAAATTATGTTTGAACTACTGTCCTAAGCAAGGAGAAAGTGTCCTTATCGATTTGGTGATGACTTTTGGCCATCCCAGACCAGCTCCAAGGGCTTTCTCAAAGAACCTGAGGATGCTCAGAAGTGTATAAATGTGAGGTGCTGAACACTGTATAGGATCAGATCTGGTAGGAAATGGTGTCATGTGGAGGAATTACCAGGCTCCACATTTGCTTAGTCCCCTGTGGTGTTGGGCAGACCTGTAACCTTCATTCCTACCTTTGTGGTGGGAATAATATGCAGCCCAGTTCAATTAGAGTGGAGACCTCTTGATTCCTTCCAGAATTACACCCTCGCTATGCAAAGTTTGAGTTTTATTACAGATCCTAGACCAACCTTTATGTCATAGCATTTGGTCACTGATTTTTTTTTTTTTTTCTTTGGCTAGATGCTTTTTCATTACAACTCCTGCTGTGACTTTCCCAACACTGCCCTTTTTGTCAGTCTGTATATTTTTCTGGTTGGAACAATTGGGAACCATAGATCTCTGGATAAGCAGTATCGAGTATTGCTTTGAATATTGAGCAATTAGATGATAGAAAGTTCCTCCACAAAAGCCAGTAAAACGGTCTCTGGTGCACATACAGTTATCAAAAGTGCTTTGGTGCTTTCTTCCCTTTTGCTTTATTAACCCTGGCCCTGTGGGCATTGAGCAATGATCCAAATGATATCTGTGCTGCACGTACAGTGCATTCTGCTGGCCACTTCTACATAGCAAGACAACAGAACAGATTTCTGAAGCTGAGCACTTATCCTTGCAAACACATTTGCAACGTTAGCATAAGTTAGCTTATGCTTGCAAACATCCACGGTGCACACATGACTATTTAGCCAAGAAATAGGCACGCACTCATGCTAACCTAAGCAGGAAGAGTTTGCCTCTCTACAGTGGCTGTAGCTACAGAAAGAATATTTCACACCCCTGCCCCAACACCTCTTATCTGCAATTAGGTATTTAATATTTCATGAAGTGACTCCGAATGAGACACTATGCTTCCTTCAAGTGAAATCTAGAGGATTTGTGTTTTCTTTTTGTGCAAATGAGCAGGATGTTTTCCAAAGAGGGACTGAGAGAATGATATGGGAAAGAACAGTCTGGGGTAGGGCACACACTCTCGTACAGAAAAGCTTATTTCATTATCGCGTAATGGGCTTTATTTTTACTTCTGATGGCGTCTTTGGGGCTTTGTTGGCTACATTACAGCAACATGCAAATGATGTTACTCATCAAAAGCTACTTGGCACAACTACCCCAAAAAAGAATAGAGCAGCAAACAAATACAGCACAGAGGGAAGTGACGACAGCAGCCACATTTCAAATAGGTTAATCTTTGTTTAAATGGTGTTTTGATGAAGAAAGATTAAATGATGTGCTGGAAGTGGTACAGTATGAGTAATAAGAGAATTCACAGTTATAAGTGATAGGAGAGGAAATATCAGAAGGGATATAAACCATCAGGCATCCACACATTTGTGGATTGTCAGGAAAAAATTTTGCTGATTGGCAAAAGATAATACTGTTGGCTGTTTTATTAATCTTCCTCAGGGATGTTTCAGCCCATTAGAACTATCTCCAGAGGATCCAGAGATGAAAACTTGGGCCCCAAAGTGTCTTGCAGCAGCTCCAGGCTATGGCTGCATGAACAAGTTGGCCTGAGATAAATTGGGGCTGATTTCTGGCTTGTCCGTTCCTTCCCAGTAACAGCCCAGCTGCCCACTTGACACTGCAGAGGGCAAAAAGCAGCTTCCCATCTTTTCCTGGCCAAGGAAGCACACTGACATTTATCTAAGCATATATCCAACTGCAGACAGGCAGTTCCTTGCAGGATGGCAACGTTGTGGTGAGTTTGTGTAGCTGTACTCGGGGAGGAGGGAACAGCAGGAATGTCATAGCTCTGTTGATTTGGCAGAGGAGCTGAAGTTTTCAATTATATGATGAGTATTAACAGTATTGCATTTCTGTGTATTTCCTCATGAATTTTCCAGTATTTATTAGGCTTCTTAGGCTGGGTAAAAGTCATATTAGTGACATATAATAATACTTCGTTCTACTTTACAGAAAGTAACAGTGCAGCAGGAAAATGATCTGTCAGGTGCTTAGCTCAGGGCTAGAACAAAATGAGCAGCCCTCTAAGCAAAAAGCCATACTGCCATAGTCTTTGAGATGAGTGAATTTTTCTTTCCAATAGTTCCAGTATTTATGCCACTCCACTATTTTGGTCTTTGTGCTTTCTGGGCTAAACTAGTGTATAACAATATTGAGAACTGTGAAAGGATAATGTGAATGGCTCTGGACAGTGGCTTCACATGTAGGTTAGAGAAAGTTTTGTTACATTAATTTGTTTAGCTAAATACTCTGAGGTCACTGTCCACGTTGATCTGTAAAATTCAGTCCATTTCAGTCGAATATGGCAAAATTTGCAGTAAGGCTCCTTCCTTATTCTGTAAGATTGGGCTACACCCATGTCACTGTACAGTAGTTAAGTCTGTCTTGGTATTGCAAGACCATGGAGATACTACAGCACCAGGGAGACAGGGTGACAGCACCCAGCAGCTTGAACCAAGCCCTAGCACCAGTGTTCCAGGGACCATACACAAAACAAACCACCTTTTATTTCTGGCAGAGATTTTAATCATTGATCCCTATGGCATTGGAAACACAAAGGAAAATACCAATAACAGGAAAAATCTGGCAAAATAGGGAAGAGGTCTCTATGCACTTTTCAGTTTAATTGCTGTATTTCAAACCTTATCCAAAATCTAATGGATCAATGGGAATCCTTCCAGTAACTTCAGTTGGGGTTTTATGAGGCTTTAATTAATGGCCTGGTTGCTATGATTATCCATGCTCCTCTCACAGTACCACTGAGGGTTGTGCCTCCAAAAAAGAATTAAGCAAACAGGGTTCCTTGATCAACATTTTGCAAATGGCAACACATTAACTCACTTGGGAAGGATTTGATAGCAAAGGTTTGTCTCCAACTGTCTAAAAGTTTTCTATTATAAATGGAGGGAGAAAAAGCCATTTTTGACCCCATTTATAGCAGAGTTCCAGCTGTATTAGGTTTAAGGCTAATTTTCTGATAAGAGGTAAATGTTTAACATTAAGTCTAAAAATGTCTTAGGATTAAGGAGCTCTTTGGAGTTAACGTGAGTGTTTGGCATAGGACTGCATCTGACTCGGAGGAGAAAGAGCATGTGCTAGTGTAAAGGTTCAGGCTTCTCCTGTGGTTATCTTTTTCCCTTTGGGCAAGGGTCTCAGTTGATGTAGTGCGCAATCCAGCTACCCCTGATTCATCAAGCTTATTTTTTCTCCTTGTGTCCTTTGAGGAATCTGTCCCACCTCTTTTTTAACCATGCTGCTTATTTGCTCAAAAAAATCCTCACTTTGCTTTCCAACACTGGCCCCATGTCTCATCCCCAGCAGCCACAGAGTTAGCTATGTTCCTTAAAAGCCAGACATGGTTTTAATAACCAGCCAGCCAAGAGAGGCTGGTATTGAGTGGCAGTTTGTGGGTGCTCATGTACCTGCTTGCACCCACAAACAAGGCCCTGCAATCCCTGCCTTGTGCCAGAAAATAACTGGGTTTGAAACCACAGAGCTACAGGCACAAAGACAGGGCTGTGGTCAGGACTGGGCTGAAAAAGTGGTGCCTGTCCTGGAGAACCTCACTTTGTTTATGACTGACTCTCTCTGGGCTGCTTTTAGTGATGTAGGATAAAAAATGATAGTATGTACTCTGTAGGGGTGTATATATATGTGTGTGTACACTCAGAGACAGGCACATCTATAAACAAACCACAGAACACATTGCAATGCTTGAACACGCTCCAGTGTGTCTATGGACATCTTGTTCTCTCTCTCTCCTTCTGTCCTTGAAGTATCAAGTTTCCTTGTTTACAGTCTGCCTCATTCAGGATCTGGAATTCCTAAAGAGCAGCAAAACACTATCATGTGACCGAAGAGTTATTTCCAGGAAAAGCGGAAGAGGTTCTAGGAGAGGTCAGTCCTCACGTTCTCACTTGCTTCCATCAAGAATGCAGAATTAAGCTGAAGCCAATGTGAAGTCTCTGATCTTTTGTCTCTCTGAGTCTGGGATGAGATCTAAAGGAAAATCTAATGCTTGATGCAAAGTTCCTTACTCTCCTCATATTTTTCTCCTTCTTTAATGGTTGTTTATTGACATGAGATGTTTCACACAGAAGCCAAATTCCTGCTTCCTGGTATGTCCATCCTTCCAGTGGCTTCCTTATTGTCTGAAGAGTTATTTTTGCATGTGCTGTCACAAGTGGTCATAACCCTGCCTGTGACATCACCAACAAGACCATGGGACAGATCTGGACACTAGTACATGTAGGGAGGACTACATTAATGTAGTAGCATAAAAAAAAGAAAGAGGAAAACACAAACAAAACCAACAGCCCCTAGGTTCCATATATCAAAAGTATCAATAAGAACATTTCCAAAGCTCTTCTCATTGGGTAAGAGCAGAACTAGTGAACCTTGATTATATGGGGCTGTCTGGACAAGTGGCATCTGGGTCTCTGGCCCTGTGTTGTAGCTTTCAAAGACCCTGCACTAAGCAATTCTGCAGTGCCTCTTCTGGCTGTGCCCCACAGGTCCCAGGAGCATAGCATCTCTCCTCTTGTGATGGGGCTGTTTTAGCCTCCTCAAGAAGAAGGACTCATCAAGGACTTTGCCTCTTTAGATGCTGCAGTAATGGTTCCTGGCACTCTCAATGTATTCCTTGTCCTGGATGAGAGAGTATGAAGGATAAGCAAGGCTCAAACCTGCTGCTGACATGCCTTGTTCAGCAAAGACAACAGTGGTTGTGATGGAAAGAAGTGCTAGAAAATATAACAGAAATCCCCAGTTGCCTATCTAATGGAAGACTGGAAGACAGTGCTCATAGGGTTGATTTTTGGTACAAGTAAGGTAGATGGTTTCCTACACTGGCTGTGTGATGGCTGCCTTGCCCTGCATGGCCGTGTTGGCTACTGCTGCTATGAGAGGGACATGGTGTGAGGGACACTGGCTATTTCTGGGGAGCTTCTGCTGAATCTCTCCTAGAGGCTACAGCCACTGCTTCCATCTCCCTGATCTTACTTGTAGCAGCAGCAGAACCCTTAGGTGATGATAGATATTGAATCTTGTTTTGATAACATCGTGGTCAACAGCAAAAAATTCACATTGTCTAGATTTCTGCCCTGCAGCTGTCTCTTAACGCTTTGTGGTACTGAGTTTTCTGGTCTAGCTCCGACAAGAACGTGTGCAAGCACGCTTATGTTTTAGCAGGAATCCTGCAAAAAACCCTCATGTGCTTAAACCCTTTCTATTTTTCTCAGCCCGAGGCAGGACCAAACCCGTAATGTTTCTCTATTTCTGCACAAATCTGTTGGAAAATACATTTGTCTAGAGACCTGCAGCAGGCCAAGGGTTTAGAGCATTCCCCAGGCATCCTCCACTTGCACAACCCACTCACACATACATACAGGCCACCCGCACAAAGTCCCCTTGTGCCGTGTCAGTATTGCAAGGGTCATTGATGAAGTTGCAAGGAGGGGGGAAATATCAACAAATATGCAGTGAACACACTGCAGCTCTATTACCATGAAATGAGATCAGTAGATCCTCTAGGCTCCATTGATTATTCCAACATGAATCAATGTTGGATTATGGAGCAAATGCAAAGTTTGGAGAAGCAATAAAGAAAACTAGTAACATATTCACAGTCTTAATTCCTGAGGCATGCCGACTATAAAACACAGGTGCCTATAAAATCTGGCACATGTTACTATGTGATGAAAAGAAAACTCATGGCTGCAGCATGGTAAATACCTACAGCACCTGGTGTGGAAGCTCAGTAATTTCAGGAAATTCTGATTCACTGGCTAAAGCCTAGACTGTAACTTAAAATTAGCCATCAGACCCTTAGATCTTCTCACTGGTAGTGGCCAGTGGTAGTTACTTGCAGAAAGACAAAAAGAAATGGGTATAGCTAAAGTCTGTCCTTCCAGTTACAGCCTGCAGCAACTTGGGGATCTTCTAAGACAGAAGTTCCTTGTGGGTCTTCAGGTTAATACCAGAGATCAGCCATGGGCTGGTCCTAATTTTGAACACAGTTTTATGCCTTTGGACTCATAACATCCTGCAGCAACCAGATTCATGGGTCCATGAGGCTCAGTGTGAGATATATCTATGTGCTTGTTTTAAATATATGTACTAGTATAACTGTAGTATGTAGCATTTCTGCACATTCTCCCTTGCCCACGTGACAGCATCAGATAATTGTTCCCCAGGTTCAAGTCCCTGATACCAGTCAGTCAGTGCAGAGGTATGCTCTGGTTCCTGTCAACATGCAGTTGTCTGGCCACTGGACTCTTGGTTACTCTGAGTAGAGGTGTCATAGTTTGTACTGGGTGAAGTCTTGGGCTGTGCAGTCTGTTTTCTAAGCAGAAGGCTTATGTGCTGCTAGGCTGCAATTCGATGTCAGTTGGAATCAACAAGTCTGACTTTTATTTTCCTGAGATCTCATCTGAGCTGCTATCAGCTTGGATCCAGCCTGGTGGATCAATGAAAGCTATGACGCTGTACAGATTTGTTTTTCAGTGGCATTGATAAACCAGTGTTGCAAGATCCTCAGCTCAGACTCAGAGTCTGGCTAACTGAAGGTTGTGAAACTTCTACAGGCGACAAGGGGGGAAAAAAAGCAAAAAAAAAAGCAAAAAAACACTCTCCCTTGTGTTGCAACTCTGAGTGCAATCAGTTGCAAACAATACTTCTCTCACTGGACACTCAGATTCATTTTAGTTGGGTCCATGGTAAGTAATTTCTATATATATCAGCTAGATGTCTGACCTGAGGGTTAAACCAGAGAAATCTGCTTGCAGAAAAGTTGCAAATGCAAAATTCTGGCATGGCAGTCCAAGTTCTGCCCTCAACTAGTACAGTTTGTCTCAAAATTGTGACCACATTGAGCAATTGTACAGGGGAAGGGAAGAATTTAACCATTTTGAAGAACATTTTTAAGCTAAAAATGGAGCTATAAGAACCACCAGAAATGGAAATACTTGATTAATGAGCAGCACTTTAATGAAGATATTTGCTGTGAAACAGCTCCTAGGGCTGCACTGGTGCTTCATTCTTCCTTGTCTTGGGCAGCTATGGTTTTAGCTGCTCCATGCCATAGATAAATGAGAGGACCCGAATCCCCTTGCTCAGCATTTCAGCTGCTTTCTTTGACTCTAATTGTAGGCTAGTGGCCGAAACATGAAGGTACTGTGTTCATTGGATCTGATTCCCACAGCAACCTACTGAAGCATCTCTGGTGTTAGTGGGCACTTCAACACCTGAACGTGACACACAGTCCAAAAGGGCCTAGTGAGTACTCGGTGGTATCGGTTGGATTATGGCAGAGCAGAGAAATCCTATCCTTGGGCTGTGAGGGTGATGCATAGGCAGGGGACACCCAGGCAGTTCCTACCTCAATAAACCCAGCCAGAGCTCAGCAGGACTTTCCCAAAACATTCCTTTAAGCAAATTCAGAGGAAGGGGACAAAGGGGAACAATCAACACAATTTGCACCTGGGAGTTGAGGAAAACAGTAGAAAAACTCTAGGAAATTCTGCTCCAGCTCTTTCTACTTGGAAGAATGGATTCACAATGTGATTTCAAGCTCCCAGAAATCCCTCAGAATATAGGACAGAACAAAAACAATCTAATCCAGTCCTATTGAATCTAATTTCATTTCTCACTACTGTGAACTGGCTATAAAAAAATCTAAAACATTTTTATTTCTTTTAAATGTTGGCCATCTGTAGGATCATGTCACACATACCATTGCTACATGGACACTTTTCCTTAGTGGAATTATCATTTCACTGAAATGTGTTGTGAGAGAACATCCTTGTTAATCACAGCTACAGCCAGGAGAAGCCTTGTGAATATCTTTACTAGGATCACTGTAACAACAATTGGAATATGCCATACTAGACAATCATTAAATTTTACCCACTGAAATTACCATTGTGGGTGACCTTTCTGTCAGTAAGGGCAAGTTGTAGCACAGAACAGGCTCCTGACTCAGCTTACACATACTTTAATGGGCCTGTCTTCAGAGGTGTTTCACATGCGTGCAAGTAGGAGCTAAGATGATCGCCCACCTGAATCTGAAAGAGCAAGCATAAGAGTAGGCCAAAGCCCTTCATACCTTCTAATGCAGTAAATAAAATTGCATATGCAGTGTAGCAACTACTGAGAGCACTGCTTAGTACCTCAGGTAGTTTTTCTCTTTTTTTCTTGGCTAGTATCTTGATCATCAGACTTCTGTATTTGTGACTGATGTTACATTGGACTCTGAATATAAAGACTAATGACAGAGAAAGTGACAGTAATTGCTGACTCAACATTGTCATCAATAAAAAACAATCCTAAAATGACTGACACTGTATCAGCTAGGGTAAGTGTGATTCCTTTGTACTTAAGACACTGCTTTGAACCATAAAATCAAATGAGGTCACATGTATAGCAAGGTGCATGAGTAAAGGCATGAGTCTGACACGTGTCTTTGGTGAAGCGCATTGAAGTCCTCCAAAGGGAGGTGCAATAGAAAGGTGAAGTGTTAATAGTTCCTTTGACTTTTCATGACTCCTGTTTTGCGAACAGTGATCATGTGCTGTTGCTTTGAACTCCACTCGTGTTTGTTCTGTTTCCTAGATCTGCCTTTAAGATGGCCACTCCCAGAGTAATCAACCCTGAAGAAATTCATGTCTGGACTGATGCAGCTCAGTTTTATTCCCAGCTCTTCACCAAGAATATAGAAAAGTTTTTATTCTACCTACTTTTTTTTTCTCCAAAGCGTTCCTAATTTAAAGATCAGTGGATTAGTTCTGGCTGCTTTGGTGTCAGCTCTTTCATGTCATCTGCGTATCATATTCTATTACTTCTAGGATCCCAAAACCACATGTGAAATGTGCCAGGTAGACTTTCTGCTGCCTGGCATTTTTTTGTGTGGGGGTATATAGGGTCTGCATTCAAATTCTGAGCCAGGTATACCAAGACTGGATTTCAGTGAACCAAGAAGTTGCAATGATGCTGTAAATATGGACTACAGCACAAAGATATTTAAGGCAGCGAGAGCTGAATCTGCTGCACCTGGTGGGGTTGAGACCAAGGCACTAATTACTGATGCTGAGTTTGCCTTTTTAAGTTGGTACAATACCAGGTCAGAGTTATGTTACTGCAGATGGCTTGTGTCCACAAAATGTGAGTAGCTCTGTATTATACCTCCCCACATTTCTCATTTTGTGTGCAAAAATGTCTTGGGATACTCTTCTGCTTTTTGAGGAGAACCCAAAGGATTCTGCTGAGTTCAGTCTGGTTTCTCTTCTTTAATGAGTGGTCACTGGATGATATTTTAGTTCCAGAAAGAGAATCCTTTTAAGTCCAAATATCGACCATAGACTGTGTCCTGCACAGAGCAAATAGTGTCAGGCAGACAGGAGGAGGACTAGGGTTATGAAAATGGCCGCTCAGCACCATGGACCTTATGAAAGCTCTGTGTTCCTGCAGAAAGAGAGCTAACTTGCCTCTATACCAAAGCACTGAAGAGTGGTAGGGGCAAAAACAACCCATGTTTGGATGCATGAAGACTCTACATTATGAAAACCTCCCCAAAAAATACAGATGGAAAAATAGTGTTTCAAAATTTGAGCCCAAAGGAAAAGCAAATTGATGTCTAACAAAAGACTGATTTTCTTCCCCTGTTAGAGAGGTGTCTGCCACTTTCTCAAGCTGGCAAGGCAGTGTCTCAAAGGGCACTTTAACCAAGTTGCATAAGGCCTTGGCTGGTTGGCTGTAGAAATATTGGGCCTCTTATCTGAATGCTAGCCACAGCTGTTAGAGATCTTGAAGGAATTATCTCTGTGCCTGTCAAACATCTGCTTTGTAAGCAAACAAAGAGGCTGAAACACTAGTGGTGCACATGACACTGCAGCTCATGGGGCAGAGCCAGGAGGCAGCAAATGGGAGCTTTTTTCCCTGGCATCAGTAACCTGATGTCCTGCAACTGGCTCCAATGGATGGATAGGCTCTAATCCCTCTGTGTTATATAGACCTGTCCCTTGTCATAGAAAAATAGCCAATGTGGTCCAAGAGCTGATCTCAGTGTCTTTGGTAAGCTATAAATCATCTACAGCTCTCATGAATAATCTGGCATATAGCCTACAGAACTGCATTTATTTTCTCTCTCACCACCCAGGAATTGTTCCATAAGTGTGGGTAGACTCAAAAGAGCTGATGCTAAAAATCAGGATGTGCATTGGAGCCCTTTGACATCATTTTCTGTCTTCCCTCCCTTAGTCATCACTATATTTTTCCTTTACAATACAGTCACAGTGCTTCCTCTGCGAACCAAGCTAGCTGCTTTTCCATATCTCTGGTAGTGTCTCCATTACCAACACACCCACCACACATGATAAATACTCTCTTCTGAGAGCCTGGCCACAGGGAGTGTGGTATGCTTGTATATTGGGTAACCAGAATACTTTGTGCTCTCTTGTGTGTGTTTTTATGCTACCACCAGTCCCATAAAACCTCTTGAAAACTGCCCATTGCTGTGGCTCTGCACTTATGCATGTGTTTCCAGATCTGGTCCATGCACAACATGAACCTTCACTCTTCTGAAATGCAGATGCTGTGGGAGAATCTAGTCCAAAGGTGAGGACCAGACACCATATCAGGATACTGATTTGGTGTTTTGTCCATTCAAGAGAAACCACTAGCACTGAAAAGGAGGATGGTGACAGGATGAATGAACGTAAAGGGTTGTCCTGGGGTCCCTCTCACCTGTTTTTCTCCTGGCAGAGACCTCTGGGTGTTCCTACAGTGTGTTCCTGAGCTGTTTATCCACGTCTTTTTGAAAATATCTTAGTTCAAAGTGACGCAGCTTCACAATTTCTTTATATGTACAATCAAATGCAAACAATTAAGATTGCCTAACTGAACTCTGTGCCAACAGGTAACTACAGTTCAAAGGACCTTTTACTCAGTTAACAGGTTGGACAGCATTTCCTCCACACCCTTCAAACAGAGTTATGGTGTAACATCTAACAGAACTTTCCTGTCAAAATCTCCAGTTCTAGGGTAAGCTCTCAGGCCAACTGCCTAAGGCCCCAGGTTGTGAAGGACACTTCTGGGCTGAGTAGAAAATCAATGCATGACCTTCAGTGTTCAACTGAAAAACTGGGAATGCATCCATTTCAGGCTCCGCACAAGACCACAAAGCTATTGCCAGTTCCGTGTGTGTCAGCTGGAAACTAACAAAGCAGTATCACCTTGCAATGAAGACAATCTTATCAAGGACTACTAACTAATTTCCATTCCAGTTATGCTGCTGCAATTTTTATCTCATTATTCTCAATGACACCAGGCAGATGAGGTGTTAATATAAAGGCAGGTTGTGTTTCTAGTTACAGCTTAACACTATAAAGCAGAGAGAGTGGGTTTTGTTCCAAGCTTTGCCATAGATCTGGGTTGCTTAACATACTTTTGCCTCAGGGCTTTTAATCTGCAAAGTGGTGTGAGCAGTTACACTTAGCTGTGAATCTAAAATCATTACTATATTTAAAGTGTTTTTTCTGGAAGATAGTGCTGGTGCATAAATATCATTACAGTGCAGGTGGCTTGACTGTACTTGTCATAGGAGAGATTACCTCTGAGTGTCTGCTCAGATGCTGTATTTTGAAGAATCACATAGCTAAGTTTGTGCTCATCATTCATGTGGATAGCTGGATTTAGTTTAGTTAGGGCTGGAGGTGGTATTTAGCTAGACAGATGTCTCATTGTCTGAATGAAATCTGAATCTTCAAAGAAAGGAGAGCAGCAGAGAATGGACTCAGCCAAGGACTGGCTGTGAGATATGGAGCTCTTTAACTCCCAGGTTCAAATCCAATAAAGTTAATAGAAATCACATGGCTTTCATGCTATTTGGCAGCCAGTTAGGTGCTCGTGTACATCATAACAGTGAATTTTACTATCAAGTTACGAGTGACTTCATCAGCTCTAAGAACAAGCTGAACACGGCGAAGAAAACTGAGTAAACTGTATCAACCAAGGGCAGTGGTTTGGTACTTTAAAGGAGTGATGTGTGGGAGGAATGAATTAAGTCTTAGTCTTATGGTTCCCTTTTTTGACAGAGGAAGATAGACTTTACAGTGGATGAACATCAAGGCTTCTTCTCTGTGGTCCTTTCCAAGAAACTGGATGACAATTTTGATGCATCAGGAAACTCTCGGTTCTAAGCACATATTTTCCTTGGTTTGTTTGAGAAGGCAGCTAACCTTTATTTTTGGAAAAGGTTTCTTTTGCTTCATACTCCCAGAAAAGCTGAATGTGAATACAAAGGAGAGGTAAAAGGATGGTTTTCCAACATGGTCAGGGCACCCGCAGGATGTAAAAAGGTCCAGTGACTCATGGATGTGCAGTGATATTACTAAACCTGCAGTAACCATCTGCAGGCTTCAGAAGGGTTTTTACCCCTGAAGAACCAAAGTAGAGTCCTGACACCTTTCAGCTCTGGCCTGGTATCACCTCACGGTTTTCAAACTGCTGTTACACCTCAGCTGGTGGCCAAGAGCCCAGAGCTTCTGGTGTACTGCAAAAGTACAAGCCCTGTGATTTCTGAAATACTCAGCTAACTTGAAAACAGACCGCAAGGCACACTGCAGTCTACCAGGAGGAGAAAGGCATTTCTCAATTTCTGCCCACCCCAGTCTCATCCCTGGGGAGAGCTCTTGTTCCTCCAGAGCCTGCTTGTAGGAAGTGATGAGGGACCAGTGTGCTTCTCTCAGTGGGTAGTTAATTAACAGCCCTGGGTAAAATGCTGGGAGGAGGGTGGCTATTTTCTAGCAATTTCTCCTCTGTCCCTCAGTGCAGCTGAGGACTCCCTGAAGGACATTGCCAGGCAGGGCGGCCGCCATGGTCAGGGCCTGTGATTGGCTGAATGTGCCCCATATGACCAGGGAAGCCATCTTAGCTGATGGAGGTTGAGGTGAGGTGGAGGTTTGCATGGCCTCTGCTCAGCGGTGGGGTGTGGGCTCTGTTTGCAGGTGTGTGTGTTAAGAGCAGCTGTGTTAAATTGTATTTATTGTAGGAACAAGCAGCCTGGCTGCTCTGAAGGTGGGAGAAGTCAAGCACCGCTCTTGTCTCCTCATCCCAGAAGGCACTGGAGGAGAGTTCTGTCCAGGTGGACCCTGCAGAGCCTGGTGGGGAGGCGCCCAGGGCAGTAGGTAAGGCTCTGCACACCTTTTGAGTTTATTTATTTGCATAGTCTTGGCTTGCTGGTGCAAAAACTGGTCACAGCATGTGTGTCAGAGCATGTGCTTGCTTCACCCTCCGGGTGTATTTGAGAACTGGATTAAGCCACCTGTATTTGGAGCTCCTGGCATGTGTTTATATGATGTTTGGTTGCTTTCTTTTGACTACACTTGTTCTAGCCATCTTAGTTTCCTGTTTGTCTCCACTTACCTGGAAACTTGTAGTGCCTCTTTTTGTTGTTGCAGCAACTCATTTTAGGTAAGGGTTGTGTTTGCATTGTTGTCTGGTGGGAACTGAGGTATTGAGAGGTCAGCTAACGTAACTGATGTCAAGAGAAAGGCCTAACTGCAATGCACATGTGTTTCGTAATGCCTAGGCACAGTCCAACCACTGCTTTTGTTTCTCCACATTGAGTTTATGTATTTCTTTATGTTTCACTTTGAGTTTGTGGTCATTGAAGCAGAACTTGGCAGATGCAGCTGGTGTGGTTCTTCCATATGAAATTTCAGGGTGGAGGGGAATTTCTGGGCATTTTTGGGTGGAACTGAATGTCGCAAGCCAAGGTTGGAGCTCCTGGAGTTGTGTGTTTTTAAAAAAAAAATAATAAAAAAAAATTTAAAAAGTCAGAGCTTTTTCTTGAAAAAAAGTAGTAAATCATGGACAGTGTGTCAGATTAAAACAAGAAAATAGGCCTCCAGAACCACTGTTACCCACATTCTGTCAGTGTTAGCAAATAAGAATTAAACTCATGATTGTGTAACTGAGGAAACTGAGGTAGGGAGTGACCAAGACAACACATGAAATCATTGAAAGATCTTGGAGTGTCATCTAAGGATTCTAGGTGTGACTTCTGGTTAGCACTGATGATTTTGGATGTCTTGATGTAAGAGCTTTAGTAGACCCTCATATGTATGTGCTCTTTAGTTTATTTTTTGTAAGTTTTCTTGTCCCCCCTGTATGTCTCCCCCTCCACCTGCTGTCCTGCTCCCCCTCCCCACCCCAGATGTTTACTCCTGTCTATAAGATATAAGGTACGTTTCCAGTGCACAATTCTGGGTGCCATAGAAGTGAATTGTCTGGAATAATACATGGTTTTGAAAAATCCTTATCTTGCATCCACCTTCTTCCTTGAGTAAGAAGGCTATGGGGAATAGTTTCACCTACGCATACCCCAAAGCTAGAGCTTAATGCAGAGAAACCCACTTAGCTTTTGTCTGCTGTAGCGCACAGGTGAGAAAGGGCTTCCAAGTACGTGACTTCATATTTTTAAAATATGAAAGGCTTATGCAAGGAACAGCAGATGTAGCTACAAAGCTGCCAGAATTTATCTTTTTCTGTGCGAGTTGTGCATGTTGTTGAAACTGAGGTCTCACTTCAAGGAAACAGCAGATGGGACTGTGAGAGGGACAAGGAGAATTTAAACCTTAGTGTATTTGGTATGTTAATATGGGCTCTGAGAGCTCTAAAAGAGCTATCCTAGAGGCATGTGTTGGTTAGTAATTTTGGCTTGCCACAGGTAATGGGAGGCTGCACACATGAAGAACTAAATGTACAAGTTTATTAAAACACCAGTAGCCTGTTGTCTTTCTCCAGGATAAATTTCTTGTCTTCTTTCATCACACTTTATAGAGCGTGTTGAGACACAATTGAGAACGCTCTGCACTTCTTGTTTGGAAGCAGGGAGTGTTTCTGTGAATGGGAAAGCTCAATTTGGATTAATCATGGGTGATTAGGCATCTAATGGCCTCTGCGGCTCTTTAGATCTGAGGTCCACAGCAATAGCCGTGTGACAGTGAGTAAGGTTGTGTGTACAGCTCTGTCTGTAGGCATGTACATGAGTTCTGTTTTCACAGCCTTGCAGTTTCATACTTGGACCAAATTATGTCTTGCTGCTGTCTGCATGATCACTTATTCTCGTCTGCAAAAACAGAGTTAGTCAGCATTTTCTGAGCTTTTTTGGGGAATTGTGAAGAACTACAGAGTTGTCAGGAGTGCGTGTGTGTATAGAAATAAAATAATCACCCAAAAGGGAAGATTGAAATTAACAGATTTATTTTTTTTGTGCTTGGTTTTATGAGCAAAAAATGGATACATTAAAAAAAATTAACCAGACAGTGGTGGGAATATGATAAGCAAAATCTGTTTGCTCTGTGTGTGTATGTATTTGTGTGGGTGATTTTAAGTGATGGGTGGAGAAAACACATTGAAGTGTCCCAATGCCTGTTTAAGATCTAGTACCGCTTACTGATCTATTCACTCCTTCCTCTGGGGAGTTTCATGGAAGATCTTAATTTCTGCAGGACACCTCTCTTTATGCTGCTCCATGTGCTTGTTGTGAGGGAGAAAGATGTTGTCAGATGTCTAAAAATGTATTTTAAAATGGAGTAAAAAGCATGAGATGTCTTTGTTCTGCATTTGTACAGCTCTTACACAGCAGGACTGCTCATGACCAAGATCCTTGATCTGTATATCAATATGGGAAAACCAGTAAAATAAGCTGCTACCTGGGGCAGGATAAATTCCTACATCTGACCAATGCGAAACAGCAAGGCTCTTTAAATGCCAGCTAGACCATCTGTCAACATGTTATGCCAGCTTTCTGGAAGACCAGCAATACAACTCAAATTGTGAAACTGTCTAAAACATTGCACAGATAATAGTTTGTGATATGAAACTTTTAAGTTGTGATCAAGCTACAAAAAATCCTGCTATGTAAGTCATGCTGTCTGGGAAGGGAGCGGTCAGACAACAGCAGTTCAACTGACTCCCCAAACCAGCCTCCTAATGATGCTTGATGTATCCCAGGGCCAGGCACTTGAGGTGAGACTGATGGATTTCAAAAGACTAACTAGGCTAGTACCTTGCAGTCAACTGTTTCATTCACATTCTTGGAAGGTACCTCTCATGAAAGTGTCTTTACTGACACTGACTTTAACAAAGTGAGTCTCTGTTCTAATGATTCATATAAAGGAAGATGTAGATCCTTGATCTATGTCTGTGAATACTTGTTTGCATCCTGATGACTTTTAAGAATGAATAGACTACGGTGTGATCAAAGCATAACCCAGGCTGAGTGGGGTACAGGAATTCATTTACTTGCTAAATGAATACCTTGTTACTAATTGCTGAGCAGATGCCTCCCAGATTGTAAGAACAGTCTTTTTGTGAGGCTGCCTCTGGGAGGCAAGATGCAGCTGAATAGATTCCAGCCTGAACAACAGTGAGAAGGTAGCCACAGCACTCGCTTAAAGTTGTTGCTTTGATACCTGAGTTGAGTTTAGGAATGCTCTAGGCTTGTGTTCTCCATCTAAATGCTTGTCCTTCCCTCATTCCCATTTGTGTGATTAGGGGCTTTTTTGCTGCAATATGTACTGTTTTATACCAGTACATGTTTAAGTGCCCCAGGTGGATGCAGGTAGAAATGGAAAGCTCTTCAGTTTTTTCCCCTGAAGCAGAGAACTAATTTAGTTCCGGTCTTGTAGCTCCATCCACTGTGGCATTGCCCTTTACCAACATTTTTTTTTTTCCTTGCAGTTTCTACTCCAATTCTGTGACCTTATTCTGCTGATTTCTGTCTTGTGGGGTGAGATACTTCCCAGCCTGCACTCCAGTGAGAGGCCACAGCCTTGGGCCCTGATTCTGCAGATGGGAGTGTCCTTACCCTAGTTTCCATGAGTCTGCTACAGAAACCTGCTAGTTTCTGTACTAAAATTAATTACAGGTGTGTGTGCTTGTGGAATTGGGGCCTGAGAGAACAGAGGCAGAATGTTCCAGAGAGTGTATGCTTTTTACTTGTAACCCTTTGGTATGTGCTTTGAATTTGTTCTTGAAATGCGTTCGGTTTATATCTGCTTGGAGGTCCTTTTGCAAATAAGAAAAGGAAGGAGAACAGAAGTAGTTTACTCTTAGGTTGTAATAGTTGCTTTTGACAGGGCATGAGGTTGATTTCTGAGTTGATGAGGTAATTGTCTGTATGTCTTACAGGGTTTTGTCCAAGCATCTCTTGGTGTATAGGGGATTTATGGGCACAGATCTTCAATGTCAACAAAATAGTGAGTCTCTTGGGTACACCTTGGGTGGCTAATAAAGGGGCCTCCCACCAAGTCCTGTCTGAAGGATATTTATGAAGGCATGGAGCCTGTGTAATTCTGCAATGTAAGAGGCTTTGAAAAATATATAGATGTGACTGTCTTGTGTAGGTGACAAATGGATTTCGTGGGTGTAGAGAGACTGCATGCTCAGAGTCTACACTTCAAAATGTTTCTAGAGCTGCAGAAATGACTAAAGGGAAGCCTAGGGATCTGGGATGAAGCTCAGGAAAGGCAGACTGGCTTTCAGTAGAGTTTTGTAGATTGGGAACTGTATAGGGTTGTGGCAATAGTGCCCTCTGGTATGTGTGGTTTTTTTGGGGTTTTTTAAGCTATTGCATATAGAATCATGAATCGGAGAGAGTCATACCTAAAAAAAGCCAGAAAATTTAAAAATTAGTGTTTTCCTTTATTTTTGTGCATTCTTATTCTTTCCTTTGATTTTGTGATTTCCAAGTGACTGAAATCTGTTAATGCTGTTGAAAGGATGATAATCATCACTGCTAGCTAAGGAATCAGGTTTTTGTTACTTCCAAGATCTTCCTTAAGTCATTGGTGGGGGCTACCTGTGTAGCTGCAGGTTGATCCAGCCTGTGCCAAGGCCTTTGGTGAAATAATATCTAGATGTATGGCTGAGAGAGTTGGGGCTCTTCAGCCTGGAGAAGAGAAGGCTCTGGGGAGATCTTATAGTGGCCTTCCAGTACCTGACGGGGACCTAAAGGAATTACAGAATTGTAGAATCGTAGAATGTTGTGAGTTGGAAGGGACACATGAGCATCATAGAGTCCAACTGTTGCCCTAGGACAATCCCAAGATTCAGACCATGTGTCTGAGAGCCTTGTCCAAATGCTTCTTGAATATTCCCAGGCTTGATGCCATGAGCACCTCCCTGGGGACCCTATTCCAATGTTCCACCACCCTCTGGGTGAAAAACCTTTTTCTCATGTCCAACCTAAACTTGCCCTGACACATCTTCCTGCCATTTGCCTGGTCCTATCATTGATCACCAGAGAGAAGAGATCAGGGCCTGTCCCTCCTCTTCCCCTTGTGAGGAAGTTGTAGACCACGATGAGGTCTCCTCTCAGTCTCCTCTTTTCTAGGCTGAACAAACCAAGAGACTTCCACCTCTCCTCATACGGCTTCCCCTCTAAACCCCTCACCAGTTTTGTGTCCCTAATGTCAGGCAGGCTGGGGAGGGACTTTTTACAAGGGGGTGATAGAACAAGGGGCAATGGTTATAAACTGGATGAGAGTAGATTTAGATGAGCTATTAGGAATAAATTCTTTACTGTGAGGGTGGTGAGACACTGGCTGAGGTTGCCCAGAGAAGTGGAAATGTTCAAGGCCAGGTTGGATGGGGCTTTGAGCAACCTGGTCTAGTGGAAGGTGTCCCTGCTCATGGCAGGGGGAGTTGGAACTGGATGAGCTTTGAGGTCCCTTCCAACCTGTACCATTCTGTTGGCAATGTGGAGCAGTTATCACAGTTCCTGAGTTAGGAGCATGTGGTAGAAGTCAGAGCATGCCCTATGAAGATCTATCTTCTCATCAGTGCTTGTTCTCAGTGGGCACCTTTTCATCAGGAACATCCTGCTGTCTAAGCCTTCTTCAGAAATGCTGATTTCCAGCAATTCACTTTCCTGCTCTGATCTTCAACCTCGTCCTGTGTCGAGCAAGGTTTCTTGAGACAAACCATACTCTGTGCTGACTAACAGGTAGAGAGGTGATTATGGACTTAAACTGACAGTATCCTCGAGCTGTGGGAAATCCTCTGTAATGCAGTGGCATGCTGAAGTGTCGCACTTGTTTGATAGAATATGATATAACTCGTTGGTGTCTGACTGGATGTCTTTGTTGCTTGCTTCCAGTAATACTGGACAAATTGGGTTGCCTTGGATTTCAGAGGAAGTAAGTGCCTATGGAAGGCATTGATGCAGTGAAGGCTTGAAGACAGACTTGCATTGCAAAGTTCACCACTCTCTGGCAATCAAAAATGTGACAAAACTAGCCCAGACCACTCTGGGAAACAGGAGTGACTTTGCTTAGGTCTACTTGCAAATATAAATAAATATTTAATAAATATTTAATAAATAGTTTGGGAAATAACCCCAAACTTGGGGATTTAAATCCAGTTCAGCTTGAGCTATAGGAGCTCACAGAAGAGAGACAGTATGGTTCCCTGCACCAGAAGCATCCGTTGCTCCTCCTTGGAGCCTGGCAGAAAGTGTCATTATGCTGTGTCAATCCCAGGCACTAGCACGAAGGACAATGAGAGAAATACCAAGAAGAGGGAGGGAGCTTTTGGTTACTTTCATGTTAACTGGTTTCCTGTGGGTTGAGAACCTGTAAAAGATGCCAGCATGAAAGTCCAACCTACATTGCCAAATTGCAGCTCCTAGAGTGATGGAAGGGAGTACTTGTAGGAGCACTGACCTTTGAATCTACTTTCCTTATAATGTGTTATGTCCAACCACAAGTCTTCAAATTATGTAGAGGAGTAATTTTCCCAAACAATACACTTCTGTTTTCTAGTGATGCATAAAGGCAAGGGAAGCAGTAAGAAGTAAAACATACTTAATTAGATGGAGGTGACAGCAAGATGGATGGCTGGTGGTGGAACACTTAGAGCAGGCTTGAGAATGCCAGTTTCTGGGTGGAGATGAGCACTGAGAAAGTGCTCAATTAATCTCACTGGAGGCCAGTGAGCTGCTTGTGCTCATGCTCACTCATGAGCTACTGTGGGAACTCAGCTGCATTTGTGAATGTGTTGTCTCTGAGGATGCCTGTGCAGGAGCGGTTGATCTTCATATAAATACCTTCCTTCTCAGGCAAACAAAGCAATTTGTGCTCAGACAAGTATTTGCAATTCTCCCATTCTGTAATTCATTTTTCAAAAAATATTGTCACTCAGCTGTGGAGAAGAAATAATGTCATCCTCCCAAAAGTAAAGGGAAGCAAACAGTCTGTGATCTCTTCAGGCTCAAAACTGTTTGTTCAAAAGGTTTGTCAGCTACTTTCACATAATAAAGGTCTTCACAAAAGCATGGACTGGGTGATGATTGGTGTGGGGTGTTTGGTTTTGTTGGGTTTTTTTTCAGGCTGCTTTCCTTGTACCCCTTAACCTGCATGCATGCTGTACCCTGCCCTTGGTGGGCATGTCTCTTAAACATAGGGCTAGTGCACATAAATGGCATGTGCTTAAGTGGTGGGACAAGTAAGGGTAACGAGAGAGCTGGTAAGAGTAGCCCTTGATAAGCCCCCCTTGTACCACTGTAGATTAAATCTTTGGATTCCTCCTGGATGTGGCACTGGGAGAAGGACTCATCAGATACCTATATTAATTTACTTGGGCTATGTATAGTACAAGACAGTGACACCAGCATGACAAGGTAGTCCAAGAAAGCTGATCATAGACCAGTAAGGGGATAGCACAGACTGTTGTCCATGTGCTACAGACTACACTGTTGCAGCTAGTACATGTCTCGTCTGAATTCTTGTGTCCAGATCTGTAGATGAAGTACCTCCAAACATGGTCTGCCTTCCAGGCACTCATTCCTTCAAGGCACCTTATGCATATAATCAAATAGCTTGTCTCTTGCTGCTTTTTTCCCTAAATAAAATGAGGAAATTTCCTGTTAATCATAGTGATGTCCAGCAAGGCTTTCCCCAAACTGTCTCTCTCCTTGGCTTTCATCTATGGTATTTCTAGTGTGTCTACAGAGAATTGTTAACTAATTTGGATCCTGTTTCATTAGGTGCAACTCTTTGTATTGCTACTTGCAACTGAAGTCTTTGCAGTTCTTGGAAGTCTAGGCCTGTTTTGAATGATGGAAGATTTTGAGATGGGTTTAGTGTAGGAACAGATTTCACATGGAGATGGGAGGGGAATATATTGTATGATTTCTGTACTTCAGAAGTAAAATAATCACATACTACTTGAAGGTAACTTAAGCTGTGTTTGCAAGAACTGTGTTGTCTTGGGTGGGACCCAGGACTTCTATGAGTTGCTCAATAGACTATAGCTGTGCAGTTCACCTGGGAGGTGTTGTAGGAATTTGGTTTTGGTTGGCAAAGCTAATCCAAGCGATGCCTGTTCCTCTCCTATAGTGCCTCAGTGTAAATCTGATTATTGAAATGAACCACGCTAAGAAAGACCATCTTGGCGGGGGGGGGTGGGGCGAGGGGGAGGCATTAGGCATGATAGGCAAGACTGTCCTCAGCAGCAAAGACAGTTTATGGAAGTGTTTGCAGAACTTAATGACACCTGGAGTGGTGGTACTTCACCCCATTCTGAAAATTTAGGGTGCGTTATTCCATACAAGGAGCAAATAAAGCAAGTTCGTGTAATAGAGTCTAGGAAATTGATGAAAGCACCTCAGGGTTTGGCAGCACCAGTGACTCCAGACTTCTGTTTGAAGACTCTGAATTTTTTTTTTTTTGCTTTTTAATAGCAGTTTATTCTGTGTTGTAGCCTGCTGCAATGGACAGATTATTAGCCAGAGTTATGAGACTTGAATCCAGGAGTGGATTCAACCCAGATTGGTCCCTTTTTAAAGGTGACAGACACCAACTGGTAGATAAGTCTCTCCTGGATGGGCTTGTATCCTTGCTGTCTCCCATGGGAGATGTGTATATGCTGCCTACTTCCTACTTAGCACAACTGATGAGAACTTATGCAGGGGCTTCTGCTAATTTCACTTAGCTAAAGACATTCCTGCTCTGCTGCAAAGAAAGAGCACGTTGGTGAGAAGAGCAGTGTATCTTCTACTGTGTAAGTCTCCTTGATGAAGCTGAGTGAGCTAAGGAATAACAGCTCCATGGCCAGATGACAGGCAGGATTCCTCATGGTGCTGGTATTCTGATCAGAGCAAAGGATTTCCCTTAGAGCTGGAGCAACCAGGCAAGTTTATACAGAACTTCGGCATGCATCAGAAGGTATAATTCTCTTTCAGGTGATCTAATTTCATAGTGGATTCTTCTGGGCTCTTCCTTAAGCTGTTGCATTCACTGGCTTTGCGTAAAGAATGATGTTTCAGACTCTTATACCCACAAAATAGTCGCAACAGTAAAGCTTTGGTGTGTCTGAAGCGTAGGAATGGTGATTTATCTCTTCTGCTTTAGCACAAGGAATCACCCAGGGGAGAATGAGATATGAGACACTTTCAAAGGCCAAAAAAAGGCAGCTGAAATAGGAAGAATTATGGCCTGTGCATCTCTTCCTTGTCTCCCCCTACTTCTTAAGGTTGAAACTGTGACCTCCTTGAAGGCAAGAAGACTTTAACACCAGAACTGAATTCTTCATCTGGGGAGAGTTGTATTTGAGGAATACTTTGTGTGCACAACTATAAGACCAAATCTTTGCTGGTATAAACTAACACAACTCCACTAAGTGGCCATGACCTAGTTCAGACTTGCATGTATCACCCCTCTCCCTAATGTATGCTGAGATACATGACTGTATCTCAGTCTTATCAGATGTCACTGCCTAGTGACAGGCAGAAATAAGTCAAATCATAGAGGGATGTTTCTGTGATGACTGAGTGCTGAACATCAGAAGCTTCTCTGACTGTTTCAAAATCAACATAACTTACTTTGTAGCATGTGTCATTGATTATGCAATGTATTTTTTGCAGCCCTTAAAATGTAAAGTGTACTGGACATAGTAATATATTGCCTATACGAGGAATTACACAGCAAACTGCAGCTGGAATTAGAGTGGATTTCTATGTACTGTGTAGTACTATGGAGTACTGTGTACTATACAGTAAATTACTTAACACTACTGTTTAGCAATACCTGATTAAGCAATAGATACAAGGCAGCACATGATGAGATCACTTTACATATGGCTTAAAAACCTCTAAAGCTGTAAGACAAAGTGGGTATCTTATATTTAGTGACCTGAGTCATCCTAAATAATGCTGACTACCCCCACACCAGAACTTTAGTCGTATTATAGAGGTTACTGAATCAGGACTTGCCTGTGGATACCCTTGTCTGTATGAGTAATTATGCTTAAGTTAATAACACTTATTAATAAAGTGCAACTTCTGGGAATTGGGTCAGATCAGGCCTTGGTATCTTGTTGTAGCTTATGTTGTACCATAACATATTGTTCCATCAAACAGAGTGTCTCATGTGAGAGGTGTTCTGCCACTTCTGAGCCAGGCAGATGTGGGAAAACATGCTGAAAAAGCACCTTTATGGTAACACAGCAGGAAAGTGTCCCTGTGTGTGGTGCGAAGGTCAAAACTTTAAATCTTTAGACTTAGGGAACTGAGATGTTAATAAGCAATGAAAAGGTGGTAAAGTCTGATAGGAGAAAGTGTAGTACAGATGAGGTTAGAAGCAAATAAAATGTGTGCACAAAGCTCTGCTCTTAAGTTTTTAATACTGCAATTGCCAGCAGCAGAATGAAGTTGCATAACTAGTCCTGTCCTGCTCAGGTATGCATGCCTTGGATGAGGAACCAACCACCCTGATGTCCCCCTGACTTCAGAGTATCCTGCCTTAGGATTCTCTGTCCCTCATTCTGTTTGGCGAAGGCTCAGCCCTGCAGAAAGAGATGCCAAAATGCCTCTGCAGTGCAGAGAGGCTTGGGGTCCCTCTCAAACTCTGAGGAAGTGTTTGTGCTAGAGGGTGAAACAGAAAGGTTTTTGTTATGTTGTTTTGCCATGTGTTAGTTAACTTGTGACAACAGTTGCACAATTGTAACTGTGCTGGATTTTTGCTGAATCTGTGGTTGGATCTCAGTTTGCCTCGTGGTTCCACATGTTCCAGCTTCCCTTGATGACAGCAGGCTCCAACTGTGCTCATGGCCCAAGTATTGCATTCAGCCAGCTGCAGGTGAATTTTAAAAGGCTGAGGCCAGATTCTGCTTCCATGTGAAGCTCTGTAGCTCAGAATAGCTCAGCTGATTATCAAAGTGGCTGTGACCAAAGCTGTCGTGTATAGTGCAGTGAGAAAAGGGGTTAGAGGAGCAACCAGCCACTCTGAGAGGGCCAGATGTCATTGTGACCTTGCTTGATCACTATTGTGTGCAAGTGGCCTTTGTCAGGCAAATGAATTCAAACACTAATATACAACGAACAGCTGAAAAATAGCACCCAGTGTTTGCTTAACCTGTTGCTTTGGGGGTCTGCCTCAAACAGAGTTGTCTCACTCTTCTGAAATGAATACTGTTAAGGTCAAATTGTTTAGCTCCTGGTTCCTGCTCAGCAATTTTGATCTGTTGGCAGTTGTCATGAGGCTTGCTTCATTGCTTCTTTGAAGTTATTGATAACCAAAGTGAAATGTGTACATCACAGACAGAAGAGGCAGGGAAACTGTAAAGATTATAGAAATAGATGTGAGAGCATATTAAGGGAGGAAGCAGATTATTTTCTGTTTTACGTGCAATTTCCTGAGGTTACTCTGCCTAATGCAGTGCAAGGGAGGGGTGAAAAAGTGCTGAACTGGGTCATAAAGGCTGCTTTGCCCATGAGCCTGCATTGTGGATAAATGGTCTTCAGACTCTTGCAGTGTGCAGAGCCTTTGTAGCCACTGAGAAGTAGGACTTGCCCTACTGAACTGCTGTGTGCAAAGCACTTCAGAGACACAAAGTTCTCTAACTGTTTGTAGTAATAGCTTGTGTACTGTGACTTTTATTTGCTGCTCCTCTTTCTGTTTTTTCTTTTGATTCTTGGCTTGTAGTTTAATAAACTCGGCACATTTACCTTCCTAGCTGCTTCTTATTGAAATTGATGAGGTAAAACTGCTCGCAGTAAGTGGTACTGCCTTACACAGATCTGGTCTTCCTATTTCATTCATTACTCTCCATTCACATGTCTTGACCCCTCCAACTATATATGTTCCTCCATTTCTCCATAGAACCTTGATGCCTTCTACCCTGCTTTTCTCCTTAGCAGGTACTGAACAGACAAAGCTGGAATCTTGCCTTAACCTGACCAGGGAGATGGTGAAATGTTTGATAGCCGTTTGCAGACATTCTGAAAGGTATTAGCATCCAGGCAGAGGAAAAGGATTGCTGAAAGAGCGGTCAATATCAAGGCTATAACTTGGAGGAGTTTGTTAAAAAGAAATTGAGTAATGGAAAATGAAGGATGTGTATCTAGAAAAGAGTTTCCTGGCAGTTAACTCCTTGAGGCTGTTAGCATTTTGCAAGGGGGAAGATGGACTTTATTATTTACCTAGGGCCAGGCTGTAAAGCTAGGATCCAAAAATGAAGTTTTCCAGAGTCTTAAGTGCTTGAGTTGAGGAGATGGGCTTAGGTCTTTGTCTTTAAGATTGGACAGGATTTTTTTTTTTCCCCAAGCAGCACATTCCCAGTGCTGTGTTACTGCTGCAGTGGGGTGAATGACAGAGGAAAGAGGCTGTGCTGCTGGGTGATGCAACCTTAAAATGAGAAATCTCAAAGGGACAGGATGGTAATGAATGCTAATCAGCCTCTCCATAGACTTGAAGCTATTGTTGATGTACCTCCTTTCCTGAGTAGCAAAGGCACATCAACTTTTCCAAGATGAAAATATGATTTAAACTTTTCATCCAAACTAACTTGATGATAAACCAATACCTGGTCCTTGCTGTATTTTTGTATTTGCAATTGGTAACATAGCAGCATGACATTTACCCAGAAGTTTTTAAAAATGGAGCCTTTTCTGTAGCAAAGACAGGAATCCATAGGCAGAAATTGCCCGATTTATCTGGGAGGCTACTGCATTAGGTTGTATTTTGTGGTTTCTTGGAGAAATAGTGGGATGGGAAGGAATTTAAGCCCCAGACAGGACTGTAATCTCCTTCAAATGGTCACATACAGCTTAACTGCCAGAAAAATCATCAGCTTGCTACCGAGAAGATGTATCAGTGTGCATTTCCCCTGTAGGCAGTGTTATCTCTGATGCCCAGCTCAGAGGTTCTATTTTTCTGCATTATATGATTTCACGGTGATCTCCCTCGGAATTGCAGCCAGCCAGGAGGAAACCAAGGTTCTGACCATCTTTTCTAGTGATGAGAAATGCTGATTAGTCCCTCTAGGGTGTGACCTTAGAAAGGGATAGATTGAAGCCAGCTGAGATAAGAACAAAGAAATGTATTCCTCAGTTCTCAAAACCAAACTTGAAGCTGGCACTGGCTGTCCCAGTATCTGACAATTGCAAATGCATGTTTTGAGAACTGGCCTCAGGCTGTGTCTGTGGGCTGGCAGGGCCCACTGGAGCCTGCTGTGGTGAGAACTAGATGTCCCTCAGTCTCTAAACCTCTGCTCAGCTACTACCTGTGACACCTCATCTGTGTGTGATGGCAGGTCTTGCTTGTTTTCAGCATTTGCTTGTAAACCAGCAGGCCTGCCACTGTGGGTGTCACTGTTGTTGTTTTGCTTCTCCCATGTCTTTCTAGGCCAGGCCAACCTGAATTCTCAGTATCAGTGTGGGCTTGGGTGTGAGAACAGAGTGTAAAGGAACAGACTGTAGTCATGGAGCAAGCCCAGAATCATTGGGTACCCAGTGATTAGCCAGGTGCTCACAGTGCACCTAAGCAGTTGGCTTCTCTTCCTGCTCTGACATTCGAGGCTGGAGTCCATGTGTGTTTCAGTGTTATCAGTAATCGCCTCCAAGGTTGCTTGATGGGATGCTTATTCCAGGCATCACTGTCATCTGAGGCGGCTAGCTCCCTGTTGCTTTAGTAGGTAGAGGCTAGCTAATGGTGCAGATCCTTCACTGGAAGGTAAGGCTTCCTGTTACCTGCCAGGGGAATGAAGAAGCAGGAGGATTTACAGCAAATGCAGCCAGTAGAAGGGAAGGTGTTATGAGCTATCAGAATTATGTGTTGTTCTTTAAATGTATTCTACAGCATCTGCTCCTGTCATTCCCAAATCATATGTCAGCCTTGGATGTGCCTTAAGGTGTGATCATTTGTACATAATAAATCTGGCCTTCCTTCTGTTTTCTCTTGATACCCTCAGGCTGACAACTTTAAGAGATTGAATGTAGGTGTGAGCTGTGTGGCACCTCTGATGTGATACAGGGTATGAGCCAGCTGGGGTTAACAGAGCAAGCTTCCACTGCAAAATACCCACAAGCACCGTCTCCTTCTCACCTCCTGCTTCTACCCCTGGTAAACTGACCTCCTAGAAACTGCATCAGTAGTGGAGGGTGAAGAAGAAATGAGGGTATGAACCTCTTCTGATAGACTTGGAAGTGGATGTATGTGTAGGGCAGAAGAGGTTATATAGTAGGTTGAATTTTCTCTGTTGGCGTATTGCTTCTTAACATAAGGGTTGTAACCTTTCAAGATTATCACTGTTCAGGTGATGAATTCTGCCTGGATGCCTTGTTGAGTGTAAAATGGAGTAATAATGGTCAATAAGGGAGTAAAGTTGTAAACAAGAGTTAAATGGTGAAGATCCTCACTGGATTTCTGTGGAACCTGCACACGCCATTCAGCAGCTCTGATGTTGTCCAGGGTTAGGTTGACATGACTGACATCTTGTGCATATTGCAGAGCTATTGGTTTGGTGGTAAAGCTACTATTTCAGGTGCTTTTTCTCTTCCCCTGTGTCACACCCCCTCAAAGTAGACCTAGAGCATCCCTTCTCTAAGTTCTTATGCCATGGCAGATATTTATCTTTAGGCAGGAAGTGACAGGGTTAGTCCCTGCTGAGCTGTCAGATTAACAGGAGCTATGCAGGAGAAATCTGATTTACGCAGGAGTAGGTGTAAAAGGGAGTGGGGGCAGAGAAGGGAAGGTTGGCTCAGACTGGGGTAAGATGCAGCTACAGAGTGAAACAAAAAGGGGCAAAAATAGAGAGAGGCAAGCACAGAGTGGCAAGAAATACTTCTTGCCCCTTTGAATTCAAAAAGTTAAACTCTTTATTTCTGTCTTGATCTAATAAAAGCTAGATTAACAGGAAATTAATGCTAACTGAGAGTTTTAGAGAAGCAGACCTTGCTTGCTTTAGAAATGACAGGCAAACTGTCTATAACTTTTGGAGCAGTAAAATTGCAGTCTGAGCAAGATTTTTTTTTTCTTCTTCCTCCTCTAAAGCAAACAACACCCCCCCAACAAACAAAAAACCCCAGTCAACCAACCAAAGAACAAAAAAAAAAAAAAACCAAAAAAAAAAAAAAAAAAAAAAAAAAAAAACAAAACAAAAAACTGAGGAAGTCTTATGCAGAGCCTGAAGAGTGGTAAACTTGGGAACATGGAGAACACGTTTGAAAGGACAAAGTAGAGTGGCTGCAGCATTGTCTGCCACCGCCACATGCATGCTCATGCTGGCAGATGACACCTTTAGCTCTAGCTTGGAAAGAAGAGCTCGAATGATTTCTGGGTGCAGAGTTTGAAGGGGAATAAAAGATACAGAAGTGGCAGAAACAAAGTGATGGCAGTAGTTTTCCGAGACATGAGGCGTGCCTGAGAATACTATTTCAAACGCAGCCCTTCCACAAAAACAGACTTGTGGAGAAAAGCAGAAAGAACATCCTGTAGATAGGGCTAGAACAGCCAGGGGCTTGATGTTCCTGCTCAGATCTCTTTCAAGCAGCTGGAGCATTGGTGTGCTCACTCAGGCAGCCTTCTTGTCTGGCTGCTGATTAATTCCTGTACTGTGCTGTACCTGGAGGCTTCAGGACACAAGTCTTCCTTGTACCTTGCCTGGGTAAACAACAGGGCCCACAATACCAGAGATAAGCAGAGTTGGTTTTGGTTGTGTTTTGGGTTTTGTTTTTTGTTTGTTTGGGGTTTTTTGTTAGCTATGTGGTGCCCATCCTCCCTAGCTAATAAATTCATGTCCTCAAAATATTTTCTGATTTAGTGTGCAGGGTCCTACAGAGCTGTTTTCTCCTGGGTACAGATGGGAAGTGTGAGGAAGTCCTGGTGATGCTGAGATGCTGATTTGTCTACTGCTTGTGGATCCCTCTCACCTAATTTATCTTGATGGGCTGTAGATATGGCAGCAGATCCTGGGAAAGTGGTAGGGACAACTGTGGTGGAGGGAAGGTCTAGTGGAAACGTATGTGCAACCACAGCTTGAGTTTGACTTCTTGTTTTGAAGTTTGTGATAACATGAACCTAGAACTGAATGAAACCAAAGTCCTGTTACGTGCTTTGAATCACAGTTAGACTAGTGGTTACTAGGTTCAACTGCTCAAGGTTTCAAGGTGGGAATTACTTGACTGTCACCATCTTTTCAGGAAATTTAACTCATCTGTCCCTCTTCTGGGAACAAGACCAGAGCTTGAGAGGCGATTGCATGAAATGAGAATGTCCTGTTAATATCACTGCAGATGGTTGAAACCACTGCTTTGAGGAAGGTGGAGCTACAGCAACACTGAACTTGGGGGAAGGCTTGCAGATGGCAGAAGGAAGACTTTGATGGTGGGTGATTTGGCGACATTTGGTGTAGCCTGTAGGGCTAGAGTGCTCTCTGCTGTTGCATTGCAACTCAGAATAGCTATAAAGACAGACCTGGTTGAGTTTCAGTCCTGCCAGCCTTACGCATTACCCTGGACAGTACATCTGACACAAAGGAGGAAGCAGAGCTTAAAAGGGGAAATTATCTGCTGCAAAAGCAAACCAAACCATGAGGATGTCAGACAGCTGCATTCCTTTCACACTAGGCCATGAGTAAGAGAAGAGAAAATGAGCGTATTATTTGGAGCAGTAAAGCTGTTCACCCTTCATGCCTTTCACCTTTCACAGCTGCATTTCTTTAGAGGTGGCATGGGGCTACTTTTAAAGTGACAATGATACCCTTCTGAACCCTACTTCCTCTTTCTCCTATTCCTTCGTGTTTAAGGGGTGTTCTCAACACTTCTAGCATCAATGCTAAAGCAGAGTTAGTTACCCCAGAGCTGCCTTTCTCTGAAACAAGTGTGCTTGTTCTTAAGGAGTTGGAGTTAATTATTTTGACTCCCTCAAAATGCATGTTTTCTTGGCTGTTCATTATAGGATGTGGAAAGAAAGATGGTTCTGTCCTAAGGAGAAGTCAGGGAAAACAGTTTGAGGACTTTGAAAGCTGCTGGATGTGATACTGGAAAGTCTGATATTGGCATTTCCTTTCTGGTTGAAACAGTGGGATTTCCAGTAGTCTCTACGGGAACTGTTTAGGTGAAGGCTCTATTGAGAGTTTTGAAATAAACATGAGTTTTGGCTATGATTTTTTTTGTTTTGTTGGAGGGGGGCAAGATCTTAAGGGAAGTGGGAGGAATTGCAGTGATGAGATCAAGCACATACAGAGCTGGAGCTTTGAAGCTCTCCCCGTTTCGAATGCCAGACCTCTGTTCAGATTGTAATTTGTGTAATCCCATTTGTACTTCCTCTCTCTTCTCAGCTGATTGGAGTACTCTTTGCTTTCTGGTAATGATCTGCTCTTTATTGCTTTAAAGGTAGAAGAGGAATTTCTGCATGGGGGAGGCTTGCAAAAGCACTCCAGAAAAAAATGTCAGGGTGCAGACGAATGCAAACTGTGATTGTAAGCATAAAGCTTTTCAGCTGATCTGTGCAGTATAAACCTGACAGATTTTTACAACATTTGCCTGAGTCATCTCCTGAACTAGTTTGGAGACCAAACTAGTTTTTGCCGATGTCTAATATCTAATTTGCTACATGTATGCATTTTTATCAGCAATACTAGCTTTATCTGGACCTCTTCAGAATTAGATTGTTTTTCCAGTCTAATTTAGTACAATACAGTTAAAAATAAGTTAATTGTTGTTGGGGTTTTATACACTGTTAGTGTTTCCATGTATTGCTTTTGGTACTAAACTGAATCTGAATTACTGAACTTCACAAAATGGACTTTAGACTGGAAGCAGCTGGAGGGAATTCTCTTAATTCTGTCAGTTTGGGGTTTTTTTAAAGGGAAAAATGAATTTTGTCCTTTCTGCCAAGTAAGTTTCAAACAGTGACAGTTTGGAACATATGGTAAGTGTAAGGCTTTTAGTCCCTCTTGCTGAAAGGTTGTTCAGAGAATTGTGTTAAGGTAAATATAAGGGTGAATCATGCAACAACTCAGAAATTCAGATTTTAAAAAAATATTGTCTAGGAAAATACTGGATCTTCAAAACCACAGGTATAAATGAAAAGATAACTTTGAAATCTATGTGATCTCAAAGCAGAGGAAGCAAGCCCAACCTTTATACCATTTAAGGCTGTTCCTGTCACTCCTGGTCAGTAAAATCCACAGTGATAGACTTGCTTGATCAGGACTAAGTCAGTTCCAGTAACTGTAAGTATAGTTTACAATAATTACAAGTTTGAAGCATCAGAAAAGGGAAGGAAATAAATACCACTTGATACATCACCCTGTCCTTTTTAAAATCCCCTCTTTCATAGAGGAACAAATTATTTTCTAAAAGCTACAGTTCCTAGGTGCAATGAGATCTTAAATTAAGATTTCCTTGTAACTCAGTGACACAAAATTTAGCATTTATGTAGTGACTGTTGCAAAATTGAAACTGCATCAATCTTCTATTCTACTGTAGTTGAAATTTTAAAATAAAATTTTAAGTCCTTCTTAAATACTGCTGACTGTGACTATCAGAACAAAGTAGTGAAAAACCGTGGGGAAACTGTAAGGAGAAAAGGAAAAAAAAAAAACCAAAACTAGCTTTTGGAATCTGGAAGCGCTTTTGATATTTCAAAGTGTGTTTTTGTGTTTTTTCTAACATCAGTTTTTGGGGTAGGTATGTTTTTCCACAGAGCAGGGTAAGCAATAATAAAGGATTTTAACTCCAAAGTACAATGAAAAGAAGGATTTATCCCACAAAGTGTTAAATGTTGCATTCTGTGGCTTAGACTGTGAACCACTTGGGATTTAAGGGTGCCATAGGATTGTGCTGTTCTCTATGGACAGTGAAACTAGACACTGACTATTTAAAATGGAAGCTGGAACTTTTTATTAATCACAAGACTGAGAGCTGATCACAAGCTCCAAGATGAAATCGAGTTGGTCTGCAATGTTGTGGAGGCAGACTTTCCTTTCTTTGAGAGTAGGATTCAAGTGTTTGATCTGCACCCATATGAGATCAAGGACTTTCCAGAATGTAGCGTAGCTTTATATGATTCACAGGCCATGGTAAAGATCCCAGTTTGTTGTAATCTCTGAAAGGGGAGAAATTATAAATGACTTAATGAGTCTTCATCATGGTGACAGTCCTCTGAAATCAAAAGGCATTATGTGAAACGCTTGGGTTGTGCCAGTCTTATGCTCCATGTATCAGTCTTCTCTCATGGTTGTGTGCAATGCTAAATCTTGACATAATGCCAAGGATCATGCGAAAAATCTTGTGTTAGTGTAGTGATGTATAGTAAATGTAAGACTTGTAAATCATAAAGCTCTGGGACTGGCTTAAGAATAATATGGCAACTCAAGAGGAGGTTTAAATATTACTAGTAATGGTTTACCTGTGAGAAATGGATGTGAGCACAAGATAGTGTTCTTTTGATGGGAACAGTTTAGCAGGGGAAGGAGATGCTACTGATATACTGAGGTGTCTGTCCTTGCAATCTCTTAATGCCATTCTAATTCCCCAGTAACTGTGCTGCCTGACAAGTCAGCAGTTATGGGAAGAAAATGGGCATAAAGAAGCTCTGAGCAGGGACAATTGTATCACTCATCAAGCAGGTCATAATCCAGCCTCTTGTGTTTTCTGTATCGAAAACGTTAGATCTGTGTCACTTGGTGGGAAGCTAATTCTGTTTTGTTAAGCAGTATTTCTAAACAGAAAATGCCACTGTACAAAAGAAACTTGCCTTCTTTGCTTTAAATGGAAGTAAGTAGGAAGCTGTGTTGTAGAATTTCATTGTTTTCTTTGTAAGTATAATTTCTCATTTTGTTCTAAACTTTTCATCCACTGAGAAAAGTATTTCCAGAGTAATATGATCTCTCTCCATCCAGAGTTAAGATATTATTACTGTGATGAGTTTTGAAACTTTTCCATTGGGGGGGACGACTTCTGTTTTCTGTCAAAAAATGAAAAATTATTACTTTTTTGCCTTGGATTCAGAAGCTTCCTTTTTAAAAAAAAAAATAAAATAAAATAATGAGCAACTCTTTCACACAAAAGTTGATTTAGAGACCCTGTTTCTCATTGAAAACAGTTGGGAGAAGAAAGAGGCAGCTGGCCTTGAGTCTGTGATGAGCAAGGTTATAATGAAATACAGATTCCTTTGTTAAAAATAAACCAGAAATTAACCAGAAAAATAGAAATGGAACTAACTGATTGAAATAGTTTTTAGAACAAAACTTTTGACATACATAAGATGTTTCACATTTCTTAAAGATGTAAAAATGTTGCACTCTTCCTAGTGTACGCAGTTTTGGACAAATGCCCTGTGGTATTAAGAGCAAACATACAGAAATCCATTCCTGGGGGACATCAGAGTCTGTTGTCTAGCAGACACTAGTGCCACTGTATATATATATGGCTTGCTAAATACTGTGTAAGCCATAATGCCAGTAATTGTTTTGTTTTGTAGTTACCTTATTCCCAGAGTAACAAGTTATTAGTAACTTTTCTAAATCTAATATTTATGTTTAAATCACTGATGTGATTCACTGTAACAGCTTACCCTATCAATCACTGAATATTTAACAAACAGAAACTGTGCACTCAGAAAGGGAAATATGGCCTACTAAGGTGCAAAATAAATGCTGAGAAATAATGAGGGGTTATCAAAAGTGAAGGAATTCTGAGGGCTTTTCCTTTCTTTTTTTTTTTGGTTGTTGTTTTTTTCTATGTCTGCCTAAAATCAAGTCACTTGTGGATCAGATACTGGAGGAGTTCTGCATATATTGTGGTCTCCTGGAGATAATGCAATGAATAGTCTCTGAATAAAATTTAACACTTCATACTTTCATCTCAATTTGCATATTGGTATGTGATTCTTATATTGGCAGTGATTTGTAAGTCTCAAAGATCTCCCAAAGTAAACTAATGATTAAATAAAAGAACAAAACAGACAACACCCACCCCACACCCCCAAATTATTAAGAGTGATTCTCGTGGAAGAGTGGGTGGGGCCTTATTTTCTGAGTCTCTTCTTGAACCAGTTTCAGTGGTCTTAAATAAAAATTTCAAGGTATACCAGCAGGGGAACATACAAAAAATAAAGGGAGTGGAGGAGAAGATGCAGTCCAGCATGAATACCTACAATGACCAGTTCAAGTCCAAGAGTTCTGTTTGATGAGAAAACACAATCCAGTATTCCAGCCTACTAATAGTGGGACATTTTAGCTTGTGTCTTGGCTGTTCTGTAGTCAGAAGGGAGATGCAGAGAACTAGCTACAAAGCAAGAGCAATTAGAAAATTATTTGCATAATAAGTAGGAGAAATTAGCCCAGCTGACAGCATGCTACAAAGCTTTCTGACGACTGAAAGCCAATAGTAATTGTTGAGTAAGCTGCCATAGTCACTTTTGACCAAAGAAACAAGGAGCCTTAATGATAATGAACACATTGTTCTTGATGCAGACAGGCACAGTTTCTTTGACTCCATTGATTATTACTTTTTTTTTTACTATTCAGCCTAGTCACTAATCTGACGCAGTGACTCAGTTCTTTAGTTATTGCTTGGTTTGATGATTACAGTTGTCTGCTATTGGGAGTTCTTTGGGTCCTGTTCATGTGGGTGCACATGTATATAAATTTGACCTACAAGGAAGAACTACTTGCCAATCTGGATTCAGTCTGGAAGATGCTCTCATGCAAGTAATCTCTGCTTCAGTCTTCACTGAAGCTGGTTAGTAGCAAGAGTCAAAGTTATGACCATGTGCTGTTGTACATTTGTGATTATAGCAGGAAGCTTAATGCTGTGTTTCACTGTCTAGTTGTCACTTGCTCCTTGAGGACTGAAAGAGTCGGCGCCCTGTGTAGGTATCCAAATTGAACACGTTTGTCACATTACAGTAAAAAAACCCAACAACTTGGATCCTATCCAGGTTTTTTGTGGTGGAAAAAAAAAATCTTATGAATCAAATCTGTTTGTGATCAGTCTCTTATTTTCAATGGACAGCAGTTTGAACCAGTTCTTTGTTTATTGGAAAATATTTGTGAGCTTTCAGAGGCCACTGAGTCAGAGAGCCACACAGAGCAATTGAAATTACAAGCAAATATTTCCCTCTCTCATGCAGCTAAGTGCCTAATAAATCCCTATAAACATGAGCCTTGCTAAATGAGACACCATAAATGGGCTTTATTAAGCCCAGACTTAATTTACTCCACAGCTGCTTTGAGAACATCTGGCAATGAGGACCAGCCTTAAAAGGAATGTGAAAGTCACTAGTGCTGACTTTGAGGCCACAAAGATATCAATGTGCCTCAGGATGAGCATGAACTGGGCTAACGGTCTCAGGTGTGACCATAGGGCTGACTGCTGCCTTCAGTGACAGGTGGTTCAGGAGCTGGGCTGAGCAACAGATGACTTTGCCTAAGCCAAAGGAGAAGTTACAGCATGCTGCTGCAGGTAGTCCATCTCCTTCTGCCTCTGCAGCTGCTGGGCTTGAAGAATGGTAGATGGGTTGGTACCTCTGCCGCTCATTTCCTCCACACCTTGAAGGTGGCAGTCTGTATCTGTGCTCCATGGTGCTCTGACACAGATACAGTTCCCTTCTTGAGCAGATATGGATGCCTCCACTCCAGCAGCTTAGTGGGTCCAGAATGGGAGTTGATGACGAGAAGGGAGGTATGTGGAGATATATGGCTGAAGGTGGAGAGGAGCAGAGTTATGTCCACAGCTATTTCATGGTCAGAGTATGCATAGAGGGGAGGTTTGTGAGTTTCCTGTGAGTGCAGGTCCTGAGAATCTACACATAAGGAGGTTAAGTCGTTGAGGTAGTGGGGAAAAACTGAAGGAATAGAGCAGAAAAGACAAACTGACCATAAATCCTGTTCTTCTGAAGAGTCACCAGAGAATGCTTCCTCAGCTGACATTCCTATAGGAAAAAAGAGAAAATTAAATAAATTACCCCTCTTATTCTTGGAAAGGCAAATAGATTGATCCTGTTGCTACTGAGAAAACTGTATGCTGGCTCTGGGGGCTGGATTCTGATTTTGGTTGCTGTTGTCTAAATCCAAAATAACTGTCTAGTATAGATTTTTCTTAGTGCTTGGAAATACACTCAAAGTCTGCTTGTGACACTGTGCAGGGGTGAGTGATACTAAGGGATGAAGATGTCCTTCCCCTTCCACCATTGCTTTTTGCACTCCATCTGGTGCACTCAGAGCTGTGTGAGTGCGGCCCCTGCCTCTTGCTTCATTTGAATTCAGAGCTGTGCCCAGATTTTTTTACAGCCCATGTTCATGAATATGGACCAAGACTGACTAGCAAGGAACTTGTTTACATAGAGGCAAGTTTTTAACTTTCTCTCTTGCAAGAAGGCCAAAGAGGCAGACAGATAACTACTTTATTTCATTCAGTGGTTTGACACAGTGGGCTGGGACCTGGGAAGTATTTAATTGATAACAGTAAAAGACAGCAGAAAGAAAGCTTTTTGCACTGATGCAATTTGCCCAAAATCTTCTGGTATCTTTTCTATCTGCTTTTCATTTGTTTATCTTGATTAAATTGTCTTCATCCAGACACTAAAGAAAATGTGCAAGTTGATAAAAATAATTGTCATAGTTGAGATCTTTGAAGCTTTCTGTGTGGGAGAAAAGTTTCTTTTTTTCTTCCTTCTCTGAAAGGTGTTTCCTGCAGCTCAGAGCCAAGGCAGACTGGGTTAGAAAGCGCGTGCATTTCTGCACCCATTTCCAAGCAAAATATTATTAAATCTGTGGAACTTCTTTACGTCAGTTGGCATTTTTGTCACAATTACAGAATGTACTTTTAGACTGGCTGAAATGTGCACTTCAGAAAAAAAGAAAAAAAAAAACCAACAACCCAAAACAAAACCAAAAACGTGCTCTTTAATATGCAGACGTGTGGGGAAAGAGTGTGGTAATGAATTTGGCTTAGTTTATTGAGTCTGGGCCAAATTCTGATCTCAGTTATGCTGGCCTCAGCTGAGTTGCTCCAGATTTTCACCAGTCTGATTGGAGCCAAACTGTGTTCTTTTGTCCTTCAATATTTGACTGTTGGTATTAATAGTTTGGGGGTGAGAAGGGGAGGATAAATTTTAAGTGCAAGGATTAGCTAGAGTCCTGTCCTAAACACATAGTTTGAGAATACTTTAAAATAACCAGTGACTAAAAATATGTTTTGTATATGTGATGTCACAGGAGAGGTGTTCCAAGGCTTTCTACATGTTCTACACTTGTATAGGTATCACCTTTTGCATGGGAGTGCAAAAATCTAGCGCCAGCATCAGTGTATCCATATCAGCCAAGTCCCATCTAAGCTTTGAAAACTCTCCCTGAACACTGTCAGTAGCTGCCTTATTATAGACCATGGATTAACACATCACTGGGCAATGTATGCTTCTGAATATTTAATAGCTTTAATCTTCCTAGCCACGTACAGCTCCTAGGGCTTTGCTTTTGAACAGTTTTGTATTTAAAGTACAATATTTATACATAAACTTGCCAAACACAATGTATGAGTCTGTAGCACTTAAGACTTTCTAAGGTAGAAAATCTGTAAAATTAATGTGTATGTTTATATACATGCACACCCATACTTTTCATGAAAGCAGTGGCTAAGCTGTTAGTCCAGAGGGGATGTTATCTCTCTGCTATTTTGCATGGGTACTTACACAGTGGTAGCAGGAGAAAATCACTTAAGTCCTTAAGCCTGTGATAAAGCATATTAGAAATGTTCTCAGAGATAGGAATTCAGTCATCTGTACCTTCATATTATTGACATTGTCCCTGGCATGCTGTTAGTCATCTAGCAATCTCCCAAACAATTCCTTGGCATGGTTCAGGAGTTAGTACTGTTTGGCACCAGTTTGCATAGGTGTGACCAGCATGTTCCAAGAAGTAAATGAGTTAATAGTATGACTGTGAAAGGCTCCCATGCCAGTGGTCCTTGTTGTTAAAGATCTACCCCATGCGAGAAGCAAATAGAATCTTATATTTTTTTGTATTCTGTAGCTTTATAGTAGTAAATTAATCAAGAATAACTCTTGTCAAGTCAGTGATAATATATGCGTTAAACCAGTGCAGGGTTAAAAACCAACCAACCAAAACCCCCCAAAACAGCAACAAAATACCCAACCAAACAGCAAAAAAACCCCAAACCCAACCAACCAAAAAACCAAAACACCAAAAAAAAAAGTCATAGTACCTCCTGTGAGAAGTATTGAGTGTCCTTGAATTTCTTATGCAAGATAAAGTCACTCGGAAAAAAGAGATTGAGTTCTTCAACCTAGGATGTTAGAGGGATTACCCTGGTGAAACATCCCTTTCACAGAAAGGACAGTAATGATGTTGTACTGCTGTGTCAGCCAGAGAGGTTGGCCAAAATCAACTGTTACCAACCACAGAGGTATTCACCTCTTTCCCAAAGAGCTTACAGCCCAAGACTACTAGAGAACTTCATTGGGAGGGAGAAAACACTGCATATACTATATGCATGATCTAAACCCATTTCCTTTTTCTGTACCCAATAATCTTAGAAAGGATGTGAGCACTGAAGGACAGGGTTGAAGACTCTAGGAGTATGGACTGGAAGGTGGGATGGCAATGAAGGGATTCAGTCAAGGTGGAAAGGATGGGTGCAAAGAGAGTAGACTGAAAAAACTGTGTTAATCCAGCAGCAGAATAACAGATTTAGCTGATGTAGAATCGCAGGGAAGGAGTTCAGATAGTTGAGCTTGTCTAGCCCGGCAGTCCCTTGCAATGGACAAAGGGCAAGACTGAACTTCAGAACTATGGAAGAAAAGGGTATTCGGATGCAGTGATGTTCATGTAAGAAGGAAGACTCAGCTACCCTGAAGCTGGGCTGAGGTCCAAATGACAAGGAGGGTGGCAGTGTGGTCAGCTTTGATGGAGTAGGGCAGTGGATTAGGAAGGAAGGAGAAGGTTAGGAGTTCAGGGTGGGATACCTACTTGTCAGACTCTGCCTTGTGCAGACAAAGCTGGCAGGAGAACTGGGAGGGGAAGGGAAACAAATGTAGAGCACAGTGAAGGAGAGTGATTGGTTTAATAATATTTTGGTTGGAAATCAAGTGGATGACAATGTTTTTAGGAGTTCTCTGCACTCCAGGCCTATGTGAAGATTGCCAGAAGATGAAGTTATAAATAAATGTCACATCATCATACATATTCCTTTCAGCATCTCTTCTGCAGTTCATGGGAAACACTAAGATTTGCTGACTGGCCCTTTTAACAAACATTCTGGTTTAGAGTGAGCATATCATGACATAAGCAAGGTCATCTTCAGTGGTTCCCTTTGATGTTAGAAATCTGTTATTGTCACATTGTAACTGCTCTCCTGAAATGGAGCACGTGCTTCGCTGGAAATACTTAAAACAAGAGGACTATGCACTTGAGCACAGTAATGTATCCTGAAATGAATCTTGGTCTGGATCGCAATAACTCTGAGCACCTCAGCAGATTTGTCTATATCCAGAGCAACTGTGGAAACCTAGGCCATAGTTTGGCCTGAGAAACTGTTCAAAAGATCTGTTCTTCATAATGCATTAAAAAAAAAAAAAGTGTGCGATATTGGATGTCACAGAAACCTTCCTCTCCTCCCCTTCCATACCACAAGCATAAGATTATGGACAGTCTTCTAGTATTTTTGTTGTCTTAAAAAGTTTAAAAACATGGAAATTGAAGGGATAATGTCAGCAGGCAGTTGTGTCAAAAAGGAAGCTACAAGGGAGAAGTATAATATTACTGGTTAAATTAACTTACTCACTAAAAAGGTCATTGCTACATGACAAATGCTTAATGATAAATCTGTTATGTGCCGAACTGAATTTTACTCAAAGGGAGCAATGCTAATTGAATTATGTTGGTGTAAAAGTAGTGTAAGAGAAGTGTCCCCAATTTCTTTCCACTTTTAGCCCATTGTTATTTAATAATCTCATGAGTTGGAGTTTCCTCCCCCAGAGGTTTCAATTTCCTTATTGTCATTCATTCACTTCCATATGATGTTGTTTTGTTTTGTTTTTTTTTCCTAGTTGGCAAACACTATAGTTGGCTTTGATGGATGGATCAGCTGTAAGAAGTTTGGAAATTAGATACATCTGCAGGGCTTTTCATTTTCCCAAGCAATCTGGAGGGGCTTCAGGGCTGAGAGACTGAGTTCCTGTTGCCTGAATAAAATCTGTCTTGGCACTAAGCGACACGGGTACCAGTCACACTGTGCATCCTCTCCTATCAATAGGTCACATATGCCAAAATGATGCCATCTGAAATAATATCTCCATAGTCCTGGTGGCTTGATCAGCTTAAGACATCTGTTAGGCAGCTCAGCTTAGGTAACTGAGGTGCAGACTTGGCTCCCTGTTTTGACAGAAGCCAGGAGGTGCTATTGAATGTGAAGGGTTCTCATTTCTGATAAGGAGCTGTGTGATCTTTGGATCCAATTTGGTAAACTTATTTCTCACTCAGCTCTCTTCCTTGTGTCTTTGTGCTCCCACATGGCATGAAACATCTTCAGGGTGTTTCATGCAGTGGGGAGACATTGCAGGGCCTATAGACACTCAGGTGTAGCAGACCTTTTACTGCAGGACCACACATTCATCTTTTTTCTTGATATTTGGCCAGAACTGGCATGTTTGAGTCCCTCTTGCAACTTACTGGGTTGGAGAGTTCTGACAAAATCTTTCAGAGGCAGGTACAACTTGGCTGCAGTGAGGGTGCCCGCTACAGATGCTGCTGGGGATGACAGCATTTGTAGGCATCAGTGTAGATAACCTGGCATTGTATTTGGAATATGCTGGAACTGAGCCTGTTCTATGTTGACTTTAGGGTATGGGAGCAAAGACACAGTTTGTGTTTCTTTCATGTAAGTTGTGACTCCATGTCCCTCTTGTGGACATCCTCATTCAGATGTGCTCAAGCTTCATCTGTTGTGTCAGAGAACAGCTACATTGCTTGATTGTTTATGCTGCTGACCTGTTATTTGCTCTGGCTATTTGCATAACCTACAGGACTGGTAACAAACTGTGATTGCATTTACCCTGGAATAATCCTGGAGCGATTCTGGTGGAGCAGTTACTTTTCCTTAGCCATTCAAGTCAGAAAGGGCCCCTTCATCTGCAAGCTCAGACTGAGGTGAGGCAGGGAACTACTTTCTAGCTGAATTCCTGAGGACACTACAAAGCCTCTGAGAGGGAGGTCAGCCTCTGAGAGGGGAATTCATATGCAAAGACAATGAATTACAATTCCTTACAACAAAGCTAGGAGATGGTGTTTAAAGTATAAAGGTCTCCAGATGAGCCTCAGACTAGAGTAGCATCTCCTTGTCCAGACTGATCTAACTTGCACAGTTTCACAAAGGAATAATGTCGTAGCCCGTGTTCTGATCTCACGCTTGTATTGCTTTAGACACAAAACTTGATTGCTGCAGTATTCCCCTGGTGTAAAGGAAACCAGGATCAGGTCAGTTGCTTGAGAACAGCACCTGAAAAAGGAAGAGACTTTTTCAGTGTCTCTTCCTGCCTTGCCTTTTCTTTCACCCACATTAACAGCTGTGACAGTGTTTACATTCCAGGCTCTTGGACTGAGAGACTCTTTACTTTGAGATCATGGATACACATACAAGTGCATGAAAATTGTGTTGAACTTGCTTATCCAAAGAAAACCATGGTTTATTTTTTTTTCTTGATGCTGATCTTGCCTTCTTCCGGACTGTATCATATGACAGGTCCTAGGAAATAAGGCCCACCTCTCAGAAAAAAAAAAAAAAGGAATGCAGATAAATTGTGTAGTACAAAATTCAGACTGCTGGCTGTGTGTTTGCATGGAAAACTCCCTGGTTAAAGTTACTACTGACTGGGCATGGAATAGTTAAAGGGTGTTAATTATAAAACAGTGGAGGCCTCCAACAAAACTAATGCCTCACAAAGACATGATGCTGAACATAATTAAAGCCAAACTAACAAAGAAGATGTAATCCTGTTCTCTAATTGGTTTAGATTTGTTGTGTTTGTCTGCATGTTATTATTTTTATGTGTGTTTTGGCACCAGTAGCTGTGACTGTACAAGTGTTTCATTAACCTTGGCTTAAAATATTTCTGCAGTGTCCAGGTTCTCTTGTCACCAGTTCATGATGAAGTGGACATACAAGAAGGGAGCTCTTCCCCATCACGAAACTGTTATGATCCTACCAATATTTTTGCTTAGGAGTTTAGTAGAGGCACCCAGGTGAAGTGACCTGATTCATTTCATAGGAAATGGCATTTTCCTCATGATAAGGTAGCACTGCAGGCAGCTCAAATCGTTGTGGAGCACTAACTCCTGCAATGTGGAGAGGCAGGATGGGTTGAATGGGTGAGAACTAAAGCCATCTCCCACACCAGACCTAATTCCCAGACTGGGGTGGAGAAAGTTCATAGCTTTCACTGCAGCTGTTTTTCAGTGCATGTCTTCTGCTGAGGACATAGTTTAATTGTGTAATAATATGAGGAAGAGACTTCTCTGTATCTGAATGACGTGACAGGTATATTTAGGACCTTTCTCACTCTTCCCCTGGCTGAGTAGCTGACAGTGTTGGATCATTTTTCTCAGGAGCTGCTGCTCTGCTGTGACAACAGCCAGGCACTTAAACTGGAACTTGCACTGAGACCATGCAGGATCAGAAGTCAGCCAGGCAGTTGCATATTGCAGAAGATCACCAGATGAGGACCTTCATTGTCAAAACAAGCCATAAAAAGTTATGGAGTACTGCACACCCTTGTTGGGAGGGTTACTTGGGAGCTTCTGGTTTGCAGAGTTATGGCAGGTGTCACGGACAATGCTATCACTGTATCTGTAAGAAAAAGGTGTCATTTTTTGCACAGACATTTAGTGCAGTTTGTACAAATGACTCTGAGCTGTGGAGGACCCAGTATCTCTACTTCTGTGCAGTACTCAAGAAGTGACATCTCTCTGAACACCCCTTGGGGCTTTTTGCTGCAGGCTGTGCATCCAAATCCTGCCTACTCGTAGCAGCTTAGTGCTGCTGGGGAGAAAATCATTCTAGGGGCCAGTTGTGTTAAGATTTTATATTAAGGACTGTGCTCTGGCCTCTGACCCCGCTTCTCTGGTTATCTTCCATTATTGAACTTGCTTGTGCTTATAGTAAAGGAATTGAAGGCCAGAGTAGTTCAGGAAACGCTCACTGCAGCTGGAATTGACTCCCGAGATTACGGAGTTGTTGCTTTGTTTGCCTAGCTGAATGTTATCCACTCTGATTTTTATGTCAAGATCACAGACATTTCATCTCTGTCTGCTCCTCTATTCCTATTCCCTCCTTTACTGATCTTGCTTATTTAGATAGAAATTCCTTAGGGCAGGAATGGCCTGTCGCTCTGGGAGAAATCCTGCCTGTGCTGATAGGAGTAACAAAACTGCTTCATTTGGTTCTGGAGCCTAGATTTCACCCTGTGTGCCTGTACAGTGTGCTTAGTGAAATGAGACCATGGTCTCTGTTGGAGCCTTAAGGTGCTACTGAATTAATAATAACAAAGGAGACAAAAGAAATATATGGGAAAGTAATTTCCTTTTGGTTTTCTGTTGTGCTGGATGCCTGTCTGTTTGTGTTATGGATCTGCCTTACCCTTCTGCTCGGTATTTCCTCTTGGGCCCTTTCCAAAGGCACTGATTTTAGCTTTGGCTGTGCCAACATATTGTAGAGATGAGTGAAGCTGTTCCCAGGTTACACCTATCGAGCTGAGTCTGCATCTGGGAGCTGAGTGTTGTCCACAGGCTAGCGGCAGTAAAACTGTTATCCTGTGACATCCAGTGCCTGGGGGCATCAGGGCTGCTTCTACTACATAACATGACCATTCCCATCAGATACTAGATGCTGTACCAAGGACATGCTATCAGGACCCTCACTTTGTTGGGAACATGAATAGGGTAGCTTTTTCTTTCTGCTGCATTCTTAAAGACTTACTATTTTTATTATGAGAGACATTCTTTATATTACTGGTCTATTTCTCAAGAGTATTTCAATACATGCACAGTCTTAGCTGAGCCTTGGTTTTGATGAGTGTAGCTCCTGTAAGAACCAGAGTTATATTGATCAAACTCGTAGTGTAACTAGTGTTAGAAGGAATGTTGGCAGACTTGAGCAGTGCTATGTACGTAGATCACAGTGACATTAATGGTGATGCATTTTTGCAGGCACTAATGTTGAATCACAGATGTTTTCCTCTCTCAGGCTTTTTCTGGAAGTAGTGCCTTGAGTGAAATTGCAGCAGTACACATACTGGAAAAGGCCAGTTGTCTAGATGTTCGGGTATCTCTAACTGGGTAGCTTTGTAAATACACAGTGCTTTCTCTGGGATTCCTTGGAATAGAAAGTGTGATGCCCAGGGTATTCCTGCTCTGGCTAAGTTATGTTCCTCTAAATGCCCTCTTGCTGCATTAGCTGATGCGTGATGCTTCTGCCAAATGTATCTGTTCTCCAGAGCATCTCTCAGATTCATTTTCTTTGGCTTTAGTTTGAAGTTTTTCTCAAGCTACCGTCATGCTGACTTGTACAGACAAACAGCCATGGCACTTGTTTCCAAGAAGAAAATACAAAAAAGGCACTGCAGGAGAGCACGAAAGAGCAGAACTAGCCTAGCTGGTGGAACCCTGGCTATGCCATTCCTGGTGTTTGTTCATCAGTTCCCAGATTAGTAACAGGAGCTTTGGGGCTGTGACTTCAATCTGACGTGGCTTTTCTAAAAACGTTCTTCTGACAGCTTCACTAGGCATTTCTAGTCATTCCCTTTCATTCACTCAGGCTTTCACTAGAAATACCTGTTTGCAACATTTGGGTGTCTTTCAAATGCTATTTTTAGTGTATGCCTTTTTTGCAAGTAAATATTTCAAGTTGATATGCACTGTTTCACCCATAAGCCTATCTAAATTTTTCATGTCTGTTCATTAGTTGACTGATGACACTTTGAAAACTTAGTTGGGTTGCTGGTTGGCTGAGATTTAACATCAGACAGGTTTTCATGGACGCATGTCATACTTTCCTAATATTAAAATGATCATATTTGATCAAATACTGACAACAGGTGTCTTTTTTTTTTGCCAGCAGTGGTCTTAGACTGGCTGCCAACATGTAATGTTTGCCAGCACACCACCAATCTTATGCTGGGCTATTTAAAGACTATTCTATAAAAGAGTTGAGGCACTTTTAAAATACCTATTGGCATCAAATGGAAACTGCACATGGCTAGAATATGTGAAGCTGTGAAGCGTGGTTGATACAGCTTTTGTTATGATTTGCATGTCCTCTTTTGTAGGACAAAATATGAGTGTTTTTACCCTTTTGAGTATCAGTCCGTCAAGCCAGGTACTCTATCCAGAGCAATACTTCACCAAGTGCTTCAGAGCAAGGTGTAAAATCCTATTAGATAATTATTTGGTGTCATTACTTCGAGACATCATCCTCTGAATTCCTGGTGGTTATTGTTTGTCTGGCATCCTCGAGCCTGAAGGTAGATATCTCATATTCTACTTAGTGTCACTGTGAATGTTTTCTCATTATTTGTATAACAGTTGTATCTTCCTCTCAATCTTCCAATGTGCTTTGTTGTGTCTCGTAGTGCTTGTTTTACTTTTATCTTGTACTGTGTGTTGGGGAGAACATCTCACCAGTTGGAGAGAAGGGATCTATTTTGTGTAGGCAAATATCACCTTCACCATTTCAGGTCTCCTGACTCATGATCTTGCTTCGTGTCTCATCCTTCTGTAACAATAGAAGGAAGTTAAAAGTGGCCAGATGGGAATTGGCCAATTCACATATTTGGGGAAAAGACCACTACCATGAATATTCATAATATATAGCTGACTGTAAAAGCCTTCTTTAGATCTTTAATAGGTTTCAGAGAATCACATTGTCTAAAGGGAAACTTTCCATTTGTATGGGTTTCTGGAGGAAAAGCACTGAAAAGTCTGGGAAGCAGATACATCTTTCGGCTGTGCATTCTGTTTTTTGGTAAACATATGAAGAATTCTGTAACCTTTTTAGCAATAACTTATTTCCACAGAAAAAAACAAACTTGAAAATATTGCAGATTTTTTTCCCTACTAAGAGATTTCAGCATACAGTGTAGGTCACAATCAGGATATAAAAGGGATTATCAACAAGAACAGGTGTATTTCACAAGTTTAATATCCAATTGTTTTAATAGGTGTTTCTAGAGCAGGTCTTACCAGCTGTCTTTGAGCTTTTCCCATGAGACATGGTGCAAGTTTTATCGAACTGTCACCTTTCCTGTCCTCCCTAACTATCTTCTATAATTCACACCACAGTGAGTACAGATGAAGAGATGTGTCCTTGGTGGTGGAGGAAGGAAGAGAACTATGGAGATTGGGATCTAGTACAAATTCAGTGAGACAAGAAGTAATTTATTAATGAACCTTCTTTGTCAGAATCACAGAACTTTCTGGTGAATCTAGAAGGTCTGAAGCGTGGTACTTCTAGTTCTGAAATTGCATCAGTGGAACAAACTGGAGAATCTGTGTGGTTTAGCCCAGAGAACCTGAAAAATGCAGTGTTTCTGTGTTTTAAGGAGTTTTTATAGGTCAAGCTTTCACTAATGCTGTTAAATTTTCCAATCTCATTTCATCTGAGCATTTATGTTGCAAAGTGTAGTAATGCCAGAGGATTAGCAAAGCTTGAGTTAGCATTGCAGTGTACAGGCATTAACTTCTTCAGTGCCAATGGCATCAGCAGGAGTAGGAGAAATGCCAGTGTGTGCCTGGTGTGAGCTCGTGTAATGCAATAGTATGTGCAGAGCTCTGTGGTCATTCATAAATGCCAAGGTATTACTCCACAGAGAACATTAAAGCTAAATCTGGAAAGAAACATCTTTCTGCTCATTTCTGACTCCTAGCTAGTTGATTTATTTCTTATAGACCATTTTTTACTATTCCCAGAATGGCTTATCAGTGTTTGAATAAATCTTGTAATATAACTAAGCTACAGAAATGAAAAAGTAAACTGTTTATTCCTTTCTGCCCAGCCCCACTGGTTGTCCATGGAGGAGTCTTTTAAAGAAATGGGGTCCATGCTTTAAGTTTTCAAGTAGCTCAAATAGTAATTGCGCTGTGGGTTATTGTTAGAATTACAACGACAGAGGCTAATTAAAAAGAATGGTTTTGCCTTTTAGGAAGAAAAACAAGTTTAATTGGTAACATCCCAGACATGTTCTGCCAGAGTCTTCCTCTCATCTTTTCCTAACTGGTTTTGATTAATGTAATTTTAACCATAATTTCTCTGTGTAACTTGGCTTCTAAAATTCTTTCTGACAAATTGCATTATTGTTCTCTACTTGATGGAACTGTTTACAAGTGTCATTTTCAGAATACTCTTGCAGGAAGACACTGTATTAGTGCTGCTACTTAGCATTCTTTCTCACTAGCAAGCAGATAAACCAAAATTTAAGAAAAGGAAGATGAGGAGAAAAAAAGCCTCTTTTCTGTGCATTCTGGAGTGTTTCCACAGTACTAGTGGCAACTAGTTACAGATCAAGCCCATGCACTCTACGTTTGCTTTGGTATATCCTGTAGATCATCAGCTTAAAGCAAAACCTTGTAACTGAGTAGCAAGGTGGATAGAGAGATGTGTTGGGAGTTTACCTCACAGGGGGAGGAGTTTACCTCCAGTTTTCAACTCCCTGCCATCAGCTGCCTTTGTTCTAATCCTGCAGCCCACACCAATCTGTTCCAGGAGCCAAGTTCCTTTGGTCCATCCTTCTCTCTGTCGCTTATTTCATGTGGGTTATCTTGAGGTACAGGTATCTAGTCCCTGGAAAAACAGTCTGATTTAAAGCAGAATGAATTTTTGTAGTGCAGAGTATAGGCATGAAAATCTCATGGTACCTGATACTACTTATAGGGAGATAAGAACGTAAAGACTGGTGGTATTTTGGCATTGCTTTGATTTCTAGAGTTAGTAGGGTCTTACCAGTGCTCTAGAAACTGCAATTCTCTCACTGTAACCTGCAGACGCTCTTTTGTTCCAACTCAGCTTCAGGAGCATATCATCAGTGGACTGTGGCTAAAACACAATTTTTACTTAGTCTTAATCCACCATAAAAACATCTTCAGCTCAGTTTAACTAACTTGCTGTTAGGGAAATGAATGGCCTTGGTCCAGTGACTTCATGTGTTGTAGACATGGTCTTGATGGGTAAAGAGGAAAACTCAAATCCTCCAGCAGCTCGTGACAGATGTCTGTGTTCATTGTATGCAACTTGCTGGGGTTCTGGAGGAATAACAAGTTTTTCTTTTTCTTCTGACTTTCAAAACTTCCACCAAAGTTTAGGTGGGATATAGGAACAGAGCTCGGCTCTGCTAAGCTGGACATCAGGTCTTGCAGTGCTATGGACTAGTTCACCAAACACACTGGTCAGCATCTGGTTCACTTTCTGGGTGCCCAGTGCGTAGTGGGTATGACTTCTTGGCACATTAGCTGGACAGGACTTAAGCAAGTAAGACCTCTCCCTGTGTCTTGGCCATGGTGGTGACCTTCACCCATGCAGTTCCCACCATGTGACATCCTGAAAGCTTCAATAGAGTTTAACATCTAACAAGCCTCTGGTAGGCTTGAATCTTATGATAGTGCTTACAAGAGAAGCTGAAACAAGTGATGAGGTGCCGTGCTTACTAAAAGCACTTAAAGCTTTGCCAGTGAGAAACAATGCTTACAGGAGATGTCTGTCAAACAAAACAGTGCTTGGATGAGCTTGGTTGCTGTGTGCTGAGGGAGCTCAAATTGGTCTTTAGTGTGATTGTGCTGTGCTTTTTCCCCACAGCGGGTTAGTTTGAGAAGGGTCCGAGTAGGGCCGAAGGTTGCTGTTGTGCCTGCCTTTTTAGCTGTGCTGTTAAATTGTAAGAGATTCCTGGGGCTTTTTCTCGCTGTTGAATGTCCAGCAGGAGCTGGGCTTCAAGCCTCTGAATGTTGGTTCTGAAATCTCTTCGATGAAGTGTGCGTGTCTCTGTGTGTCCCGAGGCAACCAAACTTCTTGTTTTGAAGCCTGCCTCGGCAGAGGGAAGGTCTGTGTTTCCAGTAATAAAAACCGTCATAGCTCCAAATGAGTCCCTTGCGTAACTGACGGATGGGTGCAGAGCAGAGCTTGATTCAGCCTCTCAAAAGAAAGAGTAAACCTAAAAAAAAAAAAAAAAACAATAAAAAAATCCTCAAAGTCCCAACCGTTTCGAATTCAAAATAAAGTATGGATTAACCGCAAGCCTGCTCATAAATATAAAACTCTGCATGACAGCTGCAGCAGAACTTCTTTTCCTAGTAGAGTCATTCCTTTGCCTCAGCCTAATTCTCTCACCAGTGGAGATTAACCTTCTGTGGACAGCGTATGCGTTTCAGTATTACCTCTGTTGGCAGCCTAGGAGGTAACGTTAGCCCTTTCTTAATCTAAGTTCACAACTGAACCAAGCCCATAGATCCAAACTCTTCTGAACGTGAGGGTGGGATGAAAGGAATCACATGCAAAATCAGATTTTTCTGGCTTGTGGATACCCCTAAAGATTACTGGGAATAAAATCTTGCCTTGATTTATGGAAATAACATTTATATTCAATTTTGTGTCTGTTCTGCTCTTGCATAACTCCCCAGGTTTCAGTGGGGCTTCACCAGCTGGAAAATTGGCATGTTTTACCTTGTAGTGTGTTGTTTATAATTTTGTTCTGTATGGCTTGGAGCAGTTTGGGCAGAGCATTAGAAAATTTGTGGCACGTGGGCTTTATTCTCAGCAGCATGGTGGGGATCTGTGCATATCTGGGCACTACTCAGCACTCATATCTTTAATATCAGGAAGATTTCCTTGTATTAGTTGAGTCAGGGTATGGAGAGGAGCAAAGTGGAGTAGGAGGAATAGTTATAACCATGATACGCTGAAATAGTTGCCTCACTGTTGTGGTCATTGTATGGTGCACAAGTAGAAGGGTGTGTATGTGTGAATGGCACTGAACATGCATGAGTGGTGTAGCCTGTTGCTTGAAAAGGTTTCTGTGGAGAAAATGGCACTGCCACGTGGTTTTGTTCCTGTGCCTCCAGATAATTATCATTCTTGTTCCCTTGCTATCCAGTATCATCTAGGGCATTCTCTAAGAGACCTTCTTCCACGTATTTCAGCACTACTCAGGACAACAGAGATCAGGCCCTGAGAAAGACCTACAATGAAAACTTTCTCAGCTCACTGGGGATGTTTTTAGCTTCTCCTCCCCATGTCTCTAAAAACAGAGAGCCAAAAACAACATTGAGTCACTCCAAGCTTGCTCTTCCCCAAAGCACAAGCATGTTCCTCACCCCACCCACATCCAGAGATGTATTGCCGCAAAGAGCTGTGAGAAGGAGTGCAGGCTGGATGCTGAGCCCATTCCTGATGATCCTTGCATATGTTTTTTGTAGTTGCATGTTGCATGGTTCTTTTTAGCTGCAGCACAACGTATGTGCAGGTGCTCCATCATGCTTTGCAGAGGGGAAGGATGGAAAGGGAAGGGGGTTGTGGAGATCTCATGTTTAAATTGATTTGACTTGTTTTTGTCTGGACCAAGGAGTGTTCCTATGAGCAGCCTGGCTGGCTGGATGTTGTGAGCAGCTGTGGTACATTCAGGTTGGTGTTACAGCTTGAGAAAGATGTTTCTGGAGTGCCTTGCTGAGCAGAACTGAGCTGTTTACTAACTGATTGCCTTCCCATAAGTATGGGCTGAGAGGAAAATTGAAAGAAACCTTAATGTCACTGAAAGCAAAAGGTGTTAGCTACAGAAGCCTGAGTGTTTTATGGATTCCTTTTCTCTCACTCAGAATACTTACAAACTGGATTACAGGGACATGGTGGAAAAGTCGCTTTGTCCTGTTCATGTACATGGCATGGGAATAGACAGGGGCTTGAAATGGGCCGAGGAGAAGGAGCAGGCCAGGTCACACCCCAGCTGCCCTGCAGACAGCTTGCCCGAGGCATTCTACCAGGGGATATTTACTGCTGAGGATGACTGTGCTTGTGCCTGTCCCCTTGTATTCAGGGGATACCCCAACTGCCTCCAGCCCCCTCAAAGTTCTGCAGCTCCTACCAAGTAGAGTCTTTGCCTGGTTGTTTTAGCTTGATTCAGTATTCAGTGGCACATGATTTATGAGCTGTGCTCGCTGATTTATGATCTGTATGGCTGGCAAAGAAAGCAGGATCAGGCACTTGGCTATTGTGCAAACAGGGATGACACATAATATCCAAAGAAGAACACAGGAAAGATAAAATTACACAGATTGTTGAAATACTCTCCTCAGCTGTGTTACTCATGTGGATGAGTAAAATAAGAATAAGGGTTGTTGGGTTGTTGGGTTTTGTATGCAATTTGTTTTTTTAACTCCAGTTCTTCCCCTCCATTTGTGCTTCTTTCAGCCCAGCCAGCAATGTTGGACTCTGTAGTGTAATTTGCAATTCTGAATTTGGTTATTAACATAAAACTATTCCTTGGGTTTCTACCAACCGATGGAATTGTTTTATGTTTTCCTTTCCCAAGCTCCAAATAAAATTTACTTTTCTGATACACCATGAAACTTGTGTTTCTGACTTACTGGATATTTTATTACTTTCTTAACATTTTCCTGAATGTCTATTTGAAGAATCTCCTTTTTCATGAAGCACTTGTTAAACCTCAGCAGTGGCAATTCAGCCATGAAGTATGTGAGAGGAACTAAACTGGGGAGGGGAAGAATTGCAGACTTGGAGCGTGTGCTGTCCTATGACAGGAGTACAAATTGGAAGTGATTTCACTGAAACTTGTGGTGTAATTCAGAGTAGAATCCAACCTCTTTAATTTCATCAAATTGAATAACAAGTTTTTATAATCAATATATTCCTGGACAGAGTTCAATCATATTTGATCAGTGTCTTTGCTGCTGAGCAGTGTGGCAATCACCGTTCTTTGTTTAAGCTTTTGTTCGAATAAAAAGTTCCTCTTTATTTCTAAGTAGGGATTTCTGCTGAAGCAAAGCACTTTTTTTTCCCCCATGCAATTACTCTGCTGTTAAAGTGTTTTCCTTTAAATACCAGAATGTGCATCTATGTGCAAGAGAGAATTAACTTGGAGGTCTATTTTCTGAGGTTGTGAGGGATGTAGAGAGCAGTTAGTGATCTAGCTCTGGCCTAGTGACACCAGTCCAAACTGTGATCATCAGGAGCTCAAAACCAGCAGCTGTGAAAGGTGCACTTGCATATTATAGCTTGGTAGGAGGAAGGTCAGCATTTGAGAATGCCTCACCAGGCTCAAGGTAGGGAGACACCAGCACATAATACTGGTCTAGAAAGATGTTTAGGACGGTAGGTTGAGGAATTCAGAAACTTGGGGAGTGTCAGAAGAGCTAGTGTGTCCAAGGGGCAAACAAGGATCTGAGATATTCAGGCCTAGATTTTTTTTCAAAGGGTCCAGCTCACCCTAAATTTAAGGGAGGCTAGATACTGAAGTATCCTCCTTGAGATTGTGGGCAGACCTGGCACAATGCTCCTTAGGGCATGGGCAGAGTTGGAAACCATCATCCGAACAGGGTCAGATTGTTCTTGCAATAAGAAAGAGATGAGGAATACATGGAGTTGGGAGAGGCATAGGAGACCTGAGGCTGAGGGCACTAACTGCTGTTCTGCAAGAAGCTTCTCTCCCATTATCTGCTGTCAGTGTTTGCTGATATAGCTGCTTTATGCCTTCTCCCAGCAGCCACCACTGTGGATTTCTAGGGCTGTGACACAGGGAAAACAAATGCCTGGGCCATGGAGGTTTTACCATGCTTTGCCTGTTGTCCTTGCAATTACGCCTACGTCTGGCTTCCTATCGCAAGATCACACAAACAACCCTTGTGGAATTACCCTCAAATTTCCCTGAGTAGCAGGGATCCTTGCTGACTGAGGGACTGACCCTTCATTTTCTTCCCCACCATGCATGCAAAACAAAAACAGTGCAAGTGAAGACGGTAGAACAGAGTCTGCCCTTAACAGTAAAGGTAAAAATCCATATGCTGCTTATTCTGTGTGCTAACATTTGGTGTCACTGAGCTATATGATGTGGCCTGAAACAAATGGAAGAAATGCACTCAAATTGGAAGAAAAAGTCTTTTTAGTGTGAAAAATTCTGCTACATGAAGTATGTTGTACAGTTGCCTGCAAAGAAGTGGTAGAGTGTGTAATTCAGTGACCACTTACCATAGAGACTGTGTTAAAGATGGCAGTGGATAGATGTTGAGTGGCAGCAGAAGGGGTAGAACAGACCCGGGAAGGGAGATGAGACCCAGACCTTGATGAGATCCAGAAGTAGCGGGAACTGGCAGCTGCCACCTTGCAGAGAGGCAGATGGCTGATGGTAATGTATTGCCTCCGTGAAAGTATGAAACTTCCAGCTCTTAAATGCTGTCTGCCAACGTGCCTGTGTTGTCTATCAGCATCTCCCCACCCTCTAATTTTGGAAAGAAGATTGAATTTTTTCATGGCACCCATGAAAGGTCACTGACCTGAGGTTTTAGCCTCTGCTGTGTCATCGAGTGGTGTTTGGCTGGTAACATTTATACTCTGTTATTATATTAAGGGCATAGTTAAGAAAAGTGTAGTGTAAGTGGATCAAATACTAAGAACAGCATCTTAAAATTTTCCATTTGCCCTTCTCTTCAGCAGAAGACTAAGTATTGAACTAGAAAAAAAGAAAGGTGTGAAAATATTAACTTGGCCTAATAATCCTATTCTTTTTATTCCCCCATGCTGACAGAAGACCAGCCCCTCTTACCCCTGCTCAGTGTTTTCTCCTTGATAGATGAAAACTGGACTTTTCCCCCAGGTTTAAAAAACTTGGAGCAACTGCTCTAAAACATGTGATTTCTGGAACATGACAGAGAATTAACTCTTCAGGAACTAGCATTTATCTCCCAAGGCTTCCAGACCCCTGGGTGTATTGAGAACAGCATATGCTGTAGCTAAGGTCTGTGGTGACAGTATTTTAGACTTGTGCAATTATCTTGCCAGAGGGAAAGGATATTCTGGGAAATCAGCCAGGAGGAACTTAGAATAAGCAGGGCAAGTGGTATAAACATAAGAATAGGGTGGGATGCTTGGATGTGGAAACAGTTGACCTGGGATTGTGTTCAAACTGCATGGCAGCCTCAGAAAAGGAATCTTGAGTGAAGGCATTTATAAATGCTGGGGCTTTGTATAGACCCATCCTATTAATATTAAGAAGCTTGAAGGGACAAAAAAAAAAAAAAAAGATAAACCCATTGCTCTTGGTCCATAAAGGCAGTTGGATCAACACTTGGGTACATACATCATCAGTTTCCAGAAAAGGATCTGTCTTTGGTACTGCTCACGTGGCAGAGAATAGCCAGCCAAGGCACTGTACAGCGAACGAGGAGGGAACACACGTACCAAAGCAGCCAGGATATTCAATTTACTTCTTAGTGTCTGTGCTAGAATAGAATGGAAAGAGGCAGAACCTCTGGCTCTGGCCAAGTGTCCTATCATCATTGAACTCAAGCTTTATTATTTTTTTCATGCATGCACAGGAGATCCAGTTCCAGCATGGATGAGCTGATCTCTGATCCAGGCATGTAAGTGCATCAAGCAGCAAGTGAGTGCAACAAGAAAAGACTGGAAGAGCAATAGGTTTGTTTTAATATGTGTGTAAGTGTGGGTGTTGGAGGGAGCATGTGTCTCTGCTAAACAGGATGCCAGAAGATATGTTTACTCACCTAGAGAAAAAAGCACATGCAAAAAAAAAAAAAAAAAGTTATTCTGTAAAGTTCTCTGGTGGAGAAGCAACTGAGGGAGAAAGTCCAAGGGAACAGGAAAGAGAAGAAAACAGACTCATGGAATGTGTACATTCTACTTAACATTCCCAAAAGGAAAAAGGTTTGCTATGAAAAAAAGAAAAAAAAAGAAAAAAAAAAAAAGAGGTATTTGGTGGAATAAGGCCTTATGTGTTTCTCCAAAAACACCAAACACCTTCAAGTCCAGTTCCTTCTCATGCCAAGTATGTTGAGGTAACCACATTATGCTGTTTGAGAGCAAGCTTTCTGATTTAAGAATTGTATGCTGCTGAGGTTTCGTGCCTGCTCAAGCTCAGTGTTTGCTGGTTGAGTAGAGGCCCCTCTGCATGGAGCTCAAGATAGGTCTGGGAACATTCTGCAGCACAGAGAATAGTCCCCAAATGACTCAAGGCATTTGTCTATAGGTTGTTTGCATACTTAGCACTCCACCCAGTGTGGCCTGTTGGCTCTGCATTCAACTAGTTCAATTCCTCTCGAGTGTTTATGTCAAGCCCACCTTCCCACACAATGCAAAAGGATTCTTGTTCCAACCTTCATCACTTTCCCTTCCAGCTTTTCCCTTCCATCATGGCATGCACTGGAGAAGTACCCATCTGCTGGTCACAACTTCATCCTCAGCAAAACCAAAAGCTGTAAAGAAATGTCAGTGCTAACTTCTGCTTTAGCAGCATTCTAGGGTATTGTTGGGAATATGCTGGATCTGGCCGTGCCTGTTTCTGCCTAACTGCAGAGCAATCTCTGTCTCTAATGTTATTCAGCTTCTTTTTACTTGTTGCTACTGGTGAAAGACTGCACATGGACAGCTGGTGTCCAGGGATGGATTGTCAGGAGTTGCAGCCCCCTCTGTGGTTGCTGCTGCTCAGGTGAAATACTGGTGAAAGGTGTTCCCTCTTTCATGTGTACTAGGCTAATGAATTGAGCACCCTGATTTTTCTGGGATTTGGGAGCTGAAGGAACCCAGGTGTTGCTTTCTGTCTCTGCCCCAGTTCCTCTGTGAGAATGGTGGGTTGTATAAAAAGCATAAAGCCATTCCACAAGGAGTCTTCATTCTTGTGACATATTCAAACAAGCAAGATCCAAATGAGAAATTGAAGAAAAAGGGAAGAAACAAAAACTCTCTTACTACTCACATTCTCTTATCCTTCTTGGGAGCCGTGTTTCTCCTGCTCTTTAGTCTGGGTTGATGGTAAAGTTAAATTATAATAAGCTGTGGAACAGCCTTCGTTACATTTTCTCCTTAAAAGGAAGAGATGGTTGCAAGGACATTTCTATGAAGAACTTGTTCTAAAGTAACACAGGAGAATGAAACCTGCTTCCCTTCCTTCAAAGCTTCACCAAAAGTGATTGCATGAAATCTGCGAACCTTAAGGGTTGTACTATGGTGGGAGTATTTGCCATCCTTTAAAAGTGTTCCTTTTTATTGCTTTACCCTAAAAGTTTCTCAGAGTGGAGAGAGGGCCATGTCTGCTCACCCATGCTGTGCAACTTATCCAAGTATTTGTAAATTGGAAATACTGTGGCCTGGAACATTGGTTTCAGCTGGTGAGTAGGTTCTTTGCCAATCCATGTCCTTCCAGGCTCGCCATGCAGCTGACGTCTAATGTAGGTTAGCAGTCTCTCCTCTTGGTAGTGCAGACAGATGTGAGATGAATGTCTAACATTTCTGTTATTTCCTTTGCTTCTAACTCTAGTTCTACTTGGTCATTCTTCAGAGGACAGATCACTTCCTTCAACAGTTGTCTATTATATACAGCATATACTAACATAAGAAGAATGTTGAAGCATTCAAGATGTTCTGTAGCTGTCCATGCTAATTTTGGTTGTATGCCTCTTACAAGCTGGATTAATTATTCCCCACTTGTTTTTCATTTTTTGCATATAGTGGCTGATTGTGCATGTGAAAATGCTTGGAGATGGGTGAAGGGAACTGTTGTCTCCTTTTTGTTGCACATAAAGGACAAACAGCCATGAGACTTACTCTGGATGGAAAAAGTGAAAACACGAGAACTACATCCTCTACTCATGACACATAGCAAGTTCCTCATTGTTTTGACCCACATTACATCTTTGCTTGGTAATAGGAAGTTGGTCATCAAAGTAATAGCAGATGTAATTAGGATACTTCTGAAATTCTCTGAATTTCCTAAATCTTTCTCAGCTGGGCAAAGCAGATATGTCACTGATGATACCAGAACATCTGGTTTCTCCTGGGCATAAATGAAAATAAATCTTCTGCTGCTTTTATTTCATCTGTTAGTCAGCTTTAATATGCTGACTACAAAGGGCTCTCCAGGACACCGTCATAGAAATGAATGAAGTTGTGTTTGGGAGTTCATTGTTCTTAGTGAGTTCTTACAGGGAACTTGTCTGCCTAACCCACTGACTCCTTAAATGTCTAACTGAGAAACAGTTTGAGTCTCTTAGCATGGATACAAGGCCAGCAGAAAAGTGCATAGAAGCCTTGAGCCCTATTACACAAACACAACAGGTGCAGAGGAAGGATAACCCTGGTACCTTTCCAGCACCTAGGTAATGGCTTATGCTTCGTCTAGGTAAAGGTGACACAGACTGGTGGACTTGGAAGAGTCAAGTAGAACATCAAAGAGGATGATCTCTCTGCTCCAGACAAAGAGAGTGCACTGGATTTCAATTGTTTTCAGGAGGCCTCAGCAGCTGGATATCGGCATCTGGCCCAGATTTTTCTCTCTGCTGGGGATCTCCTCCTCTTACCCACGTCTCTGTTTTCATTAATACTTTGGATGGGAAGTGATGCAAAGCACATAAGAGGAACAAAACCTCAAAAGCTGTTCTAACTTTAGAGCTTTCCAGGAGTGCGTCCAATCTTAACTTAAAAATACTTTAGAATCTTTCTCTCCCTGTTGCACATTTAGTGTAAGTGTAATCATCTATGCTGAGAAACCTTGCATGCAACATCCCATACAGTGTTCTTAACCAAGGTTTCTGAAGCAGTGTGGCTTAGGCACTTGTCTTTGTGTCAAACTTCATCCTCCTACTAGGACCTTCTGGTTAATTTCAGCTATGCTGGACAGAGAGATAGTAGTTTGTTGTCTTTCTATTTGCTTCAGAGAAAAGCAAGCAGCTATGAGAAAGAGAGGAAGGTCTGTGGCACCTCTGAAAAGCTGTCAGAGAAGTTGCATGAAAAGATCTTGTGAGAGATACTGGAGAAGCTGTGTGTCTTAAATGAGTTTTCAAGTGACACCAAGTGATCCATCATCAGTTCTATGGAAAGCTGTGCATGACTTATTCCAGAGGTCATGGAGGCACTTGCCAGACTCTTGAAAATGTTTGCTTTCTTGGATAGCCTGGGCTTAGATTTGGTTGCCTTCTGCAAAGGTTACCTTTCTTCACAGGTGCTTTGTAAGGCTGAATTTTGAATAATGCAATGAAAGGCAGAAACTGAAAGACAACTTAAGCTGTTTAGTTAGAGTTTTTGTGTTCCATAAGTGTTGTTTTATTGTGACTTTGATGGATTTCTGTAGACTATGAATACTTCTTAGGATATTTCTGTTTTGCCTTTCATAGCTAGTTCACAGATCCTTGGAGAGATACTTAAAAAGCTGGAAAAACCTTCAGAATGAAAAAAAAAAAAAAAGTGGAAAAGTTGCATGCGTCCTTGATGTGTAATGGAGTAATACTTCAGTTGCAATACAAATGATTTATTTACCGTGGGGGCATTCTGTACTGATAATAAAAGCACATTTCCTCTTGGAACAACTCATTGCTGTTTGCAGATCAAAACCATTCATTCATGGAGTTCTTCTTCTTGCCCCTGTGTCTCATATGTGAACATCACCAGATGCCAAATGCAATTAACACAAATTCTGCTCTTGATCACACTGGTATCAGACTCGCCCAGAGGAGAACTTGGCTTTTAGACCTTGTGTCACGTCTAAAGAAAAATAATATTGACTCATGTTATTTCAAAATGATCGTTTATAGCCAGAAAATTTTAAATCAAAACAGCCAGGCACGTTTTCCTTTTATGCTCATCGCTAAATAAGCCGTGGAAAAGGTTTCTGCTTGCAGAAGTGGTTTTTTGGGGGTTTTTGGGGTTTTTTTTTCCCCAAGATTATTAAGTTTCATGTGTTGTAGTTCATCCCAAGATTGTGCTATTGTTCTCTTCAAAGTTTCTTAGGCCATTAATCTCTCTCTGTTGTTTCCATTTGGCCTCAGGGAGGTCAGCTAGAAATTGCATTGCTAGAGAATATTCTGGTCTTGACAACACAAAGGAGTGAGGAGAGCCTCCAAATACTATCAGTTCTTCATTCAGAGTGTACCACTAAGTAAACCCGTAAAGGCTGTGTTACTAAGTCCTTTATGTCCTCAAGGCCAGGAGAATATACTAGGCATCAGGCACCATGTTCAACAACAGCTCCTATTCTCTTGTTTCAAAAGTAAGTCTTTTCATATCCTATTTCCATGCTGCTCTATTTTTCTCCTTTGTCTTTAACTATCCACCAGGGTCCACTATATTGGATATGACAGTTCAAAATGTGTATTTAAGGCTCGGTGACACACAGCTAACGCTGCGGCCACAAAGGAACAGTTATGGCAATTGAACCGTGTGAGCCGCTGTACTGTTGCAGATCCATCAGTCTTTCCATTGTGACTCCTCCTTGCTCCCAGAGGATTTATAGGCGCGTTTTTGAGAGAACTCCAGTAACTAAAATAAAGATGTATTTGTCTCTACAGAAATGTTGTAGCCACATATCTGGCTATTTGGAGAAAACAGCAAAAAAAATTGAAGCCCTGTGAAACTCATGCTGTAGTGGCTCTACTGATGGATTTTTCAAAGTCTTGTCTTAAAGCACGTGACTTTTAACCTATTTTTACATGTTTACTGTTTTTGACTGACACATGGGACAAATTAAAGTGTTTGAAGCAAGGGCATACTCCTCAGGACAGGAAAGGTTAATTTACTTACTTGCTTAATAAGTATGTAGTACAGTCTTTCATTGTTCAGTTTTCTTTCTTTTACATCTCCTAAGTTCTCTGTTTCATTCAAGGCACAGGGTGGTTATCCTCCAGGGCAGAATTTGTGTTGGGCAAAGAGGCAGGAGCATGCTGTGAGCTGGAATAAGGCCAAGGGGTACAGATGATATGGGAGAGTGCCCTTATGAAGGCAGCTGAATAGCTGTGCTGGAATCCATGCCAGCCTTTGCCCCAAAAAGTCTTTTTTGTCCTTAGGGAAATTATTTGAGCCAGATTTCTTGTGGCTGGTCACTAATGGTGTGCTCCTCACTTCATGGGTTGGTCAGTACAAGGTGCTGGCACTGGACTGGCAATTACAGCCCTAAACAAAGACCAGAGGAGCTGTAATTCTTACATAGCAATTTGGACACTCCATCCAGAAGATCTTTGGCTGGAAGCTGAATGAGCTGTGCCCACATCCTGAGCTGGCTTCATGATGCATTGCCATGTTACAACAGGACTGAGCCTTTGCTCATAAACACTGTTTCTCAGCAGGGGCTGTGGCTTGTTAGCAGATAAATTTTAGTTGTCAGGGAATGAAGGGGCCCTATGAAAAGGACATCAGCTAAGGACAAATGCTTAAACTTTCCTGTTAACTGTGGTCTAGGGAGAAAGGACACAGGCTCACTTCTGGGGTGCAAGTGGCTCCCTGTGGAAGGAAGCTCTTGGCGAGGGAAGTTCCCAAACTGTTGAGTTCTGAAAGGGTGCTGGGTTCCAGCTGTTCCTTACACACAGGCCTCTTGAGAAAAGGGCTCATGGAACCACGTGATAGCAAATCAGTTTCTTTTGTACATGTACAAGGTGACCAAGTTTGATTCACACAAGCAACTTCACCACCTCAGCATAACATTTTTTGGTGGGGTTTTGGTTGTTTTTTTTTTTTTTTGGGGGGGGGGGGGGAGCGGGGGGGGTGTTAGGAAAAAATACCTCCTACCTCTTTATTGGTGAACATAGCAGAAAGCTCACTTTTTCCATGTCCAACACAGCAGGTGCATACTGGAAGGCAGTACCCACAGGGACTGGTCAGGTACCTGGTCCCAGCACTGTTCACTGGCAGCTGGAAAGGAGGTCTGCTGAACTATGTAGGGCAAATATGCCCTCTTGATTCTGGAAGCCTAATGAGGAGAGCTTGGGACTGCTAAGGGACATTTCTCTTTCATTTTGCATCAGAGGCCTGTGATTTGGGTGGCTGAAGTCCAAAGTTTGGACTGTGGTGCTCAATTTGTGTAGTTAAATCTTGGGTTGCTCCACATATGCATGTATCTTTGGCCTTCATCTTTATTTCGGTACTGATCTCCAAGGAACATGCTGACTGGGAACTCTTGATCCCACAGCTGAAAGCTCCCCTTACCTAAGGGACAGAGAATGCATGATCATCTCTTTTAACTTTGGTTGTTGTGCCCAGACTGCCAAGAAATGTACTTGTGAGGGAGGCCTACTGCATGCTCCCTGATTGCAGCCTCAGGCTACAGCCGCTGTTACTCCATCCCCACCACCAGGCATGTGCCTCTCCTGCACAAGACCTCATGTGTGGGTTTGCATCTGTTCCAGGTCAGACACGCACCCCTCTCATGTGACTGTGCATTCGGGGGTGATATCAGTGTTAGAGGAAGGAAATTCAAGGAAACAGGCATTGGTGGAACTCATCTGGACTGCCCAGAGCTAAGTGGAGATTGAGGTGCAGACTGTGACTAAGAAGTTGCTGCATCCAATAGAAAGGGAAAAACTAAAATATTATCCCCATCTTCCTGTTCATGGCCTTTCATAAAGCTGGATAACTCATGACTTTACTTGAGCCCTTAAACCAGAAACTCCTTATGTTAGGAGAGACATAACAGAACACTTAGGCAGACATTCCACATCTGCTTTGCTCTTCTACAAACCCTTTCCACTGCAAAGTTTGATTTATGATCTATGCAGAAATCCTCATTTGAATCTTAATCTAGCATTTAACCATGCAATACTCATTTGTTCATAGCTCTTTCTAGGAAGGATCAGTCTCATTTAGCATCCAACAATCTTTCTTTGTTAGTGAAATACTCAAGTCATCTGGATTTCAGCTGTTGCTCCCTTTTTTTTTTTTTTACCAAAATTTTTGGAGACATAGTTATCTTCAGAAAAAAACAGAATATATTGGCTGTACAGAGAGTCCATTGTGCTGCCCAATCAAAGACAAACTGCCACCATGTGAAATGAAACATGGCCTGGGGCAAGCATAAATCTAGTGTACACTAGTGTTTGCAGACTTGCTCTTGGTCTTCTGGAGCAGATGCCATCCATAAGTCAGCTAATGATGAGTTAGAGTCAACTCACTAGCACATTTTGAAATAAGAAAGAATAGTATTTTGGGAGGATAGTGCTATTTGATTTGTAACAAAGACTACAGGTATTCCTTTATTGATTTGTTTTGTTTTGATGGGGGTGTCCCCTCTGAATAGGCAGTATGCATTTATGAGTTTGTAACTGATTGCTGTGTACTGAGAGCTCAAAAGAAATCAGGAAGGAAGTGTAAAACAATAGATGAGATAAGGAGCATCATTTCTTGTGTACAGTAACTGGGTTAAGTAGCTGGGAAGAAGAAACTTCTTAGCTTTAGAGCTGGTAAAATTGGTTTGTCTAAATTTAAAAGCAAGAAATGAAGCACTAAACTGTTTTATAACCTATCCTAGAAAAGGAGAGGGGTAGTGCAGTGAGTCCAGCTGTTGGTGAGACTGACACTGACACACTGTCTCACAAAAACACCAGCAAAACATGTGCTCACACACCCTCAGAGTGCAAGCAAGGCAGACTGGAGGAGGTGTTTATGGGTGCAAAGGGGATATTGTGAGAGATGAAAGAGTAATGCCTGAGTGTTAGCGTTTTTACTGTTTGTTCCTATTAATCTAAGTGCTCTGTACCATTGGGAGAAAGAATAAATGCTTCTGTTGAGGGAAAAGTCTGGTTTTGAGACAAGTTACTCTTCCTGTGTGTCAAAGGGCCAGAGGCCCTAAAGCTGCCACACCTGTGGGTCTGTAGTGCTCCTATGTTCAAGTGGTGGATGTAGCAGCCCCCAGGGCCCTTTCTAATAGTGAGTTGCAGAAAGCTTGGCAAGTTGTCTTGGAGGGTCACCTGGGGGGTCTAAAACAGGTCTGAGGCACTGTTCAGTTCTCTTGAAGATAGCTTCTGAGAAGCAAGTGGGGTGCGTAGAGGAAGCCTCCTGAAATGGAACTGGATAGGAACAACTTGAGCATTAGGAGTTTCATCATGGAGCTCTGAGCTGCATGTCTTCTGGTGAGCTGCTGCTTTCATGTGGAATAGGCTCTTTTGGGGCCCCTGCAGTTAGTTAACGGCATTCAGAATCAAGTCTGCAAAAAAGCTACGGCAAAGAGAATATATCTGTTCACTGTTTTCCTGGAATGTCCCTAAACAAAAGCTAATCCCTGGAGGTAAATAGTTCAGTGTCCTTTTGCTCGGAAATCATCAGATTTCAGTCAGTTCTGAAAACCCGTAACTGTAATAAAATGATTCTTTCCAAAAGATATTTGGGTTGTTTTCCACCCTGCTCAATGAGATCCATATTCCGTGGCACTGACTGTAAGTGAATGGTTTGAAGATAAATGAATGTCATGTCATGAATGTGTTTTTACTTTGTCATGGGGAGACACCAGCCAATTAAATTCTGAAACAGGGATTTTAAAATTTATTTTATTACCTCCCTCCCCCAAATAAATCTGTTAATGCTGTGTAAAAAATGGCATTTTTAACCCTTCTTTGGTTATTACTATAGTAGTCGGAGGTAGGAAAGAAGTTAGGGACAGAACTTCAGTTTTATTAATAATTGAGATTTCAGAGAATCTAAGTTTCTCTCAGTTTGTTAATGACTTAGCAACAATTTGGATTCATTGCTCACAAAGAAGTGTGAGTATTTCTTTAAATGAGACAGTATGGTGAGTGCAGGTGTGTTAGCGTGAATGTCTAGTTTCCAATTTGTGCATCCCAGCCCAGTCTCTGTAACTGGGATGGAGATTCAGGGTTATTAGTTACAATGCTCCTTACTAGTGTACTGACAGGCTGCTTTATGAGATGCTTCACAGGGGGTTGGAACTAGATGATCTTTAAGGTCCCTTCCAACCCAAACCATTCTATGATTCTATGCTGTCCCTGTCATCTGAAAGAAAGCAAATGGAGAGCAGAGGTGGAACCCATTCAGAGCCAAATAAGTATCACTGTAAAATACACTTTGAGTGCTTCCTGTGGGCACTGCAGAGGCAGAGCCTGGGTGGAGAGTGGTGAAAGAGACGGTTTTGTTGAAGAGTGCCAGTATGTGGGAAATATTAGATTAAAGGGGAACAACAGAACAAAACTACTTGAGAAATGTGTCTGCTGAACAAGGAAGAAAGAGTCCCGACGGCAGGTTGTGGGCTTGTTCTCAGTGCTTGTCTCAAGCTGCGATGAGTGTCCATGTGACTTGCTGAGACAAGTTGCCTGACTGATGGTAGCAGCAGCTGCACTGGGAGCTGGAGGGAGACTGAAAAAACATGTAGCTGCTACCACATCGCATGGCAAAGACAACGGGAAGGGGCTCAGGAATGATCTGTGGCCCCTTCAACATTCCCCTCCCTCACATACCTGGCCTGACCCAGTTTCCTTTTTGCTCTGAGCTGTGGTGTAGAGGGGAAGAGTGGAGAGGAAGAGGAGACCTTGTCCCTCCTCTCTGAACTCTGGGATACATTCAAGGGCTTTGTAGAATCAAGGTCTTGAAACAATTTGTAAGTACAGCTCCAAGAGCCTGCACCTTTTTCCTTTACCCACAGTAGACTGCTGTGGGATGTGAGTAATGCAAACCACTGTGTAGGCATGATGGCCAGTGGTTCTGAGGTCTTAATCCAGAGGTGCAAGGATATAAACTGGAGGCATTTAAAATAGGAAGATTAAATCCCCTATCTCTCTCTGAAAAGTGGAACTTTTATATATTTGACTTTCCTATTGCCCTTTGCCCTCCCAGATCCAGCCTGGCTAAGGCACCCTCAGGATGAGGACAGTTCCCTACCCTGGGTTCGGTTCAGCTCAAAGTAGAAGTCCCAAATGAGGTGCCTTTTTGTTCTATTCCTTCTAAGCTGAACCAGTCATGAATACTTGGAGCGACCACTTCATCACAGGCTCCTTTGTGATTTCAAAGGATTGTCTTCCAGATTTAGCATGTTTCCAAATCGTTTCCTACTCTTCTGTTCTTGGTGCCGAATCATCTGCCAGCTTTGTCAGCCGGGTAAAATGTGGATAGTGGACTCAAGGCATTTTCATCCAAGACTTTCAGATAATTACAAAGTAATAAGTAGATAACTTTTACCATCCTTGGAGAGTTAAGTTTTTACAATTGCTGGCCAGGCTTTTTGACGCAACAAATTCAGAAAAGAAAAACAAGTTTCCTCATGCTGAGGAACAAAAATCTCTCTCTAGTTTTTGATGGCTAACCAGTCTTGTATAAGAACCATGTCTGACAAGCATTCAGATATAGCAGTCGTGTACAAGCTACATGTTGTTCAGTTTGTTACTCTACAAATCAGGACTCTGAGGAAACTGCTAACAGTTGCCCAGATTTCATTCAGCAGCAAAATTGGAAGATGAGGAGGTAATTTAATGGCAAACCTCTTTCTTAGCAGCTTGGGGGCTCCCTTTTGATTTGGATCCTGGAAGTAGTTATTCTACTCCTAGTAATGCTTAAAGATAGACCAAAATATATGGAAGTAAAAAAGAAAGGATTGAACTGAACTCAAATCTTAGATCCAGGCTCCCTGAATTTGGGGATTGTTTGGATCTGGATCTAAACTATGTGTCTTAAATCCATTGCTGATGGAGGGGGCAGGGGGAAATGGTCCTAACAACCACTAGTTACTTCTAACAGAGAACAACCCTGTTTGTTAACTGTCAGAGTTCTCCGAGTCACTGAGAAACCTTCATTTTGTGTGAATTTATCCCCAGTTGTTAAAACGTAGCTTTAAGTACTCTGCATTGACCTTTGAAGCAACGTACCCAAATTTACCTATTACCATGGTGGTTTACTATCTACTTTAATAGTAAATTATTTTTAATACTTAATTTTTATTTCTGAGTTATGATCTGACATGAAGGAAGTGGAGAGAGCTTCACAGTGGTCTGCCAGCATGGCATCACTTAGTGAGTACTGATTGATGGTCGGCTAAGGACTTGGTTCAAAATCCCTTTACAAGGTTGTTAATCAACTTCTAAGGACTTTGGGTTAGGCCCTTTTTTCCTGGTGAACTATCTAAAACTACAGAGCCGTTAACAGCATAAGGTGCTGCTGGACTTGCGTGACAGAAATGAGCCTTAGGGAAAATGAGAGTGTGTATACAGGTGGACAGTGTGCTCTCATGGCCTCTGAAGCATGATGCGATATGTAGAAGGTGTCTACCACTCCTAGGGACTCAAAGGGTCTCCCTTCTCTAAGTGTTCTCACTGCATAAATAAGCACATTTAAGTCCATCCTGGATGTTTTTCAAATTTTGGGCTGGATTCTCTGCTAATGTAAATCGTCAGTATTCAACAAAGCCAGGAAGATTTACAGCAGCTGCAGATTTGACACTTCTCAGCAACTGCCTTGGGGTTCAGTTCTGTGCTTAACAGATAGAGTGGTGACTCTTGTGCTCTTGGGCCCTTCCATGAAGTGGTATTTTAAATTCTCCAGTTCATCATCTTCCCTAGAGCTAGACAAAAAACTAAAGACCGACTTTCAGCCAGGAGGCTGACTGAAGCCATGGCACCTCTAAGCCAGGAGAAAAACAAAACAAAACAAAAAAACCCCCACCAACAATCAAAACAGATTTCTGGTTAATGTAGAGAAAGAGTAATTATGAAGATGGAAAACCTGTATACTAAAATGTGTTTGCACATTGAACTCTTTTTACCTGCATGCTCAAGAACACACAGCTGTTCGCATTCACAAGATGATGTGAAAATCAGAGGAGCTGCAGTTGACAGTTGCCATATGCAGATGTAACAATGCACACTGGAAAGCAGAGAAGAATCAGACCTTTTCAGTTAAAATATTTCTCTGGCTCAGATCATAGGAATTGCCAGCAAAGGACTTGGTGCCAAATTCAGTAAGCCTCTCTAAGAATGTGATGACTGTACTCTTCAACTACTTACACTCCTGTAAATCAGCAACATCTGATTAAAAGACAATGAAGTTACTGCAATATCAGCTCAACTGAAATAAAAGGATCAGAATATTTTTCAGTTTTCATGGGTATCATTTCTTCAAAGAAAATTCTGAAATAGATGTTGCAAAGGAGGATGACACTGTTGCAGACAAGAAAAGATCTGATTGCAATTTCTGTATTATTATTATTTATTGCATCTTTTCTAGCCTGAATGCATTTTTAATGTATTAGCCTCAGTCAATGTTTAAGTGCATTTTTATTATTAGAATGCATTTCAAAACTGTCTTGTATGTAATTTTGTGTGTGATCGGTTTGAGTCAGCAGTTTACAGTTTGTACAGAAGTAACATTTGCAATACCAAGTCCTAGAGGAATTTTTCAAGACAACAAAGTTATTTCATATGAGCAGTTAAAAAAAAAAATCAAAAAAATTACAAACATCTGTATTTTCTCGAGAGAGACATAGATTATTGCTTACAATGGTGTGGGCTGGAATGTGCCTCTTTCAGCTGGATGAATCCATGTGCCCTTGCCAAGAAAGTTTTACATTTCCCTTTTTCCTCGGCTGCTGTATCCAGCCTTGGCACAGTATCTACTTATTATATTTATTTCTTGGATTTGCTGGTTCCAGTTTTGGCATTTACATTTCTGCATTGGTCTCCCTACCCCTATGTCTGACATCATTCAAGTGAGAGCAGGGTGGGAAAAAACCCACAGCTTGGAGACTCTAGTCAGGTATAATATTAAAAATAAGAGCTTATGTAGTGAGAAAAATGATGGGTAGTTGGCCAGTTCTGAGCAAGATTGTTCTCCAGGAGCTTTGCCATTGTTTTCAATGAGATCAGGACTGGGCACTTGGCTGCAGTGAGAAGTGGACCTGGGCCATGTGGTTTTTCATCCAGACCTTCCCAAAACTCAGGAGTGTTTCAATCTTGGCCCTCTCTCGGTGAGAACATGCAATGCTTGGATGTACGTGCGCATGAGTTGATTTTGAACGTGCCATGTGGGCAGAGCCCTGGTGTTAACGTTCCCAAGCAGAAGTTTACAGAGGGATTGCAATCATCTTTGGACTTTGAACTAGATGCATAATGGTGCCATCTCCTTGTGTCTTCCTTTTTCCCAGCCAAGCTTGTCCCATGTAAGGGCCAGAGACAGTGTGGCTCACTATAGTGTCTTTCCAAAGCTGTAAATATCCAGCTGTTATATAAAAAAAGTTGCTGCTTAATACATTTTCAGGAAGACAATTATCTATTTGTACTCATTTTTTGAACCCTGCTCCTGTATAGCTTGTGTTTAAAGAGTCAAGACATGAGGCTATTCTGTTAGTCACTCCAGATTCAGAACAATGTTCTTTAATGCAGTAGTTATTCTTCGTCTTGGCCCTTTATAATCTTGATTTGATTTATTTAAACCACTGTGAAAAATCTGGGAGGCTGGCAAATTGTGTTTCTTAATTCCCTGATTAACTTTCTTTAATTTTTTAATAGAGAGAATGAAAAGAAAACAAGCCTGAGAATTGATCTATGGTGTATACCACAGCCTCTTTGGAAGAGTAACATGAATCTGTCACACACGCCTCAGATATAAATCACTCTGCACCACAGGGACATTAAGGCTCTCAGTACAAATGTACGTGTTGGGAAATTGTTCTGCAAATGTTACATGTACGTGTGCAGTAGCTAATTTGCAAATCTGAAAAACTTGGCATGTTTACATCCTCTCTGAAGTAACCCAGGGTGCCTGGTCCATGTTGGGAAATGGGTTGCTTTGCCAAATGGAGCTTAAAAAAAAAAGAAAAAGTAATCAGTTGGATGGTATTGTAGCACAAAATGTCCCAACCTGGTAAGACTTTTATTTAATTTTGAGTTTATTTTTAGTGCTCCTAAATGAATGATACATCTTTTTCTCTATGAGGGTGGAGCAGGGGATTCTCTGTGTGGGCAGAGGGGGCAAGTCCTGGCACTGCTCAGTCTGCAGTACAGGGCATTGGGGACCACGTGTCATCTGCTGAGCACGCCATACAGAGATCTCTGTTCAGTCTCTAGAGACTGCCTGTTACAGACCCAGCTCAGAGAAACTGGGCTTCCATCTTGAGTTACAGTGATGAATGACTTAAGCTCTAAAGATCTTGCTTTGATCCCTGATATGTTGCTTATACAGTACCTTCATGTTTAGCTAACATATATGTAGATTGAATTGTTCAATGCACCCCAAATCACAGGAAAGTCAGAGGACTGAAATGAATGTCTTGAGTTTAATTTCTTGTGTGATTGCAGTCAAGGACAAGGAATCCAAATTGCAATGTGAGTGCCAAAGGTGTTACGTGGTTTTTAAATGCGCTCTAAAGCCATATTTACTTTTTTTATGGCTAAGTGAGGACTGAGTTGGTGGCCCAGAGGTTTTAGATGTTGATAAGTTCAGCCAGCAAACAATGTTTCACATGAAAACACCCTCTTGTGTGGTCATAGATGTTCATAAGTAGATCAGAGTTTTACTTGGCATGGCTTAAAGTTCAGGCCTAACATGTATGTAGGCTACAACAGTGTGTAATGTGATATTAGGAGGGAAAAAATGGGGTTTTGAGAGTCTAGATTTCAGTTAGATTTAAAAAATTTCATCCAATGATTTAGGCATGAAAGGCTTTCGAATACTCCTCAGCATGCTTTAACCTTAAGTGATGCATGTAGGCTGTAGTGTTTGCATAAGAAAATATCGTATGGCATTGAAATAGTTCCCCTTTTAGATGTGTAGTCATAAAGACTTACTCTGATAATTAAGTTTAATAATATCCAAGCATTAATAACATGCAATTATGCTTCTGATGGATTACTTGCATCAAGAGACTATCATAAAATTACAATTCAGTACCTGCCATTACAAAGAGCGAGCATGAACTGATGTTATAATAAGGAGATGACAATCAAGATTTTGGTTTCAGCAGAAATGTGGCAAATTCTGGCAGACAGTATGGTTTCTAGAAGATGGACCTGTTATAAGAGGCTGGTGTCCTTTGTCTGAGCAAGTGCTACCTATCCTATCAATCTACTCACATGGCTACACATTTAATCACAAGCAGTTTGATTCCTGCTTGTGATTAAAAGGAAACCACATACAGATGACATTGAAATTATGATTATTCAGAATATCCATAATGCTCCAGGTGGGACCTGTGCAAGGAGTTGGACTTTAAAGCAACACAAAATGATGAAGATGAGGGAGAACTGTGCTGCTTTTGAGTAAAGTAGGAAGAAGGGAACGTGCACAAGGGTTGTTGGTTCCAGATTTCCTTATGTCCTTGCCCACAGAGGCAATCCCTGGCTTTATTACTACAGTCACTGTTTTTGCATAACCCAGCCCTTGTCCGTGCACAGCCATAGTGACTCCAAACTGTTAATTATGTTTTTCACGCCCAGTAAAACACAGTTAAGCTCCCCTCGATTCCCCCTAGCACTGCAGATCCAGTGTCTCATCCTTCGTGCTCCCCACACCACCTCACCCTGGTTACACAAGTCAGCCATCGAGCCAAGAGAAACCTCTCAGCTCTCTGGCTGTAACAACAGTTTGTGGGAGCCAGGTTTTTGCTGTATCATCCCTCTGAGGGATTGAGCAGGCGGGAGAAAGGGCTAGGGTTGGGGCTCACGGGGGGTGCTCAGTTCCTGGAGCCGAGAGGGATGGTTTCTCCGCAAACCCACCCATCAGAGGAGGCTGCGTTGGCACCCTCTGCAGCACAAGGCCACGGGAATGTCCTCTGAGTAGGATCTGTCTTTTGGGACCTTGGTGGTGGGGATCACAGTATGTGAAAGGGAGTACTGAGGGTTTTGTACGTGTGTATAATACTTGTTCACCAGCTTGAGACTGGTCTGTTTCTCTCTTTAGCTGGTTTGTATCCCCAGGTTTTCTGTTACGCTCCAAGTCTCCATTAGCAAGTGTTTGTTTATGTTTATGTAGTACTTGCTCTTAGGCCACTATCCTCCTAGCAAAGCATAATACACAACATCTAAACAAAGAGAGCAGTGTGGGCTAATTAATTCCTGATTCAGGGAAACAAAAGATAAATGCCTAAGTAAACTTTTCCTAAAGCTAAATAACTCTTTTCACCTACTTTCTCTCCTCTTGCGCTCCTCCTTGTGTACAATAAAATGGCCACCCGTGAAATACGCAGCTCAATTGAAAACATAATGGGCTCAATCAGGGTTTGGAGGAGCACCAAGAGATGATCTTCAGGTCATGCTGAGGAGAATTTTGCTCGACACTACAGTGACACCATCTCTAAAGGGGAACTCTCTTGTGACATAGGCCAATTTGGCCACTGTCCACTGGGAGATGGTGCTTTGCTTGTCCTGTTTGCCGAGCTGGGACATTTGGGCTAATACGCTTTCAGAGGTGAGCTTGAGACTTAGGAGTTTGGTCTCCATGATCTCTCTAGCCTTCTGTTATCAGTGGATGAAGAATCTCCTTCAGTGGATAATTCAGACTATATAAATCACTGTCCTCTATTGACTTTCCTATCAGAGTACATGGAAAGCATTTTCCATAGCTACCTCAGTGAATATCTTCCTTCCCTCAGGATCACTTTTTGCTATTGTAGGCACCCAGGACAGAAGATGCAATCAGTTCTGGTATGTGCCATGTGTCAGATCTCTGTGACTACCTGTGCCCACGCTGTGCAAAGAAATACTTTTAACACCATCTTTCAGCAGCAGCTGGCACCAGGTCTCTGGGGAAGGGTTTTGTTGGCCTGACACTAGCCAGAGAGTAGAGAAATGGCTGGTCATACCATGCTTGATGTCTTCATTGTGGGACAGAGTGCACGGCCCTTCCCTCTGCCCTACCCCACAGTTCCCCTTAACTCAGTGCTCCAGTATGGATTTGTATTCCCAAAGTATTTCTCCAGCTCTGAGAGGCCCACTGGGTAACCTTTGCTGGTGACTACAAACAAATCTGGGCCTCCTGGGCTCTTTCCATTTGGTTCCCTATGGGGCAAATCCCGAAGGCCTTTCTTCCAGTTTCAGTCAGTCCTATAACTGGGATTTCTTTTTCCCAGATTTGCTAGTATCACTGTTGCTGGAGGGTATTCCTTAGCTGAACACAAGATCCAGGGATGGCTGTGTGAAATTATATGGGCTGTTTTACACTGAGGCTCAGAGAAGATAATTTGTTTGTTAAAACTTGGGTTCAGTGGGAATATTACCTGTCAGCATCCGGCCCTGTAAATTGCCATGTCAGTTTGTTGGCAGAAACTGTGAATGGGACCAAAAGTGCCCCTGATTTACACCACTCAAAGCTGGTACTGTTTATTCAGCATCACAGGATACACAGGCACAGCTATAAAGCCATTCTGGAAAAAAAAAGTTGAAGTTAGACGTTTTCTTCCTACTCATGGGACCTGAAAACTCAAACTTACTGTAAACAGCCTTGGAAAACATTTCATATTTCCAGAGTTCTGAATCCAAGCATTTCTGTGAAGCAGTGACACAGTTTGAGAGTCACACACTTCTTTTCAGTCGTATATTTTTTTCTAATAGATGTACAAGTTATTTAAAATACTCCTCTTGCTTTTAGGGACAAACATCTTGCTTCTCAGAGCAGATTTCGGTCAGAGATGGGGAAAGGGAAATGTGTACTTCCTTAAATAAATACCTATATGTGGGTTTAGTATTTCTGAGTATTTTAGTTTTCAAGCAGAAGCTTGACTTTTTTTTTTTTTTCTTTTTTAATAACCATCATTTAGTACTATGGAAAGTGTACAGAGTTGTTTTGGCTGGATGGAGCAAAGCAGTGGGTTAAATTTTAGCACATTTAGTAGCACAGAGATCTCTCTTCTGTGAAAGACAGGATTGTATTATGTAACAGTCCGGCTGCCAAATACTTCTGCTGGCAGCGGTCAGCCTTCTATGCACCATTGACATCAAAACCTAATGAGGTTTGATCCAGAGAAGGGATTTGAAAGGACGTCTTGTTTTCCTTCAGTCTTCACAAACTGAACTTGTTTAAAAAGAGGGAGGGGGGCGGGAAAAAATACAGAGTCTTGTTTGATAAATGAGGAAAATTAGTGGTTTTTCTCCGAAGTTTTGGCTGTTTATTGGTTTAACAGCTATTGCTTAGAACAAGTCGTTTCTATTTATGGTGTTTATCATATCAGCTAACGTTGTGTGATGGATCAAGGGGGCTGCAGGTTGGGCTTGTATGTGTTACCTCCGCAGGGGCTTTCTGACAGCTTACCTTAGTATATCCTGTGCCTAATATTTATACACAGTCATATTGACCATTCAATAAACACAGGACCAAACAAGTGTCCCACTCCCTATAACATGCCTGCTAAATGAAATAGATCAGCAAGTAAGTGGGGACAAGAAACACGGGAACATAATAAGACGGTGTTCAGGGGTGCAGCTCCGTGGAGGCTGCCACACTGCCAAAAGCAATGTAGCATGATATTGTACCAGAGGTAATAAGCTCTTGCTGAAAAGCAAGTCTTACTAGTTTGCCTAAAAATGTAAGGGATATGCTACTGAGTGAGAGCAAAGGTGTATCTAGCCTGACATCTTCTCTGACAACTGGTAACAAAGAAGGGATCAGAGAGCACACCATGTGTTGAGTGGTCTGTCCCCTGGTATGACACCCACCAGCAGGTTAGCCATATCCTGAGCTGGAGATGTCATAAACTATGGCTCTGTGAATGTGTTTAATCCCATTTTGAGCTCATATCATTTGGTCGCAAGTTCCACAGTTTGTGTGTGTGGAAAACTTTTTCCTCTGCTTCATTTCAAACCTGCTCTCAGCTTACTTGGACCCAGGCTACTTTCTCCATGTTGTTGTGTACAGGAAGGTGGGAACACACTGGATTGTGCAAATACAGAGCAGCATTAGATCAGATATATCTCCCTTTTGCGTTTCTATTACGCAGACATAGCTGTGCATTAGTGCAGACAGAGCTAGTCTTGGCATAATATGAGAAGGTTTCACCTTGTGAACTTGCCTCGTCATTGTAATGTTTTAGGGTGATTTTGTGGCAGAGCTGGTTTTAAGTAAGAATTTAAGCCAAGAATGAGGCAGATTTAGAGATGTTTATTAGAAGCAGCTTGCTATGAGATGTAGTATGGTTTGTACATCCGTGGAAGAAGGAATATGAAGCTTCTAATTTGAAATAAATAGCAGAGTTGCCAGCACTAGCAAAATGGAGGCAAGAATGAACATATGGTTAGAATACTGAATACTTTACACAAGTACAGTGCCTGCCTTGGAAAAACGTATGGCAGAACATATGTACTTACCTCAGCCTCACCCAGGAAGTTCAATATTTGTTAATTTGCCAGTGGGGAGGATGGTGTAACCAGGGTTAAGTACCCGATATGAAATCACCGAACAAGTCAGTGGCAGAGCTGGGACTGCAGTCCAGGAGCAATGTCTTTCACTTACATGTTTAGTCTCCTGCCTGCATTTCTCTGGAAAAGTATTTCTGGTCTCAATGTTAGAGGTGTTAACGCAAATGAAGTTTGACAATTATGCTTGCATTTCTGCTTTCATCTTGAAAGTTTCAGGGCTTTCTTGCCTGTTCAACAAGTCCTGTCAAAGCTGTTTAAGAGAAAACTATGGAGCTCAGGATTATTGTTAGTTTTTTCTTGTTCAGCACTTCAGCTGTTGCCAGAACTCTCTGATGATGGTCGCATGTGTAGGAACAGAAACGTGCTGATAAAGTCCAACTTCAGTGTCTGTGCATGTTACCAACAGTACAGGAGTGGAATGTGAATGATAAACAGCATTGCCACGTGACAGACTGCATTTTGCATGCAGGTCTCAGCATCTGCTTCTCTCCCCTAGAATAGCTCCCAGTCTGCCAGGATCCTGGGCAGCTACAACAAGCTGGTTGCTTATAAGGTAACCTGTTAGAAGAATGAGGTTGTTTACCCCTCTCTTTTTTTCTTCCCCCTAGGTTTTCCTTCCAAAGGCCCAGCATGTTTCAGATCAGTATTGTGCCACTGAAAACATATCTGCATTTGAAAGTGGCATATGGTAAAAGTAGTCTGCTATCACAACACTGGAGACTTCTCCTGTTAGGAAGAAGTAATTATGCTGAATTTTTTCTGGTCTAGCATGGTAATGTACAGAGATGTTGGGACATAAACTCAGAAAGAGTAAGTAACTCAAGTAAGACCCTCAAATCTGATTTGGATTTCTTGAAGCACACAAGTTCATGTGGCTTTCGGGGATCTGTAAGTCTCAGCATCTCTGAAAACAGTGTAAATTAATTAAATGGTCTTCAGAAAGCATCTCAGAGGAGAGACTGATGATAGGCAATAGAGCAGTGACTGATGGAGGCAAGAAACTGCTGAGTCCATTGGAAAAGGCAGGATGTGCAATCGCATCCATTTTGCTATCACATCTGCATCTACTTTACTATCCTGATTAAGACAGGAATAAACAGAGGGATTAGCAGGTTATGTTTGTATATCTTGAAAATTTTGGACTTAGCTTAGTGTACCCTTATTTTAACAACTGTTGCATTTGTAGGAACAGATTGTTTTAACAACAGGTGTGATTGAAAACTAAACCAGATCTATTTGTCCGAGGATCAAATCTTAAAGTTTTCTTGTCCCTTGAGAAAGCTGATTGAGGACAGAGTTCTTAAACCCATCTGCATTCAAAGCAGAAGATCTTGGGGTAGGGAGACATGCTAGCATTCATGCCCTGTTTGTGGTTTGCTAGGGTTGGTGTGTGGGTTTAGTACAATCCCAAGGAATCCACTTACATTGTGAGAGTTTCAAAAATAAATAGAATGGAATTTAATAATCTTGTAGTTCAGTCTTGTGATCTTAGTAAAAGTAGAAGTTGCTTAGAGGATGGACTTAGTAAAACCAGTGTTATCTAAAAGCCTGTTTTAGCATCCCAGTTTGGTGTGACTCCATTGGTTGTGGACAAGTTCTGTTCATTTCAAAACATAGTGACAAGAGGATGAATCATGACTGGAATTTTTAATGCAGAAAATAAAAACTCACTATTTATGTTGTAGTGATTTAGTATGAACCTATTCTATCAGGGGTACATTTGAAGAAATAAGGGTGTTTTCTTGTTAAAAATACATGGGCCAAACAAGAGAGCATGGTGTCCAAATTGTTTTTCATAAACCTGGCATGTCACTGTATTTTTGATGCTGCTTGACAGCTAGACACTACTAATTATGTTGATGGTTATATTAATGTATAGTAAGGCAGCAAAATTGTTGGGTTTTGCTTGGTAATTAATAAAAAAAGGTTGATGTCTGTAAGACCTTTACAAGAGATTATTTCAATACATATATTGCAGCAGACCATGAGAGGGTATTTGCATTAACACCTTGGATGTGCTCAAACTTTTCTCAAATATATATATATGTATCTTGATGTGGCTACAACAGGCCTGGGAAAGTGAAGGAAAAGCACCAGACTTGGCAAACTCCAGAATACAGGTTTGGCCTTCTAATATCTGCAAACTAGCTTTAGACATTGCCCAATTTTCAAGCCAGGCACTGTGCTCAGGCCCCAGTATTTTGTTCTGCCCTCATTCTGGGAACATGGTGTGTCCCAGAAGCCAAGGCAAACATGGTGTTCGCTTTTGCTGGGTTATGTTTGGCTGACATTTCCTGAAGGAAAGAGCTCAGGAAAATAAAAACTTAATTTTTATTGGGCATCATAATAAGAATAATAGCAGCTCATTAAACAGAGCAGTTGCATTTCTCCCTTTCACTTCTGAGAGGCTAGTGGGAGCAACAGGCAATGCACATTGTAGTGGGGAATAGAGATTAATTCCCCATCTATCTAGCAGAAAGTAACAGTTTATGCAAAATTGTTTTGGGAACAAACTGCATATTTACTTCTGTATCTAAAAGCCTGCCTAGGTAGCCCAGATCCTGTATAGTTTCTACAGGAAAAACAACTTTCCATTCCTTAGTTCTGTCCTCCAGCCATTTAAAATGGCCACTTCATAGCATCTGGCTTCCACGGGGAGCCAAATGCAAGCAGGGTTGTTTCCAGTACCCAAGGAAGTCAACAGAAGGACACTGTTTTTGATGTGGGCCTCAGACAAAGCAACTGAGGGGGGTATATTATGCAGCAGTGTGGCACCTAGGTTTCATGGTGATCTGTTCATTGTAAATACTGCAGAATGAAAAGAATACAACTGCATGTGAATTCTGTGACATCTGTAAATTCATGTCTTTCAACAATATGGACACAGTAGAACATCTGCAAAGGACCATATGTTCCACTAGCAAGACTTGTCTGCCTAAATCTGGAGCGCAGTATATCAGTCAGCCTACATCTCATCAGTTGCATTCTCAAGATCAGTTTAGCAGATGGAATTATCTGCCTGTTCTCCCAGATGTGCTGTGTTAGCTTTTGCTGTACTATCTTTGTCATTTCGATGCTGCCAGCTTTCACACAAAAGACATCTCTGAGTTCTTTGTGCTTACTATGTGCTTACTCTGGATGCAGAACAACTGGATCTTGGGGAATTAGTGACTGTTTGGGATATTTATTGCTATGGTGTCTCTAGAAGTGTTTGCACAGAAGAGGAATCGAGAGCTAAATCCAGTAAAAGATGTGAACACCTTTGCATTGTGTAATTGTCCCTGTAGTTATTTAAGTCCTGTATGAACAGCTCCCTAAGGGGCAAAAATTAAGTAGTTATGATTTCCTATGAGCTAATACAGGCAATTCTGCACTGAGCATGGTGGCTCTCATGAATCTCACTCTTGTACATGCAACCATCTATCATCTACACATAAGGTCCTCAGAGGTAGGCAATACAGTGCTGGCCTTCAGTGTTGAGAAACTAAAGTTAATTTTTTAGTGTTTAGCAAACGTGAAAATAGGCAGAATAGTAGAGCTGCATTCTGGCACTGTGTATTCTGAAAGAAATCACAAATTGATTAGGGAAGCTGGTTTTTTTTTATTATTATTCTGGGGCTCTGCCTTTAGCAGTACTATGCATTTATTCTTGGAAAAGTTGCCCTGTTAAGATGTTTCAGGTTAGATGCACCAAAATGAAATTACACTTTCCTCAGCCACATCTTCTGATTTTCAAATGAAATTTTGATATATTTATAGTTGGGGAGAAAAAACCCCAAACTCAGCAGCAACAAATTGTTCCCTTCATAATACTACGAAGGATAAACTTTTATTGGTTTATGGGTTTGCATCCCCCTTGTCACTTGGCTGCATCTCAGAGTCATAATCAGTACCTTTTAACAGCAGAATGAAGCAGATCTGCTCCACATGTTTCATACTGTATATTGCTACACGATCTGTTCTAGCTGTGCCCATAGCCCAGTGACTCCCATGTCAGTGCTGCAAGAGCCAGTAAATTGCAAGCTCTTGGCAATAGCAGCAGCTATTCCCCCTGAAAATATTGCATTATATTCCCTGGCAAAGGGGAACATCTAATGGACTACAGATGATGTGAATTAATCTTTGAATAAGCATTTAATTTGTTGGCCAAGATCTGATTGCCCTTTTTTTGTAGTATTCTCATAATGAACATAAAAAGATTACAAGATTTGTGAATGTAGTCAGTCCTCTGAAAGTTCTGGCAGCTGGCTCAGCTTTGACTTAATTTTTTTCACTTAGTAATTAAAAACACTTCTACAAACTCAGAACATAACCATCATTAAGGGCAATTCCAGAGCAAGATGTAAGATTCAGAACTCTATCACCTCACTTAGCCCCTTCTAGTCAGAGATGTTGAAGAAAAGTATCCTGCTGAGAATTTGTTTGAAAAATTTATTTCTTGCACAGGTCATTAGAATTTAATGGGTTGGCTTGTCTACAAACATACGAATTAAAAGTATTGCTATAGCTGAGATACAGGACACTTAAAGTAATCCCTCCTCTTGGGTAAACCTTGCTTTTATTAGGCTCAACGAAGAGCACACTGCAATGGCCTGTAATAAATCTAACCCAAAACCCATTTCCAGAATGGCGTGCAGGATGGCAGAGAGTAGATGCTGGTAATTACATAAAGCTTTGGTTAAAAATACGTGGAATATATTTGAATACTCACAAACTCATTAGCAGAATATGAGAGGAAGACCCTGTAGCTTTCTAGACAATGGAAGGGTCTTGCACCAGTCCCGCATTTGCATCATGACAGAGAGGAACTGGAAATAGAAGGAGTGATAAGAGAGAGAAGTAGAAAATCCAAAAGGATTATTTTGAACTGGATCCCAGAAACAATGGGGTATAGATAAGATATTTCAGGTAAGGCTTGTCTTGGGTCAAATATTTACTGGTGAAATAAGGGGAATGTGGGTCCTGTCCTGCATCCCACTAGTACTGCATTAGATGCCATCCTATGGCACGTGGGATCCCACATTCCTGATGCAGTTAGATCTACAAGGCTACATGTCTGCTCTGATCAGGATGGGTCTAGCCTTTGTCTTGCCCTTTGGCATGGGGTAAGAAGATAGGAAATTACACACAGCACCTGGTGGGGTTGGTATCATCACAGAATCACAGAATGTTGTCATGGGCAACTGGGGAGAGTCCATGACAGAAGGGGAGTTGGCTGTTCTTCATGGCCAACAGTGATTGTGGCCTGAAGCAACAAGGATTCAGTCCAGGCCTTGGTATTTAAAAAAGGAGGTGGTGACAGGAAGATTTGCAAGCAACAGATGTGGAAGGAGAAGGAAAGTTCAGGGGCAAGGAAGATGGTGCAGTTGGTTCAGGTATAAAAAGGTGGCTGGAGACAGGGGTGGTAGGTGCTGGGCTGTATTTGAAAGTGTGCTTCATGAATGGCTGCAGTGCTTTTTTAAAATTACTTTTATTGTTAGCACATGTGGCAGGTTGGCACAGTCCAGAGCTGCATTTCCAGCTGGGGGCTCTTGGTTGCATGGGAAGATTCTCTTCTTGAGCATGTTTATGCAGGGTTACTGTTAGAAGGTGGGAAAAATATGGTCTTGGGCTAATGCCAAGGAGTGGAGCAAAGATAGCTTGGGTTTTATTTCTGATCCTAACACAGGTGTAAGGTGTGCAGGAGTCATTTAAACTTATATTCCCTTAATGTAAAACAGAACAATAGCCTCTTATCTAAAAGGATATTTTTTTTGGCTTAATTCCTTAGTAAAGCACTTTTGAGGTAAAAGCTGCTACTCAGGTAGAAAATGTTGAAAGCAAGGTTCACACATCTGGGAGTTCTGTCTTTGACTTTTAACTCTACTCCAAAGGACATCCACATTTTGGCATTTGTACTTCTGTTTTACAGTGTTTATGCAAGTGTTGTGTTTGCTGTTTTCCTGGTTAAACTCACGTGCCAAGGTCGGATGGCTTCTTGTCTGATCCAGAAATGTCGGACTGACTCTGACAGCAAACTGCAGTGGAGCCCAACCATGGACATCAGGTGCCTTGTTACAGATTTCCCTGCTTTGCAGCAGAGTGCTCATGGATGACACAGCTGGGTCTGGATTTGGAGCAGTTCATCTGAGGGGTAACTCAGATACTGAGGAAAAGGAAAACAGAGCAACTCCTTTACAGCAGTTAATGATGATTTACCCATTCCCCCTGTGAATGTCTTATGTCAGAAAATTTCCCAGAGCATATGCTGCATGATTTTGAAGGATTCTGTGCACTCATGTTTCCTTTTGTTTCCAATTGAGAATCAAGCCATTAATTTGTTTACTGGTAGACTGATTTCTAGCAAGAAACTACAAAGGAAAAATGCGTCTGGACCGTGACTTTCACAGATTGATGTGATGCAGGAAAATCTTAAACCTTTTGAAGACCTCTTTTTCTGTTCGTATCAGCATTTTTCATGTTCATCAGAGACCTCTTCATTCTGCAGCATTGAGGGGGAGGAAAAAGTAAGGTCAATCCAGTTCACATTATGTGTTATGCTTTGTGTGCCTTGCAATGTTATGTTCACCATGTACAGGACTCTCACAGATGGCTATCCTTTCCCAAATATGACAACAGCTTCAAGTACCAACCAGGCACTGTTGTGTGTTTGGGAGTGGTCAGTGTCCTCCTGGGCTGATAACTTCAGGAGGTAAGAGAAGCAAACTGAGCCACAAGGAAGCACTTTTGTTCCCTTTATATAAATGGGAGAAAGGGGCCCAAAAATTATGTGACTTGCTTGCAGTTGTGCTGGAGGTACGTGGCAGAGCTGTACTATAACCTAGACCACTGGGACCTAGTGTTTTAACTCAGCCACTGGACCATACTTGTTCTCCTCAGAGGCCTCTACAGTGGCTGATAGTTTTAAATTATTAGTCAAAAAGGTTGATTAAATTTCAGCTGTAAGGATCTGTTTTGCTATTAGTAGAGCTGGTGAGTGTTTCTCTGGGATTCCTCTCCTCTTCCCCACGCCCCCCAGGATTTGCTGTGTGCAGTTATGTATCCCTTAAATTTTCCTTGAAAACTCAGATTCATTCAGTTCCATGAATGCACAATTCACAGTGGAGCCGACACATTTCATTAAGCTCAGCACATTGCGTAGAGGCTTGGCAAAGGGTCCCTGGGCTTTATTCAACCCAGACACACCGTGTGACCAGCTGTCACAGATTGTGTTGTAAAATTAGAATAAAACCATAAAACACAGTTGAGGGAAGAGAAAAAAAATGTCCCTCTCTGGATAAACCACTTTGAGCTGTGACAGAAGATTCACTGAGCACATCAGACACACACAAAAGCTTTCTGCAAACCTCCAGTTTCAGTTTTTTGTGCTTGAATATTATACCGTGGGTAGGTGCTGCTGTATAAAGGATTCACCTTATTCTAGCTTCAGCATGAAGTTCTGCTTTTAACTTTGCTGTCCAGAGCACATACAGTTTTTGGTGGAAAAACCATGTTACACAATTAAAAACAATCTATAACAACATTGTTTCTTGCTGTGCTACATCAGAGAGCAGCATAAGAATGTGCAGGCCTTTTCCACAAAGGAACTAAAATCTGTTTGTGTTCATTAGATCTGCCAGTGTCTGTGTGAGGTAGTCATGCATACTGGTTGTCCCTGTTTTGCAGAGCTCTGCTTTTACCCCCATTGCGTGAGGCACCACACTGTGGGATTCTTCACCGTCCAGATGCATCTGGATATGTTTTTTGGGGGCTGCTCTGGCCTCAGGGCTGTTAAGTGGCCTAACGCCAAGCAGTGCAAAGCTATGATCTCTACTCTTGACCACACATGAAAAATGCAGCTGTGTGGCTATCACAGTGCATTTAATGCATGGGATGCTGGATCAGGAGAGAGGGATCTGCACTGCAACTGTTCCAGGCATCTTTTTGAGGAGACATCAGACAGGAATCAGCTGGTGCATGAAGCTTGTTATATCTGTTTAAACAGCTAAAGAATCATTACAGAGTTGAATTCTAGGACTCTACTGCATTTAAGGGCTCACATGAAGGCACTGAGGGATTGATTTGTTGAGTATCTGTATTTTCTCTTGGTATCAGATTGAGATCTTGATTGTCTGACACAGAACTCCCCAGATGAGTGGATATTGATTGGCTACAAACAGAAAGTGGGTAACAGAGCTAGGACAGAACTCCTGTTTCCTGACTTTCACCATTACTGTTTAACTACCAGGTGTCATTTTTATTGTCACTATTATGTAACTGGATGATGTGTAAGTAGGCCGTAACTTTGGTAGAGAAATAATTAGAGACCTCAAGGCACTGATAGATGACTACTGTAGATGCTAACAAAATTAGTTAATCAACAGTGATGAAATTATATCATCATCCAGTAAGTGAAGCATGCAACACCGCGACTGGAATCTGCTCAACGCCTGCTGTTTACCTTGATTCATGCCAATTTGTAAAATGGGTTAAGCTGTTTCCATTCCAGCATCATGTTCCCCATGTGGGAGAAGGCTTGCCTAATGAAATGCTTCCAAGTGAAAAATGCTGTTCTGAGGCTCATTAATCTCTTTCCCCTGTGACAAAGAGATGCGGTTCTATGTCCATGCTGAATCCTGACCCCTCTGGAGCAGAGATAGTAGCAGAAATGCCTACAATATGGAAATTAAATATATGTTAAGTTCTTGTTTATGTTTAAGAGCCTTGGTTAGAACAACAGCTCCTTGAGGGTGTTAATAGGCATCTGCAATGACTTTTTCATGCAATGCTATCAGTTGTGTTCATCTCTTAAAAGGGGGTCAGTATGTTGAAAAGGCAGGAGGATGAGGCTGCTGAGGTGCGTCAGCAAAGTAAACGAAGGTTTGTTTTCAGGTCTGTTCTCTGTTGGACTCAAGTCAGATCAGGCCCCTGTTCTGGACACTGACCCAGCCCTAAGACTGGAGATGGAAAGCCCTCACATGCTTTATGATAGCACTGGCCATGCTCTGCCAGTGCTAGATAGATAGATTTGGGCTTGGAAAAGGACAGGCAGCTCAGTTTCTGTAGGTATCCTGCATTTTTCTCTTCCTAAGCACAGTACAGATGCTTTGAGTCTGATTTATAGCAGAACTTATTAGGCTAATCCTGCATGATCCACTATGTGGGAACAGATGTGGCTTTTTGCAGTATATAGACAGAGATCCCACTTGCAGCACTGATTTGCTCATAAACGTGTGAAAAAAAAACCAACCCAACTCTGATACTGGGAAGCAGTAGGCTGGTACCTGGATCCAGAGAGAATAACTTGAATGCAAGTGTGGGGCTGATAGTGTGAGGAAAACTAAAATATGATTTTGCGGTCTTAACAGCCTTATTCATAAGGAGGTGGCAATATTCAGCATCTCACAGGATTTAACCCAGGAATGGATATCTGACATTTTCCCTTTTATCTACTGTGCTTCTGGAAAGCTGCAACATAAGATTTTTTTTTTTAATTTATTAAGGCATTTTTTATGGCTTTTATAAGAATAAATGTCAGGTACAGCCCTTCTGCAAGTCATGAGGCACATTGACACACACTGAGACACTTTGATTTCACAGCCCTTTTTTGCACCGCCCCCCCCCCCCCCCCCCCCCCCCCCCCCCCCTCCTTTCTTATTCCAGCCAGGGATCTGAGGAACAAGGCTGTTTGTCAGGCAGCATTTTTGTCTAAAGTGGAATGTGACCAGCCTTCCTAATGAAAGGCTTTCAAATGGGCTGCCTGGGGGATCTTACAGCAAACTTGTCCTCGCTGCAATGGGAAAGGAGCTGCTCTGATATAGCTGGCCTGGCAGGGTAGATAGACAGGAGCGAAAGGCTCTCGAGGGAGTGAAGCCAGCTGGAGTGTCCTCTTGACTGAGCAAATCCTAAAGGGAGTCCTTATTCTGCTGGGAAGAAGTTGTGGGATTGGCTTTGCTCCCAGCCTCTGGCAGGAGGGATGTGTCCGTGGCAGGGCGAGGGTTTTGTCCCTAAACAGTGTGTGAGATGGCTACACTCTGTCCTCAGGATAGGGCTTTCTTGGCTCTTTAAGGTGACTAGAGGAGACAGACTTGCTGTGAGAACAGTCCTAAAACTGTTTCAGTGGCAACATGAGCTCAACCAGGCCCCAGATCTGAGGAGGGTGGATGTACCTTTACGCTGCTCTTCCTTCTCTCCTTTGCTTGTTCTCTGTCCTCCCAGCATTTGCAGAAAAGCCCTCAGGCTCTGCATCTTACTGTCTATTTGCTGCTGTTTATTTTTCCAGGCAGGTGTTTGTATTATTCTGATATAATCAAGTGATTAGTGTCATCCTCAGGCCTGCTGGTAGGCATTTTTAAGTGCACAAAACTGCTTGCCTGGTGCATGTAGTATTGCATCGCATATAGATTCAGGCGTTTCATTTGCAGCTGCTGAAGCATCTTCCCCAAACAAGTAATAGATGCAATTTTCCCTTTAAACAAATAATACCTTAAAGAAAAAAGGAAAATGCTAGTGCTGCTGTTCCCTTGGGTTCTTATACCCTGAAGGGCCACTCACCAAAAAAACTACCACCAGACTGGGCAGGAGGATTGGATCTTCAGCAGTGCAATGGCTTAGGCTTTTTAGTGCAAATCTATGTTTCTGGGAGCTCATTTAACAGAAAGAGCTTGTATGAAAGCAACATCTTTAAGTGCCTGCAGTTTTTAAAATCTTAACTTGAAAGGTAGTTTAGCTTTTTGCTTTTTTTCTTCAGACTGGGAAAAAAAAAAAAATCATATGTTTGTTGAGCAGGGATACCACAGACTCAGTCTAGTATGTGAACTTCCTGACTTCTGGTGGACTTTAGAAATGGACTGCTTTCTGAAGTGAGAATTATCACTAGCATTAAACAATACTTAAGTTTAAATTGTGCTCTCAGTAAATTCAAGGTTTGAATATAGAGAATGTCAGACAGCATTTGACTTACCAATTGCTGTCTAGGTAATAATCCCTCTGGGCAAAAATCATAGGCACAAAAGCATTTGCTCAGGCCTGCTGTGGGAGTAAGGTATCCCTGGATGTGCAGATACCCCTGTAGCCCACTAAGGCAAGAACATACACCACAGCAGGGCAAATGCATGGGAAGCCATGAGCTACACCCATCATTTAGGTTATGGGTTTTGTACCTCAGTCTTGCCGCCTGTAGTCTGGGAACAAGTAGCTCTGCACTTCTCAAAGCTGTTGTGAAACTTCATAGGTGAGAATTTATAGAATGATTTGAGATCCCTGGCAGTGGGGCAGCATATTATTAGAGTCAGAACTGGGCCAGGTGTTGAGTTCATGCATGAACCTTGAAGACCATAGCTTGACTCAGATGCTGTAGGTAAATTTAAATCCATGCCATAGTCGCTATGTCTGCAAAGAATGGTTGTTTTCCTTTTAATCTGCTGTTCTTCAATGGATTTCCAGCCTTTGCTAGCCTGTCTTTGTGAAATGAATTTTCCCCATTCAAAAGCAGCAGTGTTTTATTTTTGTTTTAGCTGTGCTTGGGAATGTAGAGCAATTCAATCAGGAGGAAAATACACCATGAAAAGCTCTGAAAGCCCTGAGGTCAAGGATCTGAAGTTACCCACAATATTAATGACAAACCAGTGGCTGCACCATGGCAACGGACAGAAGAATATGTGGCGTGGAAACCATAAGTAGTGTGGGGCTTTGAAAGAGCACAACCGGCAGAAAAATGGAAATAACATGATGTTCTCTCAGTTCTGTTCTAGGACAGCCATGTACAGTCTAATCCCTAATTCTGGCAAGTCCAAGACTTTCAAGAGGGCCTTATAAGAGACAGAGGAAGGATCTGGAGCTAGAATTAGACTGCTGAAAAGTTTTATTTAAAGAGGGAAAGATTTGAGTGGGAGCAAGTTAGATGAAGTTACTTTTTAAAAAAAAAAAAAAAAAAGCATGGTGATGCTATGGGATCTCCATGCCTGGATTCTTCTCTGGGATTCCCTGCTGGGTCCAAGTGAGTCACTCAAAAGCCAAACGTTGGTGGTGGACTTGATTAGAAATATGAACCTCAGCTCCTTTGCCAGAGCTGGGAATTAGTGGCAATAGGTTGTGCTGTTGACTTCAGAGTGTGTTGAGTTTCTTAATTAAGAAGTTAAGGGATTGTTTCCAAAAATGTCTCTAGATAGAACAGCTTTTTATTACTTACTTCTACTAAAAGGTTATGTTGCTGTGACCATCTTTGCTGGCTTGTGTTATGTGAGAGAATAAACAGCTGAAGATATGGAGGGCTGAACTGTCCAGCTCTTGCATCACATGTCTAGGGAGCAGGGAGTGAGGCAGGGAGAGTGGTGCAGCTTTCTACTCCTGTGGGGACCAGTGAAAACTGCTGTTCCTATGCTTGTAAGTGTGGCAGTTACATCAGAAAATAAAGCCAGATAACCTCTCTCATGGTGATCCTGCAGTAGTCCTGGTCCCGTTGTCACCTTCATTCTTACCAGCAGATGAGTCGCTGATGTAAGAGCTCTCTCTCAAACATGGGATGCTGTTCTACCTTGCAGAAACCTGTTTCTGCTGACTGAGCAGCGTGGCACCCACAGTTAGTCCACACTGATCCACACTGGTTTAGTTCAGGCTTTGACAAACACCTTTTATTTGGTGGCAATGACTGCAGCAAGTAACAGTTGATAGTGGTGAAACTGAGCTCGCAAACAAGTAATGATTCCCACATTACCAGGATTTGGCTACCCCAATCTAGAGTAAGTGTGTTTTTGTTGTCATATTGCAATGTGTGCTGAACCTCTGCCTAATCCTCAGGTGGCACGTGTTAGCATTATGACTTGAAATCAGTGCTGGTAGTTGCAACTCTGCATACTTATTTTGCACAAATGCCTTTTTTGCTCTTTTCTTTGGCTGTACGAGCGCTTCAGTCCTGTAACTATGCACGGAGCTTTGTATACATGTGGGGTTTTTTTTTAAATCAAGCCCCTGCTTTTCAGAATACCAGTGATGTGGATAGCAACTCAAAACGGGGTCATGGTAAACTGGATCACTGAACAGCCCGCAGTTCTTTGTTGCTGTAACATCTGTTGCTGTAGCATTTGTTGTGTACACTTGCAATCAGATGACCTAATTCTCATTGTGTGAACAGGGAGCGTACTTGAGCAGGGAGAGGGCTGAGATTTGAGGAGAGCCCTGTGCAGGAATCTATCCATTGAATCTAGTTGGCTAGAGGAACTCTATTGCAACAACTGAATGAGAAGACAGAAAAGAAGCATGTAAGGCTTTGTGGGGAAAAAAGGGGGTTAACTTCACTGGGAAAAGGAAATGAGCAACAGAGGAGGGCAGCATGATTTTGTAGAAGAGCATTAAACATCAATGAAGGAGTGGATAAGGGAAAGAAAACCAAATAAAATCAAAGAAGGAGGTTTTAAAAATAAACAACAAAGTTCCCTGGATAAAGGCGAGAACTGGAGAAGCAGCAAACTTGTTGCAGTGAATGCTGCAAAGGATTGCTTAGCGCTTAAAATATGCCCATAAGACCCTTTTAATGGTATGAAAGGCAGTAGCTCAAGAGGTGTTAAATTTGGAACAGGAGGGCTGTGCTGCTTCTGGGCACTGTGGTGAGCAGTCTCCTTTGAAGCACGCTGATCACTTGGGAAAAGCTGGGATTAAATGACAGAAGGGAACAGAAAGTTCAGCTGGGACACGTGGCTGAGAAATGTGACTGTGTTTTCTTCAGTTGGTTGGGATTTCTTGGGTACCTTTTAATTTCTTATTCAGCATATTGTTCAGTGGCTACTCAGTTGACTGTGGGTAGTTCTGAACATGTGAGAATTACATCTTTCCACACCTTCTAATGCTTGTAGCACTGTAGCTCAAATCACATGGTAAACAGAAATGAGATGAACCTGGCTAGTCATTAATACTATTATTTCCTGAGGTCATTCTGTGTTCCAAAATCATCTTAGCTGTACCAACTTAGTTAATTTTTAACTGCCTCCTTTGCATGGATCCTTTTCTCCTCATAACTTGTTTAAATGTCTAACGTGGTTGTGAATTGATAGAAACCGCAATGAAGAGTGAGTGGCAGAGTGATGGTGAAATGTGTGTACGTGCTCTGAGGGTGATCCATACTTTAATTTCTGTGCAATTGTTTTGTTGACTAGTGTCTCCAGGGCAGGGGCACGCTCTGGGTTCCTTCTCCCTTTCTATGTTCTGCCAGAAATGGCTGTTGGCAGAGTGTAGTGCCATGGAAGATCTGTAGGAAATTGGCATCTGCCTTAGAGCAAATGAGCGGGATGATGAGATGGCCAGATTTGGGGCAGGAAAAAAATGTTGTATTTGCTGTTTAGTGATGGAGGAATATGTGTGGGTTTTGAGCTTTTGTTGCTTCCCAAAACTTTTAACAAAGAGATCTGATAGCAGAATTTGGTCCCATGCAGGGGAGCTGGTGGCAGAGGTGGAGTTGTGTCCGTCCATGCAAGACTGGTCTCTGGTTAGTATGATGGATGTCCCTATCCTTTGGAAACCCTTAAGATAGTCTTAAACTCTTTGAGAGGTATTTGTACGTTCCTGCAGAGCTGGGAGTTGTACAAGTAGCTGGGGCTACATTGAGGGCTAAATGCAGTGCTGGTGTGATGGAGGGCAGATGGTAGCAGTAGTGCGTGTCCCATCTTGTGTGACTCTCTAGACAGTTATAGCAGGTGAAATGGGAAGGAGGTTAGTGTAGCATCCTTGTCTTGTGCTAGCACTTTCTCTGAGGGCTATTTTGCTGGTCAAACCAGGTACTGAAAGCTCTGAGCTACTTTCCCCTCAAAAATGTCCCAGATGTTCTATCTGGACTAAGGAACTACAGATCTGCCTCTCTGGCTGCTATCTTGACTCCCCCCATTAACGCCTTGATATTTCTCAAGGTGGTTGTATGGTTCTGGAGCCACAGCTGCCTTGTGAGTACAACTCCTCACGCACTGACTATGTCATATAACCAACAGTGGGGGTCTGTGGGGCTCTGGAGTCTTCTCTGTGACTTCAGATCTATCTGGAAGTAAGCCAGGAGGGGCCTAAGCCTACTATCACTGCCTGCACAGCCCAGTGCCAACACACACTGGAGCAGGAAGACCCCAGTGGAGCTGCTATCCTTGCCTGTGTGATGTATTCCCAGGCTTCCAGAGTGATATGGTGTGTCTTGTGGGTTTTGGCTGCACAGAACTTCCAGTATGCAAGGGAAGGTTGGCCGCTGCTCCTCCAGCTGTTCTTAAAGTGATAAGTGTCAGTGGTAACCCTGGGTATAATATCAGAAACTGCAGCTACAGGTGGAAAATCACCAAAGTGCAAGTTGTACTGACGTGCTCAATGCCTGACATCAGATTCCTCAGAAAAGATCCTGAGGAATCTGGGAACTGTGGCACATGATGGATTATTTCTGATTTGGCCTGTCTCCTCCATGCAGCTTATTTCTGTCAGTCTCTGCTTCTCTTGACAGCTGGAGGGTTGTAGAAATGCAGCTCATCTCTCGCTGCCTTTACTATTCCTACTCTGCTAACAGGCTGGCGTAAGTCTGAGTGTGACACACGCAAATGTTGATCATATGTCCTAAGGTGACAAAGTCCCGGAGTACAGTCTGCTCCGTTCTTTCCAGTAAGGATGCAAAAAATAATCGCACATGTTTGCTGGAAGCAAAAGACATGCTGGAGCTCCAGCTGTTATGTTCCTTCAGAATTCGTAAGCAATTATACACCAAGAAAAACAGCTTACCATGGGTTAGAGAGAAGAGGCAGATTTAAATGCCATTGCTGTCTTCTGAGCCCTGACAGTAAAACCTGCAAAGACTGCTTACAGCTCTTGCTAGGTCATCGAGGGCCATATTCCAAGCTCTTCCATCATAGTTTTTCCACTGACCCTATTCCTACGGAATCAAATGTTAACAGTCTGCTCAGGCAGCGTTGGGCAGGACTTGCAAATTGTGGAGCGTGGTCTTCCCTGGATGCCAAGCCCTCTGCAAGGCTCTCGGCACTGAGCAAGCGTGGGGTAAGACACAGGGAGAGATGTTCTGTGTAATCACGAGCTTAGGGCCCAGCCTGTCAAATGCTGAATGTTCCCAACTCCTTGGTGGTGCCAGTGGGATTCAGGATATTCAGTATCTAGTGCACAGACTGGCTTGCTCAGATCTAATAAGAGAGGTTTTTACTCCAGGCTTGGATGAGCCTACTTTAGCGTGGGAGGGGTGGCTTAAGCATTTTCTTTTCTTTCAGCCTGTTTCCAAAAGCTCAAAGAACAATAATACCAACTCCATGAAGTTCTTTATGTTTCAGCTTTCTCCCTCTAAGGATGTCTAACAATGGGAAACAACCTGTCCAAACTTCAACCTGAAGCACAGATTCAAAAAAAAACAGAGCCCAAGCAAAGCTGCTGGATGATTCCACATCTGGTTTGGGTCACAAACCGAGGCTGAAGCCAAGTTTGTAGTGGCTTCTCCACTCCAGATCCAAATTTTCTTTTAGAGTCTTATGTTTATATGACCTGAGTACGCTGGTGGCTGGGCTCGCACAGGCTGTGCAGTAATCTGTTCCCGAGTAGCTATTTTGTGTAGTTAATGCTGGTGTCAATATTAACTGGTCAGTCCTCTTCAATAACACTGAACTCTCATTTACTCTGCCCAGTAATATATTTCATGGTCCAGGCTCAGCTAAGGAGTCAGCCACTCTTTGGACTCATTTTCTACAGGACAGTGCTTTTTTTAGTAGAGATCCCAGGGAAATAATGGCACTTGTGGGAAGGGTGATTTCACCCTCAGGATTGTCTGAATCCGACTCACACAGGTAGAAGGAGCAGAGTGAAAGCTATGGTGGCTTCCTGCCTTGGAAATGGAGGGGAGCTTGCTTACTACCAAGACTGCTGTTTTCTCATCACTGGAGCCAAATTTGTTCTGTTAGCAAATAGCTCTCATAATGCATGAGACCTCCAGGCTATGCCAGTGGGGCAAGATGAGCTATTAGCTCTTGCAGCAGTTCCAAAAAAAGAGCAAAAGTCCAGTGCTGCTTGTTCACGGCCTCCCTGGTGTTTGCACAGGGGAAGTCTAATGCCATTCCCCTGCCATATTGTTTCCCATGAGTATCTGCCAAAGAATGCTTGATGTAAAAAATAAACCATGGCAAATGCCATCTGTTTCCATTACTGTATGGGGAATGACTGGCTTATGTAATGTGCAGCGTGAAACCACTGCAGAGATCAAGTATAAATATTGCTCTATTGTGGAATGTACTGGGAGCATAGTTGACATTTTTGTGGCTGATGAAAAATCAAAGCTCATTATCACTCCTGAGGTTTACCCTCTCTGTGTGTTTGTGTGTGGGTCTGTCTATTTCTGTATATTAAAGGCTCTGGGTCAAATCCTGATTTTCTGAGTCTATTTTTACTTGGTTGCTACTCAGGCAAAACTTTCATTGACACTAACTGGAAAGCTGCCTAAGTAAAGGGCACTGAGGGAATTGAGAAGCTGGCAGTAACTCAGCTTGATTATTATATCCGAGATTCGCTTTCTTGAGATTTTTCTGTATATTATATACACTTGCTAACACAAGTTAAAGTCGGTGCAAATTTACACCGCACTGCTGGAGCTGAACATTGATTTTATGCAGCTGGGATCTTTTTTGCTCTGCATTTGGGATAGGTGTCCTGTGGGTCTGTACTTTGTAGGACTTTACTGATGGCAGGGGCAGGGGTCTGTGGGTGAAGCCAGCCAGATGGCAGTGGAGCTGTGCTAACTTGCACTGGCTGTAGACCTGTCATGACTAATATTTTTATTATTATTTTTATTTTTTTCTTTTTTTTTCTCCCTCATCAATGGAAGCATTTCAAGTTTGATGGCACAGATTCAAATGAATCCCCTCCAATCTTGAAACTCTCCCTGCTTTTTTCCTTCTAACCTACCGCTTTCAAGCTTGTTCCCTCTGAACTGTTGCCACTCTCTCACACAAAGGTGACAGGTTGTCATTTAGCATGAGAGGCCCCATGTGAAAGGCACCTGCAGAAGAACTGGCTCGTGGTGTGAAATGCATATCTAGCAGATGAAACAATCCTCTGGCAGTGCATTGAAAATGTCTGCCAGGTGGGAACTCTGAACTGGGGGCAGTCAGAAAGGAAGATATATTTCCTTTTATAATTAGCTTGGTGCTTGGCTTTTTATTTTAGACTTGCTAAAATTGTGCCCTTGCTTCTCAGGAAGAATTTGGGTTGAGGAAAAACTGACAAGTCCATCCTGGACAGATGGCGCTGCAAAAAAGGGTGGCAGAGAGGTCTCATGAAAGGAAATGGAGGAGTGGGTGTGAAACGTGGAGAGAGGGAGTGTGTCTGATAGAGGCTGAAGCAAGTCTGGGAGGAAAGATATAAACCAGGCCCTGAAGTGAGCAGGGAAGCTTGTGCTACGTGAAAATTGTGTCAGCAAGAAGAAACTTGTGTTAGTGCACAGGGGCTTTCTGTTTCTTTCAGCGGCACTAATGAGAGTTGTCACATTGCAGCTACTTAACTGGACGCAGTCAAAGGCTTTGTTCTTGTCTCTCCAGATCCTTAGCTCCGCTTTCCTGGTGCTGCCACTCAAACTATTTTGGAGTTGAGGAACTTGGGACCAACCCACCCAATTCCTTTCTTACCACCCTATGGTCTAGCCTGTGTTTTAACTAATAAGGTCATTTTCTAGTTATTCCTAGACAGTGTGGGTGAGACCATGCTTTGGGCCACAACGCTGGTCGTGGAAAATAAGCTATGTTCTGATTCATGTTGTGTTTTGCTATTAGGAAAGCAGTGGTGGGAGAGTTGCCAAGGGCTTATTCCTGTCTCTGCAGAGAAGAGATTCCCTAATTGCTCTGTGACACTTAGTGGAACCCACAGTCCTATTTGCTGGTGTTGGACCTCTAGATCTCTCCAGAAAAGGGATATATCTACATTATGCTCCCACATATCATGGGTACAGAGATGTGACATTCTGCTTGTACAACCTTTGAGAGGAGGTGGTGAATAGATTAGGAAGTAAACAGGTTGGTTGTTCTCATATGAAGCTCTCTGGAACAGCAGCAGGACCACTATACTGAGAGTGGAAGGTGTCCCTGCCATGGCAGGAGGGTTGGAACTAGATGGTTGGAAGGTCCCTTAAGACCCTAACCATTCTATGATTCTATGAACATTTATCAGCACTAACTTAATGGTCTGCAAACTTAATACACTTTAAATGAGCTGTATATAGTGCTTAGTATCAGGCCAGACAGTTTACCCCAAGGAGTACGTTGGGTTGACTGCTGTTCATTTTAATGTTAATCAAATTTAATGTAAGCTTAAAATGCACACACTGTTTAAACCTCAGCTTGCATTGACGATGTCAGTAGAAAAAGAAATTTCCTTTTTGTCAGTTAGCTTTAAAGTCAGACTTTAGGTTTCTTACCCTGTGATATGACAGGTTATCCCAACTATTGGCCCAGACAGCTGGTTGAACTTCAAAAAGATAAGTTGGGCTTCAAATGCACCCCTGAACTTTTGGGGAAAGCATGCTGCCTTTCTTGAAATATCTGCAGAAGCAGTAAAATGCAGAAATCCCTTGCATTTCAAGCCTTTTTCATGCGGTTGCTGATTGACTATTTAGGAAACCAGAAGACTGAGTAATTTGGATAATTTTGCGTAAGAAGCCTCTCATGTTTCTCAGCTCGATTCATTACTATACATAATATGTAATTACAGTTAGGTAAAATACCATTAGCCATTAATTCCCTGTTACTGATGAAGATGGAATTGAGTTACCACTTTTAAGTGTCTTATTTCATGCTTCTTAATGTTTGTGCCTCCAGAGGAGCATCTCTGAAATATCTCTGTAGAGCAGACAAAGCGTGACTTTCTTAGAGCTGGTGTGGAGTTGTGACACAACCTGGATAATCAGTATTTAGGATTTTGGTTCCTCATGTTTTATGGCATTTGAAAATGTTTAGGAGACCTCTAGAAGGCTCCCAGGATTAATGAACTCCTCAGACAGTGGTTTTCTTGGTGTGAGGATGGTCAGCTTGACTTTGTATGTAGCTGAAAAGCTCTGAGGGCTTTCACTGGTACATGTTTCTGCTCCCTAGTTCCGAGAGGGAAAGATAGGCACTCCATGCAGCAGAGAGCTAAAGTATTTCACATGGGATGATGTGCACATCGCAAGGTCTCTGTTGTAATCCTTGGCCTCCTCCCTTATCTTTCCAGGGTGTATCTGTGCAGATGGGAACAGGCAGAGCTAAGCTCTGCTTCCCAATCTCCAAGCTGGTCCTGGTCCATATGCCGTGTAGGTGCATTAGCAGAGTCCAGTGCCAGAACTGACACTCTGGGCCCTGTGGCATAAGGATGGTCAAAGAGAGAGTGCACTCTTCTCTGTCCACAGACACTGGCACACCTAACCCCTTTGCAGGGCACAGAACCACTGGAGGAGAAGGAATGTCCAGGAGTGTGGGCAGCCCAGGAACATGCTCAGAACTACCTCTGCTCTGTGTTTTTACTGCAGGGTCCTGAATCATTTCACGTGTGAAAGCATCAGCAAATAAGAAGGTGTCCAAAGTGAGTTTCTCTGCTTCCCTTGAAGTTTTGGATCACTATGACCTACCTTACAGTAGTATTGCGAAGCTTCGTTTCTTAATATGTGCTGGTTGGGACAAGATGCCAAAAGGAAGGTGTTAGTCAGGAACACCTGTGTGTGACTCCAGCTTCAAATCTGGATTTTCATGTCCCTGAGGAAATGTAAGTGAAGATGTGCTTTGCATTGTGGGGCAATGACTAGATTAATCACCTCCAAGGAATGACTTTGCTTTCTTAAATTACTCTGTTAATAGGGCTTCCTGACAGAATGCCAGGGAGAATCTCACTGACTGGTGCTAGAGTAAGAGACTCAATATATATGCATACATCCATGATATGCTTTACACATTCAGGTGTAAGAAGCCCTATAGAGCTTCAGTATCCAGCGAGTCTGAGTGCCTGTGAGCTCCCATTCCCTGTGATTTGTCAACAGAAATCATGACTGTGTCCACAGAGAGTTAACTATGTTATATTTGACATGCCTTATTATAAACTACAGCTGCAGACCTCAATGTATACAGCAGGCTTCCTCCAAGTCTATCATTTAGACAGATCAACCCAACATTGCTGCAAGGTCACAGCTATTCAGGAAGCTACATTAACTATGAACTGACACTGGAGCGGAATAAATTCACTTCATCAAGTACTGGGAAAAAAATCACCCGTTGTCTTTGGATAATGAGGTATACTCAATCACAGGCTTGTGACTGACTCTTCACTATTTCATGGTCGTCTTGCCTTGATTTTCTGTTCCTTCCATTCTACAAGAGAAGATGGGCCCCTTGCTTTGTTTCGAAAAGAGCTAGTGATGTAATGGAGACCAGATCACAGGACTAAATGAAATGATTCATAGATTATTAGATGTTAAGGCCAGAAGGGACCAGTATGACCAAATCCTCCGAACTTCATAACATAGGCCTGAGGATCACATCCAAAAATTCCTGGAGCAAGTCCTCTATTTGTATGGGAGCTGTGAGGATTTCTTTTAGAACAAGGGTCTTAATTTAAATTACCACAAGTGATGGGAAGTCTCTCTGGTTATAGTAATTGCCATGAAGCCATGACATCCTTCTGCCCCGAGCCAAGGGCTCTGGGCTCAACTATAACATGATCATTGTACACTGAACACCCAAAGCCAAAAACAACAGCAGAAATTCAGAGGGGAGATGGCTATGAATTGACTATAGCTCAAGAAATCAATGCAAACTGCCCATTGAAAGGAAGGAAAGGAGATTAGTTAAGCCGGATTTTACTGAGATTCGGGAGACTATTTCAAGTCGTCTGAAGCAGGCTCTGATACAAGGAGCATAGCTTCCTGTTGGTCTTGAGCTGCAGACAGGCCAAGGGCCACTTCGAGATTGCTCCAGGCCAGCCCACAGTCCAGCAGGTGATCCACAGGAGTGCACTGAAGAGCAAATGCAAAGCACAGCTCTCTGCTCGGAGCAGAAAAATGCCTGAGGGTGTTTTGCCCTGGAGTGAGCTTGATCCTTTTTCAAACAGATGTGTGACATGTTTAAAAGCAAAGGGAGGACTGGACATCAAATGCTTCAGAGCCTGACCCTGCCAGAGGATCTGCTCCTGCAAAATAGTGGATGTCCTCAAGTCACTGATGAGTGTGAAAGCCAAAGCTCTCCAGCACATAGTAAGATCAACTCCTTAATAACAGTAGTGGTGTGTCTTGGGCAAACTTCCCCTGCCTGAGCCAAGAAAGAAAGCAAGCATCTTCTCTAGGCATCTCTGGTACTCTGAGGCATTCATTCAATATTTCTGTATGCACCTCATTTGATCCTCTGGACAAGAAGCTTCAGATTTAAAAGAACCAGAGCATAAGCTCCCACAGTGCCTCTGTTCGCAGCCTGGTTGCTTTGCAAAGCTCTCATTCCTTTCACAGGCTTCTTGGAAGCGTGGCTTTTCTGATAGCTCATTTACTGGGAGTGTGCCTGACCTTTAAAGGGTTCATGTTCAATTATGCTTCTGTGCCACTTTCTGGTCACCAAGCAAATATCTCAAACAGCCAAGAAGGCAGTGCAGCTGATGAGGATGTTTCCAGCCAAATGCATTAGCAGGAGGGGAGAAAAAAAAAAGAGACATGGGTGTTGCTTGGAAAGCCACATGCAAAGTAAGAAGTTATCTCTTCAGGAGTATCCACTTACACCTCCACTCCAGCTCACCTCTGGGTCATAACAACAGTCCTTTAAAAAAAGTTTTTATTACCACTACTGTTGTGGTTTTGGGATCTAGCAATAATAGAGTATTTAGGGCAAAATAAATATAAATATACCTATCAACCCCATTGACTATCTTCATATGCAGCTTGCAAAGATATAGCATGAGTAATTGATGGCATGGTTCATATTGTGCCATTGATTAGCTAGCCACTGACTGAACCATCCACCCAACCCTTTGAAGATGAAGCGCTGAGTATTTATTGTCATCATTGTAATTCTGGCTTTCAGTTCCATGGAGAAAGGCCAGCACTGAAACTCCAGCTCCAGCCACCCCAAACATGGGTGTTGTTTGGAAGCTGATCCAGCATCAGGTTCCAAGTTTAGCAAGTCTTCATCATGGAATGAATAAAACCCCAGGTGTGACCATCTTGGGATCAATTTCTGGCCTCACTGGAATCAGTGGGACTTTTGCCAGTGGCTAGAGTTGAAGCCAGGAGTGCAGACTGATGAGGTTCAAGACAGGATTGTATTTACAACTTGATCTTACCTAAGGTTGGGCAGGAGAAGAAAGCGTTCCTCAGTTGGTACCCTTTCCTAAGGACCTAAGTAGAAGCAGCTAATTAAAAATATTGTGTTCAGTGTCTTGTTCTCAGGCAACGGGGAAAGCTTTATGATCTCTTGCCCCATCATCTTCTCCTGTGGTGTACACATCCCTTGTATTGGATGTTCTCACTACAAGTAGTTTAACATGTTAGCTCAGCATTTCTGGAAACTCATAGAGAATTTTATTCTCTGAAGGACGTTTATCCCTGTAGTCAGAAACATCCCTCAGATAGCAGGCTTTCACTGTTTTGGGAGATGCATGAGACCAGATGAGGGTGAGAGTCTTTTATGGGGCTGTGCTGCTTTGAGGGCCTCAGCCAGAACCAGTCTCTTTGCTTGCTGGCTATAGTCAGCCTTACCTGGCATCCCTTGTCCTGCCTAGGGACAAGTCAGGTTTCTCTGTCTGAAGAAGTCTTGTATTAAGGTGATGCTTTTCTTCTTCATGTTGATACACGGAAGTTGGAAGTGGAAGGAAAAAAGGACTGCTTCTTGCAGTCACCCCTCTTCCTTTTGCACCTGCACTGTGGCCAGGCTTAGTGTGTGTCAGGCACACACACTGCCAAAACACACTCCCAGCAGCTGCGTGCTTGGGAGCGCAGGGAGCTGAGCCAGCCCTGCACCAGCTGCAGAGCAGCTCTGCCCAGAGCTGCTTTGTGCCCCAGCCACTGTGGGCCACGTCCCATTGCGGTGTGGCAATGCTCGCCGTGACCGCAGCTCTGCGTTTTGACACCCAGCTTGTCCTCTGCAGCACTGAACCACATTAATCTGCCCCGTTCCAACTTAGTACTCCATTTCCAGTGTTTTTAACTTCTGATGAATTCTGAACTTGAGAATTAGTTTCTGTGGGCATAGGTGAAGGAGAAGTGATACACTGACAAATGAGTGTTTTAAGAAAGTGTCTGTATCACTTCTGGAGAGGATGGACTGCCAGTGGGCAGAGGTAGAGAACTTTCTCCTTCCTGGAACAGGGCAGATTGTTGGGCAGGGGACAAGGAAGATGAAGTGATCTATATTTTACTTTGGCAAACTCTACCAAGCCATATCAGTATAACTCATTGTATATTTTATTTTTTCCTTGCTCTAAGAGGTTCTTTGGATTTAACATTGTGAGCACAGGGAAATGAATGCTTAACACTCAGATTTCAGTGTCTCCTTGCACAGCATCCATTGGCGCATGCACTAGAGCTAGAGAGCTGAGGCACTTAACGTGCAGACTTTCGGGATTAAAGGTTTTAATGCAGGCAAATGCTGGACAGATTTGCCTTGAGCAGCTCTCACAGTGTTGCTGTGAAATGCAAACCTCCCTGCATAGCTGCAATGCTGAGATAAGTAGTTATGCCAAAATAATTGTTAATGAGAAGAAAAGAAACCTAACTCGGTCCACGGGCACAGGCTCTGCCAAACCCAGAAGCCACTTGGCTGTTGTGGTCATTGTCATCTGTGGTAAAAGCCTTCCTCGTGTATGAGCAGAGAGGTGGGCAGTGATGCTAGGCTTTGTTTAATGCTGAAGATTCATATTGTCTGGTTACTGGCCTCTAAAATTCAGTGTTTAAGGCAGATTCCTTCTGTAGTCAGCAGAGAAAGATAAGCAGTTTAACTGGGTCCCAACTGAAGAGAAGTGTTTAAGATGGATTGGATGAATTGCCCCCTGACTCTCTTACCTGCCTAATGCTTAATGGATTTGATCCAGCCTGTTTTAATTTTGACATGTGCAGTCAGAGGCTTTAGACATCAGTCAAATTATGCAGGGTGACAGCTCACACTTCCCTTCTTATCTGTGCAAGGCAGAGATTTATGTAGCTCAGCTGATGTGCAGTAGCTCAGTAAACCAGAGCAACTCAATTGCATGTCCTAGAATGAGAAATGCAGTTAACCGCAGTTTATAAAATACTCAAGGATGTATCTCCAGGTGTTGATAGTTTGTCACTTTCAAGCGGTAACTAGTCAATATTTATCATAGCTAGTTAGCAAACAGTAGAGTGGGAAGGGAACTCTGAAAGCCATCTCATCCATCCTTTGCTGTAGCTGCCTGTGTGTAGATGTTTATGCCTTTAAAGATCTCCATTATTGGAGGCATGCTGACCTAATGCTTCATCATCTCTGTAGTTTGAAAGCTCTTCCTAAGCTCAAGTGCAATTTCCTGTGTCTTTCTGGGTGCTTGTTAGCATTGCAGCATAGATAGTTAAACTAGTGTATTAATGACAACAAAATAAACCAGAAATTCCCAACAGATGTTGAAGTGGGCAAGAGAGGAGAAGGGAGGCTTACAGTACATCTGCAGACATAGCTAGGTTTTGGCAGTGACAAGATAGCAGCTGTCTGCAGTATTAAAGAGATGTTTTAGGAGGTGCTCTGTTTGTGGAAGCAAGGTTGAAGCAAGTTTTCGTGCTTGAAAAAACTGCAAAGGACTTTTGAAGGGCCCTCTCAGCACAAGCTGATGAAAAATATTTGATTATATGGTGATTCAAAAACTAAGGAGAACTTCAGCAAGATCTTTTCTGCACCTGTACAAGACTCTCTCTGGACCTTTTTTTAATTTTAGCCTTGTGACCTGGTATTTGTTCAGTTAAGAGTGATAGTCCTCTTGTGTTATAGATGGGAAGGAACTTGTTTTAATGCTGATTCACAGACAGAGTTTTCTGGGAGGGTGCAAATTCTCCATAAGCTCATTAAATTATTACCTTCATCCCCGACTGCATGCTGCAAAACATTTCCCCCCCCTCAAGTCTTAACGTCACCGTCCGTTCAGGCTGATTATTCCAGAGCAGATCCCAAGATGTAATGTACTGCTGACATCGCTGCCGCAGGCTCCAAACAGATGGTCACAAATATGGAAAGCTCAGGGCCCACATACCTATTATGGTTCTTATTACTCTGAAAAACTTTGCTGCCAGTTCAGAGTTTCCAGGCAGGGCATGGCAGGGTCCATTCACCAGTGTCTCTCTCTTGTGGCACAGGGCAGTATGAAGCACATGGTGCTCAGCAGATTGGTTCTCATTATCAGCCAGGATCTCCAAACAGAAAAACCTCTTTGTCTGTCATTTGAAGGACTCTGTTTTTTTGCTTAGCACATAGATACATAAATAGATCTCATCTTAAAATATCAAAGCTGTTTTGGGTCCTATTCGTGGCAGAAGCTAGTTACTAATGGAATAAAAATCCATAAATGCAATCTCTCATGTGTCTGCAGCTTTTTTCACCCAAGTGTTTAAAAAAGCTTTTCCACAGACCGTGCTCAATTGTTAATTGTAATTATCCTGGTAGTGTAAATGAGAAGACTGAGATACAGGAGACTAAAATGCTGTGCAAAGTAGCAGCACATGTAAATGTAAGCTTTGCCTTGCCTCCTCCAAGCCAAGCTTTGTTTTCCAACAGCTGGACCGTGCTGCCTCTGAAGTGTGCAGCAGTGCCAGTATCCTTCATGGTCACATCAAAGCTTTTGGTAAACAGTTTAAAAAGCTATTTAGCATATATCATATGCTATGACTTCTCATTGTTTCGGTATCAGAAGGGCTTTGAATCTCATATGAACCACTCACTGCTAATACAAGGAAGCAATAGTTCTGTTTACGGCCACGGGCACAGAGAGATTTGGGTAATATTGAGGGTACAGATTCCTGAAAAGCCAAGGCACGTGATGGCTGCTCTCAGCATGTTGGTATGAGACTTGGAGGCAGCACGTGGGCTGTGTACCCATGAGCAGGCTCTTGACCCACTCTTGCAAAACTGACACATGCACTTCTATTCAGGAACTGAGTGTTTCCATGCACAAAATGAGTGGTGGCATGTAAGCAAGAACTGACTTTCTTTTCCCCTTGTTCCAGCTGCAAATGGAAAGACAGGATTTCCTAGAATAATATTTGTCTCTGGTGTTGTAAGGTACATATATATACTTGTACATAACCAGATTTCTAAGCCAGTTTGATGGTATGTCTGGGCTCACCATGTCAGGATGAGATCTTGTATGGCAGCACATATGAACATTCCAAGTTAGAGTCTGAGCCTGGAAAGATGTTACTTGCTATTGGGGAGAAGGGACTGGACAAGACGAGATCAGGGAGTAATGGAAGGTGATACAATCTAGGAATTGCAGAGTTTAAACAAGGGAAGTGTTTTTTCTGCTTGGAGTCTTCTGCTGATATGTCTGTAGCTTTGTGTAAGTTAAATAGAACTCCTTGAGTCTCAGTTTCCTTACACGTACCACAAGGCGAATGCAACCCAAGTTGTAAAAGGTGATCTGAGTATCCCTTTTAGCCAAGTATCCCCAAAGTCTTTCACAAATAGAAAGTCAGGTTCAAAATAAGCTCAGCTGGTCTGGGTAGAAGGAAATACACAGAAATAGTGTCCCCTGCTCCTGGAATGTACCCGTGTCTGGGACTGAATGTTACAGCAGTGCTTTTTCACAGCCTGGCACAGCAGTTCCCAACAGGGCAGAGAGATCAGGCACCACATACCTTTGAAGAAGTAATGGAAATGCAAATTTGAAGAATGTAATTTACCCAGGTTGGAGCTGGAACGTTATCTGCTTAATGAGCTTTATTCCTGCACTTTGCACCCATGTCTGACAGCCACTTCTCCCCAAGTGTTTTGTGCCTTTGTGCTATGGTGGCAGGGGGCTGATTCCAGAGATGCTGCACTGCAGGCTTAGAAACATGGTAAGTGTAGTAGCTCATACTCAAAAAAGAACCCATCAAGTCCCCAAGCTCAATACTGCCAGGGTTAATCTGCTGGGAGCACTTTCCATTAAATATAGAAACCAGTTTTCCATCTCACAAGCCAGTTATAAATAAATACTTTTCTTTTTTTTAGGAGAGCCTGGCACGGCCCCAAATGAACCTGATGAGCCTCTATTGCAGAGCTGTAAGAGGCAGCTGCAAACCTACTTAACACGTGAAAAGGCTGACAAGCTTCAGCTCAGCTGCAGAGCAGGGACACAAGTTTTTCCCCTCATTTCCTTTTTCCTGTAGTTGAGATGCTCTGAGCAGGGCTGCTGAGGCTAAGGATGAGCTCTGCCCAGGACTTCAGTGCTTGTCCCCTTTTGCCTGTGGAGGAAAATACACTGATGGGGAAAAGAAACTAGAGGGAACTTGGTGCTTTACTTGATGTGTGGGAGAAAAAGGAGAAAAGTCATAACTGAAATAGAACTAAAAGCGCTGAAAAAAGTTTTTTCTGGTGCTTTTCAGTGAGGAGAGTTTGTCAGATTTGGGCTTGCACAAATAAATGTTACTGTGAGCAAGAGTTTGCAGGTGTGCAGGCCTCCAGCTGGCTGCGCAACCCAGGGAAGAAGCATGTGAGTGTGTAGTAATTGATGGGGAGAAATAAAATCTCTGTGGTGTCCTCCAGTTTGAAGGAGACTTGAGTCTGGATCCATAACCTGCCTTTTTGGGCCTAGTAACAGCAGAATCAGGACATTTATGTAACTTTTATCTTCTTTTCAGAAACAATCTGCTTGAGGAAGCCTGTAAATTGCTCAAGGATGCTTGGACAGAAGGTATTACTGAGGGAGAAAATATGTCTCTATTATTCTCATGCTACTAATATATCTTCCCTGCTACACAACCTACAACAGATTCTGCTCTTAAAAGGGAATCTATAACGATTCTGTATGTCTGTTCTACAGCAATGGTAATATGTTACTTCCTCAAGTGACCAAGGGTTGGCTGAGTAAAGAGCATAATAATTGAGGGTGTTGCCAGAGATGCACTGGTGTGTGCCCCAGTCTTACCATATCAGTCTCACCATATCTTACTGAATTTTCAGGGGTCAGGAAGATGATTCCCTGAAGCACAGCATGTTTGGTGTTGCCATTAGTAAATCTGGAAGAAGCAGACTAAGTATCTACTTCTTACTAGCTAGGTAAACTCTGATTTCTGTTCCCCCCCCCCCCCCCAGCCCATCTCTCTTACTCAGTAGCCTTAGTTGTCAGTGATGGTGAGAAATGGACCCTGCAGGGGCAGCAAAGAATAGAGATGTTCCAGGAGAACAGGAAAAAGGTTGTATTATGTGTCACTGTTTAAGAGAACTGATAGTGTTATTAGTCAAAATAACGGAAGAGCTTAGAGGTGACTCATGAATGAAAATAACTGCCTAATTAGCAGCAGTGAACATTTATTTAAGAAAAACAGGTGCCTTCAAATTAACCTAGTATCCAGTTAGGTTGACAGGTTACAGGCAGTAACCTATTGACTGGCTGACAGTGACTGTAGTACACTGATAGTCTCCTGTTGTACATGGAACCACCCAGCATTTTGGTTATGAAACCGACGGGCCAATGTGCTGGTCTTTAGACGTCTAGATGGGCTAGAGTGGTCACTGGATTGACAAACAAAGTCTTCTGCTGGTGCAGGTAGGTTCAGTTCTCTCTGGATTCAGCACTACTGCCCAATATTGGGCCCCATTCAGTAGCACAATATTTGGGAAGATGTTAGTGAATTGAGGTGAGTTTTGAGGAGTGCCACATCAGTGAGTGGAAGCTGATCTACTTGCCTAAAGGTGAGGGACTTGAGGAGAACCACAAGAAAGAAAAGGGCTGTTTGGAAACAAGCTTATATAGTCATAAAGCTGTAACTGCATTCAGGGGCTAGAAAATGAAACTGGTCAAATTCAGCCTCATAAAGAAGTGCATGGATGAGTTTTTAACCTTCGTGGCTGATTCTTCTCCATCAGTGGCTGTTTTTTTGTACGTCAGGTACTTTTCTAACAGAAATGCTGCAGTTCAATTAGGAGTTAATCTAAAGATATGCTATGTCCTTTGAGTCAGACAGGACAGTGGTCCTTTTGGCCCTGCAAGGTATCGACCACAGATGGACTGGAACCACAGCGTCCCAGTCTAGGATCTGAGCCTTGTACTTAGACTGGTGAGGTTTGGGGTTTGTGTTAAATATAATAGAAAATGAATGCATTATAATGTGCTTGTTTTCTCATTTTGCCTCAGGACACTAACTGTGGGAAAATCACAGTGTTTGGCTTCTTCCCGGGCTCAGGCAGTAGGTCACATCTCAGAGACAAGATGGCACATTAAACATTTCCTGTTTTCAAGTATTCTCTTTTGGGGTACCAGGTGCAGCTTTCCTGCGATCATATAAAGCTATGCCACTAATCCAGTGTGAATAGCAGCCTAGCAGTGCAGCACGTGGTGAGGAAGGACAGATTCCCTAATGCACGTCTGTTTCCCTTACTGTATTGCTCATGATACCGAAGAAAGCCCAGCAGTGGAACTGTGCCCAGAGGTGGAAAACGTGCCCTTGGTCTCATTTGCCATCCTCTGGGAGTGTTGTGAAGTGTTCCCATTCTGTTTTATCAGTTTCTGTGGGAAGGGGGCTGTTTGTGAGAATAATAACCACATATGCAGAGGGCCTGGGTGTGTGTCCTTGGAATGAAGCAGCTGGATCCCATCCCTGGCTCACAGTGGCATTTTCTGTTGTGTGGAGGCATTGGCACCATGAAATGTCAGGTCTCAAAATGGAAATGGCCAGGCATTGTTTAGGACCGATTCCAGGAAATGCCTCTTGGATAGAAGCACTCTCTCTTGCTGCCCCTTCTCCATGACCGAGTGAGGAGAAGTATCTAAAATAGGTCATTGTTATGCACGGAGAGAACCCTGTTCCCTAAGCTCCCTTGGTTTCCAAGTAAATGAGCTTTGGAGGTAAGTTAGCAAAAGAGACTGATTCATTAACAGCAAGGGAAATCTGTGCATTGGAGGAGTGCCCAGCTGCCCAAAGGGATTTACGTAGTTACATGCTCCTCAAATCTTAACAGAAAAAGCTGAGTGATACACACACAGGCTTGAACTATATCACAGTCACATGCTTGCTAGGCTCATTTCTTATCTCACGAGTTTCTCTGGAGAATATCGGTTGCTCCAGTCCCTCATAGGGTTTTAAATTTTTAAGGGAAGGAGGCACAGTGAGGTATCTTCTAATGTGAGAAAATTCTGTATCTGTTTTCTTTTCCAAATTAGGTCACCTTGTAAGGCAGTTCTGGATGGAGTTAGTCCCTGCAGTTGTACAGGCTGTAAATAACATAGGTGTTACAACATGTTTGATGGGATTTCATGTTTAATGGGATTTCATTGCACCATCACTAGTCTATCTGAATATCATATCTCAAATTAATAACAAATTAATTTTATCTGCTGATAGACCCCAACTGTCACCCTCCTGTCCGGAATGAGATCATTTCAGGCAGTTAATGGCTTACAGGAGGAACGGAGCCAACACATTCTTCTGGCTTCATTACCAAGGGCAGGCTTGTGCACAAAGATGAGTGCTCCCCTTTGTCGAATCATCTGGAGTACAGGGAGTAGGATTCATTCTTTTTGGAGCATCTTCTGCCTCTGTTGGTGTGTCAAGCAGGGTGCCAGTTAGTGCCAGCGATGAGATGGGCACTCGTCCACAAGATCAGAAACGGAAACCTGCAAACTGCTCTCACACAAGATGCTGAGCAGCTGTCAGATTATAAAGATCTCTGGCCCCTCCTGACCTGGGCCAGATTTGAACCATTGACCTAGAAATGAAAAGCTTGAAATCCCTGCGCAAACCAGGGGATAAACAGGACTTGCAGAGCTGTATCCCCTCATTCTGCATTCAGTTGCTGCCATCTAATGGCAGATCAGGAGTGGAAAGGCCTCTTGCAATCTAAGCATCTTGTCCTTGAGAATCTAGTATATGGGAGAGCCTGTGCGAAGAATTCCCACCAGACCCTAAGAGTGCTGGGGAAAAATTATTTAGGCTGGCTTTATTCCTCTATACAGTAGTTTAACAAAGGCCTGTGGTGCTCCAAGTCAAGTAAGATATGTCCCACTACAAAAAAACCCCAGATTTTCATGCTGCTTTTGCTCTCCTATGCTGAGTTGTTTCCATATATAAAATGTGAGTGAAAGTCTGTGGTTGTAACCTGGCTTAACAATTGTCCCAAGGACAACAGTAACTGAGTGGTCAGTGCTTATGGCAAGGGGAGGTGATGAGAGAAAGTAGGTAGGAGATGGCACTTTTGACTTCTGAGTTCAGCTGGTGCACACAAAATATCTGCACTTTCAAGAACTTTGATACAGAAAGAGGAGGAGGTGGAGACTAGAACAAAATTAACTCAACTATCTGTAAAATTATTGGGTCCGAAGGCAAACAACAAAAAGGCTAGACAAAAAAAACTTGCTTTCCTTCAAATAATACATAAAGGAGTGATGTCTCCTTCTCCCCCTTGCCCAACTCCAGGAAATTCCTTCTGTGTCTTCTGTTTCTAAAACTGAAAAGTTGTAAGGCAGTAAGTGTTCATCATACATCAGTTTTGCACTGTCTGTTTCTGTCAACACACAGATCTCCAAATAATACTTTTAAACCACACTATTTAACACTGTCTTGTAGAGGAGAAAGGTTAGAGATTGCATGTTCCTTTATGCATCCCTGTGCTGCAGCTGTTGGGTGTCCAGAGATATGTCCCATGATGGGATTGCAGCCCAGTGAGCCATGGAGCAGTCCCCAGCAGCCTTAATACCACCCTGCTGGTGATATGGGAGCTTGCATGGCCCAGCAGTCAAACTAAGTCTGTCACCAGACCGAAGTCATAAATCAAGCTTTATATTTGAGAAATGTCTCCAGTATTTCCCAGTCACTGAAGAAATGTAATTTTATAACAGGAAACTGGAGAGAAAAAAAATCCTATCTATAGATAGAGTACTGGAAAAAGCTGTAAAATTCCCCTCTGCTTGGCTGAAGGAATAGTTGTTGGAAAGAAAGTCCAGGAGTGAAGCAATATGGAGGAGAAAAAGGGAATACCAAACTACTTCTTATTTTCCAACTGGAGGAAACAGTCTTTAAATGCACCACAGAGAGAAACAGAAATGAGTGCAACGAGTCCTCAAATGCCCTTGTAACTCCTGGTACTACCTGCACGTCTCTGAGGGAAGAAGCAGCACACCTGAGTTCTAGCTCAGGGGAGAGAGAGAACATTTTAGCATGAAGTTGCTCGGTGTTGTGCCAACAAGCACTTCCCAGACTGCCATGAGCAGCTGAGCTATCCTATCTAAAGAGTCACAGGAGCTCCTTTTGCAATCAAGGTCCAGCCACCGTTCCCTTACGTCAAAGCCAAGATCTGTCACAGTTCTGCTGCTGCACTTTGGAGATAGTGCAGCTTTGTTCCACTGCTGAAAGTCAGCCTTCTCAAATACGTACCCACTGGTGATATACCGGGGATTTCAGACTGGTACATGGGGACACAGTATACAAGCCAGATGGTTGTGTCTCCTTCTGCACACAGCATGAGGTCTGGCAGGGTGCTGGGAGCGGCTGCTGGAGCTGATGATTGGACCCAGGTGGGAGGTCCCATGTAGAATTTCTGAGCTGGAACCATTACCAAAATGCCCTTGTCAATCAAGTTCCTTGGAGCCTTTCTGCTTGCTCTGTAGGTATTTTTCTTTGAAGCTCAGTGGTAAAATGATAGCAGAATACATTTAACAAGTCTAAAAATGTCTTGCCAAGGTTGCTGTTTTTTAATCTGTGTCCCTTCCCCTCTTATTTCTCAGAGGAAAACCCCACCTTCTGACCATTCCCAGGGCAGCATCAGCTGCACAGGGAAGACATAAAATTACACCAAGTGAGCTGAAATTTAAGCCTTGCCATTACAGCAGTGACATTCACCAGTTAACGCACACCCTCAACATGCAGCAGCTGCAGGGTTTCGTTACTGTCACTTACAAAAACCTTCAGCTCCCTTTGGTGTGCCCTGCTTTGAGCCAGAGCTCGCAGGCCCAGAGACTTCTGTTTTATCCGAAAGAGCCCTTTAGCGTAGCATGACACCTGAGAGCCTTCAGCAGGATCTAAGATTGCTCTGGTGCTGAGGTATGATTTAATATCCTCAATTGTTCTGGAAACTTGAGCTGCATGATTCAGGAGACTTGCATGCGTGAGTAGGGTTACTCCAGTGCTTAATGGGATTTATGTGCTTAAATGTGATGGATGCTGTAATCACATCTCTAACGTGCTGTTTCAATATGGGAGGGGGAATCAAGTGGCTGGAGTTTTGCAGTGATTGCAGAGGAGGCAGGCTTTGGCACAGGAAGTGTATAACGAGAGCTCTTGTAAATGCCAAAATAAGAGGAAAGAAAAAAAATTAACAACAATAAACCAAAAGCACAATAGAGGAAACATCTTTCCTCAGCTCTTTAACTGCAGCCTCCTGTTTGCTCCGCCCGTGCTGAAAGTTGCCACCCTTTCCGATAACATCTGCCGGGGGTTGCGGGGGTGGCAGGAGGCCCGGAGACTTGGGGACAGTCCCGGCGGGGCAGCAGGAGGTCCCCGGGTACCCCCAGCGCTTCCTTCCAGCGGGGCTGTTTCCCAAGCGGGACCCGTCCTTGCCGGGAGCCCCCCAGCCCCGAGCTATCCCCGCTGGCTGCTGGGGCACAGGGCGGAGTGCAGTAATATAATAAAAATAATGAGGGCAGCGTGGCGGGGGTTCTAGCAGCCGCCGGCCCGCAGACCGCGGCCTGGGCGGGCGCCTGGCCCGGGGCCGACCCGGCGGCTGCCACTCACGGCTCCGCTCCGCCTCCTCCGCCGCCGCCGGGCCGGGGGCCGGGCTCGAACCCGCGGTCGCCGCGCAGGGCGGGCTCCAGCCGCGCCCCAGATGTGTCGGCCGCCTCCCGCCTGTGCATCATCCCGGCTGCGCCCGCGGCCCTGCGGGCAGAGCCCTGGGCCGGGCAGAGCCCCGGGCAGGGCAAGGAGCCGGTAAGCGCAGGGGGGGGGGACGGGGGCCGGGTTTTCTCCTCCCGCAGAGGGGGACTTTGTTTGGTCCATCTCTCCAGGCCGTGACTGGGGCCTCCTGGCTGCTTCCTCTGCTCCCCAGATGTTGGGCGAGAAGAGGATTTGCCCCACCTGTGGTAGTGCAGGGGCTTAGGGCGTTAGGAGCCCATCCTGAAGATGAGAGCATCAGAGAACATCTGCCAGCGGTTGGGTGGTGGCAGGAGGTGATGCAGAAAGATTTGGGGCACTGCCTGGTCCAGCAATGGGACAGGCAGGATGAATGGTAGTTATATCAGAAATGAAGCTTGGTGGCAGGAAAAGGATTACTCGTTACAATTTTGCATGTTTGTTTTTTCTTACAAGATGCTGTGGGGTCATGGCAGCTTCTCTGTGGATGGATGAGTCACTGCATGCGTGTCAGCTAAGGCACAAAAGGGAGGAAAAACATCCAGATTAGAAAGAAGATCAAAGAATTACCCTGCTGTTGAGGAGTGGTGGTCAACTAGCTGTGTTATGCTAGGTGTGAATTACACACTTTGCTGGGCTGCAGGAGGTGAACTGCTCCCATTTCATGTCCAGGAGTCAGTTGCTAAAAAGGGCTGAATTCTGTAGGGCTCCTCAGTTTTCATGACTCCTGGTGTGAGAGCTGATGAGTCCATAATTCAGGCTGTGTGCAACACCCTCTGCGTCCTTGTAGTTGTTGAGAGCCAGGATGCACAGCAAGGACTCCAGTGTGAACAAAGGCCTGGGAAGAGAGGTCCAGTTACAGAAAGGAAGATTGATTTGATGCTATACAAAGTTGAAGGTAAACTGAGTACTATTATTTGGGTCAGCAGAACATCTAGGGTTTTGGTAGTAGGTGGTGGTTTGCCTTCAGATTAGTAGAGTGGACAAAATACCAAAGGGTTTCCTGTCTCTGACCTACCTGATGCCTCCTTTTCTTATCTCATTGTTTCTGACTTTGTTTTTCAGAAAAACTTTGTGATTCAAGAAAGTCACCATGAAAGGTGAGGAAGTTCGTCAGAGGAAAAAAGAGGGCAGGACTAGGAATGGAGAGCGATCCAGGCACAAAGCAAAGAACAAGGGTAAACACAGAGAGAGCCGACTTGGCAGCCAGGAAGCAGAGGATGTCTCTTTGCCTGCACAGCAGAAGCTGTTGGCTGAGGAGAAAGCGGCCATGGCAAAGTCACGGGAAGAGTCAGCCATCGCAATTTGCCTGCAAGTGCTCCTGCCATACCTCCTAGCTGGGCTTGGCATGGTCTTGGCAGGAATGGTTTTGGATTATGTTCAGGTAAGGGAAAGGAACTGATCTGATATACCTGGAGTGGGATAGGTGAGGGACTTCTTCAGGGGCAGAGGATTTGCTCTGGGGATAGCAAAGTAAAAGGATTTGCAGCAGTTTCACGTGCTAACACATCCTTCAAAGTCAGCTATCATGTACTTTCATGCAGCATTCAGGAGAGAGCATGTGGTGTTTTCCTGGTTCTTTTTCTCCTCTGTAGATAAAAGATGCTATGGTAGTAAAAATCACTCAAAGGATCTGAGACATCTATGTAGGAAGGTGTAGTCCTGTGCAAAGACTTGCACAAAGTTCTATGCAAAAACCTTGGTCCTGTGAAGAGGGTGACTGTTGCAGCCCCAAGGGCTGTGGTGGCATAGCACTTTCCAGTAGTTGATCCAGCTGTATTACTCCTGGATGTAGCTCTGGAATGTCCTGCATCTCCTGGCACAAGGAGCCAGCCAGCCAGCCCAGCACTGTTAATGCTTCATACAACCAGCCCAGCTCAGCCTGTGCACCACATCCTTTTCTAAGGCCTTGTAGCAGATGATTCAAATCCTTCAGTCTTCTTCCAGTCTGATATCTGATTCTGTGACAGTCAGGACCAGACCTTCCCTCCTATGGTGCAGCAATACAGAGCTTTAAGGTAGTGGTGAGCACCTAATTTTAGACAGTTAATAGTTTAAGCTGCAGTTAATTTCTAGGTTATAAATTGCTATGCCTTTGCACTCTAGGTTAATGTCACTGCTGTGTGCCTTTTTGTTAACCCTTAGGTGACAGTTTAACCAGGACACCTTATTGTTTGACTAGATGGCTGTTGGGTCAGACTGCCCTGCCTTGTCTGATACAGTAACACTGAAACTACTGTGCTTGCACTGACAACTTTCACAAATCTGGAGTTGTGTTCTTCTGCTCTCAGGCCTGGGCTGATCTCCCTAAGCTAGAAGAGGTATAAAGGCTTAAGTGTGACACAATATCCTTAACTGACCTTAGCATGTACTCACTGCCCAGCAGAATGACTAGTCAGATCAAAAAACACCAATGCAAATCCAGAACCTAATGGCAAATTACTGTTTGCCTCCATAGGTGTCATTCCAAGAGTACTGAGCCCTGAGCAGCCACTTTCATTTTTATTTTTCAGACTGTTCAGAGCAGCCCATTCCTATGGATATCTGACATTAAATGTATGCTTCTATTATCTCCTGAGATATTAAAGCGTGAAATAGGTTGCAGATGGGTTTATGATGCTGGAGGAGTGTTTTTTCCTTTCAATGTTCTTCCCTTAGAGTATTTTTTTTCTAGGAAGGACTGGGCCACTAATATAAACAGAACACAAAGGAAATCTCATCCTTCTGTGAAACTGCAAAAGTCTGGTTTCTGTTTTATGCAAATAAAGAACTTATAAAGAGCTTTCATGTTAGCGTTTAGAGCCTAGGAAATTAACCCATGCAACATGTCACAGGAGAAGCAGGCCTTTGGCAATTAGCACAGTGACGTTTCATGTGTGATCATGGACCACTTGAGCACGTCGCATCATGGACCTGCTGGTGCTAGGAACTGCTCTTCCTTTCCAAGCCAGTCCTGGCCTCTCTATCTGCTTGCTGTTAGGCTCTCCACATAAGCTCTCTTCTCTACTCTTTCCTAAAGTGGGGAAGAGAGGAGCAAGGTGAGAAACAGGAGAAGTACACAGCCTGATCTGACAGAGAGCGAGCAGACTCAGGAGTGATAGTACACCAACAGCTGGGATGGACGGACTCTGAAAAGCATCATCCTCCCGTGGGTCTAAGGTGTCAGAATAGTGCTGTCTGTTGGTAACACTGCCATGTTGCAAGAGCACTCACTGGTATCCCTGTCCCTTCTCTGCAGGGATTATAAGGTACATCTGAAACTATATACTTTGGTACTCGTCATCTTTCTCTTCTTTTTGTATCCTGTGGCAGTGGATGGGGGCCCTAGATCAGGGTCAGGGCCCCACCGAAGAGGCTGTTTCCGCTTTGGCTTCTCCAGGGCAGTGTTGGCTCATTTGCAAGCGTAGAGATACAGAGTATTTGTGTGAAGAGAAGAGCAGCAGTACTCTGGTACCTCCCCAGGTTTTACAATGGTGAGTGATGCAGCCATGAGGTAGGGTTTTTTTTCCCCCAACTAGTTAGTCTTTTTCCTGCTGTTCAGCAACACTTTCTTTCTTCTCAAACCTGATGCATCTCTTTGCAGACAAATATGTTACATCTCTTTGCCAGGAAAATGTGATGCATCACTTTGCTGACAAATATGGTGCAGATCTTTATCAGAGGCTCCTTAAATGCATAATAAAATGACCCAGTGTACACACGCAGGTCACCTGAACCAATTACCTTCTCTGCATACTGATTCATCGGTTGAAGGCTTTTTATGGTGCTTGCTCAGAAACAGAGAGAGCCAAAGCATGATAAACTCATAAACCCTGCCAGGCTGATGCTTTAGTACAGGATGTGATGCTGCTTTGTTTTTTAATGGCATTTGAGTCATTCGAGCTCGTTAATATTTCTTTTACATTAATGTTTCTGCTTGTTGGCAGTCCACTTGGCAGATACAGTGACATATGTGACTAAGTGTGCACTTTATCAGACCTTTGAAAATCTGTGGTAGTTGTCCAGAGATTGTCCTTTATTTCTGTGAAGGCTCTATGAGTTTCTAACCAGAACTAGGCCTTCATGCTGACACTTTTCAGTTCCTGGCTGGTATAAAGAGGTTGGGTCATGTGTGGTTATTACAGGATTTTTATTAACCTCCCTCTTCTAGCTATTGTGGGCTCTTTTCCCACTTAGATTAACTGAAATATACTGCCTTGTCAGCTTTCAGCTAACCAGATCATTGTTAAGTGGAAGATACACATCTACACACCAAGCTAACTAGGAGTAGAGAAGGTTTCGGGGGCAGTACCGAAATATCAGCCTAGAAAGCAGCAAAGGACAGTCTGTCATCTGTAGCTAGGGCTTGTTTTCCATGCTGCCATGCTTGTAGAGAGATCTGCTGGACCATCTCAGCCCGTCAGGCTTTGTACTGTGGTTTGTGTGAATCCAGACTGAAAGAAACGTACTGTCCAAATGGCTGAGCACTTCCTCAGTTCCCTATTTATCTTGTTCTGTCCAATCCTGCCAATGCATTTAGCTCCAAGCTGGGGAACCTGCTACAAGGACAGAGTCCACAAGTCATTAATCTTTATGTCTCTCTGCAGAGAGTGTCAGGGAAGGGGTTGATTAGTACAAAAGCATTAGTAAGGCAATGTAATGTAAATGCTGAATTTGAACTGGACTGAGAAACCTGAATCTTTCATGCCTACCAATGAATACTTGCTTTCCCTGAGGCGTGGCTGGATTTGAACTTGTGGTTGAATACTGAAAAAGCTCAGTTGCCAGTGTACTAAACCAGTCCTATGCCCTTCCATCCTAAATTGTGCTTTTAAAACTTTTTTAATCCTCTGGTTCAATTAGCTTGCCCAAATTAATTATCAGAAAAGGAGCCCCAACAGAATACCCTGACTTCCTCCCCCGCTGGCGTGACTGAAGCTGAAGAAGTGAACTGAAGAATACGCTTCCGTCTTCACTGAGCAGGATGCAAAGTCTCTGACTGTATGTGGCCATGGTGCAGCTCTGGTTCTTGAGTTTGTGTCAGCTGTTTGACTATGGAGAGTCTGGGGTGAAACCCTCTCTCAAAGACAGTATTTTCCTGGGAGTATACAGAAACAGAGAGTTTCTCTTTATGACATGGTGACCAGCTCACAGCATGCCATGGAAACGTTCACCCTTTCTCTCCCTTGCCTGTGGTGTAGTGAGATTACAGTGCTACCTTAAATAAGCTCTGGCTATGACTCTTATCTTGGCCTTTGCAAACTAGCAGAAAGTTGAAGTGATGACAGCAGATAAGGGTGTTCGCTTTTGAAGCTTATTGGCTGGTTCTCTGGATTTTTTTTTCCCCTGAAAGCCAGTCATTCAGAGGTATAGCTGGCATAGACCGATTGTTGCATCCTGCAGAGACCATGGAGGGTACGAGGGGGGCTGGGATCTAGAAGGGCAGATCTCTCACCAGCCGGCTTAGCTGTGTCACTCGCCTGGGGATGAGACCTGCGTAATACCGTCAGCCCTGAGAAACGTGGACTCGTGTTTTCCTTGACCTTTCTTCACCTTGAAGGAGAGCACAGCGGATCCTGGTTATTAACTCCCCACCTCGTCGGCCTTGGGACAGTGAGAAAAGTTCAACGTTGCTTGTGGTGGGAGTGAGGGAACTGGGGCCGGTTCACAGCAGGCTTACACATTAAACCATCGTATCAAAGGCGAGCCGCAGTCTGACCAGAAATGTAACCTGAGGAGAAAGGACACCAGTGCGTTTGAGCACGCTGAGGGATTCTTGCATGACCTGTCACTCTTTCAGTGCTGTAGCCTGAGCAGGTCTTACTGGTTTTTACCGAGGTGGTGGGAGCTGAATGGGGTGTGGGCTCATTTCTATTCGTCCACCGACACCTCCGCAACCTTCTTTTCTGTTTTTTAATTCCCCCCTGGATATAACTTGGAGAAGTAGTGTCTGTCAAGTTTGCTGCCACCTGGGCTCAACCCAGCTGAATCAATTTTGGAGGATACCCTTACTGCAACCCTCTGGATGTGCTCCTTGGAGGAGAAGAAGCTAAAGCAATTTGACATCATTGCTGTAGTTTGAGGAGAAACGTTCCTTTTGACTTTGGAGACAGCTACCAGGAGGATCTGTTTGATGTCCTAATCTCCCCCCATTTGCCCTGCTGAGCATGGGGTAATGGTGTTTGACCATGGTGGTCACCCAGTTGCAATTAGAACTGTGCTTCCATGGCAAGAAGCTGAGAGGTTTCACCTGCAAGCTGACCAGGTCAGCCAGTGGATTTCTACCAGAGACTTCGTTCTCCATTGCCTCCCAGATTTTTGTGCCGTTCCTTCTGGCTGGCTTGGGTATGGTAGCTGCTGGCCTCTTGATGGATGTTGTTCAAGTAGGTACCTGTGGTTAAGCAACTTTGTAGTGAGAGGGTGGGCTACTTCACTGACCTTGAGTATTTGTGCATTCTTTATTGTGATGTGTGTGACCCTAGCAGCCAGCTGGCAGGATGGCTGTAGGCTTTTCCTGTGCTAGAGAGACACTATCCATCTTCTTCAGATCAGTACACGGGCTCCTTGTAAAGTGGGATAGTGGCTTTCAGACAGGCTGCCTGCCACTGCCCTTGGTGTGTTAGCCTGGGTGCTCCCTTTACTGGATCTGGCTAAACACATCAGTGATGACTGCTATGAAGCAGCTGGGATCAGACTGCCGTGTATTCCCCTGTTGCGTGATATTGTTTCTTTCCTTCAAGAATTGCTGATAAGGAGATCTAGGTCAGGGTTGTTATTAACTACCTGTCTCACTTAGAGGCAAGTTTATGCTTTCAGTTCTTTGCAGACAACCTAACATAATCTTTGGTCTAGAAGGCATTTAGATACTGTGATGAGAGGCATGCCGGCATAAAAAGAATAGCATTGCCTACAGACTGAGTGCTTCGTGGCCAGATTCAGAGGTGGGTGGGTGTAAATTTGGAATAACTTCCACTGACTTCCAAGGAGTGCTGCTGGATTTACATCATTATGCCCACAGCCAGAATCTGTCCCATCTGTCTTTCCTTTGTACCAGTGGCACAAATAGAAATGCAAAATTTGATCTAGTTTGGGTGTCTCATGCCAGTGGATTTACAATTCAAACGGCTGGCAGAGTTTTCCAAGGATATATCCTGCACTCTGAGCTTACTGGATTACATTGAATTCTCTGGCATTAGTACCACAGCAGGAGCTAAATATGGATACTTGAGTGTTTGGAAAGACAATACCTTGTTTTTTCTTGCATTGGAAGAAACATAGAAGGCAAAGAAGTTGAATTAAAGAGAGTTTGAGGAATATCAAAGAAGGGTTAACTGGAGTGGCACAGGGCTGTTGCTGTGCTGTGTTTGTCGTCTCCACCTTGTGCTTAAGCACAGACCTGTCTTGCAGCATTACAGAAGTTCTCAAACTACCCAAGATGTTATGTTAATAGTTGGCAGTTATCTTTGGCCATATATCTCAGAGAAGGATAAAGATTTAGCACATACCCACTCCATACCCTTGGCAGGTGAATAGGTCTTTGTCTAAAAGAAATCGAATGCACTTGTTAGGAATTGGGCTCTCTTCAAAAATGTAACTGTATCCAAACCGGTGGGAAACACAAGCTGCATACACCTATGTTGCGTGTGTCCTGTGAATACCTGATTGTAGTTTGCTTTGTGTATTTGTTCACTAGGCTCTTAGAAATGGGGTCATGCATGAAGCACAGTAGTAGGAAGTGTGTTTTTTGGTGAAGCTGTTTCCTGCTTTGTTGAAGCCACCAGTCAGTGGGTTCAGCTCCCAGAGGAGGGAGCTAGTGCATGGAGAGTCACAACTGGCATAGGAGAGATGGTAGAGAGGTAAGCTGCTATGGGATCGACAACCCCATATTTAAAAACAAAACCAGTTGCTGGGAAAATCCAGAGATCTTAGCCTTTAAAGGTCTGGATTATTCTTCTGTGCCTTTTTGTCTTTGAGCTGCTTATTTTCAGCTTTTTTTCCTGGAAGTGGCAGAGCTAGAAACTCACTATCCTGTCCAACCAAAACCTGAGACTGAGTTTGTTTGCTTGAGGCCAGCTGCCATAAGACTTATATTAGTAATCACAAGGCCGCACACTGCTGAAACTACAGGTTTTTCTAGTCCAGGAGTCTGTGATTTGCCCATTTTTCAGAGGATGGTCTGACTGAGGAACGCTTTGCCCTGTTTGCAGTCACTGCAAAACATTCTTCAGAAACTCTGTTTCTGCCTTTGACAAGTAGATGTATAGGCAAGCTCAAAGATGGTATCTAGAGCATACATATGAGTTTAATGGTGCTGCCCTTGTTTTGTTACATAAAAATATGTTTAAATCCTGTGGTTCTGTGCTGGGAGTCCAGCTGGCTATCTCATATGCAGTCCTGATGTCGTCCTAAAGAGGAGAACAAAGAGTAAATTGCTTGTTTGTGTCCTATCAACTTTTCATTATTTTAGCAGTTTGTGGTCTGTCCTGGGATGAAACCAAAAGCTGTTAAATGTTACCAAAAAACCCCAAATCAACAGGAGAGATTTGTCTCGTCAAATTGACTCCAAGGCTCAAGCCTGGGTCTCTCATACTGTAACAAAGGGTGCTAAAAGAATTAGCCATTTCCCATTTTCTCTTCTTGGTTGTGCAGATGATGCAGTCCATGAAGGGCTGGTAGCATGGTCTGTTCCTGCTGGACATTTCTGCCTCTGCTTCAGTGATCCTTGGCTGGCTGGTTGATCCAGATTCCAGGCTGGCTGGCATTGCTGGAGACCTTGCAGGGCCCTGCCACTGTTTGGCCCACTCTTTTACAGTAAGGTAAAGAATCTGATAGAAGTTGGACAATCAGATTTCAAACCAGAGAATTCAGGAGAAAAGCTTTCCTTTCATTCTTACCTTCCACACCACTGCAGTGGGACACAGTCCAAATAAAAGTCATAGACATAAGATATCCCTGTCCTCTGTTGATAAAAAACCCATTAAATGATTAGCATTGAAAAGGATTTTGAATTGCCTTGTGTTTTATAGTCCAGAATCTTTTGATCTTCCTGTAGACTTGTTGGGGACAATAGAAAAACCTCTGAAGTTTTTTATCTGCTGCCACACGAGGATGGATATTCTGGAGAGGTAACAGGACATGGTTGAAACTGTGAGGACAGTGTAAGGAGGGACAGTGTGGCTAGGCTGCAGCTGGGGAGACTGTTTCAATAGACTGTAAAGTCTCTTCCTCTGTGAGACCCCATGAGCAGATCCAGCTGGCATGGGGACCAGCTCAGTGGATCGTGGGGTAACCAAGTTTCTTCAGTGCGGAGCTTTAGGGCTGTGAGGACATGATGTAAAGAGTCTTTTTATGGCCTAATGACCCTGTGTGGGTTTGCAGTGCTGCAGGGAATGTTTTTGTTGCTTCTGGGCCAGTTTTCATCTCAAAGGACAGAGACACTTCCTAGAGTTAATCCAAGCATCTTCATTCAGGCAGCTCCTTGCCTGCACAGCTCTAACCTGCCATGTTCACCTGCTCTTCCAGCTGATAGTCCTGCAAGGCAACGGCACAGGGATCATCTGATGATTTTGTATCTCTGCAGTCTCTAACACAATGGAATCCTGGCTACTATGGTATAAATCATTATTAATCTGTCCTCAGGCTCTTGGTGCGTCACTAATGAGACTCAAATGGAGGCAATTAAGTCAGGGGTTTTTATTAGTACAGTTGTGTGATTCTTTATTGTTGTTCAAAGCCTTTCAGTGTAATTGCATGTAAGGCAGAGTCCCAAAAAGTCATACTTCACATCCTGAAACCTTTGTTACGATGGCTTGAGACCTGCAAAAGTAATCATGAATGCAAAGGTTGGAGCTTCTGTTGATGTAACACAAGTCATGTTTCCCCAAAGGTGGCATGCTCAGAAAATACAAACAGTTGAGTTATTCTGTTGCGTTTTATTTATGTCTTTTTATGCGCAAAATATGTAAGAGGGGGATCTGAATCTTTAAGATGTCCACCCCTAGCTTTTCTTAGGTATTTAAGTTCCATGTTAACAAACTCAAACCAAATAGTAGTATGTCAAAAAAGATTACTATTCTCATGTTGTCTGTTATTTACTCAACAGTAAATTACCTTTAATATTTTGCAATGTGCCTGTTTCCAGGTCACCACTGCCAGGAAATGTGCCTTTTTATATCAGTAATAATGTTTTGTCTATTATGTGCACGTCTGAGGAGTGTCCTGTACCATGTGCTCAGGGCTGGCTCAGCCTCACTTTCACTCATCCTGACTCAGAAGGAAGCTGTGAGGTCTTCTCTTCAGACAGCCACACCAGCGGCTTCCCACAGCTTCTCTTGGCACAACTAGAGCAAAACACCAAGTCATTACAACCTGTATATCTTTCCCAACAGCTGAATGTGTTGACATTTACCAAGTCTGTCCAACCTCATGGATTTTCAGGTTTACAGAATCCCAATGGATGTGGAGAAGGTGGGCACGGATCAGTTGTTCATTTTGTCCTCTAGTGCCAGAATTCTGCACCGTCACATGATACTAGCCAGTGACAAGTTAGAATTAATGAACAACTTGATCTTTCACGTAACATGTAGCTGAACTATGGAAATTTCTGCCACAGGATGGCACATGGGTTGGAGGGGGGTTGAATGAGTACCTGAAAGAGAAATCCTTTGTACACTGGTAAGTGTGCAGAAACAGCCCCTGCCCCCAGCTCAGTACCCTGCGGCACATAGTCGTAGGCTGGTAAGATACGCAGGAGAATGATCCCGTCTACGTATCGCATTTGTAGATTCTTGTTTTATACATTTGAATTGGACTGCTGGTGGAGATAGGGATAGGTTAGATGAACCTTTGGTCTGACTCTTTGCAGCTCCTCTTTTTCTCTTGTATTCTGCTCTTAGATGTTGAGTTAGTTGGTTTTACTTCCCGGTGAGCTGCCCTATTCTGTGATTTTATCCTGATGTAAAACTCTCTGGCTACAGTGGGACTTTGCCAACATCCTTGAATGCACAGGGGGTGAATGAATTATGTTCCAAGGCACCATATGGTAGATAAATTAGAGAAGATGTGTTAATCAACAAAGTTTCTTAAGGTTTCAGATAATTTCTAGTGTTGCAGCTGATTCAACAGCTTTGTACAGTTCAGCTTCAGAGGAGCAATGTTAATCAAGATATTGGCCCAGCAGTTTGGGCTTATGGGATATCTTAATTCAAAATCCTTTTTCCAGCTGCACTGGGAGCATGCTTGGTAACAGGAAGATTTAGAAATTGCCTGTGGAGGAGATACACAAAAATCTCCTTCCCTCCCACCACTGTTCTTAGATACTTAGTTAGAAGTTTGGTAAAAAAAGACAGACACAACTTTTTGTTGTGAGATTGTTTCTAGATGTTTGTGTTTGTTGTTATGAGTCTGGACAGCAATAGGCATTCCTGTACCTAGTGTCAGTACAAAGGATGGAGAGCATGCTGTATTTCATTTGGCTTGGGAACCCTAATTATTTTTCATGTTGTTCTTGGCTAACACTAAAGGCACATTTTAATTAGTGGCTTTCCAAAATCTGCTGCTGCCCTCAGGAAGAAGGTTCCTTCCCTGTTAGGATAGTGCTTTGCTGTGCATGAGATCAGAAATAATATCACAATCTAAAAATTCCTCCTTCCCTCACAAAATGCAACCAGCCGAGGGCAACATCTGCCCCCACGTGCACAGCAGACACCTATCAGGCAGGTGGTGAGATGGGAACCCACTCCCTTTTGAAGCAAGAGCATGGGACTGGTCAGCATCACAACCTGAGGTTTGTTGCCTTTGTTTTCTTCCTTCCAGCACTGGGATGTGTTTCGGACAATTACAGAGGTTTTTATCCTGGTTCCTGCCTTGGTTGGTCTGAAGGGCAATCTTGAGATGACGCTGGCATCCAGGCTCTCGACTGCTGTGAGTATTAACAAGCTGGTGCTGGTGTGTGTGTGGGGAGGAAGGGAATTAGCAGGAGACATCAGGAGATTCTGTTTTTATATAACCACACTGTGTATGAGACATATCCATTTCTGGTAAGTAGAATCTAATGGTGTGTGAGTGTTAAAATAACGTGTTTGCCCTCATTTTGTAACTGGAACAGAGAATTTCCATCTGCGTTTTGAAGGTGAATTAATCCCTAGGTGGCCAGTTACTGATATTTGGGGTTCTGTGACACATGAAGGAGACAAAGCCAGGGCTCCAGAGCTGTCAGCTTCAGTATTGGATTGCTTTTCTGTGGGTATTGATCCAGGGCTTCCCAGGAATCCAACCTTGGGAGGAGCAGACAGGCTTTTTGGGGCCTGCAGTAGCTTTTGCTACTCTGAATTTGATCTCTCCTGTCCTCCCTAAGCAGTTCTGTTTACTTTGGGCTGTTTGTATAGCATGTCTCAGGAGAAACTGGAGCTTAACAGAGCAATTTAGGGGGAATGAAAGAGGAAAAATGGTTTAATTTGTTCAGCTTTTGGTCTGTATGGGATGTGGTGGATGTGTGCATTCTGTCTTTAGCACAGTGCCTTGCAGTACCTCTGTACCTCCATGTGAGCCTCTGATGCCCTTGGGACTCTGGGCTGGAACATGATGGAGATGTGTCAAGAAGAAATTGGAGGGAAGGCTGGGAGATGCCAACCTGCTCTCAACTCTCTGGCTTTAGCAACCTCTTTCCCACAGGGACTAGGTGAAACAGCCACCTGTGCCACAGGAACAGGTTTTCAGAGTGTCTCTCTTGGCTCCTAGGCTAACACGGGACAAATGGATGATGCCCAGAAGCAATGGAAAATGGCCACCTGCAATTTAGCCCTTATTCAGGTGAGTCAATTCAGCTGGGAGGAAGAAGGCTCTTTTCTCTTGCTATGCTGCAGCCCAACAGCATCTGTTCCCAGCAGCACTGGATCCAGAGCTGTTGATTTGGGCCAAGTATTCTCAACAGAGACAAGCAGAGCCCAGGACTTGACCTCCAGTAAAGCTCTTTGTGGCCCCAGAGCTTGTAGTTTGGCTGCAAAGCACATTTAGACATTCATTGCCTTTGCAGACAAACTGAAATAATGAAAAAAACCACCTCCTTTTGCAGGGGCAGCTGTGGCACAATCCCTGTTTCACAACAGCCCCTAGATAAAGCCTGTCATTTACTGGCAGTGTTTGGGAATCAGCCTTGGGCAGAGGGGAGAGATGGGAGAAATGGGGTCTCTTGTAGCTCTTTCTGCTTGTTAAAATCCAGCAACCAGCCTAGAGGTTGCACATGGCAAGGCCACAGGGCTTGCAACATGTGTCTGTGTGCTTTGCCTTATCTCCTTCCACAGCTTTCAGCTTGCTAGGGGTGTTGTGTTGATGGGGAGCCCATTTTTGTGTTGACCAGGTCTATTCTTTTGCTGATGGACTTGGTGTCCTTTGCTGAAATGTTATCTGCCCTTTGCAGGCCTCCAGAGTTTTTCTCCAAACTTTGTCAGGATTTTTTTTTAATCTAGTGGAGCCTTACGGGGATGCTGCTTAAATACAAAAGCAATCAGCATCTCTGCAAGGCTTTGCCCTCCTAGCTGTGTGGCAATGCTGCGCTCGGTCACGCGGAGCCAGGGCTGCCTGGAAGCAGATGTGGGTGATTGCTCACCAGCTGTCTTTTGGCCCTCAGGTCCAGGCCACCGTGGTGGGACTTCTGGCTGCTGTTGCAGCTGTAATCCTGGGAGCCATCTCCAAGGGCTCTGTGGAGCTGAGCCAGGCTGCTGTGCTATGTGCCAGCAGCGTGACCACGGCCTTCATAGCGGCACTTTCTCTCGGTGAGTCATTTTGGTTTCTCAGATCAAACATGCAGCACTCAGGTGAGGAAAAAGCTGTCCCTTCTGCCAGGGGGGCCCAGCTGACATCCCTTTGGTCTGGCACCACACCCAGGGAGGAGGGATGCAGGGAGCATTAGTCCTATGTCTGCTGCTTTCACCCCCTCTGTATCCTGCCTTTGTTTCTCTTCTCCCAGGGGCTGTTGTTTGCTGGGCTCCTGGCAGCCACAGCAGCAATCAGAACGTCCTGCTTCACCTGACATGTGAAAAACGCCACATGCTATGCATGGGTGTGCACACACACGCACACACTTTCTCCATGTGTCTTGGGTGACACGTTAGCCATCTACACTGCCCCTTTCCTAGGGGAGAGTGGACTAACGCCATGCACAAGGCAGGGAGTCTGTTAGCAGACAACTCCAGACCAGCTCAAGATGGACTTGGGCCACTCGGTACCCTGTGGAGGATTGTGGCCAGCCCTGTGGCTTGCCTGCAGCCCTCTGGCTTGCCTGCTGTGAGCTCAGAGCCAGGCAGTCCACTCCTCTGGCTATTCCTCTTGCAGGAGAAATGTGGTGGGATGCACAGAGAGGAGCTGCTCGGTGTCGCCTGAAGATGATCAGTTTGTCAGTCTGCCATACGAGGGCAGCATGACACCCTGAATAGAGGGAGCTGGCAGAGTTGGATACAGCAAGTTTTCTACATGAAAGAGATGAGTTAGAGCAAGTGTGTATCCTGAAGCTGGAGTCAAAGGGTGATTGTAGATGCCTTTGATGAAAAACATGGGAAGAGGCAGTTGTTAAAGAGAAAAACAGCAGCCCAGCTTTCATTAAACTTTTCCCTTCAATCTCCCTGCTCAGTGTGATACAGAGAGGCTCTGCTGCCATACCATCACAGGCTTTCAGCTAGCATTATTTTCTTCCCTGGACATGGTCACAGGCAGCCTGTGTGTGGGTGTGCACGATGGGAAACTGCTATTTTTATGACCAGGGAGGGAAGCAGCATGAACTGTGCAGTGGGGAGGGGAGTGTGGGTGTCTGGGAGGGCTTTTGTGGAGAATGCCATGTTGTGTGAGGATGTATTTCTGTATAAAGGATGTTGTACCAGGGAAGATACACACATGGTATTTCTTAGGGGAGAACTGATGCTCTTGTGGATGCTCAGCTTTGATGGGCCTGTGCAAACAGGCACAGGGAGTTTGTGAGCTGGAGGAAACCACCATTTCTCAGGCTTCCTTTGGTGCATCCTGTCAGCCACGGAAGGACTTTGAAGAGATGTTATGTGTCTTGTCTCAAGGCTGCCCTTGCTAGTCACACAGCAGTGGAGGCTGGCCAGGCAGGGTTTATTCCAGGTGGCTCTTCCACAGGCTGTGAGAGATCTGATGGCTGAGGGATTCCTGTATGTTCAACAAGGCTTGGGGTTTGTGCTCATTAACTTACCTGGGCAAGCAAAATTTCTTCTTTTCTCCAACAATGCCGAAAAGCAGCTGAATTTTCCAGATGCAGCTCAGAGGACAGGAGAAAAGAGGCAATGTGGGCCACCTGCATAATTCCTTCACTCTGGAGCTGCTCACAACATCAACGTTTGCTCAGCACGAAATAAAGCAGCCCCAAAGATTCTGGGACATGAGGAGACAGTCTGATGGCCAGGCTGAAAGGCTAATTCAGTCTACTGTAAGGAAGCTCGTTGCTCCTTGGTGGTTCAAACTTCGAGAAGTTTTGGTCTAATATGGAAAATATCTTTGTGCTGTGGAATCCAGAGCAGGGGATGGCACCAGGAGGCTGCTGCATGCCTGCTGTGTGCTTATCTATGACTGTGCTTTGTGCCTGGTCCTGCTTCAAGGCAGCAAAGATTAGGCTGCTCAGGAGGGGAGCTTCTACATTTGGGCTGCCTGCTGGTATCTCCTTTGATCCCTGGAATTTGCTTGTGTGCCTCTGGGCCTTTGGTACAGTTCATAAGGGCAGAGTCATGCCCTTCACGCTGGTGAAAGCAAGAGGACAAATTCCTGGGGATGTCCAGTCTCCAGCTACAGGCAATCTGCTCCTTGCTTTTCCCAGACCCTGAGTCCCTCTGGGAACCAGAACAGCAGCTCTGGAGCGAAACACAGCAGGATGCGTTCTCTGATGCCTGCTCTATGTCTTCTCTAGGTCTGGTGATGATTGGCGTGATCATCGGAGCAAGGAAAGTTGGGATCAATCCAGACAATGTTGCCACACCCATAGCAGCAAGCCTTGGAGACTTGATAACCCTTTCTCTGCTGGCGGGAATCAGCAGTACCCTCTTCAAATACATAGGTACAGTGTTTAGCAAGGATTTTCAGCTCAGCAAGGGAGGGATGAATCCTTATGAAATTATTGCAGGGCACTTACCTGTTTCTAGGATATTTCAGACTGGAGGCTGTCATGCCACGGGGGTAGAAAAATTACCAAAGAGACATTTTCCAGGCTCACTTTCAGTAGGAAACTGGAAAGCAGAGCCTTAGAAACACAACTGGGCTTTGTCGAAGAAATGATTAGCGTGTATTGCATAGCTTTGGAACAGAAGGTTGACATATGTGACACAGACTCTGTTCCTGCATCTGTCACTAGCCAAGCATAACTACTTTCTGTGCATGGGTAATGGCAGGTCCTTCCTCACAAAGCTATTGCAGCATTTTAGCATTTGTAAAATATTCTTGTAGCTTCTAATGTGGAGAGTTGTGGATGGGCATGATATTGTCAAATGGGAGGGAGGGACACAGTGCTGCATTGTTTTATACTCATGGGACTCTGAATAGGAGTTGTGGCTGTGGGGTTAGCTGTGCTGCTGGTTGCCAAAGACTTGGGCACCTGTTGACACTGAAGAGCTCAAAACATGTTGCAACTTGGTGATATATGTCTGACTCTTGCTTGCAAAGTGTTAAGCTATTTACTGTGAGCTTAAACTAGAACAGAAACATGAAAATAAAAAGATCCAGCAAACTCAGTACCACTTGAAACCCAAACTGTTGCTTCAGCCTGTGAGCAGAAGCAGAGAGGCAGCTGTTCTCAGTTTGCGTAACTCATTCCATATGCCAACAAGCCAGGGAGTGAAGGAGCACACGTTGCAGGGAGAGGCCCATGAATTGCTTCTGTCCAGTCCTCCTTGAGCTTCAGAGGTGCATTTTTTTAATAGGCTTTTTCCATGACGCCATCACACCTGCCTCTGTAAAGCTAGTTTGTCTTTCAATCGCTGCACCTCTGATAATATCTCCCAGGGAGCACATGCAGAACAACATGATAACCTCTGTGGTTGTGACGAGAGAGTATTTGTGATTATTTCAGAGTAGTTCAAATAGCCTCTTGAGGTGGAAAATACTCAGCACACAGACATCTAGTCATTGGGAGCATGAAGTGAAGCAGGTAGGAAGAAGGCACTGTTGATGGTGGTTGAATAAATCCATTTCCCTCCCCAGTGTGTAGTAAGGGACAGGTCGTGCTGTGAGAACTTCTGGGTCATACCAAAATGTATTCTTTAAAAATACCAGTGAGTCTGTAAAGTTTAGAGTAGTATGTGCCATTGATGCAGCACCATCTCATTCTGTGGAATACCTTTTCACCAATTAAGATTTTCAATTTTTTAAAAAACCAGCCTTGGTTCTTCCCAGTCCTGTGTGATGGGGATACAAACTGTTCCAAAGGGCTGCAGCTTGCTTATGGGCTGTATGTTAAAGAATGTGGCAGAACTGGAATGTGGAGACTGAAGTCCATTCATCCCACCAGGAGTCTTTCTATGGGCTTTGATAAGGTCTCATAGACTCCAGTGCTCTGTGTCTGCATTATTTAAGAAGGAATTAATTGCTAGAAACAACAAGGAATGGAGGTGGGAGATCCAGTACAACAACTAAGTCTGTCATACAACCCATTGGTCCTACAGGACTCCGGGTGGTAAAGTGCACTGACAATACAGCGGCTGTTTACACCCAGAAGTTATTGCATTTCAGTGCTGACTAAAGCCACACGTAAAAAGTGCATCTCTTTGTGTAGGAGCCCTTGATTCATGGAAGATATCACATCATTGCTATCTCATCCAGGTAGCCCAAGGCCCTGGCCATGTCATTTTATAAAATGCACATTCTGAGCCTGCTTTGTCTCCCAGATTACCTGCAAAATCTGCATTACAACCCACTGGCTTTGGCCTCAACACAGGGACCAGATGGAGAGCTTTGTTGAAGTATTTTTATATCAAAAGGGTTGGCATCATACCCATTGCTTGAAGGTGTTTCTCATGCTTCTGAGTCATGTTTATTTTCTTTTAGTAATGCACATCTACTTATTTTTTAATTCCTTTACTTCTAAAGGTCACATCAAGGTTATGCTCCTACCAAATGGAAAAAGTACGTAATGGAAACACATGTGAGCTTGCACAAAAGAGACCCTGGATCTTAACTGGCATATACATGCAAGAGAGCATTTGTTCCTATAGAGTAGACCAGCTGCTCAGCAATTCTGCTAGCTTATCACCAAAAGTACCTATTGCCTCTTGTTTTAGGTGAAGGCATGAGGTGTCTGCTGTAGTGTGATGCAGCTTGCACACAGGAGTTTCCCCCTTGCCCTGCTGTTTGATTTGTACCCCGAAGCCAGAAATTTTGTAACTTTTTCTCTTGCTTAGTTGGAGTTGGAATTGGAGACTTGCTCATCTTCAAATATAACTTGCTTTGAATCCTGCTGATTTTCAAATAACATCCTCTAGCAGTGAGTTTTAGGGGTTAATTAAGGATTTCTGTGGTGGAGTGAGGTGGTTGTGTGGGGAATATCTTGGTTCATGTGATTTTTCTGCTATCGTAACTCAGCTGGAGCAAGAGCCCTGCTGCCTTTCTTCCAGACTTTGTGCAATATAATTTTAGCAACCTGTGAAGCCAGGGGCATTTAATTCAAGATTTCTTTTCCTTGCCAGATATGAAATACCTTTCTCCTCTGATTTGTGCTATCTTCATTGTCATGATCCCTCTCTGGGTTGCTATTGCCAAGCAAAGTCCTTCCCTTGCTGAAGTCCTGAAATCGGGATGGCAACCCGTCATTGTTGCAATGAGCATCAGCAGGTAAACTGAGGAACTCCTCCCAAGCCTACTTGTGTATACAGGCTGCAGAGAGACTCATTCAGAAGCCATAAAAAGTGAAACTGGAAAGGACAGCAGAAGGGTATTTTTCCAGGGCTTCTCAGCCATTCAAGGTGCTCCAGCAGGCTGTGAGATAGCAGATAAGGAGCCTCCAAATGACTGGAAAAAGCAAGTCATCATTTTAAGTCTCACTTGCACATCCACACACCATGTGGGTGCAAGCCAGGAAACCCAAAAGGGAGATGATGACCATCACAAATAGTCAGACTTCAACCTCAGTTTTACACAGCTGTAAAGAGAGAAGACTGGTGAATGTAGTGCCAGGTAGTTCGTTCCACCTACGCTACATCTTCCAGACCCAGCTGAGATCTGGGACAGAATTTTAAAAGACCACTAAGACCAGTATAGAAGTGTAGCAAAACTTCTGAGGTAGATTATAAAGCTTCCCTGGCTGCTATCAGGTTTGCTCAGGGGTGGACAGGAAGTCTTCCTGATCTTGTTATGCCATTAACAAAAACTGTAAGGCTATCTATTGGTGAAAACTGAGCTGTAAAAGGAGTAAATGGGGAATAGTTCAGCCCTGTCAGTGGGGAAGAAGCAGTAACTCATTTCAGTGGGCTATTTTCACAGTGTAGGAATGGCCCAGGGAGTAGAGATTGATCCACCCTCATTGCCTGTCCTTTTTTAACAGCATTGGTGGGCTCATCTTGGACAAAACCGTAACTGACCCCAACTTTGAAGGCATGGCAGTTTTCACACCTGTGATTAATGGTAAGTTGGGCAGGGGGGGTTATATGCATGCTTTTATTTATACCTCCTCCTCCCCAAGGGTTATGGTATCCACTGTTGCTCCTGCACAGAGATCTGTGTTCGGGTCTCTCACCACAAGTGGAAGTGAAGCTACTAATCCCCATTGCATCCCTACTTACTCATATCTTGAAGCATCTCTGAAGCAAAATACCAGGCAGGGCTGAAAAATATAGGCAGAGCTGTTGGAAAGGTTAACAGTACCTGATAGTTGTCTCCGAGAGCTACACTGACACCTTTACTTTCGTAACATCAAACCTACTAAGGATGTCACAATAAATCCATTTTCTCTGTCTCTCTCTCCACTCAGTAATTTGAGCTGTGCAATCATCCCCTATACAGATTGTTGGTAAAGATTAATATATTAAGATTATATATATGTGTGTGTGTATGTATATATATATAATACTATATATATAAAAAATACATTGGGATTTTTGATATATATCTTTCTCTCTATTTCACCATCTTTTGTGTGTACATTTATATTTGTTTGAAGCCTCACAGTACTTTTATACACACACCAGTACAAACTGCTGGGGATCCTGGCATTGCTGAGGATCCACTGGGTTATTTTTCTGCTATTGTAATGTTCTTGCAGGCCAGGCCCATTCCAGGGGAAACCCACGTTCCTAGGGCAGGCTTGGCCTCATGCCACTCTCAAAGTGTGGTGTCCTCTTGCAGTGTCAGAGGGTGTCACCCAGCTGTCACCTTACTGGATCTGCATAAAGAGAGCCACCTTGCTGACAAACTCTTTCCAGCATGGTTAGCCAAAGAGCCTGATTAGGAAGGTACGTCAACAGCAATTTAGTTGAACGATGATTGACCCAGACGTTGCTCTGTGGGGGCGGGTGACCTGTTTGGCAGAGCTGTGCAGTGCTCCATGTCTTTGTACAGGTAGCTCTTCACTTTGTATGTGCAAGGGAGTCCTGCAAAGCATAGCAGTGCACAATTAAGAAACCTCCCATCTTGAGCTACGTATGTTGAGCTAGTCTTAATATTTTCACTCTGATTCTGCTCTGGCAAATCTCACATTTAATGATAGAGCATTTTCTTCTTCAAGGAAGGGAAATCATGAGAAGCCTGTAATATCTGGCTCACTGTTATCTTTTCTGTGGCATTTCTACCCTGGGTGGTGGAGGTTTGCTCCATAGGTCATCATCTCTCTGTTTTCTGCTGGAAAACGTAGCTGCTTTTCCATGTTTGCTAGAATTAATCAGTCTGGAAGGAATTAATTGCCTTTTAATTACCTAACATCTTTGAGCTCTGATTCATTCTCATATGATTTCTTCTCATTTAACGAGTGTGTTGGATGCCTTCAGACAGACATATAATCACTCTCTGTGATGTTTTTCGTCTTTTAAGCATTAATGGCTCTCTGGGTGAGTAAATCCAAGAAGTGGCCGTGAGCAGCATCTGCCATTGCCTGTGCTGCTTTCCCCAGGTGTTGCTCACAGACTGCGTCAAACCAGGTGCAATTACGTCATCTTCAGAGGCGACATGGCATTTACAGCCACTGCTGGGCAGTGAGGGAAAATGTTTCCAATAAAGCAGTCAGAAGGAGATGATCACTGGAGCCTTCCTTATTTTTAAGAGCTGTTCTTGCCAAGTGAATAGCACAGCGTCACCATGATATGTGGGATCAGGTTTTCTCTTTCTCTCACTGCTGCTCTCAGTGATCTTGTAAATGAATGCACATTGACTCACCTTGGGCTGGGTTTTAGACTGATGTTTCCTGCTGCAGTGAAGGTGCTTTACAGGTTTACTGTGCTTTGTCCTCATAGGTGTTGGAGGGAATCTGGTCGCCATCCAGGCCAGCCGTATTTCCACATTCCTGCACTTCTGGAGCATGCCTGGAGTTTTGCCATACAAGATGAGGCAGAATTGGCCCAACCCATGCACCACTTTCTTCTCATCAGGTAGACCTTGAACCCTAGGTGTCCATGTCTCAAGGCCTGTCATCACAGATAGCTCCTTTATCAAGCCTGGTTGGCGGAGGACTAGGTGGCTTTCAAAGGCAGAACTCCCTTTCCCCCTTCCAGGGAAGATACTCAGATCAGAGAGGAGGCATCTTTGCGGTGGACAGCTTGAAAAAAAGCCTGTGGTATCCTTGCTCACTGGCATGCAAAGAAACTGTCCTTCAGGGAACACTAAAGAAAGCAATTGAAAAAGAATCTCAGATTTGATCTAATAGGAAGTAATTTTAACTATGGCCAGCCTAGAGCCATCACCTGTGGACAGAGGGGTGAATAGAGCATAACCTTGCTGAAAATCAGTAATTCCTTCATCTGCAGCAATGGATAAACCTAAGCATCAGCAGAACTGGATTTGGGTGTGTTGTCTTTTCAAATTGCAGGTTCCTTTTGATTTTCCCTGCTAGGTTGGGAGTTACTGCTAACACAAACTAAAAACTGGGGAAGTGGGCTTCAGCAAGGCAGAAAGAACAGAAGCAGTGGGAGGCAGCTGAGAGGAGTGTTTAGAAGTGGAGTGGATCAGCGTGGAGCATGTCTTTGGCACACAGTTTCAGTGCTAGACAAAGCTGCCAGGCTGATACTGCAGATGCTCCAGATTGCTGCGTGCTCTAGAAAAGGCGTTAGCAATGTGGTTGGTGGGAGGGGACAGCCCCAAGTCTATGCATTAAAATATGCAGCTGTGTCCTGTCCTCTCCCCACTGTTGGCAGTCACTGTCATCGCTGTTTCTGTCTCTGTCTTCTGCAGAGGTGAATTCGAAGTCAGCCCGAGTCCTGTTTCTCCTGGTCGTCCCAGGGCACCTTGTGTTCCTCTACACCATCCATCTGCTGCAAGGAGGCCACACGTCTCTGTCCTTCACCTTTGTGATGTTCTATCTGACTGCTGCTTTGCTGCAGGTAAGCCCCAAACTGTCATCCAAAAGGAACCCCTCAGATACCATGAAAACAAAGCAGACTCCAGGCTAAAGAGGAGTCATGGTAAAACTTCCAACAGTGGCCCACGTTTCCAGTCATTTCAGCTGTGCTTCCTACCAAGCATCGTGCATCTTCTGTAGGTCCAGTAATACTTCACCCAAATTGCCAGAGTCTGGTTTCCCACATAAGCACAATTTACCTTAAGGGTGAGTGAGGGATCAGACATGAGATGAGTAAGAAGTTACCATCATCTGCAGAACTGCAGTAAGTGTGCAGAGACACACTTAGCAAGGAGGTACCTCTTGCTGTAGGTGGTACCTTGTTTTACTATATTGACTCCAAGTCTCTATGCCCCAATTATTTCTAGACTGCCACTGATTGTCCCAGTAAGGGGCAAGTGAGGGGCTGTGAACCCCAGCCAGCAGGTTTCCCCGCTCAGTTTGGAAACTAGTTTCAGATATCATGGTGAAGACATAGGTATTCCTCTGGGCAGGGCCATATGGGTCAAAAGCCAAGGGAAAACACGGGCCTGAGAAGTTAATCTTCAAAAATAAAAATTGTGGGTAGGCAATGGGCAGTTCATCCATTTTATTCTGCCTGTTCCCTTTCACTGTTTTGCCTGCGCTGTAAACTTGGTCATCTCAGAAATGCATGTGGCTGTTGCTTGAGCTCACAGAGGCTCTGACTTCACTTGCCCTTTTAAATCAGTGACTCATTAATCTGCAGGGCGGGGTAGCCAACTTCTCACTTTGCCTTACAAGCAGCCTCGTGTCTGTGGGTGAATTCCTTGCATGTGTAAACAGTCAGTTTTTCTCGACCTTTGCACAACCCTAAGCCCAGCAGCCCAGCCATAGTTGTAAAGGAAGATATTTATTCTTCTCTTTATGCATCGAGGTAACTCCTCAACCGGAGCCAAGCATGAAAATACGCAGAATAAGTGACAGTGTAAAGAGTAGAATCCCAGCAACGCCACTGACCCTGAAAGATTCCCAAGGAGGCCAATGGAGGAGAATACCCTCAGCCTGGTTCTTTCTTCCCCTCCATTATACTTTATAAAGGAAGACAGAAAGAAAGAGAGGGAGAAGTTTGGGTCAGTTGGAGGAAGCCCAGAGAGAAGGATCAGAGGCCTAGAAAACATGACCTCAGAGGAACGATTGAATGGGCTGGGGTTAGCTAGTCCAAAGAAGAAAGGCTTGAGAAAAATCAGGTTAGCAGCCTTTAAACTACCAAGTTTCTGTAGGGAGGGACAGAATAACATTTTCTCTGTGGTCTTTAGGGATGAAACATGAAATCGTGGATTTCAAATGGAAAAAAGGCAGATTTATGTTAGACCTTGGAAAAAACAAGAACAGAAAAAAAAAGCCATGGGAGTGATTGCTTGTAGTGTGGCATCTCCATCTTTGAGGGTTGTTTAGCATAGGTTAAACAAAAGACCGTCAGGAAAGACACGGGCATATTTGATCCTGTTTTGAGGCAGAGGAATGGCCTATATAAAAATCTGGAGTTTCCATCCAGCTTAGTTTCTGTGATTCTGTTATTTAACTTGCTTCCCCCATCTCTCCTCCTCCCTCCCCCCCTTCCCCAGCTTGCAGTTTTCACCTTTAGAAATGATGCCTCTGGCTTTGGTTCCTGTTGTGCTGCAGTCTCCCATGGAGGGACCACAGATGTGGGGTGCAAACTCTCTCTCCTTTCTTAATTCAATTAACTAGAGAGTCTTTAATCTTTAACCGAAGTATTTTTTTCCTCCATCTGTTTATCAGAATCAGGAATGAAATAGGAATTAAAAGAAATCACAACAAAGATTTTAAAACTGTTGAAATGAAAAAAGAAATTATTTTCTTTTTTTAACATGTCAGTGCTGCTTGGGATAACTTTGATGTAAAAACTGCCTCAAACTCCACTCGTCCACTGAGACTTTTAGGAAAAACAAAGTAGACGTGTTCTGAATTTCTAATGGCAAAAAGAAAGATGAAGAGAAAAAAATCTGGCTACAAACTTATCCTTTGGGGCTGCCTGGGTAGTCACAGCAGCCCTGTTTCTGGTGCAGTGGATGGGAGCGCTCCCATTCATGGCCTGGGAAGTGGGAACCATTCCTTTGGGAGATGCTTTTGGCATGGTCAGACTCCTGTTTTGGGCCATGCGATGCTGGTGAGCAGTTCAGGCATGGTCCCCACACTCGTGGCTGGCAGCACAGGGCCGTGGCACCATGGGTGATGCCAAGTAATGCAGTGCCCAAGGGCATGAGCCAGCGACAACCTGTCCCAGCACAGGTCCATCCCACAGAGAAACAGCAGCTCTCTGGGGAAGGTGTTCCCTCTCGGTGACCCCTGCTAGCTCTGGTACCTTGGCCATGGCCACGTCATTTGGGCTGTGAGCTGAGGGAGGCCGTGTATTACCTTCTTGCTGCCTGACAGCAGGACCTGTCCTGCCTCTCCTCAGGTGGGAATCCTGCTCTACGTGGCTGACTTAATTGTGCGTCTGATGTGGAGGAAGGCGCTGGATCCGGATAATTTCTCCATCCCCTACCTCACTGCCCTGGGGGATCTCCTGGGCACCGGATTCCTGGCCATCTGTTTCCGCCTGGTTTGGCTTGTCCACGGTGCAGAAATGAACATGGGGAACTGAGAGACCATACGCTGCTCTGCATCATTCACGTGACATGGTGCTTTCCTCTGGGATAACGGGGTACTTGGCAGTGAGTGCTGGGTCACCCAGCTGGATTGGGCCTCCTCTGACACCCCATCTCTCCTCCCCATCGTGCCTTACAGATGGGTTCGCCTACCCTGAGGAATCAGCACCCGCAGACTTGTGCCCTCGCAAGTGAGTAAGCCAGTTTTAAGCAGTGCCCGCTGCTCACACCTGCACCTGGCAAACAAGGTGTTAAGGAGCATTTGGGCCATTTGTACTGAGTGAGCATTTTGATGGGTTTCAGTCCCTACCACCAACACAGCCTGCAAGGCTGCTCCAAAGCCTGCTGAGGTCACTGCATCCAATCCAGGTGAATGTCACAGCCTCTCCGTCGAACTCTGTGACTTTCCATCAAGGAAATTCTTTATTTGCCCCCTTCTCTCCCATCACATCCCTGGAGGAAGAGGGCAACTGGGTCTGTAAACTTGCGTCCTCTCCATTGCTCAGACACTCAGGATCTGATGCAGTGAGCTCCTTGGTGGTTCATGCCCAGCCAGAGGTTATCTAGGGATACCACCTACCTGCACTGGCAGCGTCCTGTTGTCTGACCGACAAGCTGGATTGATTGCATTTTGGGGGTAGGAAGGTTTGTTTTTATGGTTTATGAAATGTCCAGTAGTTAAAATGTTTATAGAAACACACACACACAAATAAAGTGGTTAAAAAAAAGTAATGCTGTGGATTTGAAGGTTGTTTTTTTATTGCCATGGCTCTGCCTGTTTCTAGTTCAAACTTGTCAGGTAGGACTTGTTGCTTGCTTCTCCCTCATTCAGGGTTGGACAGTGCAATTTTAATAGGACTTCAAGAAAATCTGTTTCCTAACCAGGAGCAGCATTTTGCAGCTCACATGTTTCAGGTTAGAATTAAAGCCCATTCCCTTTCCCACAGTTGCCATCCACTCATTAACAATTGCTCTGCGATGAGTCTAGAATCTGCCTGTTGGCGTAAGAACCATGTTGGGCTGGGTGAGGATTTGGCACGAGGATTTGGCAAATGACTCCTAGGTCATCACTCCAGGGTGGCGATCTTGTGCTACCAGAACACATCAGGGAGGCTTGTGGGGCTAAAAGCAGCCAATTCTCACTGAAATCAAAGAAGCAGTGGGGTCCTCCAGATAATAAGACACCCAAGAGTCAGGAGTTAAGGACATGGTTCAAACCTTTGAAAAATGCCACTAGGCCTCAACTTTATTAATAATCTGCATTTGTATGTGTTGGAGGAGGGAAAGGGGGAAGTGAAGTCCCCCAGCCTGCTGGCTGACAGATGCCTTGTTCAGGGACGTGCTAACTCTGAAACACTTCAATTTGAGCCGTGTTGGGTGCCTACTGGCCTTGGGTATTTCTTTGCTCCTAGTGCTGCTCCGTTCTCCCAGAGCTGCTGCAAAGTTGAGACCCCTGCCTGGGATCAACATGTGGCTGAAGGTCCCTAATAGCAAAAGCTGTTCAGCTCTGGACTGCCAGGCACGGGGAAAAGCACTCCCTGAAAAAAAATACGCTGTTGCCTCCCCCTTCTCCAAGCCTCTTCTTCCTTTTTGTGTTAAGAAGGATAAATTACCCCATGCTGGCTGAGCTGGAGAGTACACACACACCAGCTTCATGGTGGGGGAGATTTCAGCATTCCAGGCACACGTTCCCCCTGTCTTGGGCCTCGCTGCTTTATCTCTTGCTGCAGCCTGTGTGCTGTCAGCTCTGCTCGGCTGTACCGCCGTCGGCCCAAGCACCCACGTGTGATAATTGCAGCAGCAGCAGCTGAGGGGGCTTGCGAGGAAAGCACAGCGAGCGGCTGATTGCCGGTCCCAGTTTGAGGGGGCTGCATTAGGAGATATGTACATACATATTGTAATAACTTGAGCCTTAGTATTTTATTCTGTAAACCTTTTATTAGCTCAAATTTGGCACTGGCTTGAGCAGGCCTGGCAAATAACTCCTTCTGCCTCAATATTGTCTGTTCTCCTCCTTGCTGCATGTCCCCTCTGCCTTGGAGACATCCTCTCTGGACCTTGATGCTATTGCTGCTGGCGTGAATCAGGTAAGGCTGTTCCTAAGGCCAGGCTGGTCATAAGGCCAAGCTGCTGTGGGCACCCCAGCCATCTGCAGGTCCCAGGCACGTGGAACTCTTTAATAGCAGAGATTTTCCCCTGTTCTCTTCAGTCCCCCAAAAGCCCCAGATTGGAGCCTGTGGCTGGTGCACCCCAGTCACCCTCCTCAAGTATCAATCACCAGTGCCCAACACACGACTGCTCCTCTGCCACCTGACTGCAACAAAGCCCTAGCACTGGTGTGTCCTTTCATCAGGGGATTTCTGAGCAGAGCTCGGCTTGTTCTGGTTGTCACTATTGACAGAGGACACGGATGGGAACACGTAATGGATCCCATCTGTGTCCTACTTGTGGGACCCAGCTGGGCTGGGATGACCTGTGCTTCACCTTGCCCACGCTGGGCTTGGGGGTTCCTCCCTTGCAGGAGGTGTTGGGGCTGTGAGCTGATGTGGGGACATTATAGAGGGCACAGCAAGACGTGTTCTTCTCCAGGGTCCCCCCTTGGTGGGCAGCCAAGCATCAGCCTCCTGCCCATGTACTTAGTGCAGGGAACGCACTTAAGACTGAAAATTGCTTCCAGCCTCAAGAGAAATGATATAACCAAAGGAAATGGTTTCAATAAAAGGGGATTTTTTCCTTTTCTTTTCTTAAGGGCAGTGAAAGGCTAGTTATTTGGCTGTTCAGCCTGTTTACTCTTTCCTCCTTTTCTTTCTTTCCCTGTGCAAATGAGAAAGGGCCTTTGCAAACAAAGGTTATGTGTAGCCCTGGAGCAGGGCTTGGATCAGCGTTCCTGTAACTCCATCTGAACCTGCTCCTCCAAGAAAGGACCCCCAGCCTTTTGGTGGCCAGCAGCACTGGTCCCATCCCCTGGCACCAGCTGCCTCCGTGGCACCGAGTGTCCAGGCATCATCCCTCCCCTTAAATCAAAGATCTGATGTTTAAATGTCAGCTGGATCCTCGGCTTTTAAGAGCTATCAGTACATCATAGCCAGCTCTACCTGGTTTTGTGCTCCCTGCGGTGTTGAATTGGAGTTATTTTGCTGGGGTGGAGATTTGGGGAGGGGGTTGCTTTCCTCCCTTTTCCTTCACAAAATTCATGTGGCTTCAGAGCAAACCTGTGTGGGTAGCAGAGCCCAGATGGGGTGTGGACATTTCATAGTGATTTCTGTCTTTAATCTAACCCAGCAGGGAAGTCCCTGCCAGCAGTGGGCCTGGCTTCTCTGCTGCTGTGTCTGTCATTACTGTGCCCAGCTTTTCACTGGGTTGTAGCCACCCTGCCACAGTCACCAGCACCTCCATTTGAGCTGACAGTGACTTTTATTTGTATTTATTCCTCACAGCTCTCAAATAAACAATTTTCTTAAAAATGAGAAAGTGAGAGAAGAGAGCTCCTTTCTTTTCTTGCAGCTCTTTAGTCCTTGGCTGCTCTGACCTGCTTATTTGGGCTCAGCGCTTGTTGTGGACTGAGAAACCCATCATATGCTATAAGGTCCTAGCTGAAGGCTTACCTTGTTTTAATCTTTATGGGGAAATAAAAGCAAATGTGGAGTGTTAGCAGAAGAATGAGACTGGCTGGTTTTAAATAAAGCAGAAATAAAGGCAAAAAATAAGTGCTTTGGTCTGGATCCTCCAGGCCCTGGGCAGCCATCAGCCCGCTGAGTGTAGTAGGAGACAGTGAAAAAATGTATATTTCTTTTTTTCAATAATGATGTCCCTTGTTTTTCCTTCACACAGTATTAGCAGCAAGGTTTAGACTCGCTTCTGACATCAGCCACTACTTGTCTGTAAATAAACTAAATCTCAGGTTCACGTCAGTGCTGTGGGATGGGGGCAAGGAAGGGCGTGGGAGTTTGGGAGGGGGTGGGTGCCTGCTCTGCACCACTGCAAGGCCACTGTGTTGGAGTGCTGGGTGCTGGGGTGGGCGCTGGGACCTCAGGGAAATCACAGCTGCATCGAGGAGGAAGGTCAGTTAGGGGGTCCCTCATTCATGATTGCAGATGGGTTTCTCTTTGCAAGCAATGAAGGGGCTGTCACCAGCCACAGAGAGAGATGGGAGCAGGGGTTTGTTTCGAGGGATAGTCAAAGCATTTATTTTCCTCCCCTCCAGCTTCCACTCACTGCCTCCATCCTAACACAGTATTTTTCCAGAAACTCTACTTTGAACGAGATGCAGCATCCTTACCAGGGACAAGTGAAGTGCCAGCCAGCAAACACAAGCAAGTCTGAAAAGCTGCCTTCAAGTAGGACACTGCTTCCAAGACATACTTGAAAACGCTTACATATTTTTTTTCCCCCCTCCAATGAAAGTCTGTTTAATCCTCCAGCTGGTAAACAACCCAATCTGCAGTGCACAGCGAGCTCTGGAAAGAAACCTCCCAATCACGGAAGCTCAGTTTTGTTCCACTGGAAGGTGAAACTCAGCAGCTTCACACAGGCCACCAGGGATGGGGCCAGTGGCTCCATAGCGTGAAATAGCCACAGCACAGGCAAAGTGCCCACCATGCTCTGGGGGCTGGAGCAAGCAGAGCTGTCAGCGAGCTTACTGTGAGCTGCTAAGCCATGCTGGACTGTGGTGACACTCACATTGCAGGAAGGGGTATTTATATTTATCATATAAACACACATGCACATGTAGACATACGTAAACCAAATGGCTATTGAGTGTTACAATCATACACGAAGTTATCACTCAACATATAATATGTAAGTGTAATCATAAATGCTGTTTAATCTTGTAATACATACTTTATATACATATTACATATAATTCATGTATTATCACCTATAAATATTTCAATTATTTGCAATAATTCTATTACACATTATAATAGAATCATTATTTACCTCGTATATGTGTGCACACATGGACATACCAAAGTGAGGCTGTTCTTACTTGTTGTTTTTTTTTAATCTCTGGTGCTCTGACTGCTCCCCAGCAGTTTCCCAGCCTCCCACTGAACCCCAGGGCCAGCCTGGCAGGGTGAGCACTTGTCCCCTCCACTCGCCCCGCGCTGAGCATGCCTGTGGTGCATTCACCCCATGTCAGCTGTGTGACACCAGCGCTCTGCGACTCGGAAATCTCACCGCTACTTCTTATGGCAACAGCCATGATTTGTTTACTTAATTACTTAATTTTAATAGGCACTTGATTGGGGCGGGGTGAGGGGGGGAGAGGTGAGAAGAGGGAGGATTTAAATAGAGTTTGTGAGATTATTCCTTGCCTGAAGCTGAGCCGCATGCAATCATCATGTTCAACTTGGATTTTTCCATTTGTTTTTAGAGCTCCTGTTGCTGAGCTGGGGTGACCTTGGCAGCATTGGCTGTGACCACTCTCCTTTGGCCATCCCAGTTCTCCTGCCCCCACACACCCCGAGCTGCTCGGTTATGGGGTCAGCGTCCAGTTGCAGCCACAGTTGCTTGGGTGCCTCCGCTCCTTTTGGCAGGTTGGTGCACTTAGTGCAGTGGAGACACCTCGGTGCTTTCACCTGGCTGTTTTGGCAGCCACCAGCACCTCTAGCTTTACCATGGGATGTCATCTCCATGTCCCACATCCCAGCTGCTGGGAGCACTGCCTGGGGGCATGAGCTCAGTGTGGGGCCATGGGGGCAATGGCCACACTTACCCCTGGGCACCAGTCCTGCCGGCAGGTTCATTTCCCCACAGGAATACCAAGTTGGGGGATTTTTTTGGCAGTGTAAGGCTTGTATTTAGGGGCACCAAAGGAAGTCCATGCCCTGGTAGAAATACCTCTGCTGCCCTTGGGCTTATCTTTTTGCTCTGTCTCCAGGTGACAGCAGCTGAGTTTATTCCTGATGGGATGGTTGGTCCTGTCTTCACCTTGTTGGTTACAGGGCTTCCCAAGAAGAGTCTTCACCTCTGCCCATCATCAAACCTTGGCCAAAACACAGCACAGTACATGGTGTGTAGTCCCACAGGCCAGTGGCACCAAAGCACCATTGCCACAAACCCAGACACATCCCACAGGGCTGCAGTTTGGTCCCGTTTGGGATCCCAGCAGCGCATTTGTACTCTTCATCACTTGACCACCATCTTCCTCCTGGAAACACTCCATGCTCACAGCAAGGTGCTTGGACAAGGCCAAAGGGATGACGCCTGCTCTGTCCTCCTGGGAGGCATCGGCTTACATTTCAAGCCCTTGTTGTACATCAGGTACCACCACATTCCCAGTCCCAAGTACAGGAGAAAACCAAATGCAATTACACTTTAGAGGTGGCCTAGATAACCTTGATATTCTTCTCATCTGGCAAGAAAAGGGGATGCAGTGAAACAGTTAAAAAAAAAAAAATAATCCAAACAACGAGGTGCTGCTCAGAAATGGCTCCCAGCACCCGAAGCCGGACAGGAAATTAAAATGCTTGTAGTTGGGATCAGCAGTCACACGGTGTCCCTCTAACTCCGTTTTGCTCCAGTCCCGCAGCGTTTTCCGGTGCCAGTCGGGACTCTGCCCAGCCCCGGGGGTCCCCGCCGCCCCCCAGCCCCGTTGGCCCCGGTGGTGCCGGGCTCTGGCACGGGCAAACCTGGAAAGCCAGCTCTGGAAAGCTTCAGCCCGGGCTGAAGGCAGTTGTTTCAGCACTACAAAGTGGCCATTTTCTGTCTGCATGGGCAAGATTTGCTTTGGAAAGTGGTATTTATAGAATCATAGAATCAGTAAGGTTGGAAAAGATCTTTATGATCACCAAATCCAACTGTCATTTAGGCAGGGGGAAAGGCAAGGGTATGACCTAAATGGCTTGGATCAGAAAAAGCCCAAAGGTGAGTATTTCCAAAGGTCCTATGTGACCCAAAAGACAGAATCACAGAATTGCCTCCATTGGAAAAGACCTTTAAGATCATCGAGTCCAATCATGAACCCAACACTGCCCAGTCCCCGACTGACCCATGTCCCTCAGCACTGTGTCTACGCGACTCTTCAATCCCTCCAGGGATGGGGACTCCACCACTGCCCTGGGCAACCCCTTCCAATGCCTCAGAACCCTTTCAGCAAAGAAATTCTTCCTCAGATCCAATCTCAACTGCACTTGGTACAACTTGAGGCCATTTCCTCTCATCCTGTCACTTGTAGAGCAAACCTGAGCCAGGTGTTGCCCTTAGCAGACCACAGCTGAGGCTGGAGGGCTGCATTCACTCCATACTCGTGTGGCTTTGCTGTTTTTCAGGGCACTGGGTCAGGTCTGATGGGGATGGCTGGGGACAGGCTGCCACTCAGATAGCCATGAGAACCAGAACCATCTCTAAACTGCCACCATTGCAGGAAAGTTTAGAAACCAGCTGGTTAAAGGCAAAGCCCAGAGCAGAGCGTTCCATTTCCTCACTTTCACTCTAAAGACAGCCAGATACTGCCTGAACACCCCCAGACAGCACAACAGGGAGAGACTCTGTGTGTCTGTCCTTGCCACTCCCTGTGCCATCGGCTTGCAAGAGCTACCTGCAGGGAACATATTTAGGAAAAAAAAAAAAAAAAAAAAAAAAAAAAAAAAAAAAAAAAAACCAATTTAAAAATCCATCACTTTGTGACTCTGAAGCTGACCCCAAATTACAATTCATGACCAAAAATGATGAAAAGAGTTTGTGGTGACTTGAACAATGACTTTTCCAAGCAGAGGCAGTGCTAAGCAGGGAACGCGAGAGTCCTGAGAAAGCAGGAGGAATGCACTCCGAGCCTGACTGCTGGAGATGAAATTTGTTGCATCATGTAATCTGGTTTTGTGCTTTGAGTTTCAGCTAGATGGGGAGATACTGAGGTAGCACAAGAAAGGCCATTTCTGTGAGATCTTCAGTCCAGATTGGGAGGATCAGTCAGGCTGCCAGGATCACCAGCGATTTCATTTACTTTTCTTTTTCATTGCTTTGCTAAACCCCATCTCCAAACAGAGCAACAAAGGAGCGAATGTCAGCATACAGGTGCTGATCAGGGGCAGAGAGGGAAAAGGTTAAGATGTAACAGCCGAAATTGTTAGATGAAAACATCATTTTTTAAAAGAGCCTGAGAGCACTGGGGTTTTAGAAAACCTCCCATTGTATTGCACTAATAACTCAAGTGTTCACAGCCGAGCCAGTGGACCCACTCTACAGCAAATTCTATTACTGGTGTGTTTATTTACAAAGGCAGCGCTGACCCAAGCTGAACAGAAAAGAGAAAAGACTGAAATATGGTTTTAAAGAAACACAGCTCCTTCAACTGGTTTTAATTTAAAATCCTAGGACAGGGTTTGTCATTTTCTTTTGTCTTTTGCCCCCTCCTCCCCATTTCTTCTTCAAGTAATGAATTGTCCAAAGCCAGCCAGCCAAAAGGGAATTTTCCTCTAGGTGTCTCTGTCCCCATTTTTATTCTCTTTTTTTTTTCCTCACACACACACATGCACACACACACACACACATGCACACACACACACACACACACCCACTGTTCTTCTCTGGCCTTCCCAGTCCAGCATCACCTTTTCCTTACCATAGTGCTCTCCCATGTCTCCCCAAAGCACTGTTCTCCACCCCCTGGTGCAATGTGGCCACCCCATGTGCGAAGCAGTGGCCACACATGGGAGCAGCACGTGGTGACAGGGGATGAGAATCCAGCGCTGCCAGCTGGGTCCTGCCAGCCCAGTGAAGCTGTGGGCAGGACACCGTGGAGGACATGATTTCATCTGAGCAGACACCTGCACCCGTGCTGTACATATGGCTTTGCAAAACAATTATCACCTGCTCTTGAAAACCAGAAGGTGTGGGGCCTGGATTGACAAGATTTGAGTAGAAATCCAGACACACACACGCACAGAGACACTGACTGCTCTGCTGCTGTAGTTCAGGAGAAAGCACACTGTGTCTCTTATCAGCTCATACCTGCTGCAAACCTGCCCCCTTCTCTCTGGAGTATTTTGCATCCCAACCAAGAGCACGTGGAAGGAGAGGAACAAAAAAGCCCTCTAGGCTTTGTCAAGGAGAAATGCGTGGTCACGTAACACACCACTGCCTTCCCCCAGCAATGAGGGACAGCACGGGAAGCTGGAGGAGGAGGGAGGAGAACAAGGTCAAAAGAAAAGGTGGGAGCAATTTAAAATGAAAGGAAAGACTTACATTAAATTATTGCTTTATTTCTGGTTCTACGCAAGTCTCTGACATGCTCCACCCTGCCCCCCACCGAGATGCCACGTCCACCCCCAAACAGCCCAGTAAGGAGGAGAAAGACCTGAAGGGATCCTGCCCAAAAAAGGAGCCTTCCCAAAACTTGGATCTACAGAGGAGTCTCTTGGTTAAAAGAAAGTCCCCCACCAAGGCAAGCCCTCCTACCCAGCAGTGTCAAGTCCCACCACCATCCCCTGTAGATGCTGAAGGGTAGGAGGGAAAGGGAAGGAAAAACTCCAACCCCAGTGTTTTGAGAGGTGTCCTCCCTCCAGACCATGCATGAATGAGGCATCAGGGTGTGGAGCAGACCATAACGGAGAGGGCACAGGGAAGAAGTCAACTAAGAGATGAACACAGGGTGGGAGGAGAAGAATTGTGGCAAGATGAGAGTTACCCAGCTCTCCTTTGCCTCTCCCCCCAGCCCCTGCCTCATCGGATGCGGAGGTACGAGGGGATGGAGTAATTGAAGAGCAAGTAGTCCATTTTGTATAAATTAAAGAGTCTCCTTTGGTAGAAGGGGCTAATGTCCTGGAAAAACTGGGCCGTCATGTCGTCGGTCGTCCTGGTGGTCTTGGATGAAGATGGGAACTTGATGCTCGTGTCAGCCCCAACCAGCTGGAGGATGTAGTTGGCATCTTCGGCCAAGGTCTCATACTTGCCCACCACATCGTAGTGGACGATGCAGGGGTGGCAGAGCGAGTGCACCCGCTCCCAGTGCTCATTGAAGGGCTCCTCCCGCTGCGTCCGTGGATCCAGCAGGTAGTAGACGAACTCCTCGAAGCGCACGTCGTCCCCACGCTGCAGGGCCTTGTCGCTGGGCTCCTGCCGGTGCCGCCGGATGATTTTGGTCCCATAGCGCTTGTGGAAGGCCGTGTTGTAGCTGCGGGTGAACTTGTTGCGGTACGCCGAGACCAGGCGCTCAAAGGGCTCCCGCACGAAGATGAACTTGAGGTAGCTGCGCAGGCGGTGGTTGATCTCGGGGACGCTGTACTCGGAGAGGGTGCGCAGGTTGGATGAGACATGGGCCTCATTGGCGGGGATTTCCAGTGGGTCCCGGTACTTGCCTTGCCCTGTCAGGACCATCATCACCCGCTTCCAGTTAGTGCAGGCCACTTTGGGCACGTAGCAGTAGAGCAGCCCATGTGTGTCATCCACCACCAAGTGCCGCAAGTCATCCGGCCGCAGGAGACGCCGCTTGCGGGTGTAACGGTTGCAGATGTTGCTCAACAGCTCCCGTCTCTGCTGGTGAACTGCCTGCAATGATGACTGCTCAAACTGGAAAGAAAAAAGAAAAAGAGATGGTCACCAGCTTGCCCAAGTCGATCGTGGCCTACACACAACACTTGGCCAACAACTGTCCCATTCCCTCCCCTTTCCTGGGTTTGGCAGTCATCCATGTGGGATTTTGGGGAACAACGTTGACTTTGAACACAACTTGATTTGTTGCATTTAATCCTTGGACCTGCTGGGGGCAAAAGACAGAACAAAATGGGATGAGGAGCCGGATGAGGAGACAAGTCAAAGGGGGTGAGGGAAGAAGAGGAGTTGCAGAGAGGGTCAATAATGGAATATTTTTTGCAGCACCCCCAGCACACACTGGGTGAAGTGCTCCCCCTTACACCAGCCTGGGGGGTCAGGCATGGCCCAACCCCTCCAGGGACACACAGTGCAGCCCCTTTGCGCTCACCTCCGGGCTGTAACGGGGCATTGATTGCCATGTCACACTGACACCTACACCCGTGGGCTCAGTGTGAACATCGCAGCCAAGAGGCAGAAACGTGGCACACGAGTGTGGGCATGCATGGTGAAAATGGGGTGGATGTGCTGCCAAGGAAAGGCAAAGGGAGATGGGTGGAGGAAAATGGTCTTTTAATGCTCATGGTTGAACCCTGGGGAGCAGACAGGGAGCTGGAGGTGAGATGGGATGGCAGGGCATGATGGAGAGGAGTGAGGTGCTGCTGGAGGTAGTGGTGGGGCCCTTCCTGAGGGCTTTGGGTTTCTTCTCCTGAGGGACATTTCCACACAGGTCAGTCCAATGCCGTGGCTCTGGTCACAGTCTCCTTTGGCCACAGGGATGAGGAATCCACATATGGTCCTTCTTCTTTATCCCTTTTGACCCTTGCATCAAGGCCCAGCAGCCACTGCACTGGCTTCCCAGAAGCCCAGAGCCCCATGACCCCTGCCCCAGCTGATCCAGATTTGGGGACATGACCTATCCTGTCATGGCTTTCATCAAAAATCTCAAAATGTCATTAAAACATCTGCAGAAGGAAACCATTTCCAGGAACTGAGAAGGGGAAGGTTCCTTTCTCCTCCTGCCCACTCCTTCCTTGATTTGCTCATGAGGGTTGGGAGGTTTCACGCTCAGTCCCAACGTCATTGCTGGGAACCCCTAACAGCCTCATCCCAGCCACGACCACTAACGGCTTCACCGCCCGTTTGCTAACCAGGGGCAGCTCTGACCCCATGAAGCTGTTGCTCTAAGGCAATGCATGACTGCCATGTCGCAAGATGACAGTGGCTTCCACTTTGGGGTTGTGAAGACAATCCTGCCAATGTCACAGGGCACCATGGCAAACATTTCTGCAGCCTGCAGAGACATGGCAACCTCAAGATGAAGGGCAAGGGCAGATCATCGCCTTGCTGCTGACAGCTTAGGCATGTTGAAGGACACCCTTTGCCAAGCTTCAGGTGCACCCTCACCTCTTCCTGGGAAACCATATGGGGTTTTGGGAGGCACTAGAGCCTGGCAGCGTTGTGGAGATGGGGCTTTGTAAAGCTCCTGCCAGGAGCTGGGATAGTGAGACAAACTGCCCATCCTGTCACCTTCAGAGGGGCACTAACATCTGGGCAAAAGGCTCCTCCTGCAAGGGATGAACCTCACTCAGACATGTCTAGATTTCATTTCCACTAAAGAAATAGTCCTGTTCATGTCACCTTAGTGACTACTTTCTCCAGCAACCTGCATGGAAAGTAACTTGAGACAGGAGCAGGAGAAAGCATCCCATCCCTGTTCCTTCCAAGAGGGAGATGATAAAGAAAAATGCTCAGTTGGAGGAAATACAGGTCAATAGACTCTAACTGCCAAGAGATGACATTGACATTGTTGGCTACTTGGATATGAAGAAGATCTAGCACCTAGGGAGGTGACAATCATAGCTGAAGGGGCATTCTCATGGCACACCTCCTTGCGACACAAACCTTTCAACAGAAATGTCTTTTGTTTGGAGCCTCCCCATCACCTTTGGAAATTGGAAACCCTTTTTGCAAGTGCTTAAAAACAAAAAAGGCATTTTAATAATGTGGGGGTTTTTTCAGGTGTTTTTCCCTGCACTTGCATAATTCAAAACTATTGGACCAGAGAGACAGACAGACAGACATTGTCTGCAGGCATGGCAACAAACAAATGGGACTACTTTTCAGCAGCCGCCCACTGGCATAAGTGCGTGTCTTGCAGTTATCTCAGAGCAAAATTGCTCCCTTCATTTCCTTCTCGTTAAAAGCCAGAGAAATTAAGTATCGCTCTTAAGGAAATAACACCACGACATTCCAGCAGCATTAGGGTTTGCCGGCATCGTGGCCAAGGAAGTCCACATTTGCCATTTTTCCCAGAGCAAATGTAATTTGGCTGCTTATAGACATAAAAGCATCAACCTAGACAGTAACACAAAGCGTCGGGTATGGAAAGGGGACCTGGCTCGGGCTGCAGCAGGCACTGCTGATGGGCAATGGGGATGGCAGCCAGCTACAGGGACCACCAGCACTGCCCTCTGCTTCTTGGGGGCTGCAGAAGATGACTGGCCTGTGGACATGAGGAGATGCAGGGCACGTTTGGTGGCTGGGGTGTGTGGCCATGGCCCAGCCCGTTGCACCAGTTGGAGGGTGGTTTCTTGCAGGGCTTTCTGCAGGGAAGTTGTGGGTGAGGATCCCTCTACAAAGATGCCTGGCTGCATGGGGGGAAGCTATCTTCCTGAGGAGAAATGCAGTAGAAGGAAACCAACACCTTCTGCAGCTTTAACCACAAACCCCCAAGCTCCCACTGAGCTGCTAAAAGAAAACCCTTCCCTGATGCTGGGTCACCAATGATGGCTGGGCTGGTGGCACCAGGGGCTGGTGAGAGTGAGTGCTCCCCACCTCAAGCAGCGACCATGGCTTGTCCTGTAGCAGAGCCTGGCATGGGGAGGGACCTGCTGAGCCCACCTGGAGGGGAGCGTTTGCCTGCCCAGACTGGGCTTGGTTGCCCCTTTTTCAGCAGATGTAGCTGGCACAGCTCAGGGTGATGGAGAGGCCTGAGATGTCCCAGGATTATAAACCCCTCATGGCTGGGTCCAGCATTCTATATGTGTATATACAAATATATGCATATATGTATGGGTGTATAGCACCCAACATAGAAGCATCTATCAATCATTAGCTCAGAAAGTGTAGCAACAATGTTCTTGCCCTGCTATGATGGCCCAGAATCGGCTTTGAAATCCTCACATAGGACAATCTCCTGGGTTTCCCCAGCTATGGCTCAGCCCACTGGTAATGAAACCATTTGCCCAAGCACCAGCAAGGCCCATAAGCAGTTTTTTATCAACAAATTCTCCCCAAAGTGGTGTGGTCTCTTGGACACGGACAGAGGTTCAGGTGTGGGGACCTTGGAGGCACAGTGCCCCACACACCAGAGGGGTGGAAGAAGGGGTCAACCCCCAGCACCCCACTCCCTCTTCACCCCCTCATCTTCCTCTCCCTGTCCCCTTACCTGGTCACTCTCGTACAGGGCCTGGAGTGGGCTGCGACCGGCCTTCCCTTGCCAGGTGGATCTCAGACCCCCATCTTCTGTGGCTGGAAAGCAAACGAGAAAAATCAGAGGGGTCGGGTGGCTGCTTCTCTCACCCTTTCTGGAGATGCCCAAGTTGGGATGAGGTAACATCCCCTGAGAAGAGACAAATCCGTCTGGCTCTGGGAGAAGATGCTCAAGCAATTCTTGACCCTCTCCCTTATTTTTTAACAAAACATGCAGTTAGAGTTCAAAAGGTCTCGACCTAACCTTTAATCAAATAAAAGACCATAAATTTTTGTAACATCTTGTTACAATTCCAAAAGCAACTGGGAACAGTTTGATCCATGTGCATTTGGGAAATGCCATTGTGCACAAGCTGCACTGGTGAGGGAATGACCCAGGAGGCAGCAGGACCCTGGCCAGCATCACCGTGGCCCCATGGGGAGCAAGACAGCACCTGTGCTTGGAGAGATAAGGGGCAGATCTGACACCAGCAGCTCTGTACTGAGCTCCCATGGGCTGGGAGTTTGCATTTCCAGGCGCAGAGAAACGGTCATTAATAGACAAGTTGGTCAGATGCTTCATCTGACTGATAAGTCATTTTAAGTTCTTATTTGCTATTTATTTATTTTTTTCCCTTCTAAACCAGCAACATCTCCTCAAGTGTTTGAAGCTGAAGATGAAAGCCACCTAAGCAGCCCTCGCCCCTTCCTTGCCATGCAGATTGTCTGGATTGATTTGGGAGGTCTATTTGCAGCAGCACCAAACCTGAGGCTCGATCTGGTCAGCCACGAAGGCAAGTGCTGGACACCCTGTTGGTGACAGATGCTCAAGTTCTCATGCTCATAAATTATATAGATATGCAACCACCTTCCAGGCTATGAAGCATCTGCTTCAGCTGCCTTCCCTCAGCCCCAGGGACCTGTTTCCAGCACAGCATGGGCAGAACCATGTGGCCTGGATATCCCGAGCCATGACAGGGGTGCAGGGTCTCGCTTGCAGTAACACCTCCTAGCAGCTGTCCCACCTCTCACCCACCCTCTGCTTCTTGTATCTGACCCTCTCTATTGGCAGAGGGTGCCACGACAGCTTTCATATGAGAAGGAGGTTTCTAACCATAGGAGCTGTGCAGCCCTGGAGTTGGCTTCCACAGAAGAAATCACACTGTGAGTTTTAAAATGGAAGGGGATTGTTTTTCTGAAAGGGATCATAGGACACATTGTTTGGGAGATCATGGCCTGGGGGGTTCTTCCAGTCCCCCAAATTCCTGCTCCTACAGAGACCTTCTAAAATTTCACAGGGACGTATGTGGTAGAGGGAAAAGCATCTCTCACAAACCATTTCTGGGAACATGAATGTTTCTAACACAGAGGCTTTTTCCACAACAGTTTGGGGCTCTTGATCTTTTTGTTCACTGACCATCACCAAACAAAAGTGAATTTGTTATACAAACCCCAGATGGCATCTATTTATCCAAAATAACCAGAAGGAAAAATACAAATCCCGTCTTATTTTCATGTGCTTATATTTTGCTTAAATAAAAACTGCTCCAAAGCACCAAGTCACCAAGGTCTAAGCTAAACATTATTTATTCCTGGAGCTGTAATTAGGGGGAAATGACTGCCTGACCTCGCAAGATTTCATCAGCAGCGCATGTACTTTTGCGCGTTCATGGGAAATGACACTTCCTGCAGCACTGGGCTGATGGAGATGTGACTCAATGAGAAGGTGCAGCTTCTTCCTCAGTCCCCTGTATGAGTTTCCCCACAGGAGGGTGAAACAGCACCTGTGCTAACCAAAGATAAGCAGAAGATTCAAATGCTTGTCCCAGAGGGGCCCCGTTTCACATTTCCAGGCTCAACCCTCTGACAGGGAACGAGATCGACCTGGAAAGCTCGACTCACTGCAGCTCGACTCTGCAAGCAGAGAGCATTAAACTCCAGTCCCTGTCCTGGACTGGGCTGATAAACCCCTGCTCCATTTAAGAGCATGACCCCGCTGTGGGCTGTCTGCACCCCGCACCGCAGCCGATGCTTGTCCTATATTTAGTACAAGCAATGTGGAGGTGTTTGTTTTCGAGATTAACACGTGCATCAACCAGAACCTTTCTTATGAGGGACATGAGATGACCTGAAGCTGCTAGAAATGCAAATTGCTGGTGCCGGCGTTGTGCAGGGTGCATGGAAACACCATCCCACGGAAAGGCTTCATTGCCTGGTGCAGGGTCAGGTCACGGCCCAGGAGGAGCACGCGGGCTCAGGAGGAGGCTCTTTAGGGTGAACAAAAAGCAAATGTGCAGTAAAGCGGGAAGCGAGCAGAGGTCGGGCAGGTCAGATCTGTGCTCTGACTGCTCTGGGCTGTGCCTTTCGGTGCTGCTGAGGCAGGAGAACAAGCCTGGACAGGGATGGCTGCACCTCGCATGACTCTTGCCAATAGCCCCAGCAGAAACGTTGCAAAATGGATTTCCTCCAGCCTTTTTCCAGTGCAAGATTTCCTCCAGCCATTCCCCAGCTTGAGATCTGGCGGAGAACAAGGCATCTTTTCCGGACAGCAGCAAACCCCCTGGGATCCCCACTATGCTCATGCTGTACAGGGATCCAGAAAAAAAGGCAAAGAGAAAAGTAAAAAAAAAAGGAAAAAATCCTGCCAGGCTGCTCCCGTGCGGCTGAAGGAGCCGGGGAGCACTGAGCTGGCAGGGGGAAGACACCAGTGCTCCACACTCACTGCATCTTGACAGCTTTTGCTCTCCAAAGCGATGACACCATCCCCTGCCCGGGGCACTCGCCAAACCCTTCAGAGCAAACATCTGGCCCAGTGGCAGGTTTTTACAAGGCTCCAAGTGCAGGAAGTCTCCCGCCTCAGAAACTGTCTGCTCAAGCTACACACGGCGTCCCAGGAAGAAAAGCAAAGGGGCTCCTGGCTGGGCCGTGCAGATGACTTTCAGAGACGGTGTTAAACCCTGCGGCAGAGGGGGAGACGCAGCAGCTGCAACCGTGCATGGCTCAGCACAGCACTGTGCCCGCACCAGTGTGTGCAGAGGGCAGCAGCACATCTGTGTGCCCTGTGGGACCAAAGTGTCCATCCTCTGTGGGGCTGGGGTCAGAGTGGCTGCAAATGCCTGTGGCTGGCAGTGTGTGCTCCAACAGAGACAAGTCCGGGCTGCCTGTGCCCAAAGCATCCCCAAAAATCTGCTGCAACCTGTCTGAGCTGGCAGGAGGCTGTGGAGAGTGATTTAACAGAGTCCAGCCCTGCTAAGACCAGGCTCTGCCACCTAACACAGCTCTGTCCCATGACCACAAGCTGTGGCCATGCCCCGTTGACCATCCCTCAGCCCCAGCACCTGTAACATCCCTGCTGATGCACTCCTCTCCCAGTCCTCCTCCCGTTGCCAGATCCTGGGTCATCACCAAGCAGCTCGATGGACACAGCTCAGCCCTAGTTTGAACACAAAATCCTTCTTCCCCGGCTGCTCCATCCCAACCACCTCATCATGCCATCCCACAGCGTGCTCCCATCCTAGGGTCTCTCCCTGTCCCGTTCTCACCTTCAATGCCTACCCCAAGCAGGTAACGGCCCACCTTAGGAAGGCTGAGCTCAAGGGGCTCCACAGCTGGCTGAACTGCACAGCTGGAGAGGAAACCAAACATGGAAGGGGAGCCAGGAAAAGGCTCAGTTCTTGATCTGTGCCTGTTTCTTCCATCATGGGATACAGCCTGGACTGTGAGGAGAAGGAGGGAAGAAGGGGGTAGATAGGCAATGGCATTTACACATCCCTCTTCTTTCACTCGTTCATGCTGAGAGCGAGTCCATCACCCCATCCCCTATACTGTTGGCCTACCCATCCCTGGGATGCTCCTGGGACTCCAAGAAGTTTGGGAAGCCCAAGGAATACTGAAATATATGACAGCATTGAGGGGGGAATATCATCAGAATACATTAATGGTCATGCTGCATTTTGGCACCACAGCCCTGAGTTCAGCAGGAGCTTCCATCATGGGGGAGCTGCCAAGATCTTTGCATCCTGGCTTTCCTCCTGACTTTATAGCTTCTTACAGAGGTTCCCAGATTCCACCACATGCAGTGGTAATCCTCGGAAATTTATCATCGCCACAATTGCATCCGAAAGCAGTGACGCCACTTAGCCAAGGAATATCGAGTTTCTGAGGGGAGAAAACATCAACCCTTGGCAACTGCTGGATCACCATTTGGATAACAAGTATCAAGACAGTCTATGACAGTCCGTGATCCAAATCCTAAATGTTTTTCACTGAGACAGGCAGAAGGAAATACCACATTTGTTCTTTGCATCTTCAAAGGCAAGGGAACAGGAGTGATGCAGAGCAACAGACCCAAAACCCCATGGTGTAAGGCAGTAACATCAACCAGAAATCACTGAATGAGATGAGCCTGAAAGGGAGCTCAAGCACATTTTGGAGTCTCCTGTGCTACAAAGGCAAGGAGCTCCCTCCCTCCTTTCCCCCTATAGCCCAGATTTTAGTGCTGTCCCACCAAAACCAAAGCTATTCTCTCGCAGCGGCGTGACATCAATACTGCAGCAGGAGCTGGGGTTTCAACGACTTGCCAGCTCTCTTTGGAAGAGAATAGATTTTAAAGCTGTGAATATTTGGGTGTACTAGCTGATTGCAAAGACAGCCAGACATGTGTGAGGTGAGGGAAAGACTGGATCATGCCCATCCCAGACTTCTGGAAGCAGCAGTGAAAGAATTTGCTGTTTTGGCTGCAGAGACTCTTAATTACGGAGGGAGGTTCTCTAAAACCACAACAGCAAATCCAGCGCCTGAATTGAAGTGTTTGGCTAAGAGACAGGATTCAGGCAGCGACAAGCCTGCTAGGCTGACATCAGCATTACCCAGGCTTTAGAAAACAGTCTGAAGGAAAGAAAACAATAAAAAGATGTGGGTGCAACTGGACAGGGGAATAAAATCAACATGGCATTTACTAAGCACAGCTTATACCCACGCAACCTGATCCATCAATAAAATAAGTCGTTTCTGTAGATCAAACACATGTGGTAGATCTTCACCCAGATATATGTAATGCGTGAGCACCACAGGAAGTACTTCAAACAGAGAAGATAAAGTTTAAAAGGTGAATTGTAGGGGACACAAGCAACTGGAAAGCAGGTGGAAATACTGGGCAGAAGGCAGATTTCTAGTGAAGTATCTCCAAGATTGGCTTTGGGACCAATACTTCAGGAATGAATCAACATAAAAACAGAAATACACTGTTGACAGACAAAGCATTGAGAAGGGCTGCCATGGCAAGGAGAGACTGAAACACCAAACAGGGAAACTAAAGCTTCATCCTGGACCAAGGGGAGTGGAAATGCAACAGAATTTAATTTTGCAGCATTGGAATTCAGCAGTTTCTGCTACTTTGCTGCTGGCAGTGGCAGGAGGTCCCAGACGCATTAGTTCTGGGCTATCAGCTGCCAGTGTGACAGTCATAAAAAAGGCAAATGAAGTCCTGAAATGCACCAGGTGAGGTAATTGCCACAGCAGCTAAAACCACACGAATACTATTATCCATAGCACTGGCAACCCTCACCTGCAGCACTGACAGCTCTGCTCTGCTGGGACCAAGCAGATCCAGAGCAGTTGAGAAGAGCTGCAAGGTGACCGAGTGATCCCAGGACTTGCTGCCCCATGGGATGGATGTGTGTACAAGCTGAGCTAGGATGTGATTGTCTACTGGGAACAGACCAGCAGAGAGGGATAGGGGGAGTTTCACATGCAGGACTTGCTCAGGGGCCAAATAGGAAGAGGAGAGTCTGTCTGGGATGCAGCAGGAGGAATCCCAACTCCTTTTGGGCTGTAGGATGGAGCTTTCAGGCATTTTCCTAGCTGGACCCTAGTGCCACAAGGAACCAAAAGCTCCACTTGTGGTCTCCAATACAAAACACTGGAGAGGTTTAAAACCTGGAGATTCAGTGGTCTCCAGCCAAGGGAAGTGAAGAGAGAGGACGCCTGCTTGCATGTGAGTATGCAGCCCAGAGGCCCCAAGGAGCTAATCCTGACCCCACCGCTGTCTCCCCACTGCTGTCTCACAGCCCCAGCTTGGCTTCCTGTTGTGTCTGTGCAAAACCTAAAAAAAGAGAAAAAATAATTGTGGTGCCTGGCCACCCGAAAGGACCAGTCTGAGTGTTAATTACAGCCTGCAGCTCCCAGCGGGTGAGTGGGATAGGTGCTCGTTTGTCCTGTAGGAAGACCCAGCTCTCTTGGGGGCATCTGAGAGATGCTCTCTCTCAGACAAAAAACAACCAAAACAGCTCTGAACATGAGGGAGGAGGTGTGAAATGTGATGGATTTGTGATGGATTCTGGATTTGAATATAGGGAATGGTATTGGTGACAGGAATTGACTGCCTGGCACACGTGGCACATGCCCAGCTGTGCAGCTGAACTCTATTTGTAGAATAAGGAAGAGTTTATGGTGGGAAACAAACAAGAACAATATTACCAATTTGTATCAAAAAGAAGGATGCTCAGAGCTCTACAGTGTAAAGGGATCAGCACTTGCTTAAAGTCAATCAGCAGAAGAGCCAGAGCCAGAAATTAGGACCTGGGTCTCTTTGTGGGCACAGCAGTGAGCTTTTCCAGACTTTGCTGGTTTTGACTCTTCTCCAGCACCTGTCACCTGGATGATGAACGTGTGCTTCAGTCGCACCAGTGATGGCTCGTTCGTCCCTGACTGCAGAAACGCAGCCCTGCTTTGTGAAGACAGGCTCCCTGCTATTAAAATAACTGCACCCCAGAGACATGGAGAAGGATCCTGCCATCTAATTTAAGAAAGGATATTGAGACTGCGTTATTCAAAGCCAAGTCCCAGCTGCAGCCACTGGCTGCTGAATCTGTCCAATTTTTGATTTTAACATCCAAGAGGGGAAAAAGAAAAAAAAAAAAAAAAAGAGAGAGATTTAAAAAAAATAGAGCTCGACAGCAGCAGTGATAGATCCAGACAGTTCCTGCAGTCTGAGCTCAGTTTTCCCCCCCAGATTGATAGCAAAGCCTAGGACAACACTGCCTGATGAGCAGCTGGACACTTCAACTGTGTGAGGGTGGTCCAGGGCATCACATGTGGAAGCAGCAGCTGAACCCCTGGGCAGTGGCCCGTGTTCTGCATGAAGAGCTGCCCTGCCTGGAAGAATCAGAGCTATTGGGTTGAACAGTGCTGGTCTCAAGGAAGCACAGTTTAAGTCTAGGAAGTTCTGGCTTTTATGCTTGGGCTTGTACTGGTGGAGAAAACATTTGCTTTATTTACACCTAAGTGTAAGGGTTGATTGTTGTTTTTTTCTTTAAATATAGTTTTCAAAATGAGGGTGATATGGGATCCCAAACACCAAAATCCCACACCAAACTCCAGAGCCAACAATTTAATACTGCTGAAGGTAGTGACCTCTATTTGATGGAGAAGAGAACCAGATGAGTGACTGTTTGCTTTCCTGCATGTTACACTGGGCTGTGAAAAAGCGTGGCAATTCTGGCACTCACATCCGTATGCATCTTCAGAGTTAAGGAAGCACCTCTGGGAATTACAACCAAACCCCATTCCTGTTTTTATTCTTACAGGAAGGTTTTGATTGGAGAATGCCAGTTTTTGGTTTCAGCAAAGAGGGAAATCCAATCTACTCAGATTCCCGCAACAGCTCATTTTTACTGCATTTAAAAAGCCAAGGATATAGGCAACAGAAGCTGAATTAAAATGTTAGAGAAGGAAAATAAATCTAACAGAGACATGTGCTTGATTTGCTTAAACTCATCTTCCAGTTTTGTGCATTCAGACACAACCTCCTCTGCTGGGGAGTTGTAAGTGAAACTAGAAGAAGCAGGAGGTGTAATTGGCTGGGCTTCACCCATGTGTTTGCTTCCAGAACTAGCTCAGTGGTTCGATGAATTGCCCCAAAAAACTCAAGTCTGCTTGAGCATCTTCTCTGCTGAGGCTGAAGATCCCCCACATGCAATGGTGATGTGGGGAGGGGGGGCCCGGCTGCTGTGTGAGGCCACATGATGAAGGGGTGACAATGCCAGATGTGGCACAGCAAGACATGTCCTCTCACACGGCCCTGCAGCGCTGTGCCATCTGCTCAGCTGGCAGCTCCTGCTTGATTTGCTGTTCTTGGAGATGGTAAACAGGCAGGAGACCTTGTCCCCTGTCACACTGCTGTGTCACACTGGCAGCTACCTCTGTCGGGTTAGGTGGGACTCTGCCTCTCACCGCTTTGTGGTACTGCTGGGAAAATGTGTATTCCCACAGCTCACAAGGGAAAAGGGAACATCCAAGTACTTTGGATGGGGGGAACAGGACTTGGGGCCATAGTGTGGGAAACCTGGGGTGGATGGCAAATGCCAGAGACCTGGCTGAGGCTGCACAGGAGACTGGCAGTGCAGGAGCTGTATCTCCTATTGAGGGAGAGCCAAGAGCATCAGTCACAGCTAAGAACATTGATTCCTGAATCTGCAAGACATGACAGGCACCACTCTGCCCCAAAAAGGGAAACAATAACATGATGACTGCGTACAAAGACCTCAAGTGCTTGCTCTGCAGTGCATCCCCCACCACTGCTTTTCTGGACATGCAGGGGGTTGGTCAGAGAACCAGGGGATGTCCGAGCTATTTCAGACTTGCCTGGCAGCCTCCAGATTGTGGGAGCCATTGGCACTGAGCGGATTTGGAAGGAGCTCTCTTACCAAGTAGCAGCCCAAGTTTTTTCCTACGTCTCCAAAGCTGAGGTTTGTCCCCTAGACAGCAGCTGGGTATCTCTGCACTTTGTCTCCACACTGGGAGTAGGAGATTGTGCCCCTTGGACATGCTCAGAGGTAGCGGGCAGCATCCATGCCCCATTCTGGCAGGTACACTTGGCAGCTGAGCACACACAGCATTTTTGGGGAGATAGAGCATTTCAAGGTGAACAGCAATACTCAGACAGGCACAAGCAATGGCAAAAAGTAACCAGCGCTATGGAGACAGAATCATTAAGGTTGGAAAAGACCTCTGAGATCATCCAGTCCAACCATCAACTCATCACCACCATGCTCACTAAACCATATCCCAGAAAAGAATAACCAGAAGAGATGTTTTCTGACCTTTTCCCCAGGCCTCTCCGGTGCCCAGCACCACTCCCCAAGCAGCTGCATTCCAGAGAAGGGGAGAGCTCAAATACTGACCTGCGATAGTCCCCACCGTGCACAGCTTCCACGTGTCAGCTAACAGATCCCTTTGGAGCAAACACTGTATTTGACCTCTCTGGCTCATCCTGGGGCTGTGCCAGCGAGTGGGAAGAGTGATGGAGGGCAGCTGGCATCACCTTGCAAAACTCTGTAATTCTAATATTTACAACACAAACATACATTTATTGTTCCAGATCAACATCCCCTGTAGCTTGGGAAATGCCCCTGTGGCCCTTCCCATCTTTGTTTCTCTTTTTATAGTGTTTTTCTCCCCAGTTATGGCTCGTTCAGCCTGTTCTGCCTCATGACAACGTCCTCTTGCAGAAGCTCAGAAAAGACACAGGTGATCATTCGTTCCCATCAGCAGGTAAGCAGGGAGTGACTCCTGTGCTGGAGGTTTGCTGGACATGGGCAATAGGTTACCTCTTGATGCAGTCCTGTGCAGTGTGGTCACAGGCAGACCCACGGCCGTCCACCTCTGGTATTTCTCCCGCTGATGAGTAAGCTGGCGATGTATAACCAGCCGCTGTGTGACAGCCTGCCCGCTGCTCTGCGGGCCAAGCCTCAGGAAGGGCTGGCTCTGCATTTCTCTCTGCTGAGGTAGAGGCGGCGCAGAGTCTGTCAGAGACGTCTGTCTCAGCTCTCTAGTTAGGGAAAGGGAATAATCCTCCATTCTCTGCCAGACTTCTCCCCGCCAGCTCCCCTCCCATTGCCTGCAGCAGAGTGACAACCTGGAGCATCCTGGGGAGCAGCAGGACCTTCCCCTTGCTTGCTCCAGAGCATTTTCAGACCTGATAGCAGAGCCAAGGGGCATGATGCCGTTGATCTGACCAGCTAGGGACAGGCAAAAGAACTGCACAGGGTGCTCACATGTCTGCACCAGGACCCAACTGATGCCCCGGTTCCATACACTTCTCCCTGGAGGAATGGGCAATGGGAGCCTTAGGAATAGGACCTCCAAGGGGAGCCCAAGGTCTGTAGCTGACTGTACCCCTGCAAGGGTGACTGGAGCAAGTCCATCCCAAATAACCCAGCCAGGCTAACGTAGAAGATCAGAAGGGCAAGATTAGAGTCACGGCTGTGATCCTGCTTCCTTGAGCAGGTCAGCAGGCAGGCACGTCCCTGTCCCCTGTAAAACCACCACGTGTTTTAATGGCACCCCTCCCTGTCACCAGCTGAGCCACAACCCTCAGGCACTGGCATGGGATCTGGAAGCTCAACTGTCCCTCTGAAACCACTGGATAAGTGTCTTCTCTCACCAGTTCTCTCACCAGCACTGCATCCTAAGTCTCAGCCTCAGAAACTGCCTCCAGGTAGCCTGATTTTGGGCCATACAACTCTATCTTCAAGCACAGCCACCACCTGGATGTTGTCAGTCCAGTTATTCCCCATGGCAAAGCCCCATCTTCAGCCAGGTGCCATCTCTCACAAGGAGCATTGCAGCAGCTTGGCAGCTGTCACTGGTGTCACACATCTCCAGGAACATAAACAACCAAACTATGTCGGTTCTCACAGGGATGGGGAGTAAAACACACATATGAGTCTGAAGCTCATCTGCTTATCCATTAGAGGGTTAACGAAGGTTATTTAATTTCTCTTGCCATGACAAGACTGCTGCTATGAGTTTGTACAAGGCACTTCCCAGCAGCACCCACACAACACTGTGCTGGAAAACACCTACCTGCTCACTTTGGGGCTGTGCAACAGATCATTGGAAGTTTTGGCTCAAGTGGTGCAATACACCCCTGTTTAGAGGTCTTGCTGAATCCACCAAGCATGGGATTGTGCCCAGAGACATCCTGTCACCAACAGCCCAGCCTGCCCGGACTGCTCCCCATGGGAAGGGAGAATGCTCCAGTTGGCAGTTCACATGGTCCTGACTTGAAGCTGTTTCATTCAGCAGAAATTAAACCAACCGAGTGACTTGAACTTGGCTGGATCTGACAAAAGATCTGTCCCAGCAGCACAGGGACACTTAAAGTTTATCTCAGGCTTTTTTTGACACTGCTACAGTTTCTACCATCACCCCTAGCCCTTTTGAAACAGCCAAAGCAAATAATTAACCCCTCTGCCTCCCCTCACCTCCCAGCACTTAGAAACTGCAGAGCACTAACCAGAGATGCCTTGTGAGAAGGTTACAAAGCTGAGGGAAAAACCACATATAAAAGCAGCTTGGAGGCAAACCTGAGTGGGGCAAGACAGGACATGCACATGAGGAGGTTCACAAAGACAACAGCCCACGCACAACAGACACCACAACCTGCAGCAGTGAAAGACTAATCTCTTCTCCCACCAGCTCAGGTGGATGAACCTGCACACATTTGCATGTGGGAGAAGGTGGTTTTGCAGCATCACAGGCAGCAGGGTCACCTAGAAGTGATGTTATAGCCTCCATGATGCAGTACTATTTCAGGGCAAGATGAGGGAGGGGTGTAGAGAAGGGATGAAGGCTGTACAATGGTCCACCCTCTTCTCCAGTACGTGGCGAAAACATGTCCCCATGGAGCTGATGGAGAGGTCCTACCATTCCTTATCACAGAGACCCTCCTCCCCTGGAAACCTCCCCCTTTTCCCCAAATGACAGTTTTGGCTTTCTGGGAAGCTACTTAAGGCTGACTCCAAGCAGTCACAGATTGCACTTGAAGGGTGATGGGGTATCCCTTCTCCAGCACCCACCACGTTTCTGCTGATGAGGCACCCCCAGTACCTCTTTCCCAACCATTTTCCTCAGAAGAAGCACCACAAGCAGTGGCCTCCAAGGTGACACTTCCCATTCTAAGGAGGCCTAGCTGTATAAACTTCCTAGACAAGAGGGAAAGGAGCATTTTCTAACCTCCTTCCACCAAATACACATGCTCCACAGCTACCATCCCCTGGGACAAACCCTTCTGCATCAATTCCATCTTCAAACCACACAGTTCCTACACACACAGAGATCTGAAGGTATTGGGGGTCCCCTGACCGCACTGTTACAAGGTGTGTGGGGGCTCTCCCCAATGCCCTAGATTACTTCCTCTGGAAGGAGATAAAAGGAGGTGTCAGCCTCTAAAATATCACCCTTGGTTGCAGCGATCACCACCTTGCAGCTTCTCCAGAGCCCCAGGGCTGTGTGGCACAACTGGATGGTAATGGCAGCCAGGCTCCCTGGCACTAATGACAGTCTCCCTCTAGCCAAGAAACACACTCTGAGAGGAGACAATGAGTCACTGTTTTACATGGGATAATTTGATGGACTGCACCGCCTTTAACAGGAAAAATCATTCACTTTCTCGGGACGTGCCCTGCAGGCTGGAAGGCAGCGGCCCCTGGGCAAGAGAGGGACAAGGGGGTGCGATGCCTCCAGGAAATGTTAATTCAGGGCGTGGATGAAGGTCCTAAGCTATGCTCTGTGGGAAGTGATGGATGGGAAGAGCCACACAGAGGGGTGAGTACACATCCTGCTCTTGTTCCAGCCAGACAGGGAGCGGGCGGGCCTGCCAGAAGCAGCAGTGGTTGTGGTGAACGTCTGGGGGTGGAAATGTACAGCCTCAGGGAACTGAACTAGGACCAAAAAAATCCAAGCACACCTGCCTCCACCTGTGCATGAGATCCCTGATGTCTGTACGCAGTCATCTGCTGTCTGGGACCCTGTGCCTGGGGCTCACAGGACAGGCATGTCACTGACATGGGGCATCAGGGGACGGAGTGACAACAGAGCTGCATCATCTCTCCATCTGATACTGGGGCACTTACACCACCCACAAAGTGCAAATTACTCGCAGCGTGGGACCCTCACGCACAGAAATATGAGGGCAGATAGGCATAAGGGCAGCCCAGGAGCCCTAAATGTATTAAATGCATTCCAAGTGGTTTCCAACCTGCTGGCGAAAGGCAGATGGATGCTCCCTGCTTCCTTGGTGTGGGGTTGCAATGCCCCTTGTTCATGGCTGTCACCTACTCAAAAACGTTTTCATGCTTGATGACTTACACTGGATGCAATAAAACTGCAGATACGGGGCATTCATTCGTTCTCCAGCACAAACTGCCACCAGCACGAAGTGCCACCAAACTTCAGGTTCCTCCGTCTGGATCCAGCTCAACACAGATACATTGACTTTCACAGGAAAATGCCTCAGCCCAGCCTCCCAAATGCTGTGGCAACCTTTGTAGGGCAGGCAATGCCACTGTGCCAAGGACAGCAGCAGATGCCTCCTGAAGGGCTGGCGAGACAGAGGCAGCAGCTTTGCAGCTGACCTGACCCCCTTCCCAACCACAGTCTTCTGCTGACTCTCCTACTTGTCACTGGCTTTTCGTTATCTTCTCTTTTAGCTCAAACATGTCCCAATCAAGATCCTGACCAACGATACCTGAACAGGGCTTTCTGACAGGTGACACACAGGGCTGGCACAGAAATGTGACAGTAAGCCCTATACCACATCACCACCCCAATTCTCCGCTAAAAGGATCCAGAAAATACCTCTCCAATGGGCAGCTGCTTCCTTCTCACTCCTCAGGGTCCGTTGTCCCTTTGGCACAGACCACAGCTGCAGACAGGACGCTGGGTGAGATCAACCACAGCCACACAACAGCCTACGTGCCCCATTCAACACTGTTCAGGGCGTGGGATGGGAGGGGGCAGCCGTCCGATATTCAGAGCTATTTGGATCTTTCTTCAAACCACTAAAGGGGAACCTCTGCTGAAAGTGCTCCAAAGAAACCTGGCCAGCACTGCTGACAATGTAACCTCCACTGTCCATTTCTATTAATCCTCATGCAGATCTCACAGGAACTGGAAGGCCTGGTGCTGATTCTTCAGCATCCGAGGCGCACGAGTGCTCCCAGCACTGCAGTGCTCCTGTCACCCTGCACAGAGCCCCCCGCCAGCCCCCTTCCGAGGGACACGTCCCAGCAGGCTGCTGAAGCACTTGCGTGTCAAAACAGACAATGGACTCGTGTCTGCATTTTGCTTCTCGTGCCTAGATGACAAACCCAGCCCACAGAGCTTCGTATTTGCAGTGCAACTCAGCACTCTGCAGCTAACACTGGAGCCGAGGGATGATTGAGCATCGCAGCATTTGCAGACAACTGTCTTCCATAGGCTGTACACAAGAGCTCAGGCAGGAGCCACACAGGCGGCTGGGAGGTTTGAGGGGGTGTTGTCAGATGTATGTATTTTTTTTTATGCTGCTACAAAAAGAACATTGAACTCCTGATGTGAGGTTGGGTCTGAACACCCCGCACTACTGCAGATTTCTACTGCGTGTCACTCACACTGGGCAGGAAAATAATTATCTTTCTAACTTTGTTTTTTTTCCCCTTTTATTTTTTCTCCCACAACAGGAGACTGCTCAGCCTTTAACAACTGCCTGGAAGAGACTCCTGAAACCTGAAATCCCTGGACTGGCCAGGCTTCAGCCATATGACTCCTGCTTAGGGAGTGCTGGCCATACCCAAACCAGTGCAGGGACTGGCAGTCACTGGTTCCAGAAGTAACTGTGATTCAGAGATCTGGCTGATGGACATGCTTTGAAACCACTTGAGCATTACTCTTGATACTCAAGATCCTGAGAGGTTTACTTAGGAAGGAGTTCTTGCCACTGCTATTAGGAAAAAGATATTAAAGTTACACACAGAAGCTCCTTGTTTTCTATAAAGCCTCATGAAAGCTCTTTTCCTCTCTTTACTCCTACTTCCTTGCACAGCTTACTTCATGTTTCTGAAGGTAATTTTTCTTCATTTCTCACCAGTGGCACCTCTTGGACCATCACAGTGTCACCAGCCATACCAAGGCACAGAGGTTGTCACAGCTGGCCCTTGACTGTGTCTCCTCTCCAGAGACAGGGATGGCTCAGGCTGTTTTTCAAAGGAGGATTTCTTATTCCAATTTAGTCAACTTGAGTCAAGGATCAGCCAAGGAAACTCTAGTCAAGTGATGGAAAAGGGTGACAGCTATAGGATTAGCTCACAATAAATCATGCAGAGAGGGAAAGAAAGAATCCAGCTGCTTTAAGCAACCTGCCAAATGCCACAGCATCAGCCCTGGGGATCAGAGCAGGACCAGAGCCAACAGCAGCTGGTCTGGACACTCTGTTCTGTTCAGTGGTTCCTCCTAAACTCTCATGTCTCCTTGGTGGCAAGAGTCTCTGGTCACCTGGCACCAGCCTGAGGCAGACATCAAGAAGGTTTAATAGAAGAATCACAGGCATTTCAGGTGGGGGGATATATTTCACTGGGGCAACAGGGCCTTGTTCTCTGCTGTCACAGGGACTGTGATTGAGATCTTTATAGAAAACAGAAAATTAACAGTATCCAGCAGGAATACGACCTCTGAGAGAAAATAAAATATCTGTGCACAAGCACCACGCAACCTTCTGTTTTCAAATGGTTAATTTATCCCAAGCCAAGGTAGAAGCTTTCCAAGAGCAATTTCTCTTCCCCATTACGTCTGTCGCTCTCCTGGCCCTGGCTAGCTGCTTGCATATATAATGCAAGCCTGAGCAGCCAGCATTTCCATCCCTTGTCAATAAACCCCTCCTTTCCAGTCTGCTGCTCGACAGGAATTGCAGCAGAAGGGCTTGCACTGCCAGCGAGTGCCAAGGCAGAGATCCGTGCCGGGATGCACCGGGGCTGATTTTCAACTGGCAAAGCTGTACCAGAGACCCACCTGCCCGCTGCGGTGGTGGCCATACCCCCCAGGCTCCCATCGCAGGGCAGGCTGAGGCAAGCCACAGCTGCAGAAAGCTCTTGGGCTCAGACAGCTGCATGGATCTACCAAGCCAAGAGCCTATCTGCACCAGCCTGCTGCCTTCTGCTGAGGCCATGGCAGGCCAGGGCACCAGGGGACCAGGCTGGACTTGCTCAAAACCTGCCTGCAGTCAGGTCTGGTTCAGGCAGATGCTGTTTGAGCCCTCTGCACATAGGCTACCGACACATATACAAGGAAAAATAAAGTCTCTCTAACATTGTATGGCTCAACAGCTTGCCTGCTGAATACATTTCAAGCCATCTTGTCAGCTCCATACATCTGGAATTGATGAAAGCCTCAACAAACAGATCTTGGAAAAAAGGCACACTCAGCAAACCCTTCCCATCACAACACCTTGCACACAGTCACTCCCTCCCTGCCTTTGTTTCACAGCTCCTCTGCTCTCAGCAGCTGAGGGTTTGTGTCCTGCCTTTCTACATGACAGCAGGTCATTAACCTGCTGGAGTTGAGGAAGAACCATCTCCAGCAGATAACTTCTCATGGCATACCTCCTTGTGGCTTCTTCTGCTGCATTTAGTCGTGGGCA